>OU342680.1:20000000-24800000 GCA_910589285.2 Mythimna ferrago | reverse complement strand
ATCCTCATCAGGTCATCGGTTCACCTCGTGGCCTACCAAATCTTCCCTGGAATCCTCTTTATCTAAACCGTGTTTGAGGCCCATTGTGAACGACCACGTTTCAAAGCTGTAAGTCACGGGCAACAGGCACTGGTCATAGACTTTTGTTTAGAGACACTGTAGTATATAAGACGAGAAGATATCGATAATTACATGATGGGATTTTTTTTTATTATTTAACAGTTGCTAAAGAATGCTAAAGAGTCGCTAAAATAGCGATTCTTTAATAAAAAAAATATTATCCATTTATATCGCACTGAAACGTCCATACGAGTGTTAGTAGCAATATTCTTAAGATCTATGTTAAAGATACATAATACACCCTTACAATCTTCTCGTAACTATTCCCACACCGTGTGCTAGTATGGGACAGTCGTGGTGGGATGCGAACGTTTGCAAAATGCTGTTAGTGCTACCGCGCAGTCCTTGAAATAATGACGCCACTTTCTTACGCATTAGCATTTATATACCATTAATACGTACCATTGACAGTGGGAGAACCGTACACACCGCCGGGCCACTCTGTTGTGACAGTGTACTGGTGATGTCTGTACTCCTGATTCCTGTACAGGACCACTGATGTGCCTTTAGGTGCGAAGCCGTACTGAAAGAGAAAAGAAGGTTATATAATATACTGAAGCCCAGCAAATCTAAGAAGTACCGTTTAACAGTTCTGGTTTTACGGAAAAGATAATAGAAATAGTGTTTGTTACGCCTCCCGAAACGACAAACGGTACTTGTTAGATTTATTGTGATATAGCTTCTGCCAGCGACTTCACCTGTGTGAAAGTAGAAAATATTTAGCCTATGTCACTGATAAATAATATGTCAGTGATAAAGTAGTAGTAGTACTGATGAAACATCTTAAAAAATCAGTTTTTTGTTTTTTTCTTTATCATCATTTCATTCAACACATTATTATTATAAAGTCGAAAGTTCTGGAATAGTCATAGGATACTTTTTATCTTAGTAGTATGTCCTTGGGAAAACTTTCTACATTTACGCGGACGAAGCCACTGGCAGCAGTTAGTACAATTAAAAAGGCGAAAGTTTGTATGTATGTGTATTTTTGTATATGCTAGGTAACTACTACACGCTCAAACGGCTGGACTGGTTAGAATGATATTTAGCACACGGGTAGAGTAGACCATTTCCTAGAATAGCACATGGAGGACTTTTATATATAAATACTGAACATGCTGCCCAAGAAAACAATAAAAAATCATTTTTACACATCGTCTGTGTGAATAGATTTGTTTATGTCACAAATCCGTTGAGTTAACATATGATTATGTACTGATATCAGCATACCAATCTGGCTAGTACAGCGATAAGACCGAGATTGTAACTAATATACCTGTTTAGGTGAACATAAAAAACATTGTATCTATGAGGATAAATAGGCGATGTATCTATGCCTTATGCTAGCACCCTCCCCCTCTATAGTACAAGTTTTTTATTGAATCAGTATGAAGTAAAATGCCAGTAAAACTAAAATATGTGTAACTTTTAAATTTTATTATTCTTATCAGCCTGTTGTGTCCCACGGCTGGGCAAAGATCTCTCTTCCATTCTTTAACTTTTCTCTATCCTTAGCTACTTCTGACCAATACTCTAGGTAGGAGTCCAACTGGTCACGTGGTCTCCTTGTGAGCCTATCGTGCCCCCGGTTCCTGTTGTTCGAGATCCAGTCAATAGTTCCCTTCGACTATTTTTGGTGTCACATGCATGCGACAGACATGACCTGCCTGCAACGGCGTTATCGCCGCCGCCGCCGGGATTCTGATCCCGATTTCCGGACACCGTAGGCGCGGGCTTGCGGACAGTGAGCAATGGGTAGCTCGCTGTCCGGCCGTCCGGTAACTGTCCGGACCAAGCCCAAGTCGTTGACGGCGAGCTCTGTTCCCGCGCGCCTCAAGGAGTTGTCAGCAACAGCAGGGACCCAGCCGAGTCGAAGCCTACTGGGGCCAGGGTTATCCGAAAGGGAGCTCGAGCCCCGGTATGAAGGCTAGAAGGAACGAGGTGGGTCTTTTAGTCAGTAAGAGTCTGACACTATCTCCCGCTCCGCCCAAGAGCGGGGAATGTCATCGGATGATTTTTTCCCACCATAAAAAAAAAAAGACATGACCTGCCCAGTTCTATTTTAGTTTGGTGGCTGACTTGCCTACGTCTAGTAGTAGTGACCCTTACGCGGTCTGTGATTTCGACTCCCGAAAATACTTCGTTCCATTACTCGCTGGCTTCATAACGCTTTTGATGTTTTGAATTCACAAAATCATAGAGAATTAATGGTTATAAAAACCATTACAACATGTAACTACTGAAAGTTTCCTTAAATGCACTTAATATCCGGTTAAGACAAACTAGCAATTAATTGTTTGCGTGTGTTAAAATAGGGAATAGTTCAAACAGTTTGGAGAAATTTAGTCTATCAAAAATTTTGAAGCAGTTTAGTATGGGAACTTTCACGACAATTTAACAGGAGCAGGTGCTATGCTGTCACAACTTCAATTCAAAGGCTTCTTGCCCTGAATGCATTCTTCCGTAGCTTGAGGGAATATCCTCGTAAGTGTTCTTTAGAGGTATTCAGTGTATGAAGATCTTGAAGTCTTAGCACATCGTGGTATTCTGTGAGTATTTTAACAGTGGCGTAACGAAATATCATCTGAGGCCCGTGGCAAATTCATTAGATGGGGCCCCCGATAAATCACGTTACGTTGTGATTTCATTTTAATATTTTTTTAAATATATTTTGGGTACTTCTGAGCTCGCGGCCTCTAAGACTGGGGGCCCCGTCGGCCCTGGGGCCCGCGGCATTTTGCCAGCCTTGAGATTTTATAAGTCTCAATAAGCGAAGGAACATAGTAGCCAAAAGGGCAGGCCATTTGGCTACAATGTTCCAGTGTGATAAGGCGAAGTTTTGTTAGGCGTTATTCGTAGGTAGATTGCGAATGGAAATTAAGTTTTTTTAAGAAATTAGTTATCTCAATAATTAAATACTATGAGATACGCTACTGCTTGACCACTATCGCACCAGACAGAAAGCGACGATGTAGCACGGTTGGCTGAAAGTACACAAACACGCAACAATTTACCTTATGCGTATCAGCAGATATACTGGCCACGCCAGGCAGCCGGAAGTCGAAGACGGGCACGTGGTGTCCGGCGTCGGGCATGAAGGCCGCCACGAAGCCGCCCAAGCACGCGTCCACGTGCAGCGGCACCTCGTACTCCACCGCTACGTCCGAGAGCGCGATGATGTCGTCCATGGTTCCGTACGGGTAGTTGGGGGCTGAGCCCACGATCTAGATAGGAAAAAAGAATTAAATTAAAGTTAATATGTACAATTACCGTCACGGATCTTGAGCGCTCGGCGTCAGAGTGGGGATCGCTTTGCGCATTCCATACATTGGCGAACCAATCGTCGTCGTTGTTAGATACATGCTGCAAGCGCAGGGAACGAATCATAAGTGACGTCTATGACGCAATGGCGCGGCGAGCCAATCACTGACACTCCCCGCCCCCGCGTCTCACTTCGCACCACTAAAGAGACCGAATATTTGACTACTACGCAACTTGAAGCCAGCGCTCAAGATCCGTTTCGGCAATTGTATTTTATGTTCACACTAGCTTCTGCCAGCAACTTCGCCCGTATGAAAGTCGGTTTCTCCATATAAACTTTAGACCCACGTTTCATGCCCTTAAGGGTGAATTTTGGAAAATCCTCTCATATGTTCACCTACGTCATAAAAAGAAGCCTTGAGCTTGTGCAAAATTTGATGGTTCTAGTCCCAGTAGATATGTCAATAAATCAGTTACTCCTTTTATACACCTTTAAATTTTGATCGTTTTAATCCCGTGGAGGATCGATCCGGTACATGAAACACTATCAATTTGTAAAGATAAAATTAAAAAATAAAGTGCCTTTTTTTCAAAACTCTGATGGATGACTGTGGGTAAGAGACAGAGCTATACAGGTTGTCTAGCGCCATCTCTTACCCACATTAAAATAAGAATAATCTTACTTTGAAGTCATGGTAACCCACCTGTTTACTATCAGGTGCAATCAAGCACTAGTTTATTGAATAGAATAGAATAAACTTTATTGTACACCAAAATAGTAACAATTTCACAGAAACTTAAATCTATGGGTACAATGGCGGTCTTATCGCTGAAAGCGATGTCTTCCAGACAACCTTGGGATGGAATATAAAAACTTAAGGCTTAGTCCCTTGAACCATCTGGCCAAAATTATGTGGACGCACCTCTCGCACCCGCCTAGGCGGCAGTACGCAAATCTGTGCATTTATTTGCGGCCAACAGCGCCCGGAAAGCGCGCGGCTGACCTATAAATCCATTTAAATCCATTTTCTTTGCGAAATATGGATTGATTTACATATGCAATGTTCACTTTGAAGAATATTTAACCACCAATTTTTATGTGTAAAAATGTTTCTAAAGATCCAAGCCGTTTCGAAGGAGTAGGGAAAAGTAGCGAAAAGTTGCGAAATTGCTAAATATTTTTTTTAGACAAAAGTATTAATAGCACGAAATCAAATGTTGATAATGTTGTTCATGAATCTATAATAGACATATATTTTTTTTAAATCTATTAACCTGGCCGTTACCGAGGAGTAGGCTTCAGAAAGTCACTGTTTATGGCACTTTTCGGGCGTTTGGGCCTTAAACTAAAAAAGGGGGTAGTCTGCAGTGTACTGCAAAAAACTTACCAAACAAGTCCTCCTGCCAATAGCTTTCTTAACCTTCTCAACATCCACAGTCATTGTATCCTGATTCACAGGTATCGTCTTGACAGACAGACCGAGGTACTGCGCTGCCTTGTCAAACGCTGAGTGAACGGTCGAAGGCACGATGATTTGAGGGTTGGATATGCCCTTGCTGTAGGCTAGGTCTCGGAATGCTTTGCACGCCATTATGATTGATTCTGTGCCGCCTGTTGTTACCTAGAAAAGAAATTATTTTTTATTAGTAAATGCGTGAGTGATACAGCCCACAAAATTCAAACTTTCTTAAGTTTTTTCTGTTCTGTCGGTTTTGAAGGCATGGACACCGAACCCAATCCCACGTTCTAATTTTAGTTTTATTATTATACATACATAAGTTATAAGCTTAAATTGGGTCTACGCTAAAGGAGCCGAGCACAGTTCGTTCGAGCCGGGTTCGTGTAGTGTCGCTCGTGCTCGGCTCCTCTAGAGTCGGTCCAGCCTACAAGAATTAGAGCTTGGCTTATGCTCCGATCAGCTCATACTCCGCTTGTGCTTGCTGTCTAGCGTAAACTCAGCTTTAGAATGAATAGTCGGGACTGTGATTTTAGTCATTTTAATTTCATTACATTTAAAAAAAGGAAATATTGGGACGCACGAACAAATTTCTCACGTTTAGTAACCTACATCATAATGATGTTGCAGCCATCTCCGGCTCATAAGGATCTCGTAAAAATGCACAGGTGTCGTTTCGAACAGCTCACACGTAATGTTTTTACGATAATAACTTAAAAATTATATGAAATGCGTTAAAAATCAGATACACTTCAAATCTGGTGGAGGGGGAAACTGTCTAATAACAGTATTAGGATGCACATATTGAAATGTGACGTCACCGTCATTAGGTTACGAGTGCTCAACGAGATATTCCCACCACGCCCCCACTCTTCTTCACAACAAAATTTGGATTACTACGAGTAATTGCTGCATTTAATTCATTAAACCCCGCGTTCGCGCACCTATCGTCTTTCTATTGTGTCTGTAATTTCCACGATTGAAAGGTTAATAACCAATTTTGAAGCTGGTTTTCAGAAAAAGATTTATTTTTATTAGTGTTATTTTTTGTTTAGAATAAAATGCTGTACAAAAATAATAGAATTATTCTAACAACTGTAAAAGACATTCAAAGGAACTACTCGCCTACGTCATACATACTAATTTACATGTTTAATGCTTTCAGCTCGTTGCTTTGAGCAAACAAGTGTTTATAGTTGCCTTTAGTGGAACAATTATCTCTGTTATCGTCTCGGATAATTATAATTTGTTCACAAGGTCATTAACAATATTTGAGTAGTAGGTAACATAGGTACACTATCTTTAGTGCAGAGATCAAATTCTGATTACTTTTGTAACAGAGACAATTTTGCCTCCTGAGTTTTTGAACACATTCATTGTGCGTACAACTAAAGAGTGGAATTCCCTGCCGGAGTCTGTATTTCCTGATAAGTAGGTACAACCTGGGATTTTTTAAAGTCAAGAGTGAATAGGTTATTTCTAGGCAAGCGCGCTCCATCGTCGACCACATCGTCGCTTTCTATTAGGTGAGATAGTGGTCAAACGTGAGTCTATCAACATTAAAAAAAAGTTTGTTTCGGTCTTTGTTCTCTTCTCGGGGCAGTCAGCTAGGAAACACTGGCCTCGTGTTCTTTAAATTGACGTGTAAAAGTGTTTTTTTAAAACCGGTTTGCAAAATGAATATCATATAGTATATAGATTTTCTTTATTCAGTATTTTACACAATTTAAATACTCCCTTAGTAACGGACGGCCTCTATTTTAGTTTTCTTTTTAATCATATCTGTATAATGGTGATCTGTGTTCAACAGATTAAGCCACTCTATCAACTGTACTATTGTACTGGAATTTTGGATGGTAGCTAGAAGGAGACTCCAGTGAGCGCTCTTTCTATTGTCGGGTCTCCGATTCAGTTGCAAAAGAAGAAGTTGAAGTTTCTGCTGGTTAAACAGAAATTACGCTTTCTGAGCCTGAGTCCAAAGTTTATCTTGATAGTAATGATTTGGCCTGTTGGTCTAGTGGTTCGTGACCCTGACTGCTATGCCGGAGGTCGTGGGTTCGATTCTCACCCAGGACAAATCTTTGTGTGATGAGCATAATCATTTGTTCTGTGTCTGGGTGTAATTTATCTATAAGATGTATGTATTTAGAAATATATAAGTATGTTTATCAGTTGTCTAGTACTCATAACACAAGCTCTGCTTAGCTTGAGACTAGAGGGCGTTGTGTGATAGTTGTGGAATATATATATATATATTTTATAATGTGTGTCTTATGTAAATGAACATTATTATGACTAAGATATTTTATGACTTTGTTCTGCCCAGTACAATTTATTGTGAAACTAAAAAAAACCGTCCAAGGAACAACCCACTCACACAAAATAAGTCATCAAAATCGGTCCTGCCGTTCAGTAGTTCAATGACCCCCAGGTATAGAAGAATTATATACTTATTCAAAGATTTTGTGTCTTTTTATGAAACGTCGTTTTTACGCTGAAGGTCGTTTCACTGTCAAACTTAATGATAAATGGTATTTATTTTGTAACTACCGACTGCCGTACCAACGCACGTCGCGCTAAACTCGGACCAAATCCGTCGAACCAAGTTCGAGCGTGTGTTACGTTCTTGGATTTTCCTACAATTTGAACGCATGATATTTTATAATCTTTGCTCTGTTATTTGGTGATAAAACAAATTACATTATAGTAAGCAATACGCCAAGCTGGGTTTGAACCCACGACCTACACTCTCGTAAGTCGGGACAATAACCACTGGGCTACCACTGCTCTCATTTGTTTAAAACTTTAAACTTACAATTGTCTATGAACATAAAATCAAACCGTCGAAGAACTGGAACAATTTGCTTGCTGCGGTCTTCCCGTCCGATTATAATTTGGGTTTCTTCAAGGCTAGAGTGAATAGGCTCTTAATAAACTAGTGCGCCTCACCATCAGAGATTGCATCACTGCTTACCATCAGGTGAGATCGCAGTCAAGCACTAGTTCATATCAATTTAAAAAAAAAAATCACTCACAGTCCCACAGCAATCGTCATCTCCATGGAACAGGTTGATGGCCATCCTCACGACTTCGGCCTCCATCTTGTTGATGCCAGGGAACACGTCTGCATGTAGCGGGTTCGTGTAGGCAGTGAGGCTGTACGCGTCGCAAGCCACCTGGCTGATCTCCTTGGTCACGTGGTATACTGCACCTGATACTGCACCTCCTTGCCAGTCATATGAACCTGGGTACAGATAGAAAATTTGATAAAAAATCAATCTGTAAGTACATTATGTTTTGGAGGCAGTTCAGGATTTCTCCACTAAGAAATTCTCGATAATAACCTAGACTGAATTGAACGGGGCCCCGAGTTCGTGCTTCATTTATACATATAGCTGATACTTAGCATATACTTCTGGTTTTTTATTAGTTTTAATAGTGTTTCATTTGACGTTTCTGCCTCCACCTCCGACTCCGGTTCCGATTCTGATAAACCGTTAGAATGGGAGTGACTCCTCTTTTTTTGAAGTCGGTTAAAACAAGATGAGCTGACTCCAAAAAAAAATTATGATCAAGATTTATTCAAAACTAAAAATGCAGGAATATTTCGCTTCTGCTTCGACAACATGATAAGTCCTAGACTTATCACGTTGTTTAAAAGCAGAGGCGATTTATGGTGAACGCACACGTATCCGAGCCGAAAGCGTGGAACGAATCGAATTTAATATAATAATTAGAATTTTCTTTTTATGCACACACCATATTGTCTCTGCACCACCCTAGGCTGACTGGCAGAGAATGTGTTATGTACTTTGTGTTGTATGAAGATTAAACCTCTACGGTCCGGACTAAGCGTTTCGCCTCGTCGTTTATACCACGTACGTCGGAGGACTGGAACAGTTTACCTACTGCGGTCTTCCCGTCAGATTATAATTTGTGTGTCTTCAAGGTTAGAGTGAATAGGCTCTTAATAAACTAGTGCGCCTCACCATCAAAGATTGCATCGCTGCTTACCATCAGGTGGAATCGCAGTCAAGCACTAGTTTATATCAATAAAAATATATAAAATAATAGAATACTTCCAGATACGGACGATTCGGCGCGATTAGGTTATGTGGAATTTCATAAAACTTAGGTAACACTAAACGTACGTAAACTTGTCTTTCGATTCGTTCGACGCGTTCGGCTCAGATAACTGTGCGTTCACCTTTAGCCAACATAAAACACTTACCTAACGCCACATGATCCCTAACTTCCTCCAGGACTCGCTCAGAGTCGAGCCCAGACTCCGGCAGTTCCCTCCTCACAGTGACTCCTGCTAGTCTCTTCGTGACGTCCTTCCTGAAGTCACTGTTGATTTCTGCCATCTTCTCCGCAATCTTTCGCCTTACTATGGGCACTGAACGCAGCCATCTGAAGAACTCTTTGCGTAAGCGTACTATTACGGCTATTGGGAAGAATAAAGAATATAAATGTAAGTATATTACTTTGTTTTTTAGAATTAATTATCAAAATATAAGCGACTGGTTTTAAGGGGCCGGCGACGGATGAATTTCTATACAAACGTCGAGAATATTAGAAATATTGTTATTTTTAATATAGGAAAAGCCAAATGGCATGTTTTGCCATTTACGCTTTAAAAAAGTGCGAAATACAATTCGTTTAAATTTCTTTTTGTTTTTTTAAAAAAGAAAGACGTAGGAACCTAGATAAATATTGTCTATAACCGAATATCATCATAATATGTTGGAAATATGCTCCAACTGCAAATGAGCGTGGTATTACGTTTGTATGGAAATTCATCTGTCGCCGGCCCCTTAACCAGGCCTACAATTCGTAAGTCAGGGCCATTAGCACCGAGCCACCACTACTCTCCAAAATTCAACAACTAAATCATAAGATAAACTTAAATGGGACTGGGCAGGACATATCTGCCGCATATCCGATAAACTGTGGGCCACAGTAGCACAAAATTGGTGCCCTGAGACAGTGAGACGGACACACCATTTTTTTTTAGGTGGGAAAATCATCTAAATGATATCTCCTGCCCTGGACGGAGCGGAAGATAGTTTCAGACTTTTACTGACTAAAAACCCACTCCTGTTCCTTCTTTACCATTGTTCCAGGGCCCCGGGATCTCTTGCATCACCCACGGCCCCAGTAGACTATGACTCTGCTGGGCCTACGCACAAATGGCAGGCCATGGCGGGACGAACTAGACCGATTTTGCTGCTACTAAAACGAACGAAGCGTGGGCCCACAAACAATTAAAAGAGTGGAGGAAAACCTTTGCCTTACTGGGATAGAATAGGCTAACAGAAAAAAAAGATAACCAAAGACAATGGAATAATTATTCATTATTCATGAAGGGCAAAAAATAAATGTAATCTTTTAGTATCCCCAGAGAATGAACCCTCAGGATATAAAGTATCCTATGTCCTTCTCCATGGTCCAATCTATCTGTAGATTTAAAATTAGTGCAACAATTTAGTTGACAAAATGTAAGAAACAGACAGAATTACTTTCGCATTTAATAAATAAATGGATTGATTGATTTAAATCATGTGGTATAGTTACAGTGTCCCCTGTTTGTACACTGTATGTGCATTCTTTAGAATCAAAGCCATGCCTGTACTTTAATATAATGACTAGACTATTATTACCACGCTACAGAAATAATTCAGATCCATACTAATATTATAAATACGAATGTAACTCAGTCTGTCTGGGCTGCATGACTGAAAGAGTTACGTCAACAAATGGGGTGCGTGCTAGATAACCTCCACGTGTGCTCTCCTGCTGTTCGTCCCAGTTCATGCATGTATGCATCTGCATTTTATATGCGGCTGTATGTAGGCATTCGCTGGGAAGAACAGTGGGGGGGACGGTGCATCCTGGGCGCCACTGTGGGTGGCTCTCTTACGTGTGTCATTACTTATGGCATGGGTAGGGGAATCACTTACAGTGGTGGCGAATAATCAGCAAAACCCAATCCAAGGTGTCATACGTACCGAGCCGAGGGATGCGTGGCCAAGGGGGAGCTTGGTTCCTATCGGTGTCTCTCCAGGGAGATGGCAATCCTGGAGTAGTAATTTCGCCTTACCTGGGCAAGCGGGGCTCTGCCCAGGTGGACTGTTTATTTCCCTAGCTTCTCGTGGGAACTGTATGGACCTACACCTTTTTAAAAAAAATACTCCATCTCTGGACGATGACGAACGTCCGGAACTCTCGAGTAGTCTGACTGGGTCAATTCCCGATCTGACTGCTCTCTTGCTCGGTTCTGAGGGAGACTCCCTAGTCACCTTGGACACCGAACTCAACCCTCCTGAGCTGGAGTCGGCAAACGATGGCACGAGACCTACTGAGATGGACTCGGAAGTGCCGTCGGGAACTGACCTCAGTCCCAGGAAACGACGGTTGACAGGAGCAGCGCGTAAGCGCCTGCGGCGCCTCAAGGCTGGCGGTATGGACCCCATTGAGGCCTACAAGCTGGTCACGGAGCGGTTGGCAAGTGCGCATACTCCTTCGACTGGTCTAATGGCCGATATGTCCTCGGGGAAGAGGCCGGTAAAACGATCCCGATCCGAGGACGAGTCGCCAAAGGATCATGTCAAAAAGACTACGCGTGTGGACGAAAAGTCAGGGTCAATTCCAATGATCCCTGATGAGCCGTCCGCAACTCAGGTCGGACCACCGCCTGAGACAAGCGCTATGTCTTTTAAGGATGCCCTAACTAACGTCCGGGTGGGAATCCGTAACAAGGAGCCCATGTCGGACGCGCAATTGGGGCTCCTTTACAAGGACATATTGAGGGCGATTCTTAACGCCCCTATGCCCAAAGCCCCCGAATTCAAAATTCGGATTGAGGGCTGCACTTTCAAGCCGGGATGGCTGCAAGTCGTAATTAAAAACGACTACAGCCTGAAATGGCTTGAAGAAAAAGTGGGGACACTAAAGCCGTGGCCAGAGGCGGAACTCTCGTTCATTAACGAGAAGGACTTGCCAAAAGCTAAGGTTGGGATCCTCCACTTCAAGACAGAAGATGTCCTGAAAACTCCAAGAGATGCCCTCAATCTCCTGGAAAAACAAAACGACCTGCAGACTGGCTTGTGGAAGGTGCTGAGCGTCAAGAAAGAAAGGGACGGAATCACGACCGCCCTCTCTATCGATGATGCCTCTGTAGAAGCCTTGCGCAAGCTAGACTGCAGGCCGCAACTAGGCTTTCGCAAAGTCTGGATTCGCATTCGCGGCGATAATACGCCGGCGAGGGCTGAGCAGGTGGCAGGAACTAGCCAATCTAGCGCAGGGATTCTGCCACCTGCTCAACACGCTCCTAGGGCGGGGCCGAGCGTCCAGGTCTCTGGTAAAACGGCAAAGCGGCAAAACGCCAAGCCGAAACCTGGAGGCCAGGGCGTCAGGAACCGCCCCCTCGGAGCACCACCGACGAAAAGGGCTACACGTCCCAATCGATCGGGAGTGGAGAGCCGACCGGCCAAACCTCGGGGCTGCCCTACAGCCCCGAAGCCAAGCGGGTCGAATAACGCCACTTAACCCACCCACCGACACAAACACACCATAACACAGACACACACAAACACACAAGTGGTGCAGATCAACCTGCACCATGCCAGAGCAGCCACGGCTGTTCTGGAAAAACACTTCACACAGAAGAACCTTCATATTGCTCTTATTCAGGAACCGTGGCTGGCTAATACTAACACGGTGTCTGGACTGGGCTCTGCAGGTAAGGTCGTACACCATATCGGAGGAGTCAAACCAAGAGCGTGTATACTTTTCAATAATAATATTGATTTCTTATGCATACCAGGCCTGTGCAGCGATGACCTGATTGCAGCTTATGTTAATGTCAAGAGCGGAAATGGACGCCTCATCGTGTGCTCGGCATACCTGGACGGGACGAATACCGACCCATCCGAGGAGCTTGCAAAGGTAGTCGAGTACGCCTATGCCAACAATGCCGAGCTTCTCATTGGGTGTGACGCCAACGCCCACCATACCAACTGGGGCAGCACTGACATCAACGACAGAGGTGAGTTGCTTCATGATTTTGTACTAACTAACCGCCTCCAAATAGTTAATGAGGGATGTAAACCGACCTTTGTAACTAGATCGAGGAAGGAAGTTCTTGATGTAACTCTCGCTACTATTCACACTGCCAGGCTGATAACCAATTGGCATGTCAGTGATGAACCATCTATGTCTGATCATCGACTAATTAAATTCGCACTGAATACATCCAACATTTGCGAAACCATCACTTTTAGGGATGCAAAAGCCACGGACTGGGACTTGTACAGAATAAAGCTCCAGGATAGACTCCAAGACTTCCCTAAAACCATACGCTCCCCTGAAACATTGGATTATGCTGTTGCTCAAGTTACGGAAGCCATTACAGCCTCTTACGAAGAGAGCTGCCCTCTAAGAACTGTGAGGGATAGAAAAGTGACGTGGTGGAACAAAAAGCTCGATGTTTTAAGGGAAGAATCACGTAGGTTGTTTAATAAGGCTAAATCGACTGACGACTGGGATCGGTATCGGAAAGCTTTAACTACCTATAATAAAGAAATCCGAAAGGCGAAAAGACTGTCATGGAGGAAGTTCTGCGAGGAGATTACTAAAGTCCCTCAAGGAGCTAGAATCCACAAAGTCTTATCCAAATCGCCTACAAATCAACTGGGATTCTTAAAGAAACCAGACGGTGCCTTCACTGCATCAGCGGAAGAAACCCTGAAACTTCTGGCGTCTACACACTTCCCTGGCTCGGTGATGGCACCAGATAACATCGTACAAAATACTCCTCATATCCGCCTCACCAGGCCTTCAAATGAAGACTGGAGAAGAGCGGCGAGGTATTTTAGACCGAACAAGGTAGAATGGGCTATAGACTCATTCAAGCCAATTAAATCTGCAGGGGATGACGATGTCTTCCCAGCTCTTCTGCAGCAAGGGAAGACTATTCTCATCCCTATTTTAATCAAAATCTTCAGAGCAAGCTTTGCCTGGGGATATATACCAGAGAAATGGACTATGGTTAAAGTCTGTTTTATCCCAAAGGCCGGTAAGAAGGACTACTCTCAACCAAAGTCCTTCAGACCAATAAGCCTTACCTCCTTCCTACTCAAGAGTATGGAAAAGGTTATTGACGAATGCATCAGGGATGGACCATTAAGGGATAACCCTCTGCATCCGAAGCAACACGCTTACCAAAAAGGAAAATCTACAGAAACTGCTCTGTTAGAACTAACAGACAGGATCGAAAGGGCTTTGGAAGATAAACAGATAGCCCTATGTGCTTTCCTTGATATTGAAGGAGCTTTCGACAACGTCACCATAGACGCCCTTTCCAAGGGAATGAAGGCGAAAGGGATTGACGAAACAACTACTCGTTGGATCGAATTCATGCTCCTCAACAGAACTATCAGTGTTACCTTACACGGAACTACAAAGAGCTTCAAAACAACTAAAGGGTGCCCGCAAGGAGGCGTTTTATCGCCACTTCTATGGCTACTCGTTGTTGACCAATTGCTGGTTGAAGCCTCTACAAGAGACTTAGATGTACATAGCTATGCTGACGATGTGGTGGCTTGTGTTGTCGGCCCCTGTCACAGCACGGTATCATCTATACTACAGAGATCTCTGAACATTATTAACACATGGTGCACAGAAAACAATTTATCGGTTAACCCGAGTAAAACAACAATAGTCCCCTTTACTAGGAAGCGTAAGTTGGACAAACTTGTAACGCCCACTGTAAAGGGGACTCTCATACCATTCTCCAGCGAAGTCAAGTACCTGGGCGTAACTATCGACCAGAGACTGACCTGGAACACTCACATTAACAATGTGATCCAAAAGGCTAAAATAGCTTTAGGAATATGCTGTCGCTTAGCAGGGAAGAAATGGGGCTTAAACCCTAAAATCGCCCTGTGGTTGTACACCGCCATAGTCAGGCCGATAATAACGTATGCCTGCGTAGTATGGTGGAGGAAAACAACTCAAGTGACAGTCATTAACAAACTTAATGGTTTGCAGAGACTTGCATGCCTCATATCAACAGGGGCCATGTCCACAACCCCAGGAGCTGCTCTAAATGCCCTGCTTAACCTACCGCCACTTCATCTATTCATTGCGAAGGAGGCGAAGGCAAGCATGTACAGAACAAACAGCACTGGCAAAGCAAACTGGCGCTCTCAAGCACTGAGATCGCTACACGAATCAGTACTTGAACACGATCAACTAGCTATGACAACAGACGTCATGCTTCCACAGTGTAATTTCACAAGGAATTACACAGTGGAACTGCCGAGCAGAGAGGATTGGTCAAACAACCTCATCACTTGCAAGGCTGGAAGCCTGATCTGGTTTACAGACGGGTCCAAAATGGGTGAGAATGTAGGATGTGGAATATTTGGCATTAGCCCGAAATTCAGCAAAAGCTTGAATCTGGGTAAACATGCTACCATATTCCAAGCGGAGGTATACGCCATTATAGAATGTGTGGAGGCCAACCGTCAACGAAACTACATAAATCAATTAATTCTGATTTACTCAGATAGCCAGGCAGCTCTTAACGCCTTGAACTCGAATACTTTAAATTCGAAACTGGTAAAAGACTGCGTTAACAAACTGAATGACCTGGGGCAAAGGAATAAAGTTATTCTGAGATGGGTACCAGGTCATTCTGGAATCAACGGCAACGAAAAAGCCGATGAACTTGCACGGGCTGGGGCTCAAGGTCATCAGATAGGTCCAGAACCCTTCTGTGGTATCTCAAAGAACCAGGCCATGCAGACCCTTAAGGGCAACTTATTTGGCGATTCAAAAAAGAACTGGTTGGTACAACCAGGTCTGCTACACGCCAAATCTCTCATAGAAGGCTACTCACAAAAACGAACTGCCGAGCTTCTTGAGCTTAGCAGGACGAACATCTGTGCGATAGCCCGCGCCTTAACCGGCCACTGCAAACTAAACAGGCACCAATTTCACATGAAACTGAGTGACACTGATGTTTGCCGGTACTGCAATCAGGAGAGGGAGACGCCTAAGCACCTCTTGTGTGAATGCGGGCCCCTTGTCCACAAACGCAGTGTCCATCTGGGCCGACACATTATTCGCCCGGAGGAGATTAAAACTCTAAAAGCTAGGAGTATTCTAAATTTCTTGGAAGCCTCCGGGCTAAAAGAGTTACTCTAACAAGGTGGCGAGTCACAATAGATCTTTTAGGTCGCAGTGACTACATCCCCTACACTATGGGTGATGCATAGCCCCTTATCTTCTAAATAATAATAATAATACGTCAACAAATTGTAGGCGCCCAGCAGGGTCGAAGCCTACTGGGGCCATGAGTTAAGTGAAAATGAACCCCAGGGCCCTGGAACGTAAGGCAAAGAATGAACAGACTTTTACAGACTAAAACCCACTGATAGCAGTGGCTTTTAGTCGGAAATATTAATACATTTAATGCTAAATTAAAAAAACATGTATACAACCTATGATGTCACCAACACACCAGATGCGATCATTTCAATACTTATAAGCTTATGAGAATAAATTCTTTAAACCTAAAAGTCTGACTCGCCCTCATGCTCCAAGAGCGAGAGAAGTCATTGGATGATTTCCCACTTTAAAAAAAAAAAACCGCAGCCCTGAAACCCAAAAGCCAACTGAAGGAACACTGGTGATGATGCTCCACACAGTGTGTATGGAGTAATTTGATGATTTCCCACTTTAAAAATAATCTCTTTAAGTCTGTCTATGAAACTGTTTTTTTATCCCTAGACCTAGACTTAATTTGATGAACTTTGCTACTGATAGGGATAGATTGGATCATAAATACAGACATACAGAGAGTTCCTTTGGGATAAGTTGCGAATTTCATGCGGGTGAAGCCTGGTCGTTTAGTTTACGCACTTAGTCTTTGATGGACCATTGTGCGTAATTAGTATGTTTACAAATACTTACGCTCCTGTGCATTATACAAGCTATGTGCCCACACTAAAGCGAGCACTGATGATGCAGTCATGGTGACTATCTGCCATGGCTCCTTTCCCTCAAACAGCCTGTTAATGGCCTTCAGTGGCTGTGGTCGCTCACTCATGGCTGAAATATAAATGACATGTTACATAGGCATGTTGCAACATACATTTTAAGAACTCCAGTATTTTTTTTATAATAGGGATATGCATGAAAAAATATTTGTTATCTAACTAGTCTATTTATTAATTATACTAAAAATAGAATATTAATTGTGAAAGCAATAATAAAATTTGGTAGGAAAGCTAGATATAATAATATTATATAAATATATGTCTCTCATATAATTTTTTAAGGTGGCTGTTTAGATGTCATGGTATTTGATAACAATGACTATATAGGACTTGATGTTGATGATTAAATTTTTTATTTCATCTTTTTTTTACCAGAATTAAAAACTATATATACCTAGTTTATAAAATAAAAAAAAGCATGCATATTATTTTGTATTGGCCTCTTATTTATGTAGATAGTTAGATAGATATATTCTTTATTGTACACCAAAAAAATTTTTAAATAATTATTTAGTAAGTATGTAACATAATGTTATGATTATTGGTACTGGTTTAAATATTGTGATTTCTTTGCACAATAAGATAAAGAGATTACCTAATCCTTTGTTTCAGTTCAGTCATTCATGAGATTATTTTCTTTGTAGTTTTTTAATGTTTTCAATTATCTGTACATTGGAATTGATTGGTAGGTCCATTTTATTAACACTGTATTTCTTTAGATCAGACCAGAATTTATCCATAGCCAGCACTATTTCTTTACACAATTATCACATTTTTTTTTGTTAAGTATTTATGTTAGTTTGTCCCTGAATTATATAAATGAATAATTCATACTCAATGTCATTAACCTAGCTAAGGTAAAATGATAAAATAAATGGACTGAATACCTATTGGTTGGTTCAAAGTTTAATTCCAGAACCGTAAAGGTAATAACAAGAACCATGTCCTTGTGTACATTCACGCAGAATTAATTTATCTAAACACGAACGTTGTAAATACACAACGTAGTTCTAATTATGAACTAAATTACGAATAAAAATAATGAGTGTCTATAAAAGCCGGTAACATTAAAGTTGAAAGAACAGCAATTAATTGAATATTTTTACCATGGTAGCTTTTAAATATTTTTGTTATTTTTATTTTGTTACTTACCGATTTCAGCTAGATGTAAAGAAACTAACACAGTATTTCGAACA
Organism: Mythimna ferrago; assembly: GCA_910589285.2. Classification (NCBI taxonomy): domain Eukaryota; kingdom Metazoa; phylum Arthropoda; class Insecta; order Lepidoptera; family Noctuidae; genus Mythimna; species Mythimna ferrago. Next base: position 24,781,898 of record OU342680.1, on the reverse strand, counting down.
GCTTAACAAAACTACAGAGATATATGCTAAGCTCAATCAATTTTGACAATTCATAATCTTATTACACACTGATAACAATTATTACGAAAATGAGATAACAATGATGCTTAGCAGCAGAAACGTGTAATCACAATGATAATAATTAAAACAAAGGCTAGTGTAATCAAATAAACACTCAAATTGAACTTTGAAATCGACCATAAATAGATAGGTACACAGTGACAGCTAGGTACTTTACATGCTCTTTGGTGACAGCCAGCAGCGCACCTGTGTAGCGCACCTCTAATGGGTTAGTGTTGTTCTGTGTAGCAAGTCAACTAGTATCGATAAAAAAATATTTTGGCCATATGAGTTTAATTTGACCTTATAGCAAATTAAATTCATAATATTTTATTTAATGGCGATTAATGACTTGTTTATTTGTCAACAAGCAATCAATCGCCTATCGCTTAATAATTTAGTAAAAATAATAGTCGACTATTTAATTGAACGTGGTGACAGTAGGGAAAAAAATGACATTGACAGTAACTAGGTGTCAGAATCGCGTTCCAGATTTTTATTATGCTTTTTTATTTCATAAATAATTTAGGTACTCTACCTTTTAAAATTACGAGAAATGAATTTTACAGCTAAACGTTTTATCTATGTCGTTATCACTGAATAAAATACATATTCGTAAATAATCTTTTTACCATCAATTTTGGCTATAGATCTAAAAAACAAAAGTAAAATAAAATTACATGCTCAAAGTATGATCAAATCTAGACCTGAACCGCGATCCGATTAGACTGAGAAAGAACAGCTGTTGATATTATGAGTCATCAACCTCCAGTTTCCTGTATTCCAAACACAGCCAAAATGTCGAAAGCTAAAAAAGTAATTGAAGAAGCGAAAGAAAATAATAATCCTGAAATAGATTTGGTGGACAAAGGACTTTCTAGCCTCGATGAAATACCTGGATTGTGTAAGTAATTACTTTTAAACCTGTTTACCCTTAAAAGGGCGTAGTGTAACCTGTTTGTTTGAAACTCGTTTTGATGTTATTACTCTACGTACTTGTTATTTAAATACATTATGCAGACCATATGTTGAAAAATATCTTATTTTACCCTAATATTGGGTTTAAGTCACCCTGAGAACCGAAATATTCAGTCTTATGGTTGAACAAGGTTGCATGTTAAATGAAAATTTGGTGCCAGTTTTGTTTTAATTAGTTCCACGAACATTGCATGACAGATCGCCTACAGATAAAAATATTGAATAGTATTATAGTCATTTGTTTTAATATTTAGATAGATAATTAAGATATTTATAGAATTTTAAGAGGAGTTACTGCGGTTAATTTTAACCAATGACATCATTCAATTCATCATCATACAATATTTTATAAGGTGTTTCCTTCCCTGTAGCCTACTTAGAACCTGTGATAAGAGTGTGTATAATGGATATAAAAACCCTACCAAATCTATTAATTATTATAGCCTAGAAGCAATTCCAACTTCTGTAGAAAACTTTACTCCATAAAATACACCTAGTGCCCTACCATGAGATCTTAACGCGATCTATTTGACAACCTAAATTGAACTGTTAGCACGTTCGCTGCGGCAGTGGTATTTCTATACTTTCCATTCCTGCTGTACAAGGTCTATACACCTGGTAATAAAACTTCCATTGTAGCGGCACAAAGCTTAGACCCTGTAACTTTTAAGAAACCTTAATCTATTTTTGGCTTCATGTAAAAATATATATCTTTTCTACACCAAATCAAATTGAAGTTATGCCTTCCGCACGACAGGGAAGTATATATATGTATATATATACTTCCTACTATACCTTTCTTAGCCGCACTTTAAGCGAGACATATACAACATGTTCAAACCTGGTATCGCACTCAACATGTTAAAAGGATGGAGCTATTTAGGGTGTATAGCTCCATCCCTCTTTTCTCTGCAGACCAGTCTGGGCTTATAGGCTATGGTATTAGGCCAACCTTTTCTGGAAAGCCCACCTCTTTTCAAAAACCAATCAATATGAACATAATACTTAATTATTAACTCTTTCTCTTCCAGTCAATCTCGCCAACATCACCCGTCTCTCTCTAAGCCACAACAAGATACAAGTTGTTCCAGCTGCACTCGCAAACCTCGTTAACTTGGAGATCCTGAATCTTGCCAACAACCACGTGACTGAGCTACCGGTCAGTCTCTCCTCGTTGCCGAAGCTACGTATCCTCAATGTCTCTCTCAACAGACTGTATGGATTGCCGAGAGGCTTTGGTTCATTCCCTGTTCTGGAAATCTTGGACCTGACATATAATAATCTGAATGAGAAGAATCTGCCTGGGAATTTCTTTATTATGGGTAAGATAATACTTCTTAAAATTCATATATTTTGATGGGTTCCAAGAAAATCATATAAAAAAATCAGGTGCAATGTTTTTATAACTTATTCATACAACTTTAAAGGCTCTTACTATAAATCGATAATTTTTCATATAATATGATTTTATTCTTAGGCCCCATCGATTTGTCATAAGCCTTTCCTCATTATTAATGATAAGTTTAATTTGACCCCTAAGATCATTAACATGTAGGCATAAGTCGGGCTGATATCTGCAACTCCACATCCAGAGATTTTATTTTGCGTACACGTCGGACAAGTCTGTTATTCCATCTAACTGATCTTCTCAAGGAGAGCCAGTAGCACTAGGTGTTACTAACAATTTTGTGGAAGATAATTGGGTTGTAGAATTAAACAGCATGCTTCCCTAAAGCAATGGCTGTGTGTTTACCGCCTATGCCCATTGCCATAAAGCAAATTGGCATAAATTTTATCAAAATAAACCTGCCGTGTTCAGGGACACGGTTTATAATAAGGGTGATACTGTGGCAGTATCTAAACACTACCACAATTTTTTATTAACCCTAGTTCAATATTATTTCCAAAGTTTGATGATTCAGTTCCATATATTTATTAGCTGCTGACAACAACTTCACCAGCATAACAGTAGAAAATTATCCCAAGAGAACATACTCTCAAGATAAAAAGTATTCTATGTGCTATTCCAGGACGCAGTCTATTCCTTTTTTTTTATTTTATGGTGGGGAAAATCATCCAATGACAACCCCAGGATCCAAAACCTCTTGGGCGGAGCGGGAGATAATGTCAGACTCTTACTGACTAAAAAACCCACCCCGTTCCTTCAAGCTTTCATACCGGGGCTCAAGTTCCCTTTCGGATAACCCTGGCCCCAGTAAGCTTCGACCCGGCTGAGTCCCTGCTGTTGCTGACAACTCCTACGCAATCTACTCGTGTACCAAATGTCATCCAAATCCCTTCAGCAGTTTCAGCATGAAGAAGTAACAAACACACTCACAAACTTTCGCTTTTATAATATGAGTGTGATACTCACAAATCCTAATTTAAAACAAAATGATGTGTACTTGACTAATTGAATCAATTACAACATTCCAGACAGTCTCCGTGCCTTGTACCTGGGCGACAATGACTTCGAAACATTACCAGGTGAAATTGGAAACCTAAAGAACTTACAAATTGTAAGTACTTATATCAATTACCAGCTTTTTTACCGCGGCTTCGCCCGCTTTCGTAAAAATAGCATGTGTCACTCAGGAATAAAGCAGCTTTTTATTGGTGAAAAAATTTTAACAATCGGACCAGTACTTCCTGAGATTACCTCCTACAAACAAAAAAACAAACTTTACCTCTTTATAATATTAGTTTTTTTTTTATTGTATACAAATGTAACAAAATAATAGTTCGCCAGTGTCGGGACCAAGGTTCAAGCAACTAGTAGTTATAGCTTCAGAGACAGGGATCTCCTCAAAATGCGAACCATATCGAAATACATATATTGCATTCTGTATCAGGACCTAGATCTAACCGCGCAAAATCTTGCATCAGCAAAAAATGGTCGTCGAACCTTTTGGCCATCAGTCCATTGGCAGGAACGACATTCGCCACAATGACCGCCGAATCCACCTATTCCAGTCACAATAGATCATTCCAGTTCTAAAATGATGTCAGTAATCTGTATCTCCACTGTAGACGCGGGCTTACGAACTGCGAGCAATGGATAGCTCGCTATCCGGCCGTACGCTAAGGACCAAACCTATGTTTTCTGTTAGCGAAATGATTGAGCAACTTACTGCTGCGCTGTATGCCACAGGTTCGATTCCAGCCCGGATCAAATATTTGAATGGCCTACAGAAGTACATATTTAAAATCTGGGTGTATTTAAGTTTCAATATTTGTGAACACACTCACGATGTAGGAGTAATTCCTAACGTGGAAGAACAAAAAAAAAACTGTCGTCTTCACCATTGTCATGAACAACGCCGCCGAGATCGACCTGGGAAGAAGTAGTGAGTTGGCCTAGACGCCTACCGCAAAGGCAGGGTCGAGGTGGCTCAAGAAAAATGTACCTGTAAAAAGTTGACCAGCAGTGGGAAGCCTTCTTCTTCCTAATATTACTTGAGGTCGGCGCAACACGACTTTTTCTCCAATCTCTACTGTCACCCGTCAAACTATCACTGACTCCCTTTTCTTTCATATCACTCCTCATACAATCCATCCATCTTTTCTTTGGCGTCCCTCTCCTTCTCCATCCATCTACATGTATACTCAAGTATAGGCTAAAAAATACATCTTCCGGGTCTTTATACCATGTTACTTGAGGATAGCGCAACACCTTACCGTTACCTGCTTCCAATATTAAAGCCATAATTTTATCCAGCTGTCAATGCGCGAGAACGACCTGATCGAGGTGCCTCGTGAGCTGGGCCAGCTGGCTCGTCTGAGGGAACTGCATCTACAAGGCAACAGGCTCGTTGTACTGCCTCCTGAGATTGGTAAGTCATAGGTATTAAGTTCAAGGATGACGTGTTTAATGAAATTAACCTATTCATTAAAACCCCAAGCGAACGCCGGCTTTCGCTCTCTCATTGTCTTTCTATCATGTCTCTAATTATGGTATTCGAATGGTTAACCGCTTACGTCGGATAAATCCGACAAACAATTGTATTTATTCCGCCAGGATTGCACATCCACGACCGTCTTGTTACCTCTTTTGTCACCTATGGGGATCGAAGAGCTTAACAAGATGGAGTACCACCCAGCTGTAAACACACAACCCTATCAAATAAGACACGAAACCACTCGTCGGACCAACCTGACGCGATCGGTTGGAGACTTTAAACAGTAATAGTTCGTTTGGATCTTTGTGATTTTTTGACTAACTGGTTTTAGCATAACAACAACATTTCAGACACACAAATACGCACAGAGAAGCCGTTGGTTTTACCTTAATAAGGATAATAGGCCACTAATCACACGTTTTCGCATAAGTGGATCTGTGTAATAAAAAAATAAGGCTAGCTTAGTGCAGAAGCACCTTGTATAAAAGCATAATCAGACTTATAATGTTCCCGCTACTGGGATTCAGGCCTCCTCTCTAAGAGAGACAATGAGCCGTAATCCACCACGCAAGCCCAGTGCGGGTTGGTGTTGGGTGTAACATGTCTTCGAATTTTTGATTTTAGGACATACTTTTCCTTCACCGTTTTAAGAGCAGTGGTGATGAAATAAGCTACACAAAGTAATGCGCCTGGCTAGGTTTGAACCCGCGACCTAAAATTCGTAAGTCGAGGCCGTTACTATTGGGCCACCACTGTTTAGGTTAAGTAGAAAAATAACATGCTGTGAAAGAGGCTTTACATTGCAGTGAAACGGATCCATAAAAATGTAATGCGTTCCACAGGATCCCTGGACCTGGCGAGCAACAAGTCAGTGCTGAGACTGGAAGGTAACTTCTGGGTGCCGCCCATCGAGGACCAGCTCAAGTTGGGGCCCTCGCACGTGCTGGACTACCTGCGTTCCGAGACTTATAAAGTGTAAGTAATTTATTTAGCCTAGCCCTACGGGATTGTTCGAAAGAGGAACTGCGAACCTGGAACGCGGCGACAAACTGAAGAAACACGAAAAATCTGACACTCGCTCCACTTAGGGCCTTATCATACTAGCGGATTGCGAACCTCCTCAAAACGGAGCGGGTGCGTAACGAATATGTTACTGGCGCACAACGAACACGCTGGCTCATGTGCAGCGAATATGTTGCGGACGCGCAACGAGATCTGTTGAGGTGCGGGTCTGCGGCGTCTTCGAAGTAACAAAGCCTACATCAGTGTCTCCTCGTCGCAATCCATTTTGCTACTGAGTGAACGACATACAGTCGTTAACTTGCTACAAACATGCGTTGAAAACGTTGCGAATTTGCTACGCGTCCGCGGCGTGTTCGCTGTGCAGCCGCGACACATTCGCTGCCCGCTCCGCCCCGCAGCCGCTTGCAAACCGCTAGTATTTTAAAGCCCTTAAGGTGAGAGACGTTATTTGATGATTTCCCGTCGTGGAGACACTTGGGAAAGCCTATATAAACTTGTCCAACAGTAGACACCTTTCGACTGAAATGAACATGAAGTATAAATACCACTTACCATTTTACATGTTTAATTAAATCATGTGTTATCTTATTTGCAGTCTGTACAGCCGCCACATGTCTGCGAAGCCTCCGCCGCCGCCGCAGACGCTCGACAAAAGCAAGAAAGCCAGCAGGGCCGCCTAACTTGACATAATTAATTATATTAACGTGCCATTATTATTAATAACAATATTATTAACGCTTGAATGAAATTTGTGGAGCTTTTAAGGATAGCTTGCATCGAATGTTATAATCGTTTTTTTTTTGACGATTTATTAGTAATCAAACGCGTTGATCAATTAAATCTCGAAGTTATTTGTCCCGTTTTTACTAAGGTCTACTGTCCACGGACGCGTAGGTTCATTAAACGCGTGGTGAAATCTGTCTCGAAGAAGAAACAACGACACGACTGCACGACGTTGCCACTCCGTCGACAGATTTTCATAGTTTTGTAAGCAAACTATGAGCAAGCCTAACTTTTATTTTTGGTGTACAATAAAGCATACATATATCTATCTACGCGCCTATGAAGCTACGCCTCCGTGGACAGCAAGCCTTACACTTCTCGACTTCCATTATGAATGCCTGCATTGGGTTGTTGGAATTCCAACTCTTGGCGTTATGTAGAGCGTTGATAATCCCGCAATAAGGTTGTATTTAGGCATTCATAGAGAAATGGGACTTTATATTGTAACTGCCACCGAGTTGTTTGAAATTATTCTACAGTGACAATTAAAATAAATTTTAATCAATAAGTGCACTTCTTATAGTTATTTACTTAAATAATATTTTTCTAGACTAATATTTACGGTGCTAAATTATTAACTTGTATGTTGTGTTTGTATTAATGTATAAGTGATGAAATACACTATTCTTATTAAATTATTTACTTACTAGATTTTTTTTTTTTATTTTTTTTTTTTTTTCGATGGGAAAAATCATCTTATGACAACCCCCGCTCTTGGGCGGATCGGGAGATAGTGTCAGACTCTTACTGACTAAAAAACCCATCCCGTTCCTTCAAGCCTTCATACCGGGGCTCGAGCGCGCTTTCGGATAACCCTGGCCCCAGTAGGCTTCGACCCGGCTGGGCCCCTGCTGTTGCTGACAACTCCTTGAGGCGCGCGGGAACAGCGCGCGCCGTCGAAAACTTGGGCTTGGTCCGGACAGTTACCGGACGGCCGGACAGCGAGCTACCGATCGTTTTTTATTTGTGATAAAACACTAGAATCAGAATGTATTTATTGTGAGAATAGGTTACTTACCTATTTACAGATGTATGAACATAAGGCAGTGGTCCGACCGCCGATGATGAACGAGAAACAAGTAGAACAGACTAGAAACTATAACGAGTTAGCGGGAAGCAAGTGTGTAGTTTCGATAGTTTTGTCGCCGGGCTATAAGCGAGTGTGCAAGTGCGACGAGCGATTACTCGCCCGCGGTCGCTCAGTCCTGAGCAAACCTGCGTGAAATAAAAAACAAAACCGTAAAATACATCATCGTTGTCGTCTGAGCTAGACAACAATGAGAGTAGCTACGATTTGTTGGTATCCGTACGTCTACTTTCAAATTTCAATGCCGCACTGTAAAGAAATGATCAAGCGAGCGAGCATCGCTGAACGAGTTTCGCTAAGCGAGTTTTTTTTTGAAAGCTCGTCGCCACGGTCGCTCAGCGACAAAACTAGTAAAGCGAATCGTTGGCGGCAGTGTGAACAGTCAGAGAGCAACTTTTAATATATGCATCTCTTTCGTTTACACGGAATGTACATTTATTAGGCCGGCGCTCACTGCCGGCACGGCACGGCATGCCGTGGCATCGTACTACTACATAGAACAATAGATTTAAGATAGCATATTTTTTTTTTAAATATCGAAGTTCATAATATTCACGATCTCGATTACGTAATTGTAAACTGATGTAGTTTACCTTTTTTGTTTTGTGTCCAATACTCACCATAACTTAATTTTTAGAATTACCTTTAAAATTATAATGTTAGATTGTCAATCGGTTATTGGATGATATATTGAGAGATTTGTGTTGCGTAATATGACTAAAATTGTGTTTTTAGTAGTTTTTGTTCTAGAAACTTTTTTATATGTAAAGTTATGTAAAAGGTTATTGTTTTATGTAAAAGTAGATATAAGCATTCAGGGGTGCGTGGTGGCGTACGAGACCAGCGCAACAAGCAACATACGCCAATCGGGTTGAACTGTCCCGAGGGCTCGGTAGCCGAAGGGTACTGCCTGCTACGGTCACCGCCTCCTAACGGGGGTTAGTCCGCCACAAATTGTGTTAAACTATCAAAATTAAACTAACATTCAAAATTTCGTGGCTGTGCTACTAACGGTATTGAAGAATTCTCAAATGAATTACTAACGGTATTGAGACTATCCTGGCAACATCATCAGGTTATATCTATGTATTCACTGAAGTTACGCATGTACGCACGTGCTATCTCTTGCCGCGATCGCTAAGCGTGAGAGACAAAAAAACGCGCGCGCAAGTGCGTCTTTTCCCTCCCTTGCCCTCGCGCATCGACCGGGCACCGGAAGTTTCAACCATATTTCAGCTATTTTAGCAATTATAATTCCTTGCCACAAAGTGACACATTACGTCTCCGGGCCTTGGTTGAGGCCATGGTCCGGAGCGAGGAGGAGTGGCAGGCGGACGCCGACTTCTGCGAAGCAGTAATGCTCGCTAAGGAGGAGGCCGACCGCATCAGGCAACGGCGCTCTCGCCGCCGCCGGGATTCCGATCCCGATTTCCAGCCACCGTAGGCGCGGGCTTGCGGACAGTGAGCAATGGGTAGCTCGCTGTCCGGCCGTCCGGTAACTGTCCGGACCAAGCCCAAGTCGTCGACGGCGCGCAGTATTCCCGCGCGCCTCAAGGAGTTGTCAGCAACAGCAGGGGCCCAGCCGGGTCGAAGCCTACTGGGGCCAGGGTTATCCGAAAGGGCGCTCGAGCCCCGGTATGAAGGCTTGAAGGAACGGGATGGGCTTTTTAGTCAGTAAGAGTCTGACACTATCTCCCGCTCCGCCCAAGAGCGGGGGTTGTCATTGGATGATTTTTCCCATCGAAAAAAAAAACATTACGTCTCGCGGAATGCAATGGCGCGTCGCGGCATCGTGGTATCGAAATAAAGTAACACGAATTCTAAACTCATTGCAATAAGATTCAAAATAAATTAATTAGTAATAAAATCCTGTGCCGTGACATGCGCCGGAAGTGGGCGCCGGCTCTTATGCGTTTCTTAAGAGAGAAAATCGCCGATAATTTGTCGTTTTCTTGTCGGTGGTCGGACTACTGCCTAAAGCTGCTACAAATTAGTGAAGAACACGTCGATAAAAACGTTCAAGTGCGAGTCGGACACGCATACAAAGGGTCGAAGTCCGACTCTAACCAGATAGGCGAGAGTCTTGGGCGGAGCGGGAGATGTCATTGCATGAAGATAGAAGTATACTTCTTTCCTTTTTTTTTCTACTTCCCTATAGAAAAGTACGATTCGATGTTGCATTATCGCCAGATGTAGCCACAGAGAATTGCGTCAAAAGCGATTATATCGCGAATCCGACCAACGCGCAACGTCACAAATAGTACTCAATAGTCCTTATATTTTGTGACTATTATTGGTCAGATTCGCGATATAATCGCTTTTGACGTAACTCGGAACTAAGGGTCTGTAACATACTGGATATAGCTTAACCCTAACTAGCTGTAAAAGTGCCAAATAAGTAAAAATGAAAAACCTTTACAAGTTTATTATTTATAATATTTTAATATTAACAATTCAAAGCCAATAACCACTAATCAATGTGATACTGGATGGAATAGACTATGTTCAGTTGTTTGTACGATGTAGGTATTTGTATGATACAAAATAATTGTTTGATGTCACTTCCAAGTATTCAGGGAATTTAAACATAATCGAGAGAATTTACAGATAATCGCGAGACTCATTATAGAGAACTTAGTCGTTATAAGTGCACTTCTTATTAATATTTTCGTTAATATTTTGTTTTCTAGATATTACTATAGAAGGCGCCAGATAACCGTGGAATTCATTGACCTTTTCCTAATATCCTCTGCGTAGGTACCCGAAAAACATACAATGAACTTATTTTCATTAATATACACCGTTAAATTTTAATCGTTTTAAACCCGTTGAGGGTCGATCCGGTACATGAAACACTATCGATTTGTAAAGATATCTATATTATAAGATATATAGAAGATCAGTGACCTGTAGGTAATTGTCGGCGTTGCGTACAAACTACCTACAGGTAATTGAACTCGCTCAGCTGACGTTTTCTTAAAGAAATTAATTTCGTACATGCGTAAATTAATACGAGTTTTGAAAAAAGGTACTTAATTTTTTAATTTTATCTTTACAAATCGATAGTGTTACATGTACCGGATCGACCCTCCACGGGATTAAAACAAATAAAATTTAGCGGTGTATAATGTTAAGAATCACGATACATGTCGATGCAAGACAGCTTTATGTCTTTATTTCCTTTTTGAAATTAAGAATGTCAACAAATGTAGGAGGTCAATCAGCGTTAACCACGTTTATGTGGCACCTACCTTTGTTTATTTTTTGGAAAACAACGTCTTATTTACAAAATTATACGCCTCTACATTATATTTTCTAAACAAATTAATCGATATGTAAATAGAATATAGAGCGGCGCGCAGCTTTAAATTAGACGATCTTTCAAATGGTTGCACTTCATTATAGCATGAAGGTAAATATTATAAAACAAAAGTGACACTAGGCTGAACTTTTTTAAAATGTCTCTTTTTAGGTAAAACTGAGTTTGTATATTTCAATATTAATTTCTTCGAATAGTTGATATTCCTCAGTAATTGATGTCAAACTACTTACAGAGTATAGTCTGCCTAATAATTCAACCAACTTGGGAATTTTGTATAGTATTTAATCATTTAAAAATACTTACATTCGATACTTTTCATAAGGTTTTTCTGTTAGTCAACAATGATCTCTATCTCTTAATCAACCTTGACTATTGAACCCGTGTTGACTACATCAGATTTAATTAATTCCTAATAATTACCCAAGTCGTTTAACTTATTAGACAGACTAAATAGTTCTTAAAAAACATATTTTTGATATATTATCACTTTTGTTTTAGTTTAGAAGTAAGTACAAAATACCTTTACAAAAGTTTTAAATTTTTCACGCGAATATTCTCAGATACCTACAGCTGCTTAAAGTGTTTTAATATCGTGCGGATTTCATCACGCATTCGGGTTTGCACCGCATGCGTGATGAAATGCAAAAAACGTTTACCACGTGCGTATTCCACGCATTACAATGAATACTTGTATGAAATGGACATTTGTGGGGGTTACGCGTGCAAAGCAATAATATTCCATTTAATAATATTCCACAACTACCACACAACGCCATCTAGTCCCAAGCTAAGCAGCGCTTGTGTTATGGGTACTAGACAACTGATAAACATACTTATATATTTCTAAATACATACAATATTATAGTTAAATTACACCCAGACACAGAAAAAATGATCATGCTCATCTGATAAACATTTGTCCAGGGTGGGAATCGAAGCCACGACCTCCGGCATAGCAGTCAGGGCCAATAACCACTAGACCAACAGGCCAGTCAAATCAGGCAATCCCGCATGCGTAATCAGAACCGCACGATATTAAAAACACTCTTATGATTCGTTATTACCCGACTACGCAACAGCAAAGACAGGGTTATATTTCATATTTTCAGACTAGATTAAACTAGAAAAAAAAATCTACAAGAAATCATTTAACACAATAATTACAATATATTAATAAGTATTCTAAACAAAATAGTAAATTAAAAGTAATAGGTATGTCTTCCATCTTACCATTTATGAAAATAAAGTTACACAAAAAATATTTTATGTCTGGTTTCTGGAGCTAGAAGGGAGCTATACTCTGTTCAAAATAACACTAGACATTTATGAAAACCTTTTATTACTGTTTGTTCAACCGATTTTGAGTTTTATTACGTTGGTGGCATGACAAATAGCGGCTGCAGTAAATAGTACTGCAACCACTTTTTTGCTTTTAATACCATCCTTATGCCTACGAAATAGAAGTTAAAATCGGTTGAACAGACATTAAAAATGTTTCTTTAAATGTCTGATATTAACGCGAATAGAATATAGATTCAAGAGGTCTTTCTATTTGGCAGACGGCCATTATGAAATACATACCCAGCGTTCCGAATTGCGTCAAAAGCGATAATATCGCGAATCCGACCAAATCGCAACGTCACAATTATTACTATTTTGTTACTATTAAATTTGGTCGGATTCGCGATATAATCGCTTTTGACGCTATTCGGAATGCAGGGAAGAATACCACAGAAACCAAACATAAATAATCATACAAAATAGAGATCACTTCTCAAAAATTAAACACTAGCCCCTTATTCAAAAACTATAAAAGAGAACACACAAAAATATTATGATATATTTATCAACGCCTCCAATTTAGTAGGAACCTATGAATATTTCACGTAATTTTTTTATAGTGGATCGAATAAAATGATAGAAAAGTACACACGGCAAAATTATTAAGTGCACAGGTCATTGGCAAAATGAATTATTGTATTTATCTGTAAGGTACAGCCTGCTGTAATGTTAAAAGACAACTTTTAAACACTAATTTATTCAATGTTTATAAATGTTAGGAAATCATCCTCATTTCAAATATGGCAATTTTCACAATGTCATTTAAATTGTGAAAAGCAAATAAATGAATATAATTATTAATGTCTATAGTGCAGTGGATACACAACTATATATTAACAAAATCCAATGATGCAAAGAAGGAACATGCTTTCAGAAGCATATTTTATTAAAAATCATTATTTACATAAATCGAGAAATTCGAGAGAAGTTTAAAATAATATATAATCAAATGTCAAACAAGACATCTTTTAATCGAGAACAAGGAGTGTCCATTGCTTTATAATAAGAAGAGGTATGTAGGTTGTACGGTTCAAAAATAGTTATAGATTAAATTGAGCATACTTACATCATTATTTTTTAATATAAAAAAATATTAATAAGCCTGTCAGTCAAGTTAGAAATTAGTACATAGTGATTAATTAATTATTCTTGTTTGAAAAGCTTCTTACTCTCCTCTAATTATTATAACACAAAAGAATCATCATTAAAACTAATCAGAATCACACGTTTCTTGTTCAATCATCATCATAATCTGTGTCGTCATCATCATCACTTGATATCTCCATGTGTCTCGTTGAGTTGGCCATTGGCATCGGTTTGCGGGTTCGATCGAGGGAGAACGCGTAAGATTCGTAGTCTAACACTTCGTCATCGCTCAAATGGGAGTTGCCTTCGACGAAACTTGCGAATCTGGAAAAATAACGCAGGTTCTAATAGACCGACCGCCGTAAGCGAGACCCTCCCACAGAAGGAGAATGGACCACGCTTACGACGGTCGGTGTTTAAACAAAAAATTGATGAAAGGTGTTAAACTTAAGGTGAAAGCTGCGGGGACAAGTGTGGTCTGGTTGCCGCTAAATGGCGCCGAAATCAACTTTTTTAGTTATTTTTTTTTAGTGTATGGGAGCATTATTGTTTCAAAGAAGTTGTATTCGCGGAAATCAGCCATTTCACTTTATTAAACTTGGTCAAATTATTCATTTTAGTTGTCACTCTAATTTTAGTACTTAAGCATAGCGCTATACATTATAGTTAGAGACATGAACAGCCAAAATTAGGTGGATTTCGAGGCAATTATTTGACTAAGTTCAATAAAACCGTGGTTATAACAATAGAGTTCGTGAGAATTCAATGGATATGAAAAATAAGTTATTTCTATGTTTCAAACATCGCTTTGAAGATGGCTATTGTCAGCATAGACCGCTTTCAAATGGATGTTGACAGTGAAAGGAAGAAAATTCTGTTGATTTGAAAAATCTAAAACAAAGACTATTTTTAAATCAAGTAAAAGATATTTTTCAATGGGAAATACGGTCCTGTAAAATTTCTGTATTAACAAACTGAGCTATGGAACAAGAATAGGAAGGTAACGATGATCCAAAATGATTAGAAAAGATTCTCACCGTTTAGAGTCGTTCAACTTGAGCATAATCTGCCACTGCGCACAGTCAGGGCTCGAGCAGTACTTCCTGAGGTTGTCCAGCGCCATCTTGGTTTCCCGAGCACCTTGTTCGTAATATTCTTCGCTGGTTAGTAGTCTTTGTTTTGGCGGGAACTTGCGACGCCTGTGCAATAAATGAAGAAGTTAATATACAGCTTGTTATAATGATTGAAGATTAGTACTGTTGTCGAAATTGTTTGATGTGTAGGTAAGTAGCGCCATCTGTACACGTACTGAATTTATTCAAACACAGAGCATTTTTTTCAAATGGGTTCCGCATTGAAAAAAATACAGTTAGGCTACATTGGCTCTCATGGCCTCAAATAACAATGAGTGGTAGTGTTAAGTTAATATTGCTGTATAGCTTATTTTCTAGGAATTCATATGCCTGGATAATCAGTATAACATAATTAGCCTTACCAACTTGTCAAAATAGGAATAACGTACCAATATCCACGAATCCTGTTGATGAGCGTCTGCGGGAAGTACTTAGCGACTAACGACGCGATGATAACGGCGGCCGACGCCTCTTGATACTCGCTGCTAAAGAATATCATTAGCACGCCTACTACCTATAATAATAAAAATCGTAGCAATTAAGTTCATTAACAACGACAAACGTAAATGACTTTCGTGCACAGAAAGAGATAAAGAAACAAACTGGACTTTCTTTAACCTTATAACCGCCTACGCCGGATATATCCAACAAACACTCTCACGTTTATTCCGCCAGGATCGCGCTTCCATGACCAAATATACTCTATCTTGTCAGCTCTTCTGTCGCCTATGGGGATTAAAGATCTAAACGAGATGGAGTAACCAGCCGAAAACACGAAAACACTCCGACCTATCCGAAGCAAACGGTTAAAGGGTTAATAGGTAGGGTACTGAGAGTCAAGCACGTGAAATCCTGAGATAGCTTCAAGAATGTCCAGATGTTTCCTGATAGCTGCAACTTAGGTGTCTTTAAGTCAAGAGTGAATAGGTTACTTCTAGGCAAGCGTGCTCCATCGTCGACCACATCATCGCTTACCATCAGGCGAGTTGGTGGTCAAACGCGAGCCTATCAATAATAATAATAAAAAAAACACGTAAAATTTCATGAAACTCGTATAATATCTCACCTGCAATGTCCACATGACCAAATTTTTGCTTCTCTGATTCTTTGGCGGTCCTATTCTGTAGCACACGACGAAACTGGCGAAGCTGACGATCATTGTGTACCAAAACATGTATGTTTGGTAAGTCAGTATTAGAGTTCGAATATTCTCCCATATTTGTTGGAATAGGTACACTCCGACTGTCCAACCTCCGATTAGGATACCGTATGTTAATGTTTTCTGCAATGATCATACAAATTAATCTTCGTACCGTCTTGCTCGGTAATATTTAATATTAATTATTGTTAAATGAAACCAAAAACCGAGTAGGCACCGATCAATGTAAACTTTACGGTAGTTTTGAATACGAGGCAAAGATAGCCGCACAGTAACCTATTTGTGTGACGGCAGAGGTGAGATGTGGCACTGTATTCACAGCACTTATTTATTGTTTACTTACCCTAGGTAATAGCTTGCTGACGTAAAACACGAACACCATGAAGGAAGCAAATACACCAACAAATATGCCGCACAGGTAGAAGAACACCGGGTTGGCGCATAGAGCACGCGACGAGAATATCAGGATGATGCCCGCGAACATCAACATGACGCGCCATAAGTCCACCCCTGAGGAAAAAAAGAATTCTTACTTTAGGAAACTTAATTCAAGTGTCCAATTTTGTTATGTAGGGCTGCAGGAATGTTCGAAAGTTCATTTCACACCACCATACGGCCTGGTCAAACTTCGGACTTAGCGGAGAGCGGGGCGGCATTGGTAAGCAGGCGCGGGGCGCTATTGAACGGCGTCTCGTGGCGTACTTCAAACATTTCCATACTTTTGATCTTACCACTCGCCGTGGCAAGGTCGTGAATGGACTGTTAGAGAGCGAAAAGTAATTTAATGCTTTCCCACTTCAGAAAAAAAAAAAACCTTCCTAATGTACAATCCTTTTTACATGTTGCAAATCTAGCAAGAAAAAGTAGTTATCTTATTATCGTTACATCAATTTATTATAAGTTTGTACTAACTTTAATATGTTTTACCATCATTTTACAGTAGAATAAACTTTAAGTAATATTAAAGCCTTACCTTTATGCTGACAGGATGTTTTTTGCCATTTGCCTGAACACTTCATATTTTTGCTGTGTGTACCTTCCTACAAATTAAAACCTTTACCTAACCCTTCAGTATTATGTCTATCCTAGTGGCTTCTCTATATGATATGAAATAAAATTACTTTCTGCTCGTTTGTTTACCTGCTAGCTGCACCTGTTGCTAATCTACATTATGAATTTTAATGTGGATTTTACTACTACAAAGAGTAATAAATGAGGAAGATTTGTATAGAATTTTCACTTGTGCGAAGCTAAGATGACTAGTGGTATTATCAAAATTTACACTATTTTCGACATCGTAAATAGGTACGAATTTTCATGTCTCTAGTAGGTTTTGTGTGGTTTCGAGGAATTTGAACCATGTAGGGTAGGGCCTTTAATGAGATTTCATTTAATGAAAACGACGTCATCTTCAAACTCGACGATTACGCATGTGTGTATTACTGGGAAGTATTACGAGTACTTTGATAACATGTTTGCTTTATTTATTTTTTTATGGTGGGAAAATCATCAATAACAACCCCCGCTCTTGGGCGGAGCGAGAGAGTGTCAGACTCTTACTGACTAAAAAACCCACCCCGTTCCTTCAAGCCTTCGTACCGGGGCTCGAGTTCCCTTTCGGATAACCCTGGCCCCAGTAGGCTTCGACCCGGCTGGGCCCTTGCTGTTGCTGACAACTCCTTGAGGCGCGCGGAAACAGTGCGCGCCGTCGAAGACTTGGGCTTGGTCCGGACAGTTACCGGACTTTCTGTCCCACTCCTTTCATCTTTCACAGATTCGCTGGTACTGCTTCCAGTTTTGGCGAAATTTATATTGTTTGTTCCACCATATTCTTTGTGGTCTACTGTGACCCTGTCTCGCTGTCTCAGGGCACTAATTTTGTGATACCTTAACCTATTTGCCTACAGTTTGTTGGGGATGCGGTAGACCTATCCTGCCCTGCCCCACTTAAGTTGAGCAGAAACATTCTTTTATATTCCCCAAATTGTTTTGTGCAGAAATGGAAAAGTAGGTGTAAAGAAATATAAATATGTACTTACTCAACACCTGCAACTCAATAGTGTGCCTCTCTTTTGTGTTGACCGCCATGCAAGTAGGAGTGAAGAGGCCAATGGAAACGGATCTCTGTGATTTCTTCTGGAATGGGTTGACCACTGAGGACCAGCCATAACTGTCCTCTGTGTACATGTTGAACACCTCATCCGGACTGTCCCCAAAGTACTGGCGGAACTGGTCATTCTTTATTTTTATGTTGAACTGGAATTAAATAAATTAAATTGAAAATTAAGAATCAGAAAGAAACACACGCATCAGTCGAAGAGTTGATAGTGTGTCTTACCAAATAATAATAAAAAAGAATGTTGACCTTAAAGTGACGTTAATTCATATATATGTGCACAGATATCCCTTCCAGTATAATAATTATTATCACCTGATATCATGAATCCAGTACATGATTGTAGTCTCAAGTGTTACAACTTTACAGAACATTGGTTTTTTTTTATATATCCCCAGGAATTAGGAATAACTCAGCAAAAAAAAAAAAACAATACCAGATACTTGTATTGAATGTATAGGCAGCAATTAAATAATGTCTCCTACATAATTCACCCTCAGCTACCCCTCATAAAATTAAGAGAATTGTTAAACAACAACTAGATCTATAGTTAGGTGTACTAGAGCCATTCATATAAACTTTAAAAATGTCTATCTTAATCATTTTACTGAATAAGATAGATGTGTAATCAATATTATTAAATCATTACTTACTTTCACAGTTTGCCATAAAGCAAACAAGTTCTTAGGAGTTCCAGTGTAGCAATAAATATCAGTACTCTTTGTAGAAGTGGGCACATCTCTCTCTATTGTTGTGGGGCCCCCTAGCCAGTGGACTAAAAAAAAATGGCAGATGCATGAACTTTATTGTTAAGTTTCCTTTCAATTTAGACCTCATAGCCTTGAAATTGCAATATTTGAATGTGCATTGAAATGTAAATGAGTGATTCAAGAATTATAGTCTTTTGAACTTCAATTCAGAGTTCGCTTCGAGGTTAGGATTACATAAAGTTGCATTTTAGGAATCTATATGACTCCATTTTGGAGCAGAATTATTCATTAGTATGCAAACAAAGACGATGTTTAATCTTGTAGGGCTTCATGTTCTCGTGACAAGTATATATAAAACAAACATTAATATCAGCTCGTTGTTACACAACGTGGGAAAAATTGCCTATGATGCCAATTATTACATAATTTAGGACTTAAAAACTTCAGAAAAATGAGTTACTTCTTACCATCATACGGTAATGACTGTGTTCGAGTAATTAACACAACGATAAACAATAATAACAACAAGTAGCGTCCATAGTCGCCCATGTTTGCTTCCAGTTTTACATGGGAATCTCATATAATCATTAACTCATGATTATACCGCTTGGGCTCTGGACCAGAACTAAGCATCCTCTTATTTTTAGCACTAGAAATTCCACGTTTATCGACAAAAATTCGTGAGTTTGATGAAATAATCTAATAATAGACCACAACTTTTGACGATTCGCTTGCACTTGCTTACACTGACGTTTTTTTGACAATGTCACAATGACAGAATTTTACTTTTATGCCTTCTAGGTTCCGTTTAGGAAACGTTGCAGGCGTTGATGCTACCGTGTGGGGTGGCGTAATATTAATGCTTTTTAGTCGATTTTGTTTCCAGCTGTTTTGTTTAGTATCGATAGTGCTTCGCTGCGATCTTGAGCATTTAAATAGATATAAAAACGGAAAAATGGAAAGGTAGCTTATTTTCGAAATTTACAGACTACTTTATGAAGAATTTTTTATTTACATTCTTAGATACATACCCAATAAATAAAACGCTCAAAATTTTAATAATCTACGCGGATTTTTAATAATCTTATTGTTCAACCGAATGGCGCGAAATTACGCGCGAATCCGGCGTTCGCTTGGGGCAAAGAGTTTATAATCACTACCACAGAGAATCTAAACTTGGAGTTTGAGGGGTTAAGTGAAGTTCAGTGGCGGTTTCAATAATTTGCAAATTAATTCGTAAAGCACAGCAAAGTTTGTCAAGAAGGGTAATTAGATACATTTGCTGCCAAATACTAAAAATTATTAGAATAAGTTACATCCGTATTGTAGTGATAAACCAATTCTAATTTTAAACTAATTCATCTATTTTGTTTACAATGCGGTCCAAATCAGAATAGTATGTTGTGACGTCACGATTTACTGTCAAATCGAGGAAATAAATTTTTAAACTTTAATTATTTTACGAAAAATTTAATTTAGAATGAAAAAAGTTTAATCAGAATCCAGTTCTTAAATTTTACTCATCTCTGAGTTCTTCAATTTTGCCAAAATTTCTTCGATTTGACAGAACGACGTGACGTCACAACATGGCAATTAGAGGTGGGTTGTAACAGGTTAAACACGATATCTGTTATGACTGTTACTGTTACATAAAAATAACAGATCCAAATACCTGTTAATAAATAACAGCCTGTTATTTTTGTACGGACGATAAATTAAATACGTATTTAAATTTCAGTTGAATATCTTTTTTATTGTGTCCTCCTTAAAGCCGAAAATCGTATAGAAAATAGGTATAAAAGTGTATTTATATTTTTGTCGTCCAGTTACTGCTGAAATACAAGAAAAATGCTTGCATTCGGCCTAATTTTAATAAATGAATTAATTTGAATTTTTGAGACCCCAACCCCAACATATTATAGATTGGACAGATAGGAGATATTTATAGTTCTTTAGAAAATTCCTAACTGAACACGGAAAGTGTTCAGTTAGGAATCTTCATACTTTATTACAGGCTTAAGATTGTCAGTTTACTACACAATTCTGAAACTGGCACATTTAAAAGTGTTCAATTCATTTTATCACTTAATACGCCTTAAACAAACACTGAGAAACAGAAATCTTCACGAAAATTTTAACATTACGATTCACCACTTTCGTTCGCAATCGTAATGAAAGAAGAAAAACTCAAATTTTCAAATTCAAAATTTTAAATAAAACAAACAAATTAGCTAAATAACTTTCAATTGAAAGTCAGTCATCTTTATACACATAATTTTAAAGTCGTAAATACTTGAAACATTTTACAACCAATCCTAATCAAATGTCAAACCAAAGACTATAAGGGAGTCCTAACACAATCAATGTTATTGTTTTTGGTTGCCTCGCAAATCTAAAAAAATATATTATTTAAAAAATAATACTATTTGTGTTAAAACTTACCAACTTTGGCAAATTACTCTTACTCTTACTTGATTTGTATACTGGTTGGCCAAAAAAACTCGTAAATACCTGGGTTTTATTTTAAATTAATTCCGTTAGATCAAAGATATTAATTACATTAAAGATAGATACGATTATATGATTAATATTTGACTAGTTAAAAGCTTTCAATTCAATTCTTTATTGCGTTTGCTTTGCGTTTCGGTTGGCTGGTTTAAAACAATTTACTATTTATTAAGAACCTATTTTTTTTAAACTAAATCTAAAATTGCCTTAAAATAAAATAATTTTTTTTTTTACTATGGTCACTGGTCAGTAACAGGCCACGCGTAACAGGTAATAGTAAATTTAGGAGTCACTTTTTCGTTTCTTTTTGGTCCTGCAAAACCACCAACTATATTTTAGGATTAATAAATACTAATAGCTTCTCTTTTTAGCGTAGTTTAACCGCTTTAGTAAAAGTGAGAAGTAAACATGTTCCGAAATAAATAATAGGTGTGTCTCTTTTTCGCAAAGGCCATTCTTAAATGAGGAAAAGAGACACACCTATTATTTATTGAGTATCTGGTAACAACCAGTAACAACTAACAGTCTGTTTGTGTAGGGACTGTTACAATGAATAACAGTAACAGCCGCGGTAACAGTGTTCGAGGGTCTGTTATTAAAATAACAGATAAAATAAGTTGATAGTAACAAATTGTTATTAGTTATTTGTAAATATCTGTTCTTCTATCTGTTACGATAAATATGCCTCACTCCTAATGGCAATCGATCGAGTAAACTCGCTACAGCTCGTTTTCTTCATTGTCAAACTGTTCCTGTCCCTTCAAAGACAGAGGTGCTCCTTTCGTGAAAGTCTGCATTTTGTAGGTATTTTTAAATCGGAGGATATATGAGCGAGCGATTACTTTGTACAAGCTACTTTGTTTAGATGAAAAAAAAAATCCAATAACTCTCATCATGTTTTTATTTGGTAAAGCATATACAATAATGGAGTGGTCATGTATTAACAGAGTAACACACTAAGGCACTTGCACGATCTTAAAACCTTGTACTTTAAAAAAAAACTTGTACATATAAAAATAACCTGAAAATTTACTGTGATCAAAGTAAAAATACAGGAATGTTTGCTTAAATACTGTTCAGAAAACACTTAATTAATAAAAATTATCATAATGCTAGTCAAATAATACAAAAGCTACCATTCACCAGTCTTAGGACAGGAATGTTCAAATAAATATATTTTCTCCATTTTAAAATACTGACCTAAACTTTTTACTGAATTACGAATCACAGCTTACTCACAAAATAAGTATAAATTAATATTTCATGTTTAATTATATATTATAGACTGATTTCGATGTGAATTCCATTACAATAGTTTAGTGTTATCAAATACATTTTATGCTACAGAACTATTAGAGAAATTATGTTTGTCTATGTTAAATCAAAAATATATTATGTCACTTTTTCTTATTCACTTATTTCGGGGTGCATAGATGCTAGTTTTGTTTTACAATACATTTTAATTGAAATTAATTAATTGATAGTTAAATTTTAAAAGTCGACTACATAGTTGATTAAATCGACTATTGGAATAGTCGGCTCAATCGACTAATGACTTAAAATCGAGTAAATATGGAAGTAAGACTTCCTTTAATGATTGATGGCATAAACTAGTACTATTCAGTTGATATCTATAAGAATACAATGCAAGTTTTCTTTGCACTTTCTTTGCAGGCAAATTGTACAGTTTTACCTAACCGGTTCTAGTTAAAAAATATGGTTATGAAATACCTAAATCAGATTAAATTTGAACCGATTTCGAGATATATTTTTAAGGCACGGTTTTATAAATACATTTTTTTAATTCATTTTTAGTATAACCTGTTGTAGTAAATCTGACTTTGCTATTATATAAAACTATGGTCAATTTACCCATTTATAAATTATCTCAGTGACCTTCAGTTATATTGCACTAATATACATCTAGGAACCCGGAAGGCACGTTGAAAGCACTAAGTTATTTCTCTATTCAATAATCTATCTTACGAATGTATTTTTAAAATTCAAATTCCTATGTTTGTGGAATACTTTGCGATTTTGCGACGACGACGATGTTCCTAAATTTTCTATGTCCTCGTTGGAATGTGATATCTGGAATGAGAAAATTCATTGTTAGGTTTTTTATAGACCACATCAATTTGTTTACAAAGTCGATTAAGTTAGTCGTACTTTTTGTTACTTTGGCATGGCGGCATTACAGTTTTTTTATGTCAAGATTAGGGCAGCGTTCCCACTATGTCGCAGCGGTTAATTTATCGTCGGACGACTATCGTCTTTAGCTGTTCTCATAACAATTGTTTGGTGTGGCCAAGACAAATATTCGCAACAACGACACATGTTTTACCGTCACAGTTTAGTCTTGACATTATTTTTATAGTTTTACTTGACGGTTATGCTAACCTTTCCCACTATCACGACAATCTGTTGTCCCTGGAAAAAAATTTTACACGACAGTTAATTGTGTCGTTCTTGATGTGAACATCACCATTTAAAACTACACGATTATCTGTCGTAACGATAAAGTTGGAACGCGGCCTTATTTTTTTTTTTTTACAATAAGCCGCAAATTATGCAGATAGTTCCGCATTAAAAAAAAAAACAATCGAAATGCATGCATGAGGGGAGGCTTACGATGAAATGGGCATGTTGAAAAGATGCTTGTTCACTCATCATGACCTATAGGTATCATTAGACCCAAAATTTGGTTTGATTGACTAAATATTGGGTCCGCAAAGAAACTGAAAGATGAGAGAGATGCTGCAGGAATATTCGAAAGTGTGGCCCTGGAATGTAAAGGGCAGCTGAAGGCCCACTCGCAGTCGTGCTCCAGGATCTCCGCATCGTCAGGCCGGTCTCTTACCTAGGTCCCTAGCGCTTGCGTGCGTCGTGCGCGACGTAGGCGGGTCCGCCGTGGCGCGCCCACTCGCGTTCGAACTCGTGCTCCAGGATCTCCGCGCCACGTTTGCGCGTCAGCCCGGTCTCTTCCAGACTCAGCTCGCACATCTGCATGTCGTCAACTCCTGACAGAAACAAAAAAGATAGTTGCGATAAGTTTTCGTTTGTTGGCGAGAAACATTCAAAATCAGCTGTTGTAAATGACAGGCAGTAAAAGGCTAGTGTTTGACTGACCAGCTTGCAGCAAGACGGGCGTCTTGTCGGGATGCAGCTCCATCTGGCGCGCCACGTACTGTCCGTCGAAGTGCGCGTACCACCAGCCGCGGCGCTCCGCCTCGTGCGCGGCGGCGCCGGCGCGCACGAAGGGGATGCGGAAGTAGCGGTGCCGCGCGCCCAGGATCTCGCCCTTCTGCGGCAGCCGGGGCGTCTTGGCTAAGGAACACGACAATGACGATTATATCCTCCTTCTTCTTAGCGTATCGATGGCAAAATTAGTTACATTCTTTGCCTGGCCCAGAATTTGGCCACGGCAGTGCCGTCTGCTGATGCTGTCATTAGATCCCTACTTGAACAGGTAACAGGGCATGTGATGCAAGACGGAAGGTGGGACATGGTCTGTGGAAGACGCCGCACAACATTGAAAATCGGAAGCATCTGAGAACCCCCACCTGTCGTGATTGTTTTTGCTGCGCCAAACTTGGGTGCGGAGTCTCTTTAGAGTTTTCCAGGTCGGCCATGACAACTCGTGTTCAGAAGGAAGGCTCTCCTATCCTACGTCCAGGAGAGAGGATATCGTACTGTAAACAGTTAAATCCGTCTCGCAACTAAATAATTATATATATATTTTTTAGTTTATATAAACTAGTGCTTGACTGCGATCCCACTTCATGGTAAGCAGTGATACAATCGTTGATGGTGAGGCGCACTAGTTTATTAAGAGTCTAATATTCACTGTAGCCTCGAAGCCCCTATCCACACACCAGCCCCTAAATAGGGGTTGGTGTGTGGATGGGTAACCACTACATATAAGGCCCCCTACTTCGGAAAGCACGTTAGGCTATTGATTCCGGTCGTCCTTCACAGATCTGTGACGTCTTTACGGGTAATCAAATACTCGAATGTCGTGACCTCTGTGGGCATGTTTTATTTTAAACTCTAGATAAAATAAGTGGAGAGGGAGGCCAAAGAAATGATGGATGGATTGTGTGAAGAGTAATCTACGCTAATATAATAAAGAGTTAAAGTTTGTTTTTGTTTTTTTGTTTGTAGGAGCTAATCTCTGAAAGTACTAATCCGATTGCTAAAATTTTTTCACCAATAGAAAGCTGCTTTATTTCAAAAGCTATATATTATGTGCCTACGCGGGCAAAGCTGCGAGCAAAAGCTGTAAGAAAGAAAAGGAAATTAGTGATAGCATGACGAGGGACAGGGCAGAATGGAAGAAAAAACTTGTTGCGCCGACCCCAAATAAGATGGGACAAGGGCAGGAAGATGATGATAAGAAGTATCCTACTAGGGCAGCAGGATTATTCGAAAAAGTCACTGCGGTCCTGAAAAACGAAGGATGGGAAGGAAAACGGTGGGGTTTTAGTCAGTAAAAGTCTGACACTTCCTTTCGCTCCATATGGAACAGAAGAACATATTTGATGTCATCCCACTAAAAAAAAAGCTAGAACAATATAAAGTTTTTATGGTAAGAAGGAACGGGGCGGGTATTTTAGTCAGTAAGTGTCTGACACTATCTCCCGCTCCACCCAAGGGCGGGGGATGTTATTTCGATGATTTTTACCCACCGAAAAAAAGCCTGCAACTTTATCAACCTAAACCATTTAAAAAACCTAGTCCATTTAATTTACCTTTCGTATGTCGTAATTAGAGACATAATTAAAAAGCCATCGTGACCCGCGTAGATCTGCGTTCTGATACAAAGGATTAAATCAATTTTCTTTTTTTTGCTACTAAATAGCAATAAATATACAGACTACGTCTCTGTAAATAAAAAGTAACAACTTACCGGCATCCATAATAGACTGTGGCGCCCTCTCCTGGTCGGCCATGGTAGTCTTGCGAGCGTTCTTTGCCTTCCACGCGTGGTATACCTTCAGGCGACGGTGGAACTCGTGGCGGCAAGCCTGGCAGATACGATTGTTTAAAGGAAAATTGTGATGGTTACATTGAAATGGGAGGATCTTGAGACCAGATATTGTGCCTGGACCGGGCAACTGCCCGATGATGTTGTCGGATGGTTGTACACGTCGTGCGAAGTTCTTTGTTACCGCAATGTAGGATTTTGGATTTCAGTTCATACGTACGTGCTAAGTTGCAGGTTTTAGAATACCAGGCCTTACCATGACATGTAAAAATGTCAAGCGTGCGAGCGACAAAGAGAGATGGAACTTTACACCCTATATAGTGTGTAAGGAACAAGTCTCCGCAAACTTTAAGAACTCGGTCAGTAGACGAAACTGAACAACCTTCCACAAGGTTTTTTTTCAGGAAACGAAAAAAAAAACAGCCTCTCCATACAAACTGTGCAATCAAGTTTATAATGTTGTATGGAGATGCCGATTCTCTTTTCCTGAAAAAAAAAAAAAAAAATTGTGGAAGGTTATTCAGTTTCGTCTACTGAGCAAGCCCCTAAAGTTTGCTAAGACCTGTCCCTTACACACTGTATAGCGCCAACCCTATTTATTAAACCGCTGTCATTGTCTTTCTATTGTATCTCTATTGACACGATTGCGTTTAGATCGTCAAATGGATCGCCTTAAAATCTCATGGTAAGACCTAAGATCGGAAATTCGGGATATGCACACTGCACTGATAAAATAACGAGATAGTTAATTGCTTACATAAATAAATTTCAATGTAACTTACCTCCAAAAGTTCAATATCACAAGAAGTATTGATAGTATCACGCAGTTCCGAGTACTTCCATTTAGACAGGTCGTACTTTTGCTTGCCCTGCATAGCTTGCTGCATTCGTACCCGTTCGGACCTGTCGTTCGCGAAATAAACCGTCAATAGATAGCGAAAAGAATGTATTTCAGGATTGTTAAACTACATGCTACTTAACTCCGGTTTTAGGAAAGAAGTTATCGTAGGTCAAATTAAACGAAGGTCTAGTGAAGATATTGGCTTTTGAAAATTCATTCCAAGCGGCAAATGTGCATTACAATACGGCCAAAATATGTAGACCGTTTTGAACTTCGAACAAATAGCTATGCAGTAACGATCTTGCCGCTGCGAGCGGTAGGTAAGCGCGGGGCGGCGAGCGGTAAGAACAAATGTATGAAAACCTTTGAAACACGCCACGAGACGCCGCTCATAGCGCCCGCTTACCGATGCCGCCCCGGTCGTCTCTAAGACCAAAGGGGCCATTCAATTATTACGTAAGCACTATAGGGGGGTGGGGGGTTTTAGCATTGCTTATTTTTGATGACATGGGGGAAGGGGGGGTCTAGATGGTGATTACGTGAGCAGTATATTTTTTTCTTAGTTTTATAAGAGATATCTCGATGTTCCAAAATCACAAGAAAGTGAGCAGATAGATACACATCACCAGCAAACATCCAATGTCGTTGAAGATTTAGAGTCATGGATTCGTGCATCATGGACTCAGGACTGTTAATTTAAATTAATATGTCAAAATTTTAAATGAGGTTTGTTTTTTTTTTCCTTTATTTCAAGTCCTTTCCTTATTTGTAGACTTACAACTAGTGCTCATAAATTAATAACGAAACCAACTCATTGACAAATACTTGTACCAATGTTTACGTAAGCATGGGGGAGGGGGTGAGAGCTTTGCTTACTTTTGCTGACAAGGGGGAGGGGAGAGTTAATATTTGCAAAAAATCTGCTTACGTAATACTTGAACAGCCCCAAAGTCGTGAACAGGCAGTAAGACCTACTATCCACAGACGCGTAGCTTCATAAACGCGTATTCTTTATTATACGCTTGATATACGGCTTCTCATAGCTTACATACAAAACAATGAAACTCCAGCCCACCAAGCGTTCCTATTAGGCTTGGTGAACACGAAAACCAGCAGCATTCGTCGTGGCGTCGCGTCACCGTCGTGTCGATGCCGCTTAGTCAAAAAAATTTCATAGTTTTGTAAGTAAGCTGTGAACAAGCGTATATATTTTTTTTAATTGTTGATAGGCTTACGCTTGACCATTCTCTCACCTGATGGTAAGCGATGATGTGGCCGACGATGGAGCATACGAAAACGCATCTATGAAGCTACGCGTACTTTTTATTATTTTTAAGAATGATTGCGAATGCATATTTTTTCGAGTATGCGCGATAGTTCAAAGTGGCCAATATATTTTGACTACTGTACACAAATTGAATTTTGTTTTGCGATAACTTTCGTTCCGAAAACTGGGTCTTAGTACTATCATGCTACGTGCGGTGTTATTTATTATAGTGTTACACATAGATAACTAGTGTTTATACTACAGTTGATATTATTGCATGCGATTTTTTCGACTCTTGGGATCATGTTTCTTAGGAAATTTGGGCTAGTAGGCTATCCAAACTGGTCGCGGGAAAAAATACTACGAATTTTTTAAGTAATTCTTACTCTATATTGTAGTCAATGCGTTATAAACAGAGATCGGAATAGTTGGTTATATTTACCTAAAGTTCGTGGCGGTAAGTAACATAGAGTTGATAATACCTCATGAATCCCGAAATCATACACATGACGATTAAATCCCGAGATTTAAGAATTCGAAGTAAGTCATTATATTGAATATAATATAATTTAATAAAATTAAATAATTTTTCGGTACACTTGCTCAGAAAGTGACTATAATTGCACTACACTTAAGTATATAATGTAGCTTGTAACAAAACTGTGACTTTTTGATTACCATTATGCACAAGTGTGATAATGTAGTGATAATCTTTTTTTGTTAAACCTCTGTTCTCAAATCAAACATTGAATTCGAAAAAAAATATACATTAGGTATTGCGTTCAATAGTACAAATTAGCGTCTTGCTTGCTTATTTTATGCTAATTTGTGTTTAAATAAACTATTTAACTTTTACATGTTTAATAAATAAAACCTTTCATAAAATAAAAATAGGTATTTTCTCTGTTTATAAACATAGGCAACCTCATTTTTATTAAAACAGCCTAGCTAGAGTAGCTAGTCTATGGCCGCCATACTACGAAAAAAAAAAACAGTTTTGCTGATAAAGCAATAATTAATTAATTTGTAAAATTTTTCTTTTCAAGTGTGTCGAAAAACGTCGTATGATACACGTGAATATTGGCGATTACCGTCCTCGGCTCTCTTAAGATCCTCGCCTTCGGCTCGGATCTAAATACACACCAACATTAAACACTTGTATCATAATCACCAACATTATACACTTGTATCATAATGTACTATTATTATGTTTCAGAGTTGCGTACTAAAACTGTTAGATTAAAACAAATCTGTTTAATTTAACATAGAAAATGTTAAATTAAAGAACGGAACTCTAAAAACATAAGATTTTTCAAAATAATAGAATTTATTCGACACAGTAAATACAATACAGCGGTAACAACAAAAAATAATAAAAATAAAGAACACAGAAATACAATAGATTGCGTTAAGCGTGCCCGAACTAAAAGGGGGTAATCAGCAATTGCTGGGTGTCACATACTCAGCGTTGGTTTTCAGCTGGTACCCCGTGGTGACGCACAGGTGATGGTAAAATGTATTCAAAACGCAACACAAATTCGCAATTCCATAAATCTCGGGTTTTAATTGTCATGTTCATGATTTCGGAAATTTAGAGGAGGTATTATCAACTCTATGTCACTTACCTTCTCAAATTTTCAAGTAAATGTATTTTATTTGATCTCTCGTTATAACTGACGATAGATATAATTAAGTAATCATAACTTACTAGTTTCCAAAATAACATGATGCTAAGAGTGAAACTAAATTGTTAATAACACTATAAAATTACAAATCAAGCTTTATTCCATAACCTTAAAAAAACCTTGATACTAACTCGTATAAATGTCTATCTATTCTTTTATATAAGTTATTCAGAACACGGACATCATCGTTGATTTCAATCCTTATTTTGTTCCCCATTTCAAATACACAGAAATAAGTCAGTTTATGAAACACAGCTTAATAATGATTAGAAACTAAATAATAGTTGGAATTAATGTCACAAATAACTAGAATACAGTTAACGACACTAAGACTGCGTGCAGAAAGTTCAAGTAAAGCAGAGATAGCAGTAGTTAGTGGTTAGTCTCGTTATCAGTAAAAGTGGTCCTCTTTCAATTATAAGTGTCTATGAGTACATGCTCGCACCCACTCGACTTGCATGTGTTGTTGTGGCCATGAAATACTAAGTATCGAGTGTTTACAGTCATGCAGAACAGTAAAGTAAGCATGGACTCTAGTGATCGATATATTTGTATGTTATTTCCCTTTGTAAAAGATCGGTTTTGTCGTTAAATACTCGACTAGGCTTGAGATTCTAATTCCATATTCGATTCAGCCCATCCCTTTCTGTCCTTCCCGAAACTATGCCGAGATTCATACCTCTTAGGAGATGCCTTGAACTTGTTGTTGCTTAACTTTAGTTATATTTCTAAATGTTTATCAAGTCCTGGCTAAACGTTTCAATATGATTAGTGTCGCGCTAGAAACCACATAGAAAGGCCACTCATAAAAAAAAATTTGAGAGACCTAACTTTAATCCTCTAATAGGGTTACTAATAGTTAGATGTTCCTGTGAGGAATTATTACTCAGTACACATACACAGCCTACTGACTATAGACACTAGTGGAATTGGACGTGATGTTACTATCACCTTAAAAAAAACCGTGGCTGATGATATTAACAGTGGCTCAGTTAGAAATTATCACAAAAAGTGACCTACCTATACATCTACACCAAAACTGCATTTGCAATTTAGTCTCCAACAAATATCAGTTTTTGGAAATACAACTTGATTCAGTAAAAATATACAGTTTAGTTTGCACGTCACATCTTCATGACATTTCAATCATTAGTCATTCTAAAATCAACTCAATGTACACTAGCGCAGCAAATCTAAATAATTGAAAGAGGACCAAATTCCGAGCGTGCGAAAGAGAAATTCGTTAGTTCTGTCTCACTCAGTACCTGTTCAATTTATTCTCTCCATTCATTGACTCCATGGTAGGGAAACTGTGCGAACATATCACAATATTACTTATACGCTAGTTGAACGTTGGACATCCTCCAATGGCTACATGTTTTAGTTATATTTATTTAAAAATAATACGTATGAAATAAAAAAAAAAATTGTGAGGGTAGTCTTGGATATGGCAAAGTTAAATTAGGTTTTTTTTCGAATTAAATTTAATTTTGAATGGTAAAAAAAATCACGAATCCCAATGTTTGTACTGTAGTCTATACCACACAACTACTATTAGTGTAGTTTGGTAGTGTAGTTTTTTAGTGTGCAGTGTGCTTTGTGTTCTAGAAATAACAACTCCGGAGTATTTAAAAACTGATAAAATAAATATAAGTAAAACATGTAATCCATTGTAAATCGTAGTGTAAAGCTTATATACAAGAAGAAACTTCGCAGGCCTGTGCTCTCCATGTCATATTGTACAGTGATCATACTGTTTAGATATAATTTTATAGATCAGAAACATTTTTATAAATTACACGACAGCATTGTCTTAAAGAACACAAATCTATTGAATAGTTCAATAACATAATATCAGACATCAAGTAGACTTTTTTCAGAAAAGTACTTGAATGAATGAAAAAATATTTTGTTTTTTTTTTTTTGAATGAACAATCAATCGTGTTTTGATTCATTCGATGATCACAGCGAACGAAGTATCAAATTGGCCTACCACACGCACTAGTTTCACCACAGTTTTGCCTGCTGCACAGGCAAAAGCCTGTAGTGCAGCTTGAGCGTGCGGTAGGCCCATTAATGATGATGCTCATTGCAGAGATAATCTGTGAAATTATCATGAAATCTGATGGATTTTAGCGCAACTATCGCGTCCCAAAGACATCATAGATCAAATCTGACAAAATTATTATCAAAAGTGGCCGATTTGATCAGATACCAATCTTCAAACCAGTATTTTTTTATTTTATTTGTATTTTGGTCTGGTGTCCGCAACTCCACGTCTAACGGTGTTTTTAATATCATGCGGATTTCATCACGCATGCGGGTTTGCTCCGCAAGCGGAAAATTTCAAACTGCAAAAAATCGTGTCACGCGTTTGTATTCCACGCATTACAATACAAACATGTAAACGGACATTTGTGAGGATTACGCGTGCAGAGCAATCCCGCATTCGTGATCAAAACCGCACGATATTAAAAACATCCTAAAGCGCGTATTGTGCGTGCGGATAGGATAAACCAGATTTAGATAAAAATCGAATTTACCTATCCTATAAATTTCGATAGATCTCTTCGGTGATTCAGTCAGGGTCTAAGTAGAGGTACCGTCGATAGTACCTTATATTTTAATATAAGTACATACCTGCGTAACTGAGGCGGGGAACCCTCAACGTGCCCATTGGTTTCCTTAGCTAGTCGCACCGCCATTTCATGGTCACGTCGCTCTTGTTCTAACCTAATAATATAATCAAGAATTTAAATAAATAACTTAGAAAGAAAGAAAAGACGAAAGAGTTTATTTACAAGAAACATGGCGCATACCATAAAAAATAACAATATATATCCAATTGCTCAACCACAGCGCCAACCATGCCATCATAGATTCAAAGCATTTTATTTCAAACTAGCTTTTGCTCGCGGCTACACACGCGTACATAAAATATAGGCTATGTCACTCAGAAATACAGCAGCTTTTTATTGGTGAAAAATTTTTGGCAATGAGACCAGTACTTTCAAGAGATTTCCTGCTACAAAAAAACAAACTTTACCTCTTTATAATATTAGTGTAGAAGTGTGATGAACCATTTACACGCACTTTTGAAATTTCAAGAATTCAGCCAGAAATAAAAATGTTGCTAATTCCAAAAAAAAAAACAAAAATTATTAAAAAAAAATGATTAATTCCTAAGAGTAAAATCTCTATGGAGACCAATATGCAAGAAACTCCATGGACACTCTTTTCAACTATGTTTCTTTTCAATCATAATTAGTTTTTTTTTTTTGTTATGTTACTTTTCTCTGCTGCATGTTACCAAAAGAGTTATGAGTATACATGTGGATGGGTGGGGAGGGAGAGGGAGGCTAAAAAGAGGATGGATTGTATGAAAGAAAAAGAAGTTAGTGATAGCATGACGAGTGACAGGACAGAATGGAAGAAACGTGGTGCGCCGACCCCAAATAAGATGGGACAAGGGCCGGAAGATGATGTTACCTTTCTCTGTTCTCCTGGTCAGCTTTAGCGGCCTCTTCCATTTGTTTCTGCAGCTTGAGTGCGGCGATCCGGTCCTGTTCCTCTAACCGCAGCCTGTCCGCCTCCTCGGCTTTACGGCGGGCCTCCATCTCTGCTTTACTGTAACCATTTTTTTTGTTATGGATAGGCTCGCGTTTAACCACTATCTCACCGCATGGTAAGCAATGATGTGGTTGACGATGGAACACGCTTACCTAGATGTAACCTAACAATTATTGGAATGCGATTAGGCCGCCCTGTATGTGTGATTTAAGCATATAATACCTACAATTACGTATATAATAAATAAATATATATTATATAGAATAAGATTTCTTTTTAACAAAGGAAAGTTTTGTTTTCATTTGTGATCATGATGATATACGAGTATCAGTCTTAGTTATATATTGAAACGTACGCGATATGAGCTGAGGTTTTACTAAAAATATTTAATTTATTTTCTTTATATTATATTACTTAAAACTACTAATTACAATAAAACCAAATAATAATAATGGTAATAAAAACCCTAAGCTCGTCAAAAATTCGGCGTCTTTTTAAATATTAACAAACAAAAAAAAAATTGGTAGTTTTTTTTTTGTTATTATCATAATCAAATCATGAAATGTCAAGTTTAAAAATAGGTTAGCAACACGCGTTATTCTATTTCGCCACGCTATCAACTGGCCCTGTGGCGCAATGGATAACGCGTCTGACTACGGATCAGAAGATTCCAGGTTCGAATCCTGGCAGGGTCGCGAAAACTCTTTTTGTTCTTTTTCTTGCATTTTACAATAGGAAATGTTTTTTTCTAATCTTTTTCTTTATTTGTTGTTAAAAAAATTGAAGAAAATTTTATTTTACGTGGATAAGTATTAAAAAATAAGGGTTTTGCGAGTACATTATTGTGATCTTCTGTAAAATAGAAAATATAAAAGAAACATTGAATATTACAAATTCTAATTTTTATATACTATTTTACCGATTTCAAAAATAAGTACATTTATTACTATTATTATTATTTTTTGAACTTTATGTGTGGTAGTGGTACATAGGCGGACTTAATGTAACAAGGCATTCTCCACCAGTCAACCTTAGGATTAAAAAAATAACTACACTGTGGTAGGTACCATCAAAGACACTTCCGCCTGACTACCGCTAAGTTTATTTTCGCTTGCACTCAAAACGAAAGGAAAAACTTCAAAGAGGTTGGTTTGTTGCCGCAGCGCACGATTCAAGCGAAATTTTTTTGTGATCAGGCAGAAATGACTGCGATGGTACAATGTGCATTTGACACTTAATTTTAATTTCCTGATTAGTTTGTTTGGACCTGGTCACAGAACTGAATTTACACTGATATGCAACAAAGCAGGCAAGTATGGCAATATGCATTTCGATGCAAGTGGGTAGACTTTGCTGTTGTAGTTAAGACGGACTATAATGGCAATGACAAATACTCAGGTGTATCAAACGCCTTTTTTCAACACACGAAAATATTGTTCTTTTTGCTTCATGCAGAATATAAAATCGGTGGGAGTACGAATCTTCGAGTGTAATGCTTTATAACTTTGAAATAGAGGCTGAGAGAGCAATGAAAAAGGCTTAGGTGTATCAAACGACGTTTTTCAACACACTGGAAAAATCTTATTTTTATATATCGGTGGGAGTAGGAACTAGTTTTCAAGTGTGTTGTAATTTTTATTATTTTTTGATACTCACAGCCTACGGTGTTCCTCTTCCTGCTTTATCCTGTCCTGTTCACGTTTCTTAGCCTCTTCAGCAGCGCGCATCTCAGCTTCCATCTTACGCAGCCTTTCTTGTTCGTCTCTGGAAATTATATTACGACGTTTACTATTCACATAGTTAGTTACTGACAAAGTACGATTCAATACTTATCAATATTTTATAAATAAAATAAAATATTTATAGGTGACAGCAGAGCTGACACGAGTTGGAGTCTTTGGTCGTAAATATATGACCCTGACGGGATGGACACTAAAATAACTCATATCCCGTAAAACAAATACTTTTAGTCTAACTCGAACATTCGAGCCAAACAATGGGTGCTATTCTTTAAGAAAACAGCTTTGAGCGCAGCGTTGGCCGCAGCGACGAGTCGAGAGCGCCGTACATTGAATTAACAATCCAATGTTAAGGTGAATTAGGTTGTTAATCCAATGTACGGCGCTCTCGACTCGTCGCTGCGGCCAGCGCTGCGCTCAAGGTTGTTTTCTTAGAGAATAGCACCCCATGACGTGTTAAAATGTCAAGCGTGCGAGTGAGAAAAAGGGAAAAAGCTTTACACCGTAAACACCATAAATTTTTAAGTAGTTAAAATACTTAATAGGTTTATTAGAAAAGGTCTTGTTATTATTTAAGTAAAGTCTCAATAAATAATATTCATAAACAACAGTCATTAGGCTTTGTTTATATCCCAAAATGTCACTCAATTTATGGAAATATTGTACAGGCTATATTTTCATAATCATATATTTCTATAATTAATGAGTGGCAATCAAAATTAAAAACCACTTCGCATAGTATTTTTGATGATCTAATTTTCGTGGTCAATTTTGGTATTTATACAAATATATTCAGTAACGGGTACGGATAGAGTCCCATTTTATTTTACTAATTAAAAAATAGTGGTGTATAGCTCCATTTCTTAAACAATTCACTTTAGGTCGTCATGGTAGGTCACTGTTATTGTAATTGGAGCATTATGCTACTTAACTTTAAGGTTAACTTTAACTTTGTTTTTGTGTACATTTTTGTGAATGGAAATTTTGTGTAAAGGAACTCACCTATTCCTTTGGTCAGCCATAGCCTTCTGTAGCGCAGACATTTGTGTTTCGACGTCTTTGGTCAACTTTGTGTATAGCTTGTCGATTTCCGCGCGTGTGATTTTCTCATTGGACTAGAAATTAAAGTTATACGTTAATCCAGTTTTAGTTTTACACAGCATAATGTTCCCAATGCTGGGACTCAGGGGCCTTATCATGACATATTAAAATGACATGTGTGTGAGCGAGAAAGAGAGATGGAGCTCTTTATAGCTCCATCCTTTTCAACAGTTTATGTCATCAATTGGATCGCAGTGAAAGATCTGGTAGGGTCGAAAGCCTCCTCACTGTGAGAGAGAATGGGCCATAAAACAAATACCACGTCGGGCTAGTGTTCTCTAGTAATCATTTGATTACTAGAGATCTAGGTTAAAAATTATTTTTTACTTTTTTTATTTTGTTTGAGGAGTCATATTGATTGTAACGAGATTCTCTTGTTCATGATAAGAGAAATAACCAAGTCGTCACCTTTATGGCAGCACAAGCATTCCTAATAGAGTTCCTGAGGTTCTCGATGTTCCTCTGCGCACTGTCCTTCTCCTTCTTGAGCTGCGCAGTGACGGTGTCCATGTCTTTAAGGTTGTGTTGCAGCGCGTTGATCTTGGCGATGCCCTGGTAGCGCGGCCGGTGCTTGCGACGTACGAGGTGCCCGCGGATCGTCTTTTGTAACAGGATTAGGCATTCACGACGGTACACTATCTTGTTCTTTACTGTAGACAAAAAAAATAATATGATGAGCTGTTGGCATAAGCGTAAATAGGGGAGAGAGTGAGTCGGCCGATGCGAAATTTTAAGATTGACGCTAAAATATTTTCTATTAATTTTAAGTTTCATATGGTATACAATAAAGAGTATATTTATCTATTTACTAATACAAAAATCAGGTACGTCACGGACCAGAAAAAACGGTAAATTTTTAGAACAGTATCTCAGGAAATTCAGATTTGATTAAGAACATTCTTCCACAATGTGGATCATGATTTTTGTGAAGTATGCAAACTTATAGCGAAAAAAAAAAACAAACATGACAAAGATACAGTAATTTTAGTGTATTAATTCCAGAAACGCGCCCGAGAACGAAGCGACTCGCTGAAGTCATCAGTCATGATCGTTCTCCACCGCGCGACTAAAACGGCAGCGCAGTCTGTCGGCGTCCGTCGCACGGATCATGACTGATGACGTCATCGTAAACAGCCCAGCGAGACTGCGCGTTTCTAAGTAGCCGTTCAGAAAAACTTTAATAAATCCACCATTTATAAATAATTAATAATTTAAAAAATTAAATGCTCAGTAAATTATTACCAGTGATCGGAATAGGTAGGGCTATTTAAGTTCATTGACCACAAACATTGATGTTAATATGGATATTCCACGGAATTCCGGCTGATACTACGGGATTTAATTGAATTTCATTATTTTTGTCATTATGTATAAAAAAAAAAATGTAAGCCAATAAGCGCATGATATGCGACGTTGTAAATTTTACGTCAACAGCACGCTATAAAACTTTTTGCCAAGCGCGCGACGTTGCCACTTTGTTGAGACGCGTACAGATACCGGCATGGATCTTGAGCGCTCGGCTAATCTTTCATTAGTCCTGAACGCAAGATAGTTTTTTTTTATAATTTTACTACTTTAAAACCAAATCCCGGGACTCGGGGAATATCCATATTATTCTAACCTATGGCAAGTACATAAAATAGCCCTACCTATTCCGATCTATGTAAAAAAGTTAACTATCTTATTATTAAGTTATCCGATTTTTACTAAGTACATCGTATGTATGATTACACATTACGATATACTTAGTAAAAATCGGATTTGCTATTATGTGATTGATCCTCATTAACTTTTTTTATAAGATCGCATTGAAACACTATCTCAACTGATTTATTTTTTACAGGCTTCAGGTTCTTTAGGTAGTGGACCTATTTCCATATTGGAAAATCCGGAAGTAGTTATAATGAATATGGCACAAGTATTGACTTGTTTTTTACGTCTAAGCGAGGCCCACCCCAATGTGCGGAACCTGTAATCTTAGTTATTCTTGCTATGTGGCTAATCTGGTGAAGCAAGTGTTTTTTTTACTAGTTTCTAAGTAGAACCCAGGAGTCTGGGTTTTCACCAGACAATGAGCTAATTCCCTACGACAATATTTAAAAATAGGAAATGATCGCATGACGAGTGACAGGGCAGAATGAAAGAAAAATGCGTTGACCACAAATAACACGGGATAAGGGCAGGAAGATGATGACATGATAAAGTTACTTACATTTAATAATAGAGAGTACAGCGAAGATCGACTTCCTCCACCTCGACTTGACGAGCCAGGACAGCACGGCGTCCACGATGGACTTCAAGTTCTCAGGGTCGGACTTCATCATGGTGTCGAACTCGGAGTACTTGCCCGGACGGAAGAACACGCGCGTCACGCCGAACTTGTAGTCCTTGTCCGACAGGCCCAGACTGTGCACCATGGCCTGGCAATTGAATAAATTACTTTGTAGTGGACAACTAGAAGACGGACAATTTTTATTTCATACTTTCAAAGCGCCTTTTATAGGCCTGTTTGAATTAATTTGAAATTACATTTTTAATAGATAACAGGAAAAAGTAATTCTTAGAAGACCACTAACCTAAACTAACCCCCACCCTACCGGCCCGTTTACGACCTTGTCACTGTGAGCGGTAGCTAAGAGCAAGGCGGCGAGTGGCCTGTCTGCTGCGGTCTTCCTATCTAATTAAGATCTAGGTGTCTTCAAGGCTTTCAATAAACTAGTGCATCTCACCATCAACTATTACATCACTGCTTACCTTCCGGTGAGATTGCAGTCAAGCACTAGTTAATATCATTAAAAAAACGAATAAAAGTATGAAAATGTTAGAAGCGTTGCACGAGAGGCCGCGTTTAGCACCGCGCGCCCATTTCCCGATACCTAAGACCGAAGTCGTGAACAGGTCGTTTAGGACGCGTTCGTGTATGGTGACGGACCACGTGTTGTCACCGATCCCAAAGGGCTTTGTCCTATTAACTAGGGAATTAAACATAAAACTAGTCGTTGAAACCATATTCTTTCAGCAGAAGCCGATTTTGAAGAGTTCCAGGCTCACCTCACAGAACAGCTTGGCCGACAGCTTGTGCAGCTTCTGAGGCAGGTACTGCTTGTACATGTCGTGCAGGTCGTGGAAGGGCGCGCGCGACGGGTAGCCGTGCTCCATCAGCTCCAGCACCGCGATGGTGCCCGAGCACTCCAGCTGCGTCAGCACCAGCGAGCCCTCTACTTCGCGTCCCACCATGCGAGAGTTTGGCTTTATGCAGCGGATGAAGTTAGTGCCCTAGAATGAAAAAAAAAAGTATTAAAAATTGCAGTATGCATAATTATGTTAACACGTTGAGTGCGATACCAGGTCTAAACATCTTGTATACGTCTCGCTTATAGACCTTATACCGCAGGAATGGAAAGTATATAAAAATCACTGCCGCAGCGAACGTATTAAAGACTAAGGACCGACACTACAAGTGCGTGGGCGCGTTCCCATACTGCAGTGCTCCGTCGCTGCACTCGCCGACTGCTCGCACTTCGGTGTTCGTTTCCTTGCGACGGAGGCGCGCGCGATAACACACAATGACTTATTTAGTCAACCATCGCTATATGATAAGGGTTGCACGCACAGAGGAAAATATCTTTAGATACTAAATTCTCCATCGACACGACTGTGTGCATGCATAGCAGTAATTTCTGCTTGATAACTTAAAAATTGTCACTTGAATCTGCGGCGCGGCGCCAAACCCTTTGAAGTTTCCGTGTCGACTGCAAGGAAAAATTAACTTAGCGGTGGTTAGGCAGAAGTGTCTTTGATGGTACATGCACACCGTTAGAGTTGAACTGGCGACACTGTATCCCACGGAAACCATCCGCGTGCACACACGTTTCAATGGAAATACAGCCTTAGGGCCGACGCAGCGTTAAGCGGGCGCCCGCGACGGACAACCGAAACGGAGTTCCGTTTGGTCCGTTTCACAACTGGGCGGCGTGGAGCGGAGAAAAAAGTGGCAAGTGTTTCCATTAAAGCAGAGCGAGACGGAGTGGAAGCCTCCTTTTCGTGCTCTTCGCTCGACTCCGTTTTGTCTGCCTCGAGGCCGCGTGTTCATTTGTTTTATTTGAAAGTCCGCTCAGCACCACTCCGTTCCTTCCACTAATGCGGAGTTGAAATTTGGAATACTGTGATAAATCAAATTTTCCATCATTTTTTTTTGTGTTGACCAAAAGGCAAATGACGTATACACGTTGGCGGGACAGGAGGGGCATTATTTGTCCGACTTTCGGCGGGTGCACAGTGTGCACTGCACACGTGTCTACGGCATCTTGATGAAACCAATGTGTGTGACTTTTATTTATCAACC
Organism: Mythimna ferrago; assembly: GCA_910589285.2. Lineage (NCBI taxonomy): Eukaryota > Metazoa > Arthropoda > Insecta > Lepidoptera > Noctuidae > Mythimna > Mythimna ferrago. Next base: position 24,741,158 of record OU342680.1, on the reverse strand, counting down.
TAGCAGCAACCCTGCACACCATACTTCTCCAAAGCAAAAATAAAGCAAAGTAGTGCTCACGTTCTCCTTCAGTTTGTCCATCAGCTGCGACAGCTGCGCCTGGAACTTGGCCCCCACAGAGATGAAGTTGAGCTTGCCCTTAGCGTTGTTGTTGTCAGTGTTCTGGAACAGCTGCTGCACCAGCTTGCTGTTCGACTCCTGCACGAGGAACTCTAGGGACGCGTGGAGGGCATCGTTGTTCTTCTCTATGAATTGGTTCTGAGAAAGAAATGGTACAGGTTAGATCGGAGGGGCATATTATATAAAAAGTTCCATACACCACAAATTATATTAATAATATAATTTGTGGTGTATGGAACTTTTTAGTAGATTGACGTATGTTGATTGTCAATGTGATATATGAAAAATATACTGTCATTCAAACAGAAATGCAAAACTTTAATTTAGTATTTATTATAATTAATTTATAAATCAACTAACTCATGCTAGGTGGCTTAGCCAACGTGTAAGCAGGTTTCTCTATACAAGCTGGATCCCCATTTCATTCCATTAGGAGAGTGAATTTTGAAAAATCCTTTCTTGTATTTTTGTATACATCACAAAAGGAAAATTTCAGAGGTCTAGGGCCTTAAGGGTTGAAACTGCATTAAGCGGACGCCCGCGCGGTCCTATACAAAAGCGGCTCTTGACGCGGCCAGCCATCGCGCCTCACGCGCCCCACACCCGCTCCGCTACGTAATAAATATGAAGTCCTCCATCGACACGACTACATGCACACCGTTAAGTTGAACTAGCGACACTGCGCAGGTAATAATCCGATTTTCGCTACGGAGGCCGCCGCACAGCACACACGCGCAGACGCAGTTTCAGCTCTGAGGGTTTGGACTGGATGATGATGAGTCAACACCCAGTGAGCGAGTCAGAACTTCGTCTTTTTATACAAACATGAAAACATCAGATAGTTTTTGTCTAACAGATCTTAACTTCACAAAAGTTAGGTAATGTAGTCAACTCTTATATCTTGTAAAAAATCATGATTTTAAATTACCGTATTATAACAAACAGCGCCTGCAAAGTGACGAAGTAGGAACCCTTCATCATCACGCAATGTCCGGTGAGCCTTCAAACGAGATGATCTGGGAACTTGTAATCTGAAAATAATATCAAAATTATTTGACAAAGTAAATAGCAATTTATTAATTTGCTTATATTTCATATAAGAAGATTGTTGGAAAAATACATGATTTGATTCCACCATATCCTTCAATTTCAGCACGCAATGAGTGAATGAATGGTGTGTGCACTTACCCCTGTTACTTTTGCTCGGATGCGACGGACGTGTTTGTATTGTGTGTAACGGTTTTTGACTGTTTGCCATTTTAAATTCATAAATACATTTAGGTTGTCCTGAATTAAAAGTCAAATACGCTTCTGATCCATAAGACTAGTTTATCTTTTTTTTTAAACGGTATTTGAATTGTCTAGCGGTTTCTGTCAAACAATAGATGGCTGGTTAATTTATGCGTTACCTGTTATTGTTAACTCCCAGTTGTTTATGTACGGAATGTGTAAAGTGGCCAAACTCAGGTTTTGGAAGCTTTGACTCCTCATCCAGTAAGTGGAAGATGCCGTGGTTCTTGCTCTCGATTAAATCTGAAAAAGAAAATTGTATAGCTGCGGAATTGTTCTAGAGAGTTACTGCGGTTCTGAAACGCAATGGACAACAGAGGCCTTAGTGTGAGATAGTTTCACGATAACGCGATTGAAACGTTTACTGCATTTGGCTCTCTGATTGGTTAAGAGCCTGGAGCGGGCCAATCGGAGCGGCGAACATCATAAACGTGTCGATTACGTTAACGTAAAACAAACACGCACTAGGCACTCAAGGCGGGATTTAGTCAGTAAAAGTCTGACATACCCTCTCAATCCATTCAGAGTCGGAGTTATTTGACGATTTCCAATATTAAATAATACAACTTTGGTCGAAGTAAAAAGTCAAAGTCAACTTTGATTTATGAAAAAAGTCAAAGCCAACGTTGATCGACGGAAAAAGTTAAAGCAAACTTTATCGACGCAAAAAGTTAAAGCCAACTTTGATCGACGCAAAAAGTTAGAGCCAACTTTGATCGCCGCAAAAAGTCAAGACAGGAGGATGATGATAAAATAATAATAGCTTACCAATACAATCCTGGTTGTCTACGAATCTGATCTCGGGCACGTTGAGTCCCTCTCGCTTGTACAACTCCTGTTCGTTCTTCAGGATGCGTTCGTTGAAGAACTGCTGCAGCTTCTCGTTGCAGTAGTTGATGCAAAACTGCTCGAAGCTGTTCATTTGGAAGTATTCTGTGGAACGAGTTCACTTTTCACAGGATTCCCAACAAAAGGCAAACCAATGCCAATGTCAAGGTAGTATTTATTAATCAGCTTTCGCTTTTATGATTATTGTGGATTCACCAGGAATAAAGTTACACAAAAAAGGGTTAATCAAAATTAAGAAAAAGTATTAGCTAAACAGCATCAATCATTTAACTGAAAATACTTTTTTTTTATAACGAGACTGGATGGCTTTTTTTATTATTATTGTTAGGCTCGCGTTTGACCAGCATTGGCTCGACTTTTATTTAAATAAGTAGTGGTTTTTTTTTTTTACATGTACTAACATGTATACAAGTCTTTAGTCCTATATTATCTTCACTCCTTCTCAGTACCTCATCTCAGGGGATAAGTTTAGTCACATTAGGGACAGATATTATATTTATCACTTACCAAAGCCAGCAATATCGAGCACACCGATGTAGTAAGCGGACGCTTGGAAGGGAATGCTGGTGTTGATGCGATGCACGATGTAGTCGAACAGGCGACTGTACACCGCTTTAGCGAGCGCGTCACGAGCGTTTGTCGCTTCGTACGTCTTTAGAGGTACCCTGGCAACAAAATGTTTATGTCGCAAAAAAACTTATATTTAGATACTCTCAAAGATCGAAATTCATAGGGTACTTCCCGTTGACCCAGAATCCTGAAATTTGGCACAAATCAAGGTCTTATAGCACAGGTATAGAAATAAATCTGAAAACATTAAATTTGTTGTTACCTACGTCACAATTTTTTTTTTTTTTTTCGGAAAAATCTTCGAAAGTCCATTCGGAAATTGTAGTTTGCACGGAACCCTCAGTGTGCGAGTCCGACTCGCAGTTGCCCAGTTTTTTTAATTTAAGTTCTTATAGTCCATCCCCTAACGTTGTCTGGCAGATATCGCAGTCAGCAATAAGATCTTCATTGTACCCATAGATTTAAGTTTCTGTATTATAGGATACGAAGTCAGATAAAAAGTCTACAGCCCATGTCCTTCCTTGGGGTTCAAGGTTTACTACGTTACCAATTTTATCAAAATCTTTTCAGTAGTTTATCCATGAAAGCGTAACACACAGACAGAGTTTCTTTCACATTTATAATATTGGTATGAACTAGTCACTCGCCCCGGCTTCGTTGTTTTGTTGTAGATTGTAAATAAACCTTCCTCGTTTTGTCAATTTTATTGTTCTACCAGAATTTACGCCATGCAAGTCTTATTAACTTTTTTTTTAGCAAACAATATAACAATATTGAGTATGAAAAATTAAAAATTTACTGGCAGCTAAGAGATGATCAGTCTCAACAGACAGCGTTCACAGACACAAAAAAAAATATTGAAGAGAACTGAATGAACCAACACACATACCACAATCAGTAATACATTTGAGTGAGCATGACCAAATCTCTATTGCCATGCTCATTTATGACAAACAAGTCAGACACATAAATTGCTCCATGGTACTCACATTAACAAAATTTTAAAAAGAAAGAGTCAAAAATAAATCAATACTCACATGATGGCAGTTCCTTTGATCCCTCCTCTAGAGCTCTGCATAAGCCTGGACACTAGCGCCATCCTCAGTTCCCCGGGGTCGACTCCCAGCAGGCCGGCAGCCGTCGCCAGCGCCTGTTCCGAGTTAGGAGTGACCCTGCAGCCGCCCTTCGCACCGCTGTCCTCCTCAAACTGAACGTTACCGAGGTGTAAGACTGCTCCTACTACGGAGTACACAGCCTTTTTCTCTTCCTCTGTGAGACCGACGCGAGATAGAGCCTGGAGAGAAGTGAGATGGTTTAGTACGTGTTGAGAGTTGCGTGTCAGTTACTGAAAATTGAACTTTATGCTAATGATCATAAAAGTTATACGAAGTTTGTTTGTGATTTGGAATTACTGAAATAATATTCCACAACTTTCACGGATCGTCATCTAGTCTCAAACTAAGCAGAGCTGGTGCTAGTACTAGACAACTGATACTGATAATTTTTGGAGTACAAATATAGTTCTATTCTATTCCATATATTTCTAAATATGTATATTAATAGATAAACTACACCCAGACACATAAAACATCTTCAGTGGGAATTGACCCCACGACCTCCGGTATAGCAGTCAGAGTCACTAACCACTAGACCAAACGGTTAGTCAAAAAAAAAAAATGTTGCTAGTTCAAATTCAAAGTAACACTTGCAAAAATCCGTTTTTCATAACAAAACAGGCCTTATCAGAATATAACAAAGCAAGATTAGAACCTAAATTAACTGCCATGATAAACCGAAATGACATTAATGGCTAATACGAAATACCAAAATATAATTGACCTTCTGGAAAATGGATTACTTAGATTGGACTTTTAGCTAAGTTTAGTCAATAAATCACTATTTTTTTTCATTTATTTAATTTTTTTAGATTCTTAACTTTTCGAATGCCGTAATTAGAGACACAATAGAAAGACAATGTGAGAGTGAATGCTAAGAATCTGTGTTCTTCCAACAATCTTCTACTGCTTTGTCCTTCTCATACTTCTAATTTTGTCCATTCTTCCTTTCATATTCAGTCCATACTTCTGTGGAATGCGCTTCCTCTTGACATCAGGACGGCCACCAGTCAGTATGCATTTAAGCGGAAGTTACGGTTTTATCTTCTACACAAATAGCGGAGTAGTCTCAAAAATCCTTTCATTTTCGTTATAATTATATTTATATAATATATATTTGTATATATGTAGGTTTATATTATATTGAACATGTATGTATGTTTATTATACATATATATATATTTATATTTCCCTTGTTTTCTTATTAACCTATTCTCTTTTTTTATGCATCTGCCATGTTTTCTCTTCACCACCCTTGGTTGACTGGTAGAGAATGCCTAAGGCATTAAGTCCGCCTTTGTACCTTCGTGTTGCATGAAGTTTTAATTAATAAATGCTAGCATTCAATTGGACTTTAATGAATTAATATAACATCTGCCATCTGTTTGTCGGTGGTACATTCTCGTGAATTTCGCATCAAACTCATAATAACACATAAATTAATTGCGATACAGTAATAAGAATAACACTTCTACTATCGACAAAATAAAAACTAATCGAATAAAAGTTTTAGAGGTATACGCAATATAGTGTAAAGTCCCGTAAACCTCCATTGAGAAGGGAATATTTTCCAACCAGACGAGTGTTGTGTCTGGGCCTGGCAACTGCACGATAGTTGATTTCGGGCTATTGTATGTGTTCTAATAGCGCGGAAAACTATGATATACCGCGATGCAAGATTTTGAATATATAAATATTATGTACAAAGATGTCGCTTCTTCTTTTCGAACCGATGGTTTTCTTTTCCTTTAAAGTTTTTGGGCCCAGCAGGTTGGCACGTTTATAGCGGCGTCGGTGGCGTTTTTAAGATCCTCCAAAGTACAGGTGTAGCCACCGTCTGGTCAGGAGCATGTCAATAAAAAGTGATCACTTTACCTGATGCAGTCTCCCAAAGTCCTCCACATCATCAAGGATGGGGTCACGTAGACCACCTTTGGCTTGCTGCTGCTTACTCTTGCAGTTGGCGGCGATTTTCTTTTCCGAGTTGGGCGTCGTGAAGTATTGGGTGCAGCCGTTCTTGAGATACTGAGGACAAAAATATTTAAGAGCTTGTAAATTTACTATGATAACAATATACTATGCTAGAAGGAGGTCGACGCCGTCGAAGCCGACCACAGCGACGGTGGTGTGACGATCTGATCATGTCCGCGAGGTAAACTTGGTCTAAGATTGCTCTAGACAGAGAAGTTTGGAAGGAGAAAGGGGAGGCCTTTGCCCAGCATTGGGACACACAATAGGCTAAAAAATATATTTAATGGTACGCAGTTTTGAATAACTTCGGGTCTAAAGTCTGCTCTGACATTTACACATGTGCACTCCGCACTTTTGTCAAAATTCCATCTGCCATATTACATCTATAATATAAAAATGAATCGCTAAATGTGTTGGTAAGCGCATAACTCAACAACGCCTGGACCGATTTCGCTATTTTTTTTTTTGTTGTGTTCGTTATTATGAGGAGAAGGTTCTTAAGGAAAAAAAAAAATGAAAATTAGGGTAGTGTAGGGTAGAGTAGGGTAGTGTAGGGTAGAGTAAGGTAGAGGAGGGTAGAGTAGGGTAGAGTAGAGTAGGGTAGGGTAGAGTAGGGTAGAGTAAGGTAGAGGAGGGTAGAGTAGAGTAGGGTAGGGTAGAGTAGGGCAGAGTAGAGTAGGGTAGGGTAGAGTAGGGTATAGTAGGGTATAGTAGGGTATAGTAGGGTGGAGTAGGGTATAGTAGGGTGGAGTAAGGAAGAGCGGGAGCGAAGCCGCGCGGGCAAAGCTAGTGTTTATATAAAAGGAGAAACTGACTGACTGACATAATCAACGCACAGCCGAAACTACTGGAATTAGAAACGTGAAATTTTGCACAACGCTTCCTTTTATGACGTGGACAAGCACTAAGACGGGGTTTTTGAAAATTGAACGTTTAAGGAGGTGAAAAGGGGGATATTTGTTTGTATACAAAATTTTATTCCTTGGTATACTTGAAAACACAAACAGGCCCTAGCACTTCCATATAGGAAAGGTAGAGGACGCCCACTAGCCTCCTGCTGGTCCACAGTGGCCAAGGACTTAGAGCGTGCCCAAACAAATATTTCGACAACCCAGGACAGACAATCCTCGCGCCGCAGAACGAGGAGAGCCGACCCCAAATAATGGGAAATAGCTAGGACAAAGAAGAAGTATACTTGAAACTTAGCATAATTAGCAAATAAAAGAGGTTTTCATTATTCGTTACTCAAAACTATAAAACGATTTAGGGGTGTTATAGGTTGTATGGTTGAATCTTATTCTGTGGGTTAATAAACTTGAAACTTAGCACAAATTCTAATTAAATGACAGTCTTAATAAGTAGTTTTTCAAAATTACCCTCAAATTAGTGTTTAAGGAATGTTTAAGTTTTTACGACAACATTCTCGCAAACAAAATCATTGGCAAAGTGCTAGTTGTAGATAAAATATCTCATTTTTATTTTAAGTACAAAAAAATTGTTACGCATCTCGTAATAATACGCAATATCTAAAGATCATACAATATATCGTTGACACAATGATAATGATAATCAAATATTGACCGAGTTTCAAGATGATGTGTTTCGTGTAGTATTATTTATGGGTGTAATTTATCTATAATATGTATGTATTTAGAAATATATAAGTATGTTTATCAGTTGTCTAGTACCCATAACACAAGCTCTGCTTAGCTTGGGACTAGACGCCGTTGTGTGATAGTTGTGGGATATATATATTATATTATTATTATTATTTATGCCATTGTTTTGTAAACAGGTAGTCTCTTCTAAGTCATTTACAATACCGAGGATTACGTTGATTGAGTTATACTAATCAGAAATTCATATTCCCAAAGTTTTTTCTTAGGTGCGCAATTATCAAATAACTTTTCACACTTTCTCTCCACCCAGAGCTAGAACAGGACTTTAATTTGATAGAATTTTATTTTAATGTGTAATATTTTTTAACGTATTTTTGATTAATGTAATTTTAATTTTATACGTAATATATTTGTATGGAATTTGTAATTTTTATGGGAATAATCTCCTGAAATAAATGATTATTATAATTATTAATTCCTTTTTTTATGAGGTAGGAATTCGCTCTGGGGTGGAGGCAGAATAATTTCACTCCAAACAATTTTTTTTTTTATAGTGGGGAATCATCAAATAACTTCTCATGCTCTAAGGTGGTGCGAGAGGGCAAACTTTATCAAACTTTTACTGACGAAAACCCACCCGTGTTCGTTCAGTTTTCCTTTGCACTCCAGAGCCACGGTAATTGTTTCTAACAATCCGGTAGCCCAAATTCCCACATACTTGTAGGTTTAAAAGTGATATAATATATCATCATAAAATTTCTGACGCCTCCCCGTTTAAGCCGGAAAACAAAATTTTGTAAAATACTTTTTGTTGCATCTTAATTAATGTTTTTATTTACATTTTTACGTTAAACAATTTGCAAGGTGACTGCAAGATGACTTTGGAGCATTTTGATTCGGTCTGTTGCACTCTTCTTCAAGAATTATTATAAGAACACTAAGATAAAATAAAATATATATTTATTATTACAGAAGATCATCACATGCACCGTTCAACTAATTAAAATAATTAAAAAACCCAAATTGTAAGGGGAAATATTTGCAAAATCAATACATAAGTATAGGTTTAAGAGCAGTGGTGGCCGAGTGGTAGAGGTCCCGACTTACGAGTTGTAGGTCGCGGGTTCAAACCCAGGCGCATTACTTTTTGTAATTTATTTCATCACCACTGCTTTCAAAACGGTGAAGGAAAACATTGTGAGGAAACCGGCATGTCCTAGAACCAAAAATTCGAAGACATGTAACATCCACCAACCCGCACTGGGCCCTCATGGTGGATTACGGCCCATTCCCTCTCCTAGAGAGAAGGCCTGAGTCCCAGGAGTAGGAACATTATAAGGCCGACTATGCTAGGCTATACATATAAATAAAATTGAAGTTTGTAATATAAACACATTTTTTTATTACTAACTGTTTATGAAAATATATTCGATACCTATAACAAAAATGCTTTTTGTCTGTCAGTGAGATTTAGTGTGCAACAGTTGAGCAATTGGTTGCTGCACTGCGTGTTGCAGACACGATTCCCGCAAGGAAAAAATATTTGAATGGCCTTCAAATAGTTGTTCTCGTTCTGGGTGTCTCGAGTATGTGAGCTGCCATGTTTGAAAGCGAACCCACGATACAGAAGTAATTCCTACTGTGGGAAAACTATTTCTTTTAGAAAAAAAGCTAGGCAAATTCATAAAATAATCATAAAAACTCACCAAATAATCATCAGGCTTGGTAATCTTCAGCTGTGTCCTCAGCTCCTGCGGCGCGCCGGCACACAGCAGATAGAACACGTGATAGTTCCTCTCCTCCGCGCTCTGCGTGCATATCCTCGACTTCTCCAGCAGGTAGTGAGAGATGTGGCCCCCCACTACTTGATACTTGTTGTTGAAATGCACTTCCATGAACTTGCCGAATCGAGAACTGTTGTTGTTTCGTGTTGTTTTCGCGTTACCGAAGGCTTCGAGGATTGGATTGGCTGTGAAAGAAGAAACAAGCAAATTAATTAATCTGTTAGATTTTCTAAGACATGTGATTTTCGAATACGTGAAAATTTTATAGAAAGTTAATAAATATTCTATTTTTTTTATACACCGTTAAATTTTAATCGTTTTAATCCCGTGGAGGGTCGATCCGGTACATAAAACACTATCGATTTGTAAAGATAAAATTAAAAAAAAAAGTACCTTTTTTTTCAAAACTCGTATTAATTTACGCATGTACGAAATTAATTTCTTTAAGAAAACGTCAGCTGAGCGAGTTCAATGACCTGTAGGTAGTTTGTACGCAACGCCGACTATTAACTACAGGTCATTGAACTCGCTCAGCTGACGTATTCTTAAAAAAACTAATTTCGTACATGCGTAAATTAACACGAGTTTTGAAAAAAAAAATTTTTAATTTTATCATGATTAATTGTTTCATGTACCGGATCGACCCTCCACGGGATTAAAACGATTAAAATTTAGCGGTGTATAATTATTCAAAGTATTGTTGATTATTAGGATTTCGTACTATGTTGTATTTTATCTGCAATTGTTTATTTTTTTATGTTTTATGTTAAACACAATGTACCATTGTTATGAAATTAAATAACTTATGAACCCATAGTGCCTAAGCGACACACATGGGACAAGACACCTGACTTATTCAGTACAGGTCAAGGGTTCAAAAACTTATCCACGAGAGCACTGTCGACTGCAGTTTGACAGAACATTTATGTGATTTTTTGTAGTTTAAATATTCATGTAAACTTTCTTGAATAAACCATTTAAAAAAAAAATCTTTTTTTTAAATTTTAGAAGCTTTTTTATTTTAGATTTTAAAATTACTAGAAGCTAGTTACATTATAAATTATGTAAATAAAAGATATTTTGAAACCCGCACTGAGTAAGAGCGGTGAATAACAGCTCCTTCCCTCTAAAAAAAGGGCTTGCTTCCGAGTTAAGGAGACATGACTATAGTTATATGGCATATAAATTCGGTATTTTTTATAAATCTTACGAATATGTATCAATAAAAACCTATTTAAAATTCCTAATAGATACAACTAGGCTAGCTAGATGTCAAGTCAAGAGTGAACCTAACTTCTAGGCAAGTGTCCCCATCGTCGGCCACATCATCACGTACCATCAGGTAAGACAGTGGTCAAACACAAGCCTAACCAAAACAGAAAAAAAAAATCTACAGGCTTTGAACAGTGGCTGCAGGACTGTGGGAAAGAGTCACCGCAGCCCTGAAACACTAACTGAAGGAACATGGGCTGCTTTTAGTCAGTAAAAGTCATATCATGGAGTTATTTGATGAGTTTATTTGATTCATTTTGACGAGGTTCAATAAATCTATACTAATATTATAAAGAGGAAAGATTTGTATTTCTGTATGTAACGAATAAACTCAAAAACTACTGTGCCGATTTCAAAAATTCTTACACCATTGCAAAGCTACATTCACCCTGAGTAACATAGGCTATATTTATTGCCCGTGCGAAGCCGGGACGGGCCGCTATTATACAATAATTCGATACACAAGACTTAAATGCTAGTTTATTACAAATTCCCTGGACCCCACACTAGGATTCCCTGTGTCTTGGGATCTAGTCTCTTCCCGAGTTCAGCAATAATAATAATATTTCAAAGACAAAAAAAAAGGAAGAGCAAAATAAGTCATGGCCTGTGAAAAAAATACTGCGATGACTAAACATATTTCAAGTTTCATTATAACTAAATGGAATGAAGATAGGATGAACATGAAACTGGTTAATGGTCAACAGAGTTCACTAGCAACTTCTATGATTCATAAAACTACTACAAAACATTAACATGAACCAACGTTGCATATTAATCGCCCACTTAATAAAAACTGAATTAATTATCTGTCGTGTATTTAAAAGGCAACTAATACCAATTAATAGAACGGCATGTAATTAAGATATAAATGGAAATGTATTATAATTTTAGTGCATCTTATGTCACAGATTACTAGTTTAGTTTTTGACATTCCGTTAACGGTTGACCAAGATCAACTAGCGGCCTGAAGTAAAACATTTATTTGTCATTATTCTATCTTTCTGGCTTGCTAATGCTTAGGCCACGCGCTCTTAATGCTATCCATTTTACGACGTAAACTGATCTGTTAAAGCGATGAACTACCACTTAATTTTTTGTATATTCGAAACCAGAATGTAGTTTGTTCAGAATCAGTAATTGAATCGATCCCAATATTGTTTAAACCATGTTCTATTTTTTCCATAAATACAAAACAACCCCTCATTCGCCCGAATGGCTCGGAGACCATGTATGTGTGCGGATAACCAGTAGCCTAATTCACGTAAAATCAAACAAGCCAAATATCGTTGAACTTTTATAATCGTTCGATCGAAGTCCTACCCAAAATCGGTATTCACGTGTTCCTTAATCGGGATTGGATAGATCGACAACTCAACTGGCTCGAAACTAAACGATCCATCGACGACTTATTTCCAGTTACATTAATAAGTAGGTATTCTTCCAGGATAATGAAATACAGATTCTTTTTTTTTAAACCGACTCTTCGATCAAACGACTTTAAATTCGGTGTTGTTCAAACTCGATTGATGGATGTGAATACGGTAATACTTAGTCTAAATGAATAAATCGCTACAATATCGTTACGGTTTTGATTACGTGAATCGGGCTACAGGTAACACAACAAGCTTATAAGTTTGTGATTTTTCATAACAGAGTTATGAAATTTTGTACAGATTCTTTACATAAAATACTAGACAGGTGTTTCGGGTTAGTATAAATTAAAAACTAATGTTGTATAGAGGTGTAGGAATAGCTCCATTCCTTTTTCTCGTTAGCACAATTGATATTTTAATACGTCATGGTAAGGCCCCTAGGCTGACCCCGTCACGAACAGGTTAGGTCCAAAAAAGATGACGGGGGCACGAATGGACGAGCAAATCGAGCGAACGAAGACCCCGTCATCACTTTGTTTGGTTGTTCTTTAAACCCGGCAGATAAAAATTAGAACAGAGCTTCTTCGGGTCATTTCCACCATCACAACATTGCCGAATGTATGAGTTAGGCAACTGATTCAACGTTATCGATACAAGTCATTTGCCTAGCTGTTTAATTGAAAGGCTGAATATATTTCGGGCGTTTAATTGAATAGTGCCGTTTAGTGAAAAGGCTCATTATTTTTAGGTAGGCAATCATCCAATGAGTTCTCCCGCCCTTGGGCGTAGCGGGAGGGCGTGCTTTAACTTCCTAAAACCCACTCCTAGCTCCAGGGCCCCGGAGTTCTCTTTCGCACAACCCATGGCCCCAGTATGCTTCGACCCTGCTGTGCCTCTAGGGGTACCTGCTAAATTTGCCATTTAATGTACATCCTATGTACATTTAATGGCAAATTTTTAGCTGCGACTCATACATTAATGATTAATAAACTGTTATTAAGCCATTAAAAACAATAAAAAAAAACAATAATATGATATGAATGGTGCTCTATGATCAGCAAACATGATATTATTAACACTGCACTGTTACACAAGGCCGAATCGTCTTTTATTTGCATAATGTTTACAAACGACCTTCCGCGGAATTTATTGAAAATATAAGTGGTTTGAAATGGTCATAAAAAATAGCAGAAATGTGTTGAGGAAAGATTTGTTCTGCTAAAATAAAAAAATATACATATAAGCAACCTTATTTTTAGTATTTGAGAAACCTGAATATACGAGTATTTTGTTCAGAATCAGTACCTAACTGAATTGATCCGAATATATTTTACACCATGTTACATATATTTTTTCCAAAAATATTTAAAAAATGTCACAAGTTGGACACCACAGGTACTATGTACAACACAGGTATCAACAGGTCATAGCGGGCATTAGGTGCTAGTTCACAGCTGGGTACTGGAACAAAACAACCCCTCAGTTGCCCGAATAGCTTGGTGACCATGTATTTGTGCGGCAACTAGGTAACAGAACAAGCTTATAACTTTGTGATTTTTTATGATACATATATGAAATTTTGTATATAGATTCTTTATATAAAAATACTAGACACGTAGTTTGGGTTTCGCATATAGTAAAACTTTTGTTGTATACAGCCGAACACCTTTTTTGAAGTCGGTTAAAATGTATCTAAACAGGGTCCCGTTCAGAATTATAGGTACAAGTTTGGGAAAGAAATCATAACAACGAACTTATTTTATTTGTGAAGAACACTGAGATCTAGTTTCTAGAACGAAATATAATTTGTCGAATGCGTGTTTGCTGCAACAATCAATCGCATCACCTCAGTTTGTCTAATTTGTGACATATCGATGTTTTTACTGTTTTTTTTTTCCGGGTAAATGACAGTGTAAAATAATGATATCATATCTATATAAATGAATCCCTATTTCCTTGGTCACGCCATCACGCCTGAACTTTTTTGTAGTGTTCGTTATTGTGAGTAGAATGTTCCTAGGGGAAAAAAAATGAAAATTAGGTTAGTGTAGGGTAGAGTAGAATAGGGCAGTGTAGGGTAGTGCAGTGTAGGGTAGAGTAAGGTAGAGTAGGGTAGAGTATGGTAGAGTAGGGTATAGTAGGGTGGAGCAGGGAAGAGCGGATGCGAAACCGCGCGGGCAAAATCGAGTAATATATAGGTATCAAGGCGAAAGTTTGTGAGTGTGTATGTTTGTTACTCCTTCACGCTCAAAGAGCTGAAAATTAGCACACCATGTAGACCATATCCTCGAATAGTACATAGTACACTTCTTAATTTTCGAGTTCCAATCTAGTATTATCATAAGATCATAGCTTGTATTACCAAACAGCTATCTTAAGACCAGGGAAAACAGTTTCGAAAACCATACAGCCGATTCCGAGAATATTATAAAACAGAAACAAATCAAGATATAGAAAAACTGATTAAGTATGTATTTATGTCAGTGACACAAGTTTAGTATAGCAGTGAAATACGAAAGTTGCAGAATCGTTGCATTATGTTATGCGATGTTTATTTATAAAGTTGAAACATTACCATCAACACATCAGCTGGTCGTCGAGACGGGTTTTAGAAACTAGTATGTGCTATGTCTAATGTATTCAGAGAAGCGTAGGCGATTTAGTTTGCAAGCTGCAACTGCTTAATTCTGCTCATTATACTATTATCGTTTTGTTTAAGGCGCAAGCGCCCGAGCAGTGCACGCAGTGTACGCAGTGACTTTCTGAAGCCTACTCCTCGGTAACGGCTAGGTTAATAGGTTTGTAAAAAATATATGTTTATTATAGATTCATGAACAACATTATCAACTATTGTTTTTTTCTCGCGATTAATACAGACTTTTGTAAAAAAAAAAAATGACAATTTCGCAACTTTTCCCTACTCCTTCGAAACGGCTTGGATCTTTAGAAACATTTTTACACATAAAAATTGGTGGTTAAATATTCTTCAAAGTGAACATAGCGTTATGTAAATCAATCAATATTTCGCAAAGAAAATGAATTTAAAGTTCACCGGGGCTCTATCCGGGCGCAGCTGGGCGGAGTTAAATGCACAGATACTCGTACCGCCTAGGCGTGTACGAGTATTGTGTCAATTTAATTCCGGTCAGATGTTCAAGCGAGTATAAGCCTTAACAGACTACATGGCGTTTGTATGTAGGTAGTTATGATTGTTCTGCGAACGCCTTCATAGCTTTTTAGGTTGACTGCTATCCATGGACGCGTAGCTGCAAAGACGCGTATTCGTCATTACACGCTTGGTGACGAAGCGGCAAAAACGTTGCCGCTTAATAAGGTATTGTGATATCGAAGAATAGGTATGAGAAACAGCCTTTATTAACTTGTGAGTTGATCAGATAAATATTCTCTGAAAGCCAAGCCACACTTGGTACACTTGGTACAGCCAAGGAGTGAAATTCCCTGGCGGAGTCTGTTTCCTTATAGCTACAACTTAGGGGTAAAAAGTCAAGAGTGAATAGGTTACTTCTAGGAAAGCGTGATCGTCGATTGATCGTCGGCCAGATCATCGCTTACCATCTATAGTATAAAAATGAATCGCTAAATGTGTTGCTAAACGCAAATCTCGAGAACAGCTGAACAGAATTCGCTAATTGTTTTTTTGTTGTGTTTGTTATTTTATATTGTGAGGAAAAGGTGCATATGGAAAAAAAATGAAAATTAGGGTAGTGTAGGGTTATTTTTTAGGAGTAGGGTAGAGTAAGGTAGAGTAGGGTAGAATGGGGTAGAGTAAGGTATAGTAGGGTGGAGTAGGGTAGAGTACAGTAGAGTAGGGTAGAGTACGGTAGTGTAGGGTAGAATAGGGTAGAGTAAGGTATAGTAGGATGGAGTAGGGTAGAGCGGGAGCGAAGCCGTGGGCAAAAGCCAGTCTACACTAATATAATAAAGAGGTAAAGTTTGTTTTTTGTTTTTACGTTTTTTTTGTTTGTAGGAGGTAATCTCTGGAAGTACTGGTCCGATTGCCAAAATTTTTTCACCGTTAGAAAGCTGTTTTATTCCTGAGTGACATAGGCTATATTTTATACAAGGTGTCGTTTTGAAGCTGCAAAATATTTCAGGAGGTAATTATGTTAGTGATTCTCGACCCGAATCAATAATAAAATAAGTAGGTAATTTTTTAATTTTTTTTTCTTATTTATGGAAATCGGTATGTGTGAACTACGTTTCTTAAAAAGCAGCCAGTCTGATATCTGCCTTATAACCGCGCTTTCTTTCACACACACAAACAATAAAGGGCGTTTTCACACACATTAACTCGCAACGATAGTTTTTTATCGATAGATAAAAAAAATAAAATAACAAGTATTACTGATTATTGACCAGGTATCGTATTTTTACATGATTATTTATGAGTTTTATTACAACCTCCTGAAATATTGTGCAGTTTTAAAACTGCACCTTGTATATGCGGGCGAAGCCGCGGGCAAAAGCTAGTCAATAATAAAAAAAACTTACCATCCAAAATCTTCTGTTCGACGGGTCCAGCGCCCTTAGCCCATAAGTCACACAGATACTTGAGTATGTACTTGGTGGACTCCGTTTTGCCGGCACCTGATTCTCCGGAGACTATGATGGACTGAGACTGCTTGAGAGACTTCATGTCACGGAAGGCTTTGTCGGCTGTAAAGTAATAATGATCGTATTAGATGAGTTATTTCGTTTGTTTGATTTTTGTGGGATAGGTTTCTTTGGAATGTGGATTCGATATGCCCTGCGTTCCTAATTGCGTCAAAAGCAATAATATCGCGAATCCGACCAACGCGCAACGTCACAAATATTACCCAATAGCCCTTATCCCCATCAATTGCTGTGATGTTTATGTTCTGTTACCTTGTTTTAAGATTGCGTCTTTAACGCGTAAATAAACTGTTTTTCTTTCTTTCTTCTTTCTTTTCCTTACATTTTGTGTCTGTTTTTGGTCGGATTCGCGATATAATCGCTTTTATCGCAATTGGGAACGCAGGGATGGTTAGGCTTAGTGATGGGCAATGATAATAATCCGGTTAATATCATTTGGCTAATAATCGATTAAAACTCAGTTAATAGCCATTAATAGCAATTATGGATGATAACCCTGCTGTTAATGTTATTTTAGTGATTAAAAATTTCCCTTCATGGTTTTCAGGCTTAGGACTGTCAGATTAGACATCATTTTCATCATCTTTCTTTGTAAAAAAAATGTGCAATTTAAAACTAATCTGGCCCGTTTAAAAATATTGTTTATTTATTTTATGATTATACACACAAACCAACAACACACGAAAAAGGACTTCTTCACTGAAACATATCAGTCGACGTACTGATTCTGGATTCGGTTGGCGTCGCTGTAGTGCAGTTCATGCATCTCTTTCTGGCACGAATAATATTAGCGCCAGAAAGAGATAGCACGAGAAGCGGGGGTACGGGGATGCATGTTACCTACTAACTAACCGCTCGGGTATTTTCCATTGTCTATAATTTACCTACGTCGTATTCACAGAAAAGAGCTAATAAGTAACTTACTTATTGTACACTTACATATTAGCTCGCCTTGTTTTCTTTTTTTTTATTGTTGTTAGGACCCCAAATAAAGGGACAGGCTAGGCAAAAGAGAGAGAGATTGTTGATAGCTTCGCGCTTGACCGCTAACTCACCTGATGGAGAGCGACGATGCGGTCGACGATAGAACGCGCCTACCTAGAAGAAACCTACTCACTCTCGACTTATAGCTCTCAGGAAACACAGACTCCGGCAAGGAATTCCACTCCCTAGCTGCACGCATAATAAATGTGTTCCCAAAACGTTTTGTGCGTGTAGGTGGGATATCCACCATGTACCGGTGGCGCATAGCCGTACGTCCGGTAGTCCAATAATGGAACGGGCTAGGCGGACTAGGTTATGCAATTCCGACGCACACTCTCCGAAATGCAACCGGTAGAAAACCGACAGGCTAGCGACTCTTTGAAGCCTCGACTCGACAAGTGTATTATCGCCAATTATCCTTTTGGCTCGCCTCTCAATTGCCTCAAGTGCACCAAGCTGGTATCGGGCAGATCCGTCCCAAAGATGAGAGCAATACTCCATACACGATCGAACTTGAGCTTGATAAAGTTTCAGCAGCTGTTCCGGCGTGAAGTACTGTCTGACCTTTGCGAGGATTTCCAGCTTTTTTGCAGCCAGTTGAGCCTTTGCTTCGATGTATGGCCCAAAGTTGAGTGTTGATGTCAGCGTAACACCAAGAAGGTCAAGATGGTCGGTTATCGGCACGGTTACATCCCGGAAAATTGGAGCGCGGTTGAATTGGCTCCTTTTAGCGGAAAATAGACACGCTTGGGTTTTTGCAGCATTGAACTTGACCAAATTGGCATCGCCCCATTCGGAGACTGCCTCCAAGGACAAGTTCAAGCGCTCAACCATAAACTCTCGAAGAGACTGGATCTGTGACCCACTAGCTCGCGCGTTAGATATGTAACTCTTGGCAACAGTGCTGTCATCTGCATACCCAAAGGTACCGGGCTTGAGCAGATTGTTTATGTGCAGCAAGAATAATGTTGCCGAGAGTACTGACCCCTGAGGGACCCCGGCATTAATAGCCATTTGACCGGACGAGCAGCCATCGATAACCACTCGGATGGACCGGTTACTCAAGAAGTCTGCGATTCAAGCACATAATCCAGCGGGTAAACCGAAAGATGGAAGCTTACTAATAAGGCCTTCGTGCCAAACCTTATCAAAAGCCTTCGAGATATCGAGGGAGACGGCAAGCGCTTCCCCGTGCTTCTCGATGGCCTTACTCCAGATGTGAATGGCATACGCTAGAAGATCTCCAGTTGACCGATTTCGGCGAAAGCCGTATTGACGGTCACTTAGGATATCATTAGCTTCTAGGTATGCCAGGAGCTTAGTGTTGAGTACACGTTCCATGGTCTTACAGAGAATGGACGTTACTGAGATTGGTCGGTAGTTAGCTGGGTCAGCCCGACTCCCCTTCTTGGGCACGGGCTGTACATTAGCTTGCTTCCATGCAATCGGCACTTTTCCAGCCTCAAATACCCTAAACCTCAAATAGCCTAAATAGGCGTGTCAGGATCGGAGACAATTCAGGCGCACACGTTCTCAGAACAATTGCTGGTATCCCGTCTGAACAGCTAGCCTTGTTCACGTCAAGGTTATGTAGCACCCTACGGACGTCCTTCTGATGGATGCGAATATCCGACATACTCGTATCGCAACCATCAGGGTAAACAGGGGGCCGCGCGTTACCTGGATCTAGACGTGAAGATTCCGCGAAGAGTGAGGCAAACAAAGTTTTCTCCTCAGCGGTATGTGCCAGCGACCCGTCGGGTTTCAGCAGTGGTGGTAGTGAGGGGCGGCAGAAGTTCGATTCAAACGACTTAGTCAGGGACCAAAACGCCTTACTACCCGCAGGGTATGAAGCTAGTTTGTTCGCGATGCGGCTAATGTGGTCGAACCGAGACCTCCGCATCACCTTCTTGCAAGACTTGGCAGCTCTGTTGAAAGCTCTCTTCTTCTGGCTTACGTCATTTGTCTTGTGCATACGAGCATCGGCCCATGCCTGATATGCTACGTGCTTGAGCCCGTTAGCGCGATTACACTCCGCACCAAACCAAGGGCGAGCTCGGCCAGACATGGCTACGTCGGAGAATGGAATATAGTACTCCATTTTGTTAAATTAAGTAAATAATTACACGGGAACAACTTGTGACCCACGGATGCCCCTCAAGTTGAAGGGTAAAATCTACAAGTCCGTGATAAGGCCTGTCATACTGTATGGATCAGAATGTTGGGCTGTGAAAAAGACGGATGAAAAAAGATTGCATGTAGCGGAGATGAGAATGTTAAGATGGATGTGTGGTGTGACGAGAATGGATAAAGTGAGAAATGAGTATATTAGGGGAAGTTTGAAAGTGGCGCCAGTGACTGAAAGGTTGAAAGGAAATCGTTTGTCTTGGTATGGTCATGTAAAGAGGAGAGATGAAAAGCATGTTGCTAAAAGAGTTATGAATTTACATGTGGATGGATGGAGAGGGAGAGGGAGGCCAAAGAAAAGATGGATGGATTGTGTGAGAAGTGATATGAAAGAAAAGGGAGTTAGTGATAGCGTGACGAGTGACAGGACAGAATGGAAGAAGAAAACGTGTTGCGCCGACCCCAAATAAAATGGGACAAGGGCAGGAAGAAGAAGAAGAAGAAGAATTAGGTAGATGGTTAAATCACAAAGCGATGTGTCAATAGTAATTATGGTTTTTATAGTATTGGATCTCTAAATTAACAAAAGTGAATTTCCCAAAAAATGTGTTTTATTTTATTATTAACACTTTTTCACATACAAAAAGTGAAAATAAATAAAAAGAATTACAATACATTGAATCACACTGCGTACACACACCCAATTTATGTTCACACCCACAGATTTTACACTAAACAAAAAAAAGCATTTATTTTTTTAACAATACATTAATAGCAGGGTTATCATCCATTGCTAGGCTATTAATGGACACTTATGGATTATAATCGATAATAACTCAAAGCATCCGGCTGTTAACCCAACACTAGTTAGGCTAAAATACACGTTCAATCTGACATCAAACGCAGTTTGTTTACAAGAGCCAGTCAATTCAAATCTATACTTCTATACTAATCTTAGAAAGAGGAAAGATTTATATTTTATTGGTAACCGATTGATACTACTAAGGGACTTAGGGACTTACTTATATTTTCTACTTTCACGCGGGCAAAGCCGCTGACAGAAGCTAGTCTGTGTTTAAAAAAAAAAACAGTTCTAAAGAGAACAACGCAACGTCAAGAAATTAGTAGTAAAGTATACTGATAAGTTTTTGATTTCACTGGGTCCTTGAATAAAGGCACCTACCCTAGCTTAGGAGTCAGGGTTTCACTTATCTGTAGCCCAGCGTTGTACCTACTCGTAAATATTCAGCTAAAAGTGGTCTACTATCTCAGTCTAAAACGCATAAGTATCTACTACTATTGAACCATCCAGTGATTAGCCGACGCCGACGTCAGAATTTCGAAGCGAAAATATAGTAGTCATATTTTGTATATTTTAGAGAATATCACCTGAACAGGAATTTCCGTGCTTTTTAGTTCTCTCTCAAATATCTATTCTACGCTTATTCATTGAAAGTGACGTATTCCAAAAATGTTATAAAGCGGTAAATCCCTCGCGAGAAATACAGAATTGTTGTTTATGATTCCGAAAACCATTTAGAATTGTTATTGAAGGAAAATAGATGACTAAATGATTCTTGTGAACAACAAGAAACTATCTACTGCCATCTTTAAGTTTTTTTTTTTGCTTTTATTGTCATCTTTATGCCTACGGAATAGAACTTAAAATCGGACAGTAAAAAAAGTTTGTTTAAACATCTAATCTTGTTACGAATGGAGTCCAAGTTCGTCACGAAGGGAAATTAGAGTGAATAATACATTAGTCAATATTCTTACTTTCTTTAAATTAAACCGTACGTTAATTTCTTTGGAAAGTTGTCTCAAGGTAACAAGTAAGTAGATGAATCTCCAATTTGTCCATCATAATGGAGGATTCGCCCGTCGTAAACTGTTAGCATAATCAGCCTTTTAATGTTCCCACTCCTGGGACTAAGGACTCCTCTCTAGGAGAGGGAGTGGGCCATAATCCACCACGCGGGCCCAGTCCGGGTTGGTGAATGTCACATGTCTTCGATTTTTTTGGTTCTAGGACATGCCGGTTTCCTCGCGATGGTTTTCCTTCGAATAATAATAACTCCCAATGCATCTATAGCAAGCCAACCTTATCCATATTCTACAGTTAATAATAATTTACTCTCTTACCTATAGCAAAAACATGTGGTGGCAGTTCTCCCAAGGACTTCCCCTGGTACTTCTTGATGGTGTTCGAAGAGTACATATCCTTGATGTCTTCGTAAGGATTGACGGCTAACAGGATATTCGCTACGTATGTCTGTAAAAATATAAGTATATATTATTGTTTTGTTTACTTTTGTTTGAGACTGATGAATAATTGTGTTTTTATGACGTCACTGGTGGGTGATGTCTGTCATTGTGTGTTTTGTTTTTCAATACGTTTATAATGTTAGGTGTTTATATAAAAAGTTTTTTTTTTTTAAATTGATTTAAGCTAGTGCTTGACTGCGATCCCACTTGATGGTAAGTAGTGATGTAATCGTTGTTAGTGAGGCGCACTAATTTATCACTCTAACCTTGAAGACACCTAAATTATAATTGGACGGCAAATTGTTCCAGTCCCTCGATGTACGCGGTATAAACGGCGAGGCGAAACGCTTGGTCCGGACCGTAGAGGTTTCAACAACGTAAGGGTGGATCGTGTTGGGCGAGTCGTCTGATGGTAGAAATTAGTCTTTTTTATGGGTGGGAAATTATCAAAACAACTTTTCCCACTCTATGCAGTAAAGGGAAACACTAACTGAATAAAACCTAACCGTGTTTCTTCAGTTCAGTCTTTCGAATAGTTCCGAAGCCCTAATACAATTATCTCAAGAATTTATAGACTGATCTGCAATTTACATCACCTCAAATGTTTAATAAAACAAAGGCATAAAACCGTTTAATTTTATTGCTCTTTCGGTACATGTAATGCTTTTACAGGAGAGCGGTGTTGGCCGAGTGGTAACGGCCCCGATTTACGAGTTGTAGGTCGCGGGTTCAAACCCGGCCAGGCGCGTTACTTTGTGTAATTTATTTCATTACCACACACACCATCAAAAACGGTGAAGGAAAACATCGTGAGGAAACCGGCATGTCCTAGAACCAAAAAATTCGAAGACATGTGATATTGACCAACCCGCACTGGGCCCGCGTGGTGGATTACGGACCATTCCCTCTCCTAGAGAGGAGGCCTGCGTCCCAGCAGTGGGAACATTAAAAAGGCTGATCATGATGATGATGATGATGATGATGAATGCTTTTACTGGTGTCTGTGATGTATTATCCTACTACAATATAGGTGTGCAATAAGTAATTGTTCGGTTTCGACGGAACACGTCAATTACTTATTACGTCTTTTCTATTCGTTTTCAATAGGTAGTAAAATCTGAATAATCTACGTAAAAGTCGTAGGACGAGGAAAACCAACAGAATCAATACTCGTACATAATTTTCTACGGTAAGCATAAGCACCTACGCATAAAATATTTTCAAGGTGATTTCTTCAGGCATTTGGTATGAGTCATAGCAGGTAGGTTATTACTTACATAAATCTTATTTTTCTTGTATCGTGTGAGAATGTTGTTCAGCAGTGTGGATTCGTTGAGGAACATCAGCTCACCTGGAAATAAAAGGTTTGGTTAGCATAGCATACATAGCCTTTTCATGGTACATGGTACATGGAGTTTCTTGCCGGTTCTTCTCCATAGGAAACGACCAATTTGGAACCGAGCACTAGCTTCTGACGTTTTATAAGTGCCCATGTAGGCCTATGTGAAATAAAATATTTTGACTTTGTTCTGGAATGGCGAGCACGTAGCGAAAGACGCAGCATTGGAAGACCTCTCACAAGTTGGACCGATGACCTTTTTTTTTATGGTGGGAAAAATCATCCAATGACAAACCCCGCTCTTGGGTGAAGCGGGAGATAGTGTCAGACTCTTACTGACTAAAACACCCCGTTCCTTCTAGCCTTCATACCGGGGCTCGAGATCCTTTTCGGATAACCCTGGCCCGGCAGGGTCTGGACCGATGACCTGGTGAGGGTCGCGAGAATCCGATGGTTGCGAGGCGCACAGGACCGATCGTTATGGCGACACTTGGGGGAGGCCTATGTCCAACAGTAGACGTTTTTCGGCTGAAATGATGATAATGATGACATAGCCTTTTAACCGCATACGTCAGATATATCCCACAAACACTAGTGTTTATTCCGCCAGAATCGCTCTTCCACGACCTAATACTCCAACCATCTCGTCAGTTCTTTTGTCATCCCGTGGAACACGCGTGACATCGCGATTTTGATGCGGGATTGAATTCCCTAGTGGTGTCCAACCTGTGACTTTTTTTTAATATTTTTGGGAAAAACTAAATGTTAAGGTGTAAAAATTTGTTGAAATCGATTCAGTTACTGATTCTGAACAAACTATGTTATCTATATATATAAAAGAAAGTCGTGTTAGTTACACCACTTATAACTCAAGAACGGCTGAACCGATTTGGCTGAAAATTGGTGGGGAGGTAGCTTAAAACCAGGAGACGGACATAAGACCTACTTTTTTTTTTTTTTTTTAGGGTAGAGTAGAGTAGAGTAGGGTAGGGTAGAGTAGGGTAGGGTAGAGTAGGGTAGAGTAGGGTAGGGTAGAGTAGGGTATAGTAGGGTAGAGTAGGGTAGAGTAGAGTAGAGTAGGGTAGGGTAGAGTAGGGTAGGGTAGAGTAGGGTAGAGTAGGGTAGAGTAGGGTAGAGTAGAGTAGGGTAGAGTAGGGTAGAGTAGGATAGAGTAGGGTAGAGTAGAGTAGAGTAGGGTAGGGTAGGGTAGAGTAGGGTAGAGTAGGGTAGGGTAGAGTAGGGTATAGCAGGCTGAAGTAGGGAAGAGCGGGAGCAAAGCCGCGCGGGCAAAAGCTAGTATATATATAACTATAAGAAACATAAAATGGGACAAGCAGAATATCGTTCATCTGCGTCCCCAAAACATTTATCTATAAGGTAGGTAATAAAAACCATAGCGTTAGCCAGCAAAGGTTTGCCTCGACAAGTTCTGTTCATTTAACTGTGTATTGGAGACGGCCTCGTGACCCGAACAGTCGATGGCTGGATGTCGTGACCGATGATATACGAAGTCAATGAATTGAGCATATTAAGAAAGGAAATAAAGCTATCGATGCAATAAGGCGCATCGAATAAGGCTCCCACTTACCTAAAAAGTATTTTTTTTTTATACAAGCTATAATGGAAGAGTGATCATATTTTAAATACTGCTTCTGTGCATAAAAACAAACAATTATCTTCGAGAGCGCGGTTAATGAGGGTTTTCAGCAATATTTACACTACCAGTTGGTGCCATTTAGCCGAGAGGTCTTCTACTTGAAAAAAAAAAGAAATCATGACGTTGACGTCAATTTAATTAATGTCATTAACATACGCGTTTTGAAAGGTGGACCTGACTCACTGCCGCCATCTGGAGAACGTCAATTTTACGAAAAAAAATTACGACTGCTATTGTTATATTGTATAAGTTTCAACAGCTGGGGCCCTACCACGAGTTCTTAACGCAATCCATTTTACGACCTAAACTGAAATGTTGAAGAGATGGATCTGGTGTATAGCTCCACCCATCTTTTCATTTCATTTTATTTTCATTTCCATCTTTCTACCTCTCACAACTGACATTTTAACACGTCATGGTAAGGGGCCCTATAGTACAATTTTATTTTTTGATGCCGAAAAATATGAGTATGACTTTCTAGAATAAAGCTAAAGGTGAGTTCTGAAAGTACCGATCCTCTGAAATTACTTAGAGCATTTAAAAAATCAAATCTTTTAACATCATCTCGATGTCTGATCGTATAGAGTTTAAGATTCCTGTTATTAACTACAAAAAGGGAACAAGATTAGTACAAGACCATGAGAAAAATAATTCTTAACTAGTTCGAAACAGGTTCGATTCTATTCCAGGAGCTATTAGATTGCAGGGATCGATTTCTATGGCTCATCGGACTTAATAGCTTGAACTCGTAAGATGATTATATCAATTAATTCTTGTCAGTAAAAACGTAAGATGCGGCCGTGGATGACGGATGTTGCATTCGTTTTAAACGTTGGTATTGATCATGCTCTGTATGGGGTCTGCGTAAGAAATGTAGCAGGAATGATATGGGATAGGGTTACCATATCTCAGGATTTGTCCTGAGGTTTCAGGACTTCTGGACTCTTCTGAGGACTGCGGCTGGATTTTGCAAATCTCATAAAATCTCAGGATTTTTAAAATTTATAACAAAATACTGCTTACTTGATAAAGAGTTAAGCAAACTAAAATTAAATTTCTTTTTTTAACGGGGCAGCGGTACCCTCTCTCCCCCAAGTGCGATGTGCCTGTGTGTGTACCGTGAGCCTGATCCTCAGTGTATAAAACCAATAATATTACGGCTTTTCGAAAATTGACAAACTGTTAAAAATACCTATCAGGATTTTTCAAAGGAAATCAGGCCTTTTCTCCGGACTGTTAATTTTATCATTTAGTAATTCTAATATGAGATGATATTTTACTAAATTTTCATAAAGTGAATGCAAAGAACATGAATCGAATAAATTCTACGCTTCTATGCTTATTTAAATTGTAATATTTGATTAATTTGTCAGCATTACACCGCAGACTACTTTATTAGTTTATGCTCTTATTATCTATCCTAAGGTTGTCTGGTACATATCGCTGTCAGCGAAAGACGTTTATTTATAAGTTGTGTTACTTTTTAGGGGTACAACAAAGTTTATTCTATTCAATTTTAAATTTTATCTCTTTTTGACTCTTATTTTTTATACACATCAATGACTAAATACTAAGTGAATGTTCTTTTGTGAGTGCTCGTTAGTTTGTTGATACTGTGATGCTTTTTTGTAATGTACTGTCTGTGCTTTTGTAGTTTATACGTACTATAGCGTTTTATTAAACATTTTGTGCTGTTGGATGGCTCAGCATAAACAAAATAAATCTATAACGTGTTTACTAGGATACAAGTTGTTTATGAGGGCGACTACACCGTTCGGTTATCCACAATCCACAATTTGTGTCTACAGCAGCTATGTGCATTTTACCGCTCTCAGAAAACAAACGTTATTATTTTCAAAACTATGCAAGCTTCCCGGTCAAACATATCGTAAAGTAGACCAGTAGCTGCCTCACCTCATCTTTCACTCTAATGCAAGTTTGAGCATAATCAAGTTCCCAAACGACTGCAATAGAAAATAATTTCTTCGCATGCGATGGCAAATTGCTAACCTCGTGAGTACATACTCTAGGATTTTAGTGTTGTTTGTTTGCTGAATGTTTTCCTCTCTTTGCTGTTTCCTTTATAAATTAGTACAACGGTATGTAAAACATCCTATTAAAGAATTTTGTGCATTTTTTCAATTTCAAAAGCATTTTATTTACTCGTCAGTGTCGAGGAATCATTTGTATTAGCTGCTTCAACGCGTGTTTCTGTTACTTTAATAGCTAAAAAACGGTCATTGCAGTCATCATCATTGTCCTCACTTGATTCCAATATAATGTTCAGTTTATTCGTCGTCCAACTCCAATAAGCATTTTTTATTTATTGATATTTGTCCTTAATTCGTGTGTTATCGGACAAAAGAATCAAAGGATTAAAAGTACAATAACACATAGAATAGCCAACGTTATCGCGTTTTAGTTTCAGCTATCTTTTGCACGATGAGTCACCTAATTCATGTCACTGTTCAGCGATTTTAGTACGTCATTCGGTTATTAACTCATTATCATTGTAGTCTTTGTTACGGGTTTTGCAGTCTGCCTACACGCAGCTATTTATTTATTTAGGTGTTGCTCGCTGATCCGAGTAGCAGTTTTCATCTAGGTACTTGCGGTTTTAGCTCCTAGTTTTTTATTGTATATCGTCTACAGTGTGAGCCTTTGCCTTTGCACTTATTCGTCAATGTGTCAATGATTTCATCATTCGCTATTTCGTAGAATCAAATATACGAACTATTTTTATACCAACATGGGTCCGACTTTTGACATCTCTTTTTACTTCATCCACAGTCCTTTTTTGTTTTACATGGAAAGTCGTTGGAGCGGGAGGGAGTGTCAGACTATTACTAATTGAAACCCACAGTGTTTCTTCAGTAGCTCTTTTTAACGGTAACTCTTTAGAACAATCTGCAGCCCTTTTAGGCGTTCGTCCTAAACTGAGCCCATCAATTTTACTGTCATCTCTTTGAGGCACGCGTGGAGCACAGAGTACCTATAGGTACCTAGGATATTATACTCTTTATTGTATACCATAAATAAAATAACAGTGGGAACTTAAAATTAATAAGGTGTCACAATGGGTGGTCTTGCGAGCCGCGATGTCGATGAAGTATTACGATTGAAAGGACAAAAGGTCCTAAGGACCAACAAACAATCAAAAATCAATACTCACAGTTATCATCAACATCTTTCCCAGGATCTCCAGCGGGGAATATGTCTTCGAAGTTGCAGACTCTTTTGGGGTACTTGTTATCCACAGGGAAGACGTCTGCCTCCTCCCCCATGAGCTCGTGCAGTCGGGCGAGGATGAACCCCTCGTTGGGGTCCCGCACCCAGACCAGTTGCTTATCCATCGTCATTGTTTACTGGAAAAGATAGAGAAATATGTTAAAGCTTTTGAAATTATAGCTCTCGTAATGTGGACTTTTTGTTTGGGAGGGAGCAGCACCAGCTTATTGAGAAAGATGTTAAAGTTGTAACTTTTGAAACTGTAGCTCACAACGTGAACTGTTTGTTGCGGTCTTGTAGATACCAGCCAGAACATATAGCAACAGCTTGCTTTTAATTTGGTGGGATTACCATTGTAATATCCATCCAATCATACGATGAAGAAAAATATAAATTCATCAATTCAACAATTCAAAAAATATAAATTGTTTGATAGTATAGGTAGGTATAATTATAACAAATACTTTAATGTATAATTTGTAACACATAATAATTACTATAGTATATAACCTACTGAGCATATATGATAGAAAGACAGAGGGTATATTTAGCTGAATACTTTATTTAGAAACTAGCTTTTGCCTGCATACATAAAATATAGCCTGTGTCACTCAGAAATAAAGCAGCTTTTTATCGGTGAAAAAAATTTCGCCGTCGGACCAGTACTTTCAGAGATTACCTCCTACAAACAAAAAAACAATATTTATCCTTTTACAATATTAATGTAGATGAATAGGAATACTCTTGGAATCTATAGAATTTTTGGGTAAACAAGTATACAAAAATAATATCTAATCATTATTTCAGCATTGGGTGATCACGTTGATTTACGACTGTTTTCCACTTAAAAGGAAGAAATGCAGGTAAATATTTACGATAATCATTATCCTCGTACCTATTAATATAGCTTTTATTTATAATTTGCTAAAAGCGGCGAGTCGCACGCGATATTGCAGGGACGATACTGTCACTGGTTTTCTCAGTACGCACTGGCTGGATACAATAGATTAAATAAATATTTATTAGCTAGGTATTTATTTTTTGTCCAATCAATTTCTTTTTAAATATTATTGAATGATCAGGCTTTCGTGCCAGACCCTGTACCAAATTTTTTTTTAAATATTATTGAATGATCAGGCTTTCGTGTCATGGGAGCTGTTTTTTAGTAACACCCGAGGACAACGTACAGAGATGCTATAGGTAATGTCCATAAAGCTAAAGGAAAATAGACTGTTTTCCTTAAATTTACTTAAAATCACGAGGCGTAATATTATTAATATCAATATTTATATCATTCTTTAGCATATGGAGACTACATGTCTGTCAAGGATCTTAATTCCGCATATCATACAAAGAAGCCCTCATAAAATATTAATTAAACATCTTCATAATTGACAGAGCAACTGCAACTTGTGCATTCATAACACAAGCGCACTCCCATAACGCACTAATTATAGCTGGTAGTAGGAAGCATTTAGACGGACACGATAACATCAATTAATTACATAACTAAACATGATGCTGTACAGTGTACATCATAATTGCTTTAATTCCTTGAACATAAACCATAACGTTAACTAAGAATATCATTAACTCACTTTCGGAGCAGCAACGCGTATATACTGTAACACTTTCATATACACAGTGTTACGTAATTGGGTTTATAGTAAAAAAAAACATAACAATGGTTGCGCAGTTGTTCCGGTGGATGACGCCCGGAGCCCCGGAAGCAAAAAATTGTTCAATCTACCACAATATTTAAATGGAGTATTGAAACGACCGAGAATAACCTACCACGCTCGTGTAGTACGTGGATTTTCAAAAAGTCTACATTAATAACAATTAATCACTAAAACTAGAAGACTTATCCTTCAAACCTACACATTTTCCTTTATTAAAAATTAATATTGATGAGGATATTAATCCAAGGGCTGAAATTATGATACAAAAATTCATAACGATACTATAACTATAACAAGTAATACTAACGCAGACAAAGTAAATAATACGCAACACATGATAGACAATAAAAATGAATATTGATGAGGATATCAATTCAAGGGCTGAAACTATGATACATACAAGAATTCATATATATAAGTAATACAAATGCAGATAAGATAAATAACATCCAACAAATGAAAGAATAAAGAGTCAAAAGTCTAAGTGCTGTCGGAGGAAAGAATCAAGATGTTTTAACCGTTACGATAAGAAAAAAGTCCAGAAATTATGATGACACTGATCTGGCATGAAATAGGCTTTACAACGGTGAAAGGATTATACGAATCGGTCGAGTAACTTTTGAGATTAGTTCAACGGAACCAAATTACTCAAGACTTTTATACTGTATAGTATGTTTACTTTAAATGTACTCGTACAATTGCAACTGAGGAACTGCAAACATTCGCTTTCACGCTTAGCCTTCAAGTTGAAGATATACTTACGAATGAGCTTACGGAAGATTGAGAGACTTGGCTTGAAAATGTACACGGATCTTATCTGTCATAAATAACATCACCAATCGATTTCACCGAGTTGCAAAGGCTCTGATGCTCATGGAAGGTTAAAGAACTGGGTACTGATAGTAAATCCAGACCAAGTGCTCGCCTTTTGACGGCCAAAGATACCAAAAGTAGAGCAAAGAACTGTGAAATCACAATCATCTTAAAATTTCAATGGCTTCATGCTATTATTCTTCACAATCTATTGGAACCAGGAACAAGAAGAATTTAATAGGTCAGAAACAGTTGGATTTGTACACGGTGAAAGTCAGATAAAATTAATCCAGCTTATCGGAAATGACGAAATAGATAAACGTTTGGTGGAGTTGCTAACCGTGACGTTTTGTGTCAAAACTGAAGGGGAATAACCAAAGAGTTTCTGTTGCAAGAACATAAGAACTCTATTTAGTTCCAAAGCGGTCGTTAAACGGAAGATTGCACTTAAGAAAAATTGCATGTTGCGAAGGACTTAATGACGAAGGTGACTGGGGAGCTAATGGCTGTGAGTTATTTATATATTGAGTTAACAGATACTTGGATCAGATGTGTCTTCAGATTAGATAGATTGTTTTTTCTATAAGATGTAACAAGGATGTAATGATAGATAAAAAGAAAAAAGATATTTGTGTTACCTTGTAAAACTGCGCTGCACAACCCAGAAGGCAAAAACGACTAAAAATCCATTAAAAAAAACATAGCCTTCTTTCTAGCGCAGTTGGGTTTTTATTCTTTTCTATTTTCAATGATATCCAATCAATCAACTCTAAACGCACACTTTACGTAAGTCGTTTCGTTAAGAGAGAAATGAGGAACTAAGCTGGTGAACAATAGGATATGATGATGAATGATACTATATATTTTTTCGTAGACCTAGTGACACGACTGCACGAGCATACTTTATGTCACGCATGTCGGTGTAGTGATCAATAGACATAATTCATCACAATCAGCCACGTATATACTTGTAGTTTTGAAAGAAAAGAGACAAAAGAAGCAGCTGAATCAGAGAAGCTAAGGATTGAGCTGAATTACGTGTTATTGGAGAAGGATTTTTAGGGCCATATACCAAGCAAGACCCTGACAAAGAGAAATTCAACTTCAATAAACTGCTAAGTGAGGTAGTCCCTTGGAAACAGGAAAATTAAACCAGATTGCTATTACCAAACTGCAACAACAATAGGTAGAGAGATAGTAATAATCTTTGTGGGAGATATGATCTATATTTATCAGAATTACGGAACCGTCGATAGAACCAGTTTTTCCTTGATATAAAAGCAAAATTCGTGATAAGTGATACGCTAATTTAACAATTATTATTATTATTGATGTTACAGGGACTCAATTAGGTAATAGACTTTATTTACAGTAGTGGTAAATATGCAACAAGGCTTTCAGTCAGCCTTTGGGTTATAGAAGACTACACTGTGGTGGTGGTGTGCACAATAAATAAATTATAGATAATATTTAAAACACGAGTAGAATGAAGTATCATTAAAATTAAGTGCATCGTGCATTTCAACGCTGAAATGTTTGTTACCTAAAACTAAGAAGTCTGTGAATTACGTGAAAGTTTTTAACATCAACAAAATATAACCTAAAGAGGAGATTCTATAATATTATTTACAATTACTGAAAAAGAAGAACAAAATATCTCACGGAAAGGTGAAACTGAATCTTTATTTGGACATTGGATTTCCTTTCGTAAAAACCGCAGCCGTTCCGTCTGAGGCTAAGAAAATTATTCAAAACCATTAGAAGAAAAGCGCAAAACGTATGAATAAGCACAATGTGATAGCGTAAACAAACGGATGCAAATTATGCAGCCCAACGAGACAAAACGAACAAGAAAAGCGTACGAAAGCGTGATTTTGACTGTCACGGGAGAGAATCGAGGTCAAACCACGGTCTGGTACGAGAGATTTGTACAAACGGCCTCATAGAACTTTGGAACCTCGAACGACTTAACTATGTTGGTGCAAACACAATGATCAATTTTCACCAAACAAATTAATCGTCAAACAATTAAACACGATTTTTCTTTTTTTTTAACATGTATTGATTATAGTGTATAATAAAATAATGGACCAAACAATGATAAAATTTTAAAGGTTGTTAGGAATAAAGTTTATCAACCTACTAACCTTAGATGCACATGAATACAGAATTCCGTAGCGAGGAAAAACACTCGCTCGACCACATGAACAAAATGTAAAAAATGATGCAGGTACTGAAATAAAACAACAACTTCGTACACTTTAAAACGAAAACTACCACAACACAATCAAAATTTTCTTCGACTTTGCAAAAGGTTTCGTTAATCTTATCGATTCGATATCTAACAATATCTGCTGTGGCGATACGTGGTAACTTGTAAGCGACTCCAATCAATTCAATGATCATTGTATTATACTAATCGTCAGCAAGATATTATTATAGCTGTATAATTATATCGTTTACGTTTATAGAAAGTTGAAAGATTTCCATGTTCGTTTGTACTTCTAAAGTTCTTGAAAGGTGGCTGCATGTTTTCAAGGTCTCCGTTATTAATATTGTCTATAGTGAGTGACTCATACGCAGACATATACACATCTGTTTTAACACTTGGAATCAATAGAACAGACGTTTGGGTCAAACATGTTTAATAAGTTTGATTTCTTTACCGATGTCTGTTTATTTTCAACGTCACAACTTCACGAGTTAATTAATTATTTGTCATGGTTGTTATTCAGTAATATCTTCGTTAGTTCATTACTCATTTGTCACGTGTTAAAGTTTTCAAGCTTGTCCAGACATTCTCATCTACGGAATTAATTTGAGGTTCACGGTTCGGTGCTACGACATGTTTGCTTTTTTCCATTAAATTTTTGCATGCATTCAGTTCACACATTTCAATGCGACAATACAGTTACGCATTGTGTATACCATTGTCAATTGGGTATTGTACAAACAATAATGTCCGAAATCTCCCGTCGTTCTGTAGTACAAGACGTAAAATGATGTGAATCGTACATTGTTCTGCCAACAATGACCCGAATGCAGAACCGCGTTGCATGTTCACATGAACTGATAATTATCTCGCTTTAGCCTTGATACTTTAAACCTATAATAATTGAAGCTAACTGAACTCGTAATAAGCTTTAATTGTTATCTCACACACAGTTATAATGCGTTTGAAATCTTATACTTATGATTGAATCAGATCAGAAGGTCGTTGATCTAAATTATAACGCACTGATTAACAGCAGCAGAACTAACCTTTTGTAAAGGTTTCACATCCATTAACCTTATTGTTTGGCATAATTTCTCCAACGGGCACTTTCGTCTTCCCTTGACTCGAATTGGGTGGGCATTGAATCATTACCGTTTAAATAATTTGAATCTCGTGCCTGAACAGAACTTATGTGATGAATGATCTACCGCTACGCTAAAAATTCTTCATACGTAAAATAAAACCAGACAGTCACAGTAATGAGTTCACCCAAACCTTATACAAACAAACAAAGCATATCTAAGCGACGAGATTTGCGAAAACGCTTATCGTCACCATATCTGCGGCGTCGGGTCGAACACCTTATTAAGTTGTGTTGACGATAATTGTAGTAAAACCGACAATACTATCAACTATGCCAATAACCTTTCGCATTTATGGATAATTTGTACTATAATTGTTCTCAAAACCAACCTTTGAAGAGCTTCTAGGAACCCTTGCATTTATAATCGCTACCTTATTCTGTATTGTTACGGTTCAAAACGCCTTGAACTTTCAAGTTCATGGGTGTGATATTTCTGGTCGTAGTGACCTCGCAACCTCAATCTGTGCCATTTTCAGAAAATTGATCCGGTAGACCGCACCTCCCTACTTTCCTATGTCAACTGCTACTAATGATGTCCAACAGACAGCTATTCCGGGACATAAGTGGGGCAAAGTACTAAAGGTTAAGGGAGGGGTTGGTTTCATGTCTTTCTTTGTAAAGCTATAAATACGAGTTTATGTACGTCAGCAGAAAACAGCCGAGCATTTAGAGTTGAAGCAACTTTGAATCATCATAAACGGGACTGCGGGATTATTCGAAAGAGATACCGCATCTAAAGGAACACGTTTGGGTTTTCGTCAAAGTCTGTCACTCCACCAAAAGCGGTTCATTGATTATTTTCCTACAAAATTGCACAAAAAAGAACCATCACTCGAGTGATTTTTTTTTTCAAGTCAATCTATTATGCAAACCTGATTTGAAAACAGGCTCAACAATAAGCAAAACATGAACAAGACTGTTTTGAGAACACCAAGTGAAATGAAGTTTGGAAATGAGTTAACGGCATTTTTCGCACGCCAAGTTTCGTTACAACAGGCTTGATATAAACAAAGCACTTTGATACTGCGGTGTTTAAACAAACACAATATTGCACATAGCAGTGGAATCCTGTACTCAATTCAGACTGTTTACTAGAATTTATGAAATCAGATGATCATCAAGCACTTTCCAGGATGTGTTAAAAACAAACGTAATAGAAGGTACAAAAGATGTCGTGATTTGGATATAACTTGGGTAGTTTTGGTAAGCCTGATATTTGTTAAAAAGTAGCATCCAACCATTCCTAGAGATTTCGAGTTCTACCATCTGCCTATTCCTATAGACAACGCCTCCATAGCATATTATATAAAAAAACAACTGTAATTGCTATCACATTGTTTTCAATTAAAATCAATACCAATGACGCATATAGAAAACTAAGAAAAACATTCATACAAGCTTAATGCTTGTATGAATGTTTTTCTTTGTTTTCTTTCTTTTGCTCTACTGTGTGTGACACAAATACACATACTTACATGCATGTTTCTATACCATAAAAAAACTACATGGACCTTAGGTAAACTAATCGCAAATACAAAGGTCAATCACACGTTAGCATTAAAGTCTGACAAAAACGTTAGATCCTGATATAATAATTATGTCAAAGAAGTTGATCATAGAGAAGCTATTAAAGGAAATGATAGCTAAAACAAAGAAACAGCAGGATTAAATGATATAACCAAAGTGTTTGATAAAATATTACTGGCGACATACACTCGAAATATACTGACTGCTTTGGATAACAAGACTTATCGATATGTTCATACCAGTCTGGTTCGGCTTGGTTAGAGACGTGTAGGTAGGAGCATCGGAAAATTTCCTAGATATTAACGTTAGAGAACTTAACTGGTTTATGATATAATAGCTTAATATTTGTCGTGTCCTAGCCGTTGTCAGCTAAACAGACTCTCAAAGTTAAAGTATGCCAAAATCGCATGGAAAGGAGGCTTTTGGGTCTAAAGCTAAGCGACTAAATGAGAAACCAAGATATCAGGAAAATCACCAAGGTACAGGACGTGGTAAAAGCAATAATGAGCGAAAAATGGAAATGGGCTGGGCATGTCCAAAGATCACCAAGACAAATGGTCCAAAATTGTCACGAATTGGTACCCTATACACAAAAAAACCGGCCAAGAGCGTGTCGGGCCACGCTCAATGTAGGGATCCGTAGTTTCCCGTTACTTATGAGTTTAAAAAAATACTTGTATAGGTATACGATTATACTACAAACTTAGTCCAGAAATTATTTTGTAGAACCTTTTTGTCATTTTTGTACAAAAACTGTTCTTTCCATCAAGTTCAAAATGATTTTCCTAGAAAGTCCTTATAAAGTTCTACTTTTCAGATTTTTTTCATATTTTCTAAACTTATGGTTCAAAAGTTAGAGGGGACACACACACATTGTTTTTTACTTTTGGAGCGATTATTTCCGAAATTATTGACATTATCAAAAAATGATTTTAGTAAACCCCTATTCATTTTCCCACTTACATATAGGAGGGCTACCCTAATAAAACATTTTTTTCCAATTTTTATTTTACCACTTTGTCGGCGTGATTGATATACATATTGGTACCAAATTTCAGCTTTCTAGTGCTAACGGTCACAGAGATTAAGCGAGGACAGACAGACAGACGGACAGACAGACATGGCGAAACTATAAGGGTTCCTAGTTGACTACGGAACCCTAAAAAGGCGAAAGGGCAGGCCGAACAAACGTTGGAGTGATGACATAGTTGCCACGGCTACATGGAACAGACGGGCAA
Organism: Mythimna ferrago; assembly: GCA_910589285.2. Classification (NCBI taxonomy): domain Eukaryota; kingdom Metazoa; phylum Arthropoda; class Insecta; order Lepidoptera; family Noctuidae; genus Mythimna; species Mythimna ferrago. The sequence continues at coordinate 24,704,338 of OU342680.1, read as the reverse complement.
GGGATAGAGACAAATGGTGAGAAATGGAGGATGCTTTCACCTCCAGAGCGGTCCTTACAACAGAAGACAATACTAATAACTAGGATAAGCAAATACATAAAATGTAAAATGATTAGATATGTAAAATCTGTGTAAGGAACTAGTTATTATTATTATTTCTTTATTTTACACTGTCACAATGGAGTCTTCTGCTTCGTCATAATTCATATTATTTATGTGGAAATTGTCACGACTGGCTCCTACCGTGACTCAGAGCAGTGCAGAGCTAAATTGCTATTAGCCGACCTCCGGGGTCGGGTTGCGATTTGCCCACTACTTATCTCGTGACGAAAATTGATCTGAATTACTTCTTTCAAATTGTGGCTTGAAATGATTTGTTTTGCTTTTACCTGCATTATTTAGAGGCACGGAGAAATTTTCTGATCATGCATGGATTTTTATAAAAGCGAAATAGCAATCAATGACTCACGAAATCTCAGAAATTATAACACCTACAAACTTAAAATTTGGCAGGTAGGTTCCTTATAGGGTGTAGACATCCACTAAGAACGGATTTTACTAAACTCCACCTCTAAGGGGATGAAACGGGGGTCCAAAGTTTGTATGGAGAAACAGACTTTCACGCGAGCGAAGCCGTTGGCAGAAGCTAGTAAACAATATAACCTTTCCCGGATTATTAACAGAAATATAAAGAGATTGGACTTGATGTATGTACGTAACTATTTAGCTGATTACTGATAGGATGATTTGACTGCACAAGTCAACAGATTTGAAGCTGTGTAACTTTCAAATCAAGACAAGACATATAATACAAATAAAGACCAGACTACAATTAGTAACTCTATTATCTTATCGCTGTCAAGAATAGGAAACAATGAAATTCTCGAAGATATGAGTTTCCATATTAATCAGTTTAAACCGTCACGGACCAACATATTTCAAATTATGTAGACAAGTGGAACAAGTTACCTACTTATATAATAAACAAGATAAAATTACGTACAAGGAAATGATAGAAAACTTTCGACATTTCAAGAGAGTACGTTGGAACAGTGAAAATCATGTCTGCCGACTTGAGATAAAATCGTCCACGCGTGGTTGGAACGATGAACGCGCCGATAGTGACTAGCTCGTAAAGTTGTATTGTGTAGGTGTCAGTACATTATTGAACACCTGACTTAAAATGTACTAAGCAAACCGGACTTCGTTCAACACCCACAGCAGAAACAGATCCTAAGTGCAGTTAAAATCAAGATATACGTAGAAACAGAAATAATGCACTCCGCAATCAAATCTGCATTCAATACAAAAGAAACGGTCATAACAGGAAAACTTGGTCACGGTAAGCATAAGAAAACTCGGTTTGATAAAATATGACGTAATGCAACGTCACTAGCTCTACACTGTGCAAAGTCTAGTTTGCAAGACAAGGTATTATAGGTGTCTGGGTTTAATCTGCTGACGTGAAGCAAGTAACTCCAATATGCGCTATGCAAAACAATTAACACCCAGTCTACAGTGATTTATGGGAGTAATTCCAAACAGGCAACTTTGGAAACGCAATTTACACGCGAACTGTTGCTAATGCTATAACTACTATTACGAAATAAAATTTAATTTCCATCACGCAAGTCAGCTCGACCATTACTTGACGTAACGTATAAGTAAAAAAAAGTAACGTGCAAACATTAGTCATAGAGTTCCCTCAATGCCAAGGTTGATCCAACGCGCCGCCGACGGTTTTGGTAACGTCTAAAGAAACTGGTTCTACACAAAGTCGGTCACAGTTGGACCTACTGTACCGACAGCAAGCGGTAAATGTAACGTTCGGAGAATCTTACATTATTGCAATCGCTGTTGAATGATCACTTAAAACGGTTAAGCATAATATTCGAGATCGAAAATGCAGTTTGAACGATGCTTTAGACCACAGATCCCAGGCCCACTCAAATGTTAACCCCGACACTGTTGTCAATTGAAATGCAAATTACAAAGATCGTGTGGAGAATACTAATATCTGATATTCTGAATATCAGCAACAGACTATAGGCGAAAGTCTAACTACATGAGCAAAATGTAATTTGCCTAGATGAATAAAGGAAAGTAGGTTCTACAAATCACATTATGCTGCGTAAAAGCTGATCGATCTTGTTCATATATGCTACATTTTCCTCTCATTAAGTAGAAACTTCCAAGTTTCAAAGTCATCTTATGACGAGAATTTGAATACGGATGACTTGGTCGTAGTAGCAAGTAGGAAGGAAGTTTTGAGAGAGATAACAAATGGGATTGTAGCGTGAATAATAGAGAAGCAGGTTGCAAATAAAAATGAAATGCATAATTACGCCAGTGCGGACGTATTCGAGATACATGAACTGATACAAACAGACAAACCAGTCCACCGGCGGCATGGAACGGATTTAGTACTTCCGCTTGCAATTTTAAATGCGAGATCATTCCTGTTTTGAGGTAGTAATTTATGTAATGAACCTGCTAAGCTAAGGTGCGATTTAAAACAGGATGGAGGATGTTGTAATGTAATATATATCATGTATATTATACACGTAAGAACGCACGAGATGAGCAAGTCAGTTTAAAGAAATTATCACGAAAGATGTATTATTCAGGACGAAAAGGCTTGGGATTGACCTGCTCCAGTACCTACTACAACTGTTGATATTTTTATTTTTATTCTTTTTGTATTTTTTTAATTATTTTTATTTTCAAATGTGCTTTTTCTTTTTATTTAATTTTTTACAATTTGACATTGGAGATTATTTTTATTTTACAAATTGACGTGTATACATTTTAAGAACTTAAAGTATTTTTTTTTCTTTGACATAAATATTTACTTTGCTAAATATTTTGTAAATTATCTAATTTCCTTATATTATTGTAAATGTGAGGACTGTGTTGATTGCTTTTTCTTTTCTTTTCAGTAATTTTAACGTATGTCTGGCAATTTGAGTATTTTCTGCGGTATACCCAAATGTCCTTTCTTTGGTATTGTTCGTCAAGTCGTGGAGCTCCTTAGTAGTCCTAAGTTGAGCTTTTCGAATACTGACAAATGCTTACACTGATTGGACAGGTCCACTCAAATCTGTATGGTTCTTTCTTCAAAAGACCATCTCAGACAAACCTGCATGGTTCTCATGTGATTTGACCATTACATATTTACTGTATGGACTTTAAAAGAGATTTTGACCCCTGAGTTTGTTTCGGTGTTTCTTCTCAGGGTAGTCAGATAGAAAACACCGGCCTCATCTAGCATAAACTGACGAAAAAGAAATTGACGTGTAAAAGTGTTTTTTAAACCTATTTACAAAATAAATATCATTTATCAGATACAACGTAGGTAAATATCACTCTATGGTTTCCGACTGGAACATGTACTCAACGTCTTCAACTTTACGTTTCAATAATTTAATTTTCTCAGGCCTGTATTGACATCCGTTAAAGCTTCATCTTACTCAAATCAACATCTTTTGGTGTACAGGCGTTATAATTTAAGTATCAACTTATCCTTTCTTCCATTATGAGACAGTTACGGTAAATCAACAATTGATTGTTACAAAAAATATGGTAGAAAAACACCCGTTTAATGACAAAACCTTCAGGCAAGTTTTTTTTTCTTAAAAATTAATGAAATTGAATAAGTTGATTAAATTTATATTTGTCATTTAGTCAAGACTATTCGTTCCAGTCGGTTGCGATGCCATACTAATGATGCGGGTACTATAAAATTATATTATGTATATAAGTCAAAGCACTTGCAATCTCAAGACTAGTAGAAATCCGAAAACCCGTTGTGAAATAATTATATTGTAATGATACAAATTGCTTCAATTAAAATAATATCAGCAGTAACTGTAGTCTCCGCGGTTGCGAAGTGATGACTGATGATGAAATAATACTGATGTGATTTGCTACATAAGCTATCATAATGTGAAGGTTCTTTGATCTATCATGATTTACAATCAAGCAATAAGCTACGCTCTTAACGTAGAAGGTTAATTAGGACCATAAATCAATTACAATTAAGCCAGTAACACTTGTTAAAGAACAAATTTCTGTCGCGTGTGTGACGAAGAGCTATGACAAATGTCAAGCCTTTGTTCCAAAGGTGTGACTAAAGATGCATTTTCATTAAATTATCAGGACACAAGTGATTCCCACGAGCAATGACCGTTACTGACAAACGCAGTGGCTAGTATAAAATTGCAATGTAAAAATAATGGCTTCTAAGTCGATCTAGAAGCAAAAGAAAAACATGGAATGTGCTTGAAGTCGGATTGCTTGTCATTACACGTACTATTGCAAAAACTATGATCTGAGGAAAATATACTGTGATATAAAGCCAATCTGAGAAGACTAAAAGACATTATCCATAATACTTTATTATTTCATACATCAGTTCTAGATCAACATAGCCATTAGCACATGTTATTAAAACTAACAACCAACGTATCAAAAGCAATTGTCAATTGCGAATGTCACCACCAATGAGGTCAAGCTGTATCAATACAGTGCAGGTTAACGAATAAATCAGCTTGGGGCGAGCACAGGGCCATATCAATTGATACCCGACTCCCCTAGCAAAATGACGTGGTCGAATGACGGAAAACTGAATGGCGCAGCGCAGTTGAATATAAATAAACTGGGGGGAAGTTTCTGGATGACACTGAAATGGGAAACACGTTTGATCTGGTTTGTATAACTGCACAAGGGTAAAGTTTGAACGTGCTTGAGTCTGCTATGAAAACTAATCAAATGAAATGTTTTTCGATTCCGTTAGAGAAAGAGGAAATTTTAAAGCAAAATTAATGTTCATGGTAGTGTTAACCTTGTTAGCTTTTTAGAAATGCCGTAAAGTAAAGAAGCGAAAACGATAACCAAGAACAGTTACTGTAATCATCATGGATACTTACTAAATATAGGAAGTAACGGTACAGAACAGACATAAAAAACCAGAAAACATTATGTAACAGAAATATGATACAACAACATTGTATTCAAAACATGATATAATTTAATAAATAACCAAAACAAAGGAAACTAGGTGACTGGAGTGACTCGGACGTAAAGTCGTATTATCCGCTTTACATTTACTGTGTGTACGAGTTTAATGGAAGTAGTACAATACTGCAATTCTCAGTGACGTAACGCAAATTAATTACTCGAATCACGCCAAATCTCAGCTGTTCTGCACGCTACGGTGATTTTAAAAATAGGAAACTGTAACGTTGCTCTACAAGAAATTCTTTGCAAAAACAAAACATACTCGAGATAAATTGGACTTTGCACGCGAAACGTGCACCATTTCCTAGAGATGGAAATTATTAAGCTGCAGATGGAACAACGTTTGGTGCAATGGCTAGCAAATGCAGTAATCATTATCATATTGCATATGAGCTTCCTCGATATAAAAGTAACGTTAAAGGCAATTAGTTGCACTGCAACCTTGCTACAGAATTGCCATTGCGATCGTAAAACGGATATCATCCCGTTAGTGCCAGATAATCAGCTCGGCTGACCGGGGCCCGATACGATAACGGTAAAAGAGCCTTCGGACAAGAAGGCAAACTGAATCGCTGTAGCGTAACGTAGAGAAGCCTTGCAAGAACGATCGATATCGTGTAACGTGGGAATGCTGAATCGTTTGGAGATGTTGCAACAACCAGATACAATACGAAAACTGATCATTCAGTAGATATTTTGCTTTAAAATTAACACTTTCTAAACGGTAAGGTCATTACTAGCAAAGATTTGTACGCTGATGTTGCTAAATCATCGTTCCGAAGTGGCGATAGCCTCGACGGAGAACTTCACGAGACGTTTTCAAAAGCTTTCACTACTGATAAAGTCTATAAAATTATATTCATACAGTGTGTACGAAATGGAAAGCAATGAGTAAACGGTTTTTATAGACTCCTTATAAAACTTTCAAACTATTGTAAAACTTTACATCTGAATGATTAACGACGCATATTACGATGGTGACGTGAATTGGAATTGCTGTGCATTTTTCTACAATGAGCTGGAAAAAACGTTTTATTTATCTAGCTGAAGAGGCTCTAGAGGCTCTTTGTTTCAATTTATCATTTAAGACATGTATAAAGCGCTTTAAAAGTGGGACTGTAGCCTCATTTGAGGCCATTGACGACGGTTCAGCCAAACCCACTCGACATTGAATTTTGGGATGCAAGTGGGCTTTAGCACTAGCCAAACAATACTTTCTCTTGTTTTAACATTATGCTTATTAGCCATTGTTAGTACAAAACAATGCCCACGTGCGTGATTATCCCTCTCTGTTGCTCTTGGGGACAAGTTAGCGTTGTCCTATTCGGATATCCGTATTTCCGCTACTATCGGCGCGTGACCAGACCTTCCGCTGTGGGGTGCTGACACGACCGTGACGGCCAGTTGCAATAGTGCTAATGACTGTGACGTCAACATTCACAGAATTAACGATGTTAATAATAATGTCAACATGCAAAATTTGCCATAATTCCGTCATTACCTTAATGACGATGCATTACGCTTCAGGTTGTCTGCGACGACATATCAATCATTACTTCATTTGTTAGCATTGTTCCAATGTTTTGTTGACCAATAAAATTATTTAATTACGAGTCAATTCCACACTTTGCTTCATTCCATTTGCAAAAGAACAGTTGATCATTTGAGCATCCGTAAGCTTCTCTAGATAAAAATACTTAATAAATAAATAAAATATCGCACATGAGATTGTCTATTGGAGACTACAGACAGCACAAGCATTATTGTGGTCCAGTCTCCAGACATGTCGTTACAATTCTGATGACTCACTCGCGTTTGTCAATTTTGAAACTATCTAAACAGTTACGATTGATTGTGGTGGCTTTCTCCTCAGTTCTTCCTCAATTGAATGACAACTATTATTTAGCAGATTTCGGCAAATACATTAGTGGTGCAATAGTTGCAATGGACTTACCAAGCTATGCAGTCTTGCGAAAACGATTACTCGTTTCACGATACAAATTATCATCAAAGATACTATCGATCGGTCTACTATTATTATCCATCACTTGCTTTACATTACGGCGTATCAAAGGATCCGACGTTTCCGTTTCCAATGAATAACAGCAATAACCATTAAGTTATTAGAAATCATCGATTACTGCCACATTTTATCTCGCTTGATTGTCCTTGATAGCGGTTGCACGAGTCTAGAATTCATTAAGTGTTACAGAATTTTCTGTGCTGTTTTTGTAGCCATAAGAATGATTACAGCTTGTTTTCGGTTCATATAATTGCAGTGTTTGTTCGAGGTTTGCAATATTAGTATTGTTCTATGTAGTCGCCGGATATAACGACATGATTACGTAAACCGTTCTCAATTCATAATAGGTGCTTGAAAACTTAGTTATCATTTATAGGGTGGCGTTGGGGACTCGTGCTAAGCCATAGTAACGGCTGTGGTTGCAAAAAGTTAGATCAATATTAGATGACGTCATCAAATAACAGGGTACGAACAGGGGAGCGATTTCCCCTTGACATTAGCTAAAAGGTGAAATGGTAATTTTGGTGGAAGACCCACTAAATATGATATTGAGGCAAGGTAGTTGGCTTATTTGTATCGTAATAACATAACACATGGTGAATAAGTTGTAAGTCAGAAACATAAAGAAACGGGGTTTTATTATTTGTTATCATAGCTAAAAACAAATATTACGCTTTTGGAATACCAAGAATCACAACCCTACAAGGTCAGAATGACTTAGCTAATAGCTGACATATATTATATCATTTCTAATTGACTTTTAGATTTAGATAATGTTTTATCACTTTCGCCTAACAATTTATTCATGTCGTTGATCTAAAGGTTTTTTTTTATTTAGTTCCGGCGGCTGCTATCCAAATTTATTTGGAATCCGTGCAGCCTGTATTTCATTACAAATAATTTCTCTGGTAACAATTTCAGCAATCACCTCATTTGTTACAGTCCTTGATTCAGTTCTTACATCGTTTACTTTTCTGGTTTCTTCTTTGAAGGTTCAGGGTTTTAGGATCCTTACTTCTAGTTAAGCTTCATCTCTTTCACTGACATACTCTTTCAGTATCAACCAGTCAGATCGTTTTGAAATAACCTATTACCCTTCAAAAGCCGACACTATGCCGCGCATCTTTGTAAATATTACGTCAAACAGCAGTTTCATCACTGTCTTTCATTTTAGAGATGTAAGTAATAGACTGCTATTACATCTAAGTCTGCTCTAACAGTGCTTAAAACAATCTTAAGTATTGAGTAAAATTAGCCTTTGTGTCTTAGTTCTCTATTATATTTTCAAGGATTAACGCTAGCGCTGGCTGCATTGTCTAATTGCCTTGGGAATATGAACAATTATGTCACTTCTCGTGTGAATGTCACGTGTAGATTAAATTAATTCTTGTTATCTTCGTCTCCGGTTCCTTGTAACATGTATAATATCTCTGCAAATGAAACTGATAACCTGCTTCATTCTATTCTTGGTAATCAAGTGAAATTATTAGGCATAATCCAAGCTAAAAATAGAATTAATTCTGTTTATAATGTGTGTAACGTGCATGGCTTCCGCTGATTCTAATTTGTGACGGCCACAGTTTATTCACTCCATTTCTCTAGCATTTTAATTGACTTCGATGATCATGTTTTTGTTTTTATCAATATGAATATATTGCGTGATCGAGTCAGAAATTAAGATATCCACAGGAGAACCAAGATTGCCGAAATAGCACGAAGAATCGCCAAAATTAAGTGGCAATGGGCAGGGCACATAGCTCGCAGAACAGATGGCCGTTGGAGCCGTTGCAAGGCCTCCTACAAGGTAGACCGATGACCTGGTGAAGGTTGCGGGAATACGATGGATACGGAACGCACAGGATCGTGCATTGTGGCACTTGGGGGAGGCCTATGTCCAACAGTGGACGTATATCGGCTGAAATGACGATGATGAATGATGAATTTATTGAAGTTACTATCTACTGCGAATATAGTATATACTTAACCTTTATTTTTATTAATAGGATAGGCCACTGGTGGTTAGAGATGATCGATGATCCTGTTGCTTAGAGATCCCTTTGATTAGATCCCCAGGTTTTAGGACCAGGAAACTCACGCCTCCAGTAGAGAATCAGCGAAAAGTAATTACTGTCATCAGCAGACTGTCTTATCTTCATTTCGACTAGACATCATAACAACACTTTCAAGTTATTTTACAAGTATGTAGGTGATTCTACAAGTTCTGATATGAAACTATTATTGATAAAATATAATCTCGGTATTAGACGATATAAAGCCTCATTGCAATAATTAATGCTGTCGTCAAGTTATACTCGTATGATAAAACTGATATTACAAGGTTGCGGAATTTAGAAGTCGTATCTATGGTAACCACTCGTAAAACCATCAACAAATATCTAAACGTATATGGTCGTTTAATAATGAATGAAGGTGAAGAAAGAACGAAGGTGCTGAAGAGTAAAAACTATTGTTTAGAGAAAGAAAAAAGATATAAGAAAGAAACAATTAATGGACCACTTAGTAACAAATCGACCAAACACTTAGTCCACTGCAGTAGTGCAAAATACTCGTGTTATCTAATCTTCGATTACGTTAGCTAAGGACGAAACAACCACACCTAGTTTTAACAAATGAAAGGCGAACATTAAAAAAATACAAAATATTTATTACATTTTAATCAATATAAATTAAGTAACATTAAACATATTACATTTGGCGTCTGCCGCCGAATGAGATGCCGGATTGCTGGCCCTTGTTAGTGCCGTATTGGAGAGAGATGACATTCTGTCCGGCCTTCAGCTGCTCATCACTGAACTCGCGGACGTTCTTGTCGGCCTCCTTAGGCCCAATGGAAGGCTTACCAAAGTTCCCGGCTTTACGTCCCAAAGACTGCAGGCACACGACGACGGAATACAGGTTCTGCTTCTCCCACAAATCAATGGTTTGGAAAGTCTCCTGCGGTGGCACTCCCAGCTTCTTCACGGCTTCCAAGAACGCGTTGATGTTTTCCATGCACTTAAACGCCATAGTCGACTGGTTGACCTTCTTCACTGATCCCTCCTGCAGAGAGTTGACGAGTTTGCACAACAGAGTGCCGTCTTTCAGGACTGCGTACAAGTTTTCGGCAGTTCCAGAGGTGTCGGCTGGTTCGCCAGTGAGCACCTTGATCCATTCGAGGGTCTCGTGAGCGATGTCATCGTTGTATTTGCTGTGGATCCTGGCCTGAGCCTCAGCGTTGATGCCAGCTTTACCCGCACGATATTCGCCCATGTTGGATGTTCACTAGCGTACTGACACGTAACCACTGAACTCCTTATGATAAGCGTCCTTACAATATCAGGTTGACGATATGTTTGATAGCGATTATCAATGTTCTACGAACGAGTATTGGAGTTTATCACACCGGCATTATTATCTTGCGACATAAACGATTTATAATTATGATGGAATTTTATACCTGCAGGTATTACACGTATGTTTTGGAATGTTAGTGCTTCATGCAGGTAATGATAAGAACTTTTCTCTTGGGCCATCCTACCCAAGTTTTAAATGCAAAGTCCAAAATTCGGCTCAATGACTTTTACAACTAGTGAATGGATCAGTGCACCCTAGCACTACCCTAAATAGTTTTGGTTGCCGAAAAGCGGTTAATTTAGAAGAAAAAAGCACCTACCTTCTTGCGCATCAAAGCTACGTCTGTAATCACTCCTTATTATGTAGCACCTAGGTATCGATTAGGTGACTTTTACTAATTTCGAAGAACACTGTATTAATCAACGATTTTGGTTGGAAGCCTCTGGAATATTACTTACTCATTGGTCATACTTATCTTGTTGATAAGTCGTACGTTTGTGTTTGTGGTTAGATATTAAAAGATAGTCTTGTGATAGAAACACAAAATTGTTCAGAAAAATTGGCTATGGTCTTATCATGCTATGATATCTATTATAATTATATTTTAGTCTAACGGGTGACTAAACCTGGTATCGATGACGGCATTATCATTATACGAATTAGCAACTATCAGAGTTTCGGGAATTCACAGAAAGATTTAAAAAAATGCATTTATTCTACTACCTACACTGTTACACAAATAATTTTAAATGTTTTATTATGATTATATTAGATATTATATTCATATTATCTATACTTATATTTATTATAAAAAGGTAAAAAATTGTTTTTTTTTGTTTCTGGAAGTACTGGTCCGATTGCTAAAATTTTTTCACCTATAAAAAGCTGCTTGATTTCTGATTGACATAGATTATTATGTACGGGGACGAAGTCGCGGTCAAAAGCTAGTTATTAATAATTAGGTAAAATATTGCACATTTTATTATTGCATTTTCTTTTTTTGTTTATATATACTTAATTTTTCTCCTTCTCCTCGAGTCGTATTCCTCATTACTGAGGGTCGTAAAGTTCCCGCTGGATTAGCTTCTTATTGATGGTATCTCGCCATCTGTGACGGTTCTTAGCGTCATGAAGTGCGACGTGCAATTGGGTGTCCAGTGTGGACCGGACCTGATCTGCCCATCTTATTGAGCTGCGGCCTCTTGGTCGTTTGCCTTCAAGCTAAGGTACGATGAGCTGTTCAAGGTTGTGGCCATTTTTCCTGGCAATGTGGCCAAAAAACTCCAGTACTCTCCAGGTAATCGACAGTCTGATCTTGATGTTCAGTTCTCGTAAGATAGAGCGGTTTGTACGGAAAGCAGTCCAGGGAATTTGAAGCATTCTCCTCCAGTACCACATCTCGAAGGCATCAATGCGGTAGCGGTCCGCCTTTTTTAAAGTCCAAGTCTCAGCCCCGTAGCTAGATATGGAGAAGACTAAACATTTGTCCAGTTTAGTTTTGGTTTTGCGTGAAATGTTGCGATCACTCCATATGCCTTGCAACTGCGACATTGCACTTTTGGCCATTCCTATGCGCCTCCGGATTTCCTTTTCACAAGAACCCGTATTGCTGATGTTCCCACCGAAATAGATGAAGTCATCAACCACCTCAAGCCCAAGAGTTTATAATTTTAGTTGGTTAATTTAAAATTATATTTTATCATATAGTTAGTTCGAATGTGAGTTTCATTTACTGTTATCTAGTAGGTAGTAGTCACCCAGAAGCCTTACCATAACGTGTTAAAATGTCAGACGTGCGAGCGAGAAAGAGGGATGGATAGCTCCATCCCTGTAACAGGTCGTAAAATGGATCGCGTTAAGAACTCGTGGTATGCTCCCTGCGCTTACTATTGAACGGTTGACGCTAGATTCCCATCGATATCTCAAGATAAATCTTCATCTCATGTAAAGTTCTTTATTTGAGATATCGATGTAGAATTACGAACTAACTGCATAAGAATTTACGTCTGTGATAATACTTTCGATCGCGATTTCATTTTCAGTCAGGATTAGGAAATCAACGTCCGCTGACTAACTTGCGTTGTTGATATATTTTATAATATAGTAAAAAATTTCGTTATTTTTGTTTTATTTCTTAATTTTTATTAATTAAAACGGGACGTGCGTCCAATTTATTACTTTAGATAACATAGAAATATTAAAAATCATAATAGACTACAAATGATGTTGGTAGTGGGGTAGGTAGGCATAGGTTTTTAGAATTTATATTAATTAATGTTAATAATATATCAAACACAATGTAAATTGATCCGTAAAAATAAATAAATGTAGGTACCTAAATGATAGTTGATAATTTTTTTTTTTTAAATAAATATTTTGATTAAATATAATTCAAATTCTACATAGAATTACTAGATGACTTATAGAGCCAGAGCTGTAAAACTAATCAAATAATGTTAAAAACTACAAAAGGTAGGCCTTGCCAGAGGCGTAGCGTGGACTAATTTAATATTCGCGTATCAGCGAGGCCCTTTTCTTTCACGAATTCAAAAACGTAACAGCGATAAAAAAAATACTAGAAGGTCTTATAGAACCAGAGCTGTAAAACTAATTAAATGATGTTAAAAACTACAGAAGGTAGGCCTTGCCAGAGGCGTAGCGTGGACTTATTTAGTAACAGCGAGTAGTTTTTCTTTCATAAATTCGAAAACGAGACTTACAACCCAGTATTCGATCACATCGTCGCTTGCCATCAGGTGAAAGAGTGGTGCGAAGCAGTAATGCTCGCAAAGGAGGAGGCCGAACGCATCAGGCAACGGCATTATCGCCGCCGCCGCCGCCGGGATTCTGATCCCGATTTCCGGCCAACGTAGGCGCGGGCTTGCGGACAGTGAGCAATTTGTAGCTCACTGTCCGGCCGTCCGGTAACTGTCCGGACCAAGCCCAAGTCGTCGACGGCGCGCACTGTTCCCGCGCGCCTCAAGGAGTTGTCAGCAACAGCAGGGACCCAGCCGGGTCGAAGCCTACTGGGGCCAGGGTTATCCGAAAGGGCGCTCGAGCCCCGGTATGAAGGCTAGAAGGAACGGGGTGGGTCTTTTAGTCAGTAAGAGTCTGACACTATCTCCCGCTCCGCCCAAGGGCGGGGGATGTCAATGCATGATTTTTCCCACTATAAAAACAAAAAAAAAAAATAGTAGTAATATCGCGTGGTGGAGACCGATCATCAGCGAGTCGCTTCATTCTCGGGCGCGTTTCTGGAACTAATACACTAAAATTGATGCATTTTCGTCATTTTTGGTCCGATTTAAATAATTTCTTCACGGTATTGACTGTTCTTTTTGATGCTACAAGTCTGCCACATATTCCACAAAAATCATCAGTGATCCTCATCATAAAAAAAAAACCTTACTCGTTCTCAAAGAGCCCTCGCTTGTGCGTGGCCCCTTTGGGTACAAGGCCGTGGGCGAGGGCCCACTTCGCCCACGCCTAGCTACCCCACTGCGCCTTACAAATCCTCCACAGCATTTTCCCTTATTTCATTACAAAATTGCAAAACTATCCTTGTTTGAGGCCCAGATTTGCCAATTTTTTTATTGTGTTTTAGTGTCGGCCACAAAACAATGGCCGCGCGGTTGATTGTTCCGAACAAAGACTTGCTATCAACTCTGAAATGATAAAATCATTGATATAATCTTACAAACACAGTAATACTGATAAAGATGAGGTCCGCTTCCTTTTGTTAGCAAATTGACAAAGCTAATTTTGAATATTACACATAAAATTATATTTTGTTAGCTGAAAATTAAAATTATTTCAGCAATTATTTATAACTAGCTTTTTTTTTATTTTTATGGTGGAATAAAACATCCAATGACATCCCCCACTCTTGGGCGAAGCGGGAGATAGTGTCAGACTCTTACTGACTAAAAGACCCACCCCGTTCCTTCTAGCCTTCATACCGGGGCTCGAGCTGTCTTTCGAAACTAAATTTATAACTAGCTTCGCCCAGCGGCTATGCTTGCTCGCGTAAAAACCCCTGTTTAAACCCCAATTTTCATACAAACATCCAACAATCGTTTTGCTCCCTTATGGGTGGAGTTTCGTAAAATTCTTTCTTAGCGAATGTCTACACGCTATTAGGGAACCTACATGCCAAATTATAAGTTTGTAGGTGTTATAGTTTCTGAGATATCGTGATTAATCAGAGTGGTATTTCGTTTTTAACTTTTGATTTCAGATTCAGAATCTGAAAAAAGTAAATGCATTAAAAGTCACCTTTGTACTGGAAAAGGTTGATATTATGGTTCTGTTGTATGCAGATAATGATAAAGAATATATCTTATTTAAAAACAAAAAGGTTTGCAAAAAAACTTTAAATGCATACTTGAATTTTCACATAAAGTTAAACTAAAAACGAATATAAGCAGACAATTTTTTTTTTGTATGATGTCATTGTACTAGACAATGACTTTTTTGTTATTTGATATTATCAAGGATAATAAATTAATTTGAGGTTTGAGTTATTATGACTGAAACCAGAGATGAATTTCCAATGTGTGCTTATGTTTTTGGCAATTAAATTAGGTGTGTTAAATAGGGATAGCATTACCTCTTTTTTAAGGCATGTACATGCATGAGGGATACCCAGCTGATAACACTGACTGTACTCTTATAAACTTTATACAGTAGGTATGATTCAAGATAGTCAGCTGCAAGATCAAACTTCTTGTAGTACAATGGAGGAATTAGTAAGAATTACTGTACTTGCTCAGGGTAATATAAAAAAAAAACTACATAAACATACCTTGTCCGCTAGGTACTATAAGCAACTCCAAATCTCTTACTTTTGTTAATGAGCAAAAAAAAAACAAAGTCCGGTGAAAAAGAGCTTTGGAAATGTTGGGTAGTAACAATCTTTGTTTCTCATCATAATCAAGACTTCAAAATATTAACCTTTCAATCGTGTCAATTATAGACAGAATAGAAAGACAAAAAAAAGCGACATAGCGTTCGCTTGGGGTTAAATGAATTAATCGAAAGAGTGTAAAAATTGATTAACCTTTCAATCGTGGAATTTACAGACACAATAGAAAGACAATAGGTGCGCAAACGCCGGCATTCGCTTGGGGTTAATGAATTAAAAGTGCATCATAACATAAATAGTCCTTTGTAGCACAACGCGTTGATCTGTTGCTACTCATACAGAGCAAACTGTTCTGTAAAATACATAAAAAGGTAACACATTCTCTTATCGACCTCAACATTAACCACATTTATGTTGAACACATTCTTTAAATGAATTAAAATTTTATTATAATGCACAACTGGAATTCCATTGTTTAAGTATCCTCCTTTAGACACCTAAATAAAAACTTTGTAATAATTTTTATGAGACAAAAGTGAATTGAAAAAAATATAAAGTTGGTATTAATCATTTATAAAACTTAACGTTGGAGTAATAAACGATTTAGAACCTTTCTGGTGTCAGGGACACAACAATCACTGCTTTTAGTGCAAAACTGATAGAAAATATTTACACTACAATATGTAATATTTTTATCAAGTGTAAATATTTTATGGTCGTGACGCTAATTGCGTAGGTGAACAATCAATGAGCTGGCGAAAAACAGAAGAGAGCAAATTAAAAAACAAACTAAGATCAATATGTTAAAAAATATTTTTTCCAACCACCTACATTCTAACTAGATTCTCTCAAGATTCCTGACTAAACAGCACAAAAATTACTATCGAGCTATACATTCGTGATAAGATTGCGACGGAATCAAACAATACATCGGCCAGGTAAAACAGGTACGTATGAAAAACTGAAAACTTCAAGTAATGTAAACTTACCAAAACTTTGCGAAGAAATAAATACAACACTTTTCACAGTACTGTGACAATTAATAAATAATATCCATTGTATATTTCACAAGGCACTTCACATTCACAAGTCGAACTTATTTTATTAGAACCGGCCGCGTCACGAGAATTTGTTAACAGCGCGAGACTGCGAAACAAAAAGTTAGCAACGCTGCCTTTTCCGTTCGGAAACCGCTCTCCGGCGTTCCCCTCCACGTGACAAATGACGTTTGTGGTATTCGCTGATTGGTTGACTCATCGTGAGTAGTGATGGAATGCAGTTTTGAGACAGCAGTGAATATTATCGATAGTATTTTATTGTCGATATACTTGTCAGATGTATAACTAAATATCGAAATTACATTTCCATGCCCTAAAATTATTACTCATCATCATTCATAATTTCAGCCGAATGACGTTCACTGTTGGACATAGGCCTCCGCCAAGTGCCGCCACAAAGACCGGTCCGGTGCGTCTCGTATCCATCGGATTCCCACGACTCTCACAAGGTCATCGGTCCACTTTGTAGGAGGCTTTCCAACGCTGCGTCTTCTGGTATGTGGTTGCCACTCCAGAACCTGTCGTCCTTATCGACCATCTGTTCTGCGTGCAATGTGCCCATTGCCACTTAAGGTTTTTTTCTGTGAACCACATTTCGGAACCATATTGATATCACTGGCCTTGCGTAGTCCACAATCATTAAGCAGAAAGGGTGATTATACTCCTCAGTCTTCCGTATAATCTGCCGCAGCGTATGTATGTGGTCCACGGAGCTGAAGCCTTTTCGGGGCCGGGCTTATTCGGGAAGCTGAAAGTAGCCGAACCAGCGCGCGAGATGGTTTGTGTTGACTCTGGAAAACGGCTTGTAGGCTTGGCTTAGAAGTGAGATGGTCCAGTAGTTCTTCAGCAGGGCATTGTCACCCTTTTCCAAGAAGAATATCACCTCTGCTCCATGCCCGTGGCGTTTTTCCCTCGAGTATGACGGAACGAAATAGGTTCTGAAGAGCCTTAACGACCGGTTTTCTACCCGCCTTGAGAAGTTCGGCCGTTATTTTGTCCTTACCCGACGTCTTGTTATTTTTTAACTGCTTCAGAGCCATCCTCCGAGAAATCTTCGTTCGTTAGAGTGTCGAGTCAATTTAGCTTTTGGGTCATTTTCTAGATTTGCAGCGGATTTAACCCTTTGTGTGTCCGGAACGTGGATCCACGCGAGACACAATAACTTTTTAATTGCGTCTCTAATTACGGCATACGAAAGGTTAATGATGGACGTGTATAACTGTTAATAAAATGCCTGGATCTCTCTCCGATTTAACAGATATGACTCTGCCATTGTCGGTCTTCAATTTCGTGAGCTGGCTCTGCCCAATAGGCAGATCTCGAACAAATACTTTGGAGCCCATAGTACGCTCAATCGCGTCCTTAATCCTCTCCGTCTATTGAGCTGCTGGTTTCTGCACGCATTATTTGAAGACTGCAGAATCATCTCATGCCTCTTCTTTATGAGCTCGAGAATTGGATAAAGAAGAGACAGGAACAGAGACAGGAGCAGTGTAGGTTTCAAAAATTATTACTACGGGACCAAAATTCAAATTATCTAGGTTGATAGCCTGGCTAGCTCAGTCGGTAGAGCATAAAATTATTTGTTAAACCAGATGTTCCTTTAAAATCAGTGTATGTTTTAGTCGAATTTTTGGTTGAGCTTCTAATGCCAAGTATTTAAGATAAATAAGTAGTGTATTGTAACCTGAAATTAATGAAATGGTAGTAGATATACAAACATAAATGTTCTAAACAAATTATTATTTTTATATTTCAGAGTTGTTCTCGTCGAAAAAGCTGTTCATATTTATGTATAATCAAATTACTTTAAAGTTATTTTTTCTAAAATAAAATTATATTTGCTTCAATCGCAGTCAAGCACTAGTTTATATTAATTAAAAAAACTGTTTTATTTCTTTTCTACCATCGATATCGATGATGATGTGTACATCACTATTAGTTGACATTTTCGATTTCCGAATCCAAGGTTCATTGGTTCGTTCGAAAATAACACACAGACTATAAAAACTTTTTTTTCCTTTTCAGACAGTTTCCGTATCGTTCCACTAGGGGGAGTTACTAATAAGAGATTATTTTAGTTTGTTTGACTGGTAAAAAAATAACAATTCTTGAGTCAGATAGATTGTAGTTAGGTAAATTCTGCTACCTACTGTTATTTAAGGTGGGAAATCATTCAATGACTTCTCTCGCTGTAGGGCGGAGCGAGAGGGCTTGTCAGACTTTTACTGACTAAAACAACACATAAGTTCCTTCTTTGCTTAGTGTTCCAGGACCCCCGGTTTCACTTTCGGAAGTCAACCCATACCCCCAGTAGGCTTCGGTTTTGCTGAAATATCTTTGAGGCGGGCGTGGAACTCTACGCGCCGTCGAAGACTCGGTCTCAGTCCGGACGGTTTACGGACACGTTGCTCGTCGCCCGCACTACCTATTATAAAATGGTAGAATTATTGCATTGAAAATTTTCTACCATCTTTCCATCTGTACTTATGTGAAACGCCCGAACTAGTTGTACTTAGGTACGTCTGAAGAGATTTATTTAATAGGTAATATATATAAATGGGCATTTTTGAAAAACATAGGTAGGTAGCGACTTAATTAAAACACAAACCCACTAAGTTAAGATCTGCCAAATTTGATAAATGATTTCAAACAATATTATTTCAATCGAAAGACGTTCACTGCTTATGTCCAGTAGTGAACCTCTTTTGCCTCCCTCAAGAGTCGCCACCACGACCGGTCCCGTGCGTCTCGCTTCCAAGTGACCTCCCGCTCTTCAAGCGAGCGTTCGCTCTCTCATTGTCTTTCTATTATCTCTAACTACGGTTTCCCGTGACTCTCACTAGCTGGGTTACTATGACGTTCAAAGTAAGTTTGTTTTATTGTTATTCCAGTGTGGGTAAGAGACAGAGCTATACAGGTTGTCTAGCGCCATCTCTTATCCACACTGAAATAAGAATGAAATAATCTTACTACGCCATGGTAACCCACCAAGTCATCGGTGCACCTTGTGAGAGGCCTTCCATCAGTCCATCGCGGTTTCTTCCGGTGCGCGGTCGCTACTCTAGAACCCTAGAACCTTTCGGCCCCATCGACCATTCGTTCTACAAGCAATGTGCCGAGCCCTGACCTTGGTTCTCCTGCGGATATCTTATATTCCTGCAATACGATCACGCAAGGAAACTCCGAGCCTTCTGATGTGGCATACATCACTGCCATACGTTTCAGTGTCATCACTGGTAACACGCAACACGCAAACAAAACATTTCGAATTTTTGACATATTCTTTTATTCATAAACGATAACTCGATAAGTAGGTACATTACCTAAAGTTACAAACAGTATTTTAAGCTTTATTTTTAACTTATTGTAGGTCTAGGTACCAACATTTCAAGGATCGAGTTTAATATCTTGACTCCACACATTCATCATCATCTTTCTGCTACGCTTTAATAAGGAAATATAAATAAATGCACGCTAAAGCTGAACCATGGGAGGCTCATTTATGATGGACACAGCGTTGTCTTATTGAGAGATTGTTAGAAAAAGAGTTAGGTACCGCGGCCCTGGAACTGGCAACTGATGAATTTTACACTGATGAATTGACACTGGCGAATTTAAGTTTGTAAAAGCCTTATATTTCCTCTCTTTCCACCCTAAATCAGGCGGAGTTACTTGTTGATTTTCCACCTCAAAAAGTGGCGTTTTATGCATGAGCAGCAGCTTGCACTCCCACCTTTCATAGACAGATGGTGGCACACATTTATTATATAATATTCTTCCGAGAGAATTTTGGTCACGACCACGGGTAGCCATCTCAAAAAACCTGTCTTCTTTGAGATGGGTTCTCGTGCTTGTGATAAAGCCACGTCCAGGTCAAGTATGCAGAAGATATGATATCTCTTGCATACTAATCAAGAGAAATCGCGAAGATATCGGTATCTCTATCTCGGCTCTTGATAAACTAGTGTGGTTCACCATCTACGATTCGCATCACTGCTTACTATCATCTGGGATCGCAGTCAAGCAATAGTTTATATCATAAAATAGTACATTGTTACACTAGGGGTAAAAGTAACTCATTTCATCCCGAGAAGGAGTTGGCGGGCGAGCGCAGCGAGGTCGCTAATTCGAAGTGTTAAATGGGTTACTTTCATCCCGAGGTAAACACTGTGCTTTTCATTACGAATACGAGGAAACTAAAAATAAAATAAAAAGTTTGTAAAACCTGAGTCGCCGTACCTATGATTTTAAGTAGGTATCTTTCTTCTGATTTAGGCGGTAAAAGGTATCCCACTACTGCTTTAGCCTCTTCTGTTATGAAATTAGGCGTTAAATCACTATTTTAATCTAATAAACATAACGTGTTAATACAAATCTCTGTTGTACGGAAATGTAAACAAAACTCGAAAAAACCAACGACTGATTGCCACTTTCCCGCCATTTTGTTTTTTTTTTCTGCGGCCGGCCAGCTATTCAGTCTCATTAATGAAAAATTAGAAATTAATTGTAATCTTTTAAAAATAAAGTATTTTAAAGAAATAGTTGAACAAATAAATCACTTAAAATATAACATTATTTAATTAATACTTGTCTTTAAGTTATTTCAATTTTATATCGCGCTGTGATTGACTGGCTGTATGGAAAATTGGAACATGGTTCAATAGAAATGTAAAGATAGAACTAGTTTTTTTTTTTTAATAATTTGACACCTGTCAGTTGTAAAGTAAAACTCCCTAGGGATGAAAAGTATCACTTTCAGCCCGCTCCTCAGGCAACTTCAGGCCTACTTTCAGAGTATGAGTAATGAAAAAGACAATTTGGTCGACCAAATCATATATTAGAGAAATATAAGTATTATATTTACAAGTTCATCAAACAAACAAAATTCACTACTCCAAGATTCTATAGTTTCAATTTTCTATAATGCTCCCGTGTCGTCAGTACGCACGTTTTATTCTATTTTCTTTTTTTTGTTAGTGGCCAGTTTGAATCATAGTGATTAAATACTCTTTGGTTTGAATTTCGAGTCAACTTGTTCGATGCGCCTACATTTTAATTCACAATGTTGACTATTCTTGATGCTCCAAATTCAAATCTCATTATTCCCTAGGGATCGGCCATACTGCATTATCTCCCTAGGCATATAATGACTTGCTTTAAGTGAGGTTTGTATGACGTGTAAAACGACATTATCGAGCAGGTGGTGTAAAAAAACATTTACGCACTCAATTTCTATCATCATCGGGCCAATAAGACACGACATATGTAACTACGGCCTGATCAGTGCTGAGACTAATAGTGTTTCACGTGCTTTTCGAGTCGAAGCTGTTTTACTGGCCATGCCCTAGCTCAACACTGCTAGTATGAAGTTCTAAAAAGTTAAATCCAACAGCTGTACTAAGGTACATTCGGCCGTGTTTTGATAGATCCTAACTTAATTTGTAATAGATTTTGTATACATATAAGTATTTATTTTGATCTGTAGTGTTCCACGCGACGCGCATTTGGAGGTTAGGTATTCTCAAGACCGGAGACGTTGCGTTGCGATGTAAACAAAGCCGGAGTAGCTTGGGCGCCTGAGTGCGCATGCGCGGCGCGATGCGTGCGCGGGCGGCGCTTGCGCAGGGCGGGCGGCGGCCGGGCGTCAGTCCGCGCGCGTCTTCGCCATGGCTCGGTGGCTGAAGGCTCTGGCGGCCGTGCTGCTGCTCGCCGCCGCCGCGACCGCGCGTAAATCCCCCGCCCCGAGCAAACACGTCGAACCCCAGATCGAAGAGGTCACCGCCAAACAATTGGAGCGAGTGCTGGAAGACAAGGATTTCGTCGCGGTGTACTGGTGTAAGTGGCACTCGGCCGCCGCCTGCCGACCGGCGCGCGTCTCCGTTTAATTTTGCGAGCTTTCGAAAGCTGGCGGTTGGCCAGCGCGGGGGCGGCCCTGCCGTGTCGAAACGTCTACGACGGCGCCCGTCCAAATGGGTTATCGTCGAGTTAATGATCTTCGGACGGGCCGAGGGGAAGACCGCTTCGGCGGACCCGAGCTTTCGGCTGTGCGCATGATATTTTCGAAGCGAGCGACTCGGTTTGCGATTCGCGAGTTATGCAATCGAGCCGCGGAGACAATAAAACTTGACCCGGCCGCCGACCGCTGCGGCCGTCGGCGCCGCCTAAAATGGTACCGAGTCTCGTGTTCCACCGTTCCACCGATGCTGGCTCCGCCAAGGTCGCAAGGCGCCTACGCTCTTAGCTCGGCTAAAACCGTGTGCCGCCGCATTTGCCGCTGAAATAGACTTCCATTACGTGGTATCGGCATTCCGACTATTTTCTTTTGTCGCCAACTGTCGATGTGATCTGTTTGTTGCTACGTCACATTCCTCACAATGATCATTTCATAAAAGTGCAAGCTGTGCGTGTGTGCTTATGAGTGTGTGAGTTGGACGCAAGACGCAAATGTAGCCATAAGCTAATTCGTTAGATATTCATTAATTATCTTGACATATCTGTGGTCGTTGCCATGCCTACAATGCATTTCTCACTCATCCGAAGGATGCAGTAGCTGGTCTAGACACAAAAAGTGTCATAAATCAGTGTCGAAGCCGCCACCGATGCAAGATTGTCTCTTGGCTGAGAGACTAAATTGTTCTGACCTAACTGTAGATGTACGAAGAATATCGTTTTCTTAGTTTTATTAGGTTCTTATTTAAGACGTTCCAGAAGAACGTCTTAAACTAGATTCAGTTAGTCACAAGTTGAGTAACCATGTTGAATAAGATGCTGCAGATATTGATGGATATAAACAAAAACATAAACAAAACATACCTCATCTAAAATAGGAACTTAATTAGGAACCTAATAGGCATTAGAAATATACCTTGCAAGCACCATTACACATAACCATAATAATGTAATGATTAATTTTGCTCAAATGTCGATAAATTACAAAATAAAAATTAAGATAGTGACTTGTAATTGATTTGAAAAATCAAAAACGTTATTTTCAAACGATTTACAAATATTGATGACGACAGAAGAGTTAAACACTGGCTGAAACGTTCCAAATAACAATTACCAGAATAATTTGAACATCAGATAATATCAAATAGATGCGGCCCCTTGATAGTGTGAAGCCGTCATGAAAAGTTTTTGTGTTACAAAAATAGGCTCTGCTCAGCTAGTAAGTGTTACAGAAAAGACATAATTACGAAAATGTGCTGGTACAACTGTTTCAATTGGAATACTTCCAAAATCAAGAATGCTAGCATTAATTCCTGGATTAATGAAAACTGCTTCAATTCGTATACAAGAATACATTAATTTTAACAAATTAACGAGAGCTGATGTATTGGCCATCTTGCTAAAAGTATGAAACTGCTGCTCTGTTTTGATTTAGGGACTGAAAGGGAACCAAAATTGTTAAGTTTAAAAGGGGTTGAAATGCATGGTACTTGGCAATACCATACATTTCAAATAATAATAATAATATTAATAATAGCATTAACCAGGCAGTGTCGGAACGCTGTTCATATACTGTAAATCTTATATCCAATTCATAAAATAAAAAATCATAACACTATGCCACGATGATGACTTTAAAAATTTCTTTGAACACGTCTGTCGTATAAGAGGTGTCGTTGTTTCTGTCTTTTCTTGAAGATGATTATAAAAAAAAAACTATAAAAAGTATGTTGTTTGTAAAAAAAAAAAAACAAGCAGTAATACTTTGCCTTGGGGTACTTCTCGTGTGTTGTTTAGACTTTTCAAAAGCTTTTGATACAGTCAATCATAAATATAATATTATTTTTATTATGTTCTGGTTACAGGTTATTTATGCATATGATTATTTGACATCAATCTCATCATCAATCTTGTAAATTCAGCCAGAAAATTATTTTGAAAAGTCCGTACATTTATCACCGAATTCTCGAAATTCCTCGTAGATACATGTGGCCGCTATTCGTCCAACCTAATATAATAAAATAATACCAGTCCGTATCTTTCCAATTGTAAATAAACCAGTTATTTCTCATATGAACACCGTCTACTGCATATCAGTCTACACCACTAAAGAGAGTAATGTTGATTGTTCTGGTTCATTGACGAACTTCCTCATTCCAAGTTCCGAACCATCACATATTGTCTTGTTCTTGCCAAACATCAAATGTTAACGTCATTCTGGCAATGGTGGGTTACCGTCATTGTATTTAGAATATTCCGTTTCCCTGACAACTTCTTGTGTATCTTTGCGTCATGCTAAATAATAAGGATCTAGCCACAAAAAGTTTACTTCTTTTGTTTTGTCCCAATGCAGTTTGGTAAACCTCTCTACAGCGTATTTGCTCTTAAAATCGTCCAAACCTTATACCTTGTTTATAAATATAATACATAATAATATAATACACATTTTAGAAAGACTATTCTATAGCTACCTCGCTCAATGTGTTTTCGTCAAACCTTGCTCATAACTTACACCTTACGATGAAATCATACGCGTTTTTGAACAATTCGATATGATCCTCAAATAAATTTTATTATTAATTAACAATCAGGTTACTGCTTATAACACCTTTTCGAAGTTCCGTACGAAAAGTGCAACCAAACGAACTATGTAAATGAGCCTTCGATGTCCGTCTGTCTGTCAGCCGGTTGTATCTCGTAAACATAATAAGTAGACATTTGAAATTATCGCAGAGTTTCTATTACTATTGCCGCTATAACAACTAGATATTAATAAAATAAAATCTCGATCGTACTGAACCCTTCATGTGCGAGTCTATCTTTCACTTGGCCGGCGTCTCCTATAGTAACTAAATTGTTTAATTGAAATTAAAAGTGCCCGACGACAGGCAAAATAAAAGCTTCTGCCCACTATATCGTATCACTTTGCGTCATTGCACACTGCATTATACATAGGGAAATTATGTCATTATTGCTGATCGCAAATAGATGACAGAAACCATAAAACGGAAATCGATAGGTACGTCTTAAACCCAATCAGTCGAACACATACGAGTATTACATCCACCAACTCAAACGGTCATAGTAGATTATGGCCTTCTGAAATAAGAAGAGGCCCCTGATTCAGCAGTGGAATGTTAGGTTAGAGGCTGATTGTGCTGTACTTATGCATTTGAAACTGTAGGTAAGTGTGCGATAAATCCTCTGCATGATGATAGTAATAGTTTTAGAACCTTGTTTGAGTAAGGGAAGGCTTATGTCTAGCTTTGGAGCAGTAGGTAAGGACTAGGAAATAAAAAGGTTGAGTAAGAATAAGTATTAAACGAAAATATTGTTTTCACTACAAGCATAGTATTCAGCAACCATGTTAAGCTCACTCGCAGTTCATATGGCTACTATCCAACTCCATCATCAGACCATGGTTCTGTATTATTGAATTATTATTCAAGTTACACAGGTATCGACAAATATCGACTCTATCAGTTAAGTTAGGTCACTGATTCAAAAAATCGTCACAGCACTGATTGGTTGGATTTGTTTTTTCACTACAGCATTGTTTATTTATATGTATGTATTTAAGTATTTATTTATTATTGTATTTGTTTCTCTTCTGTTTGTCTATTTATTAAGTTGCACCTGCCACGTTATGTTTCTGCATCACCCTAAGGTCGACTGGCAGATCATTATCTGCCAGTCGACCTAAGGCATTAAGTCCGCCTTTGTACAGTTTTTTATGCATATAGATTTAATAAATAAATAAATAAAATCCATTTGCAAGGTTTGCTTTAAAAAACATAAATAGATACACACAAACATTGCAAGTTAAATGAAAGCTTGTACAACCATAGGTTTAGTTGGTTCACAAAAACTGGCTGAGATCACACCACACTAATATTGTAAGAATATTATAGAACTCTTACTCAATTTATGAGAAAATATGCCTTTGTTTCTCAAAAATACTAATTGTTTACGACAATATACTCCTCTGGGTGGTTTAATAAAGCACGAAGGGAAGGTGGGGAGCTGTGTTTGCTTGCTTTGCTCGCTCACTAGACCCCACTATCCCCCTCTACCCTAAGGGGTGCCCCAAGTCCCTTAAAAATTGTAAAAAGTCAATTAATATTTAGTGTACAAATTACAATTAGTATTTTTAGTGAAGGATACAATTTTTGATACAGATTTAAAAATATTTTAATTTTTAGGGGTTAAAGTTTGTAAATATGTGTTTGTTACTCTTTCAAGTAAGCCTAAAGGATTTTTTTATTTCGCGGAGTATGCTCCCATGGAATAATTTTCTACATTTACGCAATCGAAGCCGCTGTGGTAGATGTTGATAGGTACATAAAAAAAATCTGAACTCTTCTTTTTGTCGTCAGGTTTACTGATTGTGATAAACATTTGCAGATGCTTTTTTAAATTTTCTAACTAGACGTGACATTGTCATTGTGTCATGTAGCCTTATGCAATCGTACACGCTCCGCGCAGAAATCTTACCCTGAACGAAACAGACATACTGCCAATTAACGCTGTCACGTCATTGAGAATTTCTTACGCATTTGTTTCTCCTCAGTCCTCACCATATGAATCAGTAGACTCCGAAATAACTGAAGATATACGAACGGGGTCGGTGTTCGCGTCACTCTGATGAATGTTCACAAATAAAAACTTATAAAATGCTATATTTAAGTTAGTCCAGGCAGAAATGAAACTGTAAACGTTCGTGTTGCAAATATGTGTAGGTAGATAGATGAAGCATTTATTTGCCACAACACAAATAAATTAGAACAACAAAGCACCTAAATAATTAAATATGTAGTACTTAGTCTAAAAAAAAAAGAAGTAGATGTATAGAAGCTATAGTGCGGAGTGCATGTCATTGTTGCACCAAATGGGAGTCCGGGGCTTCAAGTCTGCTATTACAATAATGTCAGAATGGTATATCATTGTTTTCATAATTGTTGATTTTGACCAGTTTTGGTAATCTGCTAATATAATGGCGTCATTATGACTTTCCAATAGTCAACCACTGATAAACCATTGAAAGAAATGGCATAGAATGGTAATCTCGTACAAAATAACAAATCAATATCTTACGTTTGCGGCAATCTACTAAAATTTTGACAGTACCTTTGATCATTGAACTACAATTAGAACGTCAGCGTGTGCAGTTATTGCTTTTAATAACCTCGATATTGTCATTTTACCACAACTCTATTGCGTGACCATTGACCGATCAATGATCGATCATTATGAATTAGCAGATTACGAACTTTCAGCAACATGACAATGGGATCGTGTTGGAATGACGAATTTATAAAAATAGCCCACTTGGGCCCCTGCTCAGCACGTGTCAGGCAAATGTACCTGACGCTGATTTTCTGCTGGATCCTTGTAGTGATATTCGATATAATGATCAAGCAACGTGGTTACTGGCTTACGAGATTATTTGAAAGAGTTACCTGGGCCTGGATGGCAATGGGTAACTGAATGAGTTAGTAAAAGCTTTCATCAACAATTTAAAATGAAAGGATGGACGGACGGTGGTGTGTGTGTGTGATGAAATGCTATTATAGTTTACTTTTATTAAAAACATAGTAGGAAACGTAAGAATAAGTAATTTTTTTATTAAAATGAAAAAAGCTATAGAAATTAAACGTTTTGCTCACCTCCTGAAAAGTCATAGTCGTGTAGTTATTAGATATTGATTTTACACCGTTGAAAAAGTTCTTGGAAGCCATGCTCCAGTTACGAGCGTTCTTTCGCGTTTTGAGCGTTTTTTTTTTTTTGTACAAAAAGAAAAGGAGAATGCTTCAATGTCGCCGATATCATAAGGCTACGTAATACGTATTATCCTGAAAAAGAGTTCGGTGGGAGACAAGGGAGTAAAGTTACGGAAGAACGGAAAAATTCTGACACCAGTCTTACCAAGGCATGTCGTGTTACCTAATTGCTGAGTTTTGGAGGTCAGATAGGAAGTCGCTCCATGTAAAATAAACGTACTAGCAAAGTCACTTCCGCCTGACCACCGCTAAGTTCATTTTTGCTTGCATTCGAAACGAAAATGTTAAAGCGAAATTGTTTTAAGTGATCAGGTAGAAATGACCGCGATGGTACTTGCTTAGCTACAATCGGCTAGACTTGAAGCCTTGAGATCGACTTCATAATTGAAAAAATGCTAATCTGATTGATTAGTAAATAAGTCTTTCTTAATATAAGCAAAATTGTATGCTTGTAAATAAATATTTCATAAGTTATATAAATTTTAATAAATTCATGAGAGACATTTTGCGATTTAAATTAACTTCATAGAACTGGAATTTATTGAGGAAATTGAAGATTTAGATAAATCAACTATATAAATACAACAATATTTATATGTTAACATTATCTAAATGTAAACATCCATCTAGATAGTGTTTACATAGAAATATCGATTAGATTCTAAAGTGTTATGTGATGAATCGCAGTTTAGGATGATGAAAAGAACATGATTGAATGAACTTTTGATGGAGCGTGTTCCATCGTCGGCCACATCATCGCTTAAAAGGGCCTGTCCGCACAGCGATATTTCACCGCGCGGAAAATATTCGCGCGGATTTATTTTCTCACCGCACCGCGTCAAATCTGCAAGAAATCACAGAATTTTTTATCGCCTGTGCGCAAACTTCCATAAGATTCAATGTGTTACAGAATAACGAAAAAAAAACCGCACGGTGAAATACCGCTGTGCGGACAGGCCCTTACCATCAGGTGAGATTGTGGGGCGCAAACGCGAGCCTATCCATTATTAAAAAAAAAAAGAAATGACGAGTAAGAATTCGTTTTTATTTTATTTTTTTATTTAAAAAACGGGTATTTTTTTCTATTTCTTTAGTGAAAAACTTTAGACAATTTTTTTAATGTAGTATTTCAACAAAGGAATCTTTTAATAGGGAAATTAGGAGGGAATAATAAACGTTTACTGACTAAAACTTTCCTTCCTTCAGTAGCATTCCAGGGCTGCGGTGACTCTTCCGGACAATTGTGCAACCCTAGAATAGGAGGCATCGGTTCTTCTATTAAACCCAAAGAGAAGTGGTCGTATAGTCATTGAACAGGGGCCCAAGTCTGCTATTTTTATAAATTCGTCATTCCAACACGATCCCATTATAATGATAATTGCTAAAAGTTCGTAATCTGCTAATTCATAATGATCGATCATTGATCGGTCAATGGTCACGCAATAGAGTTGTGGTAAAATGACAATATCGAGGTTATTAAAAGCAATAACTGCACACGCTGACGTTTTAATTGTAGTTCAATGATCAAAGGAACTGTCAAAATTTTAGTAGATTGCCGCATACGTCAGATATTGATTTGTTATTTTGTACGATATTACCATTCTATGCCATTTCTTTCAATGGTTTATCAGTGGTTGACCATTGGGAAGTCATAATGACGCTATTATATTAGCGATTACCAAAACTTGTCAAAATCAAACATTATGAAAACAATGATAGAACATTCTGACACTATTGTGTGTGTATAGCAGACTTGGGGCCCTGAACCCCTTCAATACTTTAGATTCATAGAAAATCTTCTTAACCTAACCAAAGCTTACTGTCATATTGGCGCTGTAATTCTGTTGGAAGTTGAATGAAAAACTCGCTTCAATAGGCTTGTTTGTTTTTAAATAATCAATGAATGTGTATCCCTAAACTTGTGGACGGAAATATTACAATAAGAGCAAGCTGTTACGGACGTAAAAAATACATAAAATATGCTTTTCTAGCATTTTTTTAGTAGAATCTAAACATGCTTGAATCATTCCTATAAAATAACTTTATTAACGAAGAAGTTGATTTTTTTTCATTAAATGTATTGATATACTTTTTTTAAGTGTTAAATGATAAATGATATTTTTTTGTAAATAGGTTTAAAAAACACTTTTACACGTCAATTTTTTTTTTCGTCAGTTTATGCTAGATGAGGCCGGTGTTTCCTATCTGACTACCCTGAGAAACACCAAAACAAACTCAGGGGTCAAAGTCTCTTTTAAAGTCCATACAGTAAATATGTAATGGTCAAATCACATGAGAACCATGCAGATTTATCTGAGATGGTCTTTTGAAGAAAGAACCATACAGATTTGAGTGGACCTGTCCAATCAGTCTAAGCGTTTGTTAGTATTCGAAAAGCTCAACTTAGGACTACTATGGAGCTCCACGACTTGACGAACAATACCAAAGAAAGGACATTTGGGTAGGCCGCAGAAAATACTCAAATTGCCAGACATACGTTAAAATTACTGAAAAGAAAAGAAAAAGCAATCAACATAGTCCTCACATTTACAATAATATATGGAAATTGATAGTTTACAAAATATTTAGCAAAGTAAAAAGT
The DNA here is from genome assembly GCA_910589285.2 of Mythimna ferrago. Lineage (NCBI taxonomy): Eukaryota > Metazoa > Arthropoda > Insecta > Lepidoptera > Noctuidae > Mythimna > Mythimna ferrago. The sequence continues at coordinate 24,673,686 of OU342680.1, read as the reverse complement.
AAAAAAAAAAAATTACTTTAAGTACTTAAAATGTATACATGTCAATTTGTAAAATAAAAATAATCTCCAATGTCAAATTGTAAAAAATTAAATAAAATAAAAAGAAAAAGCACATTTGAAAATAAAAATAATTTAAAAAAATACAAAAAGAAGAAAAATAAAAATGACATGTTATCTGAGCTATCTCTTTCGAATGTAGTATGGTTTAAAGGTAACTCTATTTTTTATTATTAAGTTTTTATCAAAATATTAAGATATTAGGGTAAAAGATAAAGGACCGGATTGTGTTATGAATTCAGATTTCAAACAAAACCAGATACTTACAATCGGAAATTGAAAAGTTGAAAATAAATTATAATATACTTTTTTATTAAAGACAAACTGTTACACATATAACTCTCGTATAAATTATATATTATGTTAACGAAATGATTTATTGGAGTGTGCGAGCGCATTATGGAATTTACAAAAGAGTTAAAAAAAAACAATAATATGGTAATGTGAACAATAGTACATTGTTACACTAGGGGTGAAAGTAACCCTTTTCGTCCCGAGAAGGAGTTGGCGGCCGAGCGAAGCGAGGTCGCTAATTCGAGGGGTTAAATGGGTTACTTTCACCCCGAGGTAAACACTGTGCTTTTCATTACGGATACGAGGAAACTAAAAATAAAATAAAAATATTGTAAAACCTGAGTCGTCGTACCTATGATTTTTAGTAGGTATTTAAGTAGGTAGTAGGTATTTTTTTTTTCTTTCTTCTGATTTAGGCGGTAAAAGGTATTCCACTACTGCTTTAGCCTCTTCTCTTATGAAATTAGGCGTTAAATCACTATTTTAATCTGATAAACATAACGTGTTAATACAAATCTCTGGTGTACGAAAATGTAAACAAAACTCGAAAAAACCAACGACTGATTGCCACTTTCCCGCCATATTGTTTTTTTTTTCTGCGGCCGGCCAGCTATTCAGCCTCATTAATGAAAAATTAGAAATTAATTGTAATCTTATAAAAATAAAGTATTTTAAAGAAATAGTTGAACAAATAAAACACTTAAAATATAACATTATTTAATTAATACTTGTCTTTAAGTTATTTCAATTTTATATCGCGCTGTGATTGACTGGCTGTATGGAAAATTGGAACATGGTTCAATAGAAATGTGAAGAGAGAACTAGTTTTTTTTTTTTAATAATTTGACAACTGTCAGTTGTAAAGTAAAACTCCCTAGGGATGAAAAGTATCACTTTCAGCCCGCTCCTCAGGCAACTTCAGACCTACTTTCAGAGTATGAGTAATGAAATAGTACATTGTTACACTAGGGGTGAAAGTAACTCATTTCGTCCCGAGAAGGAGTTGGCGGCCGAGCGAAGCGAGGTCGCTAATTCGAGGGGTTAAATGGGTTACTTTCACCCCGAGGTAAACACTGTGCTTTTCATTACGAATACGAGGAAACTAAAAATAAAATAAAAAGTTTGTAAAACCTGAGTCGTCGTACCTATGATTTTAAGTAGGTATCTTTCTTCTGATTTAGGCGGTAAAAGGTATTCCACTACAGCTTTAGCCTCTTCTCTTATGAAATTAGGCGTTAAATCACTATTTTAATCTGATAAACATAACATGTTAATACAAATCTCTGTTGTACGGAAATGTAAACAAAACTCGAAAAAACCAACGACTGATTGCCACTTTCCCGCCATTTTGTTTTTTTTTCTGCGGCCGGCCAGCTATTCAGCCTCATTAATGAAAAATTAGAAATTAATTGTAATCTTTTAAAAATAAAGTATTTTAAAGAAATAGTTGAACAAATAAATCACTTAAAATATAACATTATTTAATTAATACTTGTCTTTAAGTTATTTCAATTTTATATCGCGCTGTGATTGACTGGCCGTATGGAAAATTGGAACATGATTCAATAGAAATGTGAAGGTAGAACTAGTTTTTTTTTTTAATAATTTGACAGCTGTCAGTTGTAAAGTAAAACTCCCTAGGGATGAAAAGTATCACTTTCAGCCCGCTCCTCAGGCAACTTCAGACCTACTTTCAGAGTATGAGTAATGAAAAAATATTTTGATGCGTTTATTTCTTCAAATCTATTGAAGAAATAAACGTTTTCAGAACCCTTTAAATTGGGTTTAAAAAAGTTAATATAAAATTTATAAATACCTAGATCTAAAGCAAATTATAAACAAATATTTTCACACAGTGACAAATTGTGTTTAAGTTCGTGGAAATAAACAAAAAGCTGGAGATTTGACTAAATGGTCCAGAATCTAAAATAGACGGTAGATACGTAGACATGTTGCAATGGAATGGAATCTAACTAATTTAATGATGTATTTATAATTTCAGAATTTAAAGGAAATATTATTTTACCAATATACAAATGTAATATACAAATTATTTTATTTCAAATCCTTTGTATTTATTTGATACTGAATTATACAAAAATATAGAGGCGAACTTAAGTACCTATTGTCTACCAGTCAATCTTTGGACGATACAGAGACAAATAGTGGTAGGTGCAATATTGAGTTTTGATCGCGATTAGTAAATCATAATAATAATTTATTTAACTCAGATAATACAATCCATTATTGTACCAGACCAGTCTTCGTTTCTCATGCTTTGGGGCAAAACTTTGCCATAGTTTTATTTTCAGGTTTAACTAGAATTCATAAATATTCTAGAAAAAAATATTTAGTGCTGGCCTAATTTGCACTAGACCCTTCACGATGAGCTGCCAGTGGATTAAACTGTATGTAACTACTTAATCCTAAACACTATTTTATTAAATAATATGTGCACAAATTCCTAATGAGCATCTACCTGTTATACACGAGCAGTAATATTGAGCGATGGCATCTTGAACCTACTTCTTCATTCTTCTTCATTTCTGTTGACTAGAACATATACGTAATATGTACTTGCTCGAAAATGTCTAGATTGTATTTTCACATTTCCAATAAGCAAAACGCGGTTAGGATACTTTTTTTATACGAAGTTCCCCGCCTAACTACTACTTTCAGGCTCCATCATCATATCAGTTTAATAGCACCTTTTAGCCAAAGTACATCTCATGACAATACTAAAAAGTCTAAACACGGCTAGGATACATTGATTTACGGAGTTCCGGTGCCCACCTTCCGTCTTCATCAGATTATTTGGATATTATTACCTACTATTTATTATAACCTTTATTGTACACCAAATAAACAAGAATACCGGACAAACATTTAAAAGAATAAGTGCACAATGGGCGGTCTTATCGCACAGGGCGATCTCTTACAGACAACCTTTGGATGAACTAAGAGAAAGGAGATAGATTTAGGATATACCCATCCCTCTCTTCCTCAAACCTCTCTCTTCTCTCTCTCTTCTTCTTCTCTTCTTCTGATATACAACATGTTACAAAGCAATTTTATTTGTTACGACAGTTCTGCTATGATTCTTTATGGAGTTTCGTTCATATCTTCCAAGAATATTTCTATGGTATCAATTTGGAAGTATAAGATATCCTAACTAATATTATAAATGTGAAAGTGTGGATGTTTGGATGTTTGTTACTTAATCACGCAAAAACGGCTGAACGGATTTGGATGAAAGGAGAATGAGCAACTTACTATGGCATTTGGTTGCGCAACTTTTGACTCAGTATAGTAGTGAAAATTAGACACAAAAAAGGGTTAGTGTCATACTTTAAAACAAGGTTAAATTCAAACTTAAATATTGTAGGGCTTTTGAAAAAAAAAATAACTTGTGTACCTGTTGAGGTTATGTAGGTTAGGTTATGTTACCATGGAATCCGTTGCTTCTCTGATTTGGCATCTAGGGAGCGGGTGTGCTAGAGTCTGTGCGGAAAGTAAACCATCGTGGGATTTGAGGGCGCTGCTGTAGATAATTATCGTTTTTGTTATGTGAGCAACATTGTGACGTCATTATAGTGCGACTGTTAAATCTTGATATTTTGAAACTATGTTAGACTAGCTTCTTCCAGCGGCTTCACCCTATAATAAAAATTATCCCATTGGCTGAATTTGCCCACCTAATGAAACTGCAAAGTTATAGCTTATGTGCTATATTATTGCAATGTTTATGATTAAGTTCATCTGTCAAGTAGTTTTTGCGCGACACATCCACACATACGAGTACCTCCATTCATCTTCACAAACTTTCGCATTTATAATATTAGTAGCCTATTTATTGAACTTGCTCACGTGATGAAACTTAGCAAAAATATAGGTTATAAGCTATATTATTGCAACGTTTATCATTAAGGCCCAAGCGCCCGAAAAGTGCCATAAAACAGTGACTTTCTGAAGCCTACTCCTCGGTAACGGCCAGGATAATAGGTTTGAAAAAAATATATGTTTATTAAAGATTCATGAACAACATTTGATTTTTTCGCGCTATTAATACTTTTGTCTAAAAAAAATATACAGCAATTTCGCAACTTTTCGCAACTTTTCCCTACTCCTTCGAAACGGCTTGGACCTTTACAAACATTTTTACACATAAAATTGGTGGTTAAATATTCTTCAAAGTGAACATTGCATATGTAAATCAATCAATATTTCGCAAAGAAAATGGATTTAAAGCGCTTTCCGGGCGCTGCTGGCCGCAAATAAATGCACAGATTTGCGTACTGCCGCCTAGGCGAGTGCGAGAGTAGCGTCCACATAATTTCGGTCAGATGGTTCAAGGGACTATAAGACTTAAATTCATCCGTTTATAAGTTTTTGCGTAATGAGTAACAAACCGTTAATTGTGGCGACACCTGAGTGAGGCCTATGTCGAACAGTGGATCTCTTTCGATTGTAATGATGATGAACATTTAAATGCAAACACGAACCGGTAAAGGAAAATAGCGTGAAGAAACTGCTGTAGGTACTGCCTATCTAGGTAGGTTCCACCAACGACTACTTACCCAGTTCCAACGAAAATGGTTCTATCACTTTGACTGGGATCGGTCTATTATCACTGACTGGAATATTGTAGCTAACAGCAAGTTTATGTTTACCCTAGTTAAATATAAAGGTAAAAATGGGACACACTACCACTTTCTCGTTGCCTTCCTCAGTAAATTTTTCTCTTTTGCTAATCAATGAAAAGTATGAACTTAATAACTATGAAAATGAAGTACACTTAAGAATTTGTAATGTTGCTTCGTAAAAAATCTGTTTAGCCTGTAAGGGACCATCTCGTATATAAGATCCTTGGCATCACTTGGTTGTCCGTCTGTTTATTTGTTAAGACCCTTTAACTCAAGAACGCTTGGAGGTATCGAGTTAAAATTAAAACCATACACTCAAGTCTGCAGTCTTTTGAAGTTGTGAAAAAATCAGACTTCTGAGTTAACGAAAAAAAAGATACGGCCGTTTATGTCGCAAAAAAACGTATATTTCGATACTCAAGGGAATCAAAGTTCATAGGGTGAATCCCGTTGACCTAGAATCCTGAAATTGGGCATAAATCAAGGTCTCATAGAACAAGTACAGGGAAAAATCTGAAAATTGTAAATTTGTAGTTCCGCCAATTGATTTCATAGGTAAATTTGTACAGAATTCTCAGTGCACAAGTCCGACTCGCACTTGCCCTTTTATATTTTTGTTACTGTATCCTTACTCAAGCCTGAAAAGAAATATTCTAAGTTAGTCGAAACGCATTATAAATTCAAAGTATCAATACTCTGTATACTAGCCATCGAAAATATTGACCAAAACAAAATAAACAAATATCGTCATGTTAAAATGAATTTCCATATAATTTATATATATTTGGAGATAACAGGGACAGGAGTTTACTTATGAAGTCTAAAAACATAAAAATAAAAGTGTTACGTACCAAAAAAACAGTATACCAATGTTTCCCAAGTTCGTGACTTTGTTTTGATTAATAATGGTGTGATTTGCCATTTGTTATCTTTGGCAAAACTGTAATATATTAAATATTATTTCCCTTGCAGCTCAGTGAAATTTTTTATCACATTTCTGAAGATTTCAACTAAAAATCACAATAAAATAACATAATAAGCAAACCGGTGTCAACATTATATGACGTTTGGCATTTGACGGATGGCTGGGTTGGGTTGCTACTTAAAATCTTTAATTTTGTTTTCACTTTACGCCACGACGGTTCTTTTATCGCACAGACAATAATAAAAGAGAACAGTTCACACAGCGCGACATGTTTTACGTCTAGAACAAATCACCGTGAACGTAAAAAAAATCTTTTAACAATACACTTCGCAGCACACGCACGAAAAGAGTCGCATTGCTCGATGTAGGAGATAGATTTGGAGGAATCTTAAAACTCAACTCGACACGAATTTATATTTGTTAGCAGAGAAAAGCTAAAACCATAATTCTCGGCTTAACCGTCTCACGTTAGTTAACAAGGTAAACAGAAAATACCATTTTGTTTGACATTTTATCGAATAGTGTTGTGACCAAACAATAGATTACGGACGCGGAGTCATGACTATAGATTATATCTTAATTGTTTTATTTTTGCCTAGAAATTGCTTTTTAACGCAAGAAATAGTAACATAATTGAAGAATAAAGATAATGACAACTCTTAATACTTTTTAGTTGCGATTGTAGATTATTTTGTTGTTCCACGATTTATGTTAACGGTTAATCGATCGATTATAATTGAAAATAGAGTCGCTTCACTATTATGCAACAAATGACGTATTTATTGTATTAGATACTAATTTAAATGAAAATAGAAACCTCACAAATGATTTCATTGAATTTAGGTAAAACATCATTAAAAATAATATTATGAATTATACATTAACTCTAATAGCCATACGCGTCAAAAAGTGAAACTATTGGTGCCCAATTTCCTTTGGCATGCATACAGCCTTTGACATGAAAAAGAACATAGGCTACCTTTTATCCCGATTCCTTAAGTACATCATGCCACGCGGGCGAAGCCGCGGGCAAAAGCTAGTCAATAATAAAAAAAATCAAAATCGGTCCACAATCGAATGTTAAATCGGTGAACATCCATAAAAACAATTGCATACAGCCGAACATATTACCTCCTCCTTTTTGAAGTCGGTTAACAATCATAACATATCAAACAACAAAAACTAGAATGTTATTATATCATAAAACCAAAATTATAAAAACTGTCTTTATTAGTTATTCAAAACTATGCCTCAAAATATAGTTTAAAAAAGTTTTTATGAAAACATTCGAGATAAACATTAGAGAACGAAGTCGCTCTGACAGAACGCTAGTTTAGTCTAAGGGCAGACAATGATTACTATAATATTAAGGCTTATAGTCCCTTGAACCATCTTGCCGAAATTATGTGGACGCAACTCTCGCACCCGCCTAGGCGGCAGCACGCAAATCTGTGCATTTATTTGCGGCCAGCAGCGCCCGGATAGCGTTTTAAATCGATTTTCTTTGCGAAATATTGATTGATTTACATATGCTTTGTTCATATTTAACCACCAATTTTTATGTGTAAAAATGTTTCTAAAGATCCAAGCCGTTTCGAAGGAGTAGGGAAAAGTTGCGAAAAGTTGCGAAATTGCTAAATATTTTTTTTAGACAAAAGTATTAATAGCACGAAAAAATCAAATGTTGATAATGTTGTTCATGAATCTATAATAAACATATATTTCTTTCAAACCTATTAACCTGGCCGTTACCGAGGAGTAGGCTTCAGAAAGTCACTGTTTTATGGCACTTTTCGGGCGCTTGGGCCTTAACATTACGGAGAAAAAATGACTACATGACTATGTATTCGTTTCTGAAAATCGTTGGCATGACCCAGTTGCGCTGGTCCGGATGTTTATTTTTCATTAGATCTTGAAGTTAATTTTGAACTCATGAATGAAATCCGCACGGCAACAGCTGCAATCAAAGCAAAATCACCGAAAGCAAAGCGCCTAGACTGTATCTGGCTCCGTTTGTGTACTTTTGGGCTAATTCCAAATTATTTCACATGTGTGGATTTCGGTAAGGCTTTCAATACGGTAGAGCATTTTCTATGCGCATTATCTGAAATTTCTAGAAAATGTATCTACGAGTATCTACCTAATTCTTAAGTTTCTATGTTTTATTTTGAATTTAATTACATACTAAATATACTCCGTGTTCTTCATCACGTGTGAAGGCGTTGTAATTGTTTTGCATGTCCTGCATACTCACGCGCCATTGCAACAGAGCTTCGGCTGCGTTATTATTAGGTTCACTAGTGTTATTACTATTATTGTACATACACCTATAATGATTCAATATTTTATTATGCATAATGTTGTGTTAGGTCACGGATGAACAGCTGTGTTTATTATAAATTGGAGCTGTACATTTTTCTGGTAGTTATAGATTATTTATTATGCTTTCTGATAATTGCTTTCCTTTTGAGCTAAAGTTGCACTGATCTCATTTGATTGCTCTGTAGTCCATTCACCGGCTGTAGCGGTGTCAACTCATTGGATAATTATGTTAGTAACGTTAGCCAACTAGTCGGCGTCATCCCACCGACTAGTACTTTTCCGTGTACATATTTTATTGCTTTTAGTGCACTAACTGTAGGCCGTCATCTTGATGATATGCCAGTAATACATTGTCTTATTTATTTATTCATTATTTCGTCGATGTGTTGATGACAAATTGGTTTCCAAAATATATACTCAACTTCAAATCAGAAATCGGAGGTCGTTCCCCATTACTGGTTTAAGTATTTGAATATGTGTTTTTCTCAGACTCTACTTCAGCCTAAAAACTTATCAAATATTTTTCATTCAAGTCAGATTTGAAACGATCTTTTCTCTAAATACTCTGCTATACATTGAATTCCTGAGAATGTACTGGTGGATGCGTGGTTGTGGTGTAGCTATAGCTAACTAGTTGTTTTTATTCTGCATAAAAATACTTCTCATTAGATTGTCCGAGATTGGAACAGTGCCTAATACATGGCAATGACCTCGCCTCTTAAAATTAAAAGACACAAACGATAGCAACACGTCATTTGTAAGCTGATGGACGTATTTTGATTTTGGTAGAATCTTCTATATGTAACTTTTGGGCGACTGGAACATAAAATTGAAAATCTTGAATGTATCAAAATTAGGTTTTTGATGAAGGCTTTAAAAGAATACCTTTTCAATAGCTTAAGCATATATATGGTGAACCATTATGAATAATTCTGTCAGTGTTCCTGTAATCGTAATAGATGCATAATGATTGAATGTTTAAACAACAGACGGAAGAGCCAAAGCATAGAGCTTAGAACATTAACTTTTGACAAACAAATCTTGACAGCGTACTATGCTTGCCAGATGCCTAATTGCACCTCTAATAAGACAAAAATAAACCATGATTCAAATAAGAACAACCATACCTTTTAGGAGGTACTGGTTGTTCTAAGCTTATATCATCACATGTTTGGTTAAGTAAATTTAGTAGTCGATAAATATTTGCTTACATTGACGATGTTGTACTAGTAAAACGTATTCATGCTCTTGGGGTAACATAAAACTGGTAAAAAGCTATTAAATTAAAAGCAACATCGGCCACGAATTGGACGTTACGTGGGCTCAAGCGTACGCCAGTACATCGTAAATATAAACTAGAAGCCATCGCGACTTCTTCGTTCGCTATATTGGTCAGTTTATTTTCTTGTACTATGTTTAACGATATTTATTGCGTTGAACCTGTAAAAATCAACAACGAACGCAAACGGCCGTAAAGTAAAGAAACAATAGATACCTGTCAAACATAGAACTTGAATGTAGTCCAAATGGATTTGAATAACATTAGAGAATAATCATGACGCGAGTACTGAATTCGTTTCTGAATCAGAATTTTTATTGACAATATAGAATACTAGGAATTCATACTTTACATCAAGTATCATACTTACTTCGATGTAAACTATTTAATTTCAACTCTTCTTACCATTGTAAACCATCGAAGATATGAAATTTGATTTAGAAACTTGATTTTTTTATTAATAAACTTCAGATATTTTTGGAACAATCAGAAATGTAACTTAACAGCTGTTTCTTATCCCTTCGTCTAGTTTGGAGCGTGTCAGTCATATATATCGGCTACAGTGCTACACAAACTAAATCACCAAGCTTGACATAACTGATTTCGGGAGCCAAATTTAAGACACTATTAGTAACATCAGTCAGCACTTTAATATTTTCAGTCTAAGAATATACCGCGTTATTTTTGTAAAATATTTAGCTTTTGCAATAAATTTTATCTGCCACGTGTTATCTGGGATAGTCTTTACCACTATTAAGACATAATACTGTTTGGGAATTGGTTTGATACATTAGAAATCTTACAGTTATTAGTAGATTTTATAGCAATAGCGATTTTTTATGTACGAGTAACATTATATTTAAATCGCTGTGATGGCAGATATATGCGTTATTTTGTATATTTTGCTCCAAAGATATGCCAAAGACGCGCACACACTGTGATATCGAACGTATGAATGTCTTCAGAAAGTCAAGACATTTCTGTTACTCTAAAAATTTAATGCCAATCTTTTTACTTTGTCTTGATAAATCAAAATTATACTGCAGTTCTAAAATGAGAATTCCGTAACTTCGCATTCGTCAAAAAAATAATAAATGTTCTATATTTTTTGTTAGATTTGATCAAAGTTTTTATTTACGTATATATTTTTTATTGTATCACTTTTTTTTACATTATTTATGTTGTTGTACACTGACTTTACATCTTTTTCTTTCGCTCAGTCTATCCAAAGGTTGGCTGTAAGAAATAGCCCTGTGCGATAAGACCGCCTATTGTACACTTATTTCTAAGCAATAAAGTATTTATTAATAAGATTTTTGCATAGACTGTGATGATTATGGTGCACAATCTATCCAAACATGTTGTCTATATGTCACACAATTTGTATTTACTATGTTGCAAGGACTCAAATAAATCAGTTATTTACACAGTTATTTGGTTCACTGATTTATTTCGCTACGAGTTTCTGCCAGCAGCTCCGCCCGCCTGATAGTCAATAATTATCCCAAGGAGACATAATCCCGCGATAAAAGTATCAATATATAAAAAGTCATATAAAAAACATATTTGCTATTCTAAGACATAACCTATACCTTGTGAGCCATATCCCATAAAAATCCAATCAGTCATTTAAGCGTGAATGTAAATGATAATTTGATGTGTATTTTGTAAATTGATTACAAATAACACTATTACACGTTTATTGTTTTTCGTTAATTTAAATTAGATGAGACCGGTGTTTCCGAACTGACTACTCTGAGACAAAACTCAGAGATTGAAGGGTAACAATTTAAACAGCACACGCATTACACAAAAACTCTCGTCTATAGAATATTGTCGTGATGAATATGAGTTGTTAATATTGTCCCATGATAAATGGCGATTGCCGATTCTACATAATATACCACTCTAATTAACTAGCCAGAACGTATGTACGGTTATGAGAACTATTCAACGTCATGTTTCCGTTTTTCATGAAAACTTTGGCATCGGTGGAACATGTTGGACGTCTGTATAAACGAGTATAAATTTTATAACTAATCTTTAGTGCTTCCCACTTATTAATTAAGACATATCAATTTTTCTTAGACTCAAATACGACGGCAAAAAAACGGAAAACGCTCCTAAATATGAGAGTGAATATTTCGGTATCGTTCATAAATCATTTTCTTAAACAGATGCAAGAAGCTGTGTAACGTGTGACAAGGTACTAGAAGAATTGGAAAAGATAGATGATGACACGGACACATTCGGAGTGGACTTCGTCAAGATCAACGACAAGCGGCTGGCCAAGCAGTATGGCATCACGAAATTCCCCGCTCTCACGTACTTCCGTGAGAAGGAACCGATCATTTACGAAGGTCAGGCCGTCACTATTATTAATAATTGTGTAATTCGAACATAATCTAAAGTAAGTGATTATTAACTAGCGCTGGGCCTGGCGTGCACCCATGGCAGGCTGAAGTTAGGCAAAAATGTTGCACTGAATTTCATTATGACCCGCTTGTCTATATAAGGTTCAATTTCTACATTTGTGACCGCGCGATTTGCACTCAGGAGTAGCGACAGACTAACACCGTGAGCGGTGGCTGGTCGCAACGACTCATGGCTGACTTTCAATTATCTTGCAGTAGCTGTGAAACGTAGAGAATGCTCTTCGGGTGTTTCCCTTGGGCTAGCTTGAATCCTTTACCACCTTCAAGATTATGGTATTTAACTTCGTCGTTTCGCTCTTGACCTAAAGCTCTGAACTCCTTCTCTACGCTCGGGAGTTACATCTGAAATCCTTTAATACAGTCGAGATTTAGAATGTTGCCCATGACTTAAGACACTGGTTATCTACCGATGTTGGTGTAATTTAAAAATTTTTTAATTTATTTTAGGAGATTTTTTTTTCTTACAAGGGATATTGTGGGTAATTTAACGATCATAACGATCATATCAAATAAATTGAAATGGGGCAGCATCTAATTGGACTTTTAAATGATACAGACATTAGCAATTGAAGACGCCATGAGTACTGATCAATAGAAAAAGGTCTGAATTAAAGGCTTTCTATGGAATAGTTACAAAATAACGAAAAAATATATATACAGGAACTATTCTAAAAATATTTTTTTTACGATATCGCAGAAAAAACTAACTGGGTGGTCTAAATGAATGATGAGATCAAATGCCTAAAATAAAAGTTGAATCCAAAGAATCAGCTAATTAATTTTCATAGTATATTCTGTTCTGTATATACGAAATATATTTTACAGCTGTAAGTGGTTGACCCAAAACGCAAACCACATTTCATTTAACATATCATGCGGCTAAAATTAATTGTGAATCAGTCCTGGGAACCTTTAATTATTGTTTGATATTAAATTCGTGTAAATAAATATCTGTCTCGGAGCCTGCAAGCTAAGGATACCTTCAAACAAATTACGAGGCAAATTACAAAGAAAAACATTAATGGTCAATTAAATGAGCTACTAAAGCTTTCTGCGAACGTTAGCTGACGTTTTATTATACAACTAATTATAAACGGTGATTCAAGAGAACTTCCCTTGATTGTTAAATTTATAACTGGGCTCTTATACCGGATTTCAGCTATTTATAAAAGGTGTGATTTAATCTCTCTGAAATCTTCAATTTGTTTTGCAACGTCCTCGGTTTTATATACCATGGTTTTCAGAATGTTTTTTGTAGCGATTTATCAAATATCTTTACTTTGTTTTTACAACCGTTAATTGGAGTGGTAAAATATAAAGAGAGGTCTATGTCTAATAGTCGAAGAACTTAGGTTTAGAATAATTGGCATATCTATATAATTCTGCATACCTGCTTTGCCCTGCGTGCGACCTATCTGAAACCATATAGATATACTAATCAGATCTATCAAACATTGTAAATTCTAGGAGATCTCATGGACGAAGAGAGTGTCCTGGATTTCTTGACGAGTTTAGAAGCAATGGACCTTCCTGACCGGATAGAAGAAGTCAACCAAAAGATCCTGTCGAAGATCATCGAGGACACAGACTATGTAGCCGTTCTCTTCTGTAAGTATTGGAGTGTTACATTCTGTGTTCTTGTCATCGTATCTTAGCAATTGTGGTAAATTCGACCCATTTTTCAACTAACCATCGTATAATCAAAGTGATACTGTAAATTCTTTCGACGTAGCCCTGTCGAGTAGTTAATCTTCCTCTCAGTCGTGTACATCGTAATTGTTAGTGGAGGTTAGAACATGCGTCTGTATATTGTGCAGTGTGTTTTGATTGTGTTTTTGACGTAGGTCCTGATCACAAAAGTTGCGGCCCTTCAAACAGTAAGTAAGATTCTCAGCTGGCGGCATGTCTCCTTGTAATGTCAGCTTGGCTGTAATTCTTCTCGCTTAGTAGACTAGTATTTGTGTACTTTATGTCATTATACGTGCTTCTCGCTTATATTGGAACCGGTAACGATATTGGTAATTGGTGCAGTTCATAAAGGCCCCGTTGTGTAAATCCACAATCGATGATGAATATGGCTAATTAAAATTTTGGCTCAGATACAACATATTGAGACGATGTGATTCATATAGCAAATTATATTCAACCATCATAATCTAACGAGTATTATTTAATCATTTTAACTATTACAGATACAGTTGCATTCATAGCAAACAAAACGTTAACGTTACACTCTTTAATTTGTTGAACTCTGCGCAATAATTGACTGTCTATCTGGAATCTTACTGTTTCTTTTTAGACATTGTTCGTATATCTGGTCTAAGGGAAAATTAGAATCAAAAACGCGTTTGCATTATCGGGCCGTGAGGCGAGCCATTTCGGCTGTGCTATTTGCGTCTTGCCAGCAAGCTCGGATTGACGGACCGACATGTCACGACTACAGCGTCAGATGAGCATTCTCCCTCCTTAACGACAGTAAAAACTATAAAAAAACAAAACTGTGTACATCATTAACGATACGTACTTATAGGTTATAATGGAGTATGTTAGAAAAGCTGTCTAAAAACAAGATCATACGATGACCTTGACCTAAATATGTGATGCAGAGTCTCGTATCTACGGCAGGCCGTCAAATATCGTTGTTTATAATGCCTTCCTATTTATAAACGTTTGAAATGATGCAAATGTTCACATCATCAGCAGCGTGCGTAACAAATGTAACAAATAAGAAACCCTTAGTACTGCTGTGGCGATCTTGTATAGACCCCGAGGACATTGATTTAATTTAACCGTTTTTCAACACGATGGTTTCTGAAAATCCCATTAGATGTGCGCACTCGATATAGTCCCGCTTAAAATAATAGTTTTAGAGATATACATAAGATTTTTTGGCAAAGCGGCACCACCACACATAAACCTAATAGGTTTTGCACGACATAAGCTTTATTTGCACACTAAATTTTTAATTTTAACACACAGCCAAATTCAAAGGCAATTATTAGGCATTTAACTGCACCGCTTCACGTCCGAGGCATGACCTAGAAAGAGATTTGGGCGAGTCATAAAATAAAGCAGAACGTAACATGTTACAGACAAGCCGGAATGTAAGAAATGTGCAAAGGCTCTGCAAGAGCTGGAAAACATTGACGACGAGGCTGACCAACTTGGAATCGGTTTCGTGAAGATCCACGACGAAGAACTTGCCGAGGAGTACAATCTTGGAGACTTGCCAAGACTGGTGTACTACAGGCATCAGATACCTATTATCTATGAAGGTTTGTGACTCATATTTTACGTTTTGCTGACGCTTGCATCACGGAAACGGGATGGTGTTAATGACGATGGTTACTGGTTTACGTCAAGTCTCACCACTTTCTTTTATATGTAATTGTAATCGTAATTGAAATTTAGGTTAATGTGAGATGGTAAACTTTTAGTAAACTTCAGCTAATAGCCCAGACTACAACTTTGGCTTACGAGTATTCGAGTTCTATTTATTTTCAAATCTTGAATTACTCACAATTTCTAAGTAAATAATTCTAAACAAGTTCCCGTGTGTATTTCAGGTGAGCTAAGCAGAGAAGAGGATGTACTGGAGTGGTTGATTGCTAATAAGTCTACCGGTGATGAAGAGGATGTCATTGAAGATGTTACAGCAAAGACTTTGAATACCTTAATCGGGAATGTAGACAACCTTGTCGTACTGTTTTGTGAGTATTATAAACCAGATCAATAAAGTCTTTTCTTCTGATTATTCTTAATTTTACAAACATTTAGACCTTAATATGTGTTAATCCTGTCAAAAAATATAAGATTCAGAAAAGTTTTACTGAAAAGCTTCTCTCCAACACATTGAAAAAGTTCCTAATATTTTCTGAAAGATCTATAACCTGCCTTTTCCAGACGACCACGGCGACGAAGAATCAATGACAGTTTTGGCTGAGCTTGAGAAGATAGATGATGACTGCGACCGCCATGGTATTCAGTTCGTCAAGATTGACGACGTCAAGGCGGCGAAAGACTTCGGTATCGATGACGTTCCATCCATCGTCTACTTCGAGAAACAGATTCCTAACGTTTACGACGGTAAGAGTATTTAAAGAGTAGTGTTGGCTTTTTCAGGGTTATATTTCAGCAGTTCGATAATAATCTGTTTTTATCAGGTGACCTTGAGAATGAAGAAGAAATCCTAGAGTGGCTTGTTGAACAGCTAGAAAAGGACGAAATCGAAGATGTCACCGATGAAATGCTAGATCGTCTCATCAAAGATGGCAAGACTGTCGCCGTGTTGTTTTGTAAGTACATTTCTTGGCAAAAACCGACCATAAACTTCCCTTGAGATTTGTCACTGAAGGCCATGTTTTAATGTATCTTGCAGATGATAATAACGACCGTAAATCACAGAAGGTATTAAACGAACTGGAGAATATTGATGATGAGTGTGACCAACTTGGTATTGCGTTTGTGAAAATTGATAATGATGACGAGGCTCAAGAATACGGTATTGAAAAGGTGCCCACGTTGCTTTACTTTGAAAAGGGCATACCGACCTACTACGAGGGTAACTTAGAAGAGGAGGAGAAGGTCCTGGACTGGCTTAGGCATCAGACTGAAAGTGACGAAATCGAAGATGTCACCGACGAGATGCTGGACCTGATCATCGACAAAATGCATTACGTTGCCGTCCTGTTCTGTAAGTACTTTTTTAACTTTTATACGCACGGCCTTAACATTGGCTGTGTAGCTTGAAACAATGCCAGGTTTTTAAATTGCCACATGTCTAAAAATAGGGAATTTCATAAATCAGTACAGAACTCTATCAAGAACTGACATATAAATGAAATACAGTTCTTCGAATTTCTTACAGACGACAAGGACCAGAAGAAGAGTCAGAAGATATTGGCTGAGCTGGAGAACATCGACGATGAGTGTGACCAGAATGACATCGCTTTCGTCAAAATTGACGATGATAAGGAGGCTAAGGAGTACGGTATCGAGAATATTCCCACTATGGTGTTCTTCGAGAGGGGAATTCCTCACGTATATGAAGGTGACTTGCTCAAGGAAGAAGAACTGTTAGGGTGGTTGCTTCACCAGAAGCGTCACAGCGAGATCCCCGAAGTCACAGACGAAATGATGGACAAACTTATCATTAGCACACCTTACTTGGCCGTGATCTTCTGTAAGTATAAAATATAGATAAATTAATTTAATGTTTAAGACTGAAATAGTCTTTATTTAAGAGGTTAATGTGTGTTGCTCACGTAAGTTCTGACGTAAACCTATAAAGCAATTGGGGAGTGTGGGTGCACTTCCCACTATAATTTAAACAAGCTGTGGAAATCAAAATAACTGTTTTGTGTCTTTGTGTTGTTGTTTTGATCGCCTGAAATATAATATTTTAACGTCGAATGGACCAATCCTTTATTTAGAAAGTTAAACTTGATAAAGTCGTAAAGTTTTATTTAATTCACATATTTAACTCAAATGGAATTATCATCATATTCCTGGCCTTGTCAAATTTTAAAAGGGGTCGGTGCTATACGTTTTACTCTTTTATTGTGTTCTGTCAACCGTCATGCTATCACTTCTCACACAATCCATCTTTGACCTTCCTATTTTTTTTTAATGGAACAAGTTATAAAAGGCTTAAAATATCTAAATTAATACACACAACCTAATATTTCAGATGACAAAGAAGACAAACAAGACATTAGAATCTTAAACGAATTAGAAAACATCGATGACGAACTAGAAAAGGAAGGCATCGTCATCGTACGAATGGACAATGAGAACGAAGCTAAAGAGTATGGTATTGACCATCTACCAACCCTCGTATACTTTGAGGAGAACATCCCTGCTATATATGAAGGAGACCTTATGAATGAAGATGAAGTTCTGGAGTGGCTGATCGAACAGAAGAACAGTGCGACTATTGAAGAAGTTACTGATGAGATCTTGGTTGAACTTATTGAGGAGCATGAATATGTGGTGGTTTATTTCAGTAAGTATTTACAACTTTTATTATATAACCTGAATATTTGCTAATTTTCATGTACATTTGAGTATGGGCTGGGAATTCGAGAAAGCTTTGGAAAGCAGTTCCGTAATTATACCATAAACTTATTTTTATTTTGGAATATTCAAGGTGTTAATTTATTGTGGTCGACTATAATAAAAACAAGCATTACTTATAGGTAATTGTAAAAGAAGTTATTAATGCATTAATTTCTAGAACTACAATCTTACGTAACATGTGCTGTTATCAATTTCACTTGGAAGTTGGTGTGGCACCTCAGCCATAAATGATCTATGGAGAAAAATAACGATATATTCTAAACCTCCTTCCAGGCGGCAACTGCGAAGATGGTGAAGAATGCGACAATATCCTTGACGAGCTGGAGAACATCGACGATGAGCTCGATGAGACCGGCATCATCTTCGTCACAACTGAAGACATCTCGCTGGCCAAGAAGTATGGCATCAAGACCTTCCCTACGCTTGTGTTCTTCAGAAACAAGGACCCACTTGTTTATAAGGGTGAGTTTTCAACATCACATATGTATTTTCTTTTTTTTCTACTTTTTATTTGGCTAAAGGTACAAGCAGCAGGTGTAAGCAGTGGTAAAAGGCGACAATTTACAAAATTCAAAAATGGTATTGAACAGTTCGAGTTTAAATTCACTAAAGAAGCATAAAGTTTACTTATTTAGGGACCGAAACTGTCGAGAACATTGAATTATATTCACATGGATAAGAGTGCTATTCCTTATTTGGATACAGTAGTGATTTAAATCAACAACAACACACAACAATCATAATAACAATCATCATAATATTGCAACAAAAATAAAGGCAGTAGCATATACATCAGAATAACATGCAAGCTATATTTTATTTCGGGAGAAGTACTAATTCCACGTGGATGAAGCCGCGATTAGAAGCTAGTCTGCAATTACATTGATGAATGTAAGATAACGAGCACTCGAAACTTTGAAAGTAGTTTGCAGTGATTTCAAAACATACAATGCTTTTAATTTTAGGAGACATCGAGGATGAAGACGAGGTCCTTGCCTGGTTGACTGATGAAGATACCCTGGAAATCCCCGGCAAGATTGAAGAAGTTAACTCCAAGATGCTGGAGAAGATCCTAGAAGAGAACGATCACGTTGTTGTATTCTTCTGTAAGTATAAGATTGATTCTATGTTCTATTGATTTTAATGAGACTTTCGATACTATAGATTGATATTTGATGCTCTCTTCGAATTCGCTTAATCCTTCCCACATTATCTGCCCAATAAACGCGTAAGGAGCCAATCATGATTATGATTGGCTCCGAATCATATAATTTATAATAATGATTGATTGATAGAATCCCTCAACTTTGTTTTACAGACAAAGAAGGTGATAAGAAGTCCCAGAAGATCCTAAGTGAACTTGAAAACATTGACGACGAATGTGAAGAGAAGGACATTGATTTCGTCAAGACATCTGACGACGGCATTGACAAGGAGTATGACCTGTCAGAATTACCAGCCTTGGCTTTCTATAGGCACAAGTTCAGGACTATTTATGAAGGTGACCTGACCCATGAAGAAGCGATCCTCAAATGGGTACTCGAACTCCACGACTCGCAACCTGATGTCATTGAAAACGTCGACAGGAAGACTTTGAAAGATCTCATCAATGACGTTGAGCACCTAGCCGTCTTTTTCTGTAAGTGTGACTCTCGATTTATATCACATCACAGAAATATTATGCAACTAAAAGTTTTTATCGCATAAATTTGTTACTCACTCATGCTCAAGCGGCTAAACAGTTTGGTACACCATGTCAATTAAGAGGAAATAAGATACTTTTTATATGTTAATTTTACGCAGGGGAAGCCGCTGGAAGAAGTTATACATAAAAATGTTAAGGAAACCATTTAACTATTAAAATATTAAACATTATAAATCATTTTAAAATATTATGTGGTCTGGCAGTTGCCCAAGTAAAACCGATTTTAGAGTCTTCTATTCGTGTAATGGCTTACGGAATCGTCTAAATACCACAGACCACAGGAATTTCTTCACAATTATTTATCAACTGTGAATGTTAATATAGGTATATGTGGTCAATTGTAATGTAGACATGTAAACTGCGAAGGGCAGATACCATACTCAAATATTATCGTCTAGACAATTCGTTAGCCATATCTAAAGTAATATTTTTAAAATAAAGTTTGTAAGTTTGAATTTAGGAGGTAATCCCCGAAGCAACTCAACTGATTTGAGAAAGATTTTGCTTATACAATGCTACTGTCGTTGTGTTGCATTCAACATTAAAACTTGGAAATTTACCTGTCCTAAATTCTTTATTGTACACAAAAAAAGAGCTTATTTTAGGTGAGGTATTTATTTTTTACAAAAAACAACATTAAATTTAATACTTTTCTAATAGGTACCTAGTATTTCAAATGTTTGTTTGGGGATGAGAGAACGCGTGGTGGGAACATTTCTCTATCTCTATTCTAAGCGCGTATACTGGCTGTGACGTCACATTTCAGTTTGTGTAACCTGTTTCTGTGACTGGACAGTTTCAGTATTATGCTAGATTGGAAAGTTTCCTATGGGATCTGAAAAAATATTTCTATTTGCGATTTTGGATAAAGTCAAATAATCAATTGTACGTTTACTGTGGGGTATGCGACGGGGGTGAAACCGTGGAAAATAGCTAGTGATTATTAATGTTAGCCAATTTTTATTCTCTTACAGACAGTGAAGACTGTGACACATGTGACGATATCCTGGAAGAGCTGGAAACAATCGATGACGACACAGACAAGCACGGTATTCAGTTCGTTAAGTCCAAGGATGCCAAACTCGCCTCGGATATTGGTATATTCAGCTTCCCAGCTCTGGTTTACTACGAAACAGGTGTTCCTATCATGTATGACGGTAAGTGAAATGACCGTTTACATATGTTTCTTAATTATCTGTGTACATATATTATCCTTAATATGATTTTTACTATTGGTGTTGGCGACTATATTTTGTTGGTAATCATAGAACACGGAGACGTCTCAGTAGCCGCTGCTAGAGATGGTATTATCAATACTTTCCATACAAACAGTATCGCCGTTAATTCGCACTACAAAACAAGTATCATAAGGAAGCTGACGGCTTTGAATGGCATTTGGGACCGACGCTTAACGCTTACGCCTTTTCGGTACCAGTTACTGCTACAGCTATCTCTAGAAGCTGTCATCGCGGCGATTCCGTGCTCTGTCTCTGGTAATGTTATGATGATGTGTATATGCAATCTAACTTTTATCCTGTTTATAGGTGATTTAAAGAATGAAAATAAGGTTCTGCAGTGGCTTGTAGATCAAAAAAGTAAGAATCCACATCCATATAATAAACGTTTCTAATTTTATATCTGTTTAAGGTCGAAGGACTTTGTTTATTGTTAAAATATTTTGAAATTCAAAAGTATTACATGCATGACATCATTCTTGATATATTTCTATGAAACAAGTGTTACTACTTTACGCCTAAAATGCTGGATGTTTGAGCTATGTCATTTTGCATGACAGTTACTAATGCCTGCAGGTGAAGATAGCCATCGACATAAAAAAGCTAATATTAAATCGAAGGCCAATGCAGATGGTGATAAAAAATCATCGGGGTTCACGAAAGGTGACAATGTTGATGCATTAAAGAGAAATGCCCCGAAAAATTTGAAATCTGCGCAATGGAAAGCTACGGGATCGCTGAAAGCTGACACTGTTGATAAGAAAAGTCAACGAGGCAAAGTGAGTTCCAAGGAGGAGGATGATGATGATGACGGTGAAGTTGATGATGACGATGACGACGACGACGACGATGATGATGACGATGATGATGACGACGACGATGATAATGATGACGGTGATGATGATGACGACGACGACGACGACGACGGTGAAGACAACAACGCAAAGTTAGCGGCCATCAAAAGTATCCTAAAATTTAAAAACCCAAGTGATGACGCCACTTGGAAGAAAGTCGGTAAACTAAAAATTCGTTTCCCTGGTAATAAACCTGGCAAACATTCGACTGAAATTGACAAAGATGACAAAGACGATGATGATGATGACAATGACAATGACGATGGTGACAATGATGACGACGATGATGACGAGGACGACGATGACGACGACGACGATGACAATGACGATGATGTCGACGATGACGACGATGACGACGAAGACGACGAAGACGACGATGACGATGACGATAATGACGACGACGACAATGATGATGAAGACGATGATGATGATGACGATGATGATGATGATGATGATGACGACGATGATGATGAAGAAGAAAAAAGATCTTGGGCTCGTTCAAAAATAGGTAAAGTCAGTCGTCACAAGCAAGTTAAGGATGGTGATGATGATGACGACGACGACGATGATGATGATGATGAGGATGAGGATGATGATGATAGCAATGAAGATAGTATATTCAGTAGAATAAGACGAATGTTCTCAGGTAATTGAGTAGCGTAGGCCCCGGGACCCCTCGCATCACATCTGCATGGTCGCGTGTCGACTGGCCCGCATGGGACCCACTCTCTAGCTATCGCCTGCAGTCATTCGCGACCGCTTAATGACCAATAAATGTTTTCAACTCTTATACTTACTAACATTATCATTAGAAATAGCGCTTAACTGTTGGCGCAACGATTACAAACATGCACAGTATTAACGCAGTTAACCGTTACTTGTAATTACCGTATATACGGGTTGTAAACGAGATTTTTACTGACTGCAGGCGATCGCTGTTTCTACATTGGATTGGGGGCGAAACCGGCCGTCCCAAAACTGACTTACGAACCCTACCAGTGCTGTCCCACTAAAGTTCAGAGTCCGACAAAAGTAGCGAAGGCCACGCCGACCAAGGTGCCGAAGAAACTCGACAAGCAGCCGCAGAAACCTGAGAAGCCGGTCAAGGGCAAAAACAAGGCCCTCGCCAAACCAGACAAACCGACCAAAGGGAAAAAAGGTTTAATCGATAGTGACAATAATATTTGGTGGTGGTAAAGTTAATAATTGTTAGAAGTATCTTGCTCTGATATCCTCGGATATGAGCGCAAGTAGCGGCGTGCACGCTAGGCATCAAGTGGACACGAATGTTATCGTTACTGGCCCTCAGATTCTGATCCTCCCAGCTCTAATAGATCACTATGTCTAACTTTGCATCTCTGTCATGGCTATTAACATTGCTAGCTTTTCAATAACCTCGTGTCCCTTGATCCCTGCAAGCACTTAACAGGGTTGAATGTTGTAACACGTTGCACATTGGACTGTACTCGCACGTCGTGTCGTGTCCTATGTACGTACTGCACCCGCCAGCTGCCGACCGGTGCGAATACAGCCCACACTGATACATCCTCAAATTTAATGTGCTTTAATGTAAATTGAAGATCATGAGCGGACTAAATATTGGGATGTCTAGAGACATTGTAAGCAGGTGTACAAATCGTTATTTTCATTGTAAATTGATTCCAATATTTAGAAATTTAATGTAAATCAAGACGTAACAATAACAACGCAAGGCATTTCTCATTGTATTTTGCCGTGACATCTTGAAAGACTTATAATCGTTGTAAGGATTTCATGTTCATGTAGTTTTCTAGTCTTCATGGAATCTCATTATTTTGTAATGCAACATTTGATAAAATATTACTTTTTATTACTTATAGACATAAAAACTTCTAGTTCTTAATATTTTGTATCAACATTAAACTAATGAATTACTTGATTATTAATTTTCATAAGCGCAGTGCCGGATATCAGTGCAATAAATCTACTCATTTATCATTTGTTCAGTAACCGATAGGGGTCGGACCGTATTGGACGACGTCTACCACAAGTCGACCTGCATTATAAAGGTAGTTAGGTGACTGTCTGTCAACTATTGTTTCTATTGTAGACTAATGTTGTGATTAAAGTCGTCCAAAGCTTTCCGGTCGAACAGTGCTGGCGTTGAGTGACAAATATGTCGATATGTAAGTTGTATTGTTTGGCAGAAAATTCGCATGAATGTTTAATTTATTTATTTGTTACGTTGAATTGTTGAGTCGGCGCTGAAAAAACTTTTTTTTGTTAAATAAATACATTTTTCTATTATAAAAACTGTCATTACTCATTTCACACACGAATGATGTCAGCATGGTATTGCTGTAGTTGTATCCGCGCATGTCAATTATTGGATTTTACTGGTGAGTTTCCCAAATTATGAAATGGATGTGGTTTCTTTAAACAATTTAATTAGTTCATAGGGTTTTCAGCGTGAAGTATAATGTGAAACTATTTTAGGGGATCTGTTGGACGAATCTGAGGTGTTGGACTGGATGGTGAAACAGAAGGAAGATGAGAGTATAGAGGAAATTGATAGAGATCAACTGTTCAAGTATATAGAGACTAAAGAATTTCTTGCTGTTGTTTTTTGTGAGTATCTCAATAATGCATTGTATTCAGTTAGAAACCTACCAATACCTAGATAAGTTACATAGATAATACCAATGCATATAATACTTAAGCGTTTATATCCAAATAACACATTCCAGATAAAGAAGAAGATCCAAATAGCCCAAAAATATTGCGACATGTAGAACTAATCGATGATGAAGCAGCTGAATATGGAATCAAAATAGTCAAATGTGCCGATCGATTAATGGCGAAAAAATACGGGTTCCGTAACCCACCAGGCATCACATACTTTAGGAAAACAAAAGCAATCAACTATGACGGTGATATTGATGATGAAGAGGAAATATTAGACTGGCTAACGAATCCTGAAAACATGGAATTGACAGATCATATCGAAAAAGTCAATAAGAAAATGTTTCAGAAAATAAGGCAAACTTCAGATTACGTAGCAGTATTCTTTTGTGAGTTTTCTTTAATTACATAATATTCAAAATCAATAGTAAATTTAAAATTAAGAGCGTGTAAAAATATAATTTACTGTCAAAGTTATCAGTAGTAAAAACTCTAAAGCAGAATCTGGCAATTTCAAATTCTTAATTCACAAATAGAAGGGTTAGTTTCAAAGATTTTAGTAAAAATAATTCTGGTCTAGAATGTCCTATAAAAAACTGATACTCACAAATCCAATTGTATTGCACATAACACATGTTTTAGACAGTAATGACTGCAAACAGTGTCCTAAAGTGCTAGCGGAGATTGAGCACATTGATGATGACGCCGATGACTCCGGTATCAACTTCGTGAAGATTGATGATAGGCAGATGGCTAAGGAGTTCGGAGTGTTCGCTCTGCCTGCCGTCTTGTTCTTCAAGATGGGGTCGAAGGATCCTGTTATTTATGCTGGTATGGTTTATTTTGCAGCTGCTTGAGAGGTCAATGTCAGGCTTAGTGATATGTTTTCGTGATATCGTCTTCTTTTAAATTTTTCATATAATTACCAGTAATGAGTGTCTTGCTGTTATTGAGCTGTTCTTTACAGTTGATAATGTCTTTTAACCGTGTCAATTTTGCAGGAGATCTATATGACGAACAACAGCTCCTAAGTTGGTTGCTAACTCAAAAGAATCCAGCTGGAGATGTCATTGAAGCTCTTGAGGGTCAAGATCTTTTAGACTTGATAGAAGAATCTGGATCACTTGCTGTTTACTTCTGTAAGTTGCATGCTAGTGAGCGCATATACTTTTTTACTGCACATACAAGTACATCACACCACTAATTTTATATTCTGCTAAGCATTCACACTCTAATCGATTGTTTAATATTTAAGAAATATGAAGAAAACGACGAAGACGTGGAAGAAGATTGTATATATTGATATGTATATAAATTAACATTATTCGTGTATCTTTTATTAATGGCTCTTGCTTTTTATTAGGGAACAAAACGTTATGTGAAATGTGCACTCCGAAATTGATGAAAAAATCGTCGAAAAAGAAAGTAGACCACGAGGAGGATGAGGGACTGGATTCAGAGGGTACTCCTATCCCCTTAGAGCCGTGTCATTGAAAATAATATGTTCCCTTGCCATCGCAAAGATTCTAATGACCCTATATCTATGTAGCCATTACTTTTGTTGCATGTAGCATGAGCGCACTAAGAATAGGTACTTTAAGGTCTGGTTATAATTTGTTAGTTTAGTCCCAGTTTCCACGCCCACATGTATCGAATTTTTTAAGTGTTCAGCCTACGTACGCATCTAGATTGTAATTTATCAAGCGCATAAAGTATGATATTTTGGTTTTGGTTTTCGTAGCAGCCAGCACAGTTTAAATTTCCCATAGTGCACATAATAGTACCGAATGATCAAAACAGTTTGTCTATCCAATGAGATTTGCTCACAAAATGTTATAACACTTTAATTGGCAATAGATCGGGATGTTACAGATAGCCTGGACTGCGAGCAATGCGCCGGAATATTAGAAGAACTGGAGAATATCGACGATGACTGCGATAGACATGAAATCAAGTTTGTAAAGACTCAAGACTACTCCATAGCTGAATCTTATGGAGTAACAGATTTTCCAGTACTGGTATATTTTGAGAACAATATACCGAACGTGTACGAGGGATCTCTGGCTGAAGAAGAAGAAGTACTACAATGGTTGATTACTCAGAAAACTGAGGATCGAATCGAACTTATTACAAGAGTGATGTTGGAAAAAATGGTGGAAGAAACGCAGTACTTGGCTGTTTATTTCTGTAAGTATGAGCTGCTAATGAAATTCATCGAAGAATTTCTTTTATCATCACTAGATACTAATATTACCATTTTTCTTTAATTTAGATAAATTGAATTGCCATATATGCGACCACATTCTTGAAGGGCTTGAGGGCATAGACGATGAATGCGACGTTTACGGTATTCACATGGTAAAGATTCAAGACCCACAACTTGCCAAGAGATATTCGATCAAAACTTTCCCAGCTATGGTATATTTCAGGTAAATATCATTTCATAAAAAGAGTGTAAAATATGAATATCCCTAAAAAAAATTGTTTTTTTTTAGAAACGGCAACCCTCTTCTTTTTGAAGGTGATTTACAAAACGAAGAATCTATATTAGAGTGGCTTATTGATGATGATAACAGAGAATTGGCTGATGAAATTGAGTCTGTTAATGAAAGAATGTTGGAGAGATTGCTGTACGAATCACATTTGTTGGTTGTATTTTTCTGTAAGTATATTTTTGTAGCAGGCAACTACACAAGAAGAAGAAAATAATGATAATTTTACTCTAATTTTCTTTTTAGATGACGATGAAGACTGTGCAGAATGCGAAGAAATCCTAGAATCTCTCGAACAAATTGACGGAGAAGTTGACCAATTTGGTATTGATTTCGTCAAAATTGCCAGCCCCGAGGCAGCTGCTACTTATAACATTGTCAATATACCTTCTCTCGTATACTTCCGTAAGCAAATACCGATGTTGTATGATGGAGACCTTCACCAAGTAGACAGGGTCTTACAATGGTTGACATCTCAGGATGTCTTTGAAATCAAAAACGAAATTGAGGAAGTGAATCGTAAGATGTTGGACAAATTGTTGGAGGAGAATGAATTCTTGGCTGTTTACTTCTGTGAGTAGAATACAAATTAAAAAATCTTTAACGATATCTTTAAAAGTCATGGATTTTAACTGACTTTTGTGATTTTAGACGAAAAATCTACAGAAAGCCGCGCAGTTCTAGACAAATTGGAAAACATTGACAGTGAAACCGATAACCTGGATATAACGTTTGTGAAGATGCAAGACCCACGGTACGCTCGCAAGTGGGGAGTCACCAAGCTGCCAGCTATTGTGTATTTTAGGAAGAGATTCCCTAGTATATACAGAGGTAAGCAAAGTAATTCAATAAATTATAAAGGGAATATACATTATAAAGTGTCTTCAAAAGTTTGAACATTACAATATTTTCAATGCTGAGTATTCCTTCGGTTTAGTAACTCTAACTTTGGAAATCTATTAAAAACTGTTTCAAGTTATCTTCTAATAGTCTAAGATCCGATTAAGAACGACCTTCACCGGTCTGTTTAATGGATGAAACGTATTTTATTATAAATTTAGTGTATTAAATAATATATCGCGGGTGGGTTGCCTAAGAAATTCCTGGCCAGACTATTATTAATTTAAAATAGAAAATTTATTTTATTTTTAGAAAATTGCACAACCGTTATCCATACCAGATTTTTTTGCAGACAACACTATAACATCGTATTCGTAATGAAACAGCGTTTATTTTGATATAGAATTTGTTGTATATAAAAAAAAACACACCTGTTTATGTATACCTGTTTATACCTGGCAACCCATAGCTATGCCAGGAAACAAATAGGCAACCCAACATTTTTATGTTCTAAAGGCTTCACTCTTTCGGTTAGTATTAAATTTATTCGTTAAACACACCGGTGCATTTTACAAAAAAAAAAAAAAATGTTTGGCCAGGAATTTCTCAGGCAACCCACCCGCGTTATATTATTTAATATACTAAATTTATCATAAAATAGGTTTCATCCATTAAACAAACCGGTGAAGGTCGTTCTTAACCGTATCCTGGACTATAAATTAGATCCAGTTTTACTTACCTTAACTATATTTACAGGAGATCTCCTGTCCGAAGACGAAGTACTAGAGTGGCTCCGAAAACACCGATTCCGACAGCCAGAGTTGAACATTTTCATGTACGCATTGATAGCGCTATCAATAGCGTTTGTGATGTACACGGCCTTCCTCATGCAGTGCTTCAAGCCTGCTCCTCCGGCGCCCGCGCTGCATCCGAAGCAAGCGTGAGCTTCGCAAGACTCGAGTCTTCTTTTATATAGATTGTGACTTATCGGTCGAGCGCCTCAGATTACACCCGACTTTGACAAATGATCAGTTGGTCCTTGACGATCCACCGAAGCAAACTTTCAGACATGGACTAAGGATCAACTTTACGTTTACGTTCTTGGGATCAAACTTTTATAGAGATTTTTAGTGAACGACGAAAACACTGGATTGAAACTTTGAAACAAACATGTTTTAAAACTGATCGGTTTGATGATGACCTTTATTTCTTGTTCAACGGCATTTTGAAATACGATCGTTTTGTTAAGACTGTATTCTCGGTAGAAATCTGTATGGAAATAAAGTGTGAGATGTACCGTTATCCATTATCCAATCCGTGTTCAATACAATGATTTTTTACCGATAATGTCTTCTTGTTACTTAATGTCTATAGCCTTTTAGGTTTCGATGAGCCTTTGTTAAGTTTGTGTTTGAGTTTTCTGAGCTCTCGAACAATGTTACTTTTCAATAGAAATCATTCTTGGGACATGTGTCTTTTAATATTGTTGTTTTAAAAATATAAATAGTAAAATCTTGCCGCGTGTTTATAATAGCTGTCTCGTAAATTGTATGTTACAATGAGTTTTATAGTTGTTTTGTCGGTGATTTTGTTTTAGAGCTCATTTTTTTCGAGTGACTGTCCAATGGGCGGGAGCTGGACTGACGCCCGCATGGTACTACGATACTTCATTTTGTTTATTTCTTTCATAATTGAATTTTATATTTAATTGTTGTGCAAACATAGTTTGATCGATATTAGATATTTGTATTATTATTATTATAAAAACGTTGATGATTGTGTAATTAACTTCCACACTGATTTGAAAATTAATATTCCCATGTTATATCTAGTCTTGACATACATTGCTCATTATCAAAGACTCTCCTGCTTTTCATATCCTAGCTGTGTATCATCTCCTATATCCATTGTATTATCATCAAGCTCCTTAATTTCTAGTACTGCACCATCATCGATGTATTATTTCTAAGTAACGTAGTAACATGCCCGATATACTCTGTATCATTCCCGCTCGTAATGTATATTATTGTGTATAATTATAATGATACCTTCATCATGAAACGTAAGGGAGGCATGTTGGCTATGAACGCACAAATTTGACGACAAAACAGATAAGCTTGAAAGATAACAAACAAGGATTAGGATATTAGCAAGATATGGAGACAAAAATAAACTTGTAGATGTAGTAAGTATGCAAGCTAAGAAGAAATCAATCGTGATACTTATTGTAGACATAACATAATATCTGAAGAAATGCAAAAAAAAATGAATGAATGAATTGGGTTTTGTTCCACGGAGTGGGTTTCCTATGAGATTACACCAACAGTTTCCATTAAGATTTGTACAGGACACATTCTTCTCTGCGCCGTTGATATGTTCAATGCGCGTCATGTCATTTTTGTGCGTTTATAGCCGAGTAATAAAAATATGCTCAAATGAGTCGTGCGCGAAGACATGCGCATTCGTTAATGTTAACGTTGTATATAAAATGTAAATAAATATAAAATAAATAAAAATAGTAAAACTTTTTTGTTTTAATTCATTCATTCCCAAAGAGCAATGGAAAGGGCTATGCTCGGAGTTTCCTTGCGTGATCGAATCAGAAATGAAGATATCCGCAGGAGAACCAAGGTTGCCGACATAGCACAAAGAATTGCCAAACTTAAGTGGCAATGGGCAGGGCACATTGCTCGCAGAACGGATGGCCGTTGGGGCCGAAAGGTTCTGGAGTGGTGACCGCGTACCGGAAAACGCAGCGTTGGAAGGCCTCCTACAAGGTGGACTGACGACCTGGTGAAGGTAGCGGGAATCCGATGGATGCGGGACGCACATGATCGTTCGTTGTGGCGACGCTTGGGGAGGCCTATGTCCAGCAGTGGACGTTTGTCGGCTGAAATGATGATGATGATGATGATGATTCATTCTGTAGTGTGTGTATAAGCCTGTGTTTGTCATGGTTGTTTCCTATATCAAAATGAATCGTATTCGGGCTGATACGATAAACGACCACCTTCGTCTCGACAAATATTCATTGAAATTAAATACCCTTTTACAACATTATAAAAAACTTTTATTTTTGTACCCACTTATTTATAAAAATCTTATTACTAATTCATATAATTATAAGTTATATCGATCAGTCTATTATAAAGGCATTAGTATTTCTACGACATTAACTGATGTACTTCGTAAATATATTGGAAATATTTGAAAATTTACACTATAATATAATATTTAAAAAAAATGAAGTGGATAAGATTTGTTTTCACATAGAGTTTTGCACGACTGAATAGTCGTATTTTAAGAAAGCAAGAAAAATGTATTTTTAATTATATAAAGTAATTTAAACCGAGACCTCAAAAATCAAGTATTGAATTTATTGATTTTATGGGATGCCCCTCTATAACAAAGAAATTCTGCCAGGAATCATCGTAGAAAGCTGTTGGGTGAAGCGTCCTGGATAACCTAGAACATCGATTCATTTGAGGACTTTTTGCATCACAGTCGTTATTAAAATTTACCACTATCTCACCTGATGGTAAGCTATTCTTGCTTAGAAATAACCTTTTCGCTC
Source organism: Mythimna ferrago (assembly GCA_910589285.2). Taxonomy (NCBI): domain Eukaryota; kingdom Metazoa; phylum Arthropoda; class Insecta; order Lepidoptera; family Noctuidae; genus Mythimna; species Mythimna ferrago. Next base: position 24,642,292 of record OU342680.1, on the reverse strand, counting down.
TTGACTTAAAAACCACTAGGTAGTAGCTAGGTATTAGGAAACATAGACCCCAGCAGGGAATTCCACTTCTTATATAGGCAATAAGAGCATAATCTGTGCTTGGCAAGTTCTGAACTAGTACATAACGGCCCGTCCACGACCTTGTCGCTGTAAGCGGGAGCTAAGCACGAGGTGGCGAGCGGTAAGATCAAAGTATGAAAATGTCGCGGAAATGCGCGCGTTTACCAATGTCACCCTGCTCGCCGCGCCGCCCGGTCACACCGAAGTCGTGACCAGGCCGTAAAAGGTCTGAAAACGCTAATTCATGTCGTGTTTTGCTACGAGTATGACGGGACTAAGTCGTAAGACGAAGAAAGTTTTAGTTTAGTTCATACAAGAAAGTGTCGTAAACGACTTCATCTATACTATACATGTACTAATACAATAAACGCAAAAGACTTTTTGGTTAATTTAAAACCTCCGATACATAGGGAACAAAGTGTCGCAATCTTCAAGCGATGTGGGACATGGTTTTGGACAATTCTGCAGCATTTCGCGTCATGTTGGGGGACTTTTGTCCCCTAGAGTATCTGAGGCTTGTTAGATTGGAACAATTTTCTCAGCATTCATGACGAATACTATAGGATATACAGGGTTATTTGTAAAACACTGGAAACCTTGGACTATGGTACTAATAACATCATAAACAACAACTTTTGTTCTATGACTTTTAAAAATGTATCATATTTTAGTTCATCAGATTTTCATCCAAAAATAAAAATATTGAAATTGAACGTTGTAAATATTACGAAGTATATGTGAAGCAAGCCATAGTACAATAGCGGCAGGGCGTGGGGATCGGTTGGCGAGGGTTTCATTCAAACGTAGGTAACGAAATCTTGAAGGTTTGTTTTTGGTAAATGTATTATGTTTTGTAAAAAGTCATAGAACAAAAGTTGTTGTTTATGTTAGTAATATAGTCCTGAAAGTTTGTTGTGTTTTACAAATAAACAAATAAGTATATAACATCACGCCACGAACCACGGAAGCGGAGAAGTAACCAAAGATGTGGTTGAAACCGCAAGTATCATTTAGTATATAGGGTGTCTGGTAATTAGTGACCGATAATTATACACGTGATTGTACTCATGATTATAAACAACTTTCCCAAAGAAACTTTTTTTTATACTCATTATTTTACTTATATTATTTAACCGGAACATGTCAGTACCTACACTGATTACATACACCGATGGGTTTGCAAGCGGCGCGGGTGCTTATCACTATTGTAGGTAAGGTACACGAGACAACAGCGTTACGCGGCTAACAGCTGAAAGATCGCAGGCGCGCGCTCGTGAATTGCGCTGTTTTGTTATTGTGATAAGACTAATGATTATAAAAAAAAGTTTCTTTAGTAAAGTTGTTTGTAATCATGAGTACAGTCACGTGTATAAGTATCGGTCACTAATTGCCAGTCACCCTATATTTTTTGTGCCCAAGACCTGAACACTGCCAGATACGGCATAATTATCTGCTTCTAGAACTTAATTATATAACAACAATATGAAGATATTATGCCTAAGTGATGACTAGCTTGGCTTCTTCATGGTACTTCAAGTATTTGACCTTCTCAGTCTCGAAGAGAGTCTTCAGGCGTTCCGTGAATTCTGCGTGTACTGCGTCTATCTCTTCGTTCGTTGGCTCCAAGTTTCTCTTCACTTCCAGTGGGGCACCAACTGGAATTAGAACATAGACTAGTTTAGATTTTCAAGGTTTCAGATTTATACTCCCTAGGGGTAACTCCTTTAAATCACTAACCACCAGGTGAGATAGTGGTCAAACGCGAGCCTATCAATAATAATAATAAAAAAAATCTCAACTAGTTTCCGCTAGTGGCTTCGCCCGCGTGAGTGAAAGAAGAAAATTATCCCAAAGGAACAATATAATCCCAGAGTAAAAAATATCCTATGAGCTATTCTAGGTACATACTGTCTACTCGTGTACCAATCAAATTCCTGCAGCGTGAAGAAGTAATAAACATGGAGAACCTATCAACAATAAAAAAAAAAAATGGAGACTCATAAAATCCGCCTTCATAGTATAAGTATCATAGTGGCAATTGACAAATGTAGCCACAGCTTTGTGTCCAAGACTAACGCGACTGCTTGACTAGACTACCCATGGCTAAGTAGGCAAACTTGGTTATCGATTGGTCATCAATTCAGCCAAAAGCGTCCACTATTGGACATAGGCCTCCCCCAAGTGTCGCCATAATGACCGGTCCTGTGCGTCTCGCATCCATTGGATTCCCGCGACCTTCACCAAGTTATCGGTCCACCTTGTGGTACCTAGGCCTTCTAACGCTGCGTCTTTCGGTACGTGATTGCCACTCCAGAACCTTTCGTCCCGATCGACCATCTGTTGTGCGAGCAATGTGCTCTGCCCCCTGCCATTTAAGAATAAAACCTTGGTACTCCTGCGGATATCTTCATTATAGTCCTTTCCATTACCCTTTGGTTGACTTTAAGTCTTCTCATGAGGTCCATTATAAGCGATCACGTTTCGGAGCCAAATGTCATCACTGAGAAGATAACCGCGCAGCTTCCCGAACGCTGTCCAACCGAGTCAGTTATGGGTAGACTATAGAAATGACAGATTACCCGAATCCCCATAATTTACCAGATTACCAGATACCCAGAATCGATTTTCATTATAATTTTCCGATGAAAACTTACCAACAGCAGTCACAGGCGCCCTTATAGGCAGCACCCCATAAGAGTACTGGAAGATGCCTCGTCCCATAGGGAACATGGGTGAGATGCCGGTGTACTGGCGCACCTTCTCCTGGACGCGGCGCAGCAGGCTGTTCTCAGGGTTGTTCGGTGGACGAAACAGGTCTGTCTCGCCGAATGAGAAGACTGGCACTAGGGAGGCCCTGAAAATTTGAATTGGAATTGAAAATTAAATGCAATATAATGAGTTTCTTTTTAATTAAATGAGGAAACAAATCAGACTGTTTACGTATACATACAGACCTAAATTCACGACATTTTCTAATGGGGAGAGCAAAAACTACAGAACGGCGTCAACGTTTATGTCCGCTATGTTAACAAATAGAGAAAGTGTTGGGCAAAAATGTTTATTTGGCAAATTTAACTAACAATAAAGTATTAAAAAATACATAACAGCATTTTTAGAGCAGTGGCCCGATGGTAACGGCCCCTATTTACGAGTTGCATGTCGTGAGTTCTAGCCCAGGCAGGCGCCTTGACGGCGCGCACTGTTCCCGCGCGCCTCAAGGAGTTGTCAGCAACAGCAGGGACCCAGCCGGGTCGAAGCCTACTGGGGCCAGGGTTATCCGAAAGGGCGCTCGAGCCCCGGTATGAAGGCTAGAAGGAACGGGGTGGGTCTTTTAGTCAGTAAGAGTCTGACACTATCTCCCACTCCGCCCAAGGGCGGGGGATGTCAATGCATGATTTTTTCCCACCATAAAAAAAAAGGGAGGCGCCTTACTTTTAGTAATTTATTTCATCATCAGTGTTTTAAAAACGATAATACAAGAAAACATCGTGAACAAACTGACCTGCCCTAGCACCAAACGTATTACGGCCCATTCCCTTTCATAAAGGAGGCCTGAGTCCCAGACGTGGGAACATTTTAAGGCTTTATAGACTCAATTGGGATAATCTGGTCAAGAAAAGCTAACAATCAATCTATCAGTGCCCGGCCTTCCCGGGTACTGATTGATTGTTAGCCAATTATCTTGGGGTCGGATTCTAAGTCTAACTGGATGCAGCTGAATACAGTAGGTAATTGGGTAACGACTCTCAAAGATCTATAAATGACAGCCGAACCAACGGCTTAGGGTCACTGGATCTATTGCTCAAAATTAGTGAGAGTCAAAATGGCGGGACATTTTAGGTACATTTTATCGGTAGTTCTATAATTTTATTATTATTTATTTTGCTGTGGTAAACCCGCCACTTTGACTCTCACCAAAATAAGGTATTAAATAGAATATAAGTCAAAGAGTTTCCGCTGTCATTAGTCATTACACTAATAGCCTAATAATAATGATGATAAGTATACAGATAAACGCTTCTTAATTATCTTTTTTGTTTCTTAATGAGCTTAATATCACACACATGAGCCTATTATACTCATAGCACAAAATACATAGGTGCAGAAGTCAATCTCATGTATGTACTTCACTTTTTATACCTACGCTAGGCGATCGCGCTAGGGTAAGCGCGTTGCGCCGAAATGTACGAGTGTGACCGGGCGATTGAGCCCAGATATTGTGTCCGTGTCTCCGTGAGCGGTGTCTATGTGTGTTGCTCGGGCGCACTTTGTATGCAGATTGACTTCTGTACCTGCACCTGTTCATCTGTATTTTGTGCTCATAGTTTGAAAAAAACATAAAATAAGAAAGGATGCTGATGACAAATAAAACTAATCTTACCCAGACTTCATAGCAACGCGAATAAATCCTTTCCTCCTGCTCAAAATCACTTTATACTCCTTCGGATGAGCGTCCAATGCTTCTGCAGCCCCACCAATGATCATACACGCACAGTTCCCTTCATATTTCTTCTTATCCAGCAAATGAAGTAAGCTCTGTTCCGAAGAAGAACAGATTCCTAGGGCTAGAGCCAAATCCCTGAAGAATGGAACCAGGAAGTGACCTCCTAGAGTTATTAAGTGGCAAGTCATGCCGGGGAATAGTTTGTGAAAGCCTGTAGCGTTGGTGCAGAAGCTTCCAAAGGCTCCCAAGGATATGACGCCGTGTGGGAAGCACGCAAACATGTAGTTCTTCGAAGGGTCCAGGTCGACTGTCTTTACGAGTTTGATTGGGAAGTAGTCGCAGAGGTAACGCCACCATATCCAGTTTCGCACCCATTCGGACCTGGAATCAGATAAAATGTTGTGTAAGGAATCGGATGGTTTACTTCATAGCATAAGGAAGTATGGCCATTTTTGCTTTAAATATTCGTTTTGTAATGTCAGCAATACATTAAAAGGATACGAGATTGTTCAGAAGAGTTACCATGGCTCTTTTTTAAATTTGGTAATCATGCAATGTCTTCTCCCGCTCTAGTGCGTTCCAGAGCCACGGGAAGGGTAACTGAAGGACTCAGGTGTAGTTTTAGCAATGTCTAAACAGCCTCAAATCTGACAAGACTTATTTGAACACTTATATAAATGTATTTTTTTTTATTATTGATAAAAACTAGTGCTTGACTGCGATCCCACCAGATAGTAAGCAGTGATGCTATCATTGATAGTGAGGCGCACTAGTTTATTCTATGTGCCTATTCATTGAACCTTACACCCCAATTGTAAAATTTGGTCCAGTATGTTAAGTAGGTACTTACGCTCGTCCACCACGACTTGGAATCTCAATATCATTGACGAACCAGACTCCATACAATATCGCCAGGTACCAGAACCTGGAGTACACCAGCTGTAGGAACAGGTATATGCAGACAACTTCCCCGAAGAGTATGAGGTAGATCCACACGAAGGCAGCCAGGGTCTGCAGGCGACGCGACATGGGAATGTCCATGGGAGCCCATTGTATACCCAGTAATGCGGATATTTGGCTGGAATACAGAAAAATGTCTGATACAATAAGTTCTTTTTGTTTTTTCTAGATTATAAAAAAAATTGAGATAAGACACATAAAATTAGAAGTTTAGAGCTAAAATTATATAAATCACATTTTGGTTGCCTCATCAACAAAAATCCATACTATGTACATACAGATTACGCTTAAATGTAAGTGTCCCCGCTCACGGGCCACAAAAAAACGCCGCTTCAAGCTTTTGTTTGAGGCGGCGTTTTTCATCATAGATTCAATCATAATACTTATAACAATTGCAAGTAAAAATACTGCGGGCAGTGTTTTTCCATTTTAATCGTCATTTATTCATTCATAATCAATAGCCTGCACAATATTTCCATAAATTGAGAGACATTTTGGGATAAACACAAACGCTAATAACTTTGCTGTTTATGAATATTATTTATTGAGACTTTACTTAAATAATAACAAGGGCTTTTCTAATAAGCCGTTTAAGTATTTGTACTAATTAAAAATTAGTGGTGTATACCTAATATTTTGATATTTCTATAATAAGATTAGGTCTATAACTCCTTCTTCAGTTATCATAATTCTATGCGGCCCTGCTTTAAACAGGACGGGGCCATAAACCGTTGACTCAATTAATGTGTTCATTTTAATAAACATAAAGCTCCCTTCTAAGTCCGCATGTTGTAACGAACCACTAGGAGACCCTACACTGCTCGTGAGCCGACACACACTTGCCCTATTTTTAATTGTTTTCGGTGAAGCTTTGATTAAGACGTAATAAATTGAGTTTTTTCTCAAAATCGTTAAGAAATAGGAAGATACTTGTATTTTTTCCATTATTTCATTGTTTTTGAATCTGCCAAGCGTGACAATAACTAATTACTTTTACTTTCTGTTCTGAATAGTTTCGGTATCATCATTCATCATAATTACTAGGTATATATAATTATACAACATTAGTATATGCGAAACCTGAATATATGTACCTACTATAGTTTGTTCAAAATCAGTTACTCAATCGATTTCAATATTTTTAACATCATGATATTTATTTTCCCAAAATATTTAAAAAAGGTCACCACCACTGACACTGTGTACAACACAGGTCATGGCAGGTGATAGCGGGCATTAGGTGCCACCGTGCCAGCGCACACAGTGGCTGTACCAGTGGCTGCTAGTTTTTTTAACCAATACGCGCAGTATCATAATTGATCAATGGTCTCTGACGAAGGTTTAAATGAGCGAGTGGCGTGTGATGGCGTTTTGTATCGGCGTTTAGTGGCCTGTGCGGGCCACAAGAAGCGAGTAGCGGCGATTTGTACCATGTGGCGGCCACCGGTATCAACTGTTTGCGGCGAATCCAAATAAAATGTATGAAACCTAGAGGAAATATGCCGGTGGCGGTGTTTTGTGATTGTGGCCGGTGGACCGTGTGCAGTAAACACAACCTGTTTTTCTTTTATCACCGTGTCCTAGTGAAGGCGATCGGTGAAAAGAATGAAAGAAAGAAAAAAAACGTTTATTCGTGCCTCGCACAATCATATAAACTAAAAATACACAATGAAAAGGAAAAAGAAAGATATAGGTAATCAGTGCGAGGCCGAAAAGGCACCTAACTCAGCATAGCGGTGGTGGCGACCTCTCGCACCCAGGCCCTGGTTCAAGCTATGTTCCGGAGCAAGATGGTATAGCATCCTTCATCCCTCTTTCTCACTCGCACAACTGACATTTTAAAACGTCATGGTAATGGCCTCTGGGATCTAGGTTCCCGGTTTCAAAGTCACAGTAGACATAATTTATGTTGCTTTTGTTTTCTCGTGACGATTATCTGTTCGGTTACATGACTACCTACTAAAAATATTCCGATTTGACGTTGTTGCTAATGAAATATATGTAATCTGCCTTATCTAGATGGTTTATATTCAATACTTAGTTAGCCAACATTATTGAAGTTAGTGATAAAGGTTTTACAACTTCTAATCTCTTTCATTTCTCTATAGATTATAATAATATAATATTCCACAACTATCAGACAACGCTGTCTAGTCCCAAGCTAAGCAGAGCTTGTGTTATGGGTACTAGACAACTGATAAACATACTTAGATATTTCTAAATACATACATATTATAGATAAATTACACCCAGACACAGAACAAATGATTATGCTAATCACACTAACATTTGTTCTGGGTGGGAATCAAACCCACGACCTCCGGCATAACAGTCAGGGTCACTGAACACTACACCAACAGGCCCGATTATTTTTATTACGAATTTACAGACAACAAGTGATAACTTTTTATAGATGTTAGATCAAAGCCTTTAGAAATAGCTATAGGCCCCTCACCCTAGTAGTCGGGTACTTATTTCTTTATGGTATATTTAATCGCTACCGATCCGCTTGTTATTTGGACCACGTTTTAGCACGGCCAATGCAAGTTGTTAGCACCATGCCAATTATGATAAGCAGTACAGTAGGTATCATATCGACTAATATACGGAATTTCGTATTATTCGATATGATTTAGCTTACCTAGTATACCAACTCTCCGTCTTACCTATTCTGGAAACACTGCACAGAAGCTGATTTATACAGAGTGTTAGGGACCACGTACCACAACTCACTACAAACCACCACCACCACCTTTAAGGGCTTGCTCAGTAAACGAAACTGAACTACTTTCCACAAGATCGTTTTCTCAGAAAAAGAAAATAAAAAAAAATAAAAAATAAAAATATAACCGACTTCAATGTTAAAAAACACTGAAAAGTATAAAATAACTTTAAGAAGTCGGTGTTTCTATAGGTAATAGTTTTGTCTCTTCGTTATTTAACACCGATTTCCGAAATTACGTTATGGTACCACCGCACCGCTAAAAAGTACCTCTCAGACAAACTTAAATAACTTATAGCCACAGACCCATAGTGCATCTCATAACGATTCTAATAATCCCAAACACGGTTAGATTACATTAATTTAATTTTTTTCCTTCTGGCTTCATCATCAGATTAGTTCGATACATCCTCCCCCCCCCCCTTTCTGACAGTCAGTCATCGACTACACGTCTATACAAAACAACTTTACTTGTAACCACAGTTCTGCTGGGATTTCTGTTCCATATCTTCCGAAGTTCATGATCAGATCACAACAATATTTCTATGGGACCAACTTGGAAGCATATCTTTTCAATCAAAAAAATAATTTTCAAAATCGGTCCACAATTGACCGAGATATCGGTGAACATACATAAAAGGCCGACTTTCCTTTTTCGGTTCCGGAAAAAAAAGTTTGTGGAAGGTTGTTTAGTAGTTTGCGGAGACCTGTCCTGTACAACCTGTATGTATGGTCTTGTACAACCTGTATGTATGGTCTTTTGGGGTGCAGCCCAGGAACGCAAGGGTTAGAGGGCCCCCATAGGTTTGGCAGTGTCAGCAAACGGCAGAAGATTATTATTAACGTCACTGAGTCAGAAGACCTTTGTTTTAAGAAAATCAGTGCAGGTTGCTAAGTTATTCGGGGTCCCAAAAATCGACGGTCCGCCCCTGAGTATGCCTTGATGACTCATAGAACTTTGGAGTCAACAACAACTGGTATGTTTGGACTTTGTCGTTCAATACAACACTGTCCTTGTGTACCTATTAATACGTAATTGTCCGACAAAGTCCAATCAAAACGGAAAGTGCAAAGGTTACTAAGAAAAAAATCCGAAGTACAATCACAAAAAACCAGTTTATCATATCAATGACTAATTACTCCAAGAAATACAATGAACTCAACAATATTTTTATCATCCTCTTTATTTTGTTACTCATAAATATAAATGCAATGAAAAACAGTATTATCAATAAATATAAATGCAATGAAAAACAGTATTGTCAATAATTATCACACAATGATTTGCTTGTAGTTTTTACCCGACTACGGCAAAACCAAAGGAGGGTTATGATTTTGAGAGGCTATAGACAAAAACTATTATGATTACATATAGTATAGATCTATGTACCAACCGTAACACAATAAGTGTGACTACGGCTTTTCTTTTTGTTCTGATTCTGATCTTGTTTTTCCAGTAACCTTGTTTATTTTTGACTTGCTGATTCATAAAATCATACGATTTAGAAGTAGGTAGAAAAGATTTGTTACAGATATCTACGTTAGGATGAAAAGGCAGCGGCCAAAGAGAATTAAATGATAATGATAAATGATAAATGATAAATGATCTTTATTTTGCAAGTAGGTTTTATAAAAACACTTTTACACGTCAATTATTTTTTGTCAATTAATGCTAGATGAGGCCGGTGTTTCCTAACTGACTACCCTGAGAAGAAACACCGAAACAAACTCAGGGGTCAAAGTCTCTTTTAAAGTCCATACAGCAAAACATGTAATGGTCAAATCATATGAGAACCGTGCAGATTGAGCCTGAAATGGTCTTTTGAAGAAAGAACCACACAGTTCTAAGTGGACCTGTCCAGTCAGTGCAAGCATTTGTCAGTATGCGTGTAGCTCAACTCAAGACTACTAAGGAGCTCAACGACTTGACGAACAATGCCAAAGAAAGGACATTTGGGTAGGCCACATCAAATACTCAAAACTGCCAGACATCATGTGAAAATAAAAGAAAAGGAAAGAGTAATCCACATAGTCCTCACATTCACAATAATAAAATTTACAAAAGTGTAAATATTGCAAATTGTAAAAAAAAGTATATAAATAAAAATTCAGTCAAATAGTAAAAATAAACATGTCATAATTGTAAAAAAATAATAATATATATATATATATACAATATCATAATTGTAAAACAACAACAATCGTCAATAAAAAAAAAGGCAGTTAAAACAAAAAAAACATTCAAATGATAACAATTATAGTGAGTAGGTATTGGAGCAGGTCATCAGTCAGGAATTAAACCACGTTGGTTGTATAGTCATTGGCAGCGGCCCACCAGGGCCAATCAACGGGGGCCCACTAGGGCCGATAAACAGAGGCCCACTAGGGCCGATCAACGGGGCCCACTAGAGACGATGCCTGTTAGGGCTGCGGGATTATTTGAAAGAGTTACATTGACCCTGGAAAGATGAGAAAGCAAAAAAAAAAAAAAAAAATTACCATTACCATTAATAACTGTAACATAATTTCAAAATATCTACTTATGACCAGGCCGAACTGTGTCAAATAAATAGGTATGTATTGTAGTTACCTACTTATAGAGTTTAATGTGGCTTAATAATATTTATCTCTCTGATAATGTTCCAAGTCCAAGGATAACGAAGTAAGGTGATTATATAGTATTACCTAGTAGCTTAGACAGGCACTATCTAGCTGAACACGAGGCTGCATTCAGAGAATATTGCAATTAATGGTGACAGGATCCGTACTGAACCTTATCAGGAAGATCATGGTAACCGACAGTTTGCACTTTTTGCAGGAAGTGGTATTTTCTTTCCTTATTTGAAAGTATTTATGATAACATCGTTCTAAAAACGTTAAGACTTGTTATTATAACACTCGGTATTGATCTATTATGGTAGGCACCTAATATTGACACAATCATTACTTTTTATCAGAAAGGAAAAATCCTCTTCCAGCAAGATACCGATGATTGTAAACAAGTTAAGCTTACCTACCTAACCTATATTGGAGAATTCGACAGAGAGGGAGGACGAAAAGGAGGTAGGTTTAAGTACTGTAAAAAATCGTTTTTTTTTCTGATTTAGATACTGACTACAGACTGATGGTCAATCATGAAGCACAAAAGCTTAGATATAGGAGACCACGGAACAGCAACAGTTTACTGTTCCGTGTAGGAGACCCATACTTCAGCAATACTTCTGCGACAACCGCACACGCTGCACGTAAAGTTAATGATACTGCGCCTGATCCATCGACCATACAGCCTAGTCGTTGGCCTGATCTCTCCCCGTGTGTGGGATTGCCGTCCTATCAGACTATGAGAGTAAATCAATAAAGAGTGGACTTGTTTCTGACGTTTTATAAGTACACATGCAGGCCTATGTGAAATAAAAATATTTGAATTTTTTTTTAAAGAGCGTATGTATATTTGTACCTCCCTTCCCTCTCCTCGAGAGGAGGCCTGAGTCCCAACAGTGGAAACATTATAAGGCCAACTATGCTATGCTATGTATATGTTATGGACCGGGTGATTAATGCGGGCATTATAAATAATGTTCGAGCATTATGAATAATGTCTAGCTCTATTGCACCAAGTAATTAATTACTATCTTAACTTCAATATTTATCACATTGCGCGGTCATTATTATATTGCAACATGACAATTAGGCAATTTGATAATAAAGCTAAAGACGCGGTGCGAGGGCGGGGAGGGAAGCACGCAGGGTGTGACGGTTGCATATTAGAAAATCAAAACATTCCTGAGCAATTTTCAAAAGAACAACGTACAAATCAACAAAGTTTAAAATAACGATGGTCATTTGATCAAAAGTTCAGTTGAACAAAGTCTAGAATATCAATGTTTAAATTATTTATTGGCCAAATCGTTCAAAGGTCAAAATGGATTACTGGATAAATTATTAATTATCAAATGGATTAACTGAAAAAGGTAAAAATCTCGAATGGACGAAACAACTTGGACGTAGCGTTCGCCGGCCGCTGCCGCGGCATCGCTCGCTTCGCTCGCTCGGCTCACGCGCGGGTGGTCACAGTTCTAACCTAACCTAACCTATTTTACCCACTTCAAAGTGCAATCAAAATACAATTTCACATTTTTACGAGAGATTGTAGGTATTATTCGTTATTTCGAACTGGCAGAGTTTTAAGGTAGATAATAGGCTCCTTGATATAATTAATCCAAATAAGAGAGTCTGATTTTATTTTAATGGTTTAATATTTAGTTTATTTTAAGTTAAATGACAATACCAATAAAAAAATGGTAATTGAATATGTTTGTATTACTCTGCCCAAAAGGTGATGAGCCGTATGTATAATGCCCGGTCAATTTGATTATTTGAATATTTATTATCAAATCGCACTCTCATATTGGGCATTTTTCATAATGACCGGGCCTTATGTATAATGCCTGATTTATCATTTGGTCCATAACATATATACGCACTACCTTATCTCCTGTGCACTTGGCTTATCCCCGACGAAATACAGCAGGGAGAATTATTTATACGACAGGTGTAATCGTAAACCTTGATCTCCAGGTTAAAAATGGGTTTTAGGTCCTTTTCCAAAGAAGGAAAATCCAAGACAGAATAACGCTCTTAAAGGAAAAATCCATTAGGTACTAGATTAGGCGACCTAATAAAACTGCTTATCAGTCGTGAACCTTGCACTATATTCACGTGTAAGAGAGTACCAAGCAAAGGTATGTGAGTAAGACCGATATGTTATCAGGTGTGCTATCGGGGGCAAGTTACGAAAGGTAGACGGACGCCTAAACCTATGAGGAATGTTTCTAAAACGATTAGTTCTAACGCCGTTTGCAAGCAAGAAATTAGAGCTAAGTTGAGTCTGTGGTCAATGGGACCCGCTCAATTGGTCCCGCGTGTCCACTTGATCACACAATTTATTTTATGTACTTTAATTGGTTACCTGGACCTACATTTATTAGTTTTACTGCTATAGCTGCGGTTATTTTTTTGAAGTGGAAATGGTAAATCAAAAATTAACTTCTTTTGCTCTGGATGGAGTGAGAGGGAACGTCAGGCTAAAACTAACCTGTGTTTCTGCTGCAGTATTTTTGTGTCCTTTAGTACAGTTTGTGGTCTACATTCTACATACACTTTGGTCTGCAACCGAGGCAACGGTTAGGGAAGGCTCATATTTTTAACTGACTTCATTAAGGTCCGAGGTCTGTGTAAAATAACGAACAAACAAAACTGTTTTTTTTTTGTATTGAAGGAATTGGTTTTATTTTTTTGTAAATTTTATCTTTCCAATTTTTTAGCCGTGGCGTCGGTCTTCGACACGTAGCTGAGATTACCTATTTCTATTTATTTATATAAATCCATTTCAGATTTTTGAACATAAACTATTATTGACTTGTTTATGAAAGTTAAATAAAGTCAAAGAAGTATTCGTAGACATATTCAGTAGGTTACTAAATCTGTTACTAGGTAAAGAAAAAAAAAAGTGAAGTAGGTATCTAAAAGTGATAGGTACAAATAAATATTTTAGGATTGATAACTAAATATAAGCGATGAATTGTGTTGACTTATATTCTGGAAGAGGCTTAAGTACATAGGAACGTAGATATATAACTTACGAATCTCTCAGTAAGTGAGAAAATCACAAACATTTACTTTAGACTAAGAAAACAGAAAATCTAATTTTTATTTTTACAATAGAACCACAAACGTGTTTTTGTATAGTTTTTGTAAACAGACAGAAAAGGTTAGAGTGCAGTTGTCACGCTCTGAGTCGATCCAATGTCATCCAAATTAGACGAGAGCAAATTGACCATGATTAAAACTAATAGGAATGAAGATCTATCCAGTAAGATGTTACACGATATGCTATGCAACATAACGTATTTCTTACTTCGTAGGAAGGACTACATTATTTGATTCAGCATCTAATACCTATGATCAAAACTGATTACAGTAAGCGTTTTTTTATTGTTGATAGGTTCGCGCTTGACCGCTATCTCAACTTATTAGGTTTGCCCGGCCTTGAAACCGAAAAGCCAGACAGAATAGCCTATTTTATTATTAGCCGGACATTTTGTCAAAAAGGCCTAAATTTTTTTCAGTCTATCATGACAATTAAGTGAAATGCTAGATTTATTGCATGTCCGCTCTGCTTATGTGCTAGCGAGACAAGGTAAGGCAGAACTCAAATGACAATTCTAAATTAAATGGTCAAATTTAAAAAGCCCAACAGAAGCCGGACGGGCCGGATTCCGCCTAATTTGGCCGGACACACAACTAAAAAGCCTGACCGTGTCCAGCTATATCCGGACGCCTAGCAACGCTGCACCTGATGGAAAGCGACAATGCGGTCGACGATGGAGTGCGCTTACCTAGAAGTAACCTATTCCGGGTTGTAGCCATCAGGAAATAGATTCCGGCAAGGAATTTCAAATAGCTTCTGTCAGCGGTTTCGACCGCGTGAATGTTGGCTATTGCGGCCTCGAAGTTGAAGACGAATAAAAAGTAGCCTATGTTCATCCTTGGAGTTCAAGCTTCTTGCGTAGACCAAGTACCAAATTTCATGAAAATTTGTTCAGTAGTTTAACCGTGAAAGCTTAACAGAGAGACAGACGGTTTCTTTCACATTTATAATACACTAGCTTTTGTCCATTGCGTGGCATTAGGTACTTAAGGAATCGGGATAAAAGGTAGCCTATGTTCTTTTCCATGTCAAAGGCTATATGCTTGCCAAATTTCATCCAAATCCGTTCAGCCGTTTTTGCGTGATTAAGTAACAAACATCCAAACATCCACACTTTCACATTTATGACATTAGTTAGGATAATATAGGTAACAACTATTATTATAACTTTGATGTTTTAATCTATATTATATAAAAGAAAGTCGTGTTAGTTACACTTTTTATAACTCAAGAACGGCTGAACCGATTTGGCTGAAAATTGGTGGGGAGGTAGCTTAAAACCAGGAGACGGACATAAGACCTACTTTTTTTTTTTTTTTTTTAGGGTAGAGTAGAGTAGGGTAGGGTAGAGTAGGGTAGGGTAGAGTAGGGTAGGGTAGAGTAGGGTAGGGTAGAGTAGGGTAGGGTAGAGTAGGGTATAGTAGGGTAGAGTAGAGTAGAGTAGGGTAGGGTAGAGTAGGGTAGGGTAGGGTAGGGTAGAGTAGAGTAGGGTAGGGTAGAGTAGGGTAGAGTAGGGTAGAGTAGGATAGAGTAGGGTAGAGTAGGATAGAGTAGGGTAGAGTAGAGTAGAGTAGGGTAGGGTAGAGTAGGGTAGAGTAGGGTAGGGTAGAGTAGGGTATAGGAGGGTAGAGTAGGGTATAGTAGGCTGAAGTAGGGAAGAGCGGGAGCGAAGCCGCGCGGGCAAAAGCTAGTAGTAAATAAATAGCTAGACAAACAAGCAAGCTGGCTGAGCTATTTGGCTGCTGTGTTGCGTGTCACAAGTTCGATTACCGAACAAATATTTTTATGGCTTACAGATGTTCAGGGTGCCTTGTGTATATGAACGCATCCACGTTAAAGGAATAATTACTAGTACCAAAAAAAAACACGACAACAATGTAGGTACTTATATTACTCATCCACCTACAATTTTCTATTGTTGTGGTGGTCACAAAGACACAATCGAAATAAACAAAATAACAAGAGAGTAAATTCTTACTTCCTTACCATGTTTTTGAATAGTGTGACAAATTGGGGCCCATTGTAGTTACACATTCGATCGTTACGTTAGAAAACACATGTGCCATAGTTGTGTTTTATGCGACTGTGAGATATTTGTAGGATTGAATTGGGAGTTTGGGACTTTGAGATTTAAATAGGAACACTTCACTTAATTAGTTTGTTGACCATTGTTGTGTATTATTTAAAGACTAGCTTCTGCCAGCAGCTTCGCCCGCGTGTTTGGTTTCTTCGTACAAACTTTGACCCCCGTTTTACCCCCTTAGGGGTGGAGTTTCGTAAAATCCGTTCTTAACGGATGTCTACATCTTTTATGGAACCCACCTGCCTAATTTTAAGTTTGTAGGTGTTATAGTACCTATCTGAGATTTCGTGATTAATCAGTGAGTGGCATTTCGCTTTTAATTCATTAAACCCCAGCCGGCGTTCGCGCACCTATTGTCTTTCTATTGTGTCTGTAATTTCCACGATTGAAAGGAAATATATATTTATAGAAGATAGATTGATTGATTGATTTCTAGTTTTTAAAGTTATACTAAAGTTAAAGGATACATTGTTGTTTATAATATCTCATGTACCTAGTAACGAAATAATTATAATTAATGATTGTGTACAATATAATGGCGCTAATATCTATCAATAAACAATCACGTTTATCTCAACGGACTGCAAGCAAACTAATTTCCGCTGTTTACATACTTATCAATGACCGTAAAGATTTAACCTTCACAGTTAAATTAAAAATTATCTAATAATATACCTACTGTAGATAGTTACCGAATAGCCAAAATATTTTAAAAATTTAAATAAACAAGTTTACCTGAACAGTTTGGTCGCTATATCCATGATGTATGAAATCCGTTGCAGCATTTTTATTATTTTTAATTCACGATTGCGTTTATCAACTTATCACTGACCGACTCATTGGCACGGGCGCTCGCCGCGACATCCAACTTGTTACTAAAATTAAGACGTAGGATATAATTTTCAATGTCAGCTACTGTTGTACGAGTACAATACAAATACAACTTGTTTTGAGAAAACTACACTGTTTGTACCTCGTTGATTTGTATTTTTATTTTAAGTTATATTTTACTTTATTTTCCTTGTAACTGGACGCGATACGAGATAAAATGCCGTTGACCACATGTTTTGTGAATCATACAACGATAGCTACAAGTTTGGGCTAAATGTTGGTTTTTATTTACAAAATACCTACCTACCGGTACTTATGTTTTGTGGGTACATTTAAAGTTGTCAAAAAATAAAAGGCTCATTTTGAGTCACCAAGCGGCCTGTCCGATGTAGTGTAGCTACAGTTGCCATCACGGATCTTGAGCGCTCAGCGTCAGAGTGGGGATCGCTTTGCGCCAATTCAATTCCATAGGTAGGTACATTGGCGATCCAATCGTCTTCGTTGTTAGATACATGCAGCAACGCAGGAAACGAATTAGGAGTGACGTCTATGACACGATGGCGCGGCGAGCCAATTACTGACACTCCCCGCCCCCGCGTCTCACTTCGCACCATTAAAGAGACTGATTATTTGACTTCTGCGCAACCGCTCAAGATCTGTGATGGCAACTGTACCTACATTCTAGGGTTTTTCTCAAATGTCAAAACAGGCCTTTTATTTTTTAACACGTTTAGTAACACCACTTTAATTATTGTAGCCCTAACTATTTATTTGACTCGCTTTAAGGAATTCATAGATATATTACGGGTAAGTGGAACAGGGTGTACGTATAGTCTGAGTAGTACATACCTACCTCCGTTGAAAAGTAAGGATCCTCAGACCAGACGTTTATTGTGTCTGATCTGGGCAACTGTACAGTAGTTGATTTTCGGGCTGTTGTATTCTAATCACGCAGACAATTTTTGATACACAAGCAATACAGGATTTTGAAGTTTGGTGCATCATGATGCCTGCCAGGCCAGTGGAAGGTTGGTTCCAATGAGTCGGAACTGGTAGCCGCATAGTTCTCGGTGAATCGGAATTGGAACTGCGGTGATTGATACCCCAGTGAATCGGGCTGGTGCTGTCCCATTGAATCGGGATGATGATGATGATATTTTTAGGGGTGGTGCTGTAGGCTCCATTAGGTCGAAGTAGTGCTGCTGGCTCCAGTGGTTCGGAGCGGAGCTGTGCGATGTAGTGGTTTGACTGCTGACGACCAGGAGAAGTTCTTCTCTTCAGGGCTTTTTATGTCACTGGCCGAAAGTGCAGTATGCTTAGGCAAGGTCGTTGATGAGGCTGAGGGTGAAGGCCAGGTAGATATGCTAGCGGTCAGAATACCCTTTACAGCTTGCACTGGCTGTATGGCTCGATGCTCAAAAGCTTGAAGTGATGATGACGTCACGATGTGGGCTGCGCTGACGTTTCATAGTCGAGGGTCACCAGTTCAAGCGTAAACGGAACAGGGTATAAAGTCTCACACACGTACATCCGTTATGGAGCAGATATATCATCTTCTTTTCGGGTCGATGCTTTCAAACTATATTTGATGATTTTAAATACAACATCACGTCTAAGCGGCTAGTCCGTATGTTTGAAAAAAAAAATGTTAAACTTGCCTAACCAATAAATTTGAAATAGGTAAGTACATACGAATATTTACATTATTTTTTTTTTTCATAGAACTTGTTGGTGTGATTTATTTTCAAAGTTATGTCTAATACAGACAAAAAAGCGAAGATCAGGACCCATTGGCTGAATTTTTATTAAACTTTCACAAATTAAAAAAGATAATTTAATTACCAAATTCAATTTCTTTAGGTTCGAATAGGCTCGCGTTAGACCACTATCTCACCTGATGGTAACCGATGATGTGGTCGATGATGAAGTACCTACGCGTACCTAGAAGTAACCTATTCACTCTTGACATAAATCTAAGAGCAGTGGTGGCAGAGTGGTTACGGCCCCGACTTACGAGTTGTATGTCGCGGGTTCAAACCCAGCCAGACGGATACTTTATGTTTATTTCATCACCACTGCTCTTAAAACGGTGAAGGAAAACATCGTGAGGAAACTGGCATGTCCTAGAACCAAAAATTTGAAGACATGTCACATTCACCAACCTGGGACTGGGCCTGCGTGATGGATAAGGGTGCAAACATAAAGAAACAGGTTCCCGGTGCAGGCGAGTCTGTACGGGTCGGTACCGATATAATTCTCCCGTGTGTTATTATGCGCTCATTTATAAAGAAACAGGTTCATACTTCTCGGTACCGACTGCCTGTACTACGCGTTCCAAATGAGAATAGGACCGATTCCTATGTTTTGACGTCTCGTCGTACTGTCAAATCGAAGAAATTTTGGCAAAATTGAAGAACTTAGAGATGAGTAAAATTGAAGAACTGGATTCTGATTAAACTTTTTTCGTTCACAATTCATAAATAAATTAATTTTTTCGTAAATTAATTAATGTTTAAAAATTTCTTTCCTCGATTTGACAGTAAATCGTGACGTCACAACATGGCGAGCGATCCTATTCTCATTTGGAACGCATTGTACCGAGTCATACGGGTTTAAGCATTGACCAGTGTAGTGTTTTACACATACAGATTTACCTGTTTCTTTATGTGGTTTTACCGGTACCTGTCTGTACCGACCCGTACCGACATATGGGGACCGAAAAACCTGTATCTTTATGTTTGCACCCTTACGATACATTCCCTCACCTAGAGAGGAGGCCTGAGTCTCAACAGTGGTAACATTGAAAGGCTGATTAGGTATACTTATGTTATGCTAGTTGAAAAAAAGGCTCACCAGGGATACCAAGGGTTAGATGAGAATACAGAAAACTTAATATATAATAATAACCAACGTTTATTACGATATCATAGAAAGAATAAGTAGTTAAAACAAAACAAAAAAAAATTCCTGTCTTACATTGCAGGTAAATAATAATAGTTTGTTCACGATTCAATAGGTTCTTTCTTTTGAATACAAACTTAAATTAAAACAGGATCACTGGGAACATATACATATACGAAGACATTCCAGAATAATGGTAATTAAATAATCTCATACATACCAAGTCAAGGCAAGACGAGTAGCTGTGTCTAAATATATATAAATCTACTGAATGTGCAGCTACCGGCAGTGACACAGCGAGCACTGAGTGAAATAATATTTAAATTTTTATCTTATTTTGTCTTTTAACTTAAAAGACCATTATCGCTTGAAAGGCCAAAAAAGTGAGACACGCGGGGCGCCGCGAGGCAACGCGTATATTGAGCGGTTCTGACGTACGCGGTCGACCGCAGCCGGCTCCGCCAGCCTCTTCGCATTGGTGCCGGCTACTGCTATTCCGATGTGAATCGGCCCCTATTCTATATCTGTCAGCACCAAATCGCACTTTCTTATGCTTTCATCCTTGTTGTCAACCGCCTCGTCGATTCCACCGTGTGAGATCGCACTACCGTTCTCTTTCTCGCTCTAGTAAATTACGGTTTTACATGACAGAAAAGGATAAAAGCATAAGAAAGTGACAGATGTAGCTCAACCCTTAAGCTAGCACTACACTAGACCGACGCACACGTGTAACACGCCTGATTTTTTCATAGAACGATGTCGCGTGACGTGTATCAAGTAGTTCTACAAGTCTAGTTTCCATATAAAATGTATGGAGACCGACGCGTCCAGATCAGCGTACGTGGCAGACGTGTGCGCAGTGTAGTTCTACCTTTAGAAGACAGGTAAGTATAAAATATATTAATAAAATAGGCATTAGGCTCTTTCTTATACCTTATCTCGCAGAACTTAACGGTTTTTCCTTTAACTGTGAACGTTATTACAATCTAAACATCACAATACACCTCTGGTATTCTTTGGGATCATCTTGCTCTGGATGATGTACACATCTCTAGTAAATTAGTAATCCCCAAAAGTTCACTGCCGAATAAAATTCGTCCTTATTTTCTCAGCAATAAGAAAGTTTTAACTTTGGCAGGTTTATTGAAGCGTGATGGAAACATGTTTTAAAGTTATGCATCACTGTCAATAATACTCCGGAATTGTTTGATCCTCTGTTCCGTTTCTTTGATGGATTCTTTCATGTCCTTGTGGATCTCACTGTACGCCTTGATAGACTGGTTCGTTTCAGTGAAGATGCTCTGTAGGATTTGCAGGTGGAGAATCCTGAAACGAAAAAAAATATATTATTATTGGTAGGCTCGCGTTTGACCACTATCTCACCTGATGGTAAGCGATGATGTGGCCAACGATCGAGCACGCTTGCCTAGAAGTAGCCTATTCACTCTTGACTTAAAGACCGCTAGGTTGTAGTTATCAGGAAACACAGACTCCAGCAGGGAATTCCACTCCGTAGCTGTAGGTACGCATAATAAATATGTTTTCAAAACTTGCTTTCTTTCAGAAGCGATAAGAGAGTGAAAGCCTTTGGTTACTACCCAACAAACAATTATGCGTTGGTTGCAGGCTATTTTAATGTTTAAGGTACTACTATTGATTTATAATGGATTCAGTTATCACTAAAGGTGGTTCAGTACACTTATTAAATAAGTTCAGCTCTTCAAGTTTCATTACAACTGTAAATAACGAATCACAATTTCCTTAGTAGTTAGTGTAGTATCAGTGGCTGCGTATATACTTAAGACGTTAAAGCTTGTTTCTGCTTACAATGTTAAAACCTGTTGAAAGATCTTCATTAACTCTCTTTAACTCTTATTGCTACAAATCTGCTATAACGGAGTTGCTTTTAGATCATAAGACTTTATTTCAACTTCAGTAACGTTAGCGGTTCTGCAAGGGAGTTAATTAAGAGTGTAGTAACACCAAACTCTACATGCGTTGTATAACCCTTATATACAGTTTACGCCTGTTATACTAAAGGCAATCATAGGTTAAATAGTTACAGTGGTTTTGTACGATCCTTATATAAAAGGTTTTGGTGTAAGATGAATTACTTGTAACTCTGTAAAAACACCATTAAATGTTTCGTACGCTTAAAGAGTTTATGCATAACCTAACTAACCTAAATGTGTGAACTGTAAGCTGTGCATTTTCTTTAAAATGAAACGAATTCATTCCTGGAGAGCACAAAAACGAAAAGGTGCAGTGAGATATAAAATTAAGCAAGAGTACCAAACGTTTATGAAGTCGATTCAACAAGATGTCGATGTTTCCAATTTAAGTAATTGTGATTCTAGACTAGATTTTGCTGATACGGATGCAGGTTCAATACCAAATAAATGTGCTTTTTCTAAAAATGAAATACCTGCTAAGGAGGTAAACGCTTCAACATCTACTAGCCAAGAGGAAGTAAGTTATATTGAGCAACAGGGTTCCGCACAAAATTTTGACGAATTTGACTTTAATAAAGATTTTTTCGATTTTATGCCAAACACTAGCTCGGACGAAAGTGACGATTCATCTGATTTATTGACAAAAAATATTGAATTAAGGGATAAATTAAAAGATTGGTCTATAAGAAATAATATTCCCCAACGTGCATTAAAAGAACTGCTATTGATTTTTAATGAAACTTTTGGCAGCACAATTTCACTACCCATGGATCCACGTACAATTTTGGAGACGCCTCAAGAAGTTAATATTAAAAATATAGAAGGAGGAGAATATTGGCATCATGGCATTATAGAACAGTTAACCAAAATTCTAAATAGTTGGACCAAATTGCCCAGTATTATTCACTTAATTTTTAACTTCGATGGATTGCCAATATTTAAGAGCGCCAAGAAAGAGTTTTGGCCAATTTTAGCTAAAGTGGTTGAAGGCTATAATGATCTATTTATAATTGGAATTTACTATGGTACGGGCAAACCAAAAAATTTGGAAGAATATTTAAGGGACTTTGTCGCAGAAACAAAAACGTTACTTGATAATGGAATCTGCATAAATAATAAGAATTTGTGTGTGAAAATCAAATGTTTTGTATGCGATTCTCCAGCGAGAGCCTTTATAAAAGGTATACCTTGTGTTCATTTTTAGGGTTCCGTACCTAAAAGGTAAAAACGGGACCCTATTACTAAGCCTCTTCTGTCTGTCCGTCTGTCTGTCTGTCCTTCTGTCCGTCTGTCACCAGGCTGTGTTTCGAACGACAGTGATATATACCTACTTTTTATTTTTCCGTAAAATAAAAAACGGTATCTGTGATTTAAGTTTAAGTACCTAGGTACCAGCAGGTTACTTTGCGCCTGGGGTGACTTGAAGATTAGGGGTTTCATTATTTTGTAAGGAACCCTAATCCAAACATGTATAAATAAAGCTAAAATCAGTATTTTAGTCTCCACAGCAGGTAAATGTCTTCGATAAGTGTATAATTCCTCTCTTATATCAACCCAAGACCGTATAATACTCTTTACCACCGGCGTTGTAGTTCATCAAGTGTCATAATTGATTTAAGGGAAGACTGTAACTTTAAGAAAAAATCGCCATTTTGATTACTTTCTGTAACCATAACCTAAAAATTTATTGGTACAAAATCACTTTCTAATAACGATATATTTACATTTTTCTAATTATTTTACTTAGTTTTATGTATATAATCACTAATAAAACCGAGCAACACTTGAAAATGACGTTTAAAACTATTTTAGGTTATTTGCATTTTCAAATGTTATCCTTTTATTCCTCTAATTCATAATTTTTTGAGGGCGCGTTAAAATTGAGATGAGAAACACGATACACTATCACAGTAAACTGGCAAGCGCACTAATAATTAACTTAACACTTCAAAAATACTTTAAATCCACAATACTTATATTTTGTGATGAGAATATTGCAATGTCGGCACTGTCGGCAGATAAACGAAGCACTCATTTAGACAATTAATAGAATTCTTTTTACTTTAAAGCTTTTACAATCTGATTTTGACACAGAAAACTTTTCAAATGACTTATAAGGTATCAACGTACCGGTCTTAGTTCTAACTAACACCACTATAGATATGTTATATAACTCTAGGTTTCAACTTAACTCCATTCTAAAGGCGCTATAAAGTTTCAAACTAAAATTGACGTTCTTGTAACACCTCTTACACACTTCAACTAAAGGCTTTGTAGAACCACTATATAGGGATTCATACAGGCTTAGCCTGCAAAATTTTGTGCCAAAATCGAGGGTATAAAGGTGTTATTACACTCTATAACTCTCTTATAAGAAATACGCTACCTCTTAAATATCTAAGTAGAACCGAAATACATGTCTAATAAAGCTTGTCTTAACGCTAATATGTTTGTTGGGTATGCCCTAAAATTTTGCATCTTTTTTTGAGATGAGTCATCATCAAATACCGGTTGCCCTTTGGGGAGTATCCATCGGAATTGCATAGTTTAATTCCGCCTTGCCCGATCCATCATCGGACCACCAAGCGTACGGCGATGCGCCAACAGTACATAGTGGACATCTCACCTATACGAGTACGCACGTTTTGGGAACACATTCATTGTGCGTACAGCTAAGGAGTGGATGAATTCCGCTCCTTAGCTTAGCTGCCGGAGTCTGTGTTTCCTGATGGCTACAACCCAGGAATCTTTAAGTCAAGAGTGAATAGGTTACTTCTAGGTAAGCGTGCTCCATCGTCGACCGCATTGTCGCTTTCCATCAGGTGAGATAGCGGTCAAGCTCGAAACAATAAAAAAAAATAGCTCCCAACCTTGGGTGGAGTGATTTTCACGACTAAAACCCACCAGTGTTCCCTCAGTTGCCCTATGCGTTACAGGGCCGTAGTCGAATTATGTCGCAAACATTCTACAACTAAGGGCTTATTCATTTATCATTAAGACAGGCCAACCTTGTGCTATAAGACCTTGCTATAAGCCAAATTTCAGGATTCTGCGAGTCAGCGGGAAAATGGACGTTTTTTGCCACATAGGTAAACCGATTTTTTCTTTTCTTGTTAACTTACAAGTTTGATTTTCTTACAGCTTCAAGTCCGCAGACCTGAGTAGGTATATGGTTTTAATTTCAACTCGATACCTCAACGCGTTTCCTAGATAAAGGGACTGAAAGACGGACGGACAAGAAACCGATCTTTCAAGGGTTCAGATTTGTCTTTTTGAGGTACGGAACCCTAAAAAAACATTTCAAACATATTTCACAACAACATAAATTTTATGTTACTAGTTACATCAAATTTTATGAAATATTTGAATAAGCGACGACGGGAGTTACCGAATGACAACCAAAGGCTCAAGCGCTGTCTCGCTTTTTTCGGGTTGCCTCTTTATCAAACATTGCGTTGGATGAAGCAATAAGCTTTTCAACCATGTTCTGTTCATGTTGACGATAGTAGACGGACTGGGTGGGCTCTCTCAATCAGTCGAAAATTAAATATTTTGACTACCAAGAGATGTTGAGAGATTTCAACGATATTTTAAATAAAGTTTTTACACTAGAAGAATGGTACTTAATCATTTTCGAGTTTATGTACGTTTTACATTAATCATAATGAACGGCGCCTTTTGAAATGGATAGAGCAATGAATCCAGTTTAGTTTATATTAATTAAAAAAAAAACCCTGTAAAAAAAACTAGTCGACCAAATTAAATATAAAATTGAGGAAATAGGTACAGCTCATAATATTCATTTTGTAGAAGAAACTATAACTAAGTAAATATTTTTTGTAAACAAATCCATACGCAAACAGGCTTTGTTTTAAAAGCATAGATCATAGTCCAATATAAACAAAAGATAATGATCATTTAGCCATGATCTTTAGATGAGTTGCAATTAAGAAGGCAACAGCTATTACTTGTCTTAATGATTAAAAGCTATGTAGTTGTCACTAAGAACATTGTTATTTAATATCTTCATAATAATCATAGATTCTATTAGTCCAAGATCCCAGGGTCGCCAGACGTCACGTATTTGCTCACGAAGGAAATGTAAACGATTGAGTATTGTTAGTATGTACTAAGAACGCATGCCTATCTGCTAGCTTGCTTAGACGGCCAGTTTTCAGGTATCAGGTAATCAAGGTACATAAAAACAGTACTTACTTCACGTAAATTCTCCAAGCTGATTTTTACGTATATTTTAGGCAATATCTTTAAAATCAAGTCGCCAATACTCCCAGACACATTCACATATGACATAACTTCACGTAAATTCTCATGCTTGATTTTTATATTATATGTTCACCAGACAACTATGTTAAAACCTTTTACAAGAAAACATCCCGATCCAAGGGGCCTATCATCCCCCAAACTCAATTTAATATTCAAAATAATAATAAAAAAAATATCTGTGATATAAACAACGTTCCTGGAATAAACAATTATAAGGCACCTTGGATCGGTTTGTCTACTTGTAGTTAAAACAAGTTTTTAATGAAAATCTTTTTTTCACATCAAGCTTTTATAGCGCGGTATATATCTGTGTAATACCCGTCAAGACAAATCATACGAGCCTAAACTCGATGAGGTTGTGTCATTTAACTACCGAGTTCCTACGGCCACCTTCCAGTTCCATCATCAGATTAGCTCCATGTCATAATAATTTTGTATTGTCATCTGATTTACATATGTATGCAAAAATTCAGCTCAATCGGTAACCGGAAAGTGGATCAAATTTAATTTGTAAGATTTGATGACAGACAAACATCGGGACGGGTGAAACTAAATAAAAGCTTGTAATAGTTGTCTGGTGAACATATATAAAAATCAAGCATGAGAATTTACGTGAAGTTATGTCATTATTTTGGGAGCTTTAAAACGTCTGTAAAGCAATACGGCCCACGGAATGTGTCTGGGAGTATTGGCGACTTGATTTTAAAGATATTGCCTAAAATATACGTAAAAATAAGCTTGGAGAATTTACGTGAAGTAAGTACTGTTTTTATGTACCTTGATTACCTGATACCTGAAAACTGGCCGTCTAAGCAAGCTAGCAGATAAGCATGGGTTCTTAGTACATACTAACAGTATTCAATCGTCCACATTTCCTTCGTGAGAAAATACGTGACGTCTGGCGGCCCTGGGATCTTACTCAATATTAGTAACTTACATAACAAGGAAGCAAACTGACTAAATGACTAGCTCATACAAACACAAGAAAATATATTTCTCTTTCTTTTTTTGAAATGATTTGTTTAGACCAAGAGGGCAGTAAAACTAGAGAGGTAGCTTGCTGTTCGGCCGTCCGGTAAGGACCGAGGGGAGAGAAGAGAGAAAAGCCGTCGACGACGCGGTTCCACGCGCGCCTCAACTAGATGTCAGAAAGACCGTAGGGGGGGCCCAGTAGAGTTGAAGCCTACTGCGGCCATGTTTTGTGTGAAAGAGAACCCTGAGGCCCTAGAACGAAGGCAAAGTGGGAACACAGGAGTGCGTTTTACAACACACCCTCGTACTCTGCCCTAAAGAGGTAGAAGACATTGGATGACGTCCCACCTAAAAAAAAAAATACCTTGAAAGAGTTCAGACAACTATTATGTCTTTGTTTAACTAGTTGCCAGAACTTCACTGACCTAGAAGGCTTGGCTTAAGTTTTACACATACTCACTTAGACTTATAATCCAGTATCTTAGTCTTCAGTGTCAGCACTTCACTAGAATCATGGCTGAACTGGGTCACGTCTCGCAGCCTGTGGTTGAGCCACTCCATCAGTAGCTCAGTTTTTTCACTCTCCTGTTCTTCAAGTTTGTTCAGTTTGTTATCAATACTGGCCTGAAAGATAGAAAAGAGAGTTTATTTAATATATAAAAGTCTCTATTCAAAATATTTTTCTGCAGTGCATTCAAAAATAACCAGAGTCGAGTAGAGTTGCAACCCAGGGTCGTTCTTAAATAACTCGAGTAGCTACCCTAGAGTTAACCCAACAACTCTAACTTTGAGCAGGGTAGGTTGGAGTAAGCAGCAATATGCTTGACATTGACAGTTGAACTCCGTTCGCGTTCAAAAATGCCAGGGTAAAGCAATTACCTAATTATTATTATTTAGTAAGACACACTAGCAGCTATTAGCTGATGCGTGTGTTTCATATAGTTTGGAGATGTCTAGTCTGTCCAACCGATTTTTAAAACAGTTCAATGTGGGGGCTTTCACAGCACTTTCCGGGAGCCTGTTCCATGCTGTTATAACTCGGTTTGGTAGAAATTGTTTCAAAGGCTTTTTTTTGGATGCAGTTCCCCATAACTTGGAGGAATGTCCTCGTAAATGTTTGTTGGCATTCAGTGTGTAAAAGTTTTGAAGACTGGGCACATGGTAGTATTCTGTGAGTATTTTATAAGTCTCAATAAGCCTACCCCTTTGTCTACGTTGTTCCAGTGTGATAAGGTCAAGTCCCTTAAGGCGCTCTTCGTAAGATAGATTGCGAATGGCACGGACCATTTTTGTTGCCCTTCTCTGTACATTTTCGATTAGGGTAATGTCTTTCTTAAAATATGGGTCCCAGATAACATTAGCATACTCCAAGAGAGGTCTTATGTAGGTTTTGTACAGTGTAACAAACGTTTTAGGTGTCAAACATTTAAATGCTTTGCGAATAATATAGAGTTTCGAATTTGCTCTCTTGACGACATTAGATATATGCATTTCCCATTTTAGGTCGCTAGACATAATAACACCCAAATCCTTTTGTGACTCGACAGCTGAGAGTTTTTGAAGTCCCAGATGATAACTTCTTCGAGGATTGTTTTTTCCCAAGTGTAAGACGGTACATTTGTCTACATTCAAAGTTAGTAACCAGTCTTGGGTCCATTCGTATATAGCATTTAGGTCAGTTTGTATTTCTTGCCATTGAATCCGGGGATTTCCAAAAAACTTTGTATCATCTGCAAATAGCGTAAAAGGCAAGCGAAGCGTATTTTTGAGGTCTGTCAAGTATAGGATGAATAGCAGCGGGCCAAGCACCGATCCTTGTGGAACACCGCTGAGCACAGTACGGGCTGTAGAAAGAACGTTACCAATACGCACACGGAATGTTCTCTTAGTAAGAAAGTCACTGATCCAGGCCAACAGACTACCGCGAATGCCTAAATGTTCGAGTTTATGGATTAGACGGCGCAAAGGAACACGATCAAATGCTTTTTCATAATCCAGATATATTACATCCGTGGGATGCCCTTTATCATGGTTCTTTGCCCATTCGTGAACGCATCCAAGTAAATTAGTTGTGACTGATCGTCTTGGGACAAATCCATGCTGCTCCTCTATGATGACGTCATTAGAGTTAACTCTAAACTCAAATTTGAACGTAGCCCTATCTGTTCCAGCCGTCAAGCAATCAGCAAATAGATTATTGGGTCTTCCACTGGTAGATGGCTGATGTTACAACGAGTGATTTAGGCTACTTTTGTTTTAGACAAAACAAAATCATCTTGAAATTGTGATCAAATGGCATTGTGCCCTTTTATAAGTTTGATATATAGAATAATCGCTCTAAAAGTAAAAAACAATGTGTCCCCCCTCTAACTTTTGAACCATAAGTTTAGAAAATATGAAAAAAATCTGAAAAGTAGAACTTTATAAGGACTTTCTAGGAAAATCATTTTGAACTTGATGGAAAGAACAGTTTTACAACAAAATCATCTTGAAATTGTGATCAAATGGCATTGTGCCCTTTTATAAGTTAGATGTGGACAAAGACACCCACTAGTAGGCTATATGTATGATATTACGCTGCGACCAATAAAAGCAGAGAAGTAACCAAAAATGCGGGTGATATTGTGGGGGAAGCTATAATAGATGTAATACCTGGAGTTCCTTCTTTTCATCAGTTTGTGGCTTCTTACTGCTAGTTGACTGTTTTAGGTGATCCAGCTCTGAAATAAATGCTGGGAGTTTGGTTTGTATTTTTTGCAGGACGGCCTGGTTAAATTCTGACTGTTCATCGAATGTAAGCTCTGCTGCAGTTTGGTGCATGAATCCTGAAATGAATTGAAATCCAAATGTTATAAACCGAAAATTGTAACTGTTATTGTAAACATTTTAAACATATTAAAAATAAACTAAAATCCATTATAGTACCAGTGAGAGCAGTGATGACCGAGTGGTAACGGCCTCGACTTACGAGTTTTAGGTTGCAGGTTCAAAACCAGCCAGGCGCATTACTTTGTGTAATTTATTTCATTACCACTGCTCTCAAAACGGTAAAAGAAAACATCATGAGGAAACCGGCATGTCCTAAAACCAAAAATTTGAAGACATGTGACATTCACCAACACGCACTGGGCCATTGTGGTGGATTGTGGCCTATTCCCTCTCCTATAGAGGAGACCTGAGTCCCAACAGTGGGAACATTATAAGGAACTGACTTTGCTTTGCTATGTGTTATAGTACCTATTATTGCAGTTTGTATAATTATTATCTAAACAAATAAAATTCACATGATCATTCAGAAAACTTTTTTAGAGTCTGACTTACATTAAAAGAATGGGTCATCAGGGGCTCATAGCATACTATATTGTTTAGCATGGACCGTCCCTGATGGTCCTCTGACCATGGGTTTACACTGTTGTTGGTAAGCATTGAAATTTTCACTTTATGTTATAATACTGCATCACTTGAGTTGGTCTTGTCAGAAAGTGCTCCATCGTCGACCACATCATCGCTTACTATCAGGTGAGATGGTGGTCAAACGCAAACCTATCATAAAAAATATACATTCTTAGTTTCTTACCTAACACAGTAGCAGTGCTCTCATCCCCAGTACTCAACCTGTGCAGACTGGAATAATAGGAGAGATCGCAGTCAGCGATGATCTTGTTCACTTTCCCCTTCAACTTATCAGACAATTTGTTTTCGCTACAAACTTCTCTGATTATCTCCAGCAACACATTCTCTTGTTTCATTTTTATGTCCATGCATACGCTATCCGTGCTTGTCACTGAATCCATTGCAGCTATTTTTATTATAATAACTTGAATTCAATAAATTATTTATGTACGGACAGTCAAAGAAAATAGAATTATGATAAAAATAAAAACAAAACTGTTACCACGACAACCGTTGTTGATTTCAGATTTGAAAGATGATGACAGATGATGACAGACAAAAGATCAAAATGACAATTATTATCAAGTTTTGTTTTTTCTTTAATGAATTGTAATTTGTTTTTTTTTATGTTTTATGTTTTATAATGTTTTTTTCAAGTCCTTTTCTTGATTGTAAAGTTTTCTAACATTTTATAAATAATTAATTTAAAAATATGCACGTTAGAGAATGAGTACACCCGTTACAATTTATCTTACATTAGTTAATTTTCGAACGGATTGTAATCCTCCAAAATGAAATGGCTCAGTCGTTATGTCAAATTATATGCATATCTCTTTCTAACACACATATTTGCACGCAGCACTAGCGCCTTCAAATTGGATGTTAGAGTTAACCACTTTGTCAGTGTTAACATCACGAAAAACACTTCACCTTGTACACTGTTGTTCCCGTAGTTTTTCGTATTTTATTTATTTGGGAAAACCTATTGACTTTATTCATAAAATGTGAGTGAGTTTATGTATTACGATCGATAGAGCCGCTATATATTTAAAATGTCGTCAGGAACTTCAGAATCATACAAAAAATCTTCCGAGTCAGATGCTGGCTCCAATAATGCTCACAACAATCAATCGGAATCTCAAAAGCTGGGAGAAAATGCAGAAAGAAATAAATCGAATAAAACCTCGAACGAATCTCAAGGAAATTGCTACTGGTGAGTAAACCTTTCTACTTTTACTTTTT
Organism: Mythimna ferrago; assembly: GCA_910589285.2. NCBI lineage: Eukaryota > Metazoa > Arthropoda > Insecta > Lepidoptera > Noctuidae > Mythimna > Mythimna ferrago. The sequence goes on along the minus strand of OU342680.1, from coordinate 24,610,738 downwards.
TTGTAGATACCATAGGATTCCTAACCTTTTTTGTCATTTTAGCGGGAAAGATCGAAATCTGAACATAGCAGAGTTGCTGTGTGCTTCTTGCAATCGATGGTTTCACGAATCATGCATTGGCTACCAACTTGGGAAGTTGGTACCATTCATGACAAACTATTTGTTTATTTGCAAGAACTGCTCTCCAACTGGACTGGAAACATTCAAAAAGAACCAGGCTCGTGAGTATCTGACGTATTTATCGTTTAATTTATGTTAAAATAGTCCCTGTTCCTACTCAAAATTCTAACTTTCAAGTCACATATACACAGAGGTTATAGTACAAAAAAATTTGATTTGACCTTCACCATGAACTGCATAAGAAATTGAAGTACCTACATAATATTTATACTTGTTTATTTAGTACACAACATACATACACAGTAAAATCTATTGCATAACATCAGTTTTTTTGTAATTAATCCACTGCTAACATAAATAATATTTAACCAACATCACCATAATAACATCGACAGAAGCAGAAAAAATGCTAAAGTTTTTGCTCAAAAGATGGATTAAATTATGTACAGTTTGTTAACCTTTCAGATACCATCAATTTGAGACACAATAGTAAGACAATAGATGCGCGAACGCCGGCGTTCGTTCTCTCATTGTCTTTCTACTGTCTCTAATTCTATGTATTCGAAAGGTTAAATAAAACTCCACTCAAACACTGGCATGGATTCTAAAATATTGAGCATTTTTTTTTATAGGGTATTTATCCAAGAACGTAAATAAGAAGTTCTTCATAAGGTAGCCTGTAAATTAATATAAAAAATAAGCAAACTTGTCCGTTATTCCCTGATATAGCTATAGATATTGATGAGTTAATTCATTAAACACCAAACAAACGCGGGCAATTCACTCATTGTATTTCTATTGTGTCTCTAATTACGGTATTCATATAATTAATCCAACAGATGATTGCCATTTCACTGTAATGCATCACATTGTTCACAGCATTCCCTCAGATGTGTCTGACAGCTATAGCCAACCTGAAGCAGGAGACCGTGAAAGATGGCAGCAAGAGGCTTCTGTTCAGCAAAGACCGGGAGATCATACCATACATAGACCAGTATTGGGAAGCTATGACTACTATGCCAAGAAGGTGAAACCTCCATTTGTTAACAGTTGAAATAAAATTACCCACTTAATCTTTTAGCCGTCTATGTTAGACTGCTCGAACAAGTGTTTTTGCATCCTATTCATCAGAGTTCTCTGTTTGCGACGTACTCCAGCTATCATTTAGCTTGGGCACGCCATAATTATGGCGTTAAGTCCCCTTGGAGGAGTGGCTGGAAAGACAACAAGGCGTACCTTCCTGTTCCACATGCGCCTCAAGGAGATTTCAGCAACCATAGCCCAGCAAGGTCGAAGCCTACTGGGGCCATGGGTGATGTGAAAGAGATCCCTGGCTGTACATCCACACCATCACCCACTGCATTCCCCGCCAGCTGATCCACAATCTCATTCTCAAGCAAGCCAACATGGGAGGGTATCCACTGAAAATCTATGAATAGACCCAAGGCTTCATAGGCTATCGGAATACCTCGGATACCCGAGATACACCGAGCCAAGTGCTGTAGAGCGCTTCTGGAATCTGATAATATAACTATCTTTTTTTCCCCTACACTGCTAGCATAAGATAATGCCTTTGTGATCGCCATAAGCTCGGCTCTCATCACAGAGACATGCTCATGCAACCTAAGTTGCATATGCATATTCTTTTGGGGGTCTAGGAATACTGCACCTACCCCCCTTGTGCCCCTTGATCCATCTGTGAATAATTTATGATTGAACACAAAAGTATTTGTCGGATATATCCGATGCAGACGGTTAAAAGTTAATTACTAAAATAAGATCAATGCTACAATTGATTCTAGTGATAAAATCTAAATAGCAATCTCATATAAACCAGTTTCATCTTAGCATTACTTGGCTTTTTTATAAAAATGCTTCCAGGTTACACTATGCCTTGTGTCAGGTATTCAAATAGAACTACTTCTTATATTGGCCTATACATATTGTATCCCACTGTGGGGCAAAGGCCTCCCTCTTCTCCTTTCATACCTTTGTCTGGTCATATCAGTGGGAGAAGTGCACCTACCAGAAAACCCTTAGCCATGGGCGACCACGACAATGACGTCGTCTTCCCTTAGGCACACAGTGAGTGAAGATCTTTGCCCGCCTGTCTAGGTGAATTCGTGCGATGTGGTCAGCCCACTTCAGTGCTATTTGACTGCTAGTTTAACTTCTTTTTAATTTAAAATAGATTTTAGAATTCTATTTGTTTTGTTGCATTTTTATATAGTCTGTGCGGAAATTAAACAGTCGTAGGATTTGAGGGCGCTGCTGTAGATAAATATCGTTTTTGTTATGTAAGCAACATTGTGACGTCATTATAGTGCGCCAGTTACATCTTGATATTTTGAAACTATGTCAGACTAGCTTCTTCCAGCAGCTTCACCCTGTAATAAAAATTATCCTACTGACTGAACTTGCTCACTTAATGAAACTGCAAAGTTGTTACTTATATGCTATATTATTGCAATGTTTATGATTAAGTTCATCCGTAGTTTTTTTAATAATTCTCTCCACCCTTTCAACTCTATAAGTATCGTATTGTATTTATATTAGGCTGAAGTCCACAATTTTATATCAAAGGGCGAATTTTGCAAAGTAAGCTATTTCTCAAATGAGACCTAATCGTGTAGGGCTTTTTTTTGGTGCGTAAATCATCCAATGACATCCCCCGCTTTTGGGCGGGGCTGGAGATAGTTTACTGACTAAAAACCCGTTCCTATTTCTTCCTTGCCTTCGTCTCAGGGCCCCAGGTCACATTTTCACACTACGTGTGGCCCCAGTAGGCTTCGACCCTGTTGGGCCTCTACGGTTTGCTGACAACTCCTTAAGGCGCGCGTGGAACAATAGGCGCCGCCGACGTCTTGGGCTCGGTCGGGATGTTTACTGGATGGTCAGACAGCGAGCTACCCATTGCTCGCCGTCCGCAAGCCCGCGCCTACATACGGTGGCCAGAAATCAGGACCGGAATCCCGGCGGCGGCTGGGGCGCGAGGACCGTTGCCTCACGCGTGCAGGGCCTCCTCCTTTGCTAGCATTACTGCTTCGCAGGCGACCGCCTGCCACTCCTCGCTTCGGACTATTGCTTGTACCAAGGCCCGGCGCGAGAGATCGCTGCCGCCGATTACACCTCTACCGTGTGCTCCACCGTGTCCTCCGAGCGGTCTCTTCTGTGCGAATCCGGTGCAGGAACTTCCCGAATTGACCGTGTTCGGTGAGAACCTGCGTCATGCGGAGGGTGAGGACGTTGTGAGGTCTTTCCAGAATCGTGTAGGGCTAAAAAAAATTTAAAAAAAATCATAGACAATTTTCACTCCAAAAGTTTAGCTTAGAGACAACTGGAAATTGGTACTGGCAGCGTATAAACTTTCTATGGTGAAAAGAAAAAAACATGAAGTTGTCAACTTGTGTTATTTTCAGTAGTTTGTAAGAAAGTGCTTTTAAGTGATTAATTATTTAATTTGCAGTATTCAGGTATATCATGTTATTAAATTATACTATGACTATTGATCCAAATGCATATTTAATACTAGCTTTTGCCCGCGCTTCGCCCACGTAGGTACATGTAAAATATAGCCTATTTCACTCAGGAATAAAGCAGCTTTCTATTGGTGAAAAAATTTTAGCAATCGGACCAGTACTTTCAGAGATTACCTCCTACAAACAAAAAAACAATAAAATATTAAGTGTAGATGATTCTCAAAAACAGGGCTCTCCTTTATTGTGCCAATAATCCTCACATTCCTGTACCACTCTCATCCAGGTTTCTATCGTCAATGGCAACAACATATTTTATCATCATCATCATCATCATCATCATCATCATCATCATCATCAGCCTTTTTAATTCCCACTGCTGGGACTCAGGCCTCCTCTCTAGGAGAGGGAATGGGCCGTAATCCACCACGCGGGCCCAATGCGGGTTGGTGAATGTCACATGTCTTCGAATTTTTGGTTCTAGGACATGCCGGTTTCCTCACGATGTTTTCCTTCACCGTTTTGAGAGCAGTGGTGATGAAATAAATTACACAAAGTAATGCGCCTGGCTGGGTCCGAACCCGCGACCTACAACTCGTAAGTCGGGGCCATTACCACTCGGCCACCACTGCACTGCATATTTTATACAACAGGCTTTTGCCCACGATTTCCTTTACGTAAATGTGGGCTATAGCTTGTACTAGTCAGTGGGTCGTCTTAGGGGCGGATAAGAGAAGAAAAGAAAACGAAAAAAAAACTTTTTTGGTTAAAAAAATTTTTTTGGTTAAGGTTTTTGGTGTGGGTAGTATACGCTTAGGGGCACTATGTGCAGTGAAAAAAAGCAAAAAAAAAAATTTGGTCAAAACAATTTTTGGGATTTTTCGAAGTCCTCGCGCCATAGCGCCCCTAAGGCTACACTCCAACCCTTGTACTTACTAAAATATTTATTCTGTGTTTATAGGAGACACGAAGTCCCTTGTCCTTTTTAGAGGTTCAAGCTTATTCTGTAGAAAATTTCATCGAAATCGGACCAGTAGTTTAACCGTGAAAGTGTGGCAGACAGACTTACTTTCACATTAATAATAAAAAGAAAAAAAAATATTTTGACGCACATAACATTGTAGACAGCAAAAACATGCTGAAACATAAGATAAACACAAAACAAAAAAAAATCTAACGTTGTACTAATAGGTATAATAAGTATGGATAGTACTTTATATAAATTCTGATCTGTATCTTTAGTGATATCTATCTCATATAAGGGTGAATATATGTTTTTTCAATTTTGGTGGCGAAACCGTCACTTCAGCTTTCGTGAAAATTAGTCCATAATTTTCACAAAAACTGAGGAAAGAATGTCTCCTCTTCAGATTCTTCTCCTCGGTTTTCGCGAGAATTAGGTTCCTGAGTCCCTAATTTTCACGAAGACCGAAAAAAAAGTTTCGACACCAAAATTGAAAAATGTGTATATTCACCCCTATAGACAGACATATTGAGAATATGTCGCCATTTTCTTTAACATGAACCTTTTTCAGAGTAACCCAATCGTGGTATGCGACAGTGCAGCGGGCCCTTATAAAGGACATCCAAGTGCTATTCACGTACGAGGAGGACGCCAACCAGGGACCAATGTTTGGGCTGTACAACATGGAGTTGACGGCTATCAAGCCCAACTATGAAGCTATGATTAAACAGGGCCAGCTCAAAGTTACTGATATGGGCATAGCTACAAGTAAGTTATAATTTTTGCTATACAGTTTTTTTAATATTGCTGATTGGTTGATGCCTTTATGGTTTTACCAAATTAAATTACATTATAATTTGTCATGGTTTTGTCATTTACTATTAAATTACCCATCCTAGTAGTAGAGTAACAAAAAAAAATCTATCAATTGCCTCTATTTTACCAAAATTTGGGCAATTGATAGATTTTTTTTTTAATTATACTACTGGGATGTGTAATTTAATGCTACAAGATTAAATTACACATTTTGTTGATTATGTATGTATTCATTGAAGGATAACAAGAGAATGATATCATCTTTGCATCGTATCTGGTAAATACGTTTTTTATCACCCTATACAGTCCCACTGCTGGGCAAAGACCACCAACTTCTTCTAGGTATTCTTTTCTTGAACCACCTCGAACCAGTCCCCGCAAAGCATCTAGGTCGTCTCGTCGGAAAATGCATGTAAAATAAAAAAAAATGGTTTTTACACCTTTTTACGATGACTATACGAATACATATATGATGTAAAAGTTGTAAATATTTGTATTTATCCGAATGGCAAAACCATAAACAAAATCAGAGTTCTTATTTTTTTTAAATTCTTATTTATATACATTCCCAGACAGCAATAATAAAACCTGTTACACAATAGATATTATGCAAAGCAGTTGTCACGGTCGATTATATGATTAAAATATCTTATATTGGAAGTACCTACTACGCTCATACAGCGTGGGCATTAGGAAGAGATTCAATTGTACAATAACAGCTCAATGGCAATTCTCTTAAGACCAATGACCCTCTTTAACCAATCAAGTATTCAATACATATAATTTAATGGCATTTATAAAACTAATATACACCAAAATCATTAATATTAATCTGCAAGAACAGTTATAGCCGCGGGAAAGGCTATGCGAAGCGTGAAGCTACTAATCTGACCTCAATAAAATAACGTCAAGTTGGAAATTGTTGAGTGGCATAAACACCATAATTGACCGACTGACATGTCGCTTTGGAAACGATCCAAAACACTGAAAAACGTAGTCGTAACGCGCGGTGCATACATAGAATTGTAAAATCAACCACAAAGACATGTTATTGAATAATGACATTGTTCTTTATGCATTGGTGTATGTAAACATAACACGCGACGCACACAGCGGCCGCATTAAAACACTATATTCTACGTTAGTGTGTTCGTATATTCGCCGATAAGTACACATAGGAACGTCGCGTTAGCCGCGCGATTTCTCCACTATTGATTTTAGATTTAAATAGTTCACTTCATTATCACCTTGAACTTTATGGCTGGTGAGTGACGTCCGAATATTATTTTTTTTTCTTCTCTAATTCACTGTTACAACTCTATAGAATGTTATGTGCATACATAATTAGTTTACACGGCTATCTGTTATCAGAATCGTAATTTGCCTTGAACAAATGTTTACTTTTATGTAGGTATGTATTGGCGTCGTGTTTTTATCTCGTTAAAGTAACGTATGTATATGGCTAAAACTATTTTTATTCCGTAAATGATGTTGGTGGGTTGTTTATGTTCGGCGCCCCACATTGTTGTGTTGTTTGTCACGTAAGAACCGATGTAATCGCGCTTAGCTTCGTCTCGATACGTGTACTTTATCTTATCAACACTTGCACTAAATATATATTTGTCAGTTAGTCCGGTTATAGGTGCTGACGACATGGATAGTAAGTCAAGATTTTAATTGATTTTAGTTGTGTATTTTAATGGTTCTTGGTATGGTGTTAACATCCTCTTGCATAAATAATTGTTTCCTGCAGTTATGATTGGTATGGCTGGCGTGGTATAATAGGAGTCTCTATTCGTTTATTCAATTAGGATTTGTCCGTCGTCTTTGCAATAAAACTGCAGTCGTTTTAACCGTTTTATATCGAATATCAGCTTATTGTATTGTTTATTTCACCAAAAAGAGTTTTGTTCCGGTATCAGACCCAGTTTGATGAGGAAATTAAAAGCATGGCCAAACCACAAGCGTTATCATTGGTGTATAATATTTGTGTCCATTGCGGAAAATGTATGTCGAACGAAATTTTCTTATTTTAAACGAGCAGTGTATCTTATGTGTGTCAAGTCTAGATAATCGTGCTGTTTGAATTCCATGACGTCGTATTTTATGGCTGTAATGAAAATGCGGTTTTTCTTCGCAAAAGATTTATTTTCTGTAGCACCAGTAGGTACTGCCATGAGAATACTAAAGATGGTATTTCTCAAGAATATTATCAGGGTTCCTTGCTATCTCTTGTAACACTCCCATCTATAGCGAGGGACTAAAAATACTTCCTACCTGCCTACGTCAGAGCTTTTCTTGGAAAGCGTTACCTTGACTACACGCATATTAGGGTTTGTCCTTGTCCCCCAAGTCCCACCCACCTACGAATATTAACGAATTATTCTTCGAGATTCTAACTGAAAATCATTACTTACCTCTCTTTTGGGGTATAAGCACCTTTCCGGAGATATGTAGAGCATATGGACACTGCATAAAGTCACTTTATGACATGATGGAGAGCAATGATTTACTGCGCTGTGCAAATAAACTGGACATGTTGTAGAGTTTTTGTGAAAACTAACTTCTGCTAGCGGCTTTGTCTGCCTGAAAGTAGATTTTTCCATACAAACAGACACCCGATTCATTCCCTCAGTTGGTCATCATAACAGGAAACCCTGTGTAAAATTTTAGCGTTCTAGGTCTAAGGTTTGAGCGTCGATGCGTCACTATTTTGCTTTTTATTTATATAGGTAATATAAATAAAAAAGCCACATATTATGGCTATTTGAAAGCACACGCGATCAGCAGTTAAAGACTGTATAGGAAGACATTTTGCGACGTAGAATGAGGTCACGATATTTACCCTATGACTGCATCGCATTCACATGTTACTATCCGACGGTCGTTGGCCATACTGCTCCAGTTTTCAGCGATAATAAATAGAACGAATTTTAATCACAAACTTTCGGTAATTCTTAATGAGAAAGAAGAATCGGAAGTGAAAATTAAAAAAAAAAAACTCGCAAAATTTCTAAAACAGGTGAACAATACTCTAAATTCAAACTTTAAAGTGTACAGCTGTTCCACTAATTCTATTCCACTTTTATTTGAATAACAACGCTAGCAACCCTATCTTATTGAGTTTACACTTGACAGAGCACACTTCCTCCATATGCGATACCAGAACATCAGCCTGCCATGTTAGTTTACCAATTACGCAATTTTGCATCTATTTATTTGAATAGAACGAAAAAGTTTCGTAGGGTTTTAGATTTAATTTCGTTTCCATCTCTCCCCCCTTCTGCGCCTAGGTCTGCTCAGAAATTCAAAAAAATCTTTATCGTCATATTTCAGCATCTTAAAACTGCATAGCCGCTTGTAGAAATGATAGTTTGCACGGAACAAATTTTAATATTTGTATAGCCCACACTTTTGCCATGTTTATGCACATGCACTCACAATTGTCTGTGTAAAATGAAACAAGCCAGAAGAAAAACTTAATTCCTTATTTCCTTAGTCGTTCACTCTTGACAGAGTGGTCGTGGTTGACAATATTGCATCTTCGTTGGCGAGCGAGGCGCCCGCGATGCGTCCCCAAATTGTCATGGTTTACGGCGTCTCGAGAACTCTGGACTTCATAGTTCATATGTGACGCCATAGATATCGCTACAAGGGGATGTCTTGGGCTATTCTTATTAGAAGTAGAAGCCTCAGATACATTAAGGGACAAAATGTCTCCCAACATGCCGCGCAACGCTGTCAATCGTCCAACATGTCCCGCGTCATGTGAATGTATCGTAAAATGTTATATTTTATTTATTTTTCACATACATGCAAGGCAAGAGGGGACAACATCTTGGGGGTATTTTGTTGTTTAGTGTATCTGAGGCTTTAATCTTTATATATTATGTAAAAAGAGAAAATAACTGACATGTCAACGCACAGCCGAGACTGCTGGGACTAGGATTATGAAATTTTGCACAAGGCTTCCCTTTTTGACGTAGGCGAGCTCTAAGAGAGGATTTTCCAAAATTCTACCCTTTTTTTTTATGAGCCCGTTGTGTCCCACTGCAGGGCAAAGGCCTCCCTTCCGTTATTCCACTCTTTTCTGTCTTTAGCGACTTCTGACCAATCCTTAAGGTAGGAGTCCCCTTAAAAGATGAAAAATTGCTTCAAAGTTTGTATGGAGAAACCCACTTTTCACGCGAGCGAAGCCGCTTTCAGAAACTAGTGTAGTAACTACATACTTCTAGAGGAAGAAACAGTTTGGCTTTCGCCGTACCTAGCTTCCGCCACAATCTTATTACACTTGATAGTGTAAAGTCTGTCTAATAAGTTAGACTTGAGAATTCAGTATAATATTTAATTATTTAAAAATACTCATATTCGATACTTTTTATAAGGTTCTTCTATTAGTAAACAATGATCAAAATCTCTTAATAAACTTTGATTATTCAACCAGCGTTGACTACATCAGATTTCATTTTACCCTCATAATTACCCAAGTCGTTTGACTTATTAGACAGACTCTATACTAGGATGGCTTTTTCCTGAGCGTTCAGAAAGGAGAGCAATTTTCAGTTATATCATATTCAATGCTATTATAATAGAAATTGTATCTCTCACAAGCGATTAAATCTCGTAGAACGCTCGCTAGCTCTTAATTGCGACGTAGTCATTATGAGCGGTGTTAATTTTCTTTCAACGTCTCTGTAATTTGCGCTGATGATAATTTGTTTTTTTTTATTGTTTCACGTCCTCGTTTTTGTATCAGAGGCTGTATTTCATTAGCACATTTTAAAAATATAACAATTAACATACTTATCTTTGCAGTATTAGGCTGCTTTGTTTTTGTGATATTCGTCATCAGACTACGCTGAAAACCAGCGCTGTGGACTCGTCGCATTTTGCGTGTGGACACAGCATTATGCTGAGCGTACGGCCGTTTTGCTTGGACGTGGCGCATACATTTCTATTTTGTTATGGAAAATATTTGTCATAAGTTTGCGCCTTTTCCGGCAAATAAAATGTTTTTCTTTCGTTTCATATTTCGTTTTTAGGCTCTCTTGTTCGTGCCGACTTCCAAGCTGGTTCCTTGGTTTAATTCATTAAATCTTGGGGTGTAATGAAACGCCGTTCGTTCGCTCTCTCATTGTCTTCCTATTGTGTCTCTAACTACAATATTCAAAAGGTTAATGTTGCGCAGGTTCCTGGTTCATTACCTTCCTGCTTTTTTATTCATATTAAGTGATGCCGGCGCGCTATATACAATTTGTTACCTAATTACAAACTAATAATTCTACTTTTTCTAAAAAACTCGAACCTCAGGAATGTACTTGAAAACAGCTTTTATGTCATTTTCAAAAGCTTAAAGACTATTTGAACTTGAGATTAGTTGCGGTGTAGATAAACCATGGCGTGAGAAAAAGAAAATTGACTTGTGTACTTACTCATATTTATTTAAAAAAAAAATCAAAAATAATAATCTTACAGTACCTTTAGCTGGTAACGTAAAGGGCAGACAGGGGAAACGTCGGCCCGCGGTCGGCGGCGCCGCGGACACCGGGGCCCCTGTCGGCAAGAAGGGCCGCACGGCCGACCTGGGTGCCTTGAAGCTGCCTTCGCATGGGTACCCCACGGAACATCCCTTCAACAAGGACGGCTACCGGTATATACTGGCTGAACCCGACCCGCACGCGCCATTTCGACAGGTGAGGACAAAAAACGAAGAATGTACACAGAAACCCTGTTAATTAATTAATTTTTTATTTATCTTTAAATCAGGCATAGGATTACCCATAAAATCGTTAGTATTACTAAACCTATGTTAGTATAATCTATACTATGTTAGTAAATGTTAGTATAATCAACAACAACAACAAGAACAAATTTATCTAACTAATTAATGTCATTAAAAACCCCTTTTTTACCACGCTGCTTTCAAAAATAAGGTAATTGTCGTCCATCGTAAATAGTTTTTTAAATCAAACTGATACAATTTCTACAAAATTCACATAAAATAGGACTCCATACGAAGTGGGCACAACAATCACAAGCAAACCAGGAATATACCCGCCCGCAAGTTGTACATATTTACTATCATTTAAACTTATTTCCACAACCCATCTCATCTAAAATTGACGAAGTAAACTACGAAATCTTCTCGAATCGATGGTTTTCTTTTCCCTCAAAGTTTTTGGGCCCAGTAGGTTGCCATGTTAATAGCAGCGTCAGTGGCAAGTGTATGAAATGCATTTCACCCACATCCATTTACAACTGCTATAAAATCTTAAATTTCATTTAGGAGTTCGATGAAAGCAACGAATGGAGTGGCAAGCCGATTCCCGGCTGGCTATACCGCTCCTTGTGTCCTGGTGTAGTGTTACTAGCACTACACGACAGGGCGCCGCAGCTCAAGATATCTGAAGACAGGCTCGCGGTCACCGGGGAGAAGGGATACTGCATGGTGCGGGCCACGCATGGTAAGATATACTCAGATATTTGCTATACAAGTCAGGACTCGGCTAGTTGTACCGGTCTTTGTGTCCTGGTATAGTATTACTAGCACTACAGGAGAGGGCGCCGCAGCTCAAGATATCTGAAGACAGGCTCGCGGTCACCGGGGAGAAAGGATACTGCATGGTGCGAGCTACGCATGGTAAGATATTCTCAGATATTTGTTACACAAGCCAGGTCCAGGCTAGTTATACCGCTCCTTGTGTCCTGGTGTAGTGTTACTAGCACTACACGACAGGGCGCCGCAGCTCAAGATATCTGAAGACAGGCTCGCGGTCACCGGGGAGAAGGGATACTGCATGGTGCGGGCCACGCATGGTAAGATATACTCAGATATTTGCTATACAAGTCAGGACTCGGCTAGTTGTACCGGTCTTTGTGTCCTGGTATAGTATTACTAGCACTACAGGAGAGGGCGCCGCAGCTCAAGATATCTGAAGACAGGCTCGCGGTCACCGGGGAGAAAGGATACTGCATGGTGCGAGCTACGCATGGTAAGATATTCTCAGATATTTGTTACACAAGCCAGGTCCCGGCTAGTTATACCGCTCCTTGTGTCCTAGTGTAGTGTTACTAGCACTACACGACAGGGCGCCGCAGCTCAAGATATTTGAACACAGGCTCGCGGTCACCGGGGAGAAGGGATACTGCATGGTGCGGGCCACGCATGGTAAGATATTCTCAGATATTTGTTACACAAGCCAGGTCCAGGCTAGTTATACCGCTCCTTGTGTCCTGGTGTAGTGTTACTAGCACTACACGACAGGGCGCCGCAGCTCAAGATATCTGAAGACAGGCTCGCGGTCACCGGGGAGAAGGGATACTGCATGGTGCGGGCCACGCATGGTAAGATATTCTCAGATATTTGTTACACAAGCCAGGTCCAGGCTAGTTATACCGCTCCTTGTGTCCTGGTGTAGTGTTACTAGCACTACACGACAGGGCGCCGCAGCTCAAGATATCTGAAGACAGGCTCGCGGTCACCGGGGAGAAGGGATACTGCATGGTGCGGGCCACGCATGGTAAGATATACTCAGATATTTGCTATACAAGTCAGGACTCGGCTAGTTGTACCGGTCTTTGTGTCCTGGTATAGTATTACTAGCACTACAGGAGAGGGCGCCGCAGCTCAAGATATCTGAAGACAGGCTCGCGGTCACCGGGGAGAAAGGATACTGCATGGTGCGAGCTACGCATGGTAAGATATTCTCAGATATTTGTTACACAAGCCAGGTCCCGGCTAGTTATACCGCTCCTTGTGTCCTAGTGTAGTGTTACTAGCACTACACGACAGGGCGCCGCAGCTCAAGATATCTGAAGACAGGCTCGCGGTCACCGGGGAGAAGGGATACTGCATGGTGCGGGCCACGCATGGTAAGATATTCTCAGATATTTGTTACACAAGCCAGGTCCAGGCTAGTTATACCGCTCCTTGTGTACTGGTGTAGTGTTACTAGCACTACACGACAGGGCGCCGCAGCTCAAGATATCTGAAGACAGGCTCGCGGTCACCGGGGAGAAGGGATACTGCATGGTGCGGGCCACGCATGGTAAGATATTCTCAGATATTTGTTACACAAGCCAGGTCCAGGCTAGTTATACCGCTCCTTGTGTCCTGGTGTAGTGTTACTAGCACTACACGACAGGGCGCCGCAGCTCAAGATATCTGAAGACAGGCTCGCGGTCACCGGGGAGAAGGGATACTGCATGGTGCGGGCCACGCATGGTAAGATATTCTCAGATATTTGTTACACAAGCCAGGTCCAGGCTAGTTATACCGCTCCTTGTGTCCTGGTGTAGTGTTACTAGCACTACACGACAGGGCGCCGCAGCTCAAGATATCTGAAGACAGGCTCGCGGTCACCGGGGAGAAGGGATACTGCATGGTGCGGGCCACGCATGGTAAGATATTCTCAGATATTTGTTACACAAGCCAGGTCCAGGCTAGTTATACCGCTCCTTGTGTCCTGGTGTAGTGTTACTAGCACTACACGACAGGGCGCCGCAGCTCAAGATATCTGAAGACAGGCTCGCGGTCACCGGGGAGAAGGGATACTGCATGGTGCGGGCCACGCATGGTAAGATATTCTCAGATATTTGTTACACAAGCCAGGTCCAGGCTAGTTATACCGCTCCTTGTGTCCTGGTGTAGTGTTACTAGCACTACACGACAGGGCGCCGCAGCTCAAGATATCTGAAGACAGGCTCGCGGTCACCGGGGAGAAGGGATACTGCATGGTGCGGGCCACGCATGGTAAGATATTCTCAGATATTTGTTACACAAGTCAGGTCCAGGCTAGTTATACCGCTCCTTATGTCCTGGTGTAGTGTTACTAGCACTACACGACAGGGCGCCGCAGCTCAAGATATCTGAAGACAGGCTCGCGGTCACCGGGGAGAAGGGATACTGCATGGTGCGGGCCACGCATGGTAAGATATTCTCAGATATTTGTTACACAAGCCAGGTCCAGGCTAGTTATACCGCTCCTTGTGTCCTGGTGTAGTGTTACTAGCACTACACGACAGGGCGCCGCAGCTCAAGATATCTGAAGACAGGCTCGCGGTCACCGGGGAGAAGGGATACTGCATGGTGCGGGCCACGCATGGTAAGATATTCTCAGATATTTGTTACACAAGCCAGGTCCAGGCTAGTTATACCGCTCCTTGTGTCCTGGTGTAGTGTTACTAGCACTACACGACAGGGCGCCGCAGCTCAAGATATCTGAAGACAGGCTCATGATCACAGAGGATAAAGGATGCATGGCAAGTATTGGCAAGCATGTGTATCTTAGACCTCCAATCCTCCAATTTGTTGCTTTTTAATGTACTGTATTGTCTCCAAAATGATGTTGTTTATTATATAAAATTAGGTAGGTACGAGTAGGTTAGTAGCCAGAATTGCCACTACATTTTACAATGCTTATAAAATGGAAACAATTTTGGCTAGTAGATAAAATCGATGCTTTACAATTTTTCTGCTACATTCATTACATACATCATGCCTATATTTCTCAAACATTGCTAATTCATTTCTATTATCAGAATATTCAAATGTGTTAGCATCAATTTTCATATTTCTTTGGATATAATGTAATTAACGTCTCTGAATGAATTCTGCGTCCTAATATCCACTATTGTGTGCTATTTTTATTCAAACAATGAGCTTTCTTTGTGATTAATTCTGTATATAAAATAGTGTTTGTTTCAATTTTTATTATTACTTCAATAACATTGCTTGTTACGGGCACGATATCTAATGAGGAAAAAACATCATTTCATTTTCCTTGATTTATCAAAATGCAGACGAATTTCATCTCATTAATTCAAGAGGAAAACTATTGTTTGGCTCCCGGATAGTATTACTGTGTTAATTTGGATCTAGAATTCTAGATTGAAATGACCTTGGCCTTTAAATAAATGTAGGCTCCTATTGTCCGGCTATAAACTCTGGTTAGATCTATCCTTACGTTCTGTCTGGATAAAATCTGTGAGTACTATTTGCGACTACGCAGGAACTTCTGATGCAAATTGTTGAAACATTCTAATAATGTGATTGTTTCTAGTCTGACTAATTTGCGTGTTCCGATTGATATCATATTTTATATATACCGGATCTTAAGACTTATAGGCCCTTGAACCATCTGGCCAAAATTATGTGGACGCACCTCTCGCATCCGCCTAGGCGGCAGTACGCAAATCTGTGCATTTATTTGCGGCCAACAGCGCCCGGAAAGCGCGCGACTGACCTTTAAATCCATTTTCTTTGCGAAATATTGATTGATTTACATATGCAATGTTCACTTTGAAGAATATTTAACGACCAATTTTTATGTGTAAAAATGTTTCTAAAGATCCAAGCCGTTTCGAAGGAGTAAGGAAAAGTTGCAAAAAGTTGCGAAATTGCTAAATATTTTTTTTAACCGACTTCTAAAAAAGGAGGTTCAATTCGGATGTTTGTATTTTTTTTTTTTTTTTATGTATGTTCGCGCATAACTTCGTCACTTGCCAACCGATTTGAAAAATTCTTTTTTTGTTAGAAAGGGTATACTTCCCAAATGGTCCCATAGTCACCAAGTCGGGATCTGATGATAGAATCTTGGCGAAATCGAGGGAACTCCTCAAATATTATAGGCAACCATATAGTTCTTTTGGTATTTTTATCAAAGACTTAAGCATTTATAGTCAAAACATGACATTTGATGAACTGGAACTGGTGAAGACGACCAGAAATGGCCAACGGAAGTTCATAGTCACACCAATCTCTCAATGAACATAGTTACAAATAAATGAATAGTTCTGAATAGGTATGTTGAAAATGGCCATCATGGTCATCGATGTGACCTGATGATGATGACGGAGCTGGAAGATAGGTACCGGAACTCCGAAATTAATCAATGTATCCCAGCCGTGTTTGGGCTTATTACAATTGTCATGAGATGCACTTTGGCTATAAGGTACTATCGAACTGATCTGATGATGATGATGGAGCCGGAAGATAGGCACCGGAACTCCGTAATTAATCAATGTATCCTAGCCGTGTTTGGGCTTATTAGAATTGTCATGAGATGCATTTTGGCCATAAGGTACTATCGAATTGATCTGATGATGATGATGGAGCCGGAAGATAGACACGGGAACTTCTAAATAAACCAATGTATCCTAGCAGGGTTTGAGTTAATTGGAATTGTCATGAGAAAAAGGTACTCTGGCTGCAACTAAAAAGTGTGAAATAAAAAACTTATTACAAAAAAAATAAAACCGACTTACTAAAAAAAACACTAAAACTATCAAAATAACTTTAATTTCGGAAGTCGGTGTTAAATAATGAAGAGGCAAAACTATTACAGAAACACCGACTTCCGAAATTAAAGTTATTTCGATAGTTTTAGTGTTTTTTTTAGTAAGTCGGTTTTATTTTTTTTGTAAAAAGTTTTTTATTTAGACAAAAGTTTTAATAGCACGAAAAAATCAAATGTTGATAATATTGTTCATGAATCTATAATAAACATATATTTTTTCAAACCTATAAACCTGGCCGTTACCGAGGAGTAAGCTTCAGAAAGTCACTGTTTTATGGCACTTTTCGGGCGCTTGGGCCTTTTAAGAAGATAGTATTCCATGGTGATAGAAGTTAAAAGTGTTAAGAGTTGGGTATTGAAATATGTGTGGTCTTTAACTCTTTACCGTCCAACTCGTCAGGGAATGTAAGCTCTTATTGATGATGTTCCATCTTCTGACTATATCGCGGAAGAAAAGCTTGCCACTTACCTAAAAAACTTGCTGATAATGGCAACAACGAGAGTTGAGACGAGAGGAGGGGGAGGTCTTTGTTTAGCAGTGGGAGAAACGGTGCATCACTTTTTCTTCTTCCAATTACCCTTGTCAACCATCACGCTATCATTCACCTACTTTAAAAAAAAAAATACTGGTTGACTGCTATCTCACCTGATGGTAAACAGTGATGCAATTGTTGATGGTGAATCGTACTGGTTTATTAAGAAGACATCACACTTTTGTTCACAATTCATCCATCTTGCCAAATGTTTTTGTGATGAGCATGATCATTTGTTCTGTGTCTGGGTGTAATTTATCTATAGTATGTATATATTTAGAAATATTGTAAGAATGTTTATCAGTTGTCTACACAAGCTCTGCTTAGCTTGGGACTAGATGGCGTTGTGTGATATTTGTGGAATATCATATCATATATTTCCCGTGGCCTCGATACACGTGTATATTCATGTTTTTTATTTGTTGGTCAGGTGTGTCCCGCGGCACTTGGTACTGGGAGGTGGTGGTGGAGGAGCTCCCCGAGGGTGCGGCGGCGCGTCTGGGCTGGGGGCGGCGCTACGCCAACCTGCAGGCGCCGCTCGGGTACGACAAGTTCGGATACTCTTGGAGGAGCCGCAAGGGCACCAGGTAACTACACTTGTACTACTGAGCTTCTATTCGTGTTGAAAACAAGGATGATAACTTTCCCAAAGAGTCTTGTGATATAGGTAGGAGTGGCGGGCAAAGTTACAGGCAACCTTGGGTTTATCATTTAAATTGGGGTACCCAATATTCGCGTCCGTTTTACTACTGCTTACTACATTACTCCTCGATATTAACGAATTGTTTGCTAACTCTGATCTTAATATTTCAAATAACTAGATCATATTTCTTGCATTCTTAAAACTTAAGGAGATAACTACGGGCCCGTGTCGCGTGACCATTTTTTCACTAGACGGCGCTGAACTCTAGCTTATTTCGTTTTTAGAGTATGGGTATACTCTCGTAAACTAAAAACAGGAATGCTACTCAAGTCAAGCAAATAGTATTAGCTATAACCTTATCCTACATACGACTATACTCAAGATTTTAGCAGTAATACAATTAAAACTAACTAAAGTAAACGTGTTGAGTTCAGCGCCATCTAGCGAAGACATGGCCGTGTTTTTACCTTATTATTCCGTGTTTTCACACAATAACAAAATTCAAAATGTTGCAGGTTCCACGAGTCTAAAGGCAAGCACTACAGTCCTGGTTACGGCGAGGGCGACACGTTAGGCTTCCTCGTCGTGTTGCCAGAGAGTACCACCACCAAGTATACTCCTAATACCTACAAAGACAGGGTGAGTGTAGCCAGTAAAGGTTTCTCAAGGCAAGAAAATACGGAAATACAAACTTTAAGACTTTTCATTGCCTATAATGAAAAGTCACAAATGAGCCTTTAATCCTAAGAATTTTGAACACTAATCGGACATACTTTATAAGGACGTTTATTTAATACACTACTCGGTCATAATTAAAAATGATTTTTGCCATGCCTCCCTCTTTATAAAAAACTGAAAAGAAAAACAGTAAGTAAGTAAAAACTAAATGTACATTTTTTTATTTATTTGTTTTTGCAGAACAATATTTAAGTAGCTAAAAATGCCATTTCGGTTGAGTTTTTTATTATAATTTTTACTGCAGCTATTTGCAATTAAGACAAAATATATTTATTATCACAATAATGCAATATCAAAACGTATCGAAAAAAGGTCAAACACGTGTGTCACCTACTAACTAGTGGTAAAGTATGCCGCTGGTGGAGTTTCTCGTGGACTACACTAATTTATTTATTTATTTAAACTTCATGTACGGTAGTGGTACATAGGCGGACTAATGCTACTTCACGGAACACAAAGCGACACTCGTCCTCGCTATTTAAAGTTTGTCGGGCGACTGTTGCGGGAACCGGAGGTCGCGCGTGTGGACGCTCGCAAAGCGACGTCAGGTACCCTTTGATGTCACAAGCCACGTCGCGTGGGACACATTAAGCCGCGTTTTCACTAGGACACGTGTCGCGGAGACATATCGCCCAACATTCACGTGGTATGTCTCTGCAACTTTGTGGGACAATGTCGCTCGACATTTCCCTTGTTCACATTGGCCAGTCGTGATCAGTATGTCGCCCGAAGAGGTAGTGTTGTTCAGTGCAGCTTACATAATTATTCGGAAGACAATAGCAAAACGTAAAAAAAAGAGGTGGTGGGCCCGAGAATATTTGCTACAAAGGGAAAGTTCAAGTTTAATAAACGCAAATCGCGCGTGTCGACGCTCGCAGAGCATCGACTAGCGACAAGTTGCGCGACCCGTAAAAATCCCGCGCGACGTCGGGCGACATCGCGCGGGACACGTGAATTTCGTGTCGAGCGACAGACTCGCGGAACAAATGTCCCCTAGTGAAAATGCGGCTTTAAACGAGTAACAGAGTCGCGCGACAAATGTACCCCTTGTGAAAACGCAGCTTCACACTAACAATAATATCTTTCTTTATTTCCAGCCGCTCGTGAAGTTCAAGAGTCACCTCTATTACGAAGATAAGGACAACATACAAGAATCTCTCAGCAATCTCAAGCCACTACCAGGCAGCAAAATATACTATTTCAAAAATGGCGAGTGTCAGGGCGAGGCCTTCGTCGATATTTACGAAGGGTGTTATTACCCTTCTGTCTCTCTTCATAAGAATGTCACCGTCAGCGTGAACTTCGGACCTAACTTTAAATATCCGCCGTCAAGCGAGTATAAGTACAGACCGGTGAGTGTATAACTGCTAATTTTGATTAATTGGGGCAGGTCAACAGAACACAAGTCCAGCAAATTGAGACAAATCTCACAGCTGTTACAAAAAATAATATGCATGTGTAACTTATGCCTTGATCACTCGTACCGAGTAAAAGGGCGAGACAGTAAAATGTTGCTCGGCCGAGACAGTAAGCAAGTTGTAGAAATAAGCGCTCGGCCGATTCTCGGTGCTTTGTTTATACGTACCGAGTATTCCGTCGAGAGCCCTGTCTCGCCCGTCTACTCGGTATGTGTAATCAAGGCCCCGCAGCTTATTTGTTGTTCCTCACATCACTTGTACGAGATTGTGTGAAACTGCGCACAAGTAGCGGCGCGACAGTTGGGACACGCCCTCAAGTTCGGCAATGCATGTATCGCGTCGTCTATTGGTAGCTAATTATTACGAATATGTCGCATCGCTGTCGCTGCCGCGCAAATTTCGATAAGGAGACAGCGACAGACACAAAAAAGTAGCTGTGTAACTAAGTTGATACGTTATGTTACATGGAAAAACGATCCACCTGGAGATGTGTTACCTTAATACATTGCAAATTAGTTTTTTCAAGAACTATGCAAATTATTTCTTCAAGGCAAACATCACTAAAGTCATCTTTATGTGTCGTCGCACATGGGCTTCAAGCCACAGTCACAAACGCCGCCACGAGAAGCTAGAAGCGGCCAATTGTGGCCGGTGCCTGCTACTTTTCTTAGCCCATGCGCGCAGTATCATAATGGACTCTGTCGAAGAAGGTTTAAATGGCAAATGGCGTATGACGACGTTTTGTATCGGCATTTAGTGGCCGGTTCGGGCCATAAGCAGCGAGTGGCGGCGATTTGTAGCGTGTGTCGGCCAACGGCGTCAATCGTGTGCGGCGAATCCATATAAAATGTATGAAACCTACACGAAATATGCCACTGGCGGCGTTTTGTGGTTTTGGCCAGTAGCCTTTGCATGGCGACCCTAAAACTTTAGTTTGTTATTTAAGACTACTTTAGTAATTTGTTCTTATTTTACAGATGTCAGAGAAAGCAGAAGAAGCAATCTGTGAGCAGACCATGGCAGACCTACTCTACCTGACTGAAAACGAAGGCAAGCTACGATTGGACAATTTCAATCTCTGATACAACTAACACCGTTATTGCGGTGTGAAATGAGTGAATGAATCGAGTGCAGTGATCAAAGTGAACTATTTGAAACACGTGTACAACTGTGCAAAACAATATAGCAAAGAAATAAACAATTAGTAAAATATCAGAATATATATAGGCCTTTGGATCTAGTGGTTAGTCTTAGAGGCGCGCGGCGCGGCGAGCGGGGCGGCTTCGGTAACAGAGCGCGTGTTCGCAATAAACGGCGTCTCGTGGCGTGCTTCAAACATGTTCATACTTTTGATATTACCGCTCGCCGCCTCGCGCTTAGCTACCGCTCACAACGGCAAGGTCGTGAACGGGGCCTTAGCGCTGTGACTTGGATCAACACTAACACTAGATTCGAAAAAAGCCTTAGTCCAAAAGCTTTGCAGCTGTTAGACTATAGTAAAATAAGTCTTCTACAGTGTAAATTCTTTAAAAGATAATTAATCAAACATCAAAATTATTGAACAAAAATGTCAATCATATTTTTACGAATCTATTAATTAATATACTTACATGTATTTAATCAGATTATAGTAATATTGGTAACATAGCAAGAAATTGTGGAGCCCTACCTAGTGTGGTGTAATATTTCACCATCTGGCGGTTTGCTGGTCTGATGAATTGTGCTTTTTAAGTGTAGTGCGTTTCCCATATGAAGCTCCTTCGCCGTAATGTTGGCTCCCCTGTCTTTCTACAGAAAAAGGAAAAGAGCCTACTCTAGCAAAATTGTTGCACGAAATGCGAAACGAAATCTTTTCGGTAGTTGCAACACTTTTTGGGCAATTATGAGGGGAAGGGATTATATTAAAAAAAAAGTAGGTCTAAAAGGAAGTTGTCAATGGAGAGGTACGATATTGTGGCGTGGTGTTTTCGGTATTTGAATAATCGAAATGGAGCCCAGCGTCCTATAATTTATTCAAAAATAGTTTTTACAGTTTCCAAAAGAAAAAGAAAAACAAAAGTATAAGGCAATTGATAAAAGTAACGAAATTATCTCCCTAACATTAAATAATTTCATTGCTAAAAATAGCAACACTGGTTTTTCCGTATTGCCAACATTATGTCGCAGGATCTTATGTGAAACGCACTGTAACTATATTATATCACTGACCTCTAAAATAGTAGAGGTCAGCGTATTATATACTATAAAGCGCTTTGCGCAAAGCGTTTTGGGAACACATTTATTGTGCGTACAGCCATGGAGTGGAATTCCTTGCCGGAATCTGTGTTTCCTGATAGCTACAACTTAGGGGTCTTTAACCTTTCAATCGTAGAAATTACAGACACAATAGAAAGACAATAGGTGCGCGAACGCCGGCGTTCGCTTGGCGGTAATAATATATGATATTATTATTACCGTGCTTTAAGTCAAAAGTGAATAGGTTACTTCTAGGCATGCGTGCTCCATCGTCGACCACATGATCGCTTACCATCAGGTGGTCTTGGTAATTTGTTGATGAAATGAATAAATAAAATAAATAAATAAAAAAAATAAAAAAAAAGTACCGTCGCCTCGCGGCACCACCCTTTGTAGAACTCCTAGAATATGTATAAATTCTTTCTATAACATATAAAAGTGCATGCTGTACAGTTTTCAAATATTATCAGTATTGGTGATTGAAATTGTGTGTAGTATTGAAATAATGAATGTCTATGTATTAAATTGAGTATTACAAGAATAATTTTGTTGTGGCATATTGATCTGCTGAAAATGAAAGTCCAATTAGAATGTTAAGAGATGGTGTAAGAATAAAGCAATTATCGTCAAATTTATTACAAGCTTTTATTTAGTTTCACCTGTCCCGTTGTTTGTCTGTCATCAAATCTTGCAAATTAAACTTGACCCACTTCCCCGTTACCGATTGAGCTGAAATTTTGCATGCATGTGTAAATCAGATGACAATGCAAAATCATTATGACATGGGAGCTGATCTGATGATGCAACTGGAAGGTGGCTATAAGAACTTGGTAGTTAAACGACACAATCCCATCGAGTTTGGTCTCGTATGATTCGTCTTGACGAGCATTAATTATATAGGTATACCGAGCTATAAAATCATGCTATGAAAAAAAAAAACTTGTTTTTATTATGAAACCCAATTAATGAAAGCTAAAGCTACAACTTCTTTTAGGTAGGAAAGTCATCCAATGACATCTCGCTCTTGGGCGGAGCAAAAGGGTGTGTCAGACTTTTACTGACTAAAACCCCCACTCCTGTTCCTTCTTTGCCTTTCATACCAGCAAACCAAGCCACCTTTAGGCTTCGACCTTGCTGGGCATGAGGTTTGCTAACATCTTAAAGCGCGCGTTGAACACTACGCGCCGTCGATGACTTGGGCTTGGTTCGGACGGTCGGACGGCGTCTGCAAGCCAGCGCCTACCGTGGCCGGAAATCGGGATAGGGATTCCGGTGGCTGGGGCGTGAGGGTCGCTCCCTCGCGCGTGCATGTGGATTCTCATTTGCTAGCATTACTGCTTCGTAGGAGGCCTTTGCTTTGCTTTGAGGCGACCGCCTGCCACTCCTCACAGGGCCCATCCCACACCTGGCCCGTTCCATATTCGTGTATAATAGGTAGGTATGCCTACATATTAAGTAGTTCAGGAATCAGGGAAATTTGAAAAAAAGGTCATAAAGTCGGGTTTTTTAGAAAGTAGCACCTTGATTTTTTTTTAATATGTATTTTTAAATCTTGCAATCGGTTGGACAACCGTTAGCAGATTATTTCTGGGAACCAACAGCACCCTGATTTAAAAAAAAAAAAGTAAAAAAAAAACATACATTCAGCTGAACATAGAACCTCCTCCTTTTCGAAGTCGGTTAAAAACAAGATTAATTCATAATCATTATGTATATTAATGTGTGTAATAAACTTAGCAGTGACCAGCTGAATAGTTTTTCATGACTTCAGGGTGTTCCATAGTAAAAGTTTTCATTTTTATGAATTTTTTATTTTGAATTTGAGTATGTGAAATCCTATTTTAATGCCACAGTTGAACAGGCCAAAGTACAATTTAACAATTGGGCAAATATAACTTCCTAATTCAATAATTGGGTGTAAGTCTCATAATACTCATATTAAATTGTAAACATGTTTTATTTTATAATTTAAAATAATAATTTTATTAATTTACTATAATAATTTCAAGACTACTTTCCAAATCCGCCTTTGCAAGAAGGGCTGCTTTCCACAACCTGATCACTGGTTTCCCATTGCTGAGGAGTTTTAGCCATGATGGACAGGGCATGGACACCATTCTCCAGCTCATCCTTTAGAATGTCATTTATTAAGCGGTGCCTCTGAAATTAAAAAAAAAACAAAAGTTTTATCATTGTATTGAGCGACTAGCATGCAGTAAAGGGGTGATGAGGTGGCCACAACACAGTGAGTTGTAGCAGGCAAAAGAACATGTTTTGTCTGGATGAAATAATAGGTGATTGTTCACAAGCAAGGCTACTCAACCACTTTATGCTAAGCTCTTGCCATAGAAACTTAAGAACCAATATAAATTGGTGGTATTGTTTGTATAACAATCGACTGCTGTCTTAGTACCTATGCAAGATTCTCATCGGGGCTACAATCATATGTATATTTGCCTGAATACCTAGGTTAAATGAGGTTATGCTAGCCAGCTAGTCACCTTGGTCTCATTTATATAGAAATATTCTCGTTATTGCACATGCCAAGCTAAGATAATTTTTGCATACTATCCGTATGCAAAAAATATCTTGGCTTGGCTAGGCTACAGTTACAAGAGGCTAGTTTATGAATCTTCCAAGCATTACACACTCAAATCAATCTTTGACATAATAGAATTTATATTGTACTTGTGTAGATCTCAATTATTATAGCACAAGCTAAAAAGAATTATAGGCATTATAATTTCATGTTCTGGTAAAGACACTTCCGCTTTACCAACACAAGTTAATTTTTGCATTTTGTATTCTAAACGAAAATTTCGAAGGGTTTGGTTTGGCGCGGCACCACAGGATTCAAGCAATTTTTTTTTTTAAGTGATCAGGCAGAAATGACCGCGTTGATACTTATCTGTAAAAGATTAGGAAACAGCAACTATATCACTACAAGACGGTATATAATCAAAGTAGGTACTTAAGTGTTGAAAATGTATGTTACTGATGCTTGAGACTTACAGATGGTTCTCTTACCTTGATTAACGGCAATCCTTCAAATTTAGGAGAGACGACTACTACTTTGAAATGCGTCTCGGACCCTTTCGGCACATTATGCATGTAGGATTCATTGATCACATCCAAATGTTTAGCATCTAACTGAGATAGCAATTTGCTTCTTATTTTACTTTCTATCACGCCTGCTATCGTAGCCATATTTCTATGGATGTTACATACACCTAAAAACATATTCGTATCATTGAATCATCATTGCTTGCCAAAAAACTAGAAGTTTCCAATCAGATTTCCAATTTCGTTCAAAGTATAACCTCTCCTTACTTACCCGGCTTCAAAATAATACTCATAGATACAATAAATGTTCTTGTAATTTCTCCGCACTTAATTTATTCACTGAGAATTTGAATTGGTAATTACTTTTGTGTTTTATTTTGTTCCGTTTTCTCAATATAATAGTTTGACTAAACAGCTGAAACAACAAACAAAACAAACTGCAAAATTCTGCAAAACGTCACATTGGACTGACAGCTGTCTATTTTTTTGTTAATGTTTTTGGCTTGGACACTAAGCTTTTTAAGTCACGTTATCGTAGTCTTCTTCCTGCCCTAATCTCATATTACTTCGGGTCTGCGCAACACGTTTTTTTTCTTCCATTCTGTCCTAATACACGTTACCGTAGTATTTGGCAGAAAATAGGTGAGATAGTGGTCAAACGCGAGCCTATCAATAATAAAAAAAAAAAAAAATGTATTAAGTCGACCTTCTCGACAAACTTCGCAAACTTATCAGCTCCATTTTACTGAGATCGCACCTGATTCCACATATTGTCCAGTAGCGCAGATACTTCTTCAGATACAAAACTACACCAATTTTACATCGCAATATCCATTATAAATTGAAATACTGAATAAAACAGCCACTAAACTTTACTCGTTCGAAGAAATCCCGCCAAAAACTCCCGACAGCTCTCTATGTGACTGATACTAATAGGACCTTGCTTGACCTTGACAATGCCATTGAAACAGAAACGTTCTAAAACTTGGTAATGGTAGTTGTGTAACCTATGTATTTCTATTGATTGAGGCCCCTATTGCGACCAAGGTGGAACGAGCCGTAGACAAGTATATGCACGTTATGAAGGTGAGGGCTGCAGTGAGAATTTTGCAAGTGTATCACTTTTCTCAAGACACTTACAAAGAAAATCAATAAACGGGGGTTGACCGGCAACTCTTAAGGGTCGACGCGCGCCTAGCCTGATACAATAAATGGTAATAACATTGTAGCGGGGAGAGCACGTGTACTTTTCTGCACTAGTGCGGAAAACAGTCTATTGCATGCCTAAAAGAGGTGGGATAAGAGCGGGTTTTCGAGTAAGTGTAGGTTAGTTAGTTAGTTAGTTAGTTAGCCCATTTATGTCCCACTGCTGGGCGAAGGCCTCCCTCTCCCTTTTCCACACACATCTGTCTTTGGCCATTGCGGGCCAGTCCCTCCGGTATTTATCTAGCTCATCTCTCCACCTATGAAGACCAGACCAAGGCGAAGTGTAGGTATTGAAAAAAAATTCTATCTATCTTAGGATGCCTGAATCAGAACTGTCAAAAAATTTTAATCGCGAAAGCGATTGCGGCAGTTGTAAAACTTCATTGTTATTTGTTTAATAACGTAATTGCGTCTGAATTGAAAAAAAATCTAAAAAAACATGGCGGTAAAGGGAGAATCTATATCTACATCTACACTAATATTATAAAGAGGGAAAATTTGTATTTTTGTGTGTGTTTATGTTTGTAATGAATGTAAACTCAAAAACTACTGTGCCGATTTCAAAAATTTTCACCATTGGAAAGCTACATTCACCCTGAGTAACATAGGCTATATTTATTTCCCGTGCGAAGCCGGGACGGGCCGCTAGTTCCTAAATCTCAGAAAGTATAACACTTACAAACTCAAAATTTGGCAGGTAGGTTCCTTATGGGGTGTAGCGTAGGCATGGATTTCACGAAATTCACCCCCTAAGGGGATGAAACTGGGGTCCAAAGTTTGTGTGGAGAAACCGACTTTCACGCGGGAGAAGCCATTGTCAAAAGCTAGTATCAAATAAAAGTTTATGCGTATTTCTAACAAGACTATAGGCAGTTACAAATCATCCTCAGCATCGAAATAATAACTTGCTCTACATTTTTATTGGTTTGACGGATTGATTTTTCATTGGATATTGAAAGCAAAAAATATATAGATACAGAAGTCAATCTACATACAAAGCGCGCTCGAGCAACGCACACACAGACACCGCTCACGGACACGATGTCTCAGAGCGCCTCGGCCCGCTCGTCGAACAGTTCCGGCTCAAACGCTCATTAGTGTGCGTCTACTGAGCGTAGGTATAAAAAGTGAAGTACATACATGAGATTGTCTTCTGTACCTATCTATTTTGTGTTGAAAGTGAGTTTGTTTTCGCACTCCCCCATCCCTATTCGCATGATACATCGTACGATCAAATAATATCCGTTTTTCTTTTTCACTTTACACCCCATTTTTGTTGGGTCACAGATTTTGTTATGAATGTTATGCTGGTGTTTGAATTATGGATTATTGATTTCCAATTGTAATGTTTTATTGTTTTATCAGACAATGGCGTGATTTTTATGTTTGATTCAATGGACTGGGAGGTTTATGTTAGGATTCTAACTTTTTATTTAGTTTATCCACACATTGGGGACTCGACCATACTGCAGTATGGTTAGTAAAGAAATAGTAATTATATTAAGGTAGATAGATGTTAGTAGATACCTAGCTATGCCCTGTTCGCGTTAGGATTAGAAATTTAAAGAAATCTTTTTTACTGTCTGTTCTTCTATTTCGTAGGAATAAGGATGGCATTAAAAGTAAAAATGTGGTTATAATACCAACTATTTACAGTAGCAGTAGCCATTTGTCATGCCACCAACGTAATAAAAGTTAAAATCGGTTGAACGGACAGTAATAAAAGGTTTTCATAATGTCTTGTGTTATTTTGAACAGAGTATAGGACAAGACATAAGGTGCGATAGGTAGGTACATTGGTTAGTTAGCCCTGAAACCAATGACTATACTATACAACCTCGAAATCTAGCCCGCACAAGCTCGAAATAGAATATCTAAGTACTTATCTAAGTTTTATGTAAACTATGTAGTTACATAAACTCTTATCAACACGTCAATTTTAGAACCTCCTTTTCGATGTCGATTAAACCAACACCCAGATTAGCAACAAACTGAAAATTCAACGAAAATTAAAAAAATAAAACGCGATTCGTTTCTTACAACAATTATAACACTGGTTAATATGGCTATAGTTCGTGCTATTGCGCTTTTAACGCTAAAACTTATCGGCTTTAGATCTCAACGGTGCTGCAGCAAAAGTAATGTTTATAGGTTGGCAACACCGCCTCGAAATGTTGCCATATCAAACTATTATTACGAAGCTGTTCTGAATCCGGACTGTTAATGCGATTACGTGAATTTTGTTGTGGTTATGTTTGTTCCTTTCCTTGATTTTGAGGTCTTATTTGTATTTTGGTTAGTGGAATTTTAGGTTCCTGATCGTAAAACATCAGTCAGGTAAAAGAACGAGCATTTCTTTTACTTTTGCAAAGTTTCTATATTAGGTACCCAATTAATTTTTAACAGATAAGTAACTTATACTTAATCATAGTTAGGTACAAATAGAATTTTCAATCACCAAATCAAATCTTTGTCAGAGATTTTTTTTATTTGACGTAAATGTGGACAACGAAAAAATGGGACTCATGATTTTTTTTTTACCTATTTCGACCATTTACTTATATTTATAATAAGTAGACATAAATATGTTCAGTTTCGTCTACTGAACAAGTCCTTTAAGTTTGCCGAGACCTGTTCCTTACACCCCGTATAATTTATTAATCCTGAATGCAATACCACAAAATAGATAGGTACAGAAGTCAATCTACATACAAAACGCGCTCAAGTAACGCACACATAGACACCGCTCAC
Organism: Mythimna ferrago; assembly: GCA_910589285.2. Taxonomy (NCBI): domain Eukaryota; kingdom Metazoa; phylum Arthropoda; class Insecta; order Lepidoptera; family Noctuidae; genus Mythimna; species Mythimna ferrago. Next base: position 24,581,478 of record OU342680.1, on the reverse strand, counting down.
GGACACGACACCTCGGAGCGCCTCGGCCCGCTCGTCAAACAGTTCCGGCTCAAACGCTCATTAGTGTGTGTCCACCGAGCGTAGATACATACATGAGATTGTCTTCTGTACCTATATAGTTTGTGGCAATACGAAGAAGTAATTTATCCCCCAGTGCTTAACAAATAAGTGTCTGTTATTAACACACCATGTATGTCTCAATTTCACAGATTAGCAGAACCCCTTTATCCCCTATGACAACGCCCCTACTCCATCGGGTTCCCTCAAGTTTTTGCTTCCCGTTTTTCTTGACGTTTCCCTTTCCGGCACTTTACTCTCCAAATGCCATTGACGCTATTAGCACCTCCCCTTAATAAAAAAAACCTTAATGATGGGAAAATGCCTGCAGCTGAATAAAATGGTTTTAAGGAGAACGTTTAGTTAACTTAAGTGTGGAGGGTCGTGGTTAGCATCTTTAGTTTATAATCTTTAGGGATGTGCTTTGCTGATTTTATGGAGGGTTTTATTTTCGTAAAAAGTTCTGGAAGTATTTATTTATTTTAGTCGGCCATCATTCGCCTCTCACAAAATGAACCGATGGCCTGATGAGGGTCGCAGGAATTCGATGTATACGAGACGCATCGAACCATTATTTGTGGCGAAATTTGGGGCAGGCCTATGTCTAACAGTAAACGATTTACGGCTGAAAGTATGAGGTACCTGTTCATAATTGTTATAGCAAAGCATAGTCGGCCTTATAATGTTCCCGCTGTTGGGACTCAGGTCTCTTCTCTAGAAGAGGGAATGGGTCGTAATCGTAATCCACCACATAGGCCCAGTGCGGGTTGGTGAATGTGTCACAAATGTCTTCGAATTTTTGGTTCTAGGACATGCCGGTTTCCTCACGATGTTTTCCTTCACCGTTTTGAGAGCAGTAGTGATGAAATAAATTACACAAAGTAATGCGCCTGGCTGGGTTTGAACCCACGACCCACCACTCGTAATTCGAGATCATTACCACTCGGCCACCGCTGTTCTTAGATTATTGTTATAATCCATGTAATCGTGTAATTTGGTGGGATTTTCCATCTTTTTTAGGGTTCCGTAGCCAAATGGCAAAAAACGGAACCCTTATAGATTCGTCATGTCTGTCTGTCTGTCTGTCTGTCCGTCCGTATGTCACAGCCACTTTTTTCCGAAACTATAAGAGCTGTATTGTTGAAACTTAGTAAGTAGATGTATTCTGTGAACCGCATTAAGATTGTCACACAAAAATAGAAAAAAAAGACAATAAATTTTGGGGGTCCCCATACTTAGAACTGAAACACAATTTTTTTTTTTCTCAAACCCATTCGTGTGGGGTATCAATGGATAGGTCTTCAAAAATGATATTGAGGTTTCTAATATCATTTTTTTCTAAATTAAATAGTTTGCGCGAGAGACACTTCCAAAGAGGTAAAATGTGTGTCCCTCTAACTTCTAAAATAAGAGAATGATAAAACTTAAAAAAAATATATGATGTATATTACCATGTAAACCACCAACGAAAATTGGTTTGAACGAGATCTAGTAAGTAGTTTTTTTTTAATACGTCATAAATCTAAAAAAATTCACTATTATTAAAACATCGATCAAAGTTACAACGAACTACAAGAACTTTTATGTTATGTTACTAACTGCTACGGAACCCTTCATGAGCGAGTCCGACTCGCACTTGGCCGGTTTTTTTTTATATCTGATATAAACTAGTACTTGACTGCGATCCCGCCTGATGGTAAGCAGTGATGCAATCGTTGATGGTGAGGCGCACTAGTTTATTAAGAGCCTATTCAGTCTAGCCATCTCCATTTATAGAAAAATATTAGGTTAGCATTGCAAAATTGGAGTTAATTTTTACTTGCATTTATGCTTTTCTTTACCGTTTGGTAAACAAAAATTAAGTTTTTGTCTACCCAAAATACTTGTCGCAAAGTTTATTTTAAAACTCTGCTGGCCATATAATCTGTGGTCCAATCAGAATTTTATATCATCCTGTGTGACGTACCGCAGGCAATGTATGGGCATCGAATATGAATGCATTGTGGCGCCATGACATGACGCGTCAGTCAGGTAACTGGCAATTAATATTAACTGCATTGTATCGTAGATACGTAGATGCAATGTTTACGTCAGAGTTGCACTGCGGGTTGATCGGATTGGAACGAAACTGTGTTTATTACATTGAGGATGTAACAATAAATAATTATCTATATATTTTTTACAACACCTGCTCGATAATGCACTTTTATGTGTCATACCAAGTCATGCAAGTCAAAGAAAGAGATCTAATATATACGAGTATGTGTTTAAGATGTAATGTTGCCACTTCATACATTATGTAGAAAATTGTTCTTCCTCTTTATTTATTTATTGCTGTTATTTCCATTTATTACTTTGTCCTCAATTTTATTTATTTTCACTTAAATCTTGGCACACTACACCGTTGTAGATTCCTGGTAATCGATATTGTTTCCGGCCCACGCTGAAAATCAGCGCTGTGGGCCCCTAGCACTTTGCGAGTGGACACAGCATTATGCTGAGCGTAAGGCCGTTTTGCTCGGACGTGGCGCAAAAAAAAAATTTTTTGTTATTAGGTACTTATTTTGTTTTTTTTAATTTTAGTTTAAGAATGTGTAAATTAATTTAAAAAAATGTAACATTGTATTATGTTTGCGCCTTTTCGGGCAAATAAAATGTTTTTCTTTTTTTCTCTTTCTTTCAAGTCATGCTGTCCCCAAGGATCTAATGTAGTAAGGGCATTCCCAAAGGAAGAATGAAATTTGAATTTAGAACATACCACAGTGTTGTCTTTTAACCTAAATGTTGACTGTAGAGAATGTCTTGTTGCATTGAGTCCGCATATGTACCATTACTGTACATGAAGTATGTGAATAAATAAATAAACATCAAAACTATTAAAAAAAAAAAAAAATTTTTTAGGGTATTAAAATGTAGGCTCGTTTATGAGTTTATGAAAAAAATCAATTTGGCCATTAACCAAAAAAAAGAATAAAATGTTACTGGGTGAAAGAGAGGTAAAATGGTTCGTATCTACTATACTTTTCATCAAAAATTTCATAACACAAAAAATCGAATAAGAAAATCTTGGGTCAGTGGGGTTATCAATTTAAGTTTTATGACAATAAATTTTGCTTGTTAAAGTAATTAAGCTAAGTAGTGGAATTCCCTGCCGGAGTCTGTGTTTCCTGATGGCTACAACCCGGTAATCTTTAAGGCAAGAGCGAATAGGTCACTTCTAGGTAAGCGCGCTCCATCGTCGAGCGCATCGTCGCTTTCCATCAAGGGATATAGCGGTCAAGCGCGAACCTATCAACAATAAAAAATACTCTAAAAGGAAAAACGGCTGTTCAATATAAACAACAGGTCGACTTTGCATTCTTTCATACCCATTTTAACAAAACGACAATAGCGGCACAGTCCAACTCCAAACAACTCGACCACCACATTCGCCGACACATCACGCTGAGCTACACCCTGCAGGTTACAAAGTACAGCAACTATCAAACAAACTCCACTCCTATAACTGAGCCGTGTCGGTCGTGTCGAACGGTCGCACCGTTTGACGCCCGATCAACTCTTCTATACTCCCGTTTTACAGGGATGCCACCCAGAATAATAATATTAATGAGCCCGAATTAACTTGGCTGCTTTAGAGAACTTTATTCCAATGTTCTTGTTCCAAATCACGTATGGTAATCGGGTTTTAAATAGCTCTGTTACAGGAAGTTTTGTCGAAGCTTCATTTTGTTTTCTTTGTTGTTATTTTGAAATTGGGAACAAAGGAAAAGTTCACTTTGTTAGGTTTTGGTGCGTAGTTGAAATGGAAATAATTGGATTAGATTAGATTAAAATTAAATTTGTATTTTAAGCGTATAACAAAAACAGGATACACGACACAGATAGGTATTTTTATATTATTGTTCTTCACAGACAATCATAGATAAGCTAATGTATGAAAGTAGTTTGTTCATTTCTCCAGCATACTCGGTTATTAACCTTCTACTCGTATTATTGTTTCCTATAGAATAATATAGTTCTGTGTAAATATAGCTAAAGGTTGTTCAATAGTTTAAATCAACAAAATGTATCGACCTAGCATTTAGGTTTTTTAATAGTGTTTTTATCTCAAAATATGCTTTTTCATTGGTAAATGCAATATTAAGTATTTAGTCGTAAGCATAAAGTACCTGCAAAAAATAGGCCGAGGTTTCAGTTGTATCCGGCTAAACTGAAAATAGAAAAAAAGAAAAAAAAATATAGAAAGAAGAAAGAAAGCAAGATAGCCAGAAAAAAGTAAAGAAAAACATTTATTTGGCATGCATATTTCTAGTTTATATTTATTTATTTTATACTTCATGCACCTAAAAGTACAGAAGCAGACTTAATGCAGAATATGACCAGGTATATGGTTAGGCTGATGACAAATCAGTTGGTTTACTTATTTATTATAACTTCACACAGCACAAAGATACAATGGTGGGCTTAGTGCCTTAGACCTTCTCTACCCAGTCAATCAAGGGTGGTGAAGAGAAAACAAGGCAAGTGCATACAAGGTGTCGTTTTGAAGCTGCAAAATATTTCAGGAGGTAATTATGTTAGTGATTCTCGACCCGAATCAATAATAAAATAAGTAGGTAATTTTTTTTTTTTTATAACCGCGCTTTTTTTCACACACACAAACACGGAACAATAAAGGGCGTTTTCACACACACTAACTCGCAACGATAGTTTCATAGATAATGTATCATCCAATCATCATCCCGCACGCCACACCCTAGCCACGCCCCCGCGGCCATCGATCAATCGATTTAGTTTAGTGTAATTAAATAATTAAATAACAAGTATTACTGATTATTGACCAGGTATCGTGTTTTTACATGATTATTTATGAGTTTTATTACAACCTCCTGAAATATTGTGCAGTTTTAAAACTGCACCTTGTATAAAAAATTAGTTTTAAAGTAAATCCAAAGTAAATCGACTTATTACGTCTGTCTAAAAAGTCAAACGACTTGGGTAATTATTAAGATAAAATGAAATCTGATGTCAACACTGGTTCAATAATTAATCAAGGTTGATTTAAAGATTTTGATAACTGTTTACTAATAGAAGAACCTTCTATAAAGTAATAATAATAATATAATAATATAATAATAATATAATAATATAATAATATAATAATAATAAAAAAATAAAGTATCGAATATGAGTATTTTTTAAATGATTAATAGTACATTGTACACTAGGGGTGAAAGTAATACATTTCGTCCCGAGAAGGAGTTGGCGGCCGAGCGTAGCGAGGTCGCCAATTCGAGGGGTTAAATGGGTTACTTTCACCCCGAGGTAAACACTGTGCTTTTCATTACGAATACGAGGAAACTAAAAATAAAATAAAAAGTTTGTAAAACCTGAGTCGTTGTACCTATGATTTTAAGTAGGTATCTTTCTTCTGATTTAGGCGGTAAAAGGTATTCCACTACTGCTTTAGCCTCTTCTCTTATGAAATTATGCGTTAAATCACTATTTTAATCTGATAAACATAACATGTTAATACAAAGCTCTGTTGTACGGAAATGTAAACAAAACTCGAAAAAACCAACGACTGATTGCCACTTTCCCGCCATTTTGTTTTTTTTTTTCTGCGGCCGGCCAGCTATTCAGCCTTATTAATGAAAAATTATAAATTAATTGTAATCTTTTAAAAATAAAGTATTTTAAAGAAATAGTTTAACAAATAAATCACTTATAATATAACATTATTTAATTAATACTTGTCTTTAAGTTATTTCAATTTTATATCGCGCTGTGATTGACTGGCTGTATGGAAAATTGGAACATGGTTCAATAGAAATGGGAAGACAGAACTGGTTTTTTTTTAATAATTTGACAGCTGTCAGTTGTAAAGTAAAACTCCCTAGGGATGAAAAGTATCACTTTCAACCCGCTCCTCAGGCAACTTCAGACCTACTTTCAGAGTATGAGTAATGAAAATATTATATTAAATTCCCAAGTCGTTTGACTTTGTAGACAGACTCTACTTCTTTTAATATTTTGCGCTTAACTATAGCAACACCACTATTCCATATTCCGTGTAGCAACACCACCACCGCAGTCTAGAACGACGGCCGGATATTGGAAGCACAACACACACTCTTTGCTCGCCGGCCGGTTGACACGCTTTCACGGTGACGCGAGAGATACCATCTTCTTGTCTTGAACGAGAACTGGACTTGTTTTTATGTATTATGCGGTATGGGATGATGTTCTCTGTGTCTTTAGATGCTAGCTGATTCATTTTTGTCTTTGTCTTTTAACTATTCATCTTGTATTAGAAGATAGCTTTTTTTCTGAAGTCTCTCTCTTGTAGTTCTGTGGTCTATTTCATTTTTCAGAGACGACATTTTCTATTAGAAAAATAAATGCAGTATCTATTCAGATTAATACTCTCTTTACAAACAAAAGAAATAATAGTCATTCGGTTAACGTCGAACCTTTTTACGAAGGGTAATTATATGTATACGAAGGGTAATTTATATGTATTTTTTAAATCCAAAGTTCCGTGAAAAAACCGAACTGGTCGACCATTGTTTTAGGGTTCTCTACCTCAGTTGGTGAACACGGATAGGATCACATTGTTGTTCGTCTGTCAAGACCATTTTTCGCAGGGACTCGTGGAGGTATATGTAGCTGAAATTAATATCAAATACTCAAGTCTGCTATTTCATGAAACAGTAAAAAAATCAAACTTGTAAGTTAACGCAATCTAAAGGTAAGGCTGTACAGAGAAAGTTCTCCGCGCGATTTGAAGATATAGAACAGCCCGAAATAATCACGTCGATGTCACCAGTTTAGAGGTATGCGGAACAGAGAGAAAAGTCCCACATATCTCCGTTTTAAAGGGAGGATCCAAAATCAAAAGTATTTATTTTAAAAAGACCATTTGCAAGCACATTTTAGTAGTCAAATGTCGGTCAGTCAAGTTTGTATGGAATCCTCGGTGCGCGAGTTCGACTTGCACTTGACCGGATTTTTTACGTTATACACCACACATGTAGCCCCTGTATTTTTTACGTTATACACCACACATGTAGCCCCTGTATTTTTTACGTTATACACCACACATGTAGCCCCTGTATTTTTTACGTTATACACCACACATGTAGCCCCTGTATTTTTTACGTTATACACCACACATGTAGCCCCTGTATTTTTTACGTTATACACCACACATCTAGCCCCTGTATTTTTAAGGTTCTGTACCCAAAGTGTAAAACAGGACTGTATTACTAAGACTCCACTGTCCGTCCATTTGTCTGTCTGTCCGTTTATCACCAGGCTGTATCTTATGAACTGTGATACATTAGTTAGACAGTTGCAATTTTCACAGATGATGTAATTCTGTTGCCGCTATAACAACAAATACTAAAAAAACAGAATAAAATAAATATTTAAGGGTGCTCTCATACAACGAACGTGATTATTTTGCTCGTGTATTGCTGCGGACGGTACGGACCCTTGCTGCTGGTTATTAAGATTCTTGCTATGGATTTTGCTGACTGGAAAACCGTTTTCTCTAATGAGCCATGCTCAACTAGAGAAATCTTTTCTAAGAGACATGTGGATTCGTTTCCGCTTAATTTGCGGCCATGTTTATCTACTCATTTCATTTTGTCTCTTTCGCTTTGCGATTCTTTCTGACGTAGCAAAAATAGTATCCGGTTGTTTCTTCCGTGTATACTTGTTCAAACGGGTTATCTTATCTTACCTTTGGGTTGAGTTTACCTGCGCTCATGTTCAAAACATAAGCCACACGTTACAGGGATCTAAGTGCCCATACACGTGCACTTTGGAGGATTTAATGAGTCACCGATGCTGCAGTTACCGTAGCCCTATTGGGCCCCAATAGTTTTAACGAGTTTACCATCGATTCGAAAAGAAGAAGAAGACTTTTGGGTTCTGGTTTCCACACTCAAATCTCATGGATTTTCGATTATACGTGGATCGTAGCCTCCTTTTCTAGATGTAGTTTAGGCATCCCAGTTTGTTCAGGGCGTCCATGACGAAAGGTGATCCTAAGTATCGCATTAAGCAGACGTGCAGTGGTTCAGTGGCGAGAAGTCTTGGCTCAGTGCTAACGGCTCTGATTTACGGATTGTAGGTCGCGGGTTCAAACTTAGCCATTAGCATTACTTTGTGTAATTTATTTAATCACCAATGCTCTCGAAACGGTGAAGGGGAAAAAAAGGGAGTTAGTGATAGCGTGACGAGTGACAGGACAGAATGGAAGAAAAAAACGTGTTGCGCCGACCCCAAATAAAACGGGACAAGGGCAGGAAGAAGAAGAAGAAGAGGAGCTCTCGATACGGTGAAGGAAAACATTGTGAGGAAACCAGCATGTCCTAGATTTAAAAAATTGAAGACATGCGACATCCACCAATCCGCACTGGGCCAGCGTGGTGGAATGCAGCCCATTCCCTCTCCTAGAGTAGAGGCCTGCGTTCCATGGGAACATTATATGGCTGATTATGCATATTCTTAAGTATCTGCGTATATCGGTATCGCCTGTGCAATTGTGCATTCAAGGAGCACGTGCGTGAACGTTTCCTCTAGGTACATGCATGCTCTGCACAGGGAATTATTCATGATAGCTATTGTGTGCAAGTGTTGTTATTTGGTGTTATTTACCAAGCAATGGTCGGTGTAGATTACTTGTCTTCAGTCGTAGAAGACTTCTGGTAAGGTTTTCAAAGGGTATATTGGTATATAAGGACTGAATAAATAACCAATACTGATGCTGTTTTCAGAAAAAAAATTTAATTAGTGTTAACTGTTGTTTAGTATTAAATAATGTACAAAAATAAGTACAGGCAATACCCAATTCTCCTCAAAGAAACAAAAAACTTTATCCAGCCAATCATATGCTTATTCGAAATTGCAACTCTCAAAATTAGAACAAACAGTTTGGAACACTGTTCAGTTTGTGTTCAAATAAGGAGTAACATCTCTAAGAATTAAACTTTAGTATCTGCTTTCGTAGCTTCGAAGTTGAACGAGCGTTGCATGCTCTTTCCTCATTAGGAGCAGACGAATATTATCTTTATTACTGACTTTGTAATATGTTGGAATTTAGTGTGGCTCAGATTTGGGTTATCGTACTGGAATTCTGGTATGAATATGGAAGCATTGTCTGCAAAATTGATGTAATGTTGGTAACGTCGGTGGTCATTATAATGCTTATAGTATTATCTGCCTCGTCGTCTAGTGATCGCAAGCACGACTGCTGAACTTGGGATTCAGGGTTGGGCAAAAATTGCTATTGGGTTTTTCATTACGAATTACTCTACAGCATCCTGGAGTTTGGAAATTAGTGGTGTATCACCCTCACGCCTAGGACACTTGTGCATTATAATATATCTTGCATACTTGTCTAATCTTTGTTGAGATTGGCTACTGTGATCGAAATTCGGTCAGGAGAGTTATTATTATATGATTACTACTTGGTAAAGATCTCCCTCTATTCCTTCCATTATTTCGGGCCCTAGGTCTACATTTCGCCAATTATTAAGGAAGATATTTAGATCGTATTGTAATTTTTTCCCCACCAATTTTCTGATTTACTTATCCACCGCTCGATCAACATGCGGCAGATGAGTCCACACCCAGTTCCACTCAAGTTGGATTTTTTTTTTAAGTGGGACATCATTAAATACCTTTTTGTGCTCTGAGTGGGGCGTGAGGAAGTATAAGTACTGACTAAATCTTACCTGTATTTTTTCAGTTTCGCTCCAGGACCACGGTATCTGTTGTCCGGCCGTCCGGTAGCCGTCCGGACCGAGCCCGAGTCGTCGACGACGTTAATGATCCCAGCAGGGTCGAAGCCTACTGGGACAATGGATTGGTCGAAAAATAACCCAAGGGTTCTGAAACGAAGGCAAAGAGGGAACAAAAGGAGTGGGTTTTAGTCAGTAAAAGTCTGACACATCAACCCGCTCCACCCAAGAGCTGCTGACGAAGATAATTTCCCACCTACAAAAAAATCTTTTGGTTGCTTTTTGTTTTGTGTGCAAAAAAGAATAATTTTGTAACTATAAAGTTGTTTTAAACTCACCTCTAATTACAACAACCAAAATCATAAACAGCAGCAGCAAAAAGTTCCGTAAAAGAAAAACCTAATGAACCTCTTTTATTTTCAGTCATTAGGCAGCTGACTCGACCTTAAATTATTTTTTCTATTACCTACACGAGACAAGCGTACATTAAACTCGACTCATGACCCACGAACGTGACTAAAAGGTGGTAAAATAATATAATTTTAATTAGCATTTAAATCTCGTTAACAAACAGGTACAAAGGGCGAACAGAATTCAGGATTTGTCAAACCTCCGTCCAGCACTCTAGGGTATTATGGCACCTACGTCATAATCCTTGCTTAAACAGGACCCTGGCGTATAAAAGGTACACCGGACGCGTATTTGGAAAGTGTCGTTAATGCACGCCTAGACTAGAAAGTGGAGTTGAAATGTGGGAGGATTTAACGATGAAAAGTGAGGAAATGGTTATTGTATCATACGATACAAGTCCAGTTTTTAACATCTACTTGATCTGATAGAGATGTCCTGTTCAAACACCTCATACAAAAAATGGCATTGGAAAACCAATTTTTAGTTTTTCAAGACTTTTCCAAATATCCAGGTAATATTTCGGAGCCTGAAAACCTTGTTCGGATCAAAAAAAAAAAATCAAAAACATTTATTTCAAATAGACCATTAGCAGGCACTTTTGAATAGTCAAATGTCGGTCAGTCCAAGAAATGTGAAGCTAAATTGCACATTTCAAAGCGTAGATCTCTATGGAGAAGAAAATGCAAGAAACTCCATGGACACTCTTTTTAAATCATATTATGAGTTAAACGGATCATGGGTGTAATCATGGGATGTTACGAAAACTAAAAAATTGCCTTCAAAATAGCTTCATATTTTTTAACCTTGTGAGATTGAGTACAGCTCGACTTAGCTTAAAACTTCAGCTTAAAGTTTAAATCTTGCCATCAACTGGTGATGCGCTTACCAACGAACAGTATTTCATTAGATTTCGCCTCTTATCTTGTAGCAGCATTTCAAAATACGCGTCCCAAACAAAACTCCACTTTGGAAAAGATTACAGTAATTACATTTCGTTGTAAATTTTCCGCTTGTTATGACGTGAACACAGCACTGTAGCTCCCATTGAAGATTTATATCGTAAAGCCTTTCGGTTCAACTGAGAGACCTCGTGTTTATTTGTGAAATGGATTTAGGGGCGCAGAGTTTGAGTCCTTTGTGATAGACGGATGAGCAATGATCGCTGTTTTTGTTTGTGATCGGATACCATTTGCATTTTATTTTATCATCAATCTGCCTAACCTTTTTAGTAATTAATTTAAGGTGCCTATCTGACTTCTAAAACCTAGTAATTAGGTAAAACGGTACCCCTTGGCAAGATTGTTGTCAGATTTTTTAATTTCTGACTGTCCATAACGAAAAATCTAACAACGTGCTTAAAAAGACTAAGGAGACTATACGAAGAAGGCAACTAAAATTTATGAAATCTCGCAAAAGTATGGCTGACACTGGATTACCCACCATCAGGGAAGTCTTAGGCCCGTATTATACTCGTAGAACGTCACTCAAAACTCAAGCGTTACTTAAAACTAGTTTCAACCAATCAAATGGCTTGAATCTAGTTTTAAGTAACGCTTGAGTTTTGAGTGCCGTTCTGTAATACGGGCCTTAATTTAGTCGCTAATTTATCGGTCGCCAAATATCAGAATTGGCCCAATATTACCTGCTTGTCTTCATTTGTATTTAAAAAACTAAGGAACCTAGCGTAGCTTAGGCTGACCCTGGATTGGCCACCAAAAAACCTTTATAACTTTTGAACCCGTGACCGACAAATTTTCGTGTAATCAATACGATGATGATGATGTGTGTGATGCGTGATAGTGGGTAAGTCAGAGTCAGCTATACCGCTCAAAACGTTACTGTAAACAATGAATTCGAAAACAAAACATGGGCATAATCAACCACTAAAACAAAACATGGGCATAATCAACCACTAAACTAAAAACAAGAAAGCAAAAATGTTTGGGCAAAATCTACCTCCTGAATGATCGCTCCTGTTAGCTGTGACTGCAGCCGTTCGTTAGTGTGCCACCCGTAATGCATTAATTGGCTTTACAGTCTATCGATCCGGTTTGAAGACAGCTTTGTATGGCTCGAGCTGACTGCTGTAAGGCGCTTTGTGGGGTAAAGGAAAAATGGACTGGCCTGACGTGTATGGCTAGTCTTTACTGGATTAATCAACGTGCAGAACAAATAAAATCGTTTTATGAATGACCATGACTTACCCTAATCCAAATGTATACAGTCGTAGGGACCCAGCAGGGTTGAAACCTACTGGGGCCATGAGTGATGCGAAAGAGATCCCCGGTGCCCTGGAACAATGGCAAAGAAGGAACAGGGCTGGGTTTTTAGTCAATAAAAGTCTGACACGCCCTCGCGCTCCACCCAAGAACAGGGGATGTCATTGAATGATTTTCCCACTGAAAATTATAAATAAATATAAACAGTGGATCCTGGTTAATCGGGATTTCAAAGGACTTAGAATGCCGGGCCCTGGTACAGGCCATGGTCAGGATAAGGGAGGAATGTCAGGCGGACGCCTTCTGCGAAGCAGTAATTCTAGCGAAGGAGGCGGAACATATGTCCTCATGCTCCAGACGCTGGGCCCCTGGCTCCTGATTTCAAGCAACCATAAACTTGGGCTTGCGGACGACAAACAATGGGTAGCTTGCCTTCTGGCCGTCTGGTAACCGTCTGGACCGAGCCTGAGATTTTTTTTAAATTGTGGATAGGCTCGCGTTTGATCACTATCTCACCTGATGGTAAGCGATGATGTGGCCGACGATGGATCATGCTTGTCTAGAAGCAACCTATTCAATCTTGATTAAAGACCCCTAGTTTATAGCTACCAGAAAACACAGAGTCCGACAGGGAATTCCAACCCTTAGCTGAACGCAAAATGAATGTGTTCCCGAAACACCCGTTTGTATGTGGGATGTCCACCATGTACCGGTGGCGCAACACCGTACGTTTTGTGATCCGATGATGGAACGGACTTGTGGAATTTCAATGCACAGTGGTGTAACTATATCATCTGAGGCCCTTGGCAAATCCATTAGATGGGGCCCCCGATAAATCACGTTACGTTGTGATTTCTTTTTAAATATTTTTTTTTTTAAATATATTTTGGGTTACTTCTTCTGAGCTCGCGGCCACTGAGACCGGGGGCCCCGTCGGGCCTGGGGCCCGTGGCATTTTGCCAGCCTTGTCACCCTATAGTTACGCCACTGCCAATGCATACTCCCCAAAATGTAAACGAGTCTTCCTAATGTTCAAACATGATTATAACATACATGAAATAGCTTATTTCATATAGAAAATGTTACTCATTACGAATACGTATTCACGTACAACATGACTTTGTCCATCACACAGCCACACCCCATTTTTATTCGTCAACTATGTCGCATTGTTAGATTTATATAAAAGAGCCCTGAAAAAAACTAGTTCAGCATTTTTTTGGGGGTACAATCAAAGTTTCAGTTACACTATCGATTTCATGTACCTATGCTTTTTCGAAATACCAAACGTCACGTCACTGAAAAATAATTTCGTGTCGAGTTATTTTGTGGACTATCTGGTTCAGGCTGTAAAATAAAACAACAGTGGTATTCGGTACGAGGAATTTTTTGAACGATATCTATTCTATTCTGTGTTTCCTGATAGCTAAAATCTGGGGTAAATATTTAAAGCAAGATTAAATAGGTTACTTCTGCTCCATTATCGACCACATCATCGCTTATTAACAGGTGGTATAGTGGTCAAGTGCCAGTGATAGACTACCACTATGACACGAAATTTTTATTTATCTAATATATAAATCGTGTTACAGTGCTTATTGGCGAACTCCTCCAAACGGCTTGACCGGTTTCATGATTTTTTTTATTTATATTTGGTAGGTCTGATAATAAGTCTTACGCTATTTTTTACCTTCCTACTCCTAACCTCCTACTTTTTCTTTAAAATATTTTGTATGGGAGAATAACTTTTGCCGTGTCAGTTAGTAATCTACATTAATATTATAGAGGTAAAGTTTATTTTTGTTTGTAGGAGGTAATCTCTGAAAATACTGGTCCGATTGTTAAATTTTTTCACGGAAAGAAAGCTGCATTTTTCCTGAGTGAAATAGGCTATATTTTATGTACGCGGACGAAGCCGCGGGCAAAAACTAGTAAAAACATATTTCAAATTTGAAATACCATGAACCACCACCTTTGAATTTTTGTTGCACAAGTGTAAAATTAAGGTGTGCTGTATAAAATTAAAGAACACTTTAAGTAATACAAAAACCCATCACGAATTCGTCCTCAAAGAGGGCCTCCATTTCAGATTTGTGTCCGAGCTGCTAATTTAAAACAAGGAAGAGCCATTAAAAGCATACCTTTCCATATCGTGTAAACCACTTGCAAATTTATTCATGACACTCATTCCCCACTCATCAAATAATATGACGGTAACATTTTCATTTGTACACTCATATATCATTAGAATCCTTAATTCATTGTGTTAGGGTTGAAAGTTATTTGTTTGTGTCTCTAGAATATTTCAATTTAAGTATTATTCTAGCAATTTGCATTACAGTGTTCGTTATTGTGAAGCTGTTATACTGAGTAGATGCCCTGTCCCGTGGATTTAGAATAATCAAGTAAGTATTTTGCATTTGCGTCGAATAACCGACGCAGATGCATATACGAAACTGAATAAATATTTCTGTAGGGCTTAGCAGGGTTATTACGAGTGGTAACGACCCTGACTTACGAGTTTTAGGTCGCGGGTTCAAACCCAGCCAGGTGCATAACTTTGTGTAATTGATTTCATCACCAATACTCTCAAATCGTTGAAGGAAAACATCACGAGGAAACCGGCATATCTTAGAACCTAAAATTTCAAAGACATGTGACAACCACCAACCCGCACTGGGCCTGCGTGGTGGATCACGGCCGATTCCCTCTCCTAGAGAGGAGGCCTGTGTCCCAACAGTGGGAACATTATAAGGCCGACTATGCTATGCTATGCTAGCAGGGTTATTTAAGGCGAAGGCTCGTGTTACATTATTACTTGGAGCAAAGTAATTTATTGTAGACACTTAAATTGTTTTTGTGAAATTAATTTCGCTGATGGAGAGGCTCGTTGGAATTTGGGTGGCGTCGGTGATTCTTGATAAAGGTGTCTTGGAGTTACGTTTTTAGATAAGAAAAATGTTGCTTGTTTTTAAATTAAGTTCTGAGGGGTCCTTGGTTTTGAGAGTTTTTGTGAGATTTTATTAATTGTAAAAGTATAAATTATGAGTAATTTAAAATAGAATTGAATCAGAGTTTAAGAGAGAAATTACAATTGGTGTTCGTTTTTCTGTGTGGATGAGGAAATTGAAATAGGTATACTTATATACCTACATCACGTACTCCAGTGTCATAGTGTTTAGCATCTACTCTGAGTTGCCATATAATCTGTCGGTTTTCTAACGTGTATTCCACAAAGCCAGTGGAAGTGGAATTCCTTGCCGAAGTCTGTGTTTCCTGATAGCTACAACCCGGGAATCTTTAAATCGAGAGTGAATAGGTTTCTTCTAGGTAAGCGCATTCCATCGTCGCTTTCCATCAGGTGAGATAGCGGTCAAGCGCCAGCAAACCAATAAAAAAAATTAAATGGCTACAAAATTATCAAAAATAGCACGAAATAGGATTTAATTTTTTTTTAGTTTGTCTATGGCTCATAGATATAATTATATTTTGTATTGAAGCGGCATGAGGCACCTGGCAAAACTATGTTCAGTTAGGAAACTGCTATCTACTGTGAGCTACGTTCAAAGTAAAGTATCAAATAAAGCACCAGTAAGCGCCAGTTAGTTCTAATTCAACGAAGCACTCGTGCCCGTGCAAATATTTAGCGAACTTCGAAGTATTTTGTTATCGTGCTAGTATACGGGCGATTAAATTGTAGCTCGGTGGTCGTCGGTGACACACAATTTATTGAATCACACTAATATTAAAAAAGTGTATGTGTGTATGTTTGTCACTTCTTCACGCTCAAACACCTGAACGAATTGAGATGGAATGTGGCACACGGGACGTGATCTTACATCCCGGTTTAGCACATACGATTTATCCCGGAAATCATATTTTTTTTCCCTTTGGGAGTACGTTCTCTTGGGATAATGTTCTACTTTCTTTCATGCTAACGAAGTCACCATTGCAGCTTGTTGGTCATATAATTTTATTTCCGGTATGAGTTAAGTTATTGATACATCAATAAGATTGTTCAGAAAGAAGGAAGAAGGAAAAGAAGGTTCAGAAGTTGGGCACGCCACAATCATGGCGGTAAGTCCCCTCTTTGAGGCGTGGCTGGAAAGACCTCACGGCGTCCTTACCTTCCGCATGACGCAGGTACTCACCGGACATGGTTCGTTCGGGAGTTTCCTGCACTCGATTCATGCGGAAGTGACACTCGGGTGTCGCCACTGTGCGGAACGCCCGGAGGACACGGTGGAGCACACAGTCGAGGTGTGCCCTGCTTGGGCGGAGCATCGCCGTGCCCTCGTGGGGGCGATCGGCGGCGGAGACCTCTCGCGCCGGGCCTTGGTTGAGGCCATGGTCCGGAGCGAGGAGGAGTGGCAGGCGGTCGCCGACTTCTGCGAAGCAGTCATGCTCGCAAAGGAGGAGGCCGAAAGCATCAGGCAACGGCGTTATCGCCGCCGCCGCCGCCGGGATTCTGATCCCTGATTTCCGGCCAACATAGGCGCGGGCCTGCGGACAGTGAGCAATGGGTAGCTCACTGACCGGCCGTTCGGTAACTGTCCGGACCAAGCCCAAGTCGTCGACGGCGCGCACTGTTCCCGCGCGCCTCAAGGAGTTGTCAGCAACAGCAGGGACCCAGCCGGGTCGAAGCCTACTGGGGCCAGGGTTATCCGAAAGGGCGCTCGAGCCCCGGTATGAGGCTAGAAGGAACGGGGTGGGTCTTTTAGTCAGTAAGAGTCTAACACTATCTCCCGCTCCGCACAAGGGCGGGGGATGTCAATGCATGATTTTTCCCATCATAAAAAAAAAAAAAGGTTCAGAAGTCGAGAGGACGAGTATGGCTGATAGCTTCATCCGCGTACATAAAATATAGCCTTTATCAATTAGGAATAAAGCAGCTTTCTATCGGTGAAAATAAAAAAAAATACCAGCACTTTCAGAGATTACCTCTTAAAAACAAAAAAACAAACTTTACCTCTTTATAATATTAGTGTAGATGTAGATAACAAACAAAAACAATACAAATGCTAAAAGATTCTAACAAATCCTTAGTTACTCAACTCAGTTAGCTAACAGTTGTCAAACGATATCCAAAGAGATCCAGCAGCCAAACTATAAGGTGTAAAACCTAACACAACAGATAACATCGTTCCTTTTCAAAATGGAATCACTATAGCATTAAAACATCGTGGTACAGAATAGAAAAGAACACAACAGAATAGAATAGAATAGAATAGAATAGAATAGAATAGAATAGAATAGAATAGAATAGAATAGAATATAATAGAATAGAATATAATAGAATAGAATAGAATAGAATAGAATAGAATAGAATAGAATAGAATAGAATAGAATAGAATAGAACAGAATAGAATAGAATAGAATAGAATTTATTATTTTAATTAATTTATTACATCTTGGAGGACTTACAGCTTAAACAAACTAAAACTAAAGACAAACATAGACGACAGCAAGCCAATTACAAGAACTCACGTATAGTATTAAAATTAAAATTGAGAAAATTAAAATTAAAAGAATAAACTACACACAGCCACTTATCCGTAGTTGCCCAACTCAGTCTGCCAACTGTTACCGTAGGTTGCCCGTGTAGAAGCACAAATAACAGCACTGCCGTCGAATTTCAATGCTATCGCGAACTAACCGAACAAGTGTCATTGTAGTCAGCGCGTGGTGGATGGAATGTTTGAGGGACGGTTATCTATTTATCTTGTAAATAAGGCAAAGATAAGGGTACTGAACGAATATGTAGGTCAGCATTTAATGAATGTTTATGTACTATGTATTGTATATAGACGTAGAGGTGGATGGAGAAGTAGTACAGAAACCGTCGATGTGGATGTTTGAGAGAGGTCCAACAGTGAGAAACTTTTGGCTGAAATTAGGTACAGATTAAGTTATTTATTTTTTTTATTTATAAAAGATGATTCAAAGTGCCGTTCAGGCTGGCCTAGAAAGAGGTGGCGTGTCGATCTGGATGCGTATCACGGGACTGTTTTTTTTTGTAGGGAAAATCATCCAATGACAACCCCCGCTCTTAGGCGGAGCAGGAGATAGTGTCAGACTCTTACTGACTAAAAAACCCACCCCGTTCCTTCAAGCCTTCATACCGGGGCTCGAGTTCCCTTTCGGATGACCCTGGCCCCAGTAGGCTTCGATCCGGCTGGGCCCCTGACAACTCCTTGAGGCGCGCGGGAACATTGCGCGCCGTCGACGACTTGGGCTTGGTCCGGACAGCTACCGGATGGTAAGACAGCGAGCTACCCATTGCTCACTGTCCGCAAGCCGGCGCCTACGGTGGCTGGAAATCGCGATCGGAATCCCGGCGGTGGCGAGAGCGCCGTTGCCTGATGCGGTCGGCCTCCTCCTTTGCGAGCATTACTGATCACGGGGACTGTTGGGAATGAATGTATGGAAGGACTTGGGGGAGGCCTTTGCCCAGCTGTCGGACAGTAAAAGAAGATTCGAACATAAATCTCATTTTTTTTATCTCTGTATTACCATTAAGTCGCCTTGTCTTCATATGGGTGTAAATTATATACATAAATCTTCCTCGTGTATTGTTCTAGAAGAGTGAAAAGAGTTTCTTGTATACATAGTTATATTGATATTTACTTTTCATAAAAGTAAGAAAAAAAAAGTGACTTGTGAGCTTCCCCGGCTTTGAACGAATGCTTATTATATATACACTAGCTTTTGCCAGCAGCTTCGCCCGCCTACATAAAATATAGCCTATGTCACTCAGGAATAAAGCAGCTTTCTATCGGTGAAAAAATTATCGCAATCGGACCAGTACTTTCAGAGATTACTTCCTACAAACTAAAAAATCAAACTTTTCCTCTTTATTATATATTAGTGTAGATTAGGTAATACTAGCTTCTGTCAGCAACTTCGCCCGCTAGGAACTAGTGTCTCTCCTTATTGTAAATTAAAACTTCATCATCATCATCGTCAGCCATTTTATAAATGTTCCCACTGCAAAAATTAAAACTTATGATACGAAAATAATGTATGTCCTTAAGGATAGTAAAGCCACATATTAGTGTAAGTATTTTCAGATTACCCCCTACATACAAACTCTTTCGCTGGCCCGATCTTTTCCAGTTCTGGTGAAATCAATCCAGTTCATCCCACCATCTCCTTCGTGATCAACCGCGACCCCGTGTCACTGTCATTATAATATTCATCATCATTCATTATCATTTCAGCCGAAAGACGTCCACTGTTGGACAGAGGCCTCCCTCAAGTGTCGCCACTATGAACGGACCTGTGCGTCTCGCATCCATCGGATTCCCGCAACACTTACCAGGTCATCGGTCCACCACATCGGTTGTAGAAGGCCTGCCAACGCTAAGTAAACCAAAGCTAACGCATTATAATATTAGAATAGATTAATTAAATTTATGAATCCATAACGGTTTAATTTAAAAGTCTATCAAATAGAACAACCCTAATTGAGCCAGTGTACCTCTATTGGATACGTAAATAAGGAGCACAAACCATCCCCTTAATGAATTCATAGCACTTTTTCCACATTTTCATCCCTATCTCTCTAGTTACAAATTGAGCACCCTTGTCCAATTTGTAACTGGAAACCTTACCTTCCCACCTACAGAAAGTAATGATTATTTTCCAACGTTCTCGACTTTCCAAGATAATTTTATCAAAATATTCAGGCGGCAAGTTGGTTATTTGCAGCGTAACATTAATGGAACAAAGAAAACTAATGGTAGGAAATTATTTTTCAATGCGGAGGAATTCTTAGACGCTATTTTTTAAGAAATTGAGTTTTAAGGTGTTTGTAGTAGAATAGCTGGTACAGTTTTTTTCTAATGTGTTCGACCAAGCACCGCTCTCGTGAGGTGCGCACATTAATGGCCATTTATTTACTAGTTTTTGACCCCCAGCCTCCTAAATAGGAAAGAAAGAAAAAAAAGAAGAAAGAAAGACAGAAAGAAAGTTAAACAATTTATTTGGCACAGCACAAGGTACAGACACAATAGTTAACATGAAACAAAAAATATAGGGTGACTGGTAATTAGTGACCGATAATTATACACGTGATTGTATTCATGATTATAGACAACTTTCCCAAAGAAACTTTTTTTTTATGCCCTATAAATAACTTAAATTATTTAACCGGTAGCTACCTATAATGATTACATATACTGATGGGTTTGCAAGCAGCGCGGGTGCTCTATCACTATTGTAGATAAGGTACACAAGACAACGGCGTTACGCGGCTAATAGCTGAATGGTCGCAGGCGCGCGCGCGCGAATTTGCGCGAACAGCTGTTTTGTTATTGTGATAAAACTATCTACTGAGTATAAGAAAAAAGTTTCTGTGGGAAAGTTGTTGGTCATCATCACGAGTACAATCACGTGTATAAGTATCGGTCACTAATTACCAGTCACCCTATACACCGCTAAATTTTTAATCGTTTTAATCCCGTGGTCGATCCGGTACACGAAAAACTATCGATTTGTAAAGATAAAATTAAAAAATAAGGTACCTTTTTTTCAAAACTCGTATTAATTTACGCATGTACGAAATTAATACATCAGCTAAACGAGTCCAATGACCTGGGGTCATTGCACTTGCTCAGCTGACGTTTTCTTAAAGAAATTAATTTGGTACATGCGTAAATTAATACGAGTTTTGAAAAAAAGGTACCTTATTTTTTAATTTTATCTTTACAAATCGATAGTGTTTCATGTACCGGATCGACCCTCCACGGGATTAAAACGATTAAAATTTAACGGTGTATAGTTGTGTGCCACACTGGTGCATCAAAATAGGTCCAGTTCAGCATGAATGCCAGACAACTGTGCCTGACGCTGGATTAAGAATAGAACCCCGTTACATTAATAATACGTTAAGAATTAAAGGAAAAACTGAATAAACGTTTGGTTGATTTTGACATTTACTTTTTAAGTAAGTATGTAGATAAAGTATAAAATTATTTCACGCTAAAAGTGCTCTCCGCGTCGCTACCGGCCGCTGCCATTGACTCGGCCCTAATCGACAAATTCGTTAAGCAAAGACGACTCAATATGTACATACTTCCAAAAAATAAAACAACTTTTTGTTATGTACAAAAAAATAGTATTATTGGCATTACGTCAAAATGAGTTTCTATTGTTAGCTTAGTTAATATTAGGTACCTGTATTTTATTTGTTTCGTCTTCTTTGTGGAGTGAGCTTTGTGACGTCACATAGTAAATTTAATTATGTCTCTACTAGTTTTAAATATAACTATGTATTTCAGCAGTGTACTGTGGAGCAGTGGTGGCCGAGTGGTAATGGCTCCGACTTACGAGTTGTAAGGTCACAAGTTCAAATCCAGCCAGGCGTATTACTTTGTGTAATTTATTCCATCACCACTGCTCTCAAAACGGTAAAGGAAAACATCGTGAGGAAACCGGCATGTCCTAGAACCAAAAATTCGAAGACATGTTTCACATTCACCAATCGGCACTGGGCCCGCGTGGTGGATTATGGCCCATTCACTGTCCTAGAGAGGAGGCCTGAGTCCCAGCAGTGGGAACATTAAAAAATAAGCTAATGATGATGTATTTCAGTATGTTTACTAGTGTATTACAGCCAAATATTAAACCACGTTAACATAATTTCACTACAACACAGAAAAAACAAAGAATTTCAAAAATTAAAAAGACATTGACAGAAACTGATTCTCCTTAAAATAAAAGTAATTACTGTTTCAATTTGCTCATAAATATTATATGATAAACCAGTGTTTCACTGCGATCCCACCCTATGGTAAACAGTGATGCAGTCGTTGATTATTTATTTATTTTATAAAAAAAGGCTTTCCTTAGGTTTACAAAAATTGGGGTCTGTCTCAGCGTGCCACAACCTGACAATTAGTCAACGCGCTAAATACTGTCAAGGTCCAATTGATTCAATATAATAATTAATCCTTCAACTTACACTTTGTTTTTGTTATTGAATGAGCATCTGATGTCTACAGAACCAATACCTAATCTAATAAATCAGATGATTTATTAGATTAGGTATTGAATAAGAAGCTGTACGCTTGCCATAAAAGTTATTTTTGCGTGGCACTTGAAGGAGCTTAGATTTAGCCTGCCGTGTGATCACATATTTTTTTGTGGTATTTGAATATCAAATCTGGTAAGGCGCATTAGTTTATTAGAAGCCTATTCACTCTACTGTTCTTAGACCTACTGTAAATGCTGATACATAGATAAGTGACTTTTTTACACAGGATGCCCTCGTAAATTTATTTGTAGTCAATGTTTTGTAAATTGGTGGTTGGTGTGTCTTAGATATAAATAAATAAATAGTTCACTTGATCCAAAGCGAATATGGATTTATATCATGTATATAATTATATTCATTCGATTTTGTTGTTAATTTTTCAAACCTCCTCATATTCAGTTTTAATTGATTAAGGATAAGGACAAAGGTAGAGATTAAAAAGTTATTGTTACTGGAAGATTTTGTCTCAATATAATTGTAGTTTTCTTCAAACTAAGCTCTAAACTGAACAGTAGGTAAACAAGCATTAACAATAGCACCCATAAAGTAACCACAAAACAGAACTCACACATAAACAATACATGAGGCTATCAGACACAGTCAGCAACATGTCTGCTACATCAATGTTTGATATCTGGGGCAATCAAATCTCCCGGCAAAACAAGGAATTAAAAAAATCCCCACCAAATAAAATGCCAATTTTTATTTCCTTTGAAAGTATAATAATACTTCTATTTTATATCCAATTTTCACTATGATACATCATACTACGCAACAGCGGACTATAGAAATAATTATGGGCAATCTCTTTTGCATCTGAAACATTCACTTTTCAAATTATTGAGACATAACAATAGAACACTATAGTTCATGTAGCGAAACTATTTATGAATTCTTCACAAAAAGTTGCCAACTATGAATTTCCTTTGCCAAAATCCATTACAACAATCTTTGACTCACAACAAAATCTGCCCTCTCATACACTATACGAAAACAACCTCTTTTCTTGATGCATGCAGCTAGAAAAACAAAAACATAAGGCTCACGTACACAAAACGAATCACATCTACCAACTCCATATTCTCAGGAGGGGAAGTGAAATGAATAAAGGCTAGTCGGACACCTCTTGGCGTCGAAAAAGACGTGCGCGAGTGCTGCCCTCCTGTGGGACCGGCGGCAATTTCACGGTATTCTGCCGCCGCGTTTTATAACGTAAGACGTGTGTTTTTTACTAGATGCTTCGAGTTTAATAGGCAGGTCTTGGAAGGAGGTTGTTCTATTATTGTCTTGGAAACTAATTTGTTTTGGATTTAAGTGAGGTTGAGTATTGTTATTCTTGAATCTCCTTATCTGTAACCTCAGATTATACGACACCATTGTGTTAAAAACGGTCTGTTCTTCCGTGGAGCTACCGGGTAATTTGTAATATTTGCTTGATCCTGTAACGAAGACAAAAAAGGAACATAAAGTTGTCAAAAAATAAAAGGCTAGTTTTGATATTTGTATTTTGACTATAGTCTGTCTAATAAGTAAACCGACTTGGGAATTTTGTATTATATTTAATCATTTAAAAAATACTTATATTTGGTACTTTTTATAAGATTCTTCTGTTAGTAAACAATTTTCTCTATCTCTTAATCAACCTTAATTATTGAACCCGTGTTGACTACATCAGATTTCATTAAATCCTATTAATTACCCAAGTCGTTTAACTTATTAGACAGTCTATACCTAGCGGCTTGTCCAGTGTAGTGTAGTTACTACTAAAATAGCTCCTACTACACCGGACTCCTAATTATTATGTTATTGTGTCTTTCAGTTTCGTTCCAAGTTACATTCTTCGGGTATTCGCTCAAGTGTCAAAACTAGCCTTTTTAGTTATTAAAGAGTTTAGGAGTGGGTATATGTTTAAGTCAATAAAACTCTGAAACACCACTATGATTTTCCACCTAAAACAAGTTTTTAATGAAAATCTTTTTTTTTTATAGCAAGCTTTTATAGCGCAGTATTATCTGTATAATTAATACCCGTCAAGACGAATCATACGAGCCTAAACTCGATGGGGTTGTGTCATTTCACTACCGAGTCTCTACTGCCACCTTTCGGTTCCATCATCAGATCAGCTCCATGTCATAATAATTTTGTATTGTCATCTGATTTACATATGTATGCAAAATTTCAGCTCAATCGGTAACCGGGAAGTGGATTAAATTTAATTTGTAAGATTTGATGACAGACAAACATCGGGACAGGTGAAACTAAATAAAAGCTTGTAAAATAGTTCTAGAAAGGAGGTTGTTCTGTTATTGTCTTGGTAAAAACTAATTTGTTTCGGATTTTGGTGAGGTTAAAGGTAGAACTACACTGCTCACACGTGCCACACACGCCGATCTGGGCGCGTCTTACTCCATACATTTTATAAGGAAATTAGACTTGTAGAGCTACACTTGATACATTGGTCGCTCTAGGTTTATAAGTAGAACGACGTCACGTGTTACACGTGTCTAGTGTCTTCGGTCTAATGACAGGCCTGTTGGTGTAGTGGTTAGTGACCCTGACTGCTATGCCGGAGGTCGTGGGTTCGATTCCCACCCAGGACAAATGTTTGTGTGATGAGCACGATCATTTGTTCTGTGTCTGGGTGTAATTTATCTATAATATGTATGTATTTAGAAATATATGTATGTTTATCAGATGTCTAGTACCCATAACACAAGCTCTGCTTAGCTTGGGACTAGACGGCGCTGTGTGATAATTGTGGAATATTATTATTATTATTAATGTAGTTGTAGCTTGGTGTTGTTATTCTTGGTTTATGACTGATTAGCCTCTGCCAGCGGCTTCGCCCATGTGAAAGCGGACAATGATGCCAAAGGACCCTTTTTTTTTTTTTTTTTTTTTTATGGTGGGAAAAAATCATGCATTGACATCCCCTGCCCTTGGGTGGAGCGGGAGATAGTGTCAGACTCTTACTGACTAAAAGACCCACCCCGTTCCTTCTAGCCTTCATACCGGGGCTCGAGCGCCCTTTCGGATAACCCTGGCCCCAGTAGGCTTCGACCCGGCTGGGTCCCTGCTGTTGCTGACAACTCCTTGAGGCGCGCAGGAACAGTGCGCGCCGTCGACGCCTTGGGCTTGGTCCGGACAGTTACCGGACGGCCGGACAGCGAGCTACCCATTGCTCACTGTCCGCAAGCCCGCGCCTACGGTGGCCGGAAGTCGGGATCTGAATCCCGGCGGCGGCGGCGGCGGCGATAACGCCGTTGCCTGATGCGTTCGGCCTCCTCCTTTGCGAGCATTACTGCTTCGCAGAAGTCGGCGACCGCCTGCCACTCCTCCTCGCTCCGGACCATGGCCTCAACCAAGGCCCGGCGCGAGAGGTCTCCGCCGCCGATCGCCCCCACGAGGGCACGGCGATGCTCCGCCCAAGCAGGGCACACCTCGACTGTGTGCTCCACCGTGTCCTCCGGGCATTCCGCACAGTGGCGACACCCGGGCGTCACTTCCGCACGAATCCGGTGCAGGAAACTCCCGAACGAACCATGTCCGGTAAGGACCTGCGTCATGCGGAAGGTAAGGACGCCGTGAGGTCTTTCCAGCCACGCCTCAAAGAGGGGACTTACCGCCACGATTGTGGCGTGCCCAATGCCAAAGGACCCTGATTCATGGACAAAGATAGAGTAACTACATTTATAAGCGAAATAATTTTCAGAGTCACTTCAGTAGCTTCAGTAGTTATTATTATTATTTTTTTTTAATGTGGTGTTTCTTTAGTAAGTGAATAAGCTTACACTAATTTAAGGTGGTGCTTTTAATATTGTTTGCGAATAATTTATGGTGTCTAAGAAAAAAAAGCACCCGTAAGGCCTTTTTTTATGCTGGGAAACAATCATCCAATGACAACCCCCGCTCTTGGGCGGAGCGGGAGATAGTGTCAGACTTTTATTGACTAAAAAACCCACCCCGTTCCTTCTAGCCTTCATACCGAGGCTCGAGCGCCCTTTCGGATAACCCTGGCCCCTGCTGTTGCTGACAACTCCTTGAGGCGCGCGAGAACAGTGCGCGCCGTCGACGACTTGGACCCGTAAGGCCTGTTAGGTCAAAAAAAAGACGTGTGGCACTCGGGGACTGCCGCGGTAAAGCTATTGCATAGCATCACTCATTTGTTTTCTTATCGGTCACCACGCTCAAAGCAAATGAGTGGGGGGTGTTAGGTTATTTTCGTTACGGAATTTCTAGATTCGGTCTCCACGCTCAAGGCCCGCGATAGAAGCTATGCAATTGCTTTTAAAAGTTTTATAAATGGTAGTTACAATACAATTGTTTTTTTTTTAAATTGATAATATATTGCTTGACTGCGATTCCATCTGATGGTAAGTAGTGATGCAATCGATAATGGCAAGGCGCATTTTTATTAAGAGCCTATTCAGACTAGCCTTGAAGACACCTAAATTATAAACGGAGGGGAAGATCGCAGCAGGCAAATTGTTCCAGTTCCTCGATGTACGTGGTTATAAACGACGAGGCGAAACGCTCCAGACCGTAGAGATTTCAATAACGTAAATGAGATGGTGGAATCAATTCATGCAATTCCTGCGCATACTCCAAAACGCATCCTGTAAAACACCTAAAGGCTGGCTACCCTACGCCTGTGCTCAAGGCTTTGTAGATTGGACTTAACCAGATCTGGATCACCAATTAGCATCTTTGCACGCCTTTACAGTACTTTCCACCGAGTCCCAAAATGTTTCAAAATGTCCCAAAAACGGTATCAGGAATTCGTATAAAATATGCTTACAGTCTAATGCCGGCCATACACGGTCAAACCTATCGTCCAATCGGTATGATGCTACTGATTGGATCAAACAGATTTGACCGTGTGTGGGAGTGGATTGCATCGATTGGTATGACAACATGCTGGTCATAAAGGAGGTGTACCTACAAAAACCTCACTTGGTTGAAACAAAAACAAATTCTAATGCATTTCCTATTTCCACTCCAAACATTGCCAATACCTCAGTTTCTATACACAAGGCCACCATTTTTATTTTTTCCCGTTCCCCTTCACTTGTTTTTGTGGAGTAATCCGTCTTCATTACCCGTTTTATTTTGTCAGCTCGTGAGTCGAGCGTTGTTCAAGACTTGGTGAACCCTCCAGCGCTCAATTGACGACTAATTGAGTTCTTGTCGAAAGGATTCGTATTGTGTTCGTGTATTATTATGGTTGATGATATTTGAAAGAAAAACAATTTTTTGAGCACGCTTTGGACTCGAGGAAGTTTGGTCTAAAGGAAATTGTTTTATGAGTGTCTTCAATATTGTTACTAAAATAGATTATAATTAAGGCTTTGAAGTCTGTTGCTGGTGGATCCGTCAAAAGAAAATATATCCTCAAGATTAAAAGAGGTTACAAATGAAAGCAGCGCTAAGGATTTATCAAACTGAATTGGTCTACACTCTGAGAGCATTATCATATAAATAAAGCTACCTTTTAAAATTGTACGGAATTAAAAAAAAATACAACCGAAATCAATAAAAAAAAACACTAAAAAGTGCAAAATAACTTTAATTTCGGAAGTCGGTATTTTAATTTTTGTCTCTGTTATTTAACATCAATTTTGCAAGAAGTTCATTCACAATTGTATCGACAATGAACTTCCCGGTTTTTGGTAACGCAATATATTGATATACATATATTTTGCTTTACCGTACCTGTCAATGTGACATACGTGAAAGTAATATTTGATTTTGAAACTTTGAAAGAGAATAGTATCTGCGTAATTTAAAGTAAGTTTTGAATTTATTGTTTTACAAGAGAATTTATTCCAAATGTTTTTTTCCTCCTTATATTAAATAAAACAAATAAAATAAACGTGCTTAAAATCGGGTAAGCCGTTTTTTAGTTTTAGCGAGACTAACGGACAGCAATTGTTTTTGTATGATATACTAGAAGATTTAAGTAATAACAATAATAATTAATTGAATTAAAACATTTTGCATACTCAAACACTTACAAACAACACAGGGAACAAAGAGATATTATAGAACAAGAACAATTAGAGTCAGATGTAACAAGTAAGTATTTGTAATGAATCTGGTACCCAAGGAAAGATTTAACTTGTGTTATGGGTACCAGGATTCTCACGCCATTTATATAATAAAAGAGTAAAACCAGAAGGCAGAAAAATCTAAAGCCAAAAGCCAATAGGTCAAATTCAAAATCGACCCATTAACATTAACTAATGATGCAAAGAACAATGGAAAGGGCTATGCTCGGGGTTTCCTTACGTGATCGAATAAAAAATGAAGATCTCTGCAGGAAAACTAAGGTTGCCGACATAGCACGAAGAATCGCTAAACTTAAGTGGCAATTGGCTCATCAGCTCACATTGCTCGCAGAACAGATGGCCGTTGGGGCTGAAAGGTTGTGGCGACGCTTGGGGGAGGCCTATGTCCAACAGTGGACGTATATCGTTATCATTATCACAATTTATCGAAGTTAATTCAGCTTCCATCTTATCTCCCACAATATGTTCATACCACAACATCGTAAACGCAATTAGAACTGCCACAAGTGTCACACGATAAAAAAACTTTTCAAAATTGATTCCAATTTTCCGATATTCCTTTGTGGCTCGTCCATTCATCGTGGAGGCTCAACGTCGATCATCGGCAGCCTTTTTATCGTCCCTATCTGTTTCAAACTGCCAATACGGGCTGTTTGTGAACTTAGATAATGCCTCGATACCTCCGCCATATGATCTTTTGAATTTTTCATTTGTGCGATAAATTCTTGCTGGTTCCCTGTTTTTGTTCGGTTGGTACGCGTGTAAGTAATGATTTTGTTATTATGTCTCATTACGAATGTTTCAAAAAGGCTTTTGTAAGCTTTTTTTTTGTTTTTAATTTTTACCTATAGTCGTTAGCTACATTAGCCTTTTACATTTTGATTTTCTAGGTGCTTATAAATGTTTTTTGCTTTACGCTCTGCCTAATTCATTAAACCCCAAGCAAACGCCGGCGGTCGCGCTCCCATTGTAATAATAATAATAATATTCCACAACTATCACACAACGCCGTCTAGTCCCAAGCTAAGCAGAGCTTGTGTTATGAGTACTAGACAACTGATAAACATACTTATATATTTCTAAATACATACATAGTATAGATAAATTACACCCAGACACAGAACAAATGATTATGCTCATCTTTATGAATTAAACAAGAGCTTTAAAATGTGACACCAAAGTTCATTTTATGACAACAACGTCACAATTATTTTCCTCACCACGGCTATCCTCCAATACAGAGCATGTTTATCCAGCCACTGAATATTTTATAACTGTCATTTACGCAAATGAAAGAACGTAGCGCGACTGTTTCACTGGTGAATTTAAAATGGCCGCCCTATCAATATGTATGATACTTTCGTTAAGCACAGATACATTGCGTGGTTTGAAGCTATCGATTAATAAAAATTGCTTTTTGAGTGTTCAGTGGATTTCGGAAATTAAGATTTGTGTTAATTTATGCTCCTTTTGCAGGACACATTGCTCGCAAAATAGATGGTTGATGGGAATGAAACATTCTGGGCCTCAAGTCTGCTATTGAAAAAGATAAAATTAAAAAATAAAGCACTTTTTTTCAAAACTCGTATTAATTTACGCATGTACGAAATAAATTTCTTTAAGAAAACGTCAGCTGAGCGAGTTCAATGACCTGTAGTTAATAGTCGGCATTGCGTAAAAACTACCTACAGGTCATTGAACTCGCTCAGCTGACGTTTTCTTAAAAAAAAAAATACATGCATAAATTAATACGAGTTTTGAAAAAAAGGTACTTCATTTTTTAATTTTATCTTTACAAATCGATAGTGTTTCATGTACCGGATCGACCCTCCACAGGATTAAAACAATTAAAATTTAGCGGTGTAGAAGTTAGATGATGAAATTAATGTTGTGGTGAACTAAGTAGTTTTTTTTAGTGTCAATTATAGTCTTGCGTTTGACCACTATCTCACCTAACGGCAAGCGATGATGTGGTCGATTTTGGAGCACGTTTGTCTAGATGTAACCTATTATATAAATATTTAAGTCAAGAATAAATAGGTTATTTCTAGCTTTAAGTTAGCAACCACAGACTCCGGTAGGAAATTCCACTTATTAACTGTACGGACAATGAATGTGTTTCCAAAATATTTTGAGCGTATGGGTAGGATATCCACCACGTACAGGTGGCGTATCACCTGTACGTCTAGTCACTCGATGGAGAAAGGGGCTGAGTGGAATTAAACTATGTAAGTAATTCGGACACATACTTGTCGAAATGCAAACTCAAAGAAAACCAAGACTGATTCGGTTTCTAAATTCAGAAATTGAAGTATGAAAGCAGCATGAGAGCTTGTTGTTTTCAGCATTGCGTAAAGTTTGACATATTCTTCATTTCAATATCTCAAGTTCGAAATTGGGAGTTTGTCCTATCCGTAGAATATTTAAAATCTGGTCTTGTCTACTTACAACGCAACTTTACATAGGTATTTAAAAAAGTAACTAGGCAGTTGATATCCCCTATAGAGTCTGTCTAATAAGTTAAACGACTTGGGTAATTATTAGGATTTAATGAAATCTGATGTAGTCAACACGGGTTCAATAATCAAGGTTGATTAGGAGATAGAGATCATTGTTTACTAACAGAAGAACCTTATAAAAAGTACCGAATATTTGTATTTTTTAAATGATTAAATATTATACTAAATTCCCTAGTCGGTTGACTTATTATACAGACTATAATTGAAGAGGGACACAAAAAAACCATTTCCAGCCAGAATTTACGCACTCATGTGACAATGAATAAAATAAAATGCCGTACAAAAAAGGTTTTAGCTAATTCGATAGCCGATCGCGTGTGTCCATTGATTTAGAAACAAAATGGCGTATGTTTGAAGTACAAACGATTCTTGTTCCACATTTTTCCGTGCATTAATGAATGCTCACATATGTCGTTTGGAAATCGGTTCGTTAGTATGTATGGATGGGAAAAAAGATGATTATGAAAAAGGGGAATACATATTTTTAATTCAATTTTGCTTGTTTGTTGGTTTGCTGGTATAAAATCAAATGCAAAAATTTTATTTATGTTTTCATGATGTTTTCTCATACATTAGTGTTACAGAATTGGAAGTAACCCTAGTAAGTACACCAGTATACTTGTGTTGGAGCTATCTCGTGAGAACACTATGAGAAATATCTGATAGTATCCATTTTTATATATGTAGCGTATATACACCGCTAAATTTTAATCGTTTTAATTTCGTGGAGGGTCGATCCGGTACATGAAACACTATCGATTTGTAAAGATAAAATTAAAAAATAAAGTACCTTTTTTTCAAAACTCGTATTAATTTACGCATGTACGAAATTAATTTATTTAAGAAAACGTCAGCTGAGCGAGTTCAATGACCTGTAGTTAATAGTCGGTGTTGCGTACAAACTACCTACAGGTCATTGAACTCGCTCAGCTGACGTTTTCTCTCTCATTAACGGTGTATATAAAAATAGACACTACCAGATTTCTGCCAGCGGCTTAGCCTGCGTTCAGGTAGGTTTCTGTATATAAAATTGTAACCACGTGTCTCCCCTTAGGGTGTGAGGTTTCACACATTACAACAAATACTTGTATGAAATGGACCTTTGCGCGGGTTATGCTTGCGGAGCAATCCTGCATGCCTGATCAAAACCGCACGATATTAAAATCACCCTTAGGGGTGAATTTAGTTCTTGCCTACGTCATAAAAGAAATCCTTGTGCAAAATTTCATGCTCCTAGGCCCAGTTGTTTCGGCTGTGCGTTAATTTGTCGTATTTCTTCATCCACTTTTTTTCTGTGTTGATGTTGGAGCTAATTTTTTAGGCAGTGACTCCGTTTTTAAATGCTGATATTCAGCTGCATCTGAACAGACTTATAGACGATCCCAACAAAAGAGCCACCGTAGGCGCGGGCTTGCGGACAGTGAGCAATGGGTAACTCGCTGTCCAGCCGTCCGGTAACTGTCCGGACCAAGCCCAAGTCGTCGACGGTGCGCGCTGTTCCCGCGCGCCTCAAGGAGTTGTCAGCAACAGCAGGGGCCCAGCCGGGTCGAAGCCTACTGGGGCCAGGGTTATTCGAAAGGGCGCTCGAGCCCCGGTATGAAGGCTTGAAGGAACGGGATGGGTTTTTTAGTCAGTCTGACACTATCTCCCGCTTCGCCCAAGAGCGGGGGTTGTCATAGGATGATTTGTCCCATCGAAAAAAAAAAATCCCAACAAAAGGAAAAAGGCTGGGTAGTTGATGATTCCCATCGTGATTTTTTTACACGGGGTTCAATTCTCTGTTACCCTTAGATCCTGTGTAAAAAAGTGTGTGTGGTGTAGTTTTCTTAATGATATGATTTGACCATTACATGTTTTGCTGTATGGACTTTAAAAGAGACTTTGACCCCTGAGTTTGTTTCGGTGTTTCTTCTCAGGGTAGTCAGTTAGGAAACACCGGCCTCATCTAGCATTAATTGACAAAAAAAAAAAATTGACGTGTAAAAGTGTTTTTATAAAACCTACTTGCAAAATAAAGATCATTTATCATTTAATTATCTGCCAAAATACCAGCTTTGGTGGTCTGGAACGCAAAGGGCCACTGAAGAACTTTTACAGTAACAGACTGTTACTTCTTTGGAAGAATTATATGGTGATTTCCTACCAGCCATCACCAAGATTATCTTCATCTTTGATAACTGCGACTGTCGCAAGTCAGTGTTGGGTACTCAATAGCATTAAAGTGATATTGATGAAAAAATAATATTGTCTTCAACCCACCTCAACGATCTGTTCTGCTGTCCCTACCGCCCGGTGGTCAAACATTCGCAATCAGTGAAAACTGGTGTGTTTGCCGTGTGCGCGAATAAATTGGGAGGCGCACGGTTCAAGCCGACTCACGGTACGATCGCGAGGAGAACCGGGTTAATTGTACGTGCAGCGCTCATGGGGATCAACCGAAATGAAGGCTATTGTTTTACTGCGAGTTATTAATAAAGCTATCTTATTCCCGCATAGTTCTGAATGTGTGAATTTAAAACAAAATATATTACTGCTTAAAAATTATTGCACTAGCAGAAAACACAATTGGATGTTATCTTGTATATATTTTTGTACAGTATTCTATATCCATTTATTTAAACCCCAAGCGAACGCCAGCGTTCGCTCTCTCACTGTCTCTAATTACGAAATTCGAAAGGTTAAACCACAAGTAACATTAAAACGAAACCTTTTTCTGAAAACCACTTCAAAATTGGTTACTAAATGAAGCAGCAATTAGCATAAGTATCAAATATTGCTATGAGGAATAGTGGGAACATTTCGCTATCTATTTTGTACACAAGTACCTAACCTTAATGGCTGTGATGTCACATTTCATCCTTATTGTTACTTGACGTTTCCCCTTCCTCCAGATTTGAAAGGTTTCTAAATTACTTCATATTGAAGGATTTCAAAAATTTTTTTTTCTTACAATTTTTGGCAACTTTATGAAAAAATAAACAGTTTGGCAGCAGCTAGAGGGAAATAAAAATGAACCAATTTTCCATTAACCAAGTATCGCTATACAAGTACGAGTATCTACACTTATAATATAATAAAGAGGTAAAGATTTTTTTTTGTTTTTTTTTTTTTTGCAGGAGGTAATCTCTGGAAGTACTGCTCCGATTGCGAAAATTTTTTATCGATAGAAATCTGCTTTATTTCTGAGTGACATAGACTATATTTTATGTATGTAGGCGAAGCCGCGGGCAAAAGTTACTACGAAATAAACGTCAAAACGTACAAAATCGAATGACAAAGGCAGTTTTGCAGGTTTCCTTTAAAAAAGGGAAAATTAGAGTTCAGAAACGATTTTACGTGAAAAGAGGATTAAGTCGCGGGGATGCTGCAATCGGCTGCATTTCGACACTACGAGATCGACGATACACTGAGAAGAGTAAACAGTGGCACAGTTTGTCGTATTTTCTGTACCGATTAAGTGATGAAAAGGTATTTTTAGGTTACCGTACTTCAAAAAGGAAAAAAACAGAATCCATATAGAATTACTTTGTTATCTATCTGTCTGTCTATCTGTCAAGATCATTTATTTTGGGAAAGCGCGGAGGTATTGATTTGAAATTAAAACCGCATTTTTTATTAATATCTTATTAGGATTGCAGTCGCTTGAAGCTGTGAAAAATCAAACTTTTAAGTCAACGAATAAAACAGATACGGCCGTTTGTGTCGCAAAATTTGGCATAAAGCAAGGTCTTATAGCACAGGTATAGGAATAAACCAGAATACAGTTGTGTAGTTACCTACGTCACAAAAAAACTCGATATCTTTAAACGTTCCCGAGATAAAGAGTCTTGACAGACAGACGGACAACAAACTGATACTATTAGGGTTCCGTTTTTTGATTTTCTTGTACGGAACTCTAAAAATGGCAAATTTTAATATGATGATGATGATCATAAAATACAGCATCTCACCGTCTCCAATCACACAAGGTTATCAAAACAAATAAATTCCACAGACCACCTAATTTAACACGCTTCCCTTCAACCCGAGTCTACTCAATAATTTCGAAGACACGGCAAAACACGTTCGCTTTCCAGCTAGCACCGTGTCATAACGCCTTCGATACGAAACCGATGGCGAACTAAAACCCTGGAGAGTTAAGTTATGGAGGGAGGCAGGATTCAATAAAGAATTGAAATGTATTTTCTGTTGGAATGGTTTCTTGCGTGCTGGGAATACAACCCTAGCGTGATTACTGTGTCGAATGAGCGATTGTTTTCTTAATATCGATATTGTACGATATTGCTTCGCATTGGGTATGGATTGGAATAAATAATTTAATACGGTGTGCCGTATTAGGTAATTTGGGCTCGGTCTGGGTTGTAGGTTGTCGGTTTGATTGATTGATTGCTAATATCGTAGGTTTTGAATGTTAATGTACATGTATAATCGTATATTCAAGATCAAATGTTGGTGTTTCTGATTGACAAGCCGTTATAGGTAATTAAATATTAAAATTGATATGAAGATGAAGATCTCTGCTAATAAATGGACTAAAATAGAAAATTCAACGATTCAAAACATTTTAATTGCAATCTAGTTTTTGCCCGCGGCTTCACCCGTACACGTAAAATGTAACCAATGTCACTCAGGAATAAAGCAGCTGTCTATCGGTGAAAAAATTTTAGCAATCGGACCAGCATTTTCAGAGATAACCTGCTACAAACAAAAAAAACTTTATCTCTTTACTAGCTTTTGCCCGCGCGGCTTCGCTCCCGCTCTTCCCTACTTCAGCCTACTATACCCTACTCTACCTTACTATACCCTACTCTACCCTACTCTACCCTACCCTACTCTACTCTACCCTACTCTGCCCTACTCTACCCTACTCTACCCTACTCTACCCTACTCTACCCTACTCTACCCTATCCTACTCTACTCTACTCTACCCTCCTCTACCTTACACTACCCTACACTACCCTACTCTACCCTACACTACTCTAATTTTCATTTTTTTTAACATAAGAACCTTCTTCTCATAATAACGAACACAACAAAAAAAAAAAATTAGCGAAATCGGTCCAGGCGTTGTTGAGTTATGCGCTTACAAACACATTTTGCGATTCATTTTTATATTATAGATAATGTTAACGTAGATTTTTTACAGCCACTTTTGATATGTCAAAGAGTCAGCCAGAAATAACCCTTCTTGGCAGTCGGGTGAAAATGATGCTAAATGCACATTCACACACAGATCTCTATGGAGAAGAATGAGCAAGAAACTTCATGGTCACTCTTTTATATTTATGTAAGTACGCTGGAACAACCAGATTATGTGTGTTACTCATTGTCACTGGTGGGCCAAAATCATGAAGGCCGTAGCCTAGGTGGGCCGGAAAATGTAATCTTAGACTTTTCTAAGATTCGGTTTTGCGGCCCTTTTTTTCGTGCAGATTTCAATAGTTGATCTTCAAAAACTAGCTGTATCTACAAAAAAATTGATAAGATTTTAAGGCAAGTACCTATAAAATTCGAATGTACCAACAATACCATATTTTTGATTTAAATGGGTCTGGCATTGAATCTCAATCAGTTACATCTGAAAGTGATTCGTCGAGTGCATAGATATAAGAAAGGTGGAGATATGCTAAGTAGTAAAGGAACACTGTGTCTCCAGTTTCTCCTTCCACTACCGACGCTACTACACGTACAGGAATACTTACGCAGTCGCGCATACATCCACAAATCATAAATCAGACCAAACTACACAGTTAATTATAAACCTTATTTCTCTAAAAACAGCGCGTATTTTCCTTGCACCGTACAACTTACGCACACATTAACAACATACAACTATCGATATGATGTGCAAAAACAATTTATTTTACATTTACGCTAGAGACTGACTAAATAGAAAAGTTATCGATTTTTAATTTTTATCGTGGGTCCCAATAGCTAATTAAATAAAAGTGAATGCTTTCAGAATATAATGTATTAATAGTACAACAATAAAAATGGTTTTCAAAAAACTAAAAACTCTAATTATTTCCCATTAGGCAATTATACGGCATTTTAGAACGACACTATCAAATACGAAAAATCGGTGAAGTGGGACAAGCACTTCTATAAAATCCTGAAAAGTTTTATAACTAGGTAATATTATGTATTATCACATGAAAAAACTTTCAGTTATTAAAAGAAAAAAAAATTTACCGTACTTACAAAAATAATTTCAAGACTTAAATGATTGCCCATTCATAAAGCCTGCGTTTTTTTAGAGGCTGAAACATTTCTGGTTGAAAGTGAATTAAGCATATGGTACTATATTTATTTAGGCAACCAATGATGGCCTTCCAGTAGAATCAATCCATTGCTTTTTTAAATTATTTTTCGGGAAACTGTTGGGAAAATCAAAGATAAAAATGATAACTAAAAATAACATTAATTTTAGTTATCATTTATACCTAAGCTACTGCTAAACCTCACCATGTAAAAGGCTTTTTGTTAGAAAAACAACATAGTACAGAGCTTATTAAATATAACTGCTAAAACATGTTGCCTTATTTTAAGCAAAAGTCCTTAATATATTCTTAATGATTATTATTATAGCGCATTCGAAGCTTGAGAAGGAAGTGAAAATATCAAAATCATAAAAAGTAAAGAAATAACACGAAGATACTGCCATAATATTATAACACATCCGAAACCAAAAAAATGTGCACCGACTATTAACTTACAATTTAACCAACTTACTTTACGACAGTTGCTTACGTATTCCTATACTACTCTGTAAAATAATCAAAATAAATAAAAATATTCACATTATTTCACTTCGGAAATCCGACCATCGATATTATGGTCGATAGTCTACATTAGGGGATCTATTAGGCCATCACTGACTTGGAACACCTGACAGCGGCCGGTATTATGAAATACACCGCACTGATAAAGTATCGTTATGTTATTTTTACATTGCTTGTCGGCCGTAGAAAAATTTTCAGTGGGCCGCGATATTGAAAATATATAACCAAAAGCACAATTTTTTGAGATAATTTTTTTATCATTTTAATTTTTTTTATCATTTATGTAATTATTTCAACATACCTAACTTCTAGAAATCGTTTTATATTGCTGTTGAAATGCCCCGGTTTCGCTCAGGTGTAAGTTATATACATAAAATGTCCTCGTTTATTGGTCTTTCTAATAATGAAAACTGCATCAAAATTCGATGTGTCAAAACCCGGGAATCGAACTTCGGACCCGATGCTCATCTTTCGAGCTTTCGACTACGAAACCAACTAGAATCAATCAATAACTAGAATAATTTAATATTTTCGCAGTTCATCAAAATCATTTCACTCATGCACACATTTGCATACATACTCGGTACCAAACAAACTAGTTAGATTATCGAATCCATTGTGTGTGAAAAATAAAGTCCATTTCAAAAACAATATACGATAGTTTAGATTAACCCAACACCGAATAAAGGTGTGGTCACATTGTTTCAGAAGCCACAAGATTATGTTAGACAGAAATGCCTTAATCTGCCCCAAGACCCTGTGGTTTGCCCAAGATGTACTGATTGATGTATCTTTTGCCCAAGGCAACCCAAGCCTAGATGGTTTCGGTACAAGGCTCACGAAGTAATGTATGAAAATTAATCATTAGGGATTAAGCTGAATAGCTTAAATCTATTCTCTTGAGGGTTTTAAAGATAATTGAGTGTCAATCATAATGGTAGAGGGATTATTCTATTATTTTTCTTAAGATAAATTTCATTTAAAATGCACTTATTTTCTTTTAAAATTAAAATAATCAAATAATGTTTGTATTCGTTTTTATTTGACGTTTAAAGTTGGTTCAATAAATAGCAAAATAATTTGGCGAGCCCGATTTCTTTAGTCTTTTGACATCTACCTGGAACCTGGTCTTTGACGCTTCAGCAGAGGTCCAGGCTCGAGGTTTGTCAGCGAGCCATGGAGCACAGTATCCTTGGTGTTCGAATTTCGACCGCGTAAGGAACACAGAGCTATGCGCCAAAACTAAGATTAAAGGTGTTACCCGAAAAGCTGCCGCTCTAAAGTGGAATTGGGCTGGCACGTCTGCCGCATGTCGGATGAGCTGTGGGATAAAAGAGCCACTTATTGGGTCCCATTAAAAACGCAAAGCGACATCGCGGCAGACCAAGGTGAAGGTGGAGAGTTGAGCTTGATAACTACCGGAGGGACTGGCCCGCAATGGCCGAAGACAGACGTGTGTGGAAAAGGGAGAGGGAGGCCTTCCCCCAGCAGTGGGACATAATTGGGCTAACTAACTATCTAACTTTGTCTTCTAAGGGTTAATCTATACCAAAATGGCAGCGATACAGCGATCACAATCAGTGTGAAATAATTTAAAACTTTATCTGCGTACTTAGAAGACCAGTATCGCTTGTAATGGCCAAAAAGAGAGTGCGGCTGCTATTTCAAGTGATAGATAGTGATCTTATTTTTTTGTTTATTTCTTCTTCAGGAATAAGTGCTACAATAACCAATATTATTATTTTCACTCTAAACGTACGAGTTTCCTTGCCAAATGTAGCAACAGAACTAGTCAAAGAGGAGACTAGGCGCGTGGTGCCGGGAGGCTATGCTTCAAGCGACCGTTCGCAGCCATGCTCAATGACGCGAGCTTGCTGCAGCCGGCTCTGCCAGCATCATCGCGGCGCTTTCGCTTGAAATGTCCAAAAATGGTGCGCGGCTGCCATTTCAAGTGATAGATACCACAACTAGTTTTTGCAGTTTTAATTAAACTTAAACATAACATGGTAACAAAAGCATCTTTTCAAAACAATTGAACTGATAATGAAGCAGAAACAAACAGCAAATCAGCAAGACAGTATTCACACTTTAGGCGCTGCGCAAACGGAGACACTTTTTGTTCCAGTTACCGAGACAGAATACTTTTAGAACGTCTGAGCTGTTTTTTATATTTCTATGGTCATGAGTATGTGTTAAGTCGATGAAAGTGGACACGAAAAAATGTTAACGTATGTCGCAGGGAGAGGATAATTTAATACTAGTTCTATAGAAATCAAATATTCAGTGGTAGCTTGCTTTTTTTACGGTGGGTAAAAATCATCCAGTACCCCTAGCCTAGTAGCTAATCAGCAATCGTTAACGTTAGTAGAAAGCTTTAAATGTTCGGGGGTGCCGTCATCTCAACGCTCAGTCGCGTGGTCAGAACAAAAGAATTGGGCGCGTGGCCAACTCGAAGAGTTCGACGCAAGCGAAACGGTTGTAACTTAGCTAGGGGGGCTGATGACATCCCCCGCCCTTGGGCGGAGCGGGAGATAGTGTCAGACTCTTACCTACTGATTAAATTGCCTAAGGCATTAAGTCCGCCTATGTACTTTTATGTTGCATGAAGTGTTAATAAATAAATAAATAAAAAACTCACCCCGTTCCTTCGTTGCCTTTCACACCAGGGCCGAGCCTTCCTTTCGGCAACAGACCCTTGGCTCCAGTAGGCTTCGACCCTGCTGCGCCTTTACGGTTGCTGACAACTCCTTGAGGCGCGCGTGAACACTACGCGCCGTCGACGACTAGCTTGTATCTGACACAAGACACAAAAGTGTCCACGTTTCCGCCCTGCCTTACCAACGCTTAGCGATTCGCAAGCTTCATTAGTCTGTACACACAGCATGCTAATCTCGATACACAATTTATGAGCAGCGTACCATGCATCCTTAATGCAATCCAATTCTTTACGGTTGCCCAGTTCACCCACTTTGCCCGCTTTCCCCTTTTTGCCCGCTTCACCCCACCACTTTAATTAGTTTGTATTTTAATTCTACATGTAATATTCGCTCTGGCAACATTTTTATTGGTTTCTCTCATTTTACTTTACATTTCTCTGTTTATAATTCAGCAGTAGGAAGTTGAAAACGAAGTTTAATAATTCTGTATTTAATTTTCTTTTGGATGAATAAGTGGCGTAATTCTGACAGACATTTTTAGGATCTGTGTTTTGGAGTAAATAGCGGGTTTTTTATGTTATTAAACTGAATTAAATGAAGTAGGTATCTGAAATAATACCGAAGAAACTGAGCATTTTTTTTTTTGAACATTTATTGTGCACAGCTATTACAGAGTTGTATTTTTTAGGGTTAGTCTGTCTGTTATCAGACTGTATCTCATGAACTGTGACAGTTGAAATTTTGACAGATGATGTATTTTTGTTGCTGCTATAACAACAGCTAAAAACAGAATAATTATACTTAAGTGGGGCTCCCATAAGACAATCGTGATTTTTGGCCGTATTTTTGCTACGGACGGTACAGCAACCTTCGTGTTCGAGTCCAACTCGCACTTAAATGGTTTTTAATCCAAAGTTTGATTGGTAGAGAATACTTTATTGCATTAAGTCCGTCTATGTACCTATAATTTAATAAATTACATCTATTTATATAAAAATCAATGGGAGTTTTCGGTGTAATTTTATAACTCAATAACAGGCTCACCTATCCAAAAAAAAATTTTTAAGCTTTGTTCGGACTATTTGGTAGATGGTTTATGTGTAGTATGGTAGGGTAGAGTAGGGTAGAGTAGGGTCGAGTAGGGTATAGTAGGGTAGAGTAGGGTTGAGTAGGGTATAGTAGGGTGGAGTAGGGAAGAGCGGGAGCGAAGCCGCGCGGGCAAAAGCTAGTTATGTACCTATATAATTTATTAAAGTATTTGCATGTGTTTATTATTAAAACTGTGTGTGTATTCCAGTGGAAAAGATAGTTCGTTAAGTTACTCATCGAACTTAACGAAATATCTTTCAAAATGGAATTGAATAAGGGTTCAAAAACATTACTTCAAACAAATAGAACCTAAAGCTAATCAATACAACCACTTCAATGATCATTTAAATATTACTTTTAGTGGAATATATATTTCCATTTTCAATAGTTATGCTTTCGGGTGTCTGTTAAGGCACAAAATATATAGGTACAGAAGACAAACTACATACAAAGCGCGCTTGAACAACGAACACAAAGACACTGCTCACGGACACGATATCAGTAGCCCAATTCGCGTAATGAAAACCGTAACGATGTCGTAGCGATTTAGTCGTTTAGACCATTTCCGTATTCACATCCATCAATCGAGTTTGAACGACACCGATTTTAAAGTCGTTTGAAATTCGTCGATTTAAAAAAAAGTCTGATTACATTATCCTGGTAGAATACTTATTAATGTAACTGGAAATAGGTCGATAAGTCGTGAATACCGCTTTTGGATAGGACTTCGATCGAACGACTATAAAACTTCAACGATATTTGGCTTGTTTGATTTTACGTGAATCAGGCTACTCGACTCAATCGCCCGGTCGCACTCGTACAGTTCGGCGCAATGCGCTGACCCTAGCGCGACCGCCTAGCGTAGGTATAAAAAGTGAAGTATATTACATGAGATTGACTTCTGTACCTATCTATTTTGTGGTTAAGGTTTTACAAATCAAGGTCTCAAAGGCTATCCGTCTAGTCGATTCTAAGCATTCAATTAATTTATGCTAGAATAATATTGTTATTAGTTTAAGTTATGTTTTTGTATTGTATGAAAACGGCTCCATTTTAGTTTTAAAAACAAGTTTCTTATACCGCAAGGATTATTTTTTTCATGAAATGTATTCGCGTGTAGAAGTGAAAAAATATTTTACGTCAAATAATTTTTTTTTTCAGCATCTACGTCTAAAACTATTTGGCAAGTTTGAATTTTTTTATATCAAGATACACAAAATTTTAATGTATTAAAGTTATCTACAACGATTTCATACATTTTTCGTGATACGCACAAAATTAAAAGCACATTGATTATACGTATAGATGTCAACAAGTTAAGATTTATTTTAATATAGATAGAACAAGAAAAATAAAAACACTTAGCTAATTAAAACTTACAAAATTAAAATAAAAGCCATAAAGAATTAAAAAAGCAATAATATAAATAATAATAATATTTCACAACTAAAAGCAGAGCTTGTGTTATGGGTACTAGACAACTTATAAACATACTTATATATATTTCTAAATACATACATATTATAGATAAATTACACCCTGACAAAGAACAAATGGTCATGCTCATCACATAAACATTTGTCCTGGGTGGGAATCGAACCCACGACCTCCGGCATAGCAGTCAGGGCCATTAACCACTAGACCAACAAGCCAGTCGAATATAGATAGAACAAGAAAAATAAACACACTTAACTAATTAATTCATTAAACCCCAAGCGAACGTCACCTATTGTCTTTCTATTGTGTCTGTAATTTCCACGATTGAAAGGTTAAAACTAACTTACAAAATAAAAATAAAAGCCCTAAAGAACTAAAAAAGCAATATAAAGTACGGCGTCGAAAAACTCCACCGCATCGCTGTCCACTAGTAACGTATCCAAAAGACTGGCGGCATTGCCACGCTGAATGGCCATGCTTATCCTTTGTCCGAAGTAAAAGCCAAACTCAGCCAGTTTGAATTTGGATTCTTTGCTAATTTTTATAGATACTACTAGTACGCTAGCCTTTGCCAGCAACTTCGTCCTTTTGAAAGTAGAAAATTAAAACACCGAAAATGCATCCACGCGCGTTCATGTAGATCACGCGCCTACCTGCGGAGAAACACGCACTCACGCGCGTGGGTGCGGCGACACGCATGGTATGCCACACTGAGTCTCGTAGTACCGTGCGTGATTTTGTATGAAATGAGTGTGTGCCTGCATGAATTTACAAAACGAACTTACGCGCGTGAGTGCGTAAAAAACCCGCACGATGATGCAGATGTTCACTCCCGCAACTACGCTGCGTGGTGCGTGGCAGTGTGATAACCGCCTTATATAAATCTGTTCAGCCGTTTAAACATGTTGGAGTAACTAATATAGGTTCACACACACACATAAAAACTTTCACTTTTATAATACTCGTATTAGTGCGATAAGAAATCATAAACGTGAAACTTCAGATTATCTAACACTAGCTTTTGCCCACGTCTTCGCTTGCATACATAAAAAATAGCATAAGGCACTCAGAAATAAAGCAACTTTCTATCGGTGAAAAATTTTTCGCAATCAGACCAGTACTTTCAGAGATTACTTTCTACAAACAAACTTTACCTTTTTATAATATCAGCGAAGAAGTAGTTTATACAAAAGAACTTCAGAATGATTTTTAAAACAAATTTTTGAAGATCAACCAATCACTTAACCCAATCCATAAGGCCTTACTCACCGTCTATTTAGCACAAATATCCAATGAAAACATAAATGCAACTGCACAGTTCGATCCGAACGTGCCCCTACACTAATGTGTTGCCATCCTTAGAACAAAGGAAACTAAAGACATACATACTTCATGCAGCGCTGGGGACAAAATGGACCAATTGTTTTACCTCAACGGGTCTTTTGTGGCACAAACATAGTGTGGCCAGTTGCGTGGCTTAATTAATTTATAGAGGCCACGCTTTGAAGCCGCTTGTGTTCGGACGTGAATTAGGCAGAAATGTTAGTGGAATTGTTTTAAAAAGAACTGCAGATAAAAAATTGAGGCTTTGATGGAAGGACATTTTTGTACACCTTTTTTATGAAGCCTCAATGCATATTGTGTACTAGTTTAAGTCTGGTACATACAACATTATTTTTAGTATATTGGAAACCCACCACACCTGTGTATTTTTATGTAAAGAATCTATGTACAAAATTTCAAAACTGTATTATGTAAAATCACAAAGTTATAAGCCAGTTTATGGTACCTGCTTGGCGATA
Source organism: Mythimna ferrago (assembly GCA_910589285.2). Taxonomy (NCBI): domain Eukaryota; kingdom Metazoa; phylum Arthropoda; class Insecta; order Lepidoptera; family Noctuidae; genus Mythimna; species Mythimna ferrago. Next base: position 24,536,649 of record OU342680.1, on the reverse strand, counting down.
TAAATACATGGTCACCGAGCCACCCGGCCCCGGGCGACTGAGGGGTGGTTTTGCTTCCGCACCCAGCTGTGTGCTGCCGCCTAATGACCACTATGACCTGCCAGGACCTGTTTTGTACTTAGGGCCTGTCCGCACAGCGGTATTTCACCGCGCGGTTTTTTTTCGTTATTCTGTAACACATTGAATCTTATGGAAGTTTCCGCACAAACGATAAAAAAACGCGCGATAAAAAATTCTGTGATTTCTTGCAGATTTGACGCGGTGCGGTGCGGAAATAAATCCACGCGAATGTTTTCCACGCGGTGAAATACCGCTGTGTGGACAGGCCCTAAGTGTCGGTGGTATCCAACTTGTGACCTTTTTTTAAATATTTTTGGGAAAAATATAACATGGTGTAAAAACTATTGGAATCTATTCAGTTACTGATTCTGAACTATTCAGGTTTCGCATAAACTAAAAAAAAAGACGTGAGGCACTCGGGGACTGCCGCGGTAAAGCTATTGCATAGCATTTTTATCAACTTATGCAATTATAATTATTTATTTATTTTATTTATGCAGTATTTTTTTTCCCTTGTTTTTTTTTTCTTTGATATTAATTGAAGTTACACTTTCACACATTGAATTGAATTTTGATTGATTGTTCACTCATTTGTTTTCTTATCGGTCACCACGCTCAAAAAACAAATGAGTGGGGGGGTGTTAGGTTATTTTCGTTACGGAATTTCTGGATTCGGTCTCCACGCTCAAGGCCCGCGATAGAAGCTATGCAATAGCTTAAAATAATGTAAACCCAACCTCAAAAAAAAAAAAAACTATGATTCATTTGGTTTAGATATAGACAAGCTTCACTTTACTGAAACCAAAACAAAAGCTTCCACCAAACTTTTTCTTCACAATAGACCAGGCTACTAACAATACAATTGCACTTCCATTTCCTCAATGCAGTATCAATCGCCTGTCCAATAAACATCAGAGCACAATGTGTGCCTGTCCAGTCTTTAACGTTTCCACTATGGATTCCTCGCTTCCCGTCATAAAGCCACCTGGTACCCAGAGCCCGGACACTTGTAACTTCTGCCGGACACTTACAGGACTATATTTACGTTTTGTTCGCACGCTATCTGTTTGGCGACGATACTTACTTTGTGTACCTGGATTTTTGTTGCTTTGTTGATGGGGTTTTTGGCAATTTTTGCCCGAATTTGCGACGCAATGGTTATGCTGGTTCCTTTGTGACGTTATATACCACTTGGTCTCTCTTGTGGGTTGAAATAATATCTACGAACATCTGTACATTGATACATATAAATAAAATTGGAGTGTCTGTTTGTAATATTGAAATAACTGCTTTTTACTACATGCATATGAATATATATACGGTACATATGTCGCAGCCATCTGGTTAAATTAGCTATCCAATTGAACGATTAGGGTGTTCGTTAAACGTCGGTACAAGTAGCGGCACGAAACTTTAGCGCTGACCGTTATTGCGCAGAAGTAAAAATTAAGGTATCTGAGGGGGGCTAGCGGGATGAAGGGCGAGCGTGCGTAGCGCCGATTGGCTCTCCAGTCGCATTCTGTTCATTCCCATGCGCAGCAATCCTCTCCGCGTATCGTTCAGCGCTAGACTTACGTGCCGCTACTTGTATCCAATGAAATGGCTGAAGAACAACTAGCCAAGTCGTTGACCGCAACGTTTAACCAGATAGCTGAACGTTGTGTAGTCATTTAGTATATTAAGGGGATCATGAGTTTATAAATTATATAAAACTACTTTTTAGTAATAGTGTCCACCAAGTAATAGTAAAATATTATTAAATCAATAAATAGCGGAACTAAATTTGAATCACTTGGCTGAGTCTTGATCAGTCATTTCGAAAGGACTAACTTTCAATACGCCAAGCTGTTAAACGTTGAGTAACTTTAGTTCAAACAACTGTCGGCCTAGGCATCCAATTGGATGCCGGCGTTTAACGAACACCCTAGGCGTCCAATTGGATGGCTAATTTAACCAGATGGCTACGACACATGCACCAAAATAACATTTTATTCAATTTTTCTCTGTCTGTCTGTTTGTCTGGGCTAATCTCTGAAACGGCTGGACCGATTTTGACGGGACTTTTTTGGCAGGTAGCTGATGTAATAAGGAGTGAAATAGGCTACTTTTATTTTAGAAAAAATAAATTCAAAATCCTGTAGTCCACGCGAACGAAGTCGCGGGTACAGCTAGTTGAAAAATAAATTAATAATTAGAGATACAATAGAAAGACAATGAGCACAAAACAGATAGGTCAATCTACATACAAAGCGCGCTCGGCAACGCACACATAGACACCGCTCTAGGACACAATATCTCGGCTCAATCGGCCGGTCGCACTCGTACAGTTCGGCGCAACGCGCTGACCCTAGCGCGATCGCCTAGCGTAGGTATAAAAAGTGAAGTACATACATGAGATTGACTTCCGTATATATCTATTTTGTGCAATGAGAGAGCGAACGCCGGAGTTCGCTTGGGGTTTAATGAATTAATGCAGTGGTCGCAAAATGTGGAAATATCCACTTCATGTATTTTTTTAGATTGCATTTGAAACAATTGTAATAAACAAGCGCTAATCCCGCCGACAAACTGTTACATAGTTTGGTGGGAGTATAAAATGTACAACATTGTTTGTTCAAAACAAATAATTTATTTATTAAGTATTATTTATCATCATTATCATTATCATTTCAGCCGAAAAACGTCCACTGTTGAACATAGGCCTCCCCTAAGCGTCGCCACAACGACCGGTCCTGAGCGTCATGCATCCATCGGATTCCCGCGACCCTGACCTGACCTGGTCATTGGTCCACCTTGTAGGAGGCCTTCCAACGCTGCGTCTTCAGGTACGCAGTTGCCACTCAAGAACCTTTCGAACCCATCAACCATCTGTTCTGTGTTTGACGATTCTCTAGGTATTATTAATTGAATAGAAACCAGATGCGTAATTGTGTAAATAAATATAAGCTAGAAATTGTCCTAGAAATTAAACTCAATATATTTATAAAATATTTACATAAAATATTTTATATAATATCAACAATATCGCTGTAAAATAACAAACATGATTCAATTTAGAGAGTTTAGGTTAAAATATTTATGGAGCTTTTAATATTTATTTGCTTACAATAAATATTAAAAGCTCTATAAATATTTTACTACTGTATTTAATGCCGTCACCACATTACCATCTTAAACCAATTGCTATAAATACAGGATCATTAAACAGCATTCAATAATGCAATAAAACATGTTTTATTACCCTTCGATCATTTATTTGTCACGGAAGATTTAACACGTGAATGTTGCCATAATCCTGACTTAATTTACCCAAAAATGGACGACGATTTTGAAGGGAATCCGTGACAAATATGTCACACACACACACACGTACTTGTTATCAATGGCGTGTATGGTTAGGGTTGTCAGTTGCCATCTTTTGTTTTTACAAGAAATGTAGTATCTTTCAAACTCAAAATTAATTATTTCACATAGCCGCCAATTCTTTTGTTCTGACCACATGACTGGTCATTCCCGTACATTTAATGCTTTCTAATAGCGTTAACGATAGCAGATTAGCAACTTGGCTAGGGGTACAGATCGTCTCAATTAAGCACCAAATTTTAAATGCGTGTCTTCACTCAAATATACAAAAAGCATTGACAAAATTATAGTAAAAGACTAATATTTATTTATTTATTGATTTATCCTCTTTACATCTATCTTTATAGGTCTTAAAATCTAATGCGACAGTGCAGCTAACAACTATACTTAACCCTAAACATACATTTATGATAAAATCTAAAAAAAAATGATCTCTGCCATTAAAAACAAAACTTTAACAAAAATAATACTTACATTGTCTTACTTATATAATATAGGTAATACGATATAGTAGCTGGCAACCCTACGTGTTTAAGGATGTTGCTACTTGCAAAGGGTTGAATGAATATTCTACGGTTATTTTATGTCAAGTGATCTATGGCGGAGAATACGGTTCTTCGGTTCAGGTTTTCTTATGAAGTTTTCCTTCCTTGTATTTCATGGAGTTAATGATCTGATACCAAGCTTTCATAAGTGGTGATACTTTATTGCACGAGTTTTTCGATTGTGTAATGTAACTACAAATTCACAGTTTACAAATAATACCACAAGAGCTTCAAAATTATCGGGAAATTTCCCGATAGGTTCGTTGCAAACAAATGAAGGAGTCACTCGCGAAAAATCACTCGCGTTCGCGCTCGTGATTTTTTAACCTGAAAAACTTGACGATTTTATTTGTTTGCAGGGAACCTTGAGGGAAATGCCAGATAATTTTGAAGCTCGTGTGGTATTCGGGGGATTATTTTTCCGTCCCAAATGTCGGCCAATAGAATTGCACCATGAGACGAAATGTATTACGACGGTATTTTTCATGCGAAATCTCCAATTTTCACAATTGAATTCAACCTGTCAGTGATCATGTTTTGTTTTTTATATATAGCAACTACCAGAGAAAATTTTCAAAAAATTATCAGTATAATACCATGTAGGTTGTACCACGTGACGTCGAATGGTGCAATTCTATTGGTCGATATTTGGGACGGAAAAATAATCAGATTTATTCCTATACTTGTGCCGTAAGACCTTGCTTCATGCCCAATTTCAGGATTCTAGGCAAACGGGAAGTACCCTATGAATTTTGATACTTTATTATACGAGTTTTAGAGTCATCGTGGTGCTTTAACGCAAAAGACAATTGAAGATACACTGGTGGGTTTAGTCAATCAAAGTCTGACACGCTCTCCCGATCCACCCACGAGCGGGAGATAACATCTTGGAAGATATCCCACATTAAAAACTGTGCAAGTGCGAGTCGGACTCGAGCACTGAGGGTTCCGTGCATACTCTAATTCCCGAATGGAGTTTCGAAGATTTTTTCAAATTGCAATTTTTTTTTTTGTAACTACAAATTTACTATTTTCAGATTTTTACCTATACCTGAGCTGTAAGATCTTACTTCGTGCCAAATTTTAGGATTCTGGGTCAACGAAAAGTACCATATGAATTCTTCAGAGTAATATTTAGAAATCTTTCAGAGTATAAAAATATACGTTTTTTTGCGACATAAACGACCGTATCTTTTTTATTCGTTAACTTAGAAGTTTGATTGTTTCACAGTTTGAAGGGACCGCAGACTTGAGTATATGGTTTAATTTCAACTCGATACCTCTACGCGTTCTCGAGATAAACAGTCTTGACAGACAGACATACAGAGGGACGGACAACAAAGTGATCCTATAAAGGTTTCGCTTTTTCCTTTTGAGGTACGGAACCATAAAAAAGAGGAGGGAATGTGCCGTAATCCATCACGCGGGCCCAGTGCAATACACCTTATATCCATGTAAAACCCAGTTCACAATTCCAATAAAAGAACCGACACAATCGTACAAACGCTGCATTACAGATACACAGTCTATTTTCATGTAGTTGCTCGCATGCTAATGTATATTCAATTTATGGTTTCTATTAAAGACATAGCATTGGCAAGTGGAATGGTTCACAGTCGAAGCACGTTGCGCGCTCGTGTAGGTCCGACTACGGAATATTAACAATCCCGCCGCATGTAGGGGTTGAGAAAACTGCCTTTTAGCGGACACTGAAAAATAAAATCTTGCTGCTATGCTCCGTGCGAATGAAATACAGTTTTTGGAGATAGTTTTGCATCGCAACTAGGAGGATAGTGTAAGGATATTATGGAAGGAGGATTCTTTGTAAGGTGTTTTGTGTTGGTTTATAGGAATGTACTCTTTTCATATTTAACTGGTCTGTTGTTCTGGTGCTTAGTGGCTGACTGCTATGCCGGAGGTCATTAGTTCGATTCCCACCCAGGAAAAATGTTTGTGTGATGAGCATGATCATTTGTTTTATATCTGGGTGTAATTTATCTATATTTATGTTTGTATTTAGAAATATATAAGTATGTTTATCAGTTGTCGAGTACTCATAAAAAAAGCTCTGCTTAGCTTGGGACTACACGATATTGTGTGATAGTTGTGGAACATTGTATTGTATTGTATATTATTTTTTTATCATATACGGAGTGTAAGGGACAGCCCTCCACAAATTTTAAGGGCTTGCTCAGTAGACAAAACTGAACAACCCTCCACAAGATTTTTTTTTCAGGAATTGAAAAAAAAAACCGGCCTCTCCAGACAAATTGTCCAATCAAGTTTATGATTTTATATGGAGAGCTGTCCTTTACACTCTTTATAAGATGATGCTAGCTATTGCTAGCGGCTTTACCTACGTGAAAGTAGAAAGTTATCCCAATGGAACACACTCTCGAGATAAAAAATATCCTTTGTGCTTTTGCAGACATGATCTACCCGTGCACCAACTTTTATCGAAATCGTAATGAAGTGACAAACATTCACATAAACTTTCACCATTAACAACATGTTTTTTATACAAAGCGACCGACGCAGACGGACAAACGGACAACAAAGTGATCACAGAAGTTTCATTTTTACTGACTTAGATACGAAACCCTAAGTCCAAACGAAATTGCTGAAGCAATGATAAAAAAATAAAAACAAATCAACCATCACAACTTTGACCAACAAGCCTCAAGTAGGTATATCGCCAGCTATCCATTAAGGACTGCGCCTCATTAGTCTGATTCGCCTCATTTGATACTCTACTTTACTTCCTCGTGAGGTAAGATCGAGTATATTGATGGGATGTTTCGGTTACTTCCGAAAATCCTTGACCGATACAGTTGACCCAAACAACCTTGTTTTGTTATGACCTTACTAGCTGATGCCAGCGGCTTTGCCTGCGTGGTAGTCGAAAATTATCCATCGAAGTTTAACATACTAATATTATGAAGGCTAAAGTTGGTGAGTAAATATATTTGTATATATGTTTGTTTCTTCTTCGCGTTCGTGGTGAAACTTACTACACAGGCAGACCACGTCCTAAAATAGCACATAGAATGGTTTTTATTCCTGGAATATGTTCCCTTAGGGCCTGTGCACACCATGTTATGATAAAGACTAGCATGGATTCGGATGCTAAAAGTTTTTTTTTTATCTGACATAAACTAATGCTTGACTGCGATCCTACCTTATGGTAAGCAATGATGAATGTGCTACCGCATGTTGCGCGATGTCAACATCTCGTGGCTACAATACATTTAACAAATACAAATATCTAACACTAGCTTTTGCCCGTGGTTTCACCCACGAACATAAAATATAGCCTATGTCACTCAGGAATAAAGCAGCTTTCTATCGGTGAAAATATTTTTGCAATCAGACTAGTACTTTCATAGATTACCTCTTAGTGAAGAGTGTAGATGCAGACTAGCTTCTGCTTCGTCCACGTGAAGGTAGAAAATTATTCCAAGGAAACTACTCTTGGGATAAAAAGTATTTTATGTGTTAAAAAAAACCTTTACCTCGTTACCTCTTTAAATATCACGTGTAGATTCGATGAGCGAAATGAGGCGAAAAATAAACAAAAGATCGGTATTGCTTATTTAATTTTCTGCGTCTATATCTTCGACATTGCTATCTCTTTTCTACATTCAAGAAGGAAATGAGAGAGAGTATTGTAACTGTACCCTTATGTCGAGCCCCTTAGCCTTAACAAAGATATTATAAGTATGTCCGTGGGGCTCAGTAATTAAAGTTAACGAACTTAGTATGCAAATGAGTTCTCTTTATCGTTTTTGGGTTAAAACATCTATTATACGACTTTATAAGGAGTCCCTGTGGTGTAGGGTGTGCAGTACAGGGCTACTTCATTTTGTGGGGTAACCATGGGGCGTAATGGACTTTTTGTTAACAAGGGGTAGGCTGAAATTATCAACGAGGTGCATGTAATGGAGTCGTCGACGAGTTGATTACCTGATGTGATGTGGAAGGGTTATCACGTATGTATGACTTCTGGAGGATCACTATTTTACTATGTTGCTGTGTCAGTTCTTTAATTCTTTATTGTACACTTGTTGTATGTGTTTACATAACATAACATATGGAGATACAGACAGACAGTGTAACAGAGATATCTAACCGCAAACTCAAATCGCAACTCATTTTTATATAAATAAAAATGAGTTGCGATTCTGTTAGTCTCGCTATAACTCGAGAGGGGAAGAGGGGTAGAGCAGGGTAGAGTAGGGTAGAATAGTGTAGTGTAGGGTAGAGTAGGGTAGAATTGACAGCTTAGCTAAAAGGTATCACAACATAACTATTGGGCGAAACGAAGTTCGCCGGGTCAGCTAGTTTATAATACATAACATGTTTGGAAAGAGTGTCCATGGAGTTTCTTGGACATTCTTCTCCATAGAGATCTACACTTTGGAATGTGCAATTAGCATCATTTTTCTGACTGAATGACTTTTTGAAATTCCAAAACTGCGCTTAAATGGTTTTTTTTTCTTTAGGTAAAAATCATCCAAATGACATCCTCCGCTCTTGGGCGGAACGGGAGATTGTGTCAGACTTTTACTGACTAAAACCTACTCCTGTCCCTTCCTTGCCTTCCTTCCAGGGCTCCGGTGTTCTCTTTCGCATCACCCATGCCCTAGTAGGCTTCGACCTTGCTGGGCTCCTACGGTTGCTGACTTTTTTTTTTAATTTATTTATTTACTTATTTGCTGACATGTAAAACACTGGATATAAAGCATGCATTAAAATTTCATGACACAGTATTAACATGCACCCTGGAAGGGCACTGCAAATTTTACATACAAGGTGCAGTTTTAAAACTGCACAATATTTCAGGAGGTTGTAATAAAACTCATAAATAATCATATAAAAATACGATACCTGGTCAATAATCAGTAAAACTTGTTATTTTTTTTTTTTATTTTAACCGTTTTTCAGAATAACTCTCTAAATAAACTTCTTAAAAAAATACAGAATCACCCGTTGCGATTTATCGCACGCCGTGTCACTGTGTGTGTGAGTGCATCAACCTGTACGAGGCTCCGCCCACTTATTTTACGAAATGAATAATTTAACCTTAGATGTAGATCGAATTCGATGATCATAATGTACATTAATGTCTTAAATTTCGCTATTTAATTACTCGCTTTTAAGCATCATCACAATGTGAAAATCTTTTAAAAGTCACGTTGACGTCGCGTCGATAGGTACTTACGTATCAGCTGATGAATAAAATGTTAGGCCGAGATCAATAAACCTTATGAGGCGTCCGTGCCTCCGTCCGTAGGTATCATGGAGCGCGCGCGCTCGAGATTTAGATACGCAGTGGTACATGAACGTACCTACCAGACGCAGTCTGTAGGTAATGTCATTCTCAAGGTCAGTTTTCCGTAATAATTTCGTTTTTATTTGTAGATTAAATTGGTGGATGTGAAATTTCCCTTCGTACTTTTTAATGGGCTGAGGACCGACGAAAAACACTTCAAGATAATTTGTGCTAGTTACGTAGATAGGTAGGTTTTTAAGTGATTTATCTTGCCTGTTAGGTAGGTATTTTTTACCGTAGTTAAAATTTTTAAATCAATTTATTTACACTAATCAAATTGATTCGGCTAACAACGTATTTACAAATGACTTTTTATGTACTTACTAATAAAATAAAATAAATACCTAAGCAGGTACTTATGTTACCTGGAGGTGTTGTTCAAACAGACAGCAGTCTAGCACGACGTTGCTGATTTTCTTTTAATTTCGTAGCACAAACACATTCGTTTTAAAGTGTCGAAAGCACTAATCACTAGTGATCACCTTTTCACGTAACGTACTTGCCGACCGTAGTGAGGAAACCAAACCGTAGACCAGCATCCCGCGTGCTGGCCCGTGGCTCTCGCTTGAAGTATTCCAGGATATTTTCCTGCAAGGCGACTAGCAGGCCTTCGTTGCCGCGACCGTCAGCAAGCCGGGGAACGCCGAATCGTCGAAACTCGCGGAGTCTTTGCGTAGCAGCCAGTATTACCCTTTGAGATGGACGTTACGATGTTTCCACTGATAGCATACAAGCGGACTATCTCCACCAACTCTACATTGGAGTATTGGTCTGTCATCTTTCATCACTAGATACCGCAACCGTTAACCGAAGGCGCTGTGGGCGAATATTGCAAGTGCGTGTATGCACACGTCGGCGACGTCAGTTACACTAAACATGATCGATTGATCGATGGCGCGGGGGCGTGGCTAGGGTGTGTCGTGCGGGAGATTATTGGTGCTTTACGTTGCGTGTATGTGTGTGAAAGCGCGGTTTAAATAATGGTGCGTTTGTGTGTGTGAAAGCGCGGTTATAAGGGAGGTATCAGACTAGCAGAGTTTATAAAAAAGGTAGTTCACACATACCGATTTCCATATATAAGAAAAAAAATACCTACTCATTTTATTATTGATTCGGGTCGAGAATTACTAACATAATTACCTCCTGAATTTTTTTGCACCTTTAAAACTGCACCTTGTATAAAATTATTAAATTACATTATATTATATTGATTCTAATTAATATTATGCTGCTATTATGCTAAACATTAGTCAATACTTAATTATATCTTTAAATTAAATTAAATAATTGCCAATTAATTCAATTTCCTTGAGGCGCGCGTGGAAAAGTACGCTTCGTTGACCACTTGGGCTCGGCCCGGACGGTTACCTGACGCTGTCCGCAAGCCCGCACCTACGGATCTATTGTTTACTGCGATCCTGGAACGCAAAAGGCAATTGAATGAACACGATTAGGTTTTAATCAGTGAATGTCAGATACTGCCTGTTTCTCCACGGAAGATGCTGCTAAAATGGAATATGGCAAAAGAAAATAAAGTGTATTCTACCTAGACATCGATCTTACTCCATCATCATCATCATTATATTAGCCAATAGACGTCCACTGTTGGACATAGACCTCCTCCAAGCGTCGCCACAATGAACGATCCTGTGCGTCCCGCATCCATCGAACTCCCGTAAACTTCACCAGGTCATTGGTCCACCTTGGTGCACCTTCCAAAGCTGCGTCTTCCGGTACGAGGTCGTCACTCCAGAACCTTGCGGCACCAACGGCTATCTGTTTTGCGAGCAATGTGCCCTGCTCATTGCCACTTATGTTTGGCGATTCTTCGTGCTATGTCGGCAACCTTGGTTCTCCTGCGGATATCTCCATTTCTGATTCGATCACGCAAGGAAACTCCGAGCGAAACTCCGAGCTTACCCCTTTCCATTGCCCTTTGAGTGACTTTAAGCCTTCTGATGAGGCCCATTGTGAGCGACCACGTTTCGGAACCATATGTCATCACTGGCAACATGCACTGGTCATAGACTTTTGTCTTGAGTCTTACTCCACAACTAAACTATGAAACTAAAAAACTAAATAAATCTTATGTCTTCATTTGGTCATATAACTTGGGCTCGCGAATACCGGTGCGTTTAACAGCTTTAATTCATACATTCAACTCGTAAACAGTAGGTATTTTTTAGCATGAAATGTCTACGTAAACACCTAGGAATGTTAGAAAAACAAAGTAAAAAGGTTTCTTCAGACTGCCAAGTTGAGAGTAACCTTAGGTGTTTATCATAGAGTTCGGAACTGCTACCTAAGTAGACACGTCATGCGTAGTTTTCCTCACGAGACACGCCATGCCTAGTGTCTTACGCGCCCCTGAAAGAAATGTCATCAAAACCGTAGAGGGCCCATGCCTACTACAGCCACGGGGAATTTCTGAAAAGGACACACGTTGTCCTGAAACACAAAGGGTAACTCACAGGTGGGATTTAGTCAGTAAAACGCAAAGGGTAACTCATAGGTAGGATTTAGTCAGTAAAACACAAAGGGTAACTCATAGGTAGGATTTAGTCAGTAAAACACAAAGGGTAACTCACAGGTAGGATTTAGTCAGTAAAACGCAAAGGGTAACTCACAGGTAGGATTTAGTCAGTAAAACACAAAGGGTAACTCACAGGTAGGATTTAGTCAGTAAAACGCAAAGGGTAACTCACAGGTAGGATTTAGTCAGTAAAACACAAAGGGTAACTCACAGGTAGGATTTAGTCAGTAAAACGCAAAGGGTAACTCACAGGTAGGATTTAGTCAGTAAAACGCAAAGGGTAACTCACAGGTAGGATTTAGTCAGTAAAACGCAAAGGGTAACTCACAGGTAGGATTTAGTCAGTAAAACGCAAAGGGTAACTCACAGGTAGGATTTAGTCAGTAAAACACAAAGGGTAACTCACAGGTAGGATTTAGTCAGTAAAACGCAAAGGGTAACTCACAGGTAGGATTTAGTCAGTAAAACACAAAGGGTAACTCACAGGTAGGATTTAGTCAGTAAAACACATTTTTCAATACTTTTTTTCTATGCCATCTCTATGAGAACCTTACGGATGATGAGCAATGTAGGGCGACGTCCGGGCTTCCGATAAGGATCGAGCCGAAGACGTCGAAGGCAATTTGTGTGCCACTAGAGCCAAGGGAATTTTTAAAAGAGATAATCGTGGTTCTGAAACGCAAAGGGCAACTGAAGGATACAAGTTGGTTTTAGTCAGTAAAAGTCTGACACCCCCTCCTGCTCCACTCAGGCCGGAAGAAGTTATTTGATGATTTTCTTCCTCAAAAAAAGGAAGCAAAGCCCGCTGTGGCGTTGTGAGACTCTATGGTGTTTATGTACTATTGCATATTCTAAAAGGGGTGACGCTCTCACCGCTTCAAGTAAATGGCCCGTGTTTTTGTTCCTGCTTGAATATCATCGGAATGGTAATGCAGGTTCGTTGAGTATTTGTCGGAATTGTCAGGTAGAGTATACTGGATATAGAACCCTTCTGTGGTATCTCAAAGAACCAGGCCATGCAGACCCCTAAGGACAACCTATTTGGCGATTCAAAAAAGCACTGGTTGGTACAACCAGGACTGCTACACGCCAAATCTCTTATAGAAGGCTACTCACAAAAACGAACTGCCGAGCTCCTTCACTGCAAACTAAACAGGCACCAATTTTACATGAAACTGAGTGACACTGATGTTTGCCGGTACTGTAATCAGAGAGGGAGACGTCTAAGCACCTTTTGTTTTAGCAAAGGTGCTTAGGCCCAGAAGAAGAAGAAGAAGGCGTTTGTGGATAAGGGTATCCACAAACGCAGTGTCCATCTGGGCCGACACCATTATTCGCCTGGAGGAGATTAAAACTAAAAGCTAGGAGTATTCTAAATTTCCTGAAAGCCTCCGGTCTAAAAGAGTTACTATAACAAGGTGGCGAGTCACAATAGATCATTTAGGTCGCAGTAACTACATCCCCTACACTACGGGAGATGAATAGCCCCTTATTTCCAAAATAATAATAGTGAATATAGTTTCAATGTGTATCTGTGAAGTTACAGCATAATTACATAATTGTTTTTGAAGCAGTATTTTTTAGGGTGTAGTGGATGAGAAAAAGCCTCGCGGGCGCAGCCCAATACATTGGTCCGACCAGACCTGCACCGCTCTTGACTCTACAATGTAGGTACAAAGCCCTTCACACCGCCAGAGCACAAAATGTATAGGTACAGAAGTCAATCTACATACAAAGCGCGCTCGAGCAACGCACACATAGACAATGCTCACGGACACGATATCTCGGAGCGTCTCGGCCCGTTCGTCGAACAGTTCGGCTCAAACGCTCATTAGTGTGCATCCACTGGGCGTAGGTATAAAAAGTGAAGTACATAAATGAGATTGTCTTCTGTACCTATCGATGGAAGATTATCATAAGGGTTGGAGTGATGAAGCACGGAGGTCACGACCCTCAGCATTGAGGATTACGACGCAAGGAGGGAGGCCTTTTTAGGGCTTTTAATTTTGAGGTACGAATAGGATCACTTTGTTGTCCGTCTGTCTATCTGTCAAGTCAAGACCCTTTATCTCATGAACGCGTGGAGGTCATCATCATCTTCCTGCCCTAATCCCGTTTTATTTGGGGTCGGCGCAACACGTTTTTTTCTTCCATTCTGTCCTGTCACTCGTCACGCTATCACTAACTCCCTTTTCTTTCATATCGCTTCTCACACAATCCATCCATCTTTTCTTTGGCCTCCCTCTTCCCCTCCATCCATCCACGTGTAAACTCATAACTTTTTTAGTAACATGCGTTTCATCCCTCCTTTTCACATGACCATACCAAGACAAACGATTCCCTTTCAACTTTTCAGTCACTGGCGCCACTTTCAAACTTCCCCTAATATACTCATTTCTCACTTTATCCATTCTCGTCACACCACACATCCATCTTAACATTCTCATCTCCGCTACATGCAATCATTTTTCATCCGTCTTTTTCACAGCCCAACATTCTGATCCATACAGTATGACAGGCCTTATCACGGACTTGTAGATTTTACCCTTCAACTTGAGGGGCATCCGTGGGTCACAAGTGGTTCCCGTGACCTGTTGCCACTTCATCCATCCTGCGTTGATCCGACGTGTTACGTCCCGGTCCACCTCACCATCCCCTTGGACGAGCGACCCGAGGTACCGAAAGTCGGAACAGATCGGTATGGGCGTTCCAGCGAGAGCTAAAGGCACTGGATTGGAGACACCGCCGAAATCGCAGAACAAGTACTCCGTTTTGGTTCTACTCAATTTCAGGCCAACACTCTCCAGTCTGTGCCACCACACCTCCAATCTGTTCTGGACCTCTAGGCCACTCTCGGCAACCAGCACAATGTCATCGGCAAACAGCATACACCAGGGAGCCTCTTCCTGAATGTCCGACGTCAGAGCGTCCATTATCATCAGGAAGAGGTAAGGGCTGAGAGCCGACCCTTGATGTAAGCCAACAGCCACATTGAAGCTGCCAGTGGTGCCAACTGTAGACCGGACTTGGGTATTACATCGACTATACATCGCTCGGATCAACTGCACATACTTCCCAGGCACACCTTTCTTCTTAAGGGCCCACCACAGAACCTCACGAGGTACTCGGTCGTATGCCTTTTCGAGGTCGTATTCGTTGACCTCGAAAAGGCATACGACCGAGTGCAAGTTTTTATGCGCACTTCTGTATTTCTCGCACAGCTGGCAGCAGGTATCAAGTTGAAATTAAAACCATAATAGGTCTACGGTCCCTTAATGAAGCTGTAAAAAATTCAAACTTCTAAGTTAACGGAAAAAAAGATATGGCCGTTTATGTCGCAAAAAACGTTCGACACTCAAGGGAATCAAAATTCTAGTATACAAAGCAAAATCTTATAAAAAATATTTTTTTTTATTTTTCAGGCATCAATGCCCACACAACAACACAAGTATAGGAATAAATCTGAAAACAAAAAATGTCTTGTTACATCACAATTATTTTTTTGCGGTTTCAGGAATTAGGAATTGAACTCTTTACATACACAGGTAAGTTTGTACGGAACCCTCAAGGCGCGAGTTCAACCCACAAGTTTGTCCATTTTTTTATAGTGGGTAGACTTATTCTTTTATACATATAATTCTTTTGTACCTGAGTTTGTCACCTCCTAAACGACTTGACCGATTTCGATGAAATTTTATGAGAATATTAGCTTTTGCCCGCGCGGCTTCGCTCCCGCTTTTTTCTACTCCACCCTACTATACCCCACTCCACGTTACTCTACCATACTATATCCTACTCTACCCTACTCTACCCTACTCTACCCTACTCTACCCTACTCTACCCTACTCTACCCTACTATACCCTACTCTACCCTACTCTACCCTACTCTTCCCTACTCTTCCCTACTCTACCCTACCCGACTCTACCCTACTCTACTCCACCGTACTCTACCCTACTCTACCTTACTTCATGTGTTACCAAAAATGTGATAAATGAAGAACTGCTCGACCGATTTTGTCTAAACTTCACATAAACCATTTACTAAATAGTCCGAACAAAGTCTAAACATTTGGTTTGGATAGGTGAGCCCGTTCTTGAGTTATAAAATTACAACGAAAGTGGCTTTGATTTTTATTTAAATAGATTTGAGTGGATTTCTGAACGGTCTGAAAATAAAACTGGACCCGGAAGGTGGCGCTGCAATCGCGTTCTTAATTTTTTTTCTAACGACGTGCCAGCTTTCGGGCAGGAAAAACATGTGCTGGGATCACTTGTCTATACTAATATTATAAAGAGAAGAGTTTTTTTTTTTTGTTTGTAGTAGGTAATCTCTGGAAGTACTGGTCCGATTGCTAAAATTTTTTCACCGATAGAAAGCTGCTTTATTCTTAAGTGACATTGGCTATATTTTATGTACGCGGGCGACGCCACGGGCAAAAGCTAGTATTAAATAAAATTTTATTTCAAAGCACAAAGTCTTTGAACTGTAACTAGTCTTAGTTTTCTTTGAAACCATTTAAGGTCACCTTCAAACAATATTTATAATTACCTCATCTGTAATTAAAACATAGTTTCCAAGAATAACTGAACGCTTTCTTCTAATTGTATAGTAGTTTCATAAGTGCCTTCTAAAAATCCTCCATTGAAGTACTAATTAGCTTGATTTCTTATGTTCTTGATGTTAAGTAATTAATTTGCCTGCGTAGGTCTTCCCATCCGATTATAATTTGGGACCCTTCAAAGTTTGAGTGAATAGGCTCTTAATAAACTTGTGCGCCTTGCCATCAACGATTGCATCACTGCTTACCATCAGGTGGGATCGCAGTCAACCACTAGTTTATATCAGAAAGAAAAAAAAATCTATATATTTTTAACGTATTCCATTTTCGAACAAGAGTTTGATTTATTCATTGCTGCGTTGGATTCTGTGCACATTTTTTTTTTAAAGAATCGATCATCTGTTGAGATTAATCAAAGGATACATTTTCAATCCTTTTCTAACTTATTAAGTTTCTCCAAAGTTGGGTATGAATAGAGTCCTGTCACTAGATACTGGCCCTTTTTTGTCCAATGCAAATGGTGATATCACCACAAATAAAAAGGTTTTCATGTGTGTCGGCGTTTGCTCTCTCATTGTTTTTTTATTTTTTATTGGGCCTCTTATTATTAGTATTCATAAGGTCTAAAGAAAGTAGGCCAATTTTAACTTATGTAAGACTAGCTTTCCTTCGAAGTTTCACCTGCGTCTTCTGTTAACGCTCCATTCCTGTGGGTTAATAATTGGGCTATCCAACATTAAGAGAATTCTTCATAAAACACTTCAACAAACTCTTTATAACAATGAAGAGTTTTTTAAGTACCAGCTTTTTCAAAGTCGAATCCAGATAAAAAGTAATGTATGTACTTCTTTGGGGATTTAAGCTTATTTATTTATTTTATAATTTTCTGCACACATACATGTAAAAGAAGACACTTACATTATTATAAAAAAAACGTACAAGGCTTTATTCCTTAAAGACTTTTACTTACTTCGTACAAAATTTCATCAAAATCTGCTCAGTACTTGAATCATGAACGTACAGGAACGAACGTACACGCACAGGAACGTTCGATGTGGCGACGCTTGGGGGAGGCCTATGTCCAACAGTGGACGTGTATCGGCTGAAATGATGATGATGATGACTTGAATCATCAAAGCGTGACAGACAGACAGATTTGCTTTCATATAACATGTCTTTTCGTATTCGTTACACATTCGAGACTCAATAAAAGTTAAATGTAACTTGAGTGAAAGTCAAAAATAACTATTTTCTTCTAGACTTCGAAAGACGTTAACACTACTTTAAAGATTTATTATTCACTTTCACTAGCTGCTGCTAGCGGCTTCACTTTGTGTGAAAGTAGACATTTTTCCCAGGGGAACATAATCCCGAGATAAAAAGTATTTTATGTGCTATACCAAGACGTGGTCTACCCATGGGTCAATATTCATCCAAATCCGTTCAGCCGTTCCAGTGTGAAAACGCAACCGGCGGTCATGCTGAACGCCTGCCAGAGGTTCATGGCAATAAGGATGGTGCGGGGATACTGCACGGTCTCCCGCGAAGCGGCGAGCTTTCTGGCTGGCCTACCACCGTGGGATCTGGAGGCAACAGTCCTTGCACACATGCACGATATGCGCGTGGAGATGCAACGCCGGGGTGAAAGTCCGCTGCCGCGACAGGTCACGGCATGGCGGACAGAGCTCCGGCGGGATCTCATGGTGAAATGGCGTCAACGACTATCGTAACCCAGTGCTGGGCACGCCACAATCATGGCGGTAAGTCTCCTCTTTGAGGAGTGGCTGGAAAGACCTCACGGCGTCCTTACCTTCTGTATGACGCAGGTCCTCACCGGACATGGTTCGTTCGGGAGTTTCCTGCACCGGATTCGGGTGGAAGTGACGCCCGGGTGTCGCCACTGTGCGGAATGCCCGGAGAACACGGTGGAGCACACAGTCGAGGTGTGCCCTGCTTGGGCGGAGCATCGCCGTGCCCTCGTGGGGGCGATCGGCGGCGGAGACCTCTCGCGCCGGGCCTTAGTTGAGGCCATGGTCCGGAGCGAGGAGAAGTGGCAGGCGGTCGCCGACTTCTGCGAAGCAGTAATGCTCGCAAAGGAGGAGGCCAAACGCATCAGGCAACGGCGTCCTCGCCGCCGCCGCCGGGATTCTGATCCCGATTTCCGGCCACCGTAGGCGCGGGCTTGCGGACAGTGAGCAATGGGTAGCTCGCTGTCCGGCCGTCCGGTAACTGTCCGGACTGTTCCCGCGCGCCTCAAGGAGTTGTCAGCAACAGCAGGGACCCAGCCGGGTCGAAGCCTACTGGGGCCAGGTTTATCCGAAAGGGCTCTCGAGCCCCGGTATGAAGGCTAGAAGGAACGGGGTGAGTCTTTTAGTCAGTAAGAGTCTGACACTATCTCCCGCTCCGCCCAAGAGCGGGGGATCTCATTGGAAGATTTTTTCCCACCATAGAAAAAAAAAAGCCGTTCCAGAGTGAAGAAGTAACATACATATACGCATCATTATACACACTTCCAAACATTTGCCTTTATAATATTCTAAGTGTCAAAACACTGCACAAGTGCACATATTATAAAATATGAGAAAAAAAGTTTCTTCTGCTCCCAGAATTGCCTGTCATCGCCTCACACGCATGTCCAAAGTTCAAAGTAATGGCTGCCATTTCTGCCGTTCAAGGAAAAAGGGGCGCATCTGTCTTTTTGGGCCAAATTGAGTTATTTACATATTTGAAATCAGAAAAGTAGGGTCCCTCGCGCCCCAGCCGTCTGGATTCCGATCCCGATTTCCGGCGACCGTAGGCGCGCGTTTGCGGCGGCGAGCAATGGGTAGCTCGCTGTCTGACCGTCCGGTAATTATGTGGACTGAGTCCAAACCGTCGACAGCGCGTAGTGTTCCACGCGCGACTCAAGGACTTGTCAGCAACCGTAGGGGCCCGGCAGGGTCGAAGCCTATAGGGGCCATGGGTGATGCGAAAGAGGTCCCCGGGGCCTTGGAACAATGGCAAAGAAGCAACAGGAGTGGGTTTTTGGTCGGTAAAATAGTAAGTCTGACACTATCTTCCGCTCAGCCCAAGAGCGGGGGATGTCATTGAATGATTTTCCTACCGAAAAGAAAGGGTCCGTCTATTTTTTTTAATTTTTATTATTCATAGGCTCGCGTTTGATTACTATCTCACCTGATGGTAAGCGATGATGTGGCCGACAATGGAGCACGCTTGCCTATAAGAAACCTATACACTTTTGACTTAAAGACCCTTAAGTTGTAGCTAGCAGGACACACAGACTCCGGCAGGGAATACCACTCCTTAGCTGTAAGCATAATGAATGTGTTCCCAAAACGCTTTGTACGTATGGATGGTAAATATTTTTCCACGAATGTTCCATGCTCGAGTTACATTGTGAAGTCCAGTTTCGGCGAACGAATGTTCAACATTTCAGATGTTTTTTCCTTCGTTTTACTCAGTTATGCTATTTTGCCTTCTGGCAGCAGTTTTTGGGGACGCTTTCATATCACTTTTTCGACTTACCGGACTGTCCTTTGAGATTTCTTATGAAAAAAATGTGTGATGTGCCCTATATTAGTAGTGGCGGACAGTAAAACGTTTTTGTTTGTCTGTCACTCATTTTTTGATAGCAAGAATGTTGGACCTAGCTACGTTCCGTTGGGACTAGGCAGAGATATTGGATGTGAGTGTAGAATGTAATAGTTGTCGCCCTGTTTTATTTTTATATTTGATACGACATGGTATTTTTGTAATGTAATATGTTTTGTGAATTCTGGTGGCTGGATATAGAAATAGAATTACAGTACATGTGCTACTGAGTAGTTTTGGGTATTAGATGCCCCTAAACAATATATTCTTTTTATAGTGCTGTTTTTATATGATCAAGACTAGTATTTTGCCTCTAACTTTTACGCAATGCCATCTAGTTCCAAACTATGCAGAACTTGTGGTATAGATAAATTACACCTGGATACAGAATAAATGAGGGTGCTCATCACATAAACATTTGTCTTAGGTGGGAATTGAACTGACAACCTCCAGCATAGTAATCAGAGCCACTGACCACTAGACCAACAAAAAGATGTGTTCTTTTTATTTAAAATTAAATAAAGATAGTCACTGCCTTGATTAAGCCATAAGCCATAAGCCTTGGTAACTTCTCAATCCCCGTGGGCCACAAAGATATTAAAGTTTTTTTTTATTTTTTATTATTGGTAGGCTCACGTTTGACCACTATCTCACCTGATGGTAAGTGATGATGTGGCCGACGATGGAGCACGCTTGCCTAGAAGTAAACTATTCACTCTTGACTTAAATACCCCTAGGTTGTAGCTATCAGAAAATTACTAATTTCTTTGTGAATGCGTTTAATATTTCTTTTTACCGAAAAGCGCTTTCAAAATACTTCAAAACAGCACAATATTGGAGTTGCGTCAAGGCGGCAAGCGACTTGTAATATCCGGTCCAAACCAGATCGTTGGCTACACAAAGCGCCCGTGGCCATGTTGGAAACATATACACTTGCAGGTTCACTCTTGTTCTAAGTTAACATCTCCTTTCTCTTTCTAACGTGGACGGAGAGAAAGAGATGGAGTACTACTACGTGCAAAATGTTACAAAATTAAATAAGTAATTTTAGAAGTACTTGTGAAGTTGTGTTTTGTTTTTGTTTACAATGGATAAATGTAATTAGATGTTTGAAAATATTTATTAAGAGGCAATAACATTTAAATAACCCTTGTTTCACACTTTACGCTGTGTTTAAATTCAGAATTACTATTTTAATTTTATAGGGCAGTAGCCTCTTCTAAGTGCGAACGAAGGGACATTCATTAACTCGTTTTCTTATTTATTTATGTAAACAAGTGCTTGACTGCGATCTCGCCTAATCGTTAATGGTAAGGCGCACTAATTTAGAGCCTATCCACTCTAGCCTTGAAGACACCTAAATATATAATCAGATGGGAAGACCGCTGCAGGAAAATTGTTCCAGTCCTTGTACCGGAGTACAAGTACTTTTACTGGAACAATTTGTTCATTTCGTTTGTACCTCGTATATCGGAATGTACGAGGTATAAATGACGAGGCGAAACCAAGTCCGAATCGTAGAAGTTTCAACAATGTAAAGGTGGACAGTCGCCGTACGTCGGTTCTTCCGATGGTAGAAAGGAGATGGCGGAATCAAGTTGTGCAACTCTTCAAAATGCATCCTGTACAATATCAAAAGGCTGGCTACCCTACGTCTGTGCTCAAGGCTTTGGTAGATTGGGCTTAGCCAAATCTATCAAAGCCTTGAGCCTAGCCTTAGGATCACCAATAAATTAGCCTCTCTTGTTGAAATTTTCAATTCGTTTAAAATGCATAAAATCTCGTAGTAGTCTTGTAAAGATAAAAATGAAATTTTATTTTACACCTACCACAGAACAGATAAAAGAGGTTAGAACGGCCTTGTGGGCGGGGCATGCAACAAAGTAGGCCAATGCTCATAGTTCAACTACCAATAGCAAACTTGCGATCTAAGTGTGCTGGTCTGTTAGTTGCGTAATGCGGGTTCGTATTGGTTTATTGCCTGTAGTGGAGTTAAAGGGTGTGAGACCAGCGGCGACACTAGTATTTCCTTTTTTAACTTCTTTCATCTTTTCTGTGACACCTACGTTAAGTGTGTCACGAGCCACAACAAAAAGCTAGAAGCGGCCACAAAAAAAGCTGAAGTGCGCGAAAGCTTGTGGCCGGAGGAGCTAGAAGCGGCTTCTAGCTTTTTTTTTGTGGCAGCAATGCCGCACACGAGCCACAAAAAAAGGCCGCTACAGAAAGAAGCTAGAAGCTTTTATATTAATATATATGTAGTATATACATTATATTAAGTATATATGTATGTGTATTTTAAATATATGTTTACTTTTTTTTTACTATTATTTTCAAAATAAAATTTTCTTTTTATGCGCCTATCATGTAGTCTCTGCACCACCCTTGGTTGACTGGCAGAGAATGCCTAAGGCATTAAGTCCGCCTATGTACTTTGTGTTGCATGAAGGGGGCCCGTGTGCGGACACACACTAAGATAACTTGCACATACATTCAGTCGAAACAATTCTATCAATTCCTCTGTAAAATAAAATTTTACTGCAGAAAATTTTAATCTGAAACGCTATTTCTCGAGTTCACCTGAATTGAATGGAGCACGATACAAAAAACCTAGACTACCCAGCACTTTATTTTAGCGACTAGGTTTTTAATTCTTATATCTGAAGAAAAATGTGAAAGATAAGTTAGTACCTAGTAATTTATGTGAACTACGCTCGCTTTGTTCTTGCACTTTATAAGTAGAAATAGAGTTTGGTTCATTATTTTGGTAGTTCATGAAATATAGGTAGTTGTACGATAAACTGTACATTGTACAATGTACAGTTACGAGCAATACTGTAAGTAGGGATTTGCATTGAATAGCATACAATGAAATAGTACCCCTCGGGCGCTCCGGAGTAGCCCCGGGTATGTGATCCTGTGTCTCGCATTTACTGCATTCCCGTCATTCTCACCATGTTGTCGGTCCACCTTGTGGGAGGCCTTCCAACGCTGCGTTTTCTGGTGCGCGGACACAACTCTAGAACCTTTCGGCCCCATCGACCTTCCGTACTACGAGCAATGTTCCCTGTCCACTGCCACTTTAAAACGGCGATTCTTCGGGCTATGTCGGCGACTTTAGTTCTCTTCTGGATATCCTCATTCCTGATGCGATCACGCAAGGAACGTAATTGTACGTTTTTACCTAAATCACCAAAAAAAAAACTTTTTCTGGATTTTTCTAGGAATAACAAAGAAATAGAAACCTATATTTTCGGCCAAATAAATTTCATAAAAACGGACAAAACCATAATGAAGCGTTTTTAAAAGTCATTCAAGTTGTACAGACGTATGTATAATCTGCGCTTGAGGGTTCTTTTGTTATGATCTACTACGGCGCGTAGCACGACTACGACAGCTACGCCGGCGCCGTCGTAGCACCAATTTAGTTGTTGCTACGAAAAAGCAAAAAAGAATTTATGGCGAACATTACACGGTAGGTTTTGGTGACAGTTTTGCCACAGTCAAAGTTTTGATTGACGAAAAACCTGTCGTCTATTGCGATGATTGACATTTTTTAGTACTGATTGACGAAAACCATCAATCATGATTGATGGAATTGATTGACGCTTGCATGACCGTGTAATGGTCGCCTATGGGTTCAACCGTAATAATATATTTATACTGTTAATTTAATTCAGTCAGGCAGAGAAAATCACTTAGAAAATAGGGGTAAACCTCGCAACTACTACTGCGTTTGAACACTTCACACTCACTCACTCACACTCATTCACTCACTAGTTCTTATCCATTCTCAAAGAGGGAAAACCTCATAATTACACAGAAGATGGGCTCTTAAATAAAACAGAAAAAACTCAATAACCAATTGCCCTTTTTTAATTTAAGTGCCTGTTCAGAAAATGAGATCATAAAATTGGTGTCCCTTAATTATGTGAAGTATATTAGCGGGCCCCTTCGCCCTCGGGGCCCGGAATGTCGGAGGATTAATGGGGCCCCGGGTGACATGTCTGTTCTCATTTTTAGCTTAACCTCCCAGTGCTTTGGGTTTGAGTGTTCATATTATTATGTAATTTTATCTGTTACACTCTAGGGTATTGTCGAAGTGGTTTTGAAGAAAATGCTGTGATTAGGGTCATGTGTTTAATTATGATTGTTTAATAGATTTTACCGGACCGATGTTTCGATCCTGAAAAAAACTAAATATAAAAAAAGATGTGTTTTTTGATAGCTTATAACCTAAGGGTCTTTAAGTCAAGAGTGAGAAGGTTACTTCTAGGCAAGCGTGCTCCATCTTCGGCCACATCATCGCTTACCATCAGGTGAAATAGTGTTCAAACATATAAATAATAATATTAATAATAATAAAAAAAGATTATCGTCGTCTGTGCAAATTCGAATTTCCAATTTCGTCGGGCATATCACCCGGAATGAAGACTCGATGGAACAACTTTGCCCCACACTACCTAGTGTGCGGCAAAGTTTGCGAAAGCACCACAGGGGCACAGGATTAATACCTATTACTCCTGCGCTTCTGTGGGCGATTTCACAAACATGTAAACTCCCAGACTCGAAACAATCATCTGTTGCCAAACAAGTATTTGTTCCGACTGGGAATCGAACCCGCAACACCAGTGCAGCAGTCAATCATCCAACTAATATGCTAACTATGCCATTACTTTAATTTACGATAGACCAAATTGTTTTTTGTAAAAGATCGCAGCTTTTCTGTTCTCGAGTGTGCCAGATACTTACTTACCAAAACTCAGAGCCCGATTAGCTCTTCTACTCAATTTTAGCACAGACTCTTCAGCTCCAATTAAAATTCCCCTCGCTCCAAATTTCATTACCCAAATATTTCACCTAATTGACTTTCATACATGTATTTCTTTCAACCCAATCCCCCGTATTAACCATTCTGATTCCTTATTTAATATTCAGTGAACGTTCGGACCGCCAACCCTACGGTCTAACTTCTTAGCCTTCACATACTATGAACGTAGAATTATCATATTTTAGATATTTGAACACAGCCAATTTTGTGGTTTAAATATAGGTTGAATCGCGTTCCTCACGAAACTTGTGATATTGTTTCTACTTAATTTTATGTAGATTTTGGATTTACTTTTAGTTGGTCTTTAGTTTGGAATGGAAGTCTTTGGCTTTATAATCAGGGAGTACAATATATGTGGGCTTTTTTTAGGTGCGAAATCTTCTTATGACATCTCTCGCTCTTGGGCGGAGCGAGAGGACGTGTCAGACGTTTATTGACTAAAACCCACTCCTGTTCCTTTTTTGCCTTCATTCCAGGGTCCCGTGGTTCCCATTCGCACAACCCACGGCCCAAATAGTCTTTGACCGTGCTGGGCTCTTATGGTTTTGCTAACGTGTGAGTAGATTACTTGGAACAATATAAATATTCTAGCTGACTTGGCAAACATTGTTCAACCATATAAATTGTTAAAGCAAAAAATGGCAGAGTGAATAGGAGAGTAAAACCTACGACCTATTTTCACGCCTATCAAATAAACTAAAAAAAAAAACAAAAAAATTGGTCAAGCTGTTTCGGAGGAGTTCGATAACAAACACTGTGATACCAGATTTTTATATTTTAGATTAAACTAGCTTCTATCTGTGGCCCGCATTAAAATAGAAAAATATCCCAAGGGATCAAACTCTTCAAATAAAAAGTAGGGATCCGTGTGTTATTCCAAGAGATGTGCCGATGTGCTATCCATGTGCCGTTTCATCCAAATTCGTTTAACAATTGCAGAGTGAAGGAGTAACATACATACACACGTACACATATGTACAGAAACTATTGGGTTTTTAATAGATATTAGTGTGATTCTAATATTTTTAAATGTTGGCAAATTATATTTTCAACGTTCATACTAACATATTTTTTCCCCTAAATGGTAAAATATAAATTGATTTTTTTTAATTAGCTAATTGTGTGTCCCACTGTTGGTCATAGGCCCCCCTTTTCTTCTTGAAAAACTTCTCTGTCTAGGGCGTATCTCTGGCCAAGTTTGCCCCGCGAACGTGAACCTTCACCTTCGCCGTGGTTGACTTCGACGGCGTCGACCTCCTTCTGGCGTCCAGTGAGTGACAATCCTTGCTGACCTGTCCGGGTGCATTAGTGTGACATGGCCAGCCCACTCACACTTCAGCCTGGCTGATTTTCCACAACATCTGCTAATTTGATTATTCATATTAAATTAAGCCCCACCAATTCAAATTGAGAACCTTCAAAAAGCATGTCCATTTCTATAAGCTTTTAGACCCCATTATAATTTGGTCCGCCACTCAAATATTTAAATGTTAAATAAAAGTACTGGCACAAAATTTATAGGTACAGAAGTCGATCTACATACAAAGCGCGCTCGAGCAACGCACACATAGACACCGCTTACGGACATGATATCTCGGAGCGCCTCGGCCCGCTCGTCGAACAGTTCCGGCTCAAACGCTCATTAGTGTGCGTCCACCGAGCGTAGGTATAAAAAGTGAAATACATACGTAAGATGGTCTTCTGTACCTATCTATTGTGTGGTACTGGTGTGTCAATGTTTCCTAACACAATGCTAATTTGACAAAACAAATGGTAACTGAGAAAAAGGAAAAAACACGGAAACATTTTTTTCCTACGAAAGTGAATACGTCACTCTGCAAAATGATATTTATGATAAACATAATTTGTCAGAACCTTTTCCACACATTTGTATACAAGTCATATCTTATGAATTTCGGACGCTACCCCAACTATACGAGAGGGTTATTTTCTACCCTCGAGCTAAGGGTGTGAAGTGGAGAAGGGAAAAATGGACACTCACCGGTTTTTTGGGACGCGTATATTTGAATTACGTTAGAATGTTGGTAATTTATAAAGTCCAGTTCGGGTTTTATTCTATTATAAGGCAAAACTGGAAATTTTGTGTCTCCAAGGCGTTTTTTTGCACAAGATTTTGGGCGTACTTGCCCAATATCTCGCCTAATAGTAGATCAGCCGCCGCCGGGATTCCGATACTGCTTTCCAGCCATCGTAGGCGCGGGCTTGCGGACGGCGAGCAATGAGTAGCTCGCTGTGCGACCGTCCGGTAACCGTCCGGACCGAGCCCAAGTCGTCGACGGCGCGCACTGTTCTCACGCGCCTCAAGTAGTTGTCAGCAACCGTCGGGTCGAAGTCTACTGGGGCCGGCGACGGAGACGTCTCGCGCCGGGCCTTGGTTCAGGCCATGGTCCGGAGCGAGGAGGAGTGGCAGGCGGTCGTCTCCTTCTGCGAAGCAGTATTGCTAGCAAAGGAGGAAGCCGACCGCATCAGGCAATGGCGCTCTCGCCGCTGCCGGGATTCCGATCCCGATTTCCGGCCATCGTAGGCGCGGGCTTGCGGTAACTGTCCGGACAGAGCCCAAGTCGTCGCCGGCGCGCACTATTCCCACGTGCCTGAAGGAATTGTCAGCAACAGCAGGGGCCAGCTGGGTCGAAGTCTACTGGGGCCAGGGTTAGTTTCGAAAGAGTAGCTCAGCCCCAGTATGAAGGCTCAAAGGAACGGGGTGGGCTTTTAGTCAGTAAGAGTGTGACACTATCTCCCGCTCCACCCAAGAGCGGCGGTTGTCATTAGATGATTTTCACACTTTAAAAAAAAAAATAAAGAAAAAAAAAGCCTACTGGGGCCGAAGGGTCTATTTCTGAAAGGAAGAATCGACTTCTGTATGAAAGGCAACGAAGGAATGGGGTGGGTTTTTTAGTCATTAAGAGTCTGACACTATCTCCCGCTCCGCCCAAGGGCGGGGGATGTCATCTGGGTGATTTTTACCCACCGAAAAAAGACCTGATGGTAGATAATGATACGGCTGACATTGGAGCAAGCTTCATCATCATCATCATCATTTAAGCCGATACCCGTCCACTGTTGAACATAAGCCTTCGGAAGACGCAGCGTTGGAAGGCCTCCTACAAGGTGGACCGATGACCTGGTGAAGGTAGCGGGAAACCGATGGATGCCGGACGCACAGGAACGTTCGATGTGGCGACGCTTGGAGCAAGCTTGCCTAGAACTAACCTATTCACTCTTGACCTAATCACCCTAAGGTTGTAGCTATCAGGAAACAGATTCCGGCAGGAAATTCCAATTGCAGTACGCACTATGACTGTGTTCCATAAAGGTTTTGGGCAGATGGGTGGGATGTACTCCTGGCACCGGTGCGGTGAAGCATCGCCGCATGTTATTTAATGAATCGTGGAGATAATTTCTATTAAAATAAATGACAACCAACATTAATACTGATTATCAAGATACATAATTCAAATTATAAAACATAATTTTTAGTTAATGCAAAACTTGAATATTGTTTGCTCAGAATCAGTAACTGAATGGATTCCAATAGTTTTTACACCATGTTATATCTTTTCCAAAAAATATTTAAAAAAACCGGCCAAGAGCGTGTCGGGCCACGCTCAGTGTAGGGTTCCGTAATCCGTATTCCGTAAATCCCTATTCATTTTTAAATACCTATCCAACAATATATCACACGTTAGGGTTGAAATTAAAAAAAAAATCACTTCCCACTTTACATATAGAGGGGCTACCCTAATAAAACATTTTTTTCCAATTTTTATTTTACCTTTTGTCGGCGTAATTGATATACATATTGGTACCAAATTTCAGCTTTCTAGTGCTAACGGTCACAGAGATTAAGCGAGGACTTACAGACGGACGACAGACATGGCGAAACTATACTGCCGTCGTAATCAGAAAAGGCACAACTAACATTTTACAAATGTTGAGAAAATCGAGATTAAAATATTTTTTGAATTTTGTAAAAAAAAACACGTTTAAAATGTGTTTTTCGAAATTGTGTGAATGTAAAAAATTGCTTTTTTTAGTATGTATACAAAGATAGCAATATTATATTTTTAATTTTAATGTATATATTTAATAATTACCATATTTCTTTTTAACTTGACATAAAAATAACATGAAAAGAGCAATATTATATTTAAAAGGCACATATAACCAAATATGCCTTTTCAATGTAAAATTTTGAGTAAAACATTTAAAATTTTACGATAAAAAGGCATATTTACTCAATTGTGCCTTTTCTCTGTAAATTATTAAAATAAATACATCTTCGTGTTCCATCGTCGGCCACATCATCGCTTACCATCAGGTGAGATAGTGGGCAAACGCGAGCCTAAATATTACAATTAATTCCTAATATTTATACTTTGTGAGTATATTTTATTGTGTCTCCGCAGTAGGATTATATATTTTAAAAGAGGCTGATAAATGTCATTGTATAAGAAACAAAATAAGGCAGTTGTAAAAAAATAAAACATTTATTTCAAACAAATTTTCAAAAATATTATCAATATTAATTATATCAATAATTTAAGGATTCAACAAAACAAAAACAAAATTGTTTACTAAAAATGACACTTCAAAATCTCTCCTAGTTAAAAATTAATTAACACAGCCAGTTAGGAACTTCAAAATATTTATCAAAAAAAGAAAACGAAGTTTACAAAAACAATAATTATCATAACAATTATGTATCAAACATCTAAGTTGTTTAAATTTTTATCACAATCCAATGAATGGAATTAACTTCTTATTACTGAAAATGGCACTATGCATCTCTCTATCACAATCTTGACAAGGTTACAAAATAAGTAAGTAGGCACTTTTTATTATCAAAGTTAATGAAAAAAAAAATTCTAAAGCTGAAAATTAGAAACTTCAAAGCACCTAATATTAATTCTCATAATAATTAAATCGACACTAAAGTGAGTATAATAAACCAGTCTTGCATTATTTCAGTCTTCTTGGTTTTGAAACAAATCGACTGCTCGATCATTTACAGGTAATTTTCCAAAAAACCCTCCTGTTAGTGGGCATAGTGGACCAAGCTTTGTGAGTATGGCAGATTTCCTTTCACTCGTGATACCCCTCGGAACAAGGTGCACCGACAAGCCTCGACACATCAGGCACAACTGACGGCATTCCCTGCATACCGTGCCCCCCTCACTTCATCTCCGTTCACAAATGTTTAGTAGTAAAGGCACAAACGCCAATGTGCCTCTTTTATATAACATTTATAAGCGTTAAGGGTAAATAGAAAGGGCATAACTGCCAGTTGTGACTTTTCTTTCTACATTAATTGCTAAAGTGTTCGTATAAAAAATAAGCACAATCGCCACATAAGCCTTTTATATTTGACGTACGTCAGTTATGCCCTTTCCATTAAATATATCAATAATAAAAAGGTGAAATAAAAGTCATATCTCACAATATGCCTTTTTATTGTAATAAAACTTAAAAAATGATGCAGTTGTGCCCTTTAAGCTTATGTTATCTCTGTTCATTTTGTAGCTAAAAATCCACAAAAAATCAGGCAGATAGGCCTTTTTTTCCTGATTCCGAATATATATATAACTCATTTTGACAAAAAATGTTAGTTATGCCCTTTTTCGGTAACACGGCAGTATAAGGGTTCCTAGTTTACTACGGAACCCTAAAAAGGTCACAAGTTGAACGCCACCGACACTAAGTACAACACAGTCACGGCAGGAACCAGCAAACAGATGGGTGCAAGTGCAAAACAACCCCTCAGTCACCTGGATGACCCGGTGACTATCTAAATATTTTTGGTGACAGAACAAGCTTATAACTTTGGGAACTTTCATGATATAGTTATGAAAGTACATAGATTCATATAAAAATACAAGACATGTATTTCTGGTTTCACTTACACTAAAAGTAATGTTGTATTCTTGTCGTACTTAATAGTATTAACTACTGAAGTAATTAACTTTACTCCTGAAAGACTCTAAAAAGACATCTATTGAAAACCTTCTTCAATTAATAAAAAATAAATCATTCTTTTGGGTCGCATAATTTATTCAGAAATTATTGACGATGTCGTTAAAAGCTCCTTATCCCCATTCTTATCTTCGAGGTCAAGTTTGCAATTATTATGGAAATAAAATATTGACAAATAAATTAATGCGGAAGTGTTTATATTATTTACGAAAATCTTGACAAAGTTGATTGTTTTAAAACTTTGATAGAATAGATTGGAATAAACTTTATTGTACAGTTAAAAGTAACACAATACGATACACTACTCACTCACACACACACCATCACACACTACTCACTCACTCACTCTCTCTCTTTACTACTCACTTTTTAGATATTGTTATTATAAATAGCATGAGTAAAAACTCTGTTTACGACTAATGTAAATCCAAATATTTGATCGATATTTCAAATATTTTATCTACTATTAGATTTTTTAATATCCACGTAATCAGTAGGGAATAATCAAATAGTTTATCTCGCACCGGGTGAAGCGAGAGGAACTATCAGAACTACTGACTAAAATTTATTTATCAGAGTAACTGGCAAAATAAATTTTAGTCGTTAATGAAACGAGAAAATAAATGTAGTCGTTGCCCTTTACGCTTCACAGTAGCCGTAAGTCTTTCAAAGCCCGCAGTTTCTATTATACAGCTGTCATATTTTATGTCATTAGTGTAAGACTAAAAATAAAAATAAACTTTTTACACCACCTGCTCGATAATGTCGTTTTACACGTCATACAAACCTCACTTAAAGCAAGTCATTATATGCCTAGGGAGATAATGCAGTATGGCCGATCCCTAGGGAATAATGAGATTTGAATTTGGAGCATCAAGAATCGTCAACATTGTGAATTAAAATGTAGGCGCATCGAACAAGTTGACTCGAAATTCAAACCAAAGAGTATGTAATCACTATGATTCAAACTGGCCACTAACAAAAAAAAGAAAATAGAATAAAACGTGCGTACTGACGACACGGGAGCATTATAGAAAATTGAAACTATGGAATCTTGGAGTAGTGAATTTTGTTTGTTTGATGAACTTGTAAATATAATACTTATATTTCTCTAATATATGGTTTGGTCGACCAAATTGTCTTTTAATTATCTTACAGATGGTGTAAAAAGTAGAGTATGCAACACGGGGATAAAGCTGTCTTTGTCTTGGGCGGCTTAAATTCCTCACTTCACTCAGGTTTCTTTATTAACTCCCTCGCAATGCTCGGGAGTTAATTTTATAAATCCCTCACTATCGTTCGGGATTAAAATCAGCAACCTTCGTTTCGTTCGGAATTCAACATGCCGCCCGCGACTTAAAGACACTACTTTATCCCCTAGTCACATAAACTACTATTTCATTACTCATACTCTGAAAGTAGGTCTGAAGTTGCCTGAGGAGCGGGCTGAAAGTCATACTTTTCATCCTTAGGGAGTTTTACTTTACAACTGACAGCTGTCAAATTATTAAAAAAAAACTAGTTCTATCTTCACATTTCTATTGAAGCATGTTCCAATTTTCCATACAGCCAGTCAATCACAGCGCGATACAAAATTGAAATAACTTAAAGATAAGTATTAATTAAATAATATTATATTTAAAATGACTTATTTGTTCAACTATTTTTTTAAAATAATTTATTTATAAAAGGTTACAGTTAATTTCTAATTTTTCATTAATGAGGCTGAATAGCTGGCCAGCCACAAAAAAAAAAAACAAAATGGCGGGAAAGTGGCAATCAGTCGTTGGTTTTTTCGAGTTTTGTTTACATTTCCGTACAACAGAGATTTGTATTAACACGTTATGTTTATCAAATTAAAATAGTGATTTAACGCCTAATTTCATAAGAGAAGAGGCTAAAGCAGTAGTGGAATACCTTTTACCGCCTAAATCAGAAGAAAGATACCTACTTAAAACCATAGGTACGATACTCAGGTTTTACAAACTTTTTATTTTATTTTTAGTTTCCTCGTATTCGTAATGAAAAGCACAGTGTTTACCTCGGGGTGAAAGTAACCCATTTAACCCCTCGAATTAGCGACCTCGCTGCGCTCGCCCACCAATTCCTTCTCGGGACGAAATGAGTTACTTTCACCCCTAGTGTAACAATGTACTATTGATGTTTTGAGATTAAGAGATAATAAATAGAATTACATTAGAGTTTTCGAATTTTGGCATCAAGGTTAGAACTAGTATTGCCAGGTCCG
Organism: Mythimna ferrago; assembly: GCA_910589285.2. NCBI lineage: Eukaryota > Metazoa > Arthropoda > Insecta > Lepidoptera > Noctuidae > Mythimna > Mythimna ferrago. Next base: position 24,503,599 of record OU342680.1, on the reverse strand, counting down.
TTTGTATAAAAATCGGGACCGATGGTGAAACAAATCGGGATATAGGGTTTTAGATCGGGACAAATAGGTAGGAAATATCCAATGACTTCTTTCGCTCAGGGGTAGAACGAGAAGGCGTGTTAAACTTACTCAGACTTCTTCAATCGCTCTTTGCATTCCAGGGTTTTTGGTTAATCGGGACATTTAGCGTCCCGATCAGGTGCAAATCGGGACGCGTCCCCAGACCCCTAAAAATCGGCACATCCCGCGCAAATCGGGACGCCTGGCAACACTAGTTGGAACACACAGGAAGAGCTCATTACTGTGATAGCGGAAATAACAATGAAACGCTTTTGTGTAGTTAATGGCGAGGATTGATATGTCATCAAGTGTTAATGTCTAAACAATCTGGCCAGTGTTCAAGCATCAGTCAATTCTAGATGTAGCCATGACATCTATACATATAAATAAAATTGGAGTGTCTGTTTGTAATATTGAAATAACTGCTTTTTACTACATGCATATGAATATATATACGGTACATATACCCAAAATAACATTTTTTTAAATTTTTGTCTGTCTGTTTGTCCGGGCTAATCTCTGAAATGGCTGGACCGATTTTGACGGGACTTTTTTTGGCAGGTAGCTGATGTAATAAGGAGTAAAATAGGCTACTTTTATTAAAAAATAAATAAATTCAAAATCCTATAGTCCACGCGAACGAAGTCGCGGGCACAGTTAGTATACATATATGTAGATCAAAATATAATAAGACAGCTTGTCGGGTTACAAAAAATTGTAAGAGAGAAAAAACTAGACTTTCCACATACGCGTCGGGTTCCATTAATCTAAGGACACCAGCGTACGATGATGCAAATGATGGGCAAGCTTAGAATAGAGTATCGTTTAAGTTCCATGCTAATCCACTCTTTTCAATAAATTTGTAGTGACAGTAGGTGACTCAGCCGCCAAATTGAAATGGAACTGGACAGGTCACATCTGCCGCATATCGCAACAAAATTGAGCGAAAGCAACTACTGACTGGACTCCGAACAGCAGAGCCGGCGATGCGGTAGGCCCAGAAGGAGATGGCGTGACGATTTGGACTCCTACCTTAACGATTGGCCAGAAGTCACTCAGGACAGAAAAGAGTGGAATAACGGAAGGGAGGCCTTTGCCCTGCAGGGGGACACAACGGGCTCATAATTTTTGACTGGCCTGTTGGTGTAGTGGTTAGTGGCCCTGACTGCTATGCCGCAGGTCGTGGGTTCGATTCCCACCCAGGACAAATGTTTGTGTGATGAGCACGAGTTCTGTGTCCCAGACACAGAACTCGTGCTTTATCTATAATATGTATGTATTTAGAAATATATAAGTAAGTTTATCAGTTGTACTCATAACACAAGTTCTGCTTAGCTTGAGACTAGACGGCGCTGTGTGATAGTTGTGGAAAAAAATAAATAATAATAATAGTGGTACGGACTTTTGGGAAAGGATCTTTTAGTAGAATATTTTATGGGAATATCCTTGACTACGTGTAAAACTCTATTGGAAATTAAATACGTCATGAGATAGTGAGCAACTAATCACAGTTGCTAGTGCAGTTTATCTAGCTCTTAGAAAGACTTTTTGAATTTTATTTATTTATTTATTTATTAACACTTCATGCACAAAAAAACTGTACAAAGGTGGACTTAATGCCTTAGGCATTATCTACCAGTCGACCTTAGGGTGGTGCAGAGACATAACATGGTAGGTGCAACTTCAAGGCAAACAAACAAAAAGAAAATTAAAATCAACATAAATACAAAAATATATAAATAAATACTTATATAAATACATACAAATAAACAAAATTACTATGAGAAATGAATATAACAAATCACTGCTGTGATGATTCTGCCAACTTCTTGCGAATGTGTTCACGAGCCATTACCTTAAAGGAGAACCGGTTGGATGCCATCCTGATGTACATAAATAAATAATAATGTAATTTTATGTTAAAGGTAGTAGTAGTACATAGTTATCACACGAATTTTATAAAGGCGAAAATCTGTGAGTGTGTGTATGTTTATCACTTCTTCACGCAGTCGCTAGCAGCAGCTAATTTATAAATAACTATTGTTTCACTCGCGTGAAAGTAGAAAATTGTTTCAAGGGAATATACTCTCTTAATAAAAAGTGTGCTATACTCTATTCAAGGATACGGTCTACTTGTTTCCATGTTTCACGACTCCCGAGGCGTCTCCTTCGGTAGCCAATAGTACCTACATAGAAGAGGTATACTATTAGTACATACTATTAGTGCTGCAAAATGACTCCTGGCAGCTTTGGACTCGGTAGAAAGGCGTGCAAACAGGCTAATTGTTGATCCAAATTTGGTTAAGTCCACCCTTCAAAGCCTTGAGCACAGGCGTAGGGTAGCCAGCCTTTCGGTGTTTTACAGGATGCATTTTGGAGAGTGTGCGCAGGAATTGCATGACTTGATTCCGCTATCGCAATTCTACCATCAGACAACTCGACGTACGGCGAATATTCACCCCTACGTTGTTGAAACCTCTACGGTCCTAGCGTAGGTCTACGACTAAGCGTTTCGCCTCGTCGTTTATACCGCGTACGTCGAAGGACTGGAACAGTTTGCCCGTCCGATTATAATTTAGGTGTCTTCAAGGCTAGAGTGAATAGGCTCTTAATAAACTAGTACGCTTCACCATCAGTAATTGCATCACTGCTTACCATCAGTTGAGATTACAGTCAAGCACTAGATTTTCTCAATTAAAAAAAAAAAAAAAACAGAAGAATGCTGGCTACTATTAACCTTTTTGTTTTTAAGGTGGCAAATCATCCAATGACTTCAACCGCTCCAGGGCGGAGCACGAGGGCTAGTCAGACTTTTACTGATAAAAACCATACCTGTTTCTTCTTTGCCTTGCATCCTAGTTCCCCGGAGTTCCCTCTTACAGTATACTTTGGTGTTATTGTTCTTCTGTTCCATATTCAAATACTAATCTCCATCGCGTTATTACATTACACCAAGCTTTCAACTTGCTTCATTCTTAAGCCGTATTCTGACATCACAGTGCTCAACTCCACGTTAAGTTTGAGCGCGCAGCATTGCAATATCCGGCTGGGACATGTGTAGTGACGTCACGCGAGGAGCGAACGCTGCTAGGTGGCCATATTGATTCGGATCTGGTTATTGTAGTGTTTGTATGAGACAGGAGATCGGTGAGATGGCGGGTGGATTTGTGAAATATGGTTAGTTTGGTCTGTTTTTATTTTTAGTTTTTTTATACATAGCTACTGCCAGCAGCTTCGCTTGGATTTTGGACAATCCGTTACGGTAACCGTCCGGACCGAGCCCAAGTCGTTGAAGGCGCGTAGTGAGTTGATGCGCGCCTCAAAGAGATGTCAGCAAAGGCGTAGGGCCCAGTAGGGTCGAAGCCTACTGGGGCCGTAGGTGATGCGAAATAGAACCCCGGGGCTCTGGAATGAAGGCAAAAAAGGAACATAGGTGAGTTTTAGTCAGTAAAAATCTGACACGCCTTTTCACTCCGCCCTAGAGCGAAAGAAGTCATTGAATAATTTCCCATCTAAAAAAAAGTTCTTTTTTTTAAATGATGCACTAGTTGTGCTTGATTGCGATCGAAATAAAAATGTGTTGAAAATCTGACGTTTTGGAAAACGTGGTATTTCTGAATATGGAAAATTTTAGGCTATGTCAGACCAAGTATTTACTTATAATTTTAATGAATTTTGTTTGCCTTGTTACTTTTTGCGAGAACAAATAGCCTTAGTATCCTTGTGTGAACATGGAGCTGTAGTTCGAGGAATAACTCTATGAATAAGTTTAATAGTAAACTTGGCTTACGTTACGCCACTTGCTATATGCTTACATAACTGTAAATTTTATTGCATAACCAAGCGAAGAACCTCAAAAAACGGGTTGACCAATTTAAATACAGTTATATTTTTTTTCGTAAGCTTTAATATAAGAGAGATTTAAAAAAAAAACTAGACAAGTGCGAATCGCACTCGCGCACAGAGGGTTCAGTAGAAACTTGCCTATTTCAATTCCCGAATTGAGTTACGAAGATTTTTCCGAAACGCAAAAATTCCAAGTTGGTAATTTTATATGGAAATCGCTTTTTAAAGTTTGTAAAGTTGGGTACACCATAATTATGGTGGTAAGTCACCTCATTGAGGTGTGGCAGGAAAGACGTCACGGCGTATGGCGTATGAACTCTGGTCCTTTTCGGACAGCCGGTATGTCGACCTCGGTTTTTCAGCCACAGTGTGCAATGGGTAGCTCTCTGTCCGGCCGTCCGGTATCACCTTCCGCATGACGCAGGTCCTCCGTGGACAGTCGCCAAGATCGCGACTCCGATTTCCAGCCACAGTTGGCGTGGGCAATGGGTAACTCGCCGACCGGCTGTCCGGTAACTGTCCGGACCGAGCCCAAGTCGTCGACAGCGTGTAGTATTCAACGCGCGCCTCAAGGAGTTATCAAGGCTCAGCAGTAACCGTATAGGCTCAGCAGGGTCGAAGCCTACTGGGGCCATAGGTTCGCTTTTGAAAGGAAAATCCGGGACTCTGGAACGCCAGCCAAAGACAAAGAAGGAACATAGGCGTGGGTTTTAGTCAGTAAAAGTCTGTCACGCTCTCGCGCTCCGTTTTCAAGAGGGATAAGTCTTTGGATGATTTCCTACCTGGAAAAAACAATTTTTGCGAAGTATTCATTTCACAAGGACGAAGACGCGCGTAGCAGTCTTAAAAAAAATAGATAATACATGGTTAATGGTCATAAGTAATGCGATAATACTGAAAACACAAAGATGCATAATTTAGAACCAATAAATGCATAATTTCGAAAAAAAAAACAACGTGCCTTTAATATAAAATTTATTTGAACTTATAATTCCAAGTTAATCCAAAGATAATAAACCTTCAAAGCACCCTTTTTAAAAAACGGCAATTTCATAGGTAAAGACCTATTATAAATACTTATCATATCTTCCATAAACACACAAAACAAATCCATAAACTATTAAAAGTAGTCCGTGTGTCGTAGTGAGACACGTGTCGGATACTACAGTCTTACATCGTCCGCGCAAACTGGGCACGTGCCGCGTGGCGTGAATACTCTGCTGTGACGGAAAATGTCTTTAGAATATGGCAGCAGTATATTTAGCTTGTGTCACGGCGCGATGCAGCGGAAAATTGTTTTGAGAAACTTTTTACACCTTTACCTTTTAATAATAATAATAATATACTACAACTAACACACAAAGCCGTCTTAGTAGAGCTTGTGTTATGAGTACTAGACAACTGATAAACATTCTTATATATTTCTAAATACATACATATTATAGATAAATTACACCTAGACAAGTCCGACAATTCGTGTCCAAATTCAAAATTTTAAGCTCTTAGTGTTTGTAAAGTAATATTTGGTAACCGTTGCATTATTGTTTCGTATTGTTTCGTTAGGACAGGTGACAGAGAAGAAAAATACAATTAAAAAAACTTTAAATACAAACAACAACTACTTACAATCTCTAAAGAAAGAAAGAAAGAAAATACGTTTATTTGGCACACAGGTACACACAATGATATAAAAAATTATTATACATAGTATGGGATCTTAAACTTAAAATGTATCTACATTGTAACATGTGTATGTCCCACGGCTGCGCCAAATAGGTCCAGTTCAGCATCATGCCAGGCCACTACGTAGCAGTTGCCTGACGCTGGTTTTCAACTGAACCTTGCTATGAGTCTACGGATGTAAATCAGTTGTTAGGTGTGAGATAAATAAATATATGTATATTATTATATGTAGGTATAAATTAGTGTGTAGTAAATGATAAATAATAGGAAGGTGTTAATATATAAGAAACAGGAGAAAAAAAAAACACATACTAAGAATAAATAAGTCATCATCAAAACTATACGTAAATTCAATCACACAGTCCATCAATCACAATCAATCAATCAATCTTTAGCTTTACAATCTTTGTATAATGTTCTGTATTCTGCTCCAAAAAGGCCTTCCATTTCTTTCACACACGGTTAATCTTTGGCATTGAAGGTTAGTCATTTCAGGTATATTTGATTAAAAATCTCTTTTAGTTTACAGGTACATGTTCCGCGACCCCTGTAACGTAAGCTAAGGCTGTCCTACTAAATGTAGCGCATACGCAATGAGCCGGAGCATGGGCGCGCGCTAAATTGTCTGTCAGTCTGGTGCGACAAATGAAATTTGTGGGAAAATGTACTACTACATAACTTGATAGTGGCTGCGAAGGGGGCTCAGCTTATCATTTTTAACATTTGCTTTGTGTTTTGTTTTGGCATCCTCAGTTCGCAAAAAATCTTTGCAAGATCACTTGGTTGTCGGTCTGTTTGTCCATCTTTTCGTCTGTCCGTCTATCCGTCAGTTCATTTGTCTGTTCGTCTATCAGTCTGTTCCGTTTGTCCATCTGTTCATCTGTCCATGTGCTAGTCTATCAATACCCTTTCCTTCAGGAACGTGTAAAGTTATCAAGTTAAAATTAGTACTGAAATATTCAGGACTACTGCCTAGCCTTTGAAGCAAAGATCAAACTTCAAAGTTAACGCAACCTATAGATAAGGCTGTTTATGATCTGTTTGCAAGCATAATTTGACACTCGCAAGGAAATTAAAACCTATCTATACCTATACTTAATATAATAAAGAGGTAAAGTTTTTTTTTATTGTTTTTATGTTTGTAGGAGGTAATCTCTGGAAGTACTGGTTCGATTGCTAAAATTTTTTTTACCGATAGAAAGCTGCTTTATTCCTGAGTGACATGTGGTTTTGGATTTTATGTACGCGGGCGAAGCCGCGGGCAAAAGCTAGTAATATATAAATCTAAATACTAAAAATTTGTTACATCACAAAATAATTACAACGGAAAAATCTGCGAGACTCGGTTCGGGAATCGAACTATTTGCATAGGAAACTTTGGACAGAAACCTCGGTGCGCGAGTCTCTTATAATGTTCCCACCAATGGTTCCCACTGTTGGAACGCGGCTACCTAGAGAGAAGGCCTGCGTCCACCATTCCCCAATAGGCTGTAATTTACCACGCAGGTCCAGTGCGTACTGGTGGATGTATCATTCCAATTTCTGATTCTAGAACATAATGTTTTCCTGACGATGTTTTCCTTCGCAGTTTTAAGAGCAGTAGTGATGAAATAAATTATACAAAGTAATACGCAAGCCTTTTAAATCCTCGATCTAAAATTAGTCGTTCTGTCACCACTGGGGGTAGAGTGGAGGTTATATTTATTTCCAACACCCGTGGGTGTAGATTTTATAAGATGCGTGGGAGTGCAATGAAATTCACTCTATCTAAGTAAGAACTCATTAACATAGGATTAAAAGCCCTTGATGACCATTGAATTCTAAACCAGCTAAGTGCTCTTAATTTTTCCAAGAGGATTAGGGTTACTTTCGTTTCATACTATACTAGCTTCTGCACGCAGCTTCGTCCACGTGAACGTAGGTAATATATTATAGCCTTTATTTCTTTGATAAAGTAGATTCTACTGGTGAAAGAATTTTTGACTTCGGGTCAGTAGTTTTTAAGTTTATTAGTTACAAACAAATATTCAAAATATAAATCTTTCCTCTTCATAATATTAGTACAGACGATGCTTTCATTCCATCGCACTTGTGAGTTGATTACGATTGGTAAGCTGATCAACATGAAAGTGTGTTGAAAAATATCTCAAAGTATTTTTTTATTTGAGAAATTATAAGTCAAGCCACACATTTCTTTATCGGTGATAAAACTTTTAATTTTATAACTAAGCAACGGGAAAATGAGATAGTCTCTAATAAGTTAATTTGTCTTTTTTACAACGCCAACTAAATATTCTTACTTCAAGAGCGAGCGGTGCAAGCTCGGATTTGTAGGGCACTCCGACACGGAGCGGAGCTCCCACCTTAGCCTATGTGGTATTATTTTATAACCATCTAGAAATTAGCTTACATAGAAGACAATCAGTGATTAAGATAGTATTATTTAGACACTCATTATTTGTGGCTGACTTAGTAATTTAACTGAAGGCAATGTAGATTTTTGGAGGCGAATAATGTTATTAAACAGAAGTCAGCTTAATTAGCATCCTTTTCGTTTCAACCCTGTTCTTTGACTGTAAGGTTCAGTTTCCAGGCCGTCCGTTTTCCTTTCCAATATGTATCCTTATTTTGAATAAGTGTGATTTTTTTTTATCTGATATAAAGTAGTGTTTGACTGCAATCCCATCACTGATGAATTAATCTTGTCCTAAGTGTTAAGCTTTACAGCCATCTTTTCTAGATTTACCGATTTGTTTTGGGGTGAGAAATCATCCTAAGACTTCTCCCGCTCTAGGGTGAAGCGATAGGCCGTTTTTACTGACTAAAACCCACTTCTGTCCTTTTGTTGCCCAAAATTCCCGTGGCCTTTTTTTTTTCTACAGCAGGTGTCGGCTCTATTGGGCCCCTTAGGCTTTACCGATATCTCTTAGAGTCGCGCGTGGAACACTGCCTGCCGTCGACAACATCGGGTCTGGTCCTTAACAGGTGACTTGACGGCGAGCTACTCATTGCTCGTGACATTGCTCCAATGTTACACTTAAGGTCGGTTAAAATAAAACATTTTCTTCTAGAATTCCGTTCGGCCCATAATTGTGTGCTGATAATAATATTGACCCGGAAAATTGCACTGTTTAAGTAAATCAACAAAAAAATAACAAAAAAAAAAATTGGATTTTTCTAGGAAAAACAAATAATATAATAGATATAAAATAATATGTATAGAAACCAAAATTTTCGGCCCAATAACTATCGTACAAACGTGTGTACAAAATGAAAATTAAGCGTTTTTCAAGGACATCCAAGTTGTACAGACGTATGTACAATCGGCGCTCGACGGGATAACTCAATTTTCCTTGTGAGTTTTCCTCCACGATTGAAACTCTGTTGCTCTAAGGCAACCAATTGATTAAAAAGAAACAATAATCGAATCACTAAACATGAGATTTAACAACTGATATCCTAAGTCGCAGCGTTGAAAGACTTTCCACAAGGTGGACCGGTGACCTGGAGGGTCGCGGGATGACCTTCAATAAGTTTATAGAAAGCGATTATTATTAGATCTTGTACAAATAGTCTTAAAGTGAGCGCCACCCACAAACTATTAACGATAACCAAAAATTCATAAACCGTTAAATCTCTGGTTAAGCGAAACAATGGTTAAAATAACGTCACAAATAACCATAACATTAACCGCTTAAAATTAACCGGCAGTTACGGCCCGTTCACGACCTTGCCGCTGTGAGCGGTAGCTAAGCGCGAGGCGGCGAGCGGTAAGATCAAAAGTATGAAAATATTTGAAACACGCCACGAGATGATGCTCATAGTCCCTCGTGGCCACTTACCGATACAGCCCCGCTCGCCGCACCGCTCTCCGCTAAGATCAAAATCGTGACCAGGCCGTAACAGTTAAAGGAAATGACAAATGGCGACGTTTTTTGTCAAAACTTTTACGTTTTACATGATGGTGCAACAGCTGATGGTAAAATTCAGTCATCATTATTGACCCCTCCAAGTATCACCACAACGACCGGTCGTTTGCGTCCGACATCCATCAAATTCCCGCGACCGATACCAGATCATTGGTCCACCTTGTGGGAGACCGCACGAACGCTGAGCCAACGCCACGCCAACGCCACGCTAACGCCGAACCAACGCCACCCCAACGCCACGCCGACACCGTGCCAACGCCGCGCCAACGCAGTGCTAACGCTGCGCTAACGCCGCGCCAACGCCGCGCCAACGCTGCGCTAACGCCGCGACAACTCCGCGCCAACGCCACATCAATGCCACGCCAACGACGCGCCAACGACGCACCAACGCCGCGTCTTTCGGTACGCGATAAGGTAGCAAAAGTTCAGTGTGATCGTTTTCAATCTTATAGCCTTGCATATTCGGCCTTACAATGTTCCCACTGTTGGGACTCAGGCCTCCTCCCTAGGAGAAGGAATGGGCCGTATGGCCCTAATCCACCACGCGGGCCCAGTGCGAGTTGGTGGATGTGGATGGTTTCCTCACGATGTTTTCTTTTTGAGAGCAGTGTTATTTAAAACTAATTTTGATAGACACTATAAAGTAGCTCATGGTGCAATCCGCTCTTAAGTTGTCTAGTAATAAAGCTTGCTATAAAGCTGTATCTACACTACAGGATCCACAGCCCCACAGGTAAATAAACCGATTAAGGGTAATTTGTGCCATCGTCTACTCCAGACCGGCGAGCGCATATAAATCATGGTTTGTGCCTATTATAACAACATTATTTCGTATTAGTGCACAATCTACGTGTTTATTGTGTGAAGGGACTTTTATTTTTCTATTTGCACAAGTAATTTATTAGGTGCCCCGGGGCGTTATTTTTTTATATTTATATTCTGTTGCGAAGATTTGTTGGGTGATATATTCTGTTTTGGATTTTTTTTGTTGTTGTAATTTGAGAGGATTATGAGTGTTTATTTTTATATGTGTGTTAACTGTTTTTAATGCTCGTGTAGCATTAAGATAAAGTAATGGAGGTAAAACTTTTTTCTTTACTTTTTTTCATGTTACTAAAGGCTTAACGTCTTCCAAAGGGCAATGGAGTGATGGGATCGGTAATGCAGACATCCGTAGGAGAACCAAGGTTACGGACATAACCCGAAAAATCGTCAAACTGAAGTGGTAGTGAGCAGGACACATTGCTTGTAAAACAAATCGTCGATGAGGCCGCTGTCGGCCCTCGGTACAGAGTCTTTACTCTGGAATGGTGACCACATACCGGAACACGCAGCGATTGAAAGCCTTCCACAAGGTAGATCGATGACTTAGTGAGGGTCGACGGAACCCGATGGATGCGAGACGTACAGGACCGGTCGCTATGGCGATACTTGGGGAGGGCTATATCCAACAATAATCGTCTTCCGGCTGCAATGATGATGATAAGTTTATTCGTTAAATAAGTTTACTGTCGTAGAACAGATGGTCGATGGTTGGTGGATGGGTGATGGGGATGGAGTGGAGTATTTGACATTGTACTTATTTAATATTGTGACTTTCGAATTTATAATTTTATGTACCTACCTTATTGATTTTATTGTCATTTAGTAATAATTAATTGTCTATCTAATTTTTATATGAATTTTGTATGCTGTTGTTAACTGACATAGTGTTAAAATACTGTTATTAAGACCTTAATGTTACATTTGTTTACAAATTAATAAATGAATATGAATATAGTGATGGGGGGTCTCTGTAGTGGTGACCACGTATCGAAAAACGCAGCTTTGAAAGGCATCCTAAGAGGTGAATCAAAAAAAAAAAAAAAAGACTGCGTTAACAAACTGAATGACCTGGGGCAAAGGAATAAAGTTATTCTGAGATGGGTACCAGGTCATTCTGGAATCAACGGCAACGAAAAAGCCGATGAACTTGCACGGGCTGGGGCTCAAGGTCATCAGATAGGTCCAGAACCCTTCTGTGGTATCTCAAAGAACCAGGCCATGCAGACCCTTAAGGGCAACTTATTTGGCGATTCAAAAAAGAACTGGTTGGTACAACCAGGTCTGCTACACGCCAAATCTCTCATAGAAGGCTACTCACAAAAACGAACTGCCGAGCTTCTTGAGCTTAGCAGGACGAACATCTGTGCGATAGCCCGCGCCTTAACCGGCCACTGCAAACTAAACAGGCACCAATTTCACATGAAACTGAGTGACACTGATGTTTGCCGGTACTGCAATCAGGAGAGGGAGACGCCTAAGCACCTCTTGTGTGAATGCGGGCCCCTTGTCCACAAACGCAGTGTCCATCTGGGCCGACACATTATTCGCCCGGAGGAGATTAAAACTCTAAAAGCTAGGAGTATTCTAAATTTCTTGGAAGCCTCCGGGCTAAAAGAGTTACTCTAACAAGGTGGCGAGTCACAATAGATCTTTTAGGTCGCAGTGACTACATCCCCTACACTATGGGTGATGCATAGCCCCTTATCTTCTAAATAATAATAAAGAGGTGAATCGATGACCTGGTGATGGTCGCGGGAATCGGATAGATGCAAGACGCACAAGACCGGTCATTGGGGCGACACTTGGGGGAGGCCTTTGTCTAGCGGTGCGTCTATCAGCTCAATTGATGATGTTGAATATTGCTTTTTGAAGCCATGTGTTGATTGTCCTTACGAAAATAATATGCTTTATATTATCAATAGTGTAATGTGTATCAGCCTCCCTAGTCAAGTTACAACCGTTTCATTTCGATTCTCTTGCATCGATTGCCACGAGTTGGCCACGCCTCTGATTCCTTTGTTCTGACCACGTGACTGAGCGTTGAGATGACGTCAGAACAAAGGTATTGGAGTCGTGGCCAACACGAGGCTTTCGACGCAAGAGAATCGAAACGAAACGGTCTTAACTTGGCTGGCCTGCTGTTATATGTATTCCCATATCTTCTTAGAAAAAAATGCTTCCCCAATGCCCTTGTAAGAAATACGCATTACACCTAAAACTTTAATTAAAGTTTCAGACAAAAGCTTGAAACAGTATCACTAAGTCGTCTCAAAGACAAATTCAAAGGGCGAAGCGCAGTGTAATTAATTTGAAATTATATAAAACGTCTTATTGTTCGTTAAGTAAATTTTAAAGAGGAGAATCCCCGTGAGAATTGGCCAGGCCTGATTTAACGGGGTTCGATTTATGTTTCCAGGGCACGCTAGAGGCGCCTACGGGGGCTTGGTGTAGGGCACAAGCAGTAGCGTATCTACGCGTGGGGGAAGTGGGCCCTCGCTCACGACCTCACACACAAACGGGGCCTCGCGTGTGCGAGGGTTCTTTAACTACGAAGGTTTTGTTTTATAATTGACTAGCGTTTGCCCGCGGCTTCGCCCGCGTACATAAAATATGAACTATGTCACTCAGGAATAAAGCAGCTTTCTGTTGGTGGAAAAATTTAGAACTCCTGCTATTTTCATGCAGTGCGACTGTGGAACTCTCATCCAGCTTCTCACTTCCGTGACGCTAAAAATATAACTGTCTTCAAAAAGCTAATCAAAGATCATTACCTCTCAACCATCTCGTAAAGTTATTCTATAGATATATATACTTATAATTTAATTTATGTATTGTATCTATTTTTTTGTGTTCAATTACTTGGTTTTGTTATAAATATTTATAAATGTATTATATAAGTTAATTTAGATAATATAGTATATTCTTAATTTTTTCCAATCAAACTCTACTGTCGCAGGTCTGCTGGAAGAAATTTCATTTGAAATAAGCAGTACCTTTGTACTCTTTTATCTGTATTTGTCCATTTCATTTTTATGTGTTAAATATATAAAACTTTGTATTCGTGCCTCACACAATCGTATACTTACATTAAAAATACATATAAAATACAAGCGTGTCCATTCACTACCAAAAAGAGCCCTTAGCTTCTGATTGTATCCTTGAAGTACATCGACTGGCTTCAGCTAAAATACTTACTAACTAAAATAAGGCAATACAAACTGGCCAACTGCAAACCTGACTAGCACACGAAGAGTTTCATACTACAACATTAAAATCGAACAAAGAATGCAAAAAAAAAAACACCTGGACCTCTTTAATTTTGAACTTTATTTTAATTTTATTACCTGTTGTTGTAGCGGCAATAGGAATACACAGTCTGTGAAAACTTTAACTCTATACCTCTTACAGAAAATCTTATGAGATAGGTACAGCACGCTGGCACACGGACGGACATATGAACAGGGCCTCAAGTCTGCTATTACAATAGTGTCAGAATGGTCTATCATATTGATGTCATAATTATCGATTTTGACAAGTTTGGTAATCTACTAATATAATGGCGTCATTATGACTTTCCAATGGTCAATCACTGACACTCCACTGAAAGAAGTGCCATAGAATTGTAATCTCGTACATATTTACAAATGAATGTCTTACGTATGCGGTAATCTGCAAAAATTTTGACAGTTCCTTTGATCAGTGACCTACCATTAGAACGTTATTGTGCAGTCATTGCTTTTAACCTTTCGTATGCCGTAATTAGAGACACAATTAAAAAGTTATTGTGTCCCGCGTGGATCCGCGTTCCGGACATACAACGGGTTAATAAGCTCGATATTGTCATTTTACCACAACTCTATTACGAGACCATTGAGCGATCAATGATCGATCATTGTGAATTAGCAGATTAGGAACTTTTAGAAAAAATGACAGTACGATCCCACTCCCACACAACACGAGTTGGAATGACTAATTTATAAAAAATAGCAGACTTGGGCCCAGACAGACAGACTGACAGCGGAAGCTTAGAAATAGGGTTCCATTTGCATGTTTCGGGTATGTTGTAAATGTAAAAGGATTATCCGTTATTGTTTACGTCCATTCTCTTATAACTTGGGCCTCAGTAAGCGACTTAATTGAATTTAGCGATATACGCTCCATTCCGGATTTGGAAAATGCTTGAAAACAACAGGACGTGTATTTAATATAATTTATTACACGCAGATGAAATCAACAACCTCGTTGTAACAAATAGGTGATTTAGCGGGAGTAAGTTCACTGCTCTTTTTATTAGAAAAAAACATTATTTACATATTTATCAATGTATCTACATGCAATATATAATAAAAGAAGAAGAAACAAAAAGAAGGGAAACAAAAATTTCAGCACACCTCTTTTTTCAACGTGGGAAAAGCATCTAAATGAAATCTCCCGTCATTGGGGGGAGCGAGAGGGCGTGTCAGACTTATACTGACTAAAAACCCACTTCTGTTCCTTCTTTGCCTTTGTTTCAGGGCCACGGGGATCTCTTTAGCTTCACCCATGGTTTTAGTAAGTTTCGACCCTTGAGACGCGCGTGGAACACTACGCGTCGTCGACGACTTGGGCTCGGCCCGGACGGTTACAGGATGGTTGGACGGCGAGCTACCCATTGCTCACCGTCCGCAAGCCCGTGCCTACGGTGGCCGGAAATCGGGATCAGAATCCCAAATAGCTCGAAGAATCGCCAAGCTTAAGTAGTAATGGGCGGGGCACATTGCTCGCAAAACTCGATGGGGACGAAAGGTTCTGGATTAGCGTTGGAAGGCCTGTAACAAGGTGGACCGCTGACCTGGTCAGGGTCGCAGGTATCCGATGGATGCGTGACGCACAGGGCCACTCGTTGTGGCAACGCTTGGGGGAGGCCTATGTCCAACAGTGGACGTCTTTCGGCCAACACGATGGTGATGAAGATTATTATTTTCTCGTAACAAATAAGGCAACAGGCAAAGAACATAGGCGGCGAAATTGTTGATGAAATTATTAAGCGACTACATATGTCACTGGCTCCCAAGCCGCCAAACACAGAGCTGCATGGCGTCGTATCGCGAGACAGGCGGTGGTGCGGGACTCGACCGAGACATGACCACGACCACTCTGTCAAGAGTGTACGACTAAGAAGAAGAGACATATGTCACCGTGAGTACAGGCAGGCAGTGTCACCGTTCATCATTACAACCGCACGTATTCACGTTGTCATTTTCTACATATTAGCCAATTTCATGACGGTAACGCTTTGACCAGTTCTGAACGTCTGCGTAAATAGTCACATGTATTTGATCTGTAGCGATATCTATGGCGTCACATAAGAACTAATCATGCATCGCGCAATCAAAGTTCTCCGCCCGATTTGAATATATACGATAGCTCAAAATTATTTATCGGGCAGTTGCCTACCAGACATAACACCCGTCTGGTCGGAAGATCCTCCCTTTTCATGGCATGTGGGACTTTACTCTCTGTCCTGCTTAGCTCCAAAGATCAATCTCATAGACTTTTTGATAATAGCTTATCATCATCATCATATCAGCCGAAAGATGTCCACTGTTGGACATAGGCCTCCCCCAAGCGTCGCCACAACGACCGGTCCTGTGCATCACGCATCCATCGGATTCCCGCGACCCTGACCAGGTCATCGGTGATAATAGCTACTTCTGATAAAATATCACTTAGTGTATTCCCAGCAATGCCCAGTAAATTAATTCCCGTTCAATATTATTTTGTCGTAACAAATAAGGCAACAGGCAAAGTTTGAATGTGTAAGTCGTGCCAGACTTAGATGGCTTCCATGTCTAAGACTTTGTTTAACATATTGTACATCGCCGAGTTTGTAAGCGGAGTTTGATTATAGCATAAGTACGCCATACGTTTTAGCTTCGGCGTTCTCTCTTACCGGTGGAAGGCACGAGTATGTAAGTACCAACTTATATAGGTATTAAGTACTCGTATATTGACGCAAGAGGCTCTCTTTGAGACTAAAGTTTCCTTCAAACGTAAAATTCGGAACTACTACTTGGAGTCCTTTCAACCTTAGTTTGTTCTTCGTCAGAATTGTTATTAAGTTCTCTTTAAGATTTGATATTTTTCATTGTATTTATTAGTTTATTATTTTAGCATATATATATGTATTTTATTAAATATTATAAATAAATAACTTTTTTTTTGTTTCAAGTATTTGTTATTTGTTTATTGTGCAAACCTACCACAGTGTTGTCTTTTTTAGGGTTCCGTAGTCAACTAGGAACCCTTATAGTTTCGCCATGTCTGTCTGTCCGTCTGTCTGTCCGTCCTCGCTTAATCTCTGGGACCGTTAGCACTAGAAAGCTGAAATTTGGTACCAATATGTATATCAATCACGCCGACAAAGTGGTAAAATAAAAATTGGAAAAAATGTTTTATTAGGGTAGCCCCCCTATATGTAAAGTAGGAAGTGATTTTTTTTTTAATTTCAACCCTAACGTGTGATATATTGTTGGATAGGTATTTAACAATGAATAGGGGTTTACTAAAATCATTTTTTGAAAATGTCAATAATTTCGGAAATAATCGCAAAAAAAACAAAAAACAATGTGTCCCCCCCCTCTAACTTTTGAACCATAAGTTTAGAAAATATGAAAATATTCTGAAAAGTAGAACTTTATAAGGACTTTCTAGGAAAATTATTTTGAACTTGATGGAAAGAACAGTTTTTGTACAAAAAAGACAAAAAGGTTGTACAAAATAATTTCTGGACTAAGTTTGTAGTATAATCGTATATATGCAAGCATTTTTTTAAACTCATTAGTGGGTACACTTATTTTGACGGACGGGAAACTACGGAACCCTACACTGAGCGTGGCCCGACACGCTCTTGGCCGGTTTTTTAACCTAAAGGTTGGTTGACTGGGAGAGAATGCCACGTTGCATTAAATCCGCCTATGTACCACTACTGAACATGAAGTTTAAATAAAGTTCTTATATTTTTATCTTTAAATGATTTTCCTGCTGAACTTCGTGTATTTCAGTTACTTTTTAGGCCTACTGTCTTTTTTTTTAGGTGAGAAAATCATCCAATGTCATCTCCCTCTTGGGCGGTGCGAGAGGGTTTTACTGACTAAAAACCCACTCCTGTTGCTTCGTTGCCTTCTATACTAGGACCGAGTTTTTCTTTTAGAAACAAATCCTTGGCCCCTACAGTTTGTTGAAATCTCCTTGAGGCGCGTATGGAGCAGTACTTACGCGGCGTCGATGAGTTGGGCTCGGTCCGGACGATTGCCGGACTGTCGGACGGCGAGTTCGCCATTGCTCGCCGTCCGCGCCTGCGGTGGAAGGCCGGGCCTACTGTCTACAGAAGCGTAGCTTCATAGACGCATGTTCGTTATTATTCGCTAGGTGTATACGCCTGCTCACTCTTACATAATCAACATCATCATCATCAGCCTTTTAATTCCCACTGCTGGGACTTAGGCCTCCTCTCTAGGAGAGGGAATGGGCCGTAATCCACCACGCGGGCCCAGTGCGGATTGGTGAATGTCACATGTCTTCGAATTTTTGTTTCTAGGATATGCCGGTCTCCTCACGATGTTTTCCGTCACCATTTTGAGAGCAGTGGTGATGAAATAAATTACACAAATTAATGCGCCTGGCTGGGTTCGAACCCGCGACCTACAGCTCGTAAGTCGGGGCCATTACCACTCGGCCACCACTCTTACATAAAAAACTATGAAACTGTCAACGAAGCGACAACGCCGTGCCATCGTGTACGACAGTAGGCTATACTCATCATCATCATCATCATCATCACTTCATCTTCCCTCAAGTGTTGACAATGAACTTACAATGGCCTTGCTGTTTCAACAAAACTCCCATATTATACTTGGATGCTTGTAAATGGCTCGTCGTGATCTAGAATATCATTATATTTTCTAGACTTAGTTGGAAGCCACCCATACAAAACCAAATAAAATCTACACTTAATATTATAAAGCTGAAGATTTTGTTTGTTTGTTTGCTTGAACGCGCTAATCTCAGGAACTACTGGTCCGATTTGAAAAATTCTTTCAGTGTTAGATAGCCCATTTATCGAGGAAGGTTATATATCATTACGCTAAGACCAATAGGAGCGAAGCACCAATGAAGAACGTTTCAAAATCGGGGGATTTTTTTCCTATTGAGAGCTTCCGCTGTGAGCGCTGCGTAAACGGTTAAAGTTTCGCAAAAATCATGTATGACAGAAATGTTTCCCTTTAAAAATTCTAAAAAAAAGTCCGCAACAGCATATATCTATCTTTTAAGGTTAGCTCACTATAACCTTTTTTTGTTCAAATTTGTTCTAAAATAATGCATTATTTGCAAAAGTGTTTTTATAAACATGATATTAATCCTTATATAAATAAATACGTTATTCATCACAAGTATTTAATTTAAAACAAAATTGCCCTTTACATCATTAGATTTAAATGAAAACCTGAGATATCGCAGTTTTAAAATAACATCACAGCAAAATAATGATCGAGTACTGCGAGGTACCCATGACAGGGGAAATACGCAGAGGTACTTGAAAATAACATTAGTTTAGTTTTTTTTTAGAATAACCTACAATCTACACGATATAAGATTATAAGACCCAGTACTTACTCACCTATATAAACGAAGTCGCGGGTTAAAGTTAGCGTTAGCCCAAAGTAACTATTCCACGAAGACGAAGTCGCGGGCGGAAGCTAGTAAATAATGAAATAAGGTTGGGGTGAATTTTGTTTTTAATTAAATTTAATTCTAATATTTTTATTTCACATGGGCCTACATGGGCAATTGGGCACTCATAACACGTCTTAATTTTAGATAGATTGTTTAACATTTTTTTTTTATATAACAGCAAAAAAATTATTAAAATTCACCTCACTGTGTCATCATGAAAACTATAAATTTTGCTATCACCAAAATATGTAATTAAAATATCTATTAAGTACTTATATTTAAAACATGAAAATGTTACAATTTAGATTTAATTAGGATAAGAATAAACACATTAAAATAATTGAAATGTTTATAGTGTCACTGATTTGCTAAAATAGTTTCATTTAATTATATTTAAAGCCTATAAACCACAAACTTTAGTTATTTGTAATAGAAATTAATTTAATTATCTTAACAGTTTGATCGTTTGTTTTCATAATCAAATAGTTGAATTTGTCCGTTTTAATTTGTATTTGAATTTGAATGAGATTCTTTGTGTAATGCCTTCGGGTACCTAACATCATTTAGAAATGTTTTTTTACGGGATTTAAAAGACTGCTGTATTTTTGACTAAATAAGATTTTATTCAAAATCTACAATCGAAATTAGACTTTCATTCTTTCGAAAATAATTGCACCTTTTTAATTTGTCAATATAAATTACTATTATATATACTGTTTGTGATACTGTGTAGGTGTACAGATGTACATGATGTTGAGCAGTGGTGGGCGAGTGGTAATGGTCCCGACTTACGAGTTGTAGGTTACGGGTTCGAACCCAACCAGGCGCATTACTTTGTGTACTTTATTTCATCACCACTGCTCTCAAAACGGCGATGGAAAACATCGTGAGGAAACCAGCATGTCCTAGAACCAAAAATTCGAAGACATGTGACCTTCATAAACCCGCACTGGGCTCGCGTGGTGGATTACGGCCCATTCTCTCTCCTAGAGAGGAGACCTGAGTCCCAGCAGGGGGAATATTAAAAAAAAGGCTGATGATGATGATGATGTACAGATGTAAAGAAAGTGGATATCTGAACTAAATTTAAAAGCAGAGTTTCTATGTTTGTAGGAATAAAGACCGGAATCGGAACTGAAATCGGAGACGGAGGGGAAAGTAGAGCTGGGTGTGTAAAACTTTACTGACTGAAGCCAAGAAGAAGTGAAACACGGGTGGTGTTTCAGGTATACCATCACATGATTGTGATATTCAACTTAGCATAGCAGAGTCGGCCTTATAATGTTCCCACTGTTGGGACTCAGGCTTCCTCTCTAGGAGAGGGAATGGGCCGCAAACCACCAAGCTGGCCCAGTGCGGTTGCCTCACGATGTTTTCACCGTTTTGAGAGCAGTGGTGATGAAATAAATTAGGTACACAAAGTAATGTGCCTGACTGGGTTTGAACTTGCAACCTACAACTCGTAAGTCGGGGTCGTTACCACTGCTCTCTTTATTCAACTTAGTCCATACCATAATTAAACACGAAGTTATCAACTTTATTAATCTAAACCCACCCACCTCAATAAACCATCTATATTTGTAAAGTTAGCTCCATAAAACCCATCATATAGTAACTTGTATCAATAGAGATCACCATCTTAATCCTGTAGCGATAACATTGTATCAGGCCACTAGTGAGGGTTAACTGTAATACTACAGTTAAGGGCCCAGCTCCCGAGCTGTGCCATGAAACAGTGACATTCAGAAGCCTACTCTTAAAAGGGGAAAAAGGGGTTAATAGGTTGAAAAAAAAACATATATTTCACTAGGTTTTGCCCGCGGCTTCACCCACGTACACGAATGCGCGACATGTAACATGTCTGTTTTAATTTTAATGTTTTATTATTGTTTTGTCTTTTTTGTATTGTCCGTGTTTAATTCATTAAACCCCAAGCGAACGCGCACCTATTGTCTTTTAGTAGAGGATACGGTTAAGAACGACCTTCATCGGTTTGTTTAATGGATGAAACGTATTTTATGATAAATTTAGTATTTTAAATAATATAACGCAGGTGGGTTGCCTGAGAAATTCCTGGCCAAACAATTTTTTTTTTTTTTTTTTTTTGTATAATGCACTGGTGTGTTTAACGAATAAATTTAATACTAACCGAAAGAGTGAAGCCTTTAGAACATAAAAATGTTGAGTTGCCTGTTTGTTTCGTGGCATAACTATGGGTTGCCAGGTATAAACAGGTATGTATAAACAGGTGTGTTTATTTTGATATACAACAAATTCTATATCAAAATAATGCTGTTTCATTACGAATACGGTGTTATAGTGTTGTCTGCAAAAAAAAATCTGGTATGAATAACGGTTGTGCATTTTTCTAAATAAAAAGTAAATTTTCAATTTTAAATTAATAATAGTCTGGCCAGGAATTACTTAGGCAACCCACCCGCGTTATATTATTTAATACACAAAATTTATCATAAAATACGTTTCATCCATTAAACAGACCGGTGAAGGTCGTTCTTGATCGGATCTTAGACTATTTCTATTGTGTCTGTAATTTCCACGATTGAAAGGTTAAATAGTGTAATTGGCTTTGGCTGTTCTGTTTAAATAAAATATAGTCTATGTCACTCAATAATAAAGTAGCTTTCTATCGGTTAAATAATTTCAGCAATCGGACCAGTACTTTCAGAGATTATCTACTACAAAAAAGAAAAAACAAACTTTACCTTTTAATAATATTAGTGTAAATATTATCGACATATGATTCTTTCATGTGGCAAATACTTTAGCCAATTTTTTTTAACGTTATATTTTTCGCTTGTTTTCTCTACTACTTTCAAACAGCTTTGATCTTTAGAAATATGTTTACACAAAAAAATTGCCCATAAGGTGTTCTTAACAATGTACATAACATATGTAAATCAATTGTGTGTAGTGTTTGTTCCGGGTCTAGGCGTAATTTAGCTATAATATGTATATATTTAGAAATATTTAAATATGTTTATCAGTTGACTAATACTCATAACACAAGCTCTGCTTAGCTTGCGACTAGACGGCGTTGTGGAATATATTATATTAATTAATATTTTGTACAGAAAATGGTTTTAAAGGTCAGCGGGACTCTATGCGGGTGCAAACGGCTGTACAAGTATGTGTGTACTTAACTCCAGCCAAAAAAGAGATGGCTTGATTGTGTGAGAAGTGATATAAAAGAAAAGGGAGTTAGTGATAACGTGACGAGTGACAGGACAGAATAGAAGAAAAAAAACGTGTTGCGCCGACCCCAAATAAAACGTGATAAGGGTAGGAAGATGATAAGATGTTTATTTATCTATATTTCGGCCATCACTTTAATTCGTTTCTGCTGTTTCGGTCCTAAATTAACATGTTTTCTCCGCGCCTCTCATTTATGGAAACATCACCATCTTTTGGAAAAAATGGACCAAATTATTCGGCATACCCTTACGTCAATTTTAAACGTGGCCATGGATGACCGAGCCTGGGCTCAAGCTACCCTTCCCATCCGTATGGGAGGCCTCCGCGTCCGCAAAATTTCTAGTATTAGTTTACCAGCTTTTATATCCTCGGTTCACGGCACCGAGAAATTAATCAGGAATATTCTATCTCCCTCACTGATTGATTTCAATGTGCCGTGCTTCATCGAGGCTATAGATGCCTGGAGACTTGCTTGCCCGAATACAAATCCGCCCGATAACCCAGCTTCCCAGAGACGGTGGGATGAGCCGCTCTGCAGAATAGTTCAGGAAAACCTAATTCTAACATCTGCTACGACTGCGGGGCGGGCGCGGGCGGGGCTGTGGGAAATTGGGAATCACGCACTGCCATCGTCGAATTTTGGCACCTTGTTCGACGATAAGTACTACTTTCCGCCTAGCTGTTGCCCTACGCCTTGGCACTCCTTGTTGTTCTCCTCATCGCTGTCACTGTGGCGAAGCTGTCAACAGCTTCGGTCACCACGGCCTGTCATGCGGTCGAAGCGCGGGACGCATAGCGCGGCACGCGAATATTAACGACATTATCCGAAGAGCCCTTGTCACCGTCGGCGTTCCGGCTGTTTTGGACCTCATGGCCTGGCACGCGACGATGGTAAGAGGTATGTCTTTATTTCCATGGAAGTTGGGTAGACCTTTAGTGTGGGACGCTACCTGTGTCGACACTCTTGCTGCTTTTCCATCCCATCTTCCTAGTTCATCGTGCTGTGCCGCCGCTGCCGCTGCGGCTGCGGAGAACCTCAAGCGGCGGAAATATAACAACCTTGTCGGCAGTTACATTTTTGAGCCGTTTGGGGTTGAAACTCTTGGGCCGTGGGGTCCGAGTGCTCCTACACTTTTTAAAGAACTGTCGTGTCTGTGTTGACACTTCGCGTGACCCAAGGGCTGGTTATTACCTCGGTCAGAGATTAAGCATTGCCATTCAACGTGGCAATGCCGCCAGCCTCTTGGGCACACTTCCAGTCGACAGCGATGCGGAGGAGTTTTATGACGGCATATTTTAGTAGGGAGTAGCCTTTAGTGTGTATAGTTAGGTTAGGCATACTTAAATATATATATTTTTTATTATTTAAGTTTATTATGTATATATTTTGTTGCTTTAAGTTGTAAATAAAAAATGTTCTATATTTATATATACTTTATTACACATCAAAATTAAAAATTTACAAAAACAAAAACCATGTAATAAAAATAAAAAACACACAATTGGCGGCCTTATCGCACTAGGGGATTTCTTTCAGGTAACCTGGAATGGAAAGAGACTTCCAGGACAAGAAATAGGGTTGCACTTGGTACAAATATAAAAGTAAACAAAACTTAATACTAAAATAGATACACAATTACACATATATACATACATAAGAATATATACATATATAATAGATTTTATTGAAGATTTTCGAAATAAACCACAAATTGTTTCTCTGAAAACAAAGATTTGTTTTATTCAACATGCTTTTACAGTATAACAATTATCGTTTAACTAAAATTACACTTTTATCTCACCTGAAAACAAAGAAACGACATTTAAAGTTCACTAATATCGCCTCCTCAATTATATCCCTTTAATTATCTCTCTACAAGTTTTTATAACAATAAAATGCACGAAATAATCTAAACATCATCTGTCATTCAATGATACGTCACCCCGTATTCACAGCTTAAAAATTAAATTAATGAAATGTCATTTCCAAGGAGGTCATTTCATTACATCTCCCCCCCATAGGAACGAAAATTCTAAATAATATAATACAAACAATGCACCTGCAAGTTATCTTTATACCTATTCGTTTTCTTCTACTTCATCTTCTGCCGTAACAGGTTGTAATTTTGTTATGTGGAATAAAGTTGATTCTGTTTTTCTGTTGCCAGTGTCAATCTTATAAATGGAGTTCGATATTTTCTCTATTATCTTGAAAGGGCCTATTTTTAATTCGTCTAATTTTTTCCTGTTCAGTCTATTTCCATTTTCTACATATACACTGTCTCCTATCTCGAACTCTTGTATTTTCCTATTTCTATCAAATATTTTCTTGTTGTACTTGTGAGATTTTATTGTATTCTCTAATGCTAATCTTCTATCAGCAATCCACTTGTCTTCCTTTTCTATTGTTTTAATTTCATTTGGTAATATACTGACATTTGTACCATCCAGTAAATATTTTGGTGCAAAACCTGTAACAGAATGGTCTGTTTCATTACATTTCTGTACACATTCTCTTGCTACTGTTGTCCATGTTCTCTTATTATTTTTCTCATTTATTTTACATCTTATTTTATTTACTATTGTTTGGTTTAATCTTTCGTTCAAGCCGTTCGAAAATGGCGTATTCACAGCTGTAAATATTAGTTTGATGTTATTCTCCTGCAAATACTGTTTAAATTCTTTTGAATTGGTGCCTGGATATTGGTCTGTCAGAATTATTCCAATCTCATCTGTCTCGAGTACTTTCTTTGTTAGTTTTATAAAGTCACTTGCGTTCTGTGTTTTTGAAGTCACAATAAACGCATATCTTGTGTAGTGGTCTACTAAAAGGTGTAAGTATTTTTTTGTTGACCTAGATCCTCCAAAGCAACCTATAGTATCCATTGACATTATCTCAAATGGTTTTGTTGCTGGTCCCAGTTGTGACATTAACCCAAATTTTCCTTGACATCTTGATTTATTTTTTATGCATATTTCGCATGTTTTACAAATATTTATGATATTTTTTGTTAGGTTTTTAGCTATATATAGTGGACTTATTTTTTTCTGTAATTGTCTGATTCCAATATGGCATAAATCTTCATGCACCTTTTTTATAATTTTTTTACTAAATTCTTCTGTGAGTATAATCTTTTCTAGTTTCTTTATTTTTTTATAATAGATTTTATTTTTATGTAGTAGATTTTGTTTCTTTTCTTTTATTGTTTCATTTTTTTCTTGGTCTTCAACTATATCTTTTATTTGTATTAAATTAACTATTTTTAATAGTTCCTCCTTGTTATCTTCTGATTCTAATACAGGGTTTCGGCTCAAACAGTCTGCTTCTATATTTTCTTTACCAGGTATATATTTTACTGTAAAGTCATATTGAGATAGGTAATATGTGAGGTCACCCAATTCTTCATCTGTCCTGCATTTAATATTCATGTTCTCTAGAGGTTTGTGGTCTGAGTAAATAGTGAAATGTTTTCCAATTAGCCAGTGTTGCCAGTATTTAACTGCTTCTTTCATAGCAATACATTCCAAATATATGGCCTTTTTTCGTTTTTGAGATTCGTTTAGTTTTTTTGAAAAATATGCCACCGGTTTGTCTTTACCGTCTAGTTGAGTCTGTTTTAATATTGCCCCGATACCCTCTAAAGATGCATCTGTAAAGATTTTTATTGGTAAGTCTTTGTCGAATATTTCCAACACAGGTTGAGAACATAAATATCTTTTTATTTGATTAAATGATTCTTCACACTTCTCTGACCACACAAACTTTTCATTTTTTCTTAATAAATTATGTAATGGGTCTAAAATAATTGCACTTCTTGGTATGTATTCATGGTAGAAGTTAATTTTTCCCAAAAATTGTCTGATATTCTTTTGTGTCTTAGGAGTTGGAAAATGTCTTATCGAGATCAAATTGTCTTTTAGTGGTCTTACCGAATTGTTCTGAATTACATGGCCGAGGTACTTTACTGAGTCTGAAGCAAAGTTACATTTCGTAAACTTCAATCTAAAGCCTTCTTGTATTATTGCCTCTAATACATTTCTTATGTGTTTTATATGTTCTTCAAAGGTGTTCGAGTATATCAGAATATCATCAATATAGTTTACGGAGTATCCTGTGAGATTGTGCTTTCTTAGAATATTGCTTAAAATTCTCTGGAAAATTGCTGGTGATGTTTTCAAACCAAAGGGAAGGCAGGTCCACTGGAAGTGGCCATCTTGTGTGACAAATCCTGTTTTATATCTATCTTCCACCCGTAATGGTATCGCCCAGAATGCTGAGTTTATATCCAGTGTAGTAAAATACTTACAATTTCTAGTTTTAACAATCAAATCATCTATTAACGGAAAAGGTTGAGCTTGTGGAACAACAATTTTATTTAGTTCCCTGAAATCTATACACAAGCGGGATTTCCTATTTTCACCCTTTTTTAATGCCAATGTCACTGGAGCAGCGAAAGGACTGTAGGATTCTTCTATTAAATTATTCTTTAGTAACATGGATATTTGCTCTTCAATTTCTAATTTATCTTCTATTGTACATCTGTATGGTCTTTTACTACAGTATCTATTTACTAGTAAATCTATGTGAGCTTCATAATCTCTAACTGTTCCTATATCATACTTTCCTTTGCAAAAATTGTTTTACATTCCTTTATTATTTTCTCGATCTCAATTTTCTTTTCATTATCTAAATGGTCTGTCATACTTACAAACTCTTCTGTTTCTATATGTTCATTAAAATTTATTGCTAATGTTTTTATATTATTTTCTTCATTTCTGTTATCTTTAGACATTTCATCTATTTTATTTGTTCTTATCTTTTGTTCTATCCGCAAGTCCTCGTTTTGGGTTAGTTTGAATTTCTTTATCATATCCAATCCGATTATAAAATCATCAAAATATTCATTTTCTACTATGTATACATCCACTTCTTCTTCTAAATCAAATATTTTTATTTTTATTGTTATCAAGCCATCTGTTTTTTTCACACCATTAACCGTTTTCATATATGCTATATTCTCATTGTCCTATTTTTCTTTTATTTTAATCAGTCTTGAATTTATTAAAGAGATCTGTGAGCCTGAATCATAAATGCCGCTCACTTCTAGTTTATTTTCTAATAAGAGCTTGATTTTGATTAATGGTGTGCTTACTCGTTTTTTTTCTCAGTATTTATATCTACTTCAATAATAGAGTTGTTATTTACATTTCTGGGTTTAAAAACTTTTTCAGATTCATTTTTATTTTTCTTGAACCAACATGACTCTTCCGGATGATATCTAATTCCTTTGTCCAAAGATTCACAAGTGTTACATGGCTTCTTCTCATTAGTTTTATTTTTATAAAGGAATGTACGACTCTTTATTGTACTTGAGTTTTTCTTGTACATCATACCTTCATATTTTCTTATCTCATTGAACAAATCAGTAGTGTCATTGAGTTCATCTCTGTTTAACCTATTTAAGATAAACCCAGGTAAACCTGTTGCAATAAGATCTATCATTGTTTTGGAGTCTATCGATTTGTTTATGTCTAGCATAAGCCTTTCTTTTCTAATAGCGTAATCAATTAGTAGTCCTTCTTTATATCTAAATGCGAGAGCATATGTAACTATGTCCCATCCTCGGTTTTTAAAAGTTTCTAAAAATTTGTCTTTCCATTCATTCCATTCAGCCTTTATTGTTAGTTTTATGGCCATCGAGCTATACCAATCCAAACAAGATTTTTCTAAAAATAATCTCAATATATCTATTTTTGTTTCATCTTTTGATATATTAAAGCGCTCACACTCCTTTACAAAATTCTCAATCCATTGCATTGCATTAGGGTTCTTGCTTGTGAATTTTTCAATAATAAATTTCTCTGAAATATGTTTTAGGTTATGTTGATTTTCTTTCTTTGTAGTAGTTTCTATTAATTTTTCCAAGATATGTTGCAAATTGTCGTTTTTGTCTATAGGTTGTTTTGTGCTCATTTCTTCTAAATATTGATTTAAAAATTGCATATTACCTTCCTCATCTCTATATGTTTTCTTAAGATCTTCATCCAATTTTATCCATATTTTTCTACTTTGATGCCTTTTCTTTATACTATTTTTTATTTTTGAGAAAGTATTCATTTTGACAATATATGTATGATGAATCACCGGCTTCAGCTCATCAGGTAAAACATAACATTTTC
The DNA here is from genome assembly GCA_910589285.2 of Mythimna ferrago. Lineage (NCBI taxonomy): Eukaryota > Metazoa > Arthropoda > Insecta > Lepidoptera > Noctuidae > Mythimna > Mythimna ferrago. The sequence goes on along the minus strand of OU342680.1, from coordinate 24,475,148 downwards.
CTTCTTCTGTAGATATTGAGGTTATGGCTAATACATTTGATTTGCCATCATTTGAAGCTATCATCGTAAACTCAAATTGCAGCCGGTCCATCTTCTTTTAGTTAACAAAAATGTCGTTTTATAATAGATTTTATTGAGGATTTTCGAAATAAACCACAAATTGTTTTTCTGAAAACAAAGATTTGTTTTATTCAACATGCTTTTACAGTATAACAATTATCGTTTAACTAAAATTACACTTTTATCTCACCTGAAAACAAAGAAACGACATTTAAAGTTCACTAATATCGCCTCCTCAATTATATCCCTTTAATTATCTCTCTACAAGTTTTTATAACAATAAAATGCACAAAATAATCTAAACATCATCTGTCATTCAATGATACGTCACCCCGTATTCACAGCTTAAAAATTAAATTAATGAAATGTCATTTCCAAGGAGGTCATTTCATTACACATATATAAATATACATATATAAGAAAAGAGAGTAAGTGGAGAAACGAAGCCATGAACACAGTGACAAGTAATGATTCGTCACAAGCCTTTTAAATACAATGCATTCCATAGACGAGCAGCCTGAAAAGTAAAGGACTTATCTAGGAAAGTACTTGAATGCATTGGAATTTTAAGTTTCAAGTTATCTGATGATCTAAGAACTTTCATGTGGGAGTCGCATAGAAATTGGAACCGTTCTTTGAGGTTACGGTCAAGGGTCTATATGCCTTAACTGTGTGGCAGTTATACTACAGTTAAGCCCTAACCCTAACTGTTCAACCAATGGTTATGGAGGGTCAACGTCGTTAAGTATTTACGAGTCTTGTCCAATCACTGGATGACATTCTACTCGTATTGTGGACATTGTATTGTTTCGACTTTATGAGGGTAAAGTAATTGTTTACTGTGGTAGTGGATGGTAGTTATATGATTTAATGACCGGCCCTCGGGTTATTGATGTTTGAATTCTATTTAGTGAGACGGGCCTTGTAGAATTTCTAAGTTTTTTTTTTGTTATTATTTTCTAGCTTGGGTTTAGTTGGCTTAGTTGCAAGACTGCAATTTTTTTTTATAACATCTAAAATATTTAATGTTTAATGTTTGTTAATTATATATTTTTAATGTTTGAAAATTTTTTTTTTTTAACCATAAGAATTTTAATTAAAATTAAATGAAATATATGTTAGAACTAACTTACAAACGTTATTGTTAACATTCAGTAACAGATTTTATTGAAAAGTGTAGGTAACTCTGCACGGCAAATGTTATGTTTGGGGGCTAAATAGTTAGATCGGTCGCTTTCCATCAGGTGAGATAGCGGTCAAGCGCGAACCTATCAACAATAAAAAAAAAAAAAGATCGGTCCCTGTAGGTCACCTAGGAATTGGCGGTAAGTCCCCTCTTTGAGGCGTGGCTGGAAAGACCTCACGGCGTCCTTACCTTCCGCATGACGCAGGTCCTCACCGGACATGGTTCGTTTGGGAGTTTCCTGCACCGGATTCATGCGGAAGTGACGCCCGGGTGTCGCCACTGTGCGGAATGCCCGGAGGACACGGTGGAGCACTCAGTCGAGGTGTGCCCTGCTTGGGCGGAGCATCGCCGTGCCCTCGTGGGGGCGATCGGCGGCGGAGACCTCTCGCGCCAGGCCTTGATTGAGGCCATGGTCCGGAGCGAGGAGGAGTGGCAGGCGGTCGCCGACTTCTGCGAAGCAGTAATGCTCGCAAAGGAGGAGGCCGAACGCATCAGGCAACGGCGTCCTCGCCGCCGCCGCCGCCGCCGCCGCCGGGATTCTGATCCCGATTTCCGGCCACCGTAGGCGCGGGCTTGCGGACAGTGAGCAATGGGTAGCTCGCTGTCCGGCCGTCCGGTTACTGTCCGGACCAAGCCCAAGTTGTCGACGGCGCGCACTGTTCCCGCGCGCCTCAAGGAGTTGTCAGCAACAGCAGGGACCCAGCCGGGTCGACGCCTACTGGGGCCAGGGTTATCCGAAAGGGCGCTCCTCGAGCCCCGGTATGAAGGCTAGAAGGAACGGGGTGGGTCTTTTAGTCAGTAAGAGTCTGACACTATCTCCCGCTCCGCCCAAGAGCGGGGGTTGTCATTGGATGATTTTTTCCCACCATAAAAAAAAGGTCACCTAGGAATATGTCATTTGTGACATTGTGTTGTTCAGTCAACGCGTTTTGGACTTTAATGTTAGATTTATTATTAAATCGTTGGCTTCAGAACCTACTTGCAATATAAAACAAAGTCGTTTTACTAAGAAATTTTGACTCAATAGGTATTAATTTGATCAGTAACATAGTTCAATCAAACTACTGAAAGGGGTTGAAGGGGTGACTTTGAAACGTCTAGTCGAATTCAGTGGACGTATTAGGCAAAACGACTACGAGTCTTCACTTTTTTTTAAGAGATTTTTCGTATATGCTGACGATATATGGTGATTACTTGAAATTTTTAGCGTATTGCACGCTATAAATTTCAAGTAGGTAATCAGTGTTAAAATTAGTGTTAAAAGTAAAAACCCACTAGACATCTTTTTACGACCAAACCAGGGAATCAAACCCAAAAACCCTTCCCTCCCCCGCATGCCTGCAAGATGAACGAGGCAGTTCAATATGTAATATTGATCCCAAACAGTTCTAAGTGAACAGATATTGACCATTAAATAACTTAATCTTAGAATAACTATAACAGTATCGTTATTTTAAAGGGATCTTAATAAACCTTAAACTACAGTTAACGAGAGTTTAGCGGCACTTACGTTAGGCTGGGCGTGTGATTATTTGAAAGACTCTAAAGCTGAAAGAGTCTGTAATTGAAAGAACACGGGTGGGTTTTAGTCAGTAAAGGTCTAACACACAATCTCGTTCTACCCTAGATCGGGAGAAGTCATTCTGATGATTTCACACGTCCGGTAAAGTGGGTTTTTCATCTGGAATAACATAGTAGCATGGAGTTTATAGTACAATACTCTTCGTGTACAATACAATAATGCATTCCGGGCCATGCTCAACCTGCCTTGGCGGTGTAGCGCGTCTGGCATGTTTGCCGAGAACAGAGTTGACGACTTCTATGCTGTAGTGAGAAGGCTGAGAGCATCGTTTCATGCAAGACTAATGAGCTGCAAAAACGTAATTGTAACCACGATTTTCAAAACACTATACATGACTTCTAAACATTTTATCATTGTAAATTGAAATCTGACGTTAATTTATTTGACATTTTTATTAATGAACCGAGTCTGACATTTTATTATTAATTTATTAATCTAAACCTGACATTGTATTAATTTAATTTTTGACATTTTATAAGTTATAGAATTGAATCTGACATTATTATTATCTATCTGACATTGTATTAATTGAACAAAATTTGACATTTTATAAGTTATCGAACATTTTATAATTTTTCAATTTTAATTTTATCATTTTTTCAATCTGTAAACTGTCTTTTTAATATGGGTTTTTTAGCCTGAAATAAATGAATTTATTATTATTATTATTATTATTGTGACCGATAATTTTGTCCCTATTATGTGGCACTTAATTTTTTTTTTATATAACTGACTAGCTTTTGCCCGCAGCTTCGCCGGCGTACATTAAATAAATAACCTATGTCACTCAAGAATAAAGCAGCTTTCTATCGGTTAAAAAATTTTAACAATCGGACCAGTACTTTCAGAGATTACCTCCTACAAATAAAACAACAAACTTTACCTTTTTATTATTAACACGCTTATATTTTGAGTTCGATTTTGACTTACTTTGGGCGATCAGATTTTCTTCAAACTTAGCACACCCATCAAAGACTGATGACAACACAATAATCCGTTTTATTTTTAGTGAAAAATAAAAATATAGTTTAAAAAAACTAAAAAAACACGCTTTCATAGCATATCAAACTAAAAAGTGTAAAATAATTTTCAATATAGGTAGAAAATAATAATAATGAACGAAAAATATTAATATCATTGTGAAAAAAGCGTGGGGTGCTCGATTTACGAAAAATATGGCACAAAACGCCCCACGCAAAATTATTTTACACTTTTTAATTTGATATGCTATAAAAGCGTGTTTTTTTTAGTTTTTTTTAAATATATTTTTTATAATATTATTGTAGATGTAGATAGGCTCACGCGGGCAAGCGATGATGTAGTCGACGATGGAGCAAGCTAGCCTAGAAGTAATCTATTCACTCTCGTCTTAAATACCTCTATATTTTGGTAAGTGAAACATTACTTTTCCCGGTCTGGCTGGAGTAAAAGAGTATCAAACTTTTACCTACTGAAACTCAACTGCGTTCCTACAGTTGCCCTTTACATACCAGGGCAAGGTGCAGTCAAGCCCAAGTCGTCGACGGCGCGCACTGTTCCCGCGCGCCTCAAGGAGTTTTCAGCAACAGCAGGGACCCAGCCGGGTCGAAGCCTACTGGGGCCAGGGTTATCCGAAAGGGCGCTCGAGCCCCGGTATGAAGGCTAGAAGGAACGGGATGGGTCTTTTAGTCAGTAAGAGTCTGACACTATCTCCCGCTCCGCCCAATGGCGGGGGATGTCAATGCATGATTTTCCCACCATAAAAAAAGGGCAAAGTGGGCACCATAAAGTAGGCGTGAGCGAAGTGGGCTCTCGCATACGGCCTCGCACTCAAACGGGGCTCGCGTTTGCGAGGGCAATAAAGACGAGGGTTTTGTTTTATAATTTTTCTTCTTTTTTTTTATCGCACTTGATCATTATTTCTCCTGATGGTAAGCGATGATGTGGTCGAACACTGGGTTGCGACAGTCGCTGTCTCGTTTTCCAAGGCCTCGCTGATGCGCCTTCACCCAAGTATAAATTAGTCCACGCTACGCCTCTGGCAAGAAAGAAAAAGGAAGAAAGAAAACTATTTTATTTGGCATACATACTCGAAGATACACACAATGTAGTAACAACATGTAGACACTAATGTTTATTATATAAAAAGAGACAAATATCAATGTGTGTCTCACGGCAAGGTGAATCTTTCCAGTCAACAGTCCAGAAACCCTGGCTGGTATTGACCCTGGAACACAAGGTACTGTCGTCCTTGGGCGCTACAGGATGACCAGTATTAACATTCTGTCTATCATCAATCCGACTGCCAAATGTATAGGATACCTACGGCCATCCATTTTAACGACTATTACAACAGGCATTTGGGCCCAATTTTGGCAGAGAACGCCTTGCTTGCCGGTGTAGCTAAATTGTTATTGGTATATAGCAGCTCGCACTGGTAAGAAAGACTATGGGCTTGTAAGCCAGTTACATAAAGTCCTAGTAGCCATTATATAAAAAAAATACGGGCTTTTAATGAAGCCCATTGTGACCGACCACGTTTTAGGGTCTAAGCAGACGGGCTGCATTTCAACTGCAATCCAACTGCAAATTGCAGTTTAAGTGCAGTTGACACGACTGCAATAGAACTGCAAACACGACTGCAATAGAACTGCACATAAACTGCTTTTCGCAGTTGGATTGCAGTTGAAATGCGGTCCGTCTGTTTAGAACCTTAGAGCCATATGTCATTACTACCACGTTTTAGAGCCATAGTCTATGCGTTCGTGTTGCCACACACGCATAGACTTTCGTCTTGAGACACTACGTGGTATGTTGGACGAGAAAATGCCGTGCACTTTCCTAAACGTTGCCTAGCTGAGTTAGATTCAACGTTGACCTCTTACCCAACTTTTTTTTATTTATGTGAAAAATCATCCAATAACATCTCCCACTCTTAGGCGGAGTGGGAGGGAGTGTCAGACTTTTACTAACTAAAACTCACTCCTGTTCCTTCTTTGCCTTCGTTCCAGGGCCTCGGAGTTAACTTTCGCACTACCCATGGCCTAAGTAGGCTTCGATCCTGCTGGGCCCCTACGGTTTGCTGACATCTCCATGAGGCGCGCGTAGAACACTATGCGCCGAGATCTACCTGACTGGACTTATAATATTAGTGTGATTACATTTAGCTTATACTGTTCCACTGATGGGAAAAGGCCTCCTTCTATTTTTCCGATTGTTCCCGACTTTGGGCCACTTCTTGCCTCATTTTTAACTAAAAAAAATACTAAACCCAATAACGGTAATTCAATTTGGCTGTGGATCAAACCGCGAGCCAGTATTGCGGGTTTACGTGTCATGTTGTGCAATATGCAGTTGCGTGCGGTGGCGTCACGCCACAGAACTCACTCTGCGTGCCATGCGGGGACTCCATCATAGCCTATAATGTATAGTAAATTAAGTACATAGATAGGAATGTAGTATGAGTGGTAGGACAACGACAAGTGAGAACAAGTAAGTTATGCATTGATCACACGTACTGAGGCGAGACAGTGCTCTCGATCGAGTACTCGGTACGTATAAACATAGCATCGAGTGCTCGGCCGAGCGCTGGGCCGAACGAATTAACCATTCCTATGTGGGTAGACATAGAACTAACTTATTTTTTAAGTGAGCTCTTAATTAAATTAATTTAAAAATAATTAATGCAATAATTTAATGAATTAAACTAGTTCAATTAATTCAAAACCGCCCCAAACTCGCCATATATTGTTTTCAAGTTCATAGTACTCATACATTCACTATCTCACAATCACATCTGAACATGGACACAAAACTCGCTGCCAGCATTGGGGATCTCGAGAAGTTGTTTGGCTCCCGCATGCAGGAGTACGAAGCTAAACTGCTGAAAGCAACATCGGGTGCAGCTTCTTCGTCATCGCCTGATATATCATCGCTTGCAAGTGAGTTCTCTGAGTTTAAGCAGTTTGTTTGCCAAGCACTATCTAAATTAAAGACACAGATTGAGCTACTTGCTGCTGGCTTTGACAGTCATGAAACTGCCTTGCGAAGAAAGGTCCTCTTGTTTCACGGTGTTCCGGAGAAGGATAATGAAAAGTTACACGATGTGGTTCAAGACTTATTAACAAACCAATTTAAATTGACAGAGTTTAATAAGGACAGCAATACTCTCCATGTTTGTCACAGACTCGGATTCTCACAGCAGAAAGCCCGTCCTATACTGGTTCGATTTTTCAAGATGGAAAGCCGACAGCTGGTATGGGAAAGCAAGAAAGCCCTCAAGGGTTCCGGGATAACTATCTCCGAGTTTCTGACTCAGGCTAGGCACCGTGTGTTTATGGCCGCTCGTAAGCATTTCGGCATGCTAAACTGCTGGTCTATGGAGGGCAGGATTATTGTTATTTGCCCAGACAAATCCCGTAGGAAGATCGAGACGGCAGGCGAACTAAACGACTTGATAGCCAATTTCCCGTCCAGCTCAGTCGACACCAGGGGCTCTGTGCAGTCTGAAGAACCTCGATCTCCAGTGGCTGCAGTATCGGCTGCGCCCGCCAAGAATATTAGAAGGACCCGTTTGCGCAAGTAGCGTGATCTGTTGCTGTTGTGGTTGTTAGTTGGTTGGCTGGATTCCTTTTAATTTTAGCCGCTTTATTCGATCTAATTTACTTCACTACTTGATCTTGCGAGCCGGTAGTCTATAAAGTTATTTTTCTCCGACACCGTTAAAATTTTGAACTCGATTTTATTAACTTTTAGCCGGTGCTAGGTTATTTTTGAAGTGAAAACTTCTTTAGCGGCGTTGAGCACTTTTTCTGTAATGGGTATAAAATCTTAAACTCGCGTCAGGACACGTGACCTGATCGAAAAAGCGTAAGACGGATGGAGAGTAGACAGCTATCCCTTATCGCGCGTTGTGAAAGGGGGCTAGACGGAAAAAATTCTCACGAAAAATTGTACCGACACTTTTACTGTCAAAATATAAATCCAAGATGGCGGCTGCAAGAAATTATCAACTTTTTCGTCATGGGTGTCGTTTTCATGGTTTTCGAGGGTGTTGAAACCGATGGTACTGTCAAAATATAAATCCAAGATGGCGGCTGCAAGAAATTATCAAATTTTTCGTCATGGGTGTCGTTTTCATGGTTTTCGAGGGTGTTGAAACCGATAGTACTGTCAAAATGTAAATCCAAGATGGCGGCTGCAAGAAATTATCAAATTTTCCGTCATGGGTGTCGTTTTCATGGTTTTCGAGGGCGTGGAAACCGATGGTACTGTCAAAATGTAAATCCAAGATGGCGGCTGCAAGAAATTATCAACTTTTTCATCATGGGTGTCGTTTTCATGGTTTTCGAGGGTGTTGAAACCGATGGTACTGTCAAAATATAAATCCAAGATGGCGGCTGCAAGAAATTATCAACTTTTTCGTCATGGGTGTCTTTTTCATGGTTTTCGAGGGTGTTGAAACCGATGGTACTGTCAAAATGTAAATCCAAGATGGCGGCTGCAAGAAATTATCAACTTTTTCGTCATGGGTGTCGTTTTCATGGTTTTCGAGGGTGTTGAAACCGATGGTACTGTCAAAATATAAATCCAAGATGGCGGCTGCTAGAAATTATCAACTTTTTCGTCATGGGTGTCGTTTTCATGGTTTTCGAGGGCGTTGAAACCGATGGTACTGTCAAAATATAAATCCAAGATGGCGGCTGCAAGAAATTATCAAATTTTTCGCCATGGGTGTCGTTTTCGTGGTTTTCGAGGGTGTTGAAACCGATAATACTGTCAAAATGTAAATCCAAGATGGCGGCTGCAAGAAATTATCAACTTTTTCGTCATGGGTGTCGTTTTCGTGGTTTTCGAGGGTGTTGAAACCGATAGTACTGTCAAAATGTAAATCCAAGATGGCGGCTGCAAGAAATTATCAACTTTTTCGCCATGGGTGTCGTTTTCGTGGTTTTCGAGGGTGTTGAAACCGATGGTACTGTCAAAATATAAATCCAAGATGGTGGCTGCAAGAAATTATCAAATTTTCCGTCATGGGTGTCGTTTTCATGGTTTTCGAGGGCGTGGAAACCGATGGTACTGTCAAAATGTAAATCCAAGATGGCGGCTGCAAGAAATTATCAACTTTTCCGTCATGGGTGTCGTTTTCATGGTTTTCGAGGGTGTTGAAACCGTTGGTACTGTAAAAATATAAATCCAAGATGGCGGCTGCAAGAAATTATCAAATTTTCCGTCATGGGTGTCGTTTTCATGGTTTTCGAGGGTGTTGAAACCGATGGTACTGTCAAAATATAAATCCAAGATGGCGGCTGCAAGAAATTATCAAATTTTCCGTCATGGGTGTCGTTTTCATGGTTTTCGAGGGTGTTGAAACCGATAGTACTGTCAAAATATAAATCCAAGATGGCGGCTGCAAAAAATTATTAAATTTTTCGTCATGGGTGTCGTTTTCATGGTTTTCAAGGCTGTTGAAACCGATAGTATTGTCAAAATGTAAATCCAAGATGGCGGCTGCAAGAAATTATCAAATTTTTCCTCATGGGTGTCGTTTTCGTGGTTTTCGAGGGTGTTGAAACCGATAGTACTGTCAAAATTTAAATCTAAGATGGTGGCTGCAATAAATTATCAACTTTTTCGATATGGGTGTCTTTTTCATGGTTTTCGAGGTTGTTGAAGCCGATAGTGCTGTCAAAATGTAAATCTAAGATGGCGGATGTCAGAAATTACCAACTTTTTCGTCATGAGTGTCGTTTTCATGGTTTCGAAGATGTTGAAATAGTGCTGTCAAAATGTACATAAAATAGGATAGTATTTTTTAGTTATATTGTATTGGCTAGACGGAAAAAATTCTCACGAAAAGTTGTAACGACACTTTTTCTATAGTAAGCTATTGTAAGCCGTGCGGCGTGCGCATGTTTCTCTGTCTTTCTCTCTTTCTCTCTCTTATAGAAAGCAAGCCAGAACGGAACTTCGTTCCATCCGGGTGTCCCTTGACACCTCAGTAGTTTTTCGGAGAGATAAACTTTTTAATGTAAAATAATTGTAATAGTTTTAAAGTGTTAAATTTTTAATGTAATATAAATTGTCATGTTTGTGTACGATAGCGCAATAAATGAATATTGTATTCTACCACATAAATGATAGTACTTTTATACTGATAAAGCAATTGGTGCAAAATTATTCCCTAACCATTCCAAAATATCAAACATGCTCAACGTTAATAATCAAGTTTTCACTTCTGCCGGCACTCCCGGAGTGCAACCCGTCTTTTTTTTTAAATTGTTTTGTTTGTAGATCGACCGGTGTCAATGTGACGGTTGTCTTCTGTCAGTTTTGACATCTGTCAGGTGACAGTGACACCACATCTCTCTCCGGGTCGTGTTACGTTTTGTTTCACGTATGTGTTTTGTTTTGTGTACTATTTCACGCGCTCGTTTATCATGTAACTGGATTAAACTTATAAGTGTTGCTTTGTATAAATACGAGTTGTAAAATTTCTGCCAATATACCAGCGAATTGGGGTGGTTTCCAATTTAATAGAAAACTTTTATTAGCGTTTTTAGTAAATAGCATTTTTGTTTTGTTTATTATTTGTAATTATTTTTATTTCTATTATTATTTAAGTATATTTATATTATGAATAATGTAGCTGATTTTAATGACAGCTTTTTTTCATGCTCTTCTTCTGATAGTTTTGCTAGTGCGGAGAGTGACTCTTCTCTTCCTCTCACTTTACATGATAAAATCTCTTCTCTTTTCTCTAATGATCCTAAAAACTTGCATATAGCTCACATAAACGCCCAGAGTGTTCCTGGTCACTATTCTGATCTTCTGGCATCCTTTAGCTGTGCTCACCTTGACGCCCTATTGATATCGGAATCATTTCTGAAGCCTTCTCTTCTCTCTACTCAATACTCACTGCCTGGCTTCGTCTTGATCCGTAACGATAGAACCGGCAAGGGTGGAGGAGGTGTAGCTATGTATATACGCGCTGACCTACCCCACAAGGTGGTTAGCTCATCCCCTTCTCTTTATTCTGAATCGGCTGAATACTTGTTTGTTGAAATTTCTGTCCACCACACTAAAGTCTTGCTTGCTGTGCTTTACAGCCCTAACCTGCACATTGACTACTTTGATTCCCTTGATTGCACCTTAAGTAATCTTTGCCCCATGTATGAGCACGTTATTTTAATGGGTGATTTTAACACTTGTCTCATTAAAAATAACAATCGCTCCCATAGACTTCTTTCACTACTTTCTTCTTTCAATCTTCAAGTTTTGCCCCTTTCTGCTACTCATTTTTCTCCTAATTGTTCACCCTCTTTATTAGACCTTATTATTGTCTCCTCTCCTAACAATGTGTCTAACCATGGTCAACTTCCAGCTTCCTTTTCTTACCATGATTTAATTTATCTTTCTTATCGCATCCGTGTTCCCAAGCGTAAACCCCAGCTCTTATTTCTTCGTAACTTCAAGGGCATTGACCTGGAGGCATTGCAGTGCGATGCTAGCAATGTCGACTGGTCCCCTCTGATAGAAACTGACGACATCGATGAAAAGGTGAATTATTTTAATGCAACCGTTCTCGGATTGTTTGACCAGCATGCCCCTTTGCGACGTGTCAAGGTAAAACATAATCCAGCTCCTTGGGTAACTCTTCATATTAAGGAGCTTATGGCTCGCAGGGATAAAGCTAGGAGCAGGTATAAGCGTAGACCATCTGAGCAGAATCTTTCTTGCTTTATTTCACTGCGTAACAGCTGCAGGCGCCTGTGTCAAGTTGCAAAGAGACGCTATTTCCACGAACAACTCCATAACCGTAGTTCTTCCGACGTCTGGAAATTTCTTAAGTCTGTTGGCATAGGCAAATCACCAACCAACCAGTGTAAGGATGTGAACCTTAATGATCTCAACTCACATTTCTCTTACCTTCCCTTCTCATTAGATCCTTGTGTTAAAGCTACGACACTGGATGGTCTTTCTGGTTTGCCGTTGCCACAGTATCCCCACTTCAACTTCAGCGATGTTACTGAGATTGACGTTAAGAAAGCTATCCTCGCGATAACTTCTTCTGCAGTTGGCTGTGATAAGTTATGCTCAAGAATGATTACTCTCATCCTTCCCTCATTACTTCCAGTCCTCACGCATATCTTCAATCACTCATTTACCTCATGCTCCTTTCCATCAGCCTGGAAACAGGCTTATATTATTCCTTTACCTAAAATTAACAATCCTACTTTATTAACTCATTTTAGACCTATTTCTATCCTCCCATTTCTTTCCAAAGTTTTTGAGCACTTAGTTCATAGACAGCTATCTCATTTCTTGGCGTCTAACTCGATAATTTCTCCTTTTCAATCAGGTTTTCGCGCGGGTCACAGTACTGTAACTGCGCTTTTAAAAGTGACTGACGATATCCGCTGGGCTATGGAAAACAAGTCTCTTACAGTCCTTGTCTTGCTTGACTTTAGTAGCGCCTTTAACTCAGTGGATTTCGATATCTTACTCGGCATCCTTAAATCCATTAATTTCTCTTCTTCCGTCTTAACCTGGTTCAATTCATATCTTCGGGGTCGCTCCCAGTGTGTTCGCCTTGAAGAGTTGTTCTCTGACTGGTGTAATCTCACTGAGGGTGTTCCTCAGGGTAGCGTTCTCTCTCCTCTTCTTTTTTCTATCTTCATTAACTTTGTTACCAGAGCAATATCTTCTAGTTTCCATCTTTACGCAGATGACTTGCAGCTTTACCGACATTTTACTATAGGTGATGCAGATTCTGCGATTGCTGCCATGAATCGTGACCTGGCTTGTATCAGCGCTTGGGCAAAATCATTTGGCCTGCAGATCAACCCAACTAAATCACAGGCCATGATCATAGGCAGTAGATTCGTCCGCAATGCGGCAGTAGTTTCTTCTCTGCAGCCCTTAGTTCTCGATGGTGTCTGTATTGACTACACCGAAACTGCAAAGGATCTGGGTGTCATCATCGACTCCAATCTTTCGTGGCGTGCGCAGGTCAATGAAGTCAGTCGGAAGGTAAATTTCTCCTTCCATTCACTCAAATGCCTCCAGGGTCTCTTGCCTTTGAAAACGAAAATCTCTTTGGCCCAAACACTTATTCAGCCGATTATAGATTATGCCGACGCCTGCTACCTGGATGCTACTGAGGAGCTATTAAACAAGCTTGAGCGACTGCAAAACTTATGCATTCGGTTTGTTTTTGGTCTACGAAAGTATGATCATGTTTCTCATCTTCGCAAGGAACTCAAGTGGCTCCCCATCCGTCTTCGCAGGAACACTCGGATTTTATGTCTCCTTTTCAACATCCTACACCACCCTTCTTATCCCTCCTACCTGCGCGACCGTTTTTCTTACGCACGCGCTAGCGACGCGCCGTGCAGATCACACCTGAGATCCCTTCTTAAATCCCCCCCTCATAAATCCAGCTACTATTCCTACTCTTTCTCTGTCCATGCAGTAAGGTTGTGGAACTCTCTTCCGCCTAACATTCGTGAGTTGAAAACTATTTCTCTCTTTAAGACTCAAGTAAAAGAGCACTATCTTTCCTCTCTTGTGTGATAATCTTATTTGTGTATATATATATATTATGTATTTTTAGTATAAGGTATATATAGTTATATAAGTATTTATTAGTTTAAGATTTCACTAACTCTACTTTACTTATTTCTGCACACTATTGTCTACATCTCTTCTGATCTTTCCTTTCGCAGGTCTGCTGGAAGAAATTTCTTCATGAAATAAGCAGTACCTTTGTACATAATTTATAATAATGTTGTATCTTCTTCTTTTTACTGTGTGTACATAAATTATAAAATAAATAAATAAATAAATAAATAACGAAGCGGCGAGACAGTAGCTCGGCTCCCGTTCTACCTACTAGGTCGAGTGTCCACCCTCCCGCATCCCCGCACTGTCTCACACGTTCACTCGGCAGCTCTGAACGAGCACTTTCTACTCGGGCACATGATTGTCAATTTGTATACTTTTAATAACCTTTTTACGATTCATCGTGTCCGAATTGTTGTCTCAATTGACTGTCAGTCTGAACTGACAGTGCCAATAATAAAACATGTGTGAACAGCTACTCGCTTGCATTACTGTCTCGGCCGAGAACCATTTTACTGTCTCGCGGGTTTATTCGGTACCTACGTGTGATCAAGGCATACGTATTCATTTATTGCGCAAAAAGTCTATAAGATATTAGAAATGGGAGTAACTACTTCACAAATGTCCTTTTGGTATTGTTTGTCAAGTCGTTGAGCTCCTCAGTAGTCCTAAGTTTGAGCTACACGAATACTGCCAAATGCTTGCACTGACTGGACAGGTCCACTCAAATCTGTGTGGTTCTTTCTTCAAAAGACCATCTGAGACATCAGCTCGCTAAGGAGGAGGCCGAACGCATCAGGCAACGGCGCTCTCGCCGCCACCGGGATTCCGATCCCAATTTCCAGCCACCGTAGGCGCGGGCTTGCGGCCTGTGAGCAATGGGTAGCTCTCTGTCCGGCCGTCCGGTAACTGTCCGGACCAAGCCCAAGTCGTCAACGGCGCGCGCAGTTCCCGCGCGCCTCAAGGAGTTGTCAGCAACAGCAGGGGCCCAGCCGGGTCGTAGCCTATTGGGGCCATGGTTATCCGAAAGAGCGCTCGAGCCCCGGTATGAAGGCTTGAAGGAACGGGATGGGTTTTTTAGTCAGTAAGAGTCTGACACTATCTCCCGCTCCGCCCAAGAGCAGGGGTTGTCATTGGATGATTTTTCCCATCGAAAAAAAAAGAAAAAATCTGAGACATTAATCTGCATGGTTCTCATAATATATGATTTGACCATTACGTGTTTACTGTATGGACTATAATTCATTAATCTCATTTTCATTCTATTGAGTCTCTAATTACGGTATTTGAAAGGTGACCGCTGAGTTTGTTTTGGTGTTTCTTCTCAGGGTCAGCTAGGAAACATCGGCCTCATCTAGTTTAAGCTGATGAAAAATAAATATGACAAGTGTTTTTTTTTTAAAACCTCGTAATCAATATCATTTTATCATAAATAAGATCACTGTCCTCCAAACTAGGAAACAGTCCAGTATCTTGAAGAACAGTAAACTTTAAATACACTGATACAGTTTTATAGATTAGGTTTATTGATAAGTGAAAACAGATAAGTAATAAGTTATTACTAATAATATACCTATCATCCCATACAGCTGATTTGAGCAAAACGCGTTTCTGATTCTTGGACTTTAAGGTTCATAGTGGTTCTAGGGCCGTCGGGTAAAAACAGCAACTTTTATGCCCTTTTGAGATTTTTTTTCTGAGTTTAACTTTTACGAAAGTTAGTTAAAAGTTTATGACAGCGCCTATCTAAAGCTCAGGTGTTGAGACTCAAAAGAATTAGAAGAAATGCGAACTCTTGAAATCATAAATCATGCCGAAAAGTTGTACTGATGAACGTCATCCGCATTACGAAGAAATTGCTGCTGTTGACATTAAAAATTACGTAAAAAGTTTCGTTCAGAATACGTTGGCCATCGCGTGTGACATTTATTTAATTAACACTGAAAGACACCTGTGACCTTATCTTGACGTGTTAAGAGGGTTTTTTTATGGTGGGAAAATCATAGATTGTCATTGATGATTGTCCGCTCTTGGGCGGAGCGGGAGATAGTGTCAGACTCTTACTGACTAAAAACCCACCCCGTGCCTTCAAGCCTTCATACCGGGGCTCGAATTGTCTTTCGAAACTAACCCTGGCCCCGGTAGGCTTCGACCCAGCTAGGCCTTTGCTGTTGCTGACAACTCCTTGAGGCACGCGGGAACAGTGCGCGCCGTCGACGACTTGGGTTCGCTCCAGACTGTTACTGGACGGTCGGCCAGCGAGCTACCCATTGCTCGCCGTCTGCAAGCCCGTACCTACGGTGTTGTGTTAAGATGGTCATTTTCCACTCGCCTATCGTCAACATCGAGCTTGATTTAAAAGCTTGTTGCTTCATCTAACGCAGTCCAACGTGATGTTTGATGAAGAGGCAATACAAAAACGTAGAGATAACGCCTAAAAACTCTCTTGGTATTCGGTAATTCCGTGATTTACTCGAATATTTAACCAAACTTGGTCCAGGAAATACACAACAATATTATTATGTAAAAACACATAGACCTGTTTTTCTCAAGTTGATTTTTATTTCAATGCTGTACATCCATCATCCGTACATCAGTCGAGAAACACGTAAAGCATTGTAGGATGATTTGCGTCATATATGCTTCTTAGGACTCTGTATCTGCAGGGTAATCAACGGATCGATATTTTAGAACTCGATTTTTTACTGAATAATTATAGTTGCTGATGTAAAATAAGCTCGAGTGTCAATATCTATTCCTACGGTAAATATAATGATGAGCTTGAACAATAAAACCTAATAATCTAATAGCTAATATTGCATAAATTCCCAAACATCCAAATGTTTCTTTTTTCCCTCTTTCTTGGAAAATAATGTGGGAGATTATTCCAAATCCTGGTAAAATTAAAATATAAACTTCTGGATGTCCAAAAAATCAATTCAATTTTTTTTTCTTTGGACTTTGATTGGAATCGATGCCAAAATAAATGTTTTTCGGGAAGAATCACCAACCCACCACCATATATTTTCTCATTCTGTCAAATCCATCCTAAGGTTGTCTAGAGGTTGTAAAATCGCTTCTAGCGATAAGACCGCCCATTGTTACATCCCATTAATTTTAAGCTCCTACTGTAATTTTTTATGGTTTACAATAAAGAGAATTATATCTATCTATCTTTTAACAGAATGTCTGGTCGTATATCATTTTCTGGCTGTCTACACTCTCTTGTCGGTTTCTTTGTTATGCAATAGGTGATGTTCAAGTGATCACGTAGATACAATTGTAATAAATTAGAGCATTTCCTCATCAACGATTACATCACTGCTTACTATCAGGTGGGGTCGCAGTTAAGCACTAGTTTATATCACAAAAAAGTGTTTTCAGTTGGAAATCATCAATTATTCCGCTCTTTTTCCGAAGCGCAAAAAAATTTGACGTAAAAAACAAATTTACAGTTTTATTTTTGTACTTCATGTGTAGTAGTGGTACATAGGCGGACTTAATGCAACAAGGCGTTCTCTACCAATCAACCTTCGGGTTAAAAAGATAACATTGTGGTTGAGGTTTGCAGAATAAACAAATAACAGATACTACAAACTAAAAAAAAAAAAAATTTCCTCTAGAATGTCGAATTGTACATTTTGGCGTATAAACCGAAGTATCTTTTTTCTCGTTAACTTACAAGTTTAATTTTTTACAGCTTCAGTTCTGAAGATATGATTTTAATTTCAACTCGATACTTCTACGCGTTTCCGAGATAAAGGATCTCGACAGATAGACAGACAGACGGACGGACGGACGGAACAACAAATGATTCTATAAAGGTTCCGTGATTTTCCTTCTGAGGTACGAAACCCAAAAAATTACAATAACAAAACATAGCAGTATAAAATAAACAGTAAAATAATAAAAATAATTTTGATGAAGAAATGACAATTACACAATAAAACATGTAATTATCATTACCTCATCAAGTTTTTTTTTTCTTTGCGGTCCTGGGCCACGGTTATAACTCTTTTGAACAATCCCACAACGCTGGCAGGCATCGGCCCGAAAGTTTAACACTTAAAGGAGTTAGGAAAAGTACTTGCTAAGCAGTTACTCTCAAGCAACATAACGTCCATAATACTATAAAGAACCACAACCATAAAAACTCACATCGAAGCCAAACTCCTATAATTCGTTTGGTAATGTAATAAAAAGGTAATCACAATCGTTTATGGAGTGTGGAGGTAGCTGAGTCGATGATCAGACATCGGTTCGTAAACGGGACGTAAAAACTGTTCGCCGGATTGTGTGACCAAACAACGAGGTGTGTAGAGATACGAAGTGAGGTATCTATTTGGATACGGTAATATCTAACGGCCTGTTTACGATCTTGGTACTGTGAGCGGTAGCTAAGCGCGGGATGGCGAGCGGTAAGAATATAATTAAAAAAAAAATGAAAATGTTTGAAGCATGCTACGAGACGCCGCTCATAGCGAAAACTCGCGCGCTTACCGACGCTGCCGCACCGCTCGCTGCGCCGCGTGCCAGGCTGTAAAGGTTGTCCCAAAAAAATCACTTTTATCGATAAAACAACCCATTGTGACACTCTATTAATTTTAAGGTTCTACAGTCATTTTATTTATGGTGTACAATAAAGAGTACATCTATCGATCTATAAGAATGTAACGGAGGAGGTTATAACGGAACCGATTTCGGAGGTGGATACAGAGGCAGAAACGTCGAATAAAATGCTTCTAAAAGTAATAAAAAATCATCATCATCATCATTTGAGACGAAAAACATCCATTGTTGGACATAGGCCTCCCCAATTATCGCTCTAACGACCGGTTCTGAACGTCTCGCATCCATCGGGTTCCCCCGACCCTCACCAAGTCATCGGTCCACTTTGTGGGAGGACTTCAAACGCTGTATCTTCTGGTACGTGATGGTCGCCACTCATAAAGATTTCGATCTCGTCGACCATCTGTTCTGCGAGTAATGTGACCTGCTATTGCCACTTACCTTAACCTTGGCTCTCCTGCGGATATCTTCATTTCTGATGCCATCACGTAAGGAAACTGCGAGCATAGAGCAACTGCGAAAAATGTTTTTAATTGAAAATGCATTTCATTCAAGATAAAAGAACTATTAAAAAGTTTTCACTGACAGCAAGATAGTAAAGATAGCAAAACTGCAGTTTCTTATGGCCGCACCAAGTTGCAGTATCTATAAAAACTCTCGTAAAATTCTATAAAATGCCATTACAGTCTACATTGTCTTTGAGTAATTAATGTTTTAATTTAGACAGCAAAACGTACGTACGAACACTATGAAACAATCACATTGTCTAATATTATAAAGCTGAGTTTGTATGTGTATTCATTACGCTCAAATGGTTGAACGGATTTGAAAAACTTTTGCAAACTCATAGACCATATTATCCTAGAATATGATACTTTTTATCTCTTCGGATATTTTTTTGTCTACATAGTGGTAGCTTTATTGATGCCCTTTTTGAAAAAATCTGCTGGACGGGGAGGCAACAAATTCTTCAAAGGCATTTTTTACCTTGCCAATTCGACGCAAATGGATTAATCCATTTGCTGCTAATTTAGCTGGGGATCGGGAATTATCAGCTTCCACAATCGCCTTTAATTCGCCATCGTCGACTAAAGTTTTAGTCAATCGACCACGGGGTTCATTTCTTAAGTCGAAATTTCCAAAACGGTAGCGGGCAAACCAAGAACGGGTGGTGCGATCGTTCGTAGTGTTCTTCCGTATACGTCGCTGATGTTGCGTGCCGCTTCTGCTGCCTAGACGGTGCTCATTCTCTCAATCACTCAAATTTTGAACGTATCCATTATGACGAAAAACATACA
This sequence comes from Mythimna ferrago, assembly GCA_910589285.2. Classification (NCBI taxonomy): domain Eukaryota; kingdom Metazoa; phylum Arthropoda; class Insecta; order Lepidoptera; family Noctuidae; genus Mythimna; species Mythimna ferrago. The sequence continues at coordinate 24,455,851 of OU342680.1, read as the reverse complement.
AAGGTGATGAAAACAGAACGCTAACCATTAAACAAATGACTAATTTCTAAAAAAGAATTCCATATTTAAAAATAAAAATAATTTGAACTTAAAATTTTTAGCGCGAAAAAAGAAAAAAGTGGACTTGATATCCAGTTTAACAGAACGGCGCCGGTATCGTGTTCCACTGTGAGTACCTATCACGTATCACGTAACCATCCTCGGAAATTTCGATATACGACACCTTTCGGCCAAAACCTACTTGAGAGGGTACCAAGAAGGTCTGTAGATGGTGGGTTGGAACTCGTATCACGAACGACTTGAAGGACAAGAAGTTGAAGTATGCTTTTCAAGTATAATGTATTAGAACCGTGTAAAATTCACTTACTGTCTTTTTATTATTGATATAAACTAGAGTTTGACTGCGATCCCACCGATGATGATGGTAAGCAGTGATGCAATCGTTGACGGTGAGGCGCACTAGTTTATTAAGAGCCTATTCACTCTAGCCTTGAAGACACCTAAATAATTATAATCGAACGGGAAGACCGCAGCTGGCAACGATAAGGTCGGCCATGGAGCACGATTGCTTAAAAGTCTGTGTTTCTTGATAGCCCCTAGGTTGTAGAGCTCCTAGATTGTTGTACTCCTTAGCTGTACGCACAAAGAATGTGTTCCCAAAACATTTTTGTGTGCTTATGGGGTAGACATTCCACCCAGTAACTTGTCCTGCTCTGGAGCAAGAGGGAATGTTAGATTTTTAATTACTGTAATCTACATGTATTTCAGGGCCACGATAACTCTTTCGAAAAACTTAGTAGAATACTTATACTTTTTTTTTGTTGGAAAATCATCCAGTGACTTCTCCCGCACTTGAGCGGAGCGTGTCAGACTTTTACTGACTAAAATCTACTCCTATGTTCCTTCTTTGGATTGCGTTCCAGGGCTCCGGGTTTTCCTTTCAGAAGCGAACTTATGGCCTCAGTAGGCTCGACCCTGCTGGGCCCCTGCAGTTTTGTTTACATCTCCTTGAGGCGCTCTTGAGACACTACGCACCTACTAATACTATCCGTATAGGTACTACAAATAATACTATCTATACCTTACTAATACAATGATACTGACTTAAATACTACGGAGTTTTAACTAAATTATTTCGTACCTCCACAACCCGATGGTATCTACACAAGGTACGTTTTACGGTCGCCACGCGACACGTGTTCGTTAAGCGCACGTTACGTCGACGTAAACAGATCGTTCCGTGGTCGTTACGTCGACGTCGCGTAGACGTCTCACGTACCTCGGTGTGACTGTAAAACTTAATAGTCCCGATATTTACTGTGTTATTGTGGAACGATAAAGGTTTTCGTAGCTTTTGGCTTCCCGTATTGGTGATGGGTTTTATGGTAGTGCGGTGTTTGGTTAAGTGGTTTTCACTAGTATTTTTGTAAGATAAGTAGCTTCTTTCTTTATAAGCAGCTTCACCCGCGTACCTACAGAAAATATTATAGCCTATATCACTCAGGAATAAAGCAGCTTTATATCGGTGAAAGAATTTTAGCAATCGGACCAGTAAAACTAAATGCATAAGATTTTCCTTACCAAATGTCAAAAGTAGTGATTGTGACATAGTATTGAACAATGAGAAACTAGAATTTGTTGATAAAACAGTTTTCTTGGGGATTACGCTTGACTCTAGGCTACAATGGGGTCCTCACTTAACATCTCTTGCAGGACGGCTTAGCTCGGCTGCATATGCTGTTAGAAAAATCCGCCAATTTACGGATGTTGATACTGCTAGGCTAGTCTATTTTAGTTATTTTCATAGTATCATGTCATACGGTATTTTACTGTGGGGACGGGCTGCAGACATCGAATCAATATTTATATTACAGAAAACAGCCATCAGAGCTATTTACAATCTCCGCCGGTGCGATTCTCTAAGGGAACTGTTTAAGGATATTAACATCATGACGGTGCCTTGTCAATATATATATGAAAACATCATGTACGTTAGAAAAAATCTTCATCTTTTTAGCTAAAGAGGCGATAGACATAACTATGTTACAAGACATAGGGACCAATTAGTTCAACCAGGCTTCAGATTGGCTAAAGTGGCCTCTTCTTTCATGGGGTACTGTTTAAAATGCTATAATAAAATACCTTCCCAAATATTAGAACTTAATGAAACGAAATTTAAATCTTGTATTAAACGCACACTATGCAGGCAGGCATATTATAAGTTGGAGGATTATATTCAAGATAAAAATGCTTGGCTCAATGCTGGTCCAGCTCCACTACCACTTGGGTGTATTGATTAGTTTGATTAGATTGATTAGTTTGGAAACCATTATTTTTATTATTATTTTTGTAATTTGAAAACACTTTTGTTTTTTGGAAACCATAGCATTGTTTAATGTAGCAGCACTTTTTTTTTCCAATTTGTAAATGTGAAGTACCATGGAGCATTTTTATTAGGTTACATCTTTTTTTTTTTTTGACATTTGAGCATGGCAGTTGAGAGTTTGTCATGCTCACTCTAATGTCTCGCTGTTGGTGGCACGTGTTATTGGGTCATTCGGTTCCCTTAAAAATGGTTGAGCTGAGTGGGGCTGATGCACGCGTCATGCTCGTGAACGGGTGCCGTCAGTTGAGACTGGTCATCTCTTAGCTGCCAGTGGCTTAATTCAGTTTGTATCTTTTAATTATTATTATTTTTTATTTTATTATCTACATTGTGCTTACACAATAGAAGCAACATGAAAATTTGTAACCAAGCATTATATGTAACACATAATATGATTTAAAAGAGTGTCCATGGAGTTTCTTGCACGTTCTTCTCCATAGAGACCTACTTTTTGGAACGTGCAATTTAGCTTCACTTTTCTTGGACTGACCGACATTTGACTATTCAAAAGTGCCTGCAAATGGTCTATTTGAAATAAATGATTTTGATTTTGATTTTGAGTACCTACTTTCAGAGATTACCTCCTACAAACAAAAAAACAAACTTTACCACTTTATAATATTTGTGTAGATTGGCTCGCGTTTGAGCACTATCTCACCTGCTGGTAAACGATGATATGGCCGACGATGGAGCAAAAAATACCAATGTATTTTTTCTTAGTTATTGTAAAAAATACTAATCGATGATTTTAAAGTCATCAAATTACCTAGGTACTTCTCCCAATCTGGGTGAAGGAAGAGGAAATGTCAGATTTTTAATGACTTGTAGCAACATCTATGACGCCGCATTGGAACTAAAATTCAAAATCCTGCATCGCGATTAGAACGATTGCGATTTTTTATTCTGATTTTAATTTATATTGATTTTAATTCATATTGATTTTAATTAATTTTATTTTAATTTATTGACTTTGTTTTAATTATTTTGATTTAATGTATTTGATTAGGTTTAAATTTTATGTTATTGGTATTTAATGTGTTATAATTATGAGAACGGGTACTTTGACCTGAGTAAAAATTATTATTATTATTTAGAACATATAATAAAATCCGTAATCAACCATCAGGTAGTGGCATCGGTTTGATGACCTACCGCGATCCACTTTACGACCTAAACTGAAACTGTTACTAACTATTAAAGCGATGAAAATCCTCTTCTTTTCAACGGAGGTTTGTGGGACTTTGCAATAAACAAAAAAAAAAAAAATAGCACCAAAGACTAAAACCTGACATGACACAAATGGATTTACCTACTTTACATACTCAACTCATAGAGCTAAATAAAACTAATGAAGACTCCTAAGTCAGACGTGCACTATTATAAACCCTATTCTTCCCCAGTCATACAATTACAACACAATTAAGTCCAAGCACTCATAATGAACTGCAGAACTCGACGTGACGTCACAAGGTGTGAAGTGACTTGTTCGTTTGTAGTGGTATGAGGGAAAGTCGCACTTTTGTCGAGGACCCTTACATATACGGCGTTTAGGATAAGGAACTCTAGAACTTAGTTGTATGGGAAAGAACTCGAACTTTTTATGTTTTGCTGGGAAATGTTCGGGTTATTTCACGCGTAATTGTTTTGACCGAGGTTGTATTGCAGTTTTTGGAGGTAAGAGTGGATTTTTGGGGCGATTTGTATAGTTGAAGGATGGCATACGTAAATAATGAGATTGGATAACAAAGGTGGCTAAATAATGTATATATAAATGCTTCAGCTTCTTCCAGCAGAATCGGCTGCATCGTGATTATACAAAAATATTCCAAAAGAATGGTACACTCAAATAAAACTGGGCTCACTTGGTGGATTACGGCACATTCCATCTCCTAGAGAGGGGGCTTTAGTCCCAGCAGTATTAACACTACAAGGTTGATTACACTTATGCTCACAGTTTTGCTGAGTTTTCAAATTGAAAGCATTTTCACAGGTTAATAAACTGCAATACATACAAATGTACCTTTCTGCATATGTTGCAATAGGTAAAAAGATTACTATTCTACCAGCAAAGTTCCTTTACACTCCTTTCATATGTTTGCTGATAACGACTGGATTTCATTGCAAGTTTCTTTGTGTTATCTCTTCCAGATAAAGAGTTTTCATTCCGATGGTACGCCGGTAGAATAGCTATTGTAACTTTGTTACAACTTTGTGTTTGTTACAACAGAAGTAAAGGAGATAGAGTCTGTCTAAAAAGTGAAACGACTGGGATAATTATTAGGGCAAAATGAAATTTGATGTAGTCAACACTGGTTTAATAATCAAGGTCGATTAAGAGATTTTGATTACTGTTTACTAATAGAAGAACCTTAAAAAAAGTATCGAATATAAGTATTTTTTAACCGACTTCTAAAAAAGGAGGAGGTTCTCAATTCGGATGTTTGTATTTTTTTTTTTTTTTTTATGTATGTTCGGGCATAACTTAGTCGCTTGCCAATCGATTTGAAAAATTCTTTTTTTGTTGGAAAGGGTATACTTCCCAAATGGTCCCATAGTCACCAAGTCGGGATCTGATGATGGAATCTTGGCTAAATCAAGGGAACTCCTCAAATATTATAGGCAACTATATAGTCATTTTGATATTTTCATCAAGGAATTAAGCATTTACAGTCAAAAAGTGACATTTCATGAGGTGGAACTGGTTAAGAAGACCAGAAATTGCCAACGGAACTTCATACTCAAACAAATATCACAATGAACATAGTTAAGCGACTATGATATTACAAATAAATGAATAGTTCTGAATAGTTATATTGAAAATGGTATCATCGAAGTAACCTGATGATAGTGATGGAGCTGGAAGATAGGCACCGGAACTCCGTAATTAATCAATGTATCCTACCCGTGTTTGGGCTTATTAGAAATGTCATGAAATGCACTTTGGCTATAAGGTACTATCGAAGTGATCTGATGATGGAGCCGGAAGGTGGAAGGTAGACACGGGAACTTCATATGAAAATGATGTATTCTAGCAGGGTTTGAGTTAATTCGAATTGACATGAGAAAAAAGTACTCTGGCTGTAAGTGTGTTGCAACTAAAAAGTATGAAATAAAAAACTTTTTATAAAAAAAATATAACCGACTTCACTAAAAAAACATTAAAACGATCAAAATAATTTTAATTTCGGAAGTCGGTGTTAAATAAGGAACAAACAATAACGAAAAACACCGACTTCCGAAATTAAAATTATTTTGATCGTTTTAATGTTTTTTTAGTGAAGTCGGTTATATTTTTTTTATAAAAAGTTTTTTTAAATGATTAAATATTATACAAAATTCCCAAGTCGGTTGACTTTTTAGACAGACTATAGTGGCTTTTGATAAAGCAACGTGTATTTTTGTATATGTGTTCATAGCTGCTGCAGTATGTAGGTATCGGTCGGTTAGTGTTGTGGGGCTGCATCTGGTTACCTCACAACGAGTACCTACCTACAAACTTGGGGGGTGACCAGATGTGGCTTCAGTTATACGCGAAATTCATGAGAACGCGCTGCTGACATACTGCTATGCAGTTTTGTAGATACTATATTAAGATTATCAATGTTACAAATTAATAAAAAAAAAATATTAAAAAAAAAAAATCGTTTTTCTTTTCGAGTCGATTGTTGGACAGATTAACATCGTTGGCCATCACGGGGTGCCCGAAAGACAAGACAAGATAAAAGCCAATCGCTCATCTACGGCGTCAACTGGGCAATAAACACCGACCAACAGCAGGTATCTGTAAAAACCAATTAGTGGCTCTGACTGCTATGCCGGAGGTCGTGAGTTCGATTCCCACCCAGGGCAAATGTTTGCGTAATGAGCACGATCATTTGTTCTGTGTCTGGTTGTAATTTATCTGTAATATGTATGTATTTAGAAATATAAAAGTGTGTTTATCAGTTGTCTAGTACTCAAAACACAAGCAGATTTGCTTAGCTTGGAGTTAGACGGCGTTGTTGATAGTTGTGGAATATTATATTAATATAATATTATTTTTATTAATATAACTGTCCTATGCTTGTGCGTTAACAACTCAAGTGAAAAAACCTGCAAAATTGTCACCACTTAAAGATGAACACCTCAAAAAATGACATAAATATTACACAGTTTTATCCGCTACCATCAAATATATTATCTCTTCATCACACTGACAAACGACTTACAAACTACCATACGTTATGTTTCCCACTTGTGCAAAGTTTTTTCTATTAAAACAAGTTTTGAACTAGCCAGGTATTGTAGAAGTTAAATTCGTCTCTCACCACTAGTCGGCTCGGGGGAAATACACCAAGTTAATGCAATTTAAACATTTATTCATATTCATATGCGGGTATAGAGAATTATTTTTTACAATTTATTTCAGAGCAGAATCATTGCTGGCCGTACCTAGTGATTGGATGTCGGTATAATTGGGGTTTGTAGTGAAATTCGTCGTGTCGTTTTTGAGTTTATTTTTTAAATATTTGTAATATTTTTATTTATTTTACTTATTTTTCAGTGCGATTCTCGTGAATTTGGAGTTGAAGTTGCAAGCTCTATTCGAGATAGGAATAAGATTTTTTTTTAATTCAGGGTAACATATTGGTATATTTTTGAACTGGTAATATGATTTATTGGTAATATTAAAAGAACTTGAAGGCTGCCTAATTTAAATGGGTCTGTGCAAGACATGTCTATCGCATGCCCTGATAATAATTGACAATGTCAATATTGACAATGTTAATATTTCCCAAAACTAATGAAAACAATTACAGTCAAAAGTTGATATTTATATTTACGTCAAAGCTGAATAACATTCTCTCCTACATTCATAATATAAAATATTGATGAGGGCAAAACAAAGAAGTATGGCGGCTTATTCTCATGTTCTTACATTTTGGGAGGTAAGTAGTCATGACAAGGGTGGAATGTGCGAATGTCATAAACTTGTGAAAGGTACAGATATTGAATAATATATTATTTTACATGAGTCTCGAGTTTGTGCGTTGATTTTTCCTGATCAGCGACTTTGTTTTTGGTTAGGATTTGATAAACAGGAAAAGTTGTCAGTTTTTTCGTTTGAGGTAAAAATTATTTTATTACCCGTATATTATAAATGCGAAAGTTTGTATGTATTTCTTTGCGTGTGTATGTTTGCTACTCACTCACACGCTCAAACAGTAGAACTGATTTACATGAAATTGAGTACATGGGTGGACCATGTCCCAGAATAGCACATAGTTGCATGCTTTTTACCCCGGGAGTCTCTTCCTTAGGATATTTTTTTACTCTCCTATGGGCGAAACCGATGTCAAGGAAAAGTACGATTATAATGTTGCGATGAGCCACTGATATAAATCTTGTTAACAAAATATGGCCAGGCATATTTTAACTATGTCCAAAAGTGGACGTGTATCGGCTGAAATGATGATGATGATGATATTTTAACTACTCAGTGGTTCTTTTAAATCACATGTCCTTTCTAAGTTCGTCTTGGACATCACGGTCATCGGTGCCCCTTGACGTTATAGATAACTGGTTTTTGATTTCGGCTTCGCACACATGAATTTTGGAAAAAGTAACATAACTATTCTAGAATATAGTAGATGGTAGATCTAAATGTGAACACTGCTGAACTTATATTTTTCATTTGGTAACACTCTTCAATGTAGATGTATCTAGAAAACAATCAAGAATCAAGAACAGTTGGAGGTAGTATTTAATAAGTTAAATTGTATAACATGTGTCTTAAAATAATTCTATTAGCAGCTGACGCTTATTTTCAGACTGAGGTATTCGAAACCTTATGATACACGTCCTAATATAATAATATACCCCTTCTCTCTCCCCATAAAAGAAAATAAGCGACAAAATACCTCATACATAATACACGCATGTCAAGGGACTATACTCTTCCCTGATGAATCTCTGCATAATGCAAATACCACCTGGGTTTCCTCTGGGCTCTATCAAGGGACCAGTTTTATGGTGAAACTTAGTAAGCAGGTTGGTGTCATAAAAACTATTTATTCTAATGGATGCGCTTGTTTAGGCAAAGGATGTAAAACTGGTGTGACAAGGATGTATAGGAGAGGGTAGTGGCTTAAGTTTTATTTTGGAGTATTTTTTTTATTGGTTTTATGTGATTTTTGTGGCAATGATAGACATTACCATAGCTGGCACAATATAGCTGGTACCATCGCGGTCATTTCTGACTGATCACTTAAAAAAAATCGCTTGAATCCTGCAGCGCGGCGTCACACCAAACCCTTTGAAGTTTTCGTTTCGTGCAGTGGTCAGGTGGAAGTGTCTTTAATGGTACCTACCACATTTTACATAAACAAATGATATTATTATTAAAAAATTTTAAACGTTACATTATTGAAAAAAAATATGGAAATAACGCTTGTCGACAATTTCTTTTTTATACTTTTCATTGAAATAGTAATATTTGTTATTTGTTATTAAATGTAAAATATTAATATTAATAGTTAATAGTAATATTTGTTATTTTGGTGTTTAGTAAAGTAAAACATATTATACTTTATTATGCACCATACAAACTTTGGTACCTACCTATAGATAAGGCATTAAGAAAGGATATAGGATACATACTTTCCATCTCGGGGTTCATTCTCTTTGGACACCAGCTAAACCGCTGGCCGAAGCCATTTTTAACATATTTATAACTACTACCTTGGTATAGAATTAAAGCAGGTTAGTACATATATTAAAACATAATCACCTCTATCTAAATTCACCTAAACTAAACCACTATTTCTTCAAAGAACAGAATAATAAAAATCACTATTCGAATCGTAACCCAGCAATACATCGGTGGCGACAGCCAGACTTTCAGTTAGCACTAGATGGAATTCTAAAACAGCTTTCAGGAAGCCTTAAAGAAGGCAAAGACATGAATACCGAAGCCGGGCTTACGATCGACTTCCATTCGGACACGTATTGTTCGAATGTCATTATTAGTTTTTGGAATTGAATTGTTTTGTTTGTGTTTGAATTGATAGTAGCTTTTAGTGATAGTGGTACGAATATTTGGGTGTATTGAAAGAATTGAAATTTTTATATATACAATATAACTCCGTTTATATTAAGAAAAAATAAGTAAGGAGTAGTTACTACTACTACTTACTTATTTAAACCGAGAATTAACTTACTAACACTACTGTGTAAGTAAGTTAATTCTCGGTTTAAAAAAAGGTTTTAAAAATCGATTTAAAAAAATAGAACGTAGCCATTTTTATCCATTGATCAGATTAATTTAAAAAGAAATAATAAATGAAATAAAGTTGTCTATTAATAAAAAAAATCTTTGAACCATTTTCAAAAAAGGAACATGTAACAAATGGCTTTGATAAATAATAAAAAAAAAACTCTTAAGAAGGTAAGCATGTTCATACTTACATATTACAATTACGAGTACATAAATCATTAAAAAATCTTAATAACCCCACTTGATATACAATCTAAAACTCACTGAAGCAAAATCAAGTAAATTTCAAATCTAACGAGTTGCCATTACCCGCGTTAGATCTCTGAAAAACCAATTAGGTAGGTACCCTACTTTAGAAATAAACGTTTTAAAAAATTATACATAAATAACATACTTAAGTCTTTTATGTAGACTTTAAAAGAATAATTTATTATGATTCAAATATTTTATAAATATCATTATGCTTTTTCATTTTGCTTTTTGCTCTAAGGTGGAGCGAGAGGACGTGTCAGACTTTTACTAACTAAAATTCACCTATGTTCCTTCAATTGACCTTTGTGTTTCAGGACCGCGAGAAGCCTTTTCAGAAATCAGAAACGTTTATTTCAAATAGACCAATTATAGGCACTTTTGAAAGTCGATCAGTCAAAAAAAAAAAAAAAGTAAAGTTATACGTAAATTGCACGTTCCAAAGCGTAGATCATTATGGAGAAGAACGTGCAAGAAACTCCATAGACACTCTTTTCAGAAGTTTTCTCATGGCTCTAGCAGGTATCGGCTCTGCTGGGCCCCTACGGTTTTGCTACAGTATTTCACTTTTGTCGCTATCTTCGTTTTGTCCTGTAATCTGTAACTGATGTTATTCCAAATAAACTTTATTATTATTATATATCGTTGGGACGACGTCCGTAAGCTTGCGACTATGGTGGCCGGAGATCGCTCTGCGATTCCCGGCGCCCGGGGCGTCTCCAGTCACGGCGGGTGGGCGTGTAAATATACGTTCCTGACTCTTGCGGTCACCTCCTTCGCTAGCATTATTGTTTTGCTCTATGTTGGGGCGTAGATTAGACTTTAACTGACTAAAATCCACATTTGTTCTTTCATTTGCTCTTTACGTTCTAGGGTCACGGTAACTATCAAATGTTCCCGCATCCCAAAATATCATATTGATATTTCGGGCTGGCTAGGCTTAAAAAATGGAAAATTGTTGAAATGCTCGGCTTGTTTTAATATGAGAAAGCAGGTTTGTTTACAAGGGGAAATTTAAAAAAAAACCCCTCATGAATCATGATAAATCGATGGTTTTATGTGCGATCGTATGATATCATCGATTGGAAGGGTTAGAATCGGTTTTAAAAATGGCATTATGGAAGCTTCCGTTATTTTGATGAAATTGTTTATCTGTGCTTTTGTGGAGCTTTGTATCAATACGATTCTTTTTAACCGACTTCAGAAAGGGTTGTATGTTCAGCTGAATGTATTTTCTTTTTTTTTGGTTAAAAAAGGTTGTTTTATACTAGGAATTACTCCTGTATCGTGGGTGCCTTCACAAACATGAAAACTCATATACACAAGACACTAAGACCCGAAACAAATATCTGTAGGCCACATAAATATTTGTTCCGTGCGGGAATCGAACCCGTAATACTCAGCGCAGCAGCTAATCGCTTAACCACTGTGCCAACTTCTTCGAGTGCAATTTAGTGGCTGTTTTAATTATTTGCTGATTGATTCCTAATGGACATTAAGATTTAAAATTGGTGTAGTTTTGTATAAATGTCTGTACAACTGGATAATATGTGAAATCATTGAAACAGGTGCAATTTTAGTAAAATAGAGCTTTCTTTTTCCCCTGTGTAAACTTTTACCAACTCCTTTTAGCTCGAATTTCAAGTCAACTTCAAATTCCGAAAACCTAAAAATATTTCAAGCAAATACACCTTTTTGTAATAAACAACAAACAACACCAAAATAAATAAATATTTACCAAGCATATTTCCTAAGCACAAAATAAATGCACGCTCGCATAAGGCGGGGAGCATACACGCGCGCTCACTTAAGCGACTAGTTTCTTTAAGGGCGCAGTTGGCCTCGACGCTAGTCGCTCTACAACGGAATTAGAAGCGACTCCAGTCTCCACGTCCACATCGCTCAAGTGCCGGACGTGTGCACTAGCGTTTACGTTATTAAAATTATGTATGTAGTTGTGGAGAATGTTCCAGTCTCGAGTATACTGCATGGAGAAAGTTTGTTTATTAAAATTGTGCTGAAATAAAATAGGAATCTGATAGAGTCGTGTTAAAAAGAGATATGTTTATTTTTCTGTTCGACAGAAAAATATTTTTAGTAACTATCCCATTGGCGTAACAGAAACCATCAAACAATTTTCAAGGAGTGGAATTCCCTGATAGCTACAACCTAGGGGTCCTTAAGTCAAGAGTGAATAGGTTACTTCTAGGCAAGCGTGCTCCATCGTCAGCCACATCATCGCTTACCATCAGGTGAGATAGTGGTGAAACGCGAGCCTAGCAATAATTATAATAAAAAAATCACCATCATCATTTTAGCCAAGACGTCCATTGTTGGACATAGACTTCTCCCAAGCGTCGTCACACTGACCGGTCTGTGCGTCTCGCATCAATCGAATTCCCGCGACTCTTATGCCTTGATCACACGTAGCGTGTAAAAGGGCGAGACAGTAAAATGTTGCTCGGCCAAGACAGTGATGTGAGTTGTAGAGATAAGCGCTCGGCCGAGCACTCGGTGCCGTGTTTACACGTACCGAGTACTCGGTCGAGAGCACTGTCTCGCCCGTTTACTCGGTACGTGTGATCAAGGCATTACCAGGCCATCGGTCCACCTTGTGGGAGGCCCACCAAAGCTGCGTCTTCTGGTACTCGGTCGCCACTCCAGAAATTTTCGGCTTCATCGACCATCTGTTCTGCGAGCAACGTGCTTTGCCCACTGTTATTTAAGTTTGGGGATTTTTAGGGATAGATCAGTAACGTTGCTCCTACGGATAATCTTTAAAACTATCAATATTTACAGTTTGTTTCCTAAAAATGGTGTTAGACGTTCTTTCCCTTTAGTTTAATTGCCAAGTGGCAGTTTGACTACAGTTATTAAGTAAAAGCTTTTGTGTTTAATTATTTTCAAAATGCAGTAAAAAAGTGAAGTTAAAAACAAATATTATTAGAATGTCCTTCTTAATAATATTTGTTTTTTTTTTATTTCAGTTTTTTATTCACATGCACAAATTAAATGGATTGCATGGTTCATTTTACTTATTTAATGCACACAAAATACACATAATATAGATTATGTTTTAACTTAATGAGTATACGAGTCTCATGATCCAAAATTGGGTCCTATTTAATTAACACTAGATTTTAAGTTCATAAAAAAAAAATATTAACATTTGTAACGTATAATTTAAGGGTAATGGAATAAACGGCTACATTATTATTATGATAAAAAACAGTTCCATAAACAATGATCCATTGTTTCCCCCCTAATAATTCATCCACCACAACATAAACGCCAGTGGCTTACGATATCACAGTACGAAATACCTTTTCTTTAAGAGAGAACAATAAATATTAAAGCTTACCTCAGACGGTTTATCGCGCATAAGGCGGGAACCGTGAAAAACGGATAAATGTAGGATCCTTCGCAAATCCCGTTGCCTGGGAAGTTTTGGAGCGATACTTGTGTGTACCGGGCTTATGTTGTGTGGTGAAGTCTTGATCTGTGCCCAGGGCTGGCGAGATTATATGTCTTAAGAGCACGGCGACAGATGAATTTTTCATACAAACGTAATACCACGCTCATTTGCAATTGGAGTATATATCCAACATATTATGATGTTATTCGGTTATAGACGATATTTATCTAGGTTCCTACATCTTTCTTTTTAAAAAAAACTTGCCTAAAACGAAATTAAAGCGAATTATAATTCGCACTTTTTTACATCGTAAATGGCATGTTTTCATTTGACTTTTCCTGTATTAAAAATAACAATATGTTCAATATTCTCAATGTAGGAACACAGATTATATTATCAATTTACAAATGATAGAAAACAAATTGAAAAAACATTAAGTTTTCATTCATCATTTTTGGTATTACGAAACACGTCCAATTTATCGCAAATTTCCAAGAGTTACTAGTGCTATCGCGGCAAGCGGGATATCAGTGTCATTGTGTGCGTGCTGTCATTACTTCAGTTGCGTTCATAGGTCGAGTTATAAATTTTATTGTAATATTTTTGACACTATTGACTTAAATTAAATAGTACGTCAGCATTTAAAGTTTAATAAAAGGAATACAGAACTCTTGAAGACATGTCAGACTTTAGATGACTAAAAGCGCCGTCAAAAACCCCTTAAAAAAAGAGTAAAAAAAAGCGCCGTTGACGATTTGGGTTCGGTCCAGATGGTTACCGGATGGCTGGACGGCGATTTCAAGCCCAGGGTGGCTAGAAATCTGGGTCGAGATCCTGGCTGCTGGGGCGTCAGGGTATTCCCTCGTCCATGCGGCCGCCTTCTTCGCTAGCATTACTGTTTCGCAGAAAGAGGGCTCGGCGCGAGAGGTCGTTGCCACCGATGGCCCCCACGAAAACGCGGCGGTGTTCCGCCTAAACGGGGCACATATGTACATCTCTACCGTATGCTCCACCGTATCCTTCAGACCGTCCACACAATGGTGATAACCAGGCGTTTCTTCCGCCTAAATCCGACGCAGGAGCCTCCCGTACTTGCCATGTCCGGTGAGTATTTGCGTTACGACAGTCGCTGAGATCCTGCCGGAACTGTCTGCCTTACAGCGACTTGTCGTGGTAGCGGAATTTCGCCCCAGGGTTGCATCTCCACGTGTAAATCATGCTTATGCGTGCAAAGGACTGTTGCCTCCACATTCCATGGTAGCAAGCCTGCAGGAAACCATGCGGGTATATTGCAGGAAACCGTACTTTGTCTTTGAACCATTAGGATGGCTATAACTCCCTGGCATGCGTTCAGCTTGGCAACTGACCACTTTCGCAGCGACGGCACTCCATAAAGGGCCATGGACCGAACGATGCCTGCGTAGAGCCTCCAGCAGGAGGCGTCTGGACACCCCAGGTTGGACAGGAGCCGCTTGAGTGCTTCAGTCTAATCCAGTTTGAAAGAAAGAAAGAAAAATAATTTATTTGGTACAGCACAAGGCGCAACACAAAATAAACAATAAGTAACACGTTTGGGAACCAGACGTCGGAAGTGCTCCTCAAAATACCATCGGCTGTCGAGGACGAGTCCCAGATACTTGTAAACTTTTATTGTAATTTGGGAAACCGGCGGTGGCTCGTTCCGAGGGCCATGAAAGCACATGCTCTCGGACTTGTGCAGTGCCATCTCGAGTCCCAACTGCTGGATCCTCTTCACGACTGTTGCAACTCTGCGTTGCGGTTCAGGACAGGGAGCAGGGTCCTTGCAAGTGAGCCTGTGGCTAATTGGACGCGGAGATGGGAGCAGGAAGAGAAGGCGATGGAACTTCATCGATTCCTCCCCGACGTGGCGGTTAGGCTCAAGGCAACTTGGGTCGAGCCGGACTACAAAGTCTCGCAGATCCTGACTGGACATGGATATTTCTGGAAGAAACTGTATGATATGCGGTTATGTGAGGTTAGCGTGTGCTATTGCGGTGATGAGGACGAAAATTTTGATCACGTTCTGTGGCGATGCCCCCCTTATGACGAACAGCGACGAAATGTGATGGACAGGATCACTCGCTTGGATGAGAGACCGGCTTACTACTGCAATCTCATGGCCTCAAAAGAGTTCGAACACGAATGGCTCAGACTAAGGAGTAAGCAGGCAGCGAACCCGTACTATGTGTTTGTCTTACCCACGTGAGGGGGGACCGTTAGTATGCCGCCCCAGGATGGGGAGAAAGGCAACATGGGGACAAGACGAAGAAATTTGTAAAGGAGTCAAGAAGCGGCTGCGGTGATAGCGCGCTCATATTTATATGGGTGGGCTGTGTCCGCAGCCGTCTCATTTCAATTCGGCCCATATGACATGATGTCGGTGGGGCCAAGGCTGGTTGGAGGTTGTTGCAACCCTGCGTTCCGCTAGTTCGACCGCCGCCTGTTACGACTCTCCCTTCGTTAGGATCAGCATGTCGTCTGTATAATAGACCACGCTGACCCCGTTGGGGAGGTCGCATAGCACATAGTATGCAAATATGGCTACAAAAAACGGTGACATAAAAATATAAACTACACTACAACTAGTGGCGGAGCCATGGGCGGATGAGAATGCTCCCCTTTTGACGGGAATAGAGCGTTCATCACACCCTTCATAAACAGGGGCCGGTACTCTGTGTCAGCGGGAGAGCCCAGGTACGGAGCTTGTTACGCACTATTTCGTAGGGTCGTCCCCACGGGTCTCTGTTCAGAGTCCCCAGCTACACGTCGCGGGCCTCCAGTTTGGCCAGCCGTATCTCCGCTCTGAAGGTGCGCTTCGCTGTTCTTTATTCCTCGTACGCACCTGGTACGGGTGGAGCCGGATCTTGCGGATGGCCAGTTTGGCTTTTGCAGGGAGCGCTCTATTTGGACCCGGTATCACCAGGTGCCGGTCTACCTCATTCGTGTGATCGAGGCCTACCTGAAGGACAGGTTCATTATCTGCCCTGCTCACCGTGGAGAATGGAAACGCCGAGAGATGTCGTGCGGTGTTCCCCAGGGATCGGTACCAAGATATGGGTCGGACTGTTTTTGGTACTTGTCCTCGACAGCCGTTGGAATTTCGAAGAACACTTCGGACGTCTGGCTCCCAAACTGGACCGGACTGGGGCTGCCCTGAAGCGGCTCCTACCCAACATAGAGGTCCTTAGCCCTTTGCCGGAGGCTCCACGCAGCATTGTTTGGTCCATGGCTCATTACGGAGCGCCGGTGTTGGCCCCATTGCTGTGAAAGCGACCGGGGGCAAAGCTGAACGCATCCCAGAGGATCATGGCCATCCAAATGGTGCGGGGATACCGCACGTTCTCCAGCGAAGCGACGAGCCTCCTTGCTGGTCTGCCACCATGGGATCTAGAGGCAACAGTCCTTGCACGCATGCACAATTTGCGCATGGAGTTGCAACGCCGGGGTAAAAAACCACTGACGAAGGCGGTCAGAGTACCGGCGGGATCTCGGGGCAAGCCATAATTATGGCGATAAATCCAATCTTTGAGGAGTGGGTGAATAGACGTGGAAACATCCTCACCTTCCGCATGACGACACCTCACCTCGTGGTAAGTTATCATTGTGTAGACCGCCCGGAGGACAGGGTGGAGCATACGGCGATGGTATGCTCCACTCAGGCGGAGCACTGCCGCCGCGCCGTGTACTCGTGGGAGTGACCCTGGTACAAGCCATGGTCCGGAATGTGTAGCCGCTAGCTTGCCCGCGCTCCGCCGCAAACCTTATCTAAATTGCCCGCCACTTGAGACGTTTTTTATGGCCTCCCGCCGCGCGGGTTCGAATTTCAAATAAACAAACCATTGAGCGTCAAGATGTTATTATAACTCGTAAGTGTTATGTTTTTTGTTTATAGTATGAATGAGTCGACCTATTGAAGTGCTTTGTTGATGTTTCGTCGAGTACGGAGTCGAAATATGATATTGTAAACACAGAGATAAGCGCTTTTTAAGAACGACTTGTTTTTAAAAAATCATATCTCGAAATCTAAAGCGATGACATAGTGTTTTTTTTTTTTAATTACAATATTTAGGGTATATAGATTAAGAAAAAAAATAATACCATACACCCGTCCATACAAAATAATTTATTTTTGAGCCCTTTTATTTTGCATAAACATCTGGCGGCGCGCGCCGTAAAACCGTTAAATTTTTCGTGTTGATTTACAGTTAAACTTCACATTTAGGCCTAGAATAAAAGTAATACAATAATGTAGGTAGTCTAATATTCTTACAAAATAAACAAAAGTCATAGCGATAGCGTTTACCTTTGCTGAGAAATACGACAATTACTGACAACAAAAAATTCAAATTTTTCGCGAAACCGTATCGCCAAGTTTCGGGTTTTGACGAGTAAATTTCGTGTTTCATACTAAAAACTTTACTTCTACGTATTAGTTGTTAACTTACCTTGAAAATAAAACAAACACTAAGCAAATCGAGCCACTTTAACTATTTAAACACACTTTGTTTACACAAGCGTAAGCTGACACTGACAATTACGCAACATTCAACTTTTTTTGTCAACTTCAACTTTTTTTTTAAATTTTTTTTTATGGTTTGGATACACGGTTTGATTTTTTTTTGGTTGAAAATGTTATAGGGAAGCGAAATAAATTTATACACATAGACTACAGACGAAAACACCAAAACAGAATAATTTCATAGCTAGTTTGCCCCAATGTCGACTTGTTCATACATATATGTAGACTAGTAGTCTACATGGGCAATGTGGCGTTTTTTCAAATGTAGACTAGTAGTCTACATGGGCAATTTAGCGGGTAGGAATGGCAGGTGGTCGGCTTCTTCTACGAAGCAGTTATGCTAGTAAAGGAGACAGTCGTACACGTGAGGGAACATCATTCCTCACGCCCCAGCCACCGGGATCCTGATCCCTTTTTCCAGTCACCGTAGGCGCAGGGTTGCGGACGGCGAGCAATTTGTATCTCTCCGTCCGGCCGTCCGGTAAGCGTCCGTACCGAGCTCGAGACGTCAATGTTGCATAGTGTTCCACTCGCGTCTCGAGGACATGTCAGCAAAACCGTAGGGGCCCAGCAGGTTCGAAGTCTACTGAGGCCAAGGGTTGAGCGAGAACATCGGGGCCTTGAAACGAAAAAATAGTTTTCATTTCCCTAAAAGTCTGACACTAAAAGAGCAGCAGAAGTCATTGAATAATTTCCCACCTATGAAAAAAAAGCTCTCGCCTCCATAACATTATAACATTTTCTGATTTGACCACAAGAAGACCACCTTGGGCACGCCACAATTATGGCAGTAAGTCCCCTCTTGGAGGCATGGCTGGAAAGACCTCACGGCGCGGGCGTCCTCACCTTCCGCATGACGCAGGTTCTCACCGGACACGTAAGTTCGGTAGGTTCGGGCTGTACCGGATTCGTACGGAAGTGACGCCCGAGTGTCGCCACTGTGCGGAACGCCCGGAGGACACGGTGGAGCACGCAGTGGAGGTGTGGCGCTTAGGCAGAGCATCGCCTTGCCCTCGTGGAGGTGATCGGCGGCGGCAATCTCTCGTGCCAGACTGGTACAGGCCATGGTTCGGAGCGAGGAGGATCAGTGGCAGGCAGTCGCCTCCTTCTGCAAAGCAGTAATGCTAGCAAAGGAGGAGGCCGACCGCATCAGGCAACGGCGCTCACAGCCGCTGCCGGGATTCCGAACCCAATTTCCGGCCACCGTAGGCGCGGGCTTGCGGACGGCGAGCAATCGGTAGCTCGCTGTCCGACTGTCCGGTAACTGTCCGGATCGAGCCCAAGTCATCGACTGCGCGAACTGTTCCCGTGCGCCTCATGGAGTTGTCAGCAACAGAAGGGGTCCAACCGGGTCGAAGCCTACTGGGGCCAGGGTTAGCTCAGAAAGGTAGCTCAGCCCCGGTACGAAAGGCAACGAAGGAACAGGAGTGGGTTTTTAGTCAGTAAAAGTCTGACACTATCTCCCGCTCCACCCAAGAGCGGGGAATGTCATTAGATGATTTTCCCACCGTCAAAAAAGACCACCTTTGTATAACATATCTGCTATTGTTATCATAATATGTTGAGATATTGGCGCGTTAATAAAATTTCCAAAAAACGCATTACTAGTTCGTACATTCACAAACAATTCCCGAAGTATTCGGCAAAAATAAAGCAAATAATGAATATACCTCATTTTACTAACAATAAATTGTAAGACGCTTACATACACACACAGCTGCATCAATCCGTCACTTGTTTTTGTCAAACAGAGATAGCTATATTCCGCGAACGAATTTTGAATACGCGTCAACTTGTAGTTGCGAGTGACATTCGCCGGCCTCTTAATGATTAATATTTATCACTAGCTTTCGCCCGCAGCTGCTCGGACAGTATTTCAGAGATTACCTCTTACAAACAAAATAATAATAAAATATATCCTCGTATAAAAATAAAATGTAAAAAACCCCCGACACAAAAAAATAAATAAAAAATAAGCTAGTACCTAAAAATATTTTAAAGATGAGCGTCACTGAATCGGAGGATTCTCCCAGCTTCTTTGTCCGCTTGAAAGTAGAAAATATAAGATGTAACTGGAATAATACGCACTAATTCAAATATTTTTTGAGTTGACTCCGTATCCCTCTCGTTTGACGTGCTTTCGGACCAAATAGGTTCTCCTCATCGCTGCCACTGTGGCGAAGTCGTCAACAGCCTCGGACACCACGGTCTATCATGCAGCCGTAGTGCGGGTCGCATAGCGCGACACGCGAATATCAACGATATCATCAGACGCGCTCTTGTCACCGTCGGCGTTCCAGCCGTATTGGAACCCCATGGCCTGGCACGCGACGATGGCAAGAGACCGGACGGCATGTCGTTATTCCCTTGGAAGATGGGAAGGCCTTTAGTATGGGACGCTACTTGTGTCGATACTCTTGCGCCTTCACATCTTCCTAGCTCGTCGTGTCGTGCTGGTGCTGCCGCTGCGGCTGCGGAGAACCTCAAGCGGCGGAAATATAACAACCTTGTTGGAAGTTATATTTTCGAACAGTTTGGAGTTGAAACTCTTGGATCGTGGGGTCCGAGTGCTCACAAGTTGTTTAAAGATCTATCGAAACGTCTAGTTGACACTTCGCGTGACTCAAGGGCTGGCTTTTACCTCGGACAGAGGATAAGCATTGCCATGCAGCGTGGCAATGCCGCCAGCCTTTTGGGCACATTACCATTCGACAGCGATGTGGAAGAGTTTTTTGACGCCATATTTTAGTTTGATTTTAGTTAGTTGTAATTAACGTAGGGTTTTATTATTATTATTATTTTTAATTTACTGTAATTATAGTTTTTAGTTGTGTATGTAATAAGTTAATTTGATTTAAAGTGTATTAATCAAATAAAATTAAATATATTTTACCAAATAGGTTATATTTGGTCCGAAAGCACGTCAAAGAATTCCCGTTCGGTCTTCTTCTCTGTTCTCTCTTCCTTCTGACCTGTCTTCTCTTCTAGTTTGAGCCAGTTCTATTGGTAGAACTCCAGCATGTACCGCTGCTTTCGTCTTGGTATGCCACGATGACGTTTGAGCCGTTTAATTTTTTATTTTTTGTGGTGGGAAATCATCTATCAACTTTTTCCGCTCTGGGTGGAGCAAGAAGAAGTGTCAGACTTTTATTGATTAAACCCACCTGTGTTTTTTCAGTTGCCCTTTGCTTTTTAGAACCACGGTGAGTTTTTCAAACTACTTGACTTAAGGTCCTATGTCCCCTAGCTGCACCTATACCTATAGCGGTCGGTCTTGAGCCTTGTGATTTGAACTCTAAATATATTTGCCTAAAATTGTAATTTCATCATCATTAACTTCAACCGAAAGATGCCCACAGTTGAACATAGGTCTCCCCCAAGGGTCGCCATAATGGCCGGTCACATCCATTGGATTCTGGCAACACTCACCAGGTCATCGATCCACCTTGTGAGATGCCTTTATTGAAACTACGGTTTCTACGGTTCGAACTAAGCGTTTCGCCTTCGTCGTTTATACCGCATACATCGAAGGACTGGAACAATGTACTTGCTGCGGTTTTCCTGTCCAATTATAATTTAGGTAAAGCCAATCGAAATTCACGAAGTTTGGTTGGAAGACCATAACAATAATTATAATTTAGGTGTTTTCAAGGCTAGAGTGAATAAGCTCTTAATAAACTAGTGCGCCTCACCATCACCGATTGCATCACTGCTTACCTTCAGGTGGGATCGCAGTCAAGCACTAGTTTATATCAGATAAAAAAAAAAAACCTGAATATAGTTGGTTCAGAATCAGTAACTGAAATAGATTTTTTTTTTAAAATCATTATTCACTTTTTTTTTCCAAAAATGTTTAAAAAGGTCGCAAGTTGGACACCACCGACACTAAGGACAACACAGGTCACTGCAGTTTGTAACTGACATTAGATATTAGCACACAACTGGATGCGGGAGTAAAACAATCCCTCAATCGACCGGGTGGCCCGGTGACCATGTATTTGTGCGGCCAACCAGGTAACTTAACAAGCTTATAACTTCGTGATTTTTCATCGTACAATTGCCAAAACGGATCTTGAGCGCTCGGCGTCAGAGTGGGGATCACTTTACGCATTCCATACATTGGCGAGCCAATCGTCTTCGTTGTTAGATACATGCAGCAACGCAGGGAACGAATCAGGAGTGACGTCTATGACGCGATGGCGCGGCGAGCCAATCACTGACACTCCCCACCACCGTCTCACTTCGCACCACTAAAGAGACCGAATATTTGACTTCTGCGCAACCGCTCAAGATACTTTGTGGCAACTGTAACAAGCTTATAACTTCGTGATTTGTCATCGTACAGTTATGAACTTTTGTACACAGATTCTTTATATAAAAATAACACGTGCTTTGGGTTTCGCATATAATGTTATGTTTTAAAATAATTATTATTTTCTTCGAGTAGCAGCCCTGCCCATAGAGTCGTGTTCTCACTAGCGGATGCCGCGTTTATGTGCGTCGATAACGCGCGCCAACGCAAATGACGCGCCATACCTACTCCAGTTAGTGGCGCTGATACTGATCAATATATCTGTACTTTGGAACTTAGTTTACTAAGTACTAGAGGGAGAAGTACATCTGTGTTTAAGAAATGTATAGGCAGGCTTGTAACATGATCGAGTCTAAGATCCGATTAAGAACGACCTTCACCGGTCTTTTTAATGGATGAAACGTATTTTATGATAAATTTAGTTAATAAATAATATAACGCGGGTGGGTTGCCTAAGAAATTCCTGGCCAGACTATTATTAATTTAAAATTGAAAATTTACTTTTTATTTAGAAAAATGCACAACCGTTATTCATACCAGATTTTTTTTTGCAGACAACACTATAACACCGTATTCGTAATGAAACAGCGTTATTTTGATATAGAATTTGTTGTATATCAAAATAAACACACCTGTTTATACATACCTGTTTATACCTGGCAACCCATAGTTATGCCACGAAACCAATAGGCAACCCAACATTTTTATGTTCTAAAGGCTTCACTCTTTCGGTTAATATTAAATTTATTCGTTAAACACACCGGTGCATTTTACAAAATAAAAAAAAATTGTTTGGCCAAGAATTTCTCAGGCAACCCACCTGCGTTATATTATTTAATATACTAAATTTATCATAAAATACGTTTCATCCATTAAACAAACCGGTGAAGGTCGTTCTTAACCGTATCCTCTACTAGTAGTACTATTTGAGACAGTAGACAGATGCAGAAAAATACTATACCATAAATATTTTTGCTGTTCCCACAGCCCAGATACAGGCGTCCTTTCAGTGAGACGGAAAATCAATGTTTTTAGGGTTTCGTACCTCAAAAGGAAAAAAACGGAACTCTTATAGGATCACTTTGCTGTCCGTCCGTCTGTCTGTCAGTTTGTCAAGATCCTTTATCTCGGGAACGAGTAGAGGTATCGAGTTGAAATAAGTAGAAAAAAAGAACCTCCCAGAAGAAAAGGACAAGGGGAGGCCCTTGAAGCAGTAAAAAAATCAAACTGAGTTAACGGAAAAAAAAGATACAGCCGTTTATGTCGCAAAACCGTAGGTATATTTATATTTTTTTTTAATTGAGATAAACTAGTGCTTGACTGCGATCCCACCTGATGGTAAGTAGCGATGCTGAGTTATTATATCGCAGCATATGCTGAGTTAGGCGCCCTTTTGGCTTTGCACAGATTTTAAAGTTTTTTTTTTAATTTTTATTTTATTATCGAATTCTGCTGTATGTGTGAGGTATGAATAAAAGTTTTTTCTTTCTTTCTTTCTTTTTCGATGCACACTCGAGGGAATCGAAGTTCACGGGGTACTTCCCGTTGACCTAGAATCCTGAAATTTGGCATGAAGAAAAGTCTCACTACAGGAGTATAGGAAAAAATCTGAAACCTGTTTTGTAGTTACGTAACAAATTTTTTTTTTCTGATTCAGAAAAATCAATGTAACTCGATTCGTGTATTGTACTGGTTTCATAGGTAAGTTTGTACGGAACCCTCAGTGCGCGAGTCCGACTCGCATTTGCCCTTTTTTATTTCTTTACTTTAAACATTAAGGCATTAAAATTAAAAAAATAAAAAAGTCTAAGTCTTAATATACTTAAATATGATTAGATTTTAAGGTCTAAAAAATGTTGCAAAAGAAAAAATCTTATCTTGAAGCAGCTGAGAGTCTTACTTTTAATAAGCTTTCTTAATTAAAGGAGCTCATTTAAATTCTTATATTAAATTCAAATGACATATCATCACCATTTCAGCCGAAAGTCCTCCACTGTCAGACATAGGCCAACCCAAGTGTCACCATAATGACAGGTCCTATGCTTCTCGTGTCCATCGGATTCCCGCGTTCACCAGGTCATCAGTCCACCTTGTGGGAGGCCTTTTAACGCTACCTCTTCTGGTACGTGGTCGTCACTCCAGATCCTTTCGTCCCCATCGACCATCTGTTCTGCAATTCAACTGAAACGAGAAACATAACATCTCATAGAGAAATGTAATAAAAGTATCAAAGTTTTGTAATCGCGTAGCTGCATGGACGGTGTCATTGCTACGCGGCTACGTAGCTACGCTTGCTACGGCGCCGGCGTAGCAAGCGCTACGCCGCTCTTCCTTGTACTATACTCGTTTTTGTTTGTTTCGTTTTGTTATTTAGACGTGTATTCCGTGTGTTCTTAAATGATTCAAATAATAACGGTCATTTTCTGTTGTTTTAATTAGAAGAGGATCCTTTATCCAGATTTACTTACTAATGAGCATGTCAACCTTTTGTACTGGAAACTAATATATGAGATTCTGTGTTTCTCGTAAAGGTGTGTGATGATTGTGGTAGTCAAAGGGTTTTTGTTAATGAGTCGAGTATTATGAATTTGAAAATGGATTTAGAATTGCTAGCACTGAATTAATTAACGAAAATGTGACAAACTGTTCCCTTAGTACTATTTCATTTAAAGTGTTACATAATAATAATAATATAATATTTTATTTATTCCTAATGTATACAGGAATTGGGTTTATGATTTGGGCAACTCCTCTGCACAGGTTTATCCTGGGCCCGGTTTTACCGAGATTTCTTTCAGGCTCGCGTGGAACACACTATGCGCTGTCGACGACTCGGGCTTACCCTTGACCAGGCGGCCATTGGCAAGCTACCTATTGCTCATCGTCCGCAAGCCCGCGCCTACTTTGGCTGGGATCGCCCTGTGAGTCTCGATGCTCAGGGCAACTCCTGTCCAGGCAGTTGGGGTGTGAGGATGTCCATTTCCCCACGGTTGCGGCCATCTCCTTCGCTAGCATTACTGCTTTGCAGAAGGAGGTGGCCGCATCTTATTCCCTCTCAATTCGTTTCATGGCCTGAAACATGGCGCGGGGCGAAAGGTCGCAAAATGTCTAACTGTCGTAAACTGTAGCCATCCTAGAGAACTAAGCGCATTAAATTAGTGCAAGCATTTAAGTACAGAATTTTTTTCGCAATTGCTAACCAACACATAACAATGCTGGACCCTATGGGATGCTCCGTAGTGATCCGGTAACCCATTTCCATCACCGCTTACCATCAGGTTGGATTGCAGTTAAGCACTAGTTTATATGTATCTTAAAAAAAATGTGACACTCACTGACCAAGATCGGGAAAAGTTATTTGATGATCCCGCCCTCCGCCTCGCCGCCTCTGAACTTTTGTGTGTATAAAGCATTTAATAAATCCATATCCAAACTAATATTATAAATGTAAACGTAACTCTGTCTGTCTGTTACGCTTTCACGTTTAAACTATTGAATCGATTTTAATGAAATACGGTCTGGATGAAGTTTAAACTCCAAGGAAGAACATGGGTTACTTTATTTTTGACTTCGATTTTACGGCCGTAATATCACAGTAATATACATTCACGCGGCCGAAGCCTCTGGCAGAATCTAGTAAGTTAATAAAAAGGCATTTACGTCTGAACCCCCTTCTGAACCCCTGGCGCTTAAGGGGTTAATTATAACTAAAAGACAAAACTAAATTACAAAATTCAATGGAAACAAAAAGTATCAACGTATCTCTAAAATCTAATGATCTTTCAGCACTTGATTTTATAGCCGTTTTTTGCCGTTTTTTTCGGAGGCTATCTTTCTAAAGTTCGACAAAGCGATGCCGTTATTAGGATTAATGGGTCTGACTGTGCTATCTTGTGCACATTCATTGTGCTCTAACAAATAGCTGTTAGCACCTCAGGCTCCATTGTCGGCCTTAAGCGATCAGTGACGTAGGATGAGTTCTTTTTGTGGATATAAGTGGTGGATGATGCTGCGAATACTGTGAAGAATAGTCATAAAAGACTTTGAAAGAAAAATGCTGAGAGAAGAATTATCCATTCTAATATTTTAAACTCTGTCTGTTTCGCTTTCGTGGTCAAACTTCTGAACCGACTTTGGTGAAAGGCACAGAGTGAGGTTGAACTCCAAGAAATACATGAACTATATTTTATCTGTCTTCGACTTCAACTTAGCGACCGCAATAGCCAATATTCATCGCTGGAAAAACCTGGTCTTGACTATGTTGAAGAAGTAGATCATGAAACAAAAAAAATTGAATTTGACGAGATTGACTGCTGCACTTCGTATTGCGGGTTTTATTCCTGAACAGAACAAATATTTGTTTAGCCTACGGGTGGTTAGTTGTGTATATGATTTAATGTGTTTGTAAACATACGTACAATTTACAGTGTGGCGAAACGCTGCAAAAAAAATAAATAAATAAAGAACGCAGAAATCCAAAGCAAATAAGCAGGCAAGAGTGAATTGGCTCATAAATTAACAACTTACTATCAGAGATTGCATCACTGCTTACCATCAGGTGGGATCGCGGTCAAGCAATAGTTTATATAAATTAAAAAAAAGTTAAGGTAGGCCACACGATGCGTTGCGGTAACGGTGCGGTGCCAGAGCGGTGTGTGAAATATTTGTGGCATGTCACACGATGCGCTGCGCACCAGATTTGCAACCACCGAAACGAGGCAGGGAGGGGTGAATGCGTTGCGACGTCCCAGCGCTACTGCTCAGTTTTTTATACATGACGTCACCAGGGACTCAAACTGTAACCGTAATAATGTGTTTTAACACTGTTTTTTAAAACAGTTTTAACAGAAAAACACTTTTAAATATAAATGATTTTATTAGTAGCTAACACGATAATATTTACATAGATTAATAATAAATAATCACTAGGTATATATACAAACTTAAAATAATAATATGTACAAACGAGTAAAAAGGCTGAAAAACGGGGAAAACTTTTAAATGTAACAGATACAATTATGTTACCGAATCAAACTGTAACCTTTTATATGTGTTAGGGAGTGCTACCGAATCAAACTGTAACCTGTTTATATGTGTTAATAAGTGTTAATATGTGTAACTGAAATAATCAGTTAGTAGTATAGCTTTAGTAAATTGTAACTTTGGCAACGCTGCGTTTACCTGTTACACTTATTAACACTGTTAACACTTTTATATCTGTTACAGATATGTTAGGGTTACACTTTTGTAAGTGTTTTGGGTTAACACATTGAAAACACATAAATAAGTGTTACATATTTGATTCTGTTACCAATTCAACATGTAACACTTATAATTATGTAACCTTTATGAAGGTGTTTTTAAGTCCCTGTACGTCACAAGTAAGAGAACATTTTTAACAGACTGTTCAACGCTGCTGAGGCCCCGGCGGCGCTGCTGTGACGTAATAAAGTTGAGGCTCGTGTGGCCACCGATACAGTGAAATCTTTGCGTTGCGGAACCGCAATGTATCGTGTGCCCTTTCAATAGTAAATGGGTAAATCAATATTAATATAACACACCCAAAATAAGGACAACTTGGACCTTCAACAAAATTGGATACATAGTCTTGTCAGTTAATAATATAATAATAATATCACGCAACGCCGTCTAGTACCAAGCTAAGCAGAGCTTGTGTTGTGAGTCCTAGACAACTGATAAACAACTTATATATTTCTAAATACATACATATTATAGATAACTTACACCCAGACACAGAACAAATGATCGTGCTCAACACACAAACATTTGTCTTGAGTGGGAGTCGAACCTCTGGCATAGCAGTCAGGGCCACTAACCACTAGACCAACAATAATATTATCTAATAACTAGACCTTCAAAACAAAACTAGAACAGAGCATTAAGCAGTTCTAGCAACTCTTCTAATTTACCCTAATGAAGCTAAATATTGTGGTGTTAGCAGCGAATTCATAGAACTAGCACAAACTAATAAACAGGAATCTCCACAACTTATGATCAGTACATAGTTCTGGCTGAAGTAATGTGGGTCTGTTTGGTTTGTAGCACTAAATGAATGACACAAGAGGTCCTACCAAGAGCTCTTAATGCGATTCATTTTACGACCTAAACTAAACTGTTAAAGAGATGGAGCTATATAGAAAGAAAGAAAGAAAGAAAAAGATTTTATTTGCCGGAAAGGCCAAAAAGCATTTACAAATTATACATTTAAAGAAAAGAATGCGCCACTTCCGAGCAAAACGGCCGACCGATTTGCGTTCTTCTGACAATCTCCTCCTGCTCTGTACTTCTCATACTTCTGATTTTATTCACTCTTCCTTTTTTATACAGTCCATCCTTCTGTCGAATGCGCTTCCTCACGATATCAGGACGGCCGGCCGAAAGTCGGAATGCATTTAAGCGGAAGTTGCTGAATCATTTTCTACACCAATAGCAGAATCGTCTCAAAACTTTTGTCCTTACTTTATATTAATATATATGTAGTATGTATATGTATGCGTATTTTAAATATATGTATACTTTTTTACTCGTGTTTTCATTATAAATTTTCTTTTTATGCGCCTACCATGTAGTCTCTGCCTAAGGCATTAAGTCCGCCTATGTACTTTGTGTTGCATGAAGATTAAATAAATAAATAAATGAATAACGCTAAAAGCGGCGAGTCTACGCTGCTCGTTTTCAGCGTGGGCCGATAACATATAACATATAGATCTAGAATGTATAGTTCCAGCCCTATTTTCAACTCGCACATCTGACATTTTAACATGTCATGGTAAGATTCCTGTTCAGATTTAACTTCACACATTGGCTGTCAAAGGGAAATTAAAACAATAAAAAAAATCTGAGCAAGTGCGAGTCGGACTCGGTCCCGTACAAACTTACCTATGTAAGTAGTTCAATTCCAGAACGGAGTCTCGAAAGACATTTCCGAATCACAAAAAAAAAGTTTTTAGATTTATTCCTATACTTGTGCTATGAAACCTTGATTTATGCCAAATTTCAGGATTCTGGGTCAACGGGAAGTAACCTACGAATTTTGATTTCATTGGGAGTGTCGAAATGTAAGTTTTTTGCCACATAAATCAAAGTATCTTTTTTTCTCGTTAACTTACAAGTTTGATTTTTTTTACAGCGTCCCCAGACTTGAGTACATGGTGTTAATTTCAACTCGATACCTACACAAGCTTCCGAGATAAAGGGTCTTGACAGACAGGTCACGTCGATGGCGTGTAGTATTCCACGAGTGCCTCAAGGAGATGTCAGAAAATCGAAGAGGCCTAGCAAGGTTGAAGCCTAATGGGGTCATGGGTTAATTGAAAATGAACCCCGGAGCCCCGGAACTCAAGGAAAATAAGGTACAAACGAGTGGGTTTAATTCCTTCATTCATGTCGAAGTCTATTTCCTTATACCTGTAAAGAACACAGGCTCCGTCAGGGAATCCCACTCCTTAGCTGTACCTGTCTACAATTAAAGTGTGTACCCAAAACATTTTGTGTGTATGGGTCGGATGTCCGCCATGCATGTCTGGTGTTTGGATGGTAGCAGTTTGCGGTCCTTCAACTTGAATTTAAAAAACTCTTTTGAAAACAAAGTATTAGAGTAAGATCCCAGAGCGATCTGACATAACTTATTTTCACATGGATGAAACCTTAGGTTCTCAGTGACTTCTCATGTGCTTTGAATACCTGTGTCCTTGTGGAGCTCCCTCTTAGGGTACCTGGGCATGTACCAGGTGAGAAAGGGAACTAATAAGAGTTACTTTACTTAAATTTTTATAGCTGATTATTATAAATGTTTTGTTGAATCATCATCTTCCTGCCCTTGTCCTGTGTTATTTGGGGTCGGCGCAACACGTTTTTGTCTTCTATTCTATCCTGTCACCCGTCATGCTATCACTAACTTCCTTTTCTCTCATATCACTCTTTACACAATCCATCCATCTTTTTTTTTGTCCTTCCGATCCCTCTCCATCCATCCACGTGTGAGTATGTGTGTTTTGTAGAATATTATTCTTAAGTAGTTTCTTAAGTGTCAGACACTTTTCAGGGATCAAAACTTCTGTCAGTCGCTTTAAAGCTTCACAAAAAATAAATGAACTTTGCTTATTTTTACATGTCTGATTTTTAAATGTTACAAAGTTAAGACCAATTTAGACGGTGCTAGTTTCTCGCACGTTTTGTTTCGAGAAATATAGATACCTATATGAACGTTTAAATGAAGAAACTTTTTTATATTCTCACGATTATCGTATGTTTGAGTCGAAAATCTCGTACTGTCTAGATGTGAATGTTAAGACGAAGAATTTTTTTTTTATATTCTTACGATTATCGTATGTTCGAGACCAGAAAGTCGCACCGTCTAAATGGGCCTTAATATTTCAAACAAATTGTAGTGACCAAACATAGGGGATGTTTGGTGACTACAAACACAAAAAATATTCAGCCAAGAGTATGTGCGCGAGAGCATGCATGCGTTTCAGACCGAGTGAGACGATTTCATGCACTGATTGTCTAATTGTTTATTTCAAACAGGCTCTTGCGACCTGATTGATGCGATTGTTGGAAATTAACACGGGGACGTAACGATAATTACTGTTCGTCAATCAATCATGCTTCAACGGCTGACTGGTTTTCAATGGTCAAATTCTGTGACCTATGTAATCGGACTTGGGTTCATACTAGTGACAAATAACGATTTTGGATCAATGATTTGTTGGATAAAGCATTAGATGAAAAAAAAGTAATAGCATGATAAAAATAATGGTTCCTACGTAACACTTATGAAAGTTTTATCGACATGATTTTGTTTATTTTGATATTTCTTTTTTAATTCTAGAATTAAGGTTTCTTGGAATATTTTTTTACTTCCACGCGGATGATGCCACAGGCAGTTAATTTTTCACACAAATAATTTAATTTTGTTTTCACTAAGAAAAATATTTTATTCTGTTCGATATAAGATTGTGTGTTTGATAAATTACATATTATGCTAATCCTACAACTTTCACACAGCGCCGCCTAGTCCCAAGCTAAACAGAACTTGTGTTATGAGTACTAGACAACTGATAAACTTACGGCCATATTGCTAAATTCATACATATTATAGAAAACTTAGAGCGGTGGTGGCTGAGTGGCAGTGGCCCCGACTTACAATTTGTAGGTCGAGGGTTTGAACCCAGCTGGGTGCATTACTTTGTGTAATTTATTTCATCACCACTGCTCTCAAAAAGGTGAAGGAAAACATCGTGAAGAAACCGGCATGTCCTAGAACATGCCGGTTTCCTCACAATGTTTTCCTTCACCATCTACACGGGATATATGCACTTATGCAGCTTTAGTATCAAGGGTACGCGCGAGTGTCAACGCGCGAATGGTTTCGATTCGAAACGAATGATTTGCACTTTTGGACAGGCTCTTATGGTGAGTTTTTCATAATACGAAATCAGCCACTTTTTTTCCACAACAAGATATGCAGTATAAAGTTCAGTAAACTTCCGCTAAAAAGAAAGGATTCTTCGATTAAAAGTGAGTTATATCTGGTATAAGCAACTGCTCGATAGTTGATTCCAGTCTTTTGTATTTGTTCTAATATCGTAAAGAACTGTACTACCGCGATGCACGATTCAGATTCTTTTAGTTCAAAAATCCACTTCACTATAACCGACAATTTACTTGTCTGCTAATATAGCGGTTCTCGGGTGACTCGAAGCAAAGCCGGGATTAGCCAAGTTTAGAATGGCATTGCCATGTCCGGATCGAGTCGGATCGAGCTCGTGGTTCGTGGCTCGGGGCTTGGGGCTCGGGGGTTAGGGGCTGGAGGCTAAGTAAGTTATTTAACACGATTCTGTTGAACTGATTGGACGGATTAGCGAAGTCAATTGTTGCGACCGTTCGTTCTCAGAGTATGGTCAGTGGGGGTAATGGGGATTGGTGAATCTTTTAATGTTAAGTTGTTTAGTACCCAATGGATATAAGTACCTACATAATTTTTTTTTTACACCACCTGCTCGATAATGTAGTTTTATACGTCATACAAACCTCACTTAAAGCAAGTCATTCTATCCCTAGGGAAATAATGCAGTATGGCCGATCCCTAGAGAATAATGAGATTTGAATTTGGAACATTAAAAATCGTCAACATTGTGATTTAAAATGGAGGTGCATCGAACAAGTTGACTTGAAATTCAAACCAAAGAGTATGTAATCACTATGATTCAAACTGGCCACTAACAAAAAAAAGAAAATAGAATAAAACGTAACGGGAGCGTTATAGAAAATTGAAACTATAGAATCTTGGAGTAGTGAATTTTGCTTGTTTGATGAACTTGTAAATATAATACTTATATTTCTCTAGTATATGATTTGGTCGACCAAATTGTCTTTTAAATATCTTACAGATGGTGTAAAAAGTAGAGTATGCAACACGGGGATAAAGCTGTCTTGGTCTTGGGCGGCTTGAATTCCTCACTTCACTCAGGTTTCTTTATTAACTCCCTCGCGATGCTCGGGAGTTAATTTTATAAATCCCTCACTATCGTTCGGGATTAAAATCAGCAACCTTCGTTTCGTTCGGAATTCAACATGCCGCCCGCGACTTAAAGATCACTGCTTTATCCCCTAGTCACATAAACTACTATTTTACACCACCTGCTCGATAATGTCGTTTTATACGTCATACAAACCTCACTTAAAGCAAGTCATTCTATCCCTAGGGAGATAATACAGTATGGCCGATCCCTAGGGAATAATGAGATTTGAATTTGGAACATTAAAAATCGTCAACATTGTGAATTAAAATGTAGGCGCATCGAAAAAGTTGACTAGAAATTCAAACCAAAGAGTATGTAATCACTATGATTCAAACTGGCCACTAACAAAAAAAAGAAAATAGAATAAAACGTGCGTACTGACGGGAGCGTTATAGAAAATTGAAACTATAGAATCTTGGAGTAGTGAATTTTGTTTGTTTGATGAACTTGTAAATACTCGTATAAAGTCTGTCTAATAAGTCAACCGACTTGGGAATTTTGTATTATTATTTAATCATTAAAAAAATACTTATATTCGATACTTTTCATAAGGTTCTTCTGTTAGTAAACAATGATCTCTATCTCTTAATTAACCTTGATTATTGAACCCGTGTTGACTACATCAAATTTAATTAAATCCTGATAATTACCCAAGTCGTTTAACTTATTAGACAGACTCTAATACTTATATTTCTCTAGTATATGATCTGGTCGACCAAATTGTCTTTTAATTATCTCACAGATGGTGTAAAAAGTAGAGTATGCAACACGGGGATAAAGCTGTCTTTGTCTTGGGCGGCTTAAATTCCTCACTTCACTCAGGTTTCTTTATTAACTCCCTCGCGATGCTCGGGAGTTAGTTTTATAAATCCCTCACTGTCGTTTGGGATTAATATCAGCAACCTTCGTTTCGTTCGGAGTTCAACATGCCGCCCGCGACTTAAAGACACTGCTTTATCCCCTAGTCACATAAACTACTATTATTGTCTTTAGCTCTGCCTAACAGGGTCCACAATTGTGTCTAATAAATTTTCACCTACCACAAATAATTGAGTATTGAGTATTGAATTTTGAAGTGGGTGCATCCGTCTCTCATGCATAAGGTGAATATTTCAATTGCCAAGCACTTATCTAAATTTATCTAGTTTATTACTAAAACCTTGTGCCTTGAAAAGCTCGTAGGGTTTCGGTTGTCATTCGTAGATTTTTAACAGTCGTTATAGGTAGTCAGAAAGAAAGTCTGACCATTATTCTATTCAAGGAATATTGTGTTGCTTAGTAACGGGTTGTGGAGGTCTGATAGGCAATAGGCAGTCGCTCCATGTAAAACAAAGGTATCCAGCCAACTTGGGGTTTGCTTTCAGCCAACTTGGGGTTGGCTTTCAGCCAACTTGGGGTTAGCTTTTAGCCTAACGGGATGTGGCTTGATAAACTTTTACATAAACTTAGAAAAGTACATAGGTTTTGAACCCGTAACTTCATGCATGAGAGGCGCATGATATGCCATAAATATTCTGTTAGGTTTCAATAAAAGCCTGGTACTTGATTTAATTCTCAAAGTTATTTTATGTGGCAACATTTAAATTGATTTGAGTGCAAAACCGGAAGTCGTTTAAATAACGGTTTTCAAATATTAAAGGGAGGAGATAGTAAACCCTAAGTCGGGGGATAGGCAAGTCGGACATAAACTCTAGGGGCGACTACGATATGTTTGTCTAGTTAGCTGTCTACATTTTGTACTAATTATTAGAAACAGTGTGTATTATTCCTTGAATAAGTAAAGTTTTATTACGGCTATCCTTTCAACCCAATTGCTTGTTTGTACTATAGACAAAGTCAAAGTCAAAGTCAAAGTCAAAGCATTTATTTCAAATAGGCAATTTACTGGCACTTTTGAATAGTCAAATGTCGGTCAGTCCAAGAAAAGTGAAGCTAAATTGCACGTTCCAAAGCGTAGGTCTCTATGGAGAAGAACGTGCAAGAAACTCCATGGACACTCTTTTAAATCATATTATGTGTTACATATAATGCTTGGTTACGTCATACAGACGTCCTTATAGCTCTGTTGAAACTCATAAAATACTACAATTCTATAAAATTAACCAATAAATTAATATACTTAATCAAGAAGAAGATAATCCTACTAACAACTCCCTGGAGTATTCAACTTCTTCAATCCTACACGTTTTCCGGTTTCAAATAATTAAGGACTCTTAATCAATTATTATTATTAGATTAAAGCAATTTATTCCCTTTTGTCTCAATGAACGTGGCTGAATTTCCTTTTAAAAATTAATTAGTTCCTCCCCAAGTTATAATGAGAATACATTCCCTTTATACTGTTGCCTGTTTATTTAATAAATAAGGCTTTGTTCGGATGCATGTAAGGAAAAGGGAGGCAGAAGTCTTATTCGAAACTGTAACGGCAGTCAAGTGTGAGTCGGAGTCGCATACTGAGGGTTCTGTGCAAACTTTCAACTTGTTCATAGTCAGCCGTGTTCAGTCACTGAAAATGGTGTTTAGCCGAAAACCTGTTTAAGTCGAAGACCAAATACGGGCTGTGATCGAATACGATTGATCAAAAACTCATCTATTCCAGTCGGTGACAGAATATTCTTCATACCGCTTTAGGCTTATCCACTCCTCGTTTTTTGTCCTGGCGATATCGCTTTGGAATGCGCTCCCTCTGAATATCAGGATGGCGACCAGTCGATTTTCTTTTAAGGTGAAAGCACGTGAGCATATTCGCACAAATTGCCATAAACGCTACAAATTGCCGCTGCTCGCTTCTTGTGGTGGTGTTCCGCATCGGCTACTCATGCCTTGATCACACGTACCGAATAAACGGGCGAGACAGTGCTCTCGGCCGAATTCTCGGTACGTATAAATAAAGCGCGGAGTGCTCGGCCGAGCGCTTATCTCTACAACTCGCTTACATCACTGTCTCGGCCGAGCAACATTTTACTGTCTCACCCTTGAACTCGGTACGTGTGATCTATTTATTTATTAAAACTTCATGCAACATAAAGGTACAAGGCGTAAGCGCCGATATACTACAGCACGCCATTCGCGCATTTAAATCTTCTTTGACAGAGTCCATTATGATATTGTGCGTATGTCTTAAAAAGTAACATCCACCGACCACTAGTGGCTGTCGCGCGCTTCAGCTTCGTTTGTCGCTGTGGCATGTGGCCCATAAGCAGCGACACGTAGACCTTGGACAACACAGATGCTTGTAGTAAATAAATATTTGTTTCTTACCAGAATCGAACTTTCAACATGACACGCAGCAACCGATCCCTCAGATACCAACGCCAATCGTGCTATCGATTGGGATGGGCCTTCTCAACTGTTCTGTATCATGACACGCGTATGTTAACAAAAGAGTTAATTCTGTTCCTTATTCCTTCGCACAGTGAATAATTTAGTCTCTGGGACACCATCATTTTGCGGAAGCGATTACGACGTCACATCCTGACGTAACACCATGGGCGCCATACAAGTAACATTATATATCTTTGTCTTTCCATGAGTTTAATGAGATTTTTAAGTGGTATTAGTCATTGGGGATTTTTTGGGAGTTTCCTCGTTTTTGTCGAGGATATTAACGTAAATTATTTGTTAAAATCTCAGCTTTGGGACTGTTTTGATTGTACCTATGTTACGGGGAGGTTGGTCAACAATGATATCAGTTGAATTAGTATCTGCTAAGTTGAAAACTGTTTTCGTAATGGTGTGTCTGGCGAATGCGCCGCTCGGGAGCCGCCCGTTAGTCCTTTGTGAGCCGCTTGCGAGCCGCTTGCGAACAGCGCGCGTGCATGTCATACACGGCTCGTTTGTACGAAGCTCCTGCACCGCGCGCGTTTCGTACCAGGGACTTAAAAACACCTTCATAAAGGTTACAGAATTATAAGTGTTACATGTTGAATTGGTAACAGAATCAAATATGTAACACTTATTTATCTGTTTTTAATGTGTTAACCCAAAACACTTACAAAAGTGTAGGTAACTCTAACATATCTGTAACTGATATAAAAGTGTTAACAGTGTTAATCAGTGTAACAGGTAAACGCAGCGTTGCCAAAGTTACAGTTTACATAAAGCTATACTAAAACTGATTATTTCAGTTACACATATAAACACTTATTAACACATATAACAGGTCACAGTTTGATTCGGTAACATTATTGTATCTGTTACGTTTAAAAGTGTTTTTCTGTTAAAACTGTTTTAAAAAACAGTATTAAAACACATTATTACGGTTACAGTTTGAGTCCCTGCTTCGTACAAACATGAAAAGTAGGCGCGCATTCGCAAGCGGCTCGCGAACGGGTCACGAGCGGAGCATTCGCGAGATCTGGACGCATCATAATGGAGAACCTAGTAACTAATTTCATTTTGAAAGTAACTAGTAGCTCTAGTAGTAATTTTAGTAAAGTTACTGTTTTTGTTGACAACCACATCGTATCATAATATTAAACTTGGCTCACATTGGCTCATTTTTTTACATTATATTTTTGGTGGGTTACTTTTAAGGATTCCGTATCTGAAGGGAACCAAAGTCCGTCCGTCTATCAGGGGCTCTTATAAGGTGAGAATTCGTGTAATGACTTTTCTCGCTCTAGGGAGTAAGAAGGCGTGTCAGAATTTTACTGACTAAGGCAGGGCGTGTCAGAATTATACTGACTAAAATCACACCTAAGTTCCTTCAATTGCCATTTTCATACTAGGAACACGAGTAACCTTTTCAGAAGTCTGCCTATAGCCCCAGAAGGCTTCGGCCCAATTTTACTTACATCACTTTGAGGCGCGTGTAGAACAGT
The DNA here is from genome assembly GCA_910589285.2 of Mythimna ferrago. Lineage (NCBI taxonomy): Eukaryota > Metazoa > Arthropoda > Insecta > Lepidoptera > Noctuidae > Mythimna > Mythimna ferrago. Next base: position 24,418,324 of record OU342680.1, on the reverse strand, counting down.
ATCAGTACCTGGTCGTTTCTTCCATACGAATCAAGTGCAGAAACACCCCGAACTTACCACGTCCTGTGAGCACCTGCATCATGCGGAAGGTATCATGTGACGTCTTTCCAGCCACTCCTCAAATAGGGGAATTACCGCCATGATTATGGTGTGCCCAATGGTGATGATGACGAACTAAGTATAGGAAAGTTGCCTATATTGTACCAGTTAACGAACTTTAAAAGCTGTCACAAAAACTATAGGTTTTAATCCAAAATGGCTGCGATTGCGTCATGTAGGTAGTACTACCTACTTCTTTTTAGTGTCACCGATTCAAAACTAAATATTATGATTTGATAAATTTTTGAAGTGATATAATTTAGGAGCTTATCCGATTTAGGCAACTTGACCCTATATTCTTTAAAACGATACACAAAGTATATAGGCTTAAGTATGAATCACAAGTGTCGTTCTAAAATAAGAAAACATCAAATTCGGAAACTGCATCACAAATCACACACCTCACTCCTGAGTAACAGCTGTAGCCGGTCAGTGCGCTTATTGGCCGGCCAGAATTACAACCGTACAGCACATTAGTCAAGCCGGACAAAGGACGGATTGGCCGACGCTTGTAATTTGTCTGCGACGCTGGGCAGCCTAGTAAATAACTATACGAGGCGGTCACATTGCGGTTTGGCCGGGTGTTTTGGTAATTAGTGGGTTCTGGTGTCATTTGACTTGTAATTGAAGATGCTGCTATGATATGATGTCGGTGGTGGATCAAATTATGTTGTTCAGAAATACATTAAATAATAATGTAATTAGTTACTTTGTCGTGTCCAGATCCTTCGAATGTGCCGCTCTCGAGCCGGACGCGAACTTCGTACGAACATGAAATGTACGAACACAATTCGCAAGCGGCTTGCGAATGGGTCGCGAGCGACGTATTCGCGAGATATGGACGTACCAGACTTTCACAAATATCAAATTCAACTGCTTAAGGGGCCGGCGACGGATGAATTTCCATACAAACGTAATACCACGCTCATTTGCAGTTGGAGCATATTTCCAACACATTATGATGATATTCGGTTATAGACAATATTTATCTAGGTTCGTAGATAATACCTGTTCCTATTTCTAGAAATGAGCGTGATATTACGTTTGTATGGAAATTCATCCGTCGCCGGCCCCTTAACAAATATTTTAACAAGTATGCAGATATTAGAACCATAATACTATTTTTATTCATCAAAAGGCCATAGAAAGAACATAAGTGAGTTTTAGTCAGTAAAAATCCGACACGCCCTTCGACTCCATTCAAGAGCAGGAGTGTGCCATTACATGATTTCTCAGCTCCCAAAAAAGGGAATAAATGCCTTTAGTATAGTAAAGGAGACGACAACCAAATAACAATCAATACACCAATAAATTAATAATTGTCTTCTAAACAACGAATTCTCAGTAGATTTCAACTCACTGGGTATCTAGCAGTCAATTCCCTTCATAAATTAAAGTTGTACACACACATAACACAGATCTGTATCATGTATCCAAAAGGCACAGAACTCCCTTCTGTTTCATCAAAACTATGGAAATGAGTTAAGAGGGACCTTCCCAATCCACCAATAGTCAACGTGAGCAATAAGCATGATTGAAAAGATTGTTGTTTTATACAACGTATTCTACATCTACATTTATAAATAAAGAGGTAAAGTTTTTGTTTTTATAATCTCTGAAAGTACTGGTCCATTGCTAAAAATTTTTCACCGACAGAAAGCTGCTTTATTCTTGAGTGACCTTGGTATCTTCTGCCTCACATTCGAATATTTCCAATAATAGTCAGAAGAAATACCTTTTTATTTTATTTTTTAATAAAAATCTCGTCGTCGTCTCGATATTAATCATATATTTTATGATATATTTACTGAATCACTTTTCCACTAAATGTTTTGATTTCAATAAATACGCAACAACAATAACAACAACAACATATCTATGTTTTCAAAATATCAAGAGAAAGATGTGTAATAACGTTAGAATTTCCATATTAAGCGTGGTTATGTGGGAAATAATCACTGGTTGGGCGCTCTTAATTATGGCAATCAAATACCAGTAAACCTATTAAATTATCGCTAAAATCTTCCCATCAAACTCTACAAAGACTACCTCGCTTGTGGATCAGGCTGTCAATTTGGCTCATATCATTAATTTTGCACACATACATAAAGCGGGTTCCCCGTGGGGTTCAAACTTGCCTCGTTTCGTCGCTATTCGACGTTGTCTCTTATCTAAATAAGCCATTATGTGAGAGTATGATAATTATTATAGGAACCTTGTTTAAGACTTTCAGGGTAAAATAATTTTTTTGTCTTTTTAAATCGTTTATGGTTAGATTGGATAGTTGAACTTTTTGTCTAATGATTACACAAAACATATAAATAAAGAAAATATTTATTTGAGACTCGCACAGGACAAACAACAATAGAAAATAGTAAAAAAATAAGTACTTGATCTAAAAAAAAATAATTAAAAAAAAGTAACTACCTACTTAATCTTTTTTTTTTATTTTAAGTTGTTTTAAGTAAAACTACTTAAAAAAAAATATATTATTAAAAAATAAAAAAAAAGTTGAGAGGTGTCAAGGGACACCCGGATGGAACGAAGTAGAATCCTTATGAGATGCACTGTGGCTATAAGTTATTTAAGTTGGTCTGAGGGGTACTTTTTAGTGGTGGTAAAGTCGGTGCCCTAAGTGGGCTAACCCACCAATTTGATAAGCTATTTAAATCATTATTTCGCTACCATTAAAGATGAAAATTCTTTGTGCAGCATTTCTATAAATCTTGCTATCCTAGTGTGAGGGTAGATTGATAAAAGAAAATGGCACGTCAGTGACAAAAGTTAACTTAGCTAATTCCGTGAATCTTATCAACTGCTTGTAAATTTGGTCCATAATATTGCGTCCAGCATTACAAGTAACGTTGAATTTCGACACCATCTATAAGAATCCATTTAGTCCAGTGGTAATAACAGCGATTTGACACGCAAGTTAAGCTAGTTCAAATCTCACTTTAAACGTCTAACTTTTTGTTTTCCATCTTTTGTGTTTAGTTATCTTTTTTTACTTTTATTTAACGACAAAAGTCGAGAAATCGACAGTTTGTATAGAAATGAAACAAAATATTGCAAGTAAATAAAATGTTTATTATTTCACTATATTTAATATATATATGGACATATAAAGTAAGTTAATGGCCCAAAATAGTTCAAAGTTAAAACACATTTTTTAATATTATAATCAAACAAACACATTTATAAACATTTATAAAGGGATATAATAATGGTATAAATAACTACTTATTACGCAATTTTGATTCTTACTATCTTAGACTTAAAGTTTATTATTGGTATTTTAAAATGTATTGACAACTGATACGAGTAGCTTATTTTGGTAGCCCTAATTAGTGTAATATGACTTAGTGATCTGTGTAAAGACTTTGATGCAGTAAGGCACGAGTTCAATTCTCATACCCTGTATATTGTTTTGCTTTCCATTTACAACTTTTTCATTATTTTAAATAACAATCAACAAACTAAATATTCTTTAAACATATTTGGAATAATTTCGCCTGACTTGTAATAAGCGGGTAGTCAAGATAAATATGCGTATTCATCTTAAAACTGGTATTCAAATGTTACTTAGATTAAGGGTAGTGGAATAAAAAATAAAGCGTTCTAATAAAGCAAAAACCAGTCGACGCTCAATAGCAGTGACATCGTGCAAACGATTTTTACGTTGCCTTACTAAATTGCGTAAAACAACGTCTTTATTTAGAATATTTTTATATACCTAATTCTAAAATATAAAATAATCTATTTACATAAGGAGAATGTTGGTTTTCGGAGAGATTGATAGGAGGCGTCTTGATATAGCCGTAGGTAAGTGTCTTTTTTTCCATTTTATTTATACTTCTTTTTTAAACTCACACATTTTATGCTGTCCGTAATCAAACATCTTTTTAATTATACTTACACATAAAGTAACTTCTGTTTCGTTTCTTTGTTTCAGAGAAATACAGTCAGATTATGGTTTAAAACTATAACAAACAATACAAGTCAGGACGTAAAATTGAAATAACTGCTGGTCATCCGTCAAGTCCGTTTTGCCCAAGAATATCTGGATTTCTATCTGACAAAAAAACATGTTATTATACTGCCGTATACTCGTAGAACTGGCGGGTATAACTCTGGGTTACTTGTGTTGAATGTCTTCTGTGCCGATTCAGTGATAAATATTACGTGACGTAATGTCATCTGTGCGTGTAAGCAACATTGGATAATTATTTACTTCTTGTAAATAATACAATACCTTCAATATAATAGCCACAATACCTTCTTGTCAGTGCTTATGTGTAGTGTATTGGTTAAATAAATCATAGTAATCTTAATTTGTTAGGAAGTGTTTATATAATAAATTCACTGATCTTTGTTTCTTTCTTAATTAAATTTAAAACTTAAAATTCTATATAAAACCTGTAAAGTAGTTAAAATGCCAAAATATTTACAGCAAGTATGACAGTTAATGTAGTGATGCTATTGTTATAAAATAGAAATATTATATATTTCTAATCATGTAACATGTTGATTCACTGCATTAAACTCTTCTTTAAAAATAAAATTAGTATTTCATGAGCACTATTGAAATAAATAAACTGTTTTTTTTTCATGCTCAAAACTGTACTTTAAATAATTCTACCATATCAAAAGCAGTTTAATATTGTAACTGCTTTTATATGTTTTACCTTTATATATAATTATCTAAATTGTATCTATTAGATGAGTAAATATTTTTTATGTAAATTGTAAATATTACTTATATTGAATAAATCGTTACATATTCTAACCATTTTTATTTTTTATTTATGTTGCTTTTATATTTGGATAGTTAATTTAAATTTATTAATTTAACTTAATATAAATTATAATTTGATTTAAAAAATCATAATCCAATATTTTAAACAAAACCTACTAAAAGAAGCATGACGGATTTGAACTTACGACCATGTCAATATAAGTCTACTGTTATGACCATTAGACTAAATTGACTTACGATTACAATGTTGAAATTAACAAGTGCATTACGGACAAAACGTATTCATAAGTTTGCCTACCTTAACGTTACGTCTTAAAGATCAAATTAACGTAAACAGTATTCTATAATATTTGACTACCTGCCTCTCGTTATATTCGTTTAAATTATTATGCTCCGAATTGATTATCATGTATCTTATGCTAATTGCAGAAGGTTCAAATTCATCTAACTTTTAGCATGTCTTATAATACCTTCTGCTGTCACGTGGGTCATGTCTCTTGTGCCTTCATGTGTACCATAACTAAAAAGTGTAAAATAAAAAAAACTTTTTACAAAAAAAAAGATATATATATATACTCTGTCTGTCTATTCTTTCATACACGTCATAAGAGAGAGAGAGAGAGACAGACAGAGAAACGTGCGCACGCCGCACGGCTTACAATAGCTTACTATAGCAAAAAGTGTCGGTACAACTTTTCGTGAGAATTTTTTCCGTCTAGCCCCCTTTCACAACGCGCGATAAGGAACTTCGTTCCAATATAAGACCTGTGTGAGGTCAAAGAGGCTCCTATATTGATGCAAATATTCAGTGTCGGACACAATTGAATGAAATACGTCTAGAATTGGATGGTTGATTAATTTTTATATTATTATTTTTATCTAAAAGTAACTATATGCCAAGAATTTTTTAATATTTTTAATATTAAGTAAATTAAAAAACTTTCAAACGAAGGAAAAACTGTCAAAAACAGAATAAGTCGTTCCGATAGTACATTAGAGATAGCGAGATATTCCCACCACACCCCCACTATTTCTTAAACTAATATTTGAAATGCTAATGCATAACCTGTAGTTTTCAGGATACGACGCCAACAATAGAGCTGTAAAATTGCTAATTTCAGTTTAATAACCAATTTCGATACCGTTTTCAGGCCGAGTGGTAACGGACTTCCGAGTTGTGGTTCGTGGGTTCAAAACCAGCCAGGCGCTTTACTTTGTGTAATTTATTTCATCACCACTGCTTTCAAAACGGTGAAGGAAAGCATCGTGAGGTAACCGGCATGACCAAGAACCAAAAAGATCGAAGACATTTGTCTTTTGACATCCACCAACGCGCACCGGACCCGGTGCGGTACCATTCCCTCTCCTAGAGAGGAGGCCTGAGTCCTGGCAGTGGGAATATTATAAGGCCGACTATGCTATGCTACGCTATGCTAATATAAATTATATTTTCCGTTCCACATGACTCCATGAACTCTTCTTATTCTGAAAACAATCCTAACTAATATTATAAATGTGAAAGTGTGGATGTTTGGATGTTTGTCACGCAAAAACGGATTTGGATGAAATTTGGCATGCATATAGCCTTTGACATGGAAAAGAACATAGACTACCTTTTATCCCGATTCTTTAAGTACCTAATGCCACGCGGGCGAAGCCGCAGGCAAAAGATAGTTTTTAAATAAATTATATGCGTTTTAAACAAGTAAATTATTAACTTGGATGTAATTGTGCGACACTTCTTAGTCTTAGGAGCTAACACAGAACCTAAGGAACATTAATTTCCAGTTTCAAATTAATATTGTTTTACAATGCTTATGAATACAAATTATATTATGATTAGCAGCTTTGGTGCTTCGGTTTAATATATAGAATGTAATCTTCTTCTTCTTCCTGCCCTTATCCCATATTACTTGGGGTCGGCGCAACACGTTTTCTTCTTCCATTCTGTCCTGTCACCCGTCAAACTATCACTAACTCCCTTTTCTTTCATATCACTTCTCACACAATCCATCCATCTTTTTTTCGGCCTTCCTCTCCCTCTCCATCCATCTACATGTATACTCAGAACTTTTTATATATAGAATGTAATAATAGGTAGTATAATGTAATAATTAGGAATTCATAGGTTACAAAGGAATTTTCGGTTGTTTAAAGAATTAGAATGTTTGAAAGAGTTACCGCGGATCTGGAGCGCAAAGAACAAGTGAAGTATCACTAGTGGGTAATTCTAGCGTATATATGGATACCATAATATACCCTAATATAAATGTGGTGTTCACTAAAATCACTAGTTAGGGATTTAGGTTTATAGTAAATGAAACAAACAAATTGTCAGTAAGCAGGCAAACCCAAGGAGTGACGTCTAGTCGAGGGCCCGGTGGGATTGCAACTAACGTGACGTCAGCCTCTTGACTTGTCCTACATTTAATGTGTATACCACATTTATATACAGGGCTATTCGTAAAACACTAACAACCTTGCAGAGCTATATTAATAACAGCATAAACAACAACTTTTATCCTATGACTTTTTACAAAACTTAATTGATTTATCAACAAGATTGCGTTGTTCTATCTAATACATTTCAACTCTGTATTTTGGTATACCTACATACGTCTGTAAGACGTGACGCAATCGCATCAAGCACTCCCGCCGCTCGAACCCCGCTTCCTTCCGCTAAGACTTCGTAATATTTAGACTGTTCAATTTAAATATTTTTATTTTTGTATAAAAATCCGATGAACTAAAATATGATAATTTTTAAAAGTCATAGAACAACAGTTGTTGTTTATCATGTTAGTAACATAGTCCTTTTTTATAGTTGGAAAAAATCATCTAATGACATCCCCCGCTCTTGGGCGGAGCGGGAGATAGTGTCAGACTCTTACTGACTAAGAGACCCACCCCGTTCCTTCTAGCCTTCTTACCGAGGCTCGAGCTCAATTTCGGATAACCCTGGCCCCAGTAGGCTTCGACCCGGCTGGGTCCATGCAGTTGCTGACAACTCCTTGAGGCGCGCGGGAACAGTGCGCGCTGTCGACGACTTGGGCTTGGTCCGGACAGTTACCGGACGGCCGGACAGCGAGCTACCCATTGCTCACTGTCCGCAAGTAACATAGTCCTGAAAGGTTGCCAGTGTTTTACAAATAACCCTGTATATATCCTGATATTATTAGTAGAAATCCTCCTATTGCAGATCCGTTGTATTAATCTTAAACCAGTCGCATAACAATGCACATTTGATCCACACTTCCATAAACAATAGATAATTACTATCTCCTTATCAAGGAAGACACAGATTCCTGTATCCGATAGCCAGTGTTGTGTTGTCAGATTAACTAAACCTGGAGATGTACTAACATCTCCAGGTTTACGATATCCTCGCTTTGTGTCACGTCACTACGATCGGAACTGAATGTGGCAAGGATATTGTTGATGCAGCAATAACTATATTAAGCTATATTTACACATACAACCTTATTTTTAGTATATGTGGAACCTGAAACACCTGTCTAGTATTTTTATCAAAATCAAAACTGTATTATGAAAAATCGCAATGTTATGGTACTATGTAAAAAATCAAAACTGTATTATGAAAAATCGCAAAGTTATAAGCCAGTTATGGTACTTGGTTGGCGACATGAATACATGGTCACCGGGCTACCTGGGTGACTGAGGAGATGTTTTGCTTCCGCACCCAGCTGTGCATTGGCTCCTAATGCCCGCTATGACCTGCCGTGACCTGTGTTGTACTTAGTGTCGGTGGTGTTCAACTTGTGGCCGTTGTAAAAAATTTTGGGAAAAAATATGGCATGTTGTAAAAATTATTAGAATCGATTCAGTTACCGATTCTGAACTTGAAACTATATTCAGGTGACACAATACTAAAAATAATCTTGAATACAGGTTGTCTTTGACATCGACGCACAAGCGAATACCACGGATTCAGTATATGATTCAGGACCCCACAGTGGTAGAATTTTTCGTCTGCTAGGTGCCTATCCCCAAAGCTTGATTATTCAAGTAAACACAATGATTAATTTGATTGCTTTATCAAGGATATCCACAGTTATCTTGAATAGAATTGAGTGAATCAATCAGATGTACTATCTACTATGCAGTTGCGAGTCATCAATATCCGCTCTTTGTATGGCGTCAGGAGATATCTCTCACCTCCGTTATCTGTCAACTGAATGTAGCATTGTATTGTGCGTGGCACTAGTGTTGGGATAGTAAGATTATTACAAGAAAATGTATCTATATACTATGCGTTCCAAATGAGAATAGGACCAATTGCTATGTTTTGATTTGATGATTTCAGAGATGAGTAAAATTGAAGAACTGGATTCTGATTAAACTTTTTTCGTACACAGTTCAGAAATAAATAAAATTTTTCGCAAATTAATTACAGTTTAAAAATTTCTTTCCTCGATTTGACAGTAAATCGTGACGTCACAACATGGCGATCAATCCTATTCTCATTTGAAACGAATTGTACAACGAGTTTGTTTCTGATATCCCATAACTCTAGGGTATGAATAAGACCACATTTAGGAATCAACTGGCATATGAATTATTTTTCAATTATCTTTTTTTTTGTTTTCATTTTCCATACATAATAATTCGATAAGTTCACGATTGATAACGTAACACACCATTACGTGAAATATGACAGCATAAATATGTAATGTCATTATTTCCGCCGTCATATTTTTTATATTTCATTTTATTTTTTAAGCATTGTTAAAATCCAAAATTGTGGATTACATTACTGAAATATTATTTTTTGTTTTACCAAAAATCATAACGCTTTACTATCTTAATTTCCATTTTCATAATGTGTGGTAGACAATATTCCATTACTTTAGACACACTAGTTAATCTACGACAGATGTAGCTGTAGTGCAAGTGTTAGTCGCTAGCCAGTTAATCTCCGGTGTCCATCATCTGTGACCCACATTATATTTGTTAACGAGATGCAGTTACTGTTTCAGACGAGGTCAGTAGAGCACCAAGTGATTCATAGTTTGAATTCAATTATTGATATATGATTTGTCCCTCGGGGATATTGTTATTGTTACTTAAGGGGCCGGCGGAGGATGAATTTCCATACAAACGTAATACCACGCTCATTTGCAGTTGGAGCATATTTCCAACATATTATGATGATATTTGGTTATAGACAATATTTATCTAGGTTCCTACGTCTTTCTTTTTTAAAAAAACAAAAAGAAATTTAAGCAAATTGTATTTCGCACTTTTTTATAGCGTAAATGGCAAAACATGCCATTTGGCTTTTCTTGTATTAAAAATAACAATATTTCTAATATTCTCGACGTAGGAACCTAGATAAATATTGTCTTTAACCGAATATCATCATAATATGTTGGATATATGCTCCAACTGCAAATGAGCGTGTTATTACGTTTGTATGGAAATTCATCCTCCGCCGGCCCCTTAATAATTAATTGTGTCTCATGAGACAAGATTATATTATATTCCAGATAAACGTGCAATAACGGTCATACTGACCCTTCTACATTTGTTGAAATTCTTAAGTTCAAAAACGGAAATAAAGACATAAAGCTGTCTTGAATCGACATGTATCGTGATCCTTTGCACGACATAGTAATGGAAAGCAGTACATTGTTTGTTTTTCGTGTACCTACGCAGAGATATTAGGAAAAGGTCAATGTACATTATTGCACGGTTATCTGGGGCCTTCTTTATAAAGGTTATTTATTTATTCATGTACACACAAACACTTAAAAACGAAAAAAACAAATAAGGATAAAATAGTACAAAGGACCTGCTTATTTCTAACGAAATTTCTTCCAGCAGACCTGCAACAGGACAGTTAGATAAGATATGTAGACACAGTGTGTATAAATTAAAAAAAAGATATTATTATAGACAGAGACAGGTTAGACAGAGATTTAGAATGGTTAGTAGATTGAATCAAAACTATTTGGTAAGGGTTCTGTATAAACTGTTCGACTTACAGTGCACCTCGCTGGAATGCGAATAAATAAAATATAGAAATATTTTATAGGTGAGTAGCTTTTGCCCACAGCTTCGCCTGCGTACATAATTTAGCAATCGGACCGGTACTTTCAAAGATTACCTCCTACAAACAACAAAAACAAACTTTAACTCTTTATAATATTAGTGTAGAGTATAGATTAAACAATAAAATTTACTATTTTATATTCCTCCTTGTTTATATTTATTGTTACAATAAAATTTATCTTAAAAAAGAATAAAAAAAAAAAACGTAAAAAATTTTTTTTTTTTCCACAACTATCGCACAACGCCGTCTAGTCCCAAGCTAGCAAGCAGAGCTTGTGTTATGGGTAGACAACTGATTCACATACTTATATATTTCTAAACATACATATTATAGATAAATTACACACAGACACAGAACAAATGATTATTCTCATCACAGAAACATTTGTCCTGGGTGGGAATCGAACCAACGACCTCCGGCATATCAGTCAGGGTTACTAACCACTAGACCAACAGGCCAGTCACATAATAATATATTGTTTCGACTTGTACGGGTGTAGTCGTACAAGTGGTAGTCGTGAGCGGGAGAAGATTTGAGTCAGTGGTTAGACAGGCACTTGCTCCATGTAAAATACTGGTACTCAACTGTATTCGGCATGACTGGAAACCGAACCTAACTTCATCATCATCATTTCAGTCAAAATACGTCCTCTGCTGGACATAGGTCTCACACAGTTATCACCACAACGAACGGTCCTGCGCGGTTCGCATCCATCGGATTTTCGCGACTCTCATCAGTAACCTTGATTCACGTAAAATCAAACAAGCCAAATATCATTGAAGTTTTATAGTCGTTCGATCGAAGTCTTATCTAAAAGCGGTATTCACGATCTATCGACTTATTTCCAGTTACATTAATAAGTATTCTACCAGGATAATGTAATACAGAATTTTTTTTAAAACGAAGAATTTCAAACGACTTTAAAATCGGTGTCGTTTAAACTCGATTGATGGATGTGAATACGAAAATGGCCTAAACGACTAAATCGCTACGATATCGTTACGGTTTTCATTACGTGAATCGGGCTACAGGTCCTCGATCCACCTGGTGGAAGGCCTTCCAACGCTGCGGATTTCGGTGCGATGTCACCACACTTTCGACCCCATCGACTTTCTATTTTACGACCAATGTGCCCAGCCCCGTAGCCAAGTTACAACCGTTTCGCTTGCGTTGAACGCCTCGAGTTTGCCACGCCCCCGATCCTTTTGTTCTGACCGCGTGACAGAGCGCTGAGTTGACGTCATTTCCGTACATTTGAATTTTTCTACTAGCGTTAACGATTGCAGATTGTCAACATAACTGTTTACTGTTTATTGCCATTTAAGTGCGGCGATTCTTCGGGGACTTTAGTCGGAAAAATGGTAGGCCAAATTTTATATCCAATTTGACCAAATTATTAACATAAAGCATTATGGCTAAATCATTCCCCATGTTGTCCTCTAAACAGGACAATCTAATAACAAAAACGTGTTTGCGCACGCTTTCACTTTGATTAATTTATTTGTAACATGTTGCATTATTCATTTGGTTATGTTCATCAGAATATAAATTGTTTTGTCCAAACAGTGTTGGGAAGGTTGTCCATTGATTGCTTAACTATACAAGTACCTATGTATTTTTTTTTGTAGATGGGATAATCATCCAATGACATCTGCACGCCCTTGGGCGGAGCGGGAGATAGTGTCAGACTTTTACTGACTAAAAACCCACTCCTGTTTCTTCGTTGCTGTAGCTGAAAATCGGGATCTAAATCCCGGCGCTGGCTATAAAAGAATGTACTATGGTAGGCTTAACAAAAAAAAAAAATGGATTCTTAGGCTAATGTAGCTTAGTCAGTGTCATAATATTACCTAAATATGTTTCTAAATCAATGTAAGACATCAACCGGTTACTGAAAATACCGACTAAAATTGTCATTGTGCTGACAATAGTGTCATGTTCGTGAACGGGCGCTGTCAGTTGAGACTGTTTAGGATAATCTAAACAGTCACACCGAGATACGGAGTTAATTTTTTAACTAGTTTATACCAGTTACTCATTGTGATAGTAGAAAATATTTTCTACTATCTACTATGACTGTATCACTCAGTATGACTCGGGCGCCCTGTTGTATTATTATTACGTAATTGCGCGTTTTTACATTAATCAAGAAAAAAAACTTTTTCTATATTTTTCTTGGAAAAACAAAGATTCGGCCAAATAAATTTCGTACAAACGTGTGTAAAAAATGACAATTAGGCGTTTTTCAAGCTCATTCAAGTTGTACTGATGTATGTACAATCGGCTCTCAAGGGGTTAAATAGTATTCTCACTTGTGAAGAATCTTTAAAATCTGTTCGTTAGTTTTTGATTTTTTTCATTCCCGTCACCCTCACCAGGTGGTGAGGGTGACGGGAATACTATGGCTACGAGACGCACAGGATCGGTCGTTGTGGCGACGCTTGGGGGAGGCCAACAGTGGACGTCTTTCGGCTGAAATGATGATGGTGATGACGTTTTTGTATTACCTTTTTAATTTGCTTATATTGTTCCCACATAGAAGTGACGAGACATATGTAACCAAGATTTCTGTATTATTTAACACGATTTATAAAAAAAAAAAACATAAAATTTCTTGCACGTTCTCCTCCATAGGGATCTACGCTATGAAATGTGCCATTAGCTAAATGGATTATTTGAAATATGATACTCATATATTTAGGCGAATATTGATAAATGTTTTTTAATACGTTTTGTGGCTTCTATAGCATTGTTCCCAGCTTTATCATACAGTTTGTAAGTAATGTAAAAAAGTGTTAAGAATAATGCGTAGTCAAATTAAGTGCTAATTAAAGCAGTGGTGGCCGAGTGGTAACGACCCCGACTTAGGAGTTGTAGGTCGCAGGTTCAAACCCAGGCGCATTACTTTGTGTAATTTATTTCATCACCACTGCTCTCAAAACGGTGAAGGAAAACATCGTGAGGAAACCGGCATGTCCTAAAACCAAAAATTTGAAGACATGTGACATCCACCAACCCGCACTGGACCCACGTGGTGGATTACGGCCCATTCCCTCTCCTAGAGAAGAGGCCTGAGTCTCAACAGTGGGAATATTATAAGGCCGACTATGCCATTTATTAATTTATCTCGGCCTTACTGTTAATCTGATCAATTTTATTATATGATCATGTGACAATGAGCTGGTCACATTGCCCGTAGAATAGATGGTCGATCGGGACGAAAAGTTCTGGAGGGGCGACCGTGTACCGGAAGACGCAGAGTTGGAAGACCTCCCCCAAGGTGGGCCGATGACCTGGTGAGGGTCTTGAGAAATCGATGGATGAGAGACGCACAGGACCGGTCATTATGGCGCCGGTTGGGGGAGGCCTTATCCAGCAGTGGATGTCTTTTGGGTAGCATCGATATCAACGGCTTTCTACTCTTTCCCTGTTTTTTCTCTTCCGTTTCACTACAATCAACCGTCACGCTTTTATTTACGTACCCCCTTTTCTTTTAACGCCTACATATTTTGAAATATTTTAGCTGTAACTGGATTATCAAACTTAAAATTGAAAATATATTGAAATGTTGTCCACGTTCCGAATTAGTTATTGTAAATGTGCTAATCATGAGTTTGTAAAACAAAAGCAATTGAATATTTTAATGTAGGTATTTGTACTAAGTGGCTTTTGAAAATTACACTCGTTTATAATATTCAGCTTATTTGGGCATTGTTTAGTTACCTATTTAAATCATAATTGAATTTGAAAAGCATTTTATAAAGTAGATTTTTCAATTGTTTGTTATACATAATGAACGTAGTTAGTTAAATTGAATTTCTTTTGAAAGGCGTTAGTTACAAAATCTTTGATATAGATTTATTTACTTTAACTTAACGCGGCCAAAGTTTAATTACATTAGTTAAAGACATAATATTTTTAATAAAAAACTTTTTACAAAAAAAAACACCGACTTCACAAAAAAAAAAACACCAAAACGATCAAAATAACTTTAATTTCGGAAGTCGGTGTTTCTCGGTATTGTTTGTTTCTTATTTAACACCGAGTTCCGAAATTAAAGTTATTTAGATCGATTTAGTGTTTAGTGATGTCAGTGTAGATGATTTTTTTAATAATATGTTTTTTACTTCACACTTTTTAGTTGCGATACACTTATAGCCAGAGTACCTACTTTTTTCTCATGACAATTCTAATTAACCCAAACCCTATTGGACTACATTGTTGGTTTTATTATGAAGTTCCCGTGCCCACCTTCCACCTTCCGGCTCCATCATCAGATCACTTCGATAGTAGCTTATTGCCAAAGTGCATCTCAAGCCCCAAGATCCCAAGGTGGCAGGCCAGCAAGGAGGCTCGCCGATTCGTGGGAAATCGTACGGTATCCCCGCACCATCCGTATTACCATGACCCTCTGGCACACGTTCAGCTGGGCCTTCGGTTACTGATACAGCGACGACGCCCACACTGGTGCCCCATAAAGGGTCATGGACCGAACGATTCCCGCGTAGAGCCTTCGGCAAGAGGCGTCTGGACCCCCAAGGTTGGGCAGGAGCCGCTTGAGAGCAGCCCCGTCACAATAGTCGTGGTCAAGTCACACGAAGTTATTATTTAATTTTTATAATAATAAATACAGGTAAAAAGTAGGGTACATAAAATGTATATTGTGCCAAAAAAAAATTTGTTTAACAATTTTAAATAGTGGTCCACTTACGTCCTGGACCTAGCCCAAGGGGAGGTCATGTCCCCATAACCTCCCCTGGATCCGCCCTTGGCTAAAATGGTATACAGTCAAGTGCGAGTCAATTATAGGAGAGAAAACCCATTGTCGCTTACGATGTTTTTCTAAAAAGGTTTCAAGGTTGGTTTTTATCTCAATACGTTTCCTTGGGATAATTTCCAAGTTTTACGAAGGCAAAACCGCTGTCAAATGCTAGTATTATAATAAAGAACATCCGCTTCCGTGTTTCTTACTTCCTTTTATTCTTCTTTACGAATTCATTGTTAAAACTTGGTGACGACCCTCTTTAACTGTAAAGTATAAAAGAATAATTTAAAAGACTTTAGCTTTAGACTTTAAATATAAAACATGTTAGAATGTATTGTCTGTCAACCCACACTCATGTTTTGTGGGGGTAACAGAATTATAATACACATGCAGAAGATTAAGTCTGTACGATATATGTTAAATTAAAAAGCATTTCCTTTCACAATGACATAGTACATAATACTCGTATTATTTATTTATATATGTAGGTACTCGTATGTTTATGTATTATTTTATTCATATTATTTGTAATTTTAAAGTTGTATACTGGATCTTACTGTTTACTGTGATCTTTCTCTATCACAAAATGGTTTGCTGGAAAAAAATTCAACTTTGAGTTAAGTTGATACATGAGTACATGAACTCTGATATCCACATTATTTTGAAAATTATCATGGTGTATAATAAAAAATTAAAATACATGTTAAAAAGGATTTTGTCTTTACCATGGAGTTTTTTTTTTCGAGGTGAGAAATTTTTCAATGACTTCTTCCGCTTTAGGGTGAAACGAAAGGGCGTGTCAGACTTTTACTGACTAAAATCACACCCGTGTCCTTCAGTTGTCCTTTGCAAAGGACCACAGGTTTCATTTTCAGAAATTCCCCCTGGCTCTATGGCATCGGTCCTGCTACGTCCCTGCGGTTTTGCTGACATCTCTTTGAGGTGCGCATGGAATACTACACGCCTGTCAACTACTTCGGATGGGCGAATGGCGAGCTGCCTATAGCTCGTCGTCGACTTCCACCCGACGTCTACCTTTCTATCCATCCATATGTATACTCATAACTTATGCAGTAACAAGCGTTACATCCCTCCCCTTTTCAGGAGTACTGCCCTCATCTTTGGGACGGATCTGCCCGACACCAGATCGATGCGCTCGAGGCAATTGAGAGGCGAGTCAGGAGGATCATTGGCAATGATGCACTCGTCCAGTTGAGGTTTCAAAGTCTTGACTCTTGGGAACACATTCATTGTGCGTACAGTCAAGGAGTGGAATTCCCTTCCGGAGTTTGTGTTTCCTGATGGCTACAACCCGTGAATCTTTAAGCCAAGAGTGAACAGGTTACTTTTAGGTAAGCGCGCTCCATCGTTGACCGCATGAGCGCTTTCCATCAGGTAAGATAGCGGTCAAGCGCGAACCTATTAACAATAAAGAAAAATGGCCTTACCACGACAAACGATTCCGTGTCAACTTTTCAGTCACTGGTGCCACTCTCAAACTTGACTCCGAAATGTATATAAGGAAACAGATGCCACATTACATTGTTATGTGGGTCGTAGTAATATCGTGCCGCTGGGTCTATGGGGTGGGCAAATTGGAAACACAAGTATTTGTTTTGCCACAAATTCGATTTCAGACCAAATTAATTGTTTTATTATTTATGAACATACAGGAAAACAGTAATAGATAAAAGATTGTAAATATGAGCAGCAATGGAACTGCTATTTTTGTAGAAATTTCTTCCAGCAGTCCTGCGAAAGGGGAAATTAAAAATGTGGGCGATAGTGTGACTGTTTTTTTGTTTTTTTTAAAGCCGCAATTTCGATTCGAAAAGTTTTTAAAACAATGAAAACTGAAACTGTCTGTCTAAATGGATTTTAAAATGGCAAAACATATTCCAAAAAATATTAATTGCTAATCTACACGAGAGGCTAATAAAGTAGAGTAATTACTTTTGCAAGTGATGATTGCTATCACTTGTAAAATGTTCTATGTTGAATTTTACATTTGCATCTGTATGCTCATTGTAAGGTTCAGTTGAAAATCAACGTCAGGTAACTGCTTTGTTTTGCATTTTGCTGATCTGGACCTTGCTGGATTGGGTACAGTTACGAGACCCATGTTATTGTTTGTTAATTTTATTTATTAAAAAACTGCTGCTATACTTATAGACCAAAGTGTAAAAAATATTCAGTTAATTTCGGACACTAACAGCAGCATATTTTGTTAACTTTTTTTAAACTGAGATATTTTGAAATATAAGAAAAGGATAACTGGTTGCAACTGGTATCCTAAAGAGTTAGCGTATTTACTGGGTGTATGGTCCTATTATATTTAAAAAACCTCTATATTAATTTGGTCTTCTGTACCTATATTATTCTGTGGCCTATACGAGCGTCGTCATTATTTCTGAAAACATAATTACTTCCACAATTTGAGTAAGAAAAACATTAAATGTATCACTCTCTCGCCCGCGTAACAATGGTTGTAATTAATTTTATCTTCTCACAGGGTGCTACAAAAAAAACTGTTGTTATTTCAGTTCTGAAGCGTGGAGTGTATTATGAAGTAATTTATGAATTGTTGTAATGACTATTCTCGTTAACGAACCATTTGCGAAGGCTTAACTTAAATAAGTAATTGTTTGTAAGTACCTTGTTCCGATATTAAAGATTTTTTCGTAAAAAAAAAGTTAATTAAGTGGCTTGCTTTTTTAGCGTGTAAACAGACAGGAAATTTTAAAGCAACACAGAACTACCTCAAGCAATTGTTGAAAAAAAAAAACAACAATAAATACGGCAATAGTATTTCACACATACAATATACGCATTCACTACACGCATTCACTACACGCATTCACTACACGCGTTCACTACACACATACACTACAACACATACTACACACAACGCATCACATAAAGATCTATAAGCTTGTTTTTAGTTCTTTTTTACTTTTTATTATTCAATTTGATAAGTTTCACTGTTTACAGCCACCCCTTGCTAAATTCGGCTGAATTTCCACATGTCCGCCTTTTTTTTTATGGTGGGAAAAATCATCAAATGACAACCCCTGCTCTTAAGGTATCTTTTTTATTGTACCATTTTTTTTAATGAGCACACTACATTTTCACTTAATTAAATTATGTGAAAATTACAGCAAAGGAATAATAGTTTTTGCCTTAGTTTTTCATGATAATTAGTAAGAACACGGTAAGATGTTTGTTATTGTAGATAATGATAAAACGAATATTTCAAAACTGTTTTTCAAATACTAACTTCTACCAGTGGCGCGAAAAAGTAAAAAATTAGAGAACATATTTCTGAGAGAAAATTCTAAAGTTAAATCCTTTATCTTATTTCAGAACATGGTCTATTCGTGTGCTAAATTTCATTCAAATCTGTTCACACGTGTCTCGCATCCATGGCGGATTTCCGCTACTTAAACCAGGTCATCGATCAACCTTGTGGGAACCTTCCAACGGCTTGTCTTCCTGTACGTGATCGCTACTCTAGAACCTTTCGGTCCCATCGACCAACTGTTTTGCGAGCAACGTGCTCAGCTTACTACTACTTAAGTTTGACGATTCTTTGTGCTACGTCGGTAACCATCACTACGTTGGTATCTTTATTCCTGATTCAATCACGCAAGGAAACTCCGTGCATAGTACTTTCCATTGCCCTTTGGGTGACTTTAAGCCTTCTACCAACCTATAGTATACTTATAGTAGTATTTTCACTAACCCCTTGCCATAGCCCCATGGTTTCCCAACGCCCTGTCGTCCATATATATTCTTGTTTACATTTCTACTTTAGTCCGGTCTTACAGTGGAATAAGACCCATATAAAGGGTCCTAAAATAAAATATCTGTTCGGACTTGCTTGCGTTTCTGCTAAACCTCACACTGGTCGAATGAGACTTTGAGTATCAATGGCTTATAGAGCGCTCATGTATGTAGCTTGTATGTCACGCAGTTTTTTTTTTGACAAACTTTTACTGACTAAAACCAACGGAATTCTTTCATTGTATTCCATCGCCATGGAAACTTGTTCGAAAGGTGTTTCAGTGTATGCTGTGCGGTGAACTGTTGATCATGCAGGCTTATAATGAAGCTGTCAGTCTTCTGGGCACATTTCAGGATGAGAGCAATGTGAAGGATTACTTCGATGCATGAGGGTAGTTTATTTTTGTATATGTTTATTATACATATGTTTAATTTAAATAGTTAGTTAATATTTAAGTTATATAGGAGTAAAACTGATGAAAACTTTTTTAGAAATTGTATTTATTTTGGAAGATTAGAAAAGATTAAGATTTTTACTTTTCGATACAGTTTTTGAGGCAGGTTTTTGATGATTATGTTTTCATTGGCATAAATCTTGAAACAAAATTACCACTACACACAACTTCTGATATCACATTAGTGGCCAACTTCAAAAAAGTAATATTTTCTAAGCTGAGGTCTATGTTAGGTACTTACTAGGTCAGTTTTACTTTTACAGTTTGTCTTATTCATCCTCAAAGGTATCGAATAGCAATGGATATGTGAAGTTATTGCCTTCATATTTTCTTAGGGTATGGTAATGTGTATAAATGAAAATTTCATTTTGAATAACATATTGGAGACCTTTCAGTATTATTGTTGGTTTTTAACTCTTTTTAGAGTTTTGTACTAACGGTACGTTTAATTATCGTTATCCCAGTTTCGATTCTCAGGGCACGGTTATAGAAATATAGTTTGCGCGTACTCAAAGCGAACGCTGCGTGGCGGTCGCCTAGAGGTGTCGCGGCCACCGCGTGGTGTACGCGTAACTTAGATTATCCATCTTAATTATAAATAACAATCACGTGGAAGTGGTGACTTTTCAGACGGACTGAAACTGACAGAAAGTGGGGGTGCGCGAGCGCGGGCTAGGTGCATCGAGAATATTCGAGCGAACGAGCGCGATGGCTGCGTAGCCACGCGATTCTGTCGTCGATTAGAATAGCATGTTATAACGTAGGTAGTCAATAGTGTTGAAATTTTATATACATGAAAATAATCACGCGGCTAGCACGTAGCTACCAAGCAAAAGCCGCAAGAGAGTTTTTACCATGTCTAAACACACCCTCAAAATGGAAGAACACATATTTATGCATGAAGTTTTCAAAGAAGGAAGTCTTAGGTCGACTGTCTAGCTTCATAGACGCGTATTTGTTATACGCTTAGTGCACGCCTGCGTAAAGATTACATACGAGTTTAAAACTGTCGGCAAAGTGGTAATGACACGACGCAGCAACGGGACGACGTTCAAACTTCAAAATGAACTATAAAGATATCATGAAAACGGAACAATCATGTAAAAGAATTGCTGAAACATCTTAAAGATAATATTGGAAGCTCATCGTCAATGGGGGAATGTGGCAAACGGGTAAACGTAACCCCAATGTTTATTGCCCCATCCCTTATGGGGGCAATAATACATAAACATTGGCGTTACCTAATGCAATGGTGTAGGTTGAAACGGTGGAGAATTTACCAGAGGAAGGTAAACGGCTTATTAAGATGAAATGAGTGAATCTAAGAGGCGAATTTAATTATTTTAATGAAATGGTGTTTTCTGATGGATTTACATCGGGCATGGATGGTGAGTGAGAGCAAATTCAGTTACTCCGACTTGTCTTGTCTTTTTTTAATCTTTTTTTTTTCTATAGATATTTAAAGGTGGGTTTGGATATTATTACTATCTCATTTGATGGTAAGCCTAGAAGCGATAATATGGTTGACGACGGAGCATCTTTTCCTCGAAAGTAAACTATTCGCATAAGATCGAACAAATATTACATGTTTGGATTGGATGCTTTTTTTTGTTTGGGTCATTGCATGAAGTTGTTGCTTTAAGTCTAGCATATATATATAGATACGTATCATGATTGATTCAATCCGATTTTCCTAACACTACACTTTTCAGAAATTACATTTATACTTGAAAATTGTTTTATTAAATCTCGAAACACGAGCATGCTAATATTATAATTCCACAGAATTACAATTTCAACATCCAGATCGCGATTTATAATTCAGAAACGAAGGAATTTTAATACACTTCAGACTCCACAGTCGTCACTCTGCCGCCGTCAGTCTGACAGTGAATGACGCGCTTTATTTCATTCTACTAATGCTGGGTACCGCCCGATAGAACGATCGCCAACGGATGGGAATTACATCACACAGATGCTTGATTGCGGCTGGCGAAGAAATGGTGAGTGTGTGGAGCCGAGTGAGCGCGCGATGTCCATCGGCGGTGTACATTCGTTTGCTTGGCCTGTATCCGGCATTGAAAGGTGCGTGCTACAAATGTATAAAATAATTAGTACAATAAGGTTTATGCAAAATAATATATTTTAATGGAGTTTTGGGTAATGTAAACAAAGACGGAGGACTTAGGTACTATGCCCCTAACTTTTCTGGAGGATAAAAAATTATCTATAGTAGGGTAGTGTCCAGGGTCAAAATAATTACATTTTATTTAGTCCGTATTTTAGATTATAAAAAAATATTGGACACGTATTATATACTATTCAAAAATAAGGGACACGTATTTCTGTTTTCGATTAAACAAAAAATAACAAACATATAGCCCATTAAAGTTACGTGTGTCGTCCCCCCGTGCGAAAAAATGCAGCACGGCGTGACGTCACACGTAACTTTAATGGGCTATATCTTTGTCATTTTTGATTTAATTTAGAATAAAAAATACGTGTCCCTTATTTTTGAATAGTCTTAAAGACGAACTTATTACATTTTTTACGGCAACTAGCCTATTTGTGAATTTCTGATAATAGTACCAAGTAGTAACTTACTAAAAACTATATTATGTAACAATATAGCTCAACAAAAACAACTAACAGCGCCTTCTTTTTTGCACTTTTGACATATGACAGATTCATCATGTTGTGGAACATCATATTTTGTAAGTTACTATAATTATTAGATAATTGCTAATTACAGATTACTTTTTGATTTGGCGGTCACGAGACTGCATTAAGTACAATATAATCCTTTTTTTTTTAATAAAGTGACCGAGTGTCAGTCTATTACTGACTACAACTCACCTTTAGTTGCCTATTGAAACAAAGTCGAAGAAGTCGTAAGAACGTCTACCGTAACGTCTAGTTTTCCATGGTAAACTCTATCGAACATTCCCAAAGTCTATAAGTAAGGTAAAGGGAGGTGTAATTGGTGATGTAGTTTTTTAAATAACAAAATGTACCGCACAGTTCTAATCAAACATATTCATGAGATAGCGCTAGCGAGTTTTTACGAGCGTGAGGAGGATAAATATCTTCATACTAGTAACATATCATGCATAGAAAACTGTATAGTAAATATTGTTTGTAAAAAATATCACCAATTTACCCCCTTTTACTATACCTATTTGAAATCATACAGGAGACTGAAAAGTCCAAATAAATTATTAGCAATACCCACAAATAAACGAGAACAAAACAAAATGTCCCTAAATTGGGTAAACCTAAACAATGGTCACAGAATTTCAATCACAACATTTCGACATAAAAGCAATCATTTTAGACCAGCCATGTTATTTGTTGAATACCAAACGTTTGTCCTGATTGATACATTAATTTAAATTCATTACACGAACGGGATCGTTTACGTACAAACGTACATACAGCTGAACCACGTATTGTGGTTATCCTTCCAATTTCACATTAGGCCCCCATTATGTGGTGAACCGACGATATTCTATTCGAAGAAATGTTTGTTTTGGATTGTTATGATGAATGTTATTAAATAACTTTGGATTCTGTTAATGTCTGGAATTATTTATTAGGGAGAACAAACAATAATACATAGGGAATTACATAAAAAAGGCTTAAAAATAGTTTTACACATGCGATATCAACAACGTTTTCCAGATATAAATATGAGACATTTGGTTTCACAAGCGCTGTAATGATACCAAAACGGCAAGAGTACTATTTTTTTTTTGTGACATCATTGAATAACTCTTCACATCCTAAGTATCTTCAGTGAGAGAGATAAGTAGAGCGAGAGAGAGTGTCGGATTTTTTACTGACTAAAACCCTCCTTTGTTTCTTGGGTTGCCCTTTGCGTTTCAAAGCTTTTTTTAAGGTGGAAAATCATTCAATGACTTTGTAGCGATATCTATGGCGCCACATATACACCGCAAAATTGCTAAACAAAACGTCAGGTGAGCGAGTTCAATGACTTGTAGGTAGTAGTCGGCTTTGCGTACTAACTACCTACAGGTCATTGGACTCGCTCAGCTGACGTTTTCATAGAGAAATGAATTTCGTACATCCGTAAATTAATACGAGTTTTGAAAAAAAGGTACTTTATTTTTTAATTTTATTTTTACAAATCGATAGTGTTTCATGTACCGGATCGACCCTCCCCGGGATTAAAACGATTAAAATTTAGCGGTGTAGATACCGGCACGAATCTTGAGCGCTCGGCGAAAGAGTGAGGATCAATTTGCGCATCGTACATATCGTCGAGCCAATCACTGTAACTATAAAGATGTACTCCCGGCTCCCACGTCTCACTTCATACCACTAAAGAGACCCAATACTTCACTTCTCATTCAAGTCTGTGACTTCAAGTTCAAGTCAGTGCTCAAGATCCGTGTCGGTATGTATAAGAACTAATCCTGCATCGCGCAATTTAAGTTCTCCGCGCGATTAGAACATAATATTATATAACAGCCGAAAATCATCTATCGGGCAGTTGTCCACCAGACATAACACCTGTCTGGTCGGAGCATCCTCCTTTTTCAACGGAGATTTGCGGGACTTTACTCTCTGTTCCGCTTATCTCCAAACTAGTGACGACCTGACGCAGCCTTCGTGCAGCCAATACTTCATGACGTCATCATCACTTCCTCAAGCTTTCTAGCAGCGAGCCACACAGCCAGCACCCACGGCTATAAAGGGTATCCTGACCACCAGCATGCCTACCTAGTCATACTGCCGCTCTAGAATAAAGGGGCGTGGCAGACTTTTACTGACTAAAACCACACCTATGTTCTGTCTTGCCTGGATCTTCGTCCATCCTGCTTGGAGCTTGCGACCCAGGATCACGGATTTCCCTTTCAGAAGTCAACCTATGGCCCCAGTAGGCTTCGGCCCTGCTGGGCCACTACACGGTGCCTTTCAAGACTGCGGTAACTAAAAGGCACCTGTGAACTGAACTAACAGAAATGAATACCTAATTAAGTAATTACTAACTTTTGCCCGCGGTTTTGCCCACGTACTTAAAATATATATCGGTGAAAAAAATTTTTGCAATTGGACCAGTACTTCCAGAGATTACCTCCTACAAAAAAAACATAAAAACAAACTTTACCTCTTTAAATACCTCATTAATAAGTGTAGATAGACCAATAACAGGCACTTTTGAATTGTCAAAATGGTGGTCAATCAAAAAATTAACTCTTACGAACCAAATAACAAAAAAAACAAACTTTACTTCTTTATAATAATATTGTAGATTCTCACAAGGCTTTAGAACTTTGTTGAGTAAACACTAATGCAGAGCGACAATATTATATTCTATGAATTTACTCAAGAAAACAGTCAAAAAAGACTCCTATCCAAAATATTCCCAATTCAATCAACAAAACAACATCGCTCCGAAACTCACTATTCCCGTGTTGCCAGTAAGAAAAATTAAATGATTCTTTAAACAAAAGCGGAGCTGAACGTCTGGGAACGTAATTAAATGGCCGTTGGCGATGTCCTTCGGGAAATCGACGGCGGCGGGCGGTCACCCGCTCCCGTCACCGCCGCCATCGAATCGTGCCTGCATCCCACCTTTGCGCTGCTTCATTCGTTGAATTGCCATGATATCGAAATCAGAAGTCAGAAACTTTATTTCAAAGTAGCTTTTGACCGCGTACATAAATTATTGCCAGTCACTCAGGAATAAAGTAGTTTTCAATCGGTGAAAAAAATTCAGCAACAGGACCAGTACTTTCAGAAATTACCTCCTACAAACAACAAACAAACTTTAACTCTTTATAAAATTATTATACTAGCTTTTGCCCGCGGCTTTGTCTGCGTACAGAAAATACAAAAAAATACAAGAAGCTTATGTCGCTCAGGAATAAAGCAGCTATCTGTCGGTGAAAAAAAATCAGTAATCGGACCAGCCCCCCTAGCCAAGTTACAAACGTTTCGCTTGCGCCGAACGCTTCGAGTTGATCTTGCCGCCAATTCTTTTGTTCTGACCACGTGACTGAGCGTTAAGACGATGTCATTCCCGTACATATGAAGCTTTCTACAAGCGTTAACTATTGCAGATTAGCAACTTGGCTAGGGGTACAGTACTTCAGAGATTACCTCCTACTGTGCCTCCTACCAACAAAACATTATAAAAACAAAAAAATGAACTTTACCTCCTAAAATATAAGTATAGATGGCACTTTTGAATTGTCAAAATGTGGGTCAGTCAAAAAAAATTGAAGCTAAATAGTACGTTCCAAAGTTAGATCTCTGTGGAGAAGAACGTGCAAGAAACTCCAATGGAGTTTCTTCACTCTTTGACTATGTTTGTTTATTTTTGTGTGTGGAATGCTAGAGAAGGTTTAATGAATTAATTTGCTAGTGTAGTCAGACGCCAGAACCATCAGTCTATCTAAGGATTATTGTGTTACTGGGTTGTGGAAATCAGATGATGAGTTAGTCGCTTTTCTGGCATCGCACTGATAACTATAACTTTCTTTTTTCAAACATTTTTTCCTTTCTTTCTCTAGTTGAAGACACCTAAATTATAATCGGACGGGAAGACCGCAGCAGGCGGATGACTTTATTTTGTCTTAATTTAATCAATTTATACCTTTAAATTGTACATGTGATATAATATTAAAAGTATAAATATTTATATGCCTATATACTCGTATATTGTAAAACACTAAAATAACATTGCTGCATAATGTGCATAAGAAAAGCCTACATTTCGTTTGCACATTATTTTTATCTATTATTAGTTTGTGTGCACTAAATTATTCGTTAGTATATGTTGCAGTTACATTATGAATGAAAGCTCTCTAAAATTGAAGAAATAACAAAAGATGAAAAATTTTACAACTAACAAAAATATTTCAGTACGAAGGACACCGGTCAGCTCAGTAAGTTTTTAAAATTAACTTAATACTTCAAAGTTCATTGTATCTTATATTATCCAATTTTCCAGCCATTAATGAAAATAATAAATCATTCATCCAAAACAAAGATCCATTGAAAAACAAATTATAATTAAATACAAAAACAAACAATGAGGAACGTTGATTAATACAGGGAAAACGAAGTAAACGATACTATATTTGTTCGGTACATGTTGACTTAATTATTGTAATTATTTTTTTTCCTTTTCTTCGTACTTTCACTAAGAGGATATTTTTCTTATATTGTGCCAAGGTCAGTCTTCCCATTTATGAAATTGATTTTCTTTCATAGAACTTTTATATTGAAAGTAGACAGTAAACAGTTTGTTCTTTTATTTAATTTTAAAGATTTGTTTTATGAGACAGTGTTAATACTGTGTGTAATTTTAATCCAGTAATAAAGTAGATACCTAATTATCTACATATTTAACTCCGATATAAATCAATCTAAAAATTTAAAATTAATACCGGGCCGTTGTCTGTAAAATATTTATAGTACTGTTAAAAGGTGTGAATAGAAACGTAGGGGTGAATAAGGACAAACTTTGATTAGGATTTTCACTTTATATTATTAACTAGCTGCTGCCAGCGACTTTGCCTACATTATTGTAGAAAATTATACCAAGAAAGCATACTTCCGGGATAAATATTATCCTGTGTGTTATTCCAGGATTCCTTCTTCTTCCTGCCCTTATCCCATATTACTTGGGGTCGGCGCAACACGTTTTTTTCTTCCATTCTGTCCTGCCACCCGTCAAACTATCATTAACTCCCTCTATTACTAACACACTATCACTAATTTCAGGACAAGAAGTGACAAATATAAACACACTCACAAACTTTCGCCTTTATGATATTTCTGCGATTTATATCAAAGCCACGTTTTTTATTACCGTTAATGAATCAAAAGGAGAATTTAAATGCTGAGAAAAAATCTTTAATAACGTAAAAAATCGTTTTGAATTTTTTTTCCTATTCACTCCATTTGACTATAGGTAGGTCTGTAGTATCTTTCTTCAAAATCCCTGTATCTTAATCTGTTAAAAAATATGTGTGATCCAACAATATCAATTGTACTTCTCAGTACAAAAGCCTACGTCCCAGGGAGCCTACATTTTATCACACTCCATATCTTACTCTATATGCCGTGAAGACTTATGATGCGATCAAACTATAAATCTTTGGCAGACACTGTCCCCGAAGAATGCCAGTGACCTTGTTCAAGGACAACACATTTTACTGTAGCTATTGCCTAACAGCGTGCCATGTAATGTGTGTTACGAAAACCAACTCTACTCAAACATAGTTGATCATTGACTAAAGTATAATTGTTTTGTAAAATAAAAAATTGTATTTAAATTGTGTAAGGGAGAGCCCTCCACAAACTTTTAGGGTTTGCTCAGTAGACAAAACTGAACAACCCACCATAAAATTTTTTTTCGGGAAACGAAAAACAAATTCAGCCTCACCATACAAACTGTCCAATCAAGTTAATAATTTTGTATGGTGAGGTTGATTTCATTTTTCGTTTCCTAAAAAAAAAATTTGTGGTAGGTTGTCCAGTTTCGTCTACTGAACAAGCCCTTAAAGTTTGTGGAGGGCTATCCCTTACACCTTTTATATTTTTATTTCAAACTACCTTCTGTCCTAAAATTAGTCCAGTACAATCATCATCGTCATTCCATAATTTCAGCCAAAAGACGTCCACTGTTGGACATAGGCGTTCCCCAAATGTTGTCATAATGACCGGTCCTGTGCATCTCGCATCAATCGGATTCCCGCGACCCTCACCAGGTCATCGGTCCACCTTGTGGGAGGCCTTCCAACGCTGTGTCTTCAATGAGCAATATGCCCTGCCCTCTGCCGTTTAAGTTTGGTGATTCTTTGAGCTATGTTGGCTGAATTCAAATTAAAATTAAATCCCAAACGCGCATCTATTGTCTTACTATTGTATATCAAATTGATGGTATCTGAAAGGTTAAGCGTTAAGAAGTGACAAACGTTTGTATGTATGTGTATGTATACGTATATAAACTTTTGCCTTTATAATAATTAGTGTGTTTACTTTACCAAATAAATGCTTTAAAATCTATTTTGTACAAACCCTTTTACTGGACTATGCAAAGAAATTGAACTGTGTTTTTGTCTAAAAAATATTTTCATAGCGAGATTTCACTGAGGTCTATATTCGTCTTAAATATTATGTACGCTTATTTATATTCCACAGTTATCACACAACACCGTCCAGTCTCAAGCTAAGCAGAGCTTGTGTTATGAGTAGGTACCAGACAACTAACAAACATACTTATGTTATATACATATTATAGATAAATTACACCCAGACACAGAACAAGTGATCATGCTCATCACATTTTGCCTGGATGGGAACCGAACCCACGACCTCCGGCATAGCAGTCAGGGCCACTAACCACTTGACCAACAGGCCAGTCAAATCAATAAGTAAAAATATATCAATAAGACACCTCCAGTGCTCTATTTCTCACACAAACGCAGGGTCAGTCGATCCCCTGATAGCGCAAAAGCTACAT
Organism: Mythimna ferrago; assembly: GCA_910589285.2. Lineage (NCBI taxonomy): Eukaryota > Metazoa > Arthropoda > Insecta > Lepidoptera > Noctuidae > Mythimna > Mythimna ferrago. The sequence goes on along the minus strand of OU342680.1, from coordinate 24,388,894 downwards.
TTTACCACACCCCATAACCTGCTCTATATACCGCAAAGATTTGTAATGTGGTCAAGGCATAAATCGTCTGACTCTCTCTCCCAAAGAGCTTCACTGACCTTTTTCAAGGTCATCAGTTTTTATTGTCATTGTCAGAAAAACAACTATTACGATGATTATTTCGTGTTCAAGTGGTTTATTAAAAAAGCTAATTAAGTTGCCTTTTCGCTTCTCCAAAAATGTTTTCATAAACTATCTTTTTTTAATTTATTTATGAGCCCGTTGTGTCCCACTGCAGGGCAAAGGCCTCCCTTCCGTTATTCCACTCTTTTCTGTCCTTAGCCACTTCTGGCCAATCCATAAGGTAAAAGTCCAAATTGTCACGCCATCTCCTTCTCGGCCTACCGCGTCGCCGGCTCCTGCTGTTCGGAATCCAGTCAGTAGATGTTTTCACCCAATTTTGTTGCGTAATGCGGCAGATGTGACCTGCCCAGTTCCATTTCAATTTGGCGGCTGAGTCACCTACGTCTGCGATTTGTGTTTTGGAACGAAGTATACTGTTCCCTATGTTAGTAAACTATCTTGCACACACCCAAATTATACTGAAAAATGTACAATACATTTATTAATAGTTGGTATATGTAAGTACCATTTACATGACAAATGTCAAATACACATGTATTCAACCAAAAGACAGCGTTAGTAATTCGTCGCAGACCACAAAAAAAAAAACAATTTCGACATCACACTCCCAAAAAAACTAAACTAAAGAACTTTTAAAAAAAAAATAGGTTTTTCTCAAACACCGCCCTAAAAAGATATTTCAATAACTATGTCAAAACACCTTGAGTGATAAATGTACATCAATCAATCTGTTGTTTCTGTCATAGGACCATTTCCTTAACAGGACCTCAAACATACGCATATCCAAAATGCGTGCCAGTAATTCCTCGTGACACATCAAGATAGGGGTCAGTTCATCCCCCGCTAGCTCAGAAGCTACATTTTACCACACTCCATAACCTGCCCTATATACCGCGAAGATTTGTGATGTGATCAAGCTATAAATCAGTGTCGGCCACTGTCCCCAAGGAATGCTCATAAAGGCGTCATCTGTCTCCACTGAGATATTAACGTTGACGATGTAGTGTGGGGGACACTTGTTTATTGTCTTGGGTAGATACGTTTTTAGGGTAAGCTGGACTTGAAGTCATTTATAAGTTAGCTAGTAGATTATTTTCATTTTTGTATGGCTCGCTGGTGATTGTTTGAAGAAGTGATGATAACGTCACGATGTAGTACGTACTTGCCCGAAGGCTGCACTGATTTTCGTTGTCGAGGGTCACCAGTTAAGAAGTATGCAGAACAGGGTGTAAAGTCCTGCAAACCTTCGTTGAAAGGGAGAAACCGTTGACCAGACGTATGTCATGTCTGATCCAAACGACTGCCCCATAGGAAATTTCGGGCTTTTATATGTTCTAACCGCGCTGAGAATCCTAATGCAATATTTTGGATTTTAGTTCCTATGTGGAATCATAGATGTCGATACAAAAGCAGTCATCCGTACTAAGCTTTTTGTTAAATGTCTTGAAGTGTTCCTAGTCATATTCAACAACTCAGCCTTAATAAATTCAAATCATTTGTAAAGCGAAAACTTTGCCAAAAGGCTTTTTACACTGTAAAGGACTATGTTTATATGGTTTGGGATTGACCTGCTCCAGTACGCTCTAATTTTTATAACTATTGCAACTTTTGTCTTATTTTATTTTTTTCATTTTTCTTTTGTTTTCTTTTCAATTGTACTTTTTATTATTTTTATTAATTTTGACATTAATGTTTAGTTTTTACAATTTGACATTGTAAATTATTTTTATTTTGCAGTTTGACATGTTTTTTGTTATTTTTCTTTTATTGTTATTAATTTTTGACTTAAATATTTACTTTGCGAAGTTTTACATTTTGTTAACTATAATTTCCTTTTATGTTGTGAATGTGACAACTATGTTGATTATTTTTTTTTCTCTCGTAACCGTATAGGTCTGGCAATTTGAGTATTTTTTGCGGCCTACCCAAATGTCCTTTCCTTGGTATTGTTCGTCAAGTCGTTGAGCTCTTTAGTAGTCCTGAGTTGAGCTTTGCGAATACTGACAAATAGTTGCACTGACTGGACGGCTCCACTCGAATCTGTATGATTCTTTCTTCAAAAGACCATCTCAGACTAATCTGCATGGTCCTCATGTGATTTGACCATTACATATTTACTGTATGGACCTTAAAAGAGGCTGTGACCCCTGATTTTTTTTCGGTGTTTCTTCTCAGGGTAGTCAGCTAGGAAACACCGGCCTCATCTAGCATAAACAGACGAAAAAAAAAATTTACGTGTAAAAGTGTTTTTTTTTTGTTTATCATTGCTTCATATAATTAATGTATTAATTAAATACATTCATAGAGTGGAATTATAGATAATAAAAAGGATTATTTGCATATTAGTAAAGAATTTATTCCTACGAAGTTCTACTATTCTTTCACATAACTATAACAAAAACGCTCGTACTTTCCGACCTTCCTAAATTTTATTTAACAAAATTCTTACTTTTAAAATTGTAATTAGTATTTAATTTTATTACTTATAATGTGGCATTAGTTCTACACCATCGATGATTATCTTTTTTACTAATGTAGAAAAATGGATGACTCTTTTATTGCTTCATTGCAGTGCCAAATGAAGAGGACAGAAACTAATGACTAAATGCATTCTAGAATAATACACAAGTAGATTCGAAAACAAACTTAAATCAAGTCAATTGCCATTACATCACGAGCACAATACACACCAGGCCAAGCGTAATCGTAACCCATACACTGCAGGCCAAATTAATAGCCCGTTTGAATTATATGAACCGCGATAATCAACACACTGAGACGCGTAATAGCTTATTATTACCTTTCCGTTGAGCAAAGGGCTGTTGGTAATAATGAAGGCATATAAATTAGATGTTGCGTACTCAGTTACGAGTACTTCAGAGCTTTTGTGGATGATTTCATACAAAGCTCTATTTTTAATTCGCAATGTATACTTAACTAAGTAAGTGACTTCTTAGCTACATTTAGGTCGTCATTGGTCAGGGTTATTTTTGTTTTGAAGGTCTAGTCTTCTAAACGATTCTATTCCAGTTAATTAATTTGTTTTTACACTCGAGATTGTTTACGAATATTATTTACATATCTACCTGAGATAAAATGGTCTAGATACGTACCCCTAACTTCAAGAATTCGTCAAATCCGATGGCTGCGCAGGTAGCGTTCGGATGAGAAAATACCGCGAATCTGGGAAGTTTCGCGGTATTTTCTTATCCAACACAGCATCATAAGACGAAAGTCTAGTGCATACTACTAGTGCATACTAGCTGAAACATATTTGCTCACAATAGACATCATCAAAAGGCTCAAAATCACTCAGAGAGCAGAATGTTAAGGAGAAACTCGAAGTTTTTCTGGAATATCCGCAGGACAGTCAAAGTTACTAACATAGCCTAAAGGTTTGCCAAACCTAACAGACAATAAACAGAACACATTGCTTGCAGAAAAAGATAGTCAAAGGTGTGAAAAGTTCTGTAGTGACGACCGCATATGGTAAGTGGTGAAAGGCCTCCTACAAAGTGAACCGATAATTTGGTGAGAGTCGCAGGAATTCTTGCGATACTTGGGAAAGGCTGATGTCATATATGGATATGTTTTGGCTGAAATAAAATAATGATGATTAATTTGAATCACGTGCAGTCATCCGGTCATCAGTAAATTTTATTTCTTCTGTAAACTAAAAATATAGACAGAAGTCGTCACATTATTTCACGCTGTCATCAAACGTCGTTAGAGTTTTGACGGTCAACGTTATGCTTATTGTTTCTTGGCGCCAACATAGGCGGACTATATATTGGCGTCCAACTCGGGCTGATTATCTTATTGGTGCCCAACACGGGCCGAGAGAGAGAGGGATACCAAAGAAAAGATGGATGGATTGTTTGAGGAGTGATATGAAAGAAAAGGGAGTTAATGATATGTGATAGGTGACAGGACAGAATGGAAGACAAAAACGTGTTGCGCCGACCCCAAGTAATATGGGATAAGGACAGGAAGAAGAAGAAGAAGGATAAGAAGAACACGTATCGATTGTTTTTTGGTGCCCTCCATGGGCCGACTGTTTATTGGCGCCCAACATGGGCCGACTGTTTCTTGGCGCTCAACACAGGCCGACTGTTTCTTGGCACCCGCCACGGGCCGACTGTTTCTTGGCGCCCAACACGGTCTGACTGTTTCTTGGCGCCCAACACGGGCCGACTGTTTCTTGGCGCCCAACACGGGCCGATTGTTTCTTGGCGCCCAACACGGGCTGACTGTTTATTGGCGCCCAACACGGGCCGACTGTTTCTTGGCGCTCAACACAGGCCGACTGTTTCTTGGCACCCGCCACGGGCCGACTGTTTCTTGGTGCCCAACACCTGCCGACTGTTTTTCTTGGCGCCCAACACCGGCAGTCTGTTTATTGGCGCCCAACTTGGGTTACGTTCTTAATTTTTTTGTCGTCCAATTTAGACCGTGATCCTGATCTATAAGATACGTTAGTAGAAACTCACCCTTATTTCCGTTTGCAAGTATGATAATAACCAATTGTAAAAATCTTATGCTTTTTCAAAGTTGAAATTGACTGTGAAAACTATTCGTAAAATATAAGCAACTTTTTCACACAAAAAAAAATCATACTACTCATAAAGACGACGGTTCCCAAATTGTAGATAGGTCCTTACAAGGTACTTGAACCAGCTAGACATTTTGTTCAACGTTCTGACCTCTTTGAAATGTTTCAAACATTGCAATCACTCAAGCGTCCCTAGTTCTCAATTTGTACGAGAATTAAAGCTTTAATTGTTCAAGTCTGCGGAACCTATGAGATGATAAAGCTTGTTACGGCCGGTTGTTTTTGTGCTGATCTTATACGATTTTTTTTATAAGTATTTCTGTATAAGTGAATAAGAGAGGGGTGAGTAAGTGTGTTCTGTGTATGTGTTTCTGTGTGTATTTATTTGATCCTAGTGGTCCTTAGTTGGTTGGAAATTAACTAGGTACAACATTACAATACCGAAATAATACTGCAGTTTTATTTTTCTGTTTATTAAACAAAATACAAAAAAAATGCAAAATTATTTTAATATTAGAAGTCGATAATTTAATTATTATTTTTTTATAAAAGCCTTTTTTGTCACTTTCATTTGGTGCTAGTACAACTACAACTATTAGCAAGTAAGCTAGTGTTATGGTAATGAACCTATTCGAATGATAAACTGCCTATGATGACTTATCCACATTGGTACTGTTTATTGTAAATAAGTTCCATTCTGTGCCTTTCTAGTCTAAGTCCAGTCAAGAACATAATTAAACAGCTTTGCTTAACTTAACAATATCTCAAAAACTATAAAAGTTAAATTAAGGAGTACACTGGTGTTTCTTAGAAGTTCAAGGTCAGAGCTGAAATTGGGGCAAGGTCTCAATAACAAGCAATTTGAAAATTTGTTCCTAGATACAGATCTCCGTACGGCTTCAACACGTATCAACGTGATGTCAAGTTAAGAAATGGTGTAAACAATAAAGAGACAAGCAATTGCAGCAATCTCCAATGACTTGCAATCATTTTTTGAAGAGTTCCATTGTTTATCTCCGAAGTCCTTTAACAAATCTACGCTGAAATACTTAATTAAGTATACGCCACTATACAAAAAAAAAAATACTCTTCCAAATAAAAGGGGTTGGTGCAGATGTTACTGAAAATAATACAAAAATAAACAGTAAGTAGAATTAATAAATTCCTTTTTTGAACCACGTCTTCAACAAGATGGACAACCAACTGAAACAGAGGGATCGTACAAAACTACTAAATAGAAATCAAAACTTTGCTCTGCAGTCTTTTTTTAATAAAGAACTCACTTATCACATAATAAATAACTACAAAGACAACAAAGAGATCGGCTTGCAGACAAGAATCCAGGCCAGTTTATTAGCAGGCTTCTATTGGCACAACTAAGAGTACTCGATGCCACTCCAGCCGGCGATAAAGCCTTTATTTATTCTCTAGAAACATTAAACGAGTTAAAATATTCCCCTTTAAATCTTTAGTTAGTGAGTTTAACAGATTAAATTTATGCGAAAGTGTGTCGTATATTTTGTTTCGAGTGCTGGAAGTAGAGTTGATAGTTGTTGAGTGTAAAAGCGTGTCTCTGAGATTAAATTTAGGCTATTTATAGGTTTTTGCGTTTCGATTTATCGGATAAATTGGTTTTGATTTTATTAGTTACATTTAGTGACATACGTTTATTCTAAAGCAGGTTGAGATTAGAGTAATAACAGCCACATAAGAAGGTTAAAAAATACTTGTGTGTCTATGGATGGGTGACCATTTTATTATTCCAAGACTTCTCAGTGCTTCGGAAAGCTTGTTAAGCCGTTGGTCGGGACCAACTAACACCATCAACATATCTCAATAGTCTCCATTTGCGTCAAAGGGTTTTTTATGACAAACAGCACCAATGTGTGGATTGAGTCACATTGGCATTGATTAAGTCAGTTTGTTATTCAAATAGGTACATTACCATAACACTAGCTCCCTTGCTAACAATTTTAGTGGTACTATCACCAAAAGAAAGTGTCAAAAAAGGTTTTTACACACGGAGAAGTACAAAGAGGAGACGGCCTAAACAATTGTGCACTGTGACTTTCAACTAGGTCCTGACGCATCACGGTGGACGTGGCTTAAATCAGTGTATTGCGTAACTTCGTAAAACAAAAACATATCAAAAAGACAGGGCAGTAATTAGAAGCTAAGCGGAAAGCTTGTTAAGCCGTTGGTCGGGACCAACTAAGACCATCGACATATCTCAACACTCTCCATTTGCGTCAAAGGGTATCTTACCCAATTAGTAGGTTGTAGAAGTCACAAAGGTATCTGACTACTGAGTTACTGCTACATCCGCATTTGGTTTCACTGGTTGCTAGTTGGCTCACCAGTTTGGTGACCTGATCTTTCATTTTATTTCATTACAAATCACTTGGTAATAAGACTCCTATGAATGGGGCAGTGGTTAAATGAACATATCCCTCCTAGACATAAACTGCAGTAGCCAATCTGGAAATCTCTCCACCGACGGCAGATCTAGGTTGGCCGCTGTACAATCAATCTGGCCAAATTAGGCTTCCTCGACCCATTTCAAACACAGTGCCAGTATAGAGCTTCTTCACAGGACATGCTTTACCTATGCACCTACACCTTTCGGGATTTATACGAGGTCTATAACAGAGCGGTACAATTCTGTCAAATACTGGTCAGTTTTTATTTTATTTCAGTTCATCGACACGAAAAGAATAATGTATCTATGCCAGGTTTATGGGATTGATTGTCATAGACCCTTTAATTTCTCAAAAAATTGCAGTATATCATTTAAAACTTAGTCCACTGCTCTTACCTCAACCTTTGAGATAAATGATATTTAATTTGCAAATAGTTTTAAAAAACACTTTTACAAGTCAAATTTTTTTTAGTCATTTATCATAGATGACGCTGGTGTTTCCTAGCTGACTACCCTGAGAAGAAACACCGTAACAAACTCAGGGGTCAAAGTCTCTTTTAAAGTCCATATAGTAAATATGTAATGGTCAAATCACATGAGAACTATGCAGAGTATGCAGATTAATCTTAGATGGTCTTTTGAAGAAAGAACCATACAGATTTGAGATACATTTTGCGATTTCTAATAGAAATACCATTAATCGTTAACTTTATAATCAGGTATCTGTTTGAGAAGTGATCTTGACCGCATTCAATGTTCTATGAAATGTTCAGCTGGTACAAAAATGGAAAGATCGGACGTTTCTAAAGTTGATGGACCAGATTAAAGATATTAGACGTGGAGACGATTAACGAGTCGTGAATGATATATCGGAGGCCCTTTAACTTTGGAGATCGATGCTTTGTTCGATGATACCTAAGTATATTGAGTATCCTAGATGTAACGGAGTGATTCGACATGTGAGCAATCGTTTGCCATAATTTCTCATAGCTATGAAACGAATTCCAATTGTGTGTGATTATGATTATGTATAATAGCTTTAGTAATATTAGTGAAAAGATTGTTATTTAAATACGATTGTTTCGGAGGATGCTTTTTTTATTATTCATAGGCTTGCGCTTGACCAGTATGTCACCTGATAGTGATGATTTGGTTTTGTAAAAAAAATTTGGTTATTTGGTAATTTACATAGGAACTTGAAAATTTAGTATTCTTAAACTAGGTAGTACCAATATCTATTTTACAAAAAGGTTTAAAAAAAAATTTTTTACACGTCTATTTAAGCTAAGAGTATATACACAGAAAATAGTCAAAATCTATACAAAGCAAAATTGCAACTCTGACTAAAACGTGAATTTCTCATAGAACAGAAAACTTGCTTCAAATCAAATCGGTAGCAAAAAAAGTACAGATACATCAGATTTGGCCACTTTATATAAATATAGTCTCGCCCTCTATGAATCAAGACAAAACGGTCAACTACCTGTATACGCAGAGCGCTAAAGTTTTAGGCCACATAACATACACATATAATTGGCATAGTTGATGGAAAATGCCGCAGCCCAAAACCATGGGCAGATCAGTCTGCTCCACACTAGATGCCCAATTACGCGTCACGTTGTGGCAACGAAGACCGACAGATGGCAAGACACCATTTGATCTAATGGGAATTTTACAACCCTCACTGGTAGGGCATATGGGTATATGGGAGTAAGTTTCTGTATATTTTTACTCCTTCATCTACGAGTATATATATATAAAAATGAATCCCTATTTCCTTGGACTCGGCATCACGCGTGAACGGCTGGACTTTGCTAATTCTTTTTTGTTGTGTTCGTTATTGTGAGGAGAAGGTTTTTATGGAAAAAAAAAATGAAAATTAGGGTAGTGAAGGGTAGAGTAGAGTAGGGTAGTGTGGGGTAGTGCAGGGTAGTGTAGAGTAGAGTAGGGTAGAGTAGGGTAAAGTAGGGTAGAGTAGTTTAGAGTAGCATAGAGTAGGGTAGGATAGGGTATCGTAGGGTAAGGTAAGGTAGGGTAGAGTAGGGTATAGTAGGGTGGAGCAGGAAAGAGCGGGAGCAAAGCCGCGCGGGCAAAAGCTAGTGCTTAATAGATTTATTTGGAGGTATGCGAAACCGAGTGTAAAGTCCTGAAAACCTCCTTTGAAAAGAGAGGACCAGACGGATGTTTCGTCTGATCTTGGCAACTGCCCCAAGACATGATATCGGGCTGTTATATATGTTCAAATTGCACGGCGAACTCTGACGGCGCGATTCAGGATTTCGTAGTTTAGTTCATAATTGGCATAATAGATGTCGCTACAGGATGAAATTGAGCACACGGGTTGAATATTTTTTCAGGGCACATGTTTATCCGGTAGTACGTTTCATTAGATTGATTTCCTACTTTCACACAGTCAAAGCCGCTGACACAAACTAGTTAAGAATATGATGAGACCAGTGGTGGCCGAGTAGTAATGGCTGCGACTTACGAGTTGTAGGCTGCGGGTTCAAACCCAGCCAGGCGCATTACTTTATGTAATTTATTTCATTACCACTGCTCTCAAAACGGTGAAGGAAAACATCGTGAGGAAACCGGTATATCCTAGAACCAAAAATTCGAAGACATGTGACATTCACCAACCCGCACTGGGCCCGCGTGGTGGATTACGGTCCATTCCCTCTCCTAGAGAGGAGGCCTGAGTCCCAGCAGTGGGAACATTAAAAGGCTGATGATGATGATGATGACATGTTTATCCGGTAGTACATTTCATTAGATTGATTTCCTACTTTCACACAGTCAAAGCCGCTGACAAAAAATAGTTAAGAATATGATCAAAACTAAAGCAAATAAAATATGAGTGCAAAACTAAAGTAATAACTGAAAATAGTTTATGAAAACATTCGCGAAACGCGAAAACGTAATTAAGAACTTGTTTTAAACTTAACGTCTCACGTTTTAAACGTGTTTTAATTGTTGGCGGCCATATTGTCTTCCTTCAAACGGAACGGTTGATTGTGCTAGTTTAAACGATAGCATTTAAAAGGAAAATGAGGAACAGCTTTCATGAGTTTAAGTGCGTCGAGCATTTTCTGAAAAATATCTATCTCGCTTCCTGCTATTCTGATTAGAAAATATCTTTGGCTTGGCAGGAGCTATTGTTACACTTACTTACAGTCTCAGGAAAAAAAAGCAGTAAATTATTTGTTCAGCAATGTTTTCGTTGTTCCTTTTATTAATTACAGAGCTGACCGGTCTACATTTTCTTCTCATATTTATATTATTGTAATATGGAAATATTGTAGACACTATCGTTTAATTCATTAAACCCCAAGCGAACTTATTGTCTTAGTATTGTGTCTCTAATTACCACGATTGAAAAGTGACCATGAAGTTTCTTGTTGGTTCTTCTCCATAGGAAACGAACAATTGGAACCGTGCGCTAGCTTCGGACGTTTTATAAGGGCCCATTTAGGCCTATGTGAAATAAATAATTTTCAGTTTTAGTATGAAAAAAGTAAGCGACGGTGTCGCGACAAAGGAGGTGACGACGGGTGGGACAAACTAGATAGATTTTGAAATATGTAGATGGAAGGAGTGTAGGAAAACCTTTGCCTAGGAGTAGAACAGGACAGACTACAAAAAAAAACTGGGCAAGTGCGAGTCGGACTCGCGCACTGAGGGTTCCGTGCAAACTACAATTCCCGAATGGAGTCTCGAAGATTTTTCAGAATTTTTTGACATATGTAACAACAAATTTACTGTTTTCAGATTTTTTCCTATAGGTACTTGTGCTATAAGACCTTGCTTTGAGCCAAATTTCAAGATTTTGGGTCAACGAGAAGTACCCTGTGAATTTCGATCTTTGAGAGTATCAAAATACACGTTTTTTCGCGACATAAACGGCCGTATCTTTTTTATTCGTGAATTTAGACGTTTGATTTTTTCACAGCTTAAAGGAACCGCAGACTTAAGTATATGGTTTTAATTTCAACTCGATACCTCCACGCGTTCTCGAGATAAAGCGTCTTGACAGACAGACAGACGGACGGACAATAAAGTGATCCTATAAGAGTTCCGTTTTTCCTTTTGAGGTACGGAACCCTAAAAAGTAAAAAAATATTGATGTTAAAGGTTTTTACGCTGCGTCTTCCGGCACTTCCGACCACTATAAGGTGAAACGATGACCTGGTGAGAGTTGTGGGAATTCAATGGGTGCGAGATACACAGGACCGTTCATTGTGGTGACACTTCGGGGAGGCTTATATCTAACAGCGGATGTCTTTCGGCTGAGATGATGATGATATAAGGTATTTAAAATTATAATATATATACAGTTATACCACTATTTTTTAATTAGTACAAATACTTAAAGGGCTTATTAGAAAAGCCCTTGTTATTTTATAAGTAAAATCTCAATAAATAATATATTATTTATAAACAGCAAAGTTATGTCACTCAATTTATGGAAATATTGTGCAGGCTATTGATTAATGAATGAATAAGTGACAATTATTAAGGAAAAACACTGCCCGCAGTATTTTCTACTAGCAATTGTTATGTTTGATTGATTCTATGATGAATTTACCTTTTCGTGGTCAATTTTACGATTCCGTTTTTTTCTACTTTTGACTATAAAAATATGATCAGTGACGGGTACAGATAGAGCCCCATTTTTTTTTTGTACTAATTAAAAAGTAGGGGTGTATAATAGCTAGTGCCAGTGACATCAACGAAATTAAAATTATTCCGGGATAAAGAATATCTTTTCTGCAATTCCAGGATATGATCTAGCTGCGTACCAAATGTCATCTCTATCTGTTAGTCGTTGGAGCGCGATGGACTAACAAACTTACACATACACACGCGCATACATTATTAATAATAACAATAATTTCTTTATTTCTTCAAAAAAGTATACAAAACACAACTACAAGTTAACATCACATAACACTAGTGAGTTCCAAAAAGTGAGTCAACGACTCCCAAACTGAGCACTGACCGTATCTTGGGTAGTCGGCGGTCCACCGTTTTATTAGTGCAGTCTGTTATGGAATGTATTATCCTATTCTGTTGGAGCATAATATGTCTTCTGCATTCATAATTCTTAATATGTCTGTCATTCTAGCTCTCACCTTTATAATACTATTGTTTTTAATACTTCTTTTCATTCTTGTATAATCATCCAATGATTACCCCATTTTCAGACTATTACTGACTAAAGGCCCCGGGTTTTCCTTTCAGAAGCAACCTATGGCCCCAATAAGCTTCGACCCTACCAGGCCCCTACGTTTTTACTGACATCTTCTTGAGGTGTGCGTCGACAATTTGAGCCCGGTTCAGACGGATACCGAAGGGCTGGACGGCGAGCTACCCATTACTTGCCCTCTGCAAGACGCTCACCGTCCTCAAGCCATTGTAGTGGGTATTGACAACCTCAGTGAAGATTGCCAAGAAGTGTGACTCAATATTGTTATTATTTGCTGTCAATACAAAAACATCACAATGCATTTAATACGTATTTTAACAGAAAACAATGCACAAACAATGCAAAATTAAAAGAAAAATAAAGTAGAGAAAATAAAAGTTTGTCCACAAAAATGCTCTGGATAGGTTTGGCTCCATAAATATTGAATAAATACTTAATATTTATGCATTGTGCAGACAGGCAGACCCAGCACAATAAGAGAAATGTTATGCAAATGATGAATTTATACCAGAAAAGCATAATCAAACAATGATATCGAAGCACATTAACAAGACGGACCAAATGAACGAGTGAATGAATGAGGCCGCATGTCGTCCATTGTGTACACAGTGGATGCCAATCATAGCCACTATGATGGACATTCGATTAGCTTTGAGCCGAGAATAATGATGTTTAGTGTTGATACGGAAGCTTTGTTTTTATTGGACTAACGGTGACAAGATTTGCATAAAGCATTAATTAGACGACAATCTCTTTATGCTTTCTTTATATAGAGTAATTCGTCATTATCTACAGTAGTGCGTTCAAAAATAACCAAAGTCGAGTAGAGTTGCAACCCAGGGTCGTTCTTTTAAAACTCGTGTAGCTAGCCTAGAGTAAACCCAACTAACCCTAACTTTGAGCAGGGTAGGTTGTAGTAAGCGGCAATATGCTTGACATTGACAGGTGAACTCCGTTCGCGTTCATAAATGCCAGGGTAGAGTAATTACACAATGACGTCATTAGAGTTAACTCTAAACTCAAATTTGAACGCAGCCCAGCCTTTCAGGTTCCACGTTGCTTATCTATGACACCAATTAGGAATAAAAAAATAACTGATCGCAATATCAAAGTTCTTCACGTGATTAGAATATATACAGCATTAGTTTTAATATATGCAAAACCCGAAAGATGTGTCAAATATTTTTATGTAAAATATAAAATTAAGACTTCGATTCATCATCTCCCTTTTTTTTTTTGGTGTGGAAAATCATCCAATGACAACCCCCGCTATTGGGCGGAGCGGGAGATAGTGTCAGACTCTTACTAACTAAAAAACCCACCCTGTTCCTTCAAGCCTTCATACCGGGGCTCCAGCTCACTTTCGGATAACCCTGGCCCCAGTAGGCTTCGACCCGGCTGGGCCCCTGCTGTTGCTGACAACTCCTTGAGGCGCGCCGGAACAGTGCGCGCCGTCGACGACTTGGGCTTGGTCCAAACAGTTACCGGACGGCCGGACAGCGAGCTACCCATTGCTCACTATCCGCAAGCCCGCACCTACGGTGGCTGGAAATCGGGATCGGAATCCCGGCGGCGGCGGCGAGAACGCCGTTGCCTGATGCGGTCGGCCTCCTACTTTGCGAGCATTACTGCTTCGCAGTAGTCGCCGACCGCCTGCCACTCCTCCTCGCTCCAGACCATGGCCTCAATCAAGGCCCGGCGCGAGAGGTCTCCGCCACCGATCGCCCCCACGAGGGCACGGCGATGCTCCGCCCAGGCAGGGCACACCTCGACTGTGTGCTCAACCGTGTCCTCCGGGATTCATCATCTCCCTAGCCTTTTCCCCACTTGCTTGGGGTCGACTTCCAGTCTCACCAGATGCGGCTGAATACCCGTTTTTAAATGGAGCGTCTGGCTATCAGAACTCTGATAGGCAGACGCTCCATTAAAAATACGGGCACCACCTAGTTACTGGGCAACATCTTTGGATTAACTAATGGTCAGACGTTTTGGCATCTGACTATCTGTAACGATTGTCAAAGATTTACGAATGACAATCGGGGTCAACAAATAAAGATTTAATTTAATAAAATAATTAGTTTCTGAATGAGTTGACACATCATTGGATGGAATCTCTCAAAAATTAATAATGACGTCATTTATTTCTAGTTTGAGTGTGAAAAAAATGTAACTGTAACAATTTAATCTATTCTATCAATAGAAACCTCTAAATAATACGAATTAGATTTCTATTTCATTATAATACATCGAAAATAGGCAAAACCTGTCAAAAATTGTATACTAGCAATGCTTTACATATCTTTGTTCGGTTACGGTTTAAAGACCGGCCCCAAGTCTGCTATTTTTATAAATTCGTCATTCCAACACGATCCCATTGTCATTTTGCTAAAAGTTTGTAATCTGCTAATTCATAATGATCGATCATTGATCGGTCAGTGGTCTTTTAATAGAATTGTGGTAGAATGATAATTTCGAGAATATTAAAACCAATAACTGCACAATAACGTTCTAATGGTCAAACACTGATCAAATAAACTGTCAAAGTTTTAGCAGATTATCGCAAACGTCAAATATTCATTTGTCAATATGTACAAGATTACCATTTTAAGCCACTTCTTTCAATGGAGTGTCAGTGGTTGAGCATTGGAAAGTCATAATGACGCCATTATATTAGTAGATTACCAAACTTGTCAAAATCGACAATTATGACATCAATTATAGACCATTCTGACACTATTGTAATAGCAGACTTGAGGCGCTGGGTCTTTTTGCAATTTATTGATTCCTCGTATTGTCCTCTGACATATAACTTAGGTTTCATATCTGGCGAAAAAAGGAAAGTATATCAATAGTTTGCATTGGCCTTTAGTAATAACTAGATGCTGATTGTAAATATAAAAAAAAAAACAACAACTACAAATGCAAAATGCAAAGGTGATTCTCGTTAACAAAAATTAAAATATTAACGAGTATAATTTATTTAATTTTATACAAAGGCTTAACCCACCCAAGAGCTCGTTAAATTTAATTAAAAAATAAATAATTCACAAGTGTGTTGTAATTAAAATTGTATTGCACATGAACTGTTCGTCATAATTACTTGTGTTTTATTGAGTTTTATGACTTGTATTGCAGTGCGTATTGCTTGGAATATGCATTTAGTGGCTAAGTACGTCCATTATATTTATTTTGCAAATATGTTTAACTAGCGGTCCCCCGCGGCTTTACATGCGTCTTTGGATACTGCTCTCGTGTATCGTAGCGTGATATTTATAGCCCTTAAACTTTTTGAAAATTTATATTCGAACCAGTAGTTCTCGAGGTGTATTTAATTATATTATTTATTTGTTTATTTAGCCACGCCTTCTCAGCTCGCGTTTAAATACTGCCTCAGCGGTATCATCGTATTATAACGTACTATTACGTATCACAACCATGCATCACTACATCTACCCATGCGGATCTCTTATTTAGCAGATTCGCGCCTTCACTGGTTCTCCTTTTCTCCCACAAAGTGGACCAATATCTGGAAATTGCAACTGAATCCGATCCAACAGGATCCGTCGTTATTGCGAAACTTTTGGGATGCCTATGTCCACCAGTGGACGTCTTGCGGTTGAAATGATGAGAAATGAACATGCTGACAACTTAGGCTGTAGCGACATCTATGACGCCACATAGTAATTAAAATTTTAAATCTTGCATCGCGGTATTAGAGTTCTAAGAGTGATTATAACATAAACAACAGCTTGAAATTAACTATCGGGCAGTCGCTCAAACCTGACACAACACCCGTCTGGTTAGAGGAGGGTTCCTTTTTCTAAGAGGGCTCTTCGGACCCATGTATCGTCAATGTGAGCATGGCTAAAAGCTTGTTGATTCATCCGATCTTTGGAATGGGTCAGCCAAATACCAGCTGGATGCACTAGAGTCTATTGAAAAGCGTGCCAAGAAGATCATAGGCAATGATGCTCTTGTGAAGTCAAAACTCCAAAGTCTTGAGCATCGACGCCGAGTTGCTAGCCTGTCTGTTTTCTATCGTTTACACTTCGGGGAGTGTGCACTAGAGTTACACAATTTAATTCCGCCAAGTCCGTTCCATCATCGGACCACAAGACGTACGGCGTTGCGCCACCGGTACATGGTGGACATCCCACCTATACGTACAAAGCGTTTTGGGAGTACATTCATTATGCGTACAGCTAAGGAATGGAATTCCCTGCCGGAGTCTGTGTTTCCTGATAGCTATAACCTAGGGGTCTTTAAGTCAAGAGTGAATAGATTGCATCTAGGCAAGCGTGCTCCATCGTCGGCAACATCATCGCTTACCATCAGGTGAGATTGTGGTCAAACGCGAGCCTATCCATTATAAAAAAAAAAACGCAATTCAACGCAATGTTTATTGAAGAGGCATCTTTTCGCATTGCCATGCGAAAACAAACAGATATCGCCTAAAGCAAGAAAGATGTGTATTAACGTCATAATCACGTAAGGGTGTTACCACACCAAACGATCGATTATCGATCGATGCCATCGATCGATAATCAATCAACGTCGATATCGATGCCATCGATCGATATCGACGTTGATCGATTGGTGAGGTAGCTTTAACTGATCGACGGATACCGGTCGACTATCCAATCCATCGATTGCCGGTCAATGGACTCGATCGGCGTTGCTCGATTAATCCCGGCAGGATTAATCAGTTTCTTTCGAAATGTGAATTCCTCTTGTGAATTGTACTGACAATGTTGCTCGTACTATTATTACGGAGACGCAAACGCAGAAGACTCTGGAAGCGAACTATGTCGACTAATTCATCCTACCCTCGATCGATCGTCGATCGATAATCGATCGATGGCATCGTTCGACGTTTGATCGATTGGTGTAGTAACACCCTAAGAGCGGTTGCATGGAAATGTATCTCTGGTTGGCCGCTCTTAAAGGAGGTTTGTCGGCCTTTACATCCTTAAACGTATGTCGGACATCCTTAAACGTATGTCGGACTTAACACCCTTAAACGTATGTCGGACTTTACACCCTTAAACGTATGTCGGACTTTACACCCTTAAACGTATGTCGGACTTTACACCCTTAAACGCATACCGCTAAAAGGCAAAATAACTGAGTAAAAATGCAACGCTCAAAAGATTTTCATCACAAAAATGTTTTGAACAAATCTCAAAATTCTATTCAACATGACGTTACACACTCGTTCTCGTATTTATTCGTCCGACCATCTCGCAGTTGGAGCGCCAAGACACGGCGAGCGTCCATCCGGAATCCCGTCGACGAGGCAGAACTCGCGCACGAGGCGAGGCGTAAAAACAACAATATGAATTATTTTCATCTCTGGCTGTGTCCATGAGAATAAATTCTCGGGACAATCGTAACAGATAAAGGAAAGTGCGTTCTCGCCGCTCTGTTTCAACACAGTTGAGCAGAAAATCCGGTGTTCCGTTACGAATAGGGTGCCTACGATTTTAAACTCAAATTTTTTTTGTTGGTGTTTCAGGTGACCCATTTTTTGTGCAACTGAAAATGTTGCGCTGAAAAAAGATATTAAAATATTGAACTCATAAATATATTTCGACGGCACTGACTGGCAGTATTATCTATAAAATGATAAAGGAAAATCCAACATGAACAAAAAAAAAATTAAGTGTGAAAGGACTGAATGTGGTTACAGATTCCCTTTAAGGGCCCTTTTCCTGTCACGCGTTTTTTAGCCTACACGCGGTTCTCGTCCGTATGCGGACTGCCCGCTTCCTATCATTTGATACATGTTTTTCCTATCATGCGGCTTGGCACACGGATTGGCTGCAAGCGCGCAGCCCGCGTGCGCGCTATCCGGATGCGGGCGGTGATCCTCTGCCTTCAGTGTTGTTTTTACTGTGAAGCGGGTTGCACGCATGCTCATAGTCCACTTATATCGCAAACCAGTTTACCCACCAAACCAAACGAAATCTTTGTACTGCGTGTGACCCGGAGCGTGCTATCACCCGCATGCGGACGAGAACCGCGAGCGGGCTAAAAAATGCGTGACAGGAAAACGGCCCTTAAACTCAAAGAAGAGCAATGTTTTCGATTACCTTGAAAAAGGTGGTCCCTGTTTTTTGGTGGAATATCATCGAATAATTCCTCCTGCTCTGGGTAGTGCGAGAGACACAGGGAGGGAGTATGAGACTTTTATGACCTAAAATTCACCTGGCACCATGGCAGGTAAATAAAAAAGGCAAAGGTATTATTTAGAAAACAAAATTACATCATAAGGTGTAAACAGCGCGAATATTTTGTTTGAGGTGAGTAATCATTAAATAATTCCTCTCGCTCAGGGTGGAGTGAGAGGGAAGGTCAGACTTTTACTGACTAAAAAACACGGATAGCTAAAACTGATTTAAGAAAAGTGAAGAATTTTATTTATTTATTTATTTATTTACACTTTATGCACATGGGTACAGAGGCGGACTTAATGCCTTAGGCATTCTCTTCCAGTCAACCTTTGGGTGATGCGGAGAAAAAGTAGTGGTAGGTGCAATAAAAGAGTGAGAAAAAGGCAAATACAAGAATTTAAATACTAATAGACCATAGAATAGATATACTAATAAACCATAGAATAAATTTATACAAATATACAATATATACTCAAATTAATACACTACATAAATGCACTAAAATAGTCAAATAATTGGTCCAAATCGACAATAGAAAAACATTAACGCTGTGATGAAACTACTGCCAACTTTTTACGAATCAACTCGCGAACTTTGATTTTGAATGTAAATCTGCTTGTTGCCATCCTGATCTCCTGGGGAAGCGCATTCCACAAAGAAATAGCTTGAATAAAGAAGGAATAGTGAAGAAAGTCAGTACGATGAGTGGGACAATTGAGAAGGCGGTTATGAGATGAGCGCAGATTTCTATTGTGGTTAGCGCAAATGTATTGAAAGTGAGGGGCTAAATAACTGGGGCAATTAGGAGAATCAAGAAACGAAAATAAGGTGGTGAGCGCCCTTTGCTCTCTGCGCTGACGTATGGGCATCCACTTTAGAAGCGACCGATGCGCTGAAACATGATCATATTTCCGAAGATTGAAAACAAATCGAATGCAGTAATTTAGAAGGCGGTCAAGTTTATTGAGGAGATCTG
This sequence comes from Mythimna ferrago, assembly GCA_910589285.2. Classification (NCBI taxonomy): domain Eukaryota; kingdom Metazoa; phylum Arthropoda; class Insecta; order Lepidoptera; family Noctuidae; genus Mythimna; species Mythimna ferrago. The sequence goes on along the minus strand of OU342680.1, from coordinate 24,369,445 downwards.
CATTCAGGTCATAGTAGCACACATCGCCATAATCGATGATTGGAAAAATCAGAGTCTGCACAAGCATTGTCTTCGTGCTAGATGGTAAAAAGTTCTTCAATCGAAACAGAGCCCGCAGCATTCCAGTAACCCTCTGACTAACACTAGCCACTTGAGTACGCCAGTTCAGGGTACTATCAATACGCAAGCCTAGATCCTTTACATCGGTGCTGAATGGGACAATCGTACCGTCGAAACGAACTGGTGGCAAAGTTGCACTGTCCACCTTAGCGATGATTCGAGGACTTCCAATGATGATAGCCTGACATTTATTGGGGTTCACTGCAACACCAAATCTGTCAGACCAGGCTTTTATGGCTATTAGGTCCCTATTTAATTGGTCGATAGCACCAGGTATTTCGTCGACCTTCGCCTGACAGTACAACTGCAAATCATCAGCATATAGATGATACGAACACTGAAGTACGGTAGTAATGATATTAATAAAAATAGAAAATAGAAGAGGAGAAAGGATACCGCCCTGAGGAACGCCAGTTTCCAAACCACACCAGCGAGATGAAGAATCCCCGACGTGAACTGACTGCTGACGTTCCTGAAGATAGGAAGTGAACCACTCCAGTGCCTCGGGAGAGATCATAATATAGGACAGAAGGGCTAAAAGAATTTCGTGACTGACGGTATTAAAGGCGTTCGAGAAATCTACCAACACTAGCACAGTGACTTTGGTATCCTCCATTCCGGCCCTAATATCGCCAGTCACTTTAAGAAGGGCGGAAACAGTGCTATGTCCCGGCCTGAATCCAGATTGCAAAGGGCTTATGAGCGAATTATAGTGCACAAAACTTGAGAGTTGTTTGTGGACACAGGCCTCAAGCACTTTGGATAGGAAGGGAAGGATAGAAATTGGACGGAAATGGGTTGGAAGTGTGGGATTGGAAACTTTAGGAAGTGGACGAACATAGGCTTTACGCCATAAAGAGGGAAATACTCCAGAATATAGGGAAAAATTTATAATATGGGAAATGGCGGGTAGGAGGTAATCTAGGATCGTAACGATCATACCACGAGAGATATTATCACATCCTACCGCCTTGGATTTTATGGACATAATAATTTTTTTGATCTCTTCCGGTGCAGCTGGAACGAAACGAAAAGGATTAATTTGAGGACGCGTTAGACCAGAGATTAGAGATAGAGTTTGTAATTTTTTTAGATGATCCAAGGTAGGCACAGTGGAGAAATGACGGTTAAGATCATCTAAGTCAATAGAATATGGAAGGTCCAAATGTCGCGGTTTGCCGATACCTAGAGTTCCAAGGAACTTCCAAATATCGGCAGAAGAAGAAGATGAAATATTTTCAAGAATATGGCGGCGTTTAGCATTGCGTATCATCTGGTTACATTTATTCCTAGAAGACTTAAATAAAGTCCAGCTTTCGTCAGTACGATCCCTTTTATGTTTGCGAAATGCACGGTCTCTGCGTCGCATAACCATCTGTATTTCTCTTGTCATCCAAGGTGCGGGAGGACGTTTCAATTTTACTTTTTTAACCGGGGCATGGGTGTTATAAAGGTTGACCACAATGTCATTAAAAATCAACACCATGTCGTCAACTGAAGTGGCCTCCGTCATTGGCTCCCAGTCAACCATAGAAGCATCCTTCTTGAGTTTTTCAACGTCCATCCTCGCAAAACAACGCCTGTACAGAACCTTGGGTTTGGGTTTAGGAGGTTTAAGGATATAGGAAAGGAAGATCATGTCGTGATGAGAGAAACCAGGAGCGTCATGTTGACCGTGGAAAGGGACGAGGGAAGGATTTGAGGTGAGAATCAGGTCGAGCCAAGTGTCTTCACCCGCAGTGTTATGATGAGTAGGTTGGAGCGGCAATACATGCAAACTAGCTGACTCTATAAGATGAAGGAGCTTACGGGACCGAGGGGAATTTAGAGCAAGGAGATTTGTGTTGAAATCACCCATTATGATGTGATGTGCATACTCTGAACCCAATGATTCAAGTACTGATTCGAATTCAGTGAAGTAATCAACAGTGGGGGGACAGTAGACAACACCAATAATGGTTTTGGCTCCTCTGACGCAAACTTCAAGAAAGAGGAATTCAGCTGAAGCAGAATAGTTAGAAGAGGAAGAAGCCAGTACTTTGTAAGGTAAGTCACTGCGAAGATATATGGCCACACCACCCCCTCCCTTACCAGTTCGGTCATTTCGTATAAGAACGAAACCAGTGAGGGGGTATGTGGTAGACAGAAGATGCGGTTTGAGCCACGTTTCAGATATCAGGATGGCATGAACGTTGCTGTTATTAAATGCATCGTACAACTCGCTATAGTGACTGGCAACGCTTTGAGCGTTGATATGACATACGTTCAACAGCCGACTAGACTCATCACCAAAGCTACGAAGTACGAAATCACCAAGGGTGTCGCCGAGAGAGCAAAAGCTAGTGTCGCTTGAAGAGGCAGCAGAATCATTAGCTGAGAAGAAAGAGTCATTGTCTGACATAAGTAGAAGAGAGTTTAATAATATTAAATATAATTAAATATACTATAAACTACAATTTCTAAAAGCAGAATAACTACTGTGCAGCCCTGCACCACCCGCCAGCTAAAACAAACATTAATCAACAATTTTCTAAACATATATCTCGGCTATTACACACAAACAGAAACAATAAGCCAATAAGAAAAATTACAGATTCAACTAAAAGAGAAAAAAAAAACAAAACATGGAAAAAAAAATCAAAACAAAAAAAAATAAAATAAAAACAGCACAAATCAGTGGTCGATAAAACCTCGTACAGAATCTAAGCAGAAATCGTTATTCGACTTCTACATATTAAAAGTTTTCAACAAATCGATTCAACAGTCTCAATGGAAAAGTTTCTGAACGAGTACTGTGAATGTCAATGCCTTTACATCGTTGATTTTGCGTTGATTTGACTTTGACAATTTAGAAAAAATAAAAAGTGTTGACAGTTGAGGGTATCGAACAAAGATAATTAAATAAATAACAAAAACAAATATATAGGTAATTAAAACCGGCACAAGTACCTAGTCAGTTGGGACACAAAACAGAAGAGGAATAACTATGAGACGGGAGCACTACACAACGGTTAGTATACTACTATGAATTTGAAGCAAAGATGTAACAGCAAGACAAAACAACAACAAAGATGTACTATTTACGGTTTTCGGTTTTTCAGGCTCCCGGCAGCATCCGCACTCCCACCGCTCGTAGTTGGAATCGTGGCCGGCACCTTCGGGTACTTAACTACTAAGGGTTTCAGCTCATCTGTGGAAGTAACCCTGTGCCGACTTCCGTCAGGGGCCTTGATGAAGATGACGCCGTCCTGGGACCAACACGACCGCATGCCAAAGTGCTCGCGAGCCTTAGCGAATACAGACTGCCTCGCCCTTGTCAAGAACTCCTTGACAGACACTTTGGAGCCTTTCAATCGTGTCTTCGCCTTCCAGACTGAAGCTTTGATGTCCACGCTGGCGAACCTTATAAGAATTGGCCTGTGATGCTCCTTGCTAGGTGCCCCAAGTCTGTGACAACTTTTGATTGAGGAAACAGTAAGATTCTTAAGAGCAAGCTTTGTGTTGATAACATCAAGGATTACCGCAACGCTATCCTCGTTCTCCACTTCAGGCAGTCCCTGGAAAACCAGCGCTTTCCTCCGATGTCTGGTTTCTAAGCCGTCTATTTGTTTAGCACACTCACTTATTTGGCTGCGTAGTAGTCCCAGCATGGAAAACATGAGCTCACGGAATGTTCGAAACTCGTCAGCTATCCTTGCCACCGTGGTAGTTTTGTTTGGTCCGGCACACTGTATCTGAGCTTCAAGATCATCCATCTTCTTAATGAACTTCTCCTCAAGGGTCTTCTGGGCTGTCAAAATTTCATTTATTTTGTTACAGAAACAAACAGCTACAATATAAAATTTTGGTAATAGAGGTACACATAACATATAATAACATTGTAGCCTAAAACGTTGTACAGAGATTATTTGTGGGATACATAAATAAAATCACTGGGATGACTAAAGCTAAAATTAAACAAACTATCGGGTTAATAAAAATGATTAAAAAGACAAGATATAAACAAAATAGAGAGAGAAAAAATAAAATACGTTAATGAAAAATCTTAATCAAACTCAAACATGAAAACTTCATTTGAGTGTTTAAAACGGACAAGCGAGCGTGGAAAGCGGAGCATGCTGCTCAACGCGAGGCGATATGCAGCCAACTAAAGCCATAGCTCGTTCATACAAGTGGCCGCAGTGAGTGCGCGGGCGGCTCGAAACGGGATGCGCGCGGGTATCTTACGCTATATACAAGGTGTAAGGGACAGCCCTCCACAAACTTTAAGGGCTTGCTCAGTAGACGAAACTGAACAACCAACCATAAAAAATTATTTCAGGAAACGAAAAAAAAAATCCGCCTCACCATACAAAATTATTAACTTGATTGGACAGTTTGTATGGAGAGGTAGAATTTTATTTTCGTTTCCTGAAAAAAAAAAATAGTGGGTTGTTCAGTTTCGTCTACTGAGCAAGCCCTAAAAGTTTGTGGAGGGCTGTCCCTTACACCATTTGTAACTATACCTAGTTCATACAAGTGGCCGCAATGAGTGCGTGAGCGGTGAGCGGAAACCCGCGCGGGAGCGGGTATCTCAAACTATTTCGAACTATCCACACGCATTGTTATGTTAGTTTGACTGCAGACAAGCAGGGCCCCAAGTCTGCTATTTTTATAAATTCGCCATTCCAACACGATCCCATTGTCATTTTGCTAAAAGTTTGTAATCTGCTAATTCATAATGATTGATCATTGAGCGGTCAATGGTCTTGTAATAGAATTGTGGTAGAATGATAATTTCGAGCATATTAAAACCAATAACTGCACAATAACGTTCTAATGGTGAAACACTGATCAAATAAACTGTCAAAGTTTTAGTAGATTACCGCAAACGTCAAATATTCATTTGTCAATATGTACGAGATTACCATTCTATGCTACTTCTTTCAATGGAGTGTCAGTGGTTGACCATTGGAAAGTCATAGTGACGCCATTATATTAGTAGATTACCAAACTTGTCAAAATCGACAATTATGACATCAATGATAGACCATTCTGACACTATTGTAATAGCAGACTTGAGGCAGGGCCTCAAGTCTGCTATTACAATACACATGCATACCCGCACCCACGACGCTCCCCGCACTCCGCAGCCTGTCGGACAGTACTAAGACTTACAGGGTTTTTTTAAGGTGGGAAATCATCCAATGACTTCTTCCTTTCTAGAGCGGAGCGGGAGCGCCTGTCAATATGCCTGCTGCAGTCTTCCCGACCGATTATAATTTGCGTGTCCTCAAGGCAAGAGTGAATAGGCTCATAACCTAGTGCGCCTCACCAGAGATTGAATCACTACTTACTATCATATAGGATCGCAGTCAAGCACTAGTTTATATCAATTTAAAAAAAAAAACTTTTACTAACTAAAACTACACCTATGTTCCTTCTTTGCCTTGGATTCCAGGACTCCAGGATTCCCTTACAGACTATCCATAAAGGCTTAGAGGGTGGACATCCAAAAGCATCTAAGTTTTTTGTGTGTTCATTCTTTTCATCTATGCAAAATCCCAAAAACATCAGCAGCCTGGCGACTCCCGTCTCAGCAGATTTATTGCAGACCGAGTGAATTTGTAGGCCCCATCGAAATGATAAAGCGATTCACTGCCGTTTGGGACTAAACAAAAGTTAATAGTTTAGCAACTTCGGACCCTTTTGGCGCCAATACCGAATAGTTTTTGTCAGAACTCTAAATACATATAAGGGTGGAATGTAAATGGCTGATTTGAAATCGTGGTCTTTTTGATGATGCGTGGGATACGGTAACAACTTTATATTGTGTAGATTAAAAACGTGGGTTTTGCTAATATTTCTGGTCTTTGTTTATTACGAATAGGCTCACGTTTGACCACTAACTATGCTGATGGTAAGTGATGATGTAGCCGACGATGGAGCACACTTACCTAAAAGCAACCTATTCAGTCTCGACTTAAAGACCCCTATCAGGTAACACAGACTCCGGCAGGGAATTCCACTTCTTAGCAGAAATGAATGTGTTCCCAAAACGGTCTAGCAGGATATTATAAGGAATTTTTCAGTGACTTCTCACATTTGATTTCTTCGTGGAATATCTACATGATGCTAATAATGTTTTTAAGCTATTGCATAGCTTCTATCGCGGGCCTTGAGCGTGGAGACCGAATCCAGAAATTCCGTAACGAAAATAACCTAACACCCCCCACTCATTTGTTTTTTGAGCGTGGTGACCGATAAGAAAACAAATGAGTGAACAATCAATCAAAATTGAATTCAATGTGTGAAAGTGTAACTTCAATTAATATCAAAGAAAAAAAAACAAAGGAAAAAAAATACTGCATAAATAAAATAAATAAATAATTATAATTGCATAAGTTGATAAAAATGCTATGCAATAGCTTTACCGCGGCAGTCCCCGAGTGCCACACGTCTTTTTTTTGACTGGCCTGTTGGTCTAGTGGTTAGTGGCCCTGACTGCTAAGCCGGAGGTCGTGGGTTCGAATCCCACCCAGGACAAATGTTTGTGTGATGAGCATGATCATTTGTTATGTGTCTGGGTGTAATTTATCTATAATATGTATGCATTTAGAAGTATATAAGTATGTTTATCAGCTGTCTAGTACTCATAACACAAGCTCTGCTTAGCTTGGGACTAGATGGCGTTGTGTGATAGTTGTGGAATATTATTATTATTATATGTTATTATCATAATATTTTTGTGTGTGGGTGTTCTACATATTTCTTTTACTTATTGGTATGCCATAAAGGCGATACAATGACGTAAGTGCGCCTACAAAATTCATTTCTAGTCCTCTACGCCAAAAATATATTAACTAGCTGCTGCCAGCGTGAAAGTAGAAAATGGTCCTAAAGGAACATACTCTTGGGATGAAAGTGCTGTTTCGATATCCTATATTCTATTAAGAAAGAAAGATTTATTTATTTTTTATTTCTATTAGTCCAAGATCCCAGAGCTGTCTGACGTAACTTATTTTCACATGGATGTCACTACAATTTGTCTAAATAAGTTATGTTAGACAGCACTGGGATCTTAGTATATATTCCAGGATTTGGTCTTCCCGTGTGCAAATTTCAATTTAACCGTGAAAAAGAAACAAAAGAAAAGAAAGAAGAAAAAAGAGAAAGAGGAATGGCTGAAGAGACGTCACGGTCACCATCCGGCCATCCATTAACCAGCTGGACCGACCCTGAGTCGTCGACGGCGCGTAGTGATCCACGAGCTCCTTAGAGAGATGGCAGCAAAACTGGGGCCAAAGCACGGGCTTTGTTTTGGTAGGTTCACGGGGCCTGAAACACAAATAACAACTGAAGGAACATAGGTATGGTTTTAATCAGTAAAAGTCTGACATGCCTTCTCGCTCCTCCCTAGAGTGGAAGAATTCTTTAAATGGTTTCCAACCATGAAAAAAAAACCGACCTCAGCAAACGTGGCTTGACCTTGGGGCAATCGACCCGTACATCGACCTCATTTATTACCTAGAAATACGTGTAACCAAAAACTATACTGCCAACTTGTCGAACATGTTATTGCCAAACTTTTGCTCACTTTCCTAGAATGTACTGGCTTCAACTAGAGATGTAGACCATAAAAAATCTTATGTAGGTCATATTAGATATTACGTAGAAAATAATTTTACTACCACGAGTTTTACGGTTTTGTCAACTACTGGGAGTTCAAAACGATTTGACAAGGGTTCATAAATTAAACTGCTTTACCATACCGTTTCTTGGTTGGTACTGGATCTGATGGTAATGGGGTTGAAGTAACTCATTAGGGTTGCTATATAGCGTTGCGTGAAGGCAACACCGGTAGTTCAATTATTTTTAAGAGGCTACTTTTCCACTCGCCTATCGTCAACATCGAGCATAGTTTAAAAGCTTGTAACTTCATCATCTAACGCAATACAACGCGATGTTTGACGAAAAATCAAAGCGAAAAAAGAGAGATAACGAGTTTTCAGGCGTTAACTCCATGGTTTACTCGAATATTTTACAAAACTTGTTCTAGGAAATACCTACATGTTTCTTTTTAAAAGCTTAAAATTTTTTGAAAAAAAAATTGTCACTCAGAATCTTGATAAAATTTGCAAGGCTTCTATTCTTATATTTTTTTTTATTTTTTGAGTATATATTTATGTCAAAGTTTATGCAAAATAGCAGATTTTCAGATCTTTACTGGATTACTTTTATAAATTGATTCCAATAGAATCCTAGATAATATCCACAAGATACTGTGTTTCCAAAATATCTAATGAAAAATGTGTAATAACGTCATAGTTGCGTAAGAGCTGGGGCCCAAGTCTGCTATTTTTATAAATTCGTCATTCGAACACGATCACATTGTCATTTTAATGAAGAAAAAAGTTCGTAATCTGCTAATTCATAATGATCGATCATTGATCGGTCAGTGGTATCGTAATAGAGTTTTGGTAGAATGTTAATATCGAGCATTTTAAAACCAATAACTGCACAATAACGTTCTAATGGTAGAACACTGATCAAATAAACTGTCAAAATTTTGGCAGATTATCGCATACGTCAAATATTCATTTGTCAATATGTACGAGACTACTATTCTATGCCACTTCTTTCAATGGAGTGTCAGTGGTTGACCATTGGAAAGTCATAATGACGCCATTATATTAGTAGATTACCAAACTTGTTAAAGTCGACAATTATGACATCAATGATAGGCCATTCTATTAATATTATTAATTATTCTATTAATAGCAGATTTGAGGCCCAGGTGTATGAAAAACAGTGAAAATGTGTGTCGAATTGCATGCCCTTAGGAACTTATGGGGTAAGGTAAATTTTTTGCGGATACGATGGAATAGTTCCGTTACACCACTAGTTTCTACCACAACCGCTCTAGTATTCACGTGATAAAGCGGGTGTTACTGTAATAGAAAGTGCCTGCCTAACATTATGTATTTCAGACATACTGGTACTACGTGAGCGATTTAGGTAAGCGATCTGAGAGCTCAAAAATACAGTTGAGTTCCAATTGAGGTAATTACTGTTTTTTATTATTGAGGAATTTAAGATAGAAAATAATGAAGTATAAGTTAACTTTAAAATTAAATTAAATCGTATCTTTTATGTTCAATGGGTTAAGCAATTTATTTATTTTTTAACCGGAAAATCATCCAGTTACATCCCCTGCTCTCGGGCGGAGCAAAAGATAGTGTCAAACTTTTACTGACTAAATACCCATTCCTGTTCCTTCGTTGCCTTTTGTACCGGGCCGAATCTTCCTTTCAAAAACATTCCCCTGGTCCCAGTTGGATTCGACCCTGGTGGGCCACTACGGTTTGCTAACAACGTCGATGTCTTGGACTCAGTTCGGACGGCTCTAGAACGAAGGCAAAGAAGAATCAGGAGTGGGTTTTTAGTCAGTAAAATTCTGACACGCCCTCTCGCTCCACCCAAGGACGGGAGATGTCATTGGATGATTTTTCAACCAAGAAAAAAAAACCCATCGGATTCCCGCGACCCTAACTAGGTCATCATTGATATTGGGCTGCCTTTAAATTAATGTGTACGGTGGGTAGGCTTTTGGTGTGGGAAGCCACCAGTGTTGACAACCTTGCCAACATCTCTCGAGTACGGGCTATGCCGTTGCTGTAGCTGCGATTGCTAGACCCTCAAGCGGCTTTTTTTGAGCAGTGGTGGCTCAGCAGAAACGAACCTAATCTATGAGCCAAACGTCGCTGGTTCAAACCCAGGCAGGTATTTTAATTTGTGTAGTTTATTTCATTATCATCTCAAAACGGTGAAGGAAAACCTCATGAGGGAACCGGCATGTCCTTGAACCAAATACTCGAAGACATTAACATTCACTAACCCGCACTGGGCTCGCATGGTAGATTACAATCACTTACCTTTCATAGAGAAGAGTCCTGAGTCTCAGTAGCGGAAAAATCTAAGGTTGATTATACTTTCCATAACTTTGCGTACCAATGAAGAATGTCATGAAATCCTCAGGATTATTTTTCCAATTAGACATTGGCTCAGGAAAGCATTTATTTTAGATTGAGTCATTTTTCTTAATCCAACCTCAAATATAATAATAATGCTTCAGTGTTTATTAAATCCTGAACAGTTTCAAATAATGAGTTCCTAAAATGTATTTATTCAGAAACACGCGTAGGTTTTCACGGAAACCTACAGATTTAAGTACGGATACTTCGGCCTTCGTATGCAATTTATTATTAATCCCTAAGACGAATTCAAATGGTAATTCTAATTTAATATTTTTTTTATTATAAGAAGTAGTACTTATACGATCCCGCCTTATGGTAAGCAGTGATGCAATCTTTGATGGTGAAGTGGACTAGATTATTAAGAGCCTATTTACTCTAGCCTTGGAGACACCTAAATTAATTATCGGACAGGAGGATAGCAGCAGGCAAATACACTTGCTAATCACATTTTAATCAATATTCAGTCTGACCAGTAAATTGCAAAAAAAAAAAAACTGAAAGCATTAAGGCACAAGCGCTCGAGAAGTGCCATAAAACAGTGACTTTCTGAAGCCTAGTCCTCGGTAACGGCCAGGCCATAAACATATATTTTTTCAAACCTATTAAAGGTTTGAAAAAATATATGTTTATTATAGATTCATGAACAACATTATCATCTGTTGATTTGTTTGTTCGATTAATACTTTTGTTTAAAAAAAAAAATTTTTAGCATTTTCGCAACTTTTCCTTACTCCGTCGAAACGGCTTGGATCTTTAGAAATATTTTTACTTAGAAAAATTAGTGGTTAAATATTCTAAAAAAGTGAACATACCGTAAGTAAATCAATCAATATTTCGCAAAGAAAATGGATTTAAAGGTCAGCGGGGCTCTATCCAGACGCAGCTGGCCGCAATTAAATGCACTGATACTCGTACTGCTGCCTAAGCGGGTACGAGTGTTGTATCCATTTAATTTCGGCCAGATATTCAAGAAACCATAAGTAATAAGGAAATTTGAAATCTGCGAGCCACTAGAAGAGCACTCATCTTAACTAGAGATCACACAGCAAAAAAAAAAAAAAAACAACCATTATTCCCCAGTTCCCCAAATAACAACTTACACTAATTACGCTCCCCGACTTTAACCTATTTCCCCTACTGACAGAAGATTTTAAACTACTTCAACATTTTCAATTTAGCGAGAAAATAAGTTGTAAGTTTTTAAATGAAGATCGTACGCTGACTCGGCTAATTCTGTTAATGGGTGCGGAGTTACTTTCGGGTGTTATCGGGCTTTCGTTCGTGTAGCAAGGATATTCGGGCCTCGTTGGTTTTTGTGCATGGCTTGTTTTTGATTATCTTTCGAGATATTATTACTGTGAGCTGGACTGGAAATTACATAAAAAGGTGAGCATTATTCGCCTCAGTTTATAACTGTATTTAATTTTGTATAATTAGCATTTTACTTTTAAAGACTTATTCGTAATTTTAATTACTTTTAACATATAAGATATTTAATACTAACTTCAAACTTTTCAAAAGTATTAACACTTTTAAAAGAGCGCGTAATTCTCTGTTCGACTGTCAAAGGTGCTAATTCCGGGGTGGTGATTAGAGATGGGTTTCTAGCAGGTAAATACCCAAAACACCCACACACCGCTTTTACCCACCCACCCACAACACCGCTTTTACCCCTGTAAATACCCAAATGTTGGGTATTTACTTTTTCGAAATTTTTTAAGTCTTTTATACATTTTTAGCAATAAAAATTTTTTCTCAAATATTTTTTTTTGCAACGATTTAAAATGTACACGATGTTAAATAAATAACAGTTTTCTACTAACAAATCATGTGAAATTGCACGTCCGTATTTTTAAGTATTATATTTGGCGGTTCATATTACATTGATTATAGTAGTTTTAATGACAAGACCATTTGAATATCACAGTATGTCATAACAAACAATTATTGATATAATACATTTAATTAAACGTGACTCAATTAACTCTTGAGTGTGTGAGATCAAGAACTGAAACGACACAACTGGCAAACTCGCATATATACTCAAAACTAGAGACAATGAAGATCTTTGTTATTAACTATAAATCTAATATATTAACTTCAGTATAAGAATAAAATTAATATTTAAAAAACATGCTGACGTGTCGCCTTTCGTTAAAGGAAACACTTTCTGATTCCAAATTAAGTGAAAAGAACAAAGAAAGAAAAAAAATGAAAACATTATACATAAATGTCATTTACGTTAAACAACTTGAAAATCAGTTGAAGAAATTTTACATTTATGCAAAAGTTACAGTTAAAATTCATTTAACAAAAACAATAATCAGGCGTTGAAATGTAAAAACATATGAAAGTAGCTGAACTTATAACGATAATTTTAACATAGATGTGTTAAAACTATCTAAGCGAACTAAAAATCAATTAAACTTTATTAAATAAAACGTTCCAAAAAGTGTTAAAGGTTTGGGTGTTTACTGGGTAAAAACCCTGTTTATACCCAAATTGGGTATTTACCCGGTAAATACCCGATGTGTTTTTACCCACCGCCCATCTCTAGTGATGATACGCGACGACATTAGGGATGCGCTCATTCATCGAATTTTTAGTCTAACTATAGGTACTTTATAAGAATCTTAACCTCTGGAAATTTCATGCTGTGTCAATATATAGACATATAGAATGGAAAAAACCTACAGACCCCAGTTTAGTTTCTTTTTAAAAATAAATAATATTATTCTTTTACATAAAGTAAGCCATTTCAAATATCTAGAGTGAACAAGCACTTGATGTCTCGGTTGGCGCAGTGGTTGCTGCACTGCGTTTCGCGGGTTCGATTCCCGTGTTGTTTGTGAACGCAGCCTCGACAGGAGTTATTAAGAGGGAGGACGGGTTGGTAGGAGGGGTATAACGTTTTCACTTTTTAACGATCGTTTCGTTTCTCTTGCGTTGAACGCCTCGAGTATGCCACGCCACCGATTCCTTTGTTCTGATCACGTAACTGAGCATTGAGATGCCGTCAGAACAAAAGAATCGGGTGCGTGGCGTACTCGAAGCGTTCGACGCAAGAGAATCCAAACGAAACGGTCGTAACTTAGCTAGGAGGGCAAAGCTCTTAGATTTTTTCCATCCTGAGTAGTTGTTAGGTAAAACTATTAAATTTAAAACTTCTGTAACTCTCCTGACTAGTTTCTAACTTCAATAAACCTCAAATATATATTATTTATACAGCAAATGGCCGTCTCCGACCGGCGCACTCGTCTATCACTATTTCAGTGAAGTGTCGTTGACGCATTTCTCTTTATTCTTTGTAAAACTTTGTCTCCGCCACCATTTGTGCGAGTGATTTCTCATGTAGTCTACCGATAGCATAGATTTGATAAGTTCACTGCCTCGTCTGACAAAGTAACTACTATTTTATGAAACTCTCTAAACATATTATGCTTATACTCCATTTGTTAAGGTAGTTAACTAAATGTAAACAATCTTAACATGTCTTTTATCTAAAAAGTAGTCTAAAAATGTTTAAAATTAGGTGTTTACCAAAACCGATGTCAAGTAATAATCATAGTCTATTTTTCATCTGTTTAGGTACTTAACTAAACACAAACAGTCTTGATATGACTTTTTCTTTAAAATAAATCGTATAAAAGACATACACAGATTATTTAAATTTAGTTAATTACCTAAGGTTTAGGTAAAAACCTAATTGTAAATGTTTTTAGATTTTTTTTTCGATAAAAGACATGTTATGTTTGTTTACATTTAATTAACTACCTAAACCGATGGAGTATAATTCAATTATATAAACAGACAGATATATGAAGCTGTTAGAACTTTGAGAAATAAAAAAAAAAGTTATTGTTTATTATTTTATATTCCGACGTTTAGCAGTTCATCAGTAAATAAAACTAGACAATTATGTACCAACTATCCATCCATCCCATCCATCTTAAAATATATCTTATTTACATAAATTATACTTGGTTAAAAAATATACATATTCAATAAAAAAAATATATTTCATAAGCGGAAAGTATTTTAATGTACGAATCACCAATGGTATACGCGGCGAAAAATTGATTTACTAATGGGCATTTTTTTGAACTTCTAATTTTAAATGAAAATTTTGACAGTAACTCGTCAGTTCTAAATCGTACTTTAATAAAATAAAACATCTTATTTTTATACTTTTCCTTACAAAAATAAGTACGGATAAAATGTCAACAAGTAAATTTATCAAAATAACTATTGCCATATTTATATATTTAATATTTACAGATCAGCTATTGCGCATGGAATGTATACAAATCAAATAAATGTAAAATGTATAATAATCGTTAATATTAATACAAACAAATAAATAGCACGTTAACGAGTTTAATTTAATTAATGACACATTTCATTTTTATTATATTTTTTTTTTAGTTTAACTTACAATCTAAAGCACTCGTCACACAGAAAACAGAGCGAGGTATATCTACCTATATATATCTTATCGTTTTAACATGTCATGTTAGAACATTCACTGCAGAGCTTATACGTTACTATAAAAATATAGCTTCATACATAATTATGTACTTAATGTAACATTATTTTTTTGTTTGTTTTTATTTTCTGTATATTTCAGCACCAATATTACCTATATTTCTTGTCACCAAACACTAAGATTCATAAATATATGCAGATTTTTTAAATGAAAAAATATTGCATAGAAATCATTTTTAAAATCCTTGTTTCCTTGCAGTCAACATCTTTTTTTGCAAAAAAAAAAAAAAATTTTTCAAGAAGATCAATATTTATTAAAAAAATAATTCACATCGTTGTTTAACAACCAGTCACTAGAGTTGAGCTTTGGTTCAAGAACATAATTATTTTTAGGTTACTGAGTTTAACTTAACTTTCCCACCGAGTTCAAAAGTAGCTATTAGTTTGTGACTAACAGGGTCAAGGGCTGGATAGTCACTATTTACAGCAACATATTGGGTAAAATATAAAATTTTTTTCAAAGCATTTCTATGAGCATCAAATACACCGCTTTATAAATTGTCTTAAATGTTTAGTCATTGATATTTTTATTCTTTTATCGTCAATGCTATTGATTAACTTTGAAGGGAATCCCAAATGTAGTCCTGTGGCCTTACCCAAATTATAGTTATATGATATTGACATAATTATAGTTTCCTTGAATTGATCAGTGGGCCACTTATATAATTCATAGGTGTAATAACTCATATTTTTATAATATATAGATAAGTACAATAACTGATATTTTGCAAGCGGATCTTTTTAAAATTGATGGCAAATTGACTTGTACTCAGAGAAAAATAAATAAGAAAATAAATATAAGCTACTAGGTACTTATGTGACAATGTTGCATCAACATAAAACATATTGCAACGAAATACACACCAAAACTTAAAAAAAAAAATGTTGATTTATAAATATTTTATTCGCACTTTTTAGAAGTAACAGAGTGGTCATTAGCAACCATTGAAAGTTGAGACGGTCTATTTTCATGAAAAAGTGCCTATTTTTCACACTCCAGGGTATTTCAATTATTGGAAAAAAAAAACAAGTGTAAGCGCAAAAGAAATCTGTATTGTACTTATCATTTTCGAGTAGTTAGTGTTATATCGCATTATAGGAAAAACGAAATCTAGACCTCCATCATCATCATCATTATCACTATCATCATCATCATTTCGGGTGAAAGACGTCTATTGTTGGACATAGGCCTCCCCCAGGCATCGCCACAGCGATCGATCCTGTGCGTCTCGCATCCACCGCATTCCCGCGACTCTCACCAAGTCATCGGTCCACCTTGTGGAAAGCCTTTCAACGCTGCGTTTTCCGGTGTTCGGTCGACACTCTAGAACCTTTTGGCCCCTTCGATTATCCGTTCTACGAGCAATTCGGCAATTCTTCGGGCTATGTCGGTGATCGTGGTTCTCCTGTGGATATTTTCATTCCTGATGCGGTCACGCAAGGTAACTCCAAGCATAGCCCTTTCCATTGCCCTTTGGGTAAGCCTTCTGATGAGGCCCATTGTAAGCGACCGTTTCGTAATTAATATGTCATCACAGGCAACACGCACTTGTCTTTTGTCTTGAGATACTGTGTTAAATTTTAGACCTCCGTTGAAGCCTAAAGTAGCACTTTCTATTGCTTCGATAGTCAGTTTATAATACAGGTTTATGTTTACAGAAAAAGTCAAGATTTTTGGCTGTCGTAAATATCTACCATCAATTTTAAATTAACCTAAACAATTCATTTTAATGAACAAGTTCCAATTTACAAAATCAGAACTTTGCTATAATTTACATTTTATGCATCGCATTCGCGGTGTGTTTTGAACTTAATGATAGTGTTTTGATTTCAGTTGCTTACAACCAAAATCACTTGACTAGATAATCGTAATATTGTAAAAGACAGTGTCAATGTTATCACGATGTGATCACATGATGTACCCCATGTTGTCAAAAGGCCCTTGGTGTAACGAGTTAGTGGTCACTACCGAGTCTGATCTCGGGGCATTTAGTTCTTTCTTTGCGGGTTTCCATGCTTCAGTTGGTGTGAATAGTTCTTTTCCACGCTGTAAAAGAATAATTTAAATTATTTTTTTGACTATAGCATTGTATTGTTTTTTAACTACAGCATTGTACTGTTGAGAGTTATCTGTAGCCGCCCATATCGCACTAGTGCCATACCTATACGAGTAAAACGTACCACATCTTGATTTAAGTCATTGGCATTGCAATAAGAACGGTTTTGCAGAAAATGTTGAATAAAAAAAGTTAGGGATTGAAAAGTGTTTTCATATACAATGTGTAACAAAAAGGGGGTACCTATACATATCAAGTACACGGCCTCTTAATAAGATAAGAAACGATACGGAAAGGGTTCTCTAACCTTATGTTTACATGGTAGGAAGTTATGAATTATTCCAATACATATGATACCAGAAACCGCAATTTCAAACTGAAATCAATACATCACTAGCAAAAAGTCAGCTGATCGGTGTCAGTGAACAGTTCATGAATAAAAACAAACCTCTTACTCCTGGTATTTCTTCAAACAGTGGATAAAGGGTTCCGGATGTTTATTTTTCTTAACATTTTTTTTAAGAAAAATAGTTTTAGGAAGAAATAAGTTTTTCCTACGAAAGCTAAGGTTATGTTTGTGAACAACAAACCAAGTCAAAAACTAGAGTGAGTGCGTGCGCTGGACATCGAAAAACCCGCCGGCCACGTAGGGACGTGCCCGGCATGCGGGGTTTACACGGATGACTAGAGCCCCACGATTTTTACCGTGCGGCTAAAGACGGATGCTACCCAACTTTGGGCTAGCGGCTTTAGTCACTTGCGATTTTTGTTTGTTTTACGTAGGTAGATAGGATAGCAAGAAATAAATGAGTGAACGTAACTAACAAATCGATGGAATCGAGTAGGTAACTACAACACAATAAAATAATACCTCTATCTATTAACTACATTCCTATAAATTTTCTTACGTACTTATTTCTTTTTATGTTGGTTGCCATACATAGGTAGGTACTTAGTTTATGAATAATTAATTACTTAATTAGATGAACGTGCGAAAGACGCTACGAAAAAGGATTTCATATCTGTTAAAATGAACCCAAAATATTATTTCTAAGCAATTTATGTGTCTCCTAGTACAAATAAACTCCCCATGGGTTCCGTTCTTGAATTTAATTTAATTATCTTAGAGGACTTTAATAAGTTGTTACTTTTTGCAGAGTCAAGAAGTATTTTCTTACGTACCTAATTCTTTTTACGTCGGCTGCCATTGCCATACATAGGTAGGTTCTTAGTTTACGAAAAATTAATTACTTAGATGAACGTGCGAAAGACGCTACGAAAAAGGATTTCATATCTGTTAAAATGAACCCAAAATATAATTTCTAAGGAACTTGTGTGTCTCCTAGTACAAATAAACTCCCCATGGGTTTCGTTCTTGAATTTAATTTAATTATCTTAAGTTGTTACTTTTTGCAGAGTCGAGATGAATTTTCTTACGTAGGTACCTAATTCTTTTTACGTCGGTTGCCATTGCCATACATAGATAGGTTCTTAGTTTACGAAAAGTTAATTACTTAGATGAACGTGCGAAAGACGCAACAAAAAGGATTTCATATCTGTTAAAATGAACCCTTTTTTTTTTTTTTTTATGGTGGGAAAAAATCATGCATTAACATCCCCCGCCCTTGGGCGGAGCGGGAGATAGTGTCAGACTCTTACTGACTAAAAGACCCACCCCGTTCCTTCTAGCCTTCATACCGGGGCTCGAGCGCCCTTTCGGATAACCCTGGCCCCAGTAGGCTTCGACCCGGCTGGGTCCCTGCTGTTGCTGACAACTCCTTGAGGCGCGCGGGAACAGTGCGCGCCGTCGACGACTTGGGCTTGGTCCGGACAGTTACCGGACGGCCGGACAGCGAGCTACCCATTGCTCACTGTCCGCAAGCCCGCGTCTACGTTGGCCGGAAATCGGGATCAGAATCCCGGCGACGGTGGCGGCGATAACGCCGTTGCCTTATGCGTTCGGCCTCCTCCTTTGCGAGCATTACTGCTTCGCAGAAGTCGGCGATCGCCTGCCACTCCTCCTCGCTCCGGACCATGGCCTCAACCAAGGCCCGGCGCGAGAGGTCTCCGCCGCCGATCGCCCCCACGAGGGCACGGCGATGCTCCGCCCAAGCAGGGCACACCTCGACTGTGTGCTCCACCGTGTCCTCCGGGCGTTCCGCACAGTGGCGACACCCGGGCGTCACTTCCGCATGAATCGAGTGCAGGAATCTCCCGAACGAACCATGTCCGGTGAGTACCTGTGTCATGCGGAAGGTAAGGACGCTGTGAGGTCTTTCCAGCCACGCCTCAAAGAGGGGACTTACCGCCATGATTGGTTAAAATGAACCCAAAATATCATTTCTAACCAACTTATGTGTCTCCTAGTACAAATGAGGTCCCCATGGGTTCCGTTCTTGAATTTAATTTAATAAGAGGACTTAAATAAGTTGTTACCTACGTTTTGCAGGGTCGAGATGAATTTTATTACGTACCTAATTCTTTTTATGTCGGTTGCCATTGCCATACATAGGTAGGTACTTAGTTTACGAAAAATTAATTACTTAATTGGATAAACGCGCGAAAGACGCTACGAAAAAGGATTTCATATCTGTTAAAATGAACCCAAAATATCATTTCTAAGCAACTTATGTGTCTCCTAGTACAAATAAACACCCCGTGGGTTCCGTTCTTGAATTTAATTTAATTAGAGGACTTTAATAAGTTGTTACTTTTTTGCAGGGTTGATAAGAGGGCAGATGATTTGAATCAATTGATTTTTAAGTAGGTAATTTAAATCTCGATTAAAATCAAATGTTTAAAAAAAATCGTTGATTTAAATCAATAGTTTTTTCCTAGAACGTAAAACTTAATACAATTTAGTTTAACTTAAAATATTGTGATCTGCATGAACGCGCGCGTGGATGTAATTTCGGTGTATTGGACTGTGCGTGTTTTCTATGCAAACGCAGATACTCATAAGCAACGTTAAAACACGCATTTATGCGCTACGCTGCGTGGTGCGTGGCAGTGTGATAATCGCCTTACTATTTATGTTTAATTTTAACCCGAGATTATAATCAAATCTTTCGCGCTTATTTTACCTACATTTTCAAGGGGAGGTTTTTACAGAGACAGACAGAAAACAAAAAACTATACGTTTGCGCACAATTAGGTCTTTGCGTAATTACTTCTTCGACATAAAACTTTTTGTCTTTTCTACATAAATATTACAAGCTTAAAACTCAGCAGCCGATAATAGTAGTTTAGCCAGTTTAGTCCTTAATTTATCTTTTCAAAATCAATGAAAAACATGCAAAAGTACTAGGAGTCCATAAGAAACGAGAATTGTTATTGCTGAATTAAACAGCGGTTGCGCAATTACAGATCCCTAATTTAATTTCCTTTCAGAAGCTCAAAAATATGATATTGAATACGATAAAATATTGTGATCCCAGTCGCACGCGCCGCCTGCGTGTATTATGTGAGAGAGATGGCAATGTTTCCATCGTCCGTTGGGCTACTCCCTTTGGCGGTACTGGCGGCATCTTTGAACGCGCCGAAAGGCTAGCCGAAAGTGAAATTAGGTAAATAAATAAAGTAAAATTTTGCAATTGCATTAGTGGACGACCAATAATCGTACATTGCAGTCGCATATCCGTTCCGGTGCTTGTGATTTGGATTTATTGTAGTTGTGTGTGACAATCGTGTGTAATGGCGTTAAGTAATAGTGAATATCATGAGATGATATTGTGTATCGGAAGAAAGGACGGTAACGTGCGAGCTGCTCGCGAACTTTATCGTCGCCGATTTATCCAGGGTAGGCCAGAAGCTGAGCGTCGACAGCTTCCTTCGGTGGCGTGTTTCCATAGGATGGTACATCGTCTGCACGAAACCGGTTCCTTCCACGCTCCTGGTTTAGGGGGTCGCCCGAACACTACCGATCCAGAATTAGAGGAAGCCGTACTAGATTATTTTGAAAATAACCCACGTACTAGCACTCGGCGAGCTGCATTAGCGCTGGGTGCCTCTAACCATATGCAAGTATGGCGACTGTTGCATAATGACGGTCAGCACCCATACCACTTCCGTCGCACCCAGGAACTGACACTTGCAGATTTTTTGCCTCGCGTGACCTTCTGCGAGTGGTACTGCGGTCAGGTAGAAGCTTCGCCAGATTTTGGCTCAAGAGTACTGTGGACAGATGAAGCATCATTCACTAGAGCGGGGATAAGCAACATTCACAATGACCATGTTTGGTCTCACGCCAACCCTCATGCTTCGACGGAGTCGTCGTTTCAACACCAATGGCGACTAAACGTGTGGGCTGGTATCGTGGGAGATGTTGTCTTAGGACCAATTTTTTTGCCGCATAGCCTAAACGGTCAAAAATATGTAAATTTTTTGACGAACGAATTGGACGATGCGCTCACTGAAAGCCTATCAATTTTAGGTTACGCCAATCTCGTGATGGACAACAATTTAATCTTCCAACATGACGGTGCTCCAGCACACTACGCACGTGATGTTCGGGAGCATTTAGATATGCGCTTTCGTCAGTGGATCGGGCGCGGTAGCAGACACGTAGCTTGGCCACCGCGATCTCCAGACCTAACTCCATTAGATTTCTTTTTGTGGGGGTATATTAAAAACATAGTGTACGCAATGCCGTGTGATACAGCAGAGCAAATGAGAGAGCGAATAGAAGCCGTTTTCAGGACAGTAACACCAGACATGCTACGGAATGTCCAGGTGTCCATGCACAAGCGAGCGGCCTTGTGTGTACAGTTTCACGGTCGTCACATCGAACCACATCTTTAAAAAATGTAAGTTAAATTATTATTTATCATTTTCATATTTATTTTTCCGATTGCTCGGACTTTGTTAAGATATTTTTTTGAGGCAAAATTTAAGTAGGCAGGCACCTACTAGGCGAACAGAGCGTCTCGTGCACGCGCGCGCCGCGCGTTTCAAATTAGGTACACAGGTACTAGGCGCACAGATTTACAGAAGAAATGTTTCGTAATATTAGCAAGCGACTTGGAATGTTATTGACCCTCCGTAGTGTCGTGACACGTTTGTTATGATTTGAATTCAAGAATCATACGATACCAAGGACCTGTAATCTTCAGTGCTTCTTGATGTATATACCCTTTTTGTTACACGTTGTAGAAACAAGTACTTACATATCCATGATACCAGGCCCATGCTACGCCAACTGGGAAGAACATTAATGTTGACAGGCCTACAGCCCAGCCCAATAGATCAGCGAATAGAGGAAACACGTAGTCATTGTAGCTTGGAGTTTCCCATCCGGATAAGATGAAGATCAGGATACCCTGTACAAAAATAAATAAATATTATCAAACACGTTAAAAAAAAATATTGAGTGTTTGGAGTTGCTAAGATGCAATCGAGTGTTTTTGAAGTAGCAAACAAGTTTTTGGGGTCCTTCAGCAAGTGTGGGACACTTGCTGAAGGATGTAGAAATGAATCCGGTGGATGACATTAGAAGTAAATGAGAAAGGATAAAGACTAGTCGATATTTTTTTTTAGGTGCCATTCGCTTTGTGTGTAATACGCGGTTGCACCTACCTGCATGGCGAGAATGATATTCTTATTCATAATTTTGGGTCATGAATCACCGGCCAACTTAATGCATAAAATGGAAAGACATGACAGTAATAAATATTCGATAAATTCAACATCACTACACTGTCAAGCATCGATGTTATACAACACAGATTTAATTACGTACTTGGAATATTACAAGATAATTCTCACGCACGCAAACTATTAATCAATTACATCAATTAGAGATAATTGTTGCCATGATGTTATCAATCGATTAACTTGTACGAGAACGTGGCAAATGGATTCCTCATTACCGAGTTGACTTAATGACTTAGTTGAGCACTTTAGTGCTTATTGAGAAACTGTAATCATATTGACAAAGATGAATAACGACAGAATGTGGAACCTACAAATTCCAATTTACTTTGAAAGACCTTCACTCGCTTCAGTTGATGAGGAAAATGTTCTTGATTATATCAACACACTCAACAGGTTAATAAATAGCAATTTTCAACTATCATTATTGATGTTGAGACAGTAGATGTTGATGTGGTTGTTTGAGATTGTGACGAATCGGAGGAAATTACTTGAAATATAAGAATGTAAGAAGAAAAAGAAGCAAGTGATGAGGATGATAGGCATGAAAAAAGTTAATGATATACTTTTTGATAGATTGAAAAGAAGGGAAAATTATATCTATAAATAATTATATAAATAAAAATACCAGTGTGACAGCATAAGAGAGATGGGAAAAAAACTAAGACTGATAATAAGTACGCTAAATACTTACAAAACTGCCAATGGGTGTGATGACAGTCCACACAGACATCCAATAGTATCGCAGTATTTTGTTATGCTTCATGCCCATAATTCCGAGATCTTTAATAGCACGGTTGATACCATAGCTCCATGAAACCGCGATACACTGATGGAAAAAAAAGTTGTCAATAATGATGGTATCTTTAAAGAAACAATTGTTAGTAATAATATATATGTGAGCTTTGCAGTGCAAAAGTAAGTCCAGGAGTCGATATGAATAAACTGCATTCATTTTTGGGTTACACAATACACTCAACAGAGAGTTGACTACAAAACAGTTGTTTTCATACCTGAGTATACATATATCAATAGATAAATTCTAAATTATTCACAATTAATTTTTATTCGGTGACAATTCACCAAATATTTTTTCTCGCTCTGGATGGAGCAAGAGGAAGTGCGAGAAGAAGTCTTAGTTCCTACGGTGACTCTTTCGAAGATTTAGATATAAATAATTAATGATACGACAACTTTCCACACGATAAAAAAGGAAACATAGTTAAAATATGTGGTTTCTAAAAGCGGTAGTGAAATTGCGATTCGCATCATACCTCAAGCTACAAATATAAGGTTGACTAACAGTCCATCTGTTAAAAACGTTTTCACGCCAAAACCACTAAATCCATAAAAACTGTAAGATTGTATTTGGATCTCAGACATCGAGACGCATGTACCCTTGGTACATAATTTTTTCAACTAGCGTGAGCGAAGTTGCTGACAGAAGCTGGTAATGAGAATAACATTTATTGTTGATTCGAGCTATATTTATAAGTAAAATGTTATGATTTTGGAATTTGGTGAAATTTAAAAATAGACTATAGAATTCCTATAAAGTTAGAACTCACCTCACCCATACCAATCAGCAGAATTGCCCAAGAAGCCGTGTTCCAATCTAGAAGTTCAAACAAGTATACACCGCCACTGAAACACATCGGGATGCCTAGAATGAAACATGTTAAACATGTGCATGCGGTAACCTGAAACAAAGCAATATAGAGTATAATAAAGAGAATAGAAAAAAAAATATAGAAAAAATAAAAATGTTCGACTCAACATGGAAAATCAAAAAACAATTGAAGATAAAGTTTAAAAGATTAAGTTAGGTTAGGCGAAAAGAATATTAAGCAAGGGTGATCTATCCTCGCTAACTATGAGATAGTGGTTAGCAAATCTACCAAAAATAAAAACAACTGTGTGATTCCAATGGTGTCTAAAAAGAAGTTTTAAGACCACTTTGTGTGATAGTGTGTTTGATAAATATATCATATACCAAGAATTTGCTTAAGATGCTTACGATGATAAAGCTGAAAATAAACTTGCATTAGAAGATCTGCCAATTTTCACTTACTTTCCAATAGCTCTTCCTAAGTTGAGGCCACTGATCAACAATGGCGGTGTTGATGGCTTCGATACCAGCGAACTGACTGCCCAATCCCAAGATGAACAGCATGAAGAAGAATAAGATAGACCACGCCCTTGCGACAGGCATCTGAAGTAGCGCTTCAGGATATGTCACGAAGGCTAACCCAGGACCTGATTCCGCTACATCTATAAATGAAATTGATTATAAATTTTCGGTTGATGATGACTTGGTGAAGATCGCTAAAGTCATGAAAGTCGTGAGAATCGCGAGATGAAGAAGAGAAGTACAAGAACTGTCGATGCGAGGATGTTGAGGAAGCTTATTTACTAGAAGTATAACGCCTTTTGTTTGAAATATTGAATTAAGTTAGTTAAATTAGCACGATACCCCTTGGTATGACTGTTGTCAGATTCTCTGGCTTCAGCTACCCTTCACGAATGTCAAATATCTACAAATGAGAGTCAAGACTAACGGTTTAATATGCGTTCCGAGGACGGAAAAATCTCAGTTTGTTATGATGATAACTCATCCACAACACGACTTCGACTATCGTCACTTAACCTGTTCGATCAATCCGTGCAGGTGATTTTATCGTACTTGAAATAGAGTATAATACAGTAAAAAAAAAAATGCAGAAATAAGTACTAATAAAATTCAATGCGTCAACAGAAGATTGTATTTCAGATAGTGCATATAATTTAGTATATGACTAATTAGAAAAATATTTTGGAAGATACATTAAAGATAATGAGATATTGTTATATATGTAGATTGTTAATGATGGCATATTTGGTGTGATGATACCATTTTAACCAATATTTGTTTTTTTATAATCTGGAATAAAAAACAGATTGTCGTGGTAATACTTGAAGAAGGTTTATGTTCAACTGTGAAAGTCTTACCGCTGAAATACAAAATTTCTATGAAACCCCATCAACATGTGTATACCACGTGAGTCTGTAATATAACACTAAAGAGCTGCCAGTATAATAATAAATGTATTATCATGAGATAAGAACTAGGTACATCGATGTTATGGTGTCATGTTAGGCAATAAAAGCTTTATCGATAGACGAAAAGTAATTAATAGATATAAGAGTGATTTATGACAACAACAATTCAAATTTTTGACAAGGACGAATATAGCTATTGTTTATTATACAAACCTCGTGTGTTTTATAAAAATGGCTGGATTTTTTGGCTAACCATACATAAGTTTTTTCTTTTATCGTATTATGTATACGATAAAAGAAAAAACTTAAATAAAACTACAAATAGTTGTAGGAAATAGTATAGATGTTCTTGATAAAACAATTATGACAATTTTTATTGATTGTAATTTTTTTGTGATAGAACGCTATAAAGAAGTGCGAAACGCAAAGGACAGGTTGTTACGGAAAACATGGGGAGGCTTATGTTAAACAGTGAATGTCTTTCAGCAGAAATGCTGAAGCCGTGATGATGATGAGTTCCATAAGAGACCTAAATGAAAATTTTACTTGGTGGATAGAAGATAAAGAAATCAGTATTTCTAATTTTATAAAAACCAAGAATATGGATCACAGGTGGGATCGCAGTCAAGCACTAAGTTTATATCAATTTAATATATATATATATATATATATACACATACACGTACATTCATTATGCGTACAGCTAAGGAATAGAATTCCCTGCCGGAGTCTGTGTTTCCTGATAGCTATAACCTAGGGGTCTTTAAGTCAAGAGTGAAAAGATTGCTTCTAGGCAGCGTAGCGTGTTCCATCGTCGGCCACATCATCGCTTACCATCAGGTGAGATTGTGGTCAAACGTGAGCCTGTCCATTATAAAAATATATATATATATATATATATGTATAATTTAATATATTAATGACAAAAAAAGCACTTACCATCAATTTCAACTCCCATTAGTTGAGCTTGGAAGCCTAGAACGGAGAATATGGCGAACCCAGCATATATAGACGTGAGGAAGTTGGTGAAACTGACAAACACAGCGTCGAAGTGACAGTTGTTGTTGAAGTTGTTGTACGAAGCCAAGGTCACCAAGGATCCGCAGGCCACGCCAAACGAATAGAAGATCTGGTAGAATAAATACACGATAGAGACAAATTTGAAGAGGATAGTATATTTGAGCTAATTTTAAACTAAAGGAGCAAACAGAATAAAGACAGACGAAAAGTTCTAAAAAATTTTTTGTCTTAATATTAAATATTGTATCCAGCCAAAAGTATTCTTAACCAATGATAGTTTTGGAATGAATAAAAAAGTGTCTTAAATAATAGTACTTTGAGTATACAGTTTTTTAAGATCTCGACTTCCCTTTTATTTGATGACGAGCAATAATACGGTCTTAGTTAGCAATATACTCTCAACAATTTACACGTGTTACATATATCAAATATTGGCAAAGAGTTTCACATTTTGCTTTAAATGCATATTATGAATGTGGAAGAGAGAACATCAAAGGACTGGAACAATTTTCTTGCTGTGGTCTTTCCATCCGATTATAATTTAGTTGTCTTCAAGGCTAGAGTGAGTAAGCTCATAAACGAGTGCGCCTCTCCATCAACGGTTGCATCATTGCTTACCATCAGGTGAAATCTCAGTCAAGCACTAGTTTATATCAATATAAAAAAAAATATTGAAATTAACAAGTGCGACAGTCGGTCAAATTTTTATAGAATAGAATAGAATAGAATAAACTTTATTTTACACCAAAATAGTAACAATTTCACAGAAACTAGTTATAGTTGTAGGTTTGAAGATATGTTTGAAAGACGTTTTAGAAAAAGAATTCGGGATTTATTTTGAAAAGCAATGTGTTCCTAGATGTTTGTAAAAACAAGTATTTCATAGAAATTTAAAAATCTAGCTACTAATGAAGCAAATACTGGTCACAACAATGGCTACAACATTTCTAAACAAAATATCAAAACAAACGCAGGTGATTTCTCTTTGTTGTTCCATGAGTGCTGAATTAAATTTACGTATTTTTATTTTAGCACTAGATATTATGTTCGCTATTATACTTTTTGCTTGCCCTGTAAACCCGCATTACTTTCCTTTGAAAGAATTCTGTCATCAAGAAAATAAATACAGAGATGTTTATTAAAACTTGTCGGTTTTTTTTAAAAGCTCTGTCCAAGCTGACATATTTACGTTATTTATGTAAAAGAGCAATATTTTTATACCGTTTAATTGTATATATGACAATTGAAGTAGACAATACTATTCCATTTAGGATAGTCAGTTTAAAGTTTAGTTCATCATTTTTGATTTGGTATTTTAAATTCAATCACTACTGCTGGACTGCGGTCCTACCAGATGGTATACAGTGATGCAATCGTTGATGGTAAGGCGCACTAATTTAGAGAGACTTAATATATTCACTCCAGCCTGGAAGACACCTAAATTATAATCGGTCGGGAAGACCGCGGCAGGCTAATTGTTTTTTATTAAGTTTACAAACTAGCAAAATTCTATAAAGCACAACGATATAAAAATAATTATAAGCAACCAACAAATGGAGCGCTCTAAAACTTTTTAATTAAAAAATTTGAAAGTCTGGACTCTTGAAAAATACAAATTTGTCGTTTCCCCAACTTTTCCAGATAATTAGACGCCGTATTTATTTATTCATGAAATATTGGACGCTGTTGCTGCCAAAAATGTTTCCGATGGACTGATTTCAACATCTTGAAAATTTAATAGCGTTCCTAATAGTTTTGGTTTGGCAAAGTTTTGAACTAGGTTTTAGCAAAGTTTGTAAGTTTTCAGTTAACATCTTTGCTTTATTAATCTTTATTATTCTTCACTTGCAATGTAGTTTACTTTTTTTAAGCTATTGCATAGCTTCTATCGCGGGCCTTGAGCGTGGAGACCGAATCCAGAAATTCCGTAACGAAAATAACCTAACACCCCCCACTCATTTGTTTTTTGAGCGTGGTGACCGATAAGAAAACAAATGAGTGAACAATCAATCAAAATTTAATTCAATGTGTGAAAGTGTAACTTCAATTAATATCAAAGAAAAAAAAACAAAGGAAAAAAAATACTGCATAAATAAAATAAATAAATAATTATAATTGCATAAGTTGATAAAAATGCTATGCAATAGCTTTACCGCGGCAGTCCCCGAGTGCCACACGTCTTTTTTTAACTGACCTACATTTTGACAGTTCAAAAATGTCTGTAAATGGTCTGTTTGAAAAAAAAAAACGTGTCTGATTTCTCATACGAAGACTGATATTTGTTAAAATCGTTTGGTTATTGATTAATTTTTATTTTATTTTCGGAGGTAGGTACAAAATATGTTTTAAGCTAATTATTAATTACTTGTTTTTTGATGCTTAAGTCTTTTGATTAGCTGAAACAATGTTAGTGAGATTTACTTCTTTAAATTATTATTAGATAATTTTGAAAGATTCATGATACAATATTACACAATATTACACTTACAATTCCTAAATGCTTATCTGTTATATAATAATATTCTTATCATTAAAGCTTACACTATTATGTATATACGAGTACTTAACTGATTAAAATTCAAATGAAATAAATTATGCAGGTAACACAACGACAGCAGCAAAAATTTGATATTGGTGGGAAAATGTCTTCGTTTTTCTACAATTTATTATATTTGAAAACAACTTGTTCTACTCATGGTAGTTAGTTAGAAAACAACTGGTTAATCTAGTTTAAATTATTCGAAAAAAATACGTGTAAAACTGTTATTTACAACCTATTTCCAAAATAAATATCATTTTTAAGGGGCCGCGACGGATGAATTTCCATACAAACGTAATACCACGCTCATTTGCCGTTGGAGCATATTTCCAACATATTATGATGATATTCGGTTATAGACAATATTTATCCATTTAGTAATTTAATAGTATTTTATTTCAATTTTTGCGAAACGTGTCCATTTGCAAAAAGGTATTTTTCTAGGTGTTGAAAAACAGACAACAGAAAGATTTTTTAAAATTAATAAATACCTGTGAAGCTGCATCACCCCAAACACTAGCTGATAGTAAAGTCTCCCAGTTAGGTGACAAGTAGAAGATAATGCCGTCAGCAGCTCCTTCCAGGGTTGCTCCACGGACGAGCAGTGCCGTTAACATGACGTACGGGAACAAAGCAGTGAAGTACACCACCTTGCCTGCTGACTGGACACCCTGTAAAATAAAATATTGTTTTAAAACCAATAAGATTAATAAAATGGAAAATATAGTTAATGAAAACAGTAGATTCGTTACTACGGACAGAGAAGAACGGAATAATTTTCTATAAATTATATTTAAGCCAAGGAGATACAATCTCGCCAAAATTATTCTTAGCCGTCTTAGAAAAGATATTTAGGAACCTCGATTGGGAAAATAAAGGATTAAATATAAACGGCGAGTTTTTGAGTCACTTACGTTTTGCAGACGACTTAATTATTTTCTCTGAGAGCCCAAAAACATTGGAAGTAATGCTACAACAATTAGCTGACGAAAGTGACAAGGCAGGTCTAACAATGAATTTAACCAAAACAAAAATTATGTCAAACTCTACACAAAAAGATACCCTAATAGTAAATAATGAGCAAATAGGATATGTACATGAATATGTTTACTTAGGACAATTAATATCTACTGAAGACTGCATGAAAAAGGATATAAAAAGAAGAATAGCTAACACCTGGAAACGATATTGGTCACTTAGCGAAGTTATGAAGAACAAAGAAATGCCGATGAAAGAAAAACGAAAAAAAATGAAAGGTATATAATATGTGTATTTTGCCATGCTTGCTATACGGGTGTCAAACCTGGGCTTTGACAGACCAACTGGTAAACAAAATAAAAGTTTGTCAAAATGGAATTGAGAGAAGTACATATGACAAGAGAGAAGAAGGAAAAATGGACAAGACTATTAACAGAATGGTACCCGCTAGACTGTAAAAGGAACAGAGGAAGACAAACTAAGAGATGGAAAGATGAAATCAGGAAAATAGCGGGTCCAACATGGACCCGAACAGCAAAATATAGAATGGAATGGCGATCTTTAGAGGAGGCCTTTGTCGGAAGACAAGTTGAGGAGTAGCTACCATTTGCCGAAAATCAGTTGAACATTATATTTTGATAGCAAAAATGAGTTTTTAGGCATAGTACAATACTTTTGTTATCCAAACTAAGATCAACAATACAGGCTTTATTTGTTTATTTGTTTTATATTTAAGCCAAGTTCCAACTTCATTCGATGAAGCCAAACTTCACCAATATCTTTGAAACAATTGGTTTTCCCTTTTCCCCTCCTTTCAGGTTGATTTTTGCCAAATTTTTTCTTAGCTTGCACGTGTGTTATACAATTACTATCCAAAATTTAAGTTTCCATCTTTAATTTTTATCGGCTTGTGCTTTATTTAAGTAAATAGTAATACTTCTTTCTCTCTCATATACAACATTAGCTTTAGCATTTTTATGTAAAGAATCTATGTATAAAATTTCATAACTGCACGATGAAAAATCACGAATTTATGTTAACTAGTTGGCCGCACAAATACATGATCACCGGGCCAACCGGGCGAGACGGAGGGGTTATTTTACTTTCGCGTTCAGCTTTGTGCTAGTGTCTAATGGCCGCTATAACCTGCCGTGACCTGTGTTGTACTTAGTGTGTTAGTGGTGTACAACTTATGACCTTTTTTAAATACTTTTGGAAAAAAATATAACATGGTGTAAAACTATTGGAATCGATTCAGTTACTGATTCTGAACAAAATATATCCAAGTTTCGCATATACTAAATAATGTGGTATAAAAACTTTTCATCATATCTTTTACATTTGGTTGTTTTATCAATGTTCGTATTTAATTATTTATTATTTTTTTGTTTCGATACCAATTAATTTATTGAACCTCCGTGAATGTGACCGTGGCATCACCGCGGGCCCTCTAACAGAATACCAGCGCTGCGTTATTTATCTTTTTAAATATCGCAGCATATGCTGAGTTAGGCGCCCTTTTGACCTTGCACAGATTTTAAAGTTATTTTTTATTTTTATTATTTTATTATCGAATTCTGCTGTATGTGTGAGGTACGAATAAAAGTTTTTTCTTTCTTTTCTTTACATATAAAGGCATGCATATTGTGTATTGTAACTCATTTATGTTCTAACGGTGGGACGGATTTGAATGAAATTTGCTTTTGCTTTGAAATTTGCATAAGCTATAATAACTTTGTTAAAATAGAGGGATATACTTTTCACGCAGATAAAATTGCTTTCAGAAACTAGTTTACATAGGGAAATAACACTGCTTACCTTAATAACACAGAAGAAAGCAATAAGCCAGGCTAGCGCTAAGCACCCTACTAGGTGCCACTGTATGGAGCCCCAGTTCTCCCAAGTAGCATCACCTCGCCCCAGCACGCGCTCACTGAAAGAAGAATAAAGCTAGAGAATTAATGACTGCGCACTGACAGTTCGACCGGTTATTGATCGATTAAAATAATCGACTAGTTCTTATTAGTTAGCCAACTTGTGTTTTTTCCATAGCTTTATTTTATATTTAATGTTTAATTAAGTTAAGTTTGTTGTTATTTTATGTTTTAATTTGTTTATTTTATTAATCGATTGCAAGTAAAATAAATCTTTGCTAACCGATCGGCGTCTCATCGTCGACGACGGCTGGTGCTGAAAATCAGCGCTGTGGCTCTGTTTTTCATGAGCCCCAGCATTTTTGCTGAGCGCTGGCCGTTTTGCGCGGATGTGACGCATATCTTATGTGTTATTTTTAGTTCAATATTGTTATTTATTTTTTATGGTATGCGTCATGTTTGACGTGAATAAACACTTTTTCTTTCTTTTTTTTCTTGTCTTTCTTTCTAATGTATGAAACACAACATGGTACAATGTGGGAATTTTTCTAACCAGTTTTATAAATTTAAGCAAGTTTTGCAGACAACAATCGTTAATTTGTGTATGATTCTAATCTGTATCACTACTGGGTGAAGGCATCTTTCCTTCTTTTCCACATATGTCTATCTTCAAGCCAGTGCAGGCCAGTCTCTATATCTCCACCTTTATCTTGGTCTCCCACGATGTCACTTAGCATTTCATGGGATCAATAAGTGGCTGTTTTAGTAGGTATATGATTAAGTTTTACAAAATTATTATTATTTTAAAAATAATATGAATTAGTGCTTGACAGCGATTCCACTTGATCGTAAGCAATCATGCAATCGTTGATGGTGAGGCTTACTAGTTCATGAGGAGCCTGTTCACTCTAGCCTTGAAGACACCCAAATTGTAAACCACGGGATGGAATTACCTTTTCACTTTATTATCAAAAAACATTAGCCTGTCAAAAATTTTAATCTGATGATCATTTTAATTTTTAAACTAGGATTTGTGTTTATATTATTACTTACTAGCGGACTGCCGGCGTGTGCTACTATGGTAAAAGAAAAAACATTTTGTACATTTTTAGAAAAAAAGGAATTAATTTTTTTTTTAATCTATTGTTTTAATAGTCTGAAACCATCTTTGTATTATTGCCTGTTTAATGAAATCGGTTTGGGACACATTAGTTGGATGGTTTTAAAGTCTATAACGAACATAGGTAGAATCTAGATTTATAATGTGTAATAAGTCTTAGGTATGTATACGAGTTTACAAGCTTTGAACGCACCTGTATTACCCCAACGTTGTCTTACCCTATGAATTACTCCTGTATAGAGGATATTAGTTTAATAGTTATTGTTTTAATAGTCTAAAACCATCTTTGTATTATTGCCTGTTTAATGAAATCGGTTTGGGACACATTAGTTGGATGGTTTTAAAGTTCATAACGAACATAAATTTATAATGTGTAATAAGTCTTATGTATGTATACGAGTTTACAAGCTTCGAACGCACCTGTCTTACCCCAACGTTGTCTTACCCTATGAATTACTCCTGTATGGAGGAGTAATTCAAGGGTAAGACAACGTTTAAAAAAATAAAAATATACTTTTAAACCCTCTTAAGAGGTACCGTAGCTTTGGATCAGCTTTTTAGTGAATAATATAGGTTACTGTTTTTTATATTGTTAAATAAAAAAGTTTCAACAAGTGATAATGATTGCAATTCGCTATTAATTGCAAACAGAAAGATACTGTTATCCAACTTCATAAGCTTCAAATATTCAATAGAAAGCAATAATGATTTGGTCAGTAATATTGTATAGAATATTGTATGTAGTATCTATACTTATGAAATTGCTGTTTTATGAAACTGCTCACTTTAAAATGTGATAAATCCAAATTGACTTTGAATTATAAGTGCAAATTATAAACTTTATTTAAGCTTTATTACTCCCATTTTCAACTTGGCTGTTAATTGTTTTCTTTAGGTTTGTTTTTTTCTTCATTCCAGTCACAAAGTCAACACCTGCAAACTTCCATGAGGCTGAATTATTACATCAAGCAGATTTTTAACCACAGCTGAAATAGCATCCAACAGTTGATTTCTAGCTTTTATTACACTTAAAACACCCGATATGACCTCCGCGTAAAGAGAAATAAAATATAAAAAATAATGCTAATGATAAATAAAATATAACAAATAAAACCCCTTATTATCAATCATACAGTTTTATCTACATCAATTTCGATTAATCAAATTATGTCATAATTTTCTGAAAACTGGAACGTGGTCGATATTTCATTAACAAAATAAGCTAACATCTGACAATTTCCACGCCCCCGCACCTACTACTGTCATTAATGACGTCAAATCCCAAGTCTATAAATATAGTACATTATGGATGTATACTTTATCAACTAAGTAGACGGCTTAACATAAACTGTTGTGGCGATATCGAACAAATTGTACCGATAAATATTTTTAGAAAGGTTACCTATTTAAAACATTGACATTTAGATGGAATTAGGAGCTATTCGTAGAGTAGTAGATGCTTGAATAATCCTTCCATTAAATCAACACCATTAAACCGTTTTGCAAGCGCACAAACAGAGGTATTTTTCACAGGTACTTAAGTAAGATAGGCGGATGTCCTACATCTAAAACTTTGGAGAAACTGATATTCTATCTGTGGTATCGATTGTCAAAAAAAGGAAGAAATTGACACGTGCAACTGTAATGTGACGTGGTCAATCTCAAACATTTTGGTATTTTTGTTTCAATCATGATTGTGGATACAAGGTTAAATGCTTTGTCCAGAGCCTCATTGCGTATTAGATCTGAATGAGACAAGTACAGACCAGGGCAGCATAGCATGAAAGGGAGAATTCTATACCTTCTCAGAAGGTGATAGATACCTGAAACTTGAGCGTACGGCCTTTTTGCTCGGATGTGGCGCATATTTTTTATTTTTATTTTGTCATTGAAAATGTTTGCAATGTGTTAGTTTTAAGTTTGCGCCTTTTCCGGCAAATAAAGTTTTTTTCTTTCTTTCTTCTTCGTCAAATCAATTCTAAAATTTGCTATAAAAAAGATATTAAATTGGAAATCGCCAACATTTTCACGTTTAATAGATATTAGACTGACTCATGATCGTCATTAGTCGTCTACGCAGCAACAGTGTTTATCTCTGGTATTTTAATATCGGCACGATGGTAGGATAAACAGACAGATAGCAGTGGTAACTTATAATCTCCAAATGCAGTGGATTTGGCCAGATATTATTATTATTTTTTAAGTTGTTCCACTTTAGGAACCTCTCTTGTATCGTGGGTGCGTTAAGGTAAGAAACGGACTTGCACGTGAAGAGTTTCATGCCATCGAAGTTTTGTTTTGTTTGTTTTAAAGGTATAATCCTAAAAATCTCAAGTCTCAGTTAAGTTAAATATATATACAAATATATATATAT
Organism: Mythimna ferrago; assembly: GCA_910589285.2. Classification (NCBI taxonomy): domain Eukaryota; kingdom Metazoa; phylum Arthropoda; class Insecta; order Lepidoptera; family Noctuidae; genus Mythimna; species Mythimna ferrago. The sequence goes on along the minus strand of OU342680.1, from coordinate 24,334,114 downwards.
ATAAGGATAATATAATCAATTCGATTAGTCCTTATTTGTAATCTCTTACAGATCGATGATATTAAAACAAGTTGACTTGAAAACTTTTTGCTTTTTATCGATGCTAATATTATAAAGTGATATCCTACAGTTACTCCAAAAAATTTTAGTTACTCCTTTAGGCTTAAATGGCAGAACGGATTAGCATGACATTTGGCATTCGGATAAACCATGTCCTGGAATAACGCAGGATATCTCAGGAGTATGTTTTCTTGGGATAGTTTTCTACTTTCACAAGGTCAAAACCGCTGTCAAAGTGTCAAAAATATAGTCTACACTAATATTATAAAGCGGTAAAGTTTGCTTTCTTTTGTTTTTTAATTTGTAGGAGGCAATATCTGAAAGTATTGGTCCAATTGCTAAAACTTTTTCACCAATAGAAATCTGCTTTATTACTGAGTGACATAGGCTATATTTTATGTATGTAGGTGAAGCCGCGGGCAAAAACTAGTCTAATATAACGGTAAAAATATTTGCATTCTTATTTTATCAATTCTCTAATATTGTCCATTGTTAACACACTGCTAACACGAGTACATCATACTAAGTACATCATAAATCTCGTGTCGTCACATTTCCACGCGCATTTATCGGTTTAATCAGATATAAAATAACGATCTGTAGTGAACAGTGGCAGTTGCCTGATTATAGAAAGGTCAGAATACTTGATAACACTTAATAATCAATAAATGGCCACTTAAAAATCAAGTGGCGTGGAGGATTTTTGAGTGGTGAAAATATAGTGGATTTTATATCATCACCTATATAATCTGTTTAAAGTAACATTAGACATTTATGGAAACCTTTTATTACTGTTCGTTCAATCGATTTTGACTTTTATTACGTTGGTGGCATACAAAGACATTAAATATATACTACCAATAGACAGGACATAGCGAACAAAAGTAAAAATCCGAAACTTGTTACTTTGTAGTAACAAGTCGCTCAGTCTAGTATGACACCCCTACACGTCAAGTCATGTTTGTATCCGCTTTAGGCACTAAAAGAAAATCATTTTCTGAAAAAATATGCTGAGTTGCGCATTACGCTATTGCAAATCTTGTTATGGTAAAATTGTTGGACCTAACTTCGGTTTATTTTCGAAAATATTTTTGGTATTTACGCAGTAATTAATTAAAATTCAACAATTTCCATGAATAGTTCTAGAACATTTGCTGATTTTATGATAGCGCCATCTATTGCTGAAAAATTTAACCTTACCTAGCACACACCAGTGGCGTAGCGTGGGTTTTCGCCGCTTGGGATCGACCAGAAATACGCCGCCCTTTGTTGTTTATTATGTTTAAGAACACCAGTATTAAGCACGACTGCTCAGGTATCCCGTCGGGGCCACTAGTTTTATTCTTACGTACGTCTTTCTGATGGATACGAATATCCGACATACTCGTCACGTACCCATCAGGAGAAACAGGGGGCGGTGCGTCACTGGAATTCGGAGAGGTAATTAAGTTTGCTTTCTCCTCAGCGGTGTGAGCCAGGGACCCGTCGGGTTTCAGCAGTGGCGGAGGTGAGGGACGGCAGAAGTTCGATTCTATCGAGTTTGCCAGGGACCACAACGCTTTACTACCAACGGGGTTTGTTCCATTCGGCCAATGTGGTCAAACTGAGACCTCCACAACACCTTAAGAGTCACGTCACTTGCCTTGCGCATACGAGCATTGGCCCAAGGTTGGTATGCAAGTGTTTAATCGCGTCAGCGTGAACACGCTCAGTGCCAAGTCATGGTTGAGCTTGGTCCGACATTGTTACGTCCGAGAATGAACTTGGATTAATAAAAAGCAATATAGTAGTAGTATATAGTTTATAATATTCTATTCTATTCTATACCTGCTACAGCATGCAGGGTAGACTTAACATCGACATCAAAATTTGCTTGGCACGTACGTAACATTGCGCTCGCAATTTCAAATATCTAAGGATTTTTTTTCCAAATAAATAAATTGGCGCTTTCTGCCGCCTCCTTTCGTATGCCGCTTGGGGCCATGTTCCGCCCTCCCCTTCCCAAGCTACGCCACTGGCACACACTGAAGCTTCTACCACGAGCTCTTAACGTGATCTATTTTACGACCTATACCGGACTGTTAGATCCTTTTTCGTTCGTACTACTAACATTTTAATATATCATAATAAAGCCCCTGGCCACCTACCGAGCAATAGTTAAAATTATAAAAAATTTGACAAATTTAATTCGCGTGATTGCTATTCAAAGCTAGATGGCGTTACTGAGAGATAGGATGACAGTTTTTCTAAGACATTTCTCCTGATAGCCGCTCTATTGTATCTCTATAAATCTCTTTGGTGGCATGAAAAATGGCGGCTGCTGTATTTAGTTGGTATTGTGACCACATTTTTTGCTTTTAATACCTACGAAATAGAAGACAAAATCGGTTGAACAGACAGTAAAAAAGGTTTCTTTAAATTTCTAATCACCTAGTGCGATAAGGCCGCCAATTGTGTGTTAGTTTATTTTTGTAAGTTTTTAAACATGATGTGCAATAAAGTATTTAATTAAATAATCTTAATGTGAATAGGGTTTAGTGGTTAGGGATTTTTTTAATGTATTTATTAATACATATGCTTTATCGTACACCAAGATTATATTCTTTGATTGCCAGGATATAAAATGGAGTTGCACTTGAAATAAGTTTTATTGTCATAGGCAATACTTCCACAGTTTTAGGGATACTATGTACATGCATTCTGAAAACGTATAATATAAAATCATGGTTGTTAAATATACTCAGCATTGCAATATTTATAATAAAAAATTGTGCATGCTTAAATGCTATTTAAAACTTCGACTTTATCAGACAAAATCAATTATAAACTATTCCACATCTTTGTCATAAGTTTTAAATAGAATGTGAAAAAAATTGTAAACTCAAGTAATTTTTTTCGATAACATTCAGATATCAATTGTACTTTGTGAGTACACTTGCACTTTGAGAACTATGATACTGCAATGATAATGGAAATAGCATCACGTGTATTTAATTCAATAAAGTAACTAAAATAAACCAGTTATCGTAACAGTAGCATATACTATTCTTTAAAGCAAAGCTATAAAGCCAAATGCGAGTTGGACTCGCATGAATTCGATCTATGAAAATCTGCAACGTGATTATTTTTTTAATCTCATTTTTTTTTGTAGTTGTTAGGATCTAAACTTGGACCGCCTAAACGAATCCGGCTCGAAGGACCAAAATGTTAGGGTCTAGACTTAGACTTAAATAAAAAGTAGTGGATTATAAAACTGCAAATAAAACTTTGACTTTGACAAAAGTATACCCAAAGAAATTGTAAGTACAGAGATGAAATTTACAAGGCGCGCATATATCGTCGGTCGTTCTCGCTAGTGAAATGTCGTGGGCCTGAGGCCCCACATGTCTCAGGCGCCGTCGCCCACGATGCAGCCCGACGAGTGTCGAAGATAGCCGATGGTGCCCGAAAAGTAGTAACTTAGCAAAATTTGTGCCCATAATACCGTGTTTTAGAAGGAAATTGTATATATCGCGGGTCTCAAACCACAGGGGCGTATATGCAAAAATGTGATTTTATTTATTTATTTATTTATTTAAAGCTTTATGCACAAAAAAACTGTACAAAGGCGGACTTAATGCCTTGATTTTTCGTTTTTAATGCCATTGGATTCTACTATAAGCAATGCATTAACTGAATTTTTCTTATAATTTTGTGTTAATTACTTTTTGCATAAATTAAAAAATATTATTTGCCGTAAGCTGGAGAGTCAAGAATTATTTTTAGACCAAATAGCCGTATAATAGACGTAAGAGCAATATTATTGCTCATTGGGGCAGTTTCGACGTGCCAAAGAGACGTACGCACGTACGACTTTCAATTTTATCGTAAATAAAGGAAATCGTATCGGACCATAAAGGCGTATGAACATACGACTGTTTATTTTGCTTTAACCTGAAATCATTTTGTCAAGCTATATAGACGTTAGTGATGTAACGAATATTCGCATTCGCGAATATTCGCACATTTTTTGATATTCGTATTCGCATTCAAGAATATTCGCACATTTTTTAATATTTGCATTCGCATTCGCAAAAAACATGCGAATATTTGGCGAATGTTTCTAACAAACAAAAAGGAAATAATATTTTGATTGAATGGATCTAGAAAGACAATACAACTTATATGATTTTATATTTACTTTAATATTTTTCCATCACACAACTTTATTTCACATTTGCAGAATCACAAAGTTAACCTCAAATCATAAAAAATCTTTTCGAATGAATTTAACTGTTTCTCCAGATGGGTGCGTGACGAGTATTTCGGATATTCGTATCCATCAGAAGGACGTTTGTAGTGTTCGTAGTGTTCTTTGACGTGAATAAAGCCAGTGGCCTCGACGGGATACCAGCAGTTGTTCTTAAAACTTATGTATTTCAATTGTCTCTAATCTTGACGCGCCTATTTCGCCTCTCTGAGACTGAATAAGTGCCGTTCAGACTGTGCCCAAGAAGGGCAGTCGAGCTGACCTGGCAAACTACCGATCCATCTCCGTTACGTCCATCCTCTGTAAGAGTATGGAACGGGTGTTTAACAAATAACTTCTGGCATACCTAGAAACTAACGACATCGTCATTGACCGGCAATACTGTTTTCGCTGAAACCGGTTTATTGGGGATTTTCTAGCGAGAAGCATGGGGAAGCGCTTGCCGTCTCCCTTGATATCTCGAAGGCTTTCGATAGGGTCTAAGCTGAAACGAAAGTCTTATTGCTAAGCTACCTTCCTCTAGTCTAACCACTGGTCTGTGTGATTGGATCGTAAACTTCTTGAGGGATCGATCCATCCGAGTGGTTATTGATGGCTGCTCGTCGGGTCAAATGGATATTAATACCAGGGTCCTTCAGGGGTCGGTACTCAAGGCAACACTGTTCTTGCTGCACATAAATAACCTACTTAAAGCCAGTATCTTTGGGTACACAGACGATAGCACTGTTGTTGAGAGTTACATGTCCGGCGCGCGATCTAATGGGTCTCAGATCCAGTCTCTCCGAGATCTCTTTCAGATCTCAGAGCTTCTTGGGGTGCCCCTGTCGACTACCCTCAATTTCGGCTTCTACATCGAAGCAAAAACCAAACTGTCTGCCAAAAAATTGGGGATCTTAGTGAGGATGAGACGGTACAACCTCTATCAAGCACAAGTTCGATCGTGTATGGTCTTGAGAATCGACGCCGAGTTACTAGCCTGTCGGTTTTTTATTGTTTACGTTTCCGAGAGTTTGCATTGGAATTGCAGAATTTAATTCCGCCAAGTCCGTTCCATCATTGGACCACAAGATGTACGGCGTTGCGACACGTGTACATGGTGGACATTCCAACCATACGTACAAAGCGTTATGAGAACACACTCATTATGCGTATAGCTAAGGAGTGGAATTCCCTGCAGGATTCTGTATTTTCTGAAAAACTTTCTGTGTTAAGCTTCATTCAATCAGTCTGTTAAGGCTCTGTTATGTTCGGTTCAAATTTGGCTAAAAAATGTGAAAACTGTCTGACATTTTGCGCGCATTTTGTTTGAAAGTCAATATCCGCATTCGCATTCACATTCGCGAATGTGAGAAATCAGATATTCGTTACATCACTAATGCCGGTTTCCTCACGATGTTTTCCTTCAGCGAGAGCTATGTTTTGTTTCAGCTTAATTTCAAATGTTTGTGATTTTAAAGATATATTAATAATTATGTTCAGATTTATGAATAAATTTTATTTTTATGATTATTTTTCTTTTCAAACAAGAAAATATTGTGTAATTACCTATTAATCATATCCTTTTTTTAAATTGTAGAACAAAACTGGTTTATACTTCCTCTTTGAGTTAAAACACCTCTCAATATTTATGACAAGCCAGAGAGGCGTATGATTTCTTGAAATTACGTAAATAACGTTAATTTTAATGGGTTCTCATTCCTAAATAGCAATATTTGAAGTCACCAATTAAGTAATAATAAATATTGGTATAAATATTAACAATTTGAGGAAAAAGATTTTACGTCCATAAATTTCATATATTTTAGGGAGCATTTTGACGGAATTTTACAGTATAGTCGTCATGCTATATAGGCGTATCAACCAAAAACTAGTGTTATAAAGGCAATGCCCTAAAATTAAGAATCCTATATTAATTGCAGTATAAATATATAGCTACATGCAAAAAAACAACGAGCTGGCTCAATCACAGGAAAAGTTATTAAGTTTTTTATCTCTCCTGAAAAGTAGGGGTTTTGTGGATACGCCCCTATGGTTTGAGACCCGCGATATGTATATCTGTGCACTAGTTCTTGTTGTTTTAAAAGTACCCATGTGAAATGATGATGATGATGATGACCAAATAATATGAATGAACCAACTCACTTATAATATTCTTCAGCTGCTAAAACTCTAGTGACATTTCTGTACCATGGGATTTTCACATCTCCATCCAAGCAGTAAGATCCATTATACGGTTCAAAGCCAACACTAGTGCAGATCTGACCGATTTCCATACATCTACGTAAAAAGTAAGTCTGGTCTGTTGCTGCTCCTGTGTTGTTTTCCCTGCAAACTCTGTCATAGTCACCACTGTAACAAGCTGACAAACAAATTTTAAAAAATATGGGTACATAATTACATATACTAATAAATATTGTAAAAATTTTGATTACGATCTAAATGAACTGTAGGTATACACTGTTGGGTTATAAGATTACTCACTCTAGATCCCTAATCATTGTTTGCAATTTGACTGACCTGGGTTGGCTTGCTTAACTTATTGGTCGATTGGTAGATAAAATTAAATACACGGTGTCTTTGACATCGATGAACAAACGAATACCATGGATCCAGAACATGATTCTAGGCCCCCCAGTGGTGGAAGATTTTTCCTAATTAAGAAAAATCTGTGCTTTTTAAAATTTAAACTGTGTAAAATCGTTATTCTAACTAACTCTGATGATATTTTTACTAAAAAAAAAAAAACAAAAAAAGATTTTAAATTAAAACTTAATTAATTAAAAAATCATCAGGGTAGATAAAAACGTTATTCCAATCAACCCCGATGACATTTTTAATTTTAAAAGTAATTCATTTATTTTTCGCTAAAAACTTCACAGTAACGATTTTTTACAGTTTAAATTTAAAAAAAAAAATTAAAATAATAAATGAGAAAAAACCGACGAAAAATTTTATGATCCAGAATCATGTACTGGATCAATGTTATTCGTTTGTCTATCGATGTCGAAAACACGGTGTACATTTTGTAAGTAATGTCGAATACTTAAAAGTCTTTGTATTCTTTACTACGGCACTAGCACTACTATTCATAGTATTTTGTGCATTCCTGACGTTAATGGGCGATACAGCATATTATATAACATAACTAGCGGCCCGTCCCGGCTTCGCACGGAATTTGAGATTTAAACTATCCTATCTCTCAAGTTGGATCGAACTGCACATGGTGTGCGAATTTTATTATAATCGGTTAAGTGGTTTAGGAGTCCATTGAGGACAAACATTGTGACACGAGATTTATATATATTAAGATGATGTTTAGAAGGTATTCTAAAGCAAAACAAAGATGCAAGACTTACCATCAGTATTGTAGGGATTATCGCATGACCCCCAGTCCAAGTTCCCAGCGATGGACACAATAGTGTAGAAAAGAGTCCAAGCAACGATAATCATGTAGTAAATAGAGATGATGGAGATAACCACAAGGGTACAGTACCCTAAGCCACTGAAGAATGGAGATATCGCAGTAAATGCTTGTAAAGGCCCGATGCCAGTAAACTGGCCTATGTAGAGCTCCAGGTAGAAAATTGGAAGTCCAACGAAAATTAACATCAAGAAGAATGGGATGAGGAATGCACCTGGAATAAAAAAATGGATTTAAATCACTTAAAAATTATATAGGTAGGTACTATATAATCTATAATCATAATAAATCTGAAAAAAGTTTTTAGTTGTGCACACATCATATAAAATTTATGAAATCAATGTATGTAGATAACTTTTATACATTAAAATTGTGCGTAACTTGATATATTACTTAAACTTTGTTTCATTGTAATCGATTAATTAAATCAAAAGACATATGAATTTAAAGAGTTCAAGAAGTAAAATATTGCAACATATTCTGATACTCGCAACTTCTCCTTCTGAGCGGAATTAAAATTAAGTTTAGCTAAAAGTTATCACTACATTCATTGCCTGTTCGGCGGTATGAAGTTCGCCGGGTCAGCTAGTTACACATAAATTGCAATTTGAAGTAAGAAAGTATTTAAAATGTACGTATCGGTACTGGTTTATTTAATTTATTAAACCACAAGCGAACGCCGGCGTTCGCGCACCTATTGTCTTTCTATTGTGTCTGTAATTTCCATGATTGAAAGGTCAAAGTATTAGTATATCTCCAGTGTATCGCTCAATTCTTCCTTTAAACCTTTTTCACCATAGGCTTTTAGAGTAAGCTATTTATAGTCATAAATAAAATCGGAAGTTAGAGGAAGTTTGAGTTAGGTCAATTTTATTCTAGGGTGAGCCCAAACAAGCATAATTTTGGGAGTCGTTAGTTGCAGAATTTCGGTCGCGTAATTTTTACTGCATGCATTTCTATTGCGGCAGTCAACTCATTTTGAGTCGCCATGTGAATGAAACAGGACTTTTGTATGAAACCGAATGCAGCCGAAATTAGGGCTCAAACACATGAACACGTTACGACGACGCAACGTGCCACAACACGGTAACATGACTTGACGTGGCACGTTGCGTCGTCGTAACGTGTTTAAGTGTTTGAGCCTTTACGTGACCGAAATTCTGCGACTCACGACTCACAAAATTACGCTCGTTTGGCCTCACCCTAAAGGTGCGCCGCCGGGATTCTGATCCCGATTTCCGGCCATCGTAGGCGCGGGCTTGCGGACAGTGAGCAATGGGTAGCTCACTGTCCGGCCGTCCGGTAACTGTCCGGACCAAGCCCAAGTCACCTACGGCGCGCACTGTTCCCGCGCTCCTCAAGGAGTTGTCAGCAACAGCAGGGACCCAGCCGGGTCGAAACCTACTAGGGCCAGGGTTATCCGAAAGGGCGCTCGAGCCCCGGTATGAAGGCTAGAAGGAACGGGGTGGGTCTTTTAGTCAGTAAGAGTCTGACACTATCTCCCGCTCCGCCCAAGAGCGGGGGATGTCAATGCATGATTTTTTCCCACCATAAAAAAAAAAACCCTAAAGGTGCGAAATGGTGACATATTGTTGTTTAAAGTATGAACAGTATCTAATATAATATAATATAATATAATATAATATAATATAATATAATATAATATAATATAATATAATATAATATAATATAATATAATATAATATAATATAATATAATATAATATAATATAATATAATATAATATAATATAATATAATATAATATAATATAATATAATATAATATAATATAATATAATATAATATAATATAATATAATATAATATAATATAATATAATATAATATAATATAATATAATATAATATAATATAATATAATATAATATAATATAATATAATATAATATAATATCATATCATATAATATAATATCATATAATATAATATAATATTGAAAATTCTTTTTTTAGTTTTCCAAACTTTACGTTTATCACGTTTACCATCTATTTTTTTTAAATTTAGTATTATTCCTTTATGGTCTGAGAAACCAAAATCGGTTACATGCACATTTATCAGTTTAGAATCAAAATTTATAAATATTAAATCAAGGCAGGTTGAAGTGGTTTTTGTCACTCGTGTAGGGTTTTTTATACATTGAATGAAATTATATTCAAGCAATAAATTAAGTAGCGTATTTGTTTGCAAACTGTTTTCCAAGACATTTATATTGAAGTCACCGCCGATAATGATATTATACTTACTGTATTTTTTTATTAACAATTTTTGTATTAACTTTAACTGTTTATATAATATATCAGGCTCTCTATTATTCCAATACAAAGTTATGAGTAAAGTATTAAGTTTAGGCAATTCTATGGCACATACTTCTATGATATATTCGATCGACATGACCATAATTTCCTTTCGTTCAATAAATTCAATGTGTTCCTGTAGTAGAATGCACACGCCGCCACCTCCGTAGTTCTGACGGCAGTATGATGTTGCGAGGATGTATCCAGTGCAGTTAATTATATCTTTCTTTGCTTGTGATAACCACGTTTCCGATAAACACAGAGCTAAATATTTGTCCTTATTTTCATCAAGAAATTGTTCTAATAAATCTAGTTTGTTATTTATACTTTGCATATTTTGGAATAATATTGTTATGTCATCATCTTGTTTAGGGACGAAAGGAAATTGTTTCGTCTGTGATAGTCTGTGAGTAGTCTGTGGTTCGCTTGTTGATGTTATATGTGTTTTCCCGAGTAAGTGTTTTATTTTTCAGATCAGTTATTTGATTAGGGTAATCTGTCTTCGTTGGTTTATTTTGTATTGTTGTGTCTGTGGTAGGTTGGTTGATATTGTTTCCCGTTTATTATTAATTTATTATTTTTAATGATTGCGTGATGTCCCTGTTGTCTTGCTGAGCGTAGATGTTCTTGTAAAGCTTTTTTTTTGTTGGAGTGCAGTATCATTTAAAAATTCGGAAATAAAAAGTCCAGTATGTTTGAAGTACGTTTTGTTGTCTAAAATATATTTCGTCATCCGTTTGCTTATGAGCTCAATAATAATCGGTCTTCGTGAGCTACTGAATTTACCTATTCTTGAAAGTCCCTCAATATATCCAGTTAGGTCTATATTTAATATGTCTTTAAATGCTTCTATTATTCGATAGTGTAATTGATTTTCGGATTCTTGGTCGTATTCTGTAAGTCCAAATAGTACGATTCTTTTTGAATTATTGTCTTGTTGTTGATTGTCAATCATTGTTAACTTTTGTTTAATTTCTTTTATTTGTTGTTTTAGTACATTATTTTCTTTTTGTAGTGTTTCAATGTTCTCGTTTAGTGTATTTATATTATTTTTAATTTTTTCTTGCTCGCATGTTAGTTTGTGGGTATCTTTTAAAATATCTTCCTTTAATTCTGTGATACTTTTTTGTATTTCATTTTGAATTGTGTTCTTTAAGACAAGGAGTAGGGATTGGTTGTTTTTGTCTAGTTTCGAATCTAGTAATTCACTGAGGCTGTCTAGTGTGATAAAAGGACTTGCTGTTGAGGTTTCTTGTCTATTGGTAGTGGATTGTATGTTTTGTCTAGGGGTCTTACATTCTGTTGTAGTGGTAGTGTCTGTATTTGGCTCATCATATGTATCATCCATATTCCACAACTATCACACAACGCCGTCTAGTCTCAAGCTAAGCAGAGCTTGTGTTATGGGTACTAGACAACTGATAAACATACTTATATATTTCTATATACATATTATAGATAAATTACACCCAGACACAGAACAAATGATTATGCTCATCACAAACATTTGTCGTGGGTGGAAATCGAACCCACGACCTCCGGCATAGCAGTCAGGGTCACTAACCACTAGACCAACAGGCCAGTCACAGTATCTAATACCATTAACAATACAAATAACTTAAACAACTCTACCCATTCCAGTTGATTCATCTGACTCTAGTCAATGATTAAAAATATAAAACTCGTATACCATAAATAAAATATTTACAAGCTAAAACAATATTTCTGTTCAAAATCCTGGGGCAGATTCGTTTGTCAGGCAAACGAATTTGCCCCAGTATTTTATGTAGGAGGTCCTTATTGACCGATAGAGATTCAATAAATAATTCATACTGATTCAGAGCGATATGTTTTTTGTTTGACTCTTCGCTTTTATCATTCTTTATCCTTATGTTGACACGCTGTCGTTCTAAAAGAATACATTACTTTTTTATTAAAAGTACATAATTTAAAAGTTAATGTTTATAGTTTTCTTTATAAAATTGACTTGTTTTGTAAAGTTTATTACTCAATTTTATTAGTATCCGTATTAAATAATAATAATTATTTACTTCAATTTCGTTAAAAAACCCTAGAAATTCATTAAACAAACGCCTAAAATAATGGAAACGTTTTGAACACTATGACTCCTAAAAAATTAGCTTGCAAGACAAAAACTCCAATTATTAACATTGTTTTTATAACAAAAACTCATTTTAGACATAAAAATACAAGTGAATCTCCAATAAGTTCAATTTAATATACATACAATATTTTTATTTTAGTATAATATATGCAAAACCCGAAACACATGTCTAGTATTTTTTGTAAAGAATCTATGTGCAAAATTTCATAACTGTATCATAAAAAATCACAAAGTTATAAGCTTATTATGTTAAGTACCCGGTTGTCCGCAAAAACACATGGTCACCGGGCCATCCGGGTGACTTAGAGGTTGTTTTACTCCCATGTCCAGCTATTTGCTGGCTACTAATGCCCGCTATGGCCTACCGTGACCTGTGTAACACTTAACCAACTTGTGACCTTTTTTACATATTTTTGTAGAAAACATATAACACGGTGTAAAAAGTTACTGATTCTGAATAAACTACATTCAGGATTCGCATATACTAAAAATGATGTTGTAGGTATACTAAATTGAAATCGTAAACTATGAATAAAAGGATTCTAAAAACTTACCGCCGCCATTCCTATAGCAGAGATAAGGGAACCTCCAGACATTTCCCAAACCAACGGCGTATCCAAGACAGGCCAAAATGAACTCTAAGGGTCGTCCCCATTTCGCTCTCTCAGGAGTATCATCTCCTGCTTTATTTGCTGGTGTTCCATCTGACTGTAACAAAACCATTTAAGTTAATTCACTAAATTACTTAAGATAATTTTCGAGTATAGTAATGTATATATTAATATTATCATAATCTCCCTAGCCTTTTTTTCCAACTAACTTTGGGTCGGTTTTTGATCTAACTAGGCCCCTCACTTACTGAGCAATACACATTATATAAATAAATATATAAAAGTTAAAATATACATAAAATATATGTATATAAGCTGTTTACTTGTTTGGTAGGTTCTATCACCTACATCAATATTTGATTATGTAAATAGATTTCTTAAATGTAACCGAAAAAATTGAAAATATCGTGGTGGCATTTAATGTCACACTTTAATTTTAGCATATTTATATTTTTTTTTAATTATTCATAGGCTTGCGTTTGACCACTATCTCACCTGATGATAGGTAAGCGATGATGTGGCCGACGATGGAGCACGCTTGCCTAAAAGTAACTTATTCACTCTTGGCTTAAAGACCCCTAAGTTGTAGCTATCAGGAAACACGGACTCCGGCAGGAATTCCACTCCTTGGCTGTACGCACAATAAATGTGTTCCCAAAACGCTTTGTTCGTATGGGTGGGATGTCCACCATGTATCGGTGGCGCAACGCTGTACGTCGTGTGGTTCGATGATGGAACGGACTTGGCGGAATTAGATTGTGCAATTCCAGTACACACTCCCAGAAATGTAAACGATAGAAAACCGACAGACTAGCAACTCCTTCATTTTTGTGCACGGTGTGTGATTCAAGTTTTGTCATCGTGAGCGAGGTGGAATTCACCTAAGCTACAGGCGAGGGTGTTATGGAGTCGTGTGCTGCAGTGACAAATTCCTACGTGTATATTATTCTACCTTTATTTTCTTACGTTTTGATGTTCAAACTCACTTTTTGATAAATACGTGTTCAGTATCATAATAGCTAACTCCAAAACTTTTAAGAATCCGTAATCAAAAATCAATGAACAAGAAACAGCTTTTGAACAAATTCGATTAAACGCCAATAGGTTCCCATTTATCCGCGCAACTTCCAACCTGTTCAATCGGTAATCCAATAATGCCTGCCGAACTGCTTTTCTTGTAAACTCTCGGTTAATGTATTCCAAAACTGGTGTCTTAGTTTTGTAATCACCAATAAAGTAATTATACAAACTTTGTGCGGACGCGAAAATCGGGAAGTGTTCCTAAACTTAATCCCTTCAAACAAGGGAATAATCGTTCTCATTAAAATGTAAATTCGTTGAATTGTGACGAGAGCTTGAATGGAGTCGCCCGAGTTTTCGTTCGATACGCTTTTCCGTTGTTCAAATAATATTATGCAGGAGTTCGTATTATTCAGAGAACTAACGGCTAACTTCTTACCTACATACTTTATGTTTATTACACGGAACAGAAAACGCGTGGAGTTGTCGCTCGAATTATATTATGTTTCGTTTTGGTGGGTAAATCATCCAATGACGTGTCACGCTCTTGGGCGCAGCGTGAGGGTGTCTCAGACTTTTACTGACTAAAAACCCACTCCTGTTCCTTCGTTGCCTTTCATACCAGGGCCGAGTTTTCCTTTAAGAAGCAAACCTTTGGCCCCAGTAGGCTTCAACCCTGCAGGGCCCCTACGGTTTGCTGATATCTCTTTTAGGCGCGCGTGGAACATTACGCGCCGTCGTCCACGACTTGGGTTCCGTCAGGATAGTTACTGGACGGTCGGACGGCGAACTCAATTATGTCAGGATCATTTTTTTTTGGTTCAAGTTAACTTAAGTTTGGACGTTTTGATGATTCAATTTCTCAATAAACTGGCATTAGACGTATACCATATTTCTATATTTATATTATAAAGAGAAAAGATTTGTATTTTAGGACTTCTTTTATAGGTAATGAATAAACTCAAAAACTACTGGGCCGATTTTAAAATACTCTTTCACCAGTAGAGTGTTAGTTTGTTGTATAAATTTTTCTAGAAGCTAGCTATATTTACGACCTTTACCATCACATTTGTGTGTTGAGCACGATCACTTGTTCTGTGCCTGGATGTAATTTATCTATTATATGTATGAATTTAGAAATATAATACATATAAGTACTTATATCAGTTGTGTAGTGTACTCATAACACAAACTCTGCTTATTGATATTGTGTATTGTATAGTTTGTATAGTGATAGTTGTGGAATGTTTTTATTAGGTATTTGTATTCCGCATTGTGACTTAAATAGTTAGAGATATTGTTAGGATTATTCCGGTTTTAGTATCATGGCAAAAAAACATACTGAAGTTGTTTACCCGTATGAAATGATCTTTGTCTGGTTTATATTTTCAGAGAATTGAATTTATTGATGTATGATGGATGGATGGTCTTATGTTTGTTCGCTGCCTGTTAATCAGGTGATTGGTAAGTTTGCGAGTCAAAGTAGTGTGAAAAGCACTGCGCTATTGGCTAGGGTTACTGATAAAATTATTTTAATTATTATGATACTGGCGAATAATATTATGCGAACAACAAAATTGAAAACTATTCTCGCCGAAGCAAACTAAAACTAAATTGCAACTCTATCGACGAATATACATAGAAAAACTTTACGTTAGTTACCACATTTTTAATAGTTTCCGGAAAACACACAAACAATTTAATAATTTGGGATTTTTTTTTTCTTAGTGTGTAAAAATCATCTAAATTACATCCCCCGCCCTTGGGCGGAGCGGGAGATAGTGTCAGACTATTACTGGCTAAAAACCCACCCCATTCCTTCTTGCCTTTCATACCGGGAGCGAGCTACTTTTCGGAGGTAACCCGGGCCCGTTTATTTTTTGGTGGGAAAATCATCAATGACAACCCGTGTCAGACTCCTACTGACTAAAAACCCACCCCGTTCCTTCAAGCCTTCTTACCGGGGCTCGAGTTGTCTTTCGAAACTAAGCCTGGCCCCAGTAGGCTTCGACCCAGCTGGGCCCCTGCTGTTGCTGACAATTCCTTGAGGCGCGCGGGAACAGTGCGCGCCGTCGACGACTTGGGCTTGGTCCGGACAGTTACCGGACGGTCGGACAGCGAGCTACCCATTGCTCACTGTCCGCAAGCCCGCGCCTACGGTGGCTGGAAATCGGGATTGGATACCCGGCGGCGGCGAGAGCGCCGTTGCCTGATGCGGTCGGCCTCCTCCTTTGCGAGTATTACTGCTTCGTAGAAGTCGGCGACCGCCTGCCACTCCTCCTCGCTCCGGACCGTGACCTCAACCAAGGCCCGTTGCGAGAGGTCTCCGCCGATCGCCCCCACGAGGGCATAGCGATGCTCCGCCCAAGCAGGGCACACCTCGACTGTGTGCACCACCGTGTCCTCCGGGCGTTCCGCATAGTGGCGACACCCGGGCGTCACTTCCGCACCCTGGCCTACTGGGGAGTAGGCTTCGACCCAGCTGGGTCCCTGTTGTTGCTGACAACACCTTGAGGCGCGCGGGAACAGTATGCGCCGTAATGAATTGGTATTCACATATCATTTTTAAACTAGCTACTGCAGACAGGTTCTCTTGTCATGTGATAGCAGAATATTATCCCAAGAGAACCGTCCTTTCAGCCATTCGAATGTAAAAAAGTAATAAACATAAAAATATACACACTCATGATCTTTCATGCGCGATTATAATATTATTATTTATTTAAAATCCTTAAAAGTTTTTTATGGATTTAAAAATTGTCGTCATTCAGAATCTCGATCAAATGTACAACTTAATTATTATTTATTTATATATGAAAGGGAGTTAGTGATAGCGTGACGAGTGACAGGACAGAATGGAAGAAAATAAAGTTATTTTGCAGTATTTAGTACATCTTTTTTTATACAAGGTGTCGTTTTGAAGCTGCAAAATATTTCAGGAGGTAATTATGTTAGTGATTCTCGACCCGAATCAATAATAAAATAAGTAGGTAATTTTTTTTTTTTTTATAACCGCGCTTTTTTTCACACACACAAACACGGAACAATAAAGGGCGTTTTCACACACACTAACTCGCAACGATAGTTTCATAAATAATGTATCATCCAATCATCATCCCGCACGCCACACCCTAGCCACGCCCCCGCGGCCATCGATCAATCGATTTAGTTTAGTGTAATTAAAAAATTAAATAACAAGTATTACTGATTATTGACCAGGTATCGTTTTTTTATATGATTATTTATGAGTTTTATTACAACCTCCTGAAATATTGTGCAGTTTTAAAACTGCACCTTGTATTGAAGTCACCTGTATTTTTAATGTAAAAAGTTTTTTATACTTTATAGTACACACAGCACAGACTGTTTCCATGCGACCATGCGGAAGCGTTGTGCGTCACTTGTGCGCAGAGTGCGGGCCAGCTCCAATACCGTTCTGAAAATGATAGCGAGTAGGTTGGACTGTCCTTATGTGCGGCACTGCTGAGACAGACATGTTACGTACAGTGTCGCATGTAGGAGACTAAAATAATTATTTTAAATGTAATAAAATTTTTGGCGATTTTTTATTCCTATTTTTAATTTAATTTTATTTTAATTATTTTGATTTTAATTTATTGGATTTTTATGAATTAACTTTATTTGTATTGTATTTTATTTGAATTTCATTTCGGAATTTTTATTTAGAATTGTAATTTTATTTTATTATTATTATCTGTGTGCATATTTTTCAATTCTGTTCCCTAATATGGGTTTTTACCTGAAATAAATGAATTTTATTTTTTATTTATAATTGTAGTTAACATAAAATAACATTTTGGATACTATCCTCTTCCTCTCTTTCTGTAGTTAGTCATCGACACACGTACTCGTATACACAAAGCAAGTTTGTTACGATAGTTCTGCTATAATTTTATGAGCAGCTCCGATCCATATCTTTGTTCTTTATATCCAAATCATAGTAATGGTTTTCTATGGGTCTGATTTCGAACTATAGTCTAACAAATCAAAATCGGTCCACAATTGATCGAGAAATCACTGAACATGCATAAAAAAGTTCATAGAGCCGAACATAATGACCTCCCTTCTGAAGTCGGTTAAAAACTAATAGTTGACTCTACAGTAAAAACAGTTTCACTATTGCCGATCTTAGGAATGGAGATTGACCGGCCCAAGTTCAAGAAACTCCCCTTCAGGAACGATTGTGCACCTAGCCTTATATTTTTAAAATTAAATTGCTTTGCTTTATCTGTAGAATGTACAGGAACTAGAAAAGCACTTAGTGAAAAGATTTGGAATGAATAAGGGAAGTTGGATAAACATAGAATCGATTTATTGCAAGATCTGGGCACTTTGTACCTATTTTTTTTTTAGGTAGTCAGGTTCCTATTTTTTTCCTTTTGAGGAACGGAACCCAAAAAACTAGGTTTTATCAACAGGTTCAGTCTTGTGATAATAGAAAATATATAACTTATGTTTTTCAGTGATAATATAGCATTCACTGGTGAAAGAATTTTGAATATCGGTTGCGTAGTTCTTGAAAACATTCATTACAAAAACAAATACAAAAAAAAAATGTAGTATGTATATTATATTAAATATATATGTATGTGTATTTAAATATATGTATACTTTTTTACTCGTGTTTCATAATAAATTTTCTCTTTATGCACCTACCATGTAGTCTCTGCACCACCTTAGGTTGACTAGCAGAGAATGCCTAAGGCATTAAGTCCGCCTATGTACTTCGTGTTGCATGAAGATTAAATCAATAAATACAAATTAAAAAATAAAGAAAGCTTTTAAAAAAAAAAATATTCCCACTGCTAGGACTCGTACATCCTCTCTAAGAGACGGGATGGGCCGCAATCCACCGCGCGGGTACAGTGCGAGTTAACAAAAGAAAGCTTACTCCATTCAATTTTCGGAGTTGTCAACATTTTGAATTGCATGTCTAGGGACGGTCATGTTAGTTATTGTAACTCGGGACCAAATGTTGTGGTATCATTGCTTAGTTTGGGCACTGAACTTTAGTAGTTATGAATTTGCTGGCGCACAGTTTCTGTGACCATTGTTATAAGTATCACGGAATGCTCTACGAGTACCTGACGAGTTTACAGTTGGAATTGTGCTTGCTGAATTGTGGGTAGTAGTTAAAAATTGTGGAAGTTTATGCTTTGGATTGTGTGTTTTATATCTACACAGTATTGTGGGAACGGGGCTCGAATGAAACTGCTTCTATGCAGTTAATTACAATTTTTTTTTGGAAGCTCTGTTTGTTAAATTGTTGTTCCGCCTATATTTTTCTTATTTGACAATCAGAAACAATCTTCCATCAATATAAGAATAGATACCTATGCTTTTTAAACATTAACCTTAAAAGATATATTATAACTATACTGCCAGTACTCGATTCAGTAATATATGTGTGGCCTCTTTGGATGCCACAGTATATAAAACAAAGTCGCTTTCCGCTTGTATTTGTAACGGCTAATCACAGTAATCACAATAATATTATGAAGGCGAAAGTTTGTGTGTGTATCTTTGTTACTTCTTCACGCTAGAATGCCTGAACGGATTTATATGAAACTTAGTATACGAATAGACCATGTCTTGAAATAGCGCATAGATAATTTCTACCCGGGAGTAATATTATGTTCCTTTGGAATATTTTTTACTATCACGCGGGCGAGACAGCACCTAGTGCCATAATAAGAACATATTTTTTGCTTCTGGAAAACCTTTTACCAAAAGCTTTGCTTTCTAAGTTTATTTTGGACACCAAGAGGTAAAGGAAAAAATCGTGTGAAAACTTGGACTTATCACACTAATATTATATGAGCGTAAGTTTGTATATACATGTGGCGTGTACCTGCCTATGTAGAATAGAATAGAATAGAATAGAATAGCATTTATTCGGCGCAAGCAACACAATATACAACAACAACAAATATGTTTGTTTCTTCTTCATGCTAAAAAGGCTAAATTAATTTGAATGATATTTGCATTTAGGTAGAGCAATACTTTTTACACTGGGAATATGATTTTCTGGGTTAAGTTTAACTTTCTTAGGTGAAAAACCGCTAACATATGTTAATAATAACACCCCTCTTTTCCGTTGGGGGTTAGATCTGACATTGCAGACTCGCCTTGAATAAGCGTAGTGATTTATCGTGCGTTCCCTTTATGAGAAGTGACCTTTTCGACAGGAAAAATGCCACTTATCATAAGGGGAATTTTTCCCATGCGACTCAGTGTTTTGCACAAGCGTGCATTCGAAATATGGCGAGTTGCAATACGTATTTGTCGCATAAACAATAAGGTAGTACTACACTGCATACACGTGTGCCACGTGCGCCTATCTGGGCGCGTCGGTCTCCATACATTTTATACATAACGGCGGCACTCTACGTACAAATCAGGCGTGGTCCACGAGTGCGTCGGTCTAATGTAATTCTAGCTTTAATCGCACATTCATTTGTTGATCGTACGTACAGCTGCCACCACGGATATTGAACGCTGGCTTCAAGTTGCGCAGAAGTAAAAAATCGGGTCTCTTTAGGTGGTGCGACGTGAGACGCGGGGGCGGGGAGCGTCAGTGATTGGCTCGCTGCGCATCGCGTCATAGACGACACTCGTGATTCGTTCATTGCGCTTGCAGCATGTATCTAACAACGACGACGATTGGCTCGCCAATGTATGGAATGCGCAAAGCGATCCCCACTCTGACGCCGTGCGTTCAATATCCGTGGTGGCAGCTGTACACTCATCAATTTTTAGTGTCAAAAATATTGAAAAATGTGATTCGGACTTCTATGTGCTATAAAAAAAAAAATATAATAATATAATAATAATATTCCACAACTACCACACAACGCCGTCTAGTCCCAAGCTAAGCAGAGCTTGTGTTATGGGTACTAGACAACTGATAAACATACTTATATATTTCTAAATACATACATATTATAGATAAATTACACCCAGACACAGAACAAATGATCATGCTCATCACATAAACATTTGTCCTGGGTGGGAATCGAACCCACGACCTCCGGCATAGCAGTCAGGGCCACTAACCACTAGACCAACAGGCCAGTCCAGTCATATAATAATACATTCAGCCGAACATAGAACCTTCGATGAACCTCGCCCTTTTCGATGTCGGTTAATAAAATTAAGCATGATCACTAAGGGTCGCCACATACGGACCACACGAGATAGCTACAAACGGCTAGGATAAGCTGGAAGCGACCACAAAGGAAGTTGAAGCGCGCGACAGCCACTTATGGCCAGGGGCTTCTACTTTTTTTAACCTATATACGCAGTAACAGAATGGACTCTGACAAAAAGGTTTAAATGCACGAATGGCGCGTGATTGCGTTTTGTATCAGAGTTTAGTAACCAGTGCGGGCCACAAGAAGCGAGCAGCGGCGATTTGTAGCGCGTGGCGGCCACCGGCGTCAACCGAATCCATATAAAATGTACGAAACCTACAGGAAATATGCCGGTGGCGGAGTTTTGTGGTTGTGGCCGGTGGCCCGTGTGCGGCGACCTCGAACCGCGTGACAGTCACTTGTGGCCGGTGGTTGCTACTTTTTTTAACCCATACTCGTAGTATTATTATGGACTATAGTGAAGAAGATTTAAATGTGCGAGTGGCGTGTGACGGAGTTTTGATTCAGTGTTTAGTGACCAGTGCGGGCCACAAGAAGCGAGCACCGGCGAATTGTAGCGTGTGGCGGCCACTGGCGTCAACCGTGTGCGGCGAATCCATATAAAATGTACGAGAACTATAAGTGATATGCCGGTGGTGGCCTTTTGTGGTTGTGGCCGGTGCCTTAAAGAAAAATATTAGAACATGGCCGTACCTATTTACCGAATAACTTTGTTATCATACTAAATATAATCTGTGCCTAAATGAAAACGTGATTTTATTTGAATTTGATTATATTTCAATCGATCATCATTATTGTGGTTTATTTCTATATCAAAGATTAAGTCTGACACACAAGAGACACATCGTTGTGTTTCTTTTATCTTTTGTTCAAGTCCGTTACTTTTATTGCACTTATTATATTAGAAAATTGTTAACGGTTATTACGGCTAATATAAGCGGAATATTATTCATTGTTTGATATAATTATGTAGGTAACATTAAATATAACTGCGTGCACTTTTGATAGTGGATTCGCTTCGTAAGCATTATATTAATGTTCACAATCGCAATTACAATTTCTTACATTTGCGATCTTGGAATACATAAAAAGGTTTATGAATTTAAATAACTGACTATACAACACTAATTCTATCATTTTGACGATTAAACTTTTTATCGTGCCATTGCGAATAAAAAAAGCTTGCTTTTCAAATATAGATAAGCTTACTTCTTACTAAATCGCATCAAAATCGGTCCAGAACTTTCTGGAAGATATGTACTTGAATGCCTAACAGACAGACAGTTACAGTTGCATTTATAATATCAACGTATAGATTTTAAAAAGATATTAAAATTTAAGTCGAAGGACTGGAACAATCTGCCTGCTGCAGTCTTCTCGTCAGTTTATAATTTGAGTGTCTTCAAGGCAAGAGTGAATAGGCTCATAAACCATTGCGCTTCACTATCAGAGATTGCATCACTACTTACCCTCAGGTAGGATCGCAGTCAAGCACTAGTTTATATCAATTAAAAAAATTTATATTTTTATTTAATTTATTTTTTCTTCATATATAAGTATCGTTATCAAGCACATTTGCCATCGAATTGCCGATAAAATTCATAAGATATTGTAATGTAGGTACTCACATTTGTAAATCACTTTACTATGATAAATGATAAAACAGCGATTATCCTTTATAGTCAATATAGTCAATCGTACGATCTTTTCAAACAAGCATTATGAAATCTTATCTTTTATTTTGTCAGATACTCTCAGCACTTATGGAAGCCATTACTATCATGTTTTTTGATCCAAATAGCTTTGTGTCAAAATTATAAATGATTTTTCTTTCTAGTCTTTTTACTAAACTCAAATACCAAGGGTTTGTTGACTGCTAAAATACACTTGAGAGCAAAAAAATCGCACATGGCTTGTAAATACTGTTTTTTTCTTAAATCTAAAGATAATGATTACAAATTATTAAGCAAAATTGAAGCATACAAAGTTAGCTTTATGAAAACACAAAATTAAGATCATTGACCTTCACGTAACTCACAAAACCAGCGGTATACCGAATTTCCCAAATTCACCCATTTGTATTTCACTACTTGCACCTTTACCTGGAGCTACAAAAAGGGTGCTGTTCTGGAGTTTTAATCAGTTTCTGTTAACGTGATAACGTCTCTATTAGAAACAGATGGATTTACTGGAAAAATATGGATACCACGCCCGCAGAAGCCGTTCAAGTTAATGCCTTGCCCAAAGCAGACCATAATCAAAATGAAGTCGCTCGACAGCTTAATTTCAGCAGCTTCCCTGTTCGTCTGGTATACCAGAGGTTTTAAGAGACCCGTAGGTATATTTGGCGGCCAGGATATGGCCAGTGGCGTATAGGATCAGGGCGTGATTATCACTTTTCTGTAACAAGTACTTTGAGAAATCGGCTACTGAACACGATTGAACTGACACAAAAGCTTCAAGAAGTATCCAATGTCAGTATAAATCAGTGGACAATTAGGAAAAGACTGGGTGAAGAAGGCCTGACTACACATCACTCAACAAATGGAACCAAATTGACCACAGCTCACCGACAAGCCCGGAAATAATTAGCCACGAAACACTTAAATTGAATGTATGCCTAATGGCAGGCTGTTGTGTTTTTAGATAAGTGCAGAATGACTTAGATGACCATGATGGATGCTGTAGGGTCTACAGAAGATTATCAGGGCAATTTTAACAATGCTGCATAAGCGAAAAAGTGGGTTTTGGAGGCGAATTGGGGTGGCATAATTTTGTACACTAAAACTGACATTGTATTCATCACTGGGCCAATACTGGCCTGATATTGAGAGAGTTGACGGCTTTATGATACATCAAAAAAGTACTCAAAGAATATTTGAAGCCACTTGTGTGGCTTATGGTAGATTTTTTTTCCTTAATGTAGAACAACACCAGGGCCCCAAGTCTGCTATTTTAATAAATTCGTCATTCCAACACGATCCAATTGTCATTTTGCTAAAAGTTTGTAATCTGCTAATTCATAATGATCGATCACTGATCGGTCAATGGTCTTGTAATAGAATTGTTGTAGAATGATAATTTCGAGCATATTAAAACCAATAACTGCACAATAACGTTCTAATGGTAAAACACTGATCAAATAAACTGTCAAAGTTTTAGTAGATTACCGCAAACTTCAAATATTCATTTGTCAATATGTACGAGATTACCATTCTATGTCACTTCTTTCAATGGAGTGTCAGTGGTTGACCATTGGAAAGTCATAATGACGCCATTATATTAGTAGATTACCAAACCTGTCAAAATCGTCAATTATGACACCAATGATAGACCATTGTGACACTATTGTAATAGCAGACTTGAGGCCCAGATCGCATGTCGATAGAACAATTTGCGACTTAATGTAAAACGTTGGAATCATTGCGATAGAGAGGCCAGCTCGTAGTTCTGATCGTAATCCAATTGAGCATATCTGGAATGACCTTGAAAGAAGACTTAGTGAAAAAAGCCTGGCTCTCCACGCCTCCAAGAGCTTCAATTTGTCATTGACGAGAAGTGGGACGTTATACCAAAGATTTCATGGTAAAATTAATACGGTTGATGAAAAATCGAGTAACAGCTGTAAATAAGGCTAAGGGAGGGAATACACTTTATTGATAAACAGGATGACCAAGAATTTTAAGTTTGTCTCTCATTCTTTCTTAAGTGAACTTTGGTAATTTTTCCCATTTGTTGGATTTTGTGTTCTAAACCCTTTCAAGGATATTTTTTAAACTGTATTTCATATCATTAGAAAGGTAATTAAATAGGCTTTCAATTAGTGTACGACATGTTTTCAATAACAATTCACATTCATGACAATAACTGTCCTGAACAAAAAGAGTTATGATATGCGATTTTTTTGCTCTCGAGTGTAGTTTATATGAAGACTAGTGATGTGCTTTCACTATTTCTAGTTCCCCACGTGGCTTTTACGCCGTTGATCCTACTTCTACTTCTTTTCTAATCGATGGTTTTCTCTTCGCTCAAAGTTTTTAGACCCAGTATGTTCCAAATCGCATCGCATCCGCATCGCCGCCGAGTTGCTTATTCTCGCGGTTTTCTATCGTTTACATTTCGGGGAATGTGCACTGGAATTGCACTATCTAATTTGGCCAAGGCTGTTCCATCATTGGACCACAAGACGTACGGCGTTGCGCCACCTGTTTCCAGTAGGTAATATTAATTTGATAAATTAAAAAAAAAACTTTGTATACTGGCTTTGCCTGCGTGATAGTAAGAAATTATTACAAGGGAACATATTCACAGATCAAAAAATTCTATATTCTATGTCAGGACATGATCTACCCGTGTAAATTTCGTCATAATCAGTTCAGCCGTTCGAGTGTGAAGAAGTAATAAACATGTAAACATACATGCTCACCAACTTTCGCCTTTATAGTATTCGTGTAGTAAATTATGTCATCATCATCATCAACATCATATCAGCCGAAAGACGTCCACTGTTGGACATAGGCCTCCCCCAAGCGTCGCCACAACGACCGGTCCTGTGCATCACGCATCCATCGGATTCCCGCGACCCTGACCAGGTCATCGGTCAGGTCAATTATGTATTCATACACTATTAAACATACTATATTTAACTAGACTCTTCCAGTAGCTTCGTGACGCGTAAAAGTGGGTTTCTCTAAGCAAACTATAGAACTCCGTTTCATATCCTTTAGAAAATCATAATTTTAGTGTAAATCAAAATCTTTCTAGGTCTAAGTCGGCGTTGATGTGTCATAAAGAAAAATAGAAAAGAATTTATTTGGTCAAGGAGTAAGTCCTGACGATTTATTCCGTTTTAATACCACTCATCTAATACCACTGGTATTTGTTTGAGCCCGTGTTAATTGTCTATTCCGAATGGATACCATTGCTCCAACTAATACTAAAAGAAATTCAAGAATCTAAAGTACAGTCAGCCAAAATGCTTTGTATAGGGTCTTAATTTAAATAAAATTCTGTTAAATCAAAAAAAAAAGTTTTTATTTAACAAATTTCTAGTTTAATAATACATTTTGTACTGCAAACCTGCTCTAAATAACAAGCCACCCTTTTTTTATGCAAGTCAAACTTTCTGTTTTCCCCCAAAATGTTGAGGGTTAATTATAACTTCCTCAGTAATATTAAAAAAAAAGTGATTAGTTAGTGAAAGTTTTTGTATATTGCGATCGTATAAAAATATTATGGAACCAAAATTTTATTAGGTTTGACTTGAGCTGACTGTACTAAATTCAAGTCACTGGTACTGGGTTCGTACATTAAATTAAACAATTTAAAGAGTGGTCTCCGTTCAGAATAGGTAATAAAATTGCGTTCAAACAAATACCAGTGGTATTAGATGAGTGGTATGAAAATGGAATAAACCGTCCTGACTTGCAAGGTCCTGCACTTTGCCTTTTATAAATACAGATAATTAAAATTATATTTTATTTACATTTACATTTGTTTAAAACCAGAGACAGTTCATTGACCCTTACCAAGTATACCGCAGTGACCCATCGGTGTCAGATGGCATTTACATTTTGCTCGAAACGACGAGCAGCTGATGCGTCGCGTTTTGGTTAGTTTTGCTATGTGTTTGGGCGGTTTCAGTTTTTTTATGCCATTACAGCAAGCAAAAAAAAAAAACTAATAGCTAGTTTCTGTTAGTGGCTTCACCCGCTTGAATGAAGAAAATATACCTATAGCTTATGTCACTCAGTGATAAAGTAGCATTTGAGTTAAAGGATATTTTAAACTGGTCCTGTAGTTTTAGAGTTCATTCATCTACATCTACAATACATATCTATACAATATACATATAAATAAAATTGGAGTGTCTGTTTGTAATATTGAAATAACAGCTTTTTACTTCATGCACATAAATAATATATATATACGGTACATACAGCAAAATAACATTTTTTTAAATTTTTCTCTGTCTGTCTGTCTGTTTGTTCCGGTTAATCTCTAAAATGGCTGGACCAATTTTGACGGGACTTTTATTGGCAGGTAGCTGATGTAATAAGGAGTAACTTAGGCAATTTTTATTTTAGAAAAAATAAATTCAAAATCCTGTAGTCCACGCGAACGAAGTCGCAGGCACAGCTAGTATATTATATTATAAAGAGATAAAGTTTGTTGATTTGTTTTAAAAAGGTAATCTCTGAAAGTACTTGTCCGATTGCTGAAATAATTCACCAATAGAAAGCTGCTTTATTCCTAAGTGACATGGGCTATTGTAGGCATGTGAAGCCGCGGGCAAAAGCAAAAATACAATTCTTAGATTATAGTATCTTTTTTAATGACCTAAATAAGTGAAAAGAAAAGAAAGAAAACACGTTTATTTGGCACACAGGTACACACAATGATATAAAAATGTATTATAGTATGGGATCTTAAACTTAAAATATATCTACATTGTATGTCCCACGGCTGCAACAAATAGGTCCAGTTCAGCATCATGCCAGGCCACTGCGTAGCAGTTGCCTGACGCTGGTTTTCAACTGAACCTTGCTATGAGTCTACGGATGTTAATCAGTTGTTAGGTGTGAGATAAATAAATATATGTAGGTATAAATTAGTGTGTAGTAAATGATAAATAATAGGAAGGTGTTATGTGACAGATATATAAGAAACAGGAGAAAAAAAAAGCACTTACTAAGAATAAATAAGCTATCATCAAAACTATACGTAAATTCTATCACACAGTCCTTACGGCTAACAAAAAAACATATTACGATCTGATTACCTATAGTTGTCAGTGAAACCAAAATAATGTAACAGTGATACCCAGTGAGTGTAATTATGTGTATTGAAGGTGAGTATCGCAAAATAGTAATAACCATTTAAATGTTTGAGTAAGTAATGCATGTGAGTATATGTATATATTACTTTTTTTAATTGCAGGTCATAATGACTTTGTCATGTCACCAAAAAGATAATTATTGCAATTCAAGGAGAATGAAAGGCGAAGCCGTAACCGATTGCAAGCACCTGCTGCAAGTAGGCCAGGCCCATAAGGTAAGTGACATACACGCAAATCGCATGATAGAAACGGCAACAACGAAATGTAAAATTAAAAAAAAAAAATAAAAAAATAAAAATATATAAAAATATACATATATACTACACTGATATAACTTATGATACTTGATGATAGACTGAGATCCCACCTGATGATAAGCAGTGATGCAAACATTGATGGTGAAGCAAATATTGGACGTACCTAGACTATCTTTTAGTTAATAAATAATAGTAAAAAATGTTTTCATAGGTTATAAAAAATGTAACGAAACAATTAGAAAATCATAAAACATAAAACATTTTTTTTTTTTTAATGTTGTAAGCTGTATCGATCATTGAAAAAAAAAAAACTTTTCTATTGCAATCAATTAGTTTTCATTCCTAAATCTACGTACATATTTTATTTCCGATATATCATACTTGAAACAAAAAAAAAAAAATCACGAAAAATAAAAAAAAAAACACTCTCTTGTCAAACTTGCCTTATTCATAGCGTAATCACTAACAGTCATTTCGAAATGGAACTCATTAAATTATTTATTCTATCAGAACCATAGACACTGCACTCTCGAACCTCGCACCGCACTACAGGAGTCGTAAAGCGATTATGTCGCCACGTATTACAAACACCGACTGAAATGTGTACAAAATCGTGAATTTTATCACAAGATTGATATCAAACCGAATGGCGATAATGTCGATAATAAAATAATTGTGTGAAGAAATCAGTATGCTCCGATAGTGCTCGGTTATTTCATATTTTAATTAAATCTTATTGTTTGAACTCTGTTTTATGGTTAAACTCTTTTGATGGTACTTGAGTTATTGCCTTATTGGTCATAGCAAAGAGTTTGGACGCAATCTGAATCGATTGATTTTTTTTCTGGTGGGTATAAATCATTCAATGACATCTCGCGCCCTTGGGCGGAGCGAAAGATAGTGTCAGACTTTTACTGACTAAAAAACCCATCCCGTTCCTTCTTAGCCCTTCATACAGGGGCCAAGCCTCCCTTTCGAAACTAGACCCTGGCCCCAGTAGGCTTCGGCCCTGCTGGGTCACTGCGGTTTGCTGTGCGCGCCGTCGACGACTTGGGTTGGGTCCGGAGAATCGATTGGTATACTAGAAATCGGAGATGTTATAGGGCTTTTTATCTATAATTTATAATCTAAAATATCGAATATCTGAGAAATAGTACATTTTGACATAAATGGAGAAAGTTTGTCGTTCTGCATTTGTAATTTTCCCGAGCCTTAGATGAGGCTATTATGGAGCCGAGTAGTGCAGTGAAAAAATTTCATAAACGGGGCTTGACGTGCAACCCGTGGGGGTTGCTTAGTGCCCAGCTTTATGTGATACGATCTACTTATACGAATATAATACAATAAATTGTGGTAGAGGTGAGATTGCGCACTTTTCCGCACTGGTGTGGAAAATAATAAATTGTGTCCCTGAAAGCGGTGGAGATAAAGGTGGCTTTTCGAGTAACTGTGTTGAAAAATATTTAAATCCGTAACCGAAACCGATATAAAGGTTTCGAATAGTTTCAGATAAAGACCGAGTTTAAATGACAGGTTACAACAGGTTTTAGTTTATTTTACCCGGCCAAACAAATGATAATCTTGACTAGAAATAAAAGTCAGTTCTTTCTATTGTTATTTTACTTTTGAAATTTTCATATATAACTGAAACTATCCGAAACTAGCGGATAATTAAAATAATCTAATATACTAAACTGCATCATCATCATCACCATTCCAAAGTCCACTGTTGGATATAGGCCTCTCCCAAGTGTCGCCATAATGACCAGTCCTGTGCGACTCGCATCCATTGGATCCGCATTCCTCACCAGGTTATCGGTCCTCTTTGTGGGAGAGCTCCCAACACTGCGTCTTCTGATACGTGGTTACCACTCCAGAACCTTACATCTCCATCCACCATCTGTTTTGCGAGCAATGTACCCTGCCCACTGTCATTTTTAAGTTTGGCGATTCTTTGAGCTATGTCTGTAACCTTGGTTCTCCTGCGGATATCGTCCTTTCTGATTTAATCACGCAAGGAAACTCCTAAATCGCATAAGAAACCGGTAATCCTTAATCCGTATTTGTATCCAGATCAGAAATTACATATTCATTACATTCCTAGTAGAGATATAATAAATTTTACGTTTTTATTACTTTTTTTTATGGTAAAACATCACCTGCTCAGAGTGGAGTGTCAGAGAGTGTTAGACTTTAATTTACTAAAACCGACCTTTTTTTTTATGGTGTTAAAAAGTCATCCAATGACAACCCCCGCTCTTGGGCGGAGCGGAAGATAGTGTCAGACTCTTACTGACTAATAGACCCACCCCGTTCCTTCTAGCTTTTATACCGGGGCTCGAGCTCCCTTTCGGATAACCCTGGCCCCAGTAGGCTTCGACTCGGCTGGGTCCCTGCCGTTGCTGACAACTCCTTGAGGCGCGCGGGAACAGTGCACGCCGTCGACGACTTGGGCTTGGTCCGGACAGTTACCGGACAGCCGGACAGCGAGCTACTAAAACCCACCTGTGTTCCATCAATTGCTCTTTGCGTTCCAAGACTGCGGTACCTAACTGTTGTATTATTATAATAACTGTCAATTAAATAATTAAATTTAACAATTGAGTAAAAGAATTATCCAAACACCTAGTTGACTCTTCGCGTGACCCAAGGTCTGGCTTCTACCTCGGTCAGAGATTAAGCATTGCCATACAACGTGGCAATGCCGCCTGCCTTTTGGGCAAACTTCCAGTCGACAGCGATGCGGATGAGTTTTATGACGTCATATTTAGCTAGGCCATTAGTCTATATATTATTTTTAACTAGTTAAGTGTATTTTATATGTCTTAAAATAAATATTAATCATTTAGTAAAAGTCTAAGTTTTATATACCCCTCATAAGATGTATCAATAACATGGTAAGGGCCTAGGTTTCACCAGGAACTGCCATGTACAGGATTCATCGAATTGTGAATCTTACAGAAGCGAAATGTTATCTTTACGCTGCCTGCTCAAGTCAGACTTCTTAACATTCTATCATTTTCATTCATTCATTCTTGTCATTCTTGACAGATAATCGGGCCGATTTTGTATATTTGTTGTTTTCTAACCGACTTTTTGTAGGACATATACGTTGCACTATTGCTATCGGTGTGTTCTGTATTTCTCCTACAAAAAATCGGTCACCGATTATCGGACGTCGGCGAGCAGCCTTTGAATGGTTAATATTACCTAATATCACTGTATATGCTGAGAAAAGAGCCTCTATGACCTTGCACAGACCATTTATTTTTTGCTTTTTGACCCAGGAAAAGGTGTTATGCTTAGCTGTAAGTACGTATTTTTTTATTTATGTATGTTCACCAAATTCTCTGCAAAAACTTACAACAAAAAAAAAATACAACCGCCTTCAATGTAAAAAAAAAACTTTTTAGTGTTTTTTATTGTTACATTGAAGTTGGTTGTATTTTTTTTTGTTATAAAATTTTTACTAGTTATTATTATTTAGTTAGTAGATTAATTAACTGTTTTAATTGTATTGTAGTTTGTCCAGTGCGAGTCTGAAAGAAATGTTTTACTTTTAACGTAAAAAAGTACTTCGGGGAGTGTGCGTCGGAATTGCATAACCTAATTCCGCCTAGCCCGTTTCATCATCGGACTACCAGACGTACGGCTATGCGCCACCGGTATATGGTGGATATCCCACCAACACGCACAAAACGTTTTGGGAACACATTCATTGTGCGTGCGGCTAGGGAGTGGAATTCCTTGCCGGAGTCTGTGTTTCCTGATAGCTACAACCCGGGAATCTTTAAGTCGAGAGTGAATAGGTTTCTTTTAGGTAAGCGCGTTCCATCGTCGACCGCATCGTCGCTTTCCATCAGGTGAGATAGCGGTCAAGCGCGAACCTATCAACAATAAAAAAAAAAAAAAAAACTTAGTTGAAAATGATTACCCTTCTGTATATTATTCATCAAACACCATTTTTTGTCCAATATCAGATAAAAAACTTAATTATTGCTGATAAAAATATAATAATACATACATTGAATCAATATTATCTTATCTATAGTCTCGAAAATCCTGTGCATATACATAGTGTGTCTTGAGAACTTAACACCTGAAACAAATGGATTATGTCATTGTTTCAATGTCGTTCAAAATCAATATCATTTGGTCAGTAATCATGATTGTATTTTATTTATCACTAGCTTCTGCTAGCGACTTTGTCCACGTGTTGGTAATATACCAAAGGAACAAACTGATACTGAAACTCAGGATAAAAATGATCATATAAGTTATTTTAGAATGGTATGCCAAAGGGCATTGTATACTCGTATTATGAGTATATTTAAGGTCAAAACACTTGGATTAGGTTAGGTTAGGTCAAAATAAAATGTTTTATAAAACCTAAACCCCATACTTTAGAGATGTGTCGCCTTAATAAAAAATACTCTATTTAACTAGACGCTTCGAATGAAACCTGTCTCATGTCTGTTGGAGGGTGGTGACGGTGCCCATACAAAATTCGGCCATCCGCCTTTCATAGAAATCCGTTTGATGGTAATGGAAAACTGGTATGTAAATCCTAACTGACGCTATTTATTTATTTATTATACAGGGTTATTTGTAAAACACTAACGACCTTGCAGGAATGTATTACTAACATCATAAATTACAACTTTAGTTCTACGACTTTTTACAAAACATAATTACCAAAAACAAACCTTTAAGGTTTCGTTTTTCTATCTAACACATTTCAACTCTGTATTTTGCTATACTTACCTACCTAGGTCTGTATGACATGACACAAGCACATAAAGTACCCCCGCCGCCCAATCCCGCTCCCCTCTGCCATTGAATTATCACTTGCTTAGCATAGACCTCGTAATATTTAGAACGTCAAATTTAAATATTTTTGTATGAAAATCTGAAGAACTAAAATAAGATAATTTTTTAAAAGTCCTAGAACAAAAGTTGTTGTTTATGATGTTAGTAAAATAGACCTGGGATGTTGCCAGTGTTTAACAAATGAACTACTATACTATGTTGTACACTATTTACATTTACAACAAGAAAACTAAAACAAATGTGCATACAATGGCCGGCCATATCACATTCCGCAATCTCTTCCAGGTAACATGGAATAGACAGTAACTGCCTAGACAAGAAATTATAATATCATTATCAAGTAGATATATAAATATTGCAATAAATACATAGAAAGATACATACATATTAGACTGAACATCGATTGTTCATTATGTATGTATGTTGCATGCACTAATGGATATCTGATCAGTTTGTGGGTGGTATCTTTGAGTGCTAGGCTATTTTGCGACTACTTTTGTTACCTTGGGTGTACCTGTTAAAACAATTGTATGTGCTTATAATAATAAATAAATAAATAGTAAATAAATATTAAAACTATAGGCAGAAATATTTGAACTATGACTATCGATAATCACAACAACATTAGTTTACCACAATCTAAATTATCCATCGTTGAATTAAGACATTGAAAACATCTTATTTGGACATTCTGTATTCATAGTGATATTAAGTCATTAACATGAATAATAATCTATTTTAAAACCTATCAAACCAGTCAATCAGTTTTAACTGATGGTCTATGCTTGACCGTTGTCATCCATGACATCACCGCATCAATCAAAGAATATATAGCGACATCTATGATGCCACATACGAACTAAAATTCAAAAACCTCTATTGCGATCTGTTTCAGAGGTCTCCGCGTGATTAGAATATTAAAACAGTCCAAAATTAGCTATGGTAAAGTTGCTTAGTTTTAATATAACACCTGCCTTAAGGATCCTACTTTTTTAGAGTATATGGGACTTAACGCCTTCAGATTCAGATTCAGATTCAAATATTTATTTGCTAACCTGCCTTCCGCACACCTTTAAAAAAAATAAACCATATTACCAACTGGGGCCAGGGTTAGCTCCGAAAAGTAGCTTGGCCCCGGTATGAAAGGCAAGAAGAAACGGGGTGGGTTTTTTAGTCAGTAAGAGTTTGACATTATCTTTCGCTCCGCCCAATGGCGGGGATGTCATTTGGATTATTTTTACCCACCAAAAAAAAAAGTGGTGCGAGAGAGTGTCAGACATTTCCTGATTAAAACCTACCCGTGTTTCTTCAGATGCCCTTAATAAAGAGCAAGGGCAACTAAAGGAACACCCGTGTTCCTTTAACTTTTAGCTGAAATTTCACTTCCACGCAGAAATCGTTAATTTTGCGGGAAAAAAAAAGTAGGATATACATATAGATAGCAAACGATGGTGGTGTACGTTTCTACCAATGAATGATCGGATCAGAACATCCAGAGATTAATTACTTTTTTCACATCATGGTAACAACACACAAACACAACACACAATTTTAACTGTTTTAACGAAGAACCCAAACCAAAACATACCCACTTTTATTATTTCAACAAACCCAACAGAATAACGAAAACATCAATTCCTATTACAAAAATAAAAGAAATCGTCACGTCAATAACTTGAAATAAAATGCTACACAAGAAATATGATAGAACCCTTTTAGGTGAAATTGGCAGTGGAACAATAATTGACACTGTCGTAATGTTACACTGTGCAATGTATTTTTCTCGTACCCTTAGTAATTTGATGGGAGGTATGATTGACGTTATAGGTAATATGGTGTCGTTTGCCAATGTATGAGTGGCTCTTATAAGTAATTTTATAGAAGTAATCACTATAATATAATAAATAAGCAAATTTTAATTTTTACCTTTTAACATTTTTATGACATCATTCAATTCTTTAATATCCTAAATAAATGCTGACAATTTTTCATTTCAATACAATAAATGCGGACATTTGTTATTTGCATTATTAAGCTATTGCATGGCTTCTATCGCGGGCCTTGAGCGTGGTCCGACGTCTGGCTCCCAAACTCAACCGGCCTGGGGCCGCTCTCGGGCGGCTCCTGCCCAACCTTGGGGGTCCAGACGCCTCCTGCCGGAGGCTCTACGCGGGGATCGTTCGGTCCATGGCCCTCTACGGGGCGCCGGTGTGGGCGCTGTCGCTGCAAAAGCGACCGGCGTCCATTCTGAACGCCTGCCAGAGGGCCATGGCAATTCGGATGGTGCGGGGATACCGCACGATTTCCCGCGAAGCGGCGAGCCTTCTGGCTAGCCTACCACCGTGGGATCTGGAGGCAACAGTCCTTGCACACATGCACGACATGCGCGTGGAGATGCAACGCCGGGGTGAAAGTCCTCTGCCGCGACAGGTCACGGCATGGCGGACAGAGCTCCGGCGGGATCTCATGGTGGAATGGCGTCAGCGACTATCACAACCCCGTCATGGGCACGCCACAATTATGGCGATAAGTCCCCTCTTTGAGGCGTGGCTGGAAAGACCTCACGGCGTCCTTACCTTCCGCATGACACAGGTCCTCTCCGGAAATGGCAAGTTCGGGAGGTTCCTGTTCCGAATTAAAGCGGAAGTGACGCCCGGGTGTCGCCACTGTGCGGAACGCCCGGAGGACACGGTGGAGCACACAATCGCGGTGTGCCCTGCTTGGGCGGAGCATCGCCGTGCCCTCGTGGGGGTGATCGGCGGCGGAGACCTCTCGCGCCGGGCCTTGGTCGAGGCCATGGTCCGGAGCGAGGAGGAGTGGCAGGCGGTCGCCGACTTCTGCGAAGCAGTAATGCTCGCTAAGGAGGAGGCCGACCGCATCAGGCAACGGCGCTCTCGCCGCCGCCGCCGGGATTCCGATCCCGATTTCCAGCCACCGTAGGCGCGGGCTTGCGGACAGTGAGCAATGGGTAGCTCGCTGTCCGGCCGTCCGGTAACCGTCCGGACCAAGCCCAAGTCGTCGACGGCGCGCGCTGTTCCCGCGCGCCTCAAGGAGTTGTCAGCAACAGCAGGGGCCCAGCCGGGTCGAAGCCTACCGGGGCCAGGGTAATCCGAAAGGGCGCTCGAGCCCCGGTATCGAAGGCTTGAAGGAACGGGATGGGTTTTTTAGTCAGTAAGAGTCTGACACTATCTCCCGCTCCGCCCAAGAGCGGGGGTTGTCATAAGATGATTTTTACCATCGAAAAAAAAAAAAAAAAAAAGGCCTTGAGCGTGGATACCGAATCCAGAAATTCCGTAACGAAAATAAAATTAACACCCCCCACTCATTTGTTTTTTGAGCGTGGTGACCGATAAGAAAACAAATGAGTGAAAGCAGCTGTCGGCGTTTTGGATGGTTGAGGTTAAGCAGCTGTTAGCGAGGTCTGGTTTTTGATGGAAGAGGTTAAGCAGCTGTTGTCGAGGTCTGGTTTTCGATGGAAGAGGTTAAGTAGCTGTTGGCGAGGTCTGGTATTGGATGGGTGGGGATAAGCAGCTGTTGGCAAGGTCTCATTTTGGATGGGTGGGGTTAAGCAGCTGTTGGCGAGGTCTATTGCATAAGTTGATAAAAAATGCTATGCAATAGCTTTACCGCGGTAGTCCCCGAGTGCCACACGTCTTTTTTTATTTTATCATACTACACATAAATTATTTAATTATTATCTAATCGACAATGTTCAACGGGATTGCAAATTCGTAATGTAATAAATGATCAAAATGATTTAATTCCATGTACAATATAATATTCCACAACTATCACACACGCCATCTAGTCTCAAGCTAAGCAGAGCTTGTGTTATGAGTACTAGACAAATGATATACATACTTATATATTTTTAAATACATACATACTATAGATAATGTGGTTTATAAATATGTATCTATTAAATTCTTGTTTGCATGTATTATTACTTTGTACGCCCTAGAGGCAAAACATAGCGCCCTCAATATTTTAAATAAGATCTTATTTATTTATTTATTAGAACTTTATGCAACGCACAGGTACAAAGGCGGACTTAATGCCTTAGGCATTCTTCCAGTCAACCTAAGGTGGTGAAGAGAAAAACATGGCAGGAGCACAAAAAAAAAATTGATTATTAAGAAAAATAAGGGTGCAAATTTATATATATAACTAAAATAGACATACATATATATTTAATATAATATATACCTACCTATATACATATATATTTAATATAATATATACCTACCTATATACATATATATTTAATATAATATATACCTACCTATATACCTCTTGTGGCCCAACACCTAGCAGGTTGCATTCGCCTAGCCGTACGGGAGAACTCGCAAAGTGCTTGGGAACATCTGCTCACCTTCCCCTACAGAGTTTTACACGTTCAAAAAAATTTGGCGACAAAAAAGACTTTAACTGCACAAATCAAAGAAAACTGTAATGTTTCGGCCTGTGATTTAGATTCAAAATTACCGTTTCAGAGAATTATCTCTTCAAAAGGGATATTTATTTATTTATTTATTTATTTATTTATTTATTTATTTATTTATTTATTTATTTGCACACATGTTGTAAATAGTTGTTACATAATTATATTGTCTCAAACATGGACCCCGGAAGGGCACTGCAACATTTATATTGTGTATACTGCATGCATTATAGAAATTAATTGATTATTATTATAACAAACATAATAATAATCAATTAATTTGATTATTATTATGTTTGTTATGTTTGTTGTTATTATTATTATATTAATATCTCATCTGGTAGAAACAAAGCTGGGGGAAGGTGACATTAGCGGAGCAGCCAGGATCCTATTCAGTAGTGACGTGGTGGCAGCGTGTTCTTCAGATACTCTCGCAGATCTGGAGAGAAAACACCCTGCACCAGCGGATGGCCTTTCATTTCCCGACCCCCCTGTTCCGGACATTCACACCCTCACCATTACAGGTCGAGAGGTGGTCACGGCCGTTTGCTCTTTCCGGAGTGGCTCTGCTGGCGGCCTCGATGGCCTCAGTCCTCAGCACCTTAAGGACCTTATCAGTTCAGGCGCCAGGGAAGCTGGTGAGTTGCTCTTGAGGGAGCTAACGGCCCTGATTAACCTAATGCTCTCTGGCAATGTGAGCGAAACCGTCATCGACGTCTTATACGGGGCTAACTTATGTGCCCTGCGCAAGAAAGATGGCGGAGTTCGTCCCATTGCCGTGGGTACCACCTACCGTCGTATGGCAGCCAAGATTTGTTGCAAATTCTATGGTGAGGTGGTTTCGGAAAAATTTCAGCCCCTGCAGCTTGGCTACGGCTCCAAAGGGGGCTGTGAGGCTGCCGTACACGCGTTGTCGACCTATCTAAATTCAGGCAAAGGAGAGGCTATTCTTAAGGTTGACATAAAAAATGCATTTAATTCTGTTAATAGGGACACCTTGTTGTCAGAAGCTAAAAAAGAAATACCTCAAATTTTTAGTTTTCTCTGGCAATGTTATAGTCAACCATCGAAATTACTGTTTCGTGACAAAGTTTTGGAATCCGCTGTTGGCTGTCAACAAGGTGACCCCCTCGGGCCAGTGATCTTTAGCTTAGCTATACACCCAATAATTCGAAAACTAAATTCCAAATTTAATGTGTGGTACCTCGATGATGGGACCTTAGGAGGCGATGTAGACACCGTTTTCAACGATCTACAATTCTTAAAAAACCAACTTTCTTCTATTGGACTAGTACTCAACTTTTCTAAGTGTGAGTTATTCCTATCTGAAAGTATTGACAAAAATCTGACTTATTCAAAATTCAATGCAATAGCTCCTGCAATCAAAATTATCGACAAAAGTTCTCTTCGCCTCCTTGGGTCTCCAATTTTTGAGGATTCCTTTCCCAGTTTTGTGGAGGAAAAAATTAAAAATTTCAATGATGTTTCGGAAAGATTGCTCGAAATTAATATGCATTCGGCCATTACCCTAATCCGTTATTGTTGTTTCGGTCCTAAATTAATATATTTCCTTCGTGCTTCCCACTTATGGAAGCACCCTAACCTTTTGGAAAAAATGGACCAAATTATCCGGCACACCCTAACTTTAATTTTAAATATGACCTTGGACGATCGAGCTTGGGCTCAAGTTACTCTTCCCATCCGTATGGGAGGCCTCGGCGTCCGCAAAATTACCAGTATTAGTTTACCGGCATTCATATCTTCGGTCCACGGCACTGATAAATTAATCAGGAACATCCTAACTT
Organism: Mythimna ferrago; assembly: GCA_910589285.2. NCBI lineage: Eukaryota > Metazoa > Arthropoda > Insecta > Lepidoptera > Noctuidae > Mythimna > Mythimna ferrago. The sequence continues at coordinate 24,294,971 of OU342680.1, read as the reverse complement.
CTACACTGATTCCTTTAGAAGTGCCGTGTTTCGCCGAGGCTTTGGATGCCTGGAGAATCGCTTGCCCGAATACAAATCCACCTAACAACCCGGCTTCCCAGAGACGGTGGGATGAGCCGCTCTGCAAAGTAGTTCAGGAAAACCTAATCGTAACATCTGCTACTGCTGCGGAGCGTGCGCGCCTGCTGGCTGTGGGAAATTGGGAGTCAGGTCTTTGGCTTCACGCACTGCCGTCGTCGAATATTGGCACCTTGTTCGACGATACTACTTTCCGCTTAGCTGTTGCCCTACGTCTAGGTGCTCCTTGTTGTTCTCCTCATCGCTGCCACTGTGGCGAAGTTGTCAACAGCCTCGGTCACTACGGCCTGTCATGCAGTCGAAGTGCGGGACGCATAGCGCGGCACGCGAACATTAACGACATCATCCGACGAGCCCTTGTCACCGTCGGCGTTCCGGCTGTTTTGGAACCTCATGGCCTGGCACGCGACGATGGTAAGAGACCAGACGGTATGTCTTTATTTCCTTGGAAGATGGGTAGGCCTTTAGTGTGGGATGCTACCTGTGTCGATACTCTTGCGCCATCCCATCTTCCTAGCTCATCGTGCTGTGCTGGTGCTGCCGCGACGGCTGCAGAGAACCTCAAGCGGCGGAAATATAACAGCCTCGTCGGCAGTTATATTTTTGAGCCGTTTGGGGTTGAAACTCTCGGGCCGTGGGGTCCGAGTGCTCATATGCTTTTTAAAGAATTAGCAAAACGCTTAATTGACGCTTCGCGTGACCCAAGGGCTGGCTTCTACCTCGGTCAGAGAATAAGCATTGCCATACAACGTGGCAATGCCGCCAGCCTTTTGGGCACACTTCCAGTCGACAGCGATGCGGAGGAGTTTTATGACGTCATATTTAACTAGGCATTTAGTGTATATATTATTTTTAATTATTTAAGTTATTGTTTAATTTGTTTATTATTTCCTAGCAATTAATTTTAATAAATAAGAAATGTATAGTTACTGAATAAATGGAATACTCATATACCTACATATATATTTATATAAAGTAGAAGAAGGGGGGTTTTGAAACGACTCCGCTATTTGTTCTGAAAGTAATGCCGCAACTTTCGCTTAAATGCATACTGACTGGTGGCCATCCTGATGTCGAGAGGAAGCGCATTCCACAGAAGTATGGACTGTATATGAAAGAATTTTATAATGTACCTATGTTTTACAATGAATAAATGAATCTTGAATCTCATAATTTATTTATTTGTACCTCCTGTCTAGGAGTCGAAGTTGGAAGTCGGGGTCTTTAGAACTGGGCCGCCACTGCCCAGTTGTCAAATTCAGCATATACCTAAATTACTCTTAATTATGTCGTAGTCTTCTTATAAACAATAGGATTTGAATGAAAAATGATTGATTTAATAATGTTTGTGTTTTTATTAGACTACGTAACAGAAGTATCGAAAATATGAAGTATGAAGATATGAGAGACAGTATGAAGCTTCTGTTAGTAGGTAAGGATGGAAGATATTTTTTATTGGAAATAAACAGCCAATGTGCTATTCCAGGACCAGGTCTACCCATGTGCTAAATGTCATTAAAATCTATTCAGCCGAAGGAGTAACATACTAAAAAAAAGTAAAAAAACTAAAACCCAACCACGACGTAGTTGGGTTTTTATTTTTTTTATTTAAACATTTTTGGTGTCAAATCACCGTGCTTCTATACTATTTTTTTTTATCTGTTATAAACTAGTACTTGAATGCGATCCCGCCTGATGGTAAGCAGTGATGCAATCGTTGATGGTGAGGCGCACTAGTTTATTAAGAGCCTATTCACTCTAGCCTTGAAGACACCTAAACTACTTATTTTACTACTTTTTTTTTTACTTGTAAAAGCTAAATTGTCAAATTAAGAATTAGGTACTCGTAATTAACAATAAACTCCTGTGAAGTAGTGAAACAGCTGCGTAGACTGAAGCCTTTTCAAATTATAGTACAAGTGAAGCCCTATCAAATGACACATGGCGTATTTGCGTATTTATTCCCATTTTTATTTTTAACACATTACTTTTTGTCCGCTAGAGGGCGCCATATCGAGTTTTGTGACACGTTATGTAGCTTATGTTCAGCGGACAATTGAGACAAATCTAACGATACCTCATATGTTGAGTTCCGATAAGTAGATTAGAAGCTATGAGGGAACAGATGAACATACTCACATACATACATATTTACATACATCCTTTGGATTTGCTGCAGTCGGGTAATAAAAAAAATATACAAACACATTCACAAACATTCGTCTTTATAAATATTTGTGTTTATCTTTATGAAGCCACCAGATCCTACATGCTTACGCTACTAGCCGGAGCTACAATCCCCTCAGTACTTATTAGTTCGGTACGTCCCCTCATTGAGGAGTGGCTGAAGAGACGTCACGGCGTCTTCCACATGACGTAGGTTCTCATTGGACATGGTAAATTCGGGAGGTTCCTGAACCTTTTTTTTTTGTTTTCGAGGGGAAACCTTCAAAAGGCACCCGGACTTTGGGGATAAGTCCGGGGAGTGTAGGATATTTACCTCACGAAAACCACCCCGGTGATAACCATCAGCACATAGAACGGGTTACCTCTTAAAAGACCATTCCGGAACCCCCACTGTGCAACGCTTTTTAAGGCACATCCCTGAGGAGACTATACTACGGTCTCCCCTGAAGGTTCCTGAACCTACTGCGTAAGCCACCCGGAGGACGCAGTAGAGCATACGGTGGAGGTATGTAAAGGGACCAGAAAAAAAAAACTATCGTTTAGCAGAAACCCAGAAAAATAAATCTGTCCCTAAAAGAGCCAATTTATCGATCTTAAATTTTTAGCGTATACAAAATATACAGCAAAGTTTATGTTTATTTGAGTAGCCTATTAATCTTTGAAAATTGATTTATTGTTCCAGACCAACTTTGTTAGTTCTAACCTATTTCACAAAGGCTGAAATTGATAAGATCAATGATATTCGAACCGTAACTTTGTGTTAGATAGACTTAAAGAAAACTAAGGCAATCAATAAAGTGGTTAGTAAGTGGTAGTTTTAAACATTTAAAGTAACAAACTAGATGAGAATCGAATAAACTTGTTAGAGATATATTTATGCTGATTGTAATAAAATAGCTCGCTTCATTATAAAATAATATATTTATTATTTTTGGATTATCAAGAAGTTCGTCAATTAAAAAAAAAACTGGGCAAGTGCGAATTGGACTCGCGTACTGTAGGTTCCGTACAAACATACCCATCTCGTATATAAATAGTTCAGTGTTGAATTACGAAGATTTTTCCGAATTGTAAAAAAGTCTTTTTTTATGACGTAACTACAGTTTTCAGATTTTTTTCTATGCATGTGCTATATGCCATGCCAAATTTTAGGATTCTAGATAAACGGGAAGTACTCTATAAATTTTGATTCCCTTCAGTGTCGAAAAATGCGTTTCTTTGCGACATAAATAGCCGTATTTTTTTCCACTAACTCAGAAGTTTGATTTTTTCACTGCTTCAAGGGACCGGAGACCTGAGTATATGGTTTTAATTTCAACTTGATACCTCCACGCATTCCTGAGGTAAAGGGTCAGACATCAGATAGACGGACAACAAAGTGATCCTATAAGGATTCCGTTTTTTCCGTTTGAGGTACGGAATCCTAATGATGCTAATTGCACTTCGTTTTCGATTTAGCATAATGGCTGGTGATTCTCTTATTCAATTGGCTACCGTTGACGTCGGAGATTTTTGTAATTCATAACATGATATATAAGAGTGTTCATGGAGTTTCTTGCACGTTCTTCTCCATAGAGATTCGAATCTTCATTACTTAATTTTTATGAATAACCGACTTTTTGACAATTTTATGTTATATGTTACGTTATATTAGGTAATTGTGCGTTTTTTAGTAAAATAACATTAAAAAAAAAACTATTTTTTCCGGTTTTTTCCAGGATTTATTTTTAAATATAGTGACCAACATTTTCGGCTGAATAAATTTCGCACATCCGTGTTATTTGTCGTGTACAATACGATAATGAAGCGTTTTTCATGGTCATTCAAGTTGTATAACCGTGTTTAAAATCGGCACTCGAGGCGAAAGTGTATATGGTTTATTTGTAATAGATGGTGATGGTGATTTGGTTTAAATTGGTAACCTCCTATAAAAATGCAATAGTTATCATAGGTCTTGACTGCTTCAGTAAAAACTAATATCGCAGCATTGACTAGAGAAAAACCTTTAAAAGTGCCTTGCCTTGTAGCATTAAGTCCACCTATGTGCCATTACTATAAATAAACTTTAAATAATATATATACAAAAGAAAGTCGTGTTAGTTACACTATTATTACTCAAGAACGGCTGATTGGATTTGACTGAACATTGATAGGGAGTTAGCTTAGAACCAGGAGACGGACATAGAATACTTTTTAACAGAGAGGCAGAGTTTCTTTTTTTGTTTTTATTTGTTTGTAGGAGGAAAACAAAAGAAAGTACAGGTCCGATTGCTGAAATTATTTCACCGATAGAAAGCTGCTTTATTCCTGAGTGACATAAACTATATTTTAAGTACGTGGGTGAAACGCAGGAAAAAGCTATTAATAAATAAATAAAAGTCTTGATAATTCCTATAATTTCACCGTTCGTTGAAAAAGAAAAAGTCAAGACGATGCATTCATAAAACCAATGCCACCAGCTGTGAACAGCAATAAAAGAAAATTATAAGCAAAGCTTACAAGCATTCCGCCCTATCATCCCGTCTCGCTGTTTTTGTTTTAAACTTACAAAATTGCCTGCCATTTCTCAAGCGACCTTAGAAACAACGAACGACCGTAATGCGAAAATATATCCAGCCATTAGTATGACAAAAAAAAAAACAAGCAGTAGTAGAGAATCTCTAGACAAATTGGAAAATTTCCTGTTTGCAAATTACAAATAATTCTCTACAAATGGGCTATGGATAAAAGATGTTTTTAATTTGCATAACGAGGGACACTTAAGTTTTCTTCATTTTTTTCAATGACTTGTTCGCTTGAGAGTTGACTTTGTTGCTACTTGGTTCAATGGGCGCCTCTTGTCTGGGATAATCGTAAGAATTGCTAGCTTCTTGATCTCGTCTTTCATAAAATATTTTTGTTTTTTAGTTCGGTTAAGACGATGTTTCAATAGATTTGTTTGTGTCAAGCGCTTTTGTTTTTGAAGTACATAATTATAGAGTACCAAAGCGCGTATTTTGCGTAGAAATACATTTATAGAGTCTCGTCATCATCATTTCAGCCGATACACGTCCACTGTTGGACATAGGCCTCACCCAAGCGTCGCCACATCGAACGTTCCTGTGCGTCTCGCATCCATCGGTGTCCCGCTACCTTCACCAGGTCATCGGTCCACCTTGTAGGAGGCCTTCCAACGCTGCGTCTTCCGGTACGCTATCGCTTTATAGAGTATGCCTGATTGTTTTTACTTGTTATTCAGATATATGTCGAGCACGGTTGAAACCGCCGTTGATTAGAGTGGATCCTTCAACCAGGCAGTTTTTTTTTTGGTGTGTAAAAATCATCCAAATGACATCCCCCCCTTGGGCGGAGCAGGAGATAGTGTCAGACTCTTACTGACTAAAAACCCCAACCCGTTTCTTCTTGCCTTTTATACCGGGGCCGAGTCTCCCTTTCCCTTTCCCTCCCTACTGTTGTTGACAACTCCTTGTCAACAACAGTAGGGAGTTATTCTAAAATGTTTAAAAATACTTGTAAGGCAGCTAAGGCCTTATACATTAGCAACAAAGTTAAAACAGCAGATAATAAAATAAAAACGGTTTGGAATATTATAAATAATGAAACCAACAGAAACAAAAGAAATAATAATGATTACACATTGGAGACTCATAATGGTCTTATTAGCGATAACAAACTAGTTGCAGAAGAATTTGTAAATTTTTTTACCAGTATACCAATTAAAACTACTGAAGCCCTAAATTCGTCGCCATCGCATGCTTTTGGTTTATTACAGGCGAACGTTGCAGCCTGTTCGACTGAATTAAACTTTAAACATATAAACCCCATAACAGTAATAAAAGCTTTTAAAGAAATCAAGATTAAATTGACAGAAGATCTATGGGGTATGTCTATCAAAGTTTGTACCTCAATTATTGAGACTATAGCGCCATACTTGGCTTTAATATTTAATTTGTGTATAGATCAAGGAGTCTTTCCAGATCTAATGAAATATAGTAAAGTGATACCACTCTTTAAATCCGGGGATAGTAGAGACACTAATAATTATAGGCCGGTGTCCGTTTTGCCGGTTCTTAGCAAGATATTTGAAAAGGTAATGTTAAATCAAATGCTTAGTCATTTTAACTCCAATAACATCCTACATGATAAACAGTATGGTTTCACCAAAGGACGTTGTACAACTGACGCGGGTGTTTCCTTACTAAAACACATTTTTAATGCGTGGGAAGAGGCACAAGATGCTATAGGCATCTTCTGCGACCTATCTAAGGCGTTTGATTGTGTAGTTCATGAAACATTGCTTCTGAAACTCAAGCATTACGGACTAGGCAATGCAGCGTTAAGCTTATTAAAATCTTATTTGAATAATAGACAGCAATTAGTGCAAATAAACGGTGTCAATTCGTCGGGATTGAATGTTGAAATGGGGGTGCCCCAAGGTTCAATTTTAGGTCCTTTTTTATTTTTAGTTTATATTAATGATTTACCCAATTTGTTGCAAAATAAACTTAATATGGTGTTGTTTGCTGACGACACTTCTTTGATTTTTAAGATAAATAGAAAGACTAACAATCTTGACAACGAAAATAGCGCCCTATTGCAGGTTCAAAACTGGTTCACTGCTAATAATCTGGTTCTAAATGGGAAAAAAACTAAATGCATAAGATTTTCCTTACCGAATGTCAAAAGTAGTGATTGTGACATTGTATTGAATAATGAAAAACTAGAGTTTGTTGATAAAACGATTTTCCTGGGGATTACGCTTGACTCAAGGCTACAATGGGGTCCTCACTTAACATCTCTTGCAGGGCGGCTTAGCTCAGCTGCATATGCTGTTAGAAAAATCCGCCAATTTACGGATGTTGATACCGCTAGGCTAGTCTATTTTAGTTATTTTCATAGTGTCATGTCGTACGGTATCTTACTATGGGGACGGGCTGCAGACATCGAGTCAATCTTTATATTACAGAAAAGAGCCATCAGAGCTATATACAATCTCCGCCGGTGCGATTCTTTAAGGGAACTGTTTAAAGAAATTAACATAATGACGGTACCTTGTCAATATATCTATGAAAACATCATGTATGTTAGAAAAAATCTTCATCTTTTTAGCAAAAGAGGCGATAGACATAATTATGTTACAAGAAATAGGGATCAATTAGTTCAACCAGGTTTCAGACTGGCTAAAGTAGCCTCTTCTTTCATGGGGTACTGTTTGAAATGTTATAATAAAATACCACCCCAAATATTAGAACTCAATGAAACGAAATTTAAATCTTGTATTAAACGCACACTATGCAGGCAAGCATATTATAAGTTGGAGGATTATATTCAAGATAAAAATGCTTGGCTCAATGCTGGTCCAGCTCCACTACCACTAGGGCGTACTAATTAGTTGGAAACTAATATTATTATTTTTTAATTTGAAAGACAATTGCATTGTATAATGTAGAAGCACTTTTTTCAAGTTTGTGAATGTGAAGCACCATGGAGCATTTTTATTAGGTTACAACTTTTTTTTTTTTTTGACATTACGAGCATGGCAGTTGAGAGTTTGTCATGCTCACTCAAATGTCTCGCTGTTGGTGGCACGTGTTATTGGGTCGTTCAGTTCCCTTCAAAATGGTTGAGCTGAGTGGGGCTGATGCACGCGTCATGCTCGTGAACGGGTGCCGTCAGATGGGACTGGTCATCTCTTAGCTGCCAGTGGCTTAATTCAGTTTCTATCTTTTAATTATTTTACATTTTTATTTCATTATCGACATTGTGCTCACATGATAGAAGCAACAAGTAATATGTAACCAAGCATTATATGTAACACATAATATGATCTAAAAGAGTGTCCATGGAGTTTCTTGCACGTTCTTCTCCATAGAGACCTACTCTTTGGAACGTGCAATTTAGCTTCACTTTTCTTGGACTGACCGACATTTGACTATTCAAAAGTGCCTGTAAATGGTCTATTTGAAATAAATGATTTGACTTTGACTTTGACTTTGACTTGAGGCGCGCGGGTAGTGCGAGGCGTCGAGGGCTTGGGCTCGGTCCGGACAGTTACCGGACGGTCAGACTGCGAGCTACCCATTGCTCGTCGCCCGCAAGCCCGCGCCTACGGTCTCCGACCAAACGTTTGTTTTGTCTGGTCTGAGCAACTGCCCGATAGTTGATTTTAGGTTTTTGTACATGTTCTAAATCTCGCGGTGAATTCTAATACCACGATGTACGATTTCGAATTTAGTTTCTATGTGGCATTATAAATGTCGCTACAGCCTACAGATATTTGATCCGGCTCTGGGTGTCAACATTTAAAATCACATACAAAAATAAGGTATATCCGGGTTCACTTTCACACAATCTATGGCCCCAGTAGGCTACCACAGAACAGATTAAGAATGAAGAAAGAATGGCCTTGTGGGCAGGGCAGGCATGGCACAAAGTAAGGCAATGCTATGAGCATTTAACTACCAATAGCAAACTTGCGATCTAAGTGCGCATGGTCTGTTAGTTGCATAATGCGCGTTCGTATTGATTTATTGCCTTTATTGGAGTTAAAGGGTGTGAGACAAGTGGTGACACTCGTTGTAGTACAAATCGGAAAGTATTTCTTTTCTAATCTCTTTCATCTTTTTTGTGCTTGATACCCTGTTCCGATTATTTTTTTAATAATATAAACTAGTGCGTAATTGCAATCCCACCTGATAGTAAGCAGTGATGCAATAGTTGATAGTGAGGCGCATACCTCCAATCTGGTGACTCAACCAGCATAACCAAAAAATAAATAACAAGTTTTTATCACGTGCGAGAATCGAATTCACGACACGCAGTGCACCATAGCGTCAACCGCGCCATCAATTGCTTGTTGACTCATAAAAATTGAGAAAGGCCATTTAATCCCACGTTATCATTGAGTCATTGCCATTATCACGTACACACCTGTCCCTGGCTTCAACTGTTTGCTTGGGATTTAATGCCCACAATCACGTGGGGCTTGTGGATTAATATTAGGCCCCACGTGGTCGCTGTTCCGATAAAACAAGGGTTGGACGATAATCCTCTTTGAAAATCGTAACCCTAGTTGTTGAGTCTGAGCGCTTGGATTTAATATTTTACCGAACCCATAGTGCTTCGCCAGACTGGCAGAGTGTGGGCAGCCGCGCCTCTGCCCGCTCGGCGCTGCCAGTCTGGCCAAGGCAACGGGAACGCGCGCGGTTTGCTACTGGTAGCGCGGTGTGGAGAGCGGCGAGGGGGCAGAGATGGAGTTGCCGCTCGTGACCCGCGCACTCATTGTGGACACTTAAATGAACGGGTGCCGTCAGATGGGGCTGGTCATCTCTTAGCTGCCAGTGGCTTAATTCAGTTTCTATCTTTTAATTATTTTACATTTTTATTTCATTATCGACATTGTGCTCACATGATAGAAGCAACAAGTAATATGTAACCAAGCATTATATGTAACACATAATATGATTTAAAAGAGTGTGCATGGAGTTTCTTGCACGTTCTTCTCCATAGAGACCTACTCTTTGGAACGTACAATTTAGCTTCACTTTTCTTGGACTGACCGACATTTGACTATTCAAAAGTGCCTGTAAATGGTCTATTTGAAATAAATGCTTTGATTTTGACTGATTTTGATTTTGAACGAGCTATGACGTGAGTTAGCCCGCGTTATAGTAGAAATTGTCCCAAGGAAACATACTCTTGGGATAAAAATGTGCCTATGTTCTTTTTATGAAATGTTTTTGTTGAAAACGTTCAGCCGTTCAAGCGCAAAGAAGAAACAAAGATACACTCAGAAACTTTCGTCTTTATAATATTATTGTGATTTTGACAATCGTTAACGCAAGTAGAAAAGTTCCAATGTATGGGAATGACACAGTCGCTTGGAATAATAATATTATGTGTGTGTAAATTAATTAATAAATAATAACAGACTGCTTAATTAACTAAAAAGATGTCCAATCCATCTTTGTACAGTGACTTTTACTTCTGTATAAAGTAATAAAAATGATTGAATTATTTACCGTAAATAATATATTCGCTTTTTCATACACTTCACACTTATAACAAAGGTGTAATAATTATTATGATACTCAATAAAACACTAAAATAAATTTAAATCAGAGTGCAAATTCGCACCGGTGCAAATGTAAATTACATAATATTTTTATCGCAAGCAGATAACGTTGTCAGACCACCAACATAATGAATTTAATCTTTATAAAATTTCCATATGTATTATTGTTATAATATTTCATTACAAGGCTATTAAAATAAAAGTGGATTAAAGTAATAGGGTGGTAAAAAGACTGATTGTTTTTTTTTTCAGCTTGGTAATCATTCAATAACTTAACCGTTCTAGGGTGAAGCGAGAAGGCCGTCCGGTAACTGTCCGGACCAAGCCCAAGTCGTCGACGGCGCGCACTGTTCGCGCGCCTCAAGGAGTTGTCAGCAACAGCAGGGACCCAGCCGGGTCGAAGCCTACTGGGGCCAGGGTTATCCGAAAGGGAGCTCGAGCCCCGGTATGAAGGCTAGAAGGAACAGGGTGGGTCTTTTAGTCAGTAAGAGTCTGACACTATCTCCCGCTCCGCCCAAGAGCGGGGGTTGTCATTGGATGATTTTTTCCCACCATAAAAAAAAGGTGAAGCCTATCAAACTTTTACTAGCTAAAACTCACTTGTGTCCTTTAGTTGCCCTTTGCGTTAATTTGCGTTCAAGGACCTAGGTTTTCCTTTCAGAAATTCCCGGGGCTTTGCTATATATTAGGTCCCCCTTTGGCTTTGCCAATATTTCTTTGAGGCACGCGTGGAACGATCTGATGAGATGCTGGCATTATATGCCTGCGTCAAAATGATAAAACCGATTGTTTTGTCAATAAAGTTGCTTTTTATTTATAAATTGTTGTTGATTTTAGTAGCGCTTATTTGGAAGTAATAATTAACAAATTTTTTCATGGCAAAAATGTACACATAATTTTTTTTCTACTCTATTGTCCACTGATGACCTCATTTGGGTAATTCCCTTTCAAGATTCTAGGTCAAATAGGAAACCTATGTCCTTGAGAGTATCAAAATATGCGTTTTTTTTGCGATTAGAGCCGTATCTTTTTTTTCCGTTAATTCAGGAGTTTTTGTGTGATTTTTTCACAGTTTCAAGGGACTGCAGACCTGACTTGCATATGGTTTTAATTTCAACTCGTTCCCGAGATAAAGGGTCTTGACAGGCAGATAGACGGACTGACAACGAAGTGATCCTAATAGACTTCCGTTTTATTACCTTTTGAGGTACGGAACCCTAAAAATGCTCTGAAATAAAAGTGAATTAAAAATAGTCAGCAGGCATTATAATAAATACACCTACGGAACTAAATATAGACAGTTTTCAACAGAATCCTGTTTCGCTAGTAAGTCCTTATAGCAGTGTGGTCGGATCCCGGGGACTGACGAAGTAATGTATATTATTTAGTTGTATGTCAAGCCGAGACTGCAAACAGTCACCGTCAACTGTTTACATGTGAGGGAAGCAGCGTGTGTACGAAGGTATTAATTAACGAAACCAACTTCGTGTTTGTTGTGGTACAAGTTAGTAAGAGCAAGCGGTTATAATTGATTCTGTTGGGTCCTTCATCAACATCATCATCATCATAATCATCATATCAGCCGAAAAACGTCCACTGTTGGACATAGGCCTCCCTCAAGCGTCACCACAACGACCGGTCCTGAGCGTCACGCATCTATCGGATTCCTGCGACCCTGACCAGGTAATCGGTCCACCTTGTTGGAGTTCTTCTAACGCTGGGTCTTCCGGGTTGGGTTCTTAATACCTAAAAATCAGAGGTTTGTTTTTGTGATGAGATGATGGAGCAAGATGGTGTGTCAGACTTTTATCAATTGATACCAATCTTGTGTCTTTCGGTTGCTTTTTGCGTTTTAGGATCACTGATTTCTTTTCAAAAAATCTCACGTTGCAAGAATCAGGGATACTAACATTTATCTCTGGAAGGAATCGCATAGTGCAGCACGCGCGCAAAGCCGAAGCTTAATGGGGCCATTGGTCGACTTCTGAAAGGGTTACTCATAGTCCTGGGCGCAAAGAGCAACTTAAGGATCATGGGTGACGTCTATGACGATGGCGCGGCGAGCCAATCACTGACACTTCCCGCCCCTGCGTCTCACTTCGCACCACTAAAGAGACCGAATATTGAAGCCAGCGCTCAAGATCCGTGACGGCAATTTTACCACAAATATTTAACTCCTATGTAAAACAACACTTACCAGAATAACAAACTGCATTTTTTACTTACTTTTGATCTTAAAGTATATAGATAAAAAATCGGATAATAAGCAAAACATCATTGTCCCCAGAAAATGCTATTTCTAAAAAGCATTTTTTGGAGATAGTTTCTTTACTACATTTTTCGTCTTATTTGTGGGCCACAAACGTCATCCAAACAAAGCCCGCTACAAGTTTATACCTTACTCCGTGGCCCCCCTCGCTGGGAGGGAACACAACGCATAAATCTTGGCCGCAGCTCTTTCGTAGCTTCCGGCCGAGCCATGTTCGCGCCCTAGCACCTCCCACCTAGAGTATATTAACAATACTTTCACATTTAATTAAAATATTATTAACTCTCCCTGATCTGTGTATAATAAAGGAAAGTTCCAGTTTAACGATTTTTTTTTCCACAATTATCACACAGCGCCGTCTAGTCCCTAGCTAAGCAGAGTTTGTGTTATGGGTACTAGACAACTGATAAACATACTTATATATTTCTAAATACATACATATTATAAATAAATAAATAGAATAGAATAGCATTTATTCGGCGCAAGCAACACAATATACAACAACATAAAATAATAATAAAAAAAAAGTACAGACATACAATACAGACACAGAACAAATGATCGTGCTCATCACACAAATATTTGCCCTGGGTGGGAATCGAACCCACGACCTCCGGCACAGCAGTCAGGGTCACTAACCACTAGACCAACAGGCCTGATTCACTACGAACCACGTGTTTTTAGTTTTACATTTAGGGACAGGCTTATAGACAGCTTAGGATGCCTTAAATTGTCTCAAGCACATGGGAAATTTTTGAAAATGAAGGCTAGACATGGTGGACTTAGAACACATAGTGAAACTGAAGGACATAAGTGTGGTTTAAGTTAATAAAAATGTGACATGCAGTACCGCTTCACTCTAGAGCGGGAGAAGTCATGTCCATTTGACAAGACTCTTTTTTCTTAGAATCGTTTTGAAGTAGTAAGCAAAAAATAATACCAAATACTCGGGTTTCATACTCAATCAAACAGTCAGTCTAAATCAGTCTCTTTAGTCAACGCAATTTAAACATAAAGCCGTTTATGCACCGTCTAAGTGTATATTTAGACACTCGCCAGTAAAGCTAAACCTATTGGAGACTTTCCGTTGACCTAGAATCCTGAATTTGTTCAAGAAGCAAGGTCTCATAGTATAAACTAAGGAAAAAGTCTGTAAACCGCAAATTTGTATATACATCACAAAATAATTACTTTTTAACGATTTGGAAAAATCTTCGAGATTAGATTCGGGGTATAAAACTTTTTACATATTTAAGTCAGTTTGTGTGATACCATCAGAGCGCAAGTCTGACTCGCAACTGACCAGTTCTATGCGTCGCAATATCGAAAGATACTGTGCTTATCGCATCGCAGCCATCAGTTGATGTCTCAAATAATTAAGGATATTTTACCCAATATAATAAAAGGAAAATAAACTATTTTAGCAGTTGTCTTCTGTTACCCATTTTTGTTTTAAGAATTTTTCAAAATTGTTTAAGAAAACTTTCTGTACTCTTTATTCTGGAGAGTATCTAACCTAATTACAATGGATAATAATTAACCTAATTAGGTTACTCTACTCAACCATCCATTGGATTCCCGCAGCCCTCACCAGATCATGGGTCCACTTTACGAACGAAAGACGCAGGTCTTCCTTAATACTTCCTTCATCTTCTTCTTTGAGGAGCACAGGACTGATCAATATGGTGACATTTGGTAAATGATAAATGATAAATGATAAATGATATTTATTTTGCAAATAGGTTTAAAAAACACTTTTACACGTCAATTTTTTTTTCGTCAATTTATGCTAGATGAGGCCGGTGTTTCCTATCTGACTACCCTGAGAAGAAACACCGAAACAAACTCAGGGGTCAAAGTCTCTTTTAAAGTCCATACAGTAAATATGTAATGGTCAAATCACATGAGAACCATGCAGATTTGTCTGAGATGGTCTTTTGAAGGAAGAACCATACAGATTTGAGTGGACCTGTCCAATCAGTGTAAGCATTTGTCAGTATTCGAAAAGCTCAACTTAGGACTACTAAGGAGCTCCACGACTTGACGAACAATACCAAAGAAAGGACATTTGGGTAGGCCGCAGAAAATACTCAAATTGCCAGACATACGTTAAAATTACTGAATAGAAAAGAAAAAGCAATCAACATAGTCCTCACATTTACAATAATCTAAGGAAATTAATAGTTTACAAAATATTTAGCAAAGTAAATATTTGTGTCAAAGAAAAAAAAAATACTTTAAGTACTTAAAATGTATACACGTCAATTTGTAAAATAAAATAAAAATAATTTCCAATGTCAAATTGTAAAAAATTAAATAAAATAAAAAGAAAAGGCACATTTGAAAATAAAAATAATAATAAAAAAAAATACAAAAAGAAGATAAAAATAAAAATATCAACAGTTGTAGTAAGTACTGGAGCAGGTCAATCCCAAGCCTTCTCGTCCTGAATATAGTCCTTTACAGTGTAAAAAGCCTTTTGACAAAGTTTACGTTTTACAAATGATTTGAACTTATTAAGGCTTAGTTGTTGAATATGACTAGGAAGTTTATTATAGAAGTGTATACATTGGCATCTAAATGAGCCCCCTATTTTTTTGAGCCTGGTTGCAGGAACTACAAATTTATGTTTGTTTCTTGTATTAAAATTATGAATATCACTGTATTTTTTAAACATGTCTATATTTTTATGGGCATACAAAATATTCTCGTAAATATACTGTGAAGGCACAGTCATTACATTAATTTCTTTAAATTTATCTCTGAGGGAGTATCTGGGACTTAATTTATAAATTGAACGAATAGCCCTTTTCTGTAAAACGAAAATTGTCTGTATATCGGCGGCATTTCCCCATAATAGAATACCGTACGACATGACGCTATGAAAATAGCTAAAGTAAACTAAACGGGCTGTTTCTAAATCAGTTAAATTTCGAATTTGTCTTACAGCATATGCTGCTGAACTAAGTTTTTTCGACAATTTGTCTATATGTGGGCCCCACTGAAGCTTAGCGTCTAGAGTAATGCCCAAGAACACAGTAGTATCTTCAGGACTCAACTCTTTACCTTTTATTAGCACACTGGTTTCTACTTGCCTCACATGAGGCATGGTAAACTTAATGCATTTGGTTTTTTTTTTCATTAAGAAGCAGGTTATTTACATTAAACCAGTGTACTATTTTTGAAAGAGCTATATTTATATCGTCAGTAACCTGCTGCTGACGTTTAAGTTTAAACAAAAGTGAAGTGTCGTCTACAAACAACACTATATTATGATTGTCTTCTATGAGGTAAGGTAAGTCGTTTATGTAAATTAGAAACAAAAATGGGCCAAGAATTGAGCCCTGGGGCACACCCATTTTTACAATAGATCCGGGAGATCTTTGTCCGTTTACGTCAACTCTCTGAATCCTTTCACTCAGATATGATGTAAGAAGATCCAGGGAGGAGTTCCGGATCCCGTAATGGTGTAGTTTCCTGATTAATGTTTCATGGGGAACGCAATCGAAGGCCTTGGATAAATCGCAAAAAATGCCCAAGGCATCGCATTTATCTTCCCATGCATTATAGTACAGGATACGGTTAAGAACGACCTTCACCGGTTTGTTTAATGGATGGAACCTATTTTATGATAAATTTAGTATATTAAATAATATAACGCGGGTGGGTTGCCTGAGAAATTCCTGGCCAAACAATTTTTATTTTTTTTGTAAAATGCACCGGTGTGTTTAACGAATAAATTTAATACTAACCGAAAGAGTGAAGCCTTTAGAACATAAAAATGTTGGGTTGCCTATTTGTTTCCTGGCATAGCTATGGGTTGCCAGGTATAAACAGGTATGCATAAACAGGTGTGTTTTTTTATATACAACAAATTCTATATCAAAATAAACGCTGTTTCATTACGAATACGATGTTATAGTGTTGTCTGCTAAAAAATCTGGTATGGATAACGGTTGAGCATTTTTCTAAAAATAAAATAAATTTTCAATTTTTAATTAATAATAGTCTGGCCAGGAATTTCTTAGGCAACCCACCCGCGTTATATTATTTAATACACTAAATTTATAATAAAATACGTTTCATCCATTAAACAGACCGGTGAAGGTCGTTCTTAATCGGATCTTAGACTATTATAAATATGTCCTAAAAGTTCAACACCAGCATCGGTTGTCGAACGACCCCTAGTAAACCCGAACTGTTTGGTATGCAACAATTTATGTCTATTAAAAAATCTCTGTAATTGCTGAAGAATGAGCTATTCAAATATTTTACTAAAGGTAGGTAGTACTGAAATAGGTCTGTAATTTGTGGGGTCCGATGTACTACCGGTTTTGAATAATGGTATTATTTTACTATTTTTCATTAGGTCAGGAAACTCACCGCGATCGATACAATTATTAAAAATAAAAGCTAAAGAAGGAGCTACAATGTTGATTATAGACTTAACAACGTCCACAGAATTACCCCATAAATCTGCAGTCTTTTTTACATTTAAAGAGTGAAACGTCTTAATAATATCAACAGAAGTCACATGTTCGAAATTAAAATCAGAATCGAAAGCTTTTACATTCTCTTTAAGCAGAGACTCTGCAGCAGTGGGTGATGAGTTCAGAGATTTTGTTGTTGATATGGGGATCTCTGAGAAAAAGTCCTCAAAAGCCGCGGCAACCTGTGAGTCTGAAGTGATCACATTGTCATTAATTACAAGTCTATAGTCACTAGATGGTCTTTTATATCTTCCAGTTTCACTATTTATAACATTCCAAGTGGTTTTAATAATATTATTACTGTTTTTAATTTTGGAACTCAAATAACGCGATTTCGCTACAGAACAAAGCTTTTTAAATAATTTTGAATAATTTCGCACATATAAACTAAATTCAGAAGTATTGACAACAATCCTTTCATCATACAATTCGTAAAGCCGAGTTCTACTTATATGAATACCAGTGGTAGCCCATTCACTGAACGACACATTACTATTAACCGAAATAGTCTTAGGTATAAAAGTAGAATTAAATTGATTACAGTACATGTTAAAGAAACCTTCATATTGATGATTGAGATCATCATATGTAGACAAGTCTGGTAAATTATTAATGAGTTTAGTTTTAAAAGTTTCTAAACGACTTGTAGTTTTAGGGTTAACAATGATATTCTTTTTAGCCGCTATGTGATTTTTATTCTGAAAAGTAATTAATTGTCCACAATGATCAGAATCTAATAAATTTATTATTTCTTTGTGACTTGGTACAATATCCGTATAAATATTATCTATGCATGTGGCACTAGTAGGAGTTATTCTTGTGGGCTCCAAAAATAGGTTAACAAGATTGTAGGACCGAAACAAACTTATAATTTTACTACATAAACCTGAATTCTCTAATAAATTAACATTAAAATCACCACAAGTGATTATGTACTTGTTTGAATTGCAAATCTTGTGGAATACTTCATCCATTACCTTTTCAAAGGAGTCATACAATCCAGAAGGGGGTTTGTACACACTTAATATAATAAACTGCTCCAATTCAATACAGGCTATTTCAACTGACCGCTCAACAGATAGGCTCACAATATCCTTTCGTTCTTTGAATTTAAGGTTGTTGCTTACTAAAATTAGTGAGCCACCCCGTATGGCATCACATCTACAGAAAGAATTACCAACCTGGTGATTACTAAAATTAAACATCAATTGATGGCTTTTAAGCCAATGTTCAGTTAAGCAAAGAATGTCAATATTATTGCAATTAAGGAATAAGTCTACTTCTAAATCCTTGTTCATAAATCCTTGAATATTTTGATGCACCAAGTTGATACTACTTAACGATTTTAAAACTGTATTGGAAATATTTTTGTTTGTAAGTACATTCATGCTAGAGATTGACTCTGTTGTCTTAAATTCTAATTTAAATTAATATTTGATGCCAAGTTATTGGCAAAATCAATTATCATACTATTGCGTTGCTCAATAGGAGCAATTTGTTTAGCCAAGTTCTTGGCTGTAATAGAAAAATAATATGATAGCGACAAAGCTATCTGTCTCCTACAAAACTTTGAAAGATAGTAATTATCTACAAAATTTCTATCTCTAGTCAAATAATAGTCAGTACCAACATAATTATTGGAGTCAATTAAATGAAATAAGTTATTATTTAATGTCACATTGTACAAAGTTGTATTGATCTTATATCTAATTAGATTTTCTTCCTGTGGCAAACTTTTACTATATGGGAATGTGAACATAACTATTTTTTTTAAACTCAGGTTACTCAAGGTGTTATAATATTGCAGTAATTCTCCTTTGTTTACATAACCCCTATTACCAACAAAAATTAAAAGTATAGTGTCCTGGTGAAATTTACATTTTATAATTTTTTTCATAATATCAAATAATGAACAGCCAGGCATACAGTTGTTAATTATTGAGTGTCCCGGATATTCATGTGCCAAAAGATGGCCTAAACCTTTTCCAATTTCATCACAAAATATAACTATTTCTTTATTTAAAATCTGTTGTGACAAACAATTAGTAATTTCTACCGGCAAACCGGGGTGAAGGCATAATGTCCAACAGTGGACGTCTTCCGGCCGAAATGATGATGATGATTCAACCATTATGGACGAAGATGATGATATATTTAAGCTAAAATCCTCTTGATCCTCTTGCTCTTAATTTTTTAAATATTCTGAGTTTCTTTTATATAAAAATAATTCGCAATATAACGTTACTTCCTACAACGTAACAGAAATACGCTTGCGGGCAATTTTGTACTTAGTTTAATTTTACTAAAAGAGGTTTTAAACTAAGTTTATCAGCAACCTGTACATTTTATAATAGTATAATATCATTAGCTAGTTAAGTTAAATTCTCGGTTAGATTATACTAAGAGAGTATAAAAATTTTGCATCGCATCGCATTATCATTATGATATCGCAAATTTTGTGCTGCAAGTTTGGATAGAAAAAAAGACTAAATAAAAGAGACTTTGGTTTAATAAAGGAATGAAAAAACAGTAAGTTAGAAATTTAATCCAACAGAGGATAGTAAAAACTAGCCAAGTACGAGTCGGAATCGCGCAATAAGGGTTTTGTACCGTCTGTAGCAAAAAACGGGAAAAATATCAAGTTTTTTGTTTGAGAGCCCCACTTTAAATAGATACTTATTTTGTTCGGTTTTAAGTATAAATAGTTGTAGCGGCAAGAAAAATACATCAGCTATCCCAATTCATGAAGTACATAAAGCCTGGTAACAGACGGACAGACGGACAGACAGCGGAGTCTTAGTAATAGGGTCCCGGTTTACCCTTTGGGTACGGAACCCTATAAAAAAGATGTTTAGAATAGATTAAAATAAAATAAATCATTTACTTGAAACTAACCATGTAAAAATTGCTTAAATTGGGTTTTATATAGATGTAAAATATAATATAACCTTACCCTACCTAGCTGATTTTTAGGATTCCGTACCACAAAAGGAAAAAACGGAACGAAGGAATCCTTATAGGATCACTTTGTTGTCCGTCCGTCTGTCTGTCTGTCTGACAAGACCTTATATCTCGAGAACGCGTGGAGGTATTGAGTTAAAATTAAAACATATAGTCAAGTCTGTGGTCCCTTCAAGCTGTGAAAATTCAAACTTCTAAGTTTACGAATAATATATATATTTATTATTATACTCTCAAAGATCGAAATTCATGGGGTACTTCTCATTGATTCAGAATCTTGAAATTTAGCATAAAGCAAGGTCTTATAGCACAGTTATAGGAAAAAATCTGAAAACAGTAAATTTGTTGTTCCCAACATCACAAAAAAAAAATCGTTTCGGAAAAATCTTCGAGACTCCATTCGGGAATTGTAGTTTGCACAGAAACCTCAGTGCGCGAGTCCGACTCGCACTTGCCCAGTTTTTTTATTTCTGAATTCAGTAAGAATCTGCAATAACGACTTACTTAATTTCTTGCGGTAATAAAAATCTCCATTGTTATGAACGTTATTATTTTTAGATTTTTTAACTCTGCTTTTTTTAGTTTCTTGGTAGGTTCGCGCGTGCTTAATATCTCACCTGATGGCAAGAGACTGTGGTTGACGTCGAACTACGTTTGCCAAGAAGTAACTTATTCACTCTTGACTTAAAAATCCACAGGTTGTAGCTATCAGGAAACACAGACTCCGGCAGGGAATTCCACTCCACTCCATTCCATTTGAAGTCTCTTTTATATTGAATATACAGAGAATGTTGTGTATTTATAATGTCTCTTTACACTGAATAAAATTTAAAAAAAAATATGCTAAAAAAAAAAATAAACAAAAAGAAATTATGTAGAATAGCTATTCAAGCTTGTAATTATACCCACTTAATTATATACTCGTAGGAAATAACGGAAAATTTCGCTTATTTTCGATATTTACAGATTACTTTATGAAGAACTTATTTACGTTCTTGGATAAATACTCTGTAGATAAAACGTAAAATATTTTATAATCTACGCGGACACCAGCGTTCGCTTTTAACCGAATGGCGCGAATGCACGTGCGAATGGCGGTGTTTGCTTGGGGTTCGAGTGAATGGAACAATAGTCATAGTCGGCCTTATAATGTTCCCACTGTTGGGACTCAGGCCTCCTCTCTAGGAGAGGGAGTGGGCGTAAACCACCACGCGGGCCCAGTGCGGTTTGGTGGATGTCACATTCTTCGAATTTTTGGTTCAAGGACATACCGGTTTCCTCACGATGTTTTCCTCCGCCGTTTTGAGAGCAGTGGTGATGAAACAAATTACACAACGTAATGTGCCTGGCTGGGTTTGAACCCGTGATCTACAATTCGTAAGTCGGGGCCGTTACCACTCGGCCACGACTGCTCTTAAAAATTGAATAGAACAGACAGAAACAAAATTTTAACAAAAATCAGAAATCAACATTGACTTTTTACTACGGCCATTGATTCCCCAGTACGAGCCATTGACTCTGTAATCCCCTGCCACTCGACTCCACAAGTCCACATTAAAGTGCCCTCTAGTTCGATTACATACATTTGCTCAACTGATCGACTGAACCTTTGTCCTCTTGATAGCTTGAACATGTTGATAATGACCGCAGTGCAAGTGATGCGGCTAGTTCCGTTTACTTTTGGCTTTAAT
Organism: Mythimna ferrago; assembly: GCA_910589285.2. NCBI lineage: Eukaryota > Metazoa > Arthropoda > Insecta > Lepidoptera > Noctuidae > Mythimna > Mythimna ferrago. The sequence continues at coordinate 24,273,221 of OU342680.1, read as the reverse complement.
ACTATTGATTTTCGTGAGAGGGGCTCGGGGTTCAAAAATAGTTCGATATTATTTCTTTATTTAACCTCTAACCTGTACACCTCATACCAGCTAACTTAAACCTTATCATGTACTAAATCTTTAATGTAATTATGTAATAATATGGTTAAGTGGTAAGCGGCACTTGGACTTAAAAGGTTAAACTTCATGTACAGTGATTGAGTGGTATTGTGTCTATTAACTGCTATATCTTTGTTTCATCAAATCCGTTCAGCCGTTTTTGCGTGATTTAGTAACAAACATCCAAACATCCAAACATCCACACTTTCACATTTATAATATTAGTTAGGATATCCTTTATTGTACACCACATATACAAAAATACAGGACAAACATTATTAAAAATAAGTGTTAGTGTGTGTGTTTTATTAACTTATCCTAACTAATATTATAAATGTGAAAGTGTGGATGTTTGGATGTTTGTCACTTAATCACGCAAAAACGGCTGAACGAATTTGGATGAAATTTGGCATGCATATAGCCTTTGACATGGAAAAGAACATAGGCTACCTTTTATCCCGATTCCTTAAGTACCTAATGCCACGCGGGCGAAGCCGTGGCCAAAAGCTAGTTGACAATAATTAATTTATTCTGATAGAATATCATATCGACTCTGGTTACCACTTAATCACTTTTGATTATTGATTCACTGAATTCTTATTACGATTAGATATGGAAGTAACTACCTCCATATCTAATCGTAATAAGAATTCAGTGAATCAATAATCAAAAGTGCTTTGAAGTCTTAAAAAAACATTTGTCTCGTTCTACCGCAATAGAACCATCATTGCTGTCGCTATTATGTTCTCTTATCATTGTCTGCGAGTATCGACTCACGAACTTCGATGGTCTGTTTCGTTGATAGTGATGTTACACTGTCGATTATTTTATTAACTTTTTATTTTTTTTGGGGTGGGAAATCATCTAATAACTTTTCCTGCTCCAGGGCGGAGTACGAAGGCGTGTCAGACTTTTATTGACTAAAACTACACATATGTTCCGTCTGTTGCCCTTTGGATTCCATGAAGATGAGTTTTCATTTCAGAAGTCAATCCATGGCCCCAGTAGACTCGGCTCTGATGAACCCCTAAGATTTTTAGGGTTCCGTAGCCAAATGGCAAAAAACGGAACCCTTATAGATTCGTCATGTCTGTCTGTCTGTCTGTCTGTCTGTACGTCCGTATGTCACAGCCTTTTTTTTCCGAAACTATAAGAGCTATACTGTTGAAACTTAGTAAGTAGATGTATTCTGTGAACCGCTTTAAGATTTTCACACAAAAATAGAAAAAGAGCAATAAATTTTGGGGGTCCCCATACTTAGAACTGAATCTCAAAAATTTTTTTTTCATCAAACCCATGCGTGTGGGGTATCTATGGATAGGTCTTCAAAAATGACACTGAGGTTTCTAATATAATTTTTTTCTAAACTGAATAGTTTGCGCGAGAGACACTTCCAAAGTGGTAAAATGTGTGTCCCCCCCCCCTCTAACTTCTAAAACAAGAGAATGATAAAACTAAAAAAAATATATGATGTACTTTACTATAAAAACTGCCAACGAAAATTGGTTTGAACGAAATCTAGTAAGTAGTTTTTTTTTAATGCGTCATAAATCGAAAAAAATACACTATTATTAAAACATCGATCAAAGTTACAACACATTACAAGAGCTTTTATATTATGTTACTTGCTGCTACGGAACCCTTCATGGGCGAGTCCGACTCGCACTTGGCCGGTTTTTTGACATCTCTTTAACCGAAGAACCGTAGAACACTACGCGCTGCCGCCGATGTCTCGGGCTCGGTTCGGACGGTTACTGAATGGCCGGACGGCGAGCTACCCATTACTTGTCGTCCACAAGCCCACGCCTAAGGTGGTAAGTAATCGGAGTCGAGGTCCCCGTGGCACTAGCTGGTACCTGCAAATTCCTCTGCGGCAAACTCGTAATACAGCACAAAAGCATTTGGTCATAAAAAGGTTTATATTTTGGCGAGAAAATTAGTAGAAGTATAATATCAGCTATCTACCAGTAAAAGGTAGCCCCTTCAAAATCGGTCTAGCTGTTACGAAGATTAACCGAAATAAATACATACTTAGACCAGTAATTTTGAAAAAAACTCAGGTTCAATTATTATGGACTAACTACAACTTGGGGATTTTTTAGTCAACTGTGAACAGGTTACTTCTAGGCACACGCACTCCATCATCGATCACATCGTCGGTTTTCATATAATGGTCAAGAGCAAGTCTATCAACAATTTAAAAAAAAAACTCGACAATGCAAACGGTGAGTGAGCCACCGTCCACTACATATCCTTGTCCAGGAAAATTTGGGAAAATCTGAGTATTAATTAGTACGTTTCGTACGTATGCATACATCAAACCGTTTAGTATACTAACAAAATAAACAAAAAAGGTTTTTTTTTATGGTGGGAAAAAATCATCCAATGACAACCCCCGCTCTTGGGCGGAGCGGGAGATAGTGTCAGACTCTTACTGACTAAAAGACCCACCCTGTTCCTTTTAGCCTTCATACCGGGGCTCCAGCTGTTTTTCGAAACTAACCCTGGCCCCAGTAGGCTTCGACCCAGCTGGGTCCCTGCTGTTACTGACAACTCCATGAGGCACGCGGGAACAGTGAGCGCCGTCGATGACCTGGGCTTGATCCGGGCAGTTACCGGACGGCCGGACAGCGAGCTACCCATTGCTCACTGTCCGCAAGACCGCGCCTACGGTACATAAAAAAAAGGCTAATAACAATTAAAACTAAACATCGATATCATTGTTTCCCATCCCTATAGATTGGTACAGCTGAAATAATTCAAGTGCACAACAATAGCGATCGGAACTATGTCGCATTCGGAGATAAGTGCCGGAATCAGGCTTGTTATTCCCTTGTCAGTATATTGTTCGATGCTGACTGTGATCCCGGATGGTAGTGAGGCTAAATTACTGTTACTCTTGAGATCTTTTATGGGTATAAGCACACGTTATTTGTTTGAAAGGTTATTTATTTTTAATACTTTCCCTTAAAAGGAAACTTATCGGTCCACCTTGTGGGAGGCCTTCCAACGCTGCGTATTTCCGTACGCAGTATATATACAACATTAGTTTTTATGGTGAGAAAAAATCATCCAATGACAACCCCCGCTCTTGGGCGGAGCGAGAGATAGTGTCAGACCCTTACTGACTAAAAGACCCACCCCGTTCCTTCTAGCCTTCATACCGGGGCTCCAGCTGTTTTTCGAAACTAACCCTGGCCCCAGTAAGCTTCGACCCAGCTGGGTCCCTGCTGTTGCTGACAACTCCATGAGGCACGCGGGAACAGTGCGCGCCGTCGACGACTTGGGCTTGGTCCGGACAGTTACCGGACGGCCGGACAGCGAGCTACCCATTACTCACTGTCCGCAAGCCCGCGCCTATGGTGGATTAGTTTTATTATATGCGAAACCCGAAACACGCGTCTAGTATTTTTATGTAAAGAATCTATGTACAAAATTTCATATCTGTATCTTGAAGAATCACTAAGTCGTAAGCTTGTTATGTTACCTGGTTGTTCGCATAAGTACGTGGTCACCGGGCCATTCGAACTACTGAGGGGTGGTTTTGCATCTGCACCTATCTATGCGCCTAGTACCCGCTATGACCTGTAGTGACCTGTGTTGTACTTAGTGTCGGTGGTGTCCATTTTTAAATATTTTTGGGAAAAAATATACCGTGGTGTAAAGAATATTAGAATCGACTGATTCTGAACAAACTATGTTCATTATCATCATCATCAACAGCCTTTTCACTGCTATAGCTAAATGTTCCCACTGCTAGGACTCAGGCCTCCTCTCTAGGAGAGGGAATGTACCGTAATCCACCACGCGGGCCCAGTGCGGGTTGGTAAATGTCACATGTTTTCGAATTTTTGGTTCTAGGACATGAAGGACAATTATATTCAGGCTTCACATAAACCAAAAATTATGCTGTATACCTATAAGTACGAGTGAATAGGACATTTTGTTTCAGGAACTTCGAGAAACAATCCAGTTGTAGATAATAGCGCCAATCACAGCACCTACCCACTACTAAGTACATGTACACAGCTTTATTAGAAGGACACAAACCCAATGTTTTCCTTGTAATGTTATTTTAGGCCGTGGATACATAGCCGGGGTCGTCATTTGATTTCCTCTAATTACTAGCTTTGTCCAACCGCAATCTTGCACCAGACCTTGGGAGTGTTCAGCCGTAATTGAGTCTTGTCCAGTTATACGTATAGGCAAAGCTTTTCTTTCGATTTTTCCTTAAGTGAAAGTCTTGAGGTATTTTTTGTGTTGGTATTTTTTTGATACCAACACAAAAAACTCAAGACTCTGAGAGTCAGAGTCTGTTTACTTTACTCAAGAGTAGAAGGCAGAAAAAAGGCAATTATTTCAACAGTAATTTATATCTTCTATGCAAGTTCTTAGTACGATTGAAAACTTTATGATGACAATATTGATAGAATAAGTAATGTCATTTTATTTAAACATTAAAAATACCGGCACGGATCTAGCACTCAAGATCTTCTGAAGAAGCCAGCACTCAAGAGAATCTTGAGTGCTGGCTTGAACTTGAAATCGCGCAGACTTGAATGAGAAGTAAAGTATTGGGTCTCTTTAGTGGTATGAGGTGAGACGCGGGAGATGGGAGTACATTTTCGTAGTTACAGTGGTTGGCTTGACGATGTGTACGATGCGCAAATTGATCCTGACTCTTTCGACGAGCGCTCAAAATTCGTGCCGGTATTTGAACAAGAATTTATATATTAAAAAAAAATCATAGGGCTAAACTAAAACTGTGTCAACGGATTGGCAACATCGTACCGTTGTAAACAATGTTAACACAATTATTTTAACAAAATTATCCCATCACAGACTCTCGGAAGGACACGGTGGAGCACACAGTTGAGGTGTGCCCTGCTTGGGCGGTGCATCGCCGTGCCCTCGTGGGGGCGATCGGCGGCGGAGACCTCTCGCGCCGGGCCTTGGTTGAGGCCATGGTCCGGGGCGAGGAGGAGTGGCAGGCTTCTTCGAAGCAGTAATGCTCGCCATGGAGGAGGCCGACCGCATCGGGCAACAGTGTTCTCGCCGCCGCCACCGCCGGTATTCTGATCCCGATTTCCGGCCACCGTACGCGCGGGCTTGCGGACAGTGAGCAATGGGTAGCTCGCTGTCCGGCCGTCCGGTAACTGTCCGGATCAAGCCCATGTCATCGACGGCGCGCACTGTTCCCGCGCGCCTCAAGGAGTTGTCAGCAACAGCAGGGACCCAGCTGGGTCGAAGCCTACTGGGGCCAGGGTTATCCGAAAGGGAACTTGAGCCCCGGTATGAAAGCTAGAAGGAATGGGATGGGTCTTTTAGTCAGTAAGAGTCTGACACTATCTCCCGCTCCGCCCAAGAGCGGGGGTTGTCATTGGATGTTTTTTTCCCACCATAAAAAAAAGCACAGACTCTTGGGATAAATCGTATTCGTGAAACAAGCTTCATCGAAATCCGATCAGTGGTTCGAGCGTGAAGAAGTAACAAACATACACGCACACACTCACAAACTTACGCCTTTATAAATTAGTGTGATGTAATAATTTCAAACTAAGTACTTGATCTCTTAAAGTTGACAATCAACGCATTTCACGTGGACCTTTTTTTTCTTTCTGATTTAAATTCTGCATCATTCTCGACCAGAGCGTCATTTCATCACCAACTAGAGTTTTCTTTGCTCCCAACAGACCAACCATTTTTAATAAATATGATCCGCTCCGGCTCTGCACAGGCCCAAATTAAATACACAAACCTTTGTCGTTGGTTGTTGTTGTATTAGTGAAAACTACATCAAAACCCGTTGTGTGGTCTAGGAGAAAATAGCGGATAAAAGCGGCTTTATTTTATATCATGTTCAGACAATGAGCTTGCGGGATTAGTACTGGTGTACATCATTCTTTTTAACCCGTATTGTCCCAGTGCTGGAAAAAGCTTCCTTCCATTCCTTCCAACGATCATGATTCCTCGCTACCTCTCTCCAATTCTTAATGAATACATCTAAGTCCTCCGAGTACCTTCTTCGTAGTCTGCCGCGGTCCCATGATTCTGTGTCTGGGCATTACACAAGCGGCAGACGTATCCTGCTCAGTTCCATTTAAATTGGGCAGCTTCAAGTTCCACCAAATAGCCTCTCACCAAACAAATTCTTACAAGCTAAATCCAGGAGCTATTAATAAAACACCGTGTAAAACCAATTAGATTTTTTAAATCAGTTAATTAAAAGACAGTTAGAGAAAGTACCTACTAAGTACCGATCTATTTCAGTGTCTGTCTTGACTGTTTTAGTTAGCCGCTTTATATTCAGTTAGCATCTAACCTACTAACAGTCCACCACTGAAGTATTTTTCATTGGTCATGAACTCAGCATCATTCTCCACCACAGTGTCATTTCATCAACAGCTAACGTTCTCTTGATTCCCTCAAGGAACATATCAACGAAGCAAAATTATTAACAACAGTGAGCCTTGGGGATTGGCACGGGTGTACATTTAAATAATTAATGTGGCAAATAGCCGAGGTTGGTGGCCGCGGTCAACGGTTAATAGCCATTGAGAGACGAAGGACCACCAAGGACTTAGTTTATTGAGCCAATTTCGGTACATTTGTTACTCTGTGGCGGCTACAAATCGAGACGGCAAAGCAACTCGTGGTGATTTCTTCTTGTTTCGTTTGAAAAACGTTGTTTTATTAAAACCTTTGCGAGTGTGTTGGTTTTTGTTTGGGTGACCTGTGTGTCTTTGGGCCGGTATTCTTTAAATGAAGCTGAAATTTTGTTTTTCTTTTATGCTATTATTAATTTTGGTATGGGCTATATGCTTCAGTATCTACTATTAGAGATATAATAAAAAAAATTTTACAAAAAAAAATATAACCGACTTTAATGTTTAAAAAACACTGAAAAGTATAAAATAACTTTAATTTCGGAAGTCGGTGTTTCTATCATAGTTTTGTCTCTTCGTTATTTAATACCGACTTCCGGAATTAATGAAAAAAATATGAAGAAAATTAAATACGGTGCATATGTAAAATTAATTATTTATTGGAACTTTAGATAAGATGTGTTAACTTCCAAAATTCCTCAACTTTGTAACTTTGCACAGCTCAATTTGTGAAATAAAGACGTGCAAGTGCTTTAAATCACAATAATATTCTGAAGGCGAAAGTTCATGAGTGTATATGTTTGTTTTGGAAATTGGCAAACCGGTAGCCAATAGCCTGGGAATAGCACATAGAATACTTTTTAACTGCTAGAACTAGCGAAAAATTGTCAAACCCTTCGAAATCTTTACGTTGCAAATTAATTATGGCAACTCACAAAGAAGGAACAGTAAAGTGATGAAGAAGTTTGGAGATATGCGGAACAGAGAGTAAAGTCCCACATATCTCCATTGGAAAGGGAGGATCCTCCAACCAGACGGGTGTTATGTCTGGTGAGCAAGCTGTCCTACACATTCGTATCACGTGGAGAGCTTTACAAAGTGGATACAATGACTTAAAATTATCAATAATCATTACCGGTTGGTAACCCTGTTTTGAAAATAAAACGAACAAAAAATTAAATTCATCTTTTATTTTTATTATTAATAGATAAATATTATTATTGTACATATTTTTCCTAGATTTTAGTCTTTATTCCATTCGTTTGTCTTTTATTTGATTTTTATTAATTTTAGACTTTATATCAAAGTAGGTAATTGTTGCTTGGGGAGGCCTATGCCCAACAGTGGAAGTCTTTCGGCAGAAATGATGATGATGAGGTAATTGTTGCATATTTAATACAGTTGTTATTTTTGTAAGACATCGCATGCAAACCTATAAGAAAATATAATAACATCAACTCTATCTGGGTAATGTTCTTATAGAAAACATTTTTTTTTAATACAATCGTAGGTAGGTAGGGTAGGTAGGTATAAAATAAAATAAAAAAATTGTAAGACTAAAAATATTTTCTGTCGTTTCTGCTTACCCCCCTCCCTCCTCAAAAGGGGCTCACATTTGAATGTCACTCATTATATGAACAATAAAATACTCTACAATGTTTACCATTAATATTTTAATCGGTTTGGATAGTGTCGACCAGATTTATTCATTCGTGCCCTAGTTTCAAGTCCAGTTCTAGCATCACCATACATTTACGGAAGGCCAGTGCGCAGCAGTGGACTTCTATGGACTGAATAAAAGTTGGTTACTTCCGTGTCCAAGAAAATAACAAGTAGGGATAGTAGATACGGTCAAACGGTTTAAGTAAGAACGCAGGGGTAAATAGGAACCTTACCGGACACGGTTGTTCCAAGAGGTTCCTGAATTGGATTTAGCGTGAAAAAACGCCCGTGTGTCATAATTGTGCGGATCGCCTGGCAGACACGGTGGAGCATACGGTAGAGGTCAGTCCATCTTGGGCAGAGCATCGCCGTGTTTTTGTGGAGGTGATTGGAAGCGGAGACCTCTTGAGTCCAGCCCTGGTTTAGACCATGGTGTGGAGTGATAGAGAATGGGAGCGGTTACCCCATTCCGCGAAGCAGTAATGCAAGTAAAGGAGGTGACCAAAATCGTGAGGCAGATACAGGCCTCACATAAATAGGAGTGAACATAAAATAAAATTATAGAAAGCATTTAAGTACGTACTCCTATTTATTCACTAATTGTAATAAAAGGTAACTTTTATAATATAGGAATCAATAAAAATAAAGTGAAAATTCTAATTAAAATTTTGTTCCTATTTGCCCCTGCATTCCTATTCACCCCGTTTGGTGAACATACATAGTCTTGTTTTAAAAGGAGGAACAAATTCTCACCTTTATGTTAAAAAGAAACTTATTTTCTGTATGATGAATGTATACACGAGGTATACCTCGTGTATACATTATACATACAGATAGCGGAGTGATATTTATTAATACGGTCCCGTTTTTACCCTTTGGTACGGAATTCTAAAAAAATTATAATAAATTTATAATATTTTGCAAATATACTGTGACTTTGTAAAATAACCAATTTTTATTGCTTGTACCTCGTGTTAGTCATCTTTAGACTACTTAAATTTAAGGAAGTAATAAATCTTTTTAAATTATCTACTTATTGGCATTATCGCAAACAAAGATTATGAAATTTATGTAGTTTTTTCATGTCAATATAATTTATTATTTAAAATATGTTCACGTGTATGTTTCGGGATTACCCCATTTTTTGGTCTGACTGAACTCGTGAGCGGTTGATATGGAGGTCATGCAGAACATCAATTTATGCAGCACAGGTTACTGTTAGCGGATTCAGAGTAGAGAATGCAAACCGGTTAAACCGAAAAACCGGTTCTTCGGCATGTTTTTAATTAGTAAAAAAAAAACAGGATTTTATTTTCAAGTACCTACCAGGCCTTAGTGTCAGTCGTAGGTTTGTTTATCGTACCATAGATAGCCACACCAACTGTACACTTCTTCTGCTCACGATCATAAAAGATCCAGGCCGGCCGTGTGTTATGAGAACTCAACAGGCAGTGAATGCTGTCAGGGCCAAAATTAAAATCTCTTATGGACACAAAAAATCTTATTCGTAAATCGTAGATGAAATACCCACCCGCTAGATCACTATCGCGTTTCATGAGATACTTATCAAACGTATTGCTGTATGGGTGTGAGACGTGGACAGTCACAAAAGACATCTCGCAAAAACTTCAGGTCGTTATCAACCGCCTTCTCGGTATTTACTGGCCCGAGAAAATCACCGATGTGGATGTGTGGGGACGCTGCGGTGAAACCTCAATTGACCAACAGATTAAACACCGCAAACGGTACTAGATCGGGCACACGCTCCGAAGGGATTCTGAATATATACCAAGGCAAGTCTTAGACAGGAATCCTCAAGGAAAACGAAAACGTGGTCGCCCTAAGAAGACTTGGCGACGAACGGTCATCGTAGAGGCGAAGAACATAGAGAATATCTGGAACGGAATGAAATGCAAAGCTCAAGACCAATCGAAATGGCGGGGCACTATGGCCGCCCTCTGCCCCATCAAGGGGACACAGGAACTTAAGTCAGCGGATTCCCACCCACGTGATTGTAAAACATTGTCTAAGGGATCATACTCCCGAGATAAAAAACATATATACGGTCGAATTGAGAACCTCCTCCTTTTTTGAAGTCAGTTAAAAAGTATTCTATGTGCTATTCCCAGGCTATTGGCTACCGGTTTGCCAATTTCCAAAACAAACATATACACTCATGAACTTTCGCCTTCATATTATTAGTGTGATTCAAAGCACTTAAACACGTCTTTATTTCACAAATTGGGGTTTGCAAGGTTACAAAGTTGAGGAATTTGAAGTTGTCCGGTAAGGTTCCTATTTACCCCTGCGTTCCTACTTACCCCGTTTGACCGTACGTAGGCGCGGGCTTGCGGACAGTGAGCAATGGGTAGCTCGCTGTCCGAGCTCGCGGACCAAGCCCAAGTCGTCGATGGCACGCGCTGTTTCCGCGCGCCTCAAGGAGTTGTCAGCAACAGCAGGGGCCCAGCCGGGTCGAAGCCTACTAGGGCCAGGGTTATCCGAAAGGGCGCTCGAGCCCCGGTATGAAGGCTTGAAGGAACGGAATAGGTTTTTTAGTCAGTAAGAGTCTGACACTATCTCCCGCTCCGCCCAAGAGCGGGGGTTGTCATTGGATGATTCTTCCCATCGAAAAAAAAAAATCCGTATCTACTATGCTACTTGTTATTTTCTTGGACACGGAAGTAATCAACTTTTATTCAGTCCATAGAAGTCCACTGCTGTGCACTGGCCTTCCGTAAATGTATGGTGATGCTAGAACTGGACTTGAAACTAGGGCACGAATGAATAAATCTGGTCGACACTATCCAAACCGATTAAAATATTAATGGTAAAAATTGTAGAGTATTTTAGGGGGGTAAGCAGAAACGACAGAAAATATTTTTAGTCTTACAATTTTTTATTTTTATTTTATACCTATACCTACCTATGATTGTATTACAAAAAAAATGTTTTCTATAAGAACATTACCCAGATAGAGTTGATGTTATTATATTTTCTTATAGGTTTGCATGCGATGTCTTACAAAAATAACAACTGTATTAAATATGCGACAATTAACTCATCATCATTATTTCAGCCGAAAAACGTCCACTGTTGGGCATAGGCCTCCCCAAGCAACAATTACCTACTTTGATATAAAGTCTAAAATTAATAAAATTATGTACAATAATAATACATTATAAAAATAAAAGATGAATTTAATTTTTTGTTCGTTTTATTTTCAAAACAGGTTTACCACCCGGTAATGATTATTGATAATTCTAAGTATCCACTTTGTAATATATTTTTTTATATAGGTACAACCCGAGCGCATTAACATGGCTCGAAAACAGTTGCCACATTGATAACTTGAAAATAGTTTGTATTGTCACGTTTATAACATTGTAAATTCGTAAAATAAAGTAATATGTCATGAGAAACTGCGCAAAATAAATGTTGATATTTAAAAAACAAAACAAAATTAAATGCACTCAATACTTCAAACGTCATTCATCAGGTGCCATATTAATGCGCACGGGTTGTAAATTGGTTGTTTTTGTTGTCATGGCATCTTAGTCAAATGGAGTTCCATTTAACGTGCTTAAGATAAAGGGTTAAATCATCGAGAAAAATTTAGTATAATCAATTACTGTAAATATTCAGCTGTATTAAGGAAGATTAAAAGTCAGACCTTGCCCAAGAAAGACGACAGATGACGACGATTTATAACACCATTAATCGTAATAATTTCTTTAATAAATTAGCCCTTGTACTGGCAACACCTGTTTTTAATAGCGTTATAAAGTGCCTTGATTATCTTCGAAGATTGTGCCGTGTTTACCGGCAGATAATAAACTACCGCGTCCTGCGATTTAATACGGTTTTTAAGCGAACGAAATTATTAGATACACGTCCGAACGGTGTTACAAAAACCCTTGGAGGCACAACTGGTTGCGCTGCCATAGTGTCCCGGTGAAATACAATCCTAAGCTACCAAAGTAGACACCATACAGACACCAGAGTCGCCACACGTCCGAGCTGATCGCGCCATAATTGGTTGCGCAACCAAACGAAAACCAGGTGAGTAACTCTCTATAGAACTGTATACATTTTGTTGGTAGCGGCGATTGGTCGCGCCGCCATGGTGTCCCGATGAAATACAATCCTAAGCTACTAAACTAGACACCATACAGACACCAGAGTCACCACACGTCCGAGCTGGTCGCGCTAATTGGTTGCGCAACCAAACGGACACCAGGTAACTCTCTATAGAACTGTATACATTTTGTTGGTAGCGGCGACTGGTCGCGCCGCCATGGTGTCCCGATGAAATGCAATCCTAAGCTACTAAACTAGACACCATACAGACACCAGAGTCACCACACGTCCGAGCTGGTCGCGCTAATTGGTTACGCAACCAAACGGACACCAGGTAACTCTCTATAGAACTGTATACATTTTGTTGGTAGCGGCGACTGGTCGCGCCGCCATGGTGTCTCGATGAAATATAGCCCTTAAGGTAGAACTACACTGCACACACGTGTGCTACACACGCCGATCTGGGCGCGTCGGTCTCCATACATTTTATAAGGAAACTAGATTTGTAGAGCTTACTTGATCCACGCCACGCGACGTTGTTCTACGTACAAATCAGGGCTCCAAGTCTGCTATTACAATAGTGTCACAATGGTCTATTATTGGTGTCATAATTGTCGATTTTGACAAGTTTGGTAATCTACTAATATAATGGTGCCATTATGACTTTCCAATGGTCAACCACTGACACTCTATTGAAAGAAGTGACATAGAATGATAATCTCGTACATATTGACAAATGAATATTTGACGTTTGCGGTAATCTGCTAAAACTTTGACAGTTTATTTGATCAGTGTTTTACCATTAGAACGTTATTGTGCAGTTATTGGTTTTAATATGCTCAAAATTATCATTCTACCACAATTCTATTACAAGGCCAGTGACCGATCAATGATCGATCATTATGAATTAACAGATTACAAACTTTTAGCAAAATGACAATGGGATCGTGTTGGAAAGACGAATTTATAAAAATAGCAGACTTGGGGCCCAGGTGAGTAACTCTCTATAGAACTGTATACATTTTGTTGGTAGCGGCGACTGGTCGCGCCGCCATGATGTCTCGATGAAATATAGCCCTTAAGGTAGAACTACACTGCGCATACGTGTGCTACATACGCCGATCTGGGCGCGTCGGTCTCCATACATTTTATAAGGAAACTAGATTTGTAGAGCTTACTTGATCCACGCCACGCGACGTCGTTCTATGTACAAATCAGGCGTGTTATACGTGTGCTTCGGTCTAATATAGTTCTAGCTTTATATTCATAGTGTTTTTCGCGAATCGAGTCAATCAATTTGGCAGTTATTATCTGTCCGTTGTCATGGTAATTGAATTAAAGTGGAGGGTGTTTCCTTCAAAGGGACTCAGAATATAGGGCTTTTATTTGAAGACGAGATTTTTATATATTAGATAGACCTTTTAATTTAGGCTTCAAATTAAAGGTATATCTAATATATAAAAATCTCGTGTCAAGTGTTTGCAATCGAACTCCTAAGCGACTTGACCGATTTTTATGATTTTTTTGTGTAGTTAGTTAGTTGGTAGGTCTGAAATCAGAAATCAGAAACGTTTATTTCAAATAGACCAGTTACCAGAACAACGTTTGCCTAGTCAGCCAGTTATTATATAATATTTCACAACTTTCCATATTTATATGGCCGAGTCGGGCGTCTTTTTGGCCTCGCACAGATTTCAATGTTATTTTTCCACATGTATTATTTTATTTCTACTATATGTGTGATGTATATACGAATAAACGTTTTGTTTTCCACACAACGCTGTGTAATCCCAAACTAAGCAGAGCTCGTGCCATGAGTACTAGTACAACTGATAAAAATCATCATCATCATCAATTCAGCTGAAAGACGTCTACTGTTGGACATAGGTTTCCTCCAAGTGTCGCCATATTGTCCGGTCCCGTGCTCTCGCATCCATCGGTTTCCCGCAACCTTCATCAGATCATCGGTCCACCTTGTAGGAGGCCCTCCAACGCTGTGACGTCCTGTACGTGGTCGCCACTCCAGAACCTTTCGGTCCCAACGGCCATCTTTTCTGCAAGCAATGTGCCCTGCCCATTGCCATTTAAGTTTGGCAATTCTTCGTGCTAAAAAAAGGAATAACCAATAAAAAACAAAACTTATTAATTTTCTCCCATTCTGAAACCTTTCTTAAAACTCCCAAATCCTTTTATGAGCCACTGTCTCTTTAGCAACGACAGCAACCTCCTTTTCGGCATACATAGCACGTCTCGATTGCTTAACCACGTGAATTTATGAAACAATCCGAGTAATGTATATAAAGTATTAGAGATCACTATCACGTACACACTTTATTAGGCCTATAACGTACTGAGTGGATTTTATTGTACCAACATGTAAAATAGGCCGGTACAGTCGGCCGCAAAGACACGTGCCTAATATCGACAAAAATTTGTACACCCCTACTTTTTAATTAGTACACAAAAAAATGGGGCTCTATCTGTACCCGTTACTAATCATATTTTTGTAGTCAAAAGTAGAAAAAACCGAAATACTAAAATTTACTACGAAAAGGTAAATTCATCATAGAATCAATCAAACATAACAATTGCTAGTAGAAAATACTGCGGGCAGTGTTTTTCCTTAATAATTGTCACTTATTTATTCATTAATCAATAGCCTGCTCAATATTTCCATAAATTGAGTGACATTTTGGGACATAAACCAACGCTAATAACTTTGCTGTTTATAAATATTATTTAATGATATTTTACTTATAAAATTACAAGGGCTTTTCTAATAAGCCCTTGAAGTATGTGTACTAATTAAAAATAGTGGTGTATTTATTTATTTATGTACAGATATGGAAATAGAAAAAGGTAATCTTTATAAAAATCTCGTGGCATAGTGTTTGATCTCGAACTCCTGCTAAACGGCTTGACCAACTTTCATGAAATAGTTTTCTTTCTTTCTTGTATTTGGAAGGTCAGAGAATATGTCGTGACTATTTTTTATCTATCGTGACAGTAAATCCCTTCTTTGAGGAGTGGCTAGAGAGACGTCATGGTGTCCTCAACTTTCGAGTGACGCAGGTCCGGAATCCGGGAGGTTCCTGCACCTGATTCATTTGGCAGGAGCACTGCCGTATGAGCCGTGGGAGCGATGGGTGGCAGCGACTTGTCGCGCCCGGACGTGATTCAGAGCATGGTCCAGAGCGAGGTGGAATGGGCGCTAGCGACTCTTTCTGCGAAGCAGTAAAGCCAGCGATGCAGCCGCACACGTGAGGGAACCGAAGTTTTCACGCCCCAGTTGCCGTGTCCCTGAACCCGACTTCCAGCCACCGTAGGCGTGACCTTGCGGACGACAAACAATGGATAGCTCACCATCCAGCCGTCCGGTTACTGCCCTGACCGAGCCCGAGTGATCGATGGCGCGTAGTGTTCCATGCGCACCTCAAAGAGATGTCAACAAAACTGTAGGAGCGTAACAGGGCCGAGGCCTACGTGGCCCATAGGCCTAAGTGCTCGAGTAGCTAATAGCTTCAATGTCTAGTCGCTATAGTTATCGGCACGGATCTTGAGCGCTCGGCGTCAGAGTGGGGATCACTTTGCGCATTCCATACATTGGCGAGCCAATTGTCGACGTTGTTAGATACATGCAGCAAGCGCAGGGAACGAATCACGAGTGACGTCTATGACACGATGGCGCGGTGAGTCAATCACTGACATTCCCCGTCCCCGCGTCTCACGTCGCACCTCTAAAGAGACCGAATATTTGACTTCTGCGCAACTTGAAGCCAGCGCTCAAGATCCGTGCCGGTATCTATACCTGCAAGCCGATTCCGTTGTCTACGAACTACAATACACCTACCGAAATACAATTGATACATAAAGGAACAAAGTTTGCAGACAATAGAAAAATATATCTTTCTGAGGCTGACTGTACGTAATGCTTCCAATGTTTTTTCAACTGATTCTGTTTAAGTTCAAAGGGAATGGAAATATTATTTAGAAGTAATATTGAGGGTCTCGTTGTTAAGTGGGTTATGTTTTTGTGGAATCAAATATTAAAATATTTAACATATGGTTGTAGGTAAATAAGCTGAATAAGGCGGCTATTTTAATCAATTTCCAGCAAATCTTATTCATAGAAGTTTAGACTTTATTTACATATAAATAAGGATTGTTTGACTTTATTAAGAGTGATCAAATCGAATATTATAATTCCTTAATTATATCTATACATACAGCTTTTTTGTGATTATGGTATTATTATATCTTGTGGATATTACCTAGGTTTCTATTAAAATTTAATATAATTTAAAATTTAACCAATATAGACCTCCGTAAATCTGCTATTTTACATGAATTTTGAATTTTCCTTTTTTTTTATTTATTTGACTTGTAAAATTAAAAAAAACTATATATAATTCCAGAAACCGAATTTAATCGAGATTTTGGATGATGAAATGTTTTTTTCCAGAAAACAAAAAAAAAAAACACGTAGGTATTTCCTGGAACAAGTTATGTGAAATATTCAAATTAGTGATGGAATTACCAAATGCCAGCAGAGTGTTAAGCTTTATCTCTCTTTTAACGCGTTGTTTCCTTATCAAACATTGCGTTGGATGAAACAACAAGCTTTTAAATCTTGCTCACATTAATAGACGGCTCGGTAAGAACCCTCTTAAACCATTGATGTCGATCTTTCTAAAACTGTCAAAGTTTAAGTTGACAATAATAAGTTTAGTTTTTGTTTAAACTTACTTGTTTTATTGCTGAGCCTGGGAGGCTTAGACCTTTTTGGCCCTGTTTTTTTTCACTTTTATTTATTTTTTACGTTCAGGCCAATTTGAACACAAATAGCTCACGAAGTTAGTTATGGCGTATTCTCTTTCCAAAAGAGGATACTTGAGTTTTAGCAGTGAGAAAATTATAAGAATCATTTTGTTTTTTTTTAATACCTTATATTGTGTCCCAGTGATCAAAGTCCTCCCCCTAAAGCCTGCAATACACGTTGGCCGAGCGTTGCCGAGTGAAGGCCAATACCAACATCTAGACAGTATATTTGCCTTATCTTGCCATCGCTCGGTGTCGCTCACCTAGTTGGTTCAGTAGACATGCGCCAATCAAAGCAAATGTGCGCCAACGTGTATAGACCTCATTTGAGAGAAGAAGTGCGCAAGTTCAACTCGCATTTGGCTGGTATTTTTTATTGAACAACCTCGAAAATTCAAATATACCAGTAAATGCCATCATCATCATTATTTCAGACGAAAGACGTCGACTGTTGGACATAGGCCTCCCCCAAGTGTCGCCATAATGACCGGTCCTGTGTGTGCATTCATTGGGTTCCCTAGACACTCACCAGATCATTGGTTCATCTTGTAGGAGGCCTTCCAACGCTGCGTTTTCCGTTACGTGGTTGCAACTCCAGAACCTTTCGTCTACATTGACCATCGGTTCTGCGAGCAATGTGCCACTTAAGTTTGGAGATTCTTCGGTACTACTCGTAGTAAATGCCAATGTAAATGTAATTTTCCTGAAATAAATGCTTTGACTACGAGGTACAACTTACCTACTGATGTAATTTTGCTGCACTAGAATCCCTAATGAAAGCTGCTATTCTTAATTAAGCAGAATTGTTTCAACAACTCATATAGACGGAGAGTTAAATAAGAAGAAATAACTGAGATACAGTTGAGTTGAGTACCTACCTATCTTTATTAAATTCGAAAAGGTATTTGTATACCTGTCTTTATACTAAGCTTTATTTATTACAAGTTTTATTTACGACAAGCCCAGCGCTTCACTCGCGTAGGTACAAAATATATAGCTTATGACACTCAAGAATAAAACAGCTTTCTATCAATTAAAAAAAATTTTGCAATCAGACTAGTACTTTCAGAGATTACCTCCTACAAACAAAAAAAAAAAAAATACTAATCTACTTTTTTATTATTACCCGACTGCAAGAAGGGTTATGTTTTTCGCGCGTATCTTGTATGTTTGTATGTATGTAATATTTTTATTACCTCATATCTTCCAAACCGCTGAACAGATTTTTATAATTAACATATCGTTAGATTCGTCTTGATAACCCAAGTGTTCTTAGATAGGTGACGTTTAAAAAAAAAAACAACATATCGACTGTGAGATGCTATATGTTATATAAAATAATCTAGACTAAAATCATTCTATCTAATGTGGGTCCCGACTGTTGCTGAACTGTGGACTGAACTTGTTTATTATTCTTTTCAGTTTTTATTTAAAGTATTTTTTTACGCAGTCGGGTTATTTTATTTTTAAAATATTAGTGTAGACCAGCTTTTGCCGACAGCTTCACCCGCGTAAGTACATAAAATATAGCCTATGTCACTCAAGCAAAAAATAGCTTTCTATCAATGAAAATATTTTTGCAATCGGACCAGTACTTTCAGAGATTACATACTACAAACAAAACAAAAAAAAAACTTAACCTCTTTATAATATCAGTGTAGATGAGCAATGGGTAGGTCACCGTCCGGTGAGGACCGACACCAAGTCGTTAGTTGCGCGTATAGTATTCCACGCACACCTCTAAGCCAAATCGACCCGATTTTTTTTAAAGATACCATCGCCCTGTAACACTAAAGGCAACTGAAAGACACAAGTGGATTTTAGTCAGAAAAAATCTGACATGCTTACCTCCAGTCTGCAGCGGGAGATATTATTAGACGATTTCATCATCATCATCAGACTTTTTAATGTCCCCTCTGCTGGGACTCAGGCCTGTTCTGGAGGAGAAGAAAAGGGCCGTAATCCCCCACGCGGGCCCAGTGCGGATTGGTGGTTGTCACATGTCTTCGAATTTTTGGTTCTAGAACATGTCGGTTTCCTCACAAGGTTTTCCTTCACCGTTTTGAGGGCAGTGGTAATGAAATAAATTACACAAAATAATGCGTCTGGCTGGGTTTGAACCCGCGACCTATAACCCGTAAGTCGGAGCCATTACCACTCGGCCACCACTGCTCTTAGACGATTTACCTCCTCAAAAAAAGATATCAAAACACGTCATAATTATGACTTGGCATTACATTGAAAACTTAATATGACTTGTAACGTGCTATAATAACTATTATAATTTATTACCCTAAATAAATTATACTGTATATTCAATTACATAGGAGATTTATTAGAGTTTCAAAGTCAAAGGTGTAATATTTTTGCGTAGTGAAGACTTATTGCGCTTAAGCTAAATTAACGTGTCGTAAAACTATTTTAAATAAATTGTAGGTTTTGCACCTGGGTATATAATTTTGTTAAATGTTACTATGGTTTTAAATAATATTTTTAGATATACAGGTTGTACCTATAGGTAAATCACTAACATCTAATTTTTAAGTGAAATATGTAACAGTTGGACCTATGTCCAGCCCTATGGCTCCCCCAAATAACACCACATCTACTCAACTTGCACCAATAAACTTTAGGGTGTTTTTAATATCATGCGGTTTTGATCACGCGGGATTGATCCACGCGTATAACCCCCGCGAATGTCCATTTCATACAATTATTTATTGTAATGCGTGGAATACACACTGAACGCGGGTCGCGTTTTTTTGAATTTTGAAATTTTCTGCATGCGGAGCAAACCCGCTTAGGTGATATTAAAAACACCCTTACAATTATTTTTATTATATCATACGAGTATGTTATTTCCTTGCCTTTGTTCTATTTTACTTGGGGTTATTATTATTTATTAAATGATATTAAAATACCCATAGAAACGCATCCATGGCGATGTAACGCTTAAAATACTTAATTATGATATTATAAAAATAATTTAAGTATAAATTATAAACTCGACCTTGTTCAATAATTTGAGCCGCTTTGATTTTTTAACCGACTTTTAAAAAAGTAGGGAGGTTCTCAATTCGGATGTTTGTACTTTTTTATGTCTGTTCGTGCATAACATCGTCACTTGCCAACCGATTTGAAAAATTATTTTTTTGTTGGAAAGGGTATACTTTCCAAATGGTCCCATAGTCACCATGTTGGGATCTGATGATGGAGTCTTGGCGAAATCGAGGAAAATTCTCAAATATTAAAGGCAACCATATAGTTATTTTGGTATTTTCATCAAGGACTTAAGCATTTACAGTCAAAAAGTGACATTTGATGAAGTGGAACTGGTGAAGTAGACCAAAAATGGTCAACGGAAATTCATACTCACACAGATATAGAACATAGTTATACGACTATGACAATACAAATAAATGAATGGTTCTGAATAGTTACCTATGTTGAAAATGATATCATCGAAGTGACCTGATGATGATGGAGCCAGAAGATAGGCACCGGAACTCCGTAATTGATCAATGTATCCTAGCAGTGTTTGGGCTTATATATAGAATTGTTATGAGATGCACTTTTGCTTCAAGGTACTGATGGAGCCGGAAGGTGAAAGGTAGACACGGGAACTTCATAACAAAACATTGTATCCAAGTAGGGTTTTAGTAACTTAATTGAAATTGTCATGAGAAAAAGGTACTCTGGCTGTAAGTGAATTGTAACTAAAAAGTGTGAAATAAAAAGCTCGTGTCGAAGTCGGTGTTAAATACAAATAAACAATACCGAGAAACACCGACTTCCGAAATTAAAATTATTTTGATTGTTTTAGTGTTTTTTTAGTGAAGTTGGTTATTTATTTATTTTTTTTTGGTAAAAAGCTTTTTGTTCAAATATATTCTCTGATAGCACTATATTATTTGTAATTCGTATAGTTTGGGGTAAACTTTAGGAGGAAGGCCTAGCACACGGCACGTCTTCGTTATGAAAGTGGGTCTTGATAATTAATAATAATTTTAATTAATAATGTTATTGTTTCCAAAAATAATACAAGACCTTAAAATTAATACACCCTATATGTTGATTCTCATTAAACTGGACAAGCATCAATTATAATTTTACGAGCAGAAATAAAACGCCGAACCAAAGAAAATATGTTTACCCACATAAAAAAAAAAATATACACTACACTACGATTCAAAACAAAAACGTATTACATAAATACGGCCCAATTCCGGGTGCAAAACAAACGTTCCATACAATTGACACAACGTACTTTTACGTACTAAACCAATCGTAAAATGTTTATTTCTGTCGCTTGTTAGGGGTCCCATGTGTGAGCATTTCTCACGGCTTTTTTCCTGTCTACATGGTAACAGGCGTTTTAATACGGAATTGTGAGTCGCCCAGCGCTTTGATGTTTGATGTCATAAAATACGAGTTCAACGTATATCTGCGTTTGTTTTTGCGTTTCCTGTTAGAGATTTTCAGACAGGTGATAATAGCGCCATCTGTTTTTTTTTTTAATTATACAGTAAATTTTTTAGTTTTTTTTTTTTTTAAATTATACTGTTATTATTAGTAAAACAATGGTAACCTCTCAGAACTATGTTACTAACATTATAAATAACAATTTTTGATAACTTTTAAAAATTTACCATATTTTAATTTATCAGATTTTCATACAAAAATAAAAATATTCAAAAGGTTTGTTTTTGGTAAATGAATTATGTTTTATAAAAAGTCATAGAACGAAAGTTGTTGTTTATGAAATTAGTATTACAGTCCTGCTAGGTTGTTAGTGTTTTACAAACAACCTTGTATAAACTTGTGCTTGACTGCGATCTCACCTGATGGTAAGCCGGAAGGCAATCATTGGTGATGAGGCGCACTAATTTATTAAAATCCTATTAAGGGGCCGGCGACGGATGAATTTCCATACAAACGTAATACCACGCTCATTTGCAGTTGGAGCATATTTACAACATATTATGATGATATTCGGTTATAGACAATATTTATCTAGGTTTCTATGTCTTTCTTTAATAAAAAAAAAAAAAACAAAAAGAAATTTAAGCGAATTGTATTTCGCACTTTTTTACAGCGTAAATGGCAAAACATGCCATTTGGCTTTTCCTGTATTAAAAATAACAATATTTCTAATATTCTCGACGTAGGAACCTAGATAAATATTGTCTATAACCGAATATCATCATAATATCTTGGAAATGTGCTCCAACTGTAAATGAGCGTGGTATTACGTTTGTATGGAAATTCATCTGTCACCGGCCCCTTAACTTAGGCTTGAAGACACCTAAATTATAATATAGACACTGACTGATTAACATATCACAGCACAGCCAAAACTACTAAGACTAGGAGCGTGAAAATTTGCACAAGAACTTCTTTTATGACGTTTGAAAGCACTAGGAGACGATTTTCCAAGATTCACCCCCTAAAGGGGAGAAACTGGGGTCCAAAGTTTGTATGGAGAAGCAAATTTTCACGAGGACGAAGCCTCCGAAGCTAGTCTAGATACATGCCAACAGAACCAATGACAGAAACCCCAACAGTTCATTTATGAGTTGGCATAAAATATACATTCCCAGTTATCTAGGGAGTTGAATCTCAACGAAACAAATGACAGTGTCAACATGGCGACTCCCGTTCATTTTGTGTTGTGCACCTTTTATTTTTCATTGCATCCCGCCACCGAGCTGCGGAGGGTAGCGGGCGGCTGAGGCCACGAAAATTGAGGTTTTGAAATGGATACTAACTATGTAATATTATTTTTAGTACCTATATGCGAAACCAGAATATAGTTTGTTTAGAATCAGTAACTGAATCGATTCCAAAATTTTTTACAGCGTGTTATATTTTTTTCCGAAAATATTTAAAAAATTGCACAAGTTGGACACCACCGACATTTAGTACAATACAGGTCACGGCAGGTTATAGCGGACATCAGACACTAGCACACAGCTGGATGCGGGAGTAAAACCACCCCTCAGTCGCCCTGGGCCTCAAGTCTGCTATTACAATAGTGTCAGAATGGTCTATCATTGATGTCATAATTGTCGATTTTGACAAGTTTGGTAATCTACTAATATAATGGCGTCATCATGACTTTCCAATGGTCAACCACTGACACTCATTGAAAGAAGTGGCATAAAATGGTAATCTCGTACATTTTGACAAATGAATATTTGACGTTTGCGGTAATCTGCTAAAACTTTGACAGTTTATTTGATCAGTGTTCTACCATTAGAACGTTATTGTGCAGTTATTGGTTTTAATATGCTCGAAATTATCATTCTATCACGATTCTATTACAAGACCATTGACCGATCAATGATCGATCATTATGAATTAGCAGATTACAAACTTTTAGCAACATGACAATGGGATCGTGTTGGAATGACGAATTTATAAAAATAGCAGACTCAGGCCCCTGGTGGTTCGATGATCTTGTATTAGTGCGGCCAATCAGATAACACAACAGGTTTATAACTTCGTGATTTTTCAACGTACAGTTAGGAAATTTTGTACACAGATTCTTTACATAAAAATACGTGTGTTTTGGGGTTTCGCATAAATACTAAAATTAATGTTATATAGGAACGCCAAGTCATTGGATGACTTCCCATATATTTTATGTCTTATATGAATTTTATTAGTCATGTATTGGATGAGAACAATATGTAAGTAGTACACCATGAACTTCGACTTCGACTCTCGAATGGCTTTTGAAAATATTAAATCAAACATCATTGCACTATGAAAAGAAGTTAAAATAAAAAAAATGGCATTGCTACTATCTGTGTCAACTATCACTAAGGAAAATTTATATAATCACTTATCAGTGTCTCGCTAATTAGATAAATTTCAACTGGTCATTATAATGACGCCGGTCATTAATTTTCCGGTGCGCGGTCGCCACTCTAGAAACTTTGGTTTCTTGCCCGTGTTACAACCAATGTTACAACCAGTAGAAATACTGTTAATTTTATTTCCTTTATTACTACTTCAGTTGTAAGTTAACAATTTACAACTGAAGGGTAATTACAATTCATCCTATTTGACAAAGAAGTTTTACTTGCAAGTGGAGGTAGTGCACTTGCAAGTAAAATTTCTGAAGGAATTTGACACGCCCTCCCACCCCACTCTAATGCGAAAGAAGTCACTGTATGATTTTTTGAGTGAATAGGCTTTTAATAAACTAGTGCGCCTCACCATCAAAGATTGCATCGCTACTTACCATCAGGTGGGATCGCAGTCAAGCACTAGTTTATCTCAATTAAAAAAAAAAAGATTCCCATCTCAAAAATAATACTGTGACTAATGAGCCTGAAAAACCATATCTTTTGCGTGTCATTTCGCGCCATATGGCAGACATACACCAAGCAAACGCTACCAAGCGGCATCCGCATGGATTGTAAAATATTGAGCATTTTATTTATACGGTATTTATCCAAGAACGTAAATAAGAAGTCTTCAAAAGTACTCTGTAAATAACGAAGATAAGTAAACCTTTCCTTTATTCCCTATAATACCAGCTTGAACAGTTAAAATAAAATATAACCTCTAAAAATATCTAACATTGAGTAGGTATCTATAACGCAACTAGTTTATAGATTCCTATTATTTCATTTTATTTATGTTCTTGTTTGGGACTGTAAGGACGATTATTTATCAAAATATACGATGACTATTTCCATATCTTACGAATATATAATATAAAGTGATCCACTAAATAATTCAGAATAGGTACGTACTCTTTGGTATAGTGCGAAATATAACGAAAAGGAATTTGGGTTTGAGCCAATTTTTTTCTTGTAATGCCTAAATATTGATAAGGATTTTTCAAAAGAAATCATAGCTCTCATATATGGAAGACTAGCTTTTGCCAGTGGCTTCGCCCGCGTGGAAATCAGTTTCTCCATACAAACTTTGGTCCTCCGTTTCGTCTCTTTGGGGGGTGATTTTCCAAAAGTCCGTTCTTAGCGGACAAATTGCAAGGACCTGCCAAATTACAAGTTTGCAGGTGTTATAATTTCTGATATTTCGTGATTAACCTGTGAGAGTTATTTCGCTTTTATGTATATAGAATAAGAAAATTAGATTTGTGTTCAAAAATCACATCTTCAAAATGTGCAATTCTACGAAAATTAAATTTTCTCTTGGTTGCAATCAAGAGACAAAGCATTTATTACAATAAAGCTGACAACAGCCTCGAAGGTAGCCTTGGACTTCACTACTTCAAAACCAAATCAAAAACGGAGCGCCCAATAATTCCAACAATAACAAAAGCATAAATTCCGTCTCTCTCGTAGCCCCATCTAAAGAAATGGCCGTCGCGTTGACGATACTCGTTCCCGGGGCAATGATAAGCGAAATAAATGAGATATCTCCGTGCCGGGACAGCGTCGATACCGGCCAGAATGAATTCCTTCTCGCGAGTAATTGTATGCTGACGTTGTAGGGGTACGACAGTAATTTCACTCGGCTAGAATGTCAAACTTAAAAATGTAATATCAAGAGAAAATCAAGAGGGTCTAAAAAGAAAAAATATATTTTATTTGGCACACGTACACAGACACACAATGCTGACATAAAAACACTAAAATAAAAGAAAAAAATTACTAACATTGTGTGTCTCGCGCCGCCACCAAATGCCAGACAACTACGTGATAGTTGCTTGACGCTGGTTTTCAAGAGAACCTTATTGAGAGTGTACGGTGGAAAAGTTGCCTAGAAAAAATAACAATCAATGATCTATAATGATCAGCTGTTAGAATATTTAAAAGAATCACTGCGACCTTGGAACGAAAAGGACAAATGAAGGATCACAAGTAAGTTTTAGTTATTAAAAGCTTGACACTGCCCTCTTGTTCCAACCATAGTAAGAGGAGTTATTAGGAGATATCGTAACTAATCAAAAATGGGCTTTAACGATTGCTAAAATGACCATAATGTAAGGGATTGACCACTACTACCAAAATATCATGTGGTCCTTTACTTTATTTTTAACTTCGGATGTTATTTATCGCTGATTGACACATCGACTAGAACTCATCCTGGGTTCTATAGCCAATGAATGAAAGAAAGAAAACACATTTATTTGAAATCACGTTTTGTACGTAATAAATGAATAACGAGCAATAAACAAATTATTGTAGATCACGCAACTAATTTATCATGACGTAGATTTTAAACATTCAATTAGCAACGAGCCATGAGACAGTTTCTAGACCAGTGTTGTCTACACGGCACCATTAGAGAGGAAGACCACGTCCATGTGGTAGAAACTTTTATCTGCTCGGCTTGCCTGGACTCAGCCCAGATTCTGACAAAATGAAAGAAAGAAAAAACGTTCGTTGTGGTTTACGAGTGATGTCATCACCGCTTAATCTTGTTGTCAAGCTGGCGTTCGGACTTTAGACTTTGACGAGATATATGAGTTATAATCTGGAGAAAAAAAGGTAAGTAAAAGGTCATTTCGTCTGGAAAATTCGATTGTGCCGTCATTCTTTATCACGGATTGACCAGACAAAAATCTAAGTGATAATATAATAATTATCAGTAGTCATCGCAGAAAATTATATTTTTTATCACACGCGTAATAAGTCCAAAACTGCACGCGAAACAGCAATCTGACCTCCTTAATCAAACAATGAAATGATAATATATCTAAAGGTTCAATCAATGTACCCATAGCTCGTACCTCCATATTGTGCTAATGCCCTGTAGAGCAAGAGTGGATTGGTGTACCAAGACGGGAGGTCCTTGTATATACTAGTATATTTGTACAGGTTTACTGCTGGTACCACATTCCATTTAAATTCCGTAATGGAACCCGTCAGAGAATGCCTGCTGCAGTCTGCTAGTTAGCTTCGGCCTCTTTAAGTGTTCCATGTCCCACCTTCCATACTGCACAACCTGTTCACGTAGGGATCTAATAACAGCATCAGTGGACGGCATTCCCATGTCTGAATACTGAACCATGCAAGGAATTTAATTAGTTTTGCCATCGACACACTATGAAGAAGAGGCGTTCCAAAAGTTTTTATTTTTATATAAACTGGTGCATGATTGCGATCCCATAGGATATTATGGTCTAGATGGTACGGTTTTTTTTTAATTTTTAAGTGCAGCAAAAGAACAGAGAGGTCTCCGTCTTGAATCGGAAAAACAGAGGCTAACAATAGAACTGCCAAATTTGACGATTTTTCCCGTTTATCCAACAAAAATGTCTATGATAAGTACGGGGCCGATATAAAGTGCCAGTTATCCAGAATTATTTTCCACGTGTTTCACGTACACATCATGTAATCCATGTGCTTGTTTACCGTTTTCCTAAATTCACTTAACATACAGAAAAAGTATATTGTATTTACAAGCGATACATTCGGTTTTATTGACGAGTGAAAGTAATAATATTTGCTATTATAATCTACTAGCTTTTGCCCGCGCGGCTTCGCTCCCGCTCTTCCCTACTCCACCCTACTACACCCTACTCTACCCTACTATACCCTACTCTACTCTACCCTACTCTACCCTACTCAACCCTACTCTACCCTACTCTACCCTACTCTACCCTTCTATACTCTACTCTACCCTATAAAACTTCACATAAACCATCTTCTAAATAGTCCGAACAAAGCCTAAACATTTGGTTTGAATAGGTGAGCCTGTTCTTGAGTTATAAAATTACAACGAAAGGTGGCATTGATTTTTATATTATAGATAGATATAGTAAAACGGTTCAAGATGGAAAGTTGCACGGGGCTTAGTGAAAAGAGAAGGTCCTTCAACCAGACGTAACATTATATTAGTTACGTGAATAGCTTTGCTTACGTGATGCTGAATTTAGGTGATGTCAAAGAGCCTTTGATTTCATTATTTTTTTTGAAGTAGGAAATCATACACACATCGCACTATCATCATCATATCATTTCAGCCCAAAGACGTCCACTGTTTTTTTTTTTTTCGGCGGCCAGGCTACCTCACAAACGAGCCAGTTTGGGCAGTGTGAGACTCCTACTGACTAAAACCACACTCCTGCCTTACATTTAAACCACAGACATAACGTCCGTGCTCTTGTTTAATAGTTCTACATTGTTTGCTGCTGGGCAACTCCACGTGCAAGTGGCGTCACTCCAGAGCACTTAAGCAATTACAATAAATCCCGTCAGAATACCATGGCTGAGAGGCCATCTACCCGAAGCGATACCCAAGCAACAACGAGTCAGACGTCCACTGTTGGACATTGAACGGTTCTGTGCGTCTCGTAAAGGATTCCCGCAACCCTTACCAGGTCATCGGTCCATCCTGTAGGAGGCCTTCCATCGCTACGTCTTCTGGTACGTGGTCTCCATTCCAGAATCTTTGGGCCCTAACGGCCATCTGTTCTGCGAGCAATGTGCCCTGCCCCGGTTGTTCGTGCTATGTCGGTAGCCTTGGTTCTTCTGCGGATATTTTCATTCCACTACACATCGCACTGTGGTAGGGGAAAATGCGTGATAGACTTTTACTGTCAAAAACCACTGCTGAGCCCTTCAGTTGCCATTTGCGTTTTAAGACTTCTTCTTCTTTTTCAGAAATCACCCGTAGCCCTAGCCTACTAACCTACAAATGTGATTCTTCTTCTTCCTGCCCTTGTCCCATCTTATTTGGGGTCGGCGCAATACGTTTTTTTCTTCCATTCTACCCTGTCACTCGTCATGCTATCACTAACTTCCTTTTCTTTCATATCATTTTTCACGCAATCCATCCATCTTTTCTTTGGCCTCCCTCTCCCTCTCCACCCGTCCACATGTATACTCATAACTCTTTTGGTAACATGCATTTCATCCCTCCTCTTTACATGACCATACCAAGACAAACGATTCCCCTTCAGCTTGTCAGTCAGTTTCAAACTTCCTCTAATATACTCATTTCTCACTTTATCCAATCTCGTCACACCACACATCCATCTCAACATTCTCATCTCCGCTACATCCTACAAATGTGATTATTATAATAATATGAGACTGAAGACTCCACATCAATTCACAAAGCTACATCTAGTTTTCTGCATATTGTCTGTCGTTGTACGGAATTTTGTTTAAAACACAGATTTACGACTACATTGTTTTGAAGACTGTCTGCATTACTTTATTCATGAAACGATGAGACAAACAGATAGCTGTTTTTATTATTATTGTATGTAGAACAATGCAGGTTTTATGACGTCGATGATTAGCTCGCTTTTGCAATTTTTTTTTTTTTATATTATCTGACTCCAACCACATTAAATTCGTTAGTTTTTCTTTTTTTTTTTGGTTGTTAACGTCTCATTTACTGACAGTTGTAATTATTATTATTTTTTCTACCTTTTTTTTTATATAGCCTCTTTTTATTATGTAAATGGAAGAACACTGTAGACTCCACGAATTCTTAGATTACTTCATATTTTGACTCACTTTTTTTAACTGATTATTTTTATTGTGCTTTTGAGTACAATATAGACCGGTTTACACTGTTCTTAAATAATACCATTTAATACTGTTATATGGAAATATTGTAAGTACAACCATTTTTTTAAAAAGAGTAACCATGGAGTTTCTTGCCGGTTCTTCTCCATAGGAAACGACCAATTTCGAACCGTGCACTAGCTTCTGACGTTTTATAAGTGCCCATGTAGACCTATGTGAAATAAAAAACTTTTGACTTTGACTTTTTGACTAATCGATGAGTGTGAGTGTATATCTTTTGATAAATCAGAAAAAATGGATAAAGTGGAACTCACTCCCAGCAAAAATTCGTGACGCTAAAAACATTTCTGTATTCAAAAAGCTAGTCAAAGAACATTACCTCTCTACTATCTCAGAACGTAGTTATATATTTTATATGTTTTATTATAATTTATGTATGTTTTGTACCTATTTATATGTACAGTTTTGTACTGTTGTTGATATATTTATATGTATTTATGATTTTAATTTTAAACCATTTTAACTTTAATGATTTACTCGTTTATTAAGTAGGTATACACACTGTGCCTACATTTCTTATCCTACTCTCCTGTCGCAGGTCTGCTGGAAGAAATTTCGTTGAAATAAGCAGCACATTTGTACTCTTGTATCTGTATTTGTTCTTTTCTTTTAAGTATTTGTGTGTACATATATAAATAAATAAAAATACTAAAAAATAACATAGCTACTGCGAGATTTTTCGAAATAACTATCGCGGTTTTGGAACGCAAAGAGCAACTGAAAGAACACAACTGGGTTTTAGTCAGTAAAAATCTGAGACTCACTTTCTTTTCCCAGGTCCAGGGCGAGAGAAAAGTTTTAAACATTTCCCACAAAAAAAAAAAAAACACAAACAAAAAGGAACTGGTAGGTGGTGTTCTGATAAACGAGTCTCTACAATAAGGATCAATCATTCATCATCATCATCATTTCAGCTGAAAGACGTCCACTCTTGGACATTTTCAAAGGTGGGAAAATAATCCAATGACATCCCCCGCTCTTGGGCGGAGCGGGAAGGCATATCAGACTCTTACTGACTAAAAACCAACTTTTGTTCTTTCTTTGCCTTCGTCCCAGAGCCCCGGGTCTAACTGTCACACTGCCCGTGACTGTTGGACACAGGCCTCCCTCAAGTGTCTTCACAGCGAACGGTCCCGTGCGTCTCTCATCCACCGCATTCCTGCTACTCTCACCATAAATATCATCGGTCCACCTTGTGGGAGGCCTTCCAACGCTGCGTTTTCCGGTCGCAATAAGGATTAATCACAATTTATCTACCTACCTACAATCTACAAAACTCAAGGCTCCCTCAAATCGGAAAGACCTTGATAGCTAGACCTATCAGCATAACAACGTGTGAAAAGTAAAACCGAAATACGTTTCAGATCAGACAAATAGTTATAGTCTGTGTAAAAAGTCAAACGACTTGTGTAATTATTAGGGTAAAGTGAAATCAGATGTAGTCAACACTGATTCAATAATCAAGGTTGATTAAGAGATTTTGATCATTGTTTACTAATAGAAGAACGTTTTAAAATTCATCGAATACTAGCTTTTGCCCGCGCGGCTTCGCTCCCGCTCTTCCCTACTTCAGCCTACTATACCCTACTCTACCCTACTATACCCTACTCTACCCTACTCTACCCTACCCTACTCTACTCTACTCTACCCTACTCTACCCTACTCTACCCTACTCTACCCTACTCTACCCTACTCTACCCTACTCTACCCTACTCTACCCTACTCTACCCTACTCTACCCTACTGTACCCTACTCTACCCTACCCTACTCTACTCTACCCTACTCTACCCTACTCTACCCTACTGTACCCTACCCTACTCTACTCTATCCTACTCTACCCTACTCTACCCTACTCTACCCTACTCTACCCTACTCTACCCTACTCTACCCTACTCTACCCTACTCTACCCTACTCTACCCTACTCTACCCTACTCTACTCTAATAAACCTCACGGAGCCCGAGACCTTTCCAACGAATGCAAAACCGTGGAAATCGGTTCGTGCGTTCTGGAGTTATAGCGTCAGGAAGGAAAACCCGACTTATTTTTATATAGTAGATAACTATTTTTTAAATGATATGAATAATTTTCAAATATTCCCAAGTCGTTTTACTTTTTAAACAGACTATACTTACCTAATTATTTATGTAAAATAATCATTTTTCTACTTATCAGTACAGACCTACCTACACAACAACACTGATTTGATATGGATTAGGCAGGTGGATATAACAGCTTAGTAAGTGAAATATGCACAGCGTCATGAACTGGTAACACACTTTTCTATTATGCTATTATTATTTAATAATGTAATATATTTAATATAGAAAGACTTCCAATCGTTATTATTCATTTAATTTCAGTCGAAATACGTGCACTACTGGTCATATGTAGGGCTCATGGTGGGAAAAATCATGCATTGACATCCCCGCTCTTGGGCGGAGCGGGAGATAGTGTCAGACTCTTACTGACTAAAAGACCCACCCCGTTCCTTCTAGCCTTCATACCGGGGCTCGAGCGCCCTTTCGGATAACCCTGGCCCCAGTAGGCTTCGACCTGGCTGGGTCCCTGCTGCTGCTGACAACTCCTTGAGGCGCGCGGGAACAGTGCGCGCCGTCGACGACTTGGGCTTGGTCCGGACAGTTACCGGACGGCCGGAAAGTGAGCTACCCATTGCTCACTGTCCGCAAACCCGTGCCTACGGTGGCCGGAAATCGGGATCAGAA
The DNA here is from genome assembly GCA_910589285.2 of Mythimna ferrago. Classification (NCBI taxonomy): domain Eukaryota; kingdom Metazoa; phylum Arthropoda; class Insecta; order Lepidoptera; family Noctuidae; genus Mythimna; species Mythimna ferrago. The sequence goes on along the minus strand of OU342680.1, from coordinate 24,240,927 downwards.
TCCCGGTTGCGGCGGCGGCGGCGATAACGCCGTTGCCTGATGCGTTCGGCCTCCTCCTTTGCGAGCATTAATGCTTCGTAGAAGTCGGCGACCGCCTGCCACTCCTCCTCGCTCCGGACCATGGCCTCAACCAAGGCCCAGCGCGAGAGGTCTCCGCCGCCGATCGCCCCCACGAGGGCACGGCGATGCTCCGCCCAAATGTAGGGCTCACCTGAATGTTACCTAATTATTTATGTAAAATAAACATTTTTCTATTTATCAGTACATACCTACACAACAACACTGATTTGATATGGATTAGGTAGTTGGATATAACAGCTTAGAATAATAAGTCAAGTACGCACAGCGTCATCAACTGCTAACTATCTTTTCTAAGATATTTTATTGTTAGAGGCTCATTTGATGCAGATATCTCTACCATCTGATCGGTCTGGTTGTCGCAAGAGCTTATATTGACGGAGAGAGGACGATTGGCAGGCGATCGTCTCCTTCTACGAAGCATTAATGCTAGCAAAATAGGAGGCCGCACGTGTGAGGGAACGAAGGTCCTCACGCCTCAGCCACTGAAATTCCGACCCCAACTACCTACCTACCTACCACGGTAGACGCGGGCTTGCGGACGTCGAACAGTGGGTAGCCTGCCGTCCGGCTGTCCCAGTCGTCAATAGCGCGTAGTGATCCACGTGCTTCTCAAAGAGATGTCAGCAAACCGTAGGGGTCCAGCAGGGCCGATGCCCGCTAGCTAGGACCGTGAGGAATTTCGGGAAAGGAAACCCGTAGTCCTAGAACGCAAAGGGCAACTAAAGGATACAGGTGTTGTTTTGGTCAGTAAAAATCTGACACGCCCTCTCGATCCACCCAGAGCCAGAGAAGTCATTCGCATTCGCAAATCGCATTTTTAACGCGCAAAAGCTAAGGCCAGTTGCGAATATATCAAAATGTTCGTTTCACTTTGCTATTCGCCAGATAACATGCTCACGATTCTTCTAACATGTTATGTTTGATGATTCTTCTGGCCATGTCGAAACCTGGGAATTCTCCTGCGGATATTTTCATTTCTGATTCGATAATGCAAGGAAACTCCTAGCTTAACCCTCTCCATTACCCTTCGGGTGACTTTAGGCCCTCTGATGAGATCTACTATAATACCTCGCAGCTATCCAAACGCTGCCCAGCCGAGTCAAAATCGATGATTGACCTGCTTCTTGAAGTTAGACCTACCTAAATTGACCATCTGATTCAGGTTAATGTAATCGTCTACAATTTTGGGTATAGAATAGAATAAAAATACTTTACTGACTAAAAACCCACTCGTGTTCCTTCTTTGCCATTGTTCCAGGGCCTCGGGATCTCTTTCGCGTCACCCATGGCCCCAGTAGGCTTGAACCCTGCTAGGCCTCTACGGTTGCTGACAACTCCTTGAGGCGCGCGCGGAACACTACGTGCCGTCGACGATTTGGGTTCGGTCCGGATGGTGACCGGACGGTCAGACGGCGACCACCCATTGCTCGCCGTCATCGAGTCCGCATGTTGTTAACATGAGCTTGGTTTTATCTATTACCTAACCTAACCTAAGTATTTTTAGGCCTTAAATATATACATAACATAGTACTATCATACATTTTTAAATGCGGCTCGGCGAGCACTGTATGATTCTGTAAAAATATTTGACAAAGGGCATTGCATAAAACTGTCCCCAAAAATGACAACTGTTTCAAATCTGTTGGTGAGTACCAACAGATTTGGAACAGGTGTCATTCGAAGCGTCTAGTTGATGGAGGTTATTTTATTTTGACGACATACCTCAAAAGTATGTGGTTAAGGTTTTATTTAATATACTTTATTTTAACATTTTGAGACCCACTTTTTTGGAAGCTCTGCTGAGGTCACAAACATTGTACTTAGTTCCTCTATAGGAATTTATATATGTACCTGTTGTTTTTATTCATGTACCTGCTGGATATTTACCTTGGTAGGTAGGTCATAAAAATCAAAACTAAATAGTATTTAAATAATCCAAGACAATTGTTTATCGTTTGATTTAATTGATAATATCCTAATGATTTGGAGATTATAACTGTTGGTAACTAAAATGTTGATGAGTCTTATGATAATTATAGCGACGTATATTAAGTACACGGGTTAACAGATAATACATTTAATCTAAATACCTATTGTAAGGGTGGACATACATAACATAAAGGTTTTGGAGTGGCGATTTTGTACCGGAAGACGCAGCGTTGGAAGGCCTCCAACAAGGTGGACCGATGACCTGGTCAGGGTCGTGGGAATCCGATGGATGCGTGACGCATAGGACCGGTCGTTGTGGCGACGCTTGGGGGAGGCCTATGTTCAATAGTGGACATCTTTCAGCTGATATGATGATGATGACATGACATAATATATATAAACTCGTGGCAAAATAAATACAGCCAAAACTTAACAGCTTCGAGGTCGATTCCATTTGAAAAATTCGAATAAAAAAATGGTCCTATATTCAAACTCTGATTCCAATCAGTCATTTTCGATGGAGAAGAACTGGCAAGAAACTCCAAGGTTACTTTTTAATTCTTCATTTTTGTTTAACATTTTTAATAATTCCTTATTACAATAAGGCACATTGCTCGTAAAACTGTTGGTCGATGAACGTACAATAAGGCACATTGCTCGTAAAACTGTTGGTCGATGAACGTACAATAAGGCACATTGCTTGTAAAACTGTTGGTCGATGAACGTACAATAAGGCACATTGCTCGTAAAACTGTTGGTCGATGAACGTACAATAAGGCACATTGCTTGTAAAACTGTTGGTCGATGAACGTACAATAAGGCACATTGCTCGTAAAACTGTTGGTCGATGAACGTACAATAAGGCACATTGCTTGTAAAACTGTTGGTCGATGGAAAGATTGGAAGGCCTTAAATAAGGTGGACCTAAGACCCGGTGAGAGGGACGGGAATGCGATGGATGCGAGACGCGTAGTACCGTTCATTGTTGCAACACTTGGGGGAGGCCTATATCCAGCAGTGTAAGTCTTTCAGCTGAAATGATGATGATTTTTTTTTATGGTTGGAAAAATCATCCAATGACAACCCCCGCTCTTGGGCGGAGCGGGAGATAGTGTCAGACTCTTACTGACTAAAAGCCCACTCCGTTCCTTCTAGCCTTCATACCGGGGCTTGAGTTCCCTATCGGATAACCCTGGCCCCAGTAGGCTTCGACCCGGCTGGGCCCCTGCTATTGCTGACAACTCCTTGTGGCGCGCGGGAACAGTGCGCGCCGATGATGATGACAATACTAATAGGTTTGAGAGGATAAAGAGGACCAGTCAAAATTGTACCGAAAAGCACAGTAACTCGTATAACGAGTTTCTTCCGTGTCTTAGAAATCACGTTTACAGTTTTGTTAGTCCCAGCAGTTGTGCTGTCATTTAAATTTTTTTGACAGTAATGACCGAAAGCCAAAAGCCAGATTTGACACCAACCACAAACAACTACTTTGCCTATTAATTTAGTTGTTGTGTGTGGACAAATCTTCAATATTAAAGACTGAAGATTTGTATTTTGGAATTTTTGTACTTAACGAACAAACTCAAAAAATACTTTTTTTGTTATTGGCATGCTCGTGTTTGACCACCATCACATCTGATGGTAAGCGATGATGTGGTCGACGATAGAACATGCTTGCCTAGAAGTAACCTTCTCATTATTGACTTAAAGATTCCTAATTTGTAGCTATCAGGAAAGACAGACTCTCGCAGGGAATTCCACTCCTTACTGGACCTTTTTAAAAATTCTTTCACCAGTAGCAAGCTGCATTATCACTGAGTGACAGGCATATAATTTATATTTTCACGAGGGTGAAGCTACTCACAAGCTAGTTTTTAGTGTATGCGTATTTAAATCCTTGTCTGGCGCCGAATTTATTCCATTAGTTCCTTGAGTGATAACTTATTAGCTGACCTGGTGGCAGACAGACAAAACACCAGATAGATTGCCTGAGTAGATTATTTATATTATCTATAGTGATTTATATTGATTACGACGATTACGACACATTTTCATCAGAAATCGGGTTTTTGGTTATGCTGGAGGTCCGGTTGTTATAATGAGTTTGTACATCCTATCGCGTAGCATAGCCTAGGATAATCAGCCTTTTAATGTTCCCACATGAGGACTCAGGCTTCCTCTCTCTAGGAGAGGGATAAGGCCGTAGTCCACCACGCGGGCCACAATGAAGGCCAAGAATGTCACAGGTCTTTGAATTTTCGGTCTAGAACCAAAAATTCACATGCCGGTTTCTTCACGACGTTTTCTTTCACCGTTTGTAGAGCAGTGGTGATGAAATAAATTACTCAAAGTAATGCGCCTGGATGGGTTCAACTCGTAAGTCTGGGCCATTACCACTCGGCCAGCACTGCTCCCTCGTACGTCCTATTCTATATGTTGATTTAAATACGTATACTTACGAAAAAACTCTTGTGTTCTTTCAATTGCTATTGGTAATCTATTCGGTAACTGTTTCGAATATTCTCGCATCTTGATCGATTTATCTGCTGCGCTGCGTGTCGCGGGTTCGATGAACGAATGGATCAATGGTAGATTATGTGACTAGGAGATAAAGCAGTGTCTTTAAGCCGCGGGCGGCATGTTGTATTCCAAATGAAACGAAGTTTAATAAGTTTTAATCCCGAACGTAAGTGAGGGATTGATACATTTAACTCCCGAACATTGCAAGGGAGAAAAAGCAATTATAGGCAAAGCCTCTAGGAAAAACTACTACCTACTTATAGCATTTCCAAAATAAATCTCATATACACATATATAACCAAATAATAACCTTACTATGCTTAACTGATTATAATTAGTTGTATTATTTAGTAATATAATGAGTAATTAGTGATTTGATTTAGAGTCTAATAGACGCACGCAGCCTTGATACCTCTTATCAGTAATTGATAAACGAGTATCTTGAACATTTTATCGTTACAAAAGAATTTCCGGTGCGTACCTACCTACAAGAAAATTAAATTCTATCTTCGACCTTTACCTTGATAGGGAATTTCCAGTCATCAAGTATAATGAAATGAGAGCTGCGTATTTTAATTATATTATTACATAAGTATATGAACGAACATCACACTAATGTTATGAAGGCCAAAGGTTGTGAGTTTGTTTTTGTTGGGAAATTCATCTAATGACATCTCCCGCCCTTGGGCAGAGCGAGAAGGCGTGTCAGACTTTTACTGACTAAAAACCCACTCCTGTTCCTTCTTTGCTTTTATGGGCCCCGGGGATCTTTTTCGTATCACCCATGGCCCCAGTAGGCTTCGACACTTTTTTTTTTATGGTGAAAAAAATCATCCAATGACAACCCCCGCTCTTGGGCGGAGCGGGAGATAGTGTCAGACTCTTACTGACTAAAAGACCCACCCCGTTCCTTCTAGCCTTCATACCGGGGCTCGAGCGCCCTTTCGGATAACCCTGGCCCCAGTAGGCTTCGACCCGACTGGGTCCCTGCTGTTGCTGACAACTCCTTGAGGCGCGCGGGAACAGTGCGCGCCGTCGACGACTTGGGCTTGGTCCGGACAGTTACCGGACGGCCGGACAGTGAGCTACCCATTGCTCACTGTCCACAAGCCCGCGCCTACGGTGGCCGGAAATCGGGATCAGAATCGGCGGCGAGGACGTCGTTGCCTGATGCGTTCGGCCTCCTCCTTTGCGAGCATTACTGCTTCGCAGAAGTCGCCGACGGCCTGCCACTCCTTCTCGCTCCGGACCATGGCCTCAACCACGGCCCGGCGCGAGAGGTCTCCGCCGCCGATCGCCCCCACGAGGGCACGGCGATGCTCCGCCCAAGCAGGGCACACCTCGACTGTGTGCTCCACCGTGTCCTCCGGGCATTCCGCACAGTGGCGACACCCGGGCGTCACTTCCTCACGAATCTGGTGTAGGAACCGGTTTTACCGGTTGGTCAGACGGCGAGCTACCCATTGCTCACTGTCCGCAAGCCCGCGCCTACGGTGGTTGGAAATCAGGATCAGAATCCCGGCGGCTGGGTCGCGAAGACCATTGCCTCGCGCGTGCGAAAGGTTGTGAGTGAGTGTGTATGTTTGTTACTTCTTCATGCTCCAATGGCTGAAAAGATTTAGATTAAACTTGACACACGGCCGAAAACATGTGACGTCCACCAATTCGCACTGGGTTCGCATGGTGGATTATGGCCCGTTTTCTCTTCTGGAGAGAGTAGGCCTGAGTTTCAGCTGTGGGAACATTATAAGACTGACTATGCTATGCTGTGCTATGGATAGCATTTCGAACCAACGTATCCATTCTGCTTGAACTAAAAATCTCCTCGCGATTATCGTCCGATTGTCTTCGCAAAATTCTGCAATACATTGGTCACATTGCAAGGCAAGACTATGAAAACCTCGGTGAACGGTAAAGTAGATGGATAAAGGCCTCGCGAGCGAAGCCCAATACGTTGGTCCAACCAGATCCGCACCGCTCTTGCCTCCACGATATACAATGCCCTTCACACTGTCAGAGACAGGAATAAATGGAGAAACACCATAAAAATTAAAGTGCTGAAGCAGGAAGGTCACGACCATTGCATTGAAGAATACGACGCAAGGAGGACGATCTATGCTATGGCACAAGGGTAGACCCTGACCTGGAAAAGCAACAACATACGATACTTTTTATCCAAGGTGTATGTTTCCTTCACATAATATTCTACTATCACGCTGAAGAAGCCGCTGGCAGCAGCTACTCAATATACGGGTTATTTGTAAAACGCCAGCAACCTCTTAGGTGCTAGTTAAGAACATCATAAACAACAACTTTTGTTCTACGACTTTTAAAAATCTATCATACTTTAGTTCAGATTTTCATACAAAAATAAAAAAAGACGTGTGGCACTCGGGGACTGCCGCGGTAAAGCTATTGCATAGCATTTTTGTCAACTTATGCAATTATAATTATTTATTTATTTTATTTATGCAGTATTTTTTTTCCTTTGTTTTTTTTTCTTTGATATTAATTGAAGTTACACTTTCACACATTGAATTGAATTTTGATTGATTGTTCACTCATTTGTTTTCTTATCGGTCACCACGCAAAAAAAACAAATGAGTGGGGGGTGTTAGGTTATTTTCGTTACGGAATTTCTGGATTCGGCCTCCACGCTCAAGGCCCGCGATAGAAGCTATGCAATAGCTTAAAATATTTAAACTGATCGTTGCAAATATTACGAAGTCTATGCGAAGCAAGCGATAGTTAGTTCAACAGCGGAGGGTAGCTGAATATGAATTTGACCTATTTACGAGCGACCCTCACTAGTCGGTCAGTCTCATTGATGCGCTTCGTCGCGTCATATGTGTTCTTGTAGCAAAATTCGGCAGTGCGGATGCTTACATATATCAATATTCTAATGTCGAGTACACGGAACTGGTGCGAATGTTTGATATGTGTAATTACAATGTTTCGGAAGTCTGCTTACTATTATTACGAGAACAGTGCGCGGGAGCAGTAAGTAGATAAGCAAAATACAGAATTGAAATTTGTTAAGCCTGCAATACACGTTGGCCGAGCTGAGACCAACGCGAGCCTTGGCGAGCCTAAGCAAATATAGGCAAATTGACACACGGCAAGCGCCTCTACACGTTCGGCAAGCGCCTCTCTACACGTTCGGCAAGCTTGAACCAATGCAAATGGCCAATAAGACGAGTTTTGAGGAGACGCCCACATGTTGGGCCCTGTCAGTTGTTATTGTGCATTTAAACAATATGGACGACGTAGAAGTCATCGCGGCTGCTGCTATTTATTTAATAAGCGCTTATAATTATTATTATTAAACGGAAAAGTATGAAAAGAACCGAAAACTTCATGTTTGTTTTTTTCAAATGCGTACTTTTTTTTAAATTAATATAAACTAGATGTCGCAATCTGATGGTGAGGCGCACTAGTTTATGAGGCCTATGTCCAACAGTGGACAGCAATTCTTATAGCGCCTAAATGGTGATACTTGGGGGAGGCTTATGTCCAACAGTGGACACAAGTAATTATAGCGAGGGGAGACTTATGTCCAACAGTGGACATCAGTCATTATTACGCCTAAATGGCGATACTTGGGGGAGGCTTATGTCCAACAGTGGGCATCAGTCATTATAACGCCTAAACGGTGATATTTGATGGAGGGTTATGTCCAACAGTGGGCATCAATCATTATAGCGCCTAAATGGCGACACTTGGGGAGTCTTATGCCCAACAGTGGGAATAGGTCATTATCGCGAGGAGGCATATGTCCAACAGTGGGCATCAATTATTATAACGCCTAGATGGTGACACTAGGGGAGACTTATGCCCAACAGTGGGAATAGGTCATTATCGCGAGGAGGCATATGTCCAATAGTGGGCATCAATTATTATAACACCTAGGTGGTGACACTTGGTAGAGGATTATGCCCAACAGTGGGCATAGGTCATTATCGCGGGAGGAGGCGTATGTCCAACAGTGGGCATCAATTTTTATAACGCCTAGGTGGTGACACTTGGGGGAGGCTTATGTCCAACAGTGGGCAGGGGTCATTATAGCTAGGGGGAGGCCTATGTCCAACAGTGGGCACCGATCATTATGGTGACACTTGGGGGAGGCTTGAGGGAGTTCAATTCTGATCAAGCTGACGACAGTGAAATCGAGATTTTGGCTGAGGAATATTATTATTATTATGTGTATAGTGGGCGAAAATGTACCACTCGTACATTTTCGCCCACTATAATATTTCAATTTCAATAAAACTTGTTTTTTTTTTTCAATTTTTTATGAAATTAACCGAAACAATGAATAAAACATTCGAAAGATTTCTATTTTGTTCCCAAACGATTTTTTCCGCAAAAATTCAATGCAACATGTGAAAAAAACGGAAAAAAACAACAATTTGTTTTTTTCATTGAAAGAAACAATTGTTTCTTTATGAGGTCTATACACGTTGGCGCACATTTGCGAGCGCCTTTGATTTGTGCAGAAAAACCGACACCGCTCCGAAGTGAGGCAAGTGATCGCGAGCGGCTGCGAGTCGTGACAAGCTACTCCAAATGAGGTCTATACACATTGGCGCACATTTGCTTTGATTGGCGCAAGTCTACTCAACCAACTAGGCGAGCGACGCCGAGCGATGGCAAGACAAGGCAAATATACTGTCTACATATTGGTATTGGCCTTCACTCGGCAACGCTCGGCCAACGTGTATTGCAGGCTTTAGATAGAACAATGAAATCTTGAAGGTTTGTTTTTGGTAAATGTGTTATGTTTTGTAAAAAGTCGTAGAACAAAAGTTGTTGTTTATGATGTTCTTAACTAGCACCTGAGAGGTTGCTAGTATTTTACAAGTAACCCTGTATAATTGAGTGAACTGCAGCAGCATTGACTGTCTGTCATTTACTAAATGTTATTTTTTTCGGGCAAATAAATTAGATAACTTCTCCCATGAAAGATGAGAGAAGGAGTATCAGATTTATACTGGCTAAAGCCCATCGTGTTCCTTCAGTTGCCCTATACCTTTCAGGGCCGTGGTAATTCTTTTGAACCATCCTGCATCAAAGAATCTCCATTATTGTGTACTTTTTGATGAAAATAAGAAAATTCTGAAAGACTCACAGATGGGAAGATTCACAGATTTTCTCGCACATTTTATCCCATACAGATATTTATTTATTTACTAGCTGTACCCGCGCGGCTTCGCTCCCGCTCTTCCCTATTTCAGCCTACTATACCCTACTCTACCCTACTATACCCTACTCTACCCTACTCTACCCTAATCTACCCTACTCTACCCTACCCTACTCTACTCTACTCTACCCTACCCTACTCTACTCTACCCTACTCTACCCTACTCTACCCTACTCTACCCTTCTCTACCCTACCCTACTCTACCCTACTCTACCCTCCTCTACCTTACTCTACCCTACTCTACCCTACTCTACCCTACTCTACCCTACTCTACCCCACTCTACCCTACTCTACCCTACTCTACCCTACTCTACCCTACTCTACCCTACTCTACCCTACCCTACTCTAACCTACTCTACCCTCCTCTACCTTACTCTACCCTACACTACCCTACACTACCCTACTCTACCCTACACTACCCTAATTTTCATTTTTTTTCCATAAGAACCTTCTCCTCATAATAACGAACACAACAAAAAAAAAATTAGCGAAATCGGTCCAGGCGTTGTTGAGTTATGCGCTTACCAACACATTTTGCGATTCATTTTTATATTATAGATTTAACACTTTATGCACATAGGTACAGAGACGGACTTAATGCCTTACGCATTCTCTTCCAGTCAACCTTTGGGTGATGCAGAGAAAAAGTAGTATTTATCTTTCTGGTTGACCAGTTGAGATATGAATCAAAAGCCTACAAAATGTTTGATTGTACTATTTCATTGGAGTTTGAATGATAGTGTCTTATGGTAAATTATATTGATGCAAGCCAAGGGCTCAAGTAAAATATAATTGGACAGGAAGAATGCAGCAGGTAAATCGATCCAGTTCTTCATATATGCGGTATAAACGACGAGGCAGAACGTGTTGTGATTCCTGACCCGACCACAACATGGAACGGAGATTTTACTATGGCACAAAATGGTTATTTTATTTGTATTTTATTGTGCCACTTATCCCAGGAATTTGTGCCTTGTACTTTTTGAGTAATAAGAGTACGAGTGTGGTCGGGCTGGGGATCACGGTTCCTGACCCGACCACAACCAAATCTAATAAAATATCAATAGTGGGAAGTTATTGATTATGCCAAAAATATGTGCCAAATTGTGCCTATGGCACACATAACGCATTAAGTCATCACAGATATATATTGTAAGTATTCAAATAAGGCACTTACGAAAAATTTATACCAACTACCCACATTTCAGCTTTAAAACTAAAAGCAAAAAGAGTCGTACCTCGTTACGTAAATAACAATAGTTAAATAGTGAATCATAGATCTAGAAAATATTATAATCGACAATTTCGCGTCGACATATCAAGTTAAAATTAACAATAAATAATGCGGTCCCTTGCGGCAAAAAAAAAATCGAATTTCCAAGTCAACGCAATTAAAAGATATGACCAATTATGTCGCTTATTTGGTCAATTTCCATGGAAATCGCTCGTGTGGATTACGAAACCCTCAGGATTCGAACCCGACCCGCATTGACCGGTTATTTATACAAGCTTAACACACTAATATAGTGATTGTAACTTTTTTTATAAATATATTCGTGTACATCCAGTAAAATAAAATAATAAAGTGTATACACTTCACATAAAAACACAAAATAATAATGCATAATTTCACAAATTAAAACTGCTTTCAAAGTCGTAGTAAAATTGCATAGCGTCTGATTGACACACTTCATCTCTTGATTATTCAATTTTATCCGAATCAAGATACATTCTGTGATATGAATAGTGAAAGAATTTCGTGTACCATAGGCACAATTTGGCACATATTTTTGGCATCATCAGTAACTTCCCACCATTGATATTTTATTAGATCTGGTTGTGGTCGAGTCAGGAACCGTGATCCCCAGCCCGACCACAATCGTACTCTTATTACTCAAAAAGTACAAGGCACAAATTCCTGGGATCCGTGGCACAATAAAACACAAATAAAATAACCAATTTGTGCCATAGTAAAATATTGGTTCCATGTCGTGGTCGGGTCAGGAATCACAACACGGCAGAACGTAAAGTAAAGGTGGATATAGTTACCGGCACGGATCTTGAGCGCTCGGCGTCAGAGTGGGGATCGCTTTGCGCATTCCATACATTGGCAAGCCAAACGTCGTCGTAACGTGATACATGCAGCAAGCGCAGGGAACGAATCCCGAGCGACGTCTACGACGCGATGGCGCGGCGAGCCAATCACTGACATTTCCCGCCCCCGCGTGTAAGACGCGTCGCACTACTAAAGAGACCGAATATTTGACTTCTGCGCAACTTGAAGCCAGCGCTCAAGATCCGTGCCGGTATTTATACTCGCCGTACGTCGGGTTGTCCGATGGTAGAATGGTGATGGCGGAATCAAGTCGTGTGATTCTCGCGCACACTCTCCAAAACTTTACAGATCTGGGTTAGGGGTCATTCGGCCCACTATGGAACTGGGACTGCGGACCAGTTACCCCTTTTAAAAATTGATAGTGGTTAACTGGGCCCACATCTGTTTTGCTTTCAGTCAAGTGAAGGGTGGCTTAAAATGGTTTATATATTATTAAGTATACAATAGATTTTGTACAGGTACTAAGCATTTACATATAAATATTATACATGATTATTTTTATTAATATAACATACATTGCAAATTGCAAAAAATATAAGAAAATTTGATTTTCGCGGGCTTCCCTGGCGCTTTCGCCTTCAAAAAACATGTCTAATTAATCAATCAACCTATCTCGTCTAAATGTAGGGAACAGCTGATTTTTGGAACGAAGTTCCTTATCGCGCGTTGTGAAAGGGGGCTAGACGGAAAAAATTCTCACGAAAAGTTGTACCGACACTTTTACTGTCAAAATGTAAATCCAAGATGGCGGCTGCAAGAAATTATCAAATTTTTCGTTATGGGTGTCGTTTTCATGGTTTTCTAGGGTGTTGAAACCGATGGTACTGTCAAAATATAAATCCAAGATGGTGGCTGCAAATTATCAAATTTTCCGTCATGGGTGTCGTTTTCATGGTTTTCGAGGGTGTTGAAACCGATGGTACTGTCAAAATATAAATCCAAGATGGCGGCTGCAAGAAATTATCAAATTTTTCGTCATGGGTGTCGTTTTCATGATTTTAGAGGGTGTTGAAACCGATAGTACTGTCAAAATGTAAATCCAAGATGGCGGCTGCAAGAAATTATCAAATTTTTCGTCATGGGTGTCGTTTTTATGGTTTTCGAGGGTGTTGAAACCGATGGTACTGTCAAAATATAAATCCAAGATGGCGGCTGCAAATTATCGAATTTTCCGCCATGGGTGTCGTTTTCATGGTTTTCGAGGGTGTTGAAACCGATGGTACTGTCAAAGTATAAATCCAAGATGGCGGCTGCAAGAAATTATCAAATTTTTCGTCATGGGTGTCGTTTTCATGGTTTTCAAGGGTGTTGAAACCGATAGTACTGTCAAAATGTAAATCCAAGATGGCGGCTGCATGAAATTATCAAATTTTTCGTCATGGGTGTCGTTTTCATGGTTTTCGAGGGTGTTGAAACCGATGGTACTGTCAAAATGTAAATCCAAGATGGCAGCTGCAATAAATTATCTAGCCCCCTTTCACAAAAAATTCTCACAAGAATTTTTGATGACAGTACCATCGGTTTCAACACCCTCGAAAACCATGAAAACGACACCCATGACGGAAAATTTGATAATTTGCAGCCGCCATCTTGGATTTACATTTTGACAGTACCATCGGTTTCAACACCCTCGAAAACCATGGAAACGACACCCATGACGAAAAATTTGATAATTTCTTGCAGCCGCCATCTTGGATTTACATTTTGACAGTACTATCGGTTTCAACACCCTCGAAAACCATGAAAACGACACCCATGACGGAAAATTTGATAATTTGCAGCCGCCATCTTGGATTTATATTTTGACAGTACCATCGGTTTCAACACCCTCGAAAACCATGAAAACGACACCCATGACGAAAAATTTGATAATTTCTTGCAGCCGCCATCTTGGATTTACATTTTGACAGTACTATCGGTTTCAACACCCTCGAAAAGCATGAAAACGACACCCATGACGAAAAATTTGATAATTTCTTGCAGCCGCCATCTTGGATTTATATTTTGACAGTACCATCGGTTTCAACACCCTCGAAAACCATGAAAACGACACCCATGACGGAAAATTTGATAATTTGCAGCCACCATCTTGGATTTATATTTTGACAGTACCATCGGTTTCAACACTCTAGAAAACCATGAAAACGACACCCATAACGAAAAATTTGATAATTTCTTGCAGCCGCCATCTTGGATTTACATTTTGACAGTAAAAGTGTCGGTACAACTTTTCGTGAGAATTTTTTCCGTCTAGCCCCCTTTCACAACGCGCGATAAGGAACTTCGTTCCAAAAATCAGCTGTTCCCTACATTTAGACGAGATAGGTTGATTGATTAATTAGACATGTTTTTTTAAGGCGAAAGCGCCAGGGAAGCCTGTGAAAATCAAATTTTCTTATATTTTTTGCAATTTGCAATGTATGTTATTGTAATAAAAATAATAATGTATAATATTTATATGTAAATGCTTGTACCTGTACAAAATCTATTGTATACTTAATAATATATAAACCATTTTAAGCCACCCTTCACTTGACTGAAAGCAAAACAGATGTGGGCCCAGTTAACCACTATCAATTTTTAAAAGGGGTAACTGGTCCGCAGTCCCAGTTCCATAGTGGGCCGAATGACCCCTAACCCACAGATCTAGCACAGATTTCGATTTGTCTGATACGACAAATGGCACAACATTTTAAATACTTAATTTGCCTTCATTTATATTGTTTTATTTACATCTATTGTACTTATACTTGCAAAATAAACTTACTTATTTACTTACAGATGCACCATGTTTTTCTTATTAAATTTTTTATCAGACTTGGCAAATACCTTCTTGATATAAAAAATTGTTAAATAAAATTCCATTGAGGGCGGAAACTGCTAACTAGACATCCTCCAGCTTTACCATTTTAATTTGCAGCAGATAAATCCAGAAGTACACTGAGCCGCAAAAAATACGGGTAACGTAGAAAAAATGCTTTTCGTGTCGATGCTCTCAAATTATACTTATTTTGACCAATATTTAGCAACCTGTACAGCTCTATTGTTGGCCTCGTATAGATCCTGAAAACTGCAGGTTGTTACGTAGGATGGGCAGCATAGCAGGTGGCGCATGTCTTGTGGGGAGGCTCCACACTGGCACTGTGTTAGTGATGGGTCGAGAAAACCCCATTTGGCCAGATTGTTTTTACAGCGGCCAACCTGGTTTCGCAGTCGGTTTAGAAATTTCCACATTGGCCACTGTAGTTCGTGTCCAGGGGGAAGATGTTCCGATGGGGTGATAAAAAGTGGAGGAGTTGGATGTTTCTGCCTCTAAAGCGCGCATCTCTCGTCCTCTGCACTGTCTTTCGAAGAGGTCGTAAATCGCATAAAACTTTTACGGCTCTTTAAACGTGCAGGTATTCGTTGGTGTTTACGCAAGGGTAACGTTCGTCCCGTTCTTGTTTACTCTTCTCGATGCGGTTGGCGATCTCGCAACGAACTTCTGGAGGAGCTATACCTGATAGAGGGTACAACATCGCAAGACGGATAGGTTTTAAGCATCCCGTTACGAAGCGGCAGGTATCATTCAGCGCTATGTCCACTTCTTTAGCGTGGGCGGAACGATGCCACACTGGGCATGCAAACTCTCCAGCCGAAAAAGAAAGGCATAGGCCTGAAATGCGAAGAACTTGTGGTGTTGCTCCCCAGGTGCTGGATGTAAAGCGGCGAAGGATATTGTTTCTAGTACCATCTTTTTGTTTTGTTTTTAGGCAGTGAGACTTAAATGTCAAGGACCTATCCAGAGTAATGCCCAAATAGGTTGAGAGCAGTGTTCTATGTCAACTCCTTGCCACTTTATACTTAAAGTCCTATTTGACTGACGAAAAATGCGATATCTTTCAAAGTTATATATGGCTTGTGTAAATAATAAGTATATTAGTAATATTATAAATCTCAAAAGAAATTTTACTTGTACTAGTGCCAGTTAAAAATACAGACTTTTTGAATTTAGAAAAATAACTACATTCAAAATTAGAACGACGATATTTTTCTAAATTCAGAAAATTTGGTTAATAGCTGTTACTAGTACAAATAAATTTCTTTTTAATATAAAATTGTGTTTTGTTTAACCTAAATTTTCATTAGGAACAAAGTCTTGGATTGGTCACAGTAGGTACTCAGTGCAACATCATCGCTAATACGTGAAAAAGGTGACAACTGTAATTGTATACATGATACTAAAATGAAAAAGTCAGCGTAGTACAGCTTGAGCAGTATAATTACAAGAGATAAGCAATTTTAAGAGACCGACACCCAAAGATCAGGAAATGGCAAGCTGATGTAAACGTTCATCGTCAACATGCTAAGAGATCAACATCTCATCGCTATTCCGGTCCGGAACAGCCTTCAAGAAATTTACACACACCGGTGACAACTTCAGATTGCTCAATCGGACCCTTTTACGATTTTCTCGAGAACATGTCCAATGTTGAGGTGAAAATTAGTCAAGTTTTCCAAAGAGCCCTGATTTTGTTTATTTACTCACAGTGGGGGGTGAAGAGTTTTTAGACGATCATTGTGGAGAACGGTATTTAACGGTAATTTGAAGAAAGATGTCATTCAGTGGAGTATTAATAAACCTACGGATTGGGAAATGTTGTATAAGCTAAGGCATATTTACATATAAACACCTCTAAAAATGGTTTCTGACGGCTTTGGTAAAGTCAGAATAGACACCCTGTAAGGTTTAAAATAACCTAATACGAAGGGTTCAGAGGTATAATAATCCATAAAAAATTATAATAAAGCTTTATTATTATCAGGCAAAAAACGGATAAACAAAAAGAATTTAAACACAAAACATACAATTTTATTATTGATATGAGTGTATATTTATTTTGGAATTTAAAGCGTTGTCTTTTCGGCACCTCGGTATAGGGTAAAGGTACCTAATATATTTTATTTAAACTTAGTCTTAGCGAAAAAAATATTGTAAAAACAATCTTACGTGTTTTATTTTATGTATTATTCAGTTATTTTAAACATACTACAGTTTTTCCAATATGTACATCCTATCCATTTAAGAAACTATAACAAACATAAGATACCTGGAATTTTTGGGGCCTAGTGTTTATCAAAAACGTTTTCTATTAGAGCCGAGTCACACCGGAATGGCAGCGACGCGTCGAGCATTTTCACTGTGAAATAATTTTAAACTTTATTTACATACTTTAGAGACCAGTATCGCTTGAAAAGCATTGCTAAGAGTTCTTGTCAGTAGTTCTAGCCTAGCCGATTGCTACCATTCCGGTGTGACTCGACCCTAAGAATCAGATTGTAAAAAAAATCTATTTAGCCAAATTTCAGCTAGAATTGTGAATGGCACTTCGTTTCCTTATCTAAAAACTTGGCCTAACCTCTTATCCAAGTTCTAAACTATCCCTGCCTAGAACCATTACAAAAAAAGGTACCAGGCTTAAACTCGAGCGATAAGGTCAGTACGTTTGTTGAACAACTTCAAAGTTTTCCGAACTTAATTTCCCTTCGGCTAACTTCGGGGAATCTCGGCTGTAAATCTCATCAATTTGTTGGGTATGACTGTAGGGCGATCGGGCCCGAAGGGAGTGTGGCCAGGCTTCCCTTATTGAATTACGTTTGAATTTGGAACCCTTCGGTTGGCGAGAGATTTTTTTGCTTGTACGTGACCCCTCCCCAGTGGAGGTAAAGTATTTATGACCCTTTATTTACGTAGCCTAGAGCCCTAGTTTTTTTTTTGGTGTGTTTACCCTTTTGATTGGAGAATGACCCGGTTAGAAATATTTTACTATGTTAATAGGAAGTAAAAAGCCAAGACAAACCTCGATTTTGTACTTCAATTAGTGTTTCTCAAACAACAAAATCTGCAGCACATTTGTAAGTAACCGAGTGAGGGACCAATTGGTCCCGGTTGTAACTCGTAGACTCTACCTTTGACAGTGTAACGTGTAACGATACAAGTAGATAGACGCCAGAAAGTCATTGTTTTATTTATCTACTGGCCTATCAACAATTTTTACATATTGCATTCAAAATGTAATTGCCCTTATACAAACCGAGTGTCCATGTAAAACACGGGTCATCATCATCATCATCATTTCAGCCGATATACGTTCACTGTTGGACATAGGCCTCCCCAAGTGCCGCCACAACGAACGTTCCTGTGTGTCTCGCATCCATCGGTTTCCTTCAACCTTCACCAGGTCATCGGTCCACCTTGTAGGAGGCCTTCTAAGGCTGCGTCTTCCGGTACGCGGTCGCCACTCCAGAAACACGGGTACTCAGTCGCATCTGGTTAGACAGCAAGCCAATCCTGAGCCAGTTGTGAAAAGGCTACGGAGATGATATTAGGAATCAATCCACGTACTATTAAGGATGAGTCAGTTCTAAAACTGGTGTCTACAAGTTAAATCTCTCTAGACGACCTACGGGTCCAATATAATAATGGCTTCAGGGTGCTGTTGGGGCTGCCTAGATACTGCAGTGCATCGGCCATGTTTACTTTAGCGCGTGTGGATGATTTTCACGCTATAATGCGAAAGAAGGCTGCCTCGTTGCTAAGCAGATCTAGGGCCAGCTCCAATAGTATTCTTAGAACCTTAGCCAACAAGCTTGATGCGCCAGTGATTAATCACTGGTTGCGATTGCTGGTGCTGCAGTAAATTAAAGCTTTTTGTATTTTTTAAGTGTTACTAACCCTTTAGTTGATAAGTTGTTACTAACCATTGGACCTATGTAGTATTTTTTATTATCTTTTTATTATTAAATTTAACCACCCAGCAGCCTAATAATTTCACTAAGCATGTCTATAGTAATATTATAGTCCCAGCAGAATATAATAGAGAATACCTCTAAAACAATTATTAATAATCGCTCTGAAAACGATCTCCCTCAGTTATTATGAGACAAGCGTTTGTCCCCGAAGACTGTCGCCTCCTAACTAATTTAACGAACCCTAAGAAATATCCTTAATTTCATTGGTTCATCTGAAATTCCAATGACTTTGAACTCTGAAATATTGCAAGAAATTAACTAAGTAAATATCGTTCATAATGAAAACGCCCTTTGTTTGTATAGATAATTGGCAACGATAATACAACATGAAAAGCGAAAATTGAAATAAATTAACGAAATTCCTTGTAATATTCGAAGGTCTGTTGGAGACCGTTTTGTATCAATTTTACATTGTGGACTCAACTTTGGGTATTAAAATGATGTTGAAAGGGTTACTTTTGACTTGTATACACGAGCCTAAAACCGGGTATAGACTGCTGTAATATAACATGTAACGTAACATTAAAGGAGCATTTCTTAAGTGTGGACAGCGCGCGCACGATCCGAGCATGTACCTACTCGCATAGTTGAAATGCTCCGTTCGCGCGCGCAAGGCTTCCACACTGTGGGAATTCTGTTACATTGCATGATAGCATAATAATAGCATAGTCAACCTATTAATGTTCCTACTGCTGGGACTCAGGCCTCATCTCTAGGAGAGGGAATGGGGCCGTAACTAACCACACGGGCCCAGTGCGAGTTGGTGAATGTCACATGTCTTCGAATGTTTAGTTCTAGGACATGCCGGTTTCCTCACGATGTTTTCCTACACCGTTTTGAGACCACTACGGTGATGAAAAATAAATTACACAAAGTAATGCGCCTGGCTGGGTTCGAACCCACGACCAACAACTCGTAAGTCAGGACCGTTACCATTCGGCCATCACTGCTCACATTGCATTATACATTGCGACAATGTGGACGCCAAATTCTTTCGTTGCGTGTTACATTGCATGTTACGTTGTTGCAGTCTGTCCCCGGCTTAGTAAGAATCATCGAGAGGCTACGTTGAAACGTTTGTTTTTGATTAATTAACTGCCGTACACGTCGGTTTTGAGAATCCGAGCTCTTAATAACATTCATATTTAATTTAATGTATTTTTGTATTTTAGACACGTGTAAGCTCTAGGCATACTTTCTACTAAACGGTTGGAATTCATTTTGCCTCTTGTGACATAATAAAGTTAATTATTTCTTAAGAATGCGAGTCTCATTTTCATATTAAGTACTGAAGATACGCACTGTATTTATTACTGTGATGTGGTTTGTGTGGAAATTCAATAAATGACACTAAACAAATAATTTAATTGAAAGGCGAGCAATGGGTAGCTCGCTGTCCGACCGTCCGGTAACTGTCCGGACCGAGCCCAAGTCGTCGACGGCGCGCACTGTTCCCGCGCGCCTTAAGAGTGAGTTGTAAGCAACAGCAGAGGCCCAACTGGGTCGAAGCTTACTGGGGCCAGGGTTAGTTTCAAAAGAATAGTTTAGCCCCGGTATGAAGGAACGGGGTGGGTTTTTAGCCAGTAAGAGTCTGACACTATCTCCCGCTCCGTTCAAGAGCGGGGGTTGTTAGTAGACGATTTTCCCACCATAAAAAAAGCTACGCGACCATATATTATACCTTGCTGTGCGTTACGAAATCAAGAGTTTGGATTATTTTTGGATTATTTTAACACTCTCCCTTAAACATAAATCAATTCCGTCTCGATGGTACAAAAAAGAATATGCATGGTGTTATTTGCTGTGTGTATCAGCTACCATTATATCCGACTGTAAAAAAGAAATTCTTGTTTAGTATTACCGTTACCTTCTAAACTATATTTTTTTTTACAGACGATTTTACTAAGCTTATTAATATTTATACAAAAATACAATAGAACATTTATTTAATAATTGAATTGACAGTCAAAAAACCCTGGGGCCTTGGGACGAAAGCAAAGAAGGAACAGGAGTGGATTATAGTCAATAAAAGTCTGAAACGCTCTCTCGCTCCACCCAAAAGCGGGAGAAGTCATTGGATGATTTCCCACTTAAAAAAATGGTAACCGACTTTTTCGGGGTTCATTGTGGCGACACTTGGGGGAGGCCTGTGTCCAGCGGTGGACGTATTTCGGCTGAGATGATAATGATTCGTAAAAAGTTGGCATTAGTTTCATCACAGCGTTAATGTTTTCCTATTGTCGATTTGGACCAATTAATTGACTATTTTAGTGCATGTATGTAGTGTATTAATTGATTATATATTGTATAATTCGCTCTATTAGACTTTTGTATGAATAAATTATAATTTTTTTTTAATCATTACATGCATATATTTATACTTATTTATATAACAATTCAATCAATAAATAAAAAGAATTAACATTATACAAATGAAACGTCAAATGTCAATAAATAACCCGCCCCTGATCGTTCCTGGTGCAAAGGTGCCCCATAACACTCGCCGCATTACCTCGCTGAATAGCGATGGCCATTCTTTGCACCAAGAACGACCTGGAATTATTGTATAATTGTATATATTTGTTCTATGGTTTATTAGTATATCTATTCTATGGTCTATTAGTATATCAATTCTTTTTCTCACTCTTTTATTGCACCTACCACTATTTTTCTCCGCATCACCCAAAGGTTGACTGGAAGAGAAAGCCTTAGGACCAGGCCACACGGTGCGGTGCGGCTCCGGCGCGGCGCCTGAGCGACGAATCGGCGGGCCGTACGAGCGGGGTGACGTCACTCGTATGCCCGCCGATTGGTCGCTCAGGCGCCGCGCCGGAGCTGCACCGCACCGTGTGGCCTGGCCCTAAGGCATTAAGTCCGCCTCTGTACCCATGTGAATAAAGTATTAAATAAATAAATAGATTAAGGGATAGCAATGATATTTATTTTTTAAACATTGTTCCACCTCTGTAATTCTTTTTCAGACATATTGTCCGACTTCACCGCCTTTCACGTCTTGCAACGGCCTTAGATTGAGATCACAAAAATATCAGAAAGAAAGAAAGAAAGAAAATACGTTTATTTGGCACACAGGTACACACAATGATATAAAAATTTATTATAGTATGGGATCTTAAACTTAAAATATATCTACATTGTATGTCCCACGGCTGCACTGAATAGGTCCAGTGGTATCAGTGATTTATGACTATGTACTTATTGTACTCTAATAAATATAGGTAATCCACTCGCAGGTAGATAAGCAAGGTCGCAATCAAAAGATAATGGCTATTAGAAAAAAGGTTACAGGCGAAAGTAATAAATACTTTATATCTATAACAATAAAGACCATTTGATTGTAGTTACAAAAAACATGCATACTATTTTTAGTTTACGCAAAACTTGAATATAGTTTTTTTCAGTACCTACCTCTACCATGAGTTTAAAGCAATAATATTTGTCGATACTCGATACCGACTACGTAAATATTTTGTATGGCAAATTTTGGTTCCGTAAGTGACCGCTAGAGGCGCTGTAAAATTTGCCATACAAAATATTTACGTAGTCGGTATCGAGTATCGACAAATACTAATGCTTTATACTCATGGTAGAGATACAGAATCAGTAACTGAATGGATTCCAATAGTTTTTACACCATGTTATATTTTTCCCAAAAATATTTAAAAAGGTTACAAAATTGTAGACCACCGACATTAAGTACAACACAGGTCACGGCAGAACATAGTGGGTATTGGGAGCAAGCAAACAGCTGGGTGCAAGTGCAAAACAACCCCTCAGTCGCCTGGATGGCCCAGTGACTATATATTTTTGCTGACATAACAAGCTTATAACTTTGTGATTTTTCCTGATATAGTTTTGAAATTTTGTACACAGATTCTTTACTTAAAAATACTAGGCACGTGTTTTGGGTTTCGCATAAACTAAAACCGGTGACTTAAACTAATGTTGTAAAACCATAAAGTTTGATTGCTACGTCAGTTTCTTCGATAAGCGTCCCCGCAAACTGCATTCAAAAAAACGCTAGAAGCGGCCACAAAAAAAAGGTGGAAGCGGCCGCAAAAAACAGCGACACCTTGTGTCCGGAGAAGTTTGAAGCCGCTTCAAGCGTTTTTTTGTGGCGGCACCGCTGCACACGAGCCATAAAAAAAGGCTGCCTCAAAAAAAAGCTTGGAGCGGCGTTTTTTGCCCGTGAGCGGGGATAGTAATATTCATTATATTATCATCAGCTTACGGCCGTCTTTTATTTGACGTTGGCATCTCCAATAATAATGCCATGCATGTCTATATTTTAGCGCCAATTTCAAGAAATAAAATCAATAAAAAACTGAGCAAGGGCGAGTCGGACTCGCGCACTGAAGATTTCGTACAAACGTACCTGTTAGTTCAATTCCGGATTGGATTCTCGGAAGATTTTCTGAATCTCAAAAAATAATTATGACGCAACAACAAATTTACAGTTTTCCGATTTATTCCTATATTTGTGCTATAAGACCTTGCTATGTGCCAAATTTCAGGTTTCGGGGTCAACGGTGTGTGTCGAAATGTACGCTTTATGCCACATAAACCGAAGTATCTTTTAAGCTATTGCATAGCTTCTATCGCGGGCCTTGAGCGTGGAGACCGAATCCAGAAATTCCCTAACGAAAATAACTTAACACCCCCCACTCATTTGTTTTTGAGCGTGGTGACCGATAAGAAAACAAATGAGTGAACAATAAATCAAAATTCAATTCAATGTGTGAAAGTTATTAATATCAAAGAAAAAAAAACAAAGAAAAAAAAATACTGCATAAATAAAATAAATAAATAATTATAATTGCATAAGTTGATAAAAATGCTATGCAATAGCTTTACCGCGGCAGTCCCCGAGTGCCACACGTCTTTTTTTTTCTCGTTAACTTATAAGCTTGATTTTTTTACAGCTTCGACCGCAGACCTGGGCCTCAAGTCTGCTATTACAATAGTATCAGAATGGTCTATCATTGATGCCATAATTGTCGATTTTGACAAGTTTGGTAATCTACTAATATAATGGCGTCACTATGACTTTCCAATGGTCAACCACTGACACTCCATTGAAAGAAGTGGCTTAAAATGGTAATCTCGTACATATTGACAAATTAATATTTGACGTTTGCGGTAATCTGCTAAAACTTTGACAGTTTATTTGATCAGTGTTTGACCATTAGAACGTTATTGTGCAGTTATTGGTTTTAATATTCTCGAAATTATCATTCTACCACAATTCTATTATAAGACCACTGACCGATCAGTGATCGATCATTTTGAATTAGCAGATTACAAACTTTTAGCAAAATGACAATGGGATCGTGTTGGAATGACGAATTTATAAAAATAGCAGACTTGGGGCCCTGAGTATATGATTTTAATTTCAACTCAATACCTTTACGCGTTCCTGAAAAAAATAGTCTAGACGGACAGACGGACAGACGGATATACGGACAGATGGACAGACGGACAGACGGACAGACGGACAGACTGACCGACGGATAGACAGGCAAAGTGATCCTCTAAGGGTTCCATTTTTTCCTTTTGAGGTATGAAACCCTAAAAACACAAGAAAATCTTTCTACATACTATGTACCTTAAATATGAAACCCATTTTTGGTCTCACAAAACCTGTGACAGGCTCACGTACCTTTTTTATTTCGCGACAGACGAGAAATGATCTAAAGGTATTCCCTCAAGTTGATAACTCAATTTGTCGTTTCTTGCTCGAGGCGGTAAACTTCGGGGATTTATCTTTGGTCCAAGTTTAGACTAGGACCACTAAGACAGATCCCAGGTGCAATCTCTGTAACTATTGTAAGGAATAGAAATTTATAGTCAGACTTGTTACTGTGGATGGCGGTCACACCGTTGAGAGCATAGAATCTGCATTTTAATCATGTATTTTGTTCTGTATTTTTCTCTCTTTTTATGAATACACTAAATCTGGCCCGTAGCTTCACCCGCGTACATAAAATAAAGCCTATGTCACTCAGAAATAAAGCAGCTTTCTACCGGTGAAAAAATTTTAGCAATCGACCCAGTACTTTCAGAGAATGCCTTCTACAAAAACCAACTTTACCTTTTTATAATATTAGTGTAAATTATGAAGACCCTATAAATGCCTTGATCACACGTACCGAGTAAAAGGGCGAGACAGTAAAATGTTGCTCGGCCGAGACAGTGATGTAAGCGAGTTGTAGAGATAAATGGTAGGCCGAGCTCTCGGCGCTGTGTTTACACGCACCGAGTACTCGGCCGAGAGCACTGTCTCGCCCGTTTACTCGGTACGTGTTATCAAGGCAAAAGAATCGCCAAACTTAAGTGGCAGTGGGCAGGGCACATTGCTCGTAGATCGGATGGTTGATGGGGCCGGAAGGTTCTAGAGTGGCGACTGTGCACCAGAAAACGCAGCGTTAGAAGGCCTCCCGCAAGGTGAACTGACGACCTGGTGAGAGTCGCGGGAATGCGGTGGACGCGAGACGCACAAGACGGTTCGTTGTGGTGACACTTGGGTGATGATGCTCGTATCCAGCAGTAGAGTCTTTCGGCTGAAAAGATGGTGATAAATAAATGTTTATCATATTATTATTTTCTCTTTATTTATTTATGTACAGTACAATTCACGAATGATGGCGGCCGTGAAGTTTGCGCAGAAGGCTGCGCAGTAACGTGTTACGTGACGAGGTGCGTGTGCGAGAAGAGTGTAGTATGCGCGAACGTTCGCAAAGGCAAACTTCACGGCCGCCATCATTCGTGAATTGTACTGTACACTATTAGTTACATTTTTAAATATATGTATTTAATTAAAAACCTATAAAAATATACAAAATTGTAGTCCACTGCAGCAAGGAGTAAGCTCCAATCTACTGGTGATTAAGGACGCGGGCGGTGTCCAGAGAACCTCGCGGTCCCGACCGCGGGCCTTGTTGTGGATTACAGCCATCTTTATCACGCTCTTGGTCCAAACGCGCAACGACAATTCTGATAGATGGTCGTCGAGGTTTTTGGCTAGCAAACCGTTGGTGGTCATGACAGTATTATTGTTATTTTGAAGGAAAATAGTTCTTTCAACATATTCTCGTAAATTCGCTCTTACAGTTTTAAGCATACTTTTCTACCAGATATGTGCGTTGCTAAGTTACAGTGGTTTGATCTACAATTCCATCAATTGATCCACATAGCTAAGTACTGGTCGAAATGGTTTCAACTATGTTTTTATTAGGATTTTTAGACTTCTGCTCCATCGTGTCTTTGAGGACCTTGAGTTTCCCTTACGGAAGTCAACTCATGATCTCAGTAGGCTTCGGCCCTGCTTGGCGCCTACGGTTTTGCTGACATCTCTTTGTAGGGCGCTTAGAACATTACACGTCATCGACGACTCGGTCCGGACGGTTTCCAGACGACCGGACGGTGAGCTATACATTGCTCGTAATACGCAAGCACCGTAGACGTAGACTTGCGAACTTACACATACAAAATTTCGTCTTTATAATATTAGTGTAAAAAATTACCAAAATTATCAATCCAAGTATCAAGTATCACTATTTTTAGTAGCAGCTTGCCAAGAGTTGACATAAGCTTTAACTAAAACTACAGTAATTACGATTCAAACATTGTAATTATTGATAGAATGTCGCTTTGTAAAGCCCTTATAACTCAGTTCCCGATCTACGAATGTTAATCCGATTACACTTCGGTGTGACTCGGCAGTTCTTGGCGCCGCGCTCCGTACTCAGTCAATTGGTGAATTTGGAATGCAAATTCGAGACTTGACGTCGTGTCGGGTCCATTCCTTAGCTGTAGTATCTACGTTCGCTTCAGACTTACAGACGGACTTGTGGCCGATACAAAATGAATTGCTCACTTCGCTTGCCGTCTGTTGTTTGGTTTCCTTGTGTTAGTTAAGATTTCTTGTGATCGGGAATTGGGGAACGTTTAATGCTAAGGAGCTGTTGGATTATCTAAATCTTTGCTTTCATAATTATGCGCACAAAGCGTTGGAATTGTCAGCGTTTTTGTGTTTTTTTTTTACGCTGAAACGACCAGTCTGTCAAGACTGTACGACTGAGAAGAAGAGAGAATATAAACTAATCGCTTTTCACGTCTATGTGTGTCCTAGCTTCTAACATTTTAGTACCCATGTAGGCATATGTGAAATAAAAATATTTGAATTTGGAATTATATCTGTTTGTTCTCTAACTCCTACTAAAACACGCAAGGGATCTCGAAGCGGTTTTCACTCATATTAGGTTTTTCTCTATAAAATAAAACAAGGTAGGTACTTTGAACTGTGATAATAACATATTTTTATTAAATTGTCAGTGTATTTTAAGGTGCTATATTTTTATTTATTTCAACTGGTATTGACTGACAATATTTGTGAGCTATCAAAGTCAAAGTAGCCGTTTTGTTAGCATCACCTTTTCCTCTAGGTCAACGAAATAAGTTTTTTATCTGATTTGTAATAAAGATCACATTATTAACTTTACAGATCAAATTCACAGTGTAATAAGCTACATGCAAGCAACTTATAACTCGTCTATAATAAAAAAGTCACATTGTATAATGGTGAACTAAACGCGGGCTCGTATCTGGTGTAGCAATGTTTATGCAGTTCGCCAACGTGTATATCTATTGCATTAGTTGAACACAAATTGAGCGGTGTACTGGCGAAGCGAAAAGTGATTTCAGTTTTTGGAAGAAATTAGTCACATAGGTGATGGTTTATACAATTAGGCATAAATAAAAGACATAGACTGCGTTGCATCTGTTTTATAATTCTTATCGTAACATATTAGAGATACAGATATCGTAACATAATATAGCAGTGGTGGTCGAGTGGTAACGGCCCCGGCTTACGAATTGTAGGCCACGGGTTCAAACCTAGCCTGGCATTACTTTGCGTAATACATATAATTCATCACCACTGCTCTCAAAAGTGAAGGAAAACATCGTGAGGAAACCGGCATGTCCTAGAACCATTTGAAGACAGGTTTTTTTATATGGTGGGAAAATCATCTAATGACAACCCCCGTTCTTGGGCGGAGTGGGAGATAGTGTCAGACTCTTACTGACTAAAAATTCACCCCGTTCCTTCGTGCCTTCTGCCTGAGCTATCTCTCGGAACTAACCCTGGCCCCAGTAAGCTTCGACCCAGCGGGATCGAAGCCTACCCTGCTATTGCTGACCACTCCTTGAGACGCGCGGGAAGTGAGAGTGAGAAGTGAAGAGTGCAACCGTCGACAACTTGGGCTCGGTCCGGACAGTTACCGGACGGTTGGACAGCGAGCTACCTATTGCTTGTAGTCCGCAAGCCCGTTCGAAGGCAGGTTACATTCACCAACACGCATTGGGCCCGCGTGGTGGACTACAGCCTATTCCCTCTCTTAGAGATGAGGCCTGCTTCTGCGAAGTAGTTATGCTAGCGAAGGAGACGGCAGAGTGAGGAAACGTACATCTTCTCGCCTCAGCCGCCTAGACCGGAGACGTCTCGGGCGTCGGGATCCCTGGCCATCGTAGACGCCTGCTTGGCGACGACAAGCAATGGGTAGCATACATGGCATAACAACTTAAGGTTGGTTTTTAAACGATTTAAAAAAGGAGGACGTTACTATGTTTGGAGGAGGCCTTCACTCAAAGGGTTCCTGTAGATCTTTTTCTTTTCGATTCGATGTTAAATTCGTTAAACTGTTTGGGCACAATATGTGGCTATGTTGATAACAACATCGGTGGCACTCGTCAAATCTTCCAAAGTGCAGATGGATGTGCACTTAGGGCATTCTATTCTCTCTTCCTGTATTTGTCCTGGTTTTTTGTTTTTTTGTTGTGGTGTACAATAAAGAATATAATAATAGCAATAATAAAAAATAGGGGGGGTAGGTGCATAAAAAAGTATACACATACGTTCCTAATATTTGTATTATTTTATTACTTTTAAAAATATTTAAAATTAAAATTTATACATTTTAAGTTTATTTATATTACAATAAATCACATATTGTGTGGGCAGTAGTATAATTAGTATTCCTATGCCCTAAGACAAGTTGCATTTACTTGCCGGCGTAAACTGTCACTGGAATTTGGCACAGTCATTGAAACACCTGAGTCTTAATTATGGCAATTTTGGCTGACATTGCGGAGGCCCAGCGCATGGCTTTAATGTCATTAAGTCAGCGGATGGCAGATTTTGAAGCACACCTGAAAGCGTCACCACCTGGAGCGGACTTGAGCGGCCTCCACAAAGATTTTACTGCCTTTAAGGAGCACGTTTGGAGTGTCTTCAGTGCCTTGCAGCTGCAGATTGCGGAGTTGAGCAGGAGTGTTGACGTAATAGAGATGCGTCACAGGAAAAAGTT
Organism: Mythimna ferrago; assembly: GCA_910589285.2. Classification (NCBI taxonomy): domain Eukaryota; kingdom Metazoa; phylum Arthropoda; class Insecta; order Lepidoptera; family Noctuidae; genus Mythimna; species Mythimna ferrago. Next base: position 24,211,904 of record OU342680.1, on the reverse strand, counting down.
TCTGTTACTGGGCGGCGTTCCTGAGGCTCCAGGTGAAAAGGTTCCTGAAGTTGTGGCAACCATTCTACAGACTAAGCTTGGCTTAGCGGATGTGTCACCCCCTTCGCTGACTGTATGCCACAGATTGGTGCCGCTTCAGAGGGACACACTAGACCCATCCTGCTTCGGTGCGCAGACTATGCAGTCAGAGACGTCATTTGGAAAACCAAGACCAAACTAAAGGGATCTTCGTACGTTGTTTCTGAGTTCCTCACTCGGCAGCGACAAACTGCTTTTTCAACGGCTCGCAAGCTCTTCGGCGTGACAAACGTGTGGACCATGGACGGCAACATAAATATCAAACTTCCGGATGGTAAGCGACGCCGTGTCTTCTGTCTTAAGGAGGTCGTCGCGCTGGGAGCTGAGCATGGCAGACTGCTGGATCAGGAAATATCTTCGGTATCCAACACCAAATCCAGTAGCGAGTCGGCGCAGGCTTCCACTCGCTCCAGACGGATTGTTAAGAAGAAGTGATAAGATTCGGTATTTGTCTTATTTTATTTTTTTTATCTTATTATTTTGTGCGTGTTTCCTAATTATAGGGTAGCTTCGTCTTGCATTAGTTTCTTGTAACCAGTTTTAAAAATAGACACTTCACTAAGTTTATGTTTTTGTTCGATATACCGACTGTTTTGTTGTTTGTGAACTGTCAATGTCAATTTATTGTCAGTTGTAGTTTTTTTTTTTTTTTTTTTTTAGTTCGGAAACACGCACTAGTAGTTAACTTTGATGTGTTGATTTTTAATACTACATATTTTACTGATTACTGTGAACAGTCTGCCGGCAGGTTATGCATTTGTTTAGTCGACTTCATAATAATTTAGTTTTAGTTTTTATCATATTTATCATATTTTATATTTTTATTTATTTTACTTTTTAATAATTATGTCTGACGACGACTCATTTTTTTCCTGCCATAGTTCTACGGCTTTTTCATCTTTAGACGATTCTTTTTCTGTCAATTCTTTCTTAAGTGGCGAGTTCCAGAGATTTAATCATTGTTTCAATGTTTGTCATGTAAACGCACAGAGTATCCCTCAACATCGCTCTGAGATGTTGGATTTATTTTGTGATGTTGCTTTACATGCTATCCTAGTTTCAGAAAGTTGGCTCAAGCCCGAACTTCCATCTACGTTTTACAGCCTACCCGGCTTTTTCCTTATTCGCAATGATCGCACGGGAAGAAGAGCCGGGGGTGTTGCCATTTACTTACGCAGTGACATCCCTTACAAGATCCTTTCCTCTTCGCGGGCAATTGCAAGCGGCAGCCCTGAGTACTTAATCCTTGAAATTGATGTCAAAGGGGTTAAAGCTATTCTTGGAGTAGTATACTGCCCACCTACCATAGATTATTTCTCCAGTTTTGATAGTCTCTTAGATTCTGTCTCCTCAGAGTACAAACATCTCATAGTCATGGGTGATTTTAACACCGATCTTGTGAAGGACAACGCCAGATCACGCAAGCTGAGAGCAATCTTGGAGTCGTCGAGTCTATCACTCCTCTCACTTAATCCGACTCATCACAATCTCGACACAGACGATTCCTGGCTTGATCTCATGCTCGCGTCTTCTGTGAATCTGGTCGTTAACCATGGCTAGATTGCCGTCCCTGGGTTATCGAGACATGATTTAGTTTATCTGAGTTATAAGATTAAGCCACCAAAACAGCGGCCTGCCATTGTGTTTCTCCGGAATTTTGCGAGGTTAGACGAGGACAAGCTCAACCGTGATGCGAGTGCGGTTGATTGGGCCGATGTCGAAAAGGCAGCGACTGTGGATGAGAAGGTGGAGATTTTCAATAAAGTTTTACTGAAGCTCATTGATGCACATGCGCCACTGAGGGCCGTCTGTGTAAAACGCCCCCCGGCTCCATGGATTACCCCTGAAGTTCGAATGGCGATGAGACGGCGTGACAGGGCTTTTCGAAGACATAGAAGAGATCGCAGTGAGGAGAACTGGAACCTATACAAGTCGGCTAGAAACCGCTGTAACCAGATGGTAAGAGCTTCAAAACGCCGATACATTTCAGAAAATGTCCTCAACTCTTCACCGGCTGATATTTGGAAGTTCCTCAAATCATTTGGCATAACTAAGTCCTCCTCTCATACTTTTCCCTCTAATATATCTTTGAATGATTTGAATCAACATTTCTCATCGTCGGCTATGCTTGCTATTCCTGTCAAAAATACTACAATTCTTGATATAACTTCCACGCCAAGTTTACCTCATGATTCTTTTTCTTTTTCCCCAGTGACCGACTCGGAGATCCTCAAAATTTTCACTGCGATTAAGTCCAGGCTGTGATGGAGTCAGCAGAACGATGTTATCCCTCTTGATTACAAGTTTACTCCCCACTATCACACATATCTTCAATTTCTCCCTCCATACTGGGGTGTTTCCTACAAGCTGGCGTAAGGCTTTCATTATCCCTCTTCCAAAAATTTCCACTCCCACTTTATCAAATCACTTTAGACCAATTTCCATTCTTCCTTTACTATCCAAAATCCTAGAAGCAGTTGTTCTTAAACAGTTTTCATCCTTTGTGTTTAGGAATAATCTGTTATCCCCATTTCAATCTGGTTTTCGACCTGGCCACAGTACAGCCACAGCCTTGCTTAAAGTCACAGAAGACGTCAGGAATGGCCTGGAGAACTCGAGGTTAACGGTGTTAGTTTTAATAGATTTCTCCAACGCTTTTAATACCGTTGATCATGATATCCTTCTGGCTATCTTGTCTCAAATTGGGGTTTCTTCATTGGCACGGGATTGGTTCTCTTCTTATCTTCGTGGTCGTCAGCAAGCGGTACGTGCTGATCAGAAGTGTTCTGACTGGTGCGACCTGCAAACCGGCGTTCCACAAGGCGGTATACTCTCTCCTCTCTTATTTTCTTTATTTATAAACTCTATCACTGCTTTTCTCAAATGCTCTTTCCATCTGTATGCTGATGACCTACAGCTCTACGCGCAAACTGACATTGACAACCTTGACAACTGCATCTCTCTACTAAATGCTGACCTTCTGGCTATTGCTGATTGGTCGAGCAGATTTGGGGTTACTGTCAATGTCAGTAAATGCCAGGCTATCCTCATTGGCAGTCCTTACTTTTTACGGAGTTTGGACACTAGCCGACTACCGCAGCTTATTTTCGGCAATACAGTCATCCCTCTCTCACCTCACGTTAAAGATCTAGGTTTATATATTGACGATAGGTTAAGCTGGAATAAGCAGATTGCACAGGTTAGCCAGAGAGTCACCTTCACGCTGCGGTCTCTCTATAGATTCAAAAATTTCCTCCCGTCGAGCACTAAAACTACTTTGGTCCAGTCGCTTGTGTTACCTATAATTGACTATGCTGATGTTTGTTATTCTGATCTTTCCCAAGAACTTCTAAACAAATTGGATCGACTTCTCAATAACTGCATTCGTTTTATATTCGGGCTTCGTAAATATGACCACGTTTCTTCCTTCCGTTCTCAGCTTAAATGGCTGCCTATCCGTCACAGGAGATCCCTCAGATCCCTCTGCATGCTCTTCACCGTAATGAACGATCCTTGTGCTCCTGATTATTTAAAACAATATTTTAAAGTGTTGGGCAGTTCTCATAATCTTAACCTTCGTGCATCCAAAAACATGCTTCTTCAGATTCCTTCTCACCGTACTGGCTTTATGTCCAATTCTTACGCTGTTTCCACCATAAAACTCTGGAATTTACTTCCCCTTGACATCAAAAAAGCCGAAAGCAAATTTTCCTTCAAACGTAAAATTCGGAACTACTACTTGAAGTCCTCTCAACCTTAGTTTGTTCTTCGTCAGAATTGTTATTAAGTTCTCTTTAAGATTTGATATTTTTCATAGTATTTATTAGTTTATTATTTTAGCATATTTATGTATTTTATTATATATTATATATAAATAACTTATTTTTTTTTTCCGTTTTCATTAACTGTTATTTGTTTATTGTGCAAACCTACCACAGTGATCTCTTTTTTAACCCAAAGGTTGACTGGGAGAGAATGCCTTGTTGCATTAAGTCCGCCTATGTACCACTACTGTACATGAAGTTTAAATAAATAAATAATCTACACTGATATAATATTAAATTAAATGTATTAACGGTTAAGGGTAGTAAATTAATTAAGCCATTTAAATTATGTATTACTAATTTAACAAGAAATGAAAGGGTTTTTTTATTTATTTTATTTATATGTTTGGCTATATGTATGTTTATTGTTTATCAATTATCTCGATCATTTGTGGACCGGTATTGAATTTCTATTTTTGCACATTCTTTTAAACAAAGTCAGTTTAGGTATTTTGTTTTTATGAACACTGGTTTTGTGTTCGATTGTACCTGCTGTGGCGCGTAGTTGTTCAGTTTAGTAGATTGGTTGCTGAGCGTTTGTTGGTTGTTATGCATCGCTCCGCAAATACACGTTATTTGTTTACTGCAAAGCATATTCGTAGCTACCGACCATGTAAAGATAATTTATAACTAGTGATGGTTATGTAGTTGTTTGTGATCTCTGTATTTTTAAAGAAAACTTTATATTTTTTAATTTTGAAACCACCTTGTGTAGTCATTTAATCTGACTAGATTCATTTAAAATATTAATTTATATAATATGGTAACTCAATTTTGATTAACCTAGTCAAATCTTCTAGAGATATTTTTTTTTTTAGGTTAGTAAGTTATCATATAGTTATATACTTTTATAAGAATCCACTCGGCTGGGCAGCGTTCGGGAAGCTACGCGGTATCTTCTCGTCCAACATACCAGTGTCTCAAGACGAAAGTCATTGACCAGTGCGTGCTGCCAGTGATGACATATGGCTCCGAAACGTGGTCGCTCACAATGGGCCTCATCCGAAGGCTTAAAGTCACCAAAAGAGCAATGGAAAGGGCTATGTTTGGGGTTTCCTTGCATTGAACCAGGAATGAAGATATCCGCAGGAGAACTAAGGTTGCCGACATAGCACGAAGAATTGCCAAACTTAAGTGGCAATGAGCAGGGCACATTGCTCGCAGAACAGATGACCGTTGGGGCCGAAAGGTTCCGGAGTGGCGACTGCGTACTGGAAGATGCAGCGTTGGAAGGCCTCCTACAAGGTGGACCGATGACCTGGTGAAGGTTGCAGAAAACCGATGGATGCGAGACGCACAGGAACGTTCGTTGTGGCGACACTTGGGGGAGGCCTATGTCCAACAGTGGACGTATATCGGCTGAAATGATGATGAGTAAGTTATCAAATAACTAGCTCTATGTGAAGCAAGATAGAGTGTTAGACTTTTACTTACTAAAACTCACCTGTATTCCTCCAGTTGCTCTTCGTGTTACGGGGCGCTGGCGCCGGTAACTTTTTTTTTGTAGCTATCCCTTTATGTACCCTACTAAGTTTATTTTAGGTTGTGTAGGGTATAACTCACTTGAGGTCAGAAGAAAATATGATCAAATATTAACCATGTGTAAAATTCTTCATGGAAAAACTGATAATCCAGAGCTGCCTGCCGAATTTTTCAACTTTGTGCCCCAGTTAAATATAGCCGCATCAGGAGACACAGCTTCTTCGCTGTGCCTGCGAGTCATACTGTTGCGCTAGCCCAGTCTCCTGTCCCTCGGACTCTTTCTGCGCTCAACACTCTTTTGGACACGCACCCTGACAGTGATATGTTCGCGGACGAATGGAAGACGATCATGTCAGTATGTCTGGAGTTCTGTGAGATGAGTGTGCGAATTATTTGTATATACACCGTTAAATTTTAATCGTTTTAATCCCGTGGAGGGTCGATCCGGTACATGAAACACTATCGATTAGTAAAGATAAAATTTTAAAAAAAGTACCTTTTTTTCAAAACTCGTATTAATTTACGCATGTACGAAATTAATTTCTTTAAGAAAACATCAGCTGAGCGAGTTCAATAATCTGTAGGTAATAGTCGGCGTTGCGTACAAAATATCTACAGGTCATTGAACTCGCTCAGCTGACGATTTCTTACTCACGGGATTAAAACGACGGTGTATTAATTAAATTAAACGGTGTATTAATGTGTCTTTAACTAATGTACTCCTAATTGGCGGATAGCCGTTTTTGTTAAAGTAAAACAATAAATAAATAAAAAATTGTCTGATACATCCTCTCGCTCAACCCGCAGGACAAGTCATTTGATGATAAATAAAATATTCATCTATTGTTTCCCAAACAATTTATTTATTTAAAACTAATGTCAGAACGAAACATACGAGTATGTGTCCACAACCCGTATGAATGCGATAAAGCAATTTGACGACACAGTTGACGCAGTGATTGAGCGACTGCGTTTCTCAGGTTTGATTCCTGCATGGAAAAAAAGTGGTTATGGTTTACAGATAGTTGTTCCCAATCTGGGTGTCTTGCGTACATATTTATTGTGGCTGGTAGTCGGGGTTGTGATCCCGGCGGCTAAGGCGTGAGGATGTTCATAACCTTACGTGTACGGCTTCCTTCTTTGCTAGTATTGCGGTGGCCTACGTAACCAAACGCAAGTGGGTGCGGTGCAGCGATGAGAATTTGACATATAATCTGCCATATTAGAAGAAGTTTCTTAAAATAGGTAATTCGTTATATGAATGTTCTGCGGGGGGTAGATTTTGATATCATTCAATTGATGATGATAGTTGGTTTGATATTTTTGTGCAAGCTCTTGCGAAGTTCGAGTTTATGCGAAACCTAAATATAGTGTGTTCAGAATTAGTAATGGAATGGATTCCAATAGTTTTTACACCATGTTATATTTTTTCCTAAAAAGGTTGGTAACAAGTTGGTCACTACCGACACCAAGTACCATGCAGGTCATGGCAGGTCATAGCGGGCATTATGCGCAAGTTAACAGCAGGGTGCAAGTGCAAAACAAACCCCAAGTCACCTGGATGGCCCGGTGACTATGTATTTTTGCTGACATAACAATCTTATAACTTTGTATTTTTTATGATGATGAAATGCCCTAATAGTAGAGGATACGGTTAAGAACGACCTTCACCGGTTTGTTTAATGGATGAAACGTATTTTATGATAAATTTAGTATATTAAATAATATAACGCACGTGGGTTGCCTGAGAAATTCCTGGCCAAACATTTTTTTTTTTTTGTAAAATGCACCGGTGTGTTTAACGAATAAATTTAATACTAACCGAAAGAGTGAAGCCTTTAGAACATAAAAATGTTGGGTTGCCAATTTGTTTCGTGGCATAACTATGGGTTGCCAGGTATAAACAGGTATGTATAAACAGGTGTGTTTATTTTGATATACAACAAATTCTATATCAATATAACGCTGTTTCATTACGAATACGGTGTTATAGTGTTGTCTGCTAAAAAAATCTGGTATGAATAACGGTTGTGCATTTTTCTAAATAAAAAGTAAATTTTCAATTTTAAATTAATAATAGTCTGGCCAGGAATTTCTTAGGCAACCCACCCGCGTTATATTATTTAATACACTAAATTTATCATAAAATACGTTTCATCCATTAAACAGACCGGTGAAGGTCGTTCTTAATCGGATCTTAGACTATAACACAGGCATTTTTTGCCTAAAAGGTCACTTGATGTAGTACAAATGGAGAATAAATTATTTGTATTTGTAAAGAGGTTTATTAACTATCTCATATAAATACCTTCCTTTGACAGCGTGTTTACGTTTGAGCGATTCTGATGCATTGTTGTACCTCTGCGCTGTATTGCCAACTTAAACAAGTTTGGGGAAAAAGCGAGTTGTCTTTTTCGTCATCAATACCAACGAATCCATAATAATTAAAAAAATATATATTATTATGGATTCGTTGGTAACGTGTTAGTTTGTTCAAACCCTTTTAGTATTTAACCTACTTTTAAAAATGTAGGAAAATGTAAGTCGGACTCACCCATTGAGGGTTCCGTGAAAACTTTTTTTTAAAAGATATAAACTAGTGCTGGACTGCCCACTTACAACAGTAAGCAGTAAAACAATCGTAAAAAAAAAACTTAGTTTTGTAAATAGTTCAATTCCCGAACGGAGTCTCAAAGATTTTTTTTTCTGAATAGCAAAAAACTGTTCTTTTATTTGTGACGTCACAACAAATTTATTATTTTTTTATTCCTATACCTGTGCTTACAAGGTCTAATCTTGTTTTATACCAAATTACAGGATTCTGGATCAACGGGAAGTACTCTATGAATTTTGATTTTTTTTCGATATACACGGCCAAAACTTTTTTTTTCACCATTATGTTTTTTTTTTACAGCTTCAAGGTACCGCAGAGTACATGGTTTTAATTTCAACTCGATACCTCCACACGGTCCTGAGATCAAAGGATCTTGTCAGACAGACAGAAAAATAACGAAGAGATCTATTCATATTCAATCGACTAGACGGGTCAACCACAGCACAAAATATGATGAAGATGAAGAGCCGGATTATGAAGAGCCACTGGCTGAAGTTAGTAAAATATAAATTACCCAGGTACCTACATAAATATATCACTCAGGAATAAAGCAGCTTTCTATCAGTGAAGATTTCGCTATCAGACCAGTACCTTCAGAGATTACCTCCTACAAACAAAAAAAACACAAAAAAAATAATCTTTACCTCTTTATAATTTTAGTGTAGATGACTGTCCGAAACACTGATTGAATACACTAAAGAAACTAAAAAAAAAATTTGGTATCCTGCGTTTTGGTGCCTTTTTTAAAATTAAGTCCACCACTAGAACTAGATTCCCAATGGCCTGACTTCATTTAAAATTGCTACCAGATATCAAACTTATTACTAAAACTAGTTCAAATAAACAGCAGTATTACAAAAACTCGGCTGGCAACACTATCTTTTCACAGCTTTGAAACGCGAGGAGCACAATATTCTCGCGACATCAAAGGAAAATAGGTACAGCTAAGTTGATTGGAATGTTTTAGCTGTATAATATCTATTAATTTCATGTTTTGAACAAGACGATATTGCTGCAGTGAATATCAAAGAGCAATATTCTCGTATTTAATCAAACTAATAGTTTATAGGCGACATATAAATGTATGAATGCATGTATATGTGTGTTACTTCTTCATGCTCAAATAGCTGAATGGAATTTGATAAAGTTTTGTACACGGGTAGAATATGACCTGGAATAGCCTATACCATAGCATTTTTTTAACAATCGTCATCATCATCAGCCTTTTAATGTTCCCACTGCTGGGACTCAGGCCTCCTCTCTAGGAGAGGGAATGGGTCGCAATCCACCACGCTGGCCCAGTGCGGGTTGGTGAATGTCACACGTCTTCGAATTTTTGGTTCTAGGGCATGCCGGTTTCCTCACAATATTTTCCTTCACCGTTTTGAGAGCAGTGGTTGTGAAATAAATTACACAATGTAATGCGCCTGGCTGGGTTTGAACTCGCTATTCGTAAGACGGGGCTGTGTGGGCACTGCTGCTCTCATTGCTCTAAGATTATTTACTCACAGCTATCATTAATTATCTACATGTTGCGATCAATTTTGCAATTTTATTGGGTACATAGGCATCTGTACCTAATAAAATTGCAAAATTGATCGCAACATGATGATATCAAGCAAAAATGATATCATTCTACATGACCACCTAAATTATTATTGGTATCATCGCTCAAAATAATAGCTTTAGGGTGATCAGAAACAAATAAACATCACTGCCAGAACAATAATGTAATTATTTAGATAGTTCGCGAGTTTCACTTCTAGTTATTGTTGATTTTCTACGAAACTGCACATCCAGTATGTATGGAATGGAACTAACAGTTTGGACAGGAATAATTACTGTGAGGGCAGTGATGGTCTAGTGGTAATGACCTTGACTTATTAGTTGTCGCAAGTTGAAATCCAGCCAGGCGCATTACTTTATGTAATTAATTTCATCACCACTGCTTACAAAACGGTGAAGGAAAACATTGTGAGGAAACCGGCATGTCCTAGAATTAAAAATTCGAAAACATGGGACATCCACCAATCCGCACTCGGCTCGCGTGGTGGATTACGGCCCATTCCCTCTCCTAGAAAAGAAGCCCGAGTCTCTGCAGGCAACATTATAAAGCTGATTAAGCTATGCCATGACAAGGATTTTTTGGCATTCTTTCAAGTATTTCACTAAAGATCTTATTAATTAGTTTTAACTGTGAGGTACCACAACTAAAAAGTGCAAAATGAATAATAACCAGTCAGTGTCCAAAAAGAAGAAACAAAACCAAAAGCTCCCAATCTTTAAAAATTATAAATAAGCTCTTAAAGATTCAAAGCATTTATTTTAAATGAACCCTTCACATGCACTTTTGAATTATCAAGAAGTCAGTCAGTCAGAAAAAATATACTAATTACACATTCCAAAGCGTAGATATCTTTAGAGAAGAATATGTAAGAAACTTCATGACCACTCTATTCAATCATGTTGCATGCTACATGCAAACAATGTAAAAAAAATATCTAAATATAAGAATTGAAATAAACGACTGGCAGCTAAAAGATGACTAGTTTCAACTGACAGCACCCTACTCGTATAATGATCAAACTTCTTCACAAATTGATGTCAATACAGAATCTTGGCCAAAAAAGGCCTACCCTCTGACCTTTGTTGACCTTGAAGCGACCCAACGTCGAACAAACCAAGTCAAAGAACTTTCAGTCAATTAATAAATGAAAATGGTCTCAAATATAATTAAACATTTACGATGCTATTGTTGTTGTTTCGAACAAAGGCAATTTCTTAAAGATAGTGTCTATTTGGGACAAAGCTAATGTTATTAAGTAGTTGGAGCAGTAACACTATATAACAATGAATGCCTAGTTGTTGTGTACTTTCTTCATATATTTTAGGGTCTTCTTTTTTTAATCTTTGTTTATTTGTTTTATTTAGTTTCTCATTATCATCATCACCATCATTTCAGCCGAAACACGTCCACTGTTGGACATAGGCCTCCCCCAAGTGTCACCACAATGAGCGGTCCTGTGCGTCTCACATCCATCGGATTCCCGCAATCCTTACAGGTCATCAGTCCACCTTGTAGGAGGCCTTCCAGCGCTATGTTTTCCGGTACGTAGTCGCCATTCCAGAACCTTTCGGCCCCAAAGGCCATCTGTTCTGCGGGCAATGTGCACTTTTTTTTTTCAATGGGAAAAATCATCCTATGACAACCCCCGCTCTTGAGCGGAGCGGGAGATAGTGTCAGACTCTTACTGACTAAAAAACCCATCCCGTTCCTTCAAGCCTTCATACCGGGGCTCGAGCGCCCTTTCGGATAACCCTGGCCCCAGTAGGCTTCGACCCGGCTGGGCCTCTGCTGTTGCTGACAACTCCTTGAGGCGCGCGGGAACAGCGCGCGCCGTCGACTTGAGCTTGGTCCGGACAGTTACCGGACGGCCAGACAGCGAGATGGCTGGAAATCGGGATCGGAATCCCGGCGGCGGCGAGAGTGCCGTTGCCTGATGCGGTCGGCCTCCTCCTTAGCGAGCATTACTACAGCAATGTGCCCTGCCCATTGCCACTTAAGTTTGGCGATTCTTTGCGCTATGTCGGTAACGTTGTTTCTTCTTAGTTAAGTTTCTATCACGGCTAAAAACTTATGTTTGACAAGATCTAATGCAACCAACATTTTTTGGGGTGTGCTACATGATTGCGAAAATTTAAACGTCGAATAACACCGTCTCCGTAAGTTTACTAATCCGAAACACGTTTCAATGAATGCACGTAACAACGAACAACTCAACGCCGTAGCCATGTGATCTCGAATAACATGATTCAGAAAAATGTAATATCGTATAACACGTCCCCGTAACTTTGCTAATAGGAAACACTTAACAACTGATCCCCGCTACCACGAAAAACCAGACACCTTAGTCATTTAATCTCGAATAACCAAATCTCTAAATTACCATTTCGAATTTTTTAACGAAAAATTTACACTATGTTGTCTGAGTATGGTTTCCGCACTTAGTCCTATGCGGGCCATTGTGCCTGGGCCATGGCAGTCAAAACCTTTGGTGGGACCTAATATAGTGTATCTACAGTTGTGAAATAAATTAGACAAAGCAATGCGCCTGGCTGGGTTTGAACCCGCAACCTATAACTCGTAAGTCGGGGCCGTTACCACTCGGCCACCTCTGCTCTCGTAATACTTGTATTAAACATATCATCATCATCATCATTTCAGCTGATACACGTCCACTGTTGGACATAGGCCTCCCCCAAGCGTCGCCACATCGAACTTTCCTGTGCGTCCCGCATCCATCGGTTTCCTGCTACCTTCACCAGGTCGTCGGTCCACCTTGTAGGAGGCCTTCCAACACTGCGTCTTCCGGTACGCGGTTGCCACTCCAAAACCTTTCGGCCCCAACGGCCATCTGTTCTGCGAGCAATGTGCCCTGCCCATTGCCACTTAAGTTTGGCAATTCTTTGTGCTATGTCGGCAACCTTAGTTTTCCTGCGGATATCTTCATTTTTTATTCGATCACGCAAGGAAAGCCCGAGCATAGCCCTTTCCATTGCTCTTAAACATATAATGATATAAATATTTAACACTCTGATATACTCAAAACACAGATGAAACTTCCAAACTCATAGTTAAACAAATTATTTGGTAGTTTATTTAACTTTTTGAATTTTCCTGACGTTGTGAGTTCCGAATTCGCAATACAAGTATTATGGATCCCGTGAGACTGCCCCTTCGAGACCAATATTATATTTTCCGTAAATGTAAAAATCACACATCTGTTGGAGTTGAAAAGCGTTGGTATTCAGAACATTTTTACAACTTTTTTATGCAATTCTATATTCTAGATTCGACAAAGCTTTTAGTGACAGAGTATCAGTGGTGATCGTATTAAAAAACACAAAAGGAATATATTACATTCATCATCAATCATATGAGCTGATAGATGTCCACAGTTGGACATAGGCTTCTCCCAAGTGTCGATGTCGTCACAATGAACGATTCTGCGTGTCCCGCAACCATCGGATTCCCGCAACCTTCACCAGGTCATCGGTCTACCTTGTAGGAGGCCTTCCAACGCTGCGTCATACATTACATTTCATAATCATAATCATAAGTTCCTACAGCGGATTCAGGCAGCAGAGGCATACGATCGCAATTTGCCACTCGAGCCTGTTTCGTTTTGGCGGTTGTCACATATCATCGAATTTGTGGTTCAAGGAAATACACGATATTTTCTTTCCTCGAGAGCTCAATTTCCACCTACTTGCACTGGACTCGCTTGGTAAATTACCCGAGTTTCTGCAGAGGAGCTGGCTATGGTTATGGTTTTAATTCACCGTTCTGAAAGGAGTGTGGTGGCTAAAACTCACCCGTATCTTCAGTTGCCCTTTGTGTTCCAGGGACGGTGGCTCTTTCGAATGATCACGCAGCACTGCCAGGCATCAGCCTTAGTGAGTCCCGTCAATTATGCTTATAACTCTTTGAAGTGCTCGTATGACACAACACGCGCCGTTAATCCAGGCGTGGTTCTTGGTAGCCTCGGGTAACTATTGAGAAAGTAAATTCTTATCTAATGGTAGAGCTTTTTCACTTTATAGCGTTTGCCTCTTTTGCACTTTTATGTTTTTTTTTTGGCGATAGGCTCGCGTTTTACCTTTATCCCACCTGATGGTAAGCGATGATGGGTTCGATGGTAAAACACGTTTGCTTAGAAATAAACTATTTATTCTTGACTTGTATTCTTGACTCTCCTGGGTTGTAGCTATCAAGAGACATATACTTCGGTAGGGAATTCCACTTCATAGCTGTACGTACTACGAATGAAGGGGAATCGTTTGTCTTGGTATAGTCGTGTAAAGAGGAGGGATGAAATGCATGTTACCAAAAGAGCTATGAGTATACATGTGAATAGGTGGAGAGGGAGAGGGAGGCCAAAGAAAAGATGGATGGATTGCGTGAAGAGCGATGTGAAAGAAAAGGAAGTTAGTGATAGCATGACGAGTGACAGGGTAGAATGGAAGAAAAAAACGTATTGCGCCGACCCCAAATAAGATGGGACAAGGGCAGGAAGAAGAAGAAGCTGTACGTACTACGAATGTGTTCCCAAATTGTTATGTGCCAGTATGGGTGGACCAGTGTCGCATTGCCGTACATCTGGTGGTCTCATGGAACGAGTTTGACTGAATAAAGCTATTTTATTGATTGAAGCTTTGACTCAACGAGTGCATCATTACAACGATCCTCTCGGCTCGTTTCTCAATTGATTCAAGCGCATAAAGCTGGAATCTGGCAGATTAGTCTCAAAGATTAGAGGAGTTCTTCATATACGATCGAACTTGTGCTTGATAAAGTTTAAGCATCTGTTCCGGCGTGAAGTACTGTCTCAACTTTGCTAGGATTTCCAACTGTTGTACTTACTGGTGACTGTTATTTATAAATCTTGAATTAAGTTAAGATTCATGGAGTTGAAATAGTGCTAACTTCTAATTCTAGTAGGGAGACCACGTGCACCTAACTTGCCTAGAACGTTAGACTTGGCAGCAAAATCTAATCTAATGAACAAAATCTGCCAAGTTCTCATTAAGTATGAAACCGTTCTTTATTTCTGTTTATCGCGTTAAATACCAGCGTTGTTGGAGTTTATCCAATTGTGCACGCGATATCGCCAATATAGCACCCGAGTGCACGACGGTTTAACATTAATAATTGTTCCGGCAATGTTCCAAATAATTATGATGTGATAGAACGGGGATTTTCTTCTCTTGAAAATCGTTTTGTTTTAGGTCTTGGCTCATTCCTTATTCCCATCATATGTTGGATTACGTGTCGGTGATTTTGGGACAGTTTTTTAAGTGTTGGAGTTATTCCAAGAATTGTTTTAAGTAAGGGATTTGGAGTGTGAACTTATGTTGACGTCTTGCTGGTGCTTATAGATGGTAAATTAGCTGTGAATTGGCGCTTGGCAAGGCAAATCGGGTTAAAATAAGAAAACGTGTAATAGTTTTTGCTCGGTTATCACAATTTTAAATGTGTATTTCATCACACTGAAAGTTTAAAAGTGTGTTTGTGAGTATGTTTATTACATACCTTCATATTTAAATGGCTTATGGGAGTTGCGTTTTTGGCACACAAGGAGTCTTTTTTTTATGGTGGGAAAAAATCATGCATTGACATCCCCCGCTCTTGGGCGGACCGGGAGATAGTGTCAGACTCTTACTGACTAAAAGACCCACCCCGTTCCTTCTAGCCTTCATACCGGGGCTCGAGCGCCCTTTCGGATAGCCCTGGCCCCAGTAGGCTTCGACCCGGCTGGGTCCCTGCTGTTGCTGACAAATCCTTGAGGCGCGCGGGAACAGTGCGCGCCATCGACGACTTGGGCTTTGTCCGGACATTTACCGGACGGCCGGACAGTGTGCTACCCATTGCTCACTGTCCGCAAGCCCGCGCCTACGGTGGCTGGAAATCGGGATCAGAATCCCGGCGGCGGCGGCGGCGGCGATAACGCCGTTGCCTGATGCGTTCGGCCTCCTCCTTTGCTCTTTCTTTGCTTCGCAGAAGTCGGCGACCGCCTGCCACTTCTCCTCGCGCACACAAGGAGTCCATGTTTTGCACATGGGATACTTTTATCTTGGGAGTAAGACGAACTTTTTTTTTACCTGATATAAACTAGTGCTTGACGGCGATCCCACTTAATGCTTGTTCTTGTAGTAGATCTTTTACTTTGATAGTTGCATAAGAATTATTTGTCCGTTGTTTGGCCTCCCTCCTTTGCCCAGCAGTGGGACAAAACAAATTAGCTATAATAATAATAAGAAAGAAAAAAAAAACATTTTCAACCCAAGTTTTATAGGCACTAGATTCTGCCTGTGATTTCGCCTTCATGAATGTAGATAGTTATCCCAAGGAAACATTTTCAGGATAAAACCTGGATAGGTTTTATTCCGAAAATATGTTCCCTGGAACAAAAATCCAATTTCGTTCAGCTGTTTGAACATTGAAAAATTACAGACATACACACACTCACATTCACTTTTTAGGGTTCCGCACTCAATGGTTAAAAACGGGACCCTATTACTAAGACTTTGCTGTCTGTGCGTCCGTCAGTCACCAGGCTGTATTTCAAGAACCACGATAGCTCGACAGTTGGAATTTTCACAATTATGTATTTCTGTTGCCGCTATAAAAATACCAAAAACAAAATAAAATAAATATATTAAAAAAAAATCCATACAACAAACGCAATTTTTTTGCCCAATTTTCTTAAGGACGGTATGACGGACGGTGGACCGGCCCTTCATGCGCGAGTCCAACTCGCACTTGGCCAGTTTTTTTTTAATATTAGTGCGATGTAATTATTTTATAAATAAAA
This sequence comes from Mythimna ferrago, assembly GCA_910589285.2. NCBI lineage: Eukaryota > Metazoa > Arthropoda > Insecta > Lepidoptera > Noctuidae > Mythimna > Mythimna ferrago. Next base: position 24,195,531 of record OU342680.1, on the reverse strand, counting down.
AATACTTATCCCACCTACTCACAGACAGACATATTAATTCTACAAAACTGCTGACATTGTAAACTTTTCAACTCCGACCGCCAGAATAAAAATACCGGTGTAAAAAAGTGCTGAAAACCTAGTACCTGCGGTGATAAAGTACGAGAGAGTTATGGCTGATTATGATAGTACTTGAACTTCTGAACATTGTGAGGCTACAGTCACAAAATAGATAGGTACAGAAGACAATCGCATGTATGTACTTTACTTTTTATACCTACGCTCGGTGGACGCACACTAATGAGCGTTTGAGCCGGAACTGTTCGACGAGCGGGCCGAGGTGCTCCGAAATATCGTGTCCATGAGCGGTGTCTATGTGTGCGTTGCTCGAGCGCGCTTTGTATGTAGATTGACTTCTGTACCTATCTATTTTGTGTTACAGTTGTGGAAGTACTGCCTAAGGTACGGTTGTTACTGAGATTTACTTTTGTGTTCATAGTTTTTACACCTTTGTTATGTTTGTCAAACATATTGGGTGGGTTTAGTTTAGTACCGAGTTTATTAAACTTCTGTGTTCAAGCTTTACGATTGGTGGTAATGTTGTGTAACTGTCGAAATTAAAAATTGTATTTGTTTATATACAATAGTAGTTTTAGTAAAATGCGAAACCCAAAATACGTGTCTAAATGATAAATGATCTTTATTTTGCAAGTAGGTTTTATAAAAACACTTTTACACGTCAATTTTTTTTTAGTCAATTAAAACTAGATGAGGCCGGTGTTTCCTAGCTGAGTAGTCAGCCTGAGAAGAAACACCGAAACAAACTCAGCGGTCAAAGTCTCTTTTAAAGTCCATACAGCAAAACATGTTATGGTCAAATCATATGAGAACCATGCAGATTAAGCCTGAGATGGTCTTTTGAAGAAAGAAACACACAGTTCTAAGTGGACCTGTCACCTGACCTGTGGAATGTGTGTGGACTACTAAGGAGCTCAATGACTTGACGAACAATGCCAAAGAAAGGACATTTGGGTAGGCCGCATAAAATACTCAAAACTGCCTAGTATTTGTACATTAAGTACAACACAGATCAAGGCAAGTCATAGCGGGTATTAGGTGCCATCAAACAGCTGGGTATAAGTACAAAACAATCCTTTAGTTGCTTGGATGGCCCGGTGACCTTGTGTTTTTGCTGACGTGCAAGATTATAACTTTGTGATTTTTCATGAAAGTTATGAAGTTTTGTACATAGATTCTTTAGATAAAAATATATACTAAAAACAATTTTGTATACAAATCTTTTAAATTCTCGTCTTTTCTCGAATATAATATGAATATTGTTATGCATTTAATCTTTTGCCATGCATTTAATAACTCTGTCCGACTTTGTTTTTTAATATGTTTATTAAGATGAAATGATTTATTATCACTTTTACCAATAGTTTATAATTAACACGATTTATAACAGGTGATCTGTGTAATATTATAAATTAATTTATGTCAGACATAGTCACAATGTCACAGATACAATTTAAATATAAAAGTAGTAATACACATTAACACACAAAATTAGATTACCACAATAATTAATACACACAGTCAAATATTATAGTTAAATAATTAAAATAAAAAAAAATCTTTATTTCAGTACATAAATAGTTAGTGTACTAGTAACAGAAAGTGCTTATATACTATATTAGTATTGTGAGTAACCTGTAGCTAATTCCACCCTGTGTCTCTGGATGGGGCAATCCGGCCCATCAGCAATTATGTTCAGGATGCTGTTACGACTGTTGCGCAAGCGTTGCAGTATGGAAACCGCTTTCTTACGCATGATGACGTGAAAGCCATTCGTGTGAGCCGCAGCAAACATTCTCGCACTACAACGCCTCCAAGCATCTTGAAACCGTTGTTATATAACAAACCATGCGAGTGCATATAAAATGGATAAAATTTTCCTAAGTGAATTCAAAGCTGCACCCATAAATTTAAGCCAACTCAACAGTCTCCATTTGTGTCGATGCAAAACGACACCAAAGACGGACCAACGAAAGATTTTTAGTGCTTTATAGTGTCACAGATACTAAACGTTTCGAATCCTGATTGAACTGTGTTGTATCTATAAGTCTTTGTTTTACTTTGTTCATTTTGAAATCAGAAATAGAATTTGCAGATGCTAGTACATGTCAAACATAACCATGGATCAGGTAATGGTAAGTGCATTAACAAAGGTAGTAATATTATAATTATTTTATTGTTATTTGTATAGTAGGTAAACTAAGTGCCTAATTCCGAATAATTTGTATTAGTATGTGTTAATATTTTATTTTTTGTTCTGCTAGTGTATTTCAATAATAAAATAAGCATATTTATATTTTTTCAATAATATGAATAAAATTTTTTAATATCTACCACTATAAGATCGCTAAGGAGGAGGCCGACCGCATCAGGCAACGGCGCTCTCGCCGCCGCCGGGATTCCGATCCCGATTTCCAGCCACCGTAGGCGCGGGCTTGCGGACAGTGGGCAATGGGTATCTCGCTGTCCGGTCGCTGTCAAGGATTTGTCAGCAACAGCAGGGACCCAGCCGGGTCGAAGCCTACTGGGGCCAGGGTTATCCGAAAGGGCGCTCGAGCCCCGGTATGAAGGCTTGAAGGAACGGGATGGGTTTTTTAGTCAGTAAGAGTCTGACACTATCTCCCGCTCCGCCCAAGAGCGGGGGTTGTCATAAGATGACTTCTCCCATCGAAAAAAAAAGAAAAAAAAAACCACTATACGATGATTATTATTCTATGCTATAATCTCGGATGTAATTTGAATTTTAGATGTAATTCTATGTCATTATGTGTCTCAATTGTATAGAAATGTTAAGGAAATGTTAACATAGCAATTTAGGCAATGTAATAAATTAATTAAATAATTTTGCATGCCGTAAGGCATAACGTATCGGGACTCTCCATAAATTAACACCATATCTGTTACCTGCCTACATTATTGGCAAATAAATGATTTCTATTTCAATTTCTATTTCCAAACACGGTCTATATCATTTCAAACTAGTAAATTACCAGTTTCACACAAGTATTTCTCTACTATGATATGCATTTATTATACTTGGTAATACATAGTCGAGCAACAAAATATATACATAATAAACTTAAATAATATATATATATGTAATGAAATGACCTCCTTGGAAATGACATTTCATTTTTTAATTTTTAAGCTGTGGATACGGGGTGACGTATCATTCAATGACAGATGATGTTTAGATTATATGTGCATTATATGGCGTGTTAACTAAAAGAAGATGGACCGGCTGCAATTTGAGTTTACGATGATAGCTTCAAATGATGGCAAATCAAATGTATTAGCCATAACCTCAATATCTACAGAAGAAGGAAAATGTTATGTTTTACCTGATGAGCTGAAGCCGGTGATTCATCATACATATATTGTCAAAATGAATACTTTCTCAAAAATAAAAAATAGTATAAAAAAAAGATATCAAAGTAGAAAAATATGGATAAAATTGGATGAAGATCTTAAGAAAACATATAGAGATGAGGAAGGTAATATGCAATTTTTAGATCAATATTTAGAAGAAATGAGCACAAAACAACCAATAGACATAAACGACAATTTCCAACATATCTTGGAAAAATTAATAGAAACTACTACAAAGAAAGAAAATCAACATAACCTAAAACATATTTCAGAGAAATTTATTATTGAAAAATTCACAAGCAAGAACCCTAATGCAATGCAATGGATTGAGAATTTTGAAAAGTAGTGTGAGCGCTTTAATATATCAAAAGATGAAACAAAAATAGATATATTGAGATTATTTTTAGAAAAATCTTGTTTGGATTGGTATAGCTCGATGGCCATAAAACTAACAATAAAGGCTGAATGGAATGAATGGAAAAACAAATTTTTAGAAACTTTTAAAAACCGAGGATGGGACATAGTTACATATGCTCTCGCATTTAGATATAAAGAAGGACTACTAATTGATTACGCTATTAGAAAAGAAAGGCTAATGCTAGGCATAAACAAATCGATAGACTCCAAAACAATGATAGATCTTATTGCAACAGGTTTACCTGGGTTTATCTTAAATAGGTTAAACAGAGATGAACTCAATGACACTACTGATTTGTTCAATGAGATAAGAAAATATGAAGGTATGATGTACAAGAAAAACTCAAGTACAATAAAGAGTTGTACATTCCTTTATAAAAATAAAACTAATGAGAAGAAGCCATGTAACACTTGTGAATCTTTGAACAAAGGAATTAGATATCATCCGGAAGAGTCATGTTGGTTCAAGAAAAATAAAAATGAATCTGAAAAAGTTTTTAAACCCAGAAATGTAAATAACAACTCCATTATTGAAGTAGATCTAAATACTGAGAAAAAAAACGAGTAAGTACACCATTAATCAAAATCAAGCTCTTATTAGAAAATAAACTAGAAGTGAGCGGCATTTATGATTCAGGCTCACAGATCTCTTTAATAAATTCAAGACTGATTAAAATAAAAGAAAAAAAGGACAATGAGAATATAGCATATATGAAAACGGTTAATGGTGTGAAAAAAACAGATGGCTTGATAACAATAAAAATAAAAATATTTGATTTAGAAGAAGAGGTGGATGTATACATAGTAGAAAATGAATATTTTGATGATTTTATAATCGGATTGGATATGATAAAGAAATTCAGACTAACCTTTTGGGTTAGTCTGAATTTTAGGGTTAGTCGAGGACTTGCGGATAGAACAAAAGATAAGAACAAATAAAATAGATGAAATGTCTAAAGATAACAGAAATGAAGAAAAGAATATAAAAACATTAGCAATAAATTTTAATGAACATATAGAAACAGAAGAGTTTGTAAGTATGACAGACCATTTAGATAATGAAAAGAAAATTGAGATCGAGAAAATAATCAAGGAATATAAAACAATTTTTGCAAAGGACAAGTATGATATAGGAACAGTTAGAGATTATGAAGCTCACATAGATTTACTAGTAAATAGATACTGTAGTAAAAGACCATACAGATGTACAATAGAAGATAAATTAGAAATTGAAAAGCAAATATCCATGTTACTAAAGAATAATTTAATAGAAGAATCCTACAGTCCTTTCGCTGCTCCAGTGACATTGGCATTTAAAAAGGGTGAAAATAGGAAATCCCGCTTGTGTATAGATTTCAGAGAACTAAATAAAATTGTTGTTCCACAAGCTCAACCTTTTCCGTTAATAGATGATTTGATTGTTAAAACTAGAAATTGTAAGTATTTTACTACACTGGATATAAATTCAGCATTCTGGACGATACCATTACGGGTGGAAGACAGATATAAAACAGGATTTGTCACACAAGATGGCCACTTCCAGTGGACCTGCCTTCCCTTTGGCTTGAAAACATCACCAGCAATTTTCCAGAGAATTTTAAGCAATATTCTAAGAAAGCACAATCTCACAGGATACTCCGTAAACTATATTGATGATATTCTGATATACTCGAACACCTTTGAAGAACATATAAAACACATAAGAAATGTATTAGAGGCAATAATACAAGAAGGCTTTAGATTGAAGTTTACGAAATGTAACTTTGCTTCAGACTCAGTAAAGTACCTCGGCCATGTAATTCAGAACAATTCGGTAAGACCACTAAAAGACAATTTGATCTCGATAAGACATTTTCCAACTCCTAAGACACAAAAGAATGTCAGACAATTTTTGGGAAAAATTAACTTCTACCATGAATACATACCAAGAAGTGCAATTATTTTAGACCCATTACATAATTTATTAAGAAAAAATGAAAAGTTTGTGTGGTCAGAGAAGTGTGAAGAATCATTTAATCAAATAAAAAGATATTTATGTTCTCAACCTGTGTTGGAAATATTCGACAAAGACTTACCAATAAAGATCTTTACAGATGCATCTTTAGAGGGTATCGGGGCAATATTAAAACAGACTCAACTAGACGGTAAAGACAAACCGGTGGCATATTTTTCAAAAAAACTAAACGAATCTCAAAAACGAAAAAAGGCCATATATTTGGAATGTATTGCTATGAAAGAAGCAGTAAAATACTGGCAACACTGGCTAATTGGAAAACATTTCACTATTTACTCAGACCACAAACCTCTAGAGAACATGAATATTAAATGCAGGACAGATGAAGAATTGGGTGACCTCACATATTACCTATCTCAATATGACTTCACAGTAAAATATATACCTGGTAAAGAAAATATAGAAGCAGACTGCACGAGCTGTTTGCCCATACACTTGAGATGTGTTTGTTGTGTAGTGTGTTGTCAACGAAGACGGGAAGTTCACAGAAATAAAATCACTGTTTTTGTATCCGTTTTCGAAGAGAGTATTTATTGTACTAAATTAGTAAATCGTAACTATAAATAAAATGTTATTACAATAATAGGTTGCGCAACGAAGGCGTCCGCCATATCGCCAATTCAGCGCAATGTTAATCCAGCATAATAAGTTAAAAAGTAAAACAATTAAAATCATGTGGCGATGCTCGTACATCCTGCCAACTACAAAAAAAATACAGAAATTGAACATTATATTAAAAATTATATAAAATAAAAAGTAAAACAATAAAATGAAGTAAACAATAATATGTTAAAAGGTTCTTCGTTCAACGCCAAATAGAATAGGAGATGTTCCGTTGTCCACTCTGTTGTTGACGCTGGCGTGTGCTTGAAGTCGGTGATCAGTGATTTGATTTGTCGCTGATTCGTTTCCTTCCATTCTCGTGTCCTTAGAACCTTCCACCGTGACCATCTCAATTTCTTCCTTGTGTTCTGATGCCTTTCCTTTATTTGTTTGCGATTGACAGAAGCAAAATCTCTTCACCTTGCAGTATACCCAGATACAGAAAATAATTCCACAGATTGATATAAAACAATACAGTACGTAATGATGTTGTTCTGCATCTGATGATTTGATGGTTTGTATGTTCTGTTGTTCCTTAATCTGTTCTATTTTCCTCTTTATACTGTTAAATTGTTCTTCATGTGTTTCTATTTTGAAGTCCGTATAGTTTCCAATATTTTTGTTACTTGTAAGTAAATAATTTATGTTTGTTTCCGGTACATAGATTTCTTCATCATTTCCTATTTCCAGTTTGCTTTGCAGATTGTAGTGTGAGTGAATTAGATGGTTGTCACCGCGCATCATACATCCTGTCGCTAAGGTGATTGTTCCCGTGTTACGTAGAGTCTGTGACGTAATACCGGCTGGACAGAAAATGCGCATAGTGCATTCCTCGCAACACGTGTACAGCCAAGCGTCCTTGCTGTGTAGCTTAATCCATTCATTCGTGCAACTTGATACTTCTGTGCGGCAACTGGATCCTCCTCGATTGTTTATAATATCAGCTTCGCATATGTTTGTTGTAGTTTTTATCTCGTATATAGGTAAATCAAAATTGCACAACAGCTGATATGTATTTGTTTCTATACATGATTGTATTTGATGTTCGTTTAAAGGTATCATTAGATCCTTTTTTAAGTTTACAGCCATGTATTTCGAAGTAGGCTTTATGTTGATCATCGAATGTCCCTTTATGTTGTGGATTGGTATAACTTCCGTTAATTCGTATTGTTCGTCGGTTATCAAGGGGATTTTCACTTCAAAAATAAGGAACTCATTGATGAGTTTTCCATGGACTCTTGATAGTTTGTATAACTTTCTGATGCATTTAAGACTGTTAGTGCAGGGTAGCGATAATCCTTTAGGCACTTGTCCTGATATAATATTCAGCTCTCTTTCAAAAGCATCTGGTTTCAACAAATGCGTATCGACTCGTCCGTTGCGAAGATCTGTAACCAAGTCGATCAGGGTGTCTTGTATTCTTCGCAAGTTTGCAACCATCATGTTCGCAGCAAGTGCAGTTGCGGTAATGAATGCTGAGTGGTCTTGTTCTGTTTTCAGTTGGTTTACTGAATCTCTTAAGTGTTTGTTGATAAGTATGAATTGTCTGTTCATTACTTGTTCGTTTCTTTTCAGCAAATTGTATTCGCCTTCAATTACTGAGGTATGGTTTTTGTACAGATTCAGCAAGTGATCTTCGTTGTTTTGAATTATTTTGATGTCTTCGTGATATTTTTCGGCGAATTTGTCATCTAGGACACCAAAGAGATAATTAGCAGCGTTACCAATTACATTTATAAAACCTCGTCTGCTACGTCTTCCATGTTCGCTTAGCAGTACTGAATGATAATGTCGCAGTTCGTTTAGTTCGTGCTCTAATTGTGTAGAGATAGCAAAATAGGCCAAATTTTTCTGATCAAGTGATTGCAGTTGCTTGACATATAGTTCAACAGCAGATACACTTTTCCAATATGTCGACATGTTGTAATAAATCACCAGTTTCCATTCGTCTTGTATTATCTGTACGTCTGCCATTTTGTCAAAATATATCAGACGAGATGGATCGAGAGATGTAACGTTGACAAGTTGCTGTACGGCAGGTGTGACGCAAATAGTCATAAAAAATAGTAATGCACTCAAGCAATTCAAGAAGACACCTTTCTTTGGTGGTGTAGATCTCTGTCGACGCCGAAGTGGTGGTGTCATCTCTGTTTGTTCATTGATTGATCCATTGTCTTGTGTATGATCCTTTGTATCAATGGGAAGTCGAGATAGCTTTGTTATAGGTCTTTTCATATTGTTGGATTTAGTTTTCACTGTGACGACTCGTACTAAGTTGTCAGCTCCAGGATGTGTTTTTATAACTCGTCCCAGTAACCATCTGGCAGGCGGCACATGTTCTTCCTTGATGAGAACCACATCACCCACTGCAATGTTTTGTGTAGGAGTTTGCCATTTTCCCCTTAGCTGTAATGTTTGAAGATAATCGTGTGACCATTTCTTCCAGAAACTCTTGTACATGTTTTCTGTGAGACGCCATCGTATAGTTAGGCTAGTGTTGTCAATCTCTGACGTCACAGGAGGAGCGAGAACTGGACCGCCGACTAAGAAGTGTCCCGGTGTCAAATAATCGATGTCGTCAGGATCATTTGTTAAAGCAATAAGTGGTCTTGAGTTGAGACATGCTTCTATTTGTACCAGTAACGTGGAGAACTCTTCGTACGTTAACTTCTGTTCACCAAGAACCCTTTTGAGATGGTGCTTCATACTCTTCACTGCAGCTTCCCACAGACCCCCAGCTGTTGGCCAACATGGAGCATTGAAATGCCATTCAATGCCACACTCGGAAATGTTGTTAACGAGGTCGTCGTTCACTATAAGCCGCAGTGCCTCTTGACGTTCCTTTGCTAGTGCTTTTGCTGCGCCGACAAAGTTTGTTCCATTGTCGCTGTAGACATGTTTCGGTGTTCCACGCCATGCACAGAGTCGTTTCAAGGCTGCTAAAAATGTGACGGTGCTAAGATCAGACACCAACTCAAGATGTACAGCCTTAGTACATAAACAAATAAAAATAGCGATGTATGCCTTTACTGTTTTTATGCCTCGTCCTTTATTGGCCTTTATTTCAACATGCCCAGTAAAATCCACACCTGTATGTGTGAATGGCCGAGACGGTGTAACTCGAGGCGTCGGTAGGTCAGCCATCAGCTGATTGCTGCGTTGCATTTTGTAGCGATGGCAAGTGACACATTTTATTAATTGTGACTTGATTGTTTTCATGCCGCCGAGTATCCAATACTTGTTTCGAATGTGTCCCAAAGTTAGTCTGGCTCCGCCATGAAGGGTATTTTTGTGAGCTTGGTCAATCAACAGTTGAGATAACTTGTGGTTGCTTGGTAAAATAATCGGATGTTTTTGAGAGTTGGATAAGTTCGCATGTGCAAGCCGGCCACCCACTCGAAGAATACCTTGTGCATCCAATGTCGGGTTCAAGTTCAATAGTTTACTCGTGGTTCGTGGTTTGTTGTGCTTTCGTATGTAAACTATGTCATCGCCAAAATAATTGTTCTGTACAGTTTTGACAATTAATTGCTGAGCCAACTCTATGTCCGCTGTCGTCAAGTGTGAGGCTCGCTTGGCTCGGGTTGCGTCACGTGAGTTATTTACAAATCGTAATATCCAGCTTATAATTCTGTTTGCAAAACTCCATGAACTGTGCTTTTGCAATAATTCTTCAATAAGTGGCGCGTTATTTGTTTGTGCTGCACATATTTGTTTTTGTTTCCTTAGCTCTTCGGTTGTAATGAACGTATTTTGTTCGGGTATGTTGTCCGTTCGAAGCCAGGAAGGGGCATTCCACCACAGTGTGTGCCTCATGAAATCATATGGAGAAAGTCCTCTGCTTGCGCTATCTGCAGGGTTTTCTTCAGACTTGACGTGTCTCCAAAATTCTGATGGAACTATCTGTGTTATCTGTACCACTCTGTTGGCCACAAAGCTTTTCCAGCGACTCACATCACCTTGTAGCCACCCAAGTACTACCATTGAATCAGTCCAACAGTACGAGGGGTTAGTATGCATGTTAATTGACTCCTTGACCTTTTTCATCAGTTGAGCTAACAGGGCAGCAGCACATAACTCTAATCGAGGGAGAGAGATTGGTTTTTTCCGCGGAGCTAATTTTGTTTTTGCTACAACCAGTCTGATCAGCTGTTCGTTATTTTCATCGTAGGACTTGCAGTACACGACACATCCGTAGGCTCGTTCAGATGCATCACAAAATCCATGAAGTTCAAATGGTTGTTCAGTGTTACCGATCCAGCGTGGTATTGTAACTTCGTAAAGGTGAATCATTTGGACACGGAATTGTTCCCATTCTTGTTGTATGTTCGATGGAAGCTTATCATCCCAGCTTACATTTGCAGTCCAAGCTTGTTGGAAGATCAACTTGGCCTTTAGTGTAACTGGTGCCAGCCAACCAAGCGGGTCATACAATTTCGATATGTCCGAGAGTAGGGTGCGCTTTGTGTTGATTTCACGCTTAGTGCAGAGTGCCGGTAATTGTGTGTATAAAAACTGATCCGTGTGCGGGTTCCATGTAATGCCTAGTGTTTTGTTTGTTTCGGCATCTTTGAAATCAAACATTCTTTGGCTTATTAAGTCATCAGGCAAGTTCTCCAACAGGCGCGAGTTGTTACTGGCCCATTTACGCAGGTTGAATCCTCCACCCTTCAGCATGGTTATAAGTTCGGTTTGGGCTTTCTGTGCCGTTATGATGTCATTACAGCCTCCTAGTAAATCATCAACGTAGAGTTGATTGGAAAGAATGTTTGCTGCTAGATGGTATTGCTCGCCGTCGTCCTCAATCAGTTGTTTGATGGTACGCATAGCCAAGAATGGAGCCGATTTGGTGCCATACGTTACAGTGCATAGTTGAAACTCCTTCAGTGGTTCAGACACGGAGTCACGCCAGAGTATTTTTTGTAAATGTTGATCCTTCTCATTAATACGTATCTGTCGATAAAATTTTTCGATGTCAGCTGTATATACGTATTCAAAAGTCCTCCATCGTAATAGTAAGCCTTGTAAGTCTTGTTGCAAATTTGGTCCGCACTCCATTAGTTGATTAAGGCTTTGGCCTGAACTCGTGGTTGCAGATGCGTTGAAGACCACACGCAGCTTTGTAGTAGTTGAATCAGGTCGTATCACACCATGATGGGGCAGGAAGCTACTTGGTTTCATCAATACTGTGCATGGTTTCATGTGGTGCAAAGATATGTACTCGTCGATGAAGGCTTTGTAGTTTGAAGCGAAGATTTCATCTCTAGCTAATCGTTTTTCTAGTTGTTTGAATTGTGCAGCTGCTTGAGGCTTAGACTGTCCCAAATTCTGTTCAAAGTTTATTTTCATTGGGATAAGAACTTCGTAGCGTCCATCTTCCAGCCTTGTTGTTGTAGAAGCATATAATTCCTCGCAGTACTCCTCACTGACTGTCAAGGATTCGGTGTGAGATGATATCTCTTCCATTTCCCAAAAGCGTGAAATGTTGTCGGAGTTAACGACTACATGGCAGTTGAATGTCTTTGTGTTTCCAACTAATACCCATCCGAGTTTGGTTTGTTGCGCTATGGGCGCATGTATGTTGCCTCGTAGTATGGTGCTCATGATTATGTCGGCATATACTCCGGCATCAAGTAAAATATCAATTGGGCGTGATAAGTTGAAGTGTGGATCAGCCAGGTTTATGTTCTGTATGTGAGGCCAGTCATGCCTCTCAAACGAGTAGTTAGGTAGATTGTTGAGTAGCTTAGGCATGACCAGTGCTTGTGTTGTAAACTGGTAATCATCGTATAGCGACATGCAATTCAATTGAATGGTGCCATTGCTGTGGCAAGCGAGTGTTCCAACTCCGGTCACAGTAGAGTTTTGATTGCTTCTTGGAAGACCAAGTCGTTGAGCTGCACACTCAGTTATAAGGTTCAGTTGAGAACCTTGGTCCAGAAGGCATCGTAATGTTATGTATGTCCCGTTAACGGCTTTTACCTTGACCTGTACAGTCGCCAGTAAAACTTCGTTAAAATCTCCTGATACATGATTAGATTTCCCTTGCGAAGTTGATAATTTGATAGAATGTTGATTGTTAGCATTATTGACGGGTGGTTGACCGGTAGAAGTGTCGCGTAGCATGTCATGTAGTGTCGTGTGGTGTGCGTCATTGCACACTCGGCATCTTTTGCGTGAATTACATTTATTTCCATTATGTGAAAACATACAATTCTTGCAAATATCCAATTGCTCAATTGACCTCATCTGTATGTCCGGTGTCATTCCTTGAAATGACTTACAATGTAGTAAAATGTGGTTAGTTTTACAAATAGGACAATTTCTCTCTGAACTTGTATGATTCGCTTTGGGAGCATGTTTGTATTTGTTGTGTGCGTCCCGATGGAATGTTGAGGAAGTAATTTCCTTCTTTGAGGACGTAGGCGGCGCATAGGATGGCTTGTTATTGTTTGAAGGAGCCCTTTTCTTCGTCACAGATTCCAGTGCAGTAAACTTGCTTTCTATGAATTCGATAAATTCATGGAAATCAGGAAGGTTTCGAGGATGTTTTCTTGCTTCCATGTAATCGGAAAAAGTTTGAGAATCCAGTTTTCCCGACAGGATATGCACCAAAATAGGGTCCCATGTTGTTGTGTCGATTCCTAAGTTGCGCAAGGCATGTACCGTTTCTAGGCTTGTATCATGTAGACGCTTTAGTTCGTAAGAGTTTTGATGTTGAATGGAAGGCTGACTCATCAAGGTTTGCATCTGCTTGGTGAATAGCAGTTGCAGGTTGTTATACCTGTGGTTGAGAATTTCCCAGCAAGATTCGTAGTTACTCTCGGAAACAGGTAAATGTTGCACCAAGCGCTCAGCTTCTCCCTTCAATTTCCCTTTCAGATGTTGCATCTTCTGACCCTTAGAAAAGGTAGGGTTGTTATGAATAGCAGCAGTGTATAAATCTAGAAATGTAGGCCACTGCGAATAGTTTCCAGAAAAAATTGGTATTTCTATCTTCGGAGCACTGTCGCGTTGCTGAACAGCGAGGTTGAGTTTGCGATTAAGATCACGTTTTGTTGACTCGTAAGTTGCTTCATACTTTGAGAACTCAAGCTCGTAGTTTACGTCGCTACCGACGAGGATGTTATCGAGTTGCCAATGGACATCGTCAATTACCTTCCATCTGGACTCGAGAGTCTTGAGTTTGTCTTCAATGTCCCATTTCTCGCAGATGTCAGCAATATTCAAGTTGCGTGTGAAGCGAGAGAAGGCTCTAAAGTTAGTGGCTTGTTGAGTTTTAAGCTCATCAGATTTGGAATAAACACCAGTGTTCTTGCTAGGCTCGCCCGAGTTTCCAGCTGTTTCCTGATCCTGATCACCAGCAGCATAAGTAGGCCACGATTGTAACTTCTGTAGTGTGTTCAAGTATTCAAGCTTGACCTGTTCGTATGCTTTGCTGGAATAATATTCATGAGTTTGGTTTTCAGAAAACTGCAGCACGCCGTGATTCATCTCAAATTCATTCCAATGAGCCTTAAGGTTATCCAATCTAACTTTAATGTAAGCCGCGTTCTTACGGTCTGGACCATCTTTTCCAAAGTTGATACCAATCTTCCTGATACCTTCGGCGATGATCTGCTGCCGCTTGAGAAGTTCTTGTTGTTTAGTGTCCATTGTTGCTGTAGAAATGTTATGGACCGCTAATCTTTTAACTTCAAATAGCTTCCGGATCACTGACTGTTGTTGTTACCTGTTGTGATCACAGGAACCGCAGGACTCACTGTGAACGATATATGCGCCTTCTCAATCTGCCCGGGGCGATCCGCTTGTGGAAGACCGGCCAAACCGATTCGCTATCGTAAATAGAGACTCTACGTACCTGATGAGGTTTGCAGGACTGTTGTTCCAGTTGCGCAGGATCCGGCTCGAAGGACCAAAAAATGTACGAGCTGTTTGCCCATACACTTGAGATGTGTTTGTTGTGTAGTGTGTTGTCAACGAAGACGGGAAGTTCACAGAAATAAAATCACTGTTTTTGTATCCGTTTTCGAAGAGAGTATTTATTGTACTAAATTAGTAAATCGTAACTATAAATAAAATGTTATTACAATAATAGGTTGCGCAACGAAGGCGTCCGCCATATCGCCAATTCAGCGCAATGTTAATCCAGCATAATAAGTTAAAAAGTAAAACAATTAAAATCATGTGGCGATGCTCGTACACAGACTGTTTGAGCCGAAACCCTGTATTAGAATCAGAAGATAACAAGGAGGAACTATTAAAAATAGTTAATTTAATACAAATAAAAGATATAGTTGAAGACCAAGAAAAAAATGAAACAATAAAAGAAAAGAAACAAAATCTACTACATAAAAATAAAATCTATTATAAAAAAATAAAGAAATTTGAAAAGATTATACTCTCAGAAGAATTTAGTAAAAAAATTATAAAAAAGGTGCATGAAGATTTATGCCATATTGGAATCAGACAATTACAGAAAAAAATAAGTCCACTATATACAGCTAAAAACCTAACAAAAAATATCATAAATATTTGTAAAACATGCGAAATATGCATAAAAAATAAATCAAGATGTCAAGGAAAATTTGGGTTAATGTCACAACTGGGACCAGCAACAAAACCATTTGAGATAATGTCAATGGATACTATAGGTGGCTTTGGAGGATCTAGGTCAACAAAAAAATACTTACACCTTTTAGTAGACCACTACACAAGATATGCGTTTATTGTGACTTCAAAAACACAGAACGCAAGTGACTTTATAAAACTAACAAAGAAAGTACTCGAGACAGATGAGATTGGAATAATTCTGACAGACCAATATCCAGGCATCAATTCAAAAGAATTTAAACAGTATTTGCAGGAGAATAACATCAAACTAATATTTACAGCTGTGAATACGCCATTTTCGAACGGCTTGAACGAAAGATTAAACCAAACAATAGTAAATAAAATAAGATGTAAAATAAATGAGAAAAATAATAAGAGAACATGGACAACAGTAGCAAGAGAATGTGTACAGAAATATAATGAAACAGACCATTCTGTTACAGGTTTTGCACCAAAATATTTACTGGATGGTACAAATGTCAGTATTTTACCAAATGAAATTAAAACAATAGAAAAGGAAGACAAGTGGATTGCTGATAGAAGATTAGCATTAGAGAATACAATAAAATCTCACAAGTACAACAAGAAAATATTTGATAGAAATAGGAAAATACAAGAGTTCGAGATAGGAGACAGTGTATATGTAGAAAATGGAAATAGACTGAACAGGAAAAAATTAGACGAATTAAAAATAGGCCCTTTCAAGATAATAGAGAAAATATCGAACTCCATTTATAAGATTGACACTGGCAACAGAAAAACAAAATCAACTTTATTCCACATAACAAAATTACAACCTGTTACGGCAGAAGATGAAGTAGAAGAAAACGAATAGGTATAAAGATAGCTTGCAGGTGCATTGTTTGTATTATATTATTTAGAATTTTCGTTCCTATGGGGGGGAGATGTAATGAAATGACCTCCTTGGAAATGACATTTCATTTTTTAATTTTTAAGCTGTGGATACGGGGTGACGTATCATTCAATGACAGATGATGTTTAGATTATATGTGCATTTTATTGTTATAAAAACTTGTAGAGAGATAATTAAAGGGATATAATTGAGGAGGCGATATTAGTGAACTTTAATGTCGTTTCTTTGTTTTCAGGTGAGATAAAAGTGTAACTTTAGTTAAACGATAATTTATTACATAATACTGTAAAAGCATGTTGAATAAACAAATCTTTGTTTTCAGAGAAACAATTTGTGGTTTATTTCGAAAATCCTCAATAATATACCTTATATATATATATATATATCCAGGTTATAGTTAACCTAATTATACACACTAAAGGCTACTCCCTACTAAAATATGGCGTCATAAAACTCCTCCGCATCGCTGTCGACTGGAAGTGTGCCCAAGAGGCTGGCGGCATTGCCACGTTGAATGGCAATGCTTAATCTCTGACCGAGATAAAAACCAGCCCTTGGGTCACGCGAAGTGTCAACTAAGCGTATTCTACTTTACATATATTTATATTATCACTTAAACTAGTGCTTGATTTTTTTTTTTTTTTTTTTTTATGGTGGGAAAAAATCATGCATTGACATCCCCCGCCCTTGGGCGGAGCGGGAGATAGTGTCAGACTCTTACTGACTAAAAGACCCACCCCGTTCCTTCTAGCCTTCATACCGGGGCTCGAGCGCCCTTTCGGATAACCCTGGCCCCAGTAGGCTTCGACCCGGCTGGGTCCC
Source organism: Mythimna ferrago (assembly GCA_910589285.2). Classification (NCBI taxonomy): domain Eukaryota; kingdom Metazoa; phylum Arthropoda; class Insecta; order Lepidoptera; family Noctuidae; genus Mythimna; species Mythimna ferrago. Next base: position 24,178,762 of record OU342680.1, on the reverse strand, counting down.
TGCTGTTGCTGACAACTCCTTGAGGCGCGCGGGAACAGCGCGCGCCGTCGACGACTTGGGCTTGGTCCGGACAGTTACCGGACGGCCGGACAGCGAGCTACCCATTGCTCACTGTCCGCAAGCCCGCGTCTACGTTGGCCGGAAATCGGGATCAGAATCCCGGCGACGGCGGCGGCGATAACGCCGTTGCCTGATGCGTTCGGCCTCCTCCTTTGCGAGCATTACTGCTTCGCAGAAGTCGGCGACCGCCTGCCACTCCTCCTCGCTCCGGACCATGGCCTCAACCAGGGCCCGGCGCGAGAGATCTCCGCCGCCGATCGCCCCCACGAGGGCACGGCGATGCTCCGCCCAAGCAGGGCACACCTCGACTGTGTGCTCCACCGTGTCCTCCGGGCGTTCCGCACAGTGGCGACACCCGGGAACTAGTGCTTGATTGCGATCCCGCCTGATGGTAAACAGTGATGCAATCGTTGATGGTGAGGCGCACTAGTTTATTAAGAGCCTATTCACTCTAGCTTTGAAGACGCCTAAATTATAATCGGTTTATTATTTGTGAATTTATTATTTATCAGTCAATTATTATTTTTAATAAAAATAATTGAAACAGTTTATTATTCATATAACTACCCATCTAACAGAACAACTGCTAGAAACTTCTTTATATTTATTATATTTTTATTAATTTATATATTTTTCTTTATCAAATCCATCCAAGGGCGGACTGTAAAGAAATTGCTTTTAGCGATAAGTTTGCCCATTTTTACACTCTATTAATTTTAAGTATCTAATATATTTTTTTTATGGTCTAAAGAGTATAAATCTATCTATCTTTTATCGCTTACGATATTGTTACTAAAAAGGCTCAATATATTAATTTATTTCTATTTATTCAAGGATCATCAATGCGTGATAAAAAACAGCTTACAAAAATAAAAAATAATTCACCTAAACTTATCCTATAATGCACACTTAATTATAGGCAACCACAGCTTAAGCAGAGTGTACATGGCTCTAAATAATTAAGGTAAAATATTAAAGTACAATAATATAGTGTGTTTTCCAAATGAAACAACCGGGAACTTCCAATCTGACCTGAAGGAAGAACTAAAGAAACTCTCAACAAGGACCCAAAACACAAACAAAATTAACAACTCAAATAAGTTTTCTGGAAGACTGTCTGCTAATTACGAACTGCACGGGGTTGCGTTAAGCAGCTCTAATTATGCACGCGCCGTATTGAAGCCGTATTGTGTCCCAAAACTTGTGCACGTAAATGTGAGAGGATTGTGAACTGCGTGCAACTTTTGGAACAACTGAACTGCTTCTGGAGTATTAAAGTATGTTAGGTAGTTATTGTGAGAATTGTAGAGAATTAAAATAACAGTTGTGTATCAATCTGCCTCTTCCTCCTCCTCGACTCGTATTCTTCATTACTGAGGGTCGTGAAGTTCCTGCTGGACAAGCTTTGTAGAGCCTGTCTAAAAAGTCAAACGACTTGGGTAGTTATTCGGGCAAAATGAAATCCGATGTAGTCAACTAGTTCAATAATCAAGGTTGATTAGGAGATCTTGATCATTGTTTACTAATAGAAGAACCTTATAAAAAGTATCGAATATTAAATTTTTTTAAATATTTAATACCTATTATACAAAATTTCCAAGTCGTTTGATTTTTTAGACAGACTTTAGCACCAGGTACGAGCTACGATACCATAACTGGCCGGATAAGTAAAGTGTTTTAGTTATTCAAACTCTATACTCTTTCTTCTGTCATAAAAATCTTAATTATCTACGATCACTTGCTATCTGTGGCAATCACAGCTTCTTATTGATGGAGTCTCGCCATCTGTGACGGTTGTTGGCTATGGTTGCTCTGCACATGCAGGTAATCGACGGTCTAGCTTGACATTCAGTTCACGTTAGATAGAGATATTTGTACGAACGTTGGACGTTAAAAAGTTGTTGAAGTTGCAGTCCAGGAAATTCGAATAAATTTTTTCAGCACTACATCTTGAATGCATCAATGCAGTTGCGGTCTCAGCTCCGTAACTGAATATAGGGAAAACTGGACATTTGAACTTCATAAAAGGTAGAATAAAACTTTTTACTTATAAATACAACTGACTTAAATGTAAAAAAAAAATATTGAAAAGTACCAATCAGCATATAAACTTCCTCTGTAATAGGTACTCGTTTTTTCCACCACAATATTTACTGAAAAACACATTTGTTTCCTATAGCTAGCTCTCAAAGTATTCCATAGTTTAATTCTGTTATTTGTTCTATAAATAAATGAAAGAATAATATTTGAATTTCACGATCAATCCAACCGTTATTTGTACAAGTTTACCGATATTTAAAATCATGTTGAATATATTGGTAATATTTTGAATATCGAATGCCAATTTGTTTGTTACAGTGACTTATATTCCGAATTAAAAAACTAATAATTAAAATATCTTTGAATTACTTTTCAGCCTGGCTTTTAAGCAAGTGTCGTAGTATTCAAACTTTGCTTATTACTTTTGCAAAGAAACAAACTGACAGTTTTGAAATTAATCTAATTCTAGACTCAAATCAAATAAATGGAGACTCTTAGACGTAGCATTCACTTATCATCTTGTCAGTTTAAGATGTTATTTCTATCTCTAAGGTTGCTTGATATGATTGTTGTATTAAATTTTAACTTTAACGATATTGGCAAAGTCTGCTAGTCTACTTTTATATAGTAAACCAGAGTTGCGGCATTGTTTGAACGAGTATACCACAACCCTGAAACGCAAGGGACACTTACTAGTAACATTTTTTTTTTTTGTGGTGGGAAATTATCTTATGAATTTTCTCGCTCTAAGGTAAAGCGGGATGGTGAGTCATACTTTTACTGACTTAAACCACACTTGTTCCACAGTTGCCTTTTGTGTTACAGAACCATGAGTTTACGACTACAGTTACGGACCTTTTCAAAAGCAGTAGCGGTGTATTTACACATGCGATCTAACAAGGCAAGATCATTTTCTTAATAACTCAAATTAAATAAAAAATAGTGATTGAGACGAGAAAAGAGAAATTATCTTTCATTTTTGTATAATAATAATTAAATTTATTATTATTTAAATATTATATTAATAATAATTATTATTATATACACATACAATACCAATACACACGTATATATGTAAGTATCTATTATTAATAACTCTTATGAGTTCTATCTACTGACAGCCCAAAATATATGTATTTCCTATCATTCAGTCCATGCAAAGGTTTCTTTCTTTCTTTTAGGTTTTTAGATCGCACCCAATCGGACATGTGTTTTTTATCAATGGTTATCCAGTGTATAATAAGAAGTGGACAATAAAGTTATATAATCTATATATACAATACAAATACTTGTCAACAACACTATTTATAACTCAAGAACGGTTCAACCGATTTGGCTAAAATTTGTGGGGAGGTAGCTTAAAATCAGGAGACGGATTATTTTTTTGATTAATAGGGTAATGTATTTTTTTGTATTTTTTTGTTTGTAGGTGTTTTTCTAAATTTTTTTCACTGATAGAAAGCTGCTTTATCCCTGAATGACATTGGCTATATTTCAATTACACTGACGAATCTGCGGGCAATAGCTAGTTATAAATAAAGTAGACGTAGGTACTCAGAACTCAACAAAATCAAAATTGTTACAATGTTACATCTCCAACTATCTCCCATCACCACGGAAATAAAACTTCTAGAAACATTTCGTGTTTATCGTCGTCACGTCCAGTACATTTCCCAAGCATATGGTCACGAATAGACAACTTATATGACTTAGGTGATACGCAAAACACGTCATTTTCGAGGAAACGTCAACTATCTTTATACGCCTAGGTTTATTTCAAAATGGAGGATGCATTTGGAAACGAGTTTGAAGTTCTGTGTAAACTTGATGTGTTTTATTTTATTTTATTGGGATAACAAATAGCAGTATACAATACAATAATATCAGTACTTAGTAAATAGGAGTAACATATACACTACTAACGACGTTAGCCGCATATCATTATGCAAAATAGCTAGCTGTTAAAAGACAATATCGATAAAATTTAATTGCTAGGAAAAAATAGGTGTTAAAATCAGTATTGATATGTTTTAGTCAAAATCATTAAGACAAGTTTATTTATTAAATATGAATTATAAAGAAATTGTTTATTTATCATGTACTTTCAAAAGTTTCCGTCCTCATAAGATCAATTGGAGATACAAAAACTTTCATGTTACTTGTAACTGGATATTTTATGTTGACGGCTCTATTAGCACAGTGGTTATGCGATTGGCTTCTGCGCTGTGGGTCGCAGGTTCGCTTTTTGCACGTAACAAATATTGTATGGCTTACAGCTAGGTGGTCCAGATCTGGGTGTCTTGTATATGTGAGTTTACAATGTTTATGAACGCAGTCACGAGTGCACACACGGCAAGCAATGGGTAGCTCGCCGTCCGGCAGTCCGGTAACCGTCCGGACCGAGTCGTTGACGGCGCGTAGCCTCAAGGAGATATCAACAAAACTGTAAGGGTCCAGCAGGGTTGAAGCTTACTGGGGCCATGGGTTGTGTGAAAGAGAACCCCGGTGTCCTGGAACGAAGATAAAGAAGTGACAAGAGTGGGTTTTAGTCAGTAAAAGTCTGATACGCCCTCCCAGAGAAGTTATTGTATGATTTCTCACCTAAAATAAAATAATAATTCCTAGTGTGGAGCAAAGTTTTTTTGGATCCGGAATTTTTTAAAACTTTTCTGGGCTTAAAACTTTCCGCTGTTTCGTCCTTTTTCTCACATCGGGGTTTTTCAAACCTGCCATCAAGTAATGCGATTTCGTTGAGCTCAACCATCCACCATTTAGTCTCGAGTTGGCCCCGAGCAACTATATTTATCTTTAAAATTGAAACCCGACGTTCGAAAAAAACACTGATGTTAGTAGTGAAGTCAGTTTTTCCTTATTTTGAAGATGAAAATGCGAATATTTTTTCCATTTTTTTTAGCTATTTTGTAAAACTATTACCGAACAAAAAACTTAGTTATCGTTTGCGTTAAATACTTTAAATAATATACACACAATATGATATTGCCACTGGGCTGAAAATAAGTTTACTAACATTTGATTGTTAATTTTTGTTCTCAAAAGAATACACCCCTACTTTTTAATTAGTACAAATGGGGCTGTATTTGTACCCGCTACTGATCATATTTTTGTATTCAAAAGTAGAAAAAACCGAAATCCTAAAATTGACCACGAAAAGGTTCATAGATTCAATCATAACAATTGCTAGTAGAAAATACTGCGGGCAGTGTTTTTCCATTTTAGTCGTCATTTGTTCATTCATAATCAATAGCCAGCACAATATTTCCATAAATTGAGAGACATTTTGGGATAAACACAAACGCTAATAACTTTGCTGTTTATGAATATTATTTATTGAGACTTTACTTAAATAATAACAAGGGCTTTCCTAATAAGCCCTTTAAGTATTTGTACTAATTAAAAATTAGTGGTGTATAAATAAAAAAAAAAAACTTCTGGGCAGATTTTTTTTCATCTAACCTAATTTATTATATAGGATCACTACAAAGCTCGTTTTTAGGGTTCCGTAGCCAAATGGCAAAAAATGGAACCCTTATAGATTCGTCATGTCTGTCTGTCTATCTGTCTGTCTGTCTGTCTGTCTGTCTGTCTGTCTGTCCGTCCGTATGTCACAGCCACTTTTTTCCGAAACTATAAGAGCTATACTGTTGAAACTTAGTAACGAAAGTAGAACCGCTTTAAGATTTTCATACAAAAATAGAAAAAAAGCAATAAATTTTGGGGGTGGGATACTTAGAACTGAAACTCAAAAATTTTTTTTCCATCAAACCCATACGTGTGCGGTATCCCTCCATGGGCGAGTCCGACTCGCACTTGGCCGGTTTTTTTTAAATCTGGTTTCCAAGTTAATGTGTTTGACTGGTCATAAATACTATTAGGACCGAAGATAATGGAAAAGCTTAGACGCGATAAACTACAAGATTTATTCCTATTAAATGACTATTTTGCATTAACATATAAACAGCTGTTTTTATTTTATCTGAAAATCTTCTTTCTTTTGGAATTGGACCTATTTGGCGCCGCCGTGAGACACGCATTGTTAGTTGTCTTTTTTTTGATATATAATCATTAGTGTCTACATCGTGTGTATGTACGAGTGTGTATGTCAAATAAATAGTTTTCTGTCTTTCTTTCTTTTAAAACTCGAATTAGTGTTTATAGATAGGACAGGTTAGGTTTATTACGGATGGTTAGGTTTATTTCTTTTATTTAATTTTATAATGTGCCAGTTCTATGTCCCTATAAAGAGATACAGATGAAAAAGGCTCTACAATAATGACAGAACAGAGAAAAATAAAGAGAAGAAAAAGAAGAGAGAGAAAGAAAAGAGAAGAAGGAGGAAGAAGAGTATATCTATTTAACATATAAATCGCGTTAAGAGCTCGTAGGAAAGCTTCAGCTCCATGTGACTTGAACATAACTGGTGGATGATCTTCTTGTTCTCGGTCGTTTCGCTCTTGCCAGAGTGGTTGTGGTTATTATGAAGGTAGCTCTCCGGAAGCCAAATTTCCGCCACTTTAGCCTGCTGGCAGTCATCCGGGCGCACTGGTTCAATGGCCAAGCGCCCGAGAAGTGCCATAAAACAGTGACTTTCTGAAACTTACTCCTCGGTAACGGCCAGGTTAATGGGTATAAAAAAATATATATGTTTATTATAGATTCATAAACAACATTATCAACTATTGTTTTTTTCGCGAGATTAATGCTTTTGTATAAAAAAAAAAATAGCAATTTCGCAACTTTTTAACCCTACTCCTTCGAAACAGTTTGGATCTTTAGAAACATTTTTACACATATAAATTGGTTGTTAAATATTCTAGAAAGTGAACATAGCATATGTAAATCGATCAATATTTCGTAAAGAAAATGTATTTAAAGGTCAGCGAGGCTCTATCCGAGCGCAGCTGACCGCAATTAAATGCACAGATACTCGAACTACCGCCTAGGCGAGTACGAGTATTGTGTCCTTAAGTTTTCCACGTGTGAATGTGCTGTAAGCTTACCAGGGGTACTTGATCCTCAACAGCATTAATAAATGAAAATTCAAGAAAATAAGAGAATAAATCGTGTTAGAAAGAATCCCTCGGTCTCGGTACATTGTAACAAAGGTGGGACATATCCCGGTCATTGACGTCTTAACTTATTTGATGTATACGTACTGAAGTCTGGCAGGTGGTACGTACCTATTCTGAGTAGAAACCAGCGTATGAACGCTTTATTTTTGCACGTTTCTACTGGTAGTAGTGAGGTTTTCTCGATGATATATATTTTTTAATATCGGAAATTATCCAATGAGATGATATCTTGGGCGGAGCGGGTGTTAGTATCATACTTTTACTGACTAAAAACCCACTCCTGTTCCTTTGTTGCTTTTCGTACCGGATTCGAATATTCCTTTCAGAAATAGACTCTATGACCCCAGTAGGCTTCAACCCTGCTGGGCCCCTACTGTTTGCTGACAACTCCTTGAGGCGTGCGTAGAACAATACACGCCGTCGACGTCTCTTGGTCCGGACGGTTACCGGAGGACTGGTAGTAGTGAGGTGTTTTCGAAAATGTTCTTTTTCAGTTTGGGAAATCATCCAGTGATTTCTCCCGTTCTTCGGTGGAACGGGCGTGTCAGATTTTTACTGACTAAAACCTACACAGGTTCCTTCTTTGCCTTCAGTTCTATGAACCCAGGGTTCCTTTTAGGACTACTTATGATCCCAATAGACCTCAGCACCTTTAGGTTATGCTGACACCTCTACCCCTAAGACCCCAAGCATTTAAATACGGGAAAAATGGAAAGGTTGCTTATTTTCGAAATTTACAGACTACTTTATGAAGAATTTCTTATTTACATTCTTAGATACATAACCAATAAATAAAACGCTCAAAATATTAATAATCTACGCGGACTTTTAAGGCGCAAGTGGTAGTCAATACTGCCATATAATCATTAGCTCTATTTTACCGAGAACGCATCTCACTTATTTATTGTCTAGTTATATAAAAACTACATCACAATATCCATTACAAATTAATTTGCAAATTATCAAAACACCCACTAAACCTGAAAATATCTCACCAAAAACATCCCTATAAACAACAAGTTGTATAGAAATAAATTACAATTCTTTATTTTAATTTTGACTCACTCCACATGATTGGTTGAGCCGTGCTCAGCGCTATCGGATGGACAATGATGCCTGCAATGCGATGATAGTAAAGAAATGTTTTTATAAATGTTAAATGTTATTATTATATTATACATTTATTTAGCTCAGGACCCTAAGGTCCTAGACCTTTGGAAGGCGTACGAGGAGCCGAAACCAACTCGCAGATACCATTTTAGATGCTTTTAATGGAACGTGGTACCACGTTTCATTATGATGACGAACCAGTAATTATCCCTGTACGTGCTATGCGAGAATATCCAAGGACAACCCCCGGTTGGTGAAAAACTATTGTAATGTAGAAAACTAATTATAATGCTATGGTTTTTTAGTCTTAAGTGGACTGGTTCCTAGGAACTATGTTGAGACTATGTCCAAAAAGGCGTTTTTTATTATATCAAGAGAACATTATTTTATATGATTCCATGACACAAATTTCAGGATTCTAAGAAAATTACATAACACAAATTTCAGGATTCTAAGTCAACGGAAAGAAAAATAAAAGCTTTGACTACCTAATTAAAACTATACACTAAAGACTATAACTCCTAGCTAAAATAGTTAAAGTGTATTCCAACAATGTTATCCCATTCCGGACAGCTGTACACAAATAGACACAGGTAAATTGCTCCATAACAACACTGACCGACACTATGATGGAACAGTTAGCGACTATTGTCTATCACATACGCTAAATTGAACTGTCCCCGTGGACCGGTTTTGTGTTAGTGTCAGGGAGTTAGATGCCATCGTCTGTCTTGTCTGGAACATGAACACTTTAGAGGACCTTAAAAATGCCAATGATACATGGCGACTTACTGGGCCTAAATCGTAACTAATATTATAAATGTGAAAGTGTGGATGTTTAGATGTTTGTTAATTAATCACGCAAAAACGGCTGAACGGATTTGGATGGAATTTGGCATGCATATAGCCTTTGACATGGAAAAGAACATCGGCTACATTTTATCCCGATTCCTTAAGTACCTAATGCCACGCGGGCGAAGCCGCGGGCAAAAGCTTGTCATCAATATTTCAGCCAAAAGACGGCCAGTGTTGGACAAAGACCTCTTTTAAGTGGCGCCATAATGATCAGTTCTGTACATTTCCCATCCATCAGACTCACGTGACCCTTATCTGGTCATCGGTCCACCTTGTGGGAGGCCTTCCATTGCTGCGTCGGCCTAAATACTTTGAGGGAAAAGAGAACCATCGATTTAAAAAGAAGAAAAAGAACATCATCTAGATAGCCTTATCCCAACTGTGCCAGAGTCAGCTTCCAGGCTAACTGAAAGCGTTTGTATACCAGTATTTTACATGAAGCGACTGCTTATCAGACCTCCACAATCCAGTAACTGGGCAACACGATACTCCTTAGATAGAATGATGGTCAGACTTTCTAGCATCTGACTAACTTTAACGATTGTCAAAGATCGACGAATGACAACCGGCATGGCATTACCGGGTCCATGTTTTTTTTTTTTTTTTTTTTTTTTTTTTTTCCGATGGGAAAAATCATCTTATGACAACCCCCGCTCTTGGGCGGAGCGGGAGATAGTGTCAGACTCTTACTGACTAAAAAACCCATCCCGTTCCTTCAAGCCTTCATACCGGGGCTCGAGCGCCCTTTCGGATTACCCTGGCCCCAGTAGGCTTCGACCCGGCTGGGCCCCTGCTGTTGCTGACAACTCCTTGAGGCGCGCGGGAACAGCGCGCGCCGTCGACGACTTGGGCTTGGTCCGGACGGTTACCGGACGGCCGGACAGCGAGCTACCCATTGCTCTCTGTCCGCAAGCCCGCGCCTACGGTGGCTGGAAATCGGGATCGGAATCCCGGCGGCGGCGGCGAGAGCGCCGTTGCCTGATGCGGTCGGCCTCCTCCTTAGCGAGCATTACTGCTTCGCAGAAGTCGGCGACCGCCTGCCACTCCTCCTCGCTCCGGACCATGGCCTCGACCAAGGCCCGGCGCGAGAGGTCTCCGCCGCCGATCACCCCCACGAGGGCACGGCGATGCTCTACCCAAGCAGGGCACACCGCGATTGTGTGCTCCACCGTGTCCTCCGGGCGTTCCGCACAGTGGCGACACCCGGGCGTCACTTCCGCTTTAATTCGGAACAGGAACCTCCCGAACTTGCCATTTCCGGTGAGGACCTGTGTCATGCGGAAGGTAAGGACGCCGTGAGGTCTTTCCAGCCACGCCTCAAAGAGGGGACTTATCGCCATAATTGTGGCGTGCCCATGACGGGGTTGCGATAGTCGCTGACGCCATTCCACCATGAGATCCCGCCGGAGCTCTGTCCGCCATGCCGTGACCTGTCGCGGCAGAGGACTTTCACCCCGGCGTTGCATCTCCACGCGCATGTCGTGCATGTGTGCAAGGACTGTTGCCTCCAGATCCCACGGTGGTAGGCCAGCCAGAAGGCTCGCCGCTTCGCAGGAAATCGTGCGGTATCCCCGCACCATCCGAATTGCCATGACCCTCTGGCAGGCGTTCAGAATGGCCGCCGGTCGCTTTTTCAGCGACGGCGCCCACACCGGCGCCCCGTAGAGGGCCATGGACCGAACGATCCCCGCGTAGAGCCTCCGGCAGGAGGCGTCTGGACCCCCAAGGTTGGGCAGGAGCCGCTTGAGAGCGGCCCCAGTCCGGTTGAGTTTGGGAGCCAGACGTCGGAAATGCTCCACGAAATTCCACCGGCTGTCGAGGACGAGTCCCAGGTACTTCATCGTCGACCCGACACCGATGTGAACTCCTCCTACCGTTAGTTGGGAACTCAATGGCGGCGCGTTCCGAGAGCGGCGACTGTAAAAACACATCGCCTCGGATTTGTGAAGCGCCACCTTGAGTCCCAACTCCTGGATCCTATCAACGACCATCGCAACCCCGTGTGTCGCTAGAGCGACCGCCGCCTGGTACGACTCTCCCTGCGCTAGAACCAGCGTGTCGTCTGCGTAGCAGACCACGCTGACCCCGTCAGGGAGGTCGCCCCGCAGCACGTAATCGTACCCGATGTTCCACAAGGGTGGCCCTAGTACCGACCCCTGCGGAACACCGCACGACATCTCCCGACGTTTCCAGTCTCCCTGGTGACCGGGGTAGACAATATACCTGTCCGACAGGTAGGCCTCGACTACTCGACAGAGGTATTCGGGCACCCGGTGGTACCGGAGTGCCCTCCGGATCGTACTCCAGGGCAGGGAATTGAAAGCGTTGGCAATGTCCAAGGACACTGCCACGACACATCTACCCTGGGACACCGCATCCCCCGTCGTGAGGGCTCGCACGCGCATGATGGCGTCCACCGTCGAGCGCATCCTGCGAAAGCCGAACTGTCCGTCCGAAAGGTCCGGCCCCACCCGTGAAAGGCGCGCGACGAGGCGGCTCGCAATCACTCTTTCAAAGAGCTTGCCCACCTCGTCGAGCAGCACAATGGGCCGGTACGCGGACGGAGAGTCCGCAGGGCGCCCTGGCTTCGCGATGAGGACCAGTTTCCCCGTCTTCCAGCGAAGTGGGAACTGGCCCCTCTCCAAGCATGCGCTGAAGAGCCCTCTTAGTCGAGGCCCGAGAGCCTCCATGGCCAGGACCCAGGCTTTCCCAGGCAAGCCATCGGGTCCTGGGGCGGCGTTCTTGGCACTCAGCCTTTGCACCGCCACTCTCATCTCTACCTCGGTCACCTCTGGAGCATTGTCGTCGTCGTCGCTATTGCGGTCCGCGTCAGACACCGCTGGCGGAGGCGGAGCCATGGGCGGGGGGGAGTGTTCCCCACGCGCAGGGAACAGAGCGCTTACCACACCCTCCACGAGTTGGGGCCGGAGACTCTGAGTCAACGGGGGAGCCCAGGGGCGCAATTTCTCCCGTACCAATTTGTACGGGCGCCCCCACGGGTCCGCGTTCAGAGACCCCAGCCACACGTCGCGGGCCTCGAGTTTGGCCCGCTTAATCTCCGCTCGGAGGGTGTGTTTTGCCTCTCTGTAACCCTCGTACAGCTCCGCCTCTCTGGCCTCCGCATCCGGCGGGCGGATGCGGCGCCTGCAGTATCTGGCGTACCGGCGTCGCGCGTGATTGCACGTGTTGCGCAGTGCAGCGATCTCCGGCGACCACCAGTACACCTGGCGCTTAGCACGTCCTGGACGGACTCGGGGCATTGCCGCATCGCAAATTTGCGACATGGCCTCCCGGAACCACTCCGCCTCGACGTCGATGTCGACAGGCCTGTCCGGTGCTTGCACCCAGGCCTGTACCGTCGCGGCTTCCAGGAGGAGCTCCCGGTCCATCTGCTTAAGCGCCCACCGCGGACCGCAAGGGCTCTGTCGGACCGGCGCGGCCGAGGTTTCGGCGGAGACGTCCAACCGGATGTACCGGTGGTCGGAGTACGTCTCCACCTCCTCCATAACGCGCCAGTCGACGACACGCGGCGACAGAGCGGGGCTGGCGAACGAAAGGTCCACCACTGATTCACCCCGCCTCCGCGCCAACGTGGGGACAGAACCCCGGTTTAGGACGACCAGGCCCAGCTCCAAGGCCCAGTCCTCCACCATCCGACCCCGTGGGTTCGTGCGCCGGGAACCCCAAGCCGTGTTCCAGGCGTTGAAGTCCCCGCAAACGACCACGGGGAGGGTACCAAACCCAGCGACGACGGCACTTAGCTCCATAAGGGAGACATGGAGTTCGTCGGGAGATCTGGTCGGGGACAGGTAGACGCCTACCACTGCAATGTCCCCGACCCGTGCTGCCACGCAACCCCGTCCCCTCGCAACAGCCTCGAGGGGACCGGGTCCATGTCTACCTATAGAGTTCTACGCTTTGAAATGTGCAATTAGCATATTTTTTCTGACTGACTTCTAGACTATTCAAAGCGCCTATAAATGTCGCCTGACATATCCACGCACAGCCGAACCTACTGGAACTAGGAACGTGAAATTTTGCACAAGGTTTCTTTATAAGTCGTAAGTGAGCACTAATAGAGGACTTTCCAAAAGTCAACTCTACACTATAAGCAGGCAAATCTACTGGCAGAAGCTAGTTTGAAATAAATAATAATACATACTTTATTTCAGACCATGTTGTCCAATTTGTTAGTAACAATGTTCTTATAAACTAGTGTTTTTTTATGGTGGGAAAAACCATCCAATGACAACCCCCGCTCTTGGGCGGAGAGGGAGATAGTGTCAGACTCTTATTGACTAAAAGTCCACCCCGTTCCTTCTAGGCTTCATACCGGGGCTCGAGTTCCCTTTCGGATAACTATGGCCCCAGTAGGCTTCGATCCGGATGGGCCCCTGCTGTTGCTGACAACTGCTTGAGGCGCGCGGGAACAGTACACGCCATCGACGACTTGGGCTCGGTTCGGACAGTTACCAGACGGCTGGTCAGCGAGCTACTCATTGCTCACTGTCCGCAAGCCCGCGCCTACGGTGGCCGGAAATCGGGATCGGAATCCCGGTGGCAGCGGATAAACTAGTGTTAGTAGTACTTAAAACTACCCACAACAAAACGTAGGTACAAAAGAACAACAATCACTACTGCGCCACTCCATGACAAAATGATGGAACAATGACACATGTAGGTGCAGTCCAGCCGACTAGCGATCATACTAAGGATACTGTTGGAGCTGCTACGCACTCAACGCACCAGGGATGCGCCTCTTTTACGCATTGTTGCATAAAAGCAGTCCACGCGATGTTCAGCAAACATCCCTGATGCACTACAGAATCGCCGCAGCCCCATGAGCATCCTAAACGCATTGTTAAATTGGACTCGGACTAAATGTTTTAGATTTTGAAATAGTGTTCAGAGTATATCGACTTAACATTAACGCGAGTACTACTAAACGGGTCGCGCGGCTCTAACGACCAATCAACGCTGCACGTGGAAGGTTACAGCGATAACCTAGTCGAGTTCGCTACAGGTTTACCTAACGATAGCGATACTATAACTACTCTATGTTAATGTTAGCAGACAAACAACGGACGATAGAAAAGAAAATGGACTGACGGACGGACGTTGTGTGTGCACTGCATTGTAATTTGATGTTCTTTTTTTGTTTTTTTGAAGTAACAATAATAAGCCCAGTGCGGGTTGGTGAATGTTACATGTCTTCGAAATTTCCGTTCTAGGACATGCCGGTTTCCTCACAATGTTTTCCTTCACCGTTTTGAGAGCAGTGGTGATGAAATAAATTACACAAAGTAATGCTTCTGGCAGGGTTTGAACCCGCGACCTACAACTCGTAAGTCGGAGCCATTACCACTCGAGCTGCTTCTTCCGGTGCGCGGTCGCCACTCTAAAACCTTTTGGTCCCATCGACCATCCGTTTTACGAGTAATGTGCCCTGCGCACTGCCACTTTAGTTTGGCGATTATTTGGGCTATGTCAGCGATTCTGGTTCTCCTGTGGATATCTTTATTTCTAATACGATCACACAAGGAAACTCCAAGCATAGTTTTTTCCATTGCTTTTTAGGTGATTGTAAGCCTTCTGATGAGGCCCATTGTAATCGACCATGTTTCAGTGCCATGTGTATATTTATTACTGTGAAATCTATGAAATAAAAATTAATCGCTAAATGTGTTGCCAAGTGCAAATCTCGAGAACAGTTGAACTGATTTCGCAAATTTTTGTTGTGTTTGTTATTGTGAGGAGAAGGTTCTTATAAAATAAAAAATGAAAATTAGGGTGGTGTAGGGTATAGTAGGGTAGTGCAGGGTAGAGTAGGGTAGGGTAGGGTAGAGTAGAGTAGGGCAGAATAAAGTATAGTAGGGTAGAATAGGGTAGAGTAAGATATTGTAGGGTGGAGTAGGGTAGAGCGGGAGCGAAGCCGCGGGCAAAAGCTAGTAAATAATAAACGAATCATAAACACAACACAAAATGAAACAGCTAGTTATGTATTAATTTATTATTAGTACTTGTACCAACAGTTTGTATAAAATGAACTGTAATTTATCGTCAAGTGCAGCTGCTGGTGAAATTAAATACAATTATACAAATTGTGTGAAGAGCTGAGTTAAATCTGCATATGTAGGTCGCGAGTGCCTGTTTGGATAGATACTTTTGTTCTGACAAGAGATGAGAATGCAAAGTATATTGTACTAACTTTTGCCCGTGGTATTACCCGCGTACATAAAATATAAAGCAGCCTTCTATCGGTGAAAAAAATTTAGCAATCGGACTAGTACTTCCAGAGATTTACCTCCCTCAAACAAAAAAAAACAAAACCTCTTTATAATATTAGTGTAGTTTTCATCAGTCGTTTAATGTGCCTACTGCTGAGACTCAGGTCTTTTCTCTAGGAGAGGTTATGGACCGTAATTCACACTGCGGGCCCAGCGCCGGTTTCTGGATGTCTTCTTCTTCTTCTTAGTCGGGCACTCTTGTCAGAGTGGTCGTGGCTGTTGATGAACAGGACAGCGGCGCGCCGCCGTCGTCTGCCCCCAAGGCTGCGGCATGTCGAGCGATGTCTCTCCATTTCTGGCGGTTGTTGGCATTACGCGCACACTGTACTGCTGTCGACTGCGTAGCCCTGGTGATAAATCGGTCCAACGAGTCTGAGATCGACCGCGGGCTTTCTTGCCTTCAACGTGACCGTGAACCACAAGTCTTTCCATCGAATCCTCATTTCTGGAGATGTGTCCAAAGAACTTCAGTATTTGTAACTGCACAATCGAATGTCTACCCCATATGTGAAGCTCTTTGAGGATGGAGTGCTGTCCATGGTATTTTCAACATCCGTCTCCAACACTACATCTTTAAGGCATCGATTTTTCGGCGATCTTGTAGCCTTAATATCCACGTCTCGGTCCCGTAGAGAAAGATTGGAAAAACCAGACACTGCATTAAACGAACTTTGGTATTTTGTGTAATTTTGCTGCTGGATGTCACATGTCTTCGAATTTTTGATTTTAGGACACACCTTACGACAATTTTGCTTCACCGTTTTGAGAGTGATGAAATAAATTATACAAAGTAATGGACTTGGGTATACGGAAGACGAAGCGTTGGAAGGCTTCCTACAAGGTGGAGCGACGACCTGGTAAGGGTTGCGGAAATCCGATATCATCATAATTTTAATAAAATTATGAAAGTTTGTAAAATTTTAACTTTATGCACTTTCTTTTTTAGAGCAGTTGTAAAAAAATTGTCTTACCACTTACAAATTGCGGGTTCAATCCCAGCCAGGCACATTACTTTGTGTAATTTATGTCATCACCACTGCTCTTACAACGGTGAAGGAAAACGTCGTGAGGAAACCGGCATGCCTAGAATAAAACATTTGAAGACGTGTAACATCTACTAAGCCACACTGGTCCCGCGTGGTGGATTATGGCCCATTCTCTCTCTTAGAGAAGAAGCCTAAGTCCCAATAGCGGGAAGATTATAAGGTCGACTATGCTATGATATAATTTCTTTTAATATAACTGTCTGACTTATAATTTTTAATTACAACCCAATGTAATTTAATTTAATTTTTTCAACTGGAATATTATATTTATGACGTAAATATCTAAAATGAGTCGATTGCTACTTAAAATAAATACACAACAATCTGTTGACTATCTTAGTAAAGCTAGGGATATGATACGTGCCGTAAATCGGGGTGAATAGAAACGCAGGGGTGAATAGAAACCAAACATTCGTTTTTTTTTTATGGTGGAAAAAAATCATTCAATAACGACCCCCGCTCTTGGGCAGAGCGGGAGATAGTGTCAGAATCTTACTGACTAAAAGACACACCCCGTTCCTTCTAGCCTTCATACCGGGGCTCGAAATCCCTTTCGGATAACCCTGGCCCCAGTAGGCTTCGACTCGGCTGGGTCCCTGCTGTTGCTGACAACTCCTTGAGGCGATTTGATTTTTCACTTTGATGCCATATGCTGCCGACTTTTAAAAATAACAATTTATTAATCATCATCATCATCTCAGCCGACAGACGTCCACTGTTAGACATAGGCCTCCTCCAAGCGTCGCCACAATGCACAATTATTAATAAATTGATATAATTAAATGCTGCAAAAAATAATCAAATATCGTGAAAATAACCTTTAAAGTTTTATTTCTTTTCACCCCATTTGACTGTAAATAGTCATCTCATTTGACCGTGAAATTATATATAATTTCACTGTTCGTTGAAACTGTTAAAAGTTAGTTTCAAAATCAGTGTTCTGTATCGTCTGTTTGCCAAATGTTCCATACGCTTCGTTAAGTCCTTTTATACTTGCATTTACTGTTCATTGAGATCTTGTGACTTAACCACACTGGACTATTTACTGTGGGGTGAAACATAAAATATCGGGTTTTTCCCGACAAACTACTACTGATTTTCCCTTTGAATTTCAACATATTTCAAACTTGAGTTTATTAAGAGAATTTTTTATACGAAGATATTTAAGAACATCAAAAATGTATCCAGTAAAATGTTTGATTAAACCGGACCCGTAGCAACCTTTTTCCAAAATCATATTATTTTCCAAACAAAATGTCATCTTATGTTAATGTCATCAACTATTTGTTTCCCTTAATTTTAAAGATCTACCGCTTTTAATAACGAACTGAACAGAGAATTAATTTAATGAGACAGGCATTAGGCAACTTCTTTCCACAATAATACAAATAACTGGAGATATAAAATTAAGGGCCAAGCGCCCGAAAATGCCATAAAACAGTGATTTTCTGAGGCCTACTCCTCCGTAACGGCTAAGTCAATTGGTTTAAAAAAAATATATGTTTATTATAGATTCATGAACAATAATATCAACATTTGATTTTTTCGTGCAATTAATACTTTTGTCAAAAAAAAAAATATTTAGCAATTTCGCAACTTTTCGCAACTTTTCCCTACTCCTTCGAAACGGCTTGGACCTTTAGAAACATTTTTACACATAAAAATTGGTTTCTTTTCTTTTCTTTCTTCTTTTCTTTTCAAAGTGAACATTGCATATGTAAATCAATCAATATCTCGCAGAGAAAATGGATTTAAAGCGCTTTCCGGGCGCTGCTGGCCGCAAATAAATGCACAGATTTGCGTACTGCCGCCTAGGCGAGTGCGAGAGTTGCGTTCACATAATTTCGGTCAGATGGTTCAAGGTACTATACGCCTTAATAAAAAGTTGAAAGCAAAGTCGAATAGTGATGGCAGAATGATTTATTCAGAACACAAAACTTTTCACCATTCGTAAATTATATTTCTACTTAAAGTCATTTAAAACCAAATCCACCAAAGTTATTCATTTCAAGACTTATTCACCTAAATATAAGCTAATGAGTATTAATAAATAAAACATGTACCTGTAAAGAAATCCATACATTTGCTTGTAAATAACAAAATTTTGAAGTTGTAGGTACCGACTCGAGTGCCAACTAAGTTCTTTTTGAATAGCAAATTACACATCATCTTAAATGTTCTGCAGAATGGCAACACAGATTTAAAGAAAAATAACTTTTCGAACTCAACGGAATTATGTATTCAAATATGGAATTTGAAATTCATAAGAAGTCCCTATATTTCGAGAGAAACATGGTTATTTATCGAAACATCTTTCTCTGGCAACTGGCGCTAGAAAAGTGTATTTTTTTTCTCTATTTTTCCATTTCCCCTTTGCATATTCACGTTCACAATCGAGTAGTTCGGCGGGAATTTTAAAATGTTTAGCACTTTTTCGTGCAGTTTTTCATGCATAATAATGTTCGTCGAGATGTAGTTATGAAGTCTGTCCATTTTATTTTTCTTGCAGCCGTTAGATATAATGTCTTTGGTACTTGTCTGGAATATGTGAGACCAAAGAATTTCGAAAAATCGTAATGAAACACCTACTCAATAAGAATTTGAAGGCTTTTTGTTTTTTCTTCAAATCTTTGAAAAACTTTAAGATCCTTTACGCTCTAGGTGGAGTAAGGGGGAGTATCAGCTTTTTATTGACTCTTTTGTACAATCCCTCAGCTAAGGCAGAAATCGGCCCTAATGAAATTCTTCAGCAGAGTAGAGGCTAAGTAATAAAAAATACATCAGCAAAGTCGGTAACAGTATCAGCGAAATGAATAGGTATTGTATTAATAGATTTTTTTTTTTATCTGTTATAAACTAGTACTTGACTGCGATCCCGCCTGATGGTAAGCAGTGATGCAATCGTTGATGGTGAGGCGCACTAGTTTATTAAGAGTTTAGGTTTGGATGCTTGCATGACATTATATTTTTAACAAAATTATGACTTCTCTAAAATTACGCTAGTCACATTCAGTAAGTTTTTTATGCAATTGAAAATTTTTTTTTTCAATTTCGCATTTCATCTAGTGCGGTACCTTAGGAAGTTATCGGTACGTCGATATTAGTTTCGATAAACGTCAAACTGGAATGAATGTCATTCCATTTTGTTGTTGTTGTTTAAAACAATTTTTTCAATTTCGCATTTCATCTAGTGCGGTACATTTGGAAGTTATCGGTACGTCGATATTAGTATCGATAAACGTCAAAATGGAATGACATTGCGTTGTTTACGAGGGTATCGATAAAATCTGACGGGGATGCCAGCTGTCCACTGTATCAGTAATTTTAGAAGCCGTCTTTATTTGTTTGAATTTCAATTTGGGATGGAATTGTCATAAAATATTTGTAGCGATGTGATTTATTTTTGTGTTGTGTTGTTTTGATTTTGTTGGAACTTTGGCTCTCAGCAATATAAATATTAATCAACAATATTTATTTGAATATGAACAAATTAAATATGGTGTTTGCACGTAACGACTATATAACATTATATTTTATTTAGAATTTTTTGTTATTTTATTAAGTTTTCGATTGATTTATTTAAATGTTACGTACTGTATTTTTTTTCTAGTTTTCAATATTTAAATTGAATGCAAAATGTTTTTTTTAATGTATTGGATATCTTTAATTGATTAATTCAACAAATATTTTGCTGCACCCTTCATTTTAAGGTGAGAAATTATCTAAATGATGCACAGATAATGAATGATCTACAATGATACTGCTGATTCCGTCTTCCGACTAACAGTAGTTAATATGGGATGTTTAATTTTTTACCAACAATAGCTTGTCTCTTCAAAATAGCATACATATTTTGATACAAGTAAAGAAAATTTGTCAAAGTGACCCAGGCGGAATTCACTTGAACTGCAGGCGAGGATGTTATGGAGCTCTTCATAAGCTCTCAGCCAGTTTGTTACCTTCTTATGGAAGTAAATAAATGAATATGATATGGACTGATTGTCACTGCCTAAAAAAAACCTTTTGCACTTAACAAGGGGCACATAAGTTTTGTCACACCTGTGGGCACACACTTGAAAACCTTTTTACGTTTATTGGTTTTGGCCCACACTAGCTAATCCTGCTAAAAGGTTTAAGTGTTATAAGATTCTTACTCCTACCGTAAAGGTCATCGAACCCTAGTTTCTGATCTGAAAATTTGAATTCACCCATTAATTTGTCGAACTTACTCGGCAATTTCTCGTGTCGTGGCCACCACTGGGCCATAGTGGTTAAGGTACCCGCCCCTCATACACAAGGCTAGTGACATCGAGAGAAACCGGGTAAGTACTAAAACGCGTTTCAACCAAGGTGACCTTGGTTTATGTGTTTGGTTTATGTGCGTCTACATGGATGTAAACCACGCGCCAACACGTTCGGTGGTTGGGAAAACCCGCCTCCCAACCAAGAGCGTTGAAGGTCATGGATTACAACTGCTGTGTGCACGGATTGAAACTAGCAAGGTCACAGTTTGTTGGGACGTTGGTTTGCAATCGCCTGGTCCACCGGTCCACCCTTTATTCTTTAATTTTTGTTGTACACAATAACACAATATGGTACATGGTAATTAAGATCCAACCAAAATCGGCAGAATTGGTATAATATCAATGTGAATTTGAAACTTTACTACTTACTTACTAAGATACTTACTAGATAAATACTTTTCTAAGTTTATTTAGGACATTACCTACACCCTGTGACTCGAAAAGCTCCCGCTCCGTTGAAGCTCTGTTATTAGTCTCGGTTGTTAGTCGTAGTAGATTTTTTGAAATACTTTATTATACGCCTCATAATATGGACAGGATAAACATCTACAAAAACTAAGAGTACAAAGGGCGGTCTTATCGCACAGGGCAATGTTTCACAGTTAATTCTATTACACTATAACCATATATTTACAGATTTTTGACAGTCAGATGTCAGAAAGTCTGACCATCAGTCTAGCTGCGGGTTTGTGGACGGTGAGCAATGGGTAGCTCGCTGTACGACCGTACGATAACTGTCCGGACCGAGCCCAAGTCGTCGACGGCGCGCACTGTTCCCGCACGGCTCAAGGAGTTGTCAGCAGCAGCAAGGGTCCAGCCGGGTCGAAGCCTACTGGAGCCAGACACAACACATTTCATTATATATATTTTTCAGAACACATTGTAAGTATTTTTCTGCATGACTGTATTTTCAGCTGTCTCAATGACAATAGGAATGAACTCACGGATATCACAAAATAATAGTTCGGATTTAAATGTCCTGAATTTTAAATTAAGAAGAGGCGAAAATTCAACTAATACTAGAAATGTGAAATCTGGATATTTAGATGACTAGATGTTTCTAAATCAATTACAATTCAAAGCCTGAATGTATTTGTGAGAAACTGTTCTAGATAAGGATATAAGATACTTTTTCTAATAGCAAATGCCCTTGGGATAATACCAAACTTTTCTTCAGGTGAGGTTCTCATAGAAACTTGAAAGACTTAATAATGACATTTATAGTATTAACCAGTATTTATGTTCAGTGTGCAGCAGTAGTGGCCCCGGTTAGTTTAGAAAGACAGCTCGAGCCCCGGTATTAAGGCTAGAAGGAACGGGGTGGGTCTTTTAGTCAGTAAGAGTCTGACACTAGCTCCCGCTCCGCCCAAGAGCGGGGGTTGTCATTGGATAATTTTTCCCACCATAAAAAAAGCAGTAGCGGCCCAGATTTACGAAATGTACATCGTCGGTTCAAACTCAACCGGGCGCTTAACTTTATGTAATTTATTTCATCACCGCTGCTTTCAAAACGGTAAAGAATACATGGTAAGGAAACTGGCATATCCTGGAATTTGAGAAAACATGCTACATTCACCAAACCGCACTGAAGTAGTAGTGAGAACATTATAAGGCTGGTTTTCCTATTCATGTTTGTATAGGCAAGGCACCCACACTCACGTAAAACAATAGACTGTACTCTCCGCGTCAAAGCTACGCGTGTGTGCAAACACAAATTAGGTTTTAATATTTCAAGGAATTTTCTCTTAGCACAGAGGCATTGTAGTATTCTTGTAGATGTAATTTCGCACCTAATAATAGAAAAACGGCCTGTTTCTCTGTTCTAATAACGTAACAAAATATTTTGTTTAAGCCCTGTAATACTCGGCTAAGACTTTGCGCGTCGTTCGAGTGGGTAGCTGGCTGAAATAAGGCTTTTTGTGAAATTTTGTTTGGAACAGCTGTTTTGTTGTCTTAAGTTTTAGGGAAATAGATAGAAATTTTTGTGATTTTTAGGGTTCCGTAGCTCTAATGAAAAATCCAAACCCTTAAAGGATCATTTTGTTGCTCATCTGTCTGTCTGTCTATCTATCTGTCTGTCAAGACCCGTTATCTCAGGAACGCGCGGAAGTATCGAGTTGAAATTAAAATCATATTATACTCAAATCTACAGTCTCTTGAAGAAGTAAAAAAATGAAACTGCTGATTTAAAGAAAAAAAAGATACGACAGTTTATGTCACCAAAAAACGTTTATTTCGATACTTCCAAGGGAATCAAAATTCATAGGGTACTTTCTGTTGACCCAGAAACCTGAAATTTGGCATAAAGCAAGGTCTTATAGCACAGATGTAGAAATAAATATGAAAACAGTTTCATTGTTAAACTTTTTCAATCAACGGTTTTCTTTTCCCTCAAAGTTTTTGGACATATTTTTATTACATCTATAATCCAAACACCTTCAAACTGCTGTCGTTTGATATTTTAAATATCACATATATCAAATTTATTCAACCCAAAATATAAAATGCTTAAAACTTATTAAACATAATTCCAGGCTTCCTCCACTTTTAAAACATTAATTGACATGTTTGTGAACGAATGTTAAACTACACATAATTAAGCAAAACAGAAATGAGTTTAAACGAACGCCAAATTAAGTTAAATATGGTTTGTGAATATTTAAAAAAATAAATGTGTGTAATTGTACAAGTTTTTTTACATCCGAACGACGCGACGGACTTAAATGTTGAAAAAGTTTTATTCAACTTTAATTTTTGCATTTACATGTTTTAGAGTACCTTAGTCGGCACTTGAGGGTTAAAAATCCTGCCTGTCATATCAACGTAGTCACAGTTTTAAGGTTCCGTACCCAAAGGGTAAAAACAGGACCATATAGCCATCGTCATGCTCGTGAACGGGTGCCGTCAGTTGAGACTGGTCATCTCTTACCTGCCAGTGGCTTAATTCAATTTATTTTTTTTAATTACTAATCTATTTTGTGGTCACGTAAAAGAAGCAACAAGAAATATGTAACGAAGATTTATGTAACTCATGATATGATTTAAAAGAGTGTCCATGGAATTTCTTGCACGTTCTTCTACGTAGAAATCTACGCTTTGGAACGTGCAATTTTGATTCACTTTTTTGATTGCCTGACATTTTGACAATTTAAAAGTACCTGTAATTGAAATAAACGTTTCTGATTTCTGATTTAATTCCGATGTCTGTCACCAGGTTATATCTCACGAACCGTGATAGCTAGGCAGTTGAAATTTTTACAGCTAGAATAACAACAATTTAACTACATTTCTGTTACAAAAGTGTTATTATTTAGTTAATGACTTCTTGAATTATAAAGATTTATAATTCTATTTTTTTTTACACGTGTCTTGACGTGTAAAAGTGTTTTTATAAAACCTACTTGCAAAATAAAGATCATTTATCATTTATTTATCATTTACATTTTAAATGATAATAATTTATTATTGACGATTATTACGATTGCATCACTGCTTACCATCAGGCGGGATCGCAGTCAAGTATTAGTTTATAACAGGTAAAAAAAATATAATTTATGGGTATACGATTGTATTGATTTGTAACTGATTAATTATTTATTTGAAAATTGACATATTTATATAATTTGATATTTAATAAATTACAATTTTTGATACCAACTAAGTACTATATCGATTATGTTTAATGTATTGTAACTTTAATTTTTTTTTTTTTGCATGCCTTAAGGCAGAATGTAGCGAAAACATCGAACTCTGTATCATTTTAAAATTGTACCTACATTGCTTGCAAATAAATAATTCTGATTCTGATTCTCAACAACATCATCATCATCATCATTTCAGCCGATATACGTTCACTGTTGGACATAGGCTTCCCCCAAGCGTCGCCACAACGAACGTTCTTGTGCGTCTCGCTTCCATTGGTTTCCCGCAACCTTCAGGTCCACCTTTTAGGAGGCCTTCAAAAGCTGCGTCTTCTGGTGCGCGGAACAATTTTACCATAATATACATGTAATAAACGTTTAAAATAGAAAAGTTTTTTTTTTATCATTTCACGTAATCAGATAAGGTTGTTGTTCAAATCCCCAGATTAGTACAGATAAATGATACAATAGTATTATTATTTTAACATCCTTCACCAGGCTGTATCTCAAGAACCGCGATAGCTAAACAGTTAAAATTTTCCAAAAATTATGTATTTCTGTTGCTGCTATAACAACAAATACTAAAAGCAAAGAGATTTTTTTTGCCGTTTTTTTTCTAAGGAAGGTACGAAACCCGCGTGTACGAGTCCGACTCGCACTTGCCCAGTTTTTATAATATCCTTGCGACATATACATATAATAATAAAACAGGTTGGTCTTGAATGTGTACATGAATTTACACACAGATTCAGGCCGGCACTTACATTACAAAATTAACCCATAACGCGTTAACAGTCCAAATAAAAAAGGTTACAGGTATGAGGAAATTAAAAAAGCAGTCATGATTAACTCAAACCACTTTAAAACGGTTGTAAGCATAAAATCCTCGCATCAGCATCATATAGGCTTTAAAAAATATATGTATTATGTAATCCAGCGTTTTTCAACCTGTGTTGACCCCCACGGGGTCCCAAATATCTTGCTTGCAGGTTGCGATTGCCAGCTATGTTAAAGTAAAAAGCGTAGCTTAGTGATCTTTTGCCACAATAAAAATATTTAAATTTGTTTTTTTTTTATTTCTAGTTTTGACTCATAACTTGTGTGTGATTTGAAATATATTCGATGTAAATGTGTAAAAATAATCTACCATAAATGCGCAGCGAACGTGTCCACTCACTAGCAGTGCTCTGGTCCTAGGGGGTCGCCACAATTTTTTACTAGTCTTGGGTCCACATGTTCAAAAAGATTGGAAACCACTGACTTGTCTACAAGCATCCCAGTTCGTTGCCGAGATTTACTATTATAGCAACTTGTAAATGGGAAATAAGTCCATCAAAAACTGAATAATTTTGTCTCTATATGAATTTTATGGTGGCGTTAATTTTGTACAATGTTTTCGCTACATTGTTGCCTTTAATGTTGGTAATTTGGTTTTTATACAAGGTGTCGTTTTGAAGCTGCAAAATATTTCAGGAGGTAATTATGTTAGTGATTCTCGGCCCGAATCAATAATAAAATAAGTAGGTAATTTTTTTTTTTTATAACCGCGCTTTTTTTCACACACACAAACACGGAACAATAAAGGGCGTTTTCACACACACTAACTCGCAACGATAGTTTCATAAATAATGTATCATCCAATCATCATCCCGCACGCCACACCCTAGCCACGCCCCCGCGGCCATCGATCAATCGATTTAGTTTAGTGTAATTAAAAAATTAAATAACAAGTATTACTGATTATTGACCAGGTATCGTTTTTTTATATGATTATTTATGAGTTTTATTACAACCTCCAGAAATATTGTGCAGTTTTAAAACTGCACCTTGTATCTTAATCTATGTAGGTACGTGACCTCTGAAATTGATCTTTGAAAATTTTGGAGCGAATTCTCATTGTCTGTGATAAACCAATGACACAAATTCTTTGAAAATTTGCTCAATTCATGACCATATAATTTGCCTGGTTACTAATTTGGTGATGTGACTTTAACTACGAAGAATTGTTTTATTTTTAGAGTCGCATCTTTAAATTTTAATGCTTGCAACAATTTTACTTAGAATTTTGTGGTTATTTTATTTTTTTACAAAAAAAAAAGTTTTTGTAAGAGTTGCTAAACAATTCCAAATCAAACGCACTTCCAAACAAAACTCACTATTGAATTAAAACATTAGGCCTTTGAGAAAGACAGGATGTGAATATTATATACTTTTGGCTAAGTCTTAAAGTAAACTCAGAATTGTTACAGAAGAAAATTTTATAATCCTTTTCCTAATAATTAAGGAATGATATCGTTGAATCTACAATGTAATCTATCTATTAACGCCTAAAACAAATAAATTTCATAAAAATTCTAGAAATCTTAAGCAATACTCATTACATAACTGAACTATTAATACAAAAAATTATATCAAACACAAAGATAAAACCCCCTTAACTAAATAAAACCAGTCTTAAATCAGAGTAACAAAACTCCAACTACCATAAAGTGTGGGAAAACAAACTAGATATAATGTTAGAGCCTATCAAAACAATTTACACGAATGAATGGACCATCGTTATGAATTATGGGCCACCCCGACCATAATGTATTCCGCTCACAGTAGTCTCACAAAAGTATGATGCCAATATCATACGTCTTTAGGCGTGTTTGTAATTTTGTAAGATACGACACGTTGACGATACGACCAGTTAAAGATACCTACGACCATTTGACGACACGACAAGTTGAAGATACCTACGACAAGTTGAAGATACCAG
The DNA here is from genome assembly GCA_910589285.2 of Mythimna ferrago. Taxonomy (NCBI): domain Eukaryota; kingdom Metazoa; phylum Arthropoda; class Insecta; order Lepidoptera; family Noctuidae; genus Mythimna; species Mythimna ferrago. Next base: position 24,151,568 of record OU342680.1, on the reverse strand, counting down.
CGACAAGTTGGAGATACCTACGACTATTTGGAGACACGACAAGTTGGAGATAACTACGAGTATTTGACGACATGACAAATTGAAGATACTTATGACCAGTCGGAGATACCTAAGATAAGTTGAAGATACCTACGACAAGCTGGAGATACCTACGACTATTTGACAACAGGACAAGTTAAAGATATCTACGACTATTTGACGACGCAACAAGTTGGAGATACCTATGACTATTTGACAATACGACAAGTTAAAGATACCTACGACTATTTGACGACACGACAAGTTGAAGATACCTACGACAAGTTGGAGATACCTATGATAAGTACGTAATTTGATGCCACAAACCATTGACAATAAGACGAGTTGACAACACGAGCACTCGGCCATACGACAGAAATTACTGACGATATGATGAGATGATAACACGAACCATTGGCCATACTACAGAAATTAGTACCGATATGACGAGTTGTCACCACACACGGTTATTGACAATACTCATGACGCACGACGCGACAAGTAAAAATTTCCATGTATTTTTTTTTTGGTAGATTGATAGGCTGAAAAATTGGTTCTTTTGACGGTTATAGCATTAGCATTTTATTAGTAAAATTAGCTGGAAAGCCAATTTTCAGTTTTATTAGAGACTGACAACTGTGAATAATACGTCACAGTAAAACTAAACTTTGGTAGACAGACGTCGTGTCATTACCGTATCGTACCTTGAATACAAAAGCGCTTTTTCTTAACAAATACGAGTAGTAATATAATAAAAATAAAATAGAACAGAGTTAAGGGGTAAGCATCCATATTTCCGCCCCTGAATTATTTATCATCGTAATTCTTTCAGCGATCACTTTTGTCATGTTTTCTTTCTTCGGTTTTATAAGGAAAATCCCCGAGGATCATAAGGCCTTCGTTTTTTGGGCAAAAAACCTAGACACTGCGCCGCCTTTATAAGGAAGATTTTGTCTTAATAATATATCATTTTATCTACCTTTATTTACGGCTGTTTTACTTACATACATTCTCGTTATTTCCCAGAATTGTGTGGAACTTTATTTCTTTCCTATCTAAGTGCCGCATAAGCTGAGAACTACCGCCCGCTTGTCTTTCTTTCTTTTTTTTTAAAACTTTTTCCATATTAAGTAGGTATTTATAGGTATTTCTGAATCGTGGGTTGCGTGTGTGCGCACGCACATCGTGCGCAGCACAGACACGTCGCAGTATATTCTTGAGTAACGCTTGAGCAATGAAGCGCCGTGATCTCATCACAGCGTTCAGTACTGCAGATAACCACTCACCTCTGCACATGGTCCAGTCCGAAGGGGGACACGATCTTCGGCTGCCATAGGGTAGCCTGCTGGTAAATCTGTTGCACTGCGTACCATGCTACACAAGCCCTCCAACGCAATCCGATAGATCTCTGCGCATAACGTGGAAGAAAAACATGAATAATAAAACTGTGTAACATTCTTTGAATAGCAGCACTAGATCATAACACCTTTCTCAAAAATTGACAAGCTGAAACTAATCACCGAGAGAGAAAAAAATGGAAAAAGATTTATCCAGAAGCCTAATTAGCAAACTTTAGACTTAAGCCTAATTAACAAAAAATACATGTAAGCATTTTTTGTTAATTCGTAAGTATTTTTTTGATAATCTGTTCTTGGATATAGGCCTCCTCCAAGTTTCGCCAAAACCTAACCAAGTTGCGACCCCCTTCAGGCTATTCATATCCTTGTGGGAGGCCTTCCAACTCTGCGTCTTCCGGTACATGGTCACCACTCTAGAACTGTGACTTAGAAGGGTCCTCATGGAGTTTCTAGCTCGTTCATCTCCATAGAGATCTACGCTTTGGAACCTGCAATTTAGCTTCACTTGTTTTTTTTTTTTTGACTAACGGACAATTTGATAATTCAAAAGTGCCTCTAATTTGTCTATTTGAAAGATATTTGATTCTGATTTCAGAAGCTTTTGGCCTCATCGACTATCCTTATCTGCGAGCAATGTAATCTACCCTAAGTAGACAGTTTGGGAAAAATTACCTTTTCACCTTAATACTGAAACCAGAAAATAAAAAGCCTGCAACAGTGAAAAACATGAAGTTCTGCCAACGAAACCTGGACAATAAAAGCATGAAACTATCCGCCAATCCCCCAAGGGTAGTTTTAACTTTAATCTATGTGGCCGACGACCCATCGTTCTGGTGATTGGAAAGAAATTGCTCGAATGTGAGCCACCGACCACTCGCCTCAGGGAATACTTTATTTAATTACCTCCGATCATGGTCCATTTTTATTTCGAAACGATTCGTGGATTGGATAGAGTTTCGTAATTCGCTTGTTTTGTTGTGGGGTCAATAACACTTGAGGTTTGATAGTTCGCGGTTTGTCGAGATCGGATTTATTATATTGGATCTGGTCAATTCTTTTTGTGTTGTGAAAACTGTAATTTATCACAATAGACAAAATTCTAGAAAAATATTTTTTTTCTATTTTCTATACAGGGTTATTTGTCAAACACAGGCAACCTCTAAGGACTATTGTTACTAACATCATAAACATCAACTTTTGTTCTATAACTTTTTTTTTTCATATTTTAGTTCAGATTTTCATAAAAAAATATTTAATAAATTAAACGTTATAAATATTATGAAGTCTATGCGAAGCAAGCGATAGTACAATATCGGGAGTGTGGATCCGGTGGCGGGGGTGCTTGATGCGCTTGCGTCACATCATACAAACGTGGGTAGGTATAACAAAATACAGAGTCGATAATGTGTTAGATAGAACAACGAAATCTTGAAGGTTTGTTTTTGGTAAATGTATTATGTTTTGTAAAAAGTCATAGAACAAAAGTTGCTGTTTATGTTGTATAAATACAGTCCAGTTTTACAAATGACCCTATATATGACGTATTATAAAAGGCTATGTCCTCACTAACTGACTGGCCTATTAGCGCATAACCCAATGCACTGGTTATTTAAGAAAATCTGATACGAAAATGATTGAAAAAACTTCTAATGGGATGAACATTGGTGGCAAAGTTTGTATGAAAAAATGTGTTTGCTTGCATGGTCTTATACACTTCAAGTTTTAAATTTTTTTTAAATATTGTTTCAACTAATATATATTTCAAATGTCAATTATGTGACGTACTATAAAAACAGAATTCGAAATTCAACTTTTTTGCTCTTGATAATTCCAATAAAATAAAAAAAAACTCTCATTCTACTTTTTTAGAGTTCCGTATCTTTTTTTTTTATGGTGGGAAAAAATCATCCAATGACAACCCCCGCTCTTGGGCGGAAAGGGAGATAGTGTCAGACTCTTACTGACTAAAAGACCCACCCCGTTCCTTCTAGCCTTCATATTGGGGCTCGAGCGCCCTTTCGGATAACCCTGGCCCCAGTAGGCTTCGACCCGGCTGGGGTCCCTGCTGTTGCTGACAACTCCTTGAGGCGCGCGGGAACAGTGCGCGCCGTCAACGACTTGGGCTTGTTCCGGACAGTTACCGGACGGCCGGACAGCGAGCTACGCATTGCTCACTGTCCGCAAGCCCGCGCCTACGGTGGCTGGAAATCGGGATCAGAATCCCGGCGGCGGCGGCGATAACGCCGCGCCGTTGCCTGATGCGTTCGGCCTCCTCCTTTGCGAGCATTACTGCTTCGCAGAAGTCGGCGTCCGCCTGCCACTCCTCCTCGCTCCGGACCATGGTCTCAACCAAGGCCCGGCGCGAGAGGTCTCCGCTGCCGATCGATCCCACGAGTTCCGTACCTCAAAAGGAAAAAACGGAACCCTTATAGGATTACTTTGTTGTCCGTCTGTCAGTCTGTCTGTCTGTCAAGACCCTTTATCTCGAGAACGCGTGGAGGTATCGAGTTGAAATTAAAACCATATACTCTCAGGTCTGCAGTCCCTTCAAGCTGTAAAATAATCAAACTTCCAAGTTAACGAATAAAAAAGATACGGACGTTTGTTTATATAGCAAAAAAAAACGTATATTTTACGTTTTTTTTTTTGCGATATAAACAAACGTCCGACACTCTCAAAGATCGAAATTCATAGGGTATTTCCCGTTAACCCAGAATCCTGAAATTTGGCACAAAGCAAGGTCTTATAGCACATGTATAGGAAAAAATCTGAAAAGAGTAAATTTGTTGTTACCTACGTCGGAAAATTCGACAAGGCTCCATTCGAGAATTGTAGTTTGCACGGAACCCTCAGTGCGCGAGTCTGACTCGCACTTGCCCAGTTTTTTTCTTCTGTTCAGAATATTTAGTCATTATTTTTTGTTTTAAATCTCAAAAGTTTTTGCAAAAACTTTCCTACTTAGCACTATGCGTATGCTTGAGTCATTTAAAATATTAACTTCTTTCAACTATTAATTACTGTTATAGTTAATAATATAATCCTTCGAATTAGTTATTACCAAATTAACTAGCTAGTCAACTAGCTTGTTAAATAGACAAAATTTCTTTACAAATGAATAGATTAATATTAATTTTAACATTTCAAGAATAACAGTGAAGTACCAATCTACTAATTTGTTTGTTTGTCGGCGACTCCAAGAAGTTTACTGCGCCAATATACTAGAACTTTCCAGCGGGAGACGGTTGCAAACGGGCTTAACTTGAGCGCGGTCTGCGTTGGAGTAGAAATTAGATAAAGTGTATTTTTTAAAACAATGGAAAGTAATTTCCGAGAAAGGTATCATCCTCAACATTTCAGCCAAAAGACGTCTAATAAATCTTTATTACCCAAATCTTATTTTTACATTTTTTAACCATCAATGTATAGGAAAAAAATACATAAAACCATTTAGATGTTGCAGAAATCACACAATAGTGTGTATAATAGACATTAGGGTTGACTCATTCATACCCTATGCTCAACATAGCGAATGGTCTACCGACTTACATAAATACGAGGTTTAGTTCAAAATGGACGTGTCATGATTAGTTCCTTTGTTTCCTACAATTTCTGTATTGGTTTCCTGTAACCGCTGCGTTATTAGTTCCTCTGGGTAAATTGAGGGCAATGAACCCTAACTTTTTGGTTATGAACAAGTCAGGGTTCATTGCCTTTAATTTTGTTCATAAAAATTCATAAACTTGTTAGTAATTTTTTCTATTTACAATGTAAATTAAGGATCTGTTTAACACAGGTACTCAACAATTAATATTTTTAATGAAGAAGACTGGTGAGATCTGGTGAGAGTCGCGGGAATGCGGTGGATGCGAGACGCACAGGATCGGTCGTTGTGGCGACGCTTGGGGAGGCCTATGTCCAACAGCGGACAGACAGTATGAAGAACACTGAATTTGACCGGCCTGTTGGTCTAGTACAGTGGCCCTGACTAATATGCCGGAGGTCATGGGTTCGATTCCCTCCCACAAATATTTGTGTGATAAGCACGACCATTTGTTATAGTGTTTGTTATAGCGTGACGAGTGACAGGACAGAATGGAAGAAAAAACGTGTTGCGCCGACCCCAAATAAAATGGGATAAGGGCAGGAAGAAGAAGAAGAAGAAGAAGCACGACCATTTTTTCTGTATCTAGACATACATAATATAATATTATAGATCAATTACATCTAGGTGTAATATTGATCTGTATTATATTGTGTGTTTGTGTAACATATCATTAATTGTACATGTAGTTAATGATATGTTGATAGATTTGGTAATTAAACTTTGAACTTGAGGCTGGCCTAGTATATAAGAGAATTTCAGTAGACTAAGAGGCCACCTTACGAATATACTACCCTTCTAGTCACTACTTACGTGCGGATTACTGTACAAGAAATAAGTTTTATAGCCGTTTGTTTTTTTTTTCGGTGGGTAATAATTAACATCCCCGCCTTTGGATGGAGCGGAAGATAATGTCAGACTCTTACTGACTAAAAAACCCACACCGTTTCTTCGTTGCCTTTCATATCGGGGCCGAGCCTCATTTTCGGAACTAGACCCTGGCCACAGTAGGCTTCGAACCTGCTAGGTCTCTACAGTTTTTGACAACTCCTTGAGGCGCGCGGGAACAGTGCGCGCCGTCGACAACTTGGGTTCAGTCCGGACAGTTAACGGACGGTCGGAGAGCGAGCTATCCATTGCTCGCCGTTCGTAAGCCAGCGCCTACGGTGGCCGGAAATCGGGATCGGAATCCCGGCGGCGGTTGGGGCGCTATAACCGCAGTTGCCTGATGCGGTCGGCCTCCTCCTTTGCTAGCATTACTGCTTCACAGAAAGAGGTGACCGCCTGCCACTCTTCCTCGGACCATCGGCCTGGCACGAAAGATCGCCGCCGCCGATAGCCCCCATGAGGACACGGCGATGCTCTGCCCGAGCGGGGCACACCACCTTCGTGTGCTCCACCGTGTCCTCCGGGCGTTCCTCACAGTGGCGACACCCAGGCGTCACTTCTGCACGAACCCGGCGAAGGAACCTCCTGAACTTACTATGTCCGGTGAGAACCTGCGTCATGCGAAAGGTGAGGAAGCCATGAGGTCTTTTCAGCTACACCTCAAAGACTGCGGTTTTGATAAAAGAAGCGAAAAGATTTTTTGTCAAATATCACAAAATGAAAAAAATAAAATAAAAATAAACCAAAATTTAAAAAATACAATCTAAGTTTACCTTACTATAAATCTACTCTTTGTTTGATTTTTTATTTTATTTGTTGAAATCTCTGAAAATACTGGGTCCAATTGCGAAAAATTTTTCACCTATAGAAAACTGCTTTATTCTTGAGTGACATAGGCTATATAACATGTACCCGTCGAAGCCACGGTCAAAAGCTAGTAAATAATATACCTATTCTTCCTTTACAACGATAGCGCGTCTACGAAGACATGAAGAATAATAGAAGCGAAAAGCCGTACAAAAACATATCGCTTTAGAATCAGTATTATTTATTGAATCTCTATTGGTCAATAAATACCTCTATAAGGCAAACGATTCTGCCTTAAGATTTTGAACCAAAATATTATTCTTAGCTAAGTTAGGGCCAGATAACCGCGGAATAACGGTCATTGACCCTCTTACATTTGATGACATTCTTAATTTCAAAAACGGAATTAAAGACATAAAGCTGTCTTGAATCGACATGTATCGTGATCCTTTACATGATCTAGTAATGAAAAGCAATTCACTGTTTGATTTTCGGGTACCTACGCAGAGATATTAGGAAAAGGTCAATGTACTTTATTCCACGGTTATGTGGCGCCTTCTATTGTTAACATTTTATTTATGGATCATGATGTCACTTTATATTTATAGTCCTAAATAGCATCTGAATAATTTAAGTTTCAGATTAACGCAGACAGGCGAAAAAATCTAAAAGTTTTTTTACAAGAGGTGTATATTTTTGGGTACGTATCAAAATCCCGAAAATTGAAACGCCAAATGGTTGTTTGGTCGAAAGTTTAAAATCCCGAAAGTTCATTTGCCCGAAAGCTTAAAATCCTGAAGTACAAACTCCCGAAATTGTCACCGTTTCCGAGAAAAACGATTTTTTGTAAACCTAACCTCAAAACACTTCAAAGTTGCCTAAAAAGCGTAGTCGGGTTTACAAAAAAAATAACAACGAAGGTTATGGCGGAGACTCCGCCACACCCTTCTAACCTAACCTGTCTGTGTTGGGGTGCCTTAAGGTCTCGATCTATTTTTTTTGTTTGAGAAGTAGCAGGTTAGGTTAGGTTAGAATTGTGACCAACCGCGTCCCAATTTTAACCTAACCTAACCTATTTCACCTATTTCAAAATAACGAATCTTACTTACAACCTCTCGTAAAAATGTGTTTAACAGTGTCTAATGGTCTAGTCGCACGTAGATTGTATTTTGATTGCACTTTGAACTGGGTGAAATAGGTTAGGTTAGGTTAGGTTAGAACTGTGACCAACCGTGCGTGAGCCGAGCGAGCGAAGCGAGCGGTCCCGTGGCAGCGGCCGGCGAACGCTACGTCCAAGTTGTTTCGTCCATTCGGGATTTCGTCCTTTCAGGCATTTAAACATGGTATTTTGCGTTTCGATATAACGACTATCGGCATTTAAAACTTTCAGTATTTTGAATTTCGGTGTTTTGGACGTCGGTATTTCAATCGGTATTATGAACTTTCGGGATTTTGATACGGACCCGTATTTTTGTGGTGGAATTTCTATTTTGAAATGAACAAACAAAGTTTTTCTATTTAAGTTTGTTACGAGGTATACTAATTATGATTTAAATCATATTTGTTTTGTTTCAGGAATGGCGGATATATATTTCTGTAATGGTACGTTTATATGTGGCCGCAGCCCTGGCCAATCGTTATTGTGTAGCCATCTATACATATATTTAAATTGGAGTGTCTGTTTGTAATATTGAAATAACCGCTTGTTACTACATGCATATGAATATATACGGTACATACATCAAAATAACATTTTTTACAATTTTTGTCTTTCTGTTTGTTCGGGCTAATAGAATAGAATAGAATAGAATAAACTTTATTGTACACCAAAAAGTAATACAGTTTAAACAAAAACTTAAATTAACGGGCACAAAGGCGGTCTTATCGCTGAGAGCGATCTCTTCCAGACAACCTTAACCTAATCTCTGAAATGGCTGGACCGATTTCGACGGGACTTTTTTTGGCAGGTAGCTGATATAATAAGGAGTAACACAGGCTACTTTTATTTTAGAAAAAATAAAATCAAAATCCTGTAGTCCACACGAACGAAGTCGCGGGCACAGCTAGTTGTAAATATAAACGGGGAAACCCCGTTAACACAATGGTGATTGGCCGAGGCTGTGCCCACATGTAATCTTAGCACAATACCATTCTTCATCAAGTTAATATTTCTTGAACTTCCAGTCTTCAATCACGAGCACTACATTGGGCAGTTTACTGGTATTGGATCCCAGCAAGCATCTATTGCGATATCTTCATTCTTCAGTGGTTTGGGCTACTGTACCCTTGTGGTCATCTCCATCTCATCGACATATTATATAACTAGCTTTTGCTCACGACGTCGCCCGCGTACATGACATACAATATAGCCTATGTCACTCAAAAATAAACCAGCTTTCTATCGGTGAAACATTTTTCCAATCAGACCAGTACTTCCAGAGATTATCTCCTACAACCAAAAAAAACAACTTTACCTCTATAATAATATTAGTATAGATATAGATAGATATTTTACACAATTGTCACTGGCTTCATGAACTAGGAATCTTGCGATAACCCATATAATGCTGATGGTTGAGTCTTGTGCCTTTATACAGCCAATGGTTATGTCAACTTTAGTTGTTGGTTTTCTGTATTCTTAACTCTGTGTTCGCGCTCTTTATAACAATTTATCATTTTCCATCTAAAGAGAAATTAAAATAAATATTTTGTAGAGAAAATAGTAGTCAGTCTATAGCAAGATAGTAAGGCTCAAGCTTGCTAACGGCAAACTCTCCAAATTGTATGCTGTTTCTAAGACGAGAACATCTTTAATGCTTGAACCAAGTGTTTAGTGATAGTTCTTTGAAATGTTCATCGAAACTATTTGTTATCTAGCAAACTGTTGTTGTAACTGAAATACGAAGTATATCATCATCAAAAGACGTTCACTTCCGGACATAGACCACCCCCAAGTGTCGACTCAATGCTTAATAATAAATTAGTAAATCAGATAGGCCTGAAAATGTCGGAAAGGTTCTGGAGTGGCGACCACGTGCCAGAAGACGCGAAGTGCAGCGTGAAAAAGGTAGACCGATGATCTTTGTATGTCACGTACTAATTAATAATTTATTTTATTCGATTATTATTTTCTAAGTTGAGTGCTTACCAGGGACTTAAAAGCACACATCTTCATAAAGATTACAGAATTATAAGTGTTACATTTATTTGTTGCATTTAAAAGTGTTTTTCTGTTAAAACTGTTTTAAAAAACAGTGTTAAAACACATTGTTACGGTAACAGTTTGAGTCCCTGGTGCTTACTTACTAAATCTCAAAATATTTACCTAAAGAATGCCTAACTCGGGAATAATAGGTAAGTACTTAGGATATTATAATAAATACGTTTTTAAAAGTAAAACTAATAAAAACTTTTGGCCAATCAAAAGACTTAAGCAAAAAAAAAGCTTCGCATAATTGATTTACCAAAAGTATTTCGAGCAAAGCCTTTAAATGAAAAACTTAACAACTTTAACTAATTAATTATAGTTCAAAGAGATTGCAATATAAAAGCTATTTGGACTACTATTAAACACCAATTCGTCGATGGATTCGTTCCATCGGAAACATTTTTGTGCGTAATGGTGTCCATTATTTCATGAATAAATAAATGCGGCGTCTAATTATCTGGAAAAGTTGGGGAAACGGCAATTTATATTTTTTTCCAGACCACAGACTTTCAAATTTCTTAATCACAAAGTTTTAGATCGCTCCGAAATTTGCTGGTCTACTTATAATTATTTTTAATTCGGACTTCTTTATAGAATGCTGTTAGTTTGTAAACTTAGTAGGAAAGAAAAGTAAATCTGAAATACCTTTTACAAAAAATGATATTACTTTCAATTATTAAATGTTATATATCTATATATTTGACGGCACGACTGGCGTAGTGGTTCAGTGATTGGCTGCTGCGATGTGTGTTACGGGTTCGATTCCCGCATGGAACAAATATGTGTATGGCCTACAAACAGCTGTTTCGGATCCAGACTTCACACCCAGATATACCCAGATATCCACGGTGTCTCGTGTATGTGTGAATGTTCACGGTTGTGAACAAACCCAAGATACAGGAGTTCGAAGTGTGGAGCAATGTTTTTTATAAACGAAATTAAGTAGTTACCAATACTCTGGTATTGGTAACTACATAATTTCGCAACATCAAACATCAGAACAATTAAATACATTCCGTATTATAACATAATCATAAATAATACTACTAAGTACCGTAAAACGGGATGAATTGAGACAAAACTTTGTTTTGTTTTTCACTTTGTTACCATAATGTCGACCTCTAGCAAAGCATAAATTTTTTAGAATAACAATTTTATTCATTAATAAATTGGTATAGTTAAATGCTGCAAAAATATTCAAATATCGAGAAAATACCCTTGAAAATTTTGTCTCTATTTACCCCTAAGTCTCTATTCACCCCATTTTACCCGGTAGTTACTTAAAAGGTTCTCTAAAAAATTCCTGTTTAAGATAATTTATAAAAAAAACATCACGTTTTGATAAAGAATTGACGCAGTGCTTGAAAGTAAGATTGCAAGTAAAATAAGATGAAAAGTAAGATTACAGAAAACACAAAAAGTATTATGTGAGTGGATGCAGCACCTATAGCTAAAATTAAAACACGTAAATTCAATTTAGCACTCTCGGCAAAACAAAAGTTGACAAACAAAAAGAATACACCTGCGTTTGTTTGAAAATATCGTAGCCATTGTTGTGACCAGTGTTGTTGCTGGCTTAATTAGTTGTTTGTTTTGTAAACAATTATGAAATACTTCTCGTCTTTCCGTAAACAATTACAAACCTGTTAGTTTGATAGTAATGCCATAACAATTTGCTACAGCTCTAAGTACCTATTTAAGACCTTAAAGCTGCAATATAAAGGGCCTGTTACACTACTCGATATTCAGACAGTCTTAGTCGATGTTGCGTTGTGTCGCGTAGTGTAATAAGGGTCAGACTGTCTTAATCGGAATGAAAAATAAGACGAGTCTGAATATCATGTGCTGAATAACGCGTGGTGAAATAGGCCTTTAAGAATTATACGACAATAATTATACAAATAAAAAATTAAATATGTATTTTTATTAGCGCTCTTCCGCTCTCCTACCATTTGTAATATTGCTGTGCCCAACAGGGTTCATAACTGTTTCCATTTTTTATTATTTAACAGCTGACATGTATATTATGGATTGTAATAAAGATTTGAGATTTGATTTGATTTGAGCTACTTTTGAGCCGGGTACTTTAGAGCTGTAAAAAATTGGTTATGACGTACAAAACGGTTCTGTGTTCCAATTTATTATGTGTAAAGCAAAATTGTAGAATTCTTTACTAACTTTTGGATTCTCTAAATCATATGTCTTGCCTTTTCAGTAAAAGTGCACACGCATCTTCTGGGAAAGCTCTTATAAAACGTCATAATTGTTTGCATAACCATCTACTCCGAAAAAACCGTAGTTAACTTAACTAAAATCATTATAAAAAAAGCCAAAAATAAATGATTTTTGCTTTAAAAAATTGCGAATTAAAGCTTTCCTGTACACGATTACCTCAAGTTGATTAATCCTGCAGTACACGCCGCGGGGCTATGAACACACGCCGGCTGTACGCAAACAGTACGCGGTACACTGAAGCCCTCTTAAATATTCAACTGTACTGCAATGCTTTTACATTAATTTACTTTATTGTTGTTTAGTATGTCAAATATTGAAATAGGAATTATTGAAGCTGAAATCGGATGGCTTCGTTTCTTTATTAAAACACTAGCTTTTAGCCACGGCTTCGCCCGCGTACATAAAACATAGCCTATGTCACTCAGGAATAAAGCAGCTTTCGATCGGTGAAAGAATTTTAGCAATCGGACCAGGGCCCCAAGTCTGCTATTTTTATAAATTCGTCATTCCAACACGATCCCATTGTCATTTTGCTAAAAATTTGTAATCTGCTAATTCATAATGATCGATCATTGATCGGTCACTGGTCTTGTTATAGAATTGTGGTAGAATAATAATTTCGAGCATATTAAAACCAATAACTGCACAATAACGTTCTAATGGTAAAACACTGATCAAATAAACTGTCAAAGTTTTAGCAGATTACCGCAAACGTCAAATATTCATTTGTCAATATGTACGAGATTACCATTCCATGTCACTTCTTTCAATGGAGTGTCAGTGGTTGACCATTGGAAAGTCATAATGACGCCATTATATTAGTAGATTACCAAACTTGTCAAAATCGACAATTATGACATCAATGATAGACCATTCTGACACTATTGTAATAGCAGACTTGAGGCCCAGTACTTCCAGAGTTTAGCTCCTATAAACAAAAAAAAAAAAAACAAAAAAAGCAAACTTTACCTCTTTATTATATAGATAATATATTTGAAATTTCATAGCATACGTCATGCTCCTTTTGACCAGAAACATACAACACAAAAACCTTATAAAAATATATATACAATTTATTAAGCACTGCCTGTACCAATTAACGCGCTAGTATTATGAGTATAAATACTTGTGAGTATATTTGTTATTTCTTCAAGCTCAAACGGCTGAACAAATTTAGATGAAATTTGTTCACAGTTGAACCATGTGCTGCAATAGCATATAATAATAATCATATTTATTTTGGACAATATTATGTCCAATTGTCCATAGTACAAATTGTTTAAAACCTGTGTTAGTAAACAAATCAAAAAACAACAGTCAAACAACATAAAACCTATTTACATCGGAGGTCCATAAATAGATATAAAACAAACTTAAAGTCATCAGCGTATTAAATTTCTGTTAAATGGATTACCGGCGATAACGTGAATATATTTAAAAACAAACTTGAGAAACATGTACATACCTACATTATAACTTCTAATACCTTGGAGGAATTTGTATTGTATAATCATACCTATTACTTTGTATCTCATCATAAGCGGGCAGTATGTTCTTATAAATAAATTTCTTTAAACCGAAGTAAATTTGACGAAAAATAAAAATATCAACTTGTACTATTTTTATTTGCGCATTGACTGTAAATATTAATACTAGAAGCCATAAATAAATTGGGAATCGTTGTTAGAATACACGTAATATTGATAAATTGATTTCCTAAGAGTGTTCGTCTGGGGAATTTACCTGCGTTAGCTGTGGAATCGGAGCATACTACCTAAAAAACGTATTACATATTAAAAGCAATGGTATAATGGAAGTTTGTTTCCAATAGTTTCTGGGAAATACAAGGAAGGATACAATTTTACTTTCTATTTGTCATTATTCTAATAAGATACTGAAAAAACTTTCTGTTTGCGCTGCGGCTTGGCAGACATCACACCCATACGGACACTCGCACGGGGCTCTGGTACAGGCCATGGTCCTGAGGAAGAAAGAATGGGATACGCTCGCTTCTTTCTGGAAAGCAGTCATATTAGCGAAAGACATGGCCGCAACTGTGAGGGAACTCATACCCTTACACCGCTGCCGCCTCGACAGGAGACTAGCTGGCGTCCGGCCATCCGGTGAGGAACGAGCCCGAGTCGTTGAGTGCACGTAGAATTCCACACACGCCTAAAATAAATTTTAGCAAAATCGTAAGGGCAGCAGGACTGAAGCCCACTAGACCGATGGTAATTTTTTCTAAAAGGAAAACCGTGATCCCAAAAGGTAACAGGGAACTAATGGATATTAGTAGTTCCATCCAGGCAGTAGGCAAGCGTAGTCCATCGTGAAATGGTGGTCAAATTCGAGCCTATCAATAATAATTAAAAAAATAAAATTCTAGATAGAGCGAGAGGATTTCTCACCGCAAGAAAAAAAAACATGCACAAAATATTTATTGTAAGAGATTGTACAAAAGAGTTTCTTTGACCTTTGAACCCAACACTCCCTCTCTTACGTTATTTGATGATTTCCCACACTAAAAAAAAAAAGTTATTAAGGTTTCCTGACTTTTCATTAACAATGCCTAAATTCATATAAAACCGTCCGTTTCCTTTATCAATGCTTTTACTAAAAAAAATCATATTGCAACAGCATTATACTGAGCGTACGGCCGTTTAGCTCGGACGTGGCGCATAAATTTTTATTGTTATTTTTTTTCATTAAGAATTGTAAAATAATAAATATAAAAAAAAATATATATACATGTAATATATTAGTCTTAAGTTTGCACCTTTTCGGCCAAATAAAATGTTTTTTTTCTTTCGTTCCACATTCGCTTTTTCATGGAAACTAAAAATCCCTGAACACGAAATAAAAAAATCTTTAATCAATCTCCAACGCAGTGTATTGTATCAGGTCTCTCGGACCACGGTGAATACTCGATCCCATGTTGATTTCGCCGTTACAAATGCAAGCCTAGTTTGTATTGTTTCAAGATAATGGATTGATTAAACTGTAAATATTTCATCTCGCCGCACAATGCGGCTAACCTTTTGCTTACTTACGTGTTTTGTTCTTTGTTAGGCTCCACAGGTATGTATTGGAAATTCGAAACAAAGGTTTTGTGGTTTCGGATATAAAAAAGCCTTTCAATTATTTGTAGAATTGATATCTGGTATCCATTATGTACTGCGATAATATAATTTCTTATCGGGAAACAAAATTCAAGAGGAAGAATTATTTTTCTTTTTCGATGGTAAATCATCCTGATGGCATAGTGACCGACTTTTACTGACTCAAAACTCATCCTGTTCCTTCGTTGCCTTTCATACCGGGGTCGGCCTTCCTTTCAGAAATAGACCCTTGGCCCCAGTAGGCTTCGACCTAGCTGGGCCCCTACGGTTGCTGACAACTCGTCGCAGCAGCAAAAACAAGCAAAACAGGCGCGTGGGAACAGTACGCGCCGTCGACGACTTGGGCTCAGTCCGGTAAGAATATGCATTCTGTTGCGCGTTGGCGAACCATGAGTTTTGACCTGGTGATTTTCAGATACATGTTGATTCTGCATTGTGTGTATCTGTGTGCCAAATAGAGGATCTTTCTTTCTTTCTTTCTAGATATGTTTTCACGAGCAATTTTATTTACAGATGTAGCAGATTATTCAGAACCCGATTATTCAGGACCCGATTTATCTTTTGTGGCGTACCCTGAAGCTTTACTTCAAACGCTAGTTGCAGTGCTGTGGTCTATCACATTCTTCTCCGTTCGAAGCCAATAACATCGTCATTGAGAAATTATGAATTGCTTATATGCTACACATTGGTGCTTATTGTGAACGAGTTTGTTTTTTTATAGCAAATTGGTGCGATGTTATGTTAAAAATTTATAACAATAAACAGACACGCGACTGCCGCAATCCCGAAAGACTTGCAATCATTTGTTAAAGAGTTCCTTTTCAGTTCATTTAAGTCGTCTGTTAGTCAGACGAGGCAGTGAACTTATCAAAGCTATTGGTAGACTACATGAGAAATCACTCACACAAATGGTGGAGGAGACAAAGTTTTACAAAGAATAAACAGAAATGCATCAACGACACTTCACTGAAATTGTGATAGACGAGTGTACGGGTCGGAGACGGTATTTTGGTATCTAAATATTTTTTCAACTATACTGATTTTTAAAATTGTAAGGCATATTAAACAATACAAGTACAGATTTTTTTTTTTTGGCATACGTCGCCACACAGTCGTTTCCTGCAGAAGGAAAGCGCCACCGTTGGGGCTAACGTTGAAAGAACTGGCAGGATGACCTGCTTGCGTACTGCGAAGACTGGTTTTAGATGATGCGGGAAAAGAAAATCTGAAAGGACTTGGGGAGTCTTTTTTCCAGCAGTAGGACAGTAAGGGCTAAGTAAAAAAACAATATTGTTTTTTTTTTTTAATGGTATAAACCAGTGCGTGACTGCGATCCCACTTGATGTAAGCAGTGATACAATCGTTGATGGCAAGGCGTACTAAGGTAGGCGCCCGATAAACGAGGACTAACTTAATTTTAAAAACGGAAATAAAGACACAAAGCTGTCTTGAATTGAATTGTCTTGAATTCAACGAAAGAACCGATTAATTTCTTTCATTATCATCAATCTACTCTTTCAAAGATAAATATCGAATGTTTATACGAAACTGTCGTAGCAAAAAAATACCACACGTACTACGCCGTAGCTGCCGTAGCGTATACCGTAGCACCAACACGATATCTTCTATTTTTGATAAATTTGGATTATACAATTTACCTCCTTTTTTTCAGTGAGATATCATCAAATAACCCCTCCAACTCTGAGTGGAGTGAGAGAGTTAGACTTGTAATGATTAAAACAAAACTGTGTTCCTAATAGCCCTTTGCATTCCAGGGTTTTACTAGCTCTTTCAAACAATCCCGTGGCCAAGGCAGGCACCTGTCCAAGTGGGCCTGGTCCTTAAGATGAGGACCTGTTAAAAAGATGTCAGGAATATGGATGGTGCCTGCCAGGGCTAAGGATCGTTCGAAGGAGTTACCACAGCTCCCGCAAAAAAGACAAATTGAAGGAACACTGTGGATTTTAGTCAATAAAAGCCTGACATTCCCTCCCAAATCTCACACTCTGGTTGGACCAGTGAAAGAAAAGAGAGAAAGAAAAAACGTTTACTTGTACCTCACACATACATTTAAATTTAAAAACCGTAAAATACATATAAAAGATAACTTTAAAACCTGTGTAAGGTCAAAAAGGCGCCTACCTCAGCATATGCTTAGATATTTAAAGAGATAAATAACTCAGTGCTAGTATTCTGTTAGGGCCCGAGGTGAGTAGTGAGGTGAGGTGGTCAGTAAGAGAAGTTATATGGTAATTTTTCATGTAAAAAAAAGTGTACCCGGTCGTGATCGGACGAAAGAAGTAGACCCTAAAGTGAAAATGTTAAAGAAGTTAAAGAAATGTTTATTTTATTATTTTTTCTATAAAAAATTCCAGAACATTCGAAATGTTTTTATAAAACTACGTAAAAACACCTAACAGGTTACAAACCAGCAACCAAATAAAGTCGGTTCCCATACTCGTAGTCTCCAATAAGTCTGTCTGAAGAAACGTAGTGCTGAACTTGCAACGTTAAAATCTGCTTTACGGTTGCAATAAGTGCACTCGAACTATTGCCCTTGTAACTGTGCCAACAGCGGAAAAAAAATGCGGTTTGGATCTTAATCTTAACTCTAGGATATATTTTACGTTATACTTTTACTAGTTGGTTGGTTTATCATCATCATTGCATAATCAGCCTTTTAATGGTCCCACAGCTGGGATTCAGGCTTCCTCTCTAAGAGGGCCGTAATCCACCACGCGCGGGTTGTGCGGGTTGGCGAATGTCACATGTTCTTGAATTTTTGGTTCTTGGATATGTCGGTTTCCTCACGATGTTTTCTTTCACTGTCTTTTTTTTTATCATCATCATTGGGCACACCTCAGTTATGGCGGTAAATCTCCTCTTTGATGAGTGGCTGGAAAGACAATACGGTGTCCGTACCTTCCGCATGACGCAGGTCCTCACGGAATATGGTAAGATCGGGAGGTTCCTGCACCGGATTCGTGCGGAAAAAAAAGCCCGGGTGTCACCATTGTGTGGACTGCCCGGAGGATAAGGTGGAGCATTCGGTAGATGTGTGTCCTGTTTGGGCAGAGCACAGACGTGTTCTCGTGGGGGCGATCGGCGGCAGAGATCTCTGGCGCCGGGCTTTGGCACAGGCCATGATCCGGAGCGTGGAGGAGTGGCAGGCGCTCGCCTGCTTCTACGAAGCTGTAATGATAGCAAAGGAGGCGGCCACACGCGTGAGGGAACGACCCCCACGTCTCAGCCGCCGGGATTCCGATCCCAATTTCCAGTCACCACAGGCTCGGGCTTGCAGACGGCGAGCAATGGGTTGCTTACCGTCCGACCGTTCAGTAACCGTCCAGACCGAGCCTAAGTCGTCGACAGTGCGTAGTGGCCCACGCATGCGTCAAGGAGATGTCAGCAAACCATAGGGGCCCAGCAGGGTCGATGCCTACTGGGGTCATGAGAGAACCCCGGGGCCTTGAAACGAAGGCAAAGAAGGAACAGGAGTAGGTTTTAGTCAGTAAAAGTCTGCCCAAGGGCGCGAGATGTCTTTAGATGGTTTCCTACCTAAAAAAAATTATAGTTCTTTAGGTCCTCTACCCTAGATTTTCTTTTTTTTTTGCTTTTTTAAATAAAAACTAGGTTAAGTAAAATTAAAACGTAAAAGTGGCCGGCCACTTTAGTAAAAAGATACTTAAATACACTTACTTAATTCCCAGTAGCTTTTAATCCAGAAAAGACATGTACTCAAATTAATTTCTAAAGACGTCTATAAGATACGGGAAAAAAAAACCTTGATAGTATCTAGAAATTAATTGAATTTGAAGACACTTCGCAATCGAGCGCAATATTAATCCAAACTCATTGGGGACTGCGACAATCTCGGATAAACTCTCATTCAGAACAAACCGCCTAATCCCTTTAAGATTGAACAAAATTTATGTGGATTTAAAACATAACAGAGGTTCTTAAAGTAGTCTCAGGATTTTATCGAAATTTTATTATCTTTGCTCCATTCCGGGGCAGCTTTATTAACTCAATACGACTTGATGACGACGAGGACAGGACCCATCATCTTGAAATAACGTTTTGATTGCTTTTAACTTTTTAATTAAGACCCTGTCGTGATAAACTGAAAGAAGTGTTTGAGTTGTTTTACGCCTTCTTGCAAAAAACTAATTTAGATAACCGATCGGGGTGGTATACAACTGTTTAGGGTTGCGAGAGGTAGACACAAATTGGAGTTATCTTGGCACCGACTTCTTAAACTGTGTTTGGACATTTTTCTTTTGCGATTGGATAGATTTTGCGGGACGATATCAAATCTTACTTTTTTCTTTCTTTAAAACTAACGGAATGTTTAATGTTTTTATTTTTTGTGTAATTTGTAACGCAACCAGATAAGTAATGTTTGTCCAATGACATTGATTTATTAAAAATCTACACTAATGTTATAAAGAGGTAAAGTTCGTTTTTTGTTTGTAGGATGAAAGTACTGGTACGTTTGCTAAAATTTTTATTCTGATAGAAAGCTGCTTTATTCCTGAGTGACATAGGCTATATTTTATGAGCGTGTGCGAAGCCGTGGGCAAAAATTAATTATTTGATAATATCACAGAATTTTGGTTAATTTCATCAATAACTATCGAAATAATTAACGATTTTTTTTATTTTAAAGTGGGAAATCATTAAGTAACTCCTCCCACTCTAAGTGGAGTGAGGGAGAGTATCAGAGTTTTACTGCCTTAACACTGCGCCATCGATGACTCGGGCTTGGTCCTTACCGGACGGGTGGAAGGCGACCTACTTATTGCTCGTCGTCCGTAAGCCTGCGCCTACGAATAATTAATGGCTGGGAATTCAAATCATTTGCCCCCAATTAATATTGCTTTATGGATTCTAATGTTTCCTTTTTCTAGAATTGTCTATGTAACAAAAACATTGACAGTTACTGATACAGTAAGTTAAGCAAATCCGATAACGAAACTCCCATCAGGATCTATCTTATCGACTTGAAGTGTAATAAAAATTTGTTTTGTTTTTTGTTAACAGTTTAATAAAAAGTTGGTAAAAGTCCGGCCCTCGGGCGCTGTTGGAAATATTTCGAAATTCAGCAAATGCTAACAAGTGTGAATTGTTAAGCGGTTTGATTTTAAAAGTATAAATTGTTTATTTTGTTTCGTCTAGTCCGCTTTTTATATTTTACTGTGAAAGCTTTTTTGGGATTTATTTTCAACACAATACCAGACCACAATATACTTAAAAATGACTTAATTAATAACTAAATTAATTGGCACATAATTATATGTCTTCGTTGACGTCGTGGCGGGGCTTGCGAGCTCTAATAATATAATATTATTATTATATCATTGGAGCTCCAATATTATAATATTATTATTATACACCGCTAAATTTTGATCGTTTTAATCCCGTGGAGGGTCTATCCGGTACATGAAACACTATCAATTTGTAAAGATAAAATTAAAAAATAAAGTACCTTTTTTTTATTTATTTACGCATGTACGAAATTAATTTCTTTAAGAAAACGTCAGCTGAGCGAGTTCAATGATCTGTAGGTAGTTTTTACACAATGCCGACTACTACCTACAGGTCATTGGACTAGCTCAGTACCGGATCGACCCTCCACGGGATTAAAACGATCACAATTTAGCGGTGTATTTTTGGAGCTCAGTAGTGGAATATTCCACAACTGTCACCACAGCGCCATCTAGTCCCAAACTAAGCAGAGCTTGTGCTATGAGTCTTAGACAACTTATAAACATACTTACATATTTCTAAACAGAACAAATGATCATGCTCATCACACAAACATTTATCCCGGGTGGGAATTGAACCCACGACCTCCGGCATAGCAGCCACTGACCACTAGACTAACAGACCAGTCAAATGAACCCTAGGTACAACCTTTACTGGTAGATTTTGCTTTGCCATAACATGGCTAGGATGAGGGGCCTGACTAAGAAAGATATCATCTACAAGGCAGTTTTGTGGCGAACTGTTGGGTAATAGCAAACCAACGGGCGTGACAGGAAGAATTCCAGTTTCTCATCTCCAGCTTGCTTACATTGGCCGTTCGTAATGAACAGAGCTCCCATCTCTCTCGTTTTTATTAGCTTGCTTGAGTGCAGATTGACCAGAGACAACGTGCTCGTGCTATGATGCAGTAAGGTGCTGGTAGGGGTCTTATTTTCAAGATGATCTTTATAGCCGGGGTATCTTTCTACTCTGAGGCGTTTTAGACCTCACATCGCCTTCCAAAGGTCTAGGAGGACTTAAGGGTCCTGAAAAAAAACAGGCGTAATTTACCTATGTAACTCTGCTTTTTTAAATTGTTATAAAGTGTTGGAAAATCCGTCTTGTATTGGTACTTAACTCTGAAAATAAAACAAAGTTAGTACAAGCAGTAGATAATAAAACGTTTTTGAAGTTTTTTCTTTAAAGAAATTTAATTTTATAAGTAGAAAATGTCTTGTGTTTTTCAAACTACATCGGGACCTCTTTTTATATAAACACAAAAACTCCCAACAGGCACAGCTTGTTCATAATACTGCAATATTCTATTTAACTTTTGTATGTTTATCTAAAGTTTGCCCACTGTTACCTTCGCTATAATGCCCAAGTGTTTGCCCAAAACTTTCTCCATCGCGTATGCAAGTTTAGCAGTCACAGTATTAAGTAAGCAAGATCCTTGCAGTTTATAAGTGTTTGCATATTGTAGCAAACGTCTCCAGCTGGTGGATAATGAAGTTATGAAGTGTTTGTACTTTAAAATTGTGTTATACAACATTATTTTTAGTTTATAAAAAACATGGAACATCTGTCTAGTATTTTATGTAAAGAATCTATGTGCAAAATTTCATAACTGTATCATGAAAAATCACAAAGATATAAGCGTGTTATGTCAGCAAAAATACATGGTCACCGGGCCATCCAGGCGACTGAGGCGTTGTTTTGCACCTAGCTGTTTGCTGGCGCCTAATACTAGCTATGCCCTGCCGTGACCAGTGTTGTACTTAGTGTCGATGGTGTCCAACTTGTGACCTTTTAAATATTTTTGGGAAAAAATATAACTTGTTGCAAAAACTATTGGAATCCATTCAGTTACTGATTCTGAACAAAACATTTTCAGGTTCAGCATAAACTGAAAATAATATTGTATAGTATGTAATTTGAATAATCACACCTTACACATCCCAATTAACAAAATTAAGTTACAATCACAATTCAAGCACTGAAATTGTACATGCACTTACGTAGTGTCTTTTTCAATTGACAGCGCATCGGAATTGGTTTCTATGGACGCGCTTAGGAACACACTATTGCCGTAATGAAGTTTTATCAAGAATTTATCCAAATAGGATTTTTTAATTTAAAATAACTCTTGATTATTTTAGGATAAAAAACAATACCTATTAATTCACAACCTTTTTGTTTTAATGTTTTAAAAAGAATAAAATAAACACTGAATGAAAGCAGACTCAACAATTTACTACATTATTGGTTTATCGCACTAATATTATAAAGCCGAAAGTTTACAATCATGTCTATTTGTTATTTTTCACGCTCGAACGGTTGTACGCATCTGGGTGAAATTTGGTACACGGGTAGATGTCCTGGATGAACACATTTACCATTAACCCGGGAGTGTATTCCCTCGGAACAATTTTCTATGGCCGAAGACGCTGACAGCAGTTAGATAGTATAATATTAAATTTGTCGCAAGAGTTTCCTGTGTAGATAATTATAATAATTTCAAACACAAAATTAAGAATAAGTAAACAAAGCTTTGTTTACTTATTATTAATTTTAAGTTTTACTGCAACTAAAAACGTGATTGATTGAGAAGTGACATGAAAGAAAAGTTAGTTAGTAATAGTGTGATGGGTTGTCACCCATCCTCTCGGACAGAATGGAACAAAAAAACCTGATGCGCCGACACCCAATTTTATGGGCATAAAAAATAAGGGCAGAAAAAAAAGACACCTAAAACTAAAAATCTACAATTCCACCCGTTACAACCACGACAAAAATGCCCAAACAACGAACACAAAAATCCGTTCACAAAAATTTGCTTTCCGCACAAAGTAAGAATAAAGAATTAAAAAAAAACGGAACAATTTCTAGTGGAAGTTGTGTAACAAGTTAACGGCAGCGTCTGCGAACAGCACCTGGTTGCCGACACTAACTTCTGCCGAAGCTCGGGGAATACTAGCGTTAGAACAGGGCTTTGCTTGCAAAGTTACAGGATTTTTTATGGTCCCGATCACAGACTTGTATTGGCCGTGGTGCTGATATGAATACTTCGTTTTTTTATTTTGTAAGATTATAATATAAGATTATGTAAGTATTTTATCTTTAGGTCTTAGTTATTATAATTGCTTTTTTGTCGGGCAATAAAAAAAAAAAAATCGTAAAGAAAAATAGGTATATATTTTTTAAGGAATATTTAAAAGTGTAAAAATATGTAAGTTTTATCTTAATAATAATTAAATTTTATAAACAATATAAAAAATAAGATATAAAAAAATAATAACCAAATATTATATAAGTAAATATTATTCATTTATTAAAAAAACATGCACTATAACGGGGATCGCGGGTTCAAACCCAGGGGAGGCGCATTACTTTGTGTAATTTATTTCACCACCTCACAAAACGGTGAAAGAAAACGTCGTGAGGAAACCGGAATGTCCTAAAACCAAAAATTCCAAGACATGTGACATTCACCAACCCGCACTGGGCTCGCATAGTGGATCACGATTCACGGCCCATTCCCTCTCTTAGAAAGGAGGCCTGAGTCCCAACAGTGGGAACATTAAAAGGCTGATCAAGCTATAAAAAATACAATAAAAATATTCAAAACAGACTTGACTAAAAAACAAATTCAGTTTAAACAAAATAAGTACACGACAAGCAAACATTACTATTAGATGGAATGATTTGTAGGCAGAATGGGGTGGTAAAAATGCAGGGTTGCAGCGTAGTTACAGATATTAAGGACGATTTGTTAAGAACAAAGTTGAAGTTCGACTTTCTTAGCCGTCGGACGAAATGTTTCTATTTAACTTTTGTGTTGCAAATATATTATAGAAGTTTGTTTTGCATTTTTTAAAGGTAAATTTGTACCTGTAACAGTTTTCTTCTTTTATGTCGTCGAAGACTTTGAAAGTAGAAGAGATAAGTATTTCTTCGGGGATTTCGATGAAACGTTGTTGTTATACAAGTTTAGGTTACAGGCTTAGCTTGTAGGAAGTGATCGTAAGTGTCTGTGGAGCTGCAAAAATATGAATTTTGAAATATAAAATGTTAAATCGTGTCTCATTTATTTGGATATAAAATAAAAATACATGTGAAAAAGTAAACTAAAAAGTATAATCAGAACGAGGTCAAAAACACGCCTAAGTTTAATTATTTTTTGTTATTATCATTTTCAGCAGTCACGGTCACTAACAATTAAACCCACAGACCAGTCAGTTAGTGTCATACGAGTATCTACATCAAAATTATAAACAGGGAAAATTGGTATTTGTGTGTATGTATGTGTGTGTGTTTGTAATAAATAAACTCAAAAACTACTGTGCCGATTTCAAAAATTCTTTCATCATTGGAAAGCTACATTCACCCCGAGTAACATACGCTATATTTATTGCCCGTGCGAAGCCGGGACGGGCCGCTAGTTTTTTTTTTAATAAATTAAATTAAGTTAAAGATTTAAAATCACCAGCACATGAGGTACCTAGTTTACACAAGAAGCTGCCTAAGATAACAAACACACAGACACAAACACAAACGAGCTACTTCACGCATTTTGATGACAACAATAGTTTTTTTTTTTTAATAATTCGTTTGCCTGGCTTATTATTTGGCCAAGGTAGTGCCATCCTCCACCTAGTAACCGTCGGACTGAACCCGAGTCGTCGACAGCGCGTAGTATTTTCCACGCGCACCTCAAAGAGATGTCATTGGATGATTTCCCACTTAGAAAAAAAATGGTGGAGCCGTCTGCAGATGATATTATTAGATCCTTACCTCATCATTAGCCTTTTAAATGTTCCCACTGCTGGGACTCAGGCCTCCTTTCTAGGAGAGGGAATGGGCCGTAATCCACCACGCGGGCCCATTGCAGGTTGGTGAATGTCATATGTCTTCGAATTTTTGGTTCTAGGACATGCCGATTTCCTCACGATGTTTTCCTTCGCCGTTTTAAGAGCGGTGGTGATGAAATAAATTACACAAAGTAATGCGCCCGGCTAGGTTCGAACCCGTGACCTACAACTCGTAAGTCGGGGCCATTACCACTTGACCACCAGATAGATCGTTACATGAACAGGTAATAGGGTGTATGACGCAAGATGGAAGGTGGGACATGGTCTGCAGAGAGACGCCGCAGAAACACTGAGAAGCGGATCCATCCCGACATGTGGAGATTGTCTTTACTGCGATCGAGGTCTTCTGAGTTGGAAATATCTGCCTGTAAGTAACGTTTTTTTTTTTTTTATTTAGAACAAAGGTATCTAAAATAAGTTTAACTATGAACACTAAAGAAAACCATACGTTCGATCCAACGTCATAATGAACTACAACATACATAATTATAAATAATTAAAACTGTGAAACAAAACAGCTTTTACTTCGCATTTACCTCTTGTCTCTTTTTTAAAAATCTTTCGTCCGTTAGGTAAAAATATGATCTATACTAAATACCAAAGGGTTCGGGATAATACAAACTGACTAAGTGTGAGTCGGAATCGCATACGTATTGCAATATTAAAATCGAGCAAAAAACGCCAACAATTTTTTTTTTCTTGTATGGGGATTCTTTTTTTTGTTATTGTTAATAACTTTATTATTTGTTGTTTATTTATTTATTTATTTATTTATTAAATCTTTATGCAACACAAAGTACATAGGCGGACTTAATGCCTTAGGCTTTCTCTACCAGTCAACCTAGAGTGGTGAAGAGACAATATGGTAGGCGCACAAAAAGAAAATTTTGGTATTAAAACAAGAGTAAAAATTATACATAATTATAGATAAAATACACATACACATACATATATATTTAATATAATATATATACTACATATATATATTTATATAAAGTAAGGACAGAAGTTGTTGTGGCGGTAAAAGAAATATAATAAAAATAAAATACATATGTGATGAACATTTTAACTCTCTATCTTTTACAGTTTATGAGATACAGCCCGCTGACAGACTAACAGAGATGGACGGATTGGACGTACTGCGTAGGCTTAGCAATTAGAGTCCCGTTGGCATACTTTGGAAACGGAATCTTATAATGGCTTATTCGCCTACTTGTGTAGGATTTATTTCTACGAAATTACTCTTTCACGTTGATGTAAAAAAATTGTTTCTTTTTCAGAAGCCAGAGATGTTTTTCGTCTTTTGGGCAATAATGTGACCGAAACTAAATACTACAGGGACCGGAGATAATAAGGAGGTTTATTCCCGTACTTGCCTAGAATTTATTTCTATGAAATAACTGTTTCATATTAATTTAAAAAGTTGCGCCTATCGCGTGGCTGGGCCGATAGTAGTTGCGTATTAAAATTTCTTCTGACAAAGTTTTTATTTTTAAATCGAATTAGTGTTTGATTTAAAACGTGCTTTTTTGTGGTGGGATATCATCGAATAACTTTTTCCGCTCTAAAGTGGAGCGAAAAGATGTGTCAGACTTTTACTGATTAAAGTCAGACCTGTATCCTTCAGTTGTATTTTTTGTTCTAGGACTACTACGTCTTTGGTTGAAAAATTCCCGCAGCTAATGCCCACTAGAGCTGCGCTCTGGACCTCTCCGGTTTTGCTGATATCTCTTTGAGGCGCACTACGCGCTGTCGGCGATGCGAGTTCGATCCTTACCAGACAACTGGATGGCGAGCTTTCTATCACTCGTCGTCCGTGTGCAAAAAGCTTTATGGATAAAAATACGTGCTTTGTAAATATATTCTATAACTACCTAATCTAGCATATGCACCACTCACACGTGTACCACACACGCTGATCTGGGTGCGTCGGTCTCAATATATTTTATATGGAAGCTAGACTTGTAGAGTTACACTAGATCCACGCCACACGACGTGGTTCTACGTACAAATCAGGCGTGGTCTACGTGTGCATCGATCTAATGTAGTTCTAGTTTAGCCTCTTTACGATAGCCAAGGTCGTAATCAAAACACAAAAAGCTTAATGACAAAATCAAACCCAACCAATAAATAAAACCGTAAACCTAATTTAATAACCTCATTATGAGCGCAGAATGCTAAGAAACGCTGTAAAACGTTCGCGATAAAGAAATGATTTATAAGAACGATGAAACTTAACAATGTAACCATCAGTGAAAGCATTTCACTTGGTTCGTAGTTTTTATGACACAAGTTGTTTTTTTATTAGTGTTTGTATAAATCGGATAAGACGCGATGATAGTTACAGGCTTATGTTTTATGGTTATACTTTCTTTAATGATTTGGCGTTTGTGGAAGCAATTGGCTAAAACTTTTTGCGCTTGAATGGGACCCTCTTTAATGGGTGCCTCTTTAGAGGTTTAGAACTGACAGCACGTATAGTAGGCACAACGGATTTTGAGCGCTCGGCGTCAGAGTGGGGATCGCTTTGCGCATTCCATACATTGGCGAGCCAATCGTCTTCGTTGTTAGATACATGCAGCAACGCAGGGAACGAATGAGGAGTGACGTCTATGACGCGATGGCGCGGCGAGCCAATCACTGACACTCCCCGGCCCCGCGTCTCACTTCGCACCATTAGAGAGACCGAATATATGACTTCTGTGCAACCGCTCAAGATCCGTTGTGCCTACTGTAGAAAACCGTGGTCCTGGATCTAAAAAGCAACTGAAAGACACAGGTGTGCTTTTAGTCAATAAAAATCTGACACGCCCTTTAACCCTTTTTCATAAATTCTATTTAGAGCAGTTGTGGCCGAGTAGTAAGGGCTCCGAGAGTTGTAGGTTACGTGTTCAAACCAAGCCAGGCGAATTACTTTGTGTAATTTATTTCATCACGACTGCTCTCAAAAGGGTAAATAAAAAAATCGGGAGGAAACCGGTATGTTCTAGAACCAAAAATTCAAAGACATGTGACATTCACCAACCCGCACTGGGCCCGCGTGGTGGATTAGGGCCCATTCTCTCTCCTAAAGAGGAGGCCTGAATCCCAGCAGTGGGAACATTATAAGACCGACTATGCTACGAGTATGTATATATGCTTTAAATTCTATTTAAACTTCAAATACCTAATAAACTTATCTAGAGAGAAAAGTATTGTGGAAAAATGTAAATCATTCCGTTACCTAGCACGTCGAGTCTCAGACTACAAGCCCCCGGGGGCCTATAAATCGCTCAGCACCTTGTTTTATTTAATTACAACAACCGCAGATAAGTAAAATACTATTTATTCACGCCTTTTTAGAGTTGACAGTAGGAATTCAAGATCTTTACAGAGTTTTTCTCTTTGTAAAGTCACTTTTTTACGCTTTTTAAGTGTATTTTTCGTGGTTGTATCTGACAAATTAACTTGCTATGTTAAACCTTTTGGCTATTCTTCAAGTTATGTTTTATTACCTATACGTACGGTTATCAGCCCTGTAATGTTCCAAGTGCTAGGACTCAGGCCTCTTCTCTAGGAAAGGAAATGGGCTGTAAACCACCACGCGGGCCCAGTGCGGGTTAGATGTCACTTGTCTTCGATTATTTGGTTCTAGGACATGCTGGTTTCCTCACAATGTTTTCCTTCACCGTTTTGAGAACAGTGGTGATGAAATAAATTGCACAAAGTATTCGCCTGGGTAGGTTTGAACTCGCAACTCGTAAGTCGGAAAGTTACCACTCGGCCACTAAACTCGTTAAAAAACAAAATGCCCATTTTGACATTTGACAAAGACCCTAGAATGTAACTTGGAACGAAACTGAAAGAAACAGTAAAATTAAATATTTGTACAAAAATGGTTTTAATGTGATTTACGTTATATTTGCATAATGTAATATAGACGGTTACATAATGTAACTAACATCGTATGTCAAAACTGCCCCCCTAGCCAAGTTACAACCGTATCGTGTCAAATTCCGTTCTCCAAACGGTAACGCTTCGGTGTCAACAAATGTAGAAAACGATAAGTGGGTAGCCATGTTAACGCGCCTGAGTCGGCCGCTCGTTCTACAATGTAGCGTTTATTTATCTAAGGATGTAGCGTTAAACGTTGTAGAAATTCATTCTATCATTTTGAACGATGTGAACTTGGCTACGAATTTTCTATTCATTTGTTCCGACCACGTGAATTAACGTTGAGATGATGTCATTCCCATACATTTGATTACTTTTCGACTAGCGTTAACGATTGCAGATTATCAGCTTGGCTAGGGGTGCAGGTCTTTTATTTTTTGACAAATTTACTACTCTCAAATCCTATACAAAATGTAATAGCGTAGCATAGTCGGCCTTATAATTTGGTGACCCCTACCCTGAAGGACGATGCGGACATCGAACGGGAGCGGAGGGCGCTGTCGGTCAGGGCGAACATGGTGATCCGCAGGTTTGCGCGGTGCTCAGATGAGGTAAAAATAACTCTTTTCAGAGCCTACTGCACGACACTGTACACGTGCAGCCTGTGGACCGACTACTCGCAAAAATCGTACAGCGCCCTTCGTGTCCAGTTCAACAATGCGTTCAGGATGTTGTTGAGGCTCCCCCGCTATTGCAGTGCGTCGGCGATGTTTGCGCAAGCGCGTGTTGATTGCTTCCACACATCAATGCGCAAGAGAGGCACGTCGTTGGTGCGTCGAGTGCGGGGGAGCGCTAACAGCATGTGGCATCATAGCGCACTGTTCTATGCGACATGTGACAGGCTTGCGATGTAGATGACATGGAATTAATTAATTATTATTTTAATTTACTTAATTGGATTTAATGTACATAATGTGATTTTAATTATTTATTCGAATGTTAATTTTAATTGTGACTTCTGTGTTGTATTATTTTTTTATGAGTCATTGATACTTGAAATAAAAATTATATTATTATTATTATCTCCTTTATTCATTTTTATAACATGTTACATATATATTTTTAAATATTTCTTAAAAAACAATAAAAAAAAACATTTAAAAATATAAAAAACAGTATCCCACCGGTATCGGGAACAGGGTCCAAGCTACCGGTGGTTAGGGCTCCAAAGAAAGGAACCTCCTAACGATACGAGCCGTGTCCAGAAGAACTGCTTTCTGAATCAAGCCCTTGATCCAGTCACCTAACGAGAGCCTCCTAAGGTGTTGGTCGAGGCTCTTGGCTATTAAGCCATTGGCTGACACAACTATCGGTACAATGATCGCTGAGTCCACTTCCCACATGTCGACAACCTCGCGAGCCAAGTCAATATACTTGATTTGTTTATCTTTCTCGGCTTTCACGACGTTCTCGTCATGCGGAACGGATATGTCAACAATCATTGCACGCCTCTCGCTTCGGTCCACCACCACTATATCAGGCTTATTGGCTATAATGGTCCTGTCAGTGATGATGGACCGATTTATTATTATTATAATGTTCCCACTGCTGGGACTCAGGCCTCCTCTCTAGGAGAAGGAATGGGCCGTAATCCACCACGCGGGCCCAGAGCGGATCGTCGGACAAAGTGTAATAACTACTCTCAATCCAATTTATGTGATTACTGAGCTAAATTACCACACATGTACATTAATTACTATAAGTACATTTGGTGGCAGGGAGGTTGATCAAGCCGTCGTGCGTTGAATAATATAATTTGCTATGTATGTTATTACATTAATTATTTGTGATATGAATACTGTCATCCTATTCCTGCAGCTTGGACGCAGGCCTCCTCTCTAGGAGAGGGATAGCCACGTCCACGTCCACCACGAGGGCCCAATGCGAATTGGCGGATATCAAATATCTGCGAATTTGTTATTGTAGGACATGCCGGTTTTCGTACGATGTTTTTCTTTACCGCTTCAAGAGCAGCGGTGATAAAATAAATTACACAAATTAATGGTCCTGGCTGGGCTTGAACAACTCACAACCTCGTAAGTTAGGGTCGGTACTACTCGGCCATCACTGCTCTCAAAACCTATGCAAAGTGTAATCATCATCATCATCATCATATGTCCACTGTTGGACATAGGCCTCCCCCAAGCGTCGTCACAACGACCGATCCTGTGCGTCATGCATGTATTGGATTCCCGCGACTCTGACCAGGTCATCAGTCCACACCTACCATCTGTTCTGCGTGCAATGTGCCCTGCCCATTGCCACTTAAGTTTAGCGATTCTTCGAGCTATATCGGTAACCTTAGTTCTCCTGCGGATGTCTTCATTTCTGATGTGATCACGCAAGGAAACTCCTAGCATAGCCCTTTTTCCTTTAGGTGACTTAGAGTCTAATAATTACTCAAACTACTCTCAATCCAATTTATGCGATTACTGAGTTAAACTACCACACATGTACATTAATTACTATAAGTACATTTGGTGGCAGGGAGGTTGACCAAGCCGTCGCGTGTTGCATTACTAATAATCCCGTTAACTTTACTAAGCTCTAAGAAGTCCGGTGGTATTGTGGAGAGGACTGGATTCGCATTACGTTGATTAAATTGAGGACTGACATAATCATTGCTATGAATGTCTCATTGTAGGAGTTACGTGGGACTTAATGTACATAAGTAAACTGAAGTGTTGCTAACATAGTTCTTAATCATATTAATTTGTTATACAGGGTGTGACGTAAATAGTGGTCCAACGTTAAGGGGTCGAAACACCATATATTCAGCTATCAGATACCACAATTTAAACCACTTTTTACCAAAGGTCTCAGAGTAAAACTGATCTTTATATTTTTTTTAAAAACAACTCCTTGCGATACTAAATTGGCTCTTATTCAACAAAAAAGATATTAAAGGAAAAATGTGTTTATTTAAACCATAGTCTTCAGATAATCACGAGACTTTGGGCGGGAATGGTGTAAAAGAAATGTACTACACTGTCGGTGTCCATCATTGAAAAAATATGTCCATTAAATGCAAATATGAAATATGGTTTAAAAACAGCTGATAGCTTGATGTAAAAAAAAAGTTATAGCCATCTAACTTGAAAAAGAGCTGAATTTGAAAAAACCGGCCAAGTGCAAGTCGGACTCGCCCATGGAGGGTTCCGTAGCAGCAAGTGACATAATATAAAAGTTCTTGTAGTTCGTTGTAACTTTGATCGACGTTTTAATAATAGTGTATTTTTTTAGATTTATGACGTATTAAAAAAAAAACTACTTACTAGATCTCGTTCAAACTAATTTTCGTTGGTAGTTTACATGGTAATGTACATCATGTATTTTTTTTAGTTTTATCATTCTCTTATTTTAGAAGTTACAGGGGGGGGACACACATTTTACCACTTTGGAAGTGTCTCTCGCGTAAACTATTCAATTTAGAAAAAAATGATATTAGAAACCTCAATATCATTTTTGAAGACCTATCCATAGATACCCCACACGTATGGGTTTGATGAAAAAAAAATTTTTGAGTTTCAGTTCTAAGTATGGGGCACCCCCAAAATTTATTGCTCTTTTTCTATTTTTGTCTGAAAATCTTAAAGCGGTTTACAGAATACATCTACTTATTAAGTTTCAACAGTATAGCTCTTATAGTTTCGGAAAAAAGTGGCTGTAACATACGGACGGACAGACAGACAGACATGACGAATCTATAGGTAAGGGTTCCGTTTTTTGCCATTTGGCTACGGAACCCTAAAAATACCATATTTAATTTTACTTAAATTAAAGATGTAGAGCGGCTGTGGGGCCAGTGGTGGTCACTTCGAATATTAATTTAGTCTAAGGATTTTGCGAACAATCATTTAATAAATAATTGATTTATTTGAAAATTTATTGAAGAACATAGAATGTTTTTTTTTTTCATAAGGTGAAGTTTGTATTCTTAAATAAAAAGCTAAAAAAATACTTCTAGTTAGGGTCAACATATTTTGCAACATCGGTAACGTACTTAAATTAAATAGTATAATTTTTTTTTAAATTCAGCTCCTTTTCAAGTAAAATCTAAATAACTTTTTTTTAAATCATGGTATCAGTTATTTTTATACCAAATAAGAATTTGCATTTAAAAGAAATATTTTTTCAATAATGGGCACGGACAGTGTAGTACATTTCTTTTACATTATTCGCGCCCAAAATCTCATGCTTATCTGAAGATTATGGTTAAAATTTGAAATAAACAATTTTTTTCTTTAATATCTTTAAGTTTACAGTAAAACAGTTATTTGCGTATTATGTATTCAGTAGTAATATACAAAAAACGAAATAGGAAATTAATGTTTTTTGTTGAAATTAATATCGCAAGTTGTTTTTCTTCAAAAAAATAAAAATTAAGATCAAGCCATATCCTGTTTATGTTATTATATTTTTTTTTTTTTTAGTATCAATTTATTTATTAACTTTAAATCAATTTAACTTATTACATACATAACTAAAAACTATAATTACAGTAAATTAAAAAAATAATAATAATAAAATCCTACGCTAATTACAACTAACTAAAATCAAACAAAAAAAAAAATGTTATTATATTAATTTATTTTCAAAAGTCATGTTGTAATGTCAGTCTTTTACTGATTAAAATACACTCGTAGTCGCCCTTTGCATTCTAGAGCATTGGTTACACTATCGAACCATTCTACAGCCCAAATTAAACCTTCCATTCTTTCCGATGACTCACTTTTTAATTTACATGGAACGGTAAGTAGTGACAAAATTCGCCACGCTTTTTTCATTTATTTTTTTCGCTTGTAATGGTAGACTAATAACCTGCCCCCCTAGCCAAGTTACAACCGTTTTGCTTGCGTCGAACACTTCGAGTTGACCTTGACGCCAATTCTTTTGTTCTGACCACGTGACTGAGCGTTGAGGCGACGGCATTCCCGTACATTTGAAGCTTTCTACAAGCGGTAACTATTGCAGATTAGCAACTTGGCTAGGGGTACTAGTGTTGCAAGAATGCGCTACATACGAGAATCATAAGATATATGTTGATGTGGACGATGTGGTAACATTCGTCTCCTATGCACGACTGTAGCAGTACATTTCGGCTGGAACGGTGATGAAATTTATGTACATTTTATATGTACATAAATTTCATGTATTTTATATGTATATAATAATAATAGTTTTTGCCCGCAGTTTAGCCTGATTACATAAAATATAGCCTATCACTCAGGAATAAAGCTATCGGTGAAAAAATTTCAGCAATCGGACCAGTACTTTCAGAGATTACCTCCTACAAATAAAAAAAGAACAAGCTTTACTTTTTTATACTCGTAATATTAGTGTAGATGGCTTAATAAACTAGTGCGCCTCACTATCAACGATTGCATCACTGCTTACCATCAGATCTACAAACTTGCGGGGTGACCAGATGTGACCTTTAAATATAAATTATAAACTTAAATATAAATATAAGCGAAGTTCACAAGAACGCCCTGCCGACAAACTGCTATGCAGTTTGGCAGATGTTATATTAAGATTATCGATGTAACAAATGAATAAAAATTAAATAATAATAAAAAAAAAGATGGGGTCGCAGTCTTAATAGTTTAATTATTTCATAAAAATTTCGCAGTAAGATGGTTTTTCGCTGTTAATATATAAAAGCGGTTTATCACTGTCGTACTAGAAATATAACTAAGACATGAGTAAGATCTTAGAATATAAAATACTAGCTTTTGCCAGCGGCTTCGCCCGCGTACATAAAGTATAGCCTATGTCACTCAGGAATAAAGCAGCTTTCTAATAGTGAAAAAATTTTAGCAATCGGACCAGTACTTCCAGAGATTACCCCCTACAAACAAAAAAAAACATAAAAACAAAACAAGATAAGTAGTATATCACTGCTGCAAAGATTTTTCTGCGAGAAATATAGGTACCTACATATGACGATTTAAATGTGCTCATTTTTCAATTTTTTTAGTTTACATAGGTAATATTGTTCTCACATAATAAAAGTGACATGAAATATGTAACTGAGATATTTATATTGTATATCATAATTTAAAAATGTATCTACTCGTATCTATGAAGTTGACGCTTTGTAATGTGCCATTTCTTCTTAACAATTCAAATGATTGACAAGAATGGTTTCTGTAAAAGAGATATGTCAAACAGCGGCTGCACTCCCTCTCACTTAAAGTGCACCTCTGCAATATTAGAGGGCTGCACTCCAATCTCGCATCAGTCCATCATCACCTGGAGACTGAAAAACTATCTCTCTTTTTTCTTTCGGAGACGCAGATACGAAAACCGTCAGATGTGTCGTACCTGTCTTACCCAGGGTTTACCCTGGAGCACAATTTTAAACCGCGCGCTGGAGTGTGTTTGTATGCCCGGGACGACATCTGCTATCGGCAACCTTGAAGATTCCAGGTTCTCAACGCTTTGGGCTCTGGTGGACACAGGCATGGATAAAATTATCTATGCTTGTGTCTACCGTTCGCACAGTGGCGATCAGGAGACGACCGGGCTCATACAGTACCTTAGTGAGGCGGCGGATGCGGCTCAGCAGAGGTACCCTTCTGCACAATTGGTGTTACTGGGGGATTTTAATGCACACCATCAGGAGTGGCTCTTCCCATACCAGTGCACAGACCATGCTGGTCGAGAGACGCGAAAGCTTGCACTAGCGTTAAATCTTACCCAGCTGGTCCAGGGAGCAACAAGGGTGCCGGACGTTGATTCGCACACGGCCAATTGCTTAGACCTTCTGCTGACAACAGATCCAGACCGCTATTCAGTGTCAATATCATCACCGTTAGGTAGTTCCGACCACTGTCTGGTGAAATCTGTATCAGTCTACTCTCCGCCCGATCCCAGCTCTAGAGGCACCAGGCGGGTTTGGCGATACAGGTCAGCAGATTGGGATGGCATGCGATCTTTCTTCGCTTGTTATCCTTGGCAGCCTACTTGCTTTTCTTCGGGAGATCCATCGTCGTGCGCAGAAGCTGTGACGGATGTGTTGCGGCGGGGGATGGAGTACTATATTCCATTCTCCGACGTAGCCATGTCTGGCCGAGCTCGCCCTTGGTTTGGTGCGGAGTGTGGCCGCGCTAACGCGTTCAAGCACGCAGCATATCAGGCATGGGCCGACGCTCGTATGCGCAAGATGAATGACGTAAGCCAGAAGAAGAGAGCCTTCAACAGAGCTGCCAAGTCTTGCAAGAAGGTGATGCGGAGGTCTCGGTTCGACCACATTAGCCGCATCGGGAACAAACTAGCTTCATACCCTGCGGGTAGTAAGGCGTTTTGGTCCCTGGCTAAGTCGGTTGAATCGAACTTCTGCCGCCCCTCACTACCGCCACTGCTGAAACCCGACGGGTCACTGGCACATACCGCTGAGGAGAAAGCAAATTTGTTTGCTTCACTCTTTGCGGAATTTTCGCGTCTAGACCCAGGTAACGCGCGGCCCCCTGCTCATCCTGATGGTTGCGATGCAAGTATGTCAGATATTCGCATCCATCAGAAGGACGTCCGTAGGGTACTGCGTAACCTTGACGTGAACAAGGCTAGCGGTCCAGACGGGATACCAGCAATTGTTCTGAGAACATGTGCACCTGAACTGTCTCCGATCCTGACACGCCTATTTAGGCTTTCATTTGAGGCTGGAAAAGTGCCGATGGCATGGAAGCAAGCTAATGTCCAGCCCGTGCCCAAGAAAGGGAGTCGTGCTGACCCAGCTAACTACCGACCAATCTCAGTAACGTCCATTCTCTGTAAGACTATGGAACGTGTACTAAACACTAAGCTCCTGGCATACCTAGAAGCTAATGATATTCTCAGTGACCGTCAATACGGCTTTCGCCGAAATCGGTCAACTGGAGATCTTCTAGCGTATGCCATCCACATCTGGAGTGAGGCCATCGAGAAGCACGGGGAAGCGCTTGCCGTTTCCCTCGATATTTCTAAGGCTTTCGATAAGGTTTGGCACGAAGGCCTTATAAGTAAGCTTCCTTCTTTCGGTTTACCCCCTGGATTGTGTGCTTGGATCGCAGACTTCCTGAGTAACCGGTCCATCCGAGTGGTTATCGATGGCTGCTCGTCTGATCAAATGGCTATTAATGCCGGGGTCCCTCAGGGGTCAGTACTCTCGGCAACATTATTCTTGCTGCACATAAACGATCTGCTTAAGCCCGGTACCTTTGGGTATGCAGACGACAGCACTGTTGCTGAGAGTTACATATCCAGCGCGCGAGCTAGTGGGTCACAGATCCAGTCTCTTCGAGAGGCTAGGGTTGAGCGCTTGAACTTGTCCTTGGAGGCAGTCTCCGAATGGGGCGATGCCAATTTGGTCAGGTTCAACGCTGCAATAACCCAGGCGTGTCTATTTTCCGCTAAAAGGAGCCAATTCAGTCCCGCTCCAACTTTCCAGGGTGTAACCGTGCCGATAACCGACCATCTTGACCTTCTTGGTGTTACGCTGACATCAACACTCAACTTTGGGCCATACATCGAAGCAAAGGCTCAACTGGCTGCAAAAAAGCTGGGAGTTCTCGCAAAGGTCAGACAGTACTTCACGCCGGAACAGCTGCTCAAACTTTATCAAGCGCAAGTTCGATCGTGTATGGAGTATTGCTCTCATCTTTAGGACGGATCTGCCCAATACCAGCTTGATGCACTTGAGGCAATTGAGAGGCGAGCCAGAAGGATAATTGGCGATGATACACTCGTCGAGTCGAGGCTTCAGTCTTGAGCATCGACGCAAAGTTGCTAGCCTGTCGGTTTTCTACCGGTTGCATTTCGGGGACTGTGCGTCGGAATTACATAACCTAATTCCGCCTAGCCCGTTTCATCATCGGACTACCAGACGTACGGCTATGCGCCACCGGTATATGGTGGAAATCCCACCAACACGCACAAAACGTTTTGGAAACACATTCATTGTGCGTGCGGCTAGGGAGTGGAATTCCTTGCCGGAGTCTGTGTTTCCTGATAGCTACAACCCGGGAATCTTTAAGTCGAGAGTGAATAGGTTTCTTTTAGGTAAGCGCGTTCCATCGTCGACCGTATCGTCGCTTTCCATCAGGTGAGATAGCGGTCAAGCGCGAACCTATCAACAATAAAAAAAAAAA
The DNA here is from genome assembly GCA_910589285.2 of Mythimna ferrago. Taxonomy (NCBI): domain Eukaryota; kingdom Metazoa; phylum Arthropoda; class Insecta; order Lepidoptera; family Noctuidae; genus Mythimna; species Mythimna ferrago. The sequence continues at coordinate 24,113,152 of OU342680.1, read as the reverse complement.
ACTGTAGAAATAAGGATAAGGATCTCATTAAAATGTATACCTATGTTTTCTATTTCGTTCTTCTTTTCTTTTGTTATAATATTTGTGTACATGAATTCGTAAATAAATAAATAGATAAATGGCTGGTTATACATCCAGCTACTGACCGTTGCAAGTGCAGTCTATTTTTATAAATCGATTGTTCCTCACAATTTCTATAAGGCTTTCAGCAAAAAACCAAATCTATTAATTACGCCGGGATTCTGATCCCGATTTCCGGCCACCGTAGGCGCGGGCTTGCGGACGGCGAGCAATGGGTAGCTCGCTGTCTGACCGTCCGCTAACTGTCCGGACCGAGCCCAATTCGTCGACGGCGCGCACTGTTCCAGCGCGCCTCACGGAGCTGTCAGCAACAGCAGGGATCCAGCTGAGTCGTAGCCTACTGGGGCCAGGGTTAGTTCGAAAGATAGCTCAGCCCCGGTACGAAAGGCAACCAAGGAACAGGAGTGGGTTTTTAGTCAGTAAAAGTCTCACACTATCTCCCGCTCCGCCCAAGAGCTGGGGATGTCATTAGATAATTTTCCCACCGAAAAAAAAACTATTAATTAAAAAATCAATCAGAGGCTTATGATGAGGCTATGAAATAAAAATGAAAAGTCAAACGGAATGAATGGTTGGCAGTGACTGCATCAAGTTAAATGAGTCTAGAAGGCTGACTTTATCTGGTGGCTGTGCTACTGTTCGAAAACTGAACTAGGAAGAATGGATGTGACATAAAGAAACTAAGTCTAAGTCTAGTAGTTGTCTAGTCTAGTCTAGAACTAGGAAGGATTCCAGACCTCTCTCACAGAGTAAATACATATAAAGAGTATATAGAGTCACTGGCAATTAGTGTACGATACTTAAACACGTGATTGTGCTCATGATAACAAACAATTTTTATAATGGGAGCAAAGCCGAAATCGTGAAAAAAATATCAGCTGTTCTGTACATTAGGCAAACATAAATGTACTGAACAGCTGATTTTTCTTTCGCGATTTCAGGTTTTTTCCCTTATCCGCTTGCTTGCCCGCGCTCCGCCGCAAACCTTATCTAAATTGCCCGCCACTTGAGACGTTTTTTATGGCCTCCCGCCGCGCGGGTTCGAATTTCAAATAAACAAACCATTGAGCGTCAAGATGTTATTATAACTCGTAAGTGTTATGTTTTTTGTTTATAATATGAATGAGTCGACCTATTGAAGTGCTTTGTTGATGTTTCGTCGAGTACGGAGTCGAAATATGATACTGTAAACACAGAGATAAACGCTTTTTAAACACGACTTGTTTTTAAAAAATCATATCTCGAAATCTAAAGCGATGACATAGTGTTTTTTTTTTTTAATTACGATATTTAGGGTATATAGATTAAGAAAAAAAATAATACCATACACCCGTCCATACAAAATAATTAGTTTTTAAGCCTTTTCATTTTGCATAAACATCTGGCGGCGCGCGCCGTAAAACCGTTAAATTTTGCGTGTTGATTTACCGTTAAACTTCACTTTAGGCCTAGAATAAAAGTATTACAATAATGTAGGTAGTCTAATATACTTACAAAATAAACAAAAGTCATAGCGATAGCGTTTACCTTTGCTGACAAATACGACAATTACTGACAACAGTAAATTCAAATTTTTCGCGAAACCGTATCGCCAAGTTTCGGGTTTTGACGAGTAAATTTCGTGTTTCATACTAAAAACTTTACTTCTACGTATTAGTTGTTAACTTACCTTGAAAATAAAACAAACACCAAGCAAATCGAGCCACTTTAACTATTTAAACACACTTTGTTTACACAAACGTAACACGACACTGACAATTACGCAACATTTATTTTTTTTGTCAACTTCAACTTTTTTTTTAAATTTTATTTTATGGTTTGGATACACGGTTTTTTTAGTTTTTGGTTGAAAATGTTATGGGGAAGCGAAATAAATTTATACACATAGACAATAGACGTAAAAACCAAAAAAAATCTTCTCTTATCTAGCTTGCCCCAAGTCGCTTGCCCCGAATGACGTCATGTAGACTACTAGTCTACATGGGCAATTTGGCGTTGTTTCAAATGTAGACTAGTAGTCTACATGGGCAATTTAGCGGATAGTAAAAGGTGTTAGTTATCATGAGCACAATCACGTGTTTAAGTATCGTACACTAATTACCAGTCACCCGATATATTATACTCTTTATTGCAGGTTAAAATTAATTGGGTGTAACAGTGGGTGGTTGTACTGCTTAAAGCGACATATATTTTTTACAGGTTACCTGGATTTATTTAAGTTCTCTAGCTGATCAAATAGCCGTTGTTCTATCAATATCTATTTGGATTAGGTTTGGCTACTATGCCCAATGTTGACGGATTACAATAATTCGAATGTTTTTAAGAAAATGTGTTTTTTATGGTTATTTTTCTAACCTATTTAATAAAAAAAAATATTTTTCATTTATTTATATTTTAGGCTGTACAATAAAGAGTATAATTTTATTTATTATCATAACAACAAAAAGGTATCTATTTTTAAACTAGTAATAGTTTAAAGCCAATAAGGATATCCAATTATTGTCTACACATTGACACGTTGTTTATACATTCGCGCCGTTCATTTTTATTTATAAAGATGTATTACTGTTACTCTTTGCTATTACAATTAAAAGTAATAAATTCAGAAAGTAACAAACAACGTTATTTAATTACGATCCAGACATAAATAAAACACAGTAAAAAGAGAAAAAACCTCAATTCATAATATATAAATAAAATTAATAAAAAATTATATTATGCTGACTATGATGGTCACGGAAAAATAAATGTGATCTTGCCGAGTCTGGGATGCAACACAGTCGTAAGAGTATTTTTAATAAAATGTGAAATTAGAACACACAACATTAATTCACTGACACGTCTGAAATAATTGCCAAAAAGAAAAAAAATACAAAAATATGCCACATCCATATTTTGGACTTCTGTGCATCCGCCTCCAATAGATTCCTTTGGGATCTGTCGGCTTAAAGTTTAATTAAAGATGCAACCTTCCAGAAAGAACCGGTTTAATTCAGTAATAGTTTCCACGAGTGGTATCCACTGATAATACTAAATTGGACTTGATTATAGTTTCTATGGAAACTCGAAACTAAATTGATTGTTTTACCCCGGAAGGTTGAAATCCCTTGTTTATTCGAAGTAAGTAGTGAAAAATCATCTCGTCAGTCAGCGGGGTCGCCCAAACGGCAGTACGACCTCGTTGACCTGTATTTCAATATTCTTTGTGAAATATTGATCGATTCACGTACATTCAGCATTTTTTTTCGTGTAATTTCTAAAGATCAAAGAACAAAAAGTTTTTTTTTTTATACAAAAGTATTAATCGTACGAAAGATACGACGATATGTTGATAATGTTGAACACGAATCTATGATAAACATTTTTTTCTTCGAATCTATTAACCGTTACTGAGGAGTAGGTTTTAGAAAGTCACTGTTTTATGGCACTGCTCGGGCACTAGGACCTTAAAGAAATGTCACCAAGATGGCGGAGTCCAGGGCCTCAAATCTGCCATTACAATAGTGTCAGAATGGTCTATCATTGATTTCATAATTGTTGATTTTGACAAGTTTTGGTAATCTACTAATATAATGGCGTCATTATGACTTTCCGATGATCAACCGCTGACACTTCATTGAAAGAAATGGCATAGAATGGTAATCTCGTACAAAATGACAAATGAATACCTGGCGTATGCGGTAATCTGGAAAAAATTTGACAGTTCCTTTGATCAGTGACCTATCATTACGCCGTCATTGCGCAATTAGTGCTTTTAATAAGCTTGATATTGTAATTCTACCACAATTCTATTACAAGATCAATCATTATGAATTAGCAGATTACAAACTTTTAGCAAAATGACAATGGGATCGTGTTGGAATGATGTATTTATAAAAATAGCAGACTTGAGGTCCTGTAGTGCTGCTGGATTGTGCGAAAGACTTACTGTGGTCCTCGCAAAGCGCAACTAAGGAACATGGTTCCTAATTCTTTAAGTTGGGCCAGTAAATAGTCGATGATTATAGCAGACTACATAATATTTAGACATGTAGACTACATGAGTATGAGACAAACTCTCCAGAGGTACTTATCGACGCCAATCTTAATGACATCTTCACTCGTCAGTTCTGGTTTTTCAATCACTAAAACAGCTCTAACGTTGTCTATATTAACATAAAAGTTTTTTCAAGTAACAAGGCTCGTTGTTGCGACATACACACTCCCAATGTGGAGCCGCTGCACAGGGCATGCGTCACCCGCTATGCTGCCCATCCTGCATACTACCTACACTTTTCAGGATCTATACCGGGCCAACAATAGAGCTGTACAGTATTCAGGTTGCTAAATATTGGTCAGAAAATATCTAGTTTGAGAACAACGACAATAAATGAAGAAGAAGTAGACTACATACATATAAACAAGCTTTTATAGAACGATATAATACCTATGTAATTAATAATCGTCAAGACGAATCATACGAGCCCAAACTCGACGGGGTTGTGTCGTTTAACTACCGAATTCCTATAGCCACCTTCCGGTTCCATCATCAGATCAGCTCCATGTCATAATAATTTTGCATTGTCATCTGATTTACACATGCATGCAAAATTTCAGTTCAATCGGTAGCCGAGAAATAGATCAAATTTAATTTGCAAGATTTGATTACAGACAAACATCGGGACAGGTGAAACTAAATAAAAGCTTATAATAACAAACTCACGCCCTTTTGCTTTTTCCCCTTGACAGCAAGCTGTATCTACAGAACGCCAAACCAAAGTTTTTTTCTTTCTTTCTTCTGTATTTCATCTGCCACGATTAGTTATGGTTGACCGCTTCCTTAGATATCATTATTTTCATATAAGTACCACCTTTTTTCAGAACATATTCCTATAATCTCTCACTATAAGCGTCATAAACCCCTATTGTATCATCAAATTAACTACAACAGTGCTTGTCAGTCAATCTGGGAGACTGCGTCGTCATCCCCTCAATAGGTCACGTGATTAATGGGACGCCATCTTAGGTCCTTGAGTCGTTGACTGCGTTATCATAATCCTGCTCGTGTTTACGAGCGTGATTCTAAATATAGTTACGTACAAGCGTACGAGTTTATTTTAGGCAAGGGACTGGGGATTTTGGTTCGTTTATAATATTTAATGTTTGATAATTTTTTGTTAGGTTTTGATCTAAATTAATATTGTAAAGACAATGACAGGAAAGAAAGTTTGTTGTTTTGTTTCTAGGTGGTAATCTCTGAAAGTATTGATCAGATTGCTATTTTTTTTACTGATAGGAAGCTGCTTTATTTCTGAGTGACTTAAGCTATATTTTATGTAAACGGACAAAACCGCGGGTAATAGCTAGTCAGTTATAAAATTATTGAGTTGTTCGAGATACTAGCAAACGGCTAGTCGAATCTTCACTTTTTTTTGGGCTAACGGATCAATATTGCCATTCAACGTTGCAATGCTGGCAGTGTTTTGGCACTGCCCCCCTAGGCAAGTTACAACCGTTTCGTGTCGAATTCCGTTCTCCAATGTAGCGTTTGTATAACAAAGGATGCAGCGTTCAACATGGTAGAAACGATAACAATTCATTTTATCATTTTTAACCGACTTCTAAAAAAGGAGGAGGTCCTCAATTCGGATGTTTGTATTTTTTTTTATGTATGTTCGCGCATAACTTTGTCGCTTGCCAACCGATTTGAAAAATTATTTTTTTGTTGGAAAGGGTCCTAAATGGTCCCAGTCACCAAGTCGGGATCTGATGATGGAATCTTGGCGAAATCGAGGGAACTCCTCAAATATTATAGGCAACCATATATTTCTTTTGGTATTTTCATCTAAGACTTAAGCATTTACAGTCCAAAATTGACATTTGATGAAGTGGAACTGGTGAAGAAGATCAGAAATGGTCAATGGAAGTTCATACTGACACAGATATCACAATGAACATAGTTATGCGACTAGGTATAAATGAATGGTTCTGAATAGGTTTGTTGAAAATGGTATGGTGTGGTAATGGTATCATCGAAGTGACCTGATGATGATGATGGAGCCGGAAGATAGGAACCGGAACTCCGTAATTAATCAATGTATCCCAGTCGTGTTTGGGCTTATTAGAATTTTCATGAGATGCACTTTGGCTATATACTATCGAACTGATCTGATGATGATGATGATGAAGCTAGAAGATAGGCACCGGAACTCCGTAATTAATCAACGTATCGTACCAGTGTTTGCAGCAACCCATTTTTATTTTAAGGTTATAAGTAAAATATATATCAGTAAAATAAATATTTGTTGTTACATCACAATTTTTTTTTACTATTCTGAAAAATTTTCGAGACTCCGTACGGGAATCGTACTTTTACATAGGTAAGTTTGTATGGATTCCTCAGTGCGCGAGTCCGACTCACACTTGTCCAGTTTTTCTTCTAACATCTCATAGTCACGTATCACATTTTGTAAGTCCAGAAGATATACTGCACATATAAAGGTACTTAAACACCTACATTTATTATAAAAAACATGTAATAACAGTATATTTTTATGATCTCGTCATTTTCTAATGTAAATGAGCCATCAAAGTCATTGTCTCCCAAGAGTTATATCCCACGCTATAAAATAAAGAGTGTTACTCACAGAAAAGTTGAATAAAAGTTAATAAACGAATGTAATATAAGCGTGCGAGTGTCGCCGTCAGTCGCGTTAACCCCGGGGCGCTGATAAACGAGTATGAGAGTTACGACTATATTTTGCCACTTAATTATACAGAGTTACATGCGTGTGTACTGTGCCTAATGTTGGTTTTCGTACTATGGATTTTATTTTGGGGTGAACGTTTATGATCGTGATTAGAGCTAGTGAGAGGAAAATGCTAGTGTTATATATATTTATTATAAATATCTCAGTTGCATATTTCATGTCACTTCTATTATGTGAAAACAATGTAAACTAATAAATAATGAGCAGTGGTGGGCGAGTGGTAACGGCCCCGAGTTGTAGTACGAGTTGTAGAGGTTAGTTGTTGTTAGTTGTAGGTCGCGGGTTCAAACCCATCCCACGGTGAAAGAAAATATCGTGAGGAAACTGGCATGTCCTATAACCAAAAGTTTAAAGACATGTGAAGTTGCTACTTACGTCACAAAAAAAAAAATTGCTATTCGGAAAAAATTTCAACATCCATTCGGGAATTATAGTTTGCACGAAACCCTCAGTGCGCGAGTTCGACTCGCACTTGCCCAGTTTTTTTTTTTTGTAAACCGTTTAATTTTAATTGTTTTAATCCCGTGGAGGATCGATCCAGTACATGAAACACTATCGATTTGTAAAGATAAAATTAAAAAATAAAGGACCTTTTTTTCAAAACTCGTATTAATTTACGCATGTACGAAAGTAATTTCTTTATGAAAACGTCAGCTGGGCGAGTCCAATGACTTGTAGGTAGTTTGTACGCAACGCCGACAACTACTTACGGGTCATTGGACTCGCTGATGCAATCTCTGATGGTCTGATGATCTTTAAACCGAACTTTGAGTTTTCTTAATTGTTTTTGTAGTTTTTCTTATGTGAAAAGTATTAGAGGTGGCTTTTGAGATGCCTGAGTAGAAATATGGATTAATTATCTTTTATGTGGGTTTCAGGCACATGATGATTAGGCCATGGTCCGGAGCGAGGAGGAGTGGCAGGCGGTCACCGACTTCTGCGAAGCAGTAATGCTCGCAAAGGAGGAGGCCGAACGCATCAGGCAACGGCGTTATTGCCTCCGCCGCCGGCGCCGGGATACTGATCCTGTTTTCCGGCCATCGTAGGCGCGGGCTTGCGGACAGTGAGCAATGGGTAGCTCGCTGTCCGGCTGTCCGGTAACTGTCCGGACCAAACCCAAGTAGTCGCCGGCGCGCACTGTTCCCGCGCTTCTCAAGGAGTCGTCAGCAACAGCAGGGGCCTAGCCGGGCCGAAGCCTACTGGGGCCAGGGTTATCCGAAAGGGCGCTCGAGCCCCGGTATGAAGGCTTGAAGAAACTGGATGGGTTTTTCAGTCAGTAAGAGTCTTACACTATCTCCCGCTCCGCCCAAGAGCGGGGGTTGTCATAGGATGATTTTTCCCATCGGAAAAAAAAGGCACATGATGATTGCACTGAATGATGACACGAGTGTGTATGCCAAATAAAATAGTTTTATTTCTTTCTTTCTTTTCACTGATGCAGAGTTTAGAAAATTTTTTGTTCAGGTAGAAAATCATTTAATGATCTCTATCACTCTATGGTGGAGCGAGAGGACGTATCAGATTTGTACTGACTCAAACCACGTCTGTGTCATTGCGTCTTAGGATCACAGGTTTCTTTTTCAGAAAGTCCCAGGTGCCCAAGTAGCAGTAGGTACATTGGCCCTGCCGGGTGTTTACGTTTTGCTGACATCACTTTGAGGAGCGCGTGGCATAGTATGCGCTATCAACGACTTAGACTTCCCGAAGGTCCCGAAGCTTAGGTATAGAACGGTCGGCAGGCTGGACAGTGAACTACATATTGCTCCTCGTTCGCAAGCCCGCGCTTACGGTGGCCGAGGATTACTCCGCGAGTATCGACGCCTGGGGGATGACAACGCACTTATTATCCTTTTAGAATTTTCCATGACAATATTGACAAACGTTTGCACTGATTAAATTTCTGAAAAATAATTTTAGTCATAGAAACCTAAGCACGTCTAACACAATATTAACAGTTAGTTCACGTCGGTATGACATAACTTTATTTTTGTCTGACTCGTCAAAACATGAGCTATTTAAAGAGCATTCCGCTAATGTTTCGCTAATGGTCTAATTGCCCGTTGAACCATCGATATTCAATAATGAATGACATACGAATGTAGCTCAGTGGAGAATACGTACTCACATACATACTTGACAAGCTCTTTGTTAGAGAAATTGCGGACTAGTACTGTAAAAGGCCATCTAGCAGCTTTGGACCCGGTGAAAAGGATGTGAAGAGGCTAATTGATGATCCAGATTTGGTTAAGACCAATCTTGAGCCAGGCCTTGGGCACTGGTGTACAGTAGCCAGACTTTCAATATTTTACAGGATGTATTTTGGAAAGTGTGCGCGGAAATTGCACAGCTTGATTCCGCCATCTTTTTTCAACAATCAAACCACCCAATGTATGGCGAGTATCCATCCTTACGTTGAAATCTCTACGGTTTGGACTAAGCGTTTCGCCTCGTCGTTTATCCTGCGCACTTCGAGGGATTGGAACAATTTGCCTACAGCAGTCTTCTCGTCCGATTATAATTTAGGTGCCTTCAAGGCTAGAGTGAAAAGGCTTTTAATAAACTAGTGCGCCTCACCATCAACGATTGCATCACTGCTTACCATCATGTGGGATCGTAATCAAGCACTAGTTTCTATCAATAAAAAAAAATCATGACTCCATATTTTTTTTAATCGAATCAATATCAAAATACTTTCGATAACGCTCGAACACTGAACAAGAACCCATTACTTATTCAACACCACACTCAAATTATATCAAACCAAAAACGGTACCCACAAAACGGTGACGATAACTTTGATTTATAACATCCGCGTCTAGCAAAGGATTTAATCAAAAAAGAACCAGCATCTGTCAGAGCTATTAAAACGGTGAAAGCTTTAATATCAAAGCACATTACGCTGAGGTTATTGCAATAAGTCTCGTGACATACGGGTGAAGAGGAAATCGATCACAATTACCCTTTATCCTTTATTCTTTATTGTACTATCAGGCAGTTCTTCGGATGAACACTTTCAAAAATTTTTCCTTGCAAGCTACCATCATGCCTAGCCCCGCCTTTTTCTTAACGACCAATAAAAGGCGAGGAACCTTTTTTTTTGCAAAATCTCAACTGCTTTTGTATTAGCTAGACACATGTTTAGAGTCGAGTCCGAGTTTGTCGGTTAATTTTAGTCTGTCGTCAGCTGTCGTCAAGATGGGTAGCCACGGTAATATAAGTGTCATGGAGAGGAGCCGAATTATTTTTCTCCGGGACTCTGGGAGCAACATTAGCGAAATAGCTAGAGAGCTGAATATGACGGTAAGTTACATTTTTACTGTTATCTATCATTCAGCACATTTAATTTGATCATGTTTATGATTGCAATGCAATTTTATTGTCTTTACATTGACCAAGATTCGATGATTAGTTAATATTTTTTTAGTAAAACTTTGTTGAGTTTGATTAGTTAATATTTTGTATAGTAAAACTTTGTTGAACGCGAAAATTATTGTTTAAGAAAGTTAAACAATAAGTTTTCTAAGTATCATCGGGTTTAATTTATGGTTTTAAGTTTAGCAGTTTATGATTTTTCTAAAACGATTAATTTTTCTTTGCAGCGAAATACCGTCCGGAAGTGGATTCGCTGTATACAATTTAAACGTACAGAACTTACAAAATTTACAGTTGATGTACATAGGCGAGCTTAACACACAACTAGGTTTTCTGACAGCAAACCACACACTGAAGAATGAAATTTTGCATGTGAGGAACTTAAAATGTACAGTAAAAAAAAAACAAAAAAAAAAAAATGAAATTACCTTTTTATTTTCAGCTAGTTTTTGCCCGCGGCTTTACCCGCGTTAATACAAAATAGCTTATGGCACTCAGAAATAAATCAGCTTTCTATTGGTGAAAAAATTTTTGCAATCGGATCAGAACTTTTAGACTAGCTGCTGTTAGCAGTTTTGTCCGAAAATCGTCCCAAAGGAACGTACTCCCGGAAGAAAAGGTCTACTTGTATACCAAGTATACCAAGTTTCATTGAAATCTGTTCGACCAAGCCGAAGTCGTCGACGGCGCGCACTGTTCCCGCGCGCCTCAAGGAGTTGTCAGCAATAGCAGGGACCCAGCCGGGTCGAAGCCTACTGGGGCCAGGGTTATCCGAAAGGGCGCTCGAGCCCCGGTATGAAGGCTACGGAAGGGAACGGGGTGGGTCTTTAGTCAGTAAGAGTCTGACACTATCTCCCGCTCCGCCCAAGGGCGGGGGATGTCAATGCATGATTTTTTCCCACCATAAAAAAAAAAAGGTGAGATGGTGGTCAAACGCGTCAATAAAACCTACCAATAAAAAAAAAATCCGTTCGAGTGTGATGAAGTAACAAACATAGGTACATACAAACACACGCATAAACTTTTAGTTTTATAATATTAGTAAAAGTCTTACACGCCTTCCGGCTCCACCCAGACCGGGAGAAGCCATTGGGTGATTTTCCACTTCAAAACAAAAAGCTGCTACTAGCGGCTTTGCTCGTGAAAGTAGAAAATTGTCCTAAGGGAACATACTCCGAGGATAAAGAAGTATTCTGTGTTCTGTTTCAGAATATGGTTTACTCGTGTACCAAGTTTCATCGAAATCCGTTTAGTCGTTTAAGTGTGTTGAAGTAACAAACATACAATCACTCACAAACTTTTGACTGTAATATTAGTGTGATGTGAAGTCGCAGACTTTGGAGGTTTTTATGTCAATAAAATCATTGCGGTGACCACCATCAGCACATTATAAGGGATGTTGTCGAAATGACATAATCAGTTAACGAAGGCTACATTTTTTTTTATATTATTAAATGTTTTTTTTTGTATTGAATATTTAAAAATATAATTTATATGTACATATATCTGAATAAACGATATAATATAATATTCCACAACTATCACACAACGCCGTCCAGCCCCAAGCTAACCAAAGCTTGTGTTAGGTATGAGCACTAGACAACTGATAAACAATACTTATATACATATTTCTAAATACATACATATTATAGATAAATTACACCCAGACACAGAACAAATGATCCTGCACATCACACAAACATTTGTCCTGGGTTTAAATCGAACCCACGACCTCTGGCATAGCAGTCAGGGCCACTAACCACTAGATCAACAGGCCAGTCGTCTGACTGATCTGTTGATCTAGTGGTACGGAGGTTGTTTGTTTGAGTACTTTATGAGGCCTACCCAAATGTCAAATTTTTGGTACTGTTCGTCAAGTCGTTGAGTTCTTTAGTAGTCTTGAGTTGAGCTACACGAATACTAACAAACGCTCTGACTGGACAGGTCGAATGAAAGCAATATCTGAGCTGGTCTTCAAAAGACCACCTCGGATACTAATCTGCATGGGGCTTAAATGATTTGACGAATACGTGTTTGCTGTATGGACTTTAAAAAAGACTTTAACCTCTGAGTTTGTTTCGGTGTTTCTTCTCATGGTAGTCAGCTAGGCCTCATTAAGTTTAAATTGAAGAAAAGAATTGACGCGTAAAAGTGTTTTTTAAAACCTATTTGCAAAATAAATATCATTTATGAATAAGTTTTTCCATTAACTATTAAAAAAAAATTGTAACAAAAACAACAAAGATTGGCATCTAAAAACACATAACATTCTAAATCATAAAAAAAAAATAAACATTAAAATAAAACATAACAAAAGGAATTTCTACTGGAAAATTTCCAGTAAGAATTCACTTTATAAATTGAAAACCCTTGGGAGGTCGGAGACATGTAGTGGTCACGTGCTGGCGTGCATCGCAAGAGTGTTTGGAAAGCGAGTTTGTTTCCCTCGAGATATTGGAATAACAGCCCAGGACACAGGTGTCTTCTACTGGAAACTTTAGAGCCTTCTTTGTGTGCTGCGGGTGTGAAAACAGGTTTAGCATAAAGTTACATTGTTTCAGCGGAAGTATTGTTAAAATGCTTAAAATTAATGACAGTGACAGTAAATGAAATGTCATTTTAAGGTCAATCATATTTTTTTTTGACATTTAGGTTTTCACTAATGGAATATCATTTTTTCAATAGCTCGTGAATTTAGTTATTATACATGAAAGTTCAAAGCATTTAGTTCAATTTAACCATAAACAATTTTGAATTGTTAAGTCAGATTGGGGAAAATAATTGGACATTCCAAAGCGTAAGTCTTTATGGAGAAAAAGGTGCAAGACATTAATTCATACTGATTAAAATCATGTTGTGTATTACAAAAATCTTGGTCACAATGTCATGTCACTTCTATTATTATGTGAGAATAATGCAGTTTAATAAATGTAGAAAAGAACAATTTTAAATAATGAAATTAAAATAAACTGATGGCTATTAGGAAAAAAAAATTATTGTATTTATATAAAAGGTGACGTTATTCCCACAGATTAGTCACATATGGTTGATCTTGGATGCCCTGTGTGCTACAAAGATAGCTCCTGTAGGTTCTGGCGTTGTTATGTGTTTGCAAAGGGAACTGGGTCTAAACAATCAAAGGAGTTTGCCATCGAAATAAAAAAGACGAATTAATAGAAATTATAAATGTAGGCCACGCACAAGCCGCAGCTTTGGTGGACCGAGGATCTAGTGTGGGTCGCGGAAATCCATTGTCCAATGCGAGACGTACAGGATAGGTCGTTGAGGTGACACTTGGGGGAGCCTATGTCTTTTTGGCAGAAATAATGATGATGATGAAGAAAAATTATGGTCACTTAGTGGACTTTTGAAAGGAGGTTTTCATTAACATTTCTTTATGACAAAACTCGATTTATGTACGTTGAGTAAAGGTATATTTTATTATCTTTTAAAAGCGATAAAATATTATCCAAAAATTTTCAACGCAGTACAAATTCAACTGAACAATACCACAAACAAGGGATCACGCTATCCGATCCCTATAACAATGTGTATTCAATATCACGCAGGCTATCAAACGTTACGTGAAAACTGACCGATTAAACAACGCTTAAACCCCATTGATAGCTTGCCGATCAATTCTCGCCTTTATCGCACAAATAATAAAGTACAATACAAAAATGAGGCCTGGTTATAAACGCTGGATAGAAATTATTGCCAGAAAAAATATTGCGTGCGGCCAAAATTATTGCGGTGTCATGGTTATGTAGGAGAGAATTTATGTTTAATGTTTAGGTTTTAGATGATGGGGCTGGTGGTTTAATAACGACTGCGTGGATTTAACGGGGTATGGAATCAAATATGGGTAGGTAGGTTCTCTCTAGACGGCCGAGGAAGGCTCGATTGCCAGATGTGCGTAAAATTTTGTTTGTTTATTTGTTTATCCTCACATCAGAACGCTTAACAGCAATTACACCAATGGAGCACAATTAGTTCAGAATCGGCTACTTTTTTTTTAATTGATATAAACTAGTGCTTGACTGCGATCCCACCTGATGGTAAGTAGCGATGCAATCTTTGATGGTGAGGCGCACTAGTTTATTAATTTTTATCATCATGTGCGCAGTAGAGGTCATCAAAAGAGCAGCGCGATTGTGGTTTACGTACGCTTCCGCAGCATCAGACCAGCGTTCCAACAGGATTCCACATGTACCAAATCCCATATCAAATACATTTTTGAAATGTTAAAGCTCTTCTTTTAAGTGTAAAGTGCGGAATTTAGATTTGTTTAGCCTGCTGCGGTCTTCTCGTCAAAATCAAAAAAATCAAAATCAAAGCATTTATTTCAAATAGACCATTTACAGGCACTTTTGAATAGTCAATTGTCGGTCAGTCCAAGAAAAGGGAAGCTAAATTGCATCCGATATTTAAGTTTTATCAAGGCTAGACTGAATAGGCTCTTAATTAACCAGTGCGCTTTACCATCAACGATTACATGACTGCTTACCATCTGGTGGGATCGCAGTCAAGCAAGTTTATGTCATTTAAAAAAAAGTAAGTACCATTTTTCAAATTAAGGTTTATGGGCCTTATCAGCAAGCTCACAGTCACCCAAAGGGCAATGAGCTAAGGGCTATGGTCGGAGTTTCCTTGCGCGATCGTATCAAGATAGAAGATATCCGCAGGAGAACCAAGGTCGCCGACATAGGCCGGAGAATCGCCAAACTTAAGTGGCAGTGGGCAAAGCACAGTGCTCGTAGAACGGCTGCCCGATGGGGCCGAAAGGTTCTAGAGTAGCGACCGCGCACCGGAAAAGACCAGCATTAGACAGCCTCCTTCAAGATGGACCGACGACTTGGTGACAGTCGCGGGAATGCGGTGGATGCGAAACGCACAGAATCGTTTGTTGTGGCGACGCTTGGGGGAGGCCTATGTCCAACAGTGGACGTCTTTCGGCTGAAATGATGATGATGATGTAGTAATTGTCATTTTTACATTTATTTTAAAAATCACAATTACTACAAGGGCTTCCCTAAAGTATCGCCACAACAAATGGTCCTGTATGTGTCGTATCCATCGGACATTTAGTGACCCTCACCTGATCATTGATCCTCCTTGTGCGCGCTCTTTCAATATTCCATCTACATTAATTCATCGTCTCTTTAACGCAGCATTCAATTTTTTTGTTGAAACTGTTTAGTATATATATATTTATTTAATAATTATAAAATAATAAAACAAAACATAAAAGAGCATCTAGGTTCTGTTCGTCCGGAGGATACGGTGGAGCACACGGTTGAGGTGTGCCCCGCTTAGGCAGAGCAATGCCGTGTCTTTGTGGGCGCGATCGGCGGCGGTGATCTCTCGCGCCGGGCCTTAGTACAGACCATGGTCCGGAGCGAGGAGGAGTGGCAGGCGGGCGCCTTCTTCTGCGAAGCAGTAATGCTAGCAAAGGAGGAGGTCGACCATGCGGTGGCCTCGGCCCTCGGCCAGGTAATGGCGCTCACGCCCCAGCCACCGCCGGGATTTCGGTCCTGATTTCCGTCCACCGTAGGCGCGGGCTTGCGGACGGCGAGTAATGGGTAACTCCGGTAACCGTCCGAACCGATCCCAAGTCGTCAATGGCGCGTACTGTTCTCGCGCGCCTTAAGGAGTTGTCAGCAACCGTAGGGGCCCAGCAGGGTCAAAAGCCTTGGTATGAAAGGCAACAAAGGAACGGGGTGGGATTTTTTTTAGTCAGTAAGAGTCTGACGCTATCTCCCGCTCCGCCCAAGGGCGGGGGATGTCATCTGGATGATTTTTACCCACCGAAACAAAAACCTAGGTTTTTTTATTTCAAAAGAAGAGTTATAATATTCTTGAAACTCATTTGAGTTTAAAAAGAAACTAGTTTTTGCTCGCGGTTTTGGCTTTGAAGTAGAAAAACAACATAATTTTGATTTTTTTTTTTTTACAATTAAAAGAAACATGATAGAAAAATTATAATTATGACCCTATGTTGAGTTAATAAACTAGAGGTTTTTCTCCGAGAAATACCTAGTGTCTAATAAGTCAACCGACTTGGGAATTATGTTTAATATTTAATCATTTAAAAAATACTTCTATTCGATACTTTTCATATGGTTCTTCTGTTAGTAAACAATGATCTCTATCTCTTAATCAACCTTGATTATTGAACCCGTGTTGACTACATCAGATTTCATTAAATCCTAATAATTTCCCAAGTTGTTTATTTTATTAGACAGACTCTACTATGTTTATGGCTGTAGGTTAGTGTTCATACTATGTTTTAGTAATTTCTAGAAGACCTTATTT
This sequence comes from Mythimna ferrago, assembly GCA_910589285.2. NCBI lineage: Eukaryota > Metazoa > Arthropoda > Insecta > Lepidoptera > Noctuidae > Mythimna > Mythimna ferrago. The sequence goes on along the minus strand of OU342680.1, from coordinate 24,096,635 downwards.
TTTTATCTACGTTGCATTTTAGTATTCATAAAAGCTGTAGATACGATACTTAGTAGTTACCTTACACTGTGTTTCTTTGATAAAACAAAGAAACACAACCATAACCTTTTAGTTAATACAATATGTAAAGTGCTGCTAATTTTAGGTCTGGTAATATTTTTTTATATCATCCAATTATTTCTCCCGATCTTGGGCAGAGCGAGAGGGGTTGTCAGACTTTTAATATTCGATCGACTAACCTACGTGCTACGTGTATACAGTGCAACCATCATGTCTTCAATTTTTTTGTTTTAGGACGCACTTGTTTCTTTAGAAAGTTTTATTTCACTATTTAGAGAGCAGCGGGAGAGTAGATATGGGTATCAAAAACCCCGAAAAACAACTAGTAGGTATTATCAATGGTAGTACTACCCTTACCATTTTTCGTTGAGGTGAAAAGTTGTCAAATAACATCTGCTCTAAGGTGAAGTGAAAAGCTGTGTCCATTTTTTACTGACTAAACTCACCTGTGTTCCTTAATTTATCCTTTGCATCCCAGGGACATAGTAACTCTTTCAAATATTTTTGCAGCGCCATCAGCACACCAGAGTATTTGATATTAGTTTCAGCTCTACATGTGCTTGGGAAAAAGGTTTTGACTGACGGACAAAAAGACACAAAAAATAGTCTTAGAGTCTGTCTAAGAAGACAACCAACTTGGTTAAATATTAGGCTAAAATGAAATCTGATGTAATCAACGCTGGTTCAATAATCAAGGTTGATTAAGAGATATTGATCATTGTTTAGTACTAAAAGAACCTTATAAAAAATATCGAATATAAGTATTTTTTAAATATTTAAATATTATACAAAATTCCCAAGTCGGTTGACTTTTTAGACAGACTATATAAGGGTTTCGTTTTTGCCAACTGAAGTACGTAACTCAAAAATATTTTCCATATCTTTGGTATCACATTTTACCGTCAATTTGGAACTCAAAGATACGATCTTTTAACAATACGTAACATTGTCATTGTAGATTAAATAATTATTAATGCGTAGCTACTACAAGTACGTACATAATTGTTATTTCACTCGGGGAATTCGTTTGCGCTGAATCATCTCAATCAATCAAGCTATGTAGCGAGGGGAGAGTCGTATATCCACGAATTTTAGGTTTCTTAGGAAATTTCCTGTATTATTGTAATTTTATGACCACTAATTTTTAAGCTCTAGTTGTGAAGTATTGATTCCCTTACCAATAAATTGGATTGAGAGTAGACATTATGCGTTATAGGTAATAGGACATAAGCCCGAAGAATTGCCAAACGTAAGTGCCAATTTATTGGGCAGGTCATATTGCTCGCAAAACAGATTGTCGTTGGAGCCAAAAGATTCTGAAGTGGCGACCGTTTTCGGAAGACGCAGTGTTGGAAGGACTCTCACAAGATGGACTGATGGCCTAGTGAGGATCGTGGGAATCTTATTGGGGTGGATGCGAGATACTTAGGACCCTTCTTTGTAGTGACACTTGGCTGAGGCCTATTTTCTACAATGGAAGTCTTTCGGCGGAAATAATGATGGTTTACTATCTTCACGAAAATGATGGGTTTCTTTAGAGAGCAGTGGTGGCCGAGTGGTAACGGCCCCGACTTACGAGTTGTAGGTCACGGGTTCGAACCCAGCCAGGCACATTACTTTGTGTAATTTATTTCATCACCACTGCTCTCAAAACGGTGAAGGAAAACATCGTGAGGAAACCGGCATGTCCTAGAACCAAAAATTCGAAGACATGTGACATTCACCAACACGCACTGGGCCCGTGTGGTGGATTACGGCCCATTCCCTTTCCTAGAGAGGAGGCTTGAGTTCCAACAGTAACATAAAAAGGCAACATTAATAAGGCTGGTAATGACTATCTTCATCTAGTCTCAAATAGGTATATAATTGTTGTGGCTATGTCCCAGTTGGTGGCCTATTAATGAACAAATATTGAATATGAAATAATGTCCACAAATATTGAATAAAATATTTGAGTACACAATAAAATTCATTGTTACGAGCGGTTGCAAAACACCGTTCGCAATAATATAATTTAAAATGAAACCATATCCCATTATCGAGTTTATTGTACAAACAGATGATATTGAATACAAATAATAATGATTGGAACAAGCCACTAACGATCGTGAAAGCAGATTAAATTTATGTCACGCAGAAAACGGACTCATTTATTTTTTGATAATTACTATAAAATGTGATATTGAAATAGTTTGTATTTTTTTTTTATAATTTAACTTTTTGAATGTCTTAAGTTACACAGTTCGACAAAAGCAATTGTCTTTCTATTGTGTCTCTAATTACGGCATTCGATGGGATAAACAAGTGCTTGACTGCAATCCCATCTGATGGTAAGCTGTGATGTAATCGTTGATGGTGAGGCGCTCTAGTTTATTAAGAACATATTTACTCTAGCCATAAAGATTCTTAAATTATAATAAAAAATTCGTACTGGCTGTAAACGGAACTTAAAATTATTTAACTAGGCGCCGTTCCATGTTTTGTCTGTTTTATATTAAGAAGAAGTCAGAAGTCGATCAATAACAATTGTCAAGAAAATATAAATGGGTTTTACTCTCACATCTGGGTTTATGATCACTATGATTTTCAAATATTATAAGGTAAAGAATGTGTTGTTATTGGGTTTTTTGTATATCAATGGTTATTGTAAACCTTTTTTTTAAATATTGCCCTACACTAAAAATACATACATGTGTATCTATAATATATTATGTTAGTAGCTTACTTAAAATTGAATTAGAGAAAAAAATTCAGATATTTACTTTATTGTTTCACTTGTAAAACTATACAAACTGTGATAAAATAAGAATCTAGAAAACTTTCACTTCGAAATTTCATTCGTGGATCGGAGAAAGAAAGATGAAAAACTTTGTATGCAATTTTCTAACTAATCTTTCTTACGCTTTTTCTAACCATATCACCAGTTATAACTTTAAACAATCGCGGTTTTAATTACATAATTGCATCAAGGTGCCCATGTGTCCCAGTCATGCGATGCATGTAACTTCTAAACGACTAAGATTTGTGATTACAGTGTATACTAGCTTTTAGCCATCGTTGCGTGTTTGAACGTTCCACTTCATGTGTTTGCGTTTGAAAGAAAAAAAGCAAGAAAAAGTTTTGAACGATGTAGGTTAGTTGTGAAAAAAGTAGGTATTAGATCAATAGAGCTGGCCAGTGTTTGTTTTTTTTTTCTTGCCGCATTGTACTTTCCGTATGCCTTTATTTTATTTTTGTATTTTGCAGAATATTTTAAGTCATCCAAACGGCAATCATGGAAAGGGCTCATGTTTGGGTTTCCTTGCGTAATTGCATCAGAAACCAAGGTTACCAACACAGACCGAAGAATTGCCAAACTTGAGTGGTAGTAGGCAGGACACATTGCTCGCAGAACAAATAGCCGATGGGGACGAAAGATTCTAAAGTGGCGACCACGTACTGCAGATTTGGACGGTCCACCTTATAAGGGGTGGACTGATGACCTGGTGACGGCCACGTAAAGCCGATGGATGCGAGATGCACAAGACCTGTTGTTATGGCAACACTTGAGGAAGGCCTATATCCAACAGTGGTCTTTCAGCTGAAATGATAACGGTGATGATGACATTGTAGTTTTGAAAATCAAAAAGCTTTGAAATGGTTTGATCATTAATAAACTTAAGTAACAAGTAAGATATTGATACTGATGAAGAGGCGGTATGTTTTTAGACTTTAGCCTACTCAAAAAGAGAACAAATTATTATTACTAATAGGAGTTTCTGGCTGGATTTTTTTTTTGATTGAAGTTCAGTGGTTATTTGTAATATTCACAAATAGATTTGTAGTGGATAGTGGAAAGTGAAATTGATATAATTTTTCAAAAATGTTTGAGAATAAATAAGCTTTAATATACTACAATATGATGACAATATGATCCAGTATGACTTTTTTGAGACAAACCTTAATATATTTATAACACTGAACTTAATCTAGTAATATAAGTATATCACTAAACTTCGACGGTTTTATAACTATATTCCTAGTGAGATAGTAATGAATCGCTTTCGTATAACTATGTTACGGTATATAATTATATCCCTGGGGATATAACTATATTACGGCTTTATCTATCTTACTGCGACATATACACAGTCACTGCAACTGTATTGTATATCTGTACTATTTTTTAATATTATTATTTTATGTTGTGGTATATTGTGTTGCTTGCGCCGAATAAATGCTATTCTATTCTATTCTATTCTTTATAATGTTGTCTCAAGTAGACAATAATAATATGTGGAATCATTGAATCGTAAGTCGGTAAAGGGAAACTAGGATTATTGTTGTAGTATTGGCTACCTTAGTGAAGCTTGCCGAGAAGACAGACTATATAAATATCTCTATATATTTGTTTGCAGCAAAATACTACAAACGTATTATTATTTAGAATAATTTTCGTCCGCATTCTTATTAAAAAAAGACTGTATTTTATAATGACAATATCGAAAACGTGCAAAGCCAATAAAAAAATTATGATACCTATTTTTTTTTTTTAAACGTTTAGTAAAATTAAGTTTATACAAGCCCCTAATTTTATTATTCAGAAAACAACCTACAGAAATACAGTCTCCACTGTTAAAAGTCTTATTATCTTGTCTATCAAAAAGACATGAATGCGCTTGTGTTTTTGAATACAATAATTTGTACTTAATATTATTATTCGCGTTGGAAGGCCTTCTATAAGGTGGACCGATGATCTGGTCAGACAATGCGACACGCACAAGACCGGTCGTTGTGGCGACGCTTGGGGGAGGCCTATGTCCAAAAGTGTACGTCTTTCGGCTGAAATGATAATGATGATGAATATTGTAATTATTATTTATTATATTATTCTTTTATTTCAAGTTACAGTACTCATTTAGGCACATTGGTAAGAGCAAATAAATTAAATTGAATTGTAAGGATTAAAATTCAACATTTCATCACTAAATTATACATATTGGACCCAAAAACTTCGAGAGAAGAGAAAATCATTGATTCGAGAAGAAGATCATTAAAATAAAATTAATTAAATTTCAGTCAATCAGAACGCAAAATGTTTGAAAGAAGCAAAAGACTATCCCAAAACTTTTCCCAAACATGGCAACCCTAGCCAAGTCGCGTGCCGACCTTGCCTTTTATTCACAATTCCCTTCGATGCCTACCAATATCTCCGTGCATTATAACCTAGTCACGGCATCGCAACCTTTTGTGCCTAACGTGCCTAATATCATGAACTTTAAACAAAATTAAGTGATGTATTAATGGCTTTGAGAACTTGGAATATTCTGCGACTCACGCTCCCTTTTGTGTGTCAATCTTGAATGTGTAGTTTGACAACGTTCATGAGTTTGTGTATGCTTGATTAAGTTGTAGCTTTGGGCTTTGGTAAATGTCATTATCGGTGTCTAGATTTTAAAATCGGTTTCATCGTTGAACATATTAAATAGCCTTTACGATTTTTTGAGATGTACTAATTTTTTATGTAAGTTTTTTTATTTTTATTAATAGGCGATTTACCAATATTTCTCCTGATGGTAAGCGATGATGTGGTCGACGTTATTGCAATTGATTTGGAAAAATTTCTATCAATGAGTTACTCCTGAATTCAGAAATTTTGACATTTTTCTAGTCGTATTAATTTTTTTACTCAGAAAGCATGTAAAGCCGTTGGTCTTGCTCTTGGTTTCGCTCGGTCATGTCATGTCGACAGATCTAGAAACTTTATTCGAAAGGATTTATTATTAAATCTGTTCGACTAAAATTTGTTTTTTTTTTCATCGATTCAGTTTAAATCAATTCAATTAATCTAATAAATAATCACTAGGTATATATATACAAACTTAAAATAATAATATGTACAAACGAGTAAAAAAGGCTGAAATTTGATTCGATTTTGATTTTTCTGGTGCTAGATATTAATGATACAATTGATTTTAAATGTATTTTTATTTTATTGTATTTAATTTTAATTTTACAAATTATGATTTTAAATATATTATGTCTGTTTTTAATTTTTTAAGAGTGTATAATGCTCGAAATAAAATATTATTGTATATTATTATTATTAATGGATTACTAGTTTATTTGTGTAAAGTTGGTTTCATGTCGTTCCAAAAGAATTTCACATGGCAAAATAGTATGACAACAGGTATCAATTAGCAAATTGGCATCGGATTCCAGAAAATTGAGATCACGTTTGGAACTTTGCCAGCAGGTCACCTTTTTGCTTAGACCTGTAAAAATATACTGATTAAATTGTACGATAGACTCTCATGCCATTTTTATTAGTATGTCTTTCTTTCTGCTATATTTTGATGACTGATTGAGTGATTGACTACTGTGTTGCATCTCGCGAGTTGATTTTCACAAGGAAAAACTATTTGTATTATTGATTGACAAATGATAATCATTCCGGATCTGGTTGTCTTTTGTATGTGAACGCACCATGATGCATGGGCGATTACTAGTGAGGGACAAACATTGCTTTGTCCTTTAATAAAAGTAATGAAAAATATTTTTGGTCGGAATCGCGCAGTAGTTGAGTATTTGGCTGTTGCGCTGCACGTCACGGGCCTCAACCTAATATCACCACATTGGATGGTCCTGGGTGTCCCACATAAATCTGATTCGCTCAACCCTTACCGGTCATCGGTCCACCTTAAAGAGGCCTTCCAAGACTGCGTCTTCCGGTACGTGGTTGCCACTCCAGAAACTTTCGACTACACCAGCCATGTGTTCTGTGAGCAATTTGCTCTGCACATAGCCACGGCTATGTCAATAACCTTGGTTCTCCAGCAGATATCTTCATTCTTGATTCGGTCACTGTCCTGGTTTATATTCAGTTAAAAGAACACCAGTCAACTCCAGTAAGTAATGTTCTTATAACTATTGTGTTCCTGCAGTTACGTGCTCACGCGAGCCAGGGGTAATTAAAGGAAACAGTTCGCAGTGTGCTGGTCGACGCACGTCAGCAATCCATCACTAGACATGCACTGCGAGCTCTTCTTTTAAAGGTTGTGGAAAAATTCTAGCTGGGAATAGCAGTGCTCTGAAAATAATGGAGGAAAACTTCGTAAGAAAACTAGCACGTCTAGTACTTATGTATCTATATTAAAATAGAGAAACGTTTTGTGTTTGTATAATATTGTTTATATATAATAGCCTAATCAGCCTTTTAATGTTCCCACTGCTGGGACTCAGGTCTTCTCTCTAGAAGTGGGAATGGGCCGGAATCCACCATGCGGGCCCAGTGCGGGTTGATGAATGTCACATGTTTTCGAATTTTTGGTTCTAAGACATGCCGGTTTCCTCAATGTTTTCCTTCACCGTTTCGAGAGTAGTGGTGGTGAATTTAATTACACAAAGTAATGCACCTGCCTTGGTTTGAATCTGCGACCTACAACTCGTAAGTCGGGACAGTTACCACTCGACCACCACTGTACTCTGATTTCGTTTGTAATAAATAAACTTTTGACCACTCTTGGCTACTTGACCACTGAGTGACTAGGTTTTATTTTGTTTATTAATCAAATACTTAATGTACAAAGTACAGAGGTAAATTGAAATTGAAAGCCTTGGGCATTTTCTACCAATCAACCTTTAGGAGTCGCAGAGAAAAATAGTGGTAGGTGCAAAAAGAGAAAAAAGGCGTAATAAACCATATAGATATCATATAATGATATAATATATGCTCAAATGATTAAAATAAATTCCGGAATATAGCTACTCAAACAATAAGTCCAAATCGACAACAAAGAAACATTAACGCTGTGATATTATTGTGATTAGTTTCACGTGGGCGAAGCTGCTGGCAGAACCAAGTTAAAAAAAAATTGATGATGTTTGTAACATTTTATCATTTACATACATTTACATTTACATCCACCATATCAAATAACTCTTCCCGCTCTGGTTTGAGCGAGAGGAAATGTTAGGCTTTTACTGACTAACACCCACATTTATCTTTTTTTTTGCCCTTTGCGTTACCTACAGGGCTACGGTAACTCGTTCGAACAATTCCACACCCTTATTGATAGGTCAATAAGGGTACCCGGTAACCGCATAGTGTACGTACTATATGGTTCTATGGTCCACGTAGTAGATCACTGCCTAATCTCCCTGACAGAGCGATGGCCCGGATGCCAGCAGTGGGACCGTTATAGACTGAATTATATACAAACTTGTGACCCAACCTGGCTTTGTACGGGAGTAATTGATACACAAAAACCTTTTTGTTTAATGTTTTTCTATTAAGTGGAAACCGCAAGTAACTCCGTTGCCTGGTTTGGGAAAAGTTTGCGACTGTACAAACGTAAAGTGATTTTGATTTTTATTATCTTGGTAAAGATAAAGAAAGCATGTGAAAATTGATCATAAGGCTGATTATGTTATGCTATATAGCATAGCATAATCAGCCTTATAGTATTCCCACTGCTGAGATCTCTAGGAGTAGGAATGGGCCGTAATCCACCACGCAAGCCCAGTGCGATTTTTTTTATGTCACATGCCTTTTAATTTTTGGTTCTAGGATATTCCGATATTTATTGACGATGTTTTCCTTCATTGTTTTTGAGAGGGGTGGTGTTGACATAAATTACACAAAGTAGTGCGCCTGGCTGGGTTTGAACTCGCGACCTGCAACTTGTAAGTTAAGCTCGTTACCACTGGGCTACTACTGCACCCAAAATGGATGCCACCAAAAACAAAATTTTGTAAAAAAAAACTAAGACTTGCAACTCTGTTCTTCTAACTACCAATTCGGTTGATTTTTTCAGTCGGTATTACCTTAATGACTTAAATTGACTTGGCAATCGCCTTTGTACTTTTATGTTGCATGAAGTTTTAATAAATAAATAAATAAATCGCATTTATATCACAAGTAATACGTATTTTTGTTTAGTCCGAAATTTAGGCTTATAGTTTTATATACAACGAAGTTATAGGGAATCAAAAATGGCCTGAACTCTTTCGAGAAAAGGATGTTATGTGCCGTGCCACTATTTTGCTCGCCTTGGTGGGGGCACTGTCGTGCCCCCTTGTACCGAAAAGTTCAATGTACAAATACTTGCGAGTACCTAAACTCAATATTATTATAATTTACATGAAAACGACACGATAGATACCATAGTTGAGTGATTGGCAAAACCATGGCGTGGACGTAACGGGTCTAAGTTTCTTACTTGATTTTACATGTTTGTTAACGTACCTGCAATACTTTAGGAAGTATGTGCCTTTGGGATCATTTCCTGCTTTCAAGCGGGCTAAACCACTGGCAGAATATTGTTTAAAAAAAATCGATATTATAAACTCTAAATTCGAATATAATCGTAAGAGCTACATTATATTCGAAAATCGAATACCTAACCGACTGCGTATCCAAATAATGATATGCTTTCACCGACACAAAACGAGCGTGTTGGTACACACGAGCCGTCGAACGCTTTAGGGTTGTCACAAACGATTATCACGTTGAACACAATGCGTGGCAGGGCTAATCTCTTAATACCTGATGATAGAAAGGCGCCCAAGGCACGGAGGTTAATAATGTTTAGATGGAAAACCATTATTCAGTTTGTGGAAATGAAAATATGTTTTATTATTTATGTTGAGGGTAGATTAGTGTGTTGCTAAGTGGTGTATCGGAATTAAATTTTACGTTATATTGTGGGATTCTATTGTTTGAACCGAAGTGAATTTATGGAGTTATTTTTATTTAATTATTATAGTTAGCCTCGTGTTTGATCACTTTCTCACCTGATGGTAAGCGATGATGTAGTGGACGATAGAGCACGCTTGCCTAGAAGTAATCTATTCACTCTTGATAAAGATCCCCCAAGGTTGTGTCAGGAAACATGTCGGGAGTTTTTTTTTTTTATTAAATAATATATACTAGTGCTTAACTGCGATCCCATCTAATAGTACGCAGTGATGCAACCGTCGACGTTGAAATGCTCTAATTTGTTATGGTCCTATTCATTCTAGCGTCCAGTACTTAGTTGTAAAAAAAATATTTAGCAAATTCGCAACTTTCCCCTACTACTTTGAAACAGTTTGGATCTTTACAAACATTTTTACCCATAAAAACTGGTTGTTAAATATTCTTCAAAATAAACATAGCATGTTTAAATCAAGTAATATTTCGCAAAGAAAATGGATTAATTAATTAAACCCCAAGCGAACGCCGGCGTTCGCGCACCTATTGTCTTTCTAGGTCAGCGAGGCCGCATTTAAATGCACAGATAATCGCACTACCACCTGGGCAAAAAATAGATAGGTACAAAAGTCAACCTACATACAAAGCGCGCTCGAGCAACGCACACATAGACACCGCTCACGGACACGATATCTCGAACGCGTCTCGGACCACTCGTCGAACAGTTCCGGCTCTAACGCTCATTAGTGTGCGTCCACCGAGCGTAGGTATAAAAAGTGAAGTACATACATGAAATTGTCTTCTGTCCCTATCTATTTTGTGACCTGGGCGGGTACGAGTGTTGTGTCCATTTAATTTCGCCCAGATGTTTAAGAGAATCGCCTTCACTGTATCGAAATTGGTCTTTAACAAAACCTATAAATAACATGAAACTGTGTTTGAAACTTATAAATTAAGGCCACGTAGTACCGCTGCGTTGAACCCATAATATTTCATACATCTAATGGTGCAGTCGCAACGAATTGTGCCAGTCAGTCGCCTGATCGATGATCCTTTGTTTTAAATTATAAATTGCAATGCTTTCACAAGCGTGATACGTCATTGGATGGTGTTAAATTGTAATAATATGATGTATGAGTCTCTGTGGGTCTTACCCACAGGTTTTTTAAGGCCGTTAATTCATTAAACGCCAAGCAAACGCCGGTGTTCGCTCACCCATTGTCTTTCTATAGTGTCTCTATTTACGTTATTGGAAAGGGTAAAAAAGCGTCATATTCGCCAAGGAGTGGAATTCCTTGCCAGAATCTGTGTTTCCTGATGGCTACAACCCAGGAATCTTTAAGTCAAGAGTTAATAGGTTACTTCTAAGTAAGCGCGCACCATCGTCGACCGCATCGTCGCTTTCCATCAGGTGAGATAGCGGTCAAGCGCGAACCTTTCAACAATAAGAAATAAAATATTCTGAAGGCATTTCAAAGTAACTGTGGAAAAGGTTCAAAAGACATGAGAAAACTTTATTAAAAACGGGATACAGACCCGACAGATGTTGTCTTGCTCAAAAGCTGGTTTTTTATAAGATTGATGCGACAAGAAATATGTAACCAAGATCTATGTACCTCATAATATGATTTAAAAAGAATATCCATGGAGTTTCTTGCACGTTCTTCTCCATAGAGACCTCCGCTTTGGAACGTGCAATTTAGCTTCACTTTTCTTGGACTGACCGACATTTGACTATTCAAAAGTGCCTGCAAATGGTCTATTTGAAATAAATGTTTTTGATTAGATTTGATTTGATCATCATATCAGAGAACCCGATTGCAGCGCCATCTATCGGATCCAATTGTATTTTCAAAACATCCATGAACTCACTTAAATATACACATAGAGTTTCATCCAAATTGGTCAAGCAGTTTAGGAGGAGTTACGTGACAAACACATGTACAAAAAAGTCGGTTAAGAAGCATCTGCACCAATATTATAAAGAGGTAAGTAAAGTTTATTTTTTTGTTTGTACGAGGTAATCTCTGAAAGTACTGGTCCTGGTGGATGGATGCGAGACGCACAGGACCGTTCGACTGGTCCGATTGCTAATTTTTTTTCACCGATAGAAAGCTGCATGATTCCTGAGTGACATAGGCTATATTTTATGAACGCGGGCGAAGCCGCGGGCAAAATCTAGTATTATATAAAGATATTGCAGCTAGTCAGTAGGTATAGGTACTATTGAAAAAAAAAATTCGATTTGTTAGTACTATTGATGCCTAGACGCTCTAGGTTCAGAATAGGTACTGGGGATTATTGAAACAATGCCCGGTTTTACTATTTGGATTCACCTGAAACCTTCAGATATGGAATTGCTGTAACTCGAGTATTGTAATGTTATTCGAAGGCTTGAAAAAATGTTTTTTTAATAATATTTCATATCTAGAAATTCAATAGGTACATTTCCAAAAATGGACTTATGGGCAAATACTACTTTCCACACCCAGCTGTGCGCTGGCGTCTAACGCCCGCTATGACCTACCGTGACCAGTATTGTATTTAGTATCGGTGATGTCCAAATGGTGATCTTTTTGAAATACTTATTTTTGGGACTTGCATGTCTAACGAGCTGTGGGCGCGTAAAACGCTGGATTGGTGCCCGGACACAGCAACGCGGGGCCGAGGCAGACCACGAAGGAGATGGCGGGACAACCTGTATGGCTTCCTTAAGAACTGGAAGGAGAAAGCGAGGAACCGCGATCGTTGGAAGGAGTGGAGGGAGGCCTTTGCCTAGCCGTGGGACAGGATGGGCTAACAAAAAACAAAAAAATGGGAAAAACATAACATGGTGTAAAGATTATTGGAATTGATTCATTTACTGATTCTGAACAAAGTATATTCAGGTTTCGCATATACGATACTAAAAATAAGGTTTGACAAGTGAAAAATTAAAATGAATGATTGTTAAATTCAAAAGACTATCAAAACCTGCCATTTGATTTGGCAAACGGCATTTAATCTGATTTGAAGAACAAAAAATCCAAAAAAGCCGCTGTGTCCGCTGTGAACAGTGACCTGAAGCTGATAGGGGAGTGGTCGCGGTCCTTTGGTTTGCAAATTAACCCCAAGAAATCCCAGACTTTAGTTGTTGGTGGCAGATATATGCGGAACAAGCTGGACATTACATTGCTGTCTCCACTCTGGTTAAATGGAGTTCAGATAGACTATGTTAAGACGGCTAAAAACCTTGGGGTGATCATGGACTCGAATTTATCGTGGACTGCCCATGTCGCTGAAGTCAGTCGCAAAGTGCACTACACGTTTCACTCCTTAAAATGCCTTCAGAGTTTTTTGCCCTTGAAGACCAAAATTTCTCTTGCCCAAACTCTGATTCAGCCCATCATTGACTACGCTGATGCCTGTTATTTGGATGCCACCGAGGAGCTTTTAAATAAACTTGAGCGTTTGCAAAATATCTGTATTCGTTTTGTTTTCAACCTTAAAAAGTATGATCATGTCTCAGGCTTTTGCAAGGTTCTCAAGTGGCTCCCTATTCGTCTTCGCAGGAACACTCGGATATTATGTCTGCTATTTAACATCCTTTTCAACCCTAAAACTCCCTCTTACCTGCGGGAACGTTTCTCCTACTCTCGTCCTTCTGATGCACCTTGCAGGTCGCATCTTAAGAATCTCCTTAAATCCCCTCCCCACTCCACCGATTTCTATTCCTATTCCTTCACATCGCACGCAGTACGGTTGTGGAATTCACTTCCGCCTGACATCAGGGGCTGACAAACTCTTGCAGTTTTTAAAAGAAGAGTGAAAGAGCACTATCTTTCTATTTCGTCATAATTGCATATTTAAACTAATATGTATTATTTTATTTTAGGTATTATTTAGTATGTATTTGTGTGATATTTATTTTATTATGTGTATGTTTATAATTATAGCAGTGTATATATCTTTAATTATTATTATTTTTTTACACTATTTCATTTTTAACTTTGTATTTTGTGTGTACTAATTTTCCTTTTACTTTTACACACGGTGTCTACTTCTCTTTTTTCTTCAACTTTCCTGTCGCAGGTATGCTGGAAGAGATTTCATTAGAAATAAGCATCACCTTTGTACTATTTTTTTCTGTTTCCTTCCTCTTTTCTTGTATTTACATGTGTGTACATAAATAGTTAAATAAATAAATAAAAAATCTCTCTTCAAAGTAATATTCAGTTTCATTAAATTTATCTGCATGGTTCTCATTTGATTTGACCATTATATTTTTACTGTATAGACTTTAAAAGAGACTTTGACCCCTGCGTTTGTTGCTATGGTCCGGAGCGAGGAGGAGTGGCAGGCGGTCGCCTCCTTCTGCGAATCAGTAATGCTAGCAAAGGAGGAGGCCGACCGCATCAGGCAACGGCGCTGTCGCCGCCGCCGGGATTCCGATCCCGATTTCTGGCCACCGTAGACGCGGGCTTGCGGACGGTGAGCTATGGGTAGCTCGCTGTCCGACCGTCTGGTAACTGTCCGGACCGAACCCAAGTCGTCGACCCGCACGCCTCAAGGAGTAAGTTGTCAGCAACAGCAGGGGCCCAGCTAGATCGAAGCCTACCGGGGCCAGGGTTAGTTTCGAAAGACAACTCGAGCCCCGGTATGAAGGCTTGAAGGAACGGGGTGGGCGCTCCGCGCAAGACTGGAGGTTGTCATTAGATGATTTTCCAACCATAAAAAAACCCCCTGAGTTTGTTTCGGTGTTTCTTCTCAGGGTAGTCAGCTAGGAAACACCGGCCTTATCTAGTTTAACTGACGAAAAAAAAAAAATTACGTGTAAAAGTGTTTTTTAAACCTATTTGCAAAATAAAAATCATTTTTCATTTTAAACGTGGCGAAATTATTACTGATATTGAAATCTACATAATATTATACCCAACGCACATCTTTCTATTTGCATTCAAAAGTTGCTCACATATTTTAAAAATGTGTTTGGTGCGCGTCTGATGCTAGTGAAATTATAATTAAATAAAAAATGTTAATGCAATTAAGAGTGCAGTGTTGCCAGATGTGTGTAAATATTTTACTTTTTACTTCACAGTTAGCATGTAGAGAGAAGTAATAGGGCTGTGTGAATACAGGAATTTAACTACACTAATAAATGGTGAAATTATTTTCAACATTCCTTAATTAGTTTGGTATTAAATAATTTAGCTGATAGTATCTTTTTAGGGTTCCATATCTCAAAAGGAAAAAACGGAACCCATATAGGATCACTTTGCTGTACGTCTGTCTGTCTGTCTGTATCTCAAGACTATTTATCCCGGGAACGCGTAGAGATATCGAGTTGAAATTAAAACCATATACTCAAGTCTGCGGCCCCTTGTTGCTGTGAAAAAATCCGACTTCTGAGTAACGAAAAGAAAAATACAAAAAACAAATACACAGCTTTAGGCATTTTCTACGAGTCAGACCTAATTGTAGGTGGTACAATTTTGATAATTTTTAACAATAAATACAATATTAATCTTTCTAATACCGTAATTAGAGACACAATTAAAATACAATGAGAGTGCGAACGACGTTCGCTGGGGATTTAATGAATATTAATATACTAAGATGGAAACTATAATTATACAAATATACATAAACAGTTCGTACAAACTGGCAATAGGAAAACAGTTTAGCGCTGTGACCATACTACTTCCAACTTCTTACGATATTGTCACTGACAAATTTTATGGCAAATATAAAATAGTAATGAATAGTGGCTACTACGGTAGGCACCAAATAAACGTGGAAGAACTGTCACTTATCCTTCTACATACTGACATTCTTAATTTCAAAAACGGAATTAGACATATAGCTGTCTTGAATCGACCTCATCGTGATCTTTCACCTTTTCTGGAAAGCAGTTCATTGATGGTTTTTCGGGTACCTTCGATATATTGATGAACCCTATTGTGCAACATCTCATTAAAAGCGTATCGTCTGTAGTAGTGTATAAAAATGGTTACTAACGTTCTGTATTGTTTTGTTGTGATTTGTGGTATATTTGTATATTAGTAAAAGGTCAATTTACTTTATTTAAGTTTATTTGGCGCCTTGTATTATAATCACAAAAACAACTAACTCAACAAAAATTCGCAACGCAACACGAAGAGACGGTCGGCAATATTTTTTTCGTCCGTAAATAATATATTATAAGAGATAGCCGGAGAAGCAGCTAGCTTGTTTTAAGGCTGTCTCCGCATAAATCGTCCGTTACCAGTTTAACTGCTTCAACAAATTGCTGTGTCTACAGTTTTCTGAATCCAGTTTTTCAGTGTCCGATTTCTTGAGGATTAATATTTGTTTGTGTTGTGAGTTTAAGTGAGTTTTGTGCGAGAATTATTTATGTTGTGTAGAGGCTTGGGCTTTGTGTTTAATTCTTTTGTAGTTCTGTACCCAAAGGGTAAAAAACGGGACCCTATTGTTAGCAATAGGATCATAGACAGGTCAACAGACGCCTAAGCCTCCGCTGTTAGTCTGTCCGTCGGTCTGCCTGTCAGTCTCTCCGCCCGTTCGTCTGCCTATCTGTCTGTTCGTCCGTCCGTGTGTCAGTCTGTCTGCCAACTGGCTATATCTCATAAATCGTAAGCGGTTAAATATCTCGCAAGATGTATATTTTCATTACCACTACAACAACAAATAAGATAGTTAAAAATTAAAGGACCCCATACAACTTTTTAGTAGACGAATTTGTAGTGTAAGTACTACGGTATAGCTAATATTTTTCTTCTTTCTATTTTTATCACATTACAATCTGAGCCTAAACATTAATACGACAAGCCTGTTGAATATTGACAGGCCTGTTGGTCTAATGGTTAGTGGCCCTGACTGCTATGCCGGAGGTCGTGGGTTCGATCCCCACCCAGGACAAATGTTTATGTGGTGAGCATGATCATTTGTTCTGTGTCTGGGTGTAATTTATCTATAATATGTATGTATTTAGAAATATATAAGTATATTTATCAGTTGTCTAGTACCCATAACACAAGCTCTGCTTAGCTTGGGACTAGACGACGTTGTGTGATAGTTGTGAAAATTTTATATTATTATTATGTTTATTATTTTCCTGCCGCTGTTTCTTACTTTTGAGTCCCAATATTTAAAAAAATGTGCGTTTCAAATATTTTTGTTTTCATTAGAAAGAAAACAGATAATACTTAGTACGTTATCTGAAAAATCTATTATCATATCTATTACCATAATTACAATATGGCACATTATTTCCTGCACAATTACTACAAATAATTACCGAAAACATGTATAGTTACTTCGTCTACTTATCGCTAAACACGCTGTCAACAAAATCGATACAAACTGATTATACCCGACCTAAAATACTCCAATTTCACAAGACTCTGTCATCAAGAATGTACACAAAGGATAATCGTCGCAACTGTACTATAATGATAGTGAAATCGAACAATCGTGTTGAACCACAGAGCAAGGAAGCAACGTACAGTGATCATTTTTTTAGGTGGAGAAATCATCCAATGACATCCCCCGCTCTTGGGCGGATCGGGAGATAACGTCAGACTTTTATTGACTAAAAACCCACTCCTGTTTCTTGGTGGCCGAGTCTTCCTTTCAGAAGCAGACCTTTGGGCCCCAGTAGGCTTCGACCCAACCGTAGAGACCCACCCCTACGGTTGCTGACAACTCCTTGAGGCACGCGTGGTTATCAGACGTTCGCCAACACACACAAAAGTTCGGACACAAGCCCGCATCTACGGTCCATACAAATGGGTGTGTCAATAAGGGTCACCGACAAAACACTTTTCCGCCATTTTTTTTTTTTGTGGTATGTTATCATCAAATTAAGTTCCTTCGCTTTAAGTGGAACGGAGGAAGTATTAGACTTAGACTAAAATCTAGGTACCTGTGTTACCTTGATGGCCTAAGATGGCTTTAGGGCTACCTAAACCACTAGGTCCACTAGGGCCACTTTTTCAGACAATTCCGTAGCCCTAGCAAGCATCAAATCTAATGAGCCTCGTTCGTTATAATTGAGTTACATTGAACAAATTTTTTAAAATTACTTTTATTAAAAATAACTTTTCCTATCTTACAGGGACAAGCAATTTTCGCGATAAACAATACATTAATACCACGTAGCGATAGTTTAGCTTACTGTTCGTGAGAATCTTTCGAAAACTGATCAGCCCCCCTAGCCAAGTTACAACCGTATCGTGTCGAATTCCGTTCTCCAATCGGTAACGCTTCAGTGTCAGCAATTGTTGGAAACGATAAGTGGGTAGCCATGTTGACGCGCCTGAGTTGGCCACTCGTTCTACAATGTAGCGTTTGTTTATCAGAGGATGTAGCGTTAAACATTGTAGAAATTCATTCTATCATTTTGAACGATGTGAACTTGGCTACGAATTTTCTATTCGTTTGTTTCGACCACGTGAATTAACGTTGAGATGATGTCATTCCCATATATTTGATTACTTTTCAACTAGCGTTAACGATTGCAGATTATCAACTTGGCTAGGGGTGAAGTTCTTCTAGATTACACTTAGCAAACATGTACATACGAACTATTTTACCCTACGTCTACTACTTTAGATTCCGTGCTCTGTATGTTAAACAGTTCGTAGGTACACTAAGGTACAGCGCTGCTTGCTTGCCAACACTGTAATTATTTTAAATCAATAACAATTTCGTGTCCGTCACGCAATGGTTGCGTGACGCGAGCTTGAGAACGACGCTATGCTTCGAAGATTTAGCTGAATATTGTAGCGTACTGAGAAATTGAGGTTCTTGATAGCGCTTTTGCTTTTGAAGGTACTTATTGGGTAAGAAATATTTGCCATAACTGTAAAAGGCGATATTATAGGAGAATATCATGATACACTGGAATTTGATACAAATGCAGAAAATTTGTCATTGCGACCGAGGCCGAATTCGCGCGAGTCGTAGGCGAGTGTGTTATGGAACCGAAACGACTTTTTTCAATACACTTACCAAGAAATGAATAAATGGGGGTTGAACGGCGACTCGTGGGGGTCGCACCACGCCGCAGTTTGATACGATAAATATAATAAAATTGTGGCAAGAGACAGCAAGCACACTTTTCTGCACTAGTGCGGAAAACAGTTTATTGCGTGCCTAAAAGCGTTTTCAAATAAGTGTATTGGAAAAACTATTTTATTTTCAGTTGGTACTGCTATCGTTTTAGCAGTCAAGCTATAACGTGATGAACTCATCGTAAATTCCTTTTGTGACATTTTTCGACATACCCGCGCAGTCTGTTATGATTGCGAGTTTATTTATTCATAAAATTAAATATTTTGTTATTGTTTGTTTACAAAGGCTTATTTTAGTTGGATGGGTAGAAAATGATTTATTATATACGAACATTTATGCAGAGCTCAATTACAAAGCCAATTTATTTTTACTAAAGGCAATACCTACCAAACAATTAAAATACTGAACACTGATGTATGAATAACAAATAAATTATTGCCATTTTTGATAATATGGCAATAAGTAATTTAATAGTATATTCCATTTATTTATTCCTTAATTTACTAGTGCGCCTCACCATCAACGATTGCATCACTGCTTACCATCAGGTGGGATCGCAGTCAAGTACTGGTTTATAGCATATTAAAGCTGTTGGTGGCACGTGTTATTGGGTCGTTCAGTTCCCTTCAAAATGGTTGAGCTGAGTGGGGCTGATGCACGCGTCATGCTCGTGAACGGGTGCCGTCAGATGGGACTGGTCATCTCTTAGCTGCCAGTGGCTTAATTCAGTTTCTATCTTTTAATTATTTTACATTTTTATTTCACTATCGACATTGTGCTCACATGATAGAAGCAACAAGTAATATGTAATCAAGCATTATATGTAACACATAATATGATTTAAAAGAGTGTCCATGGAGTTTCTTGCACGTTCTTCTCCATAGAGATCTACTCTTTGGAACGTGCAATTTAGCTTCACTTTTCTTGGACTGACCGACATTTGACTATTCAAAAGTGCCTGTAAATGGTCTATTTGAAATAAATGCTTTGATTTTGATTTTGATTTTGAAAAAAGAAAAATATTTCAAGTTTAAAAAATAGTACGCATCCCACCGGTGGCATCGGGAACAGGGTCATAGTATTATAACAATTATGTCCATAATTTTTAGAACACAACACGCCTACGTGACAAACTAGCCAATGCTCCTTAATCAAACTGCCCTATTTTAAATCGACTTCAACCAGACGTGATCTAAATACCTTTTTTTTTTTTTTTTTATGGTGGGAAAAAATCATGCATTGACATCCCCCGCCCTTGGGCGGAGCGGGAGATAGTGTCAGACTCTTACTGACTAAAAGACCCACCCCGTTCCTTCTAGCCTTCATACCGGGGCTCGAGCGCCCTTTCGGATAACCCCCTTAAGAACATCAAGTTATATATCTTCATGACAAAATGTTATAATAAATTACTGTTAAACACAGAACGAGGACACGACTCAGTGGCCGCTCCTAGATGGCATTGTCAACAATCGTTAAGCCACCCCAAGCAGCATATATTATATAGCTGTATAGTCACTGTACTACAGAATATATTTCCTCCTGCCTTCCCGGTGGCAGGGTAGGTGCCAAGCCCGCTCTTATTTTACCAATGTACCTTCTGATATAGTAGAGGGACACGCGTTGAAGCGTTCCTTTGGACAGGATATTTGCAGGTAGACATCAAGACATGAGGATTCATTGGCCGCTTCCCGGATGGCACCATCATGCGGACTGGCTTTTGATCCGGATATATCCGAAATAGAACTATAACATGTGGGTAAACGGGGAGGTTTTCTGTCATGGCACCACTTAAAAACTTCAGTGAGTTTTTTTCTGTACTAGGGTTGTATATCCGGATATACAGCCCTAGTACAGAAAGAATACAATGAATTATACTTAAAGCACATAGAATTATAACAGCTGTCTAACGTACATAATCTAATCTAATTTTATAATTCTAAATTCGATTTTGAATTAATTTTTCCATTTTTATTATTGGTATTCCAGCTGCATCTGGTTAACCTTTTGAATGTCTTAAGTTACACAGTTCGACATAAGCCATTGTCTTTCTATTGTGTCTCTAATTACGGCATTCGAAGAGTTAAAGTCGAAATAGACACCAAAACAGTTAGAAAAAGGTTAGACAGATTCAGTGTAACGGAAAGCGGTATTCATATTTTAAGCACTGCTTATTGCACTTCGAGTTATCTTTAAGAAAATCAAAATCATTTAAAAATATCGCGCTGTAATTGACTGGCTGTATAGAAAGTTGGAACATGGTTCAATAGAAATGTGAACTGTGACTGTGAACTAGTTTTTTTTTTTTAAACTCCTTGTCTGTGGCGTGGACCCGCTCCGGCTCCCTTTAAAAATGTCCGTCTGTGTATGTGTGTGCATACATCAAAATATATGAGATAGAGAGAGAGAGAGAGAGAGAGAGAGCAAGGCCCATTCCTTTTTCTAGAGAGGAGGCCAGCATCCTAGCAGTGAGAATATTAAAAATATACCCTCTATATATTAATTTTGATTAATTAATCGTGGCTTCTAGAAAGAAACAGGAGGAGGAGAAACAACAAAAAGGTTGATTATGCTATAATAACAAGTTTAAGACTTACGTACTCGTACAATAAAAAATAAACAATTTTGTTTGCTAAACTTAAATAAAGTCTTGACAGCTCAGAATCGTTCTGTGATCTGTGCTCTTAAAACTTCCTATCAATGACACCGAGGAGAAGTTTGGTGTATTGAGTACCTATAAGACGTTAATACAGTGATTAGAGCAAGTTGGTGATACAGCATGTAGATGAAACCAAGCTGTCATTTATCGGAGCTCAGAGATTCAGTGAACCCTAACCTTGCTCACATTAGGGATTGAATTACTCTGTATTGTGGGTGCGTTGCATGTGAGCTCACATACAATGAAAAAAAAAATCGTTGGAAGAACATAAACATCAAAAAACTTGCGTAAATCGTAAACAAGTGCTGGCTTCTAACTAAAAGCATTCTAGACGTTAGTTACTGGTCTAGGCACTACAACTAATTTTTCATCTTTAAAATAATTTAAGATATTTATTAGTTCTTTCTCCTAGCGGATATCTTTATTCTTTAATCAATCAAGCTGGGAAAGTAAGCATAGCTCTCATTGCCCTTGGACTACCTTTAAGATTTCTGACGAGGCCCATTGTGAGCGATCATGTTTCAGAGCCTTATGTCATCACTGATAGTGAGAGTCACTGAATCTGATGGATGCCAGTCACACAGGACCGGTCATAGTAGCAGTTAAAATGATAATGATATTTATTTTAAGACGACATAAACCGCTAAAAATTAATTAAAAGAAAATTAAGTGGTTTATATCAGTATAATCGATCTTGAACAAAAAATTAAGCGTTTTTTTAATGATAATAAGCCAGCACTTGACTACGATCCCATCTGATGGTAAGCAGGTTAGCAGTGATCCATCCGTTGATGCTAAAGCGCACTAGTTTATTAAGAGCCTATTCACTCTAGCTAGCCTTGAAGACACATAAATTATAATCAGAAGGGAAGGCCGCTGTAGGCAAATTGTTTATATTAAAATATATTAGTGTGATGAAGATTTTCATTTGCAATCACCTCAACTACACTGTCTAATACGGAACCGTATTTATGACAGTCGTATCGCTCATCCCTCCTTCCTCCTTGCGTCGTTTGTCAATGCTGAGGGTCGTGACCTTGATGAATAACTATCTTGTGGACTATATTTTGCCATGTTGTCCAATATTGGGCGATGTGGAGGGCGTCGCAGACTGTAGTGTCTAGTGTAACACAGATTTGGTCTGACGAACGTGTCTGACTCCTGCCCCGGGATTATTTTCCATCTACTTTTTCTGTAAACAGCAACTTTTGCAGGTTTTCACCTCATTTTCTGGTTATGTGGCCAAAGAAATCAAAGATTTTTGTTTGGTATATGGTGGTAAGTCATTTTTTTATGTGTGTAAATCATCTAATGACATCTCCCGCCCTTGGGCGGAGCGAGAGGGCGTGTTAGATTTTACTGACTAAAAAACCATTTCTGTTCCTTCTTTGCCATTGTTCCAGGGCCCCGGGGATCTCTTTTGCATCACCCATGGCCTCAATAGGCTTCGACCCTGCTGGGTCCCTGCGGTTGCTAACAACTCCTTGAGGCGCGCGTGGAACACTACGCGGCGTCGATGACTTGGGCTCGGTCCGGACGGTTACCAAACGGTCGGACGGCGAGCTACCTATTGCGCACTGTCCGCAAGCCCGCACCTACGGTGGCTGGAAATCAGTATCAGAATCTCGGCGGCTGGAGCGCGAAAGCCATCGCCTGGCGCGTTCTGCCGCCTCCTTTTCTAGCATTACTGCTTCGCAGAAGGAGGCGACCACCTGCCACTCTACCTCGCTGCGGAATGGTGGTGAGTCATAAGGGTGACTTGAGTTCAGCTATTTTTTTTTTTTTATTGATAGGCTCGCGTTTGACCACCATCTCACCTGACGGTAAGCGATGATGTGGTCGACGATGGAGCACGCTTGCCTAGAAGCAACCTGTTCACACTTGACCCCTAAGTTGTAGCTATAGGAAACACAGACTCCGGCAGAGAATTCCACTCCTTGGCTGTACGCACAATAAATGAAGTCGTTGGTAGTATCGCTCATAAGTAGTACCAAAATAGAACCCGGCCTCTTTGATAGGCTAGTTTGTAATACAGTCTATCGATTTTCAATTACTCCCCAATTATGAAGGCCTTTTATCGTGTGATTTGTGTTTCCTTATTTCACTGTAATTTATGAAACTCCAATTTCGGAAGTCATTTTCTGATAAAGACTTTCGACTTTGCTAGTTCATTTTCTTAACATTTTTATTAGTTAGTTGTTTTTTTAGACCTAAAAGCCTGTCCAGACAAGGCAAATTACGCGCGAGACCACTCGCGCATCTCAATTTCTGTTGCTTCCACGCGTTTTACACGCGTTTCTTCGCTGAGAGGGATCCAATCAGACAAACATGGACTCGGAAACAGCGGTTGTGTTGTGGCTTGCATATTGTTGATGGAAACATCGTAAACGAAGGAAACGTCGAAAATACAGAATAACGCATAGTATGTTTATGTCTATAACATAATATCCAAAGCTCTCTGAGCTTGGTAAAAAGTTTTTCAAATACTTTCAGATGTCAGTAACATCGTTCGAAATTATCGCGGTCCATTTCATTCTGGACGCAGCAAAGGCGCCTGAGTATCAAGACTCCCGCGGCGCTCGCGCGTAGAATGCGCGACTCGAGAGTCCCGCTCACTGCACACGTTTTACGTGCGAGTGAGGAAACGCGCGTAGGCATCTGAACGGGATATATGTAGCACTAGTATCTCGGGTACGCGCGAGTGTCAACGCGCGAGTGGACTCGTGCACAAACGTTATCTGGACAAGCTCTTACACATTGAAATTGTATGTAGATATAGAGATTTTAAATGTATAAATATTTAGGATTGTTTTCTGCCAGCGACGTCGCCTGCATAAATTATCCTAAAAGCAAATAGTGCTGGGATAAAAATGTATGTGCTAGTCCAGGACATGGTCTACTAGTGTGCCAAATTTATCCAAATTCGTTCAGGCGTTCGAGCGTGAAGAAGTAACAAACATACACATACATACTTCGACCTTTATATTATCAGTGTAACGGTAAGCTACGCAGGTTCATAGATTACTATTTATATTGTAGCATTTGGGTACCAAATTAACCGGTTTACAATACTTATAAATATTGTTATTTAGAGATATTGTTGAATCAATCTAATTTTTAATAAAGAAAAAGATAAACATGTAATCATTTAAGTATGAGTAACGATGGAGTATCTTGCCGGTTCTTCTCCATAGGAAACGACCAATCGGAATCGTGTGCTTGCTTCTGACGTTTCATAAATGACCATGAAACCTTTTGTTAAGTAAAATGATTTTGAATTTGAATTTGAGTACCTGAAACAAAACACTAGCAAAAAACGTCACACTGTCTAGATTGATTTTTCCCAGGAGTATGCGGGCTCTTGGGTTCATTTTCTTATTTCACGCGGGTGAAGTCGCTGGTACAACTTAGTACTTACGTAATAGTAACAACGACTCTTTTTAACCTATTGACTTTATTTAAATACTGTAAAAGTACTGAAAGGAGTTTAATTATACCTTCGCGCGGTCTGCTATTAAGTCGTAAATATCTTCATAATTGCCTCACAGGCGTGTCTCTAACTACGATACAGAAATAGCTAACGGTCTCATTAAAATATTCTTTGTTTATTAACTTGTAGAGCTACACTTGCTTCGTGTATTACATTAAACAAGTATAGTGACGGAAAGACATTGCCCTTGTTTGGACCATATACAATTACAACTTAGGGGTCTTTAAATCAAGAGATTACTTGTAGACAAGCGTGCTCCATCGTCGATCATATCATCGCTTACCATCAGGTAGGATGGTGGTCAAACGCGGACCTACCAATAATAAATAAATAAAAAAACCGGCCAAGAGCGTGTCGGGCCACGCTCAGTGTAGGGTTCCGTAGTTTCCCGTCCGTCATAATAAGTGTACCCACTTATAAGTTTAAAAAAATGCTTGCATATACGATTATACTATAAACTTAGTCCAGAAATTAATTTGTACAACCTTTTTGTCTTTTTTGTACAAAAACTGTTCTTTCCATCAAGTTCAAAATAATTTTCCTAGTCCTTATAAAGTTCTACTTCTCAGATTTATTTCAATTTTTTTAAACTCTTGGTTCAAAAGTTAGAGGGGGTCACATTGTTTTTTACTTTTGGAGCGATTATTTCCGATATTATTGACATTATCAAAAAATGATCTCAGTAAACCCCTATTCATTTTTAAATACCTATCCAACAGTATATCAAACGTTAGGGTTGAAGTTAAAAAAAAAATCACTTCCCGCTTTACATATAGGGGGGCTACCCTAATAAAACATTTTTTTCCATTTTTTATTTTACCACTTTGTCGGCGTGATTGATATACATATTGGTACCAAATTTCAGCTTTCTAGTGCTAACGGTCACAGAGATTAAGCGAGGACAGACAGACATGGCGAAACTATAAGGGTTCCTAGTTGACTACGGAACCCTAAAAAAGAGAGATTTTCCAATAAGTATTGAAAAACACCGTTTGATATAAGTGATATTTATTATTGCTCTCTTGACTCCTTAACGGCCTTGCTTGGGCTTGGGCGTTTATTCCGCTTTAGTTACTTTTGTCAGATGTGTCGGCCACATCATCACTTACCATCAGGTGACATAGTGGTCAAACGCAAGCCTATCAATAATAATAATAATAATAAAAAAAGATGTTGATAAGAGGATAATTTTCCAACAAGTGTTGAAAAAGGTCATTTATAGACGTAGGCAATTGTTATTGCTGTCTCTTGGTTTCATAATAGGCTTGCCTTCGTCTTGGACGTGTATTCCACCTTAGTTGCAATGACAAAGTTTTCCCAGTTGCATCAAAATGTACCTACTATTTCAAAAATTACTTCCCGGATAAGTTTTATACTAGTAACATAACAAAAATAGCTATTTCGTTCAGATAAGGTTGAAAGTGGTGTAAAGAATTATTCCCTAACATTTTAAGTAGTAGTATATTTCTTTCATCACACAATCGATCATACCTGATAAGATCTTGATGACTGCGTCCAAACAACTGTAAACCTTAGTAATACAAGAGAAGGTTCAAAATGGATTGATTTATTGAGGAGTTTCTTTGTAAACACTTAAAACTTATTTTGGTCAAAAAGTAGTATGCGGCCTTGTAAGTACCTATATAAATATTTGAAACGTAATATTTAGTTTACACCATCTATTTTTAGAAAGGTTATCGGATTTAACGAGTGCTTTACCAACAAATAATTATTCAATGTTTGCAAGTCAAAGTCAAAGTCAACTTTCTAAAAGACAAAAGACTTTTCTTTAAAGACAAAACTAAAGTTTAAGTATTAGATAGTAAAATAAACATAGCAAAATCAACATTATAATGTTCCCACGGCTGGGACTCAGGTCTCATCTCTGGGAGAGGGTACGAGTTGTAATCCACCACACAGGCCCAGTGTGTGTTGGTGCAAAGACTAGTGCTTGACTGCAATCCCACCTGATGGTAAGCAGTGATGCAATCGTTGATGGTGAAGTGCACTAGTCTATTAAGAGTCTCTTTACTGTAGCTTTGATGTCATCTAAATTGTAATCGGACGAGAAGACCGCAGCAAGCAAATTGTTCCAGTCATTTGATGTACACGGTATAAACGATGACGCGAAACGCTTAGACCGGACCGTGGAGGTGTCAACAATGTAAGAGTAAAAACTAATAATATTCCACAATTTTCATGCAATGCCTTGTAGTCCCAAATTAAACACAGCTTGTGCTAGACAACTGATAGACATACTTATATATTTTTAGACACATCCATTTTAGATAAATTACACCCAGACACAAAACAAAATGATCGTCGATCTCACAAATATTTGTCTTGGGTGGGAATTGAACCCAAGACCTCCGACAGTCAGGGCACTGCCACTGGACTAACATGTCAGTTGCAACACTCACCGTACGTCGGTTTGTCCGATGGAAGAATGATGATGGCGAAATCGTGTCATGTTTAGTGAGGAAATCCAGTCTATACATACTCACTAACGATCTGGTAAATCTTCCTTTCTGAAAAAAATCCTTGGCCCCAGTAGGCTTCGACCCTACTGGGCCCCTACAATTTGCTGACAACTTCTTGCGGTGCGCGTGGAACAATAAGCACCGTCGACGTTTTGGGCTCGGTCCGAACGGTTGCCGGACGGTCGGACGGCGAGCTACCCATTGCTCACCGTCCGCAAGCCCGCACCTGAGGTGGCCAGAAATCGGGATCAGAATCCCGGCGGCGGTTGGGGCGTGAGCACCATAGATTCACGCGTGCAGCTTCCTCCTTTGCTAGCATTACTGCTTCGCAGAAGAAAGCGACCGCATGCCGCTCCTTGCTCCGGACTATGACCTGTACCACGGCTTTCTTCTACTCGATGTTTCATTACGTTTTTCTAACATTAACAGACAATATCCATACATTGAAGAAAACAGGACTCATTTTCGAACCTTAAGAAATGCGAAACCATTAATGTTTCGAAACATTGATTTACTGCCTTTTTTTAGTTCTCATAAACTTCGTCACTACAATATTTTGACAGGCCTGTTGGTCTAGTGGTTAGTGACCCTCACTGCTATGCCGGAGGTTGTGGGTTCGATTCCCACACAGGACAAATGTTTGTGTGATGAGCACGATTCATTTGTTCTGTGTCTGGGTGTAATTTATCTATAATATGTATGTATTTAGAAATATATAAGTATGTTTATCAGTTGTCTAGTACCCATAACACAAGCTCTGCTTAGCTTGGGACTAGACGGCGTTGTGTGATAGTTGTGGAATATTATATTATAATATATTTATATTAATATAATTGAACACCATTCTTTCGAATTAATTAGAACAGTAGTGTGGAAAATTAATTAATTACAGATTATGGATTATCATTATCTCTATTACGAATTCATCTACCCTGCGTTGAGCGCAGCAGTAATGCTAGTGAAGGAAACGGCCGCAAGAGTGTGCATCCTCACGATTCTAGCCACCGTAACCGCGGGCTTGCCGACGACGAGTGATGGGTAGTTCACCGTCCACTCGTCCTAAAACGACCGAGCTCGAGACGTCGATGGCACGTAGCCTACGCGTGCCTCAAAGAGATGTCAGCAAACTGGAGGGGCCCAGCAGTGCCGATACAACCGACACTAAGCAGAACACAGGTCACGACAGGTCATAGCAGGTGTTAGGCGCCTGCAAACTGCTGGGAGCAAGAGCAAAACAACCCCTCAGTCACCTGGATGGCCCGGTGACCTTGTATTTTTGCTGATATAAATTTGTGATTTTTCATAATACAGTATTGAAATTGTGTACAAAGATTCTTTACATAAAATACTAGTACAGGTGTTTCGGGTTTTGCATATACGAATAATAAGGTTGTATAAAGAAACTATTGCAAATTATGAACTACTAGCTATAGCCCGCGGCTTCGCCCGCCTCTTTCTCCACCTTTTCTCACTTTTTTTTTTTTAATAGCCTTTGTGATGAACAAAGGGTCACAACTATCTCTATACCAAAATTCATCAAAATCGGTTTTGCCATTTAGGCGTGAAGACGTAACAAACAAAGAAATAAACAAACTCACTTTCGCTTTTATAATATTAGTAAGGATTTCACACGAAGTGACGGCGGCGTCGTGTTTCTCTACGAGGTCGGTATCCTTCCACGAAATCGTCGATACACGACACCCTTCAGTCAAAAATCTCCTATGACACAAGTACTCCCCGAAGCAGAGCACTACCAACACTCCTGTTTTAAACTCAATCAAGTTTCACCTGCATTGGCAACAATGCAAATATTTATAAAAACCACCTTCTAAAAGGTAAATTCTTATCTAGCAGTTAATGTGCTATCAAAATTAACGAATGAAACTGTACAAAGTAACTAGTGCATGCCTCGCGTGACCGCACACCGTTCTCTTGTAGATTCCAATCACAAAATGAGATGTAACTTATTTGCTAGTTTTGATAAAAAGCGAAAATACTGCCTGAAGAATTTTAGATCGCTTAATCAAATCGTGAGTCGTAAACGATTCGGGGGCACACGCGATGGAGATAAGATTTTTTGGAACTGACGTTTTATAGTTGAAATTGTGTGAGCTATTTACATTGTGGAAACTTAATAAGTTTCCTCTTGAACATTAGCAAAAGGAAGGTTTTTCTCCTTCAAAGCGGTTCTTCAATGCTGAAATGTAATCACGATCGGGAGTTGGTTTGTAGAACGCACGAAGACATATGGGTCAATATCATAAAGCACTGACCTGCTCAATGAGTCGAGCGTGTTGGTATGTGGAATGCACGAAGACTTAAGGGTCATGTCATCAAGCACGGACCTGCTCAATGGACCGAGCGTGTTGGTTTGTAGAATGCACGAAGACATATGGGTCAGTATCATCAAGCACGGACCTGCTCAATGGACCGATGTGTTGGTTTGTAGAATGCACGAAGACAAATGGGCCAGTATAGTCAAACAGGGGTCATCAGAAGACGAGTATCCACACTGAAGAACGCCTAAAAAACGCTAACGTGATAACTTAGAGGCTCGCTCACGCTTCCATATTGGCGTTGAAGAGGGAAAACACTAAATGGAAATTGCGAAAACAAAGTATTATTTTTTTAACAAAACTGTTTTCAGATTTATTCCTATGTCTGTGCTATAAGTCCTTACTTTTACCAAATTTCAGGATTCTAGGTTAACGGGTACCCTATGAATTTTGATTCCTTTCAGAGTGTTGAAACACAAATTTTTTGTGACATAAACGGCCGTACCTTTCTTTATCGTTAACTTAGAAGTTTAATTTTTTTACAGCTTTAAAGTCTCAACCATGTCCTCAGGTCTGCATCTGAGGACATGGTTTTAATTTTAACTCGATACCTTCACGCGTTCTTGAGATAAAGGGTCTTGGCTGACAGACGAACGGACAGACAACTAAGTGATCCTATAAAGATTTTGTTTTCTTCCTTTTGAAGTACGGAACCCTAAAAATAACAAATCTGGCTTCCAGTATTTGAACACCAATTTTTGCCCTGCACAGAATGATAAGCAACAAAAAAATATCTATCCATATGTTTCTTCCAGTTGATATCCACGAAATATACATATTTCATAGTAGACTTATTTTACGACTAACTTAATAAACCTAGTTTCGATCTATCATTCTTATCAATAATTTTCACGCCATGTCAGTTCACCTTTCCATTTCATTAGAGGCCATGTCTTTGTAGAAACATAAAGATAAGTAAATCAAGCTTTCACAACTTGTTTTTCCTACGGCTTCGCTCCTGAGGCCTATGTAACGGATACTGTGCGATTTTCCGGGAAACTCAAGCGCGTAGGTTTAGTAATCAGATCAGCACGTGCTACTAGAGGGATATTGGCCTTTGCTTATTTGATTGGTATCTACTACAACGGTGACTCGTCAATGATTTGTTTAACCACATTTCACCATATGTCTTGTTCGGGTGCCGTCGGTAACCTTCGTCAGGTGTCGGGCATTCGCGGACTACGGCGCGGGCTGCTGCGCGGGCGTACAAGAGCGGCCGTGGTATCTCACTTGATGGTAAACGGCGATATGGCCGACAATATAAATGTAATATGAATAGTTATATTTTATAGATATATATATTATTGTCCCTTTTGTGTTTCATTCACTGGTTTTGATATATTTATATATTAAATATTACATGATTTAATTTAGATAATCTTCTATACTTATAATAAAACTGTAAAGATGTCAATTCTGTACATTGAATATATATTCAAAATTAATATTAGAGGATGATTGGTGATAGATACTGATGCCAAAAATGCAATCAGTAAATTTTTTGTCTGTCTGTCTGTCTGTCTGTCTGTATGTGCACGCATGGGTCAAAAACTACTGAAGGGATTTTAACCAAACTTGGTACGATTATGGTCCATACTCCTGGGCAGGTTATAGGCTATATAACATAACGCTAAGATATAAAGGAGCTGAAAAGGGACGATAAATTTGAAGCAAGTCGGATGAAAATGCGCTTTCGAGCTCTTATCCTCGCATACGTTGATCATACACCAAAAGTATGTTTTACAAAGATGATGGTCTTTAATAGATCTACAAAAAAGTCCTCAATAGTATATAACTATCTTTTATAAATTAGCCAGAATAACGTGTTTAATCGTTAGGCATTTTCTTTCAATAATAAAATCGTACATATAATAAAATCGTAGAAAAGTCAAAACTGTAGATTGAATATTTTTTTAAAAGAATTCTTGGGGCGTGATCTACAATCGATATCGAAGCCAAAAATATAGTTTTTAGAATTTTTGTCTGTTTGTCTGTATGTATGTCTGGGCTAAACTCAAAAAGTACTGCACGAATTTACTTCAAATTTTGCATGAATATTACTAAGAGGTCGGGACAACATATAGGTTACATATTATCACGGTATCACGTACGGGGAAGGAGCTGTGTATCTTTATTTTTCTTACGTATTCTGTGACAGCGTGTAATTTAACGACGCATATTTAAATGTCGTTTTTGAGTAAGCCTTACTATATTCTAGCTTTACACTATAAAAACTACGCTATTTAAGTAACTTGGGAAGAGAAACATAGTTTAATTAATGTTAGTAGTATAAAGACAATTTTGAAGCAGCGCCATCTATGAGATTTCATAAAAATCAAATCAAGTTACATGTTAACAGTTTTTGGAAATTAATAATTTAAATTTAATCATGTTGGCGAGGTTAGGAGTTAGTTATTCTTAAAATTCATAGATGGTAATGTGCATTTTCTTCATATTATAGTTCGTTTTGACAAATTCAAGTTCCAACAAAACCCTCAAAATCTTGAGCATAGTTGAGGAAGACAATTATAAAAAAATGCGGTGTAAAGTATTACATGGTGGCATTTTTCAGGCTCTGTGAAGTCGACCAGTTTGCGAGATCCCTTACGTATGACGAGGTGCCTTCAACCGACGTGTATTTAACCGACGTCGACGAGGAGGTGCTGTGAAGGTTTTCCGGGAATTTTCAAGGACACCGCATTAGGTAGGGTTTATACCGTGCATCCGAATAATGGTGAATGCTATTTTCTGCGGTTGTTACTTCACACTGTCCGAGGCCCAACGTCTTTCGCCTTTCTGAGGACATTTGATGGCGTGGAGTATCCCACTTACCGCGCAGCCTTTTGCCTAATTAGGATGACACCCTCGCGGAGGCAAGCGTCAGTGACAGTCCCAGCCGCATGCGTCATCTATTTGCCGTCATTTTGGTGTTTTGTCGAGTCGCGAACCCAGTAGCTTTGTGGAAAAAGTATCGCCATCATCTGTCTGAAGATTTTCTACGAGCTTTGAGGTGTGCTACTGGAGACGAAGTCAAAGTAACTGATGAACGCGTGCTGAACACCTGTTTCAGTTCACTTCAAGATGTGGTCATTTCTATCGGCGGCAATCCACTGATCGAATATGGATTACCAGCTTCCCAATCATAACCGCATCAAGACCGTGGAAATTGGGAGTATAACGCTAAGACAAATTACGATCCGGGCGAAATTACCACCATACGAAATGACCATGGCGCTTTGTTCTCTTTAGAGCAAAAACAAATTTATGGCACCGTCTTTGAAAGCGTTGGGCAAAACCAGGGTAAAATGTTTTTCTTGGATGCTCCTGGTGGAACAGGAAAAACATTTGTTATCACTGGCATACTTGCAGAGGTCAGGAGGCAAGGCAAAATTGCTACTGCTGTGGCGTCGTTGGGAATCGCTGCCTCACTGCTTCCGGGTGGCAAGACAGCACATGCCATGTTTAAAATTCCCATCGATTTAGAGAGCGCCGAAACGCCTTTTTGTGGTGTGTCACGTAACAGCGATAAGGGACACGTGCTCAAAGATTGCTCTCTGATCGTATGGGATGAGTGTACGATGGCCAATAGGCAGTTAAGGTCGTGGATAGAAACCTCCAGGACATCCGCAGGAACGAACATTTGATGGGTGGTGTCACAGTTCTGGTTAGGTTAGGTTAGTTGGCGATTTCCGGCAAACACTTCCCGTAATGACGCCGGGATCGAGGGCTGACGAGGTGAATGCTTCGTTGAAACGATCTTCGTTGTGTTCATGAGTTCGTACGCTGACCATTAATATGAGAGCTCTACTCGGCGGCAATGCACGTGCTCAAGAATTCTCCGATGTCCTTCTTAGTCTTGGCGAAGGCACTCTACGAGAAGAGAGAGGTGGACAGGTGGTGCTTGCAGAGTCTCTCGGTAGAGTGGTTCCAGCTTAGAAGAACTCATTCGCTGTGTGTACGGGGACATCAGTCGTATACCGCACCAGCAGAATTATTGGGTGTGTGAGTGGGCCATTTTGACGTCCAAAATTGATCAGGATGCAGCAATTAACGAATGCATTCTCTCGGAAATTGAGAGGAATGAAGTGAATATAAACAGAAGAAGATAAACACTGTTTTCGAGCAAGATGACGCCACACATTATCCCGTGGAATTTCTGAACTCCCTGTCAGCAAGTGTACTTCCGGCGCATACCATCAAGCTGAAAGTTGGTGTCCCGATTATGCTTCTTTGGAACCTGTCTCCTCCGAAGTTGTGTAACGGGACCCGCCTTAAAGTCATCTCGCTCCACAGATACACCATTGAGGCGGAAATTCTTACGGGTTGTGGCGTCGGCGAGGCAGTATTTATACCACACATTCCCCTCATACCTCATAACTTCCCGTTCCAGTTCAAGCGCGTACAGTTCCCCGTGAGTGTTTGCCTCGCGATGACCATCAACAAGTCGCAAGGGCAGACACTGAGGGCAGCGGGTGTCGACCTCAGGACGAGTTGCTTCTCACACGGGCAACTGTACGTTGCTTGCTCTCGCGTCACCGGTCCTGACTCCCTTTACATTTTGGCTCCTGACAGTATAATTACCAACGGAAGGGAAGTGTTGTAAGGTATGATACCTTTGTACGTATTTTTACTCTTTTGTGTCCTGGAATGTATTCCTGCATTATTTTTTCTAATTCCTTCAGTCACATCTTATGACTGAACTCAGCAGGATTCCCATATAACTCTTTTCACTTGCTTCGTTTGCAAAAAAAAACATATTTTAATGCTATTTTAAAAGTTGTTTTCTTATAATGCTATAGCGGCACTGGCACCTTAGGTATTTTTGGTGCTGTAGAGCCTTTACGCAGACGACGTCGCGGGCAGCAGCTAGTAATATAATAAAGTATATTTTTAATTTTCTGACTCATTTGTAAACACTGTCTACATCTCTCATCCAACTTTCCTGTCACAGGACTGCTGGAAGAAATTTCATTTGAAATGAGCAGTATCTTGGTACTCTTCTATCTGTATTTGTTCATTTAATTTTTTAAGTGTTTGTGAGTGTACATAAATAAATAAATAAATGCTTGTCTATAAGTAACGCTCTTGTATTAAAGATCCCTAGGTTTCAGCTATCAGGACACAGACTCTGGCAGGGAATTCCACTTCATAGTCGAACGCACAATGAACCCACAACCCAGGTGCTGCCACTGTGTGAAACGCCCGGAGGACATAGTGGAGCACACAGTCGAGGTATGCTTGGGCGAAGCATCGCTGTGCTCTCGTGTGGGCAATCGGCGGCGGAGACCTCACGCGCCGGGCCTTGTTTCAGGCCATGGTCAAGAGCGTGAAGAAGTGGCAGGCGGTCGCCTTCTTCTGCTAAGCAGTAATGCTAGCAAAGGAGGAGGCCGACCGCATCAGGCAACGGCGCTCTCGCCGCCACCGGGGTTTCGATTCCGATTTCCGGCCACCGTAGACAAGGGGTTGCGGACAGCGAGCAATGGGTAGCTTGTTGTCCGACCGTCCGGTAACTATCCAGGCCTAGCCTAAGTCGTTGACGGCGTGCACTGTTCCCGCGCGCCTAAAGGAATTGTCAGCAACAGCAGGGTCGAAGTCAGCTGGGTTGAAGCCTACTGGGGCTAGGGTTAGTTTCGAAAGAGTAGCTCAGCCCCGGTATGAAGGCATGAAGGAACGGAGTGGGTTTTTAGTCAGTAAGAGTCTGACACTATCTCCCGCTCCGCTCAAGAGCTTGTCATTAGATGATTTTCCCACCATAAAAAACCCACAACCCAATAACTACCACTTCCTACATAAAAAACTTCCAAAAGTTAACTTTTACAAACAAACTGATAATTTTACCTTTTTATAATATAAGGTAAGATGACGAAACAGGTCGAAACAGGTCCAATTTGTGTCGATAAATTCTGGAATTCTCTGAGGCAATAACAAACAATATCGTTTCCAATATGCCGCCTGCGATAGCTTCGCGTGAGCTTATGTACTGTAGGGTGGCATAGCGATGGATGAGAAGGAATGGGATTTTATTTTGAAAATATTTTTATCTTTACGTCTATACTAATAGCCTGTCTATTTCTAGAATATTTTTGTTTGTAATTAACCTTTCAAATATCGTAATTAGAGACACAATAAAAAGATAATGAGAGAGCAAAAGCCGGCTTTCAATTGGTGTTTAATGAATTAATAAACACAAAAACTGAACAGATTTTAAAATTCTTTTATTGGTAGGTACTTTTTAACTTTTTTAACGTATTCTTTTCTTCTTTTTTGTTTTTAAAATTTTTAATTGTGTTCATGTGGGCAGTGACAGAAACCAATAATAAATAAGTCACAGAGGCAAATACAAATCATAGCTCTCTCATTGACTGGGTCTCATCGAACTTTTTTGGTAGTGGTCGCCAATGTTGCTCTGGTTTTCAGGAGTTGCAGTGGTTAGGTTGCATCCGTGTTCCTTTTCTTACAGGCAAAAAAAAACTTGCTTTTGCCGTTTGTAGTTAGATAATTTTCCTTGTTTATTCTCTTGAACAAAAATGATTAAATTTTAAAATTTTACCTCACCGTTGCTGAATACAGGCATGATATTATTTTACGTATTTTGTTATTTTTATCCAATTTTTTCTTCGTTTTGTTTGATACTCTACCATAAATAAACAAAACTATGTCTGTATATACAAAGTCTAAAATCCCTATTACTTTATTACTACAAAACATTGCTATCATACAAACTTCCTTACAAAAATATTGTTTTATCTCCGTCGACACGACGCCAGCGCTCATCCTCGGTACACAAGAATATGTTTTCCAATTCAATACGCCCGCTCAATGTACTCTGTATACGTAATATTTTGTGGGTTAACCCAGAACAAAGGGAATCCCTTCAATCCATTGCTGTGTACCGGTATGCTAAAGTTACCATGTTATAAGATGATATCCACAGACCATCGGTAAAATCTACAAGTCCGTTATAAAGCCTGCCATACCACCGTACCTACTGTATAAATCTGAATGTTAGGCGGTGATAAAGATGGAAGAAAAAGATTGCATGTGGTGGAGATGAGAATGTTGAGATAGATGTGTGGTGTGACGAGAATATATGTGAGCCGCCAGTACTACTAGAGTACGCCAGTGACTGAAAAGTTGAAAGGGAGGAAAGGGAATCGTTTATTTTGGTACAGACAAGTGACGAGTAGAGATTAAAAGCATATTATTAAAAGAGTTATATGAGTATACATGTGGATGAATGGACAGGGAGAGGGAGCCCAAAGAAAAAGTGGATTGTGTAAGACGTGATGTGGTCATTGACTCAGCACTCGGCCCGGCTGAGGCGCGGCTCAGTTAAATTTATGATTAAGTTGCATCTTACACGCATAGGACATAACGATTTTATGTAACAGTGTGTGTTAAGCTGTAACTAATTGTAAATCAATCAGATTTGAATTTTATATTCTTGTCTCATTACCCCTTACTGCGGCCAACATTCACTAAGACCCCTAAGTTGAAGCTATCAGGAAACAGACTCCGCCAGGAAATTCCACTCCTAAGTTGTACACACAATAAATGTGTTCCGAAAACGCTTCGTACGTATGAGTGGGATGTTTACCATGTACCAGTGGCGCAATGCCGTACGTCTGGTAGTCGGATGATGAAACAGACTTGGTGGAATTGGATTGTGCAATTCCATTACAAATTCTTCGCTTAAACGATAGAAAACCGACAGGCTAGCAACTCGGCGGCGATACTCAAGGCTTCGAAGCTTCGATCAGCCCCCCTTACCAAGTTACAACTGCTTCGCTTGCGTCGAACAACGAGTTGGCCAAGCCCCCAATTCTTTCGTACTGACCACGTGACTGAGCGTTGAGATGACGTCATTCCCGTACATTTGAAGTTTTCTACTAGCGTTAACGATTGCAGATTATCAACTTGGTTAGTCGTACAGGTATAGTTTTAGTAATAGAATTAGTACTGCCAGTGAGGCGGTTCCATACTCTATAAAGATATCCGTTATCCGAAATTAATTTTGTTACGAAATCCGGCTCGGTATTGTGTGAAATTATTTCTATTTCGAAATATGAGCCTGTACTAGATTTTATTGAGGACATATCGAGTGTATGAGAGATGCGTAGTTGCGTCGTAATGTAATACTACAATCATGTTACGTTTTTGTATTTTTATTGGAAATTATAAGGAAAATATATTCCAGAAATGTGAATACCGAAAAAAAATTACAATGTCTGAGATAAATAGAACAGGTAAGGGTCTATAAGAAATGTAATAAAATAAAGATACTCGTAGATACTTACGCACAGGAGTCTTAAACTAAATTGCAGAAGGATTAAAAATTTAAGATCTGATTATATTAAAGCTTCTAGAAAAATAGACATTCTATTAGTAAAAGTAAAAAATGTATGGGCTCGATGTTATTCAAAGCTACCAAAATTACACGTGGCCAGTCAAATCTTTTTGGAATTTCAATTATCGCAGTAATATCATTGAGTAAGGAAGGAAAATTTACTGTCAGCTTTTTTGATGTCAAAAAGAACAACATTCCGCAGTAATATGGTAGAGGCAACGTAAAGATATATGAATGGAGAAACTGACTTACTGACATATTAACGAACAGCCAAAACCACTGGGACTAGGAGCGTAAAATTTTGCACAAGGTTTTTTTTTTTTGAAGTATTACTCAATCAATCAATCAATCAAATCATTTATTTGCTAGAATATGGTAAATAAGGTCTTATAGTCTGTCTAATAAGTCAACCGACTTGGGAATTTTGTATAATATTTAATCATTTAAAAAATACTTATATTCGGTATTTTTACAAGGTTCTTCTGTTAGTAAACAATGACCTCTATATCTTAATCAACCTTGATTATTGAACCCGTGTTGACTACATCATATTTCATTAAATTCTAATAATTACCCAAGTCGTTTAACTTATTAGACAGACTCTACAGTAAATTTGTTTCAGTATATCCTGCCATAACATGGCGTGCAAATATATTCACAGTCAGTGTCGTCAATTAATCTAACTTGCACATTATAGGTTCTATTGACTTGTCTTCTAAATATT
Source organism: Mythimna ferrago (assembly GCA_910589285.2). Classification (NCBI taxonomy): domain Eukaryota; kingdom Metazoa; phylum Arthropoda; class Insecta; order Lepidoptera; family Noctuidae; genus Mythimna; species Mythimna ferrago. The sequence goes on along the minus strand of OU342680.1, from coordinate 24,057,815 downwards.
CTTTAAGTAGACGAGTACTAATAGAAGATTCTCCAAAACTTTGCATGAAGACTTTGTATGGCTTCAAAGTTTGTATGGAGAAGCCTCTTTTGACGCGGACTAAGGCACTAGCAGAAGCCAGTTAGTCATAAGCCCAGTGTGGTGACCGGACATGGTAAGGCGCTTAACGACGCTCACAGCGTACCGCACCATAGGCGCGGGCTTGCAGACGGCGAGCAATGGGTAGCTCGCTGTCCGACCGTCTGGTAACTGTCTGGACCGAGCCCAAGTCGTCGACAGCGCGCACTGTTCCCGCGTGCCTCAAGGAGTTGTCAGCGACAACAGGGGCCTAGCTGGGTCGAAGCCTACTGGGGCCAGTGTTAGCTTCGAAAGGTAGCTCGGCCACGGTATGAAAGGCAAGAAAGAAAGGGGTGGGTTTTTTAGTCAGTAAGAGTCTGAGACTATCTCCCGCTCCGCCCAAGGGCGTGGGATGTGATTTAGATGATTTTTACCCAAAAAAAAAACCAGTGTGATAAGAAAGAATCTGAAGAAGAAAATTTTTGGATATGGATTTGGATTTAAAGTATTGTTGCACTAATCTACGAACTCGTACAATACACTTTTGCTACACGTTGCTACATGGCATACACTTGCTACGCAGCATGCAATTGCTACGCGGCTCACACTTGCTACGCTACGTAGACGTTTGCTACGAAGCACCAGTTTCTTGACTTTAAACAAACATTTTTACTTTTCATTAAAATGCGCTGAAACGCTTACTAACATACTAAAACTATGTAGTTCAGGCAAAACTTATTCTGCAAAGTCTGCGTTGTAAAACTTGCTACGAAACTTCGCACCATAGGACTGAGTTATAAAGGCGTTTATTTGTAAATTAGTTAGAGTAACTTATTAGCATACTCTTCATTAGTAAGTGGTAGCATCTTGGGACTTGGGTTTATTACGTAGGCTGGGCTAAATATCGTTGAAGTTTTTCAGGCAATAAACATAGTTTCAGCGAAATATATTTTACCTTTGTAAATAAATTGTAGTGGTCAGTGAACTGTAAACTTAAGGCAACGGTTATACGTTAGTTATCTATATATAATTATAAAATGAATCCCTATTTCCTTGGTCACGCCATCACGCGTGACCGGCTGGACCGATTTCGCTAATTCTTTTTTTGTTGTGTTCGTTATTGTGAGGAGAAGGTTGTTATGGAAAAAAATCATGAAATTTTGGGTAGTGTAGGGTATAGTAGGGTAGAGTAGGGTAGAGTAGGGTGGAGTAGGGTAGAGTAGGGTAGAGTAGGGTGGAGTAGGGTGGAGTAGGGTAGAGTAGAGAAGAGTAGGGTAGAGTAGGGTAGAGTAGGGTGGAGTAGGGTAGAGTAGGGTAGAGTAGAGAAGAGTAGGGTAGAGTAGGGTAGAGTAGGGTACAGTAGGGTAGAGTAGGGTACAGTAGAGTGCAGTAAGATGGAGCAGGGAAGAGCGGGTGCGAAGCCGCGCGGGCAAAAGCTAGTTTATTAATCTACTTTATTGTAAAATCATAATGAGAACAGTATCAACATTTAGAATAACAAGTGTACAATGAGCGACCATTTCGCACAGGACAATCTCTTACTGTCAACCTATGGATGGATTGAACGAAAGGACATAGATTTGGCACTGTCAGTGTACAAAAGTGGCTGTTTTTGACCTTTTTAACTGTAGAATAGGTATATACCGTATGAGAAAAAAAACGATATTTTTTTACTTGAAAACGTGAAACAATGGCGTCCAGTTTAATGTATTCTGTAAGATATTTAAGATATGTAAGCTAAGGTGATTTCGAGTTTATATCTGTAAGTCAACCTCGTATTTGATTTACCATTTTTGATAAAAACTCTAATGATTCAACTTTGAACTGGCGGCAAGGATAGCGCAGAAGTTGAGTGATTGGCTGTTGCGCTGGGTATTTCGGGTTCGATCCCCGCTTGGATTAAATATTTGTAAAGCCTATTGATAGTTGAGGATCTTAGTGTATGAGTTTACATGTTTATGAACGCACCTAAAGAAGTCATTAGTAGTGTAAAGCAAAGTTTTATTATTAAAAAAAAACATCTGGTTATGACTAACTCTAATTTCCACATTAGTATGACGTACGATGGCATGTAAGAAGCAGCATTAAACTTAATTGTGGTGAAGCAATAATGAGCTTGATCATAACCAGGACACAAAATAATGAAAACTAACTTCTGCTAGCGTAACCTAGGGAAAATACTTGGACTGGCCTGTTTGTCTAGTGGTTAGTGAGCCTGACTGCTATGCCGGAGGTCGTGGGTTCGATTCCCACTCAGGACAAATGTTTATGTGATGAGCATAATCATTTGTTCTGTGTCTGGGTGTAATTTATTTATAATATGTATGTATTTAGAAATATATAAGTATGTTTATCAGTTGTCTAGTACCCATAACACAAGCTCTGCTTAGCTTGGGACTACACGGCGAAAAAATGTCCACTGCTGGACATGGGCCTCCCCCAAGCGTCGCCACAACGACCAGTCCTGTGCGTCACGCATCCATCGGATTTTTTTTTTAAATTTTAATTTAAAAAATTTCGTACAAAATAAAAATAAAATATTATCTAACTGCTGACTGACGTAGAAAGACAGTATTTAAAGCATATTTTATCCAGATATATGATAAAACAGCTGCCAACACTTTCTCCTGTAACTTCCCACAAAATGTAAACCAGTTTTATACATTGTTTATTTATAAATAAGTTATGTGTAGACTCATTAACGGTGCGTTAGCTGCGCGCCACTCTCGTCGTGTATTTTGTCAGAAACAAGTGAATGGCAGAAGGTTAAGGTACCGTTTTTACTAAAGGTATTTTTTTGGTGGTAGGTGAGAAATCGTGAAAAACTCGTCGTTAAGTGGAGTAAGAAAAAGTATAGACTTTTACTAACTAAAGCCCACCCGTGTTCCTTCGGTTACGGTTTGCGTTCGAGGGCCGCGGTAACTCTTAGTCTAGTTACCTCTTACTGTTTCTGCACACGGGCCTCAAAAAAACGCTACTACAAAAAAAAAACGCTAGAAGCGGCTACAAAAAAAAGCTAGAAGTGGCCGCAAAAAACAGTAGAAGCGCGCGATTTGTTTGTCCAGAGAAGGTTGAAGGCACTTCAAGCGTTTTTTTTTTGTGGCGGCACCGTAGCACACGAGCCACAAAAAAAGCCCGCCTCAAAAAGAAGCTTGAAACGGCGTTCTTTTGAAGCCCGTATGCGGGGACAGTTAGTCTTATAGTTACAACTCTTACTGTCCCCGCACACAATCCTCAAAATTACACCGCCACAAAAAAAAGCTAGAAGCGGCCGCAAAAAACAGCTGCGCGCGACAGAGATTGAGCTTCGGTGAATGACCAAGTCTAATTAAAAAGTTACCATTTTTTTACAGTTCGGTACTCAATGATTAAAAACTGGACCCTATAGCTCAGACTCTGCTGTCCGTCTCTCTGTCACCAGGCTGTATCTCATGAACCGTGATAGCTAGACAGTTGAAATTTTCACAGATTCTGTTGCGGCTGTAATCACAAATACCAAAAACTGTCTCATCATCATCATCATCATTTCAGCCGACAGACGTCCACTGCTGGACATAGGCCTCCCCAAAGCGTCGCCACAACGAACGATCATGTGCGTCCCGCATCCGTCGGATTCCCGCTACCTTCACCAGGTCGTCAGTCCACCTTGTAGGAGGCCTTCCAACGCTGCGTTTTCCGGTACGTGGTCGCCACTCCAGAACCTTTCGGCCCCAACGGCCATCTGTTCTGCGAGCAATGTGCCCTGCCCATTGCAACTTAAGTTTGGCGATTCTTTGTGCTATTTCGGCAACTGTCTAAAATCAATATTTAAGTGGAGCCACCATACAACAAACGTGAGTTTTTTTTGCTATATAGTGTCTAATGTTGAATAGATAATGTTTTTTTATTTATTTTACTTACATACCTCCCAGAATGCTGCGCTCCATAGCTATGAAGCGCACCATTCTGGGAGTAAAAAGAATAGACCGAATACGGAACGACATGTTGCGCTCCATAACGGGTATCATAGACGTGGGCAAAGAGGCTGCCAGGCTCAAATGGGACTGGGTGGGTCATGTCAGCCGCATGCATAGGGACCGCTGGGCGAGCGTCGCCACACAGTGGGTTCCTACTGAAGGAAAGCGCCGTCGAGGTCGGCCTAGAAAGAGGTGGCGGGATGGTTTGGACGCGTACCGTGAGGACTGGTCTGAGACGGCGCAGGAGAAGAAGATTTGGAAGGACTTGAGGGAGGCTTTTGCCCGGCAGGTGGACAGTAACGGCTAGAAAAAAAAAACATACCTAAATATAGAACTTGTCAAATGCGTGTTTCAAAAGTGCACCTTCTACTTTTACATTTTTAGTGCAATGCCGCGAGCGTTAGCGATGCGTCGTCTCGTACGGTAATTAGTGATTGCTAACAGGCTTATTGGCTTATGACGTCAATTCGCTACACTCCATATTGTTTTTGTGAGGGGGAAACAGAAATAAATATTGTGATTCGCCACCTGGGTATAATCCATCATGACATACATATTTTTGCGTGAAATATTTTTGTTTACCTTTTTTCAAGGTGGGAAATTAAACAATGATTTTCCCGCTCTAGGGCGGGCTGGGAGAGCATGTCAGACTTTTACTGACTAAATCTACACCTATGTTCATTTTTTGCCTAGTATTCTAAAACCGTCGGTTACCATTTCGGAAGACAACCCATAGACTTAGTAAGCTTTAGCCCTGCTGGGCGTGGAACACTACGCACCTTCGACGACTCTGGCTCGGTTGGGACGGTTATCGCGGAGCCGGACGACGAACTGCATATTGCTCATCGTCCGCAAGCCCACGCTTGCGGTGGCTGGAAACCTGGGTCGGGATCGTGGCGGCTGGAGAGCTGGGATGTCTGTTCCCTCACGCGTGCGGCCGTGTCCTTCGGCAGCATTACTGCTAAGCTATTTGCAAAAGAAGGCGACCGCTTGTCATTCTTTCTCACTTCATCTTATGGCAATTGCAGGTGTCCAGTAACTGACGATATCTCTGGGTATATTTTCATAACGATTGTGGGTCAGGCTTGGCCAGAGATCGTGGTAGAAATAGGAGTTTTGAAGGAGTTAAGGGACGCCCTTACCCAGAGACAGAGAGAAAATGGTAAAAAAGGGAATTTAGATATTCATTTTTTTAACGAATTAAAATTCCATAATAGGTGACTAAATTGACTGGTTAATATTCATGTGTGCATTTGTATACTTATTTACGTTCAAAATCAAAGATAGTAAGATTTCTAAAAATCAAGTTAAATATACAAAAAAAAAATATATTTTAAATTCAAATATGGTTATGTATTATATATAGCTAGGTATTTAATAAAATCTGAAAACAAAAATACGCATAGATTAATGTTATTAGTATAGTGTAAAAATGAAAAAAAATACATTTAAGAATTGGTCAAGATCCAAACTATTCTACATAATTTATAGTGTCTTTAACATTGGACATACAAGCGAATACAATTCAACCTCCACACTTTCCTCCACATACGATTCTGAAACAGCAAACAAAGGTTTCACAAACGTGTTTTAAAATCTCACGAAAACCCTGGCGTTATCTCAAGTATGTAGATTTATTTCACAAAGTTTCGTCGCTGACTGAACGTAAGATAAGGGGGACAAATCGTGGACTTTGTAATGCATTTAAATTATAGTTTTGTTTTGCAAAACCTTGATTTATTTGTTCTTCTACAATTAAGATCTTTGGCGTGACTTGAGTGTGTAAGTTGTTTGAGGTGTGCTTGTTTACATTTGTGTACCTTTGCACAAGATGCAATTTTGATGACACTGTTGATCGATTGACTGCTGCATTCATGCATTGTAGATCACGGATCCTACTCGCCATGTAAGATTCAAGATTCAAGATTCAAGATTCATTTATTCATTGTAAAACATAGGTACATTATAAGATCTTATTTAAAATATTGAGGGCGCTATGTTTTGCCTCTAGGTCGTACAAATTAATAATACATGCAAACAAGAATTTAATACATATTTATAAACCACATGGAATTAAATCATTTTGATCATTTATAACATTATGAATTTCAATGCAATCACGTTGAACATTGTCGATTAGATAATAATTAATAATATATGTGTAGTATAATAAAATAATACAAATAACAAATGTCCGCAGTTATTGTATTGAAATGAAAAATTGACAGCATTTATTTAAGATATTAAAGAATTGAATGATGTCATAAAAATGTTAAAACATAAAATTGAATGTCAAAACGTTAAAATTAAATGTCAAGATGAAAAATTAAATGTCAAAATGAAAAAAAAAATTAATAATAATTGTCAACATGTAAAATTGAATGTCAAAATGTAAAATTAAATGTTAAAATAAAAAATAAAAAATATAATATAATGTAATTACTATTAATTCGTTTATTTCAGACATTGATATCAAATAAAGCATTAAAATAAACAAAAATAATTAAAATTTTATAAAGACATGAAAATAACAACTATTGTGGTCAAATTCAGAAATCTATTTCATGTTAATGTGGTGCCACATTTTATAATTGCATATTTTTTATGTCATTTCATTAAAATAAAAGTTTTGTGTTTTATACAGCAATATTTTACAATTTAGTCATCAGAAGACCTACCTCCACCTAAACGACTTTTAGAAACCGTAACAGTACATAGGAACCATAAGTTTTTTTTTAATGATATGATGGTACGATGCAATCAATGATGATCAAGCATAATAGTTTATTAAGACCCTATTCAATCTAGCTTTGAAGACACCTAAATTATAATCGTTACGTTCGATGTGGTGACGCTTGGGGGAGGGCTATGTCCAACAGTGGACGTGTATCGGCTGAAATGATGATGATGATGATGAAATTATAATCGGAAGGGAAGACCGCAGCATGCAAATTGTTCCATCCTTTCGATAAACATATGTCGTTGGTTTGTCCGATGGTAGAAAGATGATGGCAAAATCAAGTCCTGTAATTCCCGAGCACACTGAAATGCATCCTGTAAAATACCCAAAGGTTAGTAGCTTCGTTCAAGAAACCCTGCTTTATAACTATAAAGCAGGGTTTCTTAAATTAAGCTATTCTCTATCTATCTATCTCTAGCTATCTTTATTAAAATTGATAAAGATGGTCATATTGGACCGCCATGCACGAATTGACTTCGACAACTATCGCTTGACCTCAAAACATTACTCGTACGACTGATAGGATTTACCCACAAGCTCCATCTCTCTCAATCCAAAATCCCCACCAGTATAAACAAGGTTTGAACCCCACACAGTTCAGCACTAACGATGTTTATTACTCTATCGCTTGTTGACTCCACACTTAACATAATATGTCGCTCACGTGCCCGGATTAACCTTTGTTTATCTTGTACCTACTATATTGGCTTTATAATATTGATGTTGCTAGTTATGTTAATGTGAGGCTTAGTTTCAACATGACGCGTAGTTGGAGATAGAATCTGAATTTGTGTAGGTTGGTTAAGGATAGAGGAGTACATAAAGCTCTACAGCAATCCTGCTAAGCTACGCTTAACTTAGCGAAGCGTAGCTTAGCTAACTGTCAAAAAAGTAGAAAAACTAAAACCCGACTTCAACAAAAAAAAAACGACGATGAAAAAGTATGAAACAAGATTTTCAGGATGCTGAAATAAATAAGATCACAGTTGTTGTAATAAGTTACACGTTGTATAGGAACCAACCGTAACTCTTTAATAACGTATGACTACGGCTAGGTATTTATTTCAGCTATTTTAAAAACATAAATACTGAATCGATTTTAGCTAGAAATCGATTCAGTAGCCGATTCTGAAAATACTACTTTCAGGACGTGCGTTTACTAAATACTCGTAACATGTTGCAGAAGTTATTAATATTACTTTTTTTCCCTCTTTGGTAACTGAACTAGTGTCGACTATTCTGCCAGTGTCATGTATGCACCATTATATTGACAGTGATAGATCATAGATTTAACATCGTACAAAAGGATATAATGTAGTTCTTATCGAAAAAAATAAAATTCTCTTTGTTTTAACCATGTTCTGCATATTATGTGTCACATCGACGTTAAATCAGCTGTCAATGCATGAAAGGTGAAGCTGTAACGACCTATTCCCTGTTCAAGACTTCGGTCTTAGCGGCGAGTGACGTGGCGAGAGGAGCAGCATCAGTAAGCGGGCGCGCGGCGCTATGAGCGGCGTCTCATAGCGTGCTTCAAACATTCATACTTTTGTTCTTACGTTCGCTGCCCCGCGGCGCTATGAGCGGCGTCTCATAGCGTGCTTCAAACATTCATACTTTTGTTCTTACGTTCGCTGCCCCGCGGCGCTATGAGCGGCGTCTCATAGCGTGCTTCAAACATTCATACTTTTGTTCTTACGTTCGCTGCCCCGCGGCGCTATGAGCGGCGTCTCATAGCGTGCTTCAAACATTCATACTTTTGTTCTTACGTTCGCTGCCCCGCGGCGCTATGAGCGGCGTCTCATAGCGTGCTTCAAACATTCATACTTTTGTTCTTACGTTCGCTGCCCCGCGGCGCTATGAGCGGCGTCTCATAGCGTGCTTCAAACATTCATACTTTTGTTCTTACGTTCGCTGCCCCGCGGCGCTATGAGCGGCGTCTCATAGCGTGCTTCAAACATTCATACTTTTGTTCTTACGTTCGCTGCCCCGCGCTTAGCTACCGCTCACAGCAGCAAAGTCGTGAACGGGCTTAAAGTAACATTCAGATAGAGTTTTTACAGCTAACCAGTAACAGATAAAACATTTAACCGTGCTGCCAACGTAGGACAGTTACGAATTCAGAAGAATTATTTTTATTTTAGAATTTATTTAAAAAATGAGGAATGTGACTTGGCAATCGTTGTTTTACTAGAGGGCCAGCCTTATCACTTAGGGGTATAAAAATAGCCAACGAACTATTCCCAAACCTACCAAATATACAAAAAAAAAAAAAAATCCTTCAAGCCATTTTAGAGGAGGTCTATAACAAACATATACGAGATTTTTATGTATCTATATGTATAAAAGGAGAAACTGACAGACAGTAATAACAACGCACAGCCGAAATTACAAGTAATAGGAAAGGTAAAATTAATTTTGCTCAAGATTTTTTTTATGACGTAGACGAGTATTAGGAAAGGACTTTCCAAAATTCAGCTTTTAAGGCCTATGTTGTATGCAGAAACCTTTTTTTTATGTTGGGAAAAAATCATGCATTGACATCCCCCGCTCTTGGGCGGAGCGGGAGATAGTGTCAGACTCTTACTGACTAAAAGATCCACCCCGTTCCTTCTAGCCTTCATGCCGGGGCTCGAGCGCCCTTTCGGATAACCCTGGCCCCAGTAGGCTTCGACCCGGCTGGGCCCCTGCTGTTGCTGACAACTCCTTGAGGCGCGCGGGAACAGTGCGAACAACGCACAGCCGAAACTACAAGGATTAGGAAAGTAAAATTAATTTTGCACAAGATTTTTTTTATGACGTAGACGAGTATTAGGAAAGGATTTTCCAAAATTCAGCTTTTAAGGCCTACGTTTGTATGCCTGATTTCATATGGGCGAAGCTGCCAGCAGAAGGCAGTTACCTACATATATTATTGCTCGTGTTACACCTCTTGGAACACTCTCTTTTAACAAGAGAGTCTACTTAAAAGCGAAAATTCAATGCTACTTAGAAAGTTATACTTTCTCTTTCGATTTGCGTGATTTATTTTCTTTTAATATTTTCATACAAAGCGAAGCTAACTACAAGTGCGTAGCTTAGCCATAACTTGTTATGGGATAGCACCTTTAGGTTTTACAAATTGTTGCCAAGATTATTATATTTTTTAGAACTAGATTCGATTTCAGACAAGTGTGCTTTAAAATAAAGTTAAAAAACAGCCTCTCCATACAAACTGTCCAATTAAGTTTTTATTTTTATATGATGAGGCTAATTTGTTTTTTATTTCCTGAAAAAAAGTCTTGTAAAAGGTTGTTCAGTTTTGTCTACTGAGCAAGCCCTTAAAGTTTGTGGAGGGCTGTCCCTTACACCCTGTGTATAACTACCTGTATCACAAAATCCCTTCAAAATGAGTATACAATACCTATTAAGATAAATATATAACATTCTATTATTATGTGTACTCTACCTTAAGCCTAAGGCATTTCATTAACCTGAATAAACCCGTGTTACCCTTTCGGTACACGGTATCTAGGCAGTTTCCTATTATAAGGATGAATTAAGCAATTTACGTACTCGTCCTTTTCCGGTTACGTAAATACTCGTATTTGATTATGATCAAAGTACTAAAGACATGTGATCGCTCCTCCGGGCTCGCTCTCGTGATGCTTCTTTCTACTGCGAAGTGATGCTAGCAAAGAAGAGCTTTATGCGAGGGTGAACAGTCATCCACACGCCCCAGCCGCCGCGAGTGATCTCCAACTACCATAGGAGCAATGGGTAGCTCGCCATCCGGAAGCTCAATAACAGTGCAGACCGAAATCCAGTCGTCGACTATGCAGTGATGTCAGCAAACCCGTAGGGGTCAAGCAGGGCCGATACCCGCTAGGCCACGGGGAATTTCTGAAAAGGAAACCCGTGGTCCTATAGCGCAAAGGGAAACTAAAACACAGTGTGGTTTTAGTCAGTAAAAACCTGACACGCCCTTCTGCTCCATGTTAGAGCAAGAGAAGTCGTTGGATGATTGCCGAACTCAAAAAAAAAATATTAATGACTGTTTGTACAAGACCAGTCATAGCGGAACTTGAGGAAGACTCCACGGTATAAAATGCCCTTCACATAGACAGAAATAGATGGAGGACCATCATAAAGATGAGAGTGATGAAACAGGGAGGTCATGAACCTCAGCATTGAGGAATACGACGCTAGGAGGGGGAAAGTCACTATAATTTTGTTTATTAACGGTGCCAAAGTCACAAACTAGCTGACAATCAGAGCATTGTAGGTATTTTGATACTTCATCATCATCATTTCAGCCGAAAGACGTCCACAGCTGGACATAGGCCTCCCCCAAGTGTCGCCACAATAAACGCTACTTACAAAAAATCAAATATTTGAAAAAAAAATAATTGAGAATCCGCTTTTTGTCTAACTACAGCCAGAATATCAATATACTAGACATCCACGCACTGACAAAAATAATCGTTTTCATCGCATTCCAGTCCGCATTATAAAAATCACTAAAAACAAATTTAGTAGGGTGAACTTACCCTGAGGCCCGAGTTAACTAAACTAGGTTATTTAATGCCACGTTAAACATTTGAAAAGTAGACGGTGAGATCGTTCGAAAGATTTACCGTGGTTCAGAACGCAAAGGTCAACTGAAGGAACTTAGGTGAGTTTTTCTGGTTCTCACTCTATTCAAAACCGAAGAAGTTATTTGATATTTATTTGGTGCTGTCAGTTGAGACTGGTCATCTCTTAGCTGCCAGTTCATATTTTAATTATCAATAATTATTATTATTCCGTATTTTTTTCTTTTTTTTTTGTTATTTATAGGCTCGCGTTTGATCACCATCTCACCTGATGGTAAGCGATGATGTGCACTCTTGACTTAAAGACCCCTAAGTTGTAGGTATCAGGAAACACATAATATATTTACATTGTTCTCACATGATAGATATAAAAAACATAAAACAGAGATATTAAGCTTATTATATTATTAATGAATAAATAAATAAATAAAATGACATGCCGGTTTCGTCACGATGTTTTCCGTCACCATTTCGAGAGCAATGGTGATGAATAGATTACACAAAATATGCGATTACCTGGGTTTGAATCTACGACATACAACTCTTAGTTTAGACTATTATCTATAGTATTACTGGGTTTTAGTGCCTGTTTCACATTGAGACCAACTTTTTTAAAATTAATACAAACTAGCGTTTGATTGCGATTTTACAGTGTTGTCTTTTTTAACCCAAAGGTTGACTCGTACATAATGCCTTGTTACATTAAGTTCGTCTATGTACCTCTACTGTGTACGTCTAAATAAATAAGTAATTTACTCCAAAATTCAACAGAATCACAAACAGAAAACAAGATATCATTAAAACAAACATTTCAAAAGTCATTAGATAATTTCGTCTTTAAAATTAAACGTGCAAGTGGATAATAAATTCAATGAATCCAGTATAAATTGCCCGACATCCTCCCGTAGAACGGTGCCCCTAACTAATTACTCTGAGTGGTAATTCTTGAATAAATACCTACGTATCTTCTGATGCTGCTTTTACAGAATTAATTCTAAAGTATGCTGCAAACTTACAATCGTTTGATGTGTTATTATTGGGTTCAAACTTCTGCGGTCCGGAGTTAGTGTTTCGACTGGAACAATGTGCCTGCTGTGGTGCAAGACTAGAGTGAATAATTTTAATAAACTAGTGTGCCTCCCATCAACGATTGTATTACTGCTTACTTATCAGGTGGGATCGCAGTCAAGCTCTAGTTTATGACATTTAAAAAAAAGTGTAGTTTTCAGTCTGATACAAAGGATATTGTTTTCAACCAAAAAAAGGCCTCAAAATCATCAAAAAAAAAAATTGTTACAGCTCTATCATTTTTCGCAAAGAAAAATATTGTGTTACTACTTAATGCTTCCAAATCTCTGTTTCCATTGATATTTGAGATCTTGCGCAGAATAATGTAACTCAATGCTAAAGGGTTCTTCAGGGCTTACCATAGAACACGGAACGCGCTAGCTGTGACTGGATAGAGCAATACTTTAAATTGAGAAACGAGCCAAGATTATAACTGGTAAAGGAGCACTCGTCATGTCTTGAGCACCGACGCTAGGTTGCTAGCTTGTCGGTTTTCAACCGCTTGCATTTCAAGGAATTTGCGTAGGAATTGCATAACTTAATTCCGTCCAGCCTGTATCATCATCAGACCACCACAATGGTCATCCCACTCAAACGCACAAAACTTTTTGGGAACACATTCATTGTGTGTACAACTAAGGAGTATAACTCCATGCATAAGTGTTTAACCTAAGGGTCTTTAAGTCAAGAGTGAATAAGTTGCTTCTTGGCAAGTGTACCCCACTATTGACCACATCATCACTTACCATCAGATGAGACAAACCTATCAATAATAATAAAAAAAAAAATTACGAATTTTCGTTGTCTCATAAGCAGGGAATACAGGTGTATTTTAGTCAATAAAAATCTGGCACAGGAAGTATCAGATTTTTACTGACTAGATTTTTACTCGCTTCATCCAGAGCGAGAGAAGCTATTTGATTATTAGAATAGCATAAGAATAAAATCAGTCTTGTAATGTTCCTACTGCTGGGACTCGGGCCTCCTTTTAGGAGAGGGAATGGACCGCAATCCACCACGCAGACCCAATACGGATTAGTGGATGTCACAAGCCTTCTTTGTTCTAGTATTTGGCGGTTTCTTCACGGTGTTTTCCGTCACCGTTTTGAGAGTAGTGATTATGAAATAAATCACACAGAGTGATGCGTTAGCCTGGGTTTGAACTGGCGAATATTTACAACTTTTATGTCGGGGATCGCTGTTACCACTGGGCCACCACTGCTAATTTGGATAATTTTCCAATCTACACCAATATTGTAAAGAGGTAAAGTTTGTTGTTTTATTTGTAGGAGAAAATCTTTAAAAGTGCTGGTCTGATTGCTAAAATTTTTTCACCGATAGGAAACTGCTTTATTCCTGAGTGACATAGATGCGGGTGAAGCTGACAGCAAAAGCTAGTTCAAAATGAAAAGGTGCAATATAGGTGACGTTTTTAAAATGCCGTTTCCAGTCTTTGCCACTGTGGTGATTCTATACACTATGAGGTTTTCAAACCCTTTGCGCTATTTCTGATTTTCAAGAACGGAGTGTTTGCCTAACCTTTGATTCGGTCTTTCACGGAATTTCAGACGCTCATTAAATTCTGATTTTAAATTGAGAATTTATGAAGAGCGCAAATTAATTTTGTGGTCCTAAGGGACTATTTAAGGACTAATATTCACCGTTAATTTTAAATGTGAGACTACTTAGCATGAGACGCGGGGTTAAACAATGTTATATCAATTACATTAAGTTATTTCAGTCTGTTATACCTAGGTTAAGTTCTCGCAGAGATTCAAAGCCATTGTAAATAATTTAGATTTATCTTGTAAAATTGAAATTATTAGGTTCTTACTTATAACCTCGGTGTTTTATAAAACGGGTTAGTTTGATATATGATATCTTCTTTCTTTCTATTTATGTAATTATAAGTTCTTATAAACTTTATAAAGGTAAGTTATTTTTTTTTTATTAATTTTATTATTTATTGGTTTCATTGGGTTAATTGCGGGAATCCGATGGATGCGTGACGCACAGGACCGGTCGTTATGGTGACGCTTGGGGGAGGCCTATGTCCAACAGTGGACGTCTTTCGGCTGATATGATGATGATGATGATTGGGTTAAGTGTTTTTTGTTTTGTTGTTTTACGAATATTAACATTTATAATTGGTTACTGTGTGTACTGTTAATGAAGAGATCATCAACCAGGTGCTTGTACCAACGCTTACTGGGTCCAAGTGGTGGATTGCAGCCCATTCCTTCTCCTTGCGAGGAGGCCTAAGTCCCAGCAATTGGAACATTATGACGCTGATTATGCTTATCATTGTGTCATAGAAGAACAGACCGCGGTAAACCACGAAGAAGGTGATGGTCACTTAAAACCAACTTAGGTCCCTTTAGTTGCCGCTTAACGTTGGGACTACGGTAACTCTTTCGAACCTTTCTGTTATACCGTTTAAGTGTGGAGGAGTAACAAGTACACACACATAAAATACAAATAGCCTTAATAATTTTACTGTCAGTTTTACACCGCTTTCCTAACTCGATTGTTAAATATTTATAGACTGCCATTTTTAGTGTTTTTTTTTTTGTTCGTAATAATATTAATTGTTTACCAGTGCTTGACTGCAATCCCACCTGATAGTAAGTAGTTATCCAATCGTTGATGGTGAGACGCACTAGTTTATTAAGAACCTATTCATTCTTGCTTTGTTGTCTAAATACTTCTACTACCTCGTTACTTCTTTCATTTGCAAGATTAATGCTTATTTAAGCTGACTAAAAGTGCATCGTATAATAATGCTAAAAAAATCACTTTTATTTTCAACATTTACTCTAACGTCGAGAATGTTTTAACGTAAGCAAAAACAGACATAAAATTAGCAACTGCTGTTGCAAAAATGAATAAGATTTTTTAAGATAATAATTTGGTATTTTATAATTACAATAAGATACACAGGATCAAAAGCCAGTTGATCACGCCATCTTCATTTGAGCTAGCATTAAACAGACCAGTCATAGAATTCAAATATTCTAAACCTCTATCAATCCTCTGAGAAACGAATAATTATTATTCACAGTAAAATTATTTAGCTTAGATAATAATATATACTACTAAACTGTCAGTCAAACGTCTACAAATGGCGTTAACTTCAAATTTATGATGTTTAAGGGTCGTGTTAGTAATATTAAACACCTAGGTCAGATATAGGCCTTATGTTATTGATGACACTATGATTTTGAGTTAGCCTGGTATTGTGGAGATTTGGTAGAATACGTGATCAGCTTACATTGATTTTGTGAACAACAACATCCATTTTTACAAATCTTAGTACTTTTTCTCGAAATCAAAAAGTTGAAACAGATAATTTTCATTTCGTAATGAATAAAATGCAGTATAGTACTCCATAGCACTTTATCAAACAGATAAGTTTGAACTTTTCAATGTCAATCAAAGCACAAATTTGTGCACCATATTTTGTGATATAATAAGCAAAGTAGGTATGCCAGGAAGAGTAAAGATATCTCAAGTTACGACCGTTCCCTTTCAATTCTCTTTCGTCGATCTCTTCGAGTCGGCAACGTCTCCGATTCCTTCGTTCTGACTGACCACGTGACTGAGCGTCGAGATGACGTCATTCCCATACATTTGAAGTTTTCTACAAGCGTTAACGATTAAAGATCACCAACTTGACTGAGCCCTCTGATACTATTGTAATCTAACTAGCCCATTTACAAAGCAAAGGTTGACTGGTAGAGAATGCCTTGTTACATTTAATCCGCCTATCTGCCACTACTGTATATAAAGTTTAAATAAATAAATAACAGAAGTTTTATTTAGGTTTTCTTGATAATAATTTCTTGTGCTCGTTTATTTCTTTTAAATAAAGACATTGTATGTTTCTAACATTTATAACTCTGAGTCTGAGTTCTTCAACCACTTACAATTTCTAAAAACCTTGAATTTATGTCAACAGCACTATCTTTTACAAAAACTACTCGAACTTTTTGCCATTCCAAGCTGCTACGGCCAGCATAAAATTTATACTTATTTCTTTAAAAAGAAACAATACAGACACTCTTATAAAACATTTTGTTTTTACCTTATAACACTTAAAACCTAGCATAGAAAATGTAGGTGACATTTTAGTGAAAAGAATTCTAGAAATGGGAGAAACTTCATTAATTTCAGTGTTACGCTTTCTAACAAAGCATTTTTTGTTAGGACGGGTTGCACCTTCATGTTAACCTTAATTAAAAAGTTGAAATTCTTTTCGAGCTGGTTTGGGAAAAGCATTGCATATTTCAGTAAATTATTACTTTAATATTCATTTATTAGTATTCAACCTGATAGCAACATTATTTTTAGTAAAATATATGTGAAACCTGAAAATAGTTTGTTTACAATCACTAACTGAATCGATTATAATAAGTTTTACACCATGTTATATTTTTTTGCCAAAAATATTAAAAAGGTCACAAGTTGAACACCACCGACACTAAGTACAAAACAGGTCACGACAGATCATTGCGGGCATTAGACGCCAGCGCACAGCTAGATGCGGAAGCAAAACAACCCCTCAGTCGCCCGGGTGGCCCAGTAACCATGTATTTGTCACCAACCAGGTACCATAACTGGCTTATAACTTTGTGATTTTTCATAATACAGTTTTTAAATTTTGTACATAGATTCTTTACATAAAGAAATACTAGATAGGTGTTTCAAGTTTCGCATATACTAAAAATAAGCTTGTATAATACATATTTTTTAAACCAAATGACAGTAATGTGTGCCATGATCAGCCCGTAAAGAACTAGAGGGATCATTTGGTTATACAGGTACCTACAGATGACTTCAAACCAGTGGTAATACTTGTATTTTAATTTACGCTGTTTTTGGTGCGATTGGCTTACTAGCCACTCACGCGAGGGCTAATGTCTTGGGGAAGAGTTTGTTTAAGAGGGGTGTTATCCTGTGCGGTTGCATAGGTTTTTATTAAAACATAGTTGAAATTTTCCTTCGTTTTTTCACCAGTTAAAAATAATGAGACCTTTTGTAAATACCTATTTGAGAACAAAGAAATTTTTTATCTACGAAAACCACACACCTACCTAACTACATTGATTTGTGATCTTCTACTCTTATCCTGATTGCGTCACAATAACACTCACAAACTCTCTGTAAAGATTAATCACGTAAACTCCAGAGCGTATCTCTAACACAATATTGCAAAGTTTTTCGAGACACCAGGCAACTTGCTTAACTTCGGTTAACTTTCGGTGCAATCCGCCGGCAACCTGAATGTGTCACATGTGATATAGGTTGGTTGACACCACGACTTTTGAGACAGTTAGATAAGGCTTTACTGACAATCTGGGTTATATAGGTATGTCAGCGTAACAAAGGGGAAGGGTAACTACTGATAATATTTTATGTTTTATACTTTTTTTTTTGATTTATCTATCTAAAAAATACGTGCAATTTTTTTTTTCTCTATTAGTATTTATTTTATTTGAATTCGTATTTTTATCTATTTATTTTAAGTAGATATGTTTAATTTGTAAAATTTTAATAATGTAATTGTCGAAAACATATATTTTGATCTATAGATATTTTCAAGAATAAAAGATAATGGGCACTTCTGTACGAATTTCGTACCCAGTAATGATTACTTGTAACATTTGAAAGTCAAAATATTTTTTTTTAATTTAATTATGGTACACCAACAGTCACATCATGCATAGAAAAAATATTAGGTAGAGTCTGTCTAAAAAGTCAACCGACTTGAGGATTTTGTATAATATTTAATAATATAAAAAATACTTATATTCGATACTTTTTATAAGGTTTGTCTATTAGTAAACAATGATAGAATATAATAGAATAGAATAGAATAGAAATAATTTTATTCGGTAAGAATAATAATAAAATGGTGACTGAGCCTACACTTGTTTACTGAACTTTGTCTAGAGTGAACTCTGTATAATTTAATCTGATGTATTCTGAGTAAAGTCGATCGATTTTTTCCCTGTAAGGCCAAAAACCAAAGTTTGTGAAATGAAAACCACGAAAAAGAATTTAAAATGAAGTTGTATGAAATGTATCAGTTGTCTAATACTTATAACTCAAGCTCTGCAGAGATTACCTCCTACAAAAAAAAAACCTTACCTCTTTATAATTTTAGTGTAGATGTTTGACAATACACTGCACTAAAATATTAATGTTACGTAAAAAATGTTAAATAAATGTTATTTAAAACGACTAAAAAGTAATTTATAACATGTTAATCATTTATTTTAAAATGTAGCAGATAACTAGGCCTAAGTCCAATGCTGACCGTACACAGGCTATTGTAATTTTTCATGCAAGCATTCGTTAAAGTACACTGTCCGCCTTGTGATTTATAGCCATCAAAGTTGAGATTAACTTAGGGAGTGCAATATAGCAACGCCATTGCCTATTGAATATCAATGTGGCGAAACTTCCCGTACAGAAGTTACACAGCACATAAGACTTGATTCATATTTCCGAGTTTCTAGTCCAACATTGTAGAATATCGGGAGTTTGAAATATGACTTACTATTCTGAGTTATCTGATCGGACTTCTGAAATGAACATCTCTCCTCAGGCATCTAAGATTGAAGTGAAGAAACTGTAACTAAAGATTTGCAAATGATTTTGAAGTAAGTAAGCTTCTGATTTTTTATTATTTAGGTCAAATAAACTTAAGTAATAGGATAAATGTAATAATTTTAAGATGAAAAGTCCTAAGGGTTGTTTGCAACAAAAAATAAAATTATAAGTACTCTTATACCTGCCAGTTACTTGTCCGATAATATAGGTAACTGCCAAGTATACATATATATATGAGCTTAGAAAAAATCTTGCGCTGATTCTGTGGACAACCGACAAAAAAATCGCTGCTCGAAAAATTGCCTGTTTTACACCATTTGCGAAAACAAATATATTAATTAATTATAATGCATCTGTAAAAGACAAAAACGTATTATTTCACGCGTAAAATTCTGTGAGAATTTTTTTTTGGCACAAAATATGACGATCTACAGTTGGTATCTAGCTACCGATGCGTGTTGAAAGTATTTTCACTGTTTTTCTGAACCATGATATTGGTGCCTGACGCGTCTATATCTAATATGTCATCGCTTCATCATTAGGCCTCCCCCCTCCTTGGGGGAGGCTTATGTCGTCATCGCTTACAACATAATAAAATAAACTCTTTCTTATAGTTAACAAAGATTTGATGGCTTTTCAGTGTGAACCTGGATTCTGTGCTCCTTATTTATCCATGTCGAAACCCGGCTACTCCACAGTGACGTGAGTGATGGCTCCTGTCGACCACTAAGATACAAGCATCGATTCAATATGAAAATTGTATTGATGGTAAAAATAGTTTCTAGTCAGGTTTTAAATTAGTCATTGTTGTTGGAGAAATATTATTACAGCATAGAAGAGTTTCTCAAAGATTGCACCAAATAATATCTAATAGTTTACTTTATTCTGTATGTTACTAAATGTTTAATATGTTCAATTAAGTGTGTATATTCGACATTTTGCCATAACATTTTATCATAATGGATTTTATTTATATTACATTTCTAGAATTTTATTGACATTAAATTATTTTTTATTTTATTTTTTTACTCTTTTCTGACATTACATTTTATTGACATTTAGTTATTTTTTTATTATTTTATTTAAACTATGATATTAACGTGGTGACGACTAATGTGGAAAATCTGATCAGACAAGTTAATCATTTAAAAAATACAAATTTTGTTTGTCTTGCAACCTGGAAATCACAGATCGATAATATAATTTATTTATTATCCAAGAAAAATACAAATACTTATTTTAATAAAGATATGATCTTTAACTCGGCGTCATGGGGGTTGGGTCTGTGAGACCCGTCACATTTTATATCGCTTCTAGTTCGGTTACTATGTGTGCGACGTTGCTGTTCTTCTCAATAGCTGGAGCTGTTGAGTTCTTCTATGCATCGTAGTCAACACTTTTGACGTGCAACAGCCGCAGTGGGAGTTACACGATCTCAAAATTGAAAAGGGTCTGTGAGACCCATCCCCGCAGTTCGTGTAACAATTTCGCGCCAGTTTGTATAGATGTTATTTTATTTATCATCCGTGTATTTATTTGTTTTTAGTTGTTGTTTACAATTAAAGTTGCTAATATCTAGTTTAATGTATAGAATTTGAGTTTACTAAAGGTACTTAGTAAAAAATGGATCCAGAAGAGATAGAACGGCAGCGTATTCTTTCGAATTTACAAGAGTCTGACTTTGATTCTGCTTTGTCCGACCAGGAGATGTGTGATGACGAAGATCGCTTGAGTGAGCGTAGTAATCTTAGTGACACAGAGCAAGATACCTCAAAGTCTGAGTTTGATAATGATATTCCACTGTCTACGCTATCGGATATATCGTTCGCTGGTGGAGTATTGGATATCTGGATCGGTTAGTTCTTCAAACGCAAACCATGAGTGTTTTTCGGATTTTTATCGTGGCAAAGACAGTACAAGTGATATAAGAAGCCTTTTCGACAAAATGTCAGGACTAGAGTCGATAACATAATCCATCAATTGCCAGAAGTAGTACCAGTACTTATTTTTTAAAGCTCTAACAAATATGATAAAAACGTATTATAATACGATATTTGAGTTTAATTTATTTACATTAATACCTCAAAAACTAAACACAAATAAAATATTAACTTTATTATTAATAATTTATAGGATAATTTGATATCAAATAAACGGGTCTGTGAGACCCACCCCAACGTCCGTGTAACACTTTTCCACCCCCATGACCCCGGGTTAAAATCTGATTTACCCTTTTGAACGGGGCCTGCCCGGCAACACATAGTCTATACTTATCCTTGCCACCCGGCTGTATTTTTTGAGTAAGCTGCCCGCATGGTCAAGTTATCCCCGAAAAACTGGATTGAGCCTGTTCCGCAAGGAACATTTAATTTTGATTAAAAAAAATGGGGTGTCCACCAAACTCGGGACGTCTCAGCGCTGTCTGACATGCACTTACCCGATTTTTTTTTACGTGCATTCAAAACACGACCCCAACTAAATAAGAGCCTATAGCCAGGTCTCGAAACCTGGTGTCAAAGCCAAAAATCGTAAAAATGAACTCTAGCTGCTAGCTCTCTGAAGTATAATCGACGCTGCATCTGTGACTGACTAGCTTTTACAAATGTTTAATGCCCAATGGCCCGACTTCCACGTCTGACCTCGTACAAACTATGTCAAAGCAAAATGGAACAAGATGAATTAGAAATAGAGTTACTTTTTGCTTTTGTGTTGCAGGTGAATTGGAAAGGTCGTGGGTATGTATATAGCTTATGATCGCACGACGTTTGAAGACTTATAAATAGTAAGATATTTAAGTAAAATAGGATTACAACAATATTTTAAAGACGAGGGAAGGAATGAAGATATATCCGCTGGAGAACCACAGCTACCGATATGGGCTGAAGAATCGCCAAACTTAGTAACAAACAGAAGCTAGTAAGGAATAAAGAATTGTCGAATAATCAAGAATTATTTTAGACTAGCTTCTGCCCGCAGCTTTGGCTGCGTACACAAAATATAACCTATGCCACTCAAGAATAAAGCAGCTTTCTCTCGGTGTAAAAATTTTAGCAATCGGACCAGTTAGTACTTTCAGAGATTATCTCCTACTCAAACAAAAAAAGACAAACTTTATCTCTTTATAGTAATAAATTAGTGTAGAATACAAAATTTGCCTATTTATAGCAGAAAGAAAAAAAAATTATGCAGTACAAGGCGCAAACACACTGTTTAGAAAATACGAAAGAAAAAAGCAATATATATATATAGGGTGTCTCAGTAAGAGTGCACTTTTTCATTTAAAAATAAAACAAGTAATTTATGATAGAGTTGTGATATTTTTATTGTATTGTATAGAAGACATGTTCCGATTAAGTATGGAATAAAATATCTACTTTTCATGAAATTTTCCATGACTTTTGCACAGAGATGTGGGCTGTATCTCACCGATGACGCGTTGGATTTTCGATTTGAGCTCAGAAATTGTATCGGGTTTATTCGCATAAACCCGAGATTTCACAAAACCCCCTAGAAAAAAAATCGCACGGCGTGAAATCGCCCGATCTTGGTGGCCAGTTGACATCAGATAATGTGTTCTGGAAATTGTTGCTGCCATAAGTCGATTGTTTCATGCGCGGTGTGGCAGGTTGCGCCGTCCTGCTGAAACCACATGTTGTCCAGATTCATGCCGTCCAGTTGAGGCCACAAGAAGTCCGTTATTATATTCCTGTAACTTTCTGTAAGCGTAACTTTCTCCATTTTTGTAATGAGTTTTCACAATTATAACGCGTTGTTCTTTCAACAAGCGCTCCATTTTTAATAATCGGAATAATCAGAGGTGACAGCTGTCAAATTTCAGAGTTGCCACTTGCATGAGAAAAAAAAGATTCCAATTTTTAAAAGTGCACACTTACTGAGACACCCTATATTTACAGTTTATATTTTCATAAATTCGTAGACGGTAATCTTTCATCCAGCAATGTGCCCTGCCAATCTCGTAAGTTTGGCGATTTTTTGAGCTATGTAGGTTACAATTGTGTGGTGGGAAGTGTGAATTATTTTGGTTACATACATGTTGTATACGAGAACGATATAGAGTTATTTGTAGCATTTTTTAGAACATCATTTATTAGAATATCATTGACCGGCCAACTCTCAGGACTATTTCATTAACATCATAAGCAACAACTTTTATTCTATGACTTTTAAAAATTTATCGTAATTTTAGTTCATCAAATTTTCATACAAAAAAAAAAAAAAAAATTGAACGTTCTAAATATTTTCGAAGTCTATGCATACAATAGCGGAGTCGGGGACCGGGTGGCGGGGTGCTTGATGCACTTGCGTCGCGTCATACAGACGTAGGTAGTTAGGAATAGCAAAATGCAAAGTCAAAATGTGTTAAATAGAACAACAAAATCTTGAAGGTTTGTTTTTGGTAAATGAATTATGTTTTGTCAAAAGTCATAGAACTAAATTTGTTGTTTATGATTTTAGTAATACAGTTTTGCAAGTTTATTTGTGTTTTAAAAATAATCCTGTAGAAACACGTGCTTAGTTGTAGTCGAATTGACATCCTTCTTATTTTAAAAATCGGTTATTGCCCATAAACGAAGTTTCACCCCAACAAAGTTTTTATTAACAACACTAAGTTCAACGTTGAAACTAATTTTCTCAACTCAGTCGTATCCTCTGTTTCTTCTGGCTTCGTAGATTTAACTTTAATAAAGGTTCCAGCGCCAATAGCTCGGTTCACTCTATTTACGTTTGACGCGACCGACGACTGCAAGACTGCTGTTTCAAAATACACTGCTCCATTACATAGTTTTGTGTACAACATTTTGCTAGTTCCAATTACGATGTTTCTCTAGTTTTTGTTGTGAGAAATGGTTTTCATAAAGTTGGCTGGCTTTCTTCGTTACTTGGGGTGTTGGTCGGTGTGAGAGTTTATTAGTACTAACCCATTTATAACGACCGATCGTTATAAAGATAAAAAAAAATACTAGGGTATACCCTCAATTTAAAAATAATAACGAGCGGATAACTTTTGCTTATTGTATACCAATCGCAGCAGTGATCGTTTGACAGTGTTTTAGTGCTTAGAAAAAAGATCATAATTTTGAAGTGATTTTGTATTTTAGTGCGTATTAGTGTAATCAACTTTCACCATGTCTTCAAAACGGCAAGTGTTTACAAATTAGCTTGTGATTTAAATTTATTTTATGTACGTTTTTTATAAATTTATAACCTGTCTAACAAAACTGTTAATTAAAATTTGATCTTGTCATATCTTTTATAAAAAACAAATGATATTATATTTGATGATCGTTTTAACGAGCGGTCGTAATTTGGGGATGTATTTTTGTCTTTTAGACCCAGGAATATAGGTACCGGCATGAATCTTGAGCGCTAGGCGTCAGAGTGGGGATCGCTTTGCGCAATTCATACATTGGCGAGCCAATCATCGTCGTTGTTAGATACATGCAGCAAGCGCAGGGAACGAATTACGAGTGATGTCTATGACACGATGGCGGCAATCACTGACACTTCCCGCTCCCGCGTCTCACTTCGTACAACTAAAGAGACCGAACATTTGACTTCTGCGCAACTTGAAGCCAGCGCTCAAGATCTGTGCCGGTATCTGTGCCAATAAACCATTATCTCTCAATGAAATCGTTGACGAATTGGAACAATTAGATGATGATTTCCAAGAATTATAACTATTTTACGACCAGATAAGAGAGAGAAGTTTGTAACTCTGAACAATATTCCAGTTTCTAGAGATGTCGAACCTAGGTTGTATATATGTAGAATCTTGACGTATCTAGGTTCTCAGCTAAGGGGCTCCTGCTGAGATAGAATACATGTGTTCCGAAAGTGTCGAGGACATTGTACCCTTGTCTTCTTTAGCAAAAAGAAGTCATACCATCGAAGAACCCCTAATTGTGGAAGGTTGTCAACCTGAGCCATCAACATCAAATTCAGCTCCAGTTATTAGCAGCACGTCAGCCGATCCTTTTGTTGATCCAACCGCACCAAAAAATCAAAATTACACTTGGAGAAAAAATATCACGGCGCTATAATCCTCACGACCGACCAAAATGGCATGAAAACTATGGTCCAAGATACCTTCAAACGCCCATGTATTACTTTGACTGTATGTTCGATGTCTCTGTTATCGAATTATTGGTCAACTATACACAAATATTTACGCGATTCAAAAGAACCAAGTGGGCAATGTGACCACGAGTGAAATGAAGTGTTTTCTTGCTATACTTCTTTACAGTGGATATATCGTAGTTCCCCGAAGATACACGTACTGGGAAAAATCATCAGATACTGATTTTAGTATTATACGAGTAACGCCATGTTGAGGGATAGATTTAGATTTATCATGGCTCACCTCCATTGTTGTGACAATGCTTAGATAACTACTGAAAGTGACAAATATGCAAAGTTGAGACCGCTTATCCTGAACTAAATAAATATTCCGAAATATGGGTCCTTTAGAAGAAATGTACAGCATAGACGAAGCTATTGTACCTTATTATGGAGGACACAGGCTCTGTAAACAATTTATACGTGGAAAACCGATTAGATGGGAATATAATTTCTGGGTTGGAGCGACTAGATTGGAATTCGTACTATGGATACTATTATGGATCAAATCCATGTCAAGGACATGCAGCAATTATTTCACCGGCTTACAGGCAGTTAGGTATGGGGAGCTGGTGTGATTTAGCGTTTTGCTGATCATTTACAATTTCGTCACCCAGGTGTGTCTTGTCACTTATTCTTTGGCAATTTCTTTTATTCTATTCCACTCTTCCACGAATTGAGTAACAGAGGGCTCAAATCCACTGGAACAATTCGCGAGGACCGTACCAAATAGTGTCCTTTGCCGTCCAATAAAGAATTCAAGAAGACAGAAAGAGGCACATTCAAGTACAAGTCTAGCCAACCAGAGCATATTTTGGTTTGCAAATGGAATGATAATAGTGTGGTGTCAGTAGCATCCAACTCCAAAAACATCAAGCCCTTATATAAAGCTAAACGGTTCTCACAGCAGCAGAAAAAATATGTATAAATCGATCAGCCTGTAATTATAAAAAGCTACGATGAAAACATGGGGGGAGTCGATAGTGAGTTATATGAGCGTTAACCTACCTGCCTATTACTACTGATCGTTAAAACGATCCGCATTTTCCGAGCTTTCCTGAAAACTCTGTTTTTTTTAGCATTTTTCCATGTTTACCATATGTATCAAGGTAACAATACTAAAAAATTCGAGACAAAAAAAAGTTTCAGTAACAACTGGGTTAATGTTCTATAAAATATTTTCAATAAAATTATCTTACTCCTGATGAGAACAGTGACACCAGGGTGTTTCTTCCACCTGAATTTGGAACAGAAACCGCCCGAAATTACCATGCCGAACATATCATGGCGTCTCACCAGTCACTCCCCAAAGAGGGGACTTAGTACCATGATTTTGGTGTGCCCAGCGCTAGATTGTCACAGTCACTGTCGCCATGTCACCATGTCTCGCCATATTACCATGAACCTCTTTGTGTAAAGGCCACTATCAGTTAAAAAAGCTCATTGCTGAGAACATAGATTTGACAAACATCTGAAAATCTCATGATTACAGTTCTTTTTGACCATATATCATAGCATAGTCGGCCTTATAATGTTCCTACTGTTAAGACTCAGGCCTCTTCTCAAGGAGAGGGAATGCACCGTAATCCACCACGCGGGCCCAGTGCGGGTTGATGGATAGCACGTGTCTTCGAACTTTTGGTTCTAATACATACCGGTATCCTCACGATATTTTCCTTCCCTATTTTGAGAGCAGTGATGATGAAATAAATTACATAAAGTAATGCGCTTGGCTGGATTTGAACCCGCAACCTACAACTCGTAAATCTGGGCTGTTACCACTCGGCTACCACTGCTATCTTTCATGTCCTGTTGACCATTTTGATAGAATACCCCTTATTTGAGTTGTGAAGACATCAAAAGACTTCTCCCACTTTGGTTGAGACAATCCACCCAGAGCAAGAGAAGAGGAGATAGAGGGAGTGTCAGACTTTTACTGATTAGAAACCCACCTGTATACCTGCTTGCGGCTTTGTATTTCCATTTGTTTTCGCATATTTTTCTTTCGGAAACATTGAACATGACACAAGACTTCAGGAAAACGAATTAGAAAATCTAATCAGAAAACCGTGCATGTGTGGTTGACCTAAAAAGTAAAGAAATTAAACACTCGTATCTTTTTACTACTCTAGTTAACGTTTTTATTACTAACGTTAACTTAACCTAAACTGGTACAGTCTCACAAAATTGTGTAATGTCATTGCCGTAATTGTAATCTCTTATTTAGTTATATAAAAGTTTTAGCCGACAACCGTAATGAGATTATCCTTTCGTAATTACACCAAGGGTTGAATTACTTGATGTTATTATGGCCAGCAATTATGGGCAAAGCTTCATAATATCCACGTTTTATTCCTAGAAGTCTTATTTAATTTTATTTTGAAAATGTTTTACCTGCATTGAAATGGAGTTGGAACTTGTCGGGATATAGTGACTGATTTTATGATGTTGTATCATTTTATGGAGTTGCGTCATTCAGATTATGAATGTATAATTACTCGTTGTACATTCCTAGGAATAATCTGAACATTTATTAAATATTTATAGTTCAAATTAACGTGTGATATTAAAATGTAATAATCGAATGATGATCAAATTTAACGTTTAACAATATTTTAACTTAATTTATTGGTTATTATTGAGATAATAATTTCATCATCATCATTTCAGCTGACAAAAACCCGCTCTGGTGCATCTCACATCCATTGGATTCCCGCAACCCTCACCTGGGCCTCAAGTCTGCTATTACAATAGTGTCAGAATGGTCTATAATTGATTTCATAATTGTTGATTTTGACAAGTTTTGGTAATCTACTAATATAATGGCGTCATTATGACTTTCCGATGGTCAAACACTGACACTCCATTTAAAGAAATGGCATAGAATGGTAATCTCGTACATAATGACAAATGAATATCTGAAGTATGCGGTAAACTGCAAAAATTTTGACAGTTCCATTGATCAGTAACCTACCATATTACGACGTCATTGCGCAATTAGTGCTTTTAATAAGCTCGATATTGTCATTCTATTACAAGACCGATCAATGAGCGATCATTATGAATTAGCAGATTACAAACTTTTAGCAAAATGACAATGAAAACGTGTTGGAATGACGAATTTATAAAAATAGCAGACTTAGGCCCCAGGTCATCGGTTCACCTTGTAGACGGCCTACCAACGTTGCAGCCCCATCAACCATTTATTCTTCGAGCAATGTGCCCTGCCCACTGCTACTTAAATCTGGCGAATCTTCGAGCTATGTCAGTGTAGTCTACGAAGGTATGGAATGACAAGGATCAGAAGATTTTCGGTTCATTCTTACTTTGAAAGCTCATGAGTTATAGGCGATAGGTTACACAGATGCTAGGCGGTTAGGAAACTCTCTGCTAGCATCTGCTTGGCGAGAGTTTCTCCTGAATCTTTTTTAAATTTATTCTACAGTTATTAATATAAAAATAACAACACACAACGCGCGTTAGTCCCAAGTTAAGCAAAACTTGTGTTACGAGTATTAGACAACTGATAAACCTATTTATATATTTCTAAATACATACAAATTATAAATAAATTACACCCAGACACGGAACAATTGATCATGCTCATCACACAAACATTTGTCCTGGGTGAGAATCGAACCCATGACTTCAGGGCCAGGTCAGGGCCACAAAAAACTCGACCAACAGGCAAGTCGAAATTATTTACCACAAAAGTGTTCAGATCCAAAAACAGAAAAACTGTCAAAAAATAAATTTAAAGGGCATGAAAGTGTCCCCACCCACCAACAGACTTGAGACAGGTGTTGTTCGAAGCGTCTTGTTAAATAGAGTATTTTTTGTTATGGCGACACACGTCTAAAAAAGTATGGGGTTTAGTTTTTATAAAGCATTATATTTTGACCTAACCTAATTATTTTGTACCTTAAATATACTCACAATATAGTAGTGTCATATATTTTTGATCCGGCATCCTCCTTTCATATTTCACTCTGATACATACCTATTTTACCTTTCTGGATAATCTGGGACTTTTCTTTTTCAAACAAATGAAGCCCCCACGTCAAACTTTGGAAATTTTATTCAATTTCCAATAATTTATTCATCCTAGCATGAAGATTATTAAAAATCCCTTGACCGGTACAAGAGAACTTTAAATTTATTATAGCTGGAAGTTGATCAGGGTGCGTCAACCTACGTTAAATGTGTTTGGGAGTCCTGAAACTTTGTAGGAAAAAACTTTCTTTCATTTTAACTTTTAAGTCAACATTAGGGCGGGATGGTAGCTTTTAGGTAGATGCTCGAAAAATATAAGAAGTGGCAGTGTGCCTTTTTAAGATTTTTATAAATTTTGACGTAGCGTTACTAAAACCAAGTGAAAGTTAAAAAGAGTTTCAAGTTTATACAACGGTCATTTTTTTGACGAAAATTGCCACGTCTATTTTTTTTTTTCTTACACGCTGTGTTCCAAACCGCAGCCAAATCAACTCACTTTTTCCCCACAAAGACGAGAGATCAATTAAGCGGCTAGTTCAATTTTTTTATGACATTTTTTATGTTTTTTTTTGTATACTTTATTGTACACTATTACACATACAAAAAGAAACTAAAAGACGTACATACAATGGGCGACCTTATCGCATTCCGCGATCTCTTCCAGGCAACCTGGGATGGACAGTAATTGCCCGGAAAAGAAATGGGACTGTCATCAGTGTGACAAATTAGTATATACAGATACACACACAAAAACACAAAGAACACAAATATATACATTATGCTGTTTTTTGTTTGTTGTACAATGTTTATCACCCCACGTTAAAGCAGTTCATCAGGAATATTTGCAGATACACATATTGATGGAACCGTTTTAAAGCCATCATAAGAAAACGGGTCATATACTTTATTGTACACCATTACACATACAAAAAGAAACTAAAAGACGTACATACAATGGGCGACCTTATCGCATTCAGCGATCTCTTCCAGGCAACCTGGGATGGACAGTAATTGCCCGGAAAAGAAATGGCGCTGTCGTCGGTGTGATACACCAGTATACATATATTATTATAAACACAAAGGACACAAATATATACGTATGCTTTTTTTGTTTGTTGTACAATGTTTATCCCACTTTACTGCAGTTCATCAGGAATATTTGCAGACTCACATATTGATGGAACCGTTTTAAAGCCATCATAAGAAAACAGGTAACATCCATGATGCGGAGAGTGCGTGGGAGTGACAACATTGTGAGGGTCATTAGTAATTAGATGTATTGTGCCACTTTAGCTTACCGGGTGTGTGCCCGGCATCTGGACATGACTCAAAAGTCTCACTTATTGTAATTTTTACTAACATGTTTTTAAAGGATTTGATTACTATAACTATGAACTACGGTTGGAAATAAAGTATTTTTTTATATCTATCTCGCTTTTGCCCACGACTTTGCCTGCGTACATAAAACACACAGCCTATAAGCAAACTCAAGAATAAAACAGGTTTCTATCGGTGAAAAAATGTTAGCAGTCGGACCAGTACTTTCAGAGATTACCTCCTACAAACAAAAAATAAAAAACAACTTCACCTCTTTATATTACTGTAGATGTAGATTGTTTTTATTTAATTTTACCAAAGCTTTATCTAATATGAGAATGTGAAAGCGAAGTGAATTATATATTTACTAGATTATTTAATCGTGTGTGTTTTATTTCACAAATAAAATAAAATAGAAACATAAACAAGTTTCCATTTCTAAGTAACTGCCATTCGACTGGTCGCTCTAAGGTATTTTCATAGCGTGTTTAATAGGAATTCAATAAGATTCATTGGTATCGTGCCATTTTCCTTAATCGGTACATTTCGCCCACCTCAATGAATCGATTCGACGTCATCCGATTCGATTCTCGTTCGCTTGATCTAAAATAGATATTCAATTATTGCATAATTTTGCCGCTTGGATCGTTCGCGATGTGGACGATAGAATACGAAGTTGTTTTGAATTATTGAAAAAAATAGGTATACAAATTCGTTCTTATCTCTACCGTTTTTAGGTAAGCAATAGGGTAGTTTCCAGGGTCAAAATAATTACATTTTATTTAGTCCGTATTTTAGATTACAAAAAAATATTGAACTGGTATTTTTTCTTTTTTCGATTAAACAAAAAATAACAAAGATATAGCCCATTAAAGTTACAACGACGAAGACGTCACTCCGTGTGATAAAATGCAGCACGGCGTGACGTTACACGTAACTTTAATGGGCTATATCTTTGTCACTTTTGGTTTAATTTACAAATAAAAAAATACGTGTCACTTATTTTTGAATAATCTAAAAGACGGACTAATTACATTTTTTAGGGCAACTATCCTATTCACTGTTTTTCGCATTAGTGCGGAAAAATGTGCAAGCTCGGCCCCGCTTTAATTTATCTTATCGGGTTAGGCGCTAAGCGACTTCCTCAAGTCACGTCCACCCCATCATCATCAGTTCAGCCATAAAACTGCCACTGTTGGACATAGACATGACTTTGATTTTGTGCAAAAGCTCCGACTTGTCATGACTCTATATAATGACTCTAATTAACTTTGTAAGTGTACACTTGGCATTGTTACATTCAGCTCCATAACACTCTCGTTTGCAGCTCGTTCGAATCCCGCCTCGGTTGCAATGTCAAATTTTCTCCACTTTTATCAAAATGTACCACTGTGATGTATGTCTGTGTTGCCAAATATTCTAGGATTCTTAAATCTGTGGCAATAGTGTTCGGTATTTAAAAAGTACCCAAGCCGAGTCTTTTGTGAATTGGAGCACTGTAAATAATTCCGAGCAAATCCAGTGTTTCAAATTTATACCAAAGCTGCATATCGAGTGATTGGAATAATTTGGTTACAGCCATGAATCGATTTCAAACGTCATTCGATTTGGATCTCGTGGGCTTGATCAGAAATAGATTGATGTTCAATTATTCGGACTTTTTATCGTTCTACTGCTATTTTTTCGACGACTTTTGTAAGCTAATATTATGTATGAAAGCTGTTCTTGTGGTTGACTTGAATATTTTCTATAATAATATTTTACTTATGACGTTTCAATTTTGTTTCTCCTAATAAAATAGAGCTGTATAATAATGTGGATTGAGATGGATATGCTTAGAGTTTCTTTGCGTGATCAAATTAGGAATGAAGATTTCCGTAGGAGAACCAAAGGTTTATATCGACCTAACCCGAAGAATCGGTTAATGACTGTGTATCTGGGCAGCCCCCCTAGCCAAGTTAAAACCGTTTCGCTTGCGACGAACGCTTCGAGATGACTTTGCCGCCCATTATTTTGTTCTGACCACGTAACTGAACGTTGAGATGACGTCATTCCCGTACATTTGAAGCTTTCTACTAGCGTTAAGTATTGCAGATTTGCAACTTGGCAAGGGGTACAGGGAAGATTATGCTGATAACCAAAAAACAACAATTGTGTAAAACACCATTCTCACTGAGCATTCCGTTCAACTTATGCATCTACAGTTTGATTTCTTTTGATTAGGCTGTAAAATACTAGTCGCAATCAGAGCGCATTGTGCGCACAACAGATGATTGATGTGGCTGAAAAGTTCTGGAGTGGAAACCGCAGGTCGGAAGACGCAGTTTTGGATGACCTGATGAGAGTCACGGGAACCTGATGGATACAACACATATGAGACCGGTGCTTGTGATGACATTTGGGGAAGGCCTATATCCAGTAATGGTCGTCTTTTAGCTTGAATGACGATGATAATGATATGTTATTTTATTGGACCAGCTGCTTAAATAAAAAACCAGTTTTCAATAAATAAAAATTTCATAGCAAGCTTTTAAAACCCAGTATATACTTATATATTTAATGTATACTTATCAAGACCATTTCAAAAAGTTCAAACACGGTAGGTTTATCTGAATTTATTTTCACCTTCCGTTTGCCTCAACAGATCAGCTCCATGTCATAATAATTTTGCATTGTCATCTGATTTACACATGCATGCAAAATTTCAGCTCAATCGGTAACCGGGAAGTGTTTCAAAAATTTGACAGATTTGATTACAGACAAATACTGGGAGAGGTGAAACTAAATAAAAGCTTGCAAACCAATAAAATATAAAAAAATACATTTAAAAACTTTGTTTTTACGTAAATAACATTTCTAACAAGTACAGAATGGGCCGTACGTAATATTATTAATTTGATTTTTCCTTTACCAAACACACAGCTTACTAACTAACCAAGAATGCGACGGGAAGTAGGATCCCGGCCATTTTCAATTCATTAAGAAAATGTATATTTTCCTTAGTAGTAAGTACGAGTACGCTACCAACTTTTCCGTACTTTTCTTTGAGGTCGTTGAATTAATGTGCTCCTCACTTTTAATAAATACTAGTTCTTTTTTCGGCTGCCACGAAGGCCAGACGGTCCGTGAAAATGATAAAAGTAGAAGACGGCAGTCAAAGGAGAGTAATTAAGTGCAATGTAACCGTCTTGCTGGTTTCTGGGGTAAGCTGAGTTTGAGCAAGTAATAGAAAGGCGTTTTTGGGATTCCGTAACGAAATGATGAAAACGAGACACTAAGGGCTATTTTTCACTGAGACACCATGGCGGCGCGACCAATCGTTGCTACCAATAAAATGTATACAGCTCTATAGATAGTTACTCACCTGGTGTAACCAATTTGGTGGCGTGACCAGCTCGGACGTGTGGCGACTCTGGTATCTGTATGGCATTTAGTTTGGTAGCTTAGGGCTATATTTCACCTGGCAACTGCAGCGCAACTGGTCGCGCCGCCATGTTGTTGTGTCGGTGAAATATAGCCCTTACTGTCATAGTGTCTTATTTCCACGATTTAGGTGGTCAGTCTATGCATCAGGCTGCCAAAGTGCTGTACAATTTTATTATCCTATCCCGGCCAGACCAAAACACGACTATATCGATTTATCGTTATTATCAGTTGGTTGCCCTTGACCTTATTTTTTTGGTCCGAGCTATTTATCTGACGTTATTTCTGTAGTCATCTCCTTTCCAGCTATATCAGTTTCTGTCCTTTTCCCCGTGTATTCAGTGTTTTAGCTGATCAATAGACCACGTACCCAAGTCTTGTTAGTCTCACTTGAATTGCCAAAATGGCGGTCGGTCAAAAAAAAAGTAAAGCTAAATTGCAAGCACAACTTAGCACCTACCTAAATGAGATATTATATGCTCCTTCGACACCCAATGTATTTGCGCCGACCAGGAGCCCCTAACCAGATGATGGCCCACTTACTAGAGTGCCCAATGTCTATTGTGTACTACATCTGGACCTAAAAAATGCGACGTCCCTACATCTGCACTTTTGGGGTACTGAGGCCGCTATAAATGTGGACACATACTAGGCCCAAATCCTTTGAGGCCAAAGAAAACCATCAATTTGGGAAGAAGAAGTTTTCCAGCTTATCAAAACAGGTTCCAAACTAAACATTGTGACTTGAGAAAACTTCAATATAACACAAAAATTTAAACAACACTTCCTCTCATATCTGACGTAATATTTTTATATATTGTTGTTTATTAGTATGTGTACAATGTGTACGTATATTTTTATTGGACTTATTTATTTATGTTGTACACTGGATTCTGCGCTCGAATGTGATCTCTCTGTCGCTCAAAGGATTACTTGGAAAAATCTAATCGTTGAGTTGAGCTCGCCTTTGTACATGACTGTATTGTCAAACTACTGTGTAATATTTTTTTTTGTTCTTTTCTTTACCATGGCAATCTGTCCTATAACAATAAGCCACTGGATTGACCGACTTTTAGTCCGTTTATAGTGTTTTCTCCCGTTTACAGTTTTTTCTTCTGTGTAAAATATTAAGTTTTTTGTGTACAATGTACGAGCCAATAATACTCATACAGAGAAATACTTTTTGCATTATCATCATCATCATTTCAGCCGATATGCGTCCACTGTTGGACATAGACCTCCCCCAAGTGTCGCCACAATGAACGATCCTATGCGTCTCGCATCTATCGGTTTCCCGCAACCTTCACCTGTTCATCGGTCCACTTAGTAGGAACATAATAAGCTCAACCATTTTAATTAGTCGTAACTACACCTCCGTCACGCGGAAATGTGTCAAAATAAATAAGTGCGGCTCAAATAACTAAACATAACTTTAGTATATTAAGTAGGTAACACATTTTAACATGTTACTTAGTGGTTTGGTTTTAATCATTTACAACCGATAAGAAATAGTGGAGGATCGACAACGATGAAATACTCCAACATACAATAATTTTGACTGGCCTGTTGGTCCTGTGGTTAGTGACCCTGACCGCTATGTCTGATTTCGTGGGTTCGATTTCCATACAGGACAAATGTTTGTATGATGAGCATGATCATGTTCTTTCACTGGGTTTTTTTTCGCTGGGTAAAAATCATCCAGATGACATCCCCTGCTCTTGGGCGGAGCGGGACATAGTGTCAAACTTTTACTGACTAAAAAACCCACCCGGTTCCTTCGTTGTCTTTCATACCGGGGACGAGCCTTGTTTTCCGAAGCAGATCCTTGGCCCCAGTAGGCTTCGACCCTGCTGGGCCCCTACGTTCTGTCTCTGGATGTAATTTATCTATAATATGTATGTATTTAGAAATATTTAATTATGTTTATCAGTTGGCTAGTACTCATAACACTAGCTCTGCTTAGCTTGAGACTAGACGGCGTTGTGTTGTAGTTGAGGAATATTATTATTAACCTTTCGAATATCATAATTAGTGACATAATAGAAAGACAATAAGAGAGCGAAAGTCAGCGTTTGCTTGATATTTTATGAAATAATAAAGAATCAAAGAAAAAAAAACATGTTTAGTTTAACTTGTTACCATTTATTTTGGTATCAAAATTAGAACTTTAATAATACCCATGAAACTTTTTCTTAGTCCCAATAATGACTCATTCAAAAGGTGACTGCTGTAAGAAAACATGGAATTACGAAAATTAATTACATAGTCAAACGTACCCATTTGGCGGGCAAGTTTAAACGAAACTGTGCTGGCTTTAATAACAGTATTTTTAGTGTCTGTAAGCACGCAATGTGTTGGTAATTCAAATTTTCGAGACATTATCGGTTTGTTGTGTATATTGTGATATCGAAAGGAGATCGCATGAGTTGGATTTTAATAGCTAATGGACTGGCTTGAAAATATATCTTCAAGGATTTTGTAATTCTAAAATAGGTTTCAAAATATTTGATAGAAAAAAAGTATTGTGTTGTTGTTTTTTCAGTAATGAAAATGAATGAAATGATGTATAAGTAATCCTGAAGAAAAATCTAGAAATCTTCCCATCCAAGTCGAATAAAGATCCCGAACCGACACCTGCCTGAGCTGAACTACGGCAATATGTTGTTTGTTGTTTAGGGTATAGACCTAACATTGACCTGCCCAGACACTGCCACACATGGCTTCTACAAATATCCAAGGAGATGGCGAGATGACCTAGATGACTAAGGAGATTCCGCACCCCTTATAAAGGATACTAGTCACATAAAACCCCCAGTGGTAGACAAAGAGGATTTATAGAATAATTAAGTAAAAATTTGGCACTTCTTCCGGAGCACAAACTTGGTCTTTGACGCTTCAGCAGACGTCCAGGCTCGAGGTTTGTCAGCGAGCCATGAAGCGCAGTAAGTATCCTGGGTGTTCGAATTTCCGACCGCGTAAGGAACACAGAGCTGCGCGCCAAAATTAAGATTAAAGATGTTACCCGAAAAGCTGCTACTCTAAAGTGGTATTAGGCCGGACATGTTTGTTGCTAAAAGAGCCACTTATTTGGTCCCATTAACCTTTCAATCGTGGAAATTACAGACACAATAGAAAGACAATAGGTGCGCGAACGCGCGTTCGCTTGGGGTTTAATGAATTAAACGCAAGGCTACAACACGGCAGACCAAGGCAAAGGTGGACAGATGAGCTTGATAGCTACCGGAGGGACTGGCCGAAGACAGACGTGTGTGGACAAAGGAGAGCAAGGCCTTCACCCAGCAACATAAATGGGCTAACTAACTTCTTCCCTATCTAGCATCGACATTACTGAGCCCCTGTATCTCAGGTATCTTATAATCTATGTGCTAAATATGTTAATAGAATATAAATTAAAATTCACTAAGGGGCCGGCGACGGATGAATTTCCATACAAACGTAATACCATGCTCATTTGCAGTTGGAGCATATTTCCAACATATTATGATGATATTCGGTTATAGACAATATTTATCTTAATAAAAGTAAATAACTATATAATAACTATATATGACTATATATATATATAACTATATATAATAACTATATAACTATATAAAAAAGTATACTATATAAATATTATCTATAAATAGCATACGTCACATCGAGTCTATGTTCTCCAAAGGTTTAGTTAAAGGTGTACCTATATACACATACATTTTTTTTATGGTGGGAAAAATCATCCAATGACAACCCCCGCTCTTGGGCGGAGCGGGAGATAGTGTCAGACTCTTACTGACTAAAAGACCCACCCCGTTCCTTCTAGCCTTCATACCGGGGCTCGAGCTCCCTTTCGGATAACCCTGGCCCCAGTAGGCTTCGACCCGGCTAGGTCCCTGCTGTTGCTGACAACTCCTTGAGGCGCGCGGGAACAGTGCGCGCCGTATACACATACATTTGGATCGTTATGTTTACCTGACTACCATTTCATAGTAAAAATAAATAAACTCATATTGATCGTTCGACTAGACTAACACAGCTAATGGATATTTTTTTTTTATATTCTCCTTTATTTTTGAAGGTGATATGTTTACTTTTAATAGTTTTAGTTTTCCCACCACAAACTTAATTTTTGCGGTCCCTAAAAATGACTTGGAAGACTTATCGAGGTATGATTATTTGGTAAGCGAGTCCGTCTTGTTTTTTTCCGAATTATGACGCGAAAGCAAAAAGAAGACCTACCAAAAACTTAAAAGTAGATTTTTTAAATGAAATTATTGTACCAATATAGAACGTTTGTTGATTTCAATTGTTAAACCATATGATTTCAAATATCTCTGTTAATATTTTATTCATTAAGTATACGAGCATACACGGTCTATACTAATTTATATTATTTATTAATTCCAATTTTAACAACTTTTATACGAAAACATACTGTATTAAAAGTATTTCGAATTTTCTATATTCAAAATTAATTTCAAATTTACAAAAGTTAGGTGTATTAATAAACATAAACTTTCCTAAACTAAAATCGAATGCAGGTAAGAATCTTGATATTTTTAATTTAAGTTATAGTACAGGTTTATGTACACGTATCGCGTGTGACATTGAAATAGCATTAAAAAAAAAAAATTGTTTGTAAATCATCCAATGACAGCGGGGGTTGTCATTGGATGATTTACAAGAGTAAGTATTTAAAGACGTCATAATTGATTCGTACTAAATCAGATCAAATTAAAAATTTCTACATCAGAAGGCCCCACGTAAGACGGGCCGATGAATTGGTGAAGATTGTGGGAATCCACTGGATGCAAGACATACAGGACTGGACAATATGGCGAGACTTGAGGGAGGCTTTTGCCAGCCATCACAGATGGCGTGATACCATCAATAAGAATCTAATCCAGCGGGAACTTCACAACCCTCAGTGATGAGGAATACGACTCGAGGAGGAGGATGTCCAGCAGTAGACAGGCGTCTTTCAGCTGGAA
Source organism: Mythimna ferrago (assembly GCA_910589285.2). NCBI lineage: Eukaryota > Metazoa > Arthropoda > Insecta > Lepidoptera > Noctuidae > Mythimna > Mythimna ferrago. The sequence goes on along the minus strand of OU342680.1, from coordinate 24,018,943 downwards.
TAATGAGGATTTATTTAGACTCCTTCATTGTTATAAGAAGCAGTCAAATGGGTAACTTCTGAACTTATATTCCTCGGTATAACAGACAGACTATTCACCAGGGGCTTCAGATTTATATCAGGTGGTCAGAAGTACTCTGTAAATGACGTTACAACAAATTAACAGGAATATTATGCTCATTACCCGCTGCATGGGACTGAAACCTTTCTGTAGACATCCTCTTCAAAAAATAAGAGAAGAAAAATAACATCAGACATCTATATAATATGTCGTGGCCAGATCTTAAAATTGATCACTTCATGATATGGCTCACTAAAACTGGCCAGGGGCCGTATTATGACCTCTTAAAACCATCATGTTTTCGGTGTGAAAAAGAGACGGAGCTATACAGGACGAATAGCACTATCCTTTTCTCACACAGAAAACATGATGGTTTTAAGATGTCATAATACGGCCGCTGATCGTTTTAAAAGTTGAAATTTAATATAATATTTAATTGAGATAAACTAGTGCTTGACTGCGATCCCACCTGATGGTAAGTAGCGATGCAATCTTTGATGGTGAGGCGCACTAGTTTATTAATTATTTATTTATTTTATTTATTTATTCCATTTCAAAGAAGGCTTATAGACTAACAAAATAATTGATACAAAAAGTTTGATAATTTCAAATCGCTAATTACAAGCCTCCATATGTAGAAATTTAAATTAAGAGCCTATTCACTCTAGCCTTGAAGACACCCAAATTATAATCGGACGGGAAGACCGCAGCAGGCCAACTTTCTTTAGACCTTTTATTGTCTTAGAAATCCTACATCAATGATAAGGCTAAACGAAGATTGACATAAATATCATCAAATGTTCACGTTTAACGATTTAGCTAGTTTTAGTTGGCCATATCATGAAGTGGCCAATTTCTACGATTTGGCCACGACATACATATAATTCTGTTGTACGCGTGTTTGCATTGAACTCCTCATAATTGGCCTCGATTTGGATGTAATTTTGTGTGTATGTTTGAGTGAGTCACTGGATGGTACCCGGTAGGTGGCGCTGCAATCGGGATCTGATTTTGGTTTTTTTTTTTGACAAAATGTCAGTATTCGGCAACAAAGTCAGCCGAGACCACTGGTAGACTATAACTTTGATTCATTTTGCGTCTCGGACCATCTTCGATATTTCGAAATCGAATAACGGAACTGTATTCAGTCTGACTATAATAATATATTACATGTATCATCAGGTCGGAATAGCATAACCTAATTCCGCCTAGCCCATTCCATCATTGGACCACCAGACGTATAGCGATGCGCCACCGGTACATGGTGGACATCCCACCTACACGCACAAAACGTTTTGGGAACACATTCATTGTGCATACAGCTAAAGAGTGAAATTCCTTGTTTGAGTCTTTGTTTCCTGATGGCTACAACTCGGGAATCTTTAAGTCAAGAGTGAATAGGTTACTTCTTGGTAAGCGCGTTCCATTGTCGACCGCATCGTCGCTTCCCATCAGGTGAGATAGCGGTCAAGCGCGAACCTATCAACAATAAAGAAAAGTTCAAACTACATTTTACTGTAGTGTAGTAAAATGTAGTGAAACGAAGTTTAGTATCTACTCACATAAACACTACATTTTATTTTACTACATTTTTATTTACAAGTATTATAATAATATAATATTCCACAACTACCACACAACGCCGTCTAGTCCCAAGCTAAGCAGAACTTGTGTTATGGGTACTAGACAACTGATAAACATACTTATATATTTCTAAATACATACATATTATAGATAAATTACACCCAGACACAGAACAAATGATCGTGCTCATCACACAAACATTTATCCTGGGTGGGAATCGAACCCACGACCTCCGGCATAGCAGTCAGGGCCACTAACCACTAGACCAACAGGCCAGTCTCCATTATTAGCATATGGGCGTGTATGATGTTGTGATTTTTTATGTATCAAAGGTCATGTAGCTTGACTCATGTAAGCTTTAAAGGTTTCACAGTTCAGTGAGAACAAAGCCTTTATTAGGTCGCAGGATTTTTTATGTTTTGTGTGTTGTATTTAAGTTTATTCAACTAATTTTAAAAAAATATGCATTTTTGATTACTTTTCATTTTGATACATCGTTTTAGTTTTAATTTTGATTGTAATTTTGGTTCTAATTTGAATTTGTGATTTTAATTTTGTTTTTTTTTTCCCTAATCGCATGGAGCGAGATAGTCAATATTGTGACAAATCTCCTTAATAAAGATTTTAAAAAGAAGTAATTTAACTTTTTTCCCGTGCTTGACCTTGACTTGACCTTGAGACTTTACTTCTTGCCAATTTCAGGATTTCAGGTCAACGGGAAGTACCCTATAAATTTTACTTTCTTTGCAAGTGTCAGAACAACAGCTAAACGAAGTATAAACGGCATTGTGTTAAGACTGCCTTGTCTTAGAAGTCTGACTTTTTCACTGAAGCAGTGAAAAAGTTTGATTTTAATTTTAGCTTAATATCTCCACACATTTCTGAGAAAAAGGATCTTGATAGACGGGCAGATGGATAGTAAAGTAATAATAATAATATTCCACAACCATCACACAGTATCGTCTAGTCCGAAGCTAAGCAGAGCTTGTGTTATGGGTACTAGACAACTGATAAACATACTTATATATTTTTTAAAACATATATATTATAGATAAATTACACCCAGACACAGAACAAATGATCGTGCTCATCACACAAACATTTGTCCTGGGTGGGAATCGAACCCACGACCTCCGGCATAGCAGTCAGGGTCACTAACCACTAGACCAACAGGCCTGTCAAAGTGTTCCTAGATAAAACCATTCGTTTTTACAATATATTATTTATACATTTTTTAACTTTAAAAATCTACTTAGACAGGTGTTCATACTTCCCCAAGAATATCCCACATTTACCTTGTATAAAACACTAGTGTTTCACCGCTATTTTCTTGAGAACGTGTGTAATGTTCTGAGAACAACGATAAATGATACCTATTTGCTTGCAGTAGATGCATTACAGGGACACCGCAATATAAATACTCTATAAAAGTATAAGAAATAGGTAAACAATATTTTTAACTAGCTTTTGTCAGCTGCTTCGCCCGCGTGAAAGCAGAAAATTATCCCGAGAGATTATAGAATAGAATAAAATAGCATTTATTCGGCGCAAGCAACACAATATACCACAACATAAAACAGTAATAAAAAAAGAGTACAAACATACAATACAGTTGCAGTGACTGTGCCTGAACCGAAAGGGTCACCAACTCAGCAATTGCTGGGCATCAAACACCCAGTGCTGATTTTCAGTTGGCACCCCGCAGTGACGCACGGATGATGGTAAATAAAAATATACTTAAACAAATAAATATAACCTATATAGATATAACCTATATTGAAGTGTATTTGTGTGATAATATAGATATAATAGGTATGTAACTAAATATTATAAAAAATATGCCGTGGTAGTTACAAATCAATTTTCTCACTATACCCACAATATTTCAACAAAATACACTTCTGGACACATCTATTGGCCCACCTTGTATTTTCAGTTTCGTTTGGTCCTAGCTAAAATTTTATATTAGGTCAAGCAAAAAGTTTTTATGCAGTTTTGAACCTGGCACATTCACAATTTCATTCAATAGTCTTTTTTTGAATTTCGAACACAGAATTTAAAGAAACAAAAGACAATTTGGAGCCTGTTTGTTGATATCAAACAATCGAATACTAAGAAAACTTGGTTTTATTGGTTTACTTGGATTTAATTCTTGAAAAAGTGATTGATATCTTTGGTTTTGCAACAAACATTACTTATTCTTAACATTAAGGTGAGGTTCTATCAATAATCTATGGATACTTCACCTGAAGTCGCCGCCCAAGCTGTGGCACTTATTCAGGCCGGATACAGCCAAAGAAACGTGAGTGCTCAACTTAATTCAAGTCGATCTGCGGTCCGAAATGTTTATCGGAGGTACCTAGAGACTGGCGGCTTTGTTCATCGCCAAGGAAGGCCACGATCTCGGGTCACAACTGAAAGGCAGGATCGATTCATCGTGACGACCAGCTTGAGAAATCGTCACCTTACCTCCATTGAGATACAAAACCAACTTCGCGACTTCCACGGAGTATCTGTGAGCGCTCGAACTGTTCGGAGAAGGTTAAAAGAACGCGATATGGTACCACACAAGCCAGCTAATGGGCCCAAACTAACGCGAGCCCACCGAACAGCGCGCCTTCATTTCGCACGCAGTCATTTAAATTGGACACAGCAAGATTGGAGCCGTGTACTCTTTTCTGATGAGTCTAAAATTGTGTTACATGGCAATGATGGAAGGAAGAAGGTCTACCGACGTAAGGGAGAGCGTTTCGCACAATGCTGCTTTGAAGAGAGGGTTGCTTATGGCGGTGGCTCATGGCCTGTCTGGGGCGGTATATCCGCGAGCGGCAAAACTCAACTTGAGGTTGTTACAGGACCACGGCTGCCAACATTAAATGCTGAAAGGTACATTCGTGAGTGCTTAGAACCTCACGTGATACCATACGCGGACTATGTGGGCCCAAATTTCCTTTTTATGCATGATAATGCAAGAGCCCATGCGGCCGGCATCGTCAGGGAATATCTTCGGGATGTGAACATCACAGTTATGGACTGGCCAGCCAGAAGCCCAGACATGAACCCCATTGAGCACATGTGGGACGAGCTAAAAAGACGTGTTAGGGCTCGTCAGCCAGTTGCCCAGACGATGAAGGAGTTGAAAACTGCCATAGAAGAGGAATGGGAGATGATCCCTCAAAATTTCATAGAGCGGTTGATAAATTCTATGCCTAATCGTATGAAAGCTGTGGTAGATGCCCATGGAGGCAACACGCGTTATTAAATTAAACCTTTATTTGATAAAACATGTTTTTTATTCAAAAATCAATTGCCTTTAACAAGGCGCATATCCGACTTGTTTAGGCGTAGCACCATGTCGTATGGTATTCTGAATTCAAATTTAAAACAATACGATCGAAAAAGATGGTAAAATGTATCAGGTTTAAAACTGCATCAACAGTTTTTGTTCAATCTAGCAATCATATTTCGGTAGGGGCCATCGAAACCTAAACTCTAAGGTGGGCCAATAGATGTGTCCAGAAGTGTATATCGCGGGAAATATAGTGCATCGCGCGATACGACGTTTGATTTGATGACGCATAGATCGAGACAGACATCGCTGCACCGGCTCGGCAACTAGCCGCTATCTTGGTCTAAGACAAATATATACAAATATTAACGAAAATAATTTAGGCTTCCAGAAAAAAAAATGATTTATATTGCTAAGGTTTAGAATTACAAATTGAAAAGGAGTAGAAATGGAAAAAAAAACGAAAGTGGAGTGAATACTTTCTGGTTCCTGACGACACAGAACATGTCATTGTGATCATATATGATCTACCCGTCCGCTAAATTTAATCGCAATCTCTTCAGCCAACTGAGCGTGAAAGAGTAGCAAACATACACAAATATATGCAAGCTTTCATCTGTATAACATTACTAGCTGTTGCAAGCGGTTTCACAAGCTTGATCGTGACTAATTTTGACTGCTACCATAATAAAGGCATATGTGAGTTTATGTGGATATATTTGTTAAACTCGTGATCAAACGGCTGAACAGATTTGGATGAAATTTCACACACAGGTAAACCCTGACTTGGAATAATACATAAAATAGCTTTTGAGTACAGAAGTGTGTTTTCCTTAAAATAATTTTCTGTTTTCATATGGGCGCAGTCGCTGGCAGAATTTGATAAACAAAAAAAAATATCTCATTTTTTTATATCTTCGAACTAAATTCATAATCCCAAATAAATATTATAATTCTCTTTAATAAAAAGATACATAAGTATAAAAAACTACCAAAATAAACAAACTGTTAACATATGCAATTATCCGAACTCCGACCCACAAAGTAACAGCCCCCCTGCCACTCAAGCATTGTCGAAATTGTAAGTAAACATTAATAAGTTAAATAAGCCAAACAATGTAATTTTAACTAGTTACTGAACAACAATGTAATTTACCTATCCTGGGGAAATGCATAACGAAATACCGTCCGACATTCGACCAGTCCACTAAGAACTGCCGATAATGCGCAAAAATGAACCTCTACACTTTATGATGATCCTAACAAAGTAGATTTTCCAACGTCCTTGAGTGATGTGATAGTTCAAGTGGAATTGGTGAACGTGTCACGTAAAGTGTCTAACTAATGGGTATTGATTTTAATGTAACGCCTGTAAACATGATTCGGGTTATGCTAGTTGTAAGTTGGAAACAAATAGAACTGTCTAGAAAGTGATCTGAAGTTTGTAACCCCATTAGCTTTTGCTCTACTACAAACAAGTAGAATATACCTACATTTTTTATTAGGGAAAATATATTGTATAGTCTCTAAGTATTTCTATATGTGATATACACCGCTAAATTTCAATCGTTTTAATCCCGTGGAGGGTCGATCCGGTACATGACACACTATCGATTTGTAAAGATAAAATTAAAAAATAAAGTGTAACCTGTAGGTAGTTTGTACGCGACGCCGACTATTACCTAAAGGTCATTGAACTCGCTCAGCTGACGTTTTCTTAAAGAAATTAATTTCGTAGATGCGTAAATTAATACGAGTTTTGGAAAAGAGGTACTTTATTTTTTAATTTTATCTTTACAAATCGATAGTGTTTTATGTACCGGATCGATCCTCCAAGGGATTAAAACGATTATTTAGCGGTATATTAAGGTACAATACACATACATAATATTTTCAAGCCTTTTTGTGTTTAGTCTATGTTATGTTTTCTTATTTTTTTTCTTTGATTGATTTTGCTGCACATGCTGAGTTAGGCACCTTGTTTTTACTCGCACAGATTTTTAGTTTTTTATCATGTACACATCAACTAGGTACAGGTTTTTTTTTCCGAAAGAGAAAGTACTCTTCGTCTTCCTGCCCTTGTCCCATCTTATTTGGGGTCGGCGCAACACGTTTTTTTCTTCCATTCTACCCTGTCACTCGTCATGCTATTATTATTATTATTTAGAAGATGAGGGGCTATGCATCACCCATAGTGTGGGGGATGTAGTCACTGCGACCTAAAAGATCTATTATCATCGTCTCGTCATGCTATCACTAACTTCCTTTTCTTTCATATCTCTCTTCACGCAATCCATCCATCCGAAAGAGAAAGTACTCATGAAAAAAAATGCCTTCAACTCTAAAACATGAAATATAGAACTGCACTAAGAAGAAACACCGAAAGAAAATCGGAGGTCTTTTTTAAAGTGCATACAGTAATCATGGTCAAATCATATGAAAACTTTTCAGATTAGTGTCTGAGATGGTTTTTAGAGGAAAAAAACCTCAGTAATCTTGTAAATCAATTCAGAACTAGACTAACAATATCAAAGAAAGGACATTTGGATAGGCCGTATATTATAGTACTTAAACTGAAAGATAAACGTTAAGTCTTTAAGTATTTCTGTAACCAAATATGCACGAACCATTTAAACGCGAGACAATAGAAGATGATGATAATAATCACGATGGCCATATCACCTATTTGCAGTTGTTCAACAGAAAGAAATCTGCTGAATCAAATTATAAAAATAGGGCTACGGCTAAGGCTTTCCTATGTTACAATGAATAGAAATAAATTCCCACTGAGAAGGATCCTTGCAAACATGTTTACGTCTAGGCGAGCTTCATTAGATAGAATTTTATTGACACCTGAGGCAGAGAATGATGTGCTAGGAGACGCTATTATCTTGAGCATCTTATGGAGTTCCGTATCCAAAAGACTCCAACGAAAACCATGTTATTTCTACGCCTTCGCTTTCTGTGTGTTTGTGTTTCACAGAGCCGTTTCTTTGTAACCGTAACTAGTAAGGTACTAAGTCAACTCACACGAGAAGCAATGGGTAGCTCTCCGTCTAAACTTGCGTGTCTCAAAGAGATGTCAGCAAAACTGAAGGGTCTCAGTAGAGCCGATGCCTGCTAGGGCTGCTGTATTTTTCAGAAATTTACGTTGGCCCTCAAGCACAAAGAGCATCTGAAGAACAGAGGTGAGTTTTAGTCAGTAAAAGTCTGACACGTCCTTTTCCTCCATTAAAAGCGGGAGAAGACATTGATTTGATGATGTCTCAACTCATAAAAAAAAAACAATTTATTTCTCACCATCAAATGTTAGCATTTCAGCCAAAAGACATCTTTTTTTCTTTGGTCCACTTTGTGAGAAGCTTTCCAGGATTGCGTGTTCCAGTACGCAGTCACCACCCCTGAACTAATTGGCCTCATTGACCTCATCATCACATCCTCGAGATTTACTGGCCGCAGACCATTTCTAACGCAGAGCTGTTGGGAAAATGCCACGAAAACCCGATCGACCACCAGATCAAACGTCGAAAATGGAGATGGATTGATCACGCGCTTAGGAGGGATTCCGATCATGTACCTACACGGGGATTGGACTGGAATCATCAAGGGAAAAGAAAGCGTGGCTGTCCTCGGCAAACCTGGCGTTGGCAGAAGCGATGGCCATTGGACTGACATAGAGTGAGATGAAACGTAAAGCTAGTCACGATGGGTGACTGTCGATGTCGAGGCCCTTTGTGCCTAGTGCTAGTTAACATAGGATCTTAAATCGAGACTATCTGTTCGCCAAGCAATATGGCCTCTCTGCTAGTAGATACAGTAGCCTCAAGAATGCTTTGGTTGTACGGAATCCTCGATAAACACAAATTGTTATTTGTTGGATATCGGTACAATCTTTGCTGAAAAGTAGTCATCATGGAACGGAAGAAAAACAGGGTAATTTGTAACGTTTAATAGTGAGAATGTTTAGTGAAAGAAATAAAAGGAAGTCGTAACGCTTACAATGTTACAAAATCACACTAATGTTGTAATGGTGAAAGTTTCTGTGTGTGTGTGTGTGTTTGTTTGTATTTCTTCACATTTGAACGGCTCAACGGGTTTGTATGGAATTTAATACATAAACAGACTGGGGTGTTTTTAGGGATATATATGCTTATAGGATCACTTTATTGTCCGTCCGTCCGTCTGTCTGTCTGTCAAGACCCTTTATCTCAAGAACGCATGGAGGTATCGAGTTGAAATTAAAAGCATATTCTCAGGTCTACAGTCCCTTCAAGCTGTGAACAAATCAAACATGTAAATTAACGAATAAAAAAGATACGGCTGTTTATGTCGCATAAAAACGTATATTTTGATACTCTCAAAGATCGAAATTCATAGGGTACTTCCCTTTGACCCAGAATTCTGAAATTTAGCACAAAGCAAGGTCTTATAGCACAGGTATAGGGAAAAATCTGAAAATAATAATTAGTAGTTATCTAAATCACAAAAAAAAAATTGCCATTCGGAAAAAAATTCGAGATTCCATTCGGGAAATGTAGTTTGCACGGAACCCTCAATGCGCGAGTCCGACACGCACTGGCCCAGTTTTTTAACTTTCATGAGAGCTAAACCGCTGACAGAATGTTTAAATACTTATCATCATTATTTCATCACTTCAGCCGATTTTTTTATGTAGAAAATATAAGAAAAGTATCCAATGATTTCTCTAGCTCTATAATAATAGAGTTGATTTCGACTGCTCGTTTGTCTTCCAAAGGTCCAGGACCTCAGCGTCATGAGATAAATAAATGGATGAAAGTAATAATACTAATATTATATATAGTAGTCCTTTGGAGCCCACGAACCTCCCTTTGTAAGTAAAATTGCTACACAGTGAGGTCAAATTAAACTGGAATTTAAACTACAGTTTGATCGATCATCCTGTTTACCTACTGGCACTATTTCAGTGAATATATCTACTATACCTACATTTGTACAAAGTAGAGACTAAATTCAGTACAGTCAGCCCATTTGTGGTTGCCTCAACCTTCCTTTGTTCTCATTACCGTAGCAACAGTGTATTTTATTTATTTAAATCACCAAAAAGTAACATTTGCATTCAAATGATCGTGAACAAATGTTGCGTGTTCAATTACTCGTAGACAATGACGCAACAAACTCTTCTGTTTTCTGGTCGCCTGGTACTTAGACTTAGTGTTTGGCATTTGTTTTCATTAAGAGTTTTTTTATATTATTATTTATTTAAATCAGATTCATCCATCCGTATTAAGTTAGTAGCACTTAAAACTATGTTAATAACATTCCTTACTAAAATAAATAGAATAAAACAAGTTTCTCATGAAAATATTTTTTTTTAAAGCAAGCTTTTATAGCACGTACTACTTACATAATAATACTCGTCAAGACGAATCATCCGAGCCCAAACTCGATGGGGTTGTGTCATTTAACTACCAAGCTCTTATAGTCACCTTCCGGTTCCATCGTCAGATCAGCTCCATGTCATAATAATTTTGCATTGTCATCTGACTTACACATGCATGCAAAATTTCAGCTCAATCGGTAGCCGGGAAGTGGATCAAATTTAATTTGCAAGATTTGATTACAGACAAATATCGGGACAAGTGAAACTAAATATAAAAGCTTGTAATAATAAAATCAATTCATAAACCTATACATATGTACATATAACTGTGCCCACTTCCTGCTGCGCGAGACCTGCATCTGTGCATACGAGTCCAGTACCCCCAGGAAGAAGCAATCCGACTTATTATCAATCACCCTCAAAATCGTAATTTTTGACAATCGCTCCAAAATCACCAATCAGTCTTTTTAAAAGGTATCGGGGAATGATTGAATTGTGAAGATCATATAAATCTATGTAAAAATCTGATTTAAAAATCATCCGATTAGAATGGAAGCCGATCCCAACACAATCAATGCTATAGTCTGTCTAAAATGTCAAACGACTTAGAAATAATTAAACGTATTAGTAAAAATCTGTTATATGATATATAAAGGTTTTACATATACTTTTTAAGATTCTATTATTAAACAATGATCATCTTTTTGCAACCTTGATTGTTCAACCAGTGTTGACTTCATCAGATTTCAAGAATTTGATTATTTGATTAGATTACCCAAGTCGTTTGACTTTTTAGGCAGAATCTAGGCTTTCAATTTCATTAGTTTCCAACATTCTTGAATTTTACGACGCAATGATATTTTAATAAATAATTTGAACAAGTACCTCAGAAAGGAAAAAAAAAACGTTAATTTCAGACACAGACCCATTTAAGAAAAAATATTTAAATAATCAAAATTCAATCAATTAAAATTATTAGTAAAAAAAATTAATAATATTTAATTATTATTAATTAATCCATCAATAAAAAAAAATCCAATATAATTAAAGATAAATGATATTTATTTTGGAAATAGGTTTACAAAAAAAAAAAACTAATTCTTACTATTATTATGAATGAATATGTGTATGTGAGGACGTACATATATATTATGTTACACTTTTACGCTCAAACGACTAAACGAATTTGAACGTGACTCACAGATAGCTCATGCCCTACAGCACATCTTCTAGTTCGTTTAAAAGTTGGGACCTGACAAGAGCACATTCCTACCGAGTTGATGAGGCACTAGTGGCAATATTTTGAACTCATTATAAATTCCGACCATTTAAACATCGCTTTGAAGGCCGAGTGTTTCATCGGATCGATATATTTACACAATAGTTGTATTGGATTTACTTCTTGTATATTCAATCGTTTAAACAGTTCCAAAGACCTATTAGACCTATTTGTCTTTTTACAAGCCTTTATTTACACCTTTAGTTTCATCTTTTTTTTATGGTGGGAAAAAATCATGCATTGACATCCCCCGCTCTTGGACGGAGCGGGAGATAGTGTCAGACTCTTACTGACTAAAAGACCCACCCCGGTCCTTCTAGCCTTCATACGGGGCTCGAGCGCCAGTAGGCTTCGACCCGGCTGGGTCCCTGCTGTTGCTGACAACTCCTTGAGGCGCGCGGGAACAGTGCGCGCCGTCGACAACTTGGGCTCGGTCCGGACAGTTACCGGACGGTCGGGCAGCAAGCTACCCATTGCTCGCTGTCCGCAAGCCCGCGTCTATGGTGGCTAGAAATCGGAATCGAAACCCCGGTGGCGGCGAGAGCGCCTTATGTACATACATATGTGAGCTCGTCACCTTTTTTTTTTTAGGTGGGAAATCAGTCAATGTCATCTGCTTTCTTTGGGCAATGCGGAAGGTGTGATAGACTTTTACTAACTAAAACCCACTTTTAGTTCCTTCGTTGCTTTTCATTCCAGGGCCGGGTTTTCTTTGACCCTGCTGGACCCCTACGGGTGCTTGTCACCTAACTTCTCCAAAATGACTTGACCATTTCGAATAAAAGTTTGCGTGCATATTTCAATGGGTCCTTAATGCTTAAATAAATGGATTATTTTTTTTATTTAAGAATTAATTTAAGATTTTTTTACACCACCTGCTCGATGATATCGTTTTATACATCATACAAACCTCAGGTCATTCTGTCCCTAGGGATATAATGCAGTATGGCCGATCCCTAGGGAATAATGAGAATTGAATTTGGAACTACAAAAATCGTCAACATTGTGAATTAAAATGTACGTGCATCGAACAAGTTGACTCGAAATTCAAAATAACCACTAACAAAAAAAAAAAAAAATAGAATATTGCGTGCTTACTGACGGGAGCGTTATAGAAAATTGAAACTATAGAATCTTAGAGTAGTGAATTTTGTTTGTTTGATGAACTTGTAAATATAATATTTATATTTCTTTAATATATGATTTGGTCGATCATATTGTATTTTAATTATCTCACAGATGGTGTAAAAAGTAGAGTATGCAACAGGGGGATAAAGCTGTCTTTGTCTTGAGCGGCTAGAATTCTTCACTTCACTCAGGTTTCTTTATTAACTCCCTCGCAATGCTCGGGAGTTAATTATATTGACCCCACTAACGTTCGAGATTAAAATCAGCAACCTTCGTTTCGTTTGGAATTCAACATGCCGTCCTCGACTTAAAGACACTGCTTTATCCCCTAGTCACATAATCTACTATTATCCCATACGCTTATGTACTATAACATTATTATAGATTTGCTTTGCACAAGCGTATGTGATAAAAATCTCAAAGTATTTGTTATCAAACTCCTTTGAAACGGCTTAACTGATTTTTATGAATTTTTGTGTATATCTACACTAAATATAAAGAGGTAAAGTGTGTTTTTTGTTTGTAGGAGGTAATCTCTGAAAGTACTGTCGATTGCGAAAATTTTTTCACCAATCGAAAGCTGTTTTATGCTACTGAGTGACATAGGATAGCATATGTGTATATAGGTTATATTTTATGTACTAAATGCTAATGAAAAAAAAAAATGAATGTTAGAATGATATAATTTGAAAACAGGTTGTTTCCCTTTTTTTTCTTTGATAATACAATTTACATATATAGTCGTACAGGTTGGAGTGTGGAGTGAGACAGGGGGTTTGTCCTCTCCAAAGCTGTTTAACTTGTACATGAATGACCTCATAGTCGAGCTCAGTGGCATGCGTGTCGGTTGCCGCGTGGGGGGTGTCTGTGTAAACAACATCAGCTACGCGGACGATATGGTTCTGCTGGGCCCGACTGCGAGGTCAATTAAAGATATGTTGAAAGTTTGCGAGGAATACGCCGCATCACATGGTCTTATATATAATGTAAGGAAAACCGAGTTCATGGTTTTTAAGGCCGCCGGCAAGTGCCCTGACACCTTTCCTTCAATTAATTTGAACGGCTCAAATATAAAACAGGTAACCAAGTTTAAATATCTGGGCCATATACTTGTCGACGACCTTAAGGACGATGAAGATGTGGAGAGGGAGCGCAGGGCGTTGGCGGTTCGCGGGAACATGTTGGCGCGCAGATTTTTTCGTTGTACCGATCAGGTCAAAATAACTTTGTTTAAAGCGTACTGCCAAGGCCTATATACGGGAAGTCTGTGGTTCAACTGTTCACGTGGGACGCTAAGCGCCTTGCGCGTCCAATATAATAATGTTTTCAGGATGATGTTGAAACTCCCTCGTTTCTGTAGTGCCTCGGGGATGTTCGCCAGATGGCGTATAGATGGTTTTCATGCGATCATCAGAAAAAAGGTGGCATCGCTTGTGAGGAGGATTCGGGGGAGTGACAATAGCATCCTGAAAGTCGTTGCTGAGGATCCGAGAGCTCCTGTGCTGAGGCATCTCATGAGGAATCATTGTCCGCCTGAAGTGCCTCGTAAGTACATGACTCACTAATAATTTGTGTATGTTGTAGTTATAATTATTAGTCCTAGTGTTTAAGTTTTAGCATGTAAGTTACTAACAAATATGGTTCCATTGTTGTCCGAAGATTAAACAATTTATTATTATTATTATAATAGCAGATTTATGTTTACCGAGTCAGCTAGTTAACCCACCAACTGCATCAAAATTCTTCTTTTTTTTTTGTGTCGTGGTTTTTGACACTGTCAACGATTAGTATGTGGCTTTATAATGACATATTAAACCTCTATAGAGTCTGTATGCTCTACAGCAACTATCAGTCAATTATGAGCAAACAAACAAATAAATTTGCAAAACGACCTTGACTACTTGTTCCATTTGAAGATGTGAATCCTTCCTTAGGCTTCCCCTAATGCCAATATTTATGTAGTACATACGTGACACGTCATTCTTCTACGGAGCTAACACTCATATTGCGAGTTTATCTCGTACCATGCGACGTAAGAAGCAATTTATTTTTCTTAAAGACCCCGCGGTCTCATGAAGATTGATTGCCTGAGCAATGACGCAGCGCCGTTTGATTGACATTGCAATTTACTTCGCGTTTTTAATTTATCCAATCGTTGTCTCGGGGTGCGTTTAAATTGATTCAGTTCGAATGGTTCTATTGAGAGGTGCTTGAATTGATGTTGTGTTATTAAGAGCAACCTACCCGAGATACATTTTTAAAACCGCTCTTACGTGACTTATTTTATTTATTAAGGACAAAAAAACAGTTACCTCTTAAGATAATATAAATGAATTATTAGATAAATAGGCAAACATATAACCCACACTATTGTAACTTTGATTTTATTACACATTCCTTATCCGCATAATTTGGAAACACAGATATCTTGTTGATATCTGTGTTTCCAAAATATGCAACAAATATTAAAAAAAAATAAAATACTATCTAAATTTTTAAAGAAATCAAAACGCATAAATTTGTTTAAGGAAAACCTGAACAGACCTCTGAAAGTCAGCTATTTTGTGTAAACTTTGGCCCTTCATAATTTACTCATAAATTTAAAAAATAAATAAAAAAATTTAACTATACAGACCTTGTGCATGAAATCCAGATTATAAATGATGAAAATGTTTTCCAAGAACTTTTAAGGTTTCAAAAAAGACGTGTTTCCTGGAACAAGTTTTGTAAAATATTCGAGTGAGTGACGGGATAACAGAATTCCAACGGATTGTTCAGGCGTTATCTCTCTCTTTTCGCGTTGCCTTTTTATCAAATATTTCGTTATATGAAACAAGAAGCTTTCGACAAGTCATGCTCACAATGACGATATAAGTACAGGTTGGGAAAGGCCCCTCTTAAGATGAGAAAAGAAAACAAGTTATAGTCAAGTATCATCACAGCGTTAATGTTTCCCAATCGTTTAGATCTGTAGCATGTTTTTTTTTTTGTATTCGTCTTTTTCGCTTATTACACCTACCACCATTTTTCTCTGCGTCACCCAAAGCTTAACTTTGCTTTTTTCTACCAGTCGGTAGAAAATGCCGAAGGCATTAAGTTCGTATCTGTTCATTTATATGTATGTTTGAAACATTAAATAAATAAGTCATGTGTTTCAAGAGATATAAAAAACATAACGTTCATAATTGTAATGATGTCTCAATAGATTTAGTGGTGTGAAAGTCAATAAAATAGATCTCGAAAAAAAGGGTAAATCTAAATGTTTAGACAGTAATCAATAACTCCTAAACGGCTCGTCACATTTATATGAAACTTTGCATACAAATAGACCACGTTTTTGGTTATAATACATGCTAAGTTTTATTCTAAAAGTACGATCCCGTGAGATAATTTGGGACTTTTATGTGGGCGAAATCTCTAACAGAAGCTATATAATACTTTGTTATAATTATGTAATCTGGCTACACGCTGATGAGTACGTTGCCAAACTACCCTACCTTACACCGTTAAAACTAATACCTCAAACCATCTCACATCCCAAAATAGTTTTAAAGCGCCCCTTTCAGATTAATGCGAGAGTTATCAATCGCGCGATATGAGTGGAGCAGATGCCGCCTTTACAAATGGATGCCATACCGTGACGGACGACATTACGTTAAAGCGTTCCCAGCGGAGCAGTGCGAACAACGCTTTGCATAGCATTAGCATGTTTAGCGAAGATTATTGTTACAACCTACCTAAATATTTGACGGAATTTTGCTACAGCACTTTGAGTTGATGAATTGTAAAATGGCTGTAACTTTAAATGTCAATTTAGGTTGAAGTTTCAAGGAATGAATTTTGCGAGAAGATTACTTGACATCGTCGCTCTCGGGGCGAATTGATATAGTATAGGTTAGTAATGTATGTAACAATATGGAAAACCAACACAGCCATAATGACACTTATGATCAAAAGTAGACTTGCTAATATTGGCATTCATTATAACAAAGACTCAGACATCGAGAGTTGCACAGAGACCTCCGGCCACCGCAAGTGCGGACTGACGGACACCGAGCAATGGGTAGCTTCCCGTCAGCCCGTTCGGTAAGGACCGAGCCCCGGTCGTTGGCGACTCAAAGAGAAATATTTATATGTATATGTTTATATTATATAATTCCACTACTATCATAATTAATCACTCAACGCCGTCTAGTCCCAACCAAAGCAGAGCTTGTGTTAAGAGTAGATAATAGACAACTGATAAACATGCTTATATATTTTAAGTACATACATATTAAAGATAAATTACACCCAGATACAGAACAAATGATCATGCTCATCACACAAACATTTGTCCTGGGTGGGAATTGAACTCACGTCCTCCAGCATAGCAGTCAGGGCCACTAACCACAAGACCTACAGGCTAGTAAAAGGGGTGGTAAGGCCGATGGCTAGGGTCATAGACAATTTCTGAAAAGGAAATCTGTGGTCCTAGAACGCAAAGGGCAATTGATACGTGGCGTGACCTTTCCCTAGCTACAGTAAAATTACCGTCAAACGGGGTGAATAAGAACGCAAGGGTAAATAGGCACAAAACTTTGGTTAGGTTCTTTACTTTGGTAAATATTTATACACCGTTAAATTTTGATCGTTTTAATCAAAAAATTAAAAATAAAATTAAAAATACTTAAACTATATCTTTTTTTTAAACTTGTATTAGTTTACGCATGTAAGAAATTAATTTCATTAAGAAAACGTCAGTTGAACGAGTCCAATGACTTGTAGGTAGTTGGTATGCATCATCGACTACTACTTACAGATCATTGGACTCGCTCAGTTGACGTTTTCATAGAGAAATTAATTTCGTACATGCTTAAATTAATACAAGTTTTTTAAAAAAGGTACTTTATTTTTTAATTTTATCTTTACAAATCGATAGTTTTCCATGTACCGGATCGACCCTCCACGGGATTAAAACGATCAAAATTTTGCGGTGTGTTATTGATTTCAAATAGAAACAGGTACTTAAATGCTGAAAAATTGTAATTAACGCGAAGATACTCTTTGAAATTTGGTCCCTATTCACCCCTGCGTTCTTATTCACCCCGTTCAGCGTTTGACTTTTGGCTGAAACGGCGATGATGGAGATAATGACCTGAAGTTTATACTTCAAGCTTAATTATTTGATAACGGATATTACTTCATGAATTAAATAAATTATACGTACTGAAATATTTTAATTTTTAATTTTGGGTGTTTTTTTTTCCGGTGGGGAAATCATCTCATCATCCCCCACTCTTGGGCGTAGCGGGAGATAGTGTCAAACTTTTACTGATTAAAAAGCCAATTCTGTTCCTTCTTGCCTTTCGTACCGGGACTGAGCTTCCCTTTCGGATAACCCTGGCCCCAGTAGGCTTCAACCCGGCTAGGCCGCTGCTGCTGCTGACAACTCCTTGAGGCGCGGGGGAGCAGCGCGCGCCGTCGACGACTTGAGCTCGGTTTGGAAGTTACCGGATGGTCGGATAGCGAGCTACCCATTGCTCGCCGTCCGCAAGCCTGCGCCTACGGTGGCCGGAAATCGGGAACGGAATCGCGGCCGCGGCGGCTGAGTGTTTTGGGTGTGGAAATCATCAAATAACTTCTACCGCTCTGGGGGGAGTGAGAGAAAGTGTGAGACTTACTGACAAAAACTAACCTGTATCTCTTACTGTCTCCGCACACGGGCCACAAAAAAACGCCACTTCAATCTTCTTTTTGAGGCGGCTTTTTTTTGTGGCTCGTGTGCGGGGACAGTTAAGTTGAGTTTTGCGTTCCTGGGCCGCAGTGAATTTTTCAAACAATCCCGCAGAATCCCTTTAGAGTTTACCAATGAAATATGATTCATGAATAACACTGAAACACTATACAGTGTTCTATTTTTATGAAACGGTTCAAAATATTCCAAACCTATTGAAAAAGTTTTATGTTTTCGCTCTATTGAGTTCCAAAATTTAGAATTTTAATTTCGCACTAGTATAAAGTGAAATGAAAACCGAACGAATAAATTCGTAATAGATAGACAATCGGATACCAAGCCATATATTTATATTATTAGAACCAAAACTATTTTAGCGCAGCGGTGAGGTATATTATTTATATACTTTTTTTTAAAAATTCAAAATTCAAAATTCATTTATTGGTGTGATTTTTGGTACATTTTTACATGAGATCTTAATAATAAATAAATTAGTTCCTCAAAAATCTACCTCAAAGGTGTACACACTATCTCATAATTTAGTCATTAATGTAGAATAAGAATAATCAACATATTAAATTAAAATTAAGGATTATAATAAAAAAAAAAAAAAAAAAAAAATAAGTCAGTGAATAGAAATTAGGATAATAATGCAAGGTAAAAATTAAATAAATATGAAGGTCAAATAACTTACTACATTAAAAATGATAATACAATGTCAAAAGTAAATAAATGTCAAATAACTTACTATAATGAAAATAATAATACAATGTCAAAATTAAATTAAATATCAATGTCAAATAGTTTACAATTTATCATTAAGGAATTCGTCAATAGTATAATAGCATTTCTCCAATAATAGATGTCTTAATTTATTTTTGAATTGAATAATATTTAAGTCCTTAATTCCATTTGGTAATTTATTAAATATTTTTGGTGCCATGCAAAAAATGCTTTTGTGCATCAAGGCGGTCTTTGATGGCCGAATGCATAGTTCATGTCTATATTCTTGTCTAATCATTTTATAGCGATGTTCAGATGCTTTTCTGAATAGATGTATGTTTTTTTTAACAAATAAAGCAGTCTCAAATATGTACAAGCATGGTAAAGTCATAATTTTTAACGATTTAAAATAAGGTTTGCAACTATCAGTTATTTTTATACCCGTAATAGCCCTAATGCATCTTTTTTGCGCTTTGAACACCATGTCTTTATTAACGGAGTTTCCCCAAAACATGACTCCATAGCGTAGTATGGAATCGACATATCCGTAGTATGCAGTGACTACCGCTGCTTGACTGACTACTTTCTTCAGTTTATACAAAGCAAAAACATACTTACTAATCTTTTTAATTAATAGTGAAGTATGTTCTTTCCAATTAAGTTGATTGTCGATTGTTAAGCCTAAAAATTTTGTATTTGCAACTTCTTCAATTTTTTCATTATTATAAGTTACATTTAGTTCCAAATTAGCAACTCTTTGACGAAAATTCATAATTTTTGTTTTCTTCAAATTTATAATTAAGTTGTTATGCTTCAACCAGTTAACAGCTTGTTGTAATGCATTGAGTATGTTAGCTTCAAAATTTTTATTATTTTTATCATGTTTAACAATAATAGTACTGTCGTCAGCAAATAATGTCATAGGATAGGGTATATTCTGGGGAAAGTCATTTATATATAAAAGAAATAATAGAGGCCCTAGCACACTGCCTTGGGGCACTCCATGAGATATTACGCGTTCTTTGGATATGTATTTTATAACAGTTTTATTTAACTTACTAATTCGACTTATTTCTGTATGCTGTGTTCTGTTTTTTAAGTACGAATTTATGAGAGATAAGACATTTCCTCTTATTCCATAAGCATTTAACTTGCTCAGCAGTATATCATGGTTGACCAAGTCAAATGCCTTGGTCATATCCATATATATCGCTGATATGGGGATTCTTTCATTCATGTTAGCTATGATATCATTAAGAAAGTCATATATTGCCATATTTATTGAGTGATCTTTCCTAAATCCTTTTTGTTCTTTCACTAGTATATTATGTTTGTTGAGGTATATCTCTATGGACCTATAGATCCATTTTTCGAATATCTTCGATATTACTGGAATAAGAGCTATTGGCCTGTAATTTTTAATGTCTTTCTCATCGTCTTTTTTAAATAAAGGTTTTATGACAGTAGGTTTAAGTTTATCGGGGTAGGTTCCAAACTCAATACATAAATTAAATATGAAGCTAAGAGGATGTGCTACTATTTCTGAGACATATTTTAGAACCTTTGTAGAAATATCGTCATATCCTACACTATTTTTATTTTTTAAGTCTTTTGTAATTCTATTTACTTCATCTGGTATGATAGGGGCCAAAAACATTGACTGTGCAGAGAAATTTATTTTATTGTCAGTGGTCAGTGGTGTCGAAGTAGTAGAAAGTTTTTCTGCTTGGCTTATGAAGTAGTCGTTGAAAGTATTTGCTATGTCTTTGGGAGTAGTATATGTAACTCCATCATGATTTATTTCTTTTATATACTCTGGTGGAGAGTTACTTCTATTTCTATTTATTATATTCCATGTCATTTTCGATTTATTATATGCTGTCTTTATTTTATAAGTATTCTTTGCTAATTGTGTCAATTTTATAATTTTTTTAAGTCGGTTTGAATAATTTCTAAGTTTTGCCACATTTAGCTTAGAAGGATTTAATCTATGTTGCCATAAAAACTGTCTTTTTATTTGGCTACACCGTCTAATACCAGGTGTTAGCCAATTTGGATTCTTTATTAATTTTCTTTTTTTGTATATAATCGGAAAATATAAATTATAAAATAATTGGAACGAGTCTAAAAAGTTATTATATGCTATGTTAGGGTCTTTAGTGAGGTAGACATCAGAAAAAGAAATTGATTTCAAACAATCTTATCAATTAATCTAATAAATAATCACTATATATACAAACTTAAAATAACAATATATACAAACGAGTAAAAAAGGCTGAAAAACGGGGAAAAACTTAGAGGGCATCAAAAAATTCGTCCACATCGATGTCAGTGGGAAAAGTGCCCAGAACGCTGGCAGCATTGCCACGCTGGATGGCAATGCTGATTCGTTGACTGAAGAACAGTCCAGCCCTCTGGTCACGCGAAGAGTCGACCAACTGTTTGCTGATATCTCGGACAACTCGATGAGCGCTCGGACCCCATAGCCCTAGAGTTTCAACCCCAAACGGCTCAAACACATAACTTCCAATGAGGTTATTATATTATAAACAATCTTTGAATTTCATCAAGTTTTCATTACTATAGTCACGCACTTTTATATTCCAACTTTTGATTAAACACGTCTTTTTTACTGGAAGTTTTAAAGTTTGTGCAGTATGATCCGACATATGAAGATCAAGAACATTATGAGTACATTTTCGAGAAATATTATGTGCAAAATTATCAATACACGTATTGCTTTGTAATCTAGTTGGTTGATTAATTTGCAAACATAGATTATATTTGAATAGGAAACCAGTAAGTTCAAGAGATAATTTATCTTTTTTTAAAATATTAATATAAAAATCACCACATAGAATTACATTCTTGTTCGAGTTATAACAGTATTTTGATAATATAATGCTTAATTTTGAATAAAAAGCTTCTAAATTTTTTAACTTTGGTACCCTGTATATACAAATAATGATTGTGTTGTGTGGTATTAGTTCAATTGCACAAACTTCGACAACGCCTTCAATTGACATTTTACTGACATCCGTTAGTTCTTTGTATTGGAGACCAAATTTTACCAAAATACAAGCTCCTCCTCTTTTCGTACTTCTTGAATAGCAAGCGGCTAATTTATAATTAGGTATTGAAAGAAGCTCCTCGTGTCCTCTCTCCATGAAGTGTTCCGTGACGCAAATTATGTCTATATTATTTCTTTGTTCGGCTAGTTCTTGCAGGTGAAGTGTTAGTTCATCCACCTTGTTGATGAGTCCCGCGATGTTTTGATGCATAATAGTCAGATAATTATAGAAAAAACGAGTCTGAGTCCTTAATTTCTGAAGTAAAAGAATTATATGTTGTCATATTATTTTCTGCATCAATTTCAGTTATAATCCCTTGGAGATTAGTGAAAATATTCTTCATTCCTGTACCATTTATATATCCTTGTTGCACAGAAAACATTTCATAGCCACAAATTAATTCTGCATTAGAGTCTAGTAAGTAGGCATATTCGTGAGTTAAGTTGTCTAGATATAAGAGATTATTAAAAGTTTCTATTCTTGCATTATATATGGTTGTATAATTGCCATATCTGTAGGTCGGAAGGCAAATTATTACATTGGTGTTATTGATTTTTCCGATAGTTTCTCTAATAAGAAATATAATGTCGTGATAGTTTCCAGTCCGAATGAAGTCCATTTCTCCCATCATGATAACGCAATAATCATTTTTATTAAAGTGTTTTATTTTATTATCAATTCCCTGCAGCATTTGTTGAATATCACCACCTGGATATAGATAGTGGCAGTAATCATACTTATAAAAAGTCTCCTCTATTAAGTTACATAATTTAATCCTTTTATTATTGCTAATTATACAAACTTTTTTCTTTGTTTCTTTTATTTTTGAGAAACAATTTTTATCGCCTTGCAGGTTTGTCATAAAGTGGGTATCATACTGTGTCGATTTGTCAGCAATCTGCGTGGGCAAACAGTTAGTTTTAGTTTTGTCAATCTTGGGTGTTGTCTGGGGGCTGTTATTTGTAGCATTGGTTCTGTTCTTCCTTATCTTGTTAGTTAATGGAGTTGTACTGTTGTCGCTAACTATATCGGTTGTTAGTTTTTTATAGATATTTTTCTTCTTAGTTAATTCGTCAATGGTTTTTTTAAGTTGCGTATTCTCTAAGTTTAGACTCTCCACTTCTGCGTGTGCTGCCTCTAATCCCAATGTTAATTCCTTAATTTTATTTTGTAGTTGGGTAATTTCATCGCAATGTTCTTCGTCTGATATTTCTGGTATTATATTATATTATTTAAACGTTATATTTCGTTTTTATTAACTGTGAAATTTTTCTTTCTCTTCGCCTGTATTCTTAAAGTTGTTGTATGTAAAAGTTAGTGGAGGACTCGTAATAATAGCTCTGAAAAATTCAGGAAAACTTAAACATACTTGCTTTGTTTCGTAAGCAAAACAGTAATTAAGAGTATTTTATAAAAGATTGGAATCAAACTGTGTCATATTCCGACGTCGTTTGGAGCTTAAACTCAAAATGGACAAACTCTGCAAACGTCCTCAACTTGAAGAAGCTATTATTAAAGTCAAGTCATTGACTTGTCTTATATGGCTATAAAATTGGCGAAATAATTTAAATAACTTATCAAATCTGACAAGTGCGAGCCGGACTCGCGCACTGAGGGTTCCCTACAAAACCCATGAAAATGGTTCAATTCCCAAATAGAATTACGAAGATTTTTCCGAATCGCAAAAAAAGTTTTTTTTGTGATGTAACTACAAATTGACAGTTTTCAGATTTTTTCCTATACTTTTGCTATGAGACCTTGCTTCATGCCGAATTTCAGGATTCTATGTTAACGGGACGTACGCTATAAATTTTGTTTCCCTTGAGAGTGTCAAAATTACGTTTTTTTTTTGCCACATAAACGCCTGTATCTTTTTTTTTCCATTAATCTAGAAGTTTGATTTTTTAACAGCTTCAAGGGACCGAAGACTTGAGTACATAATTTCATTTTTAATTTCAACTCGATACATACACGCGTTACTGAGATAAAGGGTCTTGACAGACAGACAACAAACTGATTTTATAAGGGTTCCGTTTTTTCCTTATGAGGTACGGAACCCTAAAAATCACCTTTAATACTGTGTATTTACAATATTATATTTTTGTAAGTTTTATGACATCTGATGAGGTCGCATACGACTATGGCTCTTATTAACTTGCAAACTGGCATGGTAATGATACTTTTTAAGGTTTATGGTTTAAATAGCACAGGTGTTCAGATTAGGAAAAAAAGAAGAAAAAAGAAAATTATTTGGCAATGTCACCGAAGTTAGGATGGCTACTAAACCGATAGGCGGAGATAATTTAAATAATAACTAGCTTTTGCCTGCGGCTTCGACTGCGTACATAAAATATACCCTATGTCACTCAGGAATAAAGCTGCTTTTTATCGGTGAAAAAATTTTAGCAATCAGACCAGTACTTCCAGAGATTACCTCCTACAAATGAAAAAAAAACAAACTTTACCTCTTTATTATATTAGTGTAGAAGATAGAAGTGCTTCTGACAATAATAATGTACTAATTGAAAAGCGCAGAAACGTTTCATTGTTTCCCCACTCCTACAGTCTATGCTTCCATTATTATATTATACCTACTACGAGTATACTGTTATTCAACTTACTGTTAACAAAATTCAAATAGAATTTTTCTACATTTCCATAACACCCAAAAGGCACCAAATTAGCAACAATACACAACATCATTAACTTATCAACATCATGGAAACAGCTCATTGTTTCCGAAATACGTTTATAAAATGTTCAAGCTACTGGCTGTATTTACTCGTGAATTTAATGGCTCTACCGTCACTTTGATTGGCCGAAAGAAACAAAAGACAGGCAATTTATTATGCCTCCCAGAAGTCGGGAGTGATGAAGGATTCTCTAATATTCCAAACTTGAAAATTTAATAGGCGTCGAAGATTCGTTATGAGTATTTATTTCTATTGGGGGATCCGCGAGGGTCTTATCAATTGTTTTGAAGGGGATCTCGTGTTGATTGACTACACGTGGCAATGGTGTTTTGTTTTTTATAAGATTTTAATTATTATGATCTGACTTGTTTTGTGCATCTGCATATCGCATACCGGGTGCAACAACGTCATAAGTAACAAATGAATTTTTTTTTAGGAGATCGATTTATAAGTTGTTGTTTTGTAAAATGAAATGTTTTTACAATACTACTCGTATTATATATCGATGACCAAAATATTGTTTATACTCCATATTTGAAAGTTAAGGTTGCTTCAGAAATAAAAATGTTATATAAGTGGCACATCTTTAATGTTTTTAAAAACGATACCTACATTTATGACGTTATTGTGCAGAAAGTTAAATTGACAGGTCATTTTAGGAGTTCCATTTATGATATTGTCGCACAGGATGTAGGTAGACGCATGTTTGACGTCATTTGTAATCAATAACTCATTTTCGCAAGTTTAGCATATATGACGTTATTGCACCCGGTGTGCGATATGTATAAATTATTAACCTCTCTAGTGCCGTAATTAATATAATATAATATTCTACAACTATCACACAACGGTGTCTAGTCCCAAGCTAAGCAGAGCTTGTGTTATAGGTCACTTGTGTTATAGGACAACTGATAAACATACTTATATATTTCTAAATACACCCAGACACAGAACAAATGATTATGCTCATCACACAAACATTTGTCCTGGGTGGGAATCGAACCCACGATCTCCGGCATAGCAGTTAGGGTCACTAACCACTAGACCAACAGGCCAGTCAATAAATAAATAGTGTAAAATTTCGAAACTCAGTGAGCACAATAAGTTTTGTTACATAGTTATAGTTTACTTGTAATACACTTACAGGCTAATAAACAACTTAAAAGTAATACGTAGGCGCAGGGTAGCCAGCCTTTCGGTGTTTTACAGATTGCATTTTGGAGAGTGTGCGCAGGAATTGCATGACTTGATTCCGCCATCTCATTTCTACCATCAGACAACCCGATGTACGGCGAGTATCCCCCCGTATGTTGTTGAAACCTCTACGGTCCGGACTAAGCGTTTCGCCTCGTCATTTATACTGCGTACATCGAAGGACTGGAACAATTTGCCTGCTGCGGTCTTCCCGTCCGATTATAATTTAGGTGTCTTCAAGGCTAGAGTGAATAGGCTCTTAATAAACTAGTGCGCCTCACCGTCAACGATTGCATCACTGCTTACCATCAGGTGGGATCGCAGTCAAGTTCTAGTTTATAACAAATAAAAAAAAAAAAAAACGAACAGAAAATAATAGTCTAACGTGAAAGTCGTAAAAAACTAAATTAAACAGCGATTTCCGCAATGGAAGTTATTTTACACTTTCTAATGTTTTTTTTTTTGTTTTGAAAACGCTTGTACTTTTGAACGACTACTTTGAGTTACTTTGAAAAATTAACAAAAAAATAAAAATTAAAAATGTTACTGCAAATTTCAAAACATATTTCACAAATTAATTCAGTCTCAACCACGCACTTAGTTTATTACAGCAGTCGAAATAAAAGCCCTTAAACCGAGCACAAATATGGCGTAACTACACCAAAACTGTACCTAATCATTATTTAAAAGCTCACAGTTTAACTCGGTACTCTTAGTAATCATTTGGTTAGCAACTGAAAACTTAACCATCAAATATAAACTTTATAACAAAAGCAACAAAGTTGAATTTCAGATTCAGGAATCGTACGTGCTTAACACATTACAAAATAACACTGCTCATCTGGGCAAGTTTACCAAGCGTTTTCATTTGAAAACCGCAAGAGAGTCGCTGAAATGCCGGATTCGTTTTACTAGATCTGGCGTTCTTCCAACTTCGGGGCAGTAAATAAATTATGACGCGAAATGTACGTAACGTAGGTAAATGCAGCGATGCTTAGATAAGGCCTAATGAGGCCATGGTTTTAGGCCAGTTTTAAGCTTTTACATTTTTGACAGCATTGTTAATCATTCACTGAAAACGAAAATTTAAAGGGAGATTATTGTTTTAACATAATTGAAAAACATAATCAAGCTGTTCTAGTAACGGTAAATAAACTGGTATATCCTAGAATAAAAAAAACTTTTGAATATGTTTGACATCCACCAACACCGTACTAGGCCTGGTGAGTTGCACCATTTAACTACAACCTTAACAAAGCCGTTAACAGTTGTCAAATCGTCGAATTGACCAATAGGCGGCCGTTTCACGGCTGGTTATGGTTTGGTTATCGTTATAGTTAAATGGTGCAACTCACCCTTAGCAGAGTGAATATTATAATAGGTTATATTTCATGACCGACAAGACCGAAATTGACGCCGTCGAGGTTGACCGCGGCGAAGGTGGTGTGACGATTTGATCATGTTCGCGGGGCAAATTTGGCCAGAGATCGCCCTAGACAGAGAAGTTTGGAAGGAGAACGGGGTGTCCTTTACCCAGCAGTGAGACACAATAGGCTATTAAAAAAAATACCCCGAATGCCTCGATGGTGATGACATAATTATGTAAAAACTCACTTCATACTAAGCTCTTTTACATGTTGTCGAATACTAGTTCTGTGTTTAATTTTTTGTGTTTCGTTTATTCTGTTAGTGCAAAATGTAATTATAATAAATTAATAATTTAATTATTTGTTACAACCATCTAAATTGAACTGAAAATCATACTCAAAACTTCAGACGAAAATTCTAATTTCAATTTTCTTAATTATTCCAGTAAACGTTAATTAACTAATTGACAGTGTATTTCAGATAATAAAGTTATCGTATTAATAAGTAATACCCTATCAGTGTCAGGGTAGGCTTCATTGAATAAAGGACGATAAATTCTGTCATTGGAAGTTCTGATAATAAGTACATTTCATGGAAATGTAGGCTATAAATAAAGGTAAGTAAAAAATATTAAAAATAGTAGATCAGAAAGTAAAAATATATTATTATTATGAGCCTATTGTGTCCCACTGCAGGGCAAATACTTCCCTTTCGTTATTCTACTTTTTTCTGTCCACTTCTGGCCAATCCTTAAGGTAGGAGTCTAAATCTTTACGCCATCTTATTCTGCGCCTACCGTATCGCCGGCTCCTGCTGTTCGAAATCCAGTCAGTAATTGCTTGCGCCCAAAGTTGTTGCGACATGCGGCAGATGTGACCTGCCCAGTTTCATTTTAGTTTGGCAGCTGAGTATAATATAATTTGTGTATATTCAATGAGGGAACAATTGATAATTTAGGATGAAAAATTTTATCAAGCAAGTTTTTTTGTTAGACTGTATTGTGTCTCACCGCTGCGCAAAGGCTTCCTCCTTCTCCTTTCGA
Source organism: Mythimna ferrago (assembly GCA_910589285.2). NCBI lineage: Eukaryota > Metazoa > Arthropoda > Insecta > Lepidoptera > Noctuidae > Mythimna > Mythimna ferrago. The sequence goes on along the minus strand of OU342680.1, from coordinate 23,990,434 downwards.
ACCTCTCCATTTTGAAGGATTTCTGCCTAATTTTGCTCAGTCAACATGATAAGGTCGTCACACCACCTTCGCCGCGATCGACGTCTCTCAGGCGTTCAGTGAGTAACGATCTTCGCCCGCCAATCCGGGGCATTTGGCGGCCATCCTAAAGTAATTCAGTATGTAATTTTTGTCATAAACTTAATATAAATTTAAAATCACTTGAGAATGATAAAAACACAGCTAATTTAAACAAATTATCTATTCCCCAAACAAAAGTTAAACGCCGAAAAGTAAACCCGGTAAAATCTTAAATTTTTCAGCAGTAGCTTAAATTCTGACGTAATTTATCTTCCCAACGGATCGTAGCCAAACAAAAAGGGGAAATAACAGTGTCTATCGCTGTCTCAACACTATTCATTCAACAACAAAAGAATTCGACGTAATTTGGTGGTTATCCAAGCGATGTCATGGGTCTAACTGACAACTGCGGGAAGTGATGTTACATACCGACACGATATATCGATGACGATAAGAATCGGTTTAATGTCAGACAATGGTTAAATAGTATTGTATTTTTGTTTTTTGTTTGATGTTTATGTTTGGAGAAACGTAGGTACATGCTGTTGACACCGCTATGGCTGTTTTTTTTTTGCCTAAAATATTTTTTTTTATCTGATATAAACTAGTGCTTGACTGTTACTTGATGGTAAGCAGTGATGCAATCGTTGATGGTGAGGCGCACTAGTTTATTAAGAGCCTATTTACTCTAACTTTGAAGACACCCGGGTGGATGTCTTTCGATGTACGCGGTATAAACGACGAAGCGAAACGCTTAGTCGAGTATATGTTTACAGATTCGTGTGTAACAATGGACCTGCTTAGTTGCCGGTTTTATAATGATTTTATCGGAAGTTATGGTATGTCACTAGAGTTTTGAAAACAGAATTGACTTAGTTATCTGATCTACAGTGAGTATTGTTAATACAGAAGAGGCGTTTTAAACCAAAATTATGAAAATGGGACAAACGTTACTTACAATAGGAATAATCTTTACAAATAATAAAGGTTTCTTTTATAACGATACAAAAAATATCAAAAACATTATTCAAAATTGACCTCCTATGGGAATAAAATCGTAATTTATTGCCATACAATTTGTATGGAGAAAGCTACTTTCACGCGGATGAACCCGCCGGCAGAAGCTAGTAATGTATGTTATTATGTTTTCAATGGCGTTAAAAAATTATCAACTATATCTCTATTACAAAACTTATGCAAAAAAAGCAGCAATATTGACGAGAAATGAAGCAGTACATTTTCGAGTATCGATTCAAATTAAGGGCAGTACATCCCAAGTTTGAGATGCTTACTGCGAGTATTATTGTAAAGGAAAGCCTTTCAAAACGAGAGGACTGGCTTTATTATAGCTTGTACGATGTCAAGAGGAATTTATCGGACTGTGACGTAATTTGCCATGGAATATAATACTGCCCTGAAATTACCAAATCTTTTCATTGATGTGGACGTATAATACTGAAAGGAGCTTAGTGTAAATTGGTCGTTGGGAAGTCATCATTGATTTGATAGGACGTTTAATAATTATAGTAATTTCTTGGTATTCTGTTTTTTTTTATGGTGGGAAAAAATCATCCAATGACATCCTCCGCTCTTGGGCGGAGCGCAAGATAGTGTCAGGCTCTTACTGACTAAAAGACCCACTCCGTTCCATCTAGCCTTCATACCGGGGCTCAAGCACCCTTTCGGATAACCCTGGCCCCAGTAGGCTTCGACCCGGCTGGGTCCCTGCTGTTGCTGACAACTCCTTGAGGCGCGCGGAAGCAGTGCGCGCCGTCGACGACTTGGGCTTGGTCCGGACAGTTACCGGACGGCCGGACAGCGAGCTACCCATTGCTTGTCCGCAAGCCCGTTGTTTTTTTTACTATTGATAGGCTCGCGTTTGACCACCATCTCACCTGATGGTAAGCAATGATGTGGTCGACGATGGAGCACGCTTGTCTAGAAGTAAGCTAGGTAAAGACCCCTAAGTGTAGCTATCAGAAAACACACTGCGGCAGGGAATTCGACTCCTTTGCTGTACGCACAATAAATGTGTTCCCAAAATGCTTTGTGCGTATGGTATGTAAATGAATATTAACTGACACATTTGTTTTAGCACTAGTTCTTTGGCCGCTTTTTTTAAAGTTCAACTTAAAAATAAAACTTTAAGAAATTAACTTCTACATCATAATTTTTAGTATAATGCGAAACTTGAATATAGTTAGTTTAGAATCAGTAACTAACTGAATCGATTCCAATAGTTTTTACACCATGTTGTATTTTTTTCCAAAAGTTTGAAAAAAAGGCACAAGCTGGACACTACCGACACCACGTATAACACAGGTCACGGCAGGTCACAGCGGGCATTAGATGCCAGCGCACAACTGGGTGTGAGAGCAAAACAACGCCTCAGTCGCCCGGATAGCCCGGTGACCATGTTTTGTGCGGTCAACCAGGTAACATAACAAACTTATAATTTTGTGATTTTTCATGATACAGTTATGAAATTTTGTACATGGATTCTTTACAAAAAATACTAAACACTTGTTCTGGGTTTCACATAAACTGAAACTAATTTTGTTTATAAGAGCAATAAAATCTTAATCTAATCTTTCAAATAATAATTATAACTCTTTTAATACTCAAGCAAAGTTTTTTTAAGAAAGTTGCTGGAAAAAAATATAAGAATGCACTGCAATTGTGGATTTGGAAAACATCGTGAGGAAACCGGCATATCCTAGAACCGAAAATTCGAAGACATGTGACATCCACCAACCCGCACTGGGCCCGCGTGGTGGATAAAGGTCATAGCACACTTAAACGACCCTGCTCCAACACCGCTCCCACCCAACACCGCCCTAAAATAAGACGACTGCTCGCAGTCCACGTGGCGACAGCTAGCAGGCACCCAGCAGTCCACGCGGCGACAGCTAGCAGACGGCCAGCTGTCCACCCGCCGACCGCTCTCGCTTTTGTTTAGATACTGACCTACCGAGCGGCGACGCCGTGGCGACTGCTAGCAGTGAGCGCACGGAAACCGCGTCGACCGCTCGTCTACAACGTGCGGCCAGCGAGGCGTCAACTACCGAGCAGTCTGACGGCGGTAAGCTCGCTGACAGCGAGCTGTCTGCTAAATTATGATGCCAATATAAAATATATCTTAAGAGCAATATTTAAAGCCCATATTTGAATGATCTTCTTTTTGCCGGGTGGGAGCAGAGTCGTTGAAGTGTGCTTTGACCTTTACGGCCCATTCCCTCTCCTAGAGAGGAGGCCTGAGTCCCAGCAGTGGGAACATTAAAAAGGCTGATGATGATGATGATGATGACTGCAATTATAGCGCATCGGTTATTTGTATCTTCGTACGCACACACAACCGCTATAGTGGCGTAGATTTATTAAGAATTATCAATATAAATAAAATTGATTCAGTAGGCATTCCTGAATAAAGGTACTACTTTCAGAATGTTTGTTTTCTATATAACAAGCTGTAAAATCTTTACAGTATCCGAGTGTCTTCGCAAAATTCTGCAATACTTCGGTCACATTGCAAGGAAAGACGATGGAAACCTCGAAAGGGTAATCGTGGCTGGTAAAGTAGATGGAAAAAGGCCTCGCGGGCGCAGCCCAATACGTTGGTCTGACCAGATCTGCACCACTCTTGACTCCACAGTATACAAGGCTCTTCACAACGCCAAAGACAGGAAAAAGTGGTAAAACACCATAAAAATTAAAGTGAGGAAAAGCATTGAGGAATACGACGCAAGGAGGAGGAAAATATTTTGAATTTGGAACAGCATAGAAGAAGTAAAAAGGAACAGTGTTTGAAATTTGAAATTCCTGGAATTAATAAGAACCTAAGCCAAACAAGGCAAACGTTAAAAAAATATCTCGCATTTAATTTTTTCTAGGAAACTGAATTAAAAATAACAGGCGCGTTTCAACACTGGGTTTCTGGTTTTGCAAAAAAAATAATAATTAAAAAAAGCTTAAATATTAGGTACTTAAAAAATGTAACATAACACCACGCCAAAGCTGGAATATTACTTTAAAATATACCACAATATGCCTTTATTCTCCTAAAGGAGGGCATAGGAGCGTGTAGACGGTGAGCAATAGGTGGATCGCCCTTTGGTTTAGAACCAGCTCGAGTCGACGACGGTACGTTATGTTCCACACGCGCCTCAAAAAGATGTCAGCATGATAGACAGGGCCCTCTAGGGCCAGCTAGGAATTTTTCAAAAGTGTTACCGTGGCCCTGGAAGGTAAAGTGTAACTGAAGGAACACAGGTTGGTTATAGTTAGTAAAAATTTGACACTTCGTTTAGCTCCACCCATAACAAGAGGTTTCAGATACAATTTGTGACCCAGAATTTAAAATAATAATAATATCTAAGATAATTATCAGCACCCCTAGCCAAGTTACTAATCTGCAATATTTAAGGCTAATAGAAAGCTTCAAATGTACGGGAATGACGTCATCTCAACGCTCAGTCACGTGGTCAGTAGCCCGATTCACGTAATGAAAACCGTAACGATATCGTAGCGATTTAGTCGTTTAGACCATTTCCGTATTCACATCCATCAATCGAGTTTGAACGACACCGATTTTAACGTCGTTTGATATTCGTCGATTAAAAAAAATCTGTATTACATTATACGGATAGAATACTTATTAATGTAACTGGAAATAAGTCGATAGATCGTGAATACCGCTTTTGGGTAGGACTTCGATAGAACGACTATAAAACTTCAACGATATTTGGCTTGTTTGATTTTACGTTAATCAGGCTACAGAATAAAAGATTCGGCGACGCGGCCAACTCGAAGCGTTCGACGCAAGCGAAACGATTGTAACTTGGCTAGGGGGGCTGGTTACTAATGACAGAACTTGTTTATTATCTAAGTATTAAGCTTCACTTTACATATTTTGTTTATTAAGGTCGTATTGTTTGTTTCCGGGCTTTTATGGTGATTCATAATATGATATATCTTGAAACCGTATGAAGAAATCCGCAGGAGGACCAAGGTTACCGACATGCTCGAAGATCGCCAAACTTAAGAGGCAATGGGCAGGGCACATTGCACGCAGAACAGATGGTTCTGGAGTGGCGATCATGTAGGTACCGGAAGACGCAGCTTTGGAAGGCCTCCAACAAGGTGGACCGATGACCTGGTCAGGGTTGCGGGAATCCGATGGATGCGTGACGTACAGGACCGGTCGTTGTGGCGACGTTTGGAGGAGGCCTATGTCCAACAGATGATGATGATGATGATGATGAAACCGTATCAAACTTTTCGAATCAGGGCTTAGTGTGTTCGTACTGGCTTCTAACGGCGGTTTCGCCGTGAAACTAAAGAATTATCCTTTTTTAATACACGCCCTGGATAAAAAGTTTAATAAATAAGAATAATTGTCTATCTGTGTGCAAAGTTACATTAAAACTTGATGAGCCATACCAAGATATAATAATAATAATAATAATAAATGCTCTTAAATACAATCTTGTTGAATCAGAAGTACCGTACTATAGGTATGTGCCCGACCCAGTTCTCGAGAATGGCAGCGTCACATTGTATTGGGACCGATCTATCATCACTGACAGGACTATTGTTGCCAATAAGCCTGACATAGTGGTGATAGATCGACTAGAGCGTCGCACAATGATTGTTGATATAGCGGTCCCTTATGACGAGAACCTTGTGAAAGCTGAGAAAGATAAACAAACTAAATATCTTGACTTGGCTCGCGAGGTTGTCGACATGTGGGAAGTGGATAGAGCAATCATTGTGCCGATAGTCGTGACGGCCAATGGCTTAATAGCCAAGAGCCTCGACCAACATCTGCGGAGGCTCTCGTTAGGCAGTTGGATCAAGGGCTTGATCCAGAAGGCAGTACTCCTAGACACGGCGCGTATTGTCCGGAGGTTCCTCTCTCAGGAGCCCTGACCGCCGGCAGCTTGGACCCTGTTCCCGATGCCGGTGGGCTACTATTTTTTATATTTTTAAATGTTTTTTTTTTTTTATATTGAAATATTTAAAAATATAATTTATATGAATGTTTATGAATAAATGGAAATAATAATAATAAATCATTTATTTTCAGGCATCTTGGCCCATAAACACATACCTTACAGACTAACATAAATATAAAGTAAATACAGTTTATTGTTAGTAAATAAGACTTATGACTAAGTTAGTAGCACTTCCACTGCACTAATTCACTTTGTGCTGTTCTGTGGCACCTGTCCGCGGAAGCGACGGAACACTAAGCCCTGCGGCCAAAAGTCTTCCTTCAACACGAGGGGCAGAAAACTGTTCGGGACTCGCACCACGAACGCCTTGAAATTGACGTTACGGTGCGACTCCAGCAGTTGTACCCTCAGTGCGAACTTCGTCTTTTGGCGCACGTACTCCACGATGTCTTCCACCCCTGTAGTGTGATGTAGGCGGGAGATATATACTGGAGTGTTCGGCGGAGCGGCACGCAGACTCACGCTAGGAGATGTAGGTGCAATGCCGCAGCGATTCTTGCTGGTTTGCGTTCGACGCTTCCTCCTTTGCACCAGAACGAAACCATCGTCATTCTCGACCTTGTTCTCTGCCTTGTTTGGCACAAGTCTCGGGTTAGGAGCGCCAGGGGCGCTCGCGGTGACGCTAGCGAAATCCTTTTGGATCGGATTCGCTGGGGCTGCAAGAACAGGCAGCGGGACGGGGCGAGGGTCTCGTGCGGCGTTGCATGGAGGGCCGCGGTGACAAGCACGGAGTTGCGGGACGCACGTGTGGACTCTGCAACCTCAGCAATCGACGTATGCGCTGGCGACATATAGTCAGATATAGTCTTTGAAATTAATAAATATGGAGAAATGGTTTAAAAAAAAAACATTTTCTTCAGTGGTGTGAAAGTCTTTGAAGTTGCTTTAGTACTATCCGATGTGCTATGTAATGTGCGCATTTGTTCCGAATCTGTTCAGTTATTGGTACATCAAAGAGTAATTAACATACACACAGATATGTGTATGTTACACTCAGATAGAGTTTGTCTCTATGTGAGTGTAAGTATTAAAAATTGTTAGCTTAATCTAAAGGCCACATCTAGTATCAAAAATCTTTGAGACCTATAAAATACATTTTTAATTTTTGTCTCTTCATAAAGTTGTGACCGTACGGTTAGCTGGTTTTAAGTTAACGCTCTCAAAGCTGTGGCGAAATGATGAGTACCTCAGATAAGAACGGTCGGAGCTCGTTTTTATCCTTGTGTTCCAATTTTAAACGTTTTCCGGGTTTTTTATTTCTGTGGTGATTTTGAAGGAGAAAAATATTCAGTGAAACACCCAGCAAAGTTACGGGCGAATGAGACAAAAATGTGAAGTTTTGAGACTGAGAATTTCGACCATAATTGATCAGGTACAAGATACGTAAATAATATGGAAAATTATGCAATTTAATGTTACAGATTTTACTTGGTCACAGTCTTTATTACATTTATTTGATAACATTACTTAGATAAATTACTGTGCCTTACATGTGAACTTATGAAACAATTTAGAAGACCATGTAAAATTGATGAAGATTAATATTAGGTGAAATTGAATTTTTTTCAACTCTTGTTATCCTCCGCATTTGATCACTGCCTCGCTCCTATGATTTATGTTGCCTATATATAGCTAGACTAAATAAAGAACTTTTCAATTCGAACTAATAGTTCCTGAAATTAGCGTGGATAAAAAAACAAAATTGCCATATAATATTATACATAAAAATCTAGTAAAAAGTATAATTAAGTTATTATGTGCTCCTATAAAACACCCAAAGAGCAATGGAAAGGCCTATGCTTGTAGTTTTCTGGCGTGATCGCATCAAGAATGAAGATATCCGCAGAAGAACCAAGGTCGCCGATATAGCTCGAAGAATCGCTGAACTAAAGTCCCCTCTTTGAGACGTGGCTGGAAAGACCTCACGGCATTCTTACCTTCCGTATGACGCAGGTCCTCACTGGACATGGTTCGTTCGGGAGTTTCCTGCACCGGATTCGTGCGGAAGTGACGCCCGGGTGTCATCACTGTGCGGAACGCCCGGAGGACACGGTGGAGCACACAGTTAAGGTGTGCCCTGCTTGGGCAGAGCTTCGCCGTGCCCTCGTGGGGGCTATCGGCGGCGGAGACCTCTCGCGCCGCGCCTTGGTTGAGGTCATGGTTCAGAGCGAGGAGGAGTGGCAGGCGAGCAATGGGTAGCTCGCTGTCCGGCCGTCCGGTAACTGTCCGGACTAAGCCCAAGTCGTCGACGGCGCGCACTGTTCCCGCGTGCCTCAAGGAGTTGTCAGCAACAGCAGGGACCCAGCCGGGTCGAAGCCTACTGGGGCCAGGGTTATCCGAAAGGGCGCTCGAGCCCCGGTATGAAGGCTAGAAGGAACGGGGTGGGTCTTTTAGTCAGTAAGAGTCTGGCACTATCTCCCGCTCCGCCCAAGACTTTCTCACCATAAAAAAAGGGCATTGCTCGTAGAATGGATGGTCACTGTGTCGCTGTGTCCGTGGTCTGTTAGTTGAGTAATGCGCGTTCGTATTGGCTTATTGCCTGCTGCAGTAAAAGGCCACCCTTTAACTTGAGACAAGCGGCGACACTCGTAGTACAAATCGGAAAGTATTTCCTTTCTAACCTCTTTTATCTTTTCTGTGATAGAAATTATAATAAACCACTATGCCGCTTGTAGTCTTTGACTTGACCTGACCAACCCATTACAAGAACATATAATATAAGGAACAGCTTCTACAATGAACAACGAACTGTACTCAAAATGTATTTTTTTTTTCGAATAATAATTTCAATTTACTATTAGTGACTATTATGACAATATTACAAAGAATACCAGAGCAGTATTGTGCGAACGCAAGATTCTCTTTGAAAATAATGTAGACTGAGATTTCCTTGAAAATACTTAAGAAACAGTACAATAGAAATAATGAGAAAGGAACCAGTATCTGTGCATTTAGTATTGCATCGACGACGTCATGATCATTAACATTTTTCATTATTCATAAGAGATTTATTTTGCCAAGCAGCTGGGTCGTTTATTTTTGAATCATTAAACAATGTTGAAGTGTCATTAAAAAGGAAAATTATGAGAGAAATGTTACGAAGGGTGTTTGTATAAATTGATGCTCAGTTACTGGATCATTTAAAAATAGAGAATACTGCCATACTGGTCAGCATGACAGTAACGGTTGCTGAAAACAGTTCATGTAATAAAAAAGGCTTATTACACGTAAACATACATAACATAATAAGCAATATAAAGTTTCCACTCTCCTCTAAAAAAGAGGATGGGCCATAATACACGAACGATTTATTCATATTAAATTACTTTTTACATTCTTATAAAAACACAAGCACCTGTCGGCGTGAGAGTCGTCTTAGTTCTATTTTTATTTTAAACCATGACTTTATCCTAACTAATATTATAAATGTGAAAGTTTGGATGTTTGTTACTTAATCACGCAAAAACGGCTGAACGGATTTGGATGAAATTTGACATGCATATAGCCTTTGACATAGAAAATAACATAGGCTACCTTTTATCCCGATTCCTTAAGTACCTAATGCCACGCAGGCGAAGCCGCGGGCAAAAGCTAGTAATATTATATTCGTTTGATCAGTCAACATGTTAAAAAGGTCGTTTCTTATCCGACATATTTATAGATACGACACACTTTTTTATTGTGTGGGAAATCATCAAAAGAGTTCTCACTCTAACTTAAACTCTTCAATAATGGCATTTGTGGAAGAGAGAATTCTCACTCAAGGCGGAGAGGAAGTATCAAACTTTTATTACTAAAACACATACTATTTCTTTCTTTCTTCTTCGCGTAGAGCATAGTAATACTTTAGAACAAACTGCAGCCTTGGTAGGAACGTTGTCACACTACCAACCATCGGTCTCTCAGACCACTGAAAAACGTTTTTGCTCGACAAATTTTTTCGCGCGCACTTCAGTTCTCGGTAGACTAAAGCATAGTTCTCTAGAGACAGGGAAGAAAGTTCATTAACTGGTAAACTGTAAGTATATGCGCACTTAATTATTCACCAAATTAATATGACTAAGGTAGGAGCCAGATAACCATAGAATAACGGTCACTGAACCTCCTACATTTGTTGATATTCTTAATTTCAAAAACGGAAATAAAGACATTAAGCTGTCTTGAATCGACATGTATCGTGATCCTTTACATGATCTAGTAATGAAAAGCAGTTCATTGTTGGTTTTTCAGGTACCTACGCAGAGATATTAGGAAAAGGTCAATGTATTTTATTCCACGATTATCTAGCGCTTTCTGTAGGGTCTGTGAGACATATTATGTTCGCAAGATAAACTAACACTGAAGAAAAGAAAATATTTCACAATCTTGACGTTAAAAAAATAAAAAAAAAGTCTACACAACATTTGACTCGGCACAAAATCAGAAAAGAAAAAAGTAACAAACGCAGTTCGAATAGTGAACACCGTTTCATTACTGCACGTCTCGCGATTGAAAATACTTGGCGTTGATTTTTTACCTCCCACTATGCTTCCAGTATACCGTTGTTTCCTTTGCTTTTGAAATAGACTTGCTGCAAATTTGTTTTCGTTCGATTTATGGAATGAAACGATGAAAGATATAGTTTAGGTTGATAAAAACGTTTCGTTTTTCAAACTGGTTTTGAGAGGACATACATTTATATCTTTATAAGCGATATACTACGGATCAATCACGAAATCTCAGAATATAACACGGACAAACTTAAAATTTGGCAGATAGGTTCCTTATATAGGGTGTAGACATCCGCTATGAACGGATTTGGCACGTTGACGGTGACCGTCGACATTCCAAATTTGAAAATCAGCGGGAGCCGTCGTGTGTGTTAAGTGTCACTACAGGTTGACGGTTGCACTTAGGTACCTCTGCCGTTGGCAACATGGCGCTCGTATGTATGAGCTCAAAGTTACTCCTTATAATAAAACTTAACAAAAAACTAGCTTCTTCTTCGTCCTTTGCTAGCATTACTGCTTCGCAGATGGAGGCAACCGCCTGCCACTCCTCCTCGCTCCAGACCATGGCCTGTACCAAGGCCCGGCGCGAGAGACCGCCGCCGCCGATCGCCCCCACAAGGACACAGTGATGCTCTGCCCAAGCGGGGCACACCTCTACCGTGTGCTCCACCGTGTCCTTCGAACGGTCCACATAGTGGCGACACCCGGGCTTCACTTCCGCACGAACCCGGTGCAGGTACCTCCTGAACTTACCCTCTTAGGGGTAGAGTTTCATAAAAATAGGGTTATTTGCTTAAAATCTGGCGACATATTGCAAATGATAAAAAAATAAAAAATAATAAGTAACTTGGCGGCACAGTTGGCGCTATGTTTGAACTATCGACTGACGCATTGTGTGTCGCGGTTTCAACTACCAAATGGAACAAATATTTGTATGGCCAACAGATTTGTATTATTCTGGGTCTGCGTATCTTATGAATGTGAGTAACATAGTATATTTTTATCAATGCACTTATAAAAGGTGTAAGGGACAGCCCTCCACAAACTTTAAGGGCTTGCTCAGTAGACGAAACTGAACAACCTTCAACAAAAAATTTTTTCAGGTGACGAAAAAAAAAATCGGCCTCGCCATACAAATTGTCCAATCAAGTTTATCATTTTGTATGGAGAGGCTGATTTTTTTTTTCGTTTCCTGAAAAAAAATCTTGTGGAAGGTGGTTCAGTTTCGGCTACTGAGCAAGCCCTTAAAGTTTGTGGAGGGCTGTCTCTTACACCTTGTATATGACAGGAGTAATACAAATTACAATACACAACACAACAATGTACATATGTATGTGGTACAATGTAAGTAAAAATTAATTTTAGAACACTGCAGAGAGTATTGTAGTTTGGAAGATAAATACACATAATGTTAATGAAACATTTTAAGAATTAACAAATAAAAAAAACATACATGACATAAATCATGTTATCATTTTTTAGAAAACAAACAAAAAATAATAACGTAAAGGATTAGCATCATTTGATCATAAAAAATGTCCACCTGCCCATTTCCGTGCAGGCAATAAAATCATTTTTGTTGATTCAAATGTTTCATCCATTGATTTACAATAACGACCGGCTATATATCAAGGAATATTAGGGAAAATCTGTTATTTTATGCGTTTGTTCATCATAAAATATGACGAATGGTTTAATTAGAAGTAATGGTAAACAATTTTTTTGGTTTAATCAGATCAATCGCATCAATGCTTTCCTCGATAGGGACATTTGTATTAATGTGTCCCAAATGTGACATGTACCAGCATACGTGCCTGTTAGGGTTGCGGGAGAGTGAGGGTTGAGAGCAGTGGTGGCCGAGTGGTAACGGCCCCGACTTACAAGTTGTAGGTCGCGCGTTCGAACCCAGCCAGGCACATTACTTTGTGTAATTTATTTCATCACCACTGCTCTCAAAACGATGAAGGAAAACATCGTGAGGAAACCGCTATGTCCTAGAACCGAAAATTCGAAGACATGTGACATCCACCAACCTGCACCGGGCTCGCGTGGTGGATTACGACCCATTCCCTCTTCTAGAGAGAAGGTTTGAGTCCCAGGAGTGGGAACATTTCTCTCATTTCTCTGCAGTAACCTGCAGAAAAATGAGTATAGAGTCAATATTAGTTTGTGATAGTAGATCTCGGTTCGTGGGCCCATGACTTCTTGAGAAATAGATAGTGCTATACGATCTGTATAGCTCCGTACCATTTTCCACACCAGAATTACTACGAATTATTTAGACTTCACGGGACGTCTTATTGGGTTCCATTAAACCCATGACGCGGCACTGCGGCAGACCGAGATGAACTTAGAGAGATGAACTTGACTCTTACCGGAGGAACTGGAACGTAATAGCTGAAGACAGACGAGAGTGGAAAAGAGAGAGGAAGGCATTTGACTAGCAGTGAGACATAATGGGCGAATTAGAATAAGATTAGACGTTATGGTATATAAAGCCACTTGTATCAGACTGAATAGTTTGGCAAGAAAGTATTGTAAAAAAACGCAAGAACTGTTAGAAAAAAAAAAAAAAACTGCACTTGGCCAAGTAAAAACACTAAAACCAAAAAAAGCCAACAAAGTCTACCAACCTGTCGCCAAACAAACGTGAAACCGAAATTGCATCAGGAAATCAAACAAGCCCAATATCCTATATTAATTCCAGAGCTTGCCAAAAACGTGTTACGTATTGCTAAGTACAACTTAGGGCCTGTGCACACCACGTTTCTTAAACGCGCCGTTGACGCGCGTTTTAGAAACGTGCGTCGACGGCGCGCTTTTATTCTATTGTTCGAGCGTCATCATCATCATCAGCCTGCGTCAATTCACTGCTGGACAGGCACTTCTCATTTTTAGAACGCCTAATGAACATCGCTTAGCAGCAAGACGTCTAATTGGCTTTAATTAGTTCGTAATGTGTCCGGCCTTAATGACATTTCACTTGTTCAAAAAACCTTCATACTGTTAACACCTAATTAAATTTCATTTAACTCGTATTGAGCATCCAGAGTTCATTCCCTATATTCCCGCACACCTATTAAAAAGGTACACAGGTGCGCGTGCGTATCGCGTCTGTATCGCTACAAACGCGTCAACGGCGCTTTTAAAAAACGTGGTGTGTATAGGCCCTTACTTTGCGGAATTATATAAGCATCCACAGACGCGACAATGTAAAAACGGCACAACAAATTTCCTAAAACAGTTATATGTAGATAGCTATGATACAAATGATAAAAATCGCCCTACAGCTAGATTTTTTTATGAAAACTAGCATTTTTTTTTAAGTATCCATTTTGCGAGAACCCAAAATTTCCTCACGGCAGTTGTCCGACGATCTTCCCAAAGATTCGGCAATATTTCGGTCACATTGCAAGGAAAGACGGTGAAAACTTCAAAAGGCTTATCGTGACCGATAAAACAGATAATTATGAAAAGGCCTCATAGGCGCAGCCCAATACGTTGGTCTAACCAGATCCGCACCACTCTTGACTCTACGATATACTATGCCCTTCACACCGCCAAAGACAGAAAAAGATGGAGAAATATAATACAAGTGAAAGTGATGAAGCAGAGAAATTACGACCCTCAAGTATTGAGGAATATGATGCAACGAGGAGTAAAAAAAATTAAATGATATAAACTAGTGCTTGACTGCGATCCCACCTGGTGGTAAGCAGTAATGCAATCGTCGATGGTGAAGCCACAAAATATATAGGTACAGATCAAGTCAATCTACATACAAAGCGCGCTCGTACACACATAGACACCGCTCACGAACACGATATCTCGGAGCGCCTCGGCCCGCATGTCGATCAGTTCCGGCTCAAACGTTCATTAGTGTGCGTTCACCGAGCGTAGATAAGGTTTTAAAAAATGAAGTACATACTATATATTTTGTGGTGAAGCGCATTAGTTTATTATAGCTAGCTCTAAATATATATATATATATTTAGAAGACATCTAAATTATAATCAGACTGGTCATAGTAATATCGTGTCGAATCATCGTTCTGTCTATGGCAGCCTTAAGGAAACACTTGGGATCTTTCCAAATGAATTACTGGTTGATAAGGCAAGGTTAATTTAGCATTGTTTCCAAGCGCCTGGTTGCTTCTATTAAATTTAGTTAAGCTGGCTGAGTGCCTTGATTGTGAGCGTATGCCTTTGTACTATTAGAGTGCTTTATCCAGTCTTCTGTCGCTGTTATTTTCTATAAGCAAAGTGTCTTCTGTGTTTATTGTTTATATTTATCTTAGACATTAACTGTAAATACATTTTATAGAATAGCATTCTCCACCAATCGACCCACTACTGATCAAAGACTGTTTTTAAAAAGCTGTTGCCTAGATTCTAGGTTCAAACCCTTCCTTAGATGGAAAAGATTTCGCAGTTTTCCTCAATCTAACTTAGTGAGTTGGGTGAAAAAAGGTGAAAATAACTACAAACTGTAACAAAGACAATCACATTATCACATTTTTTGTTTGTTTTGAAAAAACCCTATCCTTGTTCTCAATTTGGCCTAAAGCACTTCAAATCTTTGAATCAAAGCCATATTAAGCTGCAGTCACAGATATGCATGATACTCGTAATATAAGAAATCCCTCTGGGTTTCTGTTTTGGAACTACCGTTTTAATCCTACAGCTTGTTAGAAAGTGCATCGTTAAACCTGATTTATGTCCAGGAACATCATCAAAACAGTAGAAAAAAGTACAGAGATTCAACGCTATTCAACAAGCAAAAACCGACGTAGATCGCCAAATGTACATGTCTATGTGTACGTACTTTTGGCGATTTTCGCTGGATTTTTTTCTAATGATACTCTAGTAGCTGTTTTAATTATTCCCAAATTGGTTCCTAATAGACATTGTGATGTAAAATTGGTGTAGTTTAGTATCTCAAGTATTTGAAAAACTAGGCACTTAATATTTATGGCGGTAAGTCCCCTCTTTTTAGAGTGGTTGGAAAGCCTCGGCGGCGTTACCTTCCGCATGATGCAGTTCCTCATCGGGCGTGGTAAGTTCAGGAGGTTCCTGCAAGGAGAAATCATTAGATGGTTTCCCATCTTCAAAAAAATATGGAATCATTATGTGATCTTGATAAAATGGAGCTAACCAATAAGGCTGACTTGATAAATTTGCTGAATAATGCTGCTAAAACATTAAAATGGGTTATGTGGAATTAAAAGTAACTGTAAAACTTAATACTTTTTAAACTTGACACTGACTTAATAGATACAAAAAAAAAAATTGTGCGCACCCAAAACAAAAAATAAAACAAATCACAGTTTAGAGAAGAATAGACTACTATTTGTGCGTGCTCTTTGGCTCGTTCTATGGCTAGCCACATACACACAATAATTTTGTAAAAATGCAAGATTTACAAAAATATTGATCAATGTATGGCACACTACGCAATATTATTGAAAAAAAAAATCGTGGTAAAAACTGACTCAGTCACTCAGTAGTAAAATATTAAACTAAAATATTATTGTATGCGGCCACGCGCCCACACACGACAATATTATTGCCAATAGCCCCATATTGCGGTGAAAAAATCATAATTGCTGGAAATGCACAATAATATCGAACAAAATCGATATACAGGCCGCACACACACAATATAGTCAATTGTACATTATTGAAAATATTATTGTATGTGTGCGGCTAGCCTAAGTAGTGAACCTTCTATAATCAGTATTGTTTGCTGTCCGCAAAAGCTAAGGATTTTAAGGAATAAGTTCAAGTGGACTTCTTATGAGAGTGGCTCTTTAGGAACCCAACTTTTTATGGAAGTAGCGAGTCGAAAAATTACGATGTAATGAAAGCTAGTTTCTTATTCTGTTTAGTAAAGGAAAATGTTTTTTGTAGGATATTTTTGATAGCGGAAGAAGAGAACTTGGTAAAATTTTGTATCTTAACTGATGTATTTAATTATTTTGTTTGTTCGCAGGTGATATCGTCAACATGGTCTTTGAACGTTTGAAAGAGTGACCGTGTCCCTAAAACGCAAAGGGTAACTGAAGGACACACGTTGGTCTCAGTCAGTAAGATCACAAAATAGATAGATACAGAAGACAATCTCATGTATGTACTCACTTTTATACCTACGCTCGGTGGACGTTCACTAATGAGCGTTTGAGCCGGAATTGTTCGACGAGTGAGCCGAGACGCGACCGAGACATCGTGTCTGTGAGCGGTGTCTATGTGTGCGTTGCTCGAGCGCGCTTTGTATGTAGATTGATTTCTGTACCTATCTATTTTGTGGTAAGATTCTAACACACCCTTTTGATCCACCCAAATATTTCTCCGATAGAAAGTTATACTAAGTGCCACAAGCTAGATATTAATATCCTAGTGACAGTTACCTAAAAAAAGACCGGATATGTGCGAGTCAGATTTACGCATTGCGGATTCCGTAAAAACTTACTTAATTATGTAAATAGTTCAATACCCGAATCAGGTCTCGAAGACTTTTCCGAATTCATCATCATCATCATTTCAGCCGATAGACGTCCACTGTTGGATATAGGCCTCCCCCAAGTGTCACCACAACAATCGATCCTGCGCGTCCCGCATCCATCGGATTCCCGCAACCTTCATCAGGTCATCGGTCCATCTTGTAGGAGGCCTTCCAACGCTGCGTCTTCCGGTACGCGGTCGCCACTCCAGAACCTTTCGGCTCCAACGGCCATCTGTTTCCGAAATGCAAAAATGTATTTTTTATTTATTGAAACTTTTTTTTTTTTTTTTTTTATTGTTGATAGGTTCGCGCTTGACCGCTATCTCACCTGATGGAAAGCGACGATGCGGTCGACGATGGAACGCGCTTACCTAAAAGAAACCTATTCACTCTCGACTTAAAGATTCCCGGGTTGTAGCTATCAGGAAACACAGACTCCGGCAAGGAATTCCACTCCCTAGCCGCACGCACAATGAATGTGTTCCCAAAACGTACACTTTATGTAAACTTTATGTACAGTAGTGGTACATAGGCGGACTTAATGCAACAAGGCATTCTTTTTTGTGACGTAATTACAATAGTGTTCAGACTTTTCCTATACGTGTGCTGTGAGGCTCTGCTTCTTGTCAAATTTCCGAAATGTAGATAAAAGGGGCCTACAAACGGGCCTTTATAGGTTTTGATTTCCTAGCGAATGTAAAATTTGCACTTAAACAGATATTGCTATAGATTGCGTTAACTTAGAAGTTTTATGTGCTCACTGCTACTTGGGGTAGGAGATCAACATCATCATCATCATCTTCCTGCTCTAGTCCCGTTTTATTTAGGGTCGGCGCAACACGTTTTTTTCTTCCATTCTGTCCTGTCACTCGTCGTAGGAGATCATTAGGTATTAAATTCATCTTCACACCACCACGCGTCCTTGTGAAAAAAGATCTAGATAAGGGTTTTGCAGACTTAGGTACGGCACCCAAGAAATGAAGAAAATACACAAAATCCATTAACCTACTTCAATGTAAGCGATTTGAAACAAAACCTCTTAATTTTCCGCGACAAAAAGAAAACATTAGCAAAATTTCAGCAAACAACAAGCAATTGATAATAGAAATGCGACGTTTTTTGCTGAAAACATGAAGAAAACAGTTCACGGAGACGTTATTCATAATCTTCAGTAAATATTCAAAGATGGTATAAAAAAAAATCATGGTTCAGTAAGTCACAATGGGCGCTGGAGGTCCTTTGTGAACGATGTCAAGTAATCCTACAGCTTTTATTTTATGTCCACTTACTTTGAATTTTATTCGAATGAGTTGTATTATTGCGATTTTCTTCTCGTTTTTAATGAGTTATTTTGTTTGATTGTGAATATTTTCTCTAAACTAGTTAGTAGTGTTTGATTTTGATAAGCGGCAAAGTATTGTATATCCCAACAAACATTTTGGCGCTAAGAGCAACCTTTTTGAGCTTCCATAGGCTTATAAATTATATCGCGGGTCTCAAACCATAGGGGCGTATATGCAAAAATGTGATTTTTCGTTTTTAATGCCATTGGATTCTACTATAAGCAATACATTAACTGATTTTTTCTCATAATTTAGTGTTAATTACTTTTTGCATAAATTAAATAATATTATTTGCCGTATGCTGGAGAGTCTAGAATTATTTTTAGACCAAATAGCCGTATAATTGACGTAAGAGCAATATTATTGCGTATTGGGGCAGTTTCGACGTGCCATAGAGACGTACGCACGTACGACTTTCAATTTTATCGTGATCCAAGGAAATCGCATCGGACCATAAAGGCGTATGAACATACGACTGTTTATTTTACTTTAACCTGAAATCATTTTGTCAAGCTATATAGACGTAAGTAATGTAACAAATATTCGCATTCGCGAATATTCGCACATTTTTTGATATTCGCATTCGCGAATATTTGCACATTTTGTGATATTTGCATTCGCATTCGTAAAAAACATGCGAATATTTGGCGAATGTTTCTGACAAACAAAAAGGAAATAATAGTTTAATATTTTTCCATCACACAACTTTATTTCACATTTTATCTCAAATTGTGAAACAACATGTTAACCTCAAATCATAACAAATTTTTTCAAATGAATTTAACTGTTTCTCCAGATGGGTGCGTGACGAGTATTTCGGATATTCGTATCCATCAGAAGGACGTTCGTAGAGTTCTGCGTAACTTTGATTTGAATAGAGCCAGTGGCCTCGACGGGATACCAGCAGCTGTTCTTAAAACTTGTGCACTTGAATTGTCTCTAATCTTGACCCGCCTATTTCGCCTCTCTGAGACTGAATAAGTGCCGTTCAGCCTGTGCCCAAGAAGGGCAGTCGAACTGACCTGGCAAACTACCTATCCATCTCCGTTATGTCTATCCTCTGTAAGAGTATGGAACGGGTGTTTAACAGATAACTCCTGGCATACCTAGAAACAAACGGCATCCTCATTGACCAGCAATACGGTTTTCGCCTAAATCGGTCTATTGGGGATTTTCTAGCGTATGCCATTCACATCTAAAGCAAGGCCATCGAGAAGCATGGGGAAGCGCTTGCAGTCTCACTTGATATCTTGAAGACTTTCGATAGGGTCTAAGCTGAAACTATGTAAAGTCTTATTGCTAAGCTTCCTTACTCTGGTCTAACCACTGGTCTGTGTGATTGGATCGTAAACTTCTTGAGGGATCGATCCATCCGAGTAGTTATTGATGGCTGCTCGTCGGGTCAAATGGATATTAATGCCAGAGTCCTTCAGCGGTCGGTACTCTCGGCAACACTGTTATTGCTGCACATAAATGACCTACTTAAAGCCACCCTTTACCTTTGGGTATACAGACGATAGCACTGTTGTTGAGAGTTACATGTCCGGCGAGCGAGCTTATGGATCTCAGATCCAGTCTCTCCGAGATCTCTCTCAGATCTCAGAGATTCTTGGGGTGCCGCTGTCGACTACCCTCAATTTCGGCTTCTACATCGAAGCAAAAGCCAAACTGTCTGCCAAAAAATTCGGGATCTTAGCGAGGACGAGACGGTACAACCTCTATCAAGCACAAGTTTGATCGTGTATGGTCTTTTGAGCATCGACGCCGAGTTGTTAGCCTGTCGGTTTTTTATTGTTTACATTTCGGAGAGTGTGCTTGGAATTGCAGAATTTAATCCCGCCAAGACCGTTCCATCATTGGACCACAAGATGTACGGCGTTGCGACACCGGTACATGGTGAACATTCCACCCATACGTACAAAGCGTTTGGGAACACACTCATTATGCGTATAGCTAAGGAGTGAAATTCCCTGCCGGAGTCTGTGTTTCCTGAAAAACTTTTTGTGTTAAACTTCATTCAATTAGTCTGTTAAGGCTCTGTTATGTTCGGTTTAAATTTGGCTGATATGAAATGTGAAAACTGTCTGATATTTTGCGCGCACTTTGTTTGAAAGTCAATATTCGCATTCGCATTCGCGAATATTGAATTTGAATATTCGCATTCGAATTCTTGAATGTGAGAAATCAGACATTCACACAAACATCACTAATGCCTTCCTCACCGTGTTTCCTCACGATGATTTCCTTCAGCGTTTTTGAGAGCTATGTTTTGTTTCAGCTCAATTTATGAATAAATTTTATTTTTATAATGCTTATTTTTCTTTTCAAACACGAGAATATTGTG
The DNA here is from genome assembly GCA_910589285.2 of Mythimna ferrago. NCBI lineage: Eukaryota > Metazoa > Arthropoda > Insecta > Lepidoptera > Noctuidae > Mythimna > Mythimna ferrago. The sequence goes on along the minus strand of OU342680.1, from coordinate 23,969,682 downwards.
TAATTACCTATTAATCATTTCCTTTTTTTAAATTGTGGAACAAAACTGGTTTATACTTCCTCTTTGAGCTAAAACACCTCTCAATATTTATGACAAGCCAGACAGGCGTATGATTTCTTGAAATTACGTAATTAACGTTAATTTCAATGGGTTCTCATTCCTAAATAGCAATATTTTAATTCACCAATTAAGTAATAATAAATATTGGTATAAATATTAACAATCTGAGAAAAAAGATTTTACGTCCATAAATTTCATACATTTCAGGGAGTATTTTGACGGAATTTTACAGTATAGTCGTCATGCTATATAGGCGTATCAACCAAAAACTAGTGTTATAGATGAAATACCCTAAAATTAAGAATCCTACATTAATTGCAGTAGAAATATATAGCTACATGCAAAAAAACAACGAGCTGGCTCAATCATAGGAAAAGTTATTAAGTTTTTTGTCTCTCCTGAAAAGTAGGGGTTTTGTGGATACGCCTCTATGGTTTGAGACCCGCGATATATAAGAGCTCCGATTGTAACATTCGATTCTACTGTGGTGTTAAGGATAAATAATTAAACCTTCAAGAGGAATAAAAGTTAAAAATAAAAAATATACAACTTAAGGCGGTAGCATAGAGTTGGTGGGAGCCATTGCTATAACTCATTCTTATAACTTTAAGAAGCTTCAAACACTAAAAGCAATTGTAAAGTGTTTTCTAAGTCCTTTTAACGACTGATGTCTTTAATCAGAGTTAGTTAGATTCTTTACAACACTTAAGGACTACTGTAACAGCTTAAAGAAGCGTAAAACACTATAAGTAATTGTAAGGTGTCAACTAACACTTACTATTAGCTGATGTTCTTAAATAGAGCCAGTGAAATACTTAGTACCACTTAACGAGATCTATCGAATCCTAAGAGCTGACAAAAAAGCTATTATTGTCATACAAATGTTGATTACAAATTCTGTAGAGCTAGATGCCGCAAGAGTCAGAAATCACCTTTAAACAATTATTGATTATATAAAAGGGTTACTAGGTCAACCTTGGGTACTACAGTGGTTTTTATAAATACTTCTTAATAGCGGTAAACAATATGTGCATAGATTATATTCTTGTATTCTCTTGATTATTTACTTTACGTTGAATTATAGAATTTTATATCACCTAAATATAATAATAGTAATATTCTACAACTATCACACAACGCCGTCTAGTCCCAAGCTAAGCAGAGCTTGTGTTATGGGTACTAGATAACTGATAAACATACATATATATTTCTAAATACATACATTATTATAGATAAATTACAACCAGACAGAACAAATGATCATGCTCATCACACAAACATTTGTCCTGGGTGGGAATCGAACCCACGACCTCCGGCATAGCAGTCAGTTTCACTAACCACTAGACCAACAGGCCAGTCAAATATAGAACATATAACCATTATGCAAACTCAACCTAAAAAATTGTTGTCTTTTCACTTTTAGAACCATATTGTAGAACTGCAAGGGACATAGAAGTGCTAACAAGCGGTCTTTAAGCACTGTGCTGGGAATAACAGAGTTATTAGGATCCTTAAGCAATTTAGAATTGACGCCATTAAATAAATAGTTAACCTATAACATTTTAAAAGGAAAACCCTTTTTGTATTGAAGATTGCCCCACTTGTTTACTGTATTATTGTCAGATTTTCATTAATATACTATTTGACAGTATTAAGAACTATTTTTCAACATAATTGATATGAATAAAATAGTGAGGTAGTATTTTTTTTCTACATATTATCATCAAAATCAGTTTAATTTTGAGGTACTTCAAAATTGAGATGAAAACATATATATAAATTGTTACGAAAAACTTACCATCGCAGTAACTTTTGATAATTATAACACTCAAAATCTAAAAAAAAAATATTAACTTATCTATTTTAATAAATGTATAGTCATTTCAAACACTAGAAGACTCTTTATAACAATAAATCGGAGATGAATACGTGACTATGCGTATTGCTAAATATTATAACACTATTGACGGTAACAAAAGCTTAAAAAATTTGAAAAGTATTGAAAAGGTTGGCGCTTTGGGTAATATTCATTGCTACTAAATACCTACAATATATTCTCAAGGTATATATTGTATCGAAGAAGCACTAATATGGTACTAAAAAAGTTATTAGAGTGGATTTTACAACTATATTACTCCTTAGCTTGCAGGTGTAACCTGCGTATAGCTTACAATAGACTTAAAGCAGTAAGCACTGCTTCAATAGCACTATTCTAGCTCTTTATTGTCACTCATTTATCTCTACTCTATAACAATTAAGTCACTTTAAGCTCTAAATTCGTGGGCCCAAATCAGGGTTATAAGACAGTTAAAACGCGCTATATCACCAAATAATAGTGCCTATATAAGACCCTAGGTTATAAAAAATCTATTAAACAGCTCACGCAGCACTAATTCTTAACACCAAAATGTTAGTTGGGATGGTAATGCCGCCAGTCTCTTAGGTACATTAAATCTCGGCAGCAATGCGGAAGAGTTTTTCAACGTCATAATTTCGATTGGTTTTAGCTAGTTCTTAAGGGTATACCCGCATCAGTCTTTTACCCTAAACAGTCCCTGTCGGGGTGCCCTAAAATTCTTCCCTCACGTGTTGACCGTTCCTGTGCATCTCGCCTCCAGCGGATTCCCGCGGCCTTCACTTATGCCTTGATCACACGTATCAAGTAAACGGGCGAGACAGTGCTCTCGGCCGAATACTCGGTACGTATAAACAAAGCGTCGAGTGCTCGGCCAAGCGCTTATATCTACAACTCGCTTACATTACTGGCTCGGTCTAGCGCTTATATCTACATTCGCTTACATTACTGTCTCGGCCGAGCAACATTTAAATGTCTCGCTCTACTACTTGGTACGTGTGAACAAAGCATAAGTCATCGGTCCACTTTATGGAAGGTTTTTTTATATTTAGCTTGGTCTATCATTATGAGGAAATCAGAAATCAGAAACGTTTATTTCAAATAGACCAATTACAGGCACTTTTGAATTGTCAAAATGTCGGTCAGTCAAACAAGTGAAACTAAATTGCACGTTCCAAAGCGTAGATCTCTATGGAGAAGAACATGCAAGAAACTAAATGGTCACTCTTAAATCAAATTGAGTTACATGAGGTTTTAAATTACCGAAGATGAGATATACAATTAATAATTTCTAAGTCTGGGTGTGTTTTATATGTGAGTTTGCGTCTTTGTGAATGCACTCACGACACAAGAGTAGCTCCTTGTGTGCAACATGAAAAAAAAAATCTAATACCTACAAACATTTATTTCTGGTAATGCTACAACAAGACAACTCAATAAAACTTGTCAGAAACGTCAGTATCTAGAAAATAAATGCATTTAAATACACGGCTCTCCTTATGATTTAATGTAGAACATAAAAATATTCCCCAGGGTAGTGTCACAATATTTATAGCTTGTCTCAAATGCAAGCCTTGGCGTTTTTAATATCAGTTCGTATTGCATGCCCGCGTAATGTCTTATAAAATTATTATTGTTGCCATAAATTGTAAACTGACACTTTATTATATGTCCTTTATAAGTTTCATAGTAACTAGTAATTTTAATTTCCTTTTTATAGCCTCTCATGCTGCGTCTACATCGTTAGTAATTTTTAACCGACTTGTGAAAAAGGAAGAATTTCGCAATTCGATTTAAGTTTGTGTACTGGTTTTGGTTTATTGGAATTCTCATGAAAACTCTTTGAGTCAATTTAAGTCAGTAAAAATTATATGGTTAGAGTCAAAATGGCGGGTGTAGTATAGTGCATTAAATTATATTAATCACTTAAAATATGTACCTAAAATGTACTATTTAGTACTTAGTTTTACAAAATTTGTACTTTCTTCAGAACGAAATTTATCAAAATTAATTTAAACCCGTCATATTGACATCTAGATGGCGGGTATTCTATAATATTTAGTTATAAAATATAATTACAACACCAAAAATGGTACCTAAAAAGTACTTCAAGTAAAAAAAAAAACGATTTGATCAGTTGGATAGTTCCTGAGAAATAAAACAACTGTGTCTTGTGTGTAAGTGTACATAACAATTTTCAAGAAAAAATTAGATATAAATCAACTTAAAAGAGGTTTTTAACGGGTCTTCTCAAGAGAGAAGACCCAGAAGTTTTCAGAGGTTTTTATTTTTGGTGTACAATAAATAATCAATCAATCTATCTATCTATCTATCTATCTATCTATCTATCTTCTCGAGCGTGTGTTAACACTATTACCCCAAAAAACCTAAAACATGTTACACAAGTTGTTTTAACATTACACGACTACTTTGAAATCAGTACCACCAAAAAAAGTTGTTTACCAACAAATACACGGTGGTAAACATCACAGCACCGAATATAAGAGCGCACGCAGTAGATCACAAATCAAGGTTTTATCGCGGGAGGCCGGTGCAGGGAACTATGTATCATAAGAATATCGTCGAGCGGTGCCAGATGCGATTTATTGCGGTTAATGCTGATATCGGCTGGAAGTGGCTTGGACATATTTCAATTTACCTGTACGAGTATGTGTATTTATTGATCTGATTTCTGAATCTCATCCATCTTTATCTATCTTTCTATCAGGTAAGTAAACTCGCCGCAAAGATGGATGATAGTGGAAGTGGATTAAAGTCAGTATTGTAATGTTGAAGAGTCTTATTTTGTTTTTCGTTTTTTTTTTATGTTGAAGCGTCTGAGTTTGTTATGTCTGGCAGTAAGTCATTGTACTCTGTTTATTAGCAAACTTTTCAATATGAACAAACTTATTAAAAACAGCAGGTAGTTTTCTTTTTCAAAAAACAAGGTCCCCTATAAACTTTTGGCTCTGATCGCTTTATAGACTGTCGGGTTTGTGACTATATTATTTATATTTAACTTTTTGAATATCTTAAGTTACACAGTTCGACATAAGCAATTGTCTTTCTATTGTGTCTCTAACTACGGCATTCGATGAGTTAATCTTCGAACATCTAGTCTAGTAGCTTATTTAGCTTCACTTTTCTTGGACTGATCGACATTTGACTATTCAAAATTGCCTGCAAATGGTCTATTTGAAATAAATGATTTTGATTTTTTTTTTTTGAGTAGATGGTGGGGTCTATTATACGGTTGTGCATGCTGGACCCCACTAACGGGACGAAGATTGCATGGTGAAAGATTGACCTGCATCTTCCACGACCTATACGCGGCCAAAGACAGAGATATCCAGGAAGCTTAATATTAGTCGGACAAAGACTCAAATCAAAACGAAAGAAAAAATTATCTTCTACCTGTTTATGTGTGTATTCCTAAAAAATAGATCTTTTTTTACGTCAAAGTAACTAACATATTCAACCTTTCCTTGTGGCACAAGCATGACCAGCTAATGTTCCATAATGTTCCTTATATTGTACACTGCTGGAACTAAGGCCTTTCTATTTTATTAGGGATCAGCGCAACACGTTTTTTTCTTCCATTCTGTCCTGTCACTAGCCACACCATCACTAACTCTCTTTTCTCTCATATTTCTTCTTACACAATCTTTTCTTTGACCTCCCTCTCCCTCTCCATCCATCCACATGTAAATTCATAACACTTTTAGAACCATGCGTTTCTTTCTTTCTCATTACATGACCATACTAACAAACGATTTACTTTCAACTTTTCAGTCACTGGCGTTACTTTCAAACTTCCCCTAATATACTCATTACGGTTTTCTTGATAAATGGTCACTTGAACTGAACTCACATCTGTCTCATCCAGCTCCTCTATATCTAAACACATCTCTTCACCATCAATATTGCTGTCATTTAAGACCAGAATAAAATATAACTACGGAGCCCATATTGGTCGTATAAACAGTGGAAATGACTTTAGTTTCATGCTTCATTTTATTGATTTCGCTTATTTACATAGATATATTGTCTTTTATTCTTATAGTATACAGGGTATAAGAGATAGCCCTGAATAAACTTTAAGGGCTTGCTCAGTAGACGAAACTGAACAACCTTCCACAAGACTTTTTTTCCAGGAAACGAAAAAAAAATCGGCCTCTCCGTACAAATGCCTAATCAAATTTTTAATTTTTTATGGTGAGACTCAATTTTTTTGTTTCCTGAAAAAAAGTCTTGTGGAAGGTTCGAGTGAATAGGTTGCTTTTAGGCAAACGTGCTCTATTGTCGACCACATCATCGCTTACCATCAGGTGAGATGGTTGTCAAAAGTGAGCCTATCAATAATAAAATATATATATATAAATATTAGCATTATTTTTTGTTAGACCCACTGACTATACGAAGCAATAAAGCAAAATCCATAGTTTTACACACACTTTTCCTATCCGCAAATCGTATATTTTTTACACTAACACTAGCTTTTGCCTGCAGCTTTGCTCTCGTAGGTACATAAATTATAACCTATATCACTCAGGAATAAAGCAACTGTCTATCGATATGAAAAAATGTTCGAAATCGGACCAGTACTTTCAAAGACTACCACCGGCAAACAAAAAAACAAACTTAACCTCTTTATAATTTTAGTATAGGTCGATTACAGTCATCTAACACACATTAACATCAAACCATAAATCTACATGACGTAACAATATTCAATAAGCCCAGCGCTGAACAAACGTTCCTGAAACTTTGTCCAACTTTTAGAACTGGATAAGCCTACGCCACCGATAGGTAAACTTTACTGTTAAAACATACTATAGTAACTGAAAGCTTGCGGGATGAGGTTATTATACATAGTTTCTATATGTAGTTTCTAATATATAACTTTCGGGTTTTGTATGGCTGGTACATAAGGTAGGGGAAATGATTATAGTTTTCGGTCATATCCTGGTTGTCACATTACGTCACGGTTAAGTTGTTATTGTTTTAAATGTGAGCAGTGGTGGCCGAAAGTAACATCCCTGACTTACGAGTTGCAAGTTGCGGGTTCAAACCCGGCTGAGTCATCACTTTGTATGATTTATTTCATCACCACTGCTCTCAAAATGGTGAAAGAAAACATCGTGAGGAAACCGGCAAATCCTAGAAACAAAAATTTTAAAACATGTGACATTCACCAACCCGCACTATGCCCGCGTGGTGGAATACAGACCATCCCCTGTCCTAGAGAGGATGCCAAGTTCGGTGGACTATGCTGGCGCTGCCGCAACGACGGCTGAAAATATCAAGCGGTGCAAATACTCTAACCTTATTGGCAATTACACTTTTCAGCCGTTTGGGGTCGAAACTCTTGATTTATGGAGTGCCAGTGCTCGTCATCTTTTACAAGATATTTCTGACTGACTGATCGACAATCTGCGTGGACAGACGCCTATTTCGTTAACTGTGCCAAGAATTAGCATTACCATTCAACATGGCAATGCTGCCAGTACCTATTCTAGGCACGTTCTTATCATGTTTTTCATTTACATTTATATTTAGTTTGATTGTAAGTATTCATTGCTAGTTGATATTTAAGTTAATTATGTACATATACTTTCCAGAAATAAATTCCTGAGAATTTTATCTTATGCCTATTAAATAAAACAGTAAAAACCATGACACAACAAATTTTATTTCGTTTACAAGACAAGACAAAAATGGCAATCCCTTTAGTGACAAGGACAGAGATAATTCGATTATTTGGACTGTATGGTCGTTGTTTGCAAGTCTTCTGATATGAGCCCTTTTTAGTTGGAAAATAGACATTTTGATGCACCCGTACGTAATGTTCACGACAACAACTGATATTTAGTTGTATGAACCTTTTTTTTAAGTTAAAAATCTTCAAATGATGTCTTCCGATCTTGGTTAGAGTGAGTGTCAGGCTTTTACCTGTGTTCCTTTATGTTGCGTTTTAAGGCCATGGGAACTTTTTCAAAAGTTTTCACAGCTGATATTAGGTATCTTCCCAGATATATATATTAGGTTTATTCCCTCTCTTAGAGAGGAGGCCTGAATCCCAGCAGTGGGAACATTAAAAAGGCTGATGATGATGACGATGATGATGATTAGGTATCTTGGTAATTTAAATTTTATTTTCTATCTTTTGGAGTGGAGGGCGGCCTTTGCCCAGGAGTGGGACAGAACAGGCTATTGTCTGTGCGATAAAAGAACCGTCGTGGCATAAAGTGAAAACAACATTAAAGATTTTAAGTAGCAACCCAACCCAGTCATCCGTCAAATGCCAAACGTCATAAAATGTTGACACCGGTTTGTTTATTATGTTATTTTGTTGTGATTTTTAATTGAAATCTTCAGAAATGTGATAAAAAATTTCACCGAGCTACAAGGGAAATAATATTTACTAGATTACAGTTTTGCCAAAGACAACAAATGGCAAATCACACCATAATTGATCAAAACAAAGTCACGAACTTGGGAAACATTGGTATGCTGTTTTTTTGGTACGTAACACTTTTATTTTAATCTTTTTAGACTTCCTATGTAAACTCCTGTCCCTGTTATCTCCAAATATATATAAATTAAACGGAAATTCATTTAAACATGACGATATTTGTTTATTTTGTTTTGGTCAATATTTTCGATGGCTAGTATAAAAGTATTGATACTTTAAATTTATAATGCGTTTCGACTAACTAAGAATATTTCTTTTCTGGCTTGAGTAAGGATAACTAAAATAAAAAAGGGCAAGTGCGAGTCGGACTCGCGCACGGAGGATTCTGTACAAATTTACCTATGAAATCAATTCCCGAATTGAGTTTCGAAGATTTTTCCGAATTACAAACTATTTTTTTTACAATTTTTAAGATTTTTCCTGTATTTGTTCTATGAGACCTTGATTTATGCCAAATTTCAGGATGCTAGGTCAACGGGATTCATCCTATGAACTTTGATTCCCTTGAGTATCGAAATATACGTTTTTGGGCGACATAAACGGCCGTATCTTTTTTTTTCGTTAACTCAGAAGTCCGATTTTTTCACAACTTCAAAAGACCGCAGACTTGAGTATGGTTTTAATTTTAACTCGATACCTCCAAGCGTTCTCGAGTTAAAGGGTCTTAACACATAAACAGACGGACAACCAAGTGATCCCAAGGATCTTATATGCGATATGGTCCCTTACAGACTAAATAGATTTTTTACGAAGCAACATTATCTGTCTAGTAGTTTTTCGTGAATGAGTAACAAACATCAATACATATATCGATCCCTCCTCACAAACTTTCCCATTTATAGTATTATTAATTGGATAACACATAATCGAAGCCACGAGTAAAAGCTCGTAAAATATATTTGTGAATTGATGTAAGGTGCAGTTTAAAGTTAAATTTAAAGAATATGACTAAAAAATTATTTGAAAATATTCATAGATATGTATGAGAAGATATGTTACTCGCTAACATTGTAATTAGAAAATTCGGACTTAAAACTCACACTCCTATCAGTGTCATCCCAGTGCAAACGTACATTCACTGATAGAAAAGGGCAGAGGCAAGAGCCGGCGCTATAGTGCGAGTGAAATCGCGTTAGCCGCCGAATGTTTACCAAAAACAGATCTATCTACCTCGCATCAAGAAATAGGAACATATCAGCTAAGAAAATATGTATCGCCAATTTTATCATCAATAACATAATGAAATTGTTTTCATTTCTACTTGTCTTTTTACTAAGCTCCAAATCATTTCGATCGCATTAAGGTCGCAGTGGTATGGTGGTAACCTGACAACAGTATGACCATGCTCCTCAAGTATCAGATCGATTTCAAATACTGCTTCTCCTTTGTTCCTTTTTACTAAACTTACTAGTTCAACTTTTAGAGCGTTGTCTGGATATTCTATTCCATTATCTTCCAACCATTTCTTTAAAGTGTCTTTCCTGTCACTGCCAGTTGGAGGCTTATTTACTTGTACACTATGATAGGATGCATTATCTAGCACAATGACAGACGGTTGAGACAGGTTCGGTAAGAGTTTTTCTTTTATCCACTTGGTAAAATTCTCTGGATTCATGTCATGATGGTAATCCGCTGAAATAATTTTAGTCTTATATGCAAGTAAACAATTTTCCACAAATCCTTCCTTGCTGCCTGCATGAACTATAATATATCTTTCACCAAGAGCAATTGATTTCGAAACTCCAGGTTCATCTGGACTTTGCCAACATTTATTGACTTCATGTGCAGTATGAATGTATGTTTCATCTATATATATAATTGGTTTTCCAGTTTCCTTCAAGCGCTTCATTGTTTGCAAATATTTAGCACGCCAGAGCACGATATCATGTCTTTCAATAATAACTTTTCGTTTTGACTCGCAGTTTTTATATTTGTAACCAAGTTCTTTTAAAACTCCTCTGAGAGAAGTGATTCCTCCGGTGAAGTTTATGTCTTCTTTTAATACGCGATGTAGCTTCCTTAAAGTCGGCACCTCCTTCCATACAGCATAAAATGCACGAATTTTGTTACGGATGGCGCACTTATCAAAATCATCAAGGATGACTTTTTTTGGTCTTTCTTTACGCTTTTTTCCCGGTGTGCACCACACGCCGTTATTTATGGAACCTTCTTTCTTTATTTTGGAAACAGTACTTTTATTTAGACCTGAAAATAAATATTTTGAATAAGTCTAACTAAATGCATTATAAATTAAAAGTATCAACACTATTTATACCTGCTATCGAAAACATGGACCGAAACAAAATTAATAAATATTACAATGTGAATGATGAATTTCTTTTTAATTTATACATATTATTTAGAGATATATACTCAGGTCAGGGACCGGAATTTACCTAGGAAGTCTACAAACACTAAAATAAAACTATAAAATACCGGTCATTGCTGCAACTCGTTCCGTAATCTTCTCTACATCAATAAGGGGTCTTTTTGGTTCTTTTTCATTTTGACAAAACTTTATTATATTAAATATGATCTCTCTAGTGCGGCTGTTGAGGGGTTTTCCTTGTTTGGACATAATATTCTCGATCGTAAATTACAAAAAATAACAAACTTTGTCAACATGAACTGACGTTTGGTATTTGACGTATGGCTGACTTGGGATACCACATAAAAACTTTAATGTTGTTTTCACTTTACGCCACAACGGTTCTTTTATCGCACAGACAATAAACGTTGCAATAATATAGCTTATAACCTACATTTTTGCTAAGTTTCATCATGTGAGCAAGTTCAATAAATAGGCTACTAATATTATAAACGCGAAAGTTTGTGAAGATGGATGGAGGTACTCGTATGTATGGATGTTTCGCGCAAAAACTACTAGACAGATGACCTTAATCATAAACATTGCAATAATATAGCACATAAGCTATAACTTTGCAGTTTCATTAAGTGAGCAAATTCAGCCAATAGGATAATTTTTATTATAGGGTGAAGCCGCGGGAAGAGGCTAGTCTAACATAGTTTCAAAATATCAAGATTAACAGTCGTACTATAATGACGTCACAATGTTGCTTACATAACAAAAACGATATTTATCTACAGCAGCGCCCTCAAATCCCACGATGGTTTACTTTCCGCACAGACAATCTTTTGGAGATATATATAGATTTTTGCAGTCCTGAGCACAAAAAGAAGCAAAGCAAAGCGAATTATGTCAGAATAAATTATCTTCCGGAATAAACAGATTCCACAATTCAATTCTAACAGTTTCATCAAGAAAAACGTGTTGTTATTAACACTTCAAATTCCTGCCGCCCCAACAACGGATTAAAAAGCGCGTGAAATCAAAGTCCAGTCTCAACAATTTATAAGTTCAAAGTAACATAGTGAAACAGCCGTAGTTAGCACTAAAAGTAATAAAATTGCTCCACAAACTTTATACAACGTCGTTTTCTAAACGATTGCTCGTATTATTTGGGTGTCTAGGTTAACCAAATGAATAGTAAAGAAGGCCAAGTCTATACAACTGGCAAAGATTTAAAAAATAAAAAGACCCGACGTCGTAAACAAAACTGAATAGAAAAAAAAAAACAAGTTCGGTCCCGTAGCGTAGAAACCAATACAATTGTAGGTATAAAAAACATTTAAAATAAAACAAATAATAAATTTTAGTACGAAACAAAAAGACTACAACAACAACCCGTATCATTAATATGGAATGATTTCAGCCTAGATTATTTTAATAGGTCTCGACTGTAGCAGTCATATGTACCGTAAAGTAACGTAATGCAATTAAATCTAAATGACTTAATTATATAAAATAAAGAATATTACACAAGATACGCACAAAAGACATAACCCCTATTGCACTCGGGTAAAAACGCATGCACACATGGACACATTCCACGTACAGCGATTATATAGCAGAGTATTCAACGCAAGCGCAAAATTGATACAGTAATGCGATTGCCTACGTGACCGTGAACAGTGTGTGTGTGCGGGGCGAGGAGTGAAGCGAAGCGGATGCGTGTAGTTAGTTTGATATTTCTACGCAAACTCTTGCAGTGCCATAGCTTGTTTTAAATAAAATGCAGCTGAAGTACTGAGTTTGCAAGCACATCAGATAGAACCACCACGTTGTGTTAAATTCGAGTGAATCGTATCGGATCGCTTCGTAATCGCACTCACGTTGAATAACCCTCATGACTGTCGTTTTGTTTCAATAGGCTACGTACGCGTGTATGTGTGCACGCCATTTTTTGATTCTTGTATTGGGCTGAACTTCTGTATCTCTCTATCTTGTGACAATAGGCATTCTAGTGTCTCTGACGTTTGGTCAGGGATATTAACAAGTTAGGGTTGCCACTGACTACATTGTAACATTTTATGAGTTGAAACTTTGGTGAACGTGCACGCATAACCCTGTAAGTGATTTCTTGAAGACTGTGAATCTAAATTGAATTTTAGATTTATTCCGCTGGTTTGAGTTTGCAGTTCCTTTACATTGTTCGAATTGAAATGCGGACTGTTGAATCAATCAGTATAAAATTCTACATTGAAATGGTTTTAAAATGTAGGGATAAATAGATATCATTAATCAATGGAGGTTTTAAAATATCTACTTATTAAATTGAAAACTTTTTTTAGTGTGCTGAACATTTTATTTTGTGGATACTAAATGAGCCATCACGCTCGGCTATGTAACGCTTATTCGGGTAAGATCAGCTCAAGTCGACTGATCTTACTCTGAACGTACTCGTAATTTTGTACTATCTGATTATAGTTTAGGTGTCTTCAAGGCTAGAATGAATAAGCTCTTAATAAACTAGTGCGCTACACCGTAAACGATTGCATCACTGCTTACCGTCATGTAGAATCGCAGTCTAGCAAAAAAGAACTTTATTTTACGGGGTGGTCCTCGTGGATGTCCTCTACCCTGAGTGGAGGAGTCTGTCAGACTCTTATTGACTAAAACTACTTCGGGTGTCCCTCGTATTCTTGTGTATGCGGGTGCGGTTTGACTTCCGCTACCACTGACTAGTTTTGACCCTATCCCCGTTGGACTCGTCCCATATTGGATAGTGACTCTCCTATAACACAACCTAAGAGAGGCGCTCGTTGAACACTTTGCGCCACCACTTTGGGTCCAGATTGATATGTTGACGGATGTTCTCTTGATCTTTCGATCCGAACCTTTTTGTGTATTAACTAACCTATCCTAACCTTGGTGAAGTGAGTGAAAGACATTTTGTCTTAAACACCGACGTTTTTTTTTTATTTAAATTTGCGAATCTGCCTTGAAAAAGTTGAGTTCCAACTCGGATGGTACACATTTTAAAAATGTATAAATAAATTATTATTATATTATTACTAGCCCTCTAGCCAAGTTACGACCATTTTGTTTCGATTCTCTTTCGTCAAACGCCTCGAGTTGGCCATGCCTCCAATTTCTTTATTCTGAATATGTCACTAAGCATTGAGATGACATCACAACAAAGGAATCAGACTGACTTAATGAGTGCCACCAATGCTGCAGTAAACGTAACCACGTACTGTACCCACACAGTTTAACGTGTATACCATCGACTCAAAAAGAAGAAGCTTTCCTAAAGCCATATACTCTTCTCGAGATCGTTTCCATCTGTAAAGAACTAGAGAATATTCATAAACACCACTAAAATAAACTTGGTAAAACTATTTTAATTCTATAGAAAATCCAATTGAACAGTAATATCTACTCCATAATATCACAACTAGAACTGGCTCCGAAAATGCAATAAACTACAACAATTGCTTTGCCAAGTTCCGCACTGATTTCCCGTGTTATAACCTCGAAGTCTCTAAAAGATCCGTATCAGGCTATCTTGCTCCTAAAATTGGGTGAACTGAAATGGGCTAACTGTGACCTATTTAGACAAGGATAGTTTCTTGCTTGAAATTCGAAAATGTCCATGCAAGTCTCGCAAGGCGATTAAAGTCGTGCCAATTTTTACGTCCCAACCGCTGCAGGAGACGCTTTGGGTGTTGGGATTCTCGAGGTAACTCCCGGGTTGTATGGACACGGGTTTGCGGACGACGAACAATGTATAGCTAACCACTAAAAAAAAACAAGTATTTCAAAGATTTTGAATACCCTTGTAAATAGGGTCGGATAGCCAGTTGTTCATGTAAATTCACCCGAAGAATCGTCAAACTAAAGTAGCTGTGGGCAGGGCACATTGCTCGTAGAACAGATGGTCGATGGGGCCGAAAGGTTTTAGAGTGGCGACCGCACACCGGAAAACGCAGCGATGGAAGCAAGATACACAGATCGTTCGTTGTGGCAACACTTGGGAGCGGGGGGTGGTGGGGCTGTATCCAACAGTGGACGTTTTTCGGCTGGAATGATGATGAAGATACGAGACACCCAGATCGGTAATAACTATTTGTGGGACATACAAATATTTGATTCATGCGGAACTGCGCCACGCCACTCATCACCGTTACTTAAACACTACACCAACCGCATCACCACATTGACGGGTCGTTTTCATATCCAGCAGACGAGTCAGAGACAAGAGTCAAATATTTCTGATTTACCCAAAAATTTATTTGTCGAGGCAAGAAAGTCTCCTCATGTAAACGTTCTTCAACAGTGAGCTAGCGATCTTAGTGAACGATAAGCTTGCTGTCTCTGTGTCATGGTTTATTACTTGTGTGATGTGAATTAGGGAACATACAGACGCTTCGGTGTCTGCAGTGTAATTATAGTTTTTAATATGTTAGGATAAGGGAAAACTCGGTGATTGTGTGGTTTAAAAAATATTCTTTCTTCTTTATGCGAAGCCAATTTCTTAAATAATTTTGGTAAAATTTTCCATAAAATGCTTCTTACTTTAAAATACCGTTTTTTACGTGGTATATCATCAAATACCTTCTCCGGCTCTGGGTGGAGCCAAGAGAGTGTTAGACTTTTACTGACTGAAATCCTCAGTGTTCCTTCAATTGCCCTTTCTTTTCGAGGGCTGCCGTAACACCTTTTAATAAGATGCTGATCCTATAAATTTTTCTGACATCTCTTTGAGATGTGGGTGGAACAGAACGCTCATTTTAAAGAGATATTAGACTTTCGACTTGGGTTCAGTCCTTACCGGATGGCCGGACGGCGAGCTACCCATGGCTTGCCTTCTGCAAGCTCGCGTCTTCGGCAGGCATCAATCATTCTGGTACTCTTGACGCCTGAAGTGTCTCATGACTTTATGATCCCCCATGGAACAAATGATCGTTTTTTGGACGACGCACGGTTTGTGTACGTTTACTAAACTTGCACATTTAGTTTTTTATATTAAACAGTTTACTAATTAATTAATAATTTAATTACAATACGAATGTATGTAAATACACATTCTAAAACTTTTCAAGTAGGTAATTGGGGCTGCAAATTTATCAAGATAGCCGTCTCGGAAAGCTTTGTTGAGGTAGTCATCCATATAATAAAATTTTCAGCTCCGTTTCACCGACATCGTGCCTGTTTCAATGATTCCACATATTGTCCAGTTGAGATACAAAACTTCACAAATTTTACATCACAATATGGTTCGCGGTCGCCACTCCAGAACCTTTCGTCCCCATCGACCATCTGTTCAGCGTGCAATGTGCCCAGCCCATTGTCACTTAAGTTTGGCGATTCTTCGAGATATGTCGGTAACTTTGGTTCTCCTGCGGATGTGGGATATAGAAATCAATTTACGAAATTAAGACATCATCTGAAATCCGTAAAGAAAATTGCGTCATAACTCCAAACGAAACCTCTTTTTTTGTCGTTATTCATTTATTTCGAAATACAAACTGCTTTCAAAATTAGCATCGCAATAATATAACCTCTTTACAGATATAGTCTATCTAAAAAGTGAAATGACTTGGGTTAATGATCTTCTTATTACAAAAGTAGGATACATTTGTAAATATATAATAGTGTCATAAGTAAGTATAATATGATAACATAAATCTGGAATCGTAATAGAAATCTGATTCTAAATCTGCTTATTGATTTATCATCACTAGCCATATTACGATCAACATCTGTTGTAGAAGTATCATCATTTCAAAAAACAATTGAATGACAACTAAAATTCGCGTTGCCAACGATAGACTTTTCATTTCCTTTTAAAATTGCCAAGTCGTTTGACTTTTTAGACCGACTATACAGATGTATCTCAAGGTTTCATCGCATGGCACACATCCGTGAGATATATTTTCGTGTTTGGAATTCCGTCTCAGATCTCAGACCACGTGTGCCTCCGGACGTGAGTGGCAGATGCGCTCACAGTTTACCAAGCTCGTCTTCCAAAGTTTAGATTTTGTTTTGATTGTGCAACAACGATACGGGAGCGTGCCTTGGATTTTACTTTAAAGGTTTCAAGTTGGGGTTAGAAATTTAAAGACACTTAGGTATGTAAAGACTACTGAATGCAATTTTTTTTTTGTTTGTTTTTAATCATTTTCTGAAACAGTACTCAGAAGCACTAAGGTTGATGGAGTGTTCAGAGCTGGTAGTTTATTCGATAGGGTTACTGTGGTTCAGATGGCTTACCCAAGTTGATAACCTACAATCGTTAACGCTAGTAGAAAACTTCAAGTGTATGGGAATGACTTCATCACAACGTTAAGTCATGTAGTCAGAACAATGAAATCTAAGGCCATTCGAATCAAAACAATCGTTACTTAGGCTTGCTGGTACGCAATGGGCAAAGAAAGGAACACATGTAGGTTTTAGTTGCATTGGCTTGTGGACGACGAGCAATGGGTAGCTCGCCAAGTGCGAGTCGTCAAGGGCGCGTAGATGCCAGTAAAAACGCAGGGGCCCAGTAGGGTCAAAGCCTACTGGGCTTTGGATTAACTTCTGAACGGGAAACAGGTGTTCCTGGAACGCAAAAGGCGAAACACAGGTATGGTTTTAGTCAGTAAAAATCTAACACGCCTTACCAGCTGTTACTAGAACGGGAGTTCATTAAAACCCAAGCGAACGCCGGCGTTCGCGCACCTATTGTCTTTCTATTGTGTCTGTAATTTCCACGATTGAAAGGTTTATTCCACCTTAGAAAGAGAAGGTTTTAGTCAGTAGTAGTAACTCTAACACTTCCTGTTTCTCCTCCTTCCTTGCTTCACCTAGAGCTGGAAGATTGATTAGATGATTTCCTACCAAAAGGGTTGACCAAAATGTGTCAATAAAAAAAGATGTTTTTCGAAAACAGCAAATAAAAGACAAAAAAAAAAATGTCATCTAGTAGCCAGCAATCTTAAAAAGACCGTTGACCTGATCTAAATTAGGAGCACGAAAATGGCTTCCAGGGCGTTACATCGCGCCAAAGATGGCAATGTAATCTGAATACATAGCACTTAGTGTTGACCGGGAGTCGGGTAGACCCCTGAATATTGTATTGCGGATTACGTCTACCAAAGGAAAAAGTTAACGTAATTTGTTCCTGTGTTTTTCTTACTGCTCTCACTAATATTCCAAATGGGACACTTAGTTTGGGCTCCAAAAAGGCTAGATACATTATCCTTAGCTGAGATTTTCGGAACTGTCTCTCAGAGATCTTAAGGAATAGGGATCAGACGGATTTCGTAAAGCATAAAGTGTGTAAAAGAAATAAATGCCTACCTGCTTGCTAATTTAGGGACCTAATGTTAGATGAGTGAAGATCATCATTATCATTTCGATGAGCACGATCTTTTGTTCTGTTTCACACCACCTTACACCCATGTAAGGTGGTGTACATTTCACTGGGTCACCATTTTCTTTTGTTTTTGGTGGGAAAATCTAATGACTTTCCCCGCTCTTGGGCGGAGCAGGAGATAGTGTCAGACTTTTACTGACTAAAACCCACTCCTGTTTTTGCTTTACCATTGTGCCAGGGCCCCGGGGATTTCTTTCGCATCACCCATGGCTCCAGTAGGCTTCGACCTTGCTGGGCCCTTACGGTTGCTGTCAACTCCTTGAGGCGCGCGGGGAAAACCATGCGTCGTTGACGACCTGAGCTCGGTCCGGACGGTTGCCGGACGGTCGAACCCGCGCCTATAGTGGCCGGAAATCAGGACCGGAATCCCGGCAGCTAGGGCGCGAGGGCCATTGCCTCGAGCGTGCGGCCGCCTCCTTTGCTACCATTACTGCTTCGCAGAAGGAGGCGACCGCCAGCCACTCTTCCTCGATGCGAAACATGGCCTGTACCAAGGCCCGACGTGAGAGATCGATGTCGCCTAGCGCCTCCACGAGGACACTGCGGTGTTCTGCCCAGGCGGGGCACACCATGGTGACACCCGGGCGTCACTTCTGCACGAATCCGGTGCAGGAATCTCCCGAACTGACCATGTCCGGTGAGAACCTGCGTCATGTGGAAGGCGAGGATGCCATGAAGTCTTTCTAGCCACGCCTCAAAGAGGGGGCTTATCGCCATAATTATGGCGTGCCCAATCGGAACACCATGGCGGCGCGATCAGTTGCGCCACCATGGTGTCGGCCATGCGCCATGGTGTAGCCCTGAACTGACTTTGTTTATTGAATACAGACACCGGAGTCGCCACACGTCCGAGTTGGTCGCACCACAAAATTAATTGCGCAACCAACGGACACCAGGTGAGTAACTCTCTATAGAGCTGTATACATTTTGTTGGTAGCGGCGACTGGTCGCGCCACCATCTATAATATGTATGTATTTAGAAATGTATTAGTATATTTATCTGTTGTCTAGTACTCATAGCACAAGCTCTGTTTAGTTTGGGGCTAGAAGGCGTTGTGTGAAACTTTTGGAACATTATTATTATTATTTCAGCCGATAGACGTCCACTATTGGAGAAAGATCTCGTCTAAATATCTCCACTTTGACTTGAATCTCTGCGTCTCGCATTCGACAGATTCCCGCGATGCTCATCAGATCATCAGTCTACTTTGTGAAAGGCCTACCAAAGCTGCGTCTTTGTCACCTCTCCAGAATCTTTTGGTTCTATCAACTGGTTTTGCGAGAAATCGACCCTGCCCAGTGCCACCTAAAAATAATCGGAGAATGGATTAACATAAAGAAAAAAACGTTTATAAATCTAAGTCAGGTTTGTGATACCTAATATGCTTCTCGATTAGTCAGTTAGAGTCAGTCTAAAAAGTCAAACGACTTGGGTAATTATTAGGGCAAAATGAAATCTGATGTAGTCAACACTGGTTCAATAATCAAGGTCGATTAAGAGATCTTACTGAGACTGCTTACCATCAGGTGGGATCGCAGTCAAGCACTGGTTTATACTAATAAAAAAATAAAAAAATCTTGATCATAGTTTACTAATAGAAGAACCTTATAAAAAGTATCGATTATAAGTATTTTTATTGTACGAAATCGTCGTTTGACTTTTTAGACAGACTTTACATCAAGGTGAAGTAATGAAGCATTTCTTAATTCCCAAATTTTTCTATTGAAGAATTTGTCGGCATTAAAAGTTCCTTCAGTCATCAATGTCGATCATAAAGATATTATTAAGTTGTCACTTAATTTTTACTACGTAACTTAATTAAGAACTCCGTCCCACTACCCTAAATAGTTCAAACATTTTACTCCAAACTATGAACGACGAACGTACCTAAACCGAAAACTTACTATTACAAGCCTCCGCGCTAATTCTATCATACAAAATTAATTTCTATTACGCTTCCATACATTTATATTATAATTACGAACGTTAATATTAGCAGTTTCGTGAAATTATAGAGCTTGTTAACACAATCCCCTTAAGGGTGCTCTAGTCTGCTATTCTTCCATACAAACGTAGTATGGCTACAGATTTTTTGTTTGACAGCGTAATTTCAAAATTAAAAAGTGATATCGATTAGTTTTGTCAATCTATCAAATATGGAAGTGAAACAGTTAAAAAATATATGTTTTGAAGTAACGTGCGTCAAAATTTCCATATTTTGACACTAATTTCCACGTCCTTGGGAGTAAATAAATAACTTATAGAATATGAATAAGTATAGTAAAATAGTTAATTGACAAACAGGCATAGATTATTTGTTCAAAAGTTCATTTAATTTTATTTTTTCATAAAATTTTACTATAAATCATCGTAGAGGTTTTTTTTTTTTTTTTTTTTTCGATGGGAAAAATCATCTTATGACAACCCCCGCTCTTGGGCGGAGCGGGAGATAGTGTCAGACTCTTACTGACTAAAAAACCCATCCCGTTCCTACAAGCCTTCATACCGGGGCTCGAGCGCCCTTTCGGATAACCCTGGCCCCAGTAGGCTTCGACCCGGCCGGGCCCCTGCTGTTGCTGACAACTCCTTGAGGCGCGCGGGAACAGCGCGCGCCGTCGACGACTTGGGCTTGGTCCGGACGGCCGGACAGCGAGCTACCCATTGCTCACTGTCCGCAAGCCCGCGCCTACGGTGGCTGGAAATCGGGATCGGAATCCCGGCGGCGGCGGCGAGAGCGCCGTTGCCTGATGCGGTCGGCCTCCTCCTTAGCGAGCATTACTGCTTCGCAGAAGTCGGCGACCGCCTGCCACTCCTCCTCGCTCCGGACCATGGCCTCGACCAAGGCCCGGCGCGAGAGGTCTCCGCCGCCGATCACCCCCACGAGGGCACGGCGATGCTCCGCCCAAGCAGGGCACACCGCGATTGTGTGCTCCACCGTGTCCTCCGGGCGTTCCGCACAGTGGCGACACCCGGGCGTCACTTCCGCTTTAATTCGGAACAGGAACCTCCCGAACTTGCCATTTCCGGTGAGGACCTGTGTCATGCGGAAGGTAAGGACGCCGTGAGGTCTTTCCAGCCACGCCTCAAAGAGGGGACTTATCGCCATAATTGTGGCGTGCCCGTGACGGGGTTGCGATAGTCGCTGACGCCATTCCACCATGAGATCCCGCCGGAGCTCTGTCCGCCATGCCGTGACCTGTCGCGGCAGAGGACTTTCACCCCGGCGTTGCATCTCCACGCGCATGTCGTGCATGTGTGCAAGGACTGTTGCCTCCAGATCATCGTAGAGGTATATTATGGCAGTGTATATTCATGCCCTAGTTTGTGACCCTGCTCATCAAATCATTTCTAACTGTCACACAAGATGTTGGATGAGATGAAATACATTTTGACGTCACCTACCAACAAGATCAAGCTTCCGACTAGTACCGCCTTAATTCACAAATCTGATGTAGCATTCATTTAAACGTTATTCGCAAACGGGTTAACTCTGATGATTGCGTCGGCACATAAGGGGTATTTGCCGTTGATCAATAGTCTTAAATGCTCTAACAATGAGTTCGAGAGAATAAGACATCCCATCTTGAGATGAGATGTAGGTACAATGTGTCGTCAAGTGCTATTATTCGATCATTGTTTGTATTGGTAACGGTGTTTAGTTACACGATTGGCCCGTAGGGATCGTTGCCCATTGCGGGCAGTCGGTTTTCGATAATGTTGGGTACCTACTTTTGCAAAATAGACGAACTATATATAACTAGGTACATTCTTCTTATAGGTGCCTGGGAGCATTTTTAAATAGAATTTTGTTGGTACCTAAGTGTTTTGTTTCTTGCTTAAAAACACGTCTGTTTTGATTTAGCAAGTAATTGCACTGATCGAAACTTTTTTTAATAAGGAGCTGAATCTAATTATTAATTATTAAAATTTATAAATATGGTGTAATAATGGGCAAATTTAAAAAAAAAAGCTAAATGTGATTTTTGCGCGTTCCATCGTCGACCGCATCGTCGCTTTCCATCAGGTGAGATAGCGGTCAAGCGCGAACCTATCAACAATAAAAAAAAAAAAAAAAAACTTTTATAGACATTATACCGTGCCTACAGAAATATATGATGATACAAATTTTGCTAATGTATATCAGGTGAGGGGTCTATTTATAAGAGGGAACGATTTAAAATATAATTATTCAGCGTCACATTATCTTGGCGTACCATTATTCCCCACTTCCGTGTACAGGGTACGGGAACGCATCTCAAAACGTGAGATAAGCATGGCTAAGCTAAATTAAAATGCAGCGCTTAGTCGAATTACGAGTGTATCTTACACTACTTAGCGACAGATGGCGAGACACGGCGCGCACTGTTCTCGCGTGCCTCAAAGAGTAGTCAGCAACAGCAGGGGCCCAGCCGGGTCGAAGCCTTCTGGGGCCAGGGTTATCCGAAAGGGAACTCGAGCCCCGGTATGAAGGCTAGAAGGAACGGGGTGGGCTTTTAGTCAGTAAGAGTCTGACACTATCTCCTGCTCCACCCAAGAGCGGGGGTTGTCATTGGATAATTTTTCCCACCATAAAAAAAAGATGGCAAGAGTGGATTTGGTGCGTAGTACGAGAACCTTACCCTTTTTTAGGTGGGAAATTATCAAATTACGATTTTTATTGTTCTTTTGGATACAAAGTTGACCAATCTACGTTGTCTTCTCATAGGTGGACCTTGGAAATATTGTAGTATTATTTTAAACCAATCGGAACCGTGCGCTTATATCTAACATTTTACAAGTGAATATTACAGGCCTATGTGAAATCAAATAATTTTGAATTTGAGTTTGACTAAGCATGTGAAACGGGGGTTCAAAGTTTGTTTAGAGGAACCTATTTCCAAGCGGGCAAAGCCGCTGGCAGAAGATAGTAGATACTGAATAAAATTCATAAAGAAACTGTGGCGCGGAGCCGCTCCGGCTTTCTATAAAAATGTCCGTCTGTGGGAGAGCCACTGCAGCTTTCCTGAATCTGTGCCTCATTATTTGACAAACGTCATTTATATGATTACTAATACATTACAAGGTAAAACTATACTAATCTATACATATCCTGTTAGGTAATTTAATAACAATTCGAATGATATAACTGATAGCGAGGTAGCAAACGTAGTTTCGAAGAAATTATCGTTTTAATCAGACGCGTCGAAATTGCGCACGAATTCTTTGCGAATGGTTAACATATTGTGTTACACTGGCGCCATTACGGAACTACAGATTAACGGTTCAAACTTTTTGTAGAACCTGTTCTATCTTATATTATAATTTATTTTAAACATTTGTAAACCATCACTAACCATGTCACATTCCTACTAGTAGTCTTTCGACAACAACAGGCGTTTAAAACTAGATAATTGTCTGGTGTCGGGCATTGAGTCCGACATACGTCGACAATGTCGGACACGACACATCGCCCCGTGTAATGTAGCGTTAAGAACGATCGTCTGCACTGGATGCTCTAGATTCTTGGCTTTAAAGGATTCTTGACGATTTGAATCGATGTTGAGGTAAAATTTAGAATTAAGCCGAGCTACATTGTTTTACAAAAGGATTTTCAAATCAAATCAAATCAAATCAAAAATATTTTATTTCACATAGGCCTACATGGGCACTTATAAAACGTCAGAAGCTAGTGCACGGTTCCAAATTGGTCGTTTCCTATGGAGAAGAACCGGCAAGAAACTCCATGGTTACTCTTTTAAAAAAGTGGGTGTTTTTACAATATTGATATTATATTATGTGAGAACAGTGTAGACCAGTCAAATATTGTACACAAAAGCACAATAAAAAATTTCTCAGTAAAAAACAAAGTAAGTCGTAATAGGAAGTAGTCTAAGAGTTCGTGGAGTATACAGTGTTCTCACATTCACAATACAAAAAGAGGTTATATAAAAAAAATCTGGTATAATATAATGATTACAACTATCAATAAAATGTTAACAAAATAAATTACCAACGAATTTATGACAGTTGAAATATAAATAAAAAATAAAAATATTGCAAAAGCAATGTGTCAGAGAAAAAAAAAAAAAAAAATGTATATCTAATTATTAAAACAAAGGTGGAGCAGTTATAGACAAAATATTGATGATTTACCAGGGGGCCACATGTGCAGAGGTAGTCATTGCCAAACAAGCGTGTCTTCGACATAGTCTTTAACCTTGTAATATGCTTTTCCGGTTAGGACACGCTTGATATGAGATTTGAATCTTCCCTCACTAAGTTCTGTTACCGCCTTTGGCAGCCTATTATAAAAGCGAATGCTGTTTACTAAGAATGACTTGCTAGTCTTAGCTAGTCTCCATTTGGGTAAGACAATTTCGTGTTTGCTACGTGTATTTTTGTTGTGAAAATCGCTCCTAATTTTAAAGAGTCCTAAGTTTTTACGAACATACAAAATGCTTTCCAAGATGTAAAGAGAAGGCAGAGTAAGTATATCAATTTCTTTGAATTTATTTCTGAGGGACTCGCGAGGGCCCATTTTATAAATAGCCCGGATTGCTCTCTTTTGTAATATGAAAATTGAGTCTACGTCAGCTGCAGGTCCCCACAGTAAAATGCCATAAGACATAATACTGTGGAAATAAGCATAGTAAACTAACCTAGCTGTGGCTACATCTGTCAATTGCCTTATTTTTCTTACTGCATATGCAGCTGAGCTTAGTCTTCCCGAGAGAGTTCTAATATGAGTACCCCACTGCAGTTTAGAATCGATAGTTATACCCAAAAACACGGTTTCTGTAATAACATCCAGTTTTTTGCTGTCAAGAATTAGATTGACGTCAACTTGAGGGACATTTGGCAATGAAAACTTTATACATTTAGTTTTATTTGCATTTAATAAGAGATTATTAGCTGCAAACCATTTCGAAAGGACAGCCAGACTCTCGTTGACATGCAAGACATTCCCATCTTTTCTGTCTACTTTAAAAATAAGAGAGGTGTCATCAGCAAATAGAATTATATCGGATAAATTAGCCATCATGAAGGGAAGGTCATTAATATAAACTAAAAAAAGGAAAGGGCCTAGAATTGAACCTTGAGGCACGCCCATCTTTACTAAAGACCCCGAGGACGTCACCCCATTAATGGATACTTTTTGCTGCCTGTAAGATAAATAGGAAAAAACAAGATCAGCAGCTCGTCCACGAATTCCGTAATGATGTAATTTACAGATCAGAGTATTATGGTCAACACAGTCAAATGCTTTAGAGAGGTCACAGAATATGCCAATAGCATCCTGGGACTTCTCCCAGGATTCCAAAATGTGACTGATGAGTTTCACTCCTGCATCTGTTGTTGACCTTCCTTTCGTGAAACCAAACTGATGACTATGCAAAATCCTATTTGAATTAAAATGAGACAACATCTGGTCGAGCATGATCTTTTCATAGATTTTACTCAATGCTGGAAGCACAGATATTGGTCTATAATTAGATGGATCACTCTTACTACCTGATTTAAAAATTGGTACTACTTTACTGTGTTTCATTAAATCAGGGAATGTACCACTGTCTAAACACTGATTAAATATGCCTGTTAGGACAGGAGCAATTGTTTCAATAATTTCTCCAAGAATCTTAACGGATATACCCCATAAGTCTTCAGTGTTTTTTATGTTAAGACTTTTGAATGCTTTTATTATTGTATCCACAGAAATACGCTTAAATTCAAAGTTTGGTATATCCTTAGTGAAATGTTCTTTTAAAAAAGATTCAGCTAACAAAGACGAAGAAGGGAGAGATTTCGTAACTTCTATTGGGATGTTGGTGAAAAAGTTTTCGAACGTCTCAGCTACTTTTGACCTATCCGAGATGATTTTATTATCAATTTTTAGTGAGAATTCATTCCGATCCCGTTGGCTTGTCTTTCCAGTTTCCTTGTTTATCACCTTCCAGACAGCTTTTATTTTATTATTAGAATTTCCAATTATCTTACTTATTGATTTAGATTTAGCTTGGGCACAGACTCTTTTGAATATCTTTGAATAGAGTCTAACATGGTTATGCAAATTAAGATCAGACGACAAGGATTTTTCATGATATAGCTGATATAAAGTGTCTCTGCTTTTTCTTATTCCAGCAGTAGCCCATTCATTAAATTTGGATTTATTACCGATTTGAACTTTTTTGACTGGACACGCCTTATTAAATTCTTGGCATACTGTAGAAAATAATGTTCCATAGTTTACATTGGGGTCTTGCGAATCAAAATTGGCTGTTGAGAGACTACTCACGACATTGTTATTAAAATTATTTAATTTATTTTTAGTAAGCGGTCTAAGCTCTGCAGTTGAAACTAATTGAAGCTTTTTGACTAATTCGAAAGATACAAGTTGACCACTATGGTCAGACCTCACGCCACTAATTATGGATGAGTCTTTTATAACACAATTAGTAAATATATTATCTATGCATGAAGCTGAGGTAGGTGTTATTCTTGTTGCCTCATTAAAAATACATTTTAGATTAAAAGAACTAAACAAAGAGAGAAGTTTACATTTATCTGGTGAATTTACTAGTAAATTAATATTTAAGTCCCCACAAACGAAAACTAATTTGTTGTCTCTAATAAGTTTATTTAGTATTTCTTCAATTATTATCAGAAAAGATGCTAGGTTTGATGCAGGTGGTCTGTACACACATAAGAAAGTTTGGCCTTCAATCTCTGCACATGCTACCTCACATAAGCGATCAACAGAGCAAGCAGTGATATCTTTCCTTTCCTTATATCTTAAAGAAGTATTACATAATATCAAGGTACCACCCCCTATTGATGATCTGTTGTACGCACTGGCAACTGAAAAACTATTCACATTGAACATCATTCTATCTGGTTTTAACCAAGTTTCACAAAAACATAGGATATCCATATGATATTTATCTATTAACATCTCTACATCTAGAATTTTGCCAGAGAAGCGATTTATATTCTGATGGTATAATGAAATGTTATTAGGCTTCCCTTTTGTCGTTTCTAATAGTTTAAAGAAAAAGAAGAATCAATAACAGTATTATTAGGTACACTAGATAATACTGATTCGTCACTTAACCTAGTCTCAGTTAAATTATCATTAACTGCGTGTATTATGTGTATATTATAAGCTAGCAAAGTAGCCAATAAGTGTCGACTTTTTTTGGGAAGAAACATATGTTCCCGTATCAAAACAAAATCACTAACAAAATTGTTAGTGTCAAAATACAATAAACGGTCACTATGACGGCATGACAGGATATGCATCAAGTTGTTAAGGCTAAAAATATAATCATTTTCATGATCATTTAGACTGTTTGAATAAGGCAATGCACATAATATTAATTTACCTAATTTTAATTCAAGCAGGGTTTCAATACCACTAACAATGTCCCTTTTAGTTACACTAAGACTATTTCCAATCATAAGCACTACTGTGGTCTGCTCATTAATTTTAGTATTTTTTATTTTGTAAACAAGCTCATTAAAATGTAGGTTATGATAACAATGACTGATAATGGTATGTTTGCAACGGTTATTTAATAAAGATCCAAAACCTGTCCCTAATCTATCTGAATACATAAGAATGTTACTTTGATAAGGATTTATTGTGTCTGAATTTTTAGGTACAACATTAGATGTAGGAATTTCGTGTTGAGACGTGGGAGGTGGCGGAGCGAGTGCACAACTACAGGTGATATTGTTAGTCAAAGACTCATACCTCTCTGCATTGAACTTCACCAAGTCCACCAACTCACAAGCCTCCTGCATGCGCTCACTTAACATTTGTTGACAAGACTCATATTTACTAAATATATCCTTTATCGTATTCTCCCTACTCAATAATTCCTTTTGTAGGTTTTGTATTTCAAAATCATACATGATTTTGCCATTTTCCAAATTATAATTACATTCTTTTAATTGTCTTTGTAAATTAAAACGCTGCTGTCTGAGTTCAATATTAAATTTATAAACACTTTGTGTCTTCAAGAGTTTCTTATACTTTTTAATGTTCTTAGTGATTTTAATATATTTCTTAATTTTATTGTGACTACCTAACCTTGGACATTCAGTTAGGGTATCATCCCCAGTTAAGTCTATTGTAACGGTGGGTTTCTTACACTCACGTTCGGAGGTACTGCCAATCAACTTGTCGAAGAGGTTATTGGTGTTGGCAACCTGTTCACTCGCTCTCAAAGTTTCAACGCTGGATATAGTCTTGCGAGCCTTGGACAATTCCGCTTCAAGGCCTGATATGCGATTCAGTGCCTGGTCATGGGTGTCTCTGCATTCTTGAAACTCTGACACCAGTTGACGGAGATAGTTATGCTGGTGTAGTATGTCCACATGCTGGGTGTGAAGTTCAGCAAGTTGCCTTTTCAGTTGAGTGTTTTTATCAACTATCTTCATGACTTCCACCTCGCTTTCCTCCCTTTCCCGTAGCAGGTCATTGCAAGTCTTTCTTGACGTTTCTAGTTCTTTCAGCACGGCATTCAGTTTCTCGTTCATGTCACGAACAGTTGCTCCACGGGTCATCATGCTTATAATTTACCCCAAATGGCTCCTGGAATGAGACAAGAAACAGCTGAGTATATGAGGAGATGTTTAGTTAGTTGAAAACTTGTGATAAGGGGGAGAAAAAGCAGTTATCCAGACAAAAATGATAAAGAAATATTAAAAAGATAGGATTATAGAAGTGATAAAAAAAAAAAACATGTAGGTAGAAGAAAAATGAAAAATAAATTCTGGTTAAATTAAAACCTACTTAATTAGAGCTATTGAATGGATTTAAACTTAATGTAAGTACTGGATTAGCTACTATAAGTAATATTAAATTATTAAAATAGTTTAGAAATTTAAATTAAGTATAGGAAACATTAGTATGACAGTTTGACAATAGATACAGTTCAAAGTTTTAGAGAAACTAAGAGTAGATTAGAAACAACCAAGCAGATAATTAAGCAAATATGTAAAGTACTTAATGCAGTGAGTGTTTTGTCTGGGCGAATGTTTTCGTCGTCGATTCTGCTTCCACAATTTGTCAAGCAAAAGGAGACATAAACGGTGCCGGTGTGTGCTGGACGTAGCTCAGAAACCTGAGCAGTGTATAAGTGTTGAATAGTGTAAGACAATAACTATACTAAACAATAAAATAAAACCAAATACTCCCCGGGTTTGATGAATTCAAATCAGCAGTTCAAACAGTCCAAACTTTGACAGCTGGTCGATCGGATTATCGATTTTGGATGAATTATCGCGTCAAAAATACGATACAAACACTGAGTATGTCACTTTATACTTAGAATCTAAATTAAAGAATAGATTTACGCAAAATAAACAGAATTAATTAATATTTAAAAATTATTTATCTAAGAGGTCGTTTTTTCGCGACCTGTCACCAGTGTTGCCAGTCACGTTTTTACGATTCTTGTAATTAAAATAAAATAATATTTAATTGTTGCTTTGTGTACTAACTGTGTATCAAGAACCTTTGAATTTAGACAGATAAATATATATTATATTCTTTATTGTACACCAAAATACAACTAACTTAATTACTAAACTTTTAACAAAAACTTTTGCCCAAGTAGATTACCTTATCACTGTTTTAAACGGGGTGAATAGAGACTTAGGGGTGAATAGAGACAAAACTTTGGTTTGGTTTTTCACTTTGATGTTATAATATCGGCCTCTAACAAAGCATCGATTTTTTAGAATCACAATTAATTAATAAATTGATATAGTTAAATGCTGCAAAAAATATTCAAATATCGAGAAAATACCCTTTAAAGTTTTGTCTCTATTCACCCCTAAGTCTCTATTCACCCCGTTTTACTGTATAGGAAAACATTGTGAGGAAACCGGCATGTTCTAGAACTGAAAATTACACTAACCCACACTAGACCAACGTGGCGGATTGCGGTTCATTACCTCCGATAAAGAGAAAACCTGAATTCCAGCAGTGGGGTGGAAACATAAGGCCCATTATGAGCATAATCGGTCTTGTTTTCATGTTTTTACTTATTAATTAAAGGCCTCCAACAACGGATATAAATCCTACATCTGGTATTTTGTATATACAAAATATAAGTTAAATTAAATGGTGTGTATAGTGAATTCACTCCTTCAATTAAGCCATGCTTTGGAATATGAACTAAGATATAACTGGAATATAAACTCTACGAAATAAAGTTAACTAGGTATTATACTCTATTCGCATTGAGATTAGGTATTTAAAGAAACCTTTTTTACTGCCTGTTCAACCGATTTTAACTTCTATTTCGTAGGCATAAGGATGGCATTAACCTTTCGAATGTCTTAAGTTACACAGTTCGACATAAGCAATTGTCTTTCTATTGTGTCTCTAATTACGGCATTCGATGAGTTAAGAGAAAAAAGCATATTGTATTAACAGTGTTTTGCATGCCTTAGTTAAGGTAGTTAGTATGGATCATAAACTTGAAAAATACCTATAACCTGTACCTACTTTCTGTGCAAAATAAAATCTATTCTATTCTATTCTAAAGTGGTTCCAATACCAACTATTTACTGCAGCAGTGGCTGTAGTAAATAGTTGGTATTGGAACCAACAACACACAACAAGTACACAACAAACAAATAGTGATTTGTCATGCCCGAACGTAATAAAGTCAAAATCGGTTAAATAGACAGTAATAAAAGGTATAGTAGTAATAGTTTAGCATTAATTAAAACATAACCTTAAAACTACTTAAAAAAGAAAAAAGTACGATAAGTATGTGAAATACAATCCAAAAAACAATGGAGAGATGTAATGTACATTACATTCGTCGAGAAAAAAAACTAAAAAGTGCTTTTTATAGAAAAGTAATAATAAAATGGCACTGTTACAATTCAAATACATTAAATAAACATTAATCTCAGTATTATGAAATATGTTAGTTAACTCGGGCGTGGGCCTTTTGTCATTTAGCTAATTAATTACAGCATTAACTATGCAGGATGCATAATCCACGTATCTGTTGTGTTTATTTGATAAACAGAATGTTGCAATGTGAACATTAGCAGTTGGGATAAGATAGGAATTAATTATTTAATGTTTTGTTTAGACCTTCAATAGGGTAGGCTGAGGGCCTGGTAAAGGTTGTGGGAATCAGCTGGATTTGAGAAGTATAGGACCATCGACTTATATTCTAGTGATAGACAAGCCGTTTCATGGAAACTATTTGTCAAAATATCGAATAGCTCAAACAAAAGTTCGCTGCAGCGCTACTGTTGGGAATTGAACCCAACAACCATCTGCGCTGCGGTCTGCATGCGCGGGCAGTGTGCGCATACGTCATCGGTATCAGGGAGCGAAGACGCGGGCGGCGACACTGGCTGTCTGGCGAACCGCGGACACTTGCTTGCCGCCGACGACACCTCTCGAATACATTTAATTAATTATTGTGTGTCGGTTCAGTTGATCGGAGTGGAAGTACCGGATTTGACCATAATAGTTATGTTTTTTTTTTGTATGGACTTCAAAAGAGATTTGGACTTCTGAGCTGGTTTCGATATGTCTCCTTTCAGGGTAGTCAGCTAGAAAACACCGGGCTCATCTATTTTGAAGAGACGTAAAAAATTAGGTAAGTACGGATAAAGGTGTTTTTTAAAACCCTTTTTTAAATTAAATATCACTAAATGATACTGAATGATTTTATCACTTTAGTTTTTTCCATTTATATAACTATACAGAAATATAGTGGAAAAGTAAATCTTTCTTAACGCGATTTTAAAACTAAAATGTTTTAATGGTGATTAATAAATTAGCTGTAGACTCGGTTTTTGAGGTTAAAAGCGGGATCGTTTCAAAGAATCACCGCGACCCTGTCACGCAATTGTCAACTAAAGGAGCAGAGAAGAAGGATGGGTTTTAGTCGGTAAAAATCTGACACTCCCTTGCACTCAACACCTAGTAGGAGTGGTTATTTGGTGACACTTAAGGGACTTATACGCAATCGTTTTCTCTGACTCCATGCATGCTCTGTAAAGCCGGGTATTCATTAGGCAATACTCGTTGATAAACTGTTTACGGCGTGTTCATCAGCAAGTTTACCGTAAACACTGTTTCGAGACTTGGTAGTTAGGCCACACTACAGACAATATGTTTATAAACTCGCCCAAAACACGTCCACGCCGCTTGACTGTTGCTTATAAACTAGATGTTTCGTCTTGCACTCCATTCGAAGTGGGGAACACGGCAACATGATTGTGTCTTAAACAATGTTTCATAGCTTTTATTTATAAACTTTCCATGGATGAGATATGAAATTTTATAAACAGTGTTTATTAACAAATGTTACAACAGTGACTGAAATGTTGAAAGGCAATCGTTTGTCTTGGTATGGTCATGTAAAGAGGAGGGATGAAATGCATGTGTTAGAGAGAGAGAGGGAGGCCAAAGAAAAGATGGATGGATTGTGTGAGGACTGATATGAAAGAAAAGGAAGTTAGTGATAGCATGATGAGTGACAAGGCAGAATGGAAGAAAAAAACGGGTTGCACCTACTCCAAATAAGATGGGACAAGGGCAGGAAAAAGAAGAGAGGAGATTTTCAAATTATTAAGTAAAATAAATGGAGTTTATATGAATTCACTCCTTCAATTAAGCCATGCTTTGGAATATAAACTAAGATATAACTAGAATTTGAACTCCCGGCCCCCCCGGCCTAATAAATACCCGGCTTAATTCTCTCATATTCCTATCTAATTTTAAGTTG
Organism: Mythimna ferrago; assembly: GCA_910589285.2. Lineage (NCBI taxonomy): Eukaryota > Metazoa > Arthropoda > Insecta > Lepidoptera > Noctuidae > Mythimna > Mythimna ferrago. The sequence continues at coordinate 23,936,816 of OU342680.1, read as the reverse complement.
TGATTATAAAAATTGTTAGGTATTATTTTATTGTGAATCCCAAAGATGACGTGTCTTCAAAGAAACCGTGTGAACAGTTTCGGTAACATACTCTACTGTAGACCAATTTTTCTATGTGAAGTCTCATAGCGCTGACTAACCAAGCTATTCCCCTATAAATTGGAACCAACCAAAATACTTCACTGGAATCCGGGCCGGACATGTGCCGGACGATCGCCGTTCACGGCACGTTAACCGGATGGATGTCTAGTGTCCGTCATTGTCCGAACCTTCCACAGCTGTTTGTCAGCCACCGGCGTCACTTTAACCATATTACTTTGATTAAACCAATCTTTATTGTAAAAGATGCCTTAACTTTGGCTAGTAAGGTGGTGTTTGAAGTGACAAGAAAGACAATACATTTTGCTAACTTAATCCATGTCCGAATCAATTAATAATGTTGGTGATAAATATACTAGCATGTCCGCGGTAGTGTAATCTCTGTCGAGTGTGAAGGAGAGTTCAACAAGAATTGTTTGTTCCTCATCGCTGTTTATTTTTTATTTTTTAGGTGGATAAATAATCTAATGACATCTCCCGCTCTTGGATGGAGCAGGAGGGTAAGACAGAGATAGTTTTACTGACTAAAAACCCAGTCTGTTCCTTCGTTGTCTTTCATACCAGAGCCGAGTTTTCCTTTCAGGAACAAATCCTTGGGCCTCATCGCTGTTGGGTTCGGTTCCAAAGTACATCTATTTTGATTTTTTATCAGCAAGATACAATGTGATTTCAGTGTGGCACTGAAATTACAGACGTTAACCGGAATGTTGTGAATTTTTAAGTGGGATGGGACCGGACATGTCTGCCGCGTGTCAGATCCGCTGTGGCCTAAAAAAACCGCCTTATTTGGGTCCCATTAAATGCAAGGTCACATTCACCTGGCGACAGACCAAAATGAAGGTAAAGAGATGAGCTTGAGCGGCTTCGTTCCCTTTCGGATAACCCTGGCCCCAATAGGCTTCGACCCGGCTGGGCCCTTACTGTTGCTGACAACTCCTTGAGACGCGTGGGAACAGTGCGCGGCAGACCAAGAAGGCGATGGCGGGGCGACTTAGATGTCCTCGTCTCGTATCGTTAGGAATTGACAATAAGTGGCTCAGAGCCAGGAATAATGGAAGCAATAGACGGACGCTCTTGCCCAGCAGTAGAACAGTACAGACCAGGCCCCCCTAGCTAAGTTACAACCAGTTTGTTTCGGATTCCGTTCTCTAATCGGTAACGCCTCGGTGACAGCAATTGTAGAAAACGATAAGTTGGTAGCCATGTTGACGCGCCTGAGTCGGCCGCTCGTTCTACAATGTAGCGTTTGTATAACAAAGGATGTAGCGTTAAACATTGTAGAAACGATTTTGAACGATGTGAACTTGGCTATGAATTGTCTATTCGTTTGTTCTGACCACGCGACTTTACGTTGAGATGACGTCATTCCCATACGTCTAATCACTTTTCGACAGCGGTAACGATTGCAGAATAACAACTTGGCTAAGCGTACAGATATAATATACATATAATATAAATTCTTTAATGTCCCATTTTGTGGTCCTGTACACCACCCCCACCACCACCACCGGGGAGGTTATATATATACCGTGTGTGCTAGCGATGCTCAACGCGCTCGTGGAGGCCAACCCTGGATTGGCTTTGTTTGCTGATAAATGGAAGACGATATTATTAATAAGTTTGCGGTTCCGTGAAAAGACAGAAAGAAAGAATTAACGTATTTTAGTATTAATGGCTATTTTGCTGTACTAATATAAGAATATATTATAACTAGTGGTCCCGGCAGACGTTGCCCTGACCGAAGGATGACACGTTGTCTGAATAAAAAATAAGAGCACAATGCAGCGCCACCTATCAGGTCCAATTGTATTTTCAAACCATACAGAGACACTAGTAAACAAACAAAATTACTATCAAATCGTTCAAGCTATTTAGGAGGAGTTAGGTAATAAACACAAGTAGATACCGAAGAATCCTACAAATATTATGAATGCGAAAGTTTGTATGTACGGATGTACGGATGTTTAACGTTAGTTTTTAGGGTTCCGTAGCCAAATGGCAAAAAACGGAACCCTTATAGATTCGTCATGTCTGTCTGTCTGTCTGTCTGTCCGTCCATATGTCACAGCCACTTTTTGCCGAAACTATAAGAGCTATACTATTGAAACTTTGTAAGTAGATGTATTCTGTGAACCGCATTAAGATTTTCACACAAAAATAGAAAAAAAGCAATAAATTTTGGGGGTCCCCATACTTAGAACTGAAACTAAAAATTTTTTTTTTCATCAAATCCATACGTGTGGGGTATCTATGGATAGGTCTTCAAAAATGATACTGAGGTTTCTAATATCATCTTTTTCTAAACTGAATAGTTTGCGCGAGAGACACTTCCAAAGTGGTAAAATGTGTCCCCCCCCTCTAACTTCTAAAATAAGAGAATGATAAAACTAAAAAAAATACTATGTACTTTACTATAAAAACTGCCAACGAAAATTGGTTTGAACGAGATCTAGTAAGTAGTTTTTTTTTAATACGTCATAAATCGAAAAAAATTCGCTATTATTAAAACATCGATCAAAGTTACAACAAACTACAAAAACTTTTATATTATGTTACTTGATGCTACGGAACCCTTCATGGGCGAGTCCGACTCGCACTTGGCCGGTTTTTTTAAACTTAGTACACAAGTAGACCATTATTAAAATAGCACATTTTTTTTTTTTTATTCCGGGATTTAGGATCATTTTCTACTATCACGCGGGTGAAGCCGCTGGCTGAAACTAGTTAATTTTGATAAATCAATCACTAACTACAACAGAAGCATACAAATAATAGCAATTCTCCGACAATAATGCCAGCATTGATTGTAAACCACTGCGTATACTTGTCTTATATACGGTACATGTTAACAACATAATTACTTAGCACATTGTTATCGATACATAAGGCGTCGTAATTCGATTTGATTAAACACTGCGATCAATCTTAGTGTTGTCAACTGTATTGTGTTTATTTTAATTAAGGCGTATAGTGCCTTCAACATCTGGCCGGAGTTAATTGCACACATACTCGCACAGCTGCCTACACCCGCATAGAGCTCCGCTGATATTTAAAACTATTTTCTTTGCGAAAATATATTGATTAATTTACATGTTTTGTACGATCTGAAGAACACTTCCTCAGCATTTTTTTTTGTACAATCATATTTCTAAAGATTAAAGCCGTTTGAAAGGAGTAAAGAAAACAAGCGAAAAAATATCATGTTGTTAATTTTATTTTTTTGGCAAAAGTATTAGTCATATGTATAAATTATTAGGTATGCGGAACAGAGTGTAAAGTCCCGCAAACCTCCGTTAAAAAGGAAGGATCAGGCCTCCGGCCAGACGAGTGTTATGTCTGGTGGGCAACTACCCGATAGTTGATTTCATTCTGTCGTATATATTCAAATCGCGCGGAGAGCTTTGATTGAGCAATGCAGGATTTCGTATATTTGTAGTGACATAGATGTCGCTTCATGTTGATAATATTATATTATAAAAATATGTATGTTATATATACGAATCTATTAACGCAACCGTTACCGAGGAGAATGCTTCAGAAAGTCGCTGTTTTATGGCACTAAATGAAATCAAGGGCCTTAACATGTTACCAATTAAATTGTGGTTCAATTGTTAGCTCAATGAGTTTTGCGCTTGCCAATTAATATTGTTTGTCAAATTATATACACTTACTACACCTGATTTGTGTATTTGATTACTAAACGATATTTTGGAAATTGTAGATCTAAATACAGTTAGCAATTTCGCTAATTATCAATGTTAGTGTGGTATTGTCAATTAGTCTAATTTCTGTTTTGTAGTGATAATTTATAGTATCAATTTTCTTGTACTATTATGTCGATGGCAGCAAAGTAAAGTAAAGTAAAAAAGTAGAGTAGATTTTAGTTAAAAATAGTGGTCATTTTGAGAGTTATGGATCGATTAACATTAAATTTTCTATGATGCTTTAAAATAACCTTTTTTGAAAAATGTGTAACAGGTTTTATCGTTATATCGTTGTTTTAATAAAATAATGTAGATGTCTTTTTCTTCCCTGATAAAACTGACGTAAAAGAAGACATCTGCCTGATATCCGTTTATACTTTGTAATAAAAAGTGCCCATTTCATTTAAAATGTCGAATAAACTACTATGTGCGGAAACCACACCACTAAGATAAAAAAAATGACAATTCAATAAAAAAAAACACGAAAACATAACCGATACACACTAGGCCAAGTGACTGATGTCTTTGTTGACGTTTCATTCATCAGTCAAAGCTTCGAAGTTTACTGTGATGCTTCTTAGAAAACCAGTGTAGATGTCTTGATTGACGTGTCGGATTTTCACATTATTTTGAAATTTAAATTAATGACGAAAAAACTTACAGAAAGAATTGATATACTTAAGCACATTTTTGTAGAAAAAATCATTTTCGCAAAAATGTAGATGTCCGTTTCTACTTTGCTACCGTCGATGTATACAACATTAGTTTAAGTAGTTTTTATCTAAAACCTAAAACACGTGTCTAGTGTTTTATGTAAAGAATCTTTACTGTCTAATATCTAACTTTGGATGCCCATTTGATTAATTAGAGGAGGTTGAATTTTGAAAAATCCATTATTATTATTTAAAACTATAAGGAACTTCTAAACAAAATTTCAGCGGACTAGGTCCAAGGGTTTGGGCTGGGTAAAGATGAGTCAGGTTGCCTTTTATACATACAAATTAGCAGAATTTAAGTAAGTTAAATATCTAGAAATCTATATGAATCACAAATTAAAAACCCCATAGCGTATGAAATAAAAACATTATAATGAAGGCAAAGTAAATCACTTGTCACTTCACATTACAAATACTTTTACCTTTTCTAAATCCAAAAAATGTCTTTCAAGCATGAGCTCTATAAAATACCCAAATAAAATAAACGACACTGTCATAAAACACTGTAACTTTTCACTTTAATTTTATCGATATAAATCAAGATAACCCCTCCAGTGATTTCGTTAAATCGTGAAAATTTTGCAAAAGCTATACTTTGTGAAGTGTGTACGTGATGTGAAATCGAATGGCCGAAGGGTTAACGACTATTGTTTTTTTACAAACGCCAGCGGTATATCACTGGGCCGCACTATTTGGCTGGTCCCTCGCGTTTTTTACCTCAAATGTGGATGTTTGGGGAAAAATAGAATGGGCACTAAGGGTATTTGTAATTGGGGCCTTTTTTTTTTGTTTACTCATCAAATTGTCATTCAATGATAGGTTCTAAAATAAAATCTATTGAATGAGGTTACGGGTTCAAAACCGAGCAAGTTCCAATGTGAATTTTTCAATTGTTTTTTTTTTTAATGTTGGTAGGTTCCTGCTTGACCGCTATCTCATCTCACCTGATGGAAAGCGACGATGCAGTCGACGATGGAGCGCGCTTATCTAGCAGTAACCTATTCACTCTTGACTTAAAGATTCCCGTTGTAGCCATCAGGAAACACAGATTCCAGCAAGGAATTTATATGTACTTTTTTAAAATTAACCAGGATATTACTGGGCACGCCATAATTTTGGTCAGTTCCTTCTTTAAGGAGTGGCTGGTAAGACGTCACGGTGTCTTCACCTCACCAAACATGGTAAGTTTCATGGTAAGGATTTGTGCGGAAGAAACGCGGGTGTGGTCACTATTGTGTGAACTACCCGGAGAACACGATGGAGGTGTCACCCGCTTGGGTGGAGCTCTACCGTATCCTGAAGGGGGTGATAAAGGGTAACGACCTCTCGCAACGGGCCTTGGTACAGGCCATGATCCGGAGCAAAGAGGCAGGCGGTCGCCTCTTCAGCGAAGCAGTAATGCTAGCGAAAAAAAAAACAGATATTACTGACAGCTAATGCCCTAGAAAGCATGAAAAGCCGTTAGTCCTGGTGATCATTCGTAGATCTAGGAGTCTCATTATCCAGAAACTGGGTTTTGTAGTTCTGATAGGCAGCCACTCCGTGTAAAATACAGGTATTTAGTGGTATCTGCATAGACTGAAACCCAACCCCAAGCTAGCAGGGAACGGCGAGCAATAGGTAGCATGCCGTACGACCGTCCGGTAATAAGACGGCGCGTATCGTTCCACGCGCGCCTCAAGGAGTTGTCAGCAACCGTAGAGGCCCAGCAGGGTCGAAGCCTACTGGAGCCATGGGTGATGCGAAAGAGATCCCAGGGCCCCGGTACGAAAGACAACGAAGGAACCGGAGTGGGTTTTTAGTCAGTAAAAGTCTGACACTATCTCCCGCCCCGCCCAAGATAGGGGATGTCATTGGATGATTCTCCCACCTAAAAAAAGGGAAAGGGCTAAAGAGATGGTATAGTCTGTCTAATAAGTCAACCGACTTGGGAATTTTGTATAATATTTGATAATTTAAAAAATACTTATATTCGATACTTTTCATATGGTTCTTCTGTTAGTAAACAATGATCTCTATCTCTTAATCAACCTCGATTATTGAACCCGTGTTGGCTACATCAGATTTCATTAAATCCTAATAATTACCCAAGTCGTTTAACTTATTAGACAGACTCTAATAGAGACATTTTTCCTTTATTAAACAAACTGTTAAATACTCGTATAAACTTGATTTAGCGCCTTCTTACACCAGCTCCCACTTGGCTGTTTTATTCTTTTTTGTAGAGCTGTCTTTTAGCTTATGTCATTGAGAAAAACCCTGTCTTTTGTTCCTTTGTATAACGAGTATATTAAAGATAATTTAATAAAGTAAACCAACGTATTTCCATTTCAATTTATCACAAACAAAATAAGGAGGTGATTTTGTCTTAAGGCCCTAGCGCCCGAAAAATGCCATAAAACAGTGACTTTCTGAAGCCTACTCCTCGGTAACGGCTAGTTTTATAGGTTTGAAAAAAATATATGTTTATTATAGATTCTTGAACAACATTATCAACATTTGATTTTTTCGTGCTATTAAAACTTTTGTCTAAAAAAAATATTTAGCGATTTCGCAACTTTTCGCAACTTTTTTCCTTCTCCTTCGAAACGGCTTGGATCTTTAGAAACATTTTTACACATAAAAATTGATGGTTAAATATTCTTCATAGTGAACATAGCATTTGTAAATCAATCAATATTTCGCAAAGAAAATGGATTTAAAGGTCAGCCGCGCTCTTTCCGGGCGCTGCTGGCCGCAAATCAATGCACAGATATGCGTACTGACGCCTAGGTGGGTGCGAGAGTTGCGTCCATTTAATTTCGGCCAGGTGGTTCAAGGGCGGTAAGTCCCCTCTTTGAGGCGTGGCTGGAAAGACCTCACGGCGTCCTTACCTTCCGCATGACACAGGTACTCACCGGACATGGTTCGTTCGGGAGTTTCCTGCACTCGATTCATGCGGAAGTGACGCCCGGGTGTCGCCACTGTGCGGAACGCCCGGAGGACACGGTGGAGCACACAGTCGAGGTGTGCCCTGCTTGGGCGGAGCATCGCCGTGCCCTCGTGGGGGCGATCGGTGGCGGAGACCTCTCGCGCCGGGCCATGGTTGAGGCCATGGTCCGGAGCGAGGAGGAGTGGCAGGCGGTCGCCGACTTCTGCGAAGCAGTAATGCTCGCAAAGGAGGAGGCCGAACGCATCAGGCAACGGCGTTATCGCCGCCGCCGTCACCGGGATTCTGGTCCCGATTTCCGGCCAACGTAGACGCGGGCTTGCGGACAGTGAGCAATGGGTAGCTCACTGTCCGGCCGTCCGGTAACTGTCCGGACCAAGCCGAAGTCGTCGACGGCGCGCACTGTTCCCGCGCGCCTCAAGGAGTTGTCAGCAACAGCAGGGACCCAGCCGGGTCGAAGCCTACTGGGGCCAGGGTTATCCGAAAGGGCGCTCGAGCCCCGGTATGAAGGCGAGAAGGAACGGGGTGGGTCTTTTAGTCAGTAAGAGTCTGACACTATCTCCCGCTCCGCCCAAGGGCGGGGGATGTCAATGCATGATTTTTTCCCACCATAAAAAAAAAGGTGGTTCAAGGAACTATAAGCCTTAATTGCTTTAAAAGTACAAGAAATTGTTGCGGTAAGCTTTAAAAGAATCAACTACACTCAACGCTGGAGTTTTTGGAGATAATGGGTAAAATTATATTAATTGTATCTTTTCAAGTCTATACAACACAGGGCTGAAAGGCTTATTATTAAGTAAGCTTGTTCTTTTTTTGAAGAGAGTATACAACTGTTCGAAATAATGTTGAACTAAATAACAAGTTTTCTAAATAATGTTTAAGCGACTATCGACTACGAGTAGTATACGATTGATAAAGGAAACGCTATTTTATCTTTTCCAATTATAAAAAAAAAAATCCTTGGATTAATTGACAAGTAACACAAGTGTTATTTATCAGCTTATGAATGATTTTTGTAAGACTAAACTTGAACCACAATGAAAATCAAACGTTGTTAACTTTTTTTTCATTGATATAAACTAGTGCCTGCTTGACTGTGATCCCACTTGATGGTAAGCAGTGATACAATCGTTAGTGGTGAGGCGCACTAGTTTATCAAGAGCCTATTCATTCTAGCCTTGAGGATACCCAAATTATAATCGGACGGGAAGCAGACCGAATTTACAAATCATACCAAACTAAACAGCAACATCTAATCACATTTATCGATCACTTATTTGTAAGAAAACAAAGTGCCAGCGATTCAATTTACTTTTAATAAAGCGCAATTGTGAACCCCTTAGGACACGGGCATAAAGTCAGCGGGCAGCGGGGTAGCGGCGGTGGCGGCGCGGTAGGCGGTGCAGCAACGCAGACCCGGTCTCGAAATCAGCGGGCAGATCGCGCGGTAGTACCGCGAGTGGTATAGTGTTATGACCGATTTGCGTCTTTTTTCGCGAACAAAATGTCTGAACAGTGACTTCAATATCTTTTTGATAAACTTCTTAACATAGGATTTTATTGTACAACAATCATTGTACAATAAAATCCTATGTTACGAAGTTTATCAGTTGCCGACATAGCAGGAAGAATCGCCAAACTTAAGTGGCAATGGGCAGAGCACATTGCTCGCAGAACAGATTGCCATTGGAGCCGAAAGATTCTAGAGTGGCGACTGCGTTGGAAGGCCTCCTACAACGTGGACTAATGACCTGGTGAAGGTTGCGAAAATCCAATCGATGATGAACGCTAATGAACGATGAAACGCGGTCTTCGAGGCCAGTATTGTATAAATCTATGTATTGGAACGCGTGACTATCCACACCGCCACCTGCGCCGTCGCCCTCACCATTGCCCGCGCTGTCGTCTACACCGTGCCCCGTGCTGTCGCCCACACCGCTGAGCTGTCCGCGCTGTCTTCCGCATTGCCACCATTACCCGCCGCCGCATGCCGCCACCGCTCGCTCGCTCGCTGACTTCGTATCCATAGCCTTACACTGTAAACTGTGGGACCTATTGTTGCCACTCGGGAACTTCGAGTTAATTAACTTCGCCTGTCTTTCCAATCTTGACCCGTTAGTTACTTAGGTGGGTTCGCGCTAGTTCGATACAGAGAAACAACGAATAACTCCACTAAGGTATTTATTCTCTGAGGTTTTCTTCCGGGAGTATGTACTTATTATTTGTTTATACCTACTTCTAAGATCCCAGAGCGATCTGACGTGACTTATTTTCACCTGGATGAAACCTTAGGTTTTTAGTAGCGTCTCATGTGCTTTGTGCTTGTGGAGTTCCCCCTTGGGGAATCTTGGCCCCTCGCGTCTGAGGCTGTCTCCTTTGCTAGCATTACTGCTTCTCAGGAGTAGGTGACCGCTTACCATTCCTCCTCGCTCCGGACCATGGCCTATAAGAATGCCCGGTAGTCACGTACTTACATCCAGATAAATACAAGGTGTAAGGGACAGCCCTCCACAAAATTTAAGAGCTTGCTCAGTTGCCGAAACTGAACAACATTCCACAAAAAATGTTTCGGGGAAACGAAAAAAAAAATCCGCCTCACCATACAAAATTATAAACTTGATTGGACAGTTTGTATGGAGAGGCCGAATTGTTTTTTCGTTTCCTGAAAAAAAATTTATGGAAGGTTGTTCAGTTTCGTCTACTGAGCAAGCCCTTAAAGTTTGTGGAGGGCTGTACCTTACACCTTGTATAGAAACCTGAAAAAAAAAAAACGTTATATTTTAATTGGGTTTTATGAGAAATTATACTAGAATTTAAATTGTTGGCTGGAAAGACAGTTACTTTATTACAAAGTAAAATATACAACCTTATTTTTAATATATGCGAAACTTGAAACACCTGCAGTATTTTAATGTAAAGAATCTATGTACAAAACAAAACTGTATTGTGAAAAATCACAAAGTTATAAGCCAACTGTGGTACCTGGCAACATGAATACATGGTCACCGGGCTATATACACACTGATAAACACTGAGGGGTTATTTTGCTACCGCATCCAGCTGTGCGCTGGTGCTTAATGTCTACTATAACCTATCGTGACCTGTGTTGTAAATAGTGTCGGTGGTGTCCAACTTGTGACCTTCTTTAAATATTTTTGGTAAAAAATATAACATGGTGTAAAAATATTAGAATAGAATAGAATAGAATAGCATTTATTCGGCACAAGCAACACAATATACCACAACATAAAAGAGTAATAAAAAAAGAGTATTACAAACATACAGTACAGTTGCAGTGACTGTGCCTGAACCGAAAGGGTCACCAACTCAGCAATTGCTGGGCGTCAGACACCCAGCGCTGATTTTCAGTTGGCACCCCAATATATTAGAATCGACTCAGTTATTGATTCTGAACAAACTACTCGTAAATTCAGGTTTTTCATATACTAAAAATAATGTTGAATAACACGGCTTTCTAACTAAAACGGCTAGGCTAAAACGTGACATTTGACTATACGGGACAGGAATAAAAAATGACAATTAGTATTGTGACCCACAACAACCCTGACAAGATCAAAACATCAATATTGTTATATAACGAAGTTACGTCAATCTTCAAGAGAATTGGCTGTCATTCAAAGTAACTCAATTATTACATACCTAATTTTTTATCTTTATTTCCCAATATTGACCTGAAAATAGAATGTCGTTTATGATAAATATTTTATCTAATCATTATTTTTTTTTTTGAGAAAGTTGCTTCAGGTGATGATTAGGTTCATCATCATCATTTCAGCCGAAAGATGTCCACTGTTGGACATAGGCCTCCCGCAAGATCATGTGCGTCCCGCATCCATCGGATTCCCGCTACCCTTACCAGGTCATCGGCCCATCTTGGCTTTTCAACGCTGCTCTTATGGTACGTGGTTGCCACTCCAGGTTTCCACCCCAACGGCCATTTGTTCTACGAGCAATGTGCTCTTCCCATTGCCACTTACATCGTACCTGCACCATGGGATTCACAAACTTACATACATGAATTACCAAAACGTTGGTAAGCCAAATAAATATTTGTTCCGTATGGTCATCAAACCCACGACAACCACTGCGTGACCTGTATCCTCATTCGTAGGATAATTTCTGGTTACCTTAGGTCCGGAATTGCAGACGGCGAGTAACGGGTAGTTCACCAGCCGGCCGTCCGGGAACGATCAAACCTGTCAGCAGGATCGACGGGGCCAGCTAGGGTCAATGTCTGCCAAGGTTGCGGATTGCACAAAGAAGTTACCATGGTCATTGCAAAAGGGTAACTGACGGAGTACAGGGAGTTTTACTCAGTAAAAGCCTGACATCATGTCCCCCAGTAATTGCAAGTGTTAAAATGCCAAGGAAGCTTAGGAGAGACCCCTCACGGTCTTTTTAGGGATGTGTTCTAACAGACGTTGTAAAGAGGGGGTCCCGGAGCGGTCTTTTAAGAGGTCACGGCGCCCTTTTCCATGTGCTGATGGTGATCACTGGGTTGGATTTTAGTGAGGTATGAATCCCACACTCCCCGTCTTTTCTCCAAAAGTCCAGATGCCTATTGAAGGTTTCCCCTCAAAAAAAAATCTCATATACAGAAGGCACAAGTACATATTTAATCACCACGCTTGCCCTAAACTGGTTAGTAATTTCAGACTGAAAGCTGATACAATAATTTTTAGGAAGGCCATGAAGGCTATTATGATTAATGGCCTAACGAAACATCTTTGTACAAACAATAACAAATAACAAACTGATTGAACGATCAAGCCATAACATATTGATTCAATGTTCAATGCCCTTTAAATGTCAATCGGCTACCAAACATGGCTGTATACACATTACTACTGAAGTGGGTACATTATCGAATATGTCAGGACATCATCAATCAGATACTGATTAAGAATATCCGTCTTGACAAAATATTTAAGGCTTCTTTTGGTGATGAAGTTAGGGGTTTATGGCTATCGAATACTTTATAGCTATGTGAAAGATTAATAATATGATGGTTGTTTTGACATTCCTACTTTTTGTGTTTGAGCAGTTCTGGAAGAGGTTCGAGAAGCGATGAGGGGAGCGGACGGGGAGCGGTGCGGGCTGTGGTGCGGGGAGTAGTGCGGGTAGCGGTGCTAGTAGCTGTACGGGGAGCGGTGCGGGCCGCGGTTTGTGGAGCGGTGCGGGTAGAGGTGCGGCGAGCAGTGTGGGGAAAGGTGCTTGGAGCGGTGCAGGGAGCGGGGCGGAGAGCGGTGAGGGGAGCGGTATGGCGAGCGGTGAGTGGAGCGTTGCAGGGAGCGGTGCGGAGAGCGGTGAGGGGAGCGGTATGGTGAGCAGTGCGGAAAGCGATTTTTTTTCCAGAAATCTTCACTAGCTAAATAAAATCATCTCAGTGGGGATTTTTCGAAAAATAAGTGTAAGAATCACCACCAGATATTTTTATTTCTATATTATTAAACAAAAAATGCATTAATGGGTACGTTTAACCTGTAAATACTTTACTTAAAATAAATGCTCCGAATCTTGAATCTGTTATCAATACAAAGACGCACAGTGTACTTTAAAAGACGGATAAAAAAGGACACTCTTTCTGGATCTATTATTAGTCAGTGCACCCGCACAGCCTTCAGGACTGAAGTCTTAATTAATGAAGTTACGACTAGCTCACAGTTATATGAGTTTGACCTATTTTGTTGTTTTATTGTTTTTGCACTGACACCCTAGCTAAACTTTCGCTCGGGCATCGAAGCTTTTTTTACATCATGCTCCCCCCAAGTTTGTGGTACGGATTTAGACTGAGTTATTAATTAGTTTCGTTGTCTCTTTTTATTAGACGCTAGTTGGATGTTCGGGTTTGTTACTACGGGAATATTTTAGATTTTTAAGGATTTTTAATATGTACGGAAAAAGAGTAGTTTGTTCAGCTCGTGGTGAAATATGTGTGATGAACATAATGTGTGAATTACTAAACTCTTTCAAGAAGCGATCTCTTGCGCCAGGCCTTGGTACAGGCCATGGTCCGGAGCGAGAAGAAGAAGTGGCAGGCGGTCGCCTCCTTGTAAGAAGTAGTAATGCTAGCAAAGGAGGAGGTCAACCGCATCAGGCAACGGCACTCACATCGAGAAATTTTCGGCCACCGTAGGCGCAGGCCTAAGGACGGCAAGCAATGAGTAGCTCGCTGTCTGACCGTCCGGTAACTGTCCGGACCGAGCCCAAGTCGTCGACAGCGCGCACTGTTCCCGCGCGCTTCAGGGAGTTGTCAGCAACTGTAGAGATCCAGCTGGGTCGAAGGGTACTGGGGCCAGGCTCTAGTTCCGAAAGGGAGGCTCGGCCCCGGTATCAAAGGCAAGGAAGGAACGGGTTGAGTTTTTTTAGTCAGTAAGAGTCTGACACCATCTCCCGCTCCGCCCAAGGGCGGGGGATATCATTTGGATGATTATTACCGAAAAAAAAAACTCTTTCAAGAATGGAAAATCATTGAGATACTGTCATAGTCATTAGTCTCATTATAAAACCATCTTTCATATACGATAACACGTTGTTATTAATACGAGTATAAATATACAGATATTGTATTAACTATTAACGTATATCACACATAATTATTACATCTACAGGTGAAAGGTTAATGGAAACTAATATTATGAAAGCAATTCTGTGCGCATGTTTTTTTTTTTAAGTTGGTAATCATCCAATGACTTTTCGCGCTCTAAGGCGGAGTGGGCATCTGACACGCCTGCCCACTCCGATGAAGACCGCACTTTTACTGATTTCCTTTACCTGACCCTTCTTTTTCCTCCTTTGCCTTTATTCCAGTTCCCCGGTTTCCTTTCAGAAGCGGGGTTACACTTTCTCACTATCCATGGCCCCAGTAGGCTTCGACCCTGTTTGTTTCTGGACTCGAGCTCAGTCCGGAAGGTTACCGGACGACCGAACGGCGAGATTGATGGCTATCCGCAAGCTCACGCCTTCGGTAGCTGGAAATCAGGGTTAGGAACCCGGCGGGTGAGGCGTGAGGGCCGTTCCCTTGTGCGCGTGACCGCTACCTTCGCTAGTACTACTACTTCGTAAAAGAAAGTGACCGCCTGCCATTCAGTTAACCCACCCTAGTTTCTTCAATTGTACTTTACGTTCCAGGGTCAAGGTGACTCTTTCAAACAACTTTTCAACTAACAAAACATAGAAAAATAAAACCAAATAACACCATGTTTTGCTTACCACAACTCTGTGGAAAAACGTAAATCTAGAGTTATTCTGTGATTGATTTCACAATTTTTCTCAAACTCATGGTAAGTTATGTTTTTATATCTATCGCATCCATCATCATAAAGCATTAGGACATAGATGAAAATATAATGCTTAAGTTACAAATACATTTAGAGTGCTTTTCCAATACAATACGAGTCGAGAGAGTTGGTCTCACGAACTTAGGGTTCCGTACAAACTTACTGAAACATTTCGATTCCAGAATCGAGTCTCAAAGATTTTGCGTATCGCAAAAAAGTAATTATGACGATATTTTTGCACTGCCTAAACTGGCTATTAGCGTGATTTGATAATACTTAGTAAATTATCTCGCAACTATATACTCGTATCATGGTGATATACATATGTAAACACTTAATAATTACATAAACAATTTTCTCACCGTTGTTCTTTACAGTTTTTGGGCTTGAGAATAGGGCAGTACTCCACCGTATGCTTCATCGTCTGTGGGAATGTGTCCTCTGGGCGGTTCACATAATAGTAGCCTGGGAATTACCAGCATAGGATGGTCTTGTCGATACATTTACGATGGTAAACCCATCACTAAAGGGCGTAATGGATTTAGACGTAATGTCTTTAGTGATGGGTTTTACTACAGCAAAAGGCAATTTATTATTAAATAAACACACGTGTAATTATCATTTAAAAAGCAAACTTATTCTTTTTGTAAATGTTTGTCCTGTAATAAGCTAAGATGTGCAATAAAGTGATAAATAGAGACGGTTTTTACTCAGTAAGACCCTGGTACTCCCTCTCTGTCTACTGACAGCATTGAGGAAGTCAGTTGTTGATTTTCTATTTAAAAAACTCGGCAAGTGCGCGTCGGACTCGCGCAATGAGGTTTCCGTGCGAACTACAATTCCCGAATGGAGTCTCGAAGATTTTTCCGAATTACAAAAATGTTTTTTTTTGTGACGTAGGTAACAACAAATTTACTGTTTTCAGATTTATTCCTATACCTGTGCTATAAAGATCTTGCTTTGTGCCAAATTTTAGGATTCTGTGTCAACGGAAAGTACCCTATGAATTTAGATCTTTGAGAGTATCAAAATATACATTTTTTGCGACATAAACGGCTGTATCTTTTTTATTCGTTAACTTAGAAGTTTGATTTTTTTCAGCTTGAAAGGACCGCAGACCTTAGTATAAGGTTTAAATTTCAACTTTTTACCTCCACGCGTTCTCGAGATAAAGGGTCTTGACAGACAGACAGACGGACGGACAACAAAGTGATCCTATAAGGGTTCCGTTTTTTCTTTTTGAGGTACGGAACCCTAAAAATAGAGGTTATGGTCGAAATTTATACTCTACTGTTGTATAAAAAATAGCATTATGATTTATGTTTTGATATTTGTACTATTTAAAAGCCAAGCTTTGCTTCCAATAATATTATCACTTTCTCAGTCATTTTGAACATTTTCATGTTTCCATTTAAATCCAAATCAGTTTAATCAACCAGAATTGATTGAGTGAACAGATGGAAGTCGAAGTCATACAAATGATTACCTTGAACATTTTATTTGAATTTTTATTCGTAGAATCTTTTTGAATGGATTTATTTGTTAAATGGATTGATATGGTGATGTTTTATCAAAACTTTTGAATTGAATTCAAATAGCTACCTTTTTTACGTGGAAAATCATCGAATAATTTCTCCTGCTCTGGGTGGGGCTAGAGGGAGTGTCAGGTTTTTACAGACTTAAACCTACATTGTTCCTTCAGTTGCCTATTTTGCGACGGCTACGGCGGTTCCTGTTAAATGATTCGCTGTGCTGAATCTGATTGGCTCTATCATCATCATCATCATATCAGCCGAAAGACGTCCACTGTTGGACATAGGCCTCCCCCAAGCGTCGCCACAACGACCGGTCCTGTGCGTCACATATCCATCGCATTCCCGCGACCCTGACCAGGTCATCGGTCCACCTTGTCCTTGTTGGCTCCGTCGATTTTGCTGATATCTCTTTGAGGCGCATGTGAAAACGAAACGCCGTCAACAAAATCCCGGGTAGTTTGGTCCTTACTCGTCCAACCGTTCGGTTGGACGGCATGCTACCCATGGCTCGCCGTTCGCAAGATAATCGTTCTAAAAAACTACAAATTTTCAGATTCGAGAGTTTACATAAGGACAGTCGATTTTATAATTTAGTTATTTTCGAGTTTATCACAAACAGACAAGTTTATTATAATTTTTTTTTATTGATATAAACTAGTGCTTGACTGCGATCCCACCTGATGGTAAGCAGTGATGCAATCTATAATTAATAATTATAATATGAAAGCCCACAAGAAAAAGAAAACAAATTTCACAAGAAAAGTCACAGAATTAACTTCAACATTAACGTAACGCTCCGTTGAATATTAGGCAATCAATTAACATAATTTTATTAGTCGTATTTACTGCCTTCGACGCAAATAATAGGCTTTATTAAAACTAACTTTGTTTTATTATAGCCATTAAGTGTCGGACTATCATGCGATATTAAAACGGGTTACTAAATTTTGTGAAAGTTCGTGAGTCGTTTTTGGAAATTCTCCAGAAATGCGCAGAATGGGTAGTACAGGTTGAGAAGTAAGATAAATTATTTGTGAGGCGCTTAGAATTAATTTATTTTGTACTAGCTTTTTCCTGCGGCTTCATCTGCGTACATTATAAAATATGGCCACGTCACTTAGGAATAAAGCAGCTTCCTATTGATGAAAAAAATTTAGCAATCAGACAAAAAAACATAAAAACAAAAAAATTTAAACTTTTCTTCTTTATACTATTAGTGTACATATTAAAAGACTAAGAATTATTAAATTGGCAAAAGTGGCTTAAAGCTGGGAACAATGGAAGGGATGGAGGGAGGCGTTTGCCCATCAGTGGGGCAATATCTTCTAAGTCATGCACTCTTGACAGAGTGGTCGTGGTCATGTCTCGGTCGAGTCCTGCGTCACCGCCTCTCACGCGATACGAGGCCATGTAGCTTTATAGGCTCTATAGGAGTAATGTAGAATCGATGTAATAATCTATATATGTATAAAAGAAAGTCAGTTAGTTACACTACTTATAACTCAAGAACGGCTGAACCGATTTGGCTGAAAATTGGTGGGGAGGTAGCTTAAAACCAGGAGACGGACATAGGATACTTTTTTTTTTTTAATTTTTTTTTTTAGGATAGAGTAGAGTAGAGTAGGGTAGGGTAGAGTAGGGTAGAGTAGGGTAGGGTAGAGTAGGGTATAGTAGGGTAGAGTAGGGTAGAGTAGAGTAGAGTAGGGTAGGGTAGAGTAGGGTAGAGTAGGGTAGAGTAGGGTAGAGTAGGGTAGAGTAGGGTAGGGTAGAGAAGGGTAGAGTAGGGTAGAGTAGAGTAGGGTAGAGTAGGGTAGAGTAGGGTAGAGTAGAGTAGAGTAGGGTAGGGTAGGGTAGAGTAGGGTAGAGTAGGATAGAGTAGGGTAGAGTAGAGTAGAGTAGGGTAGGGTAGAGTAGGGTAGAGTAGGGTAGGGTAGAGTAGGGTATAGTAGGGTAGAGTAGGGTATAGTAGGCTGAAGTAGGGAAGAGCGGGAGCGAAGCCGCGGGCAAAAGCTAGTATAATAATAATATTGAAAGACCAAACCGACACCGGGCTGATGTAGCCCGAATCACCACCAATGAGCAGGGCACATTGCTCGCAGAATAGACTTGGCTATAAGATTCTGTAGTGGTGACGGCATACTAGAAGGCGCAGCGTTGATAGGCCTCCCACAAAGTTGACCGGGTCATTGGAATTCTTTAACTCGTTTATAGTAGTCCTTCAGAGATTATGTTATACAGAAATCTGTATCATTATGAGATCTCAAAGACTGTTATTAGGACAAAATATACAAGTCTTTACTTATAATGTAATATAATAGACACAATATTATCTGTGCATATAAGCATTCGTTCAAGGCATTTAATCCTACGTCTAACTCCAATGCAGAAAGCGGGATTTATAAGGAGCGTAGCAGCTGTTTTGTACACTTGGCTAAATTTACATTTACCCAGAAATGATACACCATTTTCATCTTTGACTTTGAAATTTTAAGGCCTATTTTCCTGTGACAGTAAATGTCAATTAGCGACGCCAGTTTTCGTTGTCCTCAGTACTTATAAGATTCTTAATGTTTTAGTGTGTATAGTATGTAGTTAACACATTTTTTTTAGTTCATTCTATCTTTGGTATTTTAAATCAGGTACCTACCTATCGTTTTAAGTATATTCATTATTCATATAACAGTTCTTGCATACTATTTAACTATTTAAAAATACTTAACTAACCATTATTACTTGTCTACCAAAAAAAAAACCCTTAATTAAAAACAATCTAAAATATGGACTCGCCATCACATCACAAAAAACTGGCAGCATTACCACGCAGTATGGCAAAGCTTAAGTCTCTGTCCAAGGCGACCTTGGGTCACGCGAACTGTCAACAAGGCGTTTAGGCGGATCTTTATACAGTTTGTGACACCTCATGTAAATTATTTGTAGTCAGCTGCATCTGGGTATAAGAATGAGAATATTTACTAGAACCACCACTGATTGAAATCACCATCAATGATTGCAGCACTGCTTACCATCCGGTGGGATCGCAGTCAAGCACTAGTTTATATTAATTTAAAAAAAAACCGGCCAAGAGCGTGTCGGGCCACGCTCAGTGTAGGGTTCCGTAGTTTCCCGTCCGTCACAATAAGTGTACCCACTTATGAGTTTAAAAAAATGCTTGCATATACGATTATACTACAAACTTAGTCCAGAAATTATTTTGTAGAACCCTTTTGTCTTTTTTGTACAAAAAACTTTTCTTTCCATCAAGTTCAAAATAATTTTCCTAGAAAGTCCTTATAAAGTTCTACTTTTCAGATTTTTTTCATATTTTCTAAACTTATGGTTCAAAAGTTAGAGGGGGGGGACACATTGTTTTTTACTTTTGGAGCGATTATTTCCGAAATTATTGACATTATCAAAAAATGATTTCAGTAAACCCATATTCATTTTTAAATACCTATCCAACAATATACAACACGTTAGGGTTGAAATAAAAAAAAAAATCACTTCCCACTTTACATATAGGGGGGCTACCCTAATAAAACATTTTTTTTCCAATTTTTATTTTACCACTTTGTCGGCGTGATTGATATACATATTGGTAACAAATTTCAGCTTTCTAGTGCTAACGGTCACAGAGATTAAGCGAGGACGGACAGACGGACAGACAGACATGGCGAAACTATAAGGGTTCCTAGTTGACTACGGAACCCTAAAAAAAACATGGGATAGTTAATGTCTTAAATATTTTAGAATTATGATCTTGCAACTTTCACTATTTGCTTGGCATACAAATATGCGAACAATTGTTTGGGTATATGAATGAATGAAGAATTAATAAATAAATTAATGTGTGTGACTAATGTTATGTAACAAAATAATTAACTAATTTAAATTATTATAACTAATTACAATCAGCCCATCTAATTTGTAGCATTAAAACGGTTCAAAATAAAATTGACAATCATCCTATTTGACTTAATGATGGTTCAAATAACAGCCTCATTTCATATACTTACTGACAATGTTAATGTCTCTGGTGTAAGCATTATTTGTCAGTATATGATTGGGGTTGTCGTGTTGTTTAAGAAAGTTAACGGAAAATGAATGTGTTATTAAAATTTATTCGTAATGTTTGAACAATAAATCATATAACAAATAAGTAGGTAAATATTGCAATTCGTTATACCAACAGTTTATTCATAAATGATATTTATTTTTCAAATAGGTTTTTCAAAACACTTTTATCCTTCAATTTTTTTTGTCAATTTAAACAAGATGAAGCCATTAAGTGATAAATATTATAAATAAACTCATCTTTAAATAAATTCCCAGTAGTTTAGACATATATATATAGGCCGGCTTTCCTGGAAATACGTTTGAGTTACAAAGAGTGTCGATATTTCAATCTATTTCTCATGGGAATATCTGCCTGTTCACATAAAATGCAGATCGAATGTGCCAGATGCGGTCTCTTGATAATATTTCTAACATGACCTAGAAAATAGAATGACCTTGAAACCTATATTTTAGAATCTATTCAGAATATGGCACTAGGAAGTGGGAAGTTACGGCTTCCCTGGAGGGTAAAGGATTTTAAGAGGAGAACTCTTAAAAAACACCTGAAAAGGCACTTACAGTTTTACAAAAAAAGTAATGAAGATCCTAAATAGATGTGCCAACAGTTTCACATTTGCAAACCTATCCTTAATTTCGAGTAAAAAAAATATCCTTTTTTTTTTAAATCCTGCAAATAAAAAGGTCGATTTAGCTGTTTCTGAGAGATATAAACAAAATTAAAAAAAAATTAAATAGTTTTTGTTTGACACAGCCATACTTGGGCTCATAAAAAACGTCAGAAAGTGCACGGTTCCAAACTCCATGGTCACTCTTTTAAAAAAAAAGTGGTTGTTGTTACAACATTTTCATATTACAGTCAGTAGATATTTTGTAAGAACACTGTAGACCAGTCAATATAATACCCAAAAGCACAAAAAAAAGAGTTGTAATATGAAGTAATCTAAGAATTCATAAACATATAAAAATATTTTTTTTTTTGTCGAAATATAGAACAAAATTAAGAATAGATTTGCAATATATCTCTCAGTGGACCCATGACGTATAAGTCGTAAGTCGGTGTAGTTTCCACTAGTCTACTTCTGCTCTACCACTTACCTTTATACCTACTGAATATATTATAATAAATGTGCAAAACTGGCTGATTAGTTGTCAGGAAAATTTTATTTATTGCTGAACAGATTTGGGATAAATTAGAAACACGGGTCGAAGGGCTGGCCTGAATTAGAATATAGAATACAATATATTCTGGTAATTGGTTCCCGTTGGATTATTTTAGATTACATTATTGGACGAGAGAAACCACTGACTGGACCCAGTTCACCTTAATAACATACTAACTGAATAATAATAACTGAACAATTCACCAAACTTAAGTGGCAATGGGCAGGGCACATTGCACGCAGAATAGATGGCCGATGGAGACGAAAGGTTCTGGAGTGGTGACCACGTATCGGAAACGCAGCGTTGGAAGGCCCCCAACAAGGTGGACCGATGACCTAGTTAGGGTTGCGGGAGTCCGATGGATCCGTGACGCGCGGGACCGGTCGTTGTGGCGACGCTTGGGGGAGGCCTATGTTCAACAGTGGACGACTTTCGGCTAATATGATGAGGATGAACTGAACAATAACTCTTTATGTGACAATTTTCGTTTCTTGAGCACTCTTCTCACAAATAAATATTTTATTATACACTACATTATTTTTAGTCTATGCGAATCTTGAATATAGTTTGTTCAGGATCAGTAACTGAATGGATTCCAATAGTTTTTACACCATGTTATATTTTTTCCCAAAAATATTTAAAAAGATCACAAGTTGGACACAACCGATACTAAATACAACACAGGTCACGGCAGATCATAGTGGAAATTAAGCGCCACAAAAAAGCTGGTTGCAAATGCAAAACAACCCCTCAGTCACTTGGATGGCCCGCTGACTATGTATTTTTGCTGACATAACAAGCTTATAACTTTGTGATTTTCCATGACATAGTTATGAAACTTTGTACATAGATTCTTTACATAAAAATACTATAAACGTGTTTTGGGCTTTGCGTATATTAAAACTAATATTGTATGTAAGAGGAGAAACTGACGGACCGATTTATTATTTATAACTACTACGTCATAAAAGGAACTTTAGCACAAAGTTTCCTTTTATGATGTAAGAGCATTAAGAGAGGATTTTCTAAATTTCACGAGGGTCCAAAAGTTGTATTGAAAAACCTACTTTACGCGGACGAAGCTGCTGATAAAAGTTAGAAATAAATAAATTATCAAGTGGTGGACTAACAAACAGCAGTTATTAATTTAGTAAATGTCAATTCGTTGAACATATAAATATTATAGGTAATTAATTGTACGCATGGCTGCTTTGATAAATTACAAACAATACGTCAGATGACTATCGGCCATCATATTGCTAAAATGCAGGAATGATGTTGACATATGATCATCCTAACTAATATTATAAATGTGAAAGTGTGGATGTTTGGATGTTTGTTACTTAATCACGCAAAAACGGCTGAACGGATTTGGATGAAATTTGGCATGCATATAGCCTTTGACATGGAAAAGAACATAGGCTATCTTTTATCCCGATTCCTTAAGTACCTAATGCCACACGGGCGAAGCCGCGGGCAAAAGCTAGTCATTCCATATTTTAGCAATTGATTACAGGTGAGCCACAGATTGCAACTGCTGTGTACATCAGTTTTTTCAATTTTTCAAAGAATTTTTGGTCGGTTTTGAAAGTTTCGTATATATATATACCTTGCCGCTGTGAGTGGTAGCTAAGCGTGGGGCTGCGAGCGGTAAGAACAAAAGTATGAAAGAAGCACGCCACGAGACACCGCTCATAGCGCCGTGCGCCCGCTTACCGATGCTGCGTCCCTCGTCGCTAAGACCGAAGTCGTAAACAGGCCGATAAGCTTATTATTTTATTGTATTCTATTGTGTTTTTTAACAAACGTATATTCCATACTAGTAATTACTTCTGTATCGTGGATGCATTCATAAACCAGTATAGTTACTTAGTTACATACACAAGATACCCAGAACCAGAACAACTATTTAGGAAATATTTATTTAGAGCGGGAATAGAACTTGCGACACGCAGTGCATCGCTTAACTACTGCGCCAACCTTACTGCTAGATCAAAATCTTCACGGCTGGCTCTGTCACATGAGTAAAAATAACTTTAAAAAAATATAATAAAATAAATGAGGTTTCCGGCTACTGGGACCGCAATTAACTGGGACCACGGTCCCAGTCTCCGGATCCGTAAAAATTAAATATTTTTCTTCCAGCGACTGGGACCACTCATAGATAACTTAAAAACATCAATTATTCAAGTCAAAATTGGGACAGTCAAACGAAAAAAAATCTAAATTATTTATATGAATATCGCTGACTCGTTCTAGGAAAATTTTTGATTATTATTATAAGCACGATTTATGTTTTTTTTTTTAAATTATATTTACGGTACCACTTAAAGGCTGATTTTGTTATAAATATTACTTTCTGATTGTTAATTGTTTGAAAATTGTTGATTATTATTATAAGAACGATTTATGTTATTTTTTTTTTATTATTGTTAGCATGATTTTCGTGTATGTTTTTATTACGAAAGTTTTAAATAACAGAATTGTAGTCAAAGGCTGTTTTTTTTTTACATCAATAAATGGTTTTTTAAATCAAAAAGGATTTTTCTTCAATTATTACATCTAAAAAAATTTCGATTCACTGTACATTTTTTAATTTCAGTTATCATTTATGAGTGGTCCCAGTCACCGGAAGAAAATTATTTTATTTTTACAGATCCGGCGATTGGGACCGCGGTCCTAGTTAATTGCGGTCCCAGTCGCTGGAAACCTCAAATAAATACAAATTTTATTTCATTGCATTTAATTTCACTTCACTTCACTTCACTTCACTTCACTTCACTTCATTTCACTTCACTTCACTTCACTTCATTTCATTTTATTTCTTTTCTTATCATTTTATTTTATTAAAAGCAAATGTCAAATAATTCATTTTTTGACAGATTTTTTTTTTGTATTTAAAATAACACAAAATAGAGCAAACTTTGCAGTCAACAGAGAACAATAACTTTATTTATAATTTTTCAAAGTATTATGATTTTTTGGATAAACCAAAATAGTTGCAAATTACAATAGGCAATTTTAACAATAAAAAACCGGCCAAGAGCGTGTCGGGCCACGCTCAGTGTAGGGTTCCGTAGTTTCCCGTCCGTCACAATAAGTGTACCCACTTATGAGTTTAAAAAAATGCTTGCATATACGATTATACTACAAACTTAGTCCAGAAATTATTTTGTAGAACCCTTTTGTCTTTTTTGTACAAAAACTGTTCTTTCCATCAAGTTCAAAATAATTTTCCTAGAAAGTCCTTATAAAGTTCTACTTTTCAGATTTTTTTCATATTTTCTAAACTTATGGTTCAAAAGTTAGAGGGGGGGGGGACACATTGTTTTTTACTTTTGGAGCGATTATTTCCGAAATCATTGACTTTATCAAAAAATGATTTTAGTAAACCCCTATTCATTTTTAAATACCTTTCCAACAATATATCACACGTTAGGGTTGAAATTAAAAAAAAAATCACTTCCCACTTTACATATAGGGGGGCTACCCTAATAAAACATTTTTTTTCCAATTTTTATTTTACCACTTTGTCGGCGTGATTGATATACATATTGGTACCAAATTTCAGCTTTCTAGTGCTAACAGTCACAGAGATTAAGCGAGGACGGACAGACAGACAGACGGACAGACAGACATGGCGAAACTATAAGGGTTCCTAGTTGACTACGGAACCCTAAAAATCATTTTTTTTAATCTAAAAATCGATTCGAAAAATCTCTTTAAATTGACTAGCGAGTTTTTTTTTTAAATCCATACTGAAGTCAATAAATAATTAAAAGTAACTAAGTAAGTACTTCTAGGTAAGCGCGTTCCATCGCCGACCGCATCGTCGCTTTCCATTGGGTGAGATAGCGGTCAAGCGCAAACCTATTAACATTAATAAAAAATACATTTATTGTTAAATATCAGCGAAATCCGTTGTTCATTCAAATGATACCTTGACCAATGGTCATAAAAACAGAATAATTATAGGCCTTTTAGCGTAATTAAACATTAGCTATTACATATTTTTAAATATTGGTTGAGATAACTAAGCAAAAAACTGGCCCAAAGCAACCTTCTATTTAAATCCTACCAATTACGGTCCCGCAAAACATAAATCCCCGTACATTTCCAAACAAAATATATACAAGTCCGTATCCGAAATACAAATTGCAATAAACTAATTTGTTACATTCGTGCAAATGAAAACCTTTCATAAATCAGCCTTAGGATTACAGAGCTTAGACACTACTAGTGGCGACACGGTTAGCACTTTCCATGTGTCACTATTTATTTATGACACTGAGACGTCGTACAGAAACTGACAACAAACGTGACATAACTGCAGGCCTAACCAAGTTACGACAGTTTCGTTTAGAATAGAATAGCATTTATTCGGCGCAAGCAACACAATATACATCAACATAAAATAATAATAAAAAAAGAGTTCAGACATACAATACAGTTGCAGTCACTGTGCCTGAACCGAAAGGGTCACCAACTCAGCAATTACTGGGCGTCAAACACCCAGTGCTGATTTTCAGCTGGCACCCCGCAGTGACGCACGGATGATGGTAAATAAAGTATACTTAAACAAATAAATATAATCTATATAAATATAACCCATACTTAAAATAAATATTGATACTAGTGTATTTGTGTGATAATATTGTTATATAGGTACGTAACTAAATATTTTATAAAATGTGCCATTTCGATTCTCTTTCGTCTATTAAAAGCCACTTGTGTTTTTCAGAGTCCCTTTGCATTCAAGGACTTCAGTCACTTTTTCAAACGTTTTTACAGCTAACGACTTCTACTCAAGACGAAACGGAGCAGAAAATTACCAGGTCCTATTTGTCGTGGGATTTTTCATATCTAACTTTTTCATACTATGTCCGTTTTGTTTTTTCACGCAAATATAACATAGTCTTTCAAAAGTTCGAAAGCTAGTACACAATTTAAATCGCTTGGAGAAAATTCGGCAAGAAACTGTACTACTGTCTACAGTGTACTGTGTGAACTGTTTAATAAATGTCATGTTTGCGTGGTAGTCAATTGGCTACTCGGGTACACTTGCAGATCCAAGCGGGTTTTTTTTTTGTATAAAATTTCATGTAAATACATTTTAAATCACTTCAAATTGCTTTAATTTCTCACAGCACATCAAAAATCCACTCGTATGGGTTCTGGCCAAGCAATCGGTGAATTCGTATACAGTAAGTCAGTGCCTGCCGCAGCGCCCGGCAGGCTACAAACGGCAGTCCATTTCTAGACGCCGGCCGGGCGTTTCGATTCCGTGTTCTGTGGTTAGGATTGACGCGGTAACATTTGCGTTTTATCACCATCTTTTCTGGGGGTACATTTTAATTAGAGAGTAGGTACCTACTGGGAACAAGGATCTTAGGAAAACAAGTTTTTTAGATTATGATATTTTGTTAGTGTTTTAAATTCATTAATGTTGTGAAGCCTCAGGTTCAATCTTCTTTGGGCACGCCACAATCATGGCGGTAAGTCCCTTCTTTGAGGCGTGGCTGGAAAGACCTCACGGCGTCCTTACCTTCCGTATGACGCAGGTCCTCACCAGACATGGTTCGTTCGGGAGGTTCCTACACCGGATTCGTGCGGAAGTGACGCCCGGGTGTCGCCACTGTGCGGAATGCCCGGAGGACACGGTGGAGCACACAGTCGAGGTGTGCCCTGCTTGGGCGGAGCATCGCCGTGCCCTCGTGGGGGCGATCGGCGGCGATTTTGGGTTAAGCTCGCCTGTGTACATCGGCTTTCTTACTCTGAATAATATGTAAATTTATGTACAATAAAGAATATAAAGAATATATAAGAAGACCTCTCGCTCCGGGCCTTGGTTGAGGCCATGGTCCGGAGCGAGGAGGAGTGGCAGGCGGTCGCCGACTTCTGCGAAGCAGTAATGCTCGCAAAGGAGGAGGCCGAACGCATCAGGCAACGGCGTTCTCGCCGCCGCCGCCGCCGCCGGGATTCTGATCCCAATTTCCGGCCACCGTAGGCGCGGGCTTGCGGACAGTGAGCAATGGGTAGCTCGCTGTCCGGCCGTCCGGTAACTGTCCGGACCAAGCCCAAGTCGTCGACGGCGCGCACTGTTCCCGCGCGCCTCAAGGAGTTGTCAGCAACAGCAGGGACCCAGCCGGGTCGAAGCCTACTGGGGCCAGGGTTATCCGAAAGGGCGCTCGAGCCCCGGTATGAAGGCTAGAAGGAACGGGGTGGGTCTTTTAGTCAGTAAAAGTCTGACACTATCTCCCGCATATCTCATGCATGATTTTTCCCACCATAAAAAAAAAAGGTTCAATCTTCTTCTTGGTCGTTTTAGTTTTGTCAGAATGGTCATGGTTATCACAAAGTTAGTTCTTCGGAGGCCGTCAAGGTACGTCGCACGACTTTCCACCTCTTTTGCCTACTGGCGTTCATCCGGGCGCACTCGTTCAATGGGCCGACAACAGCCGTTTTTATTTGGTCAGTCCATCGCATCTGTGATCTGCCACGAGGCTTTGTTCCATCCAACTTTCCTTATATAACAAGGCGTTCAGATACAATAGGGGATAAATTATCCTGCAACATGACGCGCAACGCTCAATCTACGTGACGCTTCAACGGTGTTCAGTAACCTGCAACTTGCTCTTTAGGGTCGCCACATGCGGACCACTGGCCACAACCACAAAACATTGTCATCGGCATATTTCCTGTAGTATTCATACATTTTGTATGGATTCACCGCACATGATTGACGCCAGTGGCCGCCACATGCTACAAATCACCGCCGCTTGCTTCTTGTGGCCCGCACTGGCCACTAAGCGTCGATACAAAACGCCGCCGCACGCTATTCGCGCATTTAAATCATATTCGACAGAATCCATTATGATACTGCGCGTAGGGGTTAAAAAAAATAGCAGCAACCGGTCACAAGTGGTTGTTGCACGCTTCAGCCTCCTTTGTGGCCGCTTTTAGCTTCTCGTGGCGGCGTTAGTAGCTGTGGTATGTGGCCCATATAGCAGCGACACAACATTTTACAATGCATTCACGTGACGCGAGACATGTTGTTGGACAATTTGACAGCGTCGTACGTCATATTCAGGGACATTTTTTTTTCCCTAAACTGTAGGAGACTTTGATTTGACACTTCACAGTGTTCCCACTGATAAAGAGTGACGAAGTAAATGCAAAAATAGTCTCTAAGCAGCCATAATCACTCTTTATCTTTGCTTCTAATTATAAAGTTTTGTTTTGGCAATTTTAATTGAAATCGATGTAATTCTTATCAGCTTATTCTGATTAATTTAATCTTTTAAGCTGCTTACGAGTCTAAACAATTATTTTTTCCGTCAGTTTCAAGTAAGAATAAGTCAATATTGTGCCAATATTGTGTCAATATTGTCAATATTATTCGAAGCCTACTAGGGCCAGGGTTATCCGAAAGGGCGCTCGAGCCCCGGTATGAAGGCTTGAAGGAACGGGATGGGTTTTTCAGTAAGTAAGAGTCTGACACTATCTCCCGCTCCGCCCAAGAGCGGGGGTTGTCATAGGATGATTTTTCTCATCGGAAAAAAAAAGTCAATATTGTGCAGTAGGAGCAAAAATACTTATTTTATTAATATTTTTATGCCACTTACTGTGGCAGGGCACAGAGATATCAATGTATATAAAATTTTGTAACAACTCAATTGTACCTGTGTGCACAAATAAACGTTTTATTTGTTTTTATTTGTAAGAAGAAACCTTGATTTATTATTTATTTGACTAATATCCATAATTAATGTGCGATCATCATCATACTCTGAAAATGATTCTAAAGTATCAACGCGATTCTGAAACGCAAAAAGCAATTAAAAAGACACAAGTGGGTTGTAGTCAGTAAAATTCTGACACTCCCTCTCACTCGTTCCAAAACAGGAGAAGTCATTTGATGATTTTACATCTAAACTGTAAAAAAAAGCATCATTACCTACTTAATCTTATCCCAAGTAAGTTGGGGTCGGCATCCAGACTAAACAGATGAAGCTGAGTACCAGTAACAGATACGCAGACAGCAGACGATATGGGGCGATGGCAGCTGTCGACACTTCGGTGATAGCTGTTAACGCGTCAACGGGGGCCGTCGACATTCCAACTTTGAAGTTCAGCGGCTGCCGTCGTGTGTGTCACTATAGGTTGACGGCTGCAGTTACCTTTGCCGTTGCCAATATGGCACTAGCGTGAATGAGCTATTACTGAACTGTTATTATATCATCATTATCAGTTTTTTTTTAATGTTCCCACTGCTGGGACTTAGGCCTGCTGTCTAGGAGAAGGAATGGGCCGTAATCCACCACACGGGCCCAGTGCGGGTTGGTGAATGTCACAAGTCTTCGAATTTTTAGTTCTAGGACATGCCGGTTTCCTCACGATGTTTTCCTTCACCGATTTGAGAGCAGTGGTAATGAAATAAATTACACAAACTAATGCGCCTGGCAGGGTTTGAACCAGCGACTTACAACTCATAATTTATTAACACGCATCTCACTCCTTGCACTAAGACTTACTTAAGTTCAAAGAGTAAAAATAAAACACTAGTTGTCCTAGACATAATTGAGATACCTGTCATATATCTGACTAGCTTTTGCCCACAGCTTCGCCCATGTATATAAAATATAGCCTGTGTCACTCAGGAATAAAGCAGCTTTCTATCGGAAAGAAATTTAGCAATCGGACTAGTACTTTCAGAGATTACCTCCTACAAACAAAAAATCTCTCTCTCTCTCTATAATATTAGTGTACACTGGATAATATTTTGAAGTTTCAAGTTTTCTTATGTAAAATCAAGACTCCTAATAAACCAATTCAACACTTATTTAATTTTATCATCCAAAATCCCACAACTCAGCATTGAATTCTATATTTTTTAAGTAATCCCCTCTCCTATTATCAAGCGATAGCTACAGTCTGCTCACGTTCGAAAACAATAAAAATTTTCCACCGCGATTCTTTGAAATCTAACAAAGAAGCGAGCCAATGGTCACGTCTGACCAAAGTCACCAAGTTTCTGGTGTACGACGAGGGGTTGGCAACCGAAGAATGATGGCTGATGACCTAATATTTCGGGTGATAAAGTATGATACGTAATTTTAAATGCCCGGAATGATTCTGACTGTAAAATAAACATATATGAAGCTAATCTTTCAACACGTCTTTGCTCGACAATTAAGTACCATGCATGTTTACGTCACAAAATGGAGCTCATGGTAATGCAACTCGGCGATACTATAGGTTTACAATAGATAAAGAATGTTCGAAATTGAATTTGTGTTTCCAGTATTCAATTATTATTTAATACTCGTATAATAATTAATGTATATTTAAAAATTAATGTATATTTTAAAATAGCTTTTCTTTGAAATTTTAGTTTGGTTTGAGATGAGAAATTATTAACTGACTGCTTCCAATTTAGGGTAGACCAAATGAGCGTATCAGTATTTAACTGACTAATACCCTGTATTCTTCAGTTGCCTTGTGCGTTCTACGGAATCTCTTTTAAAAAAACCCTGGGTATGTTGTTTTGTTTAGTTTCAGATAAAGAAAAAACTTTATCATATCAATAAAATGACTAGAATTTAAAATTAAGGTATACAACAATAATTAATAATAATAATATTCCACAACAATCACACAGCGCTGCCTAGTCCCAAACTAAGCAGAGCTTGTGGTGTAATCAGTACTAGACAACTGATATACATACTTATATATTTCTAAATACATACATATTACAAATAAATTACACCTAGACACAGAACAAATGATCATTGCTCATCACAAAAACATTTGTCCTGGGCTCCAAGTCTGCTATTTTTATAAATTCGTCATTCCAACACGATCCCATTGTCATTTTGCTAAAAGTTTGTAATCTGCTAATTCATAATAATCGATCATTGATCGGTCACTGGTCTTGTAATAGAATTGTGGTAGAATGATAATTTCGAGCATATTAAAACCAATAACTGCACAATAACGTTCTAATGGTAGAACACTGATCAAATAAACTGTCAAAGTTTTTGTAGATTACCGCAAATATCAAATATTCATTTGTTAATATGACTACGAGATTACCATTTTAAGCCACTTTTTTCAATGGAGTGTCAG
This sequence comes from Mythimna ferrago, assembly GCA_910589285.2. Classification (NCBI taxonomy): domain Eukaryota; kingdom Metazoa; phylum Arthropoda; class Insecta; order Lepidoptera; family Noctuidae; genus Mythimna; species Mythimna ferrago. Next base: position 23,905,169 of record OU342680.1, on the reverse strand, counting down.
TAGTTGACCATTGGAAAGTCATAATGACGCCATTATATTAGTAGATTACAAAACTTGTCAAAATCGACAATTATGACATCAATGATAGACCATTCTGACACTATTGTAATAGCAGACTTGAGGCCCAGGCCAGCATAGCAGTCTGGGCCAGTAACCACTTGACCAACAGGCCAATCGAAAATACACAAGATGAAGGTACCCATAGTTTATTCAAACTTTTTTCCCTTTGAACAGTTTCTAAGTTTAAAACAAAGCAATTGTTCTTCCTCCACAAGTCGTAAGTCTTGATTGTCACAAAGAGCTGTACACGTAAGATCGGATGCACACCGGTCACGTCCCAGACTCCTAGACGACGCAGCGATGTCTTTTTAAACAAAGTGAAAATCTGCACTCGTAGGTATAAATGATTTAAAGGTTTTGTGATGTTGTAAGGATAATCTTAGAAACGCGCTTTTAAAAAAAAATATTTCATAAAAGATACGTGTTTAAAAAATACGTGATTTTTTCGTATTTTACAAAAAATATTATCTAGTAATGGACATTTATTTCGGGCAATTACTTATGGATATTAAATATCAATAACAATTCAATCAATATATAAAAAGAATTAACATTATACAAATGAAACGTCAAATGTCAATAAATAACCCGCCCCTGATCGTTCCCGGTGCAAAGGTGCCCATAACACTCGCCGCATTACCTCGCTGAATAGCGATGGCCATTCTTTGCACCAAGAACGACCTGGACCGGGAGTCACCCGTTGCCTCACCGAGCCTACGGCCCAAATCCCGCACAAAAGATCTTGCCTCCGTACTCCAACTGCCCAGAGTCTCCACAGCAACCGGCACAAAATGGTAAAGCTGCTCCAAGGAAGCGTACTTCAGCCTTTTTTTAGAGCAGGCATCTTCAGCGGCGGCAGAAGCAGTGTGCATGGTGCGACTCAGGTGACTGGGGGCGACAGTGCTGACGCAAGTTGCGTCCCAGATCAGGCACTTCCCGTTCTTCCATGGTACCAGAGTCAGCCCATCCGGCCTCTTACCATCAGACCTGCTAAGACCTGAAGGCTCAAGCACGCAGGGGACGTTTGCCGATATAAGGGCTCTACGGACTATGTCGTTCAGGGCATGGTGACGTGGGAACCTCCCTGTGCAGCGCCGACAGTTCAGTGCGTGATGGCCATCGGCCTCCACCAAGGAACCGCAGGTGCATGTATGTGGTTCGCACACCTTGCAGCCCAGGCGGAGAGCCACCGCCACACGCAAAGAGTCATCGTCGAGCAAAGTGCCTAAATGAGGCGAAGGAATCGCCTGTAACCACGCCCCGGACTCGGGTTGCGACACAGCTCGTAGTCTGGCCCTATCGACTCCCAACGCACCCTCTAACAATTGCTCTTGGAGCAGCATCACCCCTCTGTCATCCCACGCCCGCTGAACATGTTCTGATTCGGGGATTGTTGCACCCGAGTTGAGGGTCAACCAAGCTGACACAGCATCCGACACAAAGGGTATGCTTCCCCCGTCACCATTAATATTGAGTAATACAGTGACTAGGTTGGCAACCCCATGCGCAGACGCCAAGAAAGCCGGCAGACCCACATCCCGTGCACACCGCACCCCGAGACCACCACATCGGATTGGTAGAGCCGCCTGCCTCCACTGGGGCCCATCTAGGGAAACATTGAGAACAGACTCCACCACCGATTTCAAGGCGTTGTCAAACAAGGAAACTTCCTCAGGACAGAGCCAAGTAGGGGTGGTCCGCAACAGATATGTGATTTTTGGGAGAGCGAAACACATACGCAACAAGACAATCGCAACGTGCGCGGAAAGATCTTTAAGACGCTCGTGAGCAGAAAGGAGAAGCTGAGTTCGAGCAGTAATGGCCTCAGGAAGTGCACTAAGATAAATAGGTGATCCTAAGAGATTTAAGTCGGAGCGTGAAAGTTCTCTGAGGCCAGGAAGAAAGGAGTCAAAACGAGAAAAGTGTGTACGAGCTTCTGTACTACAGGGGAAAAATTCGCACTTTGAAGGATTCACCTCCAGACCCAGGTCTCTGAGTCGAGGGACTAGAGTTTCTAAGTCCTGAAAAACATCTTCAGGCCTGCCCCCGATAGTGCCGTCGTCAAGGTACCACACGTTTAGACCGGATTTCAGCTCGACTATCGTCTTATGAATGGCCAAACTGAAAACGAGTGGCCCAAGCGGGTCCCCCTGCTGGGCTCCCACTTTTGAAGGAATAAGAGTATTATCGGAGAAAAGATTAGAAGGCAGCCTATAAACCTGATGAAGGAAGGGATATAAAGAAGGGATTTTTTCCTTTACCTCACTCAACAGAACGTCTCTTTCCAAAGTATTGAACGCGTTGCGAATGTCAAGCTTCAGCAGTATCGAGTCTTCGTTCCCCGGGTCCATCACAAATGCTCGCGTGGCGTGGATGGCAGCCTCGCAACCCAGACGCGTGCCAAAACCCAACTGATGTGGCTGCAAGTAGCGGGCCATATCCTCTTTGACTGCATGACAAGCTAATTTAGCAGTAAGACGGCGAAAGACACTACCGACCGCAATAGGTCTTACTCCACCATCTTTTTTTTCCAGTGCAAAGAGTGATGCCCCGTACATGAACGGACAAACGCATGGGTTTAACTGACCACTTAGCAAGAAGTTTGCCAACCTAGTCAGACCCCCCACAAGGCGCCTTCCATTTTCTCCCGCCGACACAGAAATCAACTCCTTGAGGTGCCCCGGGCGGATCCCGTCCAAGCCTGCAGCTGATCCAGAATAAAAAGAACCAAGCGCCGATACCACGTCCTCCACAGTGACTGACAATGATGTAAATGAAGGGTCAGGGTCTGGTGGAAAACTGAGAGGACGTGAAGGATCAGGGTGCTTCAGTTTCAACGAAGCTAGGGTGTCGGCATCCCCCCGAGCGAGTGAGTCGTCGGACATCAATAGCCGCACCGCCCCTCTTAAGTCGCCCTCGAAAACCTTTGCCTCAATCCTTTTTTTTAATGAACGAGAACTCAACCTCCTACTTGCGTCCACTTCACCATCATGACAATACGCAGGTGACATTATATTAGCTTTCACTTTAGATGTCACATTCCCAGGCAACTCTTTTGCTGGGACTCTTAAGGATGTGTACGCAAACGAAAGAAGAGCACTCCACTCATCGACCCCATTATTAGTAACGCAAGAATCAATAATCTCGCAGAGTTTCCCTGCCGCCTGATTCCGAGCCCCCTTAGGTATGTGACGAAGAACGGGAACACTCGCCTTCCAAGCAGCTAGCCTATCTAAGGGACTCTGGGTTAGCGAATGCGCCGGGGGTATTTGTCCTGAAGCAGAGGTGTTAACAGTGTCGACCGGCGAGACCTGTGACACGGCACCTGAACGCAGGACGTGCTTGTGCATGCGCCCGATGTGCACCTTCAGCCCGTGCGCAGAGAAAACGCGAGAAGAACCCGGGCAGTGGGGACAAGTTAAAAATGAGGGTATACTCATTTTGTACAAAAATAAAAATAGTGATAAAATATACCCAAATAAAGTGGCAACAACAAACAATACAGCAATAAATAATTAATTAATAATTCAGAATTTCAATGGTCAATCAGAATGTCACATAAAAGCAATAATAAAAAACCGGCCAAGTGCGAGTCGGTTTCGCCCATGAAGGGTTCCGTTACAGCAAGTAACATAATACAAAAGTTCTTGTAATGTGTTGTAACTTTGATCGATGTTTTAATAATACTGTATTTTTTTTCGATTTATGACGCATTAAAAAAAAACTACTTACTAGATTTCGTTCAAACCAATTTTCGTTGGCAGTTTTTATAGTAATGTACATCATATATTTTTTTTAGTTTTATCATTCTCTTATTTTAGAAGTTAGAGGGGGGGGGACACACATTTTACCACTTTGGAAGTGTCTCTCGCGCAAACTATTCAGTTTAGAAAAAAATTATACTAGAAACCTCAGTATCATTTTTGAAGACCTATCCATAGATACCCCACACGTATGGGTTTGATGAAAAAAAATTTTTTGAGTTTCAGTTCTAAGTATGGGGACCCCCAAAATTTATTGCTTTTTTTCTATTTTTGTGTGAAAATCTTAATGCGGTTCACAGTATACATCTACTTACAAAGTTTCAACAGTATAGCTCTTATAGTTTCGGAAAAAAGTGGCTGTGACATACGGACGGACAGACAGACAGACAGACAGACAGACAGACAGACAGACAGACAGACAGACAGACATGACGAATCTATAAGGGTTCCGTTTTTTGCCATTTGGCTACGGAACCCTAAAAACAACAATTCACAGAAACAATAAAAAAAAATAGTCTAATAGGTATGTCAAAGTAATATAATAATAATTTAAGAACTATCTAAAATTGACGTATATATAAATACATCAAATCAAAAAAAAAAAAAAAAAAAACGCAATTGTATATTATAGACAAAAAAAAAAAAAACTACAATGTATAGTTTTTTTTTACATCATAAATCCTAGTATCGTAAAACCTTAAAAAAAACTAAGCTCCATTGCATAAGATTCCTCCATTGGATTCTTCAGAACAATGTTTATAATATGTTATAGTTGAATTTAGAAGGGATTCATGTGATTGACTATCACAAGTTCCTACTATAAACCAATTATCTATAGCTCCCCCCGAATTCAGTAAAAACTTTTTCAAGAGAACGCATAAGTTGCTAACTTTAGCAACAATAGACATAATTTCTTCAAACATTTTCAAATCCCTGCACACACAAAAAGTTTCATCCCCCATTTCAAATCTCGTCCGAAATAAGTCGTCGTTCTAAAATCGTAGTTTCGTTTCTCACAGAGCTGCATTGTGATCTCATCGAAGATCGCCTGTATACCGGTCACGTCTCGTAGCACCGCTACGAGGCTACGGTGCTACGCGGCTACGAATGTCTACGACACCGAATTTGTCGCTGCGGCCGATAAGGTTTTACGTAGTCGTATTTTATTATGGAAACCACCTTGGGTATTGGTGTTGCGGCTTTTCTTTGTAGCATTTAAATAAATTTTAGTGTCAAACTGTTTTGAATTTATTGATTTAAAAAAATGACTCAATAGGGAATATACATGGTCTAAAACTTGCAAAATATTTGTCAGTCATTGCTAATTTCATGCTGATTTAGACTTTAATAGGTACTTTGATCTCAGCTTTCTCACAATCATCTACGATTATTTTAGGTCACTTATCAGCAATACGACTACAACACTAAATTTGGTGGCCCGTTGACCTGGTGAGGGTCGCGGGAATCCGTTGGAAGCGAGACTCATAGGACTGATCATTATGGCGACACTTGGGGGAGGCCTATGTCTAACAGTGGACGTCGTTCGGCTGAAATGATGATGATGATGACTGAATTGCCAATTAGCATTAGGTACTGCTTCGCAGCAGAGGTGGCCGAGTGAGAGCAATGGTGGCCGAGTGGTAATGGCCCTGACTTACGAGTTGTAAGTTCGAACCTAGCCAGGCGCATTACTTTGTGTAATTTATTTTATCACCACTGCTCTCAAAACGGTGAAGGAAAACATCGTGAGGAAACCGGCATGTCCTAAAACTAAAAATTCGAAGACATGTGACATTCACCAACCGTGTCTCGGGTTTCGCATATATTAAAACTTATGTTGTATAATTTGGAGCCGGCTTCTAGTCTAACCAGATTCAGATCAATATCAGTATCTTACTCGTAAATGGAGCGATTGTCTACCTGACTTTCATAACTCAGTAATTATAAATATGTTGTTTTATCCCAAGGATAATAACTTTATACCAATATGAAAGTTTATTTTGTTCTTATCTAGTCTATCTGTGTGTTAAGTTTTAATAAAAATTGTACGGCTGTTTAGACGTAAAAATATAAGAGAAAAACCACACTAGTAGATAGATACGTCATCAATCTGCTAGTTCAACATATATGCGAAGACACTGCCTCCTAAGATTCAGGATCTTCCTATTTTAGGAGTCAGGGTTCATATGTTTATGTTGACCTTGGTTGTTACTTAGCTTTTGTGTCAAACTTGTCTTTGTGATAATAAATATTATTATTAGATTTTCTTATCGTCGTACCTTTGAAATCTACAAAAAGTTATATTTCAATGATAACTATTTTGTTTTTAATTTTATTTATTTTTCTATTACTCTTACACACGGTATCAACATCTCTTTTTTTTTCAACTCTGCTTTTGTAGTTTTACTGGAAGAGACTTCTGTAGAAATAAGCATCACCTTTGTACCTTTTTTTCGGTTTCCTTCTTATTTTCTTTTGTATATGTGTGTACATGATTGATAAATAAATGTAGGTAATTATGTAAGTAACCAACTATACAACAAATCTGCACTACACTGAAACACAAACCACATTTGCTGTTTATCAAAAACTATAATTCTAAGTCCCTTCACCTTCAGAATTATTTTGCGCTGAAGCACATGAAAATGGTTCACCGCATTTTGTGTTGCGGTAATCCTAGTGTCGAGCGTAAGTACAGTAAGACAAAGGATTAGGTGTACAGGTTGCTTAACATGCAATACTTTTGAACAGTAGGTATTCGGTGTTTCATGTTTTTATTGCTACAAACCAAAAATTGAAAGTCTTGTGTGGCTATCGAACTCAAAGTTAAAAATTAGCAGTTAATAAAAAGAATAGAGATTAGAGTAGTAGTAAGTAGTAGTTTGTAAGTAGGTTTTACATTACTCGTAAAATAGATAGTCGTAAACTCTAAGTCCCATCTTAGAGTTTTGGAGTAGTGACCGCAGATTGAAAGCCGTGTGCGTGGCTCTTGCAAGATGGATCTATTAACAGGTCATGGTTAAAATCACAGGAAGCCCATTAGGTACGAGAAGTATGATAACAGTCTTTGTGGACGACATTTGGGACAGGCTTCTGTCTGAGCTGAGTTTATTTCTAGTCCAAGTATAATTCAAACAGCGCTTTTCAATGAGACCGAGTTTACTGAACTATTTATTTTGTTTTTCATACATTCAATATAGTTATTTTCAAGTATTATAGATAGTGTTACCAGCTATTTTGATAAAAAACTAACACTAAGTACATAACAACAACAAAATGCGGTTTTGTGAAAAGGTGAATATTTTTCCTATTACTAATCTCTTTTGTTGACTGTACCGTGTTATGACGTGAGTTTGCAGACCGTTCACATTGAGTGCATTGAAGTGGGCTACGGTACTGGTCAAAAGAGACTGTTGGATACTTTTTGGGCAGCAATACTGGATGTTAGTATTGGGTTCATAAAGCCTTTGGCATAAAATAGATTTCGGCACATTTGTCTTTTTTTTTTATGGTGGGAAAAAAATCATCCAATGACATCCCCCGCTCTTGGGCGGAGCGGGAGATAGTGTCAGACTCTTACTGACTAAAAGACCCACCCCATTCCTTCTAGCCTTTATACCGGGGCTCGAGCGCCCTTTCGGATAACCCTGGCCCCAGTAGGCTTCGACCCGGCTGGGTCCATGCTGTTGCTGACAACTCCTTGAGGCGCGCGGGAACAGTGCGCACCGTCGACGACTTGGGCTTGGTCCGGACAGTTACCGGACGGCCGGACAGCGAGCTACCCATTGCTCACTGTCCGCAAGCCCGCGCCTACGGTTGGCACATTTGTCTTGTATTTGCTCATCTGCGTATTATTCAGTAAGTTCTTTTACAATGACCAAATCATTAATCAATTCAAGACCTTCTATTTTCGATTTATCCGATGAATGTGAGAGACACAGGGCCATTCATTGTGGCGACACTTAGGGGAGGCCTATGTCCAACAGTGGACGTCTTTTGGCTGAAATGATGATGATGGTTTTAGATTAAAATCTAAGTCTGTGCTATATTTCTAAAGCCTATTTTTAGGGTTCCGTAGCCAAATGGCAAAAAACGGAACCCTTATAGATTCGTCATGTCTGTCTGTCTGTCTGTCTGTCTGTCTGTCTGTCTGTCTGTCTGTCTGTCTGTCTGTCCGTCTGTCCGTCCGTATGTCACAGCCACTTTTTTCCGAAACTATAAGAGCTATACTGTTGAAACTTTGTAAGTATATGTATTCTGTGAACCGCATTAAGATTTTCACACAAAAATAGAAAAAAAGCAATAATTTTTGGGGGTCCCCATACTTAGAACTGAAACTCAAATTTTTTTTTTTCATCAAACCCATGCGTGTGGGGTATCTATGGATAGGTCTTCAAAAATGATACTGAGGTTTCTTATACCATTTTTTTCTAAACTGAATAGTTTGCGCGAGAGACACTTCCAAAGTGGTAAAATGTGTGTCCCCCCCCCTCTAACTTCTAAAATAAGAGAATGATAAAACTAAAAAAAATATATGATGTACATTACTACAAAAACTACCAACGAAAATTGGTTTGAACGAAATCTAGTAAGTAGTTTTTTTTTAATGCGTCATAAATCGAAAAAAATACACTATTATTAAAACATCGATCAAAGTTACAACACATTACAAGAGCTTTTATATTATGTTACTTGCTGCTACGGAACCCTTCATGGGCGAGTCCGACTCGCACTTGGCCGGTTTTTTTTATTGTAAGAATAAACATCACGACTTGACCTATGTTATGTACAAAAAAGTCCCATTTATATTCTTCTGACAAAAGTTATATGACAATTGAAAAATCGACGCTAGAAGTTGTTTACTGTTCATAATTTCCATTCAGGTTTTCATTCAAGCTAAACATTACTTCCCACCATAGCGCCCTTCAGAATCAAAGCTTGATAATGCACACAAGTATTTTATGGTACCCTGGTAAGTCCTTGTAACTTATGAGTTGTCTACCTTACGGCGGGCACACCTGGGCTTCAAACGGTGTACATTGTATACAGGCCGTCCCAAGACTGTCACTCCATGTGGTAACGTCGTGGAATGTCTGGTTTACAGGGTTATTAAATTTTGCAAAACACTAACAACCTTGCATTACTGTATTGCTAACACCATAAACAACTTTTGGTTAAAAACAAACCTTCAAGATTTCGTTGTTCTAACATATTTCAACTCTGTATTTTGCTATACCTATACATCTGTATGACGCGATGCAAGCGCATCAAGCACCCCGCCGCCTGATCCCCGCTACCATCTGCTATTGTACTATCGCTTGCTTCACATAGACTTTGTAATATTTAGAACATTCAATTTATATATTTTTATTTTTCAACAACACAAACAACAACAACAAGATTGTGTGTGTTGTGTTGATTATGTTGTGTGATTGTTGTTGTTGTTGTGTGTTGAGATTGTGTTGTGTTGGGTTGTGGTTGTTGTGTTGATCGGTTGTTTGTTGTTGTGGTTGTTGTTGTTGTGTTGTGATTGTGGACAAGATTGTTCATTGGGGCACCATTTAGGGAGGCATATGTGGATGTCTTTCGGCTGCAAGGATGATGATAATGATAGTGAATTGAGAAAGATGAAGCGATGTTAAATATTATACTTAATATTTTAAGTTTTATTGATATAATTTATATTATAATATTATTTTATTTATATTTTTTTTTCTTTTCCATCCTAAGGTTGTCTGGTAGAAATCGCTCTAAGCGATAAGACCGCCTGATTGTACCCATAGATTTAAGTTTTTATTTACGTAATTTTACTTTTGGTGTACAATAAAGTTTATTCTATTCTATTCTATTCTAAAAATAAGTAAGTAAATAAGTAAGTATTAAGTTTATTCTATTCTATCGCTTTTTTGTCTTATACTTACGTTCTCGATAGATACATATCAGTGGTAAGAAAATTTGTATCAGCTTTTTACGTAAAATTAAAAAAAATATGAAAAATTATGTCCCGCTCCTGAGCGGCCTCCCCCAAGCGTCGCCACAACGAACGATCATGTGCGTCCCGCATCCATCGGATTCCCACTACATTCACCAGGTCGTCAGTCCACCTTGTAGGAGGCCTTCCAACGCTGCGTTTTCCGGTACGCGCTTGCCATTCCAGAACCTTTCGGCCCCAACGGCCATCTGCTCTGCGAGCAATGTGCCCTGCCCATTGCCACTTAAGTTTGGCGATTCTTAGTGCTATGTTGGCAAGCTTGGTTCTCCTGCGGATATCTTCATTTCTGATTCGATCACGCAAGGAAACTCCGAGCATAGCCTTTTCCATTGCTCTTTGGGTGACTTTAAGCCTTTTGATGAGGCCCATTGTGAGCGACCACGTTTGCGACAGAAACGTGGTCGCCAGTTTTAGGTGAAAAATAATCAAAAACTTTCTAAACCGAAGAAGCGTTCAGATTAAATCTAAAAATATTGTTTGCATAAAAATGCCCTTATAAGGAAGCGGTTTTTTGCTCAAATAGGTGGCAACACTGGGATGCCTATGTTCAGCAATTTATATTATTTGACAATGACGGTGATTCTTCAACTTGACAGTATCATTTCAGCCGATAGACGTCTACTAGTTGGACATAGCCCTCTCCCAAGTGTCGCCATATCGACCAGTCTTGTGCTTCTCGCATTCATCGGATTACCATAACGCTCATCAGGTCATCAATCCACCTCTATTGTCCTTTAGCTGTTTTAAGCCTTCTGATTAGGCCCACTTGTGAGCGACTACGAATCAGAGTCATATCATAGACTTTCACATTTGAACGAAAAAATACCGTGCAGCTTCCTAAACGCAATCCAGGCGAGTCAGATTCGACGATTAACCTCTTTCTCGAAGTTAGACCTACCCAACTGGATCGTTTGACCCAGGTAAACGTAATAGTCCACAAATTCGAGTGTAGAGTCACCGATCTTGATAAGAGCTGGTCAACTGAAAACATCCACCTCTTAACATCCACCCATACAAGAGAATAACTTATACACCATTATTTATAGTACGAGTATATGCGAAGCCTGAAAATAGTTTGTTCAGAATCAGTAACTGAATCTATTCCAATAATTTTTACACCATGTTATATTTTTTCAAAAAATGATTAAAAAGGGTCACAAGTTGGAAACCAGTGACACCAAGTACAACTTAGGTCACGGTAGGTCAGAGCGGGCATTATTTCGCCAGCAAACAGCTGGGTGCAAGTGCGAAATAACTCCTTCGTAGCCTGGATGGCTCGGTGACTACGTATTTTTGCTGACATAACAAGCTTATAACTTTGTGATTTTTCATGAGACAGTTATGAAATTTTGTACATAGATTCTTCACATACAAATACTAGACACATGTTTCGGGTTTTGCATATACTAATAAAAAAAACTTTTTACAAAAAAAAATATAACCGACTTCAATGTTAAAAAACACTGAAAAGTATAAAATAACTTTAATTTCGGAAGTCGGTGCTTCTATAATAGTTTTGTCTCTTCGTTATTTAACCGCTCACCACCGCAGCTTCGGCTTGTTGGCCGGCTTTGCCGGCCAGCCTCAGCCGCGGCGGCTCGCTCGCAGCCGCCTGCTCCTCAGCCCGCGGGCCGCCTCGCCCCTACGCGCCTACGCGATTTTAAATTACACTCTAGGGGTAGGACAAACAAGACTACGTGGAGTCGGTTTTGCAGCAATTCGGTTCTGTCACTAACTTTTGTTGCACAGCATATTAAATTTTTAACCAACAATATTATTTAATTGTTACAGAAACTAGGCAAATAGGTTTGATCAGAATTATGTATGGGGTACTAAATGTTCACCACCACCATTTCTACTAACGTTAATTTTTTTCTACTAACGTTATGCTAATAGTCATTAGGCCTACTAACGTTATGCGAATCAAATTTATGCCAAAACAAATTAGTCTTTAAGATGATTATGCCAACATAAAATGTATGCCTAAGATAATTATGCCGAAGTATTATTATGCCAAAACAAATTGTGCCAAAATCGTTATGCCGAAGTATATTAGGACAAAGAACATTATGCGAAAAGAAGGGATCCCAAACAAAACATACATTCTGCCGAACACAGAACCTCCTCCTTTTCGAAGTCGGTTAAAAATAGGGTTGTATATGAAGGCAAACAAAACAATATAGAAGTTTTAAACAATTTTCATAACTCAACTCTAAAATTTAATCATGTCATTCAAATCAGAAATTCGTCGCAGAGAAAGTGCAGACAACCTGATATTCAGCGCAAACTTACTCAGTCAAACATAAAGTAAATGGATGATTGCGGTACTGCAAGTCAAAGGAGCAGAGACTGTACCTACTCCTAGTTCTGTAATATATTACTGAGAATATTCTATCAAACTTCGTCTCAAAACTTATTTTATTTTAGATTGATTTTAAGACAAGAGATGTGATGGTTTGTGTCGCAAGTTTAATGATCTTAAAACCTGTCTTATCTAAGATTGTGATTAAAATAGTGCATTGGCAGTAATGAGTACTAGACAAGTGATAAACATACTTAAATATTTCTAAATACATACATATAGATAAATTACACCCAGACACAGAACAAATGATCGTGCTTATCACACAAACATTTGTTCTGGGTGGGAACCGAACCCACGACCTCCGGCATAGCAGTCAGGACCTCTAACCACTAGACCAACAGGCCTGTCAAATGTTCGTATTGCGCTTTGTACGTGTGCTAACTTAAATTCATTCTTACGTTCCTACTTTGCCTTCGTTCCAGTACCTCGGGGTTCTCTTTCACACAACTCAAAGCCTAGGGCGAGAGATATATCCTCCTAAAAACATAAATAAAACTAATAGCTACACCCTAGATCATAAAGACCAAATTAAATAGTTTTCTTCTTAGCAAGCGTGCTCCATTGTCGATGGTTTCATCGCTTACCATCAGGCGAGCTAGTGGTCAAAGACGAGCTCATAAATGATTTAAAAAAATCTTCTATAGAAGTTCAGTATATATCACAAGACTTCACTTGAATCAAATTAAACTTACAATCAGATTTAAAATCGGTTCCTTCCTCGAGTTCAAATCGAAACTTTGTACATTCCAAAGAGCCTAATCTTTGCTTGGCCCAGTTCCAAATTCTACGCGCTCTTTCGTCAAAAACGCGAAGTCAGAACTTGAAACAATGAATCTTCGTCAAACTTTAATGAGAGTGAAGAATCCTAGTTTTGATTTGAAATGATTTGTCATGGATGATATCCAGTTTATTTTCTATATCTAGAGTTTGATTAAATTAAAAATGATATCTACAAACTATGATGAAAAAGTGACGTTTCCAAATAGAATGATCGCAAACAAAAATTAGACCTTCAAAAAGTAAGCAATCTTTATAAATACTTATTTAAAAAAAAAATCACTAGCCAGACAGTCCACCAAGACCATGCCACTTCTTCCTAGGTGTATTACTTTACGTTATTTATTTTCATCAACTTTGCTCTCAAACGATGAAAGTAAATATCGAGAGTAAGCCGGCATGGCCTAGAACTAATGAAAAACCAACATCTAACATGTAACCACATGGGCCCAGAGCAGATGGGTATATGTCACATGTTTTTGAATTTTTGCTACTAGAACGTACCGGTTTCCTCACAACATTTTGCTTCACCGTTTTGAGAACAGTGGCAATGGAATAGCTTACAAATAATGCATATGGTTGGGTATAAACTCGCCTCATCGCGAAGCCAGGGCGCCCTGCGGACTCTCCATCCGCGTACCGGCCTATTGTGCTGCTCGACGAGGTGGGCAAGCTCTTTGAGAGAGTCATTGCAAACCGCCTCGTCGGGCGCCTAACACGGGTGGGGCCGGACCTTTCGGACGGACAGTTCGGCTTTCGCAGGATGCGCTCTACGGTGGACGCCATCATGCACGTGCGAGCCATCACGACGGGAGCTGCGGTGTCCCGGGGCAGGTGCGTCGTGGCAGTGTCCTTGGACATTGCCAACGCGTTCAACTCCCTGCCCTGGAGTACGATCCGGAGGGCACTCCGGTACCACCGGGTGCCCGAATACCTCTGTCGAGTGGTCGAGGCCTATCTGTCGGATAGATTTATAGTCTACCCCGGTCACCAGGGAGACTGGAAACGTCGAGAGATGTCGTGCGGTGTTCCGCAGGGGTCGGTACTAGGGCCACCCTTGTGGAACATCGGGTACGACTACGTGCTGTGCGGCGACTTCCCTGACGGGGTCAGCGTGGTTTGCTACGCAGACGACACGCTGGTTCTAGCGCAGGGAGAGTCGTACCAGGCGGCGGTCGCTCTAGCGACGCGCGGGGTTGCGATGGTCGTTGATAGGATCCAGGAGTTGGGACTCGAAGTGGCGCTTCACAAATCCGAGGCGATGTGTTTCCACGGTCGCCGGTCTCGGAACGCGCCGCCATTGAGTTCCCAACTAACGGTAGGAGGAGTTCACATCGGTGTCGGGTCGACGATGAAGTACCTGGGACTCGTCCTCGACAGCCGGTGGAATTTCGTGGAGCATTTCCGACGTCTGGCTCCCAAACACAACCGGGCTAGGGCTGCGCTCAAGCGGCTCCTGCCCAACCTTGGGGGTCCAGATGCCTCCTGCCGGAGGCTCTACGCGGGGATCGTTCGGTCCATGGCCCTCTACGGGGCGCCGGTGTGGGCGCCGTCGCTGAAAAAGCAACCGGCGGCCATACTGAACGCCTGCCAGAGGGTCATGGCGATAAGGATGATGCGGATACTGCACGGTCTCCCGCGAAGCGGCGAGCCTTCTGGCTGGCCTACCACCGTGGGATCTGGAGGCAACAGTCCTTGCACACATGCACGATATGCCAGTGGAGATGCAACGCCGGGGTGAAAGTCCGTTGCCGCGACAGGTCACGACATGGCGGACAGAGCTCCGGCGGGATCTCATGGTGAAATGGCGTCAACGACTATCGCAACCCAGTGCTGGGCACGCCACAATCATGGCGGTAAGTCCCCTCTTTGAGGCGTGGCTGGAAAGACCTCACGGCGTCCTTACCTTCCGCATGACGCAGGTACTCACCGGACATGGTTCGTTCGGGAGTTTCCTGCACTCGATTCATGCGAAAGTGACGCCCGGGTGTCGCCACTGTGCGGAACGCCCGGAGGACACGGTGGAGCACACAGTCGAGGTGTGCTCTGCTTGGGCGGAGCATCGCCGTGCCCTCGTGGGGGCGATCGGCGGCGGAGACCTCTCGCGCCGGGCCTTGGTTGAGGCCATGGTCCGGAGCGAGGAGGAGTGGCAGGCGGTCGCCGACTTCTGCGAAGCAGTAATGCTCGCAAAGGAGGAGGCCGAACGCATCAGGCAACGGCGTTATCGCCGCCGCCGTCGCCGGGATTCTGATCCCGATTTCCGGCCAACGTAGACGCGGGCTTGCGGACAGTGAGCAATGGGTAGCTCACTGTCCGGCCGTCCGGTAACTGTCCGGACCAAGCCCAAGTCGTCGACGGCGCGCACTGTTCCCGCGCGCCTCAAGGATTTGTCAGCAACAGCAGGGACCCAGCCGGGTCGAAGCCTACTGGGGCCAGGGTTATCCGAAAGGGTGCTCGAGCCCCGGTATGAAGGCTAGAAGGAACGGGGTGAGTCTTTTAGTCAGTAAGAGTCTGACACTATCTCACGCTCCGCCCAAGGGCGGGGGATGTCAATGCATGATTTTTTCCCACCATAAAAAAAAAAGGTCATAAACTCGCAACTTACAACTCGTAACTCGGAGCTGTTACCCCTAGTCCACCACTGTTCTCCTACTCCCACTTTTCTGATGCCGATAACGATATACCGAAAGTTTTCATAGCAAAACTTCGCAAAAAGAGCTTCCATTACAGATATACAACATTATTTTAGCATATGCGAAATCCGAATGTAGTTTGTTCTGAATCAGTAACTGATTCGATTCCAATATTTTTTACACTATGTTATATTTTTTTCCAAAAATATTTAAAAAAAGGTCACAAGTTGGATACCACCGACAGTACAACACAGGTTACGGCACTAGCACACAGCTGGATGCGGAAGTAAAACAACCTCTCAGTCGCCTGCGTCACCCGGTGATCGTGTATTTGTGCGGCCAAACGGGTATCATAACAAGCTTATAACTTCATGATTTTTCAGCGTACAGTTATGAAATTTTGTATACAGATTCATTACATAAAATACTAGACACGTGTTTCTTATTTGGCATATACTAAAGCTAATATTGTACATGTACTACTGTCATAATTTCCACGCTGTAATGAAAATGGTATAGTAAGCACACCTGCACACTAAGGCTTGAATTACCAGATCATTCATCTGTGTTAGGGCAAACACTGACTAATGCACTTCCCTTGTCGCGGTCCCATCGCTCAACATGCTCTTCAATTTGTCCAATTTAGAAGTCGCTACACGCATGCTTGGTGCTTGGTGGTCTGTCATATGATCGTAGAAGGTTCGGGCGAAAGATTGATTGTGCTGTAATGTTGTATACTGAAACGCGGTATGATGTTCACTGAAATTTATATTTTGGTTGAGAATATTATGTTTGAAGTAAGTTAAATTGTAAATGATTTTGTTACTGTTCTTGTGCTATTTTAATTGCGAGCAATGTACCCTGCCTATTGCCACTTAAGTTTGGCGATTCTTCCTGCTATGTCGGCAACCTTGGTTCTTTTGTGGATATCCTCATTCCTGATTCAATCACGCAAGAAAACTCCGAAAATAGCTCTTTCCATTGCCTTTTGGGTGACTTTAAAAGTCTTCTGGTGAGGCCCATTGTAAGCGACCACGTTTCAGAGCCAAACGACATCACTGGCAACACGAGTGGTAAGTGCGAGACGCACAGGACCGTTCGTTGTGGTGACACTTGGGGGAGGCCTATGTCCAGCAGTGGACTTCTTTTGGCTGAAATGACGATGTAGTGTGCAGCTCGCCTAACCTTATATTTGTAACTGCACACACTAAATTATGACATTATTACACGAATCGTCGCATTGAACAGTGATCTTTTATTTTACCTACATCACTCCAATGATGATGATGATGATGATACTTTATTGTAAACCAAGATATAAACAGCTTTATCTTTAGATTGCGTTTACTTAGCAGTTTAATTAATTAATCTTATCACTGTTCGAAGAGGTAGCAGATCTAAGTATTCGATATTAATTGCAGCTAGGGCCTTAACAGATGGACATACGAATACTAAAGAGATCCTAAAAGGGTTTCGTTTTTGAGAAACGGAGCCCTAAAAATTTTATCTTAATGGCGTTATACTGCATGCCATGTACTTAAGAATATTTCAATTAATCATTATCTCGTACTCATCGCTCACAGTCCGAGTTTTATTCAAAGTGGTATCAGCTTGAAAAACACGAGAATAACCGTGGGTTTAATACCAAAAATTAACAAATATAGGCGCAATATTAATTGGAGTGAATACGCGAGGGAATGGAGAATTGTTGCGAGTTACATTCTTTTATTAAAACACGTACATTTTTAATTATTTCAGTTGGAGCACTGACGAGATATGGAAACCATGGAGTATATGTTACGTTATTAATTATTCTCATTCTCATTGTTCCTTTTGGCGATGCAAAAAGCAGAGGGATTTGTGAATAGAAACCTCTAATTAAATCTACTTTCCTAAATCGCCTTTGTTTTTTTTTCACCATATTTGGACTTTATTTACTTACAAAAAAATCAAATGTTAACATTTTCTTTTGACTGCGTTTCATTGTAACCGAAAATTCAGCATATTTTTAACTGTCGATTTTGAAAAAAGAAAAACACCTATTTGTAAAGTGATAATAATAAAATTAAAATATCATTTTACAAATAGGTTTTTTTAAAAACACTTTTACACTTAAATTTTTTCATAACCAGACCGGGTCGGTGTTTCCTATTAGATATGCTTAAGGAATAAGTATATCTAATATCATAATAAATCTAATATGGAGAAACAAATCAATAGTCTAATAAGTAGGTACAATACTTTAGAATATTCAACACTCAAAATCGTCATCACAGTTAATTTGTATGATTTCATAACACGTAATAAATCACTTGGTAAATCTGCCACAAATCATTTAACTTGATTTATACTCAAGACGTTACATAATGCACAGGTTACTTACGAGATGATTTATTCATAGGCAGCAGGTTAAGGACCTCCCATCGACTAGGTAAAAGAGTATAGGTAGGTATAGTGGAACAAAATGAAAAAGGTCTCACGTCCTCATTTTTTTTTTTTAATTGTTGATAGGCTCGCGTTTTATCCCTATCTCGCCTGACGACGATTTGGTTGACGATGGAGTATGTTTGCTTAGAAATACTCGTAACCTATTCACGACATCCCCAGGTTGAAGTTATCAGGAAACACGGATATCTCAACTCATTTTATAATTGCACTTATAGGGATTTTTGATGTATTACAATATTAAAAGAAATATGCATAGTGGGGCAGAATCAAAAAGATTAATACATCTCATTCTATTAATGCACTTATAGGAATTGTTAGTGATAAGAGAAAATAAAGGAAGAAACTAACTGGTCAAATACGAGTCGGATTCGCTCAACAAGGAAGGGAAGGGTAATACAATATTAAAATCGAGCAAAAGACGCCGACAAAATAAAGTTTCTTGTATGGGAACCCTCTTTAATTTTCAAAAAATACCCGCGGCCCTTGCGGGCATCAGCCCTGCTGGACTCCTACGGTTTGCTGACATCTCTTTGAGAAAAGCGAGGAATACTACGCGGTGTCTACAACTTGGGCTTGGTCCGGACGACTACCGGACGGCCGGATGGCAAGGTACCCATTTCTTCTTTCATTTGCTAGAATTACTGATTCACTAAAGGAGGCGGTCGTCTACCATTCCTCCTCACTCCAGACACTTTAGTAGTTGTGACTTCACATCTCTATTTGTGCATTTATTTTTCATTACGTGACAGTTTTCACTTTCATCATAATTGAATGGTTCGATCAATCAATTAAATATTTTTAATTGCAACCTACTTGAAAAGATTGACAGGGTACGTAAAATACCTCAATTATTGTTTATTAATTTTCTATAATCCATCTCCCTGCCCATAAAAGCTGTCCAATTATTACATCGTTAAATTGATTAAACAGTTTCCAATACGGGAACGATGCATCGAATTGATAATTATCCACGGGCATGACGTGTTTTAATTTTATATTTTATAAATTTTAATCAATCAGAATCATCGAGTATTTTTATTAACAATCATGGCTGCCATCAGCTTTATTTAAAATGAGTTAGGATTGTGATGGACTGCAATCAGAGGCGTAGCGTGCACTAATTTAGACGTGGGTGAAGGCGCTTCAGTGAGGCCTATTTCTTTTATAAATTCGAATACAAGACAGCGACTGTCGCAACCCAGTATTCGACCACATCTTCGCTTACTAACTGGTGAAATAGTGATCAAACGCGAAACTATAAATTATAAAACAAAACCGCTGTCGTTAAAAAGGGTGCGAGGCCGTGAGTGAGGGCCCATTTCGCCCACGCCTAGCTACGCTACTGACTGCAATAGTTCCATAGATAAAAGTGTGTGAACAAACAACATACCATTTTTTAAACAGAGAGAAATTTTACCACTAACAGTTTTTTTTTTTCTAAAAAAAGAATGAGATTTACTTTTTTATTTGGATAATCATTTTTGGGTAAAATTCTCCTAATTTGGGTGGAAAGGAAGGTAAAAAGAGATCATCAGACTTTTACTGACTAAAAATTCACTTGTGAGCCTTCAGTTACCCTTTGCCAGGACCACGGTTGAACAATCCCGCAGCCTTAGGAATGAAAGATAAGAACTAAATGGATGTATGTATTAAAACGTTTTCAAAGGGACCAAGATGGAAAACTAAAATTAAATTTACCTCATTCTGTGTGCACAAATATTGAATTTAAAAATAAAACATAACACAGGAACTCAAAGGGTGGATGCATTTATATTTCACTTCTACAGACAGTTTCAAAGAAGCTTGAACGTTCATCGTATTCAATTTAAAAAGTATATCAAGGGAGTCCATACTGAAAACACTACATCTCCTCCCTACTTGCAAGTATAAGTTTCAAAGGCAAATGGATGACATAAGCGTCACGTCCAAAGTGTTAAATTAAATTTACGATATGACAGGGAGCTACGCTGTCTATACTCTCGGCCCGAGAGCTGTGGGAATACGCCAAAGTGCAAACATTTTCGTTCGAGACGCCTCACAGTTATACAGTGATGGCAGACGAACGGTGTCAAAGAAAATGTGCCTAGTTTTGTGAGCTGATCTTGGAATCTTGGATAGCAAAGGAAAAGTGTCTGCTTTTGGTGGTACATGATAGAAGTCTTGCTAATGTGTAGTTGTTGTTTATTTATTTATTTACTAGCATTTGCCAGTGGCTTCGCTCACGTACATAAAATGTAGCCTATGTCACTCAGGAATAAAGCAGCTTTCTATAGGTGTAAAAATTTTAGCAACCGGAGCAGTACTTTCAGAGATTACCTCCTACAAACAAAAAAACAAATTTAACCTTTTTATAATATTAGTGTAGGTTGATTACATCTAACACACATTAACATCAAACCATAAATCTATATGACGTAACAATATTCAATAAGCCCAGCGCTGAACAAACGTTCCTGAAACTTTGTCCAACTTTTAGAACCGGATAAGCCTACGCCACCGATAGGTAAACTTTACTGTTAAAACATACTTTAGTAACTGAAAGCTTGCGGGATGAGGTTATTATACATAGTTTCTATATGTAGTTTCTAATATATAACTTTCGGGTTTTGTATGGCTGGTACATAAGGTGAGGGAAATGATTATAGTTTTCGGTCATATCCTGGTTGTCACATTACGTCACGGTTAAGTTGTTATTGTTTTAAATGTGAGCAGTGGTGGCCGGTGTACCTTTTTATTATATTAGTGTAGATTTAGGTCCACCCACAGCATGTATGCACAAAATCTTGCATTTTTTTTAAAATATAAACCAATTACGGGTAAATACAATAATATTTAGAACTTAGACAGTAGATTACCGCTTAAATATTATCATAAAATGGAATAATATATACTCTTAGGTATGTATGTGGTATGTCATTTGTTTTTTTTTAATACACATTAATTAATTATTCTTTAGATAGACATATAAATAATTTATAATTGCTTTAACAAAAAATATACACGGAAGTAGCTAAAAAAAAAACGAAAAAGAAAACTTTAAAATTAAATAAATTGTGTCAAATGTAGATCAATTAGTAAAAAATGTTATACAACAGATAAAAGCTATATTGCAGCACGTATTTTTGTGCTGCACCATATGAGAGTTAACACACACACAAACATAATATTTTGTTAGAAGACTTCATACAAAGTTAAACTTACAAAAGTGGATTAATAAATAAATACCAAACACTAAAAACTAGATTGTCAGAAAAGAAAGACAAAAAAATTATTTGGCGGAAAAGACTTAAACTTAAGATTAACATAATATATCAGATTGCAAACATTTTCTATTAGAAAAGCTTTCCGCAAAACGGTCTAACGCTCAGCATATCAGTGTCTACACGCAAAATGCAACGAGCCATAGCGTCAAATTTTAACAATGTTTTGACCTCTAATCTTGATTGTCATACTAACAATATAAATAAAAATAACAAATAGTAAGAGAAATCAATAAAAAAAACCCTCAAGAGAGAAATCATTTTACTTCCACATAAACAAACAAGCCGT
This sequence comes from Mythimna ferrago, assembly GCA_910589285.2. Lineage (NCBI taxonomy): Eukaryota > Metazoa > Arthropoda > Insecta > Lepidoptera > Noctuidae > Mythimna > Mythimna ferrago. The sequence goes on along the minus strand of OU342680.1, from coordinate 23,883,581 downwards.
GCACTTTCTAACAAACGCCCAACCCGCAAAAGCCAACCACATAATGAGAGAACAAGAAAAGAACCAGACATTGTCTTAGCATTAAAATGCACGGAGCGAGATGAATATATCGCATATAACCACAAAATAGATAAGTACAGAAGTCAACCTACATACAAAGCGTGCTCGAGCAACGCACACATAGACACCGCTCACGGACACGATATCTCGACTCAATCGCCCAGTCGCACTAGTACTCGTACAATTCGGCGAAACGCGCTGACCGTAGCGTGATCGCGCGGTATAAAAAGTGAAGTGCAAACATGAGATTGACTTCTGTGCCTTTCTATTTTGTGATATTACCCACGAGCGTGGCTAAGATTAATCTTTACTTACACAGCAAGGAACATGATACTTTTATTGTTCTCTTGGAGAACAACGCCATTGTTTTATATCCCCCCTCCCCTTCGCCTTTAACAAATGCATTCGCAAACAAGAATAAATCTACGCACGCGACCTTAGGGGGGATATACATACTCTGGCACCGTCTAATATAATAATATGTACATTTTGTGTTGTGTGCTATGTCATACATCTATATATACATATAAAAATCAATGCCAGTTTTCGTTGTAATTTTATAACTCACGAACGGGCTCACCTATCAAAACCAAATGTTTAGGCTTTGTTCGGACTATTTAGTAGATGGTTTATATGAAGTTTGGTAGGGTAGAGTAGGGTAGAGTAGGGTAGAGTAGGGTAGAGTAGGGTAGAGTAGGGTAGAGAAGGGTAGAGTAGGGTATAGTAGGGTGGAGTAGGGAAGAGCGGCAGCGAAGCCGCGTGGGCAAAAGCTAGTTAGTAATATAATGGTGTTGCATTAAAGTTGACAAAAAATAAAGGCCCGTATTGACATCTGTATTTTGACTACCTAGCAGCTGGTCCTGTGTATCCGGTATAGTGTTACTACTGCTGAAATAGCTAAAATATGTACTACTACACCGGACCCCTAATTATTATTTTGTTGTTTCTTTCAGTTTCGTTCCAAGTTGCATTCTAGGGTCTTTTTCAATTGTCAAAATGGGCCTTGTATTTTTACCCGACTTCGAAAAGGAGGAAGTTCTATTTTTTTTTGTAATTTCACCGATATCTCGGTCAATCGGTTCACAAATTTTCAAAATTATTTTTTTAATTGAAAGTTTAGATTTCCAAATTGGTCTTATAGAAATATGGTTATGATCTGATCATAAACTTCGAAGATTTGGAACAAAACTCCTCATGGGATCACAGCAGAACTATCGTAAGAAGTAAAATTTCTTTGTTTATACGTGTAGTCAATGGCTGACTGAAAGTAAAGGGGAGGGGATGTATCGAACTGATCTGATGATGAAGCCGGAAGGTAAATTATATAATCTAACTGTGTTTGGGATTATTAGAATCGTTATGAGATGCACTCTGGCTATATAGTACTTAAGTTTGACTCAGGGGTACTTTTTAGTGGTAGTACCATAACTAAAAAGTGAAAACTAAAAAACTTTATACAAAAAAAAAAATCGACGGAAGTCGGTGTTTCTAAATAGTTTTGTCTCTCCGTCTCTCTTCTAAAAAAGGAGGAGCTTCTCAATTCGGATGTTTGTATTTTTTTTTTAATGTATGTTCGCGTATAACTTCGTTACCAACCGATTTGAAAAATTCTTTTTTTGTTGGAAAGGATATACTTTCCAAATGGTCCCATAGTCACCAAGTCGGGATCTGATGATGGAATCTTGGCGAAATCGAGGGAACTCCTCAAATATTACAGGCAACTATATATTCATTTTGATATTTTCATCAAGGACTTAAGCATTTACAGTCAAAAAGTGACATTGGTGAAGAAGATCAGAAATGGCCAACGGAACTTCATACTCAAACAGATTTCACAATAAACATAGTTATGCGACTATGATAATACAAAGAAATGAATAGTTCTGAATAGTTATGTTGAAAATGGTATCATCCAAGTGACTTGATGATGATGATGGAGCCGGAAGATAGGCACCGGAACTCCGTAACAAATCAATGTATCCTACCCGTGTTTGGGCTTATTAGAAATGTCATGAGATTCCCTTTGGCTATAAGGTACTATCGAACTGATCTGATGATGAAGCCAGAAGGTGAAAGGTAGACACGGGAACTTCCTAATAAAATGATGTATTCTAGCAGGGTTTGAGTTAATTGGAATTGTCACGAGAAAAAGGTACTCTGACTGTAAGTGTAACTGCAACCAGTCTAACTTGCAACTAAAAATTGTGAAATAAAAAACTTTTTATAAAAAAAAATAACCGACTTCACTAAAAAAATACTAAAACGATCAAAATAATTTTAATTTCGGAAGTCGGTGTTAAATAAGGACAGGGTGTTTTTTGTTATTGTTTGTTCCTTATTTAACACCGACTTCCGAAATTAAAATTATTTTGATCGTTTTAGTGTTTTTTTAGTGAATTCGGTTATTTTTTTTTTTATAAAGTTTTTTTTTGACATTGAATTCGGTTTTTTAAGAGTTAACCTATTTTTTTCTTTGATTTCTTATAATATATGATTCGATTTTAGTAGTTTATCTTTTTGTGGAGCCAATACACTACATCATCTTCCTGCCGCAGTCCCATTTTGTTCGGGGCAGATTCTACACGTTTTATTCTTCCATTCTATCCTGTGAACCGTTATGCTATTACTGACTAACTTACTGAAAATCTATCCATCTTTTATTTGGCTGGCTTTCCCTTTTCATCCATCCACGTGTGTAATCACAATTGTTTTAGTAACATGCGTTTCATTCCTTCTCTTCACATGACCATACCAAGGTAAACAATTTCCTTTTAACTTTTCAGTTACTGTCACCTCTTTCAAACTTTTTCTAATCTGTGTGTATTAGAGGAAATATTACCGAATATCTTTACTTTTTACCAGAAGGTTTTATGTAAATTACAGGCTTTAACATTGCAATGAATTAGTCACTAATTTAAGTTTTCTATAATATAATATAATATAATATTCCACAACTATCACACAACGCTGTCTAGTCCCAAGCTAAGCAGAGCTTGTGTTATGGGTACTAGACAACTGATAAACATACTTATATATTTCTAAATACATACATATTATAGATAAATTACACCCAGACACAGAAAAAATGATTATGCTCATCACACAAACATTTGTTCTCGGTCGGAATCGAACCCACGACCTCTACGGAGCCTCAAGGGGCTTCCGTATGAGGCGCACCGCAACCGGAGCCCGAATCCTGGAGGTCCCAGGTGCGAACAGTGGACAAGCCGCTGACGCCCTGGCCGAAAGGATTATGGCGTCCTTAGATGTCGAGGAGGCCCGAGTGTCCAGACCCACCAAGTGCATCGACACGCGCATTATGGGTCTGGACGACTCCGTTAGGGTGGAGGAAGTGGTGGCCGCCATCGTCAGGGCGGGAGGGTGCACGACCGATCAGTTCCGGGCGGGCACCATCCGCGCTGACAGCACGGGCATGCGAGCCGTTACGGTGAGCTGCCCCGTGTCGGCGGCCAAGGCCATCACGACCGAGGGCCGAAGGCTATTGGTAGGTTGGGTTTCAGCCCAAGTCAAGATGCTGGAACCCAAACCTCTGCGGTGCTACCGCTGTCACGTGGGGCACCACGTGGGGGCCTATTGCGCCGCAGAGGACCGCAGTGACCGCTGCCACCAGTGCGGACAGCCCGGGCACAAGGCCGTTGAATGCCGTGCAAAGCCGCACTGCTACGCATGTGCGGCTGCAGGCAAGCCGGCCGACCAACGGGCTGGGGGCAGGTCCTGCGACCCCCCCGCCAAGGCCAAGGGCAAAGTCAGGCCCATCCACCCTGACACCCTCACCGCAGCAGCCACCGTCTTGGCTGCCGCCGCTGTCGCCGCCGCTCCCGCCGTGGCGGTGCCCTCACAGGGGGCTCGGGAGGAGACTGTAATGGAATGTCAATGAGGACACCATTACGTCTCCTCCAGGCGAACATCAACCACTGCGCCTCCGCTCAGGATCTGTTGCTCCAGAGCATGGCGCAGTGGTCGATCAATGTCGCCATCGTCTCCGAGCCGTACTACGTCCATCCCCGATGGGTTCAGGACCTAGACGGCTCGGTGACGCTAATTTCGTCGGCCGCCGCCGGTACCCCGCCCCTCGAGGCTGTTGCGAGGGAACGGGGTTGAGTGGCAGCACGGGTCGGGGACATTGCAGTGGTAGGCGTCTACCTGTCCCCGACCAGATCTCCCGACGAACTCCATGTATCCCTTATGGAGCTAAGTGCCTTCGTCGCTGGGTTTGGTACCCTCCCCGTGGTCGTTTGCGGGGACTTCAACGCCTGGAACACGGCTTGGAGTTCCCGGCGCACGAACCCACGGGGTCGGATGGTGGAGGACTGGGCCTTGGAGCTGGGCCTGGTCGTCCTAAACCGGGGTTCTGTCCCCACGTTGGCGCGGAGGCGGGGTGAATCAGTGGTGGACCTTTCGTTCGCCAGCCCCGCTCTGTCGCCGCGTGTCGTCGACTGGCGCGTTATGGAGGAGGTGGAGACGTACTCCGACCACCGGTACATCCGGTTGGACGTCTCCGCCGAAACCTCGGCCGCGCCGGTCCGACAGAGCCCTTGCGGTCAGCGGTGGGCGCTTAAGCAGATGGACCGGGAGCTCCTCCTGGAAGCCGCGACGGTACAGGCCTGGGTGCAAGCACCGGACAGGCCTGTCGACATCGACGTCGAGGCGGAGTGGTTCCGGGAGGCTCTGTCGCAAATTTGCGATGCGACAATGCCCCGAGTCCGTCCAGGACGTGCTAAGCGCCAGGTGTACTGGTGGTCGCCGGAGATCGCTGCACTGCGCAACACGTGCAATCACGCGCGACGCCGGTACGCCAGATACTGCAGGCGCCGCATCCGCCCGCCGGATGCGGAGGCCAGAGAGGCGGAGCTGTACGAGGGTTACAGAGAGGCAAAACACACCCTCCGAGCGGAGATTAAGCGGGCCAAACTCGAGGCCCACGACGTGTGGCTGGGGTCTCTGAACGCGGACCCGTGGGGGCGCTCGTACAAATTGGTATGGGAGAAACTGCGCCCCTGGGCTCCCCCGTTGACTCAGAGTCTCCGGCCCCAACTCGTGGAGGGTGTGGTAAGCGCTCTGTTCCCTGCGCGAGGGGAACACTCCCCCCCGCCCATGGCTCCGCCTCCGCCAGCGGTGTCTGATGCGGACCGCAATAGCGACGACGACGACAATGCTCCAGAGGTGACTGAGGTAGAGATGAGAGTGGCGGTGCAAAGGCTGGGTGCCAAGAACGCCGCCCCAGGACCCGATGGCTTGCCTGGGAAAGCCTGGGTCCTGGCCATGGAGGCTCTCGGGCCTCGACTAAGAGGGCTCTTCAGCGCATGCTTGGAGAGGGGCCAGTTCCCACATCGCTGGAAGACGGGGAAACTGGTCCTCATCGCGAAGCCAGGGCGCCCTGCGGACTCTCCGTCCGCGTACCGGCCCATTGTGCTGCTCGACTAGGTGGGCAAGCTCTTTGAAAGAGTGATTGCGAGCCGCCTCGTCGCGCGCCTTTCACGGGTGGGGCCGGACCTTTCGGACGGACAGTTCGGCTTTCGCAGGATGCGCTCGACGGTGGACGCCATCATGCGTGTGCGAGCCCTCACGACGGGGGCTGCGGTGTCCCAGGGTAGATGTGTCGTGGCAGTGTCCTTGGACATTGCCAACGCTTTCAATTCCCTGTCCTGGAGTACGATCCGGAGGGCACTCCGGTACCACCGGGTGCCCGAATACCTCTGTCGAGTAGTCGAGGCCTACCTGTCGGACAGGTATATTGTCTACCCCGGTCACCAGGGAGACTGGAAACGTCGGGAGATGTCGTGCGGTGTTCCGCAGGGGTCGGTACTAGGGCCACCCTTGTGAAACATCGGGTACGATTACGTGCTGCGGGGCGACCTCCCTGACGGGGTCAGCGTGGTCTGCTACGCAGACGACACGCTGGTTCTAGCGCAGGGAGAGTCGTACCAGGCGGCGGTCGCTCTAGCGACACACGGGGTTGCGATGGTCGTTGATAGGATCCAGGAGTTGGGACTCAAGGTGGCTCTTCACAAATCCGAGGCGATGTGTTTTTACAGTCGCCGCTCTCGGAACGCGCCGCCATTGAGTTCCCAACTAACGGTAGGAGGAGTTCACATCGGTGTCGGGTCGACGATGAAGTACCTGGGACTCGTCCTCGACAGCCGGTGGAATTTCGTGGAGCATTTCCGACGTCTGGCTCCCAAACTCAACCGGACTGGGGCCGCTCTCAAGCGGCTCCTGCCCAACCTTGGGGGTCCAGACGCCTCCTGCCGGAGGCTCTACGTGAGGATCGTTCGGTCCATGGCCCTCTACGGGGCGCCGGTGTGGGCGCCGTCGCTGAAAAAGCGACCGGCGGCCATTCTGAACGCCTGCCAGAGGGTCATGGCAATTCGGATGGTGCGGTTTCCTGCGAAGCGGCGAGCCTTCTGGCTGGCCTACCACCGTGGGATCTGGAGGCAACAGTCCTTGCACACATGCACGACATGCGCGTGGAGATGCAACGCCGGGGTGAAAGTCCTCTGCCGCGACAGGTCACGGCATGGCGGACAGAGCTCCGGCGGGATCTCATGGTGGAATGGCGTCAGCGACTATCGCAACCCCGTCATGGGCACGCCACAATTATGGCGATAAGTCCCCTCTTTGAGGCGTGGCTGGAAAGACCTCACGGCGTCCTTACCTTCCGCATGACACAGGTCCTCACCGGAAATGGCAAGTTCGGGAGGTTCCTGTTCCGAATTAAAGCGGAAGTGACGCCCGGGTGTCGCCACTGTGCGGAACGCCCGGAGGACACGGTGGAGCACACAATCGCGGTGTGCCCTGCTTGGGCGGAGCATCGCCGTGCCCTCGTGGGGGTGATCGGCGGCGGAGACCTCTCGCGCCGGGCCTTGGTCGAGGCCATGGTCCGGAGCGAGGAGGAGTGGCAGGCGGTCGCCGACTTCTGCGAAGCAGTAATGCTCGCAAAGGAGGAGGCCGACCGCATCAGGCAACGGCGCTCTCGCTGCCGCCGGGATTCCGATCCCGATTTCCAGCCACCGTAGGCGCGGGCTTGCGGACAGAGAGCAATGGGTAGCTCGCTGTCCGGCCGTCCGGTAACCGTCCGGACCAAGCCCAAGTCGTCAACGGCGCGCGCTGTTCCCGCACGCCTCAAGGAGTTGTCAGCAACAGCAGGGGCCCAGCTGGGTCGAAGCCTACTGGGGCCAGGGTAATCCGAAAGGGTGCTCGAGCCCCGGTATGAAGGCTTGAAGGAACGGGATGGGTTTTTTAGTCAGTAAGAGACACTATCTCCCGCTCCGCCCAAGAGCGGGGGTTGTCATAAGATGATTTTTCCCACCGAAAAAAAAAAAAAAACCCACGACCTCCGGCATAGCAGTCAGGGCCACTAACCACTAGACCAATAGGCCAGTCGATATCTATGCAATATAAATTGAACTTTTATTTCATACAATATTATACAAATTATTGATAATCTGCACATCATCATAAAATTAGCATAATATATGATCTTGAATTTTAATTCAATTTATTATGCTTTATATAAATGTCGTTGAGCTCCTTAGTAGTCCTGAGTTGAGCATTGCGAATACTGACAAATGTTGATACTGACTGCACAGGTCCACTCAAATCTGTATGGATCTTTCTTCAAAAGACCATCTCAGGCAAATCTGCATAGTTCTCATGTGATTTGACCATTACTTATTTACTGTATGGACTTTAAAAGAGACTTTGACCCCTGAGTTTGTGTTAAGAGCGGGGGATGTCATTAGATGATTTTCCCACCGCGAAAACAAAACCCCTAAGTTTGTATCGGCGTTTCTTCTTAGGGTAGTCAGCTAGAAAACACCAGCCTCATCTAGTTTAAACTGACGAAAAAAAAATTGACGTGTAAAGTGTTTTTTAAAACCTATTTGCAAAATATAATTTATTTTATCAAAATATAAAAGAATCAACATTACACAAAGGAAGCGTCAAATGTCAATAAATAACCCGCCCCTGATCGTTCCCGGTGCAAAGGTGCCCATAACACTCGCCGCATTACCTCGCTGAATAGCGATGGCCATTCTTTGCACCAAGAACGACCTGGACCGGGAGTCACCCGTTGCCTCACCGAGCCTACGGCCCAAATCCCGCACAAAAGATCTCGCCTCCGTACTCCAACTGCCCAGAGTCTCCACAGTAACCGGCACAAAATGGTAAAGCTGCTCCAAGGTAGCGTACTTCAGCCTTTTTTTAGAGCAGGCGTCTTCAGCGGCGGCAGAAGCAGTGTGCATGGTGCGACTCAGGTGACTGGCGGCGACAGTGCTGACGCAAGTTGCGTCCCAGATCAGGCACTTCCCGTTCTTCCATGGTACCAGAGTCAGCCCATCCGGCCTCTTACCATCAGACCTGCTAAGACCTGAAGGCTCAAGCACGCAGGAGATGTTTGCCGAAATAAGGGCTCTACGGACTATGTCGTTCAGGGCATGGTGACGTGGGAACCTCCCTGCAAAATAAATATAATTTATCAATGTTAGAAGATATTCGTTAAAATACAAAAATCTATACGTTATTTGCATTCATTTATTATATATTACCGCACTGGGCCCGCGTGGTGAATTACGACCCATTCCCTCTCCAAGAGAGGAGGCCTGAGTCCCAGTAGTGATTACCTATATATTATAATGTATCTCTCCTTTATTTTTCTTATATACATATTTTTGATATTTTTAAATATTTCTTACAACAAATATATATAAAAAAACATGTATTATTATTATTATTAATAGAAAAGTTTTGTATTTTGTTCGCATAGAATAAATTCAAAAACTGCTGAGCCGATTAATAAAATCTTTTACCAGGAAAAATATACATTATTCAATGAATAAAAAAGTCTATATATTTTTCCAACTTTTTGGGGGGCGAAGCCGCTGGTACAAACTATTGTCCTAATAAAATAATATTAAAAATACAAGTACTTATACTTTACATACCCACGTGTTGTTCTGGAATTTCGGTGTCAGGTGCCGCTGTCACCTATATGGCATTTTTCGCGAGTTGTATGAGCACCTGGCAAAGATTTCATGAAAATTCCTCATGTTTTGTACCGCGTACATCGAAGGACTGGAACAATTTGCCCACTGCGGTCTTCCCATCCAATTATAATTTGGGTGTCTTCAAGGCTAGCGTGAATAGCCACCAACTATTGTGTAAGTAAGCAGTGATTGCTTATCATCAGGTGGAATGGCAGTCAAGCACTAGTTTAGATCAGATTTAAAAAAAAAAACTTTTTATAAAAAAAATATAACCGACTTCACTAAAAAAACACCAAAACGATCAAAATAATTTTAATTTCGGAAGTCGGTGTTTTTCGTTATTGTTTGTTCCTTATTTAACACCGACTTCCGAAATTAAAATTATTTTGATCGTTTTGGTGTTTTTTTAGTGAAGTCGGTTATATTTTTTTTATAAAAAGTTTTTTATTTCATACTTTTTAGTTGCAACACACTTACAGCCAGAGTACTTTTTTCTCATGTCAATTCCAATTAACTCAAACCCTGCTAGAATACATCATTTTCATATGAAGTTCCCGTGTCTACCTTCCACCTTCCGGCTCCATCATCAGATCACTTCGATAGTACCTTATAGCCAAAGTGCATCTCATGACATTTCTAATAAGCCCAAACCCGGGTTGGATACATTGATTAATTACGGAGTTCCGGTGCCTAGCTTCCAGCTCCATCACTATCATCAGGTTACTTCGATGATACCATTTTCAACATAACTATTCAGAACTATTCATTTATTTGTATTGTCATAGTCGCCTAACTATGTTCATTGTGATATTTGTTTGAGTATGAAGTTCCGTTGGCAATTGCTGGTCTTCTTAACCAGTTCCACCTCATCAAATGTCACTTTTTGACTGTAAATGCTTAATTCCTTGATGAAAATATCAAAATGACTATATAGTTGCCTATAATATTTGAGGAGTTCCCTCGATTTAGCCAAGATTCCATCATCAGATCCCGACTTGGTGACTATGGGACCATTTGGGAAGTATACCCTTTCCAACAAAAAAAGAATTTTTCAAATCGGTTGGTAAGCGACGAAGTTATGCCCGAACATACATAAAAAAAATAAATAAAAAAAATACAAACATCCGAATTGAGAACCTCCTCCTTTTTTAGAAGTCGGTTAAAAATAGAGGTATAACAAATGAGTTAATTTACGGTAAAATAATTTTGATATTTAATATTTGTCAATTAGCGCTGGTATGTTATTATATGAATAAAAACTTTAACTAGGTGTTGAGTTCTTTCTGTATCTTACTTAGATATAAAAATCAATTGCTGTTCGTCAAGTCAAAATTGGTCAAATCATTTTAAGTTTCATTAGGACTACGCCTACTGGAGCGAGGGTTAGTTTTGAAAGACAGCTCGAGCCTGGTATGAAGGCTAGAAGGAACGGCCACCCCGTTCCGTTTCTTCGTCCGTTTTTTAGTCAGTAAAAGTCTGACACTATCCCTCGCTCCGCCCAAGAGCAGGGGTTGTCGTTAGATGTTTTTTTCCCACCATAAAAAAGTGGAACTACGCTATTTGAACAATTTAAAACATGATCTCTTAGTTAGTAGTTCTCTTTAACATAGGGATGGTATAAAAGAAACAAAAAGAAAAGAAACAGTTGAAAAAATTTAAATTGATTGAGAGATGACAAGTAATTTTAAATGGGAGAAGTCATGGGCTAGTACTCTATACGAAAATAATGATGATCCATTTGGTAATAACACCAAAGCAGTTTTTTTGTTTTGCCAGCTTTAGATTGACGAGTTTTTCCCAAAAATGTTCACCTATTAGTGACTATGGCCTGATTCACGTAAAATGAAACAAGCCAAATATCGTTGAAGTTTTACAGTCGTTCGATCGAAGTCCTATCCAAAAGCGGTACTCACGTGTTCCTTAATCGGGATTGGATAGAACGACAACTCAACTGGCTCGAAACTAAACGATCTATCGACGACTTATTTCCAGTTACATTAATAAGTATTCTACCAGGATAATGAAATACAGTTTTTTTTTTAATCGACTCTTTGACTAAACGACTTTAAAATCAGTGTTGTTCAAACTCGATTGATGGACGTAAATATGAAAATGGTCTAAACGACTAAATCGCTACGATATCGTTACGGTTTTAATTACGTGAATCGGGCTACTGTTGATCTAGTGTTCAGTGGCCCTGACTGCTATACCGCAGTTCATGGGTTTGATTGCCATCCAAAGCATGTTTGTATGATGAGGACAAAATTTTTTTCTGTCTATACTATATGGTACACTTCTATATTTCAAAATACACACATATTTGAAACAAATTATATTTTTTCTAAAATATGTATGTGTTTTGAAATACACAAGTATGTTTATTAGTTGTCCAGTACTCATACTACAAGCTCTGTTTAATTTGCGTTGTGTGAAAGTTGTGGAATTTTACGTTAATAATATTATTACTATTTACTTAAAAAAACCGGCCAAGTGCGAGTCGGACTCGCCCATGAAGGGTTCCGTAGCAGCAAGTAACATAATATAAAAGTTCTTGTAATGTGTTGTAATTTTGATCGATGTTTTAATAATAGTGTATTTTTTTCGATTTATGACGCATTAAAAAAAACTACTTACTAGATTTCGTTCGTCGTTCGTAGTAATGTACATCATATATTTTTTTTAGTTTTATCATTCTCTTATTTTAGAAGTTAGAGGGGGGGGGGACACACATTTTACTACTTTGGAAGTGTCTCTCGCGCAAACTATTCAGTTTAGAAAAAAATGATACTAGAAACCTCAGTATCATTTTTGAAGACCTATCCATAGATACCCCACACGTATGGGTTTGATGAAAAAAAATTTTTTGAGTTTCAGTTCTAAGTATGGGGACCCCCAAAATTTATTGCTTTTTTTCTATTTTTGTGTGAAAATCTTAATGCGGTTCACAGAATACATCTACTTACAAAGTTTCAACAGTATAGCTCTTATAGTTTCGGAAAAAAGTGGCTGTGACATACGGACGGACAGACAGACAGACAGACAGACAGACAGACATGACGAATCTATAAGGGTTCCGTTTTTTGCCATTTGGCTACGGAACCCTAAAAATGAGAGCAGTGGTGGCCGAGTGGTTACGGCCCCGACTTACGAGTTTTACGTCACGGGTTCGAACCCAGCCAGGCGCATTACTTTGTGTAATTTATTCATCACCACTGCTTTCAAAACGGTGAAGGAAAACATCGTGAGGAAACCGACATGTCCCAGAACCAAAAATTCGAAAACATGTTACATTCACCAACACGCACTGGGCCCGCGTGGTGGATCACGGCCCATTCCCTCTCCTAGAGAGGAGGCTTAAATCCCAATAGTGGGAACATTATAAGACCGACTATGCTGTATGACCGTGACTTACAACTCTTAAGTTGGGGCCGTTACCACTCTCATTTATATACATAGATAGTATTCCATCACCAAATTGCAAGTACAAGTACACACATATTCCATTCTCTGGCTCAAAAAGTAATTGCAGCTTCATATAAAATTGGCTTCCTTAAAAAAGAAAGTACATACTTGGTTCCGTACCTTTTTTTCAGAATGCACGTGCATAATTTGTCTAAATGAGCTTCGCCGGAGGTGGGTGCCCGCTTTTATTCCGCTCTACTGATATTAAAAGTTGGTCAAATGTGCATCTCTATTGTGCCTTGGTTCTCATTGTTTCTATTCTAGCCTAAGCGGAATATAGTGTTTCTATGCAACCAGTAATTTATTGTGGGCGGAAAGGCTTGATTGTTTGCTGCTAATTTGTTTGAGACCGGGTTTCGTATAGATATTTTTTCAAAACAGGTACTAAGAGGTGACAATTTAGGAATTTATTTTAAAACAGTTTTCTAAAGATACTGGAATATCATATAATGATATTTTAGTAGCGAAAACGATTCATGAATGTAACGGATTTATCTCAATCTGCAGATTTTAAAATTTGTTGTATGTGATAAATATGTAATTTTACTAAATATTTCAAGAATTTATCCAATCTAATAATCAATATAAATAATTAAATTCATAAGAGTCGAAAATGTCCTGAATTTTTTTGAGAAAAGATTGGTACATAGTGTTTTTTGCTCCACTTGGCGTCAGATTACTTTTCCATGTTCTGACAAATAATTTTGACGATAGAAAATAATATATTTTATTGATTAATTTTCCTCTACTGAACCCTAAATTCCTAACAGGCCTACGTCTAAAGCCTGATAAATGAGAGCAGTCGTTAGCCCATTAATCTGAGTGCTACAGACGTCAACGACTTACCTCATCCAGTGCCTACGTCTAATTACCTAGACCTTTTATATCTAGTCGGGATATCTGAGATTAGACTGTAATCACTGTCGTAACTCACTTAAGATTTTTTTTTTTGGCAAGTTTAATATGTCATGCTATACTATTAGTACTTATATCTATTTTTGTATTCGTCTTCTCTCTCTCGTTCATTGCACCTACCACTATTTTTTTTTCTCCATCACCCAAAGGTTGACAGGCAGAAAACGCCTAAGGCATTAAGTCCGCCTCTGTACTTTTGTGTGCATAAAGCATTGAATAAATAAATACATAATTTAACAACCATCTGTTCGACGCGCAATATACCCTACCCACTGCCATTTAAGTTTGGCGATTCTTTGTACAGTGTCGGTAATTTTTTATCTTCTGCGGTTATCTTCTTTCCCGATTCGATCGCGTAAGGAAATTTTGCCTATTGGGTGACTATAAGCGTTCAAATACCATTGTGAGTGGCCTATCGTTCGTTAGACTTTCGTCTTGATTTACTGTGGTATGGGGCCGAAAGTTTCTGGAGTGGCGACCACGTATTAGCACGACGTATTAGTAGGCCTTCCAGAAGGTGGTAGCAAATTGTGAGGGTCGCAGAAATCTAATGAATGCAAAACGCATATGATAGGAGCGGTCTTGGTGGTGACACTTGGGGGAGGTTTATTTGTGTTCATCGCACAGTCATTTGTGTTGAGGGCTGTGGGTGCAGTTTGATTTCCGCTGCCCAAGACTGGTGATGAGTCGATCCCCGAGGATCTCGTCCCATATTGGAGAGTGGCGCCCCGCCATCAGATTGATAGGCCGACGAATATCTCCTAATCCATCGACCCTGGACCTTTTTAAGAGGGTAGGAGCTGGGCCACCACAGCTCCAACAAAACAGCACTTATAATAAAACATTATCATTCAACCTAACTATAATTTCAATACCACTACGCTTTCAAAATTGTTGAGCCAACCGCTTCAAAATTCAATACCAACTTCAACAATTTCAACATAACTATAGTACCATCTTTCACGAAGTTCGGATGTCTTGCGGCGGTCATCCCGAGTGTCGTCAAGGGGGCTATAATTCAGTTACGGTCCACCAGGGAGCAATGTACAGCAATGTACGAAAATGTACGGGACCTCTGACTGTGTGAACAAGTTTACACGGAGCAATTAAAAGTATTATAAAAGGTCTGCGAATTATTAGATGTCCTGTTTTATTGTCTACATGACCTTTGTTGAGGTCGTTTTTATTGTGGGATGGGTCTTGAGGGATAGGAGGCCATTGTGGTTGTTAGAGTATATTATATCACTGCGTAAAATTGTAAATACGGTTTGATTATAATCTACCTCGCGAGATTACAAACTGTCGAAAGATTGTGAACCGTAACATACTGCTTACAATTTAACGTATTATTTTTCGGTAGATTATTTATCTATACTCGTATTATTTCGCATGTTAAATGGTCAACTCTCTGAAAGCCGTTAGAGTATAAATTAATATTTGTAAATAAGACCGACTTACGGGTCTTGTGATTACAACAGTAGATTGATTTGTGCCTGGTCAAACCTAAATTCCCTTCAATTATATAAGTCCTATTTTTTAATATGAGAAATTATCAAATGACATTTCCGATTCTGGATGAAGTGAAAGGGTCTCTGTCTTTTACAGAAAATGTAATAAAAACTACAAATTTATTATTTTACAGGAAAAAAAAACGTTAAATTTCTATAGTCTTTAACATTTTAATGAAAAAGTCAAATCGAAATAAATAAAAAAAATGTTAGGAAACGTAAACATAACTGTTTTTAATGGAAATGTTACAAACCATAGTTTAATTGAAATAATAATAATGGACCTTGCTCCTGACACTGACATAGACTACTATTTTTAAATGTATTTTCTTTTTTATATTTAAAAACGTACCTAAACTATAAGACAAATAAAAATAATAATAATAAATTCATTTATTTCAGGATTGGAATTCTTCTTCTTCTTCCTGCCCTTGTCCCATTTTATTTGGGGTCGGTGCAACATGTTTTTTTCTTCCATTCTGTCCTGTCACTCGTCACGCTATCACTAACTACCTTTTCTTTCATATCACTTCTCACACAATCCATACATCTTTTCTTTGGCCTCCCTCTCCCTCTCCATCCATCCACATGTAAATTCATAACTCTTTTAGCAACATGCTTTTCATCTCTCCTCTTTACATGACCATACCAAGACAAACGATTTCCTTTCAACCTTTCAGTCACTGGCGCCACTTTCAAACTTCCCCTAATATACTCATTTCTCACTTTATCCATTCTCGTCACACCACACATCCATCTTAACATTCTCATCTCCGCTACATGCAATCTTTTTTCATCCGTCTTTTTCACAGCCCAACATTCTGATCCATACAGTATGACAGGCCTTATCACGGACTTGTAGATTTTACCCTTCAACTTGAGGGGCATCCGTGGGTCACAAGTTGTTCCCGTGACCTGTCGCCATTTCATCCATCCTGCGTTGATCCGATGTGTTACGTCCCGGTCTACCTCACCATCCCCTTGGACGAGCGACCCGAGGTACCGAAAGTCGGAACAGATCGGTATGGGCGTTCCGGCGAGAGCTAAGGGCACTGGATTGGAGAGACCGCCGAAATCGCAGAACAAGTACTCCGTTTTGGTTCTACTCAATTTCAGGCCAACACTCTCCAATCTGTGCCACCACACCTCCAATCTGTTCTGGACCTCTAGGCCACTCTCGGCAACCAGCACAATGTCATCGGCAAACAACATACACCAGGGAGCCTCTTCCTGAATGTCCGACGTCAGAGCGTCCATTATCATCAGGAAGAGGTAAGGGCTGAGGGTCGACCCTTGGTGTAAGCCGACAGCCACATTGAAGCTTCCAGTAGTGCCCACTGAAGAACGGACTTGGGTACTGCATCGACTGTACATCGCTCGGATCAACTGCACATACTTCCCAGGCACATCTTTCTCCTTAAGGGCCCACCACAGAACCTCACGAGGTACCCGGTCATATGCCTTTTCGAGGTCAATGAATACCATGTGCAAGTTTTTATGCGCACCTCTGTATTTCTCGCACAGCTGGCGTATAGCAAAAATGGCATCCGTTGTACCCCGACCAGGCATAAAACCGAATTGGTTCTGTGAAATTTCACTCTCTTCTCTCAGTCGCCTTTCAATAACTTTCTCCCAGGCTTTCATAGTATGTGACATTAGCTTTATTCCTCTATAATTGTTGCACTCAAGCACATCACCTTTGTTCTTAAAAATGGGCACCAAAGAACTGCTGCACCACTCATCAGGTATGGCTTCTTCCTGCAACACAACTTATTGAAGAATAAAGCTAACCACGTCCATCCATCCACTCGCAATAACTTCCACACTTCAACTGGTATTCCATCTGGACCAATGGCTTTACCATTCTTCATTCCATTTACTGCTATCCTAACTTCATCCATACTAACTATTCTCACTAACTCCACATTCACTGGTTTATTCTCTAACACACTACTCCAATTATTTTCCTCATTCATCAGTCTTTCAAAATAGTCCTTCCACCTCTTTTTGATTTTCTCATCATCCGATATAACCATTCCAGTTTCATCTTTTATACATCTTACCTGGCAAACGTCTCTCGTCATTGGAATACGCATAGTTAATGTCATGCATGTCAGAAGTACTATGAGAGGGATTGATGTACATGTTGTATATACTTTTACTTACTTATAGTATTTGTTTTCTTGTTTTTTTTTTTGCTTAGTTACTCTAATTGTTTTCCGACCGTTATAATTAATTAAAATAAATAAATAAATAATAAATTAAATATGTAAGACTAAATTACAAACATTGCTTTTCATTTGCAATTTGAGGACATAGAAAAAAAATTAGAAAGTAGTATTTTTTGTGCCAGAGTCCCTACTCAAACACTCGCACCTGTAAATTTTTGATACAGTGTAAAATATGAGAGAAGAATCTTAGGTAACAGCAGCTGGGTCGTATTTTGTACCGGCCAGTGTATACTGTCCTACTCGGTATCTTACGAGAAATCGATAGCCACTTCCGGACTATGACTTAATGTCTCCATAATGTATTGAAAAACTTTTACCGTGACGCTTCCGATATTTTTCTCTGAGGTTTTTTAGGTACGAAACTTTGTAAGAAAGATTGTCTTTTGCTGGGTTCTTGTCTTGGCCTTTTTTTCTCTATAAAAACACTACATGTAGTTACTGATAATTTATAATCAGTAAAAAGTAATAGGCCTGTTGGACTAGTGGTTAGTGGCCTTGACTGCTATGCCGGAGGGTTCGATTCCTACCCAGGACAACTGTTTATGTGGTAAGTACGATCATTTGTTATGTGTCTGGATGTAATTTATCTTAATTCATCTACAATATGTTAGAAATATAATTATATTTATGAATGTTTATCAGTTGCCTAGTATTCATAACACAAGCTCTGCTTAGCTTGAGACTAGACAGTGTTGTGTGATAGTTGTGGAATTATTATTATTACTATTAATTACATTTAGCGTTTTCGTATTGAATATAACAAACCAAGAATAAAGATAAAAGAAGAATTTTAAAAGAATTCAAGGAAGGAAATCGTCTAATGACTTCTCAGACGTCGGGCAGAGCGGGAGGGCGTGTCAAACTTTCATTGGCTAAAACTCACTCCTATGTACAGTAAGGCCGCAAAAGTCCATAGGAACGCTAAAGATTACATTGCTACGAACCGAGCGAGCGCGGTACTTCCGTGCGTATGTGTGCGCATGTATGAGTATCCACATTCCACAGATAACACACACTAAGGAACTGTCGTCGCACTGAGCTTAAAAACATTATTATTTTTCTGTTCTTACCATAGCATTGATTCGCGCAAATACGTCATGTGCTGGTAGCCGTGTGAACTAAGTGTTGGATTCGCAAATCATGTAACCCGAGTTCAAATCATGGTCGGTCCGTTGCAGTTATTTCTTACTTTGAAAATTCCCAATCTATATTGATATAGTTGTTTTTTTATATTTCTATGAAAAATACTATTGCATTTTTTGCACTAAATAGTTGCAAATTACGAATGTGATCTATTAACCACAAGAAGAATCACATTCGTAATTTGCAATTATTTAGTTGTTACATCTTTTCGATGTTATAAGGTGGAAATAAAAAGACGTGTTTAATAAAAATGTTTATTCTTTATATTTACAAATTAAACATTTATGAGAATTGTGACGTCGAATTGTTACCTAGACAAAAAGTTATCTTGTAACCGTTATCTATGTTACGCCTAAGATTGTTTGTTGGAAGTATACCCACTTAGACCATTCATAATATGAATAACGTAACAATGAACGGATATTCAAATTTTAATAAAATAAAATATAGGTAATTGTTTATATCCAGTTATTTATTGAAAAGTGATATATGATTTGGACTTTGTAAACATTTTATTTTTGTGTAACGTCACAATGAATGTATTGAGGTCATAGCTTAATTGTTCATTTTCTTGACGAAAAGAAGATTGAAACCAAACCTCAATTTCTGTTAAAAGAACTTTAGTTCTCACAAGATAATCGTCAATTAGATGAGAAAAATAAATTGAATTATAGTATTATGTTAAAACAGTGCGGGTAGAAGAATAAAAAACGAAATAGACTCATGATTATTGTCAACAAAATTGATAGCGAGTTCACTGCATTCTTAAGGTGAGGCGATGGCACAAGTTAAAAGATATAGCTGTTTTAAACGAAAGTAAACACAATATAATACAGTGTTTGTTAACGAATAATCACAGATATGTTAAAATAAAATGGTAGGCCATTTAGTTTAGTTAACATTAAATATTTAGTGCGAAACGTAATCGTTCTTGTTTGTGCCTCTCTGTCAAGTACGGCTTTTTAGCAGGTTTTCTGTGATGCACGCCTTCAGCGTGAAGTGCACGGCGAACAGTATCCATCGAGGTGTCATATAATTCCGCAAAATGTCTCGTTGGTGCGAAACCATTCGTTTCGTATACGTCCACCATATGTCGTCGCTGCGCCTCGCTAATAAGCTTCGGTCTCCCACTTCTCTTTCGACTAGCAAGGCTACCTTCTTCCTCATATCTTTTTAGCCAAAGATTTACAGTATTTTTCTAAAATAAAAAAAAATATATATTAGGCAGCTATACCTACTTCACTTCATTTTCATTATATAAAATGTTAATAATCATAATTATTGAATATAATTTTAAAATAAAACTGCATTTATTAATCCAATAACCAATCCAATAAACCCAACGATTTACGTATTTCTCTTTTAAACCTCATAAAGATACGATGAATGGATTCATAAATGGCATACGTTTTAATTAGAAGATTAATTTGTAATAAAGTTACAATTCATTAATAGCTATTATACTCACATTCAATCCGGTTTCTTCAGATATTTGTGTTTTATTAAGACCACTTTTATGCAGCCCAATGATAGTCGCCCTCACTTCAATACTAATATTAGCCTGCATTTTGCGAATATTACAATACTGTCAACCTCACGTCACTAACCAACAACTACAACCAAACGACAGTTCATTTCGGTTAAGTTAAAACTCATGTCTACCTCGCAGAAATCTAATTCTTTATTTAGTTTTTTTGTGATCTACCTTTCTAACTCCAAGAAATGTGTGAACAAGTTAAAGAATAATTTAATATTGTAATGCAAATACATAACTTCCAATCGGGTAAGAACTTACAAAAAGTCAATAATTGCGTGGGATTTGAACTTGCGGCACACTGATTTGCGCTTCAATCTGTGTGCCTATACCACTGGGCCATCTTGACTTAAGATAAGTTGATGAAATTGTGAATTTCAATCATTTGTTGGCGAAACTTGAAAATAAAAGGTCGTAAGTCAAACTAAACGTCAAACGAATAAGTTTTAAGAATTCTTATGGACTTTTGCAAGTGATAGTACCTTCTTTGCCTTGCGTTCTATGACCCCGGGATTCCTTTCAGAGTACCCTTGGTCCCATTAGGCTTTGACTCTGCTGGGCCCCTACAGTTTTGCTGACATCTCTTTGAGGTGTGTGGAAACTAAGTACGCGCTGTTGTCGATTCGGGCTCGATCCAAATGGTTACCGGACGGCCGGACAGTGAGCTACGCATTGCTCGCCGTCCGCTAGCCCACGCCTACGGTGGCTGGAAGTCGGGGTATCGGAGGCTGGGGCGTGAGGTGGTCTCTCATCATAGTTTCTCATCTTAATTCCGCAATCGAAAGTACTAAAATAAGCGAAATAAAGTTCTGAATGAAAAAATTACTTATTTATTTTAAAATATAAGATTATATCTGATAACAAGTTACTAGTACTTTATAGAGAAATCCATTTTCCACGAACACTTTTTGTTACTATTTATAAATCTACGATCAATATTTAATGCGACCACAATCAAAGTAAATGACCATTACAAGAGGCGATTATTATCGATAGATCTATTCATAAAAGGTTCCACCGATTTTATTATTTATGAATTACGTAAGTGGGCACTTATCACTCGTGGAGTTAAATAATTAAGGATGTTTGAGAATGTTTTCAAAGTCGAGAAGGATAAAGAAATCAAGAATCTTTCAAACTGCTATGGCGAAGTTGTATCCATTTTGACATATTTTAGCATTATTTCCTGTTAAAAGTTCTTCAACAATAATGGTAAAATAAAGAAAAGGACAGTAAAAACAGAAAATTTTGTGTAATTTTTACTGTCTTCTTTTATTATTCTTTTTTGGGTATTTTGGACTTTTGTTCAATTTACATTAGAACGTTCATGTCCCAATTTTTTGGAGGTGCTAATGACTGTGACATAGTTTGAATCAATTATTTATTAATGCATATACATTGTTGTCAATTGTGTTCTTTGTTCTTATAAATATATTAATAAATTTGATTTGATTTCAAGTGGACTTCGCATTCATTAGTATCCGGCTCGAAGGACCATTAAATATTCAGTCAGTACACCTGCAGAATTCTTTCTTGCTGTTTGTTTTCTTTTGTAGTTTGGGAAATTATCCAATGACATCTCCGTGCCCTCGGGCGGAGCGGGAGATAGTGATAGACTTTTACTGACTAAAAACCCACTCCTGTTCTTTCGTTGCCTTTCGTACCGGGGTCGAATCTTCCTTTCAGAAGCACCTTCCCTTGGCCCCAATAAGCTTCGACCCTACTTCTCTCTTCTAACCTACGCGGCGTTGACTTCTTGGGCTCGGTCCAGACGATTACTGGACGATCGGACGGCAAGCTACCCATTGTTCGCCGCCCGCGCCTACGGTTGTCGGAAATCGGGATTGGAATACTGGCGGTGGCTGGGGCATGAGGACAGTTGCCACTCCTCTTTGCCTCGGACCATGGCCTCTACTGGGGCCCGGTACGAGAGATCGTTGCCGCCAATCGCCCCCACGAGGACACTGCGTTGCTCTACCTAAGCGGGGCCATTCTCTACCGTATGCTCCATCGTGTCCTCCGGGTGGTCCACACAGTAGTGGCACACAGGCGTCCATTCCGCACGAATCCGGTGCAGTAACCTTCCGAACTGACCATGGTATAAAGGCTTGAAGGAACGGGGTGGGTTTTTAGTCAGTAAGAGTCTGAAACTATCTTCCGCTCCGCCCAAGAGCGGGGGTTGTCATTGATAATTTTCCCAAAATAAAAAACATGGTCGGTGAGAACCTGCATCATGCGGAAGGTGAGGACGTCATGAGAGACGTGATCTATCTCTGTGCCAAATTACAACCAAACCCGAATACGCAGGACAATTTATATTAAAAACGCACTGTCGCAACTCTGTCACATTTCCACGTCACGCATGTCTGTGAGAATCTTTCATGTTTACTCAATTATTTAGAAACTAAAAGTTTTTTATTAGAAACGTAACTTACAGAAAACTTCTGAAGTCCTAGCCTTTGCTAGGGTAACATCTTTATGTTACCGTAATGGAACCTATCAGATAATTTAAGTAAAAAAAAACTGTAACAGAAACCGATATAATAGTTTCTCGGGATGAAATTATAAAGTTTGGCGAGTTAAATCTATGTTAAAAAAGAATGTCCGTTCCATCATCGGACCACACGACGTACAGCGTTGCGCCACCGGTACATGGTAGACATCCCACCCATACGCACAAAACGTTTTGCGAACACATTTATTGTGCGTACAGCCAAGGAGTGGAATTCCCTGCCGGAATCTGTGTTTCCTGATAGCTACAACTTAGGAGTCTTTAAGTCGAGAGTGAATAGGTTTCTTCTAGGCAAGCGTGCTTCATCGTCGACCACATCATCGCTTACCATCAGGTGAGATAGTGGTCAAACGCAAGCCTATCATTAACAAAAAAAAAAAAAAGAATGAGAAAAACATTAAAAAAAAAAATAATAATTTGGGATAAAGGATTCTTTAGGTGGAACACCATCTAATGACTTTTCCTGCTCTAGGATAGAGCGCAAGAGTATGTCAGACTTTTACTGACTAAAACCACACCTATAGGTATTCCTTCAGTTTCCTTTTGCATTCTAATACCACGAGTATCCCTTTCATATGTTATCCCATGACCCTAGTAGTCATCGGCCCTGGTGACCTAAATTACTGGCAGTCTAAATCTTGGCTATTTGTATTTTACTTTTATTAATAATAATAATAATGCTTATTGAATTGTTTGTATATAAATTATTTTTATTATTTTACTTTTATTATTTTAAAATCCATAACTGAAATTAACCGAATCTAACTAATAATCTGGAATTATTCTATATCCAAAACCGGTATAATATTCAGATCCAATTCATGATAATATTCGTAAAATACCAGGTTCCTAAAACTAATTAAACGTTGTTCTCTGAATCAGCAATTATACTCACCAAGCTCATTACTGTTTAGAAAAAATAACACAAAGTTATTTTACAACAATACCTAATTGGATAGCGCATATTGGAACTGAATTAGTCAGATTAATTATTCAATTTTAATACATATGCCTGATCAAAATATCACAGCACGGTGATGGGTTTTCCACAAATCTATACTGCAGTATAAATCCAATACTCAATATGCCATAGTATGAATGTATAGTTAATTGGATTATCAAAATATTCCAATATTGAGTTATGTACGAGGAATGTGTTCCCACATCTGATTTAGGAGTATTGGAAAATGTAATCAAGATACATGAAATAAGTTTGAAATTGAATTCTAGATATTTTTTTCGGAATGAAGTGTAAATTAACCCTTAACCATACCACGGAAATATGTATAACACAGAGATTTTTCAATGTTGTAGCCAAGTTTTAACTGTGCCAAATCTTTCAAAATTGCTTATTAAATGTATCCTCCATTATTCAGAATTAGCAAATTCAGGGTACGTATGTGATACTGACCGCCATTTGAATTTTTATGAACCAAAAACCAAAACGCCAGTGAACAGGCGTTTTTCATAATTAAGATTATTTTAAGTACAATTAAGACTATTTTCTTCCGTATGGTTCCGGATGGTGTCCGGACGTAAAGAATAACACCATCCCATCTCTTCCCGTGGGTGTCGTAAGAGGCAACTAAGGGACATTTTGAGACCGTGGCTACTGTTGACCTGCTTATTTCTAACGAAATTTCTTACAGCAGACCTGCGACAGGACATGTAGATAAGATAAGTAGACACAGTGTGTATAAATTAAAAAAAAAAAAAACAAAATTTATAATTTAATAGACTATATTATTTAAATTAAATCTCATAATACATACGAGGTCTGTTCAAAACAAAAGGTGAATTTTGAATTTTCGCGGCCTGTGTACATTCGATTTTCGATTTTTTTTTTTTTGTTATGTTGGTACACATATGTTTACCATATGTTGGCATTATCAGCCAATTTGAATTAGTAGTTTGTTGTTGACAACTGAAAAGATTAGTTACGTTTCGATTTTTGACTTTTGAAAAAAATTAATATGTATTAAATTCTGCGTTAAAAATGGAATAAAATGCTCCAAGGCACTTGAAATATTGACTGTGGCAATTGGCAAGTCCACTTTGTCTCAAAAAAGCGTTTATAGGTGGTACAAGCGCTTTACAGAAGGTCCAAGAGATGTTGATGACGATTAGCCTCCTGGAGTTGCAACCACGTGAACAAGCGAAGAAAACATCGAAACAGTGAAAAAAATTGTTTTAGAAAATCGTCGAATTACCATTAGGGAAGTTGCAGAGAATGTTGACATATCAATCAGATCATGCCATACAATTTTCTCGAATGTTTTGGGCATAAAACGTGTGGCAGCGAATTTTGTTCCGAAATTGCAAAATTTTGAGCAAAAGCAACGCACACACATCAATGCTTGTTCGTGATTTTTTGGCCAAAAACAACACCGTAGTCATGCCTCAACCACCCTATTCACCAGATTTAGCTCCCTGCGACGTTTTCCTATTCCCAAAACTGAAGAGACCAATGAAAGGAAAGTGTTTTGCCATAATTGATGAGATAAAGTCAGAATCGAAGAATGAGCTCATGGCCATACCGAAAAGCGCATTTCAGAAGTGCTTCGAGGATTGGAAAAAGCGCTGGCATAAGTGCATTATATCTGATAGGGATTACTTTGAAGGGGACAAAATGGATATTGATGAATAAATAAATACTTTTAAAAAAAAATCAAAATTCACCTTTTCTTTTGAACAGACTATGTATATAACAATAACAGTAAATAAATGTACACAAGAATAGATACAATACATAAATTATAATAATACATATATTATACTCCAAAATAGATTTATACAATAACCTAAAAGACAAAATTTAAAACACACCAAAGAAGCAATTCAAAAGAATATTTCAACGTAATCCCGACAAATGGGGCGCCGAATAAAAGCCGAGTTCAGCAAATCGCTCGACAAAGGTGCAGACTTAATTTTTTAAATCAACGGGTAGAGGAAGCACGTATAACCACCGCGCTGCACTTTTTACTTCGTGGTTCCACTGTTCAAGTAAAATTATATTGCCAAGACTTTTGTGATCTGACTGTTTACTTGAGCGGAGCAGATGGTGCAAATTATGCCTTGAAGTTTGAAGCTACTGCTTTTGGCTTAATTGTTTTATAGTGGTTTCTGGTTTAGAGAGTTTTGAACTAATATTATAAAGGCTTCATGCTCAAATCATCATCATTATCAACATTATTTCAGCCAGAAGACGTCCACTGGACATAGGCCTCCCCCAAGGGTCGCCACAATGAACGGTCCTGTGCGTCTCGCATCCATCGGATTCCCGCAACCCTTACCAGTTCATCCACTTTGGTAGGAGGTCCTCCAACGCTACGTCTTCCAATACATGGTCGCCATTCCAGAAACTTTCAGCCCCAATGGCTATTTATTCTACGAGCATGCTCAAATGGCTCAAACGAATTTGTACAACATTAATTTTAGTATATGTGAAACCCGAAGTACGTGTCTAGTATTGTTATGTAAAGAAACTAGGTATGTACAAAATTTCATAACTGTAACATGAAAAATCACGAAGTTATAAACTTGTTACGTTACCTGATTGGCCGCACGAATACATGATCACCGAGCCACTCGGGCGACTGAGGGTTTGTTTTAATCTCGCATACAGCTGTGCACTAGTGTCTAAAGTCCACTACAACCTGCTGTGACCTGTGTTGTACTTATTGTCGGTGGTGTCCAATTTGTGACCTTTTTTAAATAGTTTTTGAAAAAATTATAACGTGGTGTAAAATTATTGGAATCGATTTAGTTAGTGATTCTGAACAAACTACATATATTCAGGGTTCGAATAATAATATACTCGTAGTAAAAATAATGTTATATAAAAATTTGATACACGATTTAACTATGTCTTAGAAGAAGATATTTGATACTTTACAGCAGAACATACTATTATGGGAGTATGTTTTGCTGATTTACTTTATTTATCATTTATATCCATGCGGGTGATACCGCTGGTGGAAGTTAACGTGGAGTAAAAGTTTTCTATTCTATTCAAAAACTACTATTACTATATTATTTTATGGGGAAATAGCACAGACGCTCCCTCAATATTTACCTTACAAAAAAAACTGATACGAATTATTTGTAACATAGAACCAACAGACAATTGCAAGCCATATTTTCAAAAACATAAAATTCTCACCTTAGCCGGTATTTACATTTTAGAATTATGTAATGTAAGTCCGCAAATATCCCGATTTCTATAAAACACGACAAGATATGCAGACAAAATATTCATAACGCCATAAAAACAGGCTCAATTTACCTCCCTCCCGCCTTAAATTGCACTCTTCTGGTCCATATTCAATGTCAATAAAGATTTATAACAAATTACCGGAAAACATAAAACAAGAAAATAAAATCAATATATTCTTAAAAAAATTAAAACAATTCCTAATTGACAAAACTTTTTACACAATCGACGAATTTCTAACGGATAAATCAAATAACAAATAGATTAATAATATTTTTTTTTTTTTTTTATTTGACATTTTATTTCGTAATTATTATTGACATAAAAGATTTTTTTTTTGACATATTGTTAACCAATTAATATAATATAAATTTGATGTCAATCAAATTGTATTTTTTTTTATATATATTTGTAATGTTAATTGTGAACAACTTGTGCAATTTTTTTTTTGTCTTGACATATTGTTAATTACTTTTTAATGACATCAAATTGTATTTATTTTTTTTAGCATGTTATTTTATAATTATCAATGTGAACAATTTGGACAAGTTTATCTGAATATAATAATTAGGTAATAATTTAAATTTGAATATAAAACTAAATTTAAGTATACTCTTAGCAATAATAAGTAATGTAATTTAGTTGAAGTGAATTAAACAATCTAAAAGATGTACAGATGAGAAAATTAAATAGGTACTTATATTGGCGCTCTTCCTCTCTCCTACCATTTATAATGTTGCTGTGCCCGACAGGGTCCATAATTGTTTCAATTTTTTTTTTATTATTTATCACCTGACATGTACATTATGGATTGCAATAAAGATTTGAGATCCCAAGCAAACGGTTCACTCTCTCATTGTCTTTTTTTGTCTCCAATTCCGTTACTTTAAAGGTTAATAAGATCACGTTGATCATTATATCTCCTGATGGTAAGCGACGATGTCGTCAACTTTAGAGTATACTTGACTATCATCCTAACAGTGGGAACATTTTATGGCCGACTATGCTATGCTATGACTATCATCATTTTAGCCGGATCACTACTGCTAGACATTACGCCTTGCCCAAATGCTACCACAACCGGTTAGGGACCAAACTTATCTACAAGTAACTTTTTCGATTTTAATTTGAAGAACTTTATTAAAATTTTGACTAGCGACTTTATCGATAGTAATGACCCTATTATCAAGTCGAGAGGGGATTTTTAATTTGCTAGAGTTTTAGACTCCACCCGTGTTTCATCAGTTAGAGTCTGTCTAAAAAGTCAAACGACTTGGGTAATTGTTAGGATTTAATGAAATCTGATGTAGTCAACACTGGTTCAATAATTCAATGTTGATTAAGAGATATTGATCATTGTTAACTAACAGAAGAACCTTATAAAAAGTATCGAATATAAGTATTTTTTAATATTTTTTAAATTCTAAGTCGGTTGTCTTTTTAGACAGACTATACCTTCTGCATTCCAGGGCCAACGTGCCCGTCAGCCCTGTTAGCTGCACCGGTTCCCTTCAATGGGGCTGAATCAGCTGATCTCTTTAAGGTACGCGTGGAACAACGACCTGTCAAGCCAGATATATGATCCTTATCAGACGGCGAAATAAGATACATGTTACCTCTCATTACATATAGTCACTTATAATGGAAACTTTTCTCACAGTTGCTACCTACACTAGCCACTCCAATCATATATCGATAAAGTATCAGACTTGCATAGATACCACTGTACTCAGTCTCTTCAATTGCTCATCATTGTTCATTAATATATCCCCTTTGATCAGTCAGTCACTCAGCACTGTTTCTTGTCTCAATCTTGGGAACATTTTCCACTAATTAATTAGTCGTTCTTCGTAGTGTATAACATGTGGTTGTTTTAACTTGGCTGTCTATTGTCATGATTAAATTGTTGTATTTATAACACAGAATTATTCCACGATTACGTGGAATAGTAAGTCGTTTGACTTTTTAGACGGACTATAGTTTGTGTAATATTAATTTCCAAAAATCAAAGGCTGGCATGACGTGATAATATTTTATTGACCCAACGATTAATTTTGATATAGTGTTCTTAATTTGTTTTCTTTTAGTGTGACTTTATAAAAGATAGTTTCTTGCGCTCTGGGTAGATCAGGTTCATACATTTTTTATTTGTTTAACAGAAAGATTAAAAAATCACAGAAGAGTTTTTTTTTTTAACATTTTGTTGTATCTGGGTAGCATTATTGCGATGCCTGAAAGAGCTTTTAGCGTTATCTGGTTTTATGTTTTTTGAACAAATTATTTTATAACCAAAATTATAAATTTAAAATCGGCTGCAATGTTATATTTTCCAGCATAACATCAAAACATGTACAACTGCACCTTATACCTACATTTCAGCAGGATTTAAGTTCCATAAGTCTTATAAATACGAACCTACTTTGAAACTCTCTCAGACTTTGTGTCTCAAGTCTCAACTTATTGACTGGTTTCAGTAAAAACACACAAGTCCTTTATATCAGAAATACAGTATTCATTGAGCTACAAACAATCGTCTCTTGCCTAGATGTGGTAACAATGTTTCCAAAAAAGAACATCTACGTTGTTTCGTTTTTGCCATCATTTGCAGATCCCATACAAAAAATAGACAAAAGGGGATATGCCCCAGAACCCTTTCATTCGCTGAGATAATAGCCGTTTTTTATTTTTTGAATCAGAAACAGTTACAGTTCGCTGGATTTTTGGTTCCTGTTGCCTTAATTCTACTTTGTTTAAGAATTTGTGCGAAATGCATTGGAGATTGTTTCTTATAAATCTTTTTTGTTCCACTTTGAAAACCTGAATTGACGAACTAGGAAATTGACAAAATATTTCAATCTGAAAAGTTTATTATATTCTACACTCTACACTTGGCGCAATATTGGAATGCCTCCTAGAAGGTGGACCAATGACTTGGTGAGGGTCACGGCAATCCGATGGGGGATTGACGTCTAGTTCTTCTTAAAAAGCGGAGGTGTGTGTTCCAAAAGCAAAACATTGACTAGATAATTATTTTGTAACTTGCTAATCATCCGTTTCTATGCAGAAGAGCCCGTCTTCTGAACCATAACCTACCCATATATTAATGAGGCAGGCATTTAAACTGAAGTTGCGGAATTATTTTCTACACTAATAGAAGAGTCTTCCTAAAAAACACTTTACTTTATATGTGTATTTATATATATAAAAATCAATGCCACTTTTCGTTGTAATTTTATAACTCAAGAATGGGCTCACCTATCCAAACCAAATGTTTAGGCTTTGTTCGGACTATTTAGTAGATGGTTTATGTGAAGTTTGGTTAGGTAGAGTAGGGTAGAGCAGAGTAGGGTAGAGTTGCGTAGAGTAGGATAGAGTAGAGTAGAGTAGGGTATAGTAGGGTGAAGTAGGGAAGAGCGGGAGCGAAGCCGCGCGGGCAAAAGCTAGTATTAATATAAGAATTTATACTAATAAATGGAACCTGAACTAGCTTCTGCCAGCGGCTTTCTGCAAGTGAAAGTAGGTTTCTCCATAGAAATAGGTACTATCTACATATAATTTGGACTTCCGTTTCACCTACAGGGTGAATTTTAGAAAATACTTTTTTATTCTTTATAGATATCATAAAAGATACCTCTTTGCAATATTTCAGCCTTCTGGATCTAAGAATTTGGGCTGAGTGTTGATGAGTCGAGACAGCCATTTTTTTTTTGAAGTCTTTTTGAGAGAGGGCTTTTGGCCGAAAGGTGTCGTGTATCGACGTTTTCGAGGACGGCTACGCGATACCACGCAGCGGAACACGACGCCGATGTTACGTGTATAATTATTAAATAAGTTTTGTTTTATATGTATTAGTTTATTATTTTATAAGATTATTTTTCTATAGGCCTCCGATGCCTGAAAATAAATGGTTATTATTATTATTATTTAAATATATTGATATGTTTATTTTAACCATACTTATTTACCTGCGTACCATTGCTTTTCATAATATTTTTTTTTACACTTGTCATGTTATCTGTCCACAGCCTTTGATTGGTATTGAGTAAGGCATCAAGTCCACTTTTAGGCCTTTTTTTGCATAAAGTCGTAATCTATACTTCTATAAACATATAGAATACTACTATACTATAATATTGTAAAGAAGAAAGATTTAAATTTTTGTATTTTTTGTTTGTAATGAATAAACGAGTACTAGATCGATTTAAAAAAATCTTTTTTCAATAGAATGCTACTTTATCACTGAGTGTCATAGGCCATACAACATTATTTTAAGTATATGCGAAACCTGAATATAGTTTGATTAGAATCAGTAACTGAATTGATTCCAATAGTTTTTACACCATGTTATATTTTTTCCCAAAAATATTTTAAAAAGTCACATGTTGGACACCACCAACACTAAGTAAAACACAGTCATGGCAGGTCATCGCGGGCATTAGAAGGCACACCTGTGTGCAAGTTCAAAACAACCCTCAGACGCCTGGATGGCTCGGTGACTATGCATTTTTGCTGACATAACGAGCTTTATAAGTCTGTGATTTTTCATGATACAGTTATGAAATTTTGTACATAGATTTTTTACGTAAAAATACTAGACACGTGTATCGGGTTTTGCATGTACTTACTAAAACTAATATTGTATGTATATTTTCCGCTTTCACATTTTTTTTTTATTCCACAACTATCACACAACGCCGTCTAGTCCCAAGCTAAGCAGAGCTTGTGTTATGGGTACTAGACAACTGATAAACATACTTATATATTCCTAAATACATACATATTATAGATAAATTAGACCCAGACACAGAACAATGATCGTGCTCATCACACAAACATTTGTCCTAGGTGGGAATCGAACCCACGACCTCCGGCATAGCAGTCAGGGTCACTAACCACTAGACCAACAGGCCTGTCCGCATTAGCAGAGCCGTTGACAAAAACTAGTAAATAAATAAATAGCGATCCGTAGAAGAGTTCACAAAACAACCACATCTATGCAACATTATATCTGTGCATATGACAGAATGGGTAAATTAGTTTGTCAGGCGCAGTGGCCCGACAATCCTTTGTGTCATCAACAAAACAAAGTTATTCATATAAAAGTTGGTACATGCTATCTCGAGGCTGTTTTAAAAGTTACTGCGCTACATTCATTTGACCTATTTTGTTATGTTACCGCTGGATGAAAAGGATTTTCTGAAGAATTCTGGAAAATGAAAAATATCTTGTTCTTTGTTGTGGACAGGGTATCACTCAGTTCTTCCATATTATTGTGGAATTTGCTTGGGAGGAGTTCCTGAACAGCTTTTGTTCCATCATGTCGTCTTTTTTAATTTTTGGATCAACTATAATCGAAAAAGACTACCTCGATTATCTAGCCCCGCTCTGCCCAACAGAGCATCGCCGTGTCCTTGTGGGGGTGATCGACAGTGGTGATCTCTCAGGTAGGTATATCATTTGGATGATTTTTAGCCACCGAAAAAAAAAAACTTTGGTAGTCTACAGGGCCTCAAGTCTGCTATTACAATAGTGTCAGAATAGTCCATCATTGATTTCATAATTATTGATTTTGACAAGTTTTGGTAATCTACTAATATAATAGCGTCATAATGTCTTTCCGATGGTCAACCACTGACACTCCATTGAAAGAAATGGCAGAGAATGTTAAACAAATGAATACCTGACGTATGTGGTAACCTGCAAAAAAATTGACAGTTCCTTTGATCAAGTGACCTACCATTACGACGTCATTGCGCAATTAGCGCTTTTAATAAGCTCGATATTGTCATTCTACCACAATTCTATTACAAGACTATTGACCGATAAATGATCGATCATTATGAATTTACAGATTAAAAACTTTTAGCAAAATGACAATGGGATCATGTTGGAATGACGAATTTATAAAAATAGCAGACTTGGGCCCCTAATTGTAGTAGAAGTAATATTAAGTGTTTTCATCTGAAATTTCTAAATAGCAATAGATACGCAATCAATTAAGTAGATACATGGAATATGGGACGAATTAAACTTATAAAATATTAATGTACCATGAATTACCTGCGTCTTATTTCACCTTCTCAGTCAAATCCATCCAAAGACAACCTTCGGATAACCAAAGACACGATCCACACAATTCGTCTGTTTCATTTGGCTTTTCCATCTATCTAAATATTCATAACTCTTTTACTGGCATGCCTGTTAGCTATCATGAACTAACATTGGTGAAATATAATTGCTTTTGTTATAATTATTACTGTATGATATTCTGATTTCTCCAATTTTATTCATAAATTGTTTTCACCATGTTAAATACCTGCAAACGAAAGCTGATTAAAAAACCATTCATTTTGGATTAATCACGAACTGCGCCATTTTTAATTCATCATTCAACTTTAACGGCCGATGCATTTTACAAATACGCTTTTAATTATTAATTCCTGATTAATTTTTGCATTATGCATCCACATATTGTGTGAACTCTGTGAATAGCATTGAAAATAACATTATTACTAAGTAAGGAGAAGCTAAATAATATTAATTTGTATTGTATTAATAATTATGGTTGGTGCGGTAGTAGCGCACTGAACCGGTCATTATGGCGATACTTGGGGGAGGTCTATATTCTACAGTAGCCATCTTTCGGCTGAAATGATGAAGATGATGATTATGGTGCGGTGGTTAAGTGATTCGCTGCGTGTCCCGGGGTCGATACCTGCAAGGAACAAAATATTTGTATGACCTACAAATAGGTCTCCGGGATCTAGGTGTTTTGTGTAAGTGAGTTTACATGTTTGTGAACGCAACCACAATACAGGAGTAAAACTTAGTATGGGGCCATGAATTATATATATATATATATGTATATATATATAAAAATACCTATGCTCACGCTTGCCCTGGGACAAAACAGCTAGAAGTATTTTGGGTAGGGTTATGCCCAGAAATGAAATAATAAAGGCTTGCAGTTAAGGCAGTTCCGGATTTTTTTATCTAAAATGAAATAGTAATTTCGATATTTTTTCGTATTAAACTCTCATAACATTCAGGGCGCTGTCCCTATCAGAGTGCCAAGGTCTAAAAAAAAAAAAATTCTTTACAATGCAATTCTCATATCAGACGTTATGATACTGAGCACTTTGCCACAAGCTGATAATAACCAGTGATAGTGGTCACTCTAATATAACACACTGTAAAAACAACATTTTAGAAAACTTATGATAAGAAAAAAACACTGACATGATATGTGTCTCACGGTTGCAACAAACATGGTAGTCAGATTGCATCAAATGGGAGTCCATTTAACAACGTAGGTATTTCTAAAGTCATTGTTACAGGAACATTTGCGGGTTTACACAGCAAAAAATCCTTTAAAAAAATGTTTATATCTGAAAAGTAACAAAGAGAAATGTCCTATGCAAATAGCAAATATTAAACTGTAAATCATAGTTCTAAACGATTGTTGAAAAACTACATCGTATTTTTGCTAGATACTGATATTTGTACAATATATTTTTATTTTTCAACAACGGTCTGTATAGATTATAGACATCGATCCGTTGTTTTAATGGATCCGGAATAACGTTCATGTTAGCCCGGTTATTGAAAAAAATACATGTGCCTGCTATATAGCATAAAATATAAAAACTGTTTTTGCGCACCATATTTTTCGCGAAAGCAAAGTAACGTTTTTTTTTAATCTGGCAGTGTAGATCTGGTGAAGGTTGCGGAAATCCGATGGATGCGGGACGCACAGGATCTTTCATTATGGCGACACTTGGGGGAGGCTTATGTCCACCAGTCGACATCTATCGGCTGAAATGATGGGTGTAGATGTGACCTACCAATGTTTCTGCTGATATCAGTAAATTTAGTAGGAGAAGGAGTTTCAGTTCTTATTTTTATCATATACTTTACTACATATATGGTCACCCTCCCTGCTAACTGTCGTAACTAGCAATTGATGTTTTTCCAGGGCGACCGTTTTTCGGTCGGGCGTTAAAATCATATTCCTGTAGTTGCGTTAGCTGTAGCTTTATTAATGAATTATTAAGTTTTTTATATTCATCTTGGCATATTCTTTTAGTTAGTAGTGGCCCTAAAGCCCTAAATTACGAAGGTAGTGAGGATATTTTTTCCCTTCTTTTACACTTCCGCAAAACGAAATATTTGAAAATCTTCTAAACGGTAACCGATACAGATATGACGATTCGAGAGAACTTATTCGAAATAATGTTATGAACACGTTGGTAATATCAGTGCAGATACGCCAGTTTGTGAGATATGACAGTTAGCGGGGAGGGCGACGATATTAACGTAACAAAGTACAAACCATGTACAAACATTTATAAAAACCGGCCAAGTGCGAGTCGGACTCGCCCATGGAGGGTTCTGTAGCAGCAAGTAACATAATATAAAAGTTCTTGTAGTTAGTTGTAACTTTGATCGATATTTTAATAATAGTGTATTTTTTTAGATTTATGACGTATTAAAAAAAAACTACTTACTAGATCTCGTTCAAACCAATTTTCGTTGGTAGTTTACATGATAATGTACATCATATATTTTTTTTAGTTTTATCTTTCTCTTATTTTAGAAGTTAGAGGGGGGGGGACACACATTTTACCACTTTGGAAGTGTCTCTCGCGTAAACTATTCAATTTAGAAAAAAATGATATTAGAAACCTCAATACCATTTTCAAAGACCTATCCATAGATACCCCACACGTAATGGTTTGATGAAAAAAAAAAATTTGAGTTTCAGTTCTAAGTATTTAAAAAATTTATTGCTTTTTTTCTATTTTTGTGTGAAAATCTTAAAGCGGTTCACAGAATACATCTACTTACTAAGTTTCAACAGTATAGCTCTAATAGTTTCGGAAAAAAATGGCTGTGACATACAGACGGACAGACAGACATACAGACAGACATGACGAATCTATAAGGGTTCCGTTTTTTGCCATTTGGCTACGGAACCCTAAAAATGAGTGTTAAGAATATTTCCACGATACATTTCCACTTATTTATTTGCTATCTTAAAACATTTCCACCGTAGGCGCGGGCTTGCGGACAGTGAGCAATGGGTAGCTCGATGTCCGGCCATCCGATAACTGCCCGGACTAAGCCCAAGTCGTCGACGGTGCGCACTGTTCCCGCGCGCCTCAAGGAGTTGTCAGCAATAGCAGGGGCCCAGCCGGGTCAAAGCCTACTGGGGCCAGGATTATCCGAAAGAGAACTCGAGACCCGGTATGAAGGTTAGAAGGAACGGGGTGGGCTTTTAGTCAGTAAGAGTCTGACACTATCTTCCGTTCCGCCCAAGAGCGGGGGTTGTCATTGGATGATTTTTCCCACCATAAAAAAAAATCTTAAAATAATTAACTGTTCTCATTCCCCATAGTTCCCTATTTCTCAATGTAAGCAATGGAGAACGACATAAATAACAATTTTAAATATAAACCGGAATCTCATACATTTTCCTTTTAAAGAACAACAAACAAGTTTGTACTGTAGCGAAAGGTAATTTCCTGATAAAAATTGTTCTAACACAGATAGTACGAAGTCGTGAGGTGTATCCAGACTGATATTGGAATTAAAAGAAAACATACAATGTATCTTAAGTTTCTCGTTAGCTATAGGTATTGGATGAGAAAACTTGGTTTCATATTTATTTCAATACTTGCTGGTGCGTACGGCTTTGTCGACGTGAAAGTAGAACATTGTTGCAAAGGAACATACGAGTATTTCTAGGTTAAAAAACATTCTATCTGCTATCCTATAGACATCTGTAGCCCGATTCACGTAATCAAAACCGTAACGACATCGTAGCGATTTAGTCGTTTAGACCATTTCCGTATTCACATCCATCAATCGAGTTTGAACGACACCGATTTTAAAGTCATTTAGTCAAAGAGACGATTTAAAAAAAAATCCACGTTTAGAAATAGTACATTGGCTACATTCACAAGAATATTAACTACAACCACTATAAAATATAATACGTGTTAACACTATAAATCGTCGAAGGCCATTTTACTACACAAACGACTTTAAATTCAGGATTTCTGGCCTGTTAACAAATTAAAGCATACGTTGCGAGATTACATTGTTGGATGTTTTTATTTCGGACTGTACTGCGGAAATACAAAATGCAGTTTTGGTCTAAAAAAATGAATGGACGCTTTAAAAGGTAACATGGGCAAAATGTGCATAGATATCATTCATGATGATGATGATGAATGATATCTATTTGAATATTATATTTACTTTTGGTTCTTTGTGTCTAACCAACAGACCAATTTCATGTCCTAACATTTTTTTGGTTGAGATAATTGTAATTTTTATTTTACATCTATATCTTTGAAAAAGATCAGACACCTTTTGTCGGTTTTTAGTTTTCTTTTTTAATGTAATACGAGTTACGATAAAGTATGCATTTATTACATTGGATAAACTTTTGACCGCTGCAATAAATTCACAGAAAAAATAAGAAATAATAATAATAATATAAATGTCTAGTAGTGCCACTATCTTAAGGTTAGTTGAGAAGAATGGCATGTATATTAGTTTTCATAACAAGGAATTAACTTTAATTAAATTTATCCCCTTCTTCTTCGAAAGTTTGAGGTTGAAGAAGAAGTTAGACAGAGGTCTAAGGTAATCTCTGGCCAAGTTGGCCTGCGAATACGCGACTTTGACACCACTTTGAAGCGCGTTAGTTTATATATTTCAGGACTTTGCCATTGGAGCCCTGAACCTTTGAAAGCCAAAGTTAACTCGGTAGAACCTTTCCGAGTAGACATGGAACGTGATACCAATCGACGATAATTATTAATTTATTTACTAGCACCTAACTAAAATTACAAAGAGAAGAAAATGTATTTTACTTTGTAATGAATAAACTCAAAAACGACCACACCTAGTTCAAAAATTCTTTCACCAATAGAAGCTTACTTTATCATTAAGTGACATATGGACGCAGACAAAACCGCTAGTAGAAGCTAGTTAAGTTACAAATTAATAACTAGCTTTAGCCTGCAGCTTCACCCGCCTATATGAAATATAGCTCATGTCACTCAGGATTGAAGCAGCTTTCTATTGTTGAACAAATTTTAGCAATCGGACTAGTACTTCCCGATTCCGATTTCCGGCTACTGTAGGCGCGGGTTTGCGGACGGCGAGCAATGAGCAGCTCGCTGGCCGACCGTCCGGTAACCGTCCGGACCGAGCCCAAGTCGTCGACGGCGCGTACTGTTCCCACGCGCCTCAAGGAGTTCTCAGCAACTGTACCAGTGTGCCCAGCAGGGTCGAAGCCTACTGGGGCCAAAGGTCTGTTTCCGAAAGGGAGGTTCGGCTCCGGTATGAAAGGCAACGCAGGAACGTGGTGGGTTTATTAGTCAGTAAGAGTCTGATACTAACTCCAGCTCTGCCCAAGGGCAGGGGATTTCATCTGGATGATCTTTACCCACCAAAAAAAAACCTCCTATAAACAAAAACCAAACTTTACCTCTTTATAATATTAGTGTACCTTTACGTTTTATTATCTATATTTACCATGATTGATGGACTCCTCAACAAATATTAGAGTAACGCTTCAAACGTTTCTAACGTTTCTTACCTTTTACCACGTCGATGAAAACTGAAGGAACAGAACTAAGTAAATACAAGCGTACCCTATGCGACACGGGTGACCTAATATTGATGAAACTTGTGTTTACAATAGAGAGGGCGAGATTCGAGTCAAAGTAATACCGTTATTGGCAAAACTTCGGTGTTCGGCAGTTCACCTCGGAGATGGGTTCTATGTTACATTGTAGGTTCATACGACGTATGTAAGTTTGAGCTAGATTCTTGGTCAAGGAAAACGGTAAAACTCGTGTGTAGCAACTTCATTTATTTGGACTTGGTACATTTTCTGTACATTTGATGGCAAATTTTAAGTTTTTTAGTAATTAATTTCACTATGTGTAGATATTGATGTCTCGTGTGTATGCAGGATAGGTAAATAATACTTGTATTCTGATTGAGAATTCATTTGATGTTTTATTTCAATCTCACTATAGTTCACAATTACACTTGGTTATATCATACAGTCTATTCGCGACACGATAGCACTGGCCCAGATGAGGCTTACAGAATGACTGGCACTCGCCGGCGTCATTGCATTTGATGACGTTGTACGTTCGCTACAATATGTATTTCTAAATAACTATAATAATGGGATCTTGGGCTGGCGAGCCTTAATACAGGTTACTGTATAACCTAGCTAGAACGCCAGGACACCCTTCTTCTACTTTTACATTGGCCATATCTATTGTAATCTGTTTAGCCTGGACCTCATTTTGTGAAATAAATATATTATTACTAGCTTTTGCCCGCGGCTTCGTCCGCGTGGCATTAGGTACTTAAGGAATCGAGATAAAAGGTAGCCTATGTTCTTTTCCATGTCGAAGGCTATACGCATGCCAAATTTCATCCAAATCCGTTCAGCCGTTTTTGCGTGATTAAGTAACAAACATCCAAACATCCACACTTTCACATTTATAATATTAGTTAGGATTATTTTTTAATAGCGGCAATCGTTCTGCTGTTTTGATATTTTAAACACACGGATATAACTCTGGTGGTAACGAAAAAGGATGACTTGTGTTGTGTTTACATGTTTGTGAACGAACCCGTGGTGATCCTGGAACTCAAAGGGCAACTGAAGGACACAGGTTTTCAATCAGTAAAAATCTAACACGTCCTTTCTCTTCAACTTAGAGCGGAAGGACCCATTGAGTTACTTCTTACCTCAAAATAAGTACTTAACTCTTTGTGTTCTACAGCCGCGGCGACTTTTCGATCAATTCTGCAGTCACCTGCTTGCTTTTTCTTATGAGGAAACAGAGATTCTTTATACTGAAAAAAAAATAAAACTAAACTTTGACTATCCAGGAGACTAGCAATGGATTTAATTTATTTTTCAACTAGCTCTTGCCCACAGCTTCGCTCGCGTACATAAAATATAGCCTACTCAGGAATAAAGCAGCGTTATATAGGTGAAAAAATTTTAACAATTGGGCTAGTACTTCCAGAGATTACCTCCTACAAACACACAAATAAAAAAACAAACTTTACCTCTTTATTATATTAGTGTAGATAATAAGTATCCACACTACTCGGACTTGGTCCTTATTGGCAGTTGAACGGCGAAGTACTCATTGCTCACATCTATATCTACGGAGGCCGAGGTTCACTGTGACTTCTGACATACGGGGCGTCTCTTGTCACAACAACTGGGGTGTGAGAATTTCCATTCCCTTACGGCTGTAGCCATCACTTTCGCTAAAATTACACCTTCACAGAAGGAGTAGACCGCATCCTATTCCCTCTCACTCTAGACTATGCTCTGAACCAAGGCCTTGCGCGAGAAGTCGCCACCGAAATGACCCCAGGTGGGTTTTAAATGGCAAAAGTCTAACAAGCGTAGCTGATGAAGTTATTTAAAGATTTACCATAAAAAAAAGCAGGTAAATATTATGTACATAGCTTTTTTCTTTGAGGTGGAAATTCATCGAATGACATCTCCCGCTCTAGGATGGAGTGAGACGGGATGTCAGACTTTTACTGATTAAAACCCACTCATGTTATTTCATTTGCCTTGTACTCTAGGGCCACGTTTCTTTGATTCTTTCAAACGTTCCCGCAACGTGCTACCTTTTACATGTTGAAATAGTAATATACTTGAATACCATCAGTAGAAACGCAAAGAAAGATATAACATTTCGAACACACACAAAATTCACATTCGCAAACCCAATAAACAAGTAAAAAATATCAATCTCCAAATCTAAACTGAAACAAGAAATCAATTTCAGAAACAGAAAAAGCCTTCCATTTTTATCCAAATGACATTTCGGCATTTCGGCCGCTAGCTGGCCGGTTCGGAAAAACCGAAAACCACTCACTATGGATGCGAAAAAAAGAATGGTCTAGGTAAATCGAGCCAAACGAGGTTAGAGAGGACCCGTCTCGCAAAAATTTGATTTGTAAATAAAGCCCCTTAGAAAGGACAAGTACTCCTACACTTAATTCTGGAATCAGTTGATTCAATTGCGAGTCTTCGTCGTTTGAGGGCCTGACGACTGTTATAAACTTCGGGCTTCGACGATTATTCTGTTTTGTGTCTGTATAAATTAAGTATCGGTGACGGACGGCACAGTTTTTCGGCGAGTCTTATTGATCGCTATGTTTGTCAAAGTCAAAAGATTTTTATTTCATCTATGCCTACATGGGCACTTATAAAACGTCAGAAGCTAGTGCACGGTTCCAAATTGGTCGTTTCCTATGGAGAAGAACCGGCAAGAAACTCAATGGTTACTCTTTTAAAAAAATGGTTGTTCTTACAATATTTCCATACCTATTACAGTATTAATAGATAGCATCTCTGTAAACCGGCCTATATTGTACTCAAAAGCACAATAAAAACAATGTTTGGTTAATAATATACAAGCCACTAAATTTTTTTTTGGGAAGATTCGCGTTTGATCTCTATCTCAACTGATGGAAAGCGATGATGTGGCCGACGATGAAGCACGCTTACTTAGAAGCAACCTATTCACTCTTAACTTAAGCTATCGGGAAACACAGACTCTGGCAGGGAATTCCACTCCTTAGCTGTACGCATAACGAATGTGATCCCAAACGCTTTGTACATATGCCTTATGTACATATGTACCGGTGGCGCAACGTCGTACGTCTTGTGGTCCAAAGATGGAACGGACTTGGCAGAATTAAATTGTGGCAGGCTAGCAACTCGGCGTCGATGCTTAAGACTTTGGAGTAAAATTTGGAACTTGATTTGAAATAAAGTATATTGACTTTTTCCCAGGTATTAGGAAAAAGTCAATGTACCTGTCCTGCTTACTTTTTCAAACATCGGTAATAGACACCCGTCATTAGGTACTAGAAAATGTAAAGAATCTTGATAGATGTCGATTAAAGAAACGATTATGTATTTTTTTTATTGTTTATAGACTCGCTCGACACAGGATCGCAGCAATTGCTAGTCATTTATCCGCTTGCTTGCCCGCGCTCCGCCGCAAACCTTATCTAAATTGCCCGCCACTTGAGACGTTTTTTATGGCCTCCCGCCGCGCGGGTTCGAATTTCAAATAAACAATCCATTGAGCTTCAAGATGTTATTATAACTCGTAAGTGTTATGTTTTTTGTTTATAATATGAATGAGTCGACCTATTGAAGTGCTTTGTTGATGTTTCGTCGAGTACGGAGTCGAAATATGATACTGTAAACACAGAGATAAACGCTTTTTAAACACGACTTGTTTTTAAAAAATCATATCTCGAAATCTAAAGCGATGACATAGTGTTTTTTTTTTTTAATTACGATATTTAGGGTATATAGATTAAGAAAAAAAATAATACTATACACCCGTCCATACAAAATAATTAGTTTTTAAGCCTTTTCATTTTGCATAAACATCTGGCGGCGCGCGCCGTAAAACCGTTAAATTTTGCGTGTTGATTTACCGTTAAACTTCACTTTAGGCCTAGAATAAAAGTATTACAATAATGTAGGTAGTCTAATATACTTACAAAATAAACAAAAGTCATAGCGATAGCGTTTACCTTTGCTGACAAATACGACAATTACTGACAACAGTAAATTCAAATTTTTCGCGAAACCGTATCGCCAAGTTTCGGGTTTTGACGAGTAAATTTCGTGTTTCATACTAAAAACTTTACTTCTACGTATTAGTTGTTAACTTACCTTGAAAATAAAACAAACACCAAGCAAATCGAGCCACTTTAACTATTTAAACACACTTTGTTTACACAAACGTAACACGACACTGACAATTACGCAACATTTATTTTTTTTGTCAACTTCAACTTTTTTTTTAAATTTTATTTTATGGTTTGGATACACGGTTTTTTTAGTTTTTGGTTGAAAATGTTATGGGGAAGCGAAATAAATTTATACACATAGACAATAGACGTAAAAACCAAAAAAAATCTTCTCTTATCTAGCTTGCCCCAAGTCGCTTGCCCCGAATGACGTCATGTAGACTACTAGTCTACATGGGCAATTTGGCGTTGTTTCAAATGTAGACTAGTAGTCTACATGGGCAATTTAGCGGTTATTTATTAAAATCAAATCCTAATTTATACTGTATACCATGTTTACATAATTTTAATAAAATTCCATCCATATCAAAACAGTATTTTTTGAAGGAATCGCGGACATAAAAACATAAGGGTCAAATACAAAACCTTCTTTTTAAACGTGTTAAAAAAAATATCTTATTAATCTTTCTTGATATATGTCAGCATTGTTGTTATCTTTTTTCTTAGTTGAAATAACTGTATTAAGTTGCGTATTTTATTTATTTTTGTCATCAAGTTCAATAAACCTATAATTTGGAAACTTTATAGCTAATCTGAAGCTACTTTAATAGAAAAAAGTTATTTAATAGATGTAGATATAAACTAATATTTATATTTTATTAGTTTTACTACATAATTTAAACTACGATTTGCTAAAAGATATTTTTTTACATATAACTAGCTTTTGCCCGCGACTTCGTTCGCGTACATAAAATATAACCTATGTCACTCAGGAATGAAGCAGCTTTCCGGACCAAGCCCAAGTCGTCGACGGCGCGCGCTGTTCCCGCGCGCCTCAAGGAGTTGTCAGCAACAGCAGGGGCCCAGCCGGGTCGAAGCCTACTGGGGCCAGGGTTATCCGAAAGGGCGCTCGAGCCCCGGTATGAAGGCTTGAAGG
This sequence comes from Mythimna ferrago, assembly GCA_910589285.2. Lineage (NCBI taxonomy): Eukaryota > Metazoa > Arthropoda > Insecta > Lepidoptera > Noctuidae > Mythimna > Mythimna ferrago. The sequence continues at coordinate 23,840,212 of OU342680.1, read as the reverse complement.
AACGGGATGGGTTTTTTAGTCAGTAAGAGTCTGACACTATCTCCCGCTCCGCCCAAGAGCGGGGGTTGTCATAGGATGATTTTTCCCATCGGAAAAAAAAAAGCTTTCTATCGGTGAAATTTTAGCAATCGGACCAGTACTTCTAGAAATTACCTCCTACAAACAATAAAACCAACTTTACCTCTTTATTATATTATATTTATATAATAATTGATAGGTGCGCGTTTAACCACTATCTCACCTGATGGTAAGCGATGATGTGGCCGACGATGGAGCACGCTAATAATTAATTTTATTACATTACATTTCTTCGAAAGTCTCACTAGTAAAAAACATTTCTGTTGAAAAGTGATCCGTAATTGCTATCATACTGTCGTAATATATAAAGAGAAATCGGATTAAACATGAAATATTTTCCATTTAAAATATACTCACAAACTAAATTAATATTATTTGTGTCCAACAGTAAACTGCGAAGGCCTCGTTTTATTCATTATCTACCTGAATATTTAATTATCCATTAATTTGTTTCATATACGTGACTTTTCATCCCTTCAAAAATTTTTAATTAATTTCGCTAACAAATAATAATTTTACAGTACTTCCTAATGAACGTAAATAAAATTTACCCAAAATATTAAACAAAAAGCAATTTTAGACATGTTGAGTTTATCCTCACGGATCGTATCTTGAGAATGGCCAACATTACTACAATATTACTGCAATTTATCTTCCCTTTAACTTGCAAATTGTGTTTGAAGTACATAGATAATATTTGATATACCCCCCTCTTGCTCTCACACTCAAAATTCAGTACGCGTGAAAAGGACGACACGATACAACAGTTACGAAATTGCGGCATATCTAACGCGAACTCATGAAACAATTCTACACCCAAACATTAACATCGAATTATATACGTTTGCTGAAACTATTCGTGTTAACGTTAAGTATATCGTAAAGGGATGTACTAGGACATCATGTCTCTATGAGTGGTATGGGACAACTCGTTGGTTACAGAATACGATAGTCCGGTGTCTAGTGCCCGTAACAAACTGTTAGTAGTGGTCGTCTACTTTGTAACGAAGCTCAGCGATCACGCACACATACAAAGAATTACACCTACACTATACGCCAATACGACCGTAGAAACCACACCGATTACATCAATGTGTGTGTATACTTCTGTATCATTTACACAGATACTGTCGCTGTGTGTTTCTGTCTCCAAAAGTCCACACAGAGATATTTGTTTCTGTTCGAAATGATGAGACCAACCGTGAAAATGGTTTAACTGCTCTGTGGCAATAAAATGCAGCCATCAAGTTCTTGCGAAAGATGCGCCCAGAGAATTGGACTATTTATTGAATTAGTCGTTTTATGTTGTCATGTTAATGCTTATCGTAAAGTATCAGATGCTAAAGTAGAATCTTTTATGATTACGATTATTGAAATTTTGTCTTTCATTAAAATTGTAACGACTTACTTACCTACAGTAATCTGAATGAAAAAATAAATATATTTAAACCTTACATTTTTGACCCGATTTAAACATAAAAAAAACATGCAATATAACATTTATTTATTAAAACTTTATGCACTAATAACAAATATATAAGGTGGACTTTGTGCCTTAGGTATATTTTACCAGTCGACTTTACAGTGTTTTTTTTTTAAGGTGGGTAATCATTCAATGACTTTTCGCGCTCTAGAGCGGAGCGGGAGGACTTGTCAAACTTATACTGACTATAACGCACTCCTATATTCTTGCATCTTTGTCCTCGGGGTTCCTTTTCGGTCAACCCAAAGACCTTAGAGTGGTCATCATCATCATCATCATTTCAGCCGATAGACGTCCACTGCTGGACATAGGCCTCCCCCAAGTGTCGCCACAATGATCGATCCTTAGCGTGGTGCAGAAATATAAAAAACCGGCCAAGTGCGAGTCGGACTCGCCCATGGAGGGTTCCGTAGCAGCAAGTAACATAATATAAAAGTTCTTGTAGTTCGTAGTAACTTTGATCGATGTTTTAATAATAGTGTATTTTTTTAGATTTATGACGTATTAAAAAAAAACTACTTACTAGATCTCGTTCAAATCAAGTTTCGTTGGTAGTTTACATGGTAATGCACGTCATAAATTTTTTTAATTTTATCATTCTCTTATTTTAGAAGTTACAGGGGGGGACACATTTTACCACTTTGGAAGTGTCTCTCGCGTAAACTATTCAATTTAGAAAAAAATGATATTAGAAACCTCAATATCATTTTTGAAGACCTATCCATAGATACCCCACACGTACGCGTTTGATGAAAAAAAAAATTTTGAGTTTCAGTTCTAAGTATGGGGACCCCCAAAATTTATTGCTCTTTTTCTATTTTTGTGTGAAAATCTTAAAGCGGTTTACAGAATACATCTACTTACTAAGTTTTAACAGTATAGCTCTTAACGTTTCGGAAAAAAGTGGCTGTGACATACGGACGGACAGACAGACATGACGAATCTATAAGGGTTCCGTTTTTTGCCATTTGGCTACGGAACCCTAAAAAGCAGACATTTGTGTGTATTTATGTATACATATCTAAATACACACAAACAATGTTATGGTGAAAAACGAAATCAATACATCAATGCTGTGGTGAAGATTCTACCAATTTCTTATTACACATCATATATATTTCAAATAGTTCCAAAACTATCGTTGTTAACATATGATGGTGGTTGGCACCGTTGGCCTCCTACAAGGTGGACCGATGACTTAGTAAAAGTTGCGAGAATCCGATGACCGTGCATTTTGGCGACACTTGGGTTAGGCCTGTATCCAACAGTGGAAGCCTTTCAACTGAAATGATGATGGTAATGATGATGACACTTGTACCATTAATGTAGCTTCTATTTAAAAAAAACTATATTTTGTCAGTGATTCAACAGGCTAATTCAAATCCAAATCTAAACGAAATCAAATTAAGTGTAACTAAAGATATTTTTAATGGAAGAATTAGCACCAGCAAAGTAAATAATTCAAATGAACAAACCACGGTACTGAACACTCGAAAAAGAACCGAGTTTCGTTTTAAAAGTCATTCAATTAAGTGGTCAGTAATTAACTTTGCTAGAATGTTCCAGTAATAACAAATGACAATCAAAAAGAACGAAATGAACGAATGAAAAACTCTTACTTATATTGCACTTAGGGGTTTTTGATAAATTAACTGTCAATTTGGAAAAAGAAGTCTTTTTAACGTTGAATATAATTTGAATTCACTTAACATTTTTGTTAATTTGAAAAAGCATAAGTAGCCTGTCTTTTAATGAGTTCGTTATTCAATTAAGAACATAGTGTATCTAACTTTAACGAAGGTAATTATTTTTATTACTAGACTCTTGAAGTAATAATAATAATGATTTATGCTAATAGATACCTAATTGACTTTATATAAGGTCTAGCATCTGCTAGCGGCTTCGCCCGCGTGAGAAAATCGTCCCAATGGACTTTACTCCCGGGTCCAAGAGTATGCCAGCAGTTTATTATAAACCTCCGTAATGGTTATAGCTCGAATTTTGCAAACCATATACTAGCTCTGAGACGAAGTGCAATACATAACTTTTACTTTATATTTATGTTAGTCTGTAAGGTATGTGTCTATGGGCCAAGATGCCTGAAAATAAATGATTTATTATTATCTCCTTTATTCATTTTTTTAACATGTTACATATATATTTTTAAATATTTCTTAAAAAACAATAAAAAAAAACATTTAAAAATATAAAAAAACAGTATCCCACCGGTATCGGGAACAGGGTCCAAGCTACCGGTGGTTAGGGCTCCAAAGAAAGGAACCTCCTAACGATACGAGCCGTGTCCAGAAGAACTGCTTTCTGAATCAAGCCCTTGATCCAGTCGCCTAACGAGAGCCTCCTAAGGTGTTGGTCGAGGCTCTTGGCTATTAAGCCATTGGCTGACACAACTATCGGTACAATGATCGCTGAGTCCACTTCCCACATGTCGACAACCTCGCGAGCCAAGTCAATATACTTGATTTGTTTATCTTTCTCGGCTTTCACGAGGTTCTCGTCATGCGGAACGGATATGTCAGCAATCATTGCACGCCTCTCGCTTCGGTCCACCACCATTATATCAGGCTTATTGGCCACAATAGACCTGTCAGTGATGATGGACCGATCCCAGTACAACGTGATATTGCCACTATCGAGAACTGGGTCGGGCACATACCTGTAATATGGCACCTCCGATTCCACAAGAGAGTACTTCAGAGCAAGTTGCTGATGGATAATCCTGGCTACAAGGTTGTGTCTATGCAAGTATTCCCCGTTAGCTAGACGAGAACAACCAGAGATAATGTGGCGGATTGATTCACCCGGTCGGTGACATGCCCGACAGATGTCAACCGTGCCGTCCTTCACAATAAATCTCCGATAGTTATTCGTCATGATAACTTCGTCCATAATTGCACAGACAAAACCTTCGGTTTCCCCAAAGAGGTCACCGACGCGCAGCCAGGCTACGGACGCTAGTTGATCTACATCGGGCCCATGAAGGGCCCGGAAAAAGCGTCCGTGAAGTTCTTTACTCTGCCATACTTCCTTGCGTACGTTAGTGTCAAGCACTACAAGTTTGCGCCAGTTCTCGTTAGCCAAGGAGAGCGGGGTGAGTCCCTTGTCCACTGCTACTACATCACGATGCATACCCACGTCGGCGGCTAGGAAATATTCCCTGAGACTGCATACCTCGCGATTGTGCAGGGTCTTAGCATTTAAAAAGCCTCGACCCCCACACTTTCGCGGGATATACAGTCTCATTACCGACGACCGAGGGTGATGCATTCGATATGCAGTCAGCAGTGTACGGACCTTCCTATCCAGGGCGTCAAGTTCCGTTTGAGTCCATTTGAGTACACCAAAAGCGTACATCAATACCGGTATGACCCAACCGTTGAAGGCACGCACTTTGTTTCCACCTGAAAGAAGGCTGTTAAGTACCTTCTTCAGGCGGCGAAAGAAACGCTCCTTCAACGATTGCTTCATGTCAGTGGCATTGATGCCTAACGCTTCCAACATACCCAAATACTTGTAGGTTTCGGTTGGAGAGAGGGATCTCAGGTGTATGGAATCCGAGAGTTAGGTGCCCATGGATTCCACAATCTCCCCTCGCTTTATATGCATGACTGCACATTTGTCCACACCAAACTCCATCCTGATGGCGCTACTGAAGGTTTCCGTTACCTTCAGTAGCTCCATCAGTTGCAGATTGTTGGGGGCAAAGAGCTTCAAATCATCCATATAAAGGAGGTGAGATATAACCTGACCACCTCTCTTCAACCGATAGCTTATGCCTGAATTCTCTAGCAGTGTGCTCAGAGGATTCAAGGCTAGACAGAACCAAAGCGGACTCAAACTGTCACCCTGGAATATACCTCGCTCGATCCTTACCGGTTCGCTATTCCTCTGGATATTTCGACATCCTGGATAGCGAAGGACTGTCCTCCATTGCCTCATACATGACATCAGGAAGGTGCAAAGAGTTGCATCAACTTTATACAACTCCAGCACCCTCATGAGCCATGTATGAGGAACTGAGTCATAGGCCTTCTTATAGTCTATCCAACATGTCGACAGATCCTTTCGGGAACGCCGAACCTGTTGGCTAATGGCCATATCGATGAGGAGTAGCTCCTTCGTACCGCGGGACCCATTCCTACATCCATTTTGAGAGGCAGACATGATAGCGATATTATCAACATGGTTTTTGATCTTTGCTCTCAAAATGGATGTAAGAACCTTATAAACTGTCGGCAGACACGTAATCGGCCGATAGTTTTTGGGTTCCGCGGTGCTACCGGATTTGTGGAACAGGTGGGTAACTCCTGTTGTAAGAAACTCGGGTAGCGAGCCAGACTCTAAGGCGGTCTGATACTGAGATGCCAAACGAGCGTGCGACCTTTGCAGCCACTTTATCCAAAAGTTGTGCAGTCCGTCCGGCCCTGGAGATTTCCAATTAGGCAATGGACGGACTGCACGGGCCACATCTTGGGGGCTGATTGTTATTGCCCCCATTTCTGTTATTGATTCGCACGCTCGTTCAATCTCTCGAGTCCAACCACCTTCAGTATGACTGACAGGTACCGACCAAATGTTGCGCCAGAATGAACACATGGCGTCGTCATCCGGAAGGTGCGTGTCAGTCACACCTTGGTCCGGTCGCTCCCAAGTCCTGTATACCCACCTTTCATTACTCCGGAATGTGCTATTCTGGATGTACCGTTCAACCCGCCGCTTATACCTTCGGATACGGTTTGCCCATGCATACACCTTCTGCTTCAGGAAGTCGATACGCTCTGTGACACGGGACATATAGTCTCGGGGGCTAATGTCAGTCCCCGAAAACGCCCGTCTCACAAAGCGCATCACTCGTGGGCGAGTGTTACCCTACCTGAAGCAGATTAGTTTGCCGATGAGTGCTCTGGCCCCACCAATACGACGCTCGATCCTGCACTGCCAAGCCGGCACAGCTGGTTTTGGTCGTGTAGCTACGTCAGTGTTTGGAAATTTGACGTGAGCTACACGACATGCCGCTACGGCCGCGCAGTACATGATTGAGTGTGTATCGGTGAGATCTTCGCAGTCATCAAAATAGTTTGACAACTGCGAATCCAGAGCAGCCACCAACGCCCTATTCTTGTTACACATGGGCAAACGAGGTATGCGAGGTCTAAGTTCAGGTGGTATGTTGCGATATTCCCGAATAGCACACTCCAAAGCACTCCTCAGTTCGTTGTTACATTGGGTACTTACATGTGTAACCATGTCAGTAATCTCCTCGTCAGCGTTGATGGAAAAATGGTTGGATACCTGTGGAGGTACCACCGTCTGTGACGAAGAGGTTACAGCATGGCTACCCATTTCCGTTCGGAGGCGATCAAGTACAGTATCATCCAACATATGATTACGCTGGATGACCCGCACCTGATCCGACAGTCGTTGGGCCGAAACGTTGACGGCTGGCTCAAGCACCTGAAACAAAGAGAGCATCCGAACACGGTACGCCGTCAGGTTGTTTCCTCCCTCTGTAGCCCCAAAGTATGCGCGCATGACGTTTTCGTTAATCGATTGTGTCCATCGCATGCGCGACACACATCCACCGGCAGCTGGGACCCTTTCAGAAGCCGGTGGGCCTCGAGATCCTAAGCAAGCCGGTGGCCGGCGTCCTCCCCGACGACGCGTAGGTGGTGGTGTCGTCGGCGGCGAGTAGTACTCGTCGCTCGAGCTCGACGCAGCTGCCACGGCCGGTGTCACAGTACTCACAGTGGGGCTGGGTTCCGGCGGCGGCGAGGCGGAGCTGAGCGACGAGGCCGGAGCTGGTAGGCGTGCTCGACGAGCGGCAGCTCTCGTCAACATTTTCGTAGTTTTGTATTATTTACATTCATTATAATTGATTTTTCACTTGACACAATATGTCATCTGTCGTTCGGTTTTTTCTTTTTTCTATATGAGTTTGCATTTTCTTATTTTTGGGAGTATTAACTTTATAATTTTTGATAAACACAGACTCAGGGGCTTCTGGTGAGAAATATGTTGGGAATGTAAGACTGCAAACTGTTATTTTTATTAAATATAGTTTGAACATAAAGTAATACTTCTGTTGACATTTAGAGTTGCCAGTTTTATTATTATTATTATAACTGGAGCATCGACTAGGGACACGCGGGGTTGCGACCGTCGTTGATAGGATCCAGCAGTTGGGACTCGAGGTGGCACTGCACAAGTCCGAGGCTATGTGTTTCCACGGCCCTCGGAACGCGCCACCACCGGGTTCCCCACTATTGGTAGGAGGAGTTCACATCGGCGTCTGGTCGATGATGAAATACCTGGGACTCGTCCTCAACAGCTGGTGGAATTTCGTGTAGCACTTCCGACGTCTGGCTCCCAAACTGAACCGGACTGGGGCTGCTCTCAAGCGGCTTACACACACGAGCATACGAGTAGGTCAACCGTAATTAGGACATATGATACTTTTATTTTGTTAGTTGTTTCCGTGGGAAAATTTTCTTCATCCACATGGATCAAGGCGCTGGTAATAATAGCTAGTTTATTATAAACCTCCGTAATGTTTCTAGCTTGAATTTTGCAAAACCATATACTAGCTCTGAGACGGAGTGCAATACATCAATGTACGGGTAGCGAGTAATGGAAGTGGTGCAGTCGACAAGCTTCGACTAGGGACGCGCCGTCGTCGCCTATTATGTGCTGCACTTTGCTAAGTTAACGGAGTTAAACGCTGGTTAAGCTTTTTTATTATGTTCTTTAATGCTTATGTAAAAGTATTTGAATTGCGGGTCTGCGGAAGACGGCTGGAGTAATAATAATAATATTCCACAATTTCCACACAACGTTTGTAGTCCCAAACTAAGCGAAGCTTGTACTACGAGTACTAGACAACTGATAAACATACTTATATATTTCTAAATACATACATATTATAGATAAAGAGTGGGAGTAGAGGGGCCTGTTCCCGTAACCAGTGAGGTAGTGCACCGGGTGGAGCAAACATATTGCTGCGTCCCTGTACCTACGACGCAGCTGTACATTTCGCGACTGCATCACTCTACAAAGATTGAAAAAGTCGTGGAGTATATGAGAGTGAAGACCTACTGGACTCTGAGGGTCGAAAAGTTGAATTCGTGCCACTACATCAAATTTAAGTAGTTCGTGGTACGAGGTCCAGCCCACTATCTACATTCTTGAATGGACTTTTGACGTAAGGGCGTGCGCCGGCACACACTATGCGTTGCGGCGCCGCACCGCAAATATTTCGTTGAATCAGCGGGCCATACGAGCGGGGTGGAGTCACTCATGTGCCCGCTGATTCGTCGAAATATTTACGGTGCGGCGCCGCAACGCATGGTGTGGCCTGGCTCTAAAGGTGTCGTATATCGACTTTTCCGAGGACGGTTACTCAACTCTACGCTGCGGAACACGACGCTGATGTTGTATGTATAATTATAGTTTAGGGTTTTGTGATATTTTCATTATGCATTACTTTATTATTTTGTAAGATTGTAATATTATATGTATTTTATCTATTAGCCATAGTTGCCTGACAATAATGAAATAAGAATAATAATATTGCCCAGAACAAGTTAAGAATAGAGGAGCGAGAGGTAGTGACAGACTTTAAGGGTCAACTCACACCGAAAGAGCGGCGAAGGGCAGGGAAGCGGAGCGCAGTTTCAGTGTCACAAGAATTTTAAATTTATTTTCATTTCTATAATACTTATTATCGCATGAGAAACTCGTACGAGTCGCGCGGATGCCCGCGGCGCCGCGGGAATTCCAGCGAATTCTATAAACGGTAAACGGGTCGGGTTTCTCATGCGATAATAAGTATTATAGAAATGAAAATAAAGTTAAAATTCTTATGACACTGAAACTGCGCTCCGCTTCGCTGCGCTTCGCCGCTCTTTCGGTGTGAGTTGACCCTTACTGACTAAAATGAATCCGAGTTCCTTCAGGTGTCTTTTGCGTACAATGGTTGCGGTGACTCAAAATTTTAAGTTGAAAACTGGTGAAATATGGGTATATGTATAATACATTACAGGTGCCTTAAAAGGAATAATAAATAACAGAAAACATCCTAGTTTTGAGATGAATCTGTGTCGTTTTATACTAATCGTGTGTCCTCAAAAAATAATGTAAATATCGTATTCACGTTTCAAAAAATGTATGATAAAAAAAAATCTCTTTTTTTTTATTTTTTTTTATTTTTTTTTCCCGTTGTATGGCCGGAACGCGGATCCACGCGGGACACAATAACTTTTTAATTGTGTCTCTAATTATGGCATACGAAAGGTTAATTTGCAGATAAACGTTTCATGAACAATTTGATGACCATAATAAATTTAAAAATATATATATAGTTTTAAAAAACCCAGTAGACCGTCAACTCGACCTTGACTGCTAGTTGTTTTTAGATCATTGTAAACAATTATAGTAATGCGTATAATTAGGCAGAAAATAAACAATGATCAGCTAATGAGCGATCTGCTAATCACTATCAGTTTTGTCGGTCACTCGGTAGAATTACGTAAGATGAGTGATAAATATTAACGGAATCATCTTGATTTTATGTTTATTTCCATTGAACAAACTAAAAATAAATAAACAAAACCTTATCGAAATGTGTCGAATAAAACCGAATGGCAATCGCGTACCGGAAGACGCAGCGTTGGAAGGCTTCCCACAAGATGAAAGAAAAACAGAACAAAAAAAAATCTAAAAATCTATTATTATAAATATTTTTTCCAGGGCTACTTGATATGAAGTTGTTGCTAAAATTCTATGTGATGTTTTTATTTGTACCTATTTCATTTATTTTGTTCTTTTTTTTATTCTATTTCATGCTTTTTTGATCCTCACTAACGAAAATTAAGTGGTGTGACAGATATGAAAATGAAGAATTTATCATCCCTCAATGCAAATACACACGACATAACGACATGTTCCAAAGTATTTACCTAACAACAGATAACCTAAACCTACTCGTGAATCGCAATTCAGTTCACAATCCTAGGTACTCGGCTACCATAAATTATCAGAACATTACTACTGCACCAATCGTATGCACGGACCGATCTTTGTCCTTCGAGTCTCAAGGAACTGGAAAATACTGGATATTTCTACCGGCGATAACGCTTTGTTTGGGTTACATTCTGATTACATCAATGTAGGGAAGGGAGTTCTAGAGTCTGTACGATGATCGCTCAATGTTTAGTAAACATTGCTGCTTGTTGCCAATCTTAATTATGACTTCTATAATGAAGCAGCAATGTATGTAATTTATAATTTAGTTATCGTATATCGATAAAAAGTCGAGAATGATGAATCTGTGACACGTGCGGCTGGCTTGTTATATTATATAAACAATTAGTTTGAATCGTTTTACTTTTTGCCATTTCAACATGTTTGGTGCGTGTTCTTTCCCAGTTCAGCGGAAAAGACCGATGAATATTGCTCAACATCAATTCGCTGTTATCTGCTTCAAAGCTATTTAGGAGCAGTCTGTCATCAATAATTATATCGACACAGTTTCAGTCACGGAAGATTTTGTAGTTCACGAAATTAATTACAATGTGCCATTCTGAGATCACTTAGTATGCGGCCCGTTTTAGGTAATAAAGTCGGAGAAATTAAATGATAGTGAAATTAAAATTTTACTGTTTAAAAACTTTTCAGAGCTCGTGATAATAAAAAAGTAAAATTGTATAATACAGAGAAAAATGTAGAGCTTTTCTTAAGTGTTTTTTTTTTAATATCATGCGGATTTCATCACGAATGTGGGATTGGCCCGCCCCTCACGTGTCTCGCGTGCGTATTCCCCGCATTACAATAAATACTTGTATAAAAAGACATTTTCTGGTATTACGCATGCGGAGCCAATCAGCATGCGTGATGAAATCCGCACGCGTGATCACACCCGCACGATATTAAAAACACACTTACTCGTAGAATATTATAGACAGTCATTTTTAAAAAGTAATATAGTGTCATAAGTTGATGAAAGACCCTGGCCACCGTAAGCGAGGTTTGCGGACGACAAGCAATGGGTAGCTCGTGATTCGGCCATCCGGCAAGAACCGGACACAAATCGTCGACCGGCAGTGCGTAATGTTCCACGCGCATTTCAAAAAGATGTCAGCAAAACCGCAGGGGCTCAGTAAGGCCAGCCATAGATTTTTTGTCAGTTAAATGACCGACGGCGACGTACTCTTTAACTCCACCCCAGAGCGAGAGAAGCAAAAAAATAGCCTTCTAGGCATCTAAAGTTATTTATTAAAAAAAATCCAAGTCTGTTTTCAATGTAAAATAGCAAATTCTGATACTCCATGTTACACATCAGAAATATACTGAAAAATACTGAAAAATGTCAATACCGTCAGATTATAGACGACGCCTTTCAGGACACCACAGGGGACATTAGCTAGTACTCTCTCAAGTTACTAGGCTTCATTTTATATTGATGTTTATGCTAACTTTGATATTTCTTGACGCTCGACTTTTGTTTTATTGTTATGAGTTCAATATTCAAGGGAGCTATGACTTTAAGTTCAAAAAATTTCAATGTCGTTTTTTTTTCGAATATCTATTCGATCTAAAAGGTTGTACTTTGACTGTTTATTTTTTAAATTTATTTTTGTACACACATATACAGAGGCGGCTTTAATACCTAGTGTGTGTATTTTCTATCAGTCAACGTTTGGGAACTACTGCTCTTAAAAAGGAAAACATCGTGAGGAAACTGGCATGTTTCACCATAAATTCGAAGACATGTGACATTCATCAAGTCACACCCGTGGTGCGATTGCGTGGTGGATTACGGCCCATTTTCTCTCCTAGAGAGGAGGCCTGAGTCTCAGCTGTGGGAACACTAAAAAGGCTGATTATGCTTATGCAATGTTTGGATGACGCAGAGACATATCTCGTCAGATATAGAGACTGGTAGGTGCAACATTTAATATTCTACAGTTTATTTCCATTGAGAGATATACTACATCCTTAGGGGGTAAATTTTAGAAAATCTTTCTAATTATATATTCATTATTACACATCTTAAAAACATCCTCAAAGCGAAGACTTTACCTTTTATATATTATAGAAGCCAGAAACAGAAACAGATGCAGGATTATCGTTGGAATGAAAGTGATGAAGTAGCGAGGTCACGACTCTCAGCATGAAGAAGTACGACGCAAGAAGGAGATACATCTACACTAATGTAATAAAGAAATAGTAAAGTTTTTTTTTTTGTTTGTAGGAAATAATCTCTGGAAGTACTGGTCCGATTGCTAAAATTTTTTAACCGATCGAAAGCTGCTTTATATTTCTGAGTGACATAGGCTATATTTTATGCACGCGGGCGAAACTGCGGGCAAAAGCTAGTACAATATAATTTTATAACATAACTAGCTTCTGACAGCGGCTTCACCTACGTGAAAGCAGTTTTGTCCAAACTAATTTTAGACCCCCGTTTGACCCCCTTAGGGGTAAAGTTTTGTAAAATCCGCTCTTAGCGAATGTCTGTACCCTACAAGGAACATATTTGCCGAATTTTAAGAGATTTTTTGATTAATCAGCGAGTGATATTTCGCTTTTTTATATATAGATACACCTACTTAAAATAATATACAAAATACACGAATATATTTAAATAATTGGTAGGTACAAACAGATAACAAGAAACCAAATTGGTGCTGTAACGACATCAGTGCCGATATAAGTTTTGTCACGACATATTAGATTGGTTTCAGCTGCCTGTATCAGCTTCAAGTTATCTGCCTCATGCATTATATTGATCTTTCAACTCAACACGTTATATCTACATGTGAGCAACATCGGTACAAGAATCGTTCAAAATTGTGGTGCAATTAAAATTAAAAGATAAGTTGGTTTAGTTATACAAACCGGATGATGGACATCTTCTTACAGTGTGTTATTCATTTAACAATTGCGACATTTAGAAAACAATAACATAATAATAATATATATATGGTTTATATGGAAAACAAAGACAATAAGGCTATCCTTATCGTCTTTGTTTTCCATATATTGAAATAGTTTTTCACCAACCGGGGGTTGTCCTTGGGTGCACTAAAATAGTGCATACAGGTATAATCGTCGGTTGGTATTTCATTTCATTAAAAGTAACTAAAGGGCCTCTGCGATTTGGTTTCGGCCCTCGTCTTCTAAAGGTCCGGGACCTCAGGATTTCGAAATATACTGATAAATAAAATAATAATAATGTAAATCTACCAAAACCAAAATACTCAACTAATCAAAATTAACAAAAACAATCTAGAAAGCAATGACATTCACTAAATTTACCATTAAATCTAAAAGAAAAAGAACACTACGTATATCGTGCATCCTCACCTTCTGCATGATACTCGATCTTTCCAAACAGGAAGTCCGAAAGGTTCCTGTTCCAGATTCAGGTGGAAGAAACGCCAAGTTGTAACATCTGATGACCTGGCACACCATTGTGCGAACCGCCTGGAAGATGTCTTCCAGGCGGTTCGCACAATGGTGTGCACTGTTAAAACATCGACCAAAGTTACAACACATTACAAGAACTTTTATATTATGTTACTTGCTGCTACGGAACCCTTCATGGGCGAGTCCGACTCGCACTTGGCCGGTTTTTTTAGAATGGCGTCCTCAGTTCGATATAGGCCTACCCGTAATATCTCCGTATCCATCGGATTCCCGAAACCCTCACCATCGATCATCCGTCATCAATCTACCTTTCAACGCTGCGTCTTCCGCTATGTAGTCGCTACTCCAGAACTTATCGGTCCCATCAACCATCTAGAATAAGCAAGTATTGGCAAACATATTTATTTATAATAGGTATTCCAATCATGCTGTTCTTAAAACAAATATAGGTTACATTCAATCACTTCAGATAATATAAAAACAGGCAGTAACAAAACCAAAATAATAATAAACAATTTAAATATTTATAATTATTTTATCATTAAAGTAAAGCATGCTTGCTTAATTGTCTGCCGTATGGGTGGCTTATCAGTGACACGCGACCCAGTGACTTGGCACGCGTGGCTTAAACCAGTTTGAAACCAATTGCTGATGACCTTTCACCCAAATATCGTTGTCAGTCCGGAGATGAATGCTTTGAGTGATCAAAGTAATAATGTAAGGTGACTCTATTGCGTATGAAATACTAAATACCTGTTTGGCTAATATTCTTAAAGATTTTGTTGTAGATTATTTTAGAAACTAGAAAAATATGACATAGTAGATTTTTACAGTCTAAATTTTATGGCTATATGGCTAATGGCTTTAGAGCTTAGCCACTGGTCATAATAAAAGATTAGGTAAGTTTTGTAAATAATAAAAATCTATTTTTTAATCAACAAACAATTTTTCTCACTTCATGGCGAAGCGGAACGTGTTAAAATTTTACTGATTGAAACCCACCTATGTTTCTTCATTTAACCTTTGCGTCCTAGGGCCACGTTGACTTTTTCAACCGTTCCCGCAGCCCAAGCAGGCAACCTCGACCGAGTCTGTCCGACAGAACCCTTGTGGTCAGCGGTGGGCACTGAAGCGGACCAGGAACTCCTCCAGGAAGCCGCAAAAGTACAGGCCCGGGTGCAAGCACCG
Organism: Mythimna ferrago; assembly: GCA_910589285.2. Classification (NCBI taxonomy): domain Eukaryota; kingdom Metazoa; phylum Arthropoda; class Insecta; order Lepidoptera; family Noctuidae; genus Mythimna; species Mythimna ferrago. Next base: position 23,825,019 of record OU342680.1, on the reverse strand, counting down.
AACAGGCATGTCGACATCGACGTCGAGGCGGAGTGATTCCCGGAGGCCATATCACAAATCTGCGACGTGGTAATCACCCGAGTCCGTCCAGGAGGTGCCTGGCCCTAATAAGCCCCTTCAGTTTTGCTGACATCTCTTTGAGGCAAGCATAAAACGCTACGCACCGTCAACTTGGGCTTGGTCCTTGCCCGACTGCTGGATGGCGAGCTACTTATTGCTCGTCGTCTGCAAGCCTACGGTGGGGAGAATCTCACTGTAAATCAATTAATTGGATTTAACCCTTAAAAAAAATCTTCTTTATTCTCAAAACGTTATCGTGATCACAAATCTGGGGATAACAATACCAGTAAAATTTCATGTCTCCATTTCATATCATAGTCGTGTCGTTATGTTAGAAAATGTTTTTCTTTCTCTCTTCTCCATTTCATGATAATATAGCAATATTCTTTCAGAATCATTATTGTATTCTTTATCCAACATAACATTAACGACCTTATGAAAATAATGAAAGTCAGTATGGCGATTATAAAAAGTGCTGAGGTTTAAATTAAAAACATAAAACTCGCAAAGAAACGAAGCTTCTAAATCAACCGTTTTATGATACATTTTAATAGCGTAAGATGAGACCTGAGATAAAGTAATTTAAATTAAATAAAGACTGGTAATGCAAAAGATAATTGCAACATTAGATTTAATACTGTAAGACTGTTTTTTTTTAGGTGGGAAAACCATCCTATTACATCCCCCGCTCTTGGGCGGAGCGGGAGATAGGACTAGACTTTTAGTGACTAAAAACCCACTCCTGTCCATTGTTCCAGGGGCCCGGGGATCTGTTTCGCATCACCCATGGCCCCAGTAGGCTTCGACCCTGCTGGGCTCCTACGGTTGCTGACAATGCTGTAAGACTGTGTGAATCTTTGAAAATTACTGTGGCCCCAGAACGCAAAGCAACTGTAGGACTATGTTTCACAAGAGTAGGTATTAGTCAGTAACGTCGGACACACCCTTTTGCTCCAACCCACAGCAAGAGAAGTTACTTGATGTCGATTTTGATATCGAATCTTACCTCCAGGGTTCCGTACCTCAAAAGGAGAAAACGGAACCGTACTTCCCGTTGACCTAGAATCCTGAAATTTGACATGAAGCAAGATTTCGTAGCTCAAATATAGGAAAAAGATCTGAAAACTTTTTTGTAGTTAGGTCACAAAAAAAAATTGCTATTAGGAAAAATCTTCTTTACACTATTCGGGATCTTTTCAGTCAGCTATCTCTTTTTCTAATTATAACTGCAAATTTTTAGAATCTTATTTCAAAGAGGAACTATTTGAAAGGTCTTATTGTAGTATTTAGGCAAGGAAACATTTATGTTCCATCTCTTACATTTTTGGCGAGAAATCAATTAAAAAACTTTTCCACTTTGGGTGGATTAAGTGTCAGATTTTTACTTATTAAAACCCACTTGTATTCCCTCAGTAGCCACTTGTGTTCTAAAACTACTATTTCCTCTTCTTATTATATAAAAATGAATCGCAAAATGTGTTGGTAAGCGCATAACTCAACAACGCCTGGACCGATTTCGCTAATTTTTTTTTTGTTGTGTTCGTTATTATGAGGAGAAGGTTCTTATGGAAAAAAAAAATGAAAATTAGGGTAGTGTAGGGTAGAGTAAGGTAGAGGAGGGTAGAGTAGGGTAGAGTAGGGTAGGGTAGAGTAGGGTAGAGTACGGTAGAGTAGGGTAGAGTAAGGTAGAGGAGGGTAGAGTAGGGTAGAGTAGAGTAGGGTAGGGTAGAGTAGGGTAGAGTAGGGGAGAGTAGGGTAGAGTAGGGTAGAGTAGAGTAGAGTAGGGTAGAGTAGGGTAGAGTACGGTAGAGTAGGGTAGAGTAAGGTAGAGGAGGGTAGAGTAGGGTAGAGTAGAGTAGGGTAGGGTAGAGTAGGGTAGAGTAGGGGAGAGTAGGGTAGAGTAGGGTAGAGTAGAGTAGAGTAGGGTAGGGTAGAGTAGGGTAGAGTAGGGTAGAGTAGGGTATAGTAGGGTAGAGTAGGGTATAGTAGGGTAGAGTAGGGTATAGTAGGGTGGAGTAAGGAAGAGCGGGAGCGAAGCCGCGCGGGCAAAGCTAGTTACCAATAAATTTGCAACACTGTCAGATAGGGACTAATTCTGAAATCATAATAAAACACTTTAAAAACAGAAGACTAACATAATAATGAATATATTCCCCAAAGTCGTATAACTTAAGATAACCCCACACCCACTTAATATCGTATGGAAAAACCCCCAATCTTTACTAGATAAGTACATCGAAAAATACTGCTTCAATTTTTATATTTTTTATGGAAACTCCCCACGACGTCGAACGTCGTGGGTCGTATTAATCCATTGTTCCACCTACTCTAAGAATTACATTGTTATATTATAAATAGAAAATTTACATAAATTTGGAGGATCAGGTTCTGAAAATAATACTTTGGCGACGGTACTAGGACTTCGGAAACGTTTGAAAGCGTTACCATGACCTTGAAACGCAAAAGACAACTGAAAGAACACGGGAAGGTCAGTAAATATATAAAATACCCTCTCCACCCAGAGCAGAAAAAGTTCTTTGATGATTTCCCACTTCAAAAAATAGAGTAGCAGTTTGAAAATATATATGGAATATGCTTGCCTAGAAGTTATAACTATATCCTAATAAAAAACAATAAACGAGAAGGATTTATTCATATATTTTTTATGCAAAGCCAAGACGGATCGCTAGTGTATAATGTAGTAAAATAGAATCTATTTCTGTACTGTTATCTTTCCACTGTAATTTTACTTTTTATAAACTAAACTGCACCGTTTATTTCCTTTGTCAATGATTTTTATATAGTTTTTGTCAACCTTGCTGTGGTTGGTACAACAAAAGACTTTTTTCTGGGTTTATTGAATTAAAGTTTTTATTTTGTTGGACTCAGACTGTAGGATGAAAAAATTTTAACTGCAACAAGAGTTACGTATTGTAATTGTAACGTATCTCAAAATATTAAATTCAGTATTAAAAGTTAAGAAAAAAGAAAACTGAATATATTAAAATCTTTCGGAAAAAGAAATACATATGTAAGCTTTAGCTAAAATAAAAACAATGGAAAAATAAAAGAAGTCAAGAACTATAAATTATAAAATGTAACTTGAAAAAGTAAAAAAAAAACTCACTACTTACCGTATTTACCGTTACTGCTTACCGTGGTGGGATCGCAGTCAAGCACTAGTTTATATCAATTGAAAAAAACAACACTAAGTTGTCTAATGAAATAAGACAATCGTAAAAAAAATGTTTATAAAATATTCATGCAATAAAACGGTACAAAATCAAACTTAGTGCCTTAGACCGTTTTAGTTAGTCAATCAACGGTGATGCTACCATCAAGAAAAATCTAGGATTCCAAAGCGAGCATGAAACAAAATTAAAGAAAAAATACTAAAAAATAACAGTGAGGTTTTACCACGCACCGAAGAAAAACAGCCCAGTAAGAACTTGATAAGCTAGAGATAAAAAAGTTTCAAATTGATGGTTGAAATTGTGTACAGTAATAAAATACTGGAATGAACTGAGTCCATTGTTTTTATTATGATTTATTATACCTTAGTCAAGTTTAAGTGCTAAATCACTTTGGAATTCAAGATTGTTTTATTGATTGATGAAATTTATACAAGACTTTTAAGTAATGTCATAAGTTGACCTATTTTTTTATTTTTGGTAAATGGCAGGCAAAAAGGTTCACCAAAATATAAGCTAGAAATCGAATTTATGGAATTACTTTAATATAACCTAGGAAATGGATGAATGAAGGACAAGAGTGAATCGGTTATTCTTAGGCAAGGGAACTCTATCGTCGACTATATCATCGCTTACTATCAGATGGTGAGATTGATAGTAATTAAACACGAGCCATTCATTACTAAACAAGCTATTAATGCTAAAAGGATAGGTAAGACCTATCTTCGAAGTTCTAGAGAAAGTGTCATTCGTTTAGCAGAAAATATGTAATTCAAAAGTCTGCAGTCATAAGATATACTACACGTGAACTTATGAAATAGCAAGTCAATCCCATGCTTCTGGTTGCGTAGTTTTCTTCAACAATGAAGGACACCTCAGCAAATAACTTTCTTGTGTACAATATTTTGCTATGTCGTTTATCTTTGGCGATGTGGATAGCGTCGCAGACTATGCTCTCTATCATAGGACCAACGAATGAGTTCTCGCCTCTTTTCCCATCTAGTATTCTCATTAACAAAATTTTATTGTCACTTTTTCTGACAATGTGGATAATATATTCAAAACTTCTTGTTTGGAATACGCTGGTAAGCCATCAAGGTGTTTTGAGTCCAACTATTACGGAAGCGTTAGTCAAATGTTCTGTCCAGTAAATCCTGAACATTTTTTCCCAAAATTATATCTTAAAATTATCAATCCAGTTGCGGTCAGCTCTATGCATACCTTTGTTCTTTTAGACAATAATTTTCTATGATAGGATAAAACTGTGGCTACTTGTTACCAAGCAAACCCAATAATCAAGATTGCTCATGTTAAGTGGAATATACCCGTGGTATGAGAAACACATGTCTAACGAAGGACAGAGAGTCAATTGATGATGAACAATATGGAACTAGCAATCTTAAAACATTTCCCAACGATCATAATGCAGTCTGTTACAGCTATCAGCTTTACCGACTAAGTTCTTAGGATCCCTTTGAGACTTATTTTTAGCCTTTCCTGTCTCTTCAACATCCTCTCTCAATATTAGCTTAAATTCCGTTACTTTTACTGTTTTTTCTTTATATCTGTGTAACAACATGACTAGTCAACCAATTTAAACAATATTCTATTTTCAGAACAAAGCAATCTAAAATTCATTCACTTTTTTAGTCCTTTAAATTGAAGCTTGCTTGAAGCGGAGTAAAAACTAGCTATATATAGAAATATAGTTAGATTAACAAATAAATAAATATAGTTAGGTACTGTTTATTTATATACAGAAGACTATATATATCGGGCTTCAAGACAGTTCATTATCAGTGTGTGTTTGAGCTTGAGTTAAGTAACTCGTTAGCTTCAGTGTTATCACTCAAGATGATTGAGACTATCGTTCCGGCGTTCGCTGAGCTGAGTGAGTTTGCGAGTATGGGGGTGAGTTCTTCTACCTCATTGTTTCTGTTTTTGCTAATTAAACAAGAAACTCATGATTATGTTGCCCTTCTTCTTTCTCAACTTTTTTCTTCTTCAATGCTTGTTCATTAGTATATTTCTTAGTAATCGTCTCTTTTCTATAAATACCTACTATGTCTAAAATTTCATGAATAGTTTCTTTTGGCTCCCCATAGGTATAGGCATTCGCATTCAATTTTTTTAACAAACCTGTACTCTAATACGGATTTCTTCTACTTGGTCGTTTACAAGCTGTTTTGTTTCATTTCAACTGTCATGTCATTATGATGTCCACTCTTTTTTAATACCTATGCTTTGGTAACAAATTTTGATATCCATAAATATCAGAGAATAGGATGTATAAAAATAATATTTAAGGAAAAAATACTCTATATTTCACACCACTATAAAAGTCCTCTTAAATATCAAATTGAATCCAAAAATGGGAAAAAAAGAATCGAAAAGTTGGCGACAAATGTGATCGCTCAGAGAGTTTCATGTTTCCACAAAATCGAATACATTCACTTTTAGACCAAATATCATTTTAATCCGCTTTTGTGCAATAGAAATTTTTGATATGTAAACCAACCGTATAATTTGCTGATGTTTACATTTTTGTAGATTGTACAGATGTCCTGTTCTTTCCCATGTTTCTTGATATAGATGAAACTTAATTTCTTCTTTTATTCTGTCTTGTTCACTGTGACTCCTTTCTCTTTCGTATCAATTCACATATAAAAAAATTAACCAAAATAATAATCTCACAGGCTGGTGGACAAGTAGTCTTTGCAACAGATGACTTCTTCGCAACATGCGAGAACATGATAGCCGACTCCGAGCCGATATTCATTGAGGATAAGTACACGGAGTTCGGCAAGTGGATGGATGGGTGGGAGACCCGTAGGAAGAGGATAGCTGGCCATGATTGGTGCATATTGAAGCTGGCCACCAAATGTGTTATCCGAGGTATGTATTCTACACAAACAAAACAAATTACGAGTTTGACAGTATGTACATTTATACTGTCAACCCCGTAATTTGTGCTCGATTTTTTTAAGAAAATTGACAGTAACAAAATAATTAATACAAGGTGTCGTTTTGAAGCTGCAAAAAACTGCACCTTGTATTTGAAGACGAATTGCATAAACGATATATATATTATTATTGAAGAAAAAGCATTTACTAATTACACACATCTTGAATTACTAGTAAAATCTAGTTTCTGTTGTGTTGTCACACAAAGATATAATAATTGAGTAAATGGAGGTCAATAATCCGATAATAATTATAAGTTTGAGGTAATATTTGTTGATTCAAGATATCACTATTATGTAATAAACACTGACCTATAAAAATCTTTAGTCTGATATCAATAACATCATATTTGGGCAGTTTACAAAATTGTTTACACATGAAAGAGAGATACAAAGTCAATTAAGAACTATCAATGAAATGTAAGAAATACTATGGGTCTCTAGCAAATATATGGGTTTATGGGTTTCAATTATTGACTACTTTAACGAAGCTGGTTGGGAAGGCGGTTTTTCAGTCGGTTGGGAATTTGCTACCAAATACTGCAAAAACATTAGAATGTATTACGTTGTTTATTCTTATGTTGGTTTTGAATCGAAAACTAAATAATTTCTAAGTTTGACACCAGTTAACTCACACACTATGCAAAGAATAAAAAATATTAGGGTTAGAGAAAGTAAATGTTATTTGTAATAGGTATTATCGGAAGTCCAAAATGTATGTTATTTGACATGTCCTACCAAAATTTGGTCAGTCTAATGAAACCCAAATTCGATAAAATCCTTGTATTAAATTCTTCACTACATTTTTATGTTTTGTTTCAGGGCTGTTGGTCGACACGGCATTTTTCACTGGAAACTATGCGCCGAAGTATTCGATACAAGCAGCGTGCTTGACACCTGAAGGTTTGTTTTTTTTTTTTTTTAATTAGAAATTTTACTATAGAATTTGTAACTACTGTTTTTTTTACTTGGAAAATTATACAATGACTCCCCGTGGCTTTAGCGGGCATAAGCAGGCATCGCATGGAACAATCTGCGTCATCATCGGCTTGGGTTTGGTCCGGACGGATTTCGGACGGTTGTTTTATTAAGAACTTTTGGACCTTTACTTATACTGATGCAATCTTTTTTAAAAGTTTTTCTCGAAGTATTATCCATACAAAGAGATTCGAACATTGCCGATTAGGTACTGTTTTCATCTGTTTCTCAGGTGTAGCCAGATACTAGTTCGGCTGATATTGCCATGTCAAAACAAATCAGTTATACTTTTACTATTATCTGCCTGTGTAGGTATATTTTTTCTGAAGATAGGTAAAATCATACGAGTTCCTTTTGAAGCGTTATCATATGAGGATAAAGAAACTTCAAAGGAAGAGGATAAAGTAATCCATACAAATGATTATCTTTGTATACCGCATCTGATCAGAAATAAATTCAAAGGAAAAATAAAATAAATTAAATCACGTGGGAAAACGTAAATACGAGTAGTATAATATTTTTTTATTTATGTATTACTAACTGGGGTGGTGGATTACGGCCCATTCCCTCTCCTAGAGAGACCTGAGTCCCAGCAGTGGAAACATTAAAAAGGCTGATGATTACGATGATGATAGTACTAAATAATAAAGTATTTTTGCATAAAGGCAAATGATAACCATTTCTTAAACTTCAAAGGAAAATAAGTCTCACTAAAAGTCTAGATATAAAGCATAAATCTGAGTCCATAGGAAAACCTACGTCTAAACTAAGTTGAAGACAATAGTTAGCCTTACAATGCGAGGTTCCTCTTTAAACTGATTGCCATCCGTAAATCCTGTTTTTACAAAAACCTCCGTATATTTCATTTGCCACAAATACACATTCTAGTACAGTCAACGAAAGAATTATGTAGGCAGTACATACTTTACACTTCTATTTTTTAACCTTTCGAATGCCGTAATTAGAGACAAAATAGAAAGACAATGAGAGAGCGAACGCGTGTTTGCTTGGGGTTTAATGAATTAATTAGTACAAAAAAATGGGGCTCTATCGTACCCGTTACTGATCATATTTATATAGCCAAAAGTAAAAATGGTTGTCATAATTGGTAAATTAATAATTGAATCAATCATTCATAACAATTGCTACTAGAAAATACTACGCGCAGTGTTTTTTTTATTTTGATTGCCATTAATTAATTCATAATCAAAAGCTTGTACAGCTCAAACCAGCTCTTGCGGTAGTTGTCAAGGTCACCTCGCTACCTCTTCTCAGGTCGAACTGAGTGAAGTTATTATTATTATCACACATTCAGTGCTATACATAAAATAGTGATTTAATAAAAAAATCCTTAAATTAAGTACATGCAACTGACGCTTTATATACTAAACTTCTTTGTCAGCTGTACCTAGATATCTAGTACGGCAAAGCACTTAGTTCTAGCTCAATGAGGCGTGTCCTGGCAATTTGCCAATGCTATTTACCGGACACTCGTTATTTTTGCCAAAGAAAGGTCTTGGAAACTGAGACTCTTTATCCCCGGGACCTAATCAATCATAGACCGGGGATACTGTTTCAAGTATATTACGGAGTGTTTCACTAAATCTTTTTTGTTGTGTTTTTGAAAAATTATTTTGTTCATGTAATTGAGATATAAAGACATACCTAATATGCCTTTATATCTCAATTTCCCGATTTTTTGACAAAGTAAACAGCTTTTAGACTCTAGAAGCTTTTTGCTTTATAAAATGATTGATTTTCTTATAGTTTTTCTGCGAGTTTCAATACTAGTCTCAACGGTCTCACATTTGAGAGTTATGTAGTATCGAGGCCCCCACAGACAAGTACTGGTGATATAGTATTAATACAACACTATTTTCCTATATCAAAAAATATACTTAATTTTTCGCTCTCCATATTATTTCTAAAAAACTTTCCTGCCGTTCGTTTTTGACATTAATTGTTTGATCCTTGTTTTGGACCAAATAATAAATAAAATAAAACAAAACAAAGGATTCTCTTTCAACTTTTCGACAATTTTTTTTGCAAATGAACGAAAAGTTTTGTTATCGCTGAACTAACTGACCTATTTTTTTAACTGTAATGCAGCATCCTCTATTATCCTTAGAGCCAAAAACTTTTTTGCCGTTTACCGCTCATTTGCGTACCAACTATAATGTTTAGGTATATCTTATGATACCCTCGGGGCTTTATGGAGTAGCCTTGCCAAGGACTGTGCCGTAAAATACCGCGTTTATTGGACTATAGATACGTGTTACCATGGTGGTTATTATGATGGAAAATACAATCAATTTATGATATTTTGGTGGTGAAAATAGTAAGTGGAATTCCCTGCTGGAGTTTGTGTTTCCTGATAGCTACAACTTAGGGATCTTTAGGACAAAAGTGAATAGGTTACTTAGCTATAGCATACTATAGCTAAGTAAGTAAGAGAGTTTACGCTCATATTCTAAGAACTTCTGAAAAAAAAAATTTTCCTCCACTTCATACAATTCAGTCACTATGACAACGAAAAATATAGAATTCAAATTGAGGACGTAAATGACAATAACAAGTATACATCAATTGTATTGAGGCTTAATTTAAAAATATTATGAGTGTGACATGAAATTTTGAAAATATTATAGAATCGAAACAAGATGTCTCAATATAAACTCGACCACTTAATTCAACAAAATTACTTTTTTTGTTACAGAAGAAGAATCGATTCCAACAAGAATGTCTAAAATGGGTACGGCATGCAGCAAATTCGACTTGAAACATATCGAACGACTTAAGTCGGACAAGTGGGATGAGTTAGTGCCGGTTACAGCCCTACGGGCTGGCTATGAGGAGACCAGACTCAATTTCCAGAAGGTAATTTTCTAAAGATGATTTTTTGTTTCTCTCTTTAGGAATCAAACAAAGGCAATTTTAACTTTTCGAATACCGTAATTAGAGACAAAATTGAAAGACAATGAGAAAACGAACGGCGGCATTTGCTTGGGGTTCAATGAATTCATAAAACAGGCCAAGTGTGTGTTTCTGCTGTTCATACTCGTAGCAAAAACCAAGTTTGTTGTATGGCTGCGGTTCATGAGATACAGCTGGATGACAGACAGACGTACAGTGGAGTGTTAGTTTGAAACAAAAACCACTAAGCACATTTCGTTAAATCTATTAAACTGTTTGTACTAATTTAATAACAATGTAAACATTCAAAGAATTAATGAAATCCAAAATGGTTCAACCATTATCGAAATTTTAGCGCAGATTAGTAGCCATGGTATTGCAAATCCCAGTTTACATGTACCATTACTGTTGAAATAATAATCCTCTAAAGTCGAGCTTGAAATGTTTATTCGAATAGATAATATATTTATTCTAGTTCCAGAAACTGTATATTAAGCTGGCTGAAAAATAGTTAAATTTTAAACATCAGAAACGTTTTCACCAAAATTCTCGTATTGCCAGAGTAAATTGCGTTCAAGATTTGTCTAGATATTATAAATGGTACAGCAAATATGATTGACTCCATGACTCCTTTACACCAAATACCAATTTATATAAATCCCCAATAAATATTGCATTGCTTTCAAATTGCAACTTTTCCGAAATCGCACTTCGTCTAAATTGGGTTTCTGAAAATAAGACGGATGGACTTGTGTCTGTATTGCAAGAACTTTTAAAATAAATCCGATTGGACGTTGAAAACTCATTACGTAGAATATTGAGGAAAAGAAACAGAAAACTATATTTATGTAGCATTAAGAAATAAATGCAATTTCAACAGTACACAAAATGAACTAAAGTGTCATCTCTTATGAGAGAATAAAAAAAAAATAAGTACAAAACTAAAACCCGACTACAAAAAAAACACGTTCTGAAAAGTATGTACCAAAAAATATATTTTAGACATAGTTATAATTAAAGGATAGCCGTGGTTCAATGCTACTTGCATGTTAATACAACAAGATATATGAGGAAATAATGAACACATATACATACTATATAAATATAGATAGATGGTCAAAATTATAACCCTCTTTTTGGCTTCGTCGTAGTTGGTGAACAAAGTTACTATAACTTTAATATTCAAGCAATAATAAAAATAGATTATGAGGATTCCCTAGAACTTTGCAAATGAGAATAATGTCCAACAAAAACTAAGTCTGCGTACCCACTGAAATAAAATTCAAACGGCCAAAAATAGCCCCATAATTTCAAATAGAAAGTTTGAAACAAATTCGCCACATTCTCGCTTCTAGCACTAATTTATTACACACTAGAGTGAAATTAAAAAAATCCAGTAATAAACTCGTAGAAATTAAACATGAAACTCTACTTAAGATTATTTTTATTTCAGGTTCTCAGTGACGATGCTTGGACCCATATCCGTGTGAACATTTTCCCAGACGGTGGTATTGCACGCCTGCGGGTATTCGGTGAAGCAAAACCAGAACCTCCGCCGAGAAATCAAATTATAGACCTAGTGTCTTTGCTGAATGGTGCGGCTTGCCAAGGTAAGGATAATAATATTGGAAGACGTGTGTAATTAGTTTGGCTTCGTAGTGAAGATAAAATAGAGTGGAATACCCTTACATACAAGAAATTATATGGTTTTAATAAGCACGATTTTTTTTTATGAAACTCAGAAGGGTGATTTTGCATTCTAAATAATTAAATTTCAATTTGTCTAATTTTCCTATATTTCAACAAGTTTCTAATAATTATAAACTTATGTACGCGGTATTAACGCTTCGTTGTTTTTACCGCGTATATCGAAGGACTGTAACAATTTGCCAGTTGCGGTTTTCCCATCCGATTAAAATTTAGGTGTCTTCAAAGTTTTATAGGCTCTTAATAAACTAGCACCTCAGTATTAACGATTTCAATACTGCTTGCCATGTAGTAGAATCGCAGTCAAGGACTAATTCAAATATATAAAAAAAAATTATAGCTGTCACTGAGATAATATTCCTATCTAATTTTGTAAACTTTTAAGTTTAACGATCGGCTTTTTTAAATAAAATATAAAAGTGTGTTCTCATAAATTAACCAATACATTATCCTTTTTCATAGGTTTTTCAAATGCCCATTACGGACATCCCAAGAACGTGATTAAGCCTTCAAGAGGTAAATGTATGTCAGACGGTTGGGAAACAGCCAGAAGATTGGACAGACCCAATGTTATTGAAGCTAATGACGATGGCACAATGAAAAGCACAGGTAAACAAAATACATAATTGTAATATTTCACAACTTTCACGCAACGCCATCTAGGCCCAAACTAAGTAGAGCTTGTGCTATGAGTACTAGACAACTGATAAACACAGTTATATATTTCTATAGATAAATTACACCCAGACACAGAACCAATGATTGTGCTCATCACACAAACATTTGTCTTGGGATTGTCAAGCATAGCAATCAGGGCCACTAACCACTAGACCAACAGGCAAATAGATACCAAATTTACCCTATTAAACCAGTTCACAGAATTCGACATAATAATTGCATATCATAATATCGTAACCAATATTGGCAATGTTGATTTCTAAATTCCTGAAAATAGCCACTTGATCAAAATTTAAACCATTGTTTCTGACGTTTATATCGATACAAACCTATAAATTGTTTATTAAGAAGGCCTTTCCTAGAATCATATTAATAAATTACATTGAATACTAGCTAGAACTCATAACATATTCATTTTAAAATCAGTGTCTAACAGTAATATTGTTTCACAAAGGTCAAGAATGGGCAATCTTCAAATTGGGCTTCCCAGGAAACATTAAGCAAATTTGTGTGGACACCAACCACTTTAAAGGCAATTATCCTGACTCCGTCAAGATTGAGGGGGCGTACTTGGAGCACGATTCGTACCCGGAGACAGATGCCAATTGGTGTAATATTTTGAAGCCTAGCAAGGTAAGAAAGTTTTTTTTATTTACGTTTTTATTTGACCAAGTATTTATAGGTCTTCTCATAACTTTATCTTAACTTTTTGGTTTTACCTCTAATTTTTTTTTAAATTTATTCCTTATTAATATCGAAAACGAATACCACTTGTATTTACTTTAACGAATACCAACAACTCGAATTCTGTACAGTCAAGTACAAAATAAATTTGTTTTCTTATATTTTTAGATGAACTGTATTTTTTTTTTTTCAATAAAAGGTCTTTTTTTAGTAAAGTCACACCTAGCAATTTTACTGACTGTATCTTATATCTTTGAAGGTGTTTTTAATTTTGAGTCGAAACAAATACCAGTGGTATTAGTTGTTGGTATTAAAACGAAAAAAAATCTTTTTTCTCAATATTTTCTTTTTTCAAATCCAAAATAACTTTCCAATTCTAACCCTTCAACCTCAGCGGTTCCCATTTCCTAAGCATTACTCTTCATTAGCAAGGGTAAATAAATCGGAAACCGCCGTTGAGTTACAAAATCCAATTTATTAAAGCCTCCATTCAATTACAGCTATCAGCCCATAATGAGCACTGGTTCGACTGTGATTCGGGTGTCATCACACACATTAGAGTAACGATGGCGCCAGACGGCGGTTTCAGCAGAATTAGGGCGTTGGGATACGCCGACTCGCAAATTATTTAAGACTTTAGGTATCATGAAGCAACTCTGCAGTAACTATGCATAAGCACTTTTTAAAACGTATTAACCTCATTTTCTTGAGCGTTTATATCTTCTTGTATTGAAACACAAAATAAATAGGTACAGAAGACAATTGCGCGCTCGAGCAACGCACACATAGACACCGCTCACGGACACGATATCTCGGCTCAATCGCCCAGTCGCACTCATACAGTTCGGAGCAATGCGCTGACCTGTGAGCGACCGTGGAGCGTAGGCATAAAAAGTGAAGTACGTACATGAGATTGACTTCTGTACATATCTATTTTGTGACTGAAACTTTTGTAATTTCGAAACGCATTCATGTTGGTAGGCGTCAAATAAACGTGGAACAACGGTCATTGACCCTCCTACATTTATTGACATTCTTAACTTCAATAACGAAATTAAAGACAAAACTGTCTTGAATTGACATGTATCGTGATATTTTACATTTTCGGAAAAACAGCTCATTGATGGTTTTTCGGATACTTTCGATATATTGTAGATATTAGAAAAAGGTCAATGTAGGTACTTTATTTTAAGTTTATCTGGCGCCTTGAATAATAACAGATCTTGAAGTTTCTTGCATATTTATAAATGCCTGTTAAAATATTCGCTGTATTGTAAAAACGAGCAACGTCTGTAAGTACCCTTATATAGAAAATGTATTCGGCATTGCTGCAAGCGACTGTACAATGATGCGGAAGCCAACAGAGCAGTTATAAGCGCCATTGTACAGTTGCGCACAGCTGTAGTTGGTGCATAGGTTCTTATCATAGATACTGGTTTAGAAGCAGCCTTGCGCCACGTAATATCACTGAAGCGCAGTGAGGCAGGAAATTGTTATAATAGCCTCATATTTTATTCTATCCGGTTATCTAAGTAATTTAAGCTTCTTAAAAATGTATTTGATTTTTTTTTTTCTTTTGCACTTTCTGCAGAGTGCTAAGTGGTGTTTTGTATTGCCGTCCTGTATTATTTAGTTTTAAGATCCTGCCTAATAGAATTTAGTAAGCTTTATATTTTTATGTTGTAATGGGTATGAGGAATGAATAGTGAACTACTCATTCTTCATTCCGGATTTTTTTTTATGAGGAATCTTAAAACATCAAAAAGTTTATTTATATAAATATTACTTTGATGTAGTACCTGCAGGTAATTTGCCAAAGATGATTCCTATTGTTAACATAAATATAAAGTGCCTTTGTATTACTTAAAATAACTTGAGTTTGTAAGTGACTAAAATATTAACTTAGTTCTTGATTACTTTGAAAAAGATACACGTACTTTTTGGTACGTAAATATAATTTGAAGGATAAACAAAATTACTGTACTAAATTTTGAGACGTTTTTATTGTCACATTTATATTCGATTGAAATAAGTATCTGAAATAATTATAAGTTTGTGACTTTCAAATGTTCAATATCTATGTTTCGAAGTATTACTATTAAAATTATGATGATTACAGAACTGTGTTATCGTGTTACTTGCTATCCCTTAGTTTTAATGTCAAAAGATAGGTACGATCTTCAATCATAAAATTCAAACTAGAATTTAAAAAGATCGAAAACTTAACTTTTTTTCTTTATTTTAAAAAAAAATATGATATAAACTAGTGCTTGAATGCGACCCCACCTGATGGCAGTGATGCAATCGTTGATCGTGCATCGCACTAGTTTATCAAAGATAACTGTTATTTATGGCTTTCAAATTTTTATTTGAACTGGTATTGCAAGTATTTTTAGAGCGATCTTAATAAAAAAAAATTAAACGACCATGACAATCATCCAATCAGAATTCGATCACTAACTTATTGGAAATGAGACCATTTTTGTATTCGTTCGATATCACCATCATCATCATTGAAATTCAAACGAAAACCTTTAAATTTTATCACCAAAATGAAAGCTCAACAAAACAAAACTTCACATCTCCCAAAGCCCGCTAAAAACTACACTAAATAAAAACGAGAAAAAAATCTCACAGATATAAAATGGACATCTAAATCCCAATATTCCTCGCTGGACAATTTCATGGAGATCGAATGTATGTAAGTCGAGCCCTAACTTTATATTGCCACTATAAAATGGCAATATATTTGAGAGGCGTTTAAAATAACAAAATATCTTCGACAATCCCTCGTGGGCTTTTAACCAGAGTTCTGCAATCTCCCGAACAATTTCCGGCTTGAAACTTTGTGGCTCACGTGAATCTGTAAGTTGCAAGTTGTAGTTAGGACCTGCTGCTTACGGGGTTAGGGTATGGTTATGCTGAAAGTGAAACTTTAACAAGCCCTAGGGCACACGCCTGGGGTTGGTGTGAAGTTCAGAGTGTTCAGCGTTCAAAAGTAACACAGTTTGCTCTAGGATACATGTTTTCATCAAGTTACCACGACACATGGGTAAACACTAGTAAAAAAAAAGTTGAAAGGCAATTTTTCTTTATTGATAGGTAATAAGTTTATATTATCAAAAATAAGTGCTTGACTGCGATCCCACTTGATGGTAAGCAGTGAAGCAATCGTTGATGGTTAGGCGCAATAGTTTCACTCTAGCCTTGAAGACACCTAAATTGTAATCGGACAGGAAGACAGCAGCAGGCAAATTGTTCCAGTTTTTCGTTGTACATGGTATAAACAACGAGGCGAAACGTTAAATTGGTGACGTTGGTTGGCAAGTATACATCAGTGGATGAATTCCGTCTTAAATTTAATGTTGATGACAATATCAAGTGATATTTGGATTAATTCATACAACAGTTTTTGCTTGCAGCAAGAAGATAAATCCATAAGAAAATTATAAAAGATTTAAATGTCAAATAAGTATCGAAGAACGATACTTATTTGACAAAATTTTAAATAAGACTATGAACTTCTTATACTACTTATCGATATTATTTATTTTTTTAATCTCAAACATAATTGTAAAAAGCGTCTTGTATTAAATGATAGAGCTTGATAACGTAATCAGTCTTTTATTCTTCCCACTGCTGGGACTCAGGCCTCCTCTCTAGGAGAGAGAATGGGCCGCAATCCACCACGCGGGCCCAGTGCGGGTTGGTGAAAACCACATGTCATCGAATTTATGGTTCTAAGACATGCCAGATTCCTCAAGATGTTTTCCTTCACCGTTTTGAGAGCAGTAGTGATGAGATAAATTACACAAAGTAATGCGCCTGGCTGGGTTTGAACCCGCGACCTATAATTCGTATGTTGGGGCCGTTACCACTCGGCCACAGCTGCTCTCTTTAATGATATGATCTCTCTGAATGAGAGTGACTTCAAGAAAAGCACTCGAGTTTTTTGGCATGGGATAAGGACAGACTAAAAATTCTATCAGAGTTCACGATTATCAAATATTTTTAAATGTGTGGATTTTTTTTTTGAGATGGAAGATCATCTCTATGACTTCTTCCACTCTAGGGCAGAGTGGGAGGGCGTGTCACACTTTCACTGTCTAACAACTGTGTTTGAGTTCTAAGATCATAAAAGTCCTTTTCAGAACTAATCCCATGGTCATTTGATTTATTATATATATTATTATTAACTAAAGCACATAGGATTAATATGTGATTCCGAAATATCAAATGATTATTTTTTTACATTTTCACTGTGCGAATATTGTAATTACTAATAGAGAATCACTTCCAACGGAGCTTGAAGTTTAAAAACGATATTGTATAAAAAACTTCAGTCGAATTATTGGGGACTTCATCCTTTTTTGGAAGTCGGTTTATAAATTATATTACATAAAAGCAAAATGAAAACAGGAAAAGCAATTCAAAAATAAAACAATCGACTTTCAATAAAGAAAGCTCATAAAAGCACGACAAGCAAGTATATCTCACCAGCGATACATAAAAAATACTTTAATGAAAATTTTACTTGTAAAAAATCTCATATTCTGTGAAGCCTGCAGTCGTTGAGTCTTTGAGCAACTTTACTTGGTAAAGCGAATATATAATAGGGTAAGAGTACCGATTAAATGGTATTAAATTTGACAAAGAGAACAAAAAAAAAATGAAAAAGACAAATTAAATTATTTATTTATTTTATTATACAGAATACACTTCTGATATTTTTTATTCTTAGATAAAATGATAAAAAGATAAATAAAATATAGAGAGCTTAATATTATCAAATTGCTAATTTGCCTCCACACAGTCCAGACACAGATAAAAAAAGTATCGATAAAATAAAGTAACTACACACAAGTCATCTAGTTACTAACGAGATTAGTTACTACTAACGATTACTACCAGTACACATTTCAGTTTCATAAAAAAATATTATATTGTTTTGTTTCTGACAAAAAAAAAGCAATAATTACGGTGTTCTGCCATAATCACTGAGTAGGTAAGCCATCAGGTCATAGATTACTACCATTATTTTAACGAGACCTATTTACTTGAAAACCTACACTTTCCTGACTTTTATTACAGACAAATGCCAATTACTCTCGAAACCCGATCCGATCAACAAAGCTAATTATCATTCATTATGTAGAAAGTACGACGGCCGACAACTGGGGAGTGTACCCCAATATTTTAAATAATACAGCTCATATATCAACAGGGTCAGTGAAATGTGTGAAATTGTAATTTTGTGAAGCGAAGACGTGCCCTCGACCTGTATTTTAGGGTTCTATATCTTAGAATGGAATAAAGAAAACCATTTCGGTTTGTTTTTAAAGCTATTGCATAGCTTCTATCGCGGGCCTTGAGCGTGGAGACCGAATCCAGAAATTCCGTAACGAAAATAACCTAACACCCCCCACTCATTTGTTTTTTGAGCGTGGTGACCGATAAGAAAACAAATGAGTGAACAATCAATCAAAATTCAATTCAATGTGTGAAAGTGTAACTTCAATTAATATCAAAGAAAAAAAAAAAACAAAGGAAAAAAAATACTGCATAAATAAAATGAATAAATAATTATAATTGCATAAGCTTTACCGCGGCAGTCCCCGAGTGCCACACGTCTTTTTTTTATTTATTTCTTATGGCTTTTCCACTTCTTTTATAAAGAGGTCATATCTGTTCAATATACCTTTTATCATCTATGTACATAAAAATTGTATATTATAATTTTAAGGTTATTTTGGCGTAACTGAAGAAATACAGGTGGATTTTAATCAGTCAAGTTTGATACTCTCTTTCGATCTCACCTAGAGCTGGAGACATTATTCGATGATGTCTTCCAACTTAAAAAAGGTGTTCAGTAAGTAAAATCACTTAAATTAATTTTGTTAAAGAATATCCGGTTCTCTACCTAATTTCTCAATAGCTTCCATCTTTTTTAATCACAAACACTATACAGTGTTTGACTGCCAATGCCATCCCACCTGATGGTAAGCAGTGATGCAATCGTTAGACTAACACTTGGAAACAGCATCTTATATCCACCATTAAAAAAAAAAATACAAAATTTCCTGAGACCACTCACACTTGACTTGTAACGATAAATAAAAAACCTTCTTAGAAGCGACACGTATTTTTATTTCTATATCGGAGTTCGAGCCGTGAAGTCGAGTGGAAGTAACATTTGATAATGAAAAGCTACGAGAGTGTTGGAGTGATATTACTTTTTATACTCGATACAAAATTAAAATCGACTATCGATTAGAGTCTGTCTAATAAGTTAAACGACTTAAGTAATTATTAGGATTTAATGAAATCTGATGTAGTCAACACGGGTTCAATAATAAAGGTTGATTAAGAGATAGAGATCGTTGTTTACTAACAGAAAAAACTTAACCGAATATTTGTATTTTTTAAATGATTAAATATTATACAAAATTCTCAAGTCGGTTGACTTATTAGACAGACTATACATGTTTTTTATGAGTTGCCAGTATTTTAGGAGCCTTTTGAAGAGAATTGGCTCAATAATTTGCTTTTGACAGCGGTTTCACCTACGCTAAAGTCGAAAATTAAACCAAGGGAACATATTTATTCCCGGAACAAAAAAATACTCTATGATCTAAGACCAACAAACACACATAAAGTGTAATTTTTTACTAGTAAAATATTCACAAGTTAATGAGAGGGGGGGGCACATTGCTCGCAGACAAAATGGTCGATGGAGAAAAAAGGGCCTTTTTTAGGCAGGAAAATCATCCAATGACATCCCCCACTCTTGGACGGTGCGGAAGATAGAGTCAAACTTGTACTTACTAAAAACCCACTCTTGTTTCTTCCTTGCCTTTCTTACCGGGGCCGAATCTTTCTTTCAGAAACAGATCTTTGGCCCCAGTAGGCTTCGATCCTGCCGGGCCTCTACGGTTTGCTGACAACTCCTTGGGGCGCGCTTGGAACCTTTAGGCGTGCGTGGTAGACGAAAGGTTTTGGAATAGCGACCACGTAGCGGAAGACGCAGCGTTGGGAGGCCTTTCACCAGGTGGACTGATGACTTGGTGAGGGTCGCGAGAATCCGATGGATGCGAGATGCACAGGTCGGTCATTATGGTGACACATGGGGAAGTCTATGTCCAACAGTGGATGTCTTTCAGCTGAAATGATGATGAGTAAGAGTTCCTCATACAAACTACAAACAATGTCAAAAAAATATTTGTTGAGATGATTTAGATTTAGGACTTTTTTTTGGTGTTAAAAACCCTTTATTACCATGACACCTACATTTTATTTTATTTCCAAAATAATTTGTGTCTGGATTATTTGGTAGAAGAATATCACATATAATAAAACAAATACTTTTTTTAGGTAGGAAAATCATTCAATGACATTTCCTCTCTTGGGGGGAGCGAGAGATAGTGTCAGGCTTTTACAGATAAAACCGGCCAAGAGCGTGTTGGGCCACGCTCAGTGTAGGGTTCAGGTCACAATAAGTGTACCCATTTATGAGTTTAAAAAAATGATTGCTTATACAATTATACCACAAATTTAGTCCAGAAATTATTTTCTACAACCTTTTTGTCTTTTTTGTACAAAAAATGTTCTTTCCATCAAGTTCAAAATGATTTTCCTAGAAATTTCTTATAAAGTTCTAGATTTTTTTCATATTTTCTAAACTTATGGTTCAAAAGTTAGAGGGGGGGACATTGTTTTTTACTTTTGGAGCGCTTATTTCCGAAATTATTGACATTATCAAAAAATGATTTTAGTAAACCCCTATTCATTTTTAAATACCTATCTAACAATATATCACACGTTAGGGTTGAAATTAAAAAAAAAAATGGGTAATCAGCTTCCCTGAAACATATATTTTTTCCAATTTTTATTTTACCACTTTGTCGGCGTGATTGATATACATATTGGTACCAATTTTCAGCTTTCTAGTGCTAACGGTCACAGAGATTAAGCGAGGACAGACAGACATGGCGAAACTATAAGGGTTCCTAGTTGACTACGGAACCCTAAAAACCCATTCTTGTTACTTCGTTAAACAAATACTTAAGGGGATGCATCTCGACATATATTTTCAATGTTTTTCATACAACCGGTCTTACGCGATTATAACGTTATTACACATTCGTCATTAGATATTTTGGTTAGACAGTATCTTGTGGACATTATCAAGGCTTCTATTAAAATCAATTTATAAATTTGTGTAAAACTAATTCAGTAAAGACCCCTGAAAATGTGTTATTTTGCATGTCCTTTGGCACTTCATAATTTTACTCAAAAATTAAAAAACTCAAAAAAAATTATAACAATAGAAGCCTTGCAAGTTTTCTAAATGACGACAGTTTTTGTCAAAAACTTTTAAGGGTTTAAAAAAAAACACGTATTTCCTGGAACAAGTTTTGCAGCTAAGAGTTTTCAAGCGTTATCTCCCTTTTTTCGCGTTGTCCTTTTGTCAAACATCGCGTTGGATTGCGTTAAATGAAGTAATAAGCTTCGACGTTGACGATAGGCGAGTGAAAAAGGAGCTTCTTAACCAGAATAGTAACGTGAATCTGTTTACGTTATTGTTTTGTCAACAGTATACAATGTTGTCAATGACAACGGGCTTTTTCCTGAATCTAACTTTAAAATTTCTGACATCGTAACCAACAAATACGTCACTGCGCCACCAGTACATGGTGGACATTCCATTCATATGCACAAAACGTTTTGGAACTACATTCAGAGTGCGTACAGCTAAAGAGTGGAATTCACTGCTGGAATCTGTGTTTTCTGATAGCTGCAACATAGGGGGCAAACGTGCTGCGTGCGTGCTCTGCTTGCATCGGGTGAGATAGTGGACAAGCGCGAACCTGTCAATAATAATGATAAAGAACTGAGTGCGAGTCGGACTCGCGTACCGAAAGTTCCGTACAAACTTACCCATTTATATAGTTCAATTGCAGAATCGAGTCTCGAAGATTTTTCATAAAATAGTAATATTCTTGTGACGCAACTACTACAGTTCTCAAACTGTTGTCCTATACTAGTGTTATAAGACGATGCTTCATGCCAAATTAAAGTATTCTAGGTCAACGGGGAGCACCTTACAGGTTTTTATTTCCTTGTGAGTGTCAAAATGTACATCATGAGCAGAAACGGCCTTACTTTTAGATTGTTTTGACTTAGTAATTAAATTTTTTCACTGCTGCTTGTGGTAGCAGTCCTGAGTATTATTCGCTACTACACGATCCTGAGATAAGGGTTCTTGACGTATAAGGTTCTCGTTTTGCCGACTAATATACAGAGCTTTAAAAAAATCACATGCAAACATAAAAAGATAAGATATATACTCGTAGAAAGAATTTGTATAGTATTTTTATATAGTATTCTGTGTTTTCTGATGGCTACAACCCGGGAATCTTTAAATCAAGAGAGAATAGGTAACTTCTAGGTAAGCGCGCTCCATCGTCAACCGTATCGTCGCTTTCCATTAGGTGAGATAGTGGTCAAGCACTACCTATCAACATCATCATCATCTTCGTGTCCTTGTCCCGTTTTATTTGGGGTCGGCGCAACACGTTTTTTTCTTCCATTCTGTCCTGTCACTCGTCACGCTATCACTAACTCCCTTTTCTTTCATATCACTTCTCACACAATCCATCCATCTTTTTTTGGCCTCTCCCTGCCTCTCCATCCATTTACATGTAAACTCATAACTATTTTAGCAGCATGCGTTTCATGCTTCCTCTTTACATGACCACACCAACACAAACGATTTCCTTTCAACTTTAAACTACCTATCAACAATAAAAAAAAATACCAGAATCCCCAACATACAATTCCCATTCAAGAAATATCACCAATAGGTGTGCATAAACGCACATATGTACTGTATGTACTGTCGATAACCCTTGATAAGTTGACACGTGTAGCTACACAGATACGAAGTTCTAGAGCAGCGCTCATCTGCTAATAACCGGAATTTTGTGGCGAGACTGATACGGGTAGGTACACGATCAAATTACCTCGAACTATGGTCGATGTGATTACCAAATAAATATATAACAAGTAGGTAGGTTAGGATGTTTGAGATTAACGAGCTTGTGGTATGTATCGGAGTTGCGCACACCGTGGACGATTGTTAATAGGTCACAGAAAGGTCGCTATGTGTAGATCGAAGCCCTTACCTTCTATGTGTCTTTAATATAAAAAAAAATAGGTGAATTTGCTTCTGTCGGAGGTTTAGCGTCGTAAATGTAAAAAATGTATGCTGTTATTTAGCATTCTTTATCTATATATGTATGTATTTAGAAATATATGTAATGAAATGACCTCCTTGGAAATGACATTTCATTAATTTAATTTTTAAGCTGTGAATACGGGGTGACGTATCATTCAATGACAGATGATGTTTAGATTATTTTGTGCATTTTATTGTTATAAAAACTTGTAGAGAGATAATTAAAGGGATATAAATGAGGAGGCGATATTAGTGAACTTTAAATGTCGTTTCTTTGTTTTCAGGTGAGATAAAAGTGTAATTTTAGTTAAACGATAATTGTTATACTGTAAAAGCATGTTGAATAAAACAAATCTTTGTTTTCAGAGAAACAATTTGTGGTTTATTTCGAAAATCCTCAATAATATATCTTATAAAACGACATTTTTGTTAACTAAAAGAAGATGGACCGGCTGCAATTTGAGTTTACGATGATAGCTTCAAATGATGGCAAATCAAATGTATTAGCCATAACCTCAATATCTACAGAAGAAGGAAAATGTTATGTTTTACCTGATGAGCTGAAGCCGGTGATTCATCATACATGTATTGTCAAAATGAATACTTTCTCAAAAATAAAAAATAGTATAAAGAAAAGGCATCAAAGTAGAAAAATATGGATAAAATTGGATGAATATCTTAAGAAAACATATAGAGATGAGGAAGGTAATATGCAATTTTTAGATCAATATTTAGAAGAAATGAGCACAAAACAACCAATAGACAAAAACGACAATTTGCAACATATCTTGGAAAAATTAATAGAAACTACTACAAAGAAAGAAAATCAACATAACCTAAAACATATTTCAGAGAAATTTATTATTGAAAAATTCACAAGCAAGAACCCTAATGCAATGCAATGGATTAAGAATTTTGAAAAGGAGTGTGAGCGCTTTAATATATCAAAAGATGAAACAAAAATAGATATATTGAGATTATTTTTAGAAAAATCTTGTTTGGATTGGTATAGCTCGATGGCCATAAAACTAACAATAAAGGCTGAATGGAATGAATGGAAAGACAAATTTTTAGAAACTTTTAAAAACCGAGGATGGGACAAAGTTACATATGCTCTCGCATTTAGATATAAAGAAGGACTACTAATTGATTACGCTATTAGAAAAGAAAGGCTTATGCTAGACATAAACAAATCGATAGACTCCAAAACAATGATAGATCTTATTGCAACAGGTTTACCTGGGTTCATCTTAAATAGGTTAAACAGAGATGAACTCAATGACACTACTGATTTGTTCAATGAGATAAGAAAATATGAAGGTATGATGTACAAGAAAAACTCAAGTACAATAAAGAGTTGTACATTCCTTTATAAAAATAAAACTAATGAGAAGAAGCCATGTAACACTTGTGAATCTTTGGACAAAGGAATTAGATATCATCCGGAAGAGTCATGTTGGTTCAAAAAAAATAAAAATGAATCTGAAAAAGTTTTTAAACCCAGAAATGTAAATAACAACTCCATTATTGAAGTAGATATAAATACTGAGAAAAAAAACGAGTAAGTACACCATTAATCAAAATCAAGCTCTTATTAGAAAATAAACTAGAAGTGAGCGGCATTTATGATTCAGGCTCACAGATCTCTTTAATAAATTCAAGACTGATTAAAATAAAAGAAAAAAAGGACAATGAGAATATAGCATATATGAAAACGGTTAATGGTGTGAAAAAAACAGATGGCTTGATAACAATAAAAATAAAAATATTTGATTTAGAAGAAGAGGTGGATGTATACATAGTATGGATGGCATAGATGGAATGGAGAGTAGATGTTGTGTTGAATAAAGACGTGGTTTGGGGTAAGCGTAATGAGGAACAGATTGCCTTGTATACTAACGAATGCAATTGGAGACTAAGGCTTATTGACTTCCCTGTCGAGTGTATGCAGTGTGCTGACTTGTGCTGTCGTGACCACCGTCATAAGCGTGTCCTTGATAGACTGTACTCTGTAATTGTGGCCGCTCTTCGTGACGCAGCTATGGTGGGTCGGGGAGGCAATATAACGGTGGCAGCTGGCTCGCGTGTAGTAGGGTGGAACAAAAACGTCAGAGAGGCTCACGGGGTGGCCAGAACAAAATTTATCCATTGAGTAAAGTGCGGTAAACCTAAGGGAGGAGACATATATCGCGATATGTGTGACAGCAGAAGGATGTTCAAGTCTAGACTTAAATGGTGCCAAGATCATCAGGACCAATTAAAAATGGACATTCTTGCTGAGAAGCACCTAGACGGGGATTTTCGAGGTTTTTGGCAGGGTACCAAGAAGATGAATATAAGGCCTGGCCTTCCGGTGAGTGTCGATGGCGTAAGTAAACCAAAAGACATAGCAAATTTGTTTAGGTCCCACTTTTCTGTACAGCCACTATTGGGCGGACAGGTTGCGGCGGTCAATGCTGAGGGTCCCATGGGCGAAATGGAGACGAGGTTTTCAGCTAAAGAGGTACGGAATATAATAAAGTGTATGTCAAAGGGCAAGTCTCCTGGCCACGATGGCCTCAGTATTGAACACTTGCAGCATGCCGGCCCGCATGTAAATAGGGTCTTAGCTATGTTATACTCACTATGCCTGAGCCATTCCTACCTACCGTGCGATTTTATGAGGACAGTGGTGGTGCCTGTAGTGAAAAACAGAACTGGTGATCTAGCCGATAAGACTAACTACAGACCCATCTCCCTTGCTACTGTTATAGCCAAAGTTTTTGATGGTTTGCTGGAGGCACAGTTAAATAAACATGTGACATTGCACGATAATCAATTTGGGTTTAGACCCAAATTGTCTACAGATAGTGCAATACTGTGTCTCAAGCATACCATCAGATACTATACAGATCGTAAAACACCAGTTTACGCTTGTTTCCTCGACCTGTCCAGGGCCTTTGACCTGGTGTCGTATAATGTGTTATGGCAAAAGCTTGAGGACATAAACATGCCACATGAACTTATCAACATCTTTAAGTATTGGTACGCACACCAGGTTAACAGTGTCAGATGGGCGGGCGTGTTGTCGGAGCCGTACAGGCTCGAATGTGGAGTGAGACAGGGTGGGTTAACCTCACCCACCTTGTTTAATCTTTATATGGATGCACTCATCGTCGCTCTTAGTGGTCACCGTGTTGGCTGCTATGTTGATGGAGTCTGTGTAAACAATCTGAGTTATGCAGACGACATGGTGCTACTGAGTGCGTCGGTCTGTGGCCTACGAAGGTTGTTAGAAGTGTGTGAGGAGTACGCGTACAGACACGGACTCTTGTACAATGTTGTGAAGAGTCAATACATGGTCTTTCAGGCTGAATCCAAATGCCCTCAACATGTACCACCCATTCGCCTGAATGGTGTACCTTTGGAACGGGTGGACCAATTTAAATACTTAGGGCATTGGGTAACGGCTGACCTGAGGGACCATGTAGACATCGAAAGGGAGCGAAGGGCATTGTCTAAAAGAGCTAATATGATAGCCCGTAGGTTTGCGCGGTGTTCAAGTGAGGTCAAGATTTCACTTTTTAAAGCTTTTTGCACTTCATTGTACACGTGCAGCCTATGGGCTTCCTACACACAAGCGGTTTACAGTGCCCTCCGTATCCAATACAATAACGCGTTCAGGGCGGTGTTGGGGCTGCCCCGATTCTGTAGTGCCTCGGGCATGTTTGCGGAAGCGCGCACCGACTGTTTTCACACTACCATGCGCAAGCGGTGCGCGTCTTTGGTGCGCAGGGTGCGGGGCAGCTCCAATACAGTTCTGGCGATGATTGCCGGCAGATTTTGTCCTTATATCGGGCATTGCTGTAGCAGACATGTTGCTTCAGTAATGTCCGGACATATCCGATAGTGTGAATGAGTGTGTTGTGGAATGTATTTCTGTGTATTTGCTTTATGGGTGCCTTTGGTTGCCTGAATTAAATGCTTTTTTTTTTTTTTTATTTATAGTAGAAAATGAATATTTTGATGATTTTATAATCGGATTGGATATGATAAAGAAATTCAAACTAACCCAAAACGAGGACTTGCGGATAGAACAAAAGATAAGAACAAATAAAATAGATGAAATGTCTAAAGATAACAGAAATGAAGAAAAGAATACAAAAACATTAGCAATAAACTTTAATGAACACATAGAAACAGAAGAGTTTGTAAGTATGACAGACCATTTAGATAATAAAAAGAAAATTGAGATCGAGAAAATAATAAAGGAATATAAAACAATTTTTGCAAAGGACAAGTATGATATAGGAACAGTTAGAGATTATGAAGCTCACATAGATTTACTAGTAAATAGATACTGTAGTAAAAGACCATACAGATGTACAATAGAAGATAAATTAGAAATTGAAGAGCAAATATCCATGTTACTAAAGAATAATTTAATAGAAGAATCCTACAGTCCTTTCGCTGCTCCAGTGACATTGGCATTTAAAAAGGGTGAAAATAGGAAATCCCGCTTGTGTATAGATTTCAGGGAACTAAATAAAATTGTTGTTCCACAAGCTCAACCTTTTCCGTTAATAGATGCTTTGATTGTTAAAACTAGAAATTGTAAGTATTTTACTACACTGGATATAAACTCAGCATTCTGGGCGATACCATTACGGGTGGAAGATAGATATAAAACAGGATTTGTCACACAAGATGGCCACTTCCAGTGGACCTGCCTACCCTTTGGCTTGAAAACATCACCAGCAATTTTCCAGAGAATTTTAAGCAATATTCTAAGAAAGCACAATCTCACAGGATACTCCGTAAACTATATTGATGATATTCTGATATACTCGAACACCTTTGAAGAACATATAAAACACATAAGAAATGTATTAGAGGCAATAATACAAGAAGGCTTTAGATTGAAGTTTACGAAATGTAACTTTGCTTCAGACTCAGTAAAGTACCTCGGCCATGTAATTCAGAACAATTCGGTAAGACCACTAAAAGACAATTTGATCTCGATAAGACATTTTCCAACTCCTAAGACACAAAAGAATATCAGACAATTTTTGGGAAAAATTAACTTCTACCATGAATACATACCAAGAAGTGCAATTATTTTAGACCCATTACATAATTTATTAAGAAAAAATGAAAAGTTTGTGTGGTCAGAGAAGTGTGAAGAATCATTTAATCAAATAAAAAGATATTTATGTTCTCAACCTGTGTTGGAAATATTCGACAAAGACTTACCAATAAAAATCTTTACAGATGCATCTTTAGAGGGTATCGGGGCAATATTAAAACAGACTCAACTAGACGGTAAAGACAAACCAGTGGCATATTTTTCAAAAAAACTAAACGAATCTCAAAAACGAAAAAAGGCCATATATTTGGAATGTATTGCTATGAAAGAAGCAGTTAAATACTGGCAACACTGGCTAATTGGAAAACATTTCACTATTTACTCAGACCTCAAACCTCTAGAGAACATGAATATTAAATGCAGGACAGATGAAGAATTGGGTGACCTCACATATTACCTATCTCAATATGACTTTACAGTAAAATATATACCTGGTAAAGAAAATATAGAAGCAGACTGTTTGAGCCAAAACCCTGTATTAGAATCAGAAGATAACAAGGAGGAACTATAAAAAATAGTTAATTTAATACAAATAAAAGATATAGTTGAAGACCAAGAAAAAAATGAAACAATAAAAGAAAAGAAACAAAATCTACTACATAAAAATAAAATCTATTATAAAAAAATAAAGAAACTTGAAAAGATTATACTCTCAGAAGAATTTAGTAAAAAAATTATAAAAAAGGTGCATGAAGATTTATGCCATATTGGAATCAGACAATTACAGAAAAAAATAAGTCCACTATATACAGCTAAAAACCTAACAAAAAATATCATAAATATTTGTAAAACATGCGAAATATGCATAAAAAATAAATCAAGATGTCAAGGAAAATTTGGGTTAATGTCACAACTGGGACCAGCAACAAAACCATTTGAGATAATGTCAATGGATACTATAGGTGGCTTTAGAGGATCTAGGTCAACAAAAAAATACTTACACCTTTTAGTAGACCACTACACAAGATATGCGTTTATTGTGACTTCAAAAACACAGAACGCAAGTGACTTTATAAAACTAACAAAGAAAGTACTCGAGACAGATGAGATTGGAATAATTCTGACAGACCAATATCCAGGCATCAATTCAAAAGAATTTAAACAGTATTTGCAGGAGAATAACATCAAACTAATATTTACAGCTGTGAATACGCCATTTTCGAACGGCTTGAACGAAAGATTAAACCAAACAATAGTAAATAAAATAAGATGTAAAATAAATGAGAAAAATAATAAGAGAACATGGACAACAGTAGCAAGAGAATGTGTACAGAAATATAATGAAACAGACCATTCTGTTACAGGTTTTGCACCAAAATATTTACTGGATGGTACAAATGTCAGTATTTTACCAAATGAAATTAAAACAATAGAAAAGGAAGACAAGTGGATTGCTGATAGAAGATTAGCATTAGAGAATACAATAAAATCTCACAAGTACAACAAGAAAATATTTGATAGAAATAGGAAAATACAAGAGTTCGAGATAGGAGACAGTGTATATGTAGAAAATGGAAATAGACTGAACAGGAAAAAATTAGACCAATTAAAAATAGGCCCTTTCAAGATAATAGAGAAAATATCGAACTCCATTTATAAGATTGACACTGGCAACAGAAAAACAGAATCAACTTTATTCCACATAACAAAATTACAACCTGTTACGGCAGAAGATGAAGTAGAAGAAAACGAATAGGTATAAAGATAACTTGCAGGTGCATTGTTTGTATTATATTATTTAGAATTTTCGTTCCTATGGGGGGGAGATGTAATGAAATGACCTCCTTGGAAATGACATTTCATTAATTTAATTTTTAAGCTGTGAATACGGGGTGACGTATCATTCAATGACAAATGATGTTTAGATTATTTTTTGCATTTTATTGTTATAAAAACTTGTAGAGAGATAATTAAAGGGATATAAATGAGGAGGCGATATTAGTGAACTTTAAATGTCGTTTCTTTGTTTTCAGGTGAGATAAAAGTGTAATTTTAGTTAAACGATAATTGTTATACTGTAAAAGCATGTTGAATAAAACAAATCTTTGTTTTCGGAGAAACAATTTGTGGTTTATTTCGAAAATCCTCAATAAAATATCTTATATATATAAGTATGTTTATCAGTTGTCTAGTACTCATAACACAAGCTCTGCTTAGCTTGGGACTAGACGGCGTTGTGGGATAGTTGTGGATTATTATTATTATTTATTATGCTCCAGTCAAAGAAAAAATGATCTAGTAGTTTTTGGTTTTGTTTCTTATAAATAGAGTTATATTATGATAAAAGTAAAATATAAAACGTTTATTGCAGTGGTTGAGCTATTTCTCAGTATTGGCTATGGGAGTTGCATGTCGGGGATATGATCATCTTCCTGGCCTTATCCCGTTTTATTTGAATACGGTGCAATATTTTTTTTCTTTTATTCGGTCCTGTCATCCGTCACGCTATCACTAACTCCCTTATCTTTCATTATGACTTCTCACAAAATCCATTCTTCTTTTCTTTGGCTTCATTTTCTCTTACCATCCATCTTCATGTATACTCATAACTCTTTTAGATACATACTTCTCCGCATGGCTATATACCACGACAAACGATTCCCTTTAAAATGTTCGGTCACTGGTGCCACTTTTAAACTTCCTCTAATATGGTATAATCATTTCTTACTTTATCCGTTCTAGTTCGTCATTTTCATCTCCCCTACATGTGATCTTCTTTTATCTGTCTTTGTCACAGCCCAAAAATTCTGATACATATAGACACAGTGAATGGCCTGTTGGTCTAGTGGTTAGATTTCGAATGTTTTTCTAGGGGTTCGATTTCTACTCAGGACAAATATTTGTGTGTTGATTATGATCATTTTTTCTGTGTCTATGTGTAATTTATCTATAATATCTATGTTTAAAGAAATATATAAGTATGTTTATCAATTGTCTAGTACTCGTAACACAAGCTCTGCTTAACTTGGGACTAGACGGCGTTGTTTGAGAGTTGTGGAATATTATTATATTATTAGTAACAAACTAAGCAAATAATAAAATGGTTCATACAAAAGCAAGATCACCGCCCTTCCTTCAAGACACAAAGCGTACAAAACTAAACATCCAAATTATATTCAGAACATCTTCAGTAACATACCTACAGGTGTGACGCGTCGTGACGTACCTCTATAATTGCCACTTGCGATCCCGTGTCACACCCATGTCAAACAGCCGCCATTTGCACTGAAATATTCCCTATAAATTGGCTTTCATAATGCCATGACGACGGTTTATCAATAAAACCCGTAGGCTCTATAGAGGTATCAAACGTTTAAATTGGTTTTTTTGATTTCCATGTTGCTCTGTTTGTGTAGGATTGTGAGTGGGTACCTAATGCAGAAAGGAAGTTATTATCGTGTTGGAAAATACATTTAATGATTAATTATTTATTGTATTATTTATATACTTTATCGATTAGACTATTAAACAAAAAATAACAAAGATATAGCCCATTAAAGTTACATGTGACGTCACCCCGTGCGAAAAAATGCAACACGGCGTGACGTTACTCGTAACTTTAATGGGCTATATCTTTGTCATTTTTGGTTTTATTTACAAATAAAAAAATACGTGTCCCTTATTTTTGAATAATCTAAACGACGGACTAATTACATTTTTTACCGTAACTAGCCTATTACTGGCCATTTTCTCTACTTTACTTTATCCTAGGCCTGAGTCCTAGCCATGAGAGCATAATAAGGATTTTTTTTAGCTGGGAAATCATCCAATGTCATCTCCCGCCCCGACAGTGGGAGGGCGTGTCACTTTTACTGACTAAAATCCACTCCTGTTCCTTGTTTGCATTCGTTTCAGGGTCCCGTGGTTCTCTTTCGCATCACTCATGTCCCCAGTAGGCTTCGACCTTGCTGAATCCCTACGATTGCTGATATCTCGTTTCCTCCTTTCTCCTTCGCGTGTGGAACACTACGCGCTGTCGACGACTTAGGTTACCTTACGGTGAGACGACGACCTAAGGGTGATTATATTGTAACCTAACACATAGTCAGTTCAAATAAAAAAAATTTTTGAATAATTTGATTAAGCTAATAAAATGGTCAATAAACTATTATACCAGACTAGATTGGAAATTCTGTGACAGGCGAATAATCTAGTTCTGTCAGAAAAACCACTTTCTCCATAAAATTACATTTATGAAATTCATCAAAATGTTGAAATTGAATTTGCGGACGATCACATTACGTATCTTATTCAAGCCTTGAAATTAAAATATATTTTTGGTGGATACATTTTGGAACCTTCTCGAAAAATGTTGATATGGTTAGAATATTATTTTAGTTCAGTTTGGATTATAACAAAAACATACTCTAGCTTCATATTAAAGATAACCAGTCGATACATAAGCAAAATAGCATTTTCAGCCTTTTGATGTTACCACGGCTGGGACTCAGGATTCTTCTCTAGGAAAGGGAATGGGCCGTAATCCGTCACACGGGCCCAAGCGGTTTTTTTTGTGGGTAAAAATCATCCAGAAGACATCCCGCACCCTAGGGCGAAACGGGAGATAGTGTCAGACTCTTAGTGACTAAAAAACCCACCCTGTTACTTCGTGCTTTTCATACCGGGGCTGAGCTACCTTTCGGAGCTAACCCTGGCCCCAGTAGGAGGCGGGTTGATTAACGTCACATGTTTTCGATTTTTTTATTCTAGGACATGCCGGTTTCCTCACGATACGTAGAAACTTATTTTTTAGACGGGAAATTATCAAATAATAAAATAATATAAAATAATAATAATGTTGATCAGCCAATGGCTTAATAGCTAAGAGCCGCGACCAACATCTTAGGAGGCTCTTGTTAGGCGACTGGATCAAGGGCTTGATTCAGAGAGCGGTACTCTTGACAGGCCTGTTGGTCTAGTGGTTAGTGACCCTGACTGCTATGCCGGAGGTCGTGGGTTCGATTCCCACCCAGGACAAATGTTTGTGTGATGAGTGCGATCATTTGTTCTGTGTCTGGGTGTAATTTATCTATAATATGTATGTATTTAAAAATATATAAGTATGTTTATCAGTTGTCTAGTACCCATAACACAAGCTCTGCTTAGCTTGGGACTAGACTGCGCTGTGTGATAGTTGTGGAATATTATTATTATTCTTGGACACGGCTCGTATAATCAGGAGGTTCCTTTCTCTGGAGCCCTGACCGCCGGTAGCTTGGACCCTGTTCCCAATACCGGAGGGACACTATTTTTTATATTTTAAAATGTTTATTTATTTTTTATTTTTTGTATAAATATTTAAAAATATAATTTATATGTATGATAATGAATAAAAGAATAATAATAATATTCATTAATTGTTTTTGTATAAGCTGTGTTACTTTTTGGTGTACAACAAAGTTTATTCTATTCTATTCTATAATTCCCACTCCGGCTGGAAAGATAGGGAGTGTGAGATTTTTACTAACTGAAACTCACTTGTATTCCTTCATTTGCCTTTTTCGTTCCAGGGCTGCAGTAACTCTTTTAAACAATCTCACAGGGCTGGCAGAAGACTATACGGTCATATTTATTGTTGGCTAGCTTTTGCCCGCGTGCCACTCAGGAATAAAGCAGCTTTCTATCGGTGAAAATTTTTGACAATTGGACCTGTACACAAAATAGTTAGGTACAGAAGACAATATCATGTATGTACTTCACTTTTTGTACCTACGCTCGATGGACGCACACTAATGAGCGTTTGAGCTGGAATTGTTCGACGAGTGATCAGAGACGCGAACGAGACATCGTGTCTATGAGCGTTGTCTTTGTGTGCGTTGCTCGAGCGCGCTTTGTATGTAGATTGACTTCTGTACCTATAAATTTTATGACCAGTACAGAGATTACCTCCTACAAGTAAAAAAACAAACTTTACCTCTTTATAATATTGTAGTGTAGATATCAGTCTAGTGTAGATAGGCTCACGCTTGACCACTATATCACCTGATGGAAAGTGATAACGTGGTTGAAGATGGAACGCGATTACCTAGAAGAAACCTATTTACTCTTGACTTAATAGATCTTTGTAGACAGGTGTAAACGCGGACTTCAGCAGGAAATTCCACTTCATAGCTGTACGCGCAATAATAATAATACACGCCTTCCAAAGGTCCAATAGACCTTTGACTTTATTTAAGGCGTATTGTACCTCTCTGTACACGGGAAGTTTATGGGCTAACTATACCCAGAGAGCATACAATTCTCTGCGGGTCCAATTCAACAACGCGTTCAGGGCGCTGTTGCGACTTCCACGTTTTTGTAGTGCATCAGCAATGTTTGCTGAAGCGCGCACAGATGGCTTCACAGGTATCTGGCGCAAAAAGACCGCTTCTTTCATAAGTCGGCTGCGTGGAAGTCGCCACAGCATCCTGAGTGCCATAGCTAGTAGACACGACTGTCCACTAATGTGGAAATTAGTACAGCGGAAAAAGTCGCTGCTTACTATAACTTATTAATATTACTGTAATAAGATGGATCTCAGTTATCTGATTAAATAAATTATGTTATTATTATTATTATAAGCTAGCTGGTATGCCGACTTAGAGTCGGTTTTTTTTAAATATAATATAATATTCCACAACTATCACACAACACCGTCTAGTCCCAAGTTAAGTAGAGCTTGTGTTATGGGTATTAGACAACTGATAAACATACTTATATATTTCTAAATACATACATATTATAGACAAATTACACCCAGACACAGAACAAATGATTATGCTCATTCCACAAACATTTGTCCTGGGTAGGAATCGAACTCACGACCTACAGCATAGTAGTCAGAGTCACTAACCACTAGACCAACAGACCAGTCAAATAATACAACCGTGACATTTTTGGTAGTATGTACAATGAATGTGTTCCCAAAACGTTTTGTGCTTACAGGTGTGATAAACTCTACCATATATAATCAGACATATCAAATCACGTAACATAGATACTTTCTGATTCCCAACTAGCAATTCCTTAAACAAAAAAATACAATGTACCTATTTGCCAATTAGATACAGTTATAAACCTGACCAAGCGTTATATTTCACTCAGTGTTCTACCAATGGATATTGCACCAAAGAAAATATTTACCGCGTAAAGCTTTGAAGCTCAGCTTGTTTTTCCTCTACCGTAGCCACGTATTTTCCTTTGCAACTTCAGAATATTTTTCCATGTCCGTCCCAAAGGTACGGCATTTGAAAACACGGATCGCTGATACGAGAGCTTATTCTATTAAAGAATTCTTCGGTCAACTGCTTGTATTTAAATTTTGTGTCTTTTTTGTTTTTAATCAGCCATTCAATGTTTCTACTGCCTGAATCCCAATTCAGGCCTCCTCTCTAGGAAATGGAATAGGCCGTAACCCACCAGTGCGGGCTTGTCAATGTCACATGTCCTCGAATCTTTGGTTCTAGGAATCTTTTTAATTGAAGCACTATAAATATTACATTTATTATATCTAACCCGTACGGTCTCACTGCTGGGCTAAGACCATCCTCTATTTATTCCAACGTTCACAATTTTTTGCTTTCTCTTTTTAATTAAAACATCTTGGTCCTCCCACCATCTCCTTCATGGCCTGCCGCGGCTTCGTATCGATTGGAAACTTAATCATACTAAACTAAGAATTTATCCCAAACGAAACTATGTACCTACATATATACAAAAACACAAAATACACTCAGGAGTTGAAGTACTCCTCCACATTGCTGTCATCCAGTTTTCCAATTTGAATGTGCCCAGAAAATGACAATACTAATTCTTTGGAATAATTTCAAGCTAGTCCTTACATCATGCACAGTGTCGATGAGTCGATGTAGAATTTACTTGATTCTATGACCTAAACATATCGACCTCAAACCTTATTGTGGTTACGATGTTTACATCGTTTGAAAAAAAAACCACTGAGACCCTTTTTTTTTTTTTTTTTTTTTTTTTTATGGTGGGAAAAAATCATGCATTGACATCCCCCGCTCTTGGGCGGAGCGGGAGATAGTGTCAGACTCTTACTGACTAAAAGACCCACCCCGTTCCTTCTAGCCTTCATACCGGGGCTCGAGCGCCCTTTCGGATAACCCTGGCCCCAGTAGGCTTCGACCCGGCTGGGTCCCTGCTGTTGCTGACAACTCCTTGAGGCGCGCGGGAACAGTGCGCGCCGTCGACGACTTGGGCTTGGTCCGGACAGTTACCGGACGGCCGGACAGTGAGCTACCCATTGCTCACTGTCCGCAAGCCCGCGTCTACGTTGGCCGGAAATCGGGATCAGAATCCCGGCGACGGCGGCGGCGATAACGCCGTTGCCTGATGCGTTCGGCCTCCTCCTTTGCGAGCATTACTGCTTCGCAGAAGTCGGCGACCGCCTGCCACTCCTCCTCGCTCCGGACCATGGCCTCAACCAAGGCCCGGCGCGAGAGGTCTCCGCCGCCGATCGCCCCCACGAGGGCACGGCGATGCTCCGCCCAAGCAGGGCACACCTCGACTGTGTGCTCCACCGTGTCCTCCGGGCGTTCCGCACAGTGGCGACACCCGGGCGTCACTTCCGCATGAATCGAGTGCAGGAATCTCCCGAACGAACCATGTCCGGTGAGTACCTGTGTCATGCGGAAGGTAAGGACGCCGTGAGGTCTTTCCAGCCACGCCTCAAAGAGGGGACTTACCGCCATAATTGTGGCGTGCCCAGCACTGGGTTGCGATAGTCGCTGACGCCATTTCACCATGAGATCCCGCCGGAGCTCTGTCCGCCATGCCGTGACCTGTCGCGGCAGCGGACTTTCACCCCGGCGTTGCATCTCCACGCGCATATCGTGCATGTGTGCAAGGACTGTTGCCTCCAGATCCCACGGTGGTAGGCCAGCCAGAAGGCTCGCCGCTTCGCGGGAGATCGTGCAGTATCCCCGCACCATCCTTATCGCCATGACCCTCTGGCAGGCGTTCAGTATGGCCGCCGGTTGCTTTTTCAGCGACGGCGCCCACACCGGCGCCCCGTAGAGGGCCATGGACCGAACGATCCCCGCGTAGAGCCTCCGGCAGGAGGCGTCTGGACCCCCAAGGTTGGGCAGGAGCCGCTTGAGCGCAGCCCCAGCCCGGTTGAGTTTGGGAGCCAGACGTCGGAAATGCTCCACGAAATTCCACCGGCTGTCGAGGACGAGTCCCAGGTACTTCATCGTCGACCCGACACCGATGTGAACTCCTCCTACCGTTAGTTGGGAACTCAATGGCGGCGCGTTCCGAGACTGGCGACCGTGGAAACACATCGCCTCGGATTTGTGAAGCGCCACCTCGAGTCCCAACTCCTGGATCCGATCAACGACCATCGCAACCCCGCGTGTCGCTAGAGCGACCGCCGCCTGGTACGACTCTCCCTGCGCTAGGACCAGCGTGTCGTCTGCGTAGCAAACCACGCTGACCCCGTCAGGGAAGTCGCCGCGCAGCACGTAGTCGTACCCGATGTTCCACAAGGGTGGCCCTAGTACCGACCCCTGCGGAACACCGCACGACATCTCTCGACGTTTCCAGTCTCCCTGGTGACCGGGATAGACTATAAGTCTCTCCGACAGATAGGCCTCGACCACTCGACAGAGGTATTCGGGCACCCGGTGGTACCGGAGTGCCCTCCGGATCGTACTCCAGGGCAGGGAGTTGAACGCGTTGGCAATGTCCAAGGACACTGCCACGACACACCTGCCCCGGGACACCGCATCCCCCGTCGTGAGGGCTCGCACGCGCATGATGGCGTCCACCGTAGAGCGCATCCTGCGAAAGCCGAACTGTCCGTCCGAAAGGTCCGGCCCCACCCGTGTTAGGCGCCCGACGAGGCGGTTTGCAATGACTCTCTCAAAGAGCTTGCCCACCTCGTCGAGCAGCACAATGGGCCGGTACGCGGACGGAGAGTCCGCAGGGCGCCCTGGCTTCGCGATGAGGACCAGTTTCCCCGTCTTCCAGCAAAGTGGGAACTGGCCCCTCTCCATGCATGCGCTGAAGAGCCCCCTCAGTCGAGGCCCGAGAGCCTCCATGGCCAGGACCCAGGCCTTTCCAGGCAAGCCGTCGGGTCCTGGGGCGGTGTTTTTGGCACTCAGCCTTCGCACCGCCACTCTCAACTCTACCTCGGTCACCTCTGGAGCATCGTCGTCGCTGTTGCGGTCCGCGTCAGACACCGCTGGCGGTGGAGGCGGAGCCATGGGCGGGGGGGAGTGTTCCCCCCGCGCAGGGAACAGAGCGTTCACCGCACCCTCTACGATCTGAGGCCGGAGACTCTGAGTCAGTGGGGGAGCCCAGGGGCGGAGCTTTTCCCGTACCATATTGTACGGGCGCCCCCATGGGTCCGCGTTCAGAGACCCCAGCCACACGTTGCGGGCCTCCAGTTTGGCCCGCTTGATCTCCGTTCGGAGGGTGCGTTTTGCCGCTCTGTATCCCTCATACAGCTCCGCCTCTCTGGCCTCCGCATCCGGCGGGCGGATGCGGCGCCTGCAGTGTCTGGCGTACCGGCGCCGCGCGTGACTGCATGCGTTGCGCAGTGCAGCAATCTCCGGCGACCACCAGCACACCTGGCGCTTAGCTCGACCTGGACGGACTCGGGGCATTGCCGCGTCGCAGATTTGCGACATGGCCTCCCGGAACCACTCCGCCTCGACGTCGATGTCGACAGGCCTGTCCGGTGCTTGCACCCAGGCCTGTACCGTCGCGGCTTCCAGGAGGAGCTCCCGGTCCATCTGCTTAAGCGCCCACCGCGGAACCACTGAGACCCTCAGCGGTTCTTGCTTAATCGGATTTATTGCATGAATAAAATTGTAAAATATGCAGATTTCGATACATGACATGCAGATGTAAGACATGTGAAGCAGAAAAATGAGGTTAAGGTCGAATCCTGAAGAAAGTTTTGTGTTTGGATGTGTAAGGGTATGATAGAGTCAGACACAAAGGTATCCTTAGTAGTATAAAGTTACCAAGTAGGCCCGAAGTATCGCCAAACTTAAGGAGCAGTAGGTAAGGCACTTTTCTTGCAGAACAGATCTGGAGTAGCAACTGCGAAGAGCGATAAAAGGTCTTATATGAGTACAAGGTGGATCGATGAACTATTGCAGGTCGTGAGAATTCAATTGATGCCAGATGCACAAGACTGGTATTTGAGGCTTGTGTCCAGCAATAAACGTCTTTTAGCTGGAATGATGTTTAAGAGTGAAGAAGGAAGTCATAGCCATAATTCTTTTTTGCACTGAAGACATAGATGTACAGATTGACGAACATCATAATAATGCTTGTCGATTTATAGAAGCATTTGTATCGGACTATACAATGTTATTGATTCCGCTATCAATCCCTCAAGCTTACAGAATTATCTAACCGTACCAATATACAGATGTAATTTGAGGTCTATTATAACCATCCTTGCTATAGATAGTACGTTGCTTATTATAAGCAGTTCGGACAATACACGAGACGCCTATTGTTGCTCTTGCTATTCAAATCGGTTCAACTGACGACGGGAATAGGGAAATTTATGAGAAATGTGACCCTTGTGTATGATGAAGTCGAGTACAGTGATGAGCATAATAAATGTTTGACGAATATTCAAAAGTTAATAATGATCTTCTCCTAAACTTCTTCTTCCTGCCCTTGTATCTTTAGTACTTAGGGTTGGCACAACATTGCTTTTTCTTCCATTCTATCCTGTCACGCGTCATACTACTTCTCTTTTCTTTCAAATCACTATCCATCCATCTTTTTTTTGGCCTACCTCTCCCTCTCCATCTATCTACGTGTATACTCAGAATTCATTTAGTAACATGTATCTCTTCACATGACCAAAACGTTTTCTTCTAAATCATTGATAAAAATATGATGTTAAGAATATAGTTTTTTTTTTTTTTATATAAAATACGTAACTGTCTGCAAAGTTGTAATCGATATTTTATGAGACAATTAATTCTGAATGTTGCATAAGTGTATGGTATATAAGCTGGTGACTGTACAGTAGAATTAAGAAAAATATGTATGTTATGTAATGGTTTTCTCGTACCTGTTTCTATTTAGGAAAGGCTGACTAAAATATTTAGTAGAACGGTAGGTAACGTCGCGTCTGCACAACGTTGGTGCTGCGCAGTCCTTGAAGAAGCGCTAACACTCGCAAAACGTCGATGAGATAGCGGCTTTAAATACGTGAAATTTGACGCAGCCATGATGACACACGATAATTAAGTATTTAAGTTTCTATATAATTGTTGTTTCATTGTGTTTACTTGTGTGCCAAATAAACGTGTTCTCTTTCTATTTAATTTTAAAATTATTTGTATAGAGACAATTAATTTTTATTATTCTGAACAAAAGAAATGTCTTGATTAATTGTCCGTAAGACAGGTTGTTTGAGCATAAAAACGGATACAGTAATTAAATATTACATTTCTGAGCAAAAAGAAAGTCTGAATACAATTGTATCTTTATTACAATGGACTAAGTACCACTACTTAAAACAATAAGAGTTAAAACCGAAAAATAAAACGTTTTTTTTTTTGGAGTTGGGAAACCATCTTATGTCTTCTCCCGCTCTAGGGTAGCGCGAGAAGGCGTGTCAGACATTTACTGACTAAAACCACACCTTTTTTCTTTCAGTTGCCTTTTTTGTTTCAGGACCATGAGTATATCCTTTTTAGAACCAATCCCATGTCCCTAGCAGGTATCGGCCCTGCTGGGCCCCTACGGTTTTGCTGACATCTTTTTGAGGCACACGTGGAAACACAACGCACCGTCGATGACTCAAGCTCGGTCCAAACGGTTACCAGCCCGCCGGACAAACTCACGTCTACGGTAGCTGAAAATCGGGGTCATAATACCGGTGGTTGGGGCATGAGGAAGTCCGTTTCCTCACGTGTGCGGGCGCCTTCTTCGCTAATATTACTGCTTCGCAGGAAGCGACCGCCTGTCATTTGTCCTCGCTCCGGACTACGTCGAGTACCAGGGCCCGAAAAATAATACAGGCAAGTTAATAATTTTTCAGTTTATTTTTTCATGCTTTTTTAAATTGAAGTCACATGCAAAAGATAGAACTACATTGAGCATACATGGGCCACGTACGCCAATCTGGGCGCGTCGGTCTCCATACATTTTATTTGGCAACTGGACTTGTAGAGCTACATTAGATCCACGACATCCGACGCCACGCGACGCGACACGTCTCTACGTGCATCAGGCGTGGTCTACGTGTGCGTCGGTCTTGTGCAGTTCCCACTTAAGTCCTTGTAGATAACACTGACATGCAAAATTTAAAAATAATCGCGGGTTAGTTAGGCACTGCAAAATTCCCACTACATCGGTGTAGTGGGTTATTTTGGCCTACAAAATTCCTACTACACCAATCTTATAGCAAATAAGATTTGTATAGTGACTTTTCGAATTAAATCTATCTTTTAACTTATACATCTTTATATCATAAAGTTCCTCGAGATTTCCGTGATTAGGGTCCTTCAAATCATAGCTTAAGTACGTGTACCTGAATCCTAATGGGGTCCCAGTAAAATCTCAGTTCATATCTTTCTTAGAATTACACCGTTTCTCACAAAGATAAATAATAAGCTACATTTACACCGTTACTGTCTTAAATATTATCTTCCTAAGTGTTTTATTACGGGCTCAAGTGATTATGAGATGTATATTTTAGATTGAGTATTCATTTAAGTACTGTTTACAGAAAGTTCGGCTGTTTTGAATTTTGAAGTGGAAATCAAATGAACATTAAGGTTTATGAATTGTTATGAGGTTTTAAGTAAATATTTACAGCTATTCGAGATTGTCTTGAAGGACCAAAATCGCATTATCTTCGATTACCAATAGGCAATATCATTACGATTTCAGAAGTAGGAATCGGCTGTTTTTCTATTACCAAAAACACTTTGCTGCCATTTACGACACTTAAGGGAATTGCCCCATTCTCGTCTAGGGGCCACATTTCGTTGTTTTTTTATTTTTTATTCTGTCTTTATGCTTACTAATTAATTGAAGAACTCAGTAACAAATAGACAGTCTACTAATTCACAGTTTCTAACACAAACACCAATCCTATAAATCCACATAAAACTTGCTAATCACTGTACAAACGGTCTGCAGTGAAGTTTGGTGTGACGCATCGAGCGACCTGAGGCCCTACTACGAACTCTTAACACGATCCATTTTACGACCTAAGCTGAACTGTTAATGGGATGGAGCTATACAACTTTATTCTTAGTAT
Source organism: Mythimna ferrago (assembly GCA_910589285.2). Taxonomy (NCBI): domain Eukaryota; kingdom Metazoa; phylum Arthropoda; class Insecta; order Lepidoptera; family Noctuidae; genus Mythimna; species Mythimna ferrago. The sequence continues at coordinate 23,782,235 of OU342680.1, read as the reverse complement.
TTATGCAAAACCTGAAACACCACTAGTATTTTTATGTAAAGAATCTATGTACGAAATTTCATAACTAACATGAAAAATCACAAAGTTATAAGCTTGTTATGTCAGCAAAAATACATAGTCACCGGGCTATCCAGGCGACTGAGGGGTTGTTTTGCACCCAGCTGTTTGCTAGCACCTAATGACCTCCCGTGACCTGTGTTGTACTTAGTGTCGGTGGTATCCAACTTGTGACCTTTTCAAATATTTTTGGGAAAAAATATAATATGGTGTAAAAACTATTGGAATCTATTTAGTTACTGATTCTGAACGAACTATAATCAGGTTTTGCATATATACTAAAAATTATCTACACTAATATAATAAAGAGGGTAATCTCTGGAAGAACTCGAATAAAAAATGAAGATATCCGCAGGAAAACTAAGGTTGCCGACATAGCACAAAGAATTGCCAAACTTAAGTGGCAATGGGCAGGGCACATTGCTCGCAGAACAGATGGCCGTACCGGAAGACGCAGTGTTGGAAGGCCTCCTACAAGGTGGACCGATGACCTGGTGAAGGTAGCAGGAAACCGATGGATGCGAGACGCACAGGAACGTTCGATGTGGCGACGCTTGGGGGAGGCCTATGTCCAACAGTGGACGTGTATCGGCTGAAATGATGATGATGATGATGATGAATCTCTGGAAGTACTGGTCCAATTGCTAAAATTTTTCATCGATAGAAAGCTGGTTTATTCCTGAGTGGCATAGGCTATAATTTATGTACGCGAACAAAGTCGCCGGCAAAAGCTAGTATTTATAAGCTCCATCGCTCTATCTCGCTCTCACGACAGACATTTTGAAACGCCATGGTAAGGTCCTTGGCACGGCGCCCAATGGAACGTCGGTTACCCAAACATCAGCTCTAAGATCGCCTCTACGTACGAGTATCACTACCTCAGTTTTATATCTTCCTAGGACTTTGTTGGGCAATGCCTTGATTGCGAAGCTGTGATAGCCTAGATTGGCTTTGGCAGTACGGGTCCCATAACCGTTTGCATTCGTAAGTCTTGTCGTATATTGTGTCAAGCCGTGCCAGTAACCAACTTCATATTATCATGGAGAGATTGGGTTGTGGAATTGGAAATGGAATGGTAACTGAAAGAAAACAAATGGGTTTTAGTCAGTAAAAGTCTGACACTATCTCTCGTTGGACCCAGAGCGGGAGAAGTGATTTCAAGATTTCATACTTAAAAAGAAATATGGTCTGAGATTACTGTGGATTTATCTTCTAATATATAAAAATCTCATGTCGCAGTGTTTGTTATCGAACTCCTCCAAATTGTCTTCCCCTATATTTAAGTCATTTTTTATGTATTTAATATAAATCTAAAAATAGATGACAGACAATTTTTCGTCCTGCTACCCCTCAGCCCCCATTTTTGTCTTTGATCATTTAAATGGTGGAACAACGTTTGCTGCAGGTCGGGGTCACCAGTTTGAAGGTTTTCGGAACAGAGTGTAAAGTCCCGCAAACCTCCGTTGAAAAGGGAGGATTCTCCGACCAGACAAGTGTTATATCTGGTGGGCAACTGCCCGCTGGATGATTTCGGGCTGTCGTATTACTCAAATCGCGCGGATAACATTAATTGCGCGATGCAGGATTTCTTATTTCTTTTTTGGGGCCATAGATGTCGCTACAAACTGGTCTGATACTTATTTAGGTATATAACACCTTGTGTACACCTTGTGTCACAGTATTTTTTATCAAACTTCTCCGAGATGGCTTGACCGATTTTTATGAAAATATTTTGTGTATATAAATATATTTGGTAGGTCCAAGAATAGGTAGGACTATTAAACATTACCTTTCTTTTTTTATTTTATATTTTATGTTTACTAAACTTTATTTGAATAGCGGAGGCGACTAATAGGAATGACGACTTCATCAGCTAGTCCGAAGTTTAAAAGAATCGTTTTCACGAACAAGATTTTTCTAAAATAGATCTTTATATTTTTTGGGTTATCACTAAACATTTCATAATAGGTACATATTTCATTAACATACTACAATTTCTATTCACACTTAATTTTCTCCCCGTAATTTGCAAAGATCCTTGAAAACGCCTCATCCATCCGGTACTCAAAAACACATCAACATGTTTACCGCACTTCGAGTTTTTTTCTGCCGTAATCACCCCATCAAGAAATAAATACACAAACGAGAGGTTGGGAATTATCCCCTGCCACTAATTGAGTTTTCTTTGGCCTAAGACCCCTGAAAATGGTGCCCTGTCTTCTCAGCCCTCATACATTTTTCCTGCAAAGCGACCCGGGCAATTTAATCCCTGCATTTACGAAGTTGCTGGGCGAATTACTGAATAAATGCGACCCTCGACGTCTTAAGGCAGGTACTACTTATCTTGTGAAAGGTATTACGTATTCCGGAATTAAAATTTGGTGAGGTATTTGGATGTAATTGTTGAGGTAGGTGATTAATTTGCTTTGAGTTATTAAACTTGAAAGTTTATCTCAGTCGTTTTGTATTAATAATTTGCTGTTATATCTAAATGTGGAAATGGCTAACTATATGTATGAGGAAAACCTAAGAAAAATTATCTTAAAAAAGTTTTTTCTTTGTTATGGATAGGCCTGCGTTTAACCACTATCTCACCTGGTGGTAATCAGTGATGTGGTCGACGAAGGAGCCAGCTAGCCTACATGTAGCATGGTCACTCTTGACTTAAAGATTCCTAAGTTGTAGCTAACAGGAACTACTAACTTCAGCAGAGATTTTCACTTCTTAGTTGCATGCACAATAAATGAATGTTTCCAAAACGTTTTGTACGTATGGGTGGGATGTCTACGGCTAGTGGTCCAATGATGCGATGAGCTAGTCAGAATCAAACTATTCAATTCCGATGCACATTTCCCAAAATGTAAGTAAAGAAAACCTAACAATTCAGTGTCGAAACTTAAGCATATAGAAAAAAAAAAGAGAAAAAAAATGATAATTTTTATCTCACACAACTTTCATTTTGCCCTGTCACCCGTCACAATATCACTAACTTCCTTTTCTTGCATATCACTCCTCCATCCATCCTTTCTTTTCCTCCCTGTTCCTCTCCTTAAATCCACATCTATACTCACAACTTTTTAAGCAACATGCGTTTCATCCCTCCTCTTCATATGGCCAAACCAAGACAAATGCTTCCCCATCAACTTTTCAATCACTGGTCTTTCAAACCATACATATACACTTCCAACCGTCGCTTTCAACATACGCTCATTTTTTGCTTTATCCATTCTCGTCACACCAGTCATCTATCCTAACATTCACAATTAAAGCAAGAGAAGTTACTTTATGTAGTTAACACAAATGTGTGCAGTCCCCATGTTAAAATTTCTTCAAAATAACACGGTCTTGCAGTACCCATTTTGTTTTTAATGTCTTACTTTTGAAAGTAGGACAAAGTGTAGACAAATTCTTCACTTTCAGTTCACAGTTTTAATTGCGAGGAAGAGAATCAAAGAACCGTACTTTGATTCTCTTCCTTCCTGCAACTTTTGTTACTTTGGGAAACTGTAATACAAGCACGACATCATTGGTAGTTTTCAACAATGATGTCAGTAAACAGTACTGCAATAAATTGTGCCTTTGTTACGTCCATCCAATCAAATTAATATTTTAAGAAATTACTAGTCAAATATTGATCTCAGATAATAATAATAATAATAGACCTCGCATACCTCGTTTGCCCATGTGTAACAAGAATAGGGCGTTGGTGGCTGCTCTGGATTCGCAGTTGTCAAACTATTTTGATGACTGCGAAGATCTCACCGAGACACACTCGATCATGTACTGCGTGGCCGTAGCGGCATGTCGTGTAGCTCACGTCAAATTCCCAGACAGTGACGAAGCTACACGACCGAAATCAGCTGTGCCGGCCTGGCAGTGCAGGATCGAGCGTCGTATTGGTGGGGCTAGAGCACTCATCGGCAAACTAATCTGCTTCAGGGAGGGCAACACTCGCCCAAGAGTAATGCGCTTTGTGAGGCGGGCATTTTCGGGGACTAACATCAGCCCCCGAGACTATATGTCCCGAGTCACAGAGCGCATCGACTTCCTGAAGCAGAAAGTGTATGCATGGGCAAACCGTATCCGCAGGTATAAGCGGCGGGTTGAACGATACACCCAGAATCGCACATTCCGGAGTAATGAAAGGTGGGTTTATAGGGCTTGGGAGCGACCGGACCAAGGTGTGACTGGCGCGCGCCTCCCGGAAGATGACGCCATGTGTTCGTTCTGGCGCAGCATCTGGTCGGTGCCTGTCAGTCACACCGAGGGTGACTGGACTCGGGGGGTCGAGCGAGCGTGCGATCCAATACCACAAATGGGGGCAATCGACATCAGCCCCCAAGATGTAGCTCGTGCAGTCCGTCCGTTGCCTAACTGGAAATCTCCAGGGCCGGACGGGCTGCACAATTTCTGGATTAAGTGGTTTACAAGGTCGCACGCTCGCTTGGCATACCAGTTTCAGTCTGCCTTAGAGTCAGGGTCGCTGCCCCAGTTCCTGACGACAGGAATAACCCACCTGCTCCATAAATCGGGTAGTACTGCGGAACCCAAAAATTATAGACCGATCACGTGTTTGCCGACGGTCTATAAAGTTCTTACATCCATACTGAGAAGTAAAATTAATAGTCATATTGATGAAAATTCGATCATGTCACCTTCTCAGAATGGATGTAGGAACGGGTCCCGTGGTACGAAGGAGCTGCTCCTCATTGATATGACCATTAGCCAACAGGTTCGACGTTCCCGAAAGGATCTGTCGACATGTTGGATAGATTATAAGAAGGCCTATGACTCAGTTCCTCATACATGGCTCATGAGGGTGCTGGAGTTGTATAAAGTTGATGCAACTCTTTGCACCTTCCTGATGTCATGTATGAGGCAATGGAGGACAGTCCTTCGCTATCCAGGATGTCGAAATATCCAGAGGAATAGCGAACCGGTAAGGATCGAGCGAGGTATATTCCAGGGTGACAGTTTGAGTCCGCTTTGGTTCTGCCTAGCCTTGAATCCTCTGAGCACACTGCTAGAGAATTCAGGCCTAGGCTATCGGTTGAAGAGAGGTGGTCAGGTTATATCTCACCTCCTTTATATGGATGATTTGAAGCTCTTTGCCCCCAACAATCTGCAACTGATGGAGCTACTGAAGGTAACGGAAACCTTCAGTAGCGCCATCAGGATGGAGTTTGGTGTGGACAAATGTGCAGTCATGCATATAAAGCGAGGGGAGATTGTGGAATCCGTGGGTACCCAACTCTCGGATTCCATACACCTGAGATCCCTCTCTCCAACCGAAACCTACAAGTATTTGGGTATGTCGGAAGCGTTAGGCATCAATGCCACTGACATGAAGCAATCGTTGAGGGAGCGCTTCTTTGGCCGCCTGAAGAAGGTACTTAACAGCCTTCTTTCAGGTGGAAACAAAGTGCGTGCCTTCAACGGTTGGGTCATGCCGGTATTGATGTACGCTTTCGGTGTACTCAAATGGACTCAAACGGAACTTGACGCCCTGGATAGGAAGGTCCGTACACTGCTGACTGCATATCGAATGCATCACCCTCGGTCGTCGGTAATGAGACTGTATATCTCGCGGAAGTGTGGGGGTCGAGGCTTTTTAAATGCTAAGACCCTGCACAATCGCGAGGTATGCAGTCTCAGGGAATATTTCCTAGCCGCCGACGAGGGTATGCATCGTGATGTAGTAGCAGTGGACAAGGGACTCACCCCGCTCTCCTTGGCTAACGAGAACTGGCGCAAACCTGTAGTGCTTGACACTAACGTACGCAAGGAAGTATGGCAGAGTAAAGAACTTCACGGACGCTTTTTCCGGGCCCTTCATGGGCCCGATGTAGATCAACTAGCGTCCGTAGCCTGGCTGCGCGTCGGTGACCTCTTTGGGGAAACCGAAGGTTTTGTCTGTGCAATTATGGACGAAATTATCATGACGAATAACTATCGGAGATTTATTGTGAAGGACGGTACGGTTGACATCTGTCGGGCATGTCACCGACCGGGTGAATCAATCCGCCACATTATCTCTGGTTGTTCTCGTCTAGCTAACGGGGAATACTTGCATAGACACAACCTTGTAGCCAGGATTATCCATCAGCAACTTGCTCTGAAGTACTCTCTTGTGGAATCGGAGGTGCCATATTACAGGTATGTGCCCGACCCAGTTCTCGATAGTGGCGATATCACGTTGTACTGGGATCGGTCCATCATCACTGACAGGACTATTGTGGCCAATAAGCCTGATATAGTGGTGGTGGACCGAAGCGAGAGGCGTGCAATGATTGTTGACATATCCGTTCCGCATGACGAGAACCTCGTGAAAGCCGAGAAAGATAAACAAATCAAGTATATTGACTTGGCTCGCGAGGTTGTCGACATGTGGGAAGTGGATTCAGCGATCATTGTACCGATAGTTGTGTCAGCCAATGGCTTAATAGCCAAGAGCCTCGACCAACACCTTAGGAGGCTCTCGTTAGGCGACTGGATCAAGGGCTTGATTCAGAAAGCAGTATTGCTCGACACGGCTCGTATAGTCAGGAGGTTCCTTTCTCTGGAGCCCTGACCGCCGGTAGCTTGGACCCTGTTCCCGATGCCGGTGGGCTACTATTTTTTATATTTTTAAATGTTTTTTATTTTTTATTGAATATTTAAAAATATAATTTATATGTACTTTAATGAATAAACGAAATAATAATAATAATATAATAATAAGGCTTCTGAAAGAAAGGTCCGACCCCGGTATAAAGGAACAGGGTGGGTTTTTTAGTCAGTAAAAGTCTGACACTATCTCTCGCTCCGCCCAAGGGCGGGAGATGTCATTGGACGATTTTTACCCACTGAAAAAAAATGGCGTTAGACAATGGATGCATTTTTTCTTATCGTCGTAAGTATCTGTCTGAGTCTCGTATATTTTTAAATTGTAACACATTCAAATATTTTTTTACCGTATTCGGCAGCAGTCAGCCTACTCAGCAAGCTTCGCCGAGGTAGTCAACGCAACAATAAAATTTTCAGCTACATTTCACCGAAATTGCATTAATTGTTTCAATGATTCCACTTATTTTTTTTTTTTAGTTTGGACACTATCAAGTAACTATCCCTACTCTGGTTGAAAGGAAAAAAAGAGACAGATTTTTACTAACTAAAATCCATTCTTTCAGTTTCTCTTGGCGTCTTAAGGCCACGCTAACTCTTTCGAGCAATCCGCGGCCTTGGCAGGCGTCGGCACTAACAGGCACCGTCAATTTAGCTAACATCTCTTTGAGGTGCACGTGGTAACGCGTCGTCCATTGGTTCTTATTGGACGGCAAGCTACGGTAATGAGTTATTTATATCAAACTATTATAAAGCCCGTTTTGGTTTTCAAAATTCTAAAGATGGCGATAACCACATGTGGCTAGAAGTTTCTATTTGTCAAAAAAAAATCAATGCCTTCACAAACGCAGTAGTCATCATCACCGTCATCATCATCATCATCATCATCATCATCATCATCATCATCATCTTTCAGCTGAAAGTCCTTCACTGTTGGACATAAACATACCCCAAGTATCACCACAATGCACGGTCCTGAGCGTCTTGCATCCATTGGATTGCTGCAACCCTTACCAAGTCATCGGTCCACCAGAAAGCCTTTCAACGCAACGTCTTTCGGTACGCGGTTGCCACTCTAGAACCTTTCGGCTCCAACGGCCATCTGTTTTGCGAGCAATGTGCCCTGCTCACTACTACTTAAGTTTGGCGATTCTTCGGGCTATATCGGTAACCTTGGTTCTCCTGCAGATATCTTTTTTTTATGGTGGGAAAAATCATCCAATGACAACCCCCGCTCTTGGGCGGAGCAGGAGATATTGTCAGACTCTTACTGACTAAAAGCCCACCCTGTTCCTTCTAGCCTTCATACCGGGGCTTGAGTTCCCTTTCGGATAACCCTGGCCCCATTAGGCTTCGACCCGGCTGGGCCCCTGCTGTTGCTGACAACTCCTTGAGGCGCGCGGGAACAGTGCGCGCCGTCGACGACTTGGGCTTGGTCCGGACAGTTACCGGACGGCCGGACAGCGAGCTACCCATTGCTCACTGTCCGCAAGCCCGCACCTACGATGGCCGGAAATCGGGATCGGTATCCCGGCGGCGGCGGCGGGAGCGCCATTGCATTCGCCATTGCATTTCGGCCTCCTCCTTTGCAAGAATTACTGCTTTGCAGAAGTCGGCGACCGCCTGCCACTCCTCCTCGCTCCGGACCATGGCCTCAACCAAGGCCCGGCGCGAGAGGCCTCCGCCGCCGATCGCCCCCACGAGGGCACGGCGATGCTCCGCCTGAGCTGTCCTGCGAATATCTTCATTCCTGACTCGATCACGCCATGAAACTCTGAGGATAGCTCTTTCCATTACACGCAGACGTACATTAAACGTAGTTGTAGTTATACTAAATAGACACACATACTTCATTCTGGAAATAAGTAAAGTGATTCGTTCGTAATTGGATGGTCCGACACCAACACCAAAGTTTGGACAGTTCGTTCCGTGTTCGGCTAATTCTGTGCACACCAAACTCACCCTTTAGTCGACAAAAGTTTCTTAATGGAAAAGAACTTGACGACCGAACGATGGAATATATAAGAACCGAGAACATTATTTTGGTCATAAATTACTTGTTTTCTTTGCGAAGATATGTTTTGTGATAGTTGTTTTTTTTTTAATAATCATCATCATCATCATATCAGCCCAAAGACGTTATCTGTTAGACATAGGCCTCGCCAAGCGTCGCCACAACGACCGGACCTGTGCGTCACGCATCCATCGGATCCCCCGATCCTAACCAGGTCATCGATCCACCTTCTTGGAGGCCTTCCAACGCTGCGTCTTCCAGTATGTGGTCGCCACTCCAGAACCTTTCGTCCCCATCGACCATCTCTTCTGCCTACAATGTGCTCTGCCCATTGCCACTTCAGTTTGGCGATTCTTCAAGTCGGTAACCTTGGTTCTCCTACGGACATCTTCATTTTTGATGTGGTCACGCAAAGAAACTCCGAGCATAGTCCTTTCCATCGCCCTGTGGGTGACTTTGAGTCTTCTTATGAAGCACGTTGTTTTTTTTTAATGATATAAACTAATGCATGATTACGATCCCACCTGATGGTAAGCAGTGAAGCAATCGATGAGGCGCACTTGTTTATTAAGAGCCTATTCACTCTAGCCTTGAAGACACCTAAATTATAATCGGAGACAGCAGCAGGCAAATATTCTAGTCCTTCAAGACCCCGTCATCACTTTGATGTTGGGTTCAGTTAAACTCTGCACACAAAAGATACTTTTATAGGAATAAGAGTCCCGCCAAACGGACCTCAGTTAGTTTACTTATGAATATCGTCAGAATATTGCCGGCTGAACGCAAATCATAATAAATTTCAAGATTTGTTTCATTCTCACTTAAATATGTAGGCTAGACAAGTCAAGTAATTGATCTGGCTATTTGAATGAATGACTAAATACCATTTGGGTGGCTAGTTGAATAGCAGCGTTTAGTAAATGACGAATTTAGCTAATTGACCACGACATATATACAAAATCCTTTAGCGCAATTTTTAAAAGCCCATTCACATTTTGCACAATGCCCTGAAAGCAAATTCTAACAGTTAAATAAAATATATTGTCGTGATTTTAAATATTTCCCGTACATTTAAATAGAGTAAATATTTGGCTATTCAAGATTTAATCAAATTGCTTGTATATATTGAACATAAAAAGGTTGAAAATATTATCTTAATTTTCAATCAGGTATATAAGAATTACTGACAAGTACTAAAACTTTGGATATTTAAATTAATATAATAGGATTCTGTGAAAAGTTTTGAAATTGACTTAGATATTGCACTGGTAAACAAAGCAAACACGGTCTTACAAGAACCAGTTAAATCTCTTCAGATGAATTTGGCAACACCTGTCACTAGAAACTCACGATTTGAGCAACTCTTATAAAGTTAAAAAATATAATCCCAACTTTGTAAAATTTTAAAACAAAAAACAAAAAGATTTAAAAAATGAAAATAAGACACATAAATCTCCTTGCCCAAACAATGAATAGAGAAAAAGGACGAACAGAAGTGACCAAAACTTTTGCCTAAATTCACGGAAATACTTCTATAGACTTAGCGTTGCGTTTTTTGTTCTTTTGACATACTTTAGAAAGTTTCAATCTCTAATTAGTGTATATTTATTAAAATTAATTGGTAAAGCAAACGACTAGTCGACTCATCACGGGACCAGAAGAATTTTTTTTTACTTGGGATATCAAACATATAATTTCTCCCACTTTGCAAGGAACGTTTCTTTTATTATTATTATTGATAAGCTCGCGTTTGACCTGATCTCGGTCGGCTGCGGTAACTCGTTTGAACAATCCCCAGCTCTGGCAGGCGTCGTCGGCTTTTTAGGTTGGTTAGCGTTGGAAGGCCTCTAACAAGGTGAACCAATGACCTGGTCAGGGTCGTGACGCACAGGACCGATCGTTGTGGCGACGCTTGGAGCCTATGTCCAACAGTAGACGTCTTTCGGCTGATATGATGATGATTATACATACTGATATTTATTATCTTCAGTTTGTATCTAGTTATTATGCCATTATTAAGTAATTTAAATATATTCCTCAACTTGCATAGAAAACCTTCCATTGAAGTAGCGGAAGCTGCAAATATTTTCCCCATTATGATTTGAACTGAAAGACCTCCTTCTTTTCCACCATGAGTCGTACTCCTCAATGCTAAGGGTCGTGACCTCCCTGCTTTATCAATTTCATTCATACGATATTCTTCCATCTGTTTTTGTCTCTGGTAGTGTGAAGGACCGTGACCGCAAGGTGGACTGTAGAGTCAAGAGCGGTGTGAATCTGGTCGGACCAACGTCTAAAGGCTGCGGCACGAGGTGAATGAAATACGTCAGATATCATCATTTTCCTAAGCAACAACAAGAAGCAATAAAGAAAAGATAACATTACATGAAAATAAGATAACAGACAAGGTTGATTTTCATAATAAGTTTCTTAACAATAAAAAAGTTAAGACAATCAAGTCTTTATTATCCACGTTTCAATAATCATAAGTCACAGTATCATACCAAAGTGCTTTTGCGAAGTTTATGTCAAAGCTCTTTTCTTTTCTTTGAATAAAGTTTTCATCATCATTGTAACTCTAAAATTACAGTGCAAATATAACTGTTTTATTAGGCTCTAGGTAAGTTTTGACAAAAACAAAATAATGGTAATAAAGATTTTATATTAAACAAGGCAAAAAGAAATAGAGGAAGTTGATTGAGATGAAGAAACTTATCATTATGACGAGTATTATTGGCAGGAAAAGTGCAAAAAAACCGTAATTAGATAAAAAGGAAAAGCAATGATAGTGCATTTAAAAATTAAAGATAAGATAGTTACATAAATATGTATACAATAGTAACAGATATTTTTATTTGAAACAAGAAAGAATTCACCTAGCCACAACTTAAACAAAACAAAACTTACCAATAATAATACAGCGTAAGCATAATCAGCCTTTTATTGTTTCCACTGCTGGGACTCAAGCCTCCTCTCTAGGAGAGGAAATTGGCCGTAATTGTCACATGTCTGCGAATTTTTGGTTGTAGGATATGCCAGTTTCCTCACGATATTTTCCTTCAACGATTTAAGAGCAGTAGTAATGAAAAAAATTACACAAAGTAATGCTCTCTTTAAACCCATGACCTACAACTCGTAAGTCGTGGCTGCTACCACTAAACACAAAACAAAATAAACACAACTCAAGAATAAATATACAGACAATACCAGATAAAAAAAACATTTTGATGCATCAACTTTCACCAACAAACACCCCACAAAAACAGGTAAAATGCCTCACCACCGTTAATTTCGTTAAACATTTAAGCCAACTCTAGCCAGCATTATCAACGGCTAATCCACTAAGTCCCACTATCAGAGCGAAGTACTTTAGATAATTCAAACAAGAAACATTGGAACAACATTGTTTGCACTGTTTTAATGGCCAAATATTTGTGTTGAGCGCACTTCGAACGTGACTGCGGGTGAAGCTCAGTGATACAATTGGGTTATAATAATGCCGGTTTATGTTCGTTCGTCAGCTGTTCGATCAATGATTTGGGTGCAACACCATCAGCACTCACCTTAATGGCATGTTGCAACTTATAGACCTCAAGTGATACGCGTGTGCGATTTTATACCGTGGGTTCTCGACAAGATGGCATTCTGTTAGCTTGCTTTCTGGGTTCTACAACCTTATTTTAGTATATGCGAAATCTGAAACACCTGTCTAGTATTTTTTTATAAAGAATTCATCTATGTACAAAAAAAAAACTGGATTATGAAAAATCACAAAGTTATAAGCCCGTTATGGTAGTGGCCTAGTTGGCGACATAAATACATGGTTACCCGGCCACCCGGGCGACAGAGGGGTTGTTTTACTTCTGCACCCAGCTGTGCGCTGGTTCCTAATGCCCACTATGACCTGCTGGTTCTGGATATGGTCACTTTTTGAGAAAAATAATAAATGATAAATGTTTGTATATATTTTTTTTTAATTCCTAGATTGTTGGCTTGCTATACGGTTTGGTGCATTACTGTAAGTATAGCAAGCAATTGATAAATTAATAAATAACCTACTATCGTATTGTAAACGTATGCAAAATAGAATATATGTATATAGAATTGAACTGTAAGACCAAAAGGTCACGTGGTTGGTGTCTCTTATATTTAGAATTTCGATCATTGCCATTTTGTCTAAAACGCCTCTAGTTCATGGCTGCTGCCACTTGTCAATGTCATGTCTTTGTCCGCGGAAACTATTGTCAGAAAATCCAAATGTGTGAGATTTATCGTACGCTACCAAAATGTCAGTAGTCAATCAAGCTGTAGGATTGTTCGAAAAAGTTTCCGCGGGCCTAAAACGTAAAGGCAATCCTTCAATAGTGCACTAACAGGTTTTAGATAAGTCAAATTTATTAAATAATATACTTTTAAAGTTATATATCGACACACTTTTATTTTATAAACCCTAGTTATATTAAATTTCAATTTGGGTAATTCACTATCTCATAACACAGATACTTCTCGATTAAGAGACAGGGTTCATAATTTTTTTGTAGGTATGCGTAGACTTGCAGTATTAAATTTTCTGTTCACTAAACTTTGCTTCTTGTATTTCTACCGTTTTGTTTTGAATTGTATCTATGTGTATTGCTTGGATAAATAAACTATTTTATTATTATTTATGTGTCAATAAACCTCAGAACCCTCCTCCCTCGAGGTCCTGGACCTTTGGAAAGCGTACGAGGAGCCAAAACCAACTCGTAGAAGCCCTTTAAACACTTTTAATGGAGCGTGGTACCAAGCGACGATTATCCCTGTATGCCCTATGCTAGTGCACCCATGGACAACCCCCAGTTAGTGAAAAACTATTGCGACATATGGAAAACCAAGATAATAGGGCTATTATTATTATTATGATTGAAACCTTAACTAGGCCTTTTGAGGCTGTCACTTGAGCGTGTCCAAACGATAATGGTATGAGTCTTGAAAGATGGCTTCACGCCGGGACGTTGACTTGTTCAAGACGGCAAATTAGTTTTGGCTAGCCAAAGGTTAAATGGATGAACTTACAGAAGTGATCTTATTGAAGTAGATTCTGGAATTTGCATGAATGTTTCATTTAATCCTTGGGTTTGAGTAAATTAGTTTACTTTATTGGATCCTTTAAGTGTGAAATGAAATAATAAAAACACTGCATTAGCAAAAAAACCATTATATAAAAGAATTGAAAACAAAAAAGTATTCGCCACGGAGACGAGCATGAATGATCAAATTTTTAACTTGAAATGTTGAAAATTGTGTAGCATCGTCACTTGGAAAGCTACAAAATAACTTTTCTAGGTAAAACTAGAACACTAAAGCAATTGAAAATTACAGGAAAAATGTACCTCGATGATAACAATAATGTCTGACTAGATAAAGTAGACAATATAAAAAGAACGATGACATTAAAGAGAATATGTTGACATAAAAAGAGAATAATAGACAAGAATTATACTGGATTGCAAATCGCTGACGAATCAAGAGCTCAATAAGATTTGACAACAATGATGGAGAAACACGACAAAAGGCTCAACATGACAGATTTGCAATCGATTTTCCTAATAATAATACTGTCTCTTACAAAGGAGGGAGATGAAAATAATGAAACGTCCCTACGAGTCAACGAAAAACGTAAAAATATATATTCTTTTGAGTCGTCTGTCCCAACGAATTAAGATTGATTACCTTGCTTGCTACACTTTCTCTTTAGGCGAGAATCTGTTCTATTTTTAAGTGGAAAAAGGCCGTTCTCAGTTTCAGTTGTCATTTTCAACATTTTTAATGAGAGATTATTATTGAGGAAGATCTGGCCGTATCTTTGTTTTTTATCGCTGAGAAGGGTTAGTGTCAAAAGATTATTATGATAAAGATCAGCCGGAATTTGTTTTTGGTTAAAAATTGGCTTGAAGATGAATGATTTCGGTGGTAATTATCATATTTTTTCTATTATAAAAATTAAGGATCATTTTCAATGGACCTTTTGCTCTTTAAGTTGGGAAATCATAAAATCACTTCTCCCAATCCAGGGCGGAGCAAGAGGGTATGTCTGACTTTTATTGACTAAAACCACACATAAGTTTCTTCTTTGCCTTTTATCTCAGGACCCCGGGTTTTTCTTTCGGAAGTCATCACATGGCCCCAGTAGGATTCGGCCCTGCTGGGCCCTTATGGGTTTGCTGATATCTCTTTGAGACGCGCATGGAACTAAGCGTCGTCGACGACTCGGGCTCAGTTGGGACGGCTACAAGATGGCCGGACGGCAATCTACAAAGAGTAGCTCGCCGTCTCACCATCTGAGCAGCGAGTTACCCATTGCTCGTCGTCCGTAAGCCCATGCCTACGATGGCTACAAATTGGGGTCGGAATCTCGGCGACTGGGACGTGAAGCTCACGCCTGAGGCCACCTCTTTTGCTAGCATAACTGTTTCGCAGAAGGAAGCAAAACGTTCTCCGTGTTTAATGACATTTGAAATTACTACAATAGTATGAATAACACTCCCATACCTACACTAGCATCCAAAAAAAAATGACACAACAATTTTTAAACCAACATTTTCGCGTAATCGGAAAAGAGTGACACGAAAAAAAACCTAGTACGTGATTTTAGCGTGTCATCAAATACAAGCTAAACGTGAATTACGAGAGGAATCAGAAAAAAAACCGGCCAAGTGCGAGTCGGACTCGCCCATGAAGGGTTCCGTAGCAGCAAGTAACATAATATAAAAGTTCTTGTAATGTGTTGTAACTTTGATCGATGTTTTAATAATAGTGTATTTTTTTCGATTTATGACGCATTAAAAAAAAACTACTTACTAGATTTCGTTCAAACCAATTTTCGTTGGCAGTTTTTATAGTAATGTACATCATATATTTTTTTTAGTTTTATCATTCTCTTATTTTAGAAGTTAGAGGGGGGGGGACACACATTTTACCACTTTGGAAGTGTCTCTCGCGCAAACTATTCAGTTTAGAAAAAAATGATATTAGAAACCTCAGTATCATTTTTGAAGACCTATCCATAGATACCCCACACGTATGGGTTTGACGAAAGAAAAATTTTTGAGTTTCAGTTCTAAGTATGGGGACCCCCAAAATTTATTGCTTTTTTTCTATTTTTGTGTGAAAATCTTAATGCGGTTCACAGAATACATCTACTTACAAAGTTTCAACAGTATAGCTCTTATAGTTTCGGAAAAAAGTGGCTGTGACATACGGACGGACAGATGGACAGACAGACAGACAGACAGACAGACAGACAGACAGACAGACAGACAGACAGACATGACGAATCTATAAGGGTTCCGTTTTTTGCCATTTGGCTACGGAACCCTAAAAACCCGTAACGTTAACCCTGCGCACTCGCTAATTGCGTCCGCACCCATTCGTTTCGTTTTTCGCCATGTTGAATTTAAATAAAATTCGTTATTCCATGACCAATGAAGGGTTATGTACGTAGGTATGTTTATGTGTGTGTGAAAAATGTGTTACATTTTTTTGGACTCGTAGTGTAAGAGGTAATGCAGATTGGTGACTTGTTTAAAAATCTTGCCAATAATATTAGTAAGTGGGGATTTTTTTTGACCAATCAGGATTGACTAGACAGCTTTGTACTAAACGTGGAGCACGATTAGATTTTATGGTCTAACCGTTTTTTTTTTTTAATGTTGGAAAGCATCCAATGATTCTTGCTTTGATGTCTGTGATTCTTTATATTTTTTATTGTTTTTGTGAACTTATATGCTTAGATTTATGTTTGTAATTTATTGTGCTTTTGTGTAAGTTAATGTTTTATCTACCTATCAATGACTTCTCCCGCTCTTGGGTGAAGCGGAAGGGTATGTCAGACTTTTACTGACTAAAACCCACTTGTTTCTTCTTTGCCTTGTATTTCAGAGCCTCGGGGGTTTATTCACTTAGCGCCAACGTTTACCTGTACCCCTAGCCAAGTTACTAATCTGCAATCGTTACCTCTAGTAGAAAGCTTCAAATGTACAGGAATGACGTCCTCTCAACGCTCAGTCTCGTGGCCAGAACAAAAGAATTGGGGGCGTGGCCAATGCGAAGCGTTCGGCGCAAGCGAAACGCTTGTAACCTGCCCCCATAGCCAAGTTACAACCGTATCGTGTCGAATTCCGCTCTCCAATCCGTAACGCTTCGGTGTCAGCAATTGTAGAAAACGATAAGTGGGTAGCCATGTTGACGCGCCTGAGTCGGCCGCTCGTTCTACAATGTAGCGTTTGTTTATCAAAGGATGTAGCGTTAAACGTTGTAAAAATTAATTCTATCATTTTGAACGATGTGAACTTGGCTACGAATTTTCTATTCGTTTGTTCCGACCATGTGAATTAACGTTGCGATGATGTCATTCCCATACATTTGATTACTTTTCGACTAGCGTTAACGATTGCAGATTATCAACTTGGCTAGGGGTGCTGGCTTAGATTGTGATCTACGAGTATATACTATTTCGTCTCAATCCGTTTAGTAATTTCAGCGTTAAAGAGTTACAAACATAGACGAACATACAGATATCTAGCTAAGTACAACTTTTACCTTTATATTAACTAGCGGCCCGTCCCAGTTTCGCACGGGCAATAAATATAGCCTGCAATAAATATATTACTCAGGATGAATGTAGCTTTCCAATGGTGAAAGAATTTTTGAAATCGGCGCAGTAGTTTTTGAGTTTATTCATTACAAACATCAACACAAAAAAATTTAATCGGACCAGTACTTCCAGAAATTACCTCCTTCAAACAAAAAAAAAAAACTAATTACCTCTTTATATAAGTGTAGATGTAGATAGATGTATAAGTGTAAATATTGCTATGTAGCTACCTCGTACATCTCTGAAGGAAAACACCCTAACAAGCACATACTCGTATTATAGTTAGGTAAGCCGCTAATTAGTAAAGTAAATAGGCTGAAATTCAGCTTACCTTACGATTAGCACTTGTACCAAATAACAATGCTGCGGCCTAATTATTTTATCGATAAGTTTGAAGTTCTGATTCAAAGTTCTGAGGTGTTCTAAAATGTAAACAGTTCCTCCATCATCGGACCACCTAGACGTACGGCGCCATCGGTACATGGTGGATATCCCACCCATTCGTACAAAGCGTTTTGGAAACACATTCATTATGCGTACAGCTAAAGAGTGGAATTCCTTGCCAGAGTCTGTGTTTCCTGATAGCTACAACCTAGGGGTCTTTAAGTCAAGAGTGAATAGGTTACTTCTAGGCAAGCGTGCTCCATTGTCGGCCACATCATCACTTACCATCAGGTGAGATAGTGGTCAAACGCGAGCCTATCAATAATAATAAAAAAGTTCCTTCTCTTTTTTGGACTGACTTCAAATTAGCAGAAAGTTCTAAATTTAATTGGATTTTTTTGTAGTTACCTTAGAGTACCTGACACGTAATTATGACGTTCTGCGCCCCAATTGGCCCTCTGCAAAATCTTAACCAATCAGAAAGCCAGACGTAGAAATCGCGTTAACGTAAAATCAACTCAGCACACAGATCTCCGTCATTTATGAACAGATTTGGAATTAGTTTTTTTTTATTTGCATGTTAAAATATTTCACTTTCAGATTGTTCCATTTCTGTTAAAATCAATTTCTAGTGAAGCAATCCATGAAGAATTGAAGGAACTCCTCAAATATTAACGCATTCACACAGTGATTGGAATTTCAGAATAAAAGATATTTTACTCATAGAATATTTTGTTATTGACTTCGGATGTATTTTGACAGTAGTGGACAGAATGGAAGAAAAAAACGTGTTAGGGACCAAATATGATGACTTCGGATGTATTTTGTGTAAAACGTTTTAGATTCTAAAATCCTACGTGAATATCCTTGCTCGCAGAACAGTTGATCGATGGGGACAAAAGATTTTGGAGTGGCGAACACGTACTGGAAGACGCAGCATTGGAAAGCCTCCCATAAGGTGGACTGACAACCTGGTCGTAGGAATTCAATGGTTAGACACACAGGACCGGTCATTGTGGCGACGTTTAGGGGAGGCCTGTGTTGTTCAACAGTAGACGTCTTTCGGCTGAAATGATAATGATGATGATGACCACATCAAATCGATAAATCTAAAGAATAGCAACCCCCAAGACATTCTCCATCCAAGTCTCGATTATGATTTTAAGGTCAACCCAAGGCATTTTCACATCTTAACGGATACCAAAGATTTAATTTTTAAGGATATGTAAGTACCAGAAGGATCAACCAAAAGAGTAGTAATGGCCGACCGGTAACGGCCCCAACTTACGAGTTGTAGGTTCTAACCCAGCCAGGCGCGTTACTTTGTGTGAATTATTTTATCACCACTGCTCTCTAAACGGTGAAGGAAAACATTGTGAGGAAACCGGCATGTCCTAGAACCAAAAATTCGAAGACATGTGACATTCACCAACCCGCACTAGAGAGGACGCCTGAGTCCCAGTAGTGGGAAAATTAAAGGGCTGATAATGGTATGCATAACTAATTGATGCCGTATTTTTGTTACAATCCATGTACTATGCTATTCGTCCATCTATCTGTCAGCATTTATCTCATGATTCAGCTCTCTCAAGGCGGAGAAAAAGGGCGCGACCTACGGGGAGGTCATCCGGAAGGCGAGGCGGGAGGTGAACCTCTCCGAACTCGGAATCACCGGGGGCTTTCGGATGCGGCACACCGCGACCGGTGCCCTTATGCTGGAGGTCCCCGGAGCGAACAGCGGCACCACCGCGGACGCCTTGGCCGAGAAACTCCGGACATCCTTGGACGCGGAGGAGGCCCGAGTGTCCAGGCCCACAAAATGCGTTGACATGCGCATTATGGGCCTGGACGACTCAGTGACGGTGGACGAGGTCGTGGCCGCCGTCGTCGGGGCGGGTGGTTGCCTTGCCGACCAGGTCCGAGCAGGTGCCATCCGTGCTGACGGCACGGGCATGGGGGCAGTAACGGTGAGCTGCCCCGTGTCAGCGGCCAAGAGCATCACCGGGGAGGGCCGACGGCTTCTGGTGGGCTGGGTTTCTGCGCGGGTAAAACTGCTGGAGCCCAGACCTCTGCGGTGCTACCGATGCCACGTGGGGCACCACGTTGGCGCCCGCTGCGCCGCGGAGGAGGACCGCAGTGACCGCTGCTATCAGTGTGGCCAGTCCGGTCACAAGGCCGCAGAATGCCGTGCTCCGCCGCACTGCTACGCACGTGCGGCGGCAGGCAAGCCGGCCGACCACCGGGCTGGGGGCCGGTCCTGCGACCCTCCCGCCAAGGCCAAAGGCAAGGCCCGTAGGCCCATCCCCGCCGACGTCCTCACCGCCGCGGCCGCCTCCTTGGCCGCCGCCGCTGTCGCCGCCGCGGGTGCGGCGGCAACAGCGGCAGTGCCCTCAAGAAGGGCTCGGGAGGAGACAATGGACTGCCAATAATGGCCCCATTCCGTCTCCTCCAGGCGAACATCAACCACTGCGCCCCCGCTCAGGATCTGTTGCTCCAGAGCATGGCGCAGTGGTCGATAAATGTCGCCGTCGTCTCCGAGCCGTACTACGTCCATCCCCGTGGAGACTGGGTTCAGGACCTAGACGGCTCGGTGACGTTAATCTCGTCGGCCGCCGCCGGTACCCCGCCCCTCGAGGCTGTTGCGAGGGGACGGGGTTGTGTGGCAGCACGGTTCGGGGACATTGCAGTGGTAGGCGTCTACCTGTCCCCGAACAGATCTCTCGACGAACTCCAAGTCTCCCTTATGGAGCTAAATGTCGTCGTCGCTGGGTTTGGTACCCTCCCCGTGATCGTTTGCGGGGACTTCAACGCCTGGAACACGGCTTGGGGTTCCCGGTACACGAACCCACGGGGTCGGATGGTGGAGGACTGGGCTTTGGAGCTGGGCCTGGTCGTCCTGAACCGGGGTTCTGTCCCCACGTTGGTGCGGATGCGGGGTGAATCAGTGGTGGACATCTCGTTCGCCAGCCCCGCCCTGTCACCACGTGTCGTCGACTGGCGCGTTATGGAGGAGGTGGAGACGTACTCCAACCACCGGTACATCCGGTTGGACGTCTCCGCCGAAACCTCGGCCGCGCCGGTCCGACAGAGCCCTTGCGGTCCGCGGTGGGCGCTTAAGCAGATGGACCGGGAGCTCCTCCTGGAAGCCGCGACGGTACAGGCCTGGGTGCAAGCACCGGACAGGCCTGTCGACATAGACGTCGAGGCGGAGTGGTTCCGGGAGGCCATGTCGCAAATCTGCGACGCGGCAATGCCCCGAGTCCGTCCAGGGCGAGCTAAGCGCCAGGTGTGCTGGTGGTCGCCGGAGATTGCTGCACTGCGCAACGCATGCAGTCACGCGCGGCGCCGGTACGCCAGACACTGCAGGCGCCGCATCCGCCCGCCGGATGCGGAGGCCAGAGAGGCGGAGCTGTATGAGGGATACAGAGCGGCAAAACGCACCCTCCGAGCGGAAATCAAGCGGGCCAAACTGGAGGCCCGCAACGTGTGGCTGGGGTCTCTGAACGCGGACCCGTGGGGGCGCCCGTACAAAACAGTACGGGAAAAACTGCGCCCCTGAGCTCCCCCGCTGACTCAGAGTCTCCGGCCCCAGATCGTGGAGGGTGCGGTGAACGCTTTGTTCCCTGCGCGGGGGGAACACTCCCCCCCGCCCATGGCTCCGCCTTCGCCAGCGGTGTCTAACGCGGACCGCAATAGCGACGACGACGACGATGCTCCAGAGGTGACCGAGGTAGAGATGAGAGTGGCGGTGCGAAGGCTGAGTGCCAAAAACACCGCCCCAGGACCCGATGGCTTGCCTGGAAAGGCCTGGGTCCTGGCCATGGAGGCTCTCGGGCCTCGACTGAGAGGGCTCTTCAGCGCATGCCTGGAGAGGGGCCAGTTCCCACTTTGCTGGAAGACGGGGAAACTGGTCCTCATAGCGAAGCCAGGGCGCCCTGCGGACTCTCCGTCCGCGTTCCGGCCCATTGTGCTGCTCGACGAGGTGGGCAAGCTCTTTGAGAGAGTCATTGCAAACCGCCTCGTCGGGCGCCTAACACGGGTGGGGCCGGACCTTTCGGACGGTCAGTTCGGCTTTCGCAGGATGCGCTCCACGGTGGACGCCATCATGCGCGTGCGAGCCCTTACGACGGGGGCTGCGGTGTCCCGGGGCAGGTGTGTCGTGGCAGTGTCCTTGGACATTGCCAACGCGTTCAATTCCCTGCCCTGGAGTACGATCCGGAGGGCACTCCGGTACCACCGGGTGCCCGAATACCTCTGTCGAGTGGTCGAGGCCTATCTGTCGGAAAGATTTATAGTCTACCCCGGTCACCAGGGAGACTGGAAACGTCGAGAGATGTCGTGCGGTGTTCCGCAGGGGTCGGTACTAGGGCCACCCTTGTGGAACATCGGGTACGACTACGTGCTGCGCGGCGACTTCCCTGACGGGGTCAGCGTGGTTTGCTACGCAGACGACACGCTGGTCCTAGCGCAGGGAGAGTCGTACCAGGCGGCGGTCGCTCTAGCGACACGCGGGGTTGCGATAGTCGTTGATAGGATCCAGGAGTTGGGACTCGAGGTGGCGCTTCACAAATCCGAGGCGATGTGCTTTCACGGCCACCGCTCTCGGAACGCGCCGCCATTGAGTTCCCAACTAACGGTAGGAGGAGTTCACATCGGTGTCGGGTCGACGATGAAGTACCTGGGACTCGTCCTCGACAGCCGGTGGAATTTCGTGGAGCATTTCCGACGTCTGGCTCCCAAACTCAACCTGGCTGGGGCTGCGCTCAAGCGGCTCCTGCCCAACCTTGGGGATCCAGACGCCTCCTGCCGGAGGCTCTACGCGGGGATCGTTCGGTCCATGGCCCTCTACAGGGCGCCGGTGTGGGCGCGGCAAGAGGCGCGGCAGAGGGTCATGGCAATAAGGATGGTGCGGGGATACTGCACGGTCTCCCGCGAAGCGGCGAGCCTTCTGGCTGGCTTACCACCGTGGGATCTGAAGGCAACAGTCCTTGCACACATGCACGATATGCGCGTGGAGATGCAACGCCGGGGTGAAAGTCCGCTGCCGCGACAGGTCACGGCATGGCGGACAGAGCTCCGGCGGGATCTCATGGTGAAGTGGCGTCAACGACTATCGCAACCCAGTGCTGGGCACGCCACAATCTTGGCGGTAAGTCCCCTCTTTGAGGCGTGGCTGGAAAGACCTCACGGCGTCCTTACCTTCCGCATGACTCAGGTACTCACCGGACATGGTTCGTTCGGGAGTTTCCTGCACCGGATTCATGCGGAAGTGACGCCCGGGTGTCGCCACTGTGCGGAACGCCCGGAGGACACGGTGGAGCACACAGTCGAGGTGTGCCCTGCTTGGGCGGAGCATCGCCGTGCCCTCGTGGGGGCGATCGGCGGCGGAGACCTCTCGCGTCGGGCCTTGGTTGAGGCCATGATCCGGAGCGAGGAGGAGTGGCAGGCGGTCGCCGACTTCTGCGAAGCAGTAATGCTCGCAAAGGAGGAGGCCGAACGCATCAGGCAACGGCGTTATCGCCGCCGCCGCCGCCGCCGCCGCCGGGATTCTGATCCCGATTTCCGGCCACCGTAGGCGCGGGCTTGCGGACAGTGAGCAATGGGTAGCTCGCTGTCCGGCCGTCCGGTAACTGTCCGGACCAAGCCCAAGTCGTCGACGGCGCGCACTGTTCCCGCGCGCCTCAAGGAGTTGTCAGCAACAGCAGGGACCCAGCCGGGTCGAAGCCTACTGGGGCCAGGGTTATCCGTAAGGGCGCTCGAGCCCCGGTATGAAGGCTAGAAGGAACGGGGTGGGTCTTTTAGTCAGTAAGAGTCTGACACTATCTCCCGCTCCGCCCAAGGGCGGGGGTTGTCATAAGATGATTTTTCCCATCGGAAAAAAAAGCTCTCTCTCAAGGCAAACAGTTGAATTGATCACTACGTTTTTGAAAAGATATTTTTAATGTTCATACCCTTCCAAAAGTGAAATTCATTAAAATATCTACACACATTTGCGCCTCCTATGTTCTTACTGCCAACGGGTTCCTAAAAATAATATGCGGGAACAGAATAATTTCATCACTTTCTAAGAAAACTGTATTTGAATGAGAGTGCCATGAATTTATGTTATCGTAACATTTAAGTTGACCTTTAACTTTTGGGGCACTTTAGGCACAAATTATCTTAAAGACTAAGTGGAGGGAAGTGTTTTAAATGTTCAGACTGCCTTATTGGTTTAAAGTTCGCAAAGGCTGTAACTTGCTGAGCATGAGATCTTTTTTTATTTTAGGAGGGTAATCATCTAATGACATCTCCCACCCTTTCATGTCAAACTTTTACCGACTAAAACCCACTCCTGTTCCTTCTTTGCCTTCGTTTCAGGGCCTTGGGTTTCACTTTCACATCACTCAAGGCCCCAGCAGGTCGACCCTACTGGGCTCCTACGGTTTGCTGACATCTCCTTAAGGTGCGCGTGGAACACTACGTGTCGTTAAGGACTTGGGCTCGGTCTGGACGGTCACCGGACGGTCGGACAGCGAGCTACCCATTACTCGACGTCCGAAAGCCAGCGCCTACAGTGGCTCGAGCTCTTAGGTTCAATAGTGCATGAAGTGATCGCAGTAAAATAAAAACATAAAAGACAAACAATTCATCAATTATTTATTAAAACAATTACCTAATCAGCTAATCGGCTACGGTTAGGCATTCTCACCTCCCGCATGACGTAGATCCTCACCGGACATGGTAAGTTCAAAAGTTTCTTACACCTTATTTATGCGGAAGAAACGCCTGGGTGTCACCATTGTGCGGACCGCTCAGAGAACATGATGGAGCATACGCTGGAGGTGTGCTGCACCGCCGTGTCCTCATGGGAACAATTGGTGGCAGCGACCTCTTGCGCCGGGCCCTGGTACAGACCATGGTAACGATCGAGAAAGAATGGCAGTTCGTCGCTTCCTTAATTCTGCGAAGCAGTAATCGTAGCGAAGGAGGCGGCCGCACGCGGTATCTCAACCCTGATTTCTAGCTACCGTAGAAGTGGGCTTGCGGACTCGAACAATGGGTAGCTCGCCGTCCAGCCATCCGGTAACCGAGCCCGAGTTAATGACGGTGCGTATTGTCACATACGCGTCTCAAAGAGATGTCAGAAAAAACGTAGAGGCCCAGTAGGACTGAAGCTTACTGGGGCAATGAGTTGACTTTTGAAAAGGAAAACCGGGGTCCTGCAAGGCAAAGAAATGTGGTTTTAGTCAGTAAAAGTCTGACACGCCCTCTCACATCACCCTAGAGCAGGAGAAGTCACTACATGATTAAAAAATTTAACTAATTACTAAGCTTAATCACTGTGAAAATAGTAATCAATTTAGGATAAATTTGTACATATTGTAATCACACTTTTTTCATAAACAGAATGAACTGAGATTCGTCGTTAAACCCCAGTTAAGTTGTCAACTTTGCGTAGACCGAATTGTATATAACATTATATTTTGTTATGTTACACTTTTAGATTCGAATACTTAAATTATATATCTCTGGATAGCCTAATACGCATAGAATCACATTAGAACTAAATTTAATTAAAATATTACAATTAAGTCTACAAAAATATTTCGCAACCTCAGGGGTGCTATTCTTCGCTCAAGGCTGTTTTCTTAGAGAATAGCACTGATCTGAAAGTAAAAATCAATTGTTAAAATGTTTTAATATTTCGAGGTTCTTGTTAAGGTAACGTATTTTAGAATATAAGTAAGTAATGTATGTGTGTGTAGTATCTTTATGATGGCCGTTCTCGTCTCCAGTCTCGTTACGTTTTTTTGATTTGAATCAAGAATAAATCAAGACTGATCAAGAAATGCTAGTTTTATTGGAATTCTTTACACTATGACATAACTTAACCACTTTCTAATCATACATTCATTGTGTGTACAGCTATGCAGTGGAATACCTTGCTGGAGTCTGTGTTTCCTGATAGTTACAACCTTTCTTCTTTAAGTTTTTAAATCAAGAGTGAAGAGTGAGTGAGAAGTCTAGGCAAGCATGCTCCATCGTCGCTCACATCATCGCTTACAATCAGGTTGGATAGTGGTCAAACGCGAGCCTATCCATAAAATAAAAACAAATCTCTTAGGTATTCGATTTATCGAACAGAACAATTTTTTCTTTTCAACCGTCCGATAACTATCCGGATCGTGCACAAGTTGTCGGTCGACGGAGCGTAGTTATCCACGCACGCTTCAAGATGTCAGCAAAATGTAGGGACCTAGCATGGTTGAAGCCTACTGGGGGCATGGGTTGTTTGAAAGTAAACCCCGGGGCCCCGGAACGAACGCGACGAAGGAACAGGAACCCACTCCTGTACCCCTAGTCAAGTTTCTAATCTGCAATTATTAACGCTTGTAGAAAGCTTCAAATATACTGGAATGACGCCGTCTCAACGCTCAATCACGTGGTCAGAACAAAAGATTTGGCGGCAAGGTCAACTCGAAGCGTTCGGCGCAAGCGAAACGGTTGTAACTTGGCTAGGGTTGCTGTTCCTTCATTGCTGTTCCTAGTTAGTCCAACACGCCCGTCCGCTCCGGCCAAGGGCGGAATATGTAATTAAATGATTTCCCACATAAAAAAAAACCTTGCAACCTTTAAAGCAGTATTTACCACAAAATGCTCATTTAACATTGATCACAGTAACGGTTCACAACTAACGGTCATCGATATTAAACTGTTAACTTTAACTGCACTGTTTGCAGTTACCGCACGGTCTTCGTTTGCGCTAACTTCTGTTAAATCTTTTACGTATATATTTATTCAGTGAAACTATTTGCGTTGTCGATAAGATCGCTTTAGGGTTCTGGAGGTATATACCGACTGTCAATTGATTTTTGTTTGTTATCTAAATGCAAATCTGTGATAGAAAATAGCTCATGTAAAAAAAATAATATGCTATGAGAAATAAAGTTTATCGCAAAGTCAAAAATGTATGGAATTGATTATTGACTGAATTTCAAGCATGTGACGATAATATAGACTTATATTTTTTAGGGTTCCATATCTCAAAGGAAAAAAACCGGCCAAGAGCGTGTCGGGCCACGCTCAGTGTAGGGTTCCATAGTTTCCCGTCCGTCACAATAAGTGTTCCCACTTATGAGTTTAAAAAAAGGCTATTTGTTACGTTGACATACTAAGTACGGAACTCTAATAAATACGGAACCCTAAAAGCGGGCCACAAACCGTCCTTTGTAACTAAAAAAATAGTATATGTAAAATTACGAATATATATAAGACACAACGATTTTTTACCACGGTAGGTCATGAAAGCACGGAAAATCTTAACGTCGACTTTTAAAAAGATGATGTCATTACGCAACGCCATCTATCGAACCATTTATGAACTGGTTTTTACCTTAACATTTTGATAGAGGGCGTTAAAAAAATGAATTTTAGTTTTGTTATTTAAATAATATAAGTATAAAAGTAAGTATATTAATATGTATAAAAGAAGATACGTTCAGGATAATAAAATATGTAAACGAAGTTAAAAAAAATGCTTGCATATACTTGAATAGGTATGAATAAGTGTAGCGTCAGCGTTGGCTGACGCGATATAAGTTTCTATAAAACAGGCTACAAGGATGGTACAAAATTTGGAAGTCAGGTACGCACTGGGTGCTGGGATCCAGGATCATCTTGGACGCACTTTCAAACGATATTTCACGGTATTTTCAGAGGTTGTTAATCGCGCGCGCGTAGAATATGTTAGCCCGCCGGCTTGTTCGATTCGAATCGTAGTTTTTTCCTTACACCGTCAGAGGCGGTGCTGTGCGGTTTGGATATGAGGTTTTTGGGACGGAATGGGATAAGGGAATTCATCCTAAAGCCTGTTCATATCCCCCCACTTGAAATCAACGAGGGATTTCATAAGATAAGATAGATGAAGTTCGAGACTTGCGGTCCATGCAGATTCAGATATGTCACTGTACGGATATAGTTGTATGTTAAGTGTTGAGATTATGCTGGTTAAATGTACTTAATAAGTATAGGATTGAGAAAAAATAAATAAAATAATAAGTGTTAGACTCTTAAAAAAAAATAGTTGATAGATATTTGATATGATTTGATATTAAGGTTATTAATTATTTTGAGCGATTGGAAGAGGACAAATTTTGATAGTAGGTCTTACAAGTAAGCCTTTTGAAGTTTTGACTGTCACAACACGAATGATATTATCTTTGCCCGGGTGGAGCTGGACGACGCGACCAAGTCTCCATTCGTTAGCGGGTAAGCTAGGTTCATAAATGGTTACAAGATCGTTCAATTTTGGTTGACCGTTACCGTGTTTAAACCATTTCATTCGCTGTTGCAATGTATGCAGATAGTCCCTCTGCCAAGTGCGCCAAAAGCTCTGAGATAGACGCTGCAAAAGCTGCCATCGAGTACGTAAGGTCTCGTTTTCAGCATACACCGGTTCAGGTAGAGATACCAAAGGTCGACCGATAAGGAAGTGACCAGCTGTAAGAGCGTCAACCTCGCCGGGGTCGGTAGAGAGTTCCACTAAGGGTCTAGAGTTTAACATAGCTTCCACCTTCGTTAAGATAGTATAAAATTCTTCGTAAGTCAAAATTTGTGATCCTATGACACGTTTGAGATGGTATTTTGTTGATTTTATTCCGCTCTCGAAGATGCCTCCGAAATGGGGACCGGAAGGAGGATTGAGCTTCCACGTAATACTTCGAGAAGCGAGTTGACTGGAAATACTATTGCTCTCGCGGTCTAGCATTTCGTTAACTTCCGACAAATAACGTCTGGCACCCACGAAGTTAGTACCACCATCTGTGACTATAGAGTGACAGAGTCCTCTCCGCGACACGAAACGATCTAAAGCCGCTATGAATGCTTCAGATATGAGCTCAGTAACTAGTTCGAGATGAACGGCTTTAGTGGCATGGCAGACTATGAGGCAAAGGTAAGCTTTATAAGTTTTAGCGTTACGGCGTTTACTCTCTTTTATCATAAAAGGACCTCCGAAGTCGATGCCTACTGTTTGAAAACAGTGACCCAGTTGTAATCGGGAAGGTGGAAGATCACCTTGTAAAGGTTGAAGTGAAAGAGGTTTGATTTTAAAACAGGTTACGCATTTAGATAGCTGCGATCTGATAAGATTTCTAACTCCGAGTATCCAAAATCGACGCATAATTAAAGATTGGAGTAGGCGTGGCCCACAATGAAGATAAGTTTTATGATAGTGGTCAATCAGAAGAGTACTTAACCGAGAAATCTTAGGCAGGAGGTATGGATGTTTGACGCGACCTGGTAACGATGCGTGCTTGAGACGTCCCCCCACTCGCAAGATTCCGCGAGTATCGAGAAAAGGAGAGAGTTTAGATAAATGTTTGGGTAAAGGTTTCTTGGATGCTATCAAAGATATGACATCACTAAGACTTTGATGTTGAACATACTTTGTTATCTGATCTAAAGATTGGCTTAATTCAGTGGCTGTCAGGTAAGGTAAGAAGTTACGCTCTGAACGTTTAGCCTTTGCGTTATTAATGAAACGGTATATCCAAGCAACCACTCTTTCAACTTGGGAAAGAGAGGAGTGGCGTTCCATGATAGACTCCAGCACGTCAGCTTCACGTGTCGCACTAGCATGACACGCGCGTGATGCAGGCTTGAGTTCTGGCACGTTATCGGATACTTCTACTGCTGAAACAGGCCAGTTGAAGAGTTCAGTAGATAGCCACTGAGGACCAGACCACCAGATTCGAGAATCAGACAAAGATAAGCACGATAAACCACGGCTACAGATGTCGGCTGGATTGTCATGGGTAGACACATGTCGCCATTCAGTTGGCACAGGACTGTCGTTAATTAGGACCACTCGGTGCGCAACGAAAGTCTTAAGCTTATGTGGCTCAGTGTTTAACCATGACAATACAGTCGAGCTGTCTGTGAATAAGATAGATTTATTCAAAATGAGTTTTGAACTAAGCAAGGATTGAATGCGTTTTATTACTTTAGATAGTAACACAGCACTGCAAAGCTCTAAACGGTTGACAGTCAACACTTTTAGAGGTGCTACCTTGGACTTAGCAACTAAAAGAGAAACGTGTACGTCATGAGAGGTAACGACACGAAGATAAACGCAACATCCATATGCTTTGGTGGATCCATCACAAAATCCGACAAGCTGGAATTCCTTAGATTGAGATGGTATAATCCTACGAGGGATTTTTATTAGTTTTAAGTTATGGAGATCGGCTATAAAGTTTCGCCATTCTTGTGCTATATCTCTCGGCACAGGTTCGTCCCATGAAAGATTAAGACGCCACAAATCTTGAAGGAGCAATTTGGCTTTTAGGATACAAGGTGTAAGCCACCCTAGAGGATCGGAAATACTTGCGACGCTAGATAAGATGGAACGCTTGGTGTATTTACTGTCCTCGATAGGGGACTGTGAGTAATCAAAACTGTCACTCACAGGGTCATATTGGACTCCTAAGATTTTTAAAGTTGATTTAAACACTACTCTCAGTTTAGTGGTCGTGCTCTTAGAGCGAACGACGCAACTGTGAGGGATAAGATAAGGATTGAGAGTAGGTACCGCAGGGTTAGGTACAGGATATATGTGATTTAAATTCTCGTACTCACGCATAAAGTTAATATAATCGGATTTAAGTTTAGTTTGACTACTAAGTTTCTTTTCAAGATGAGTCAACCGCGATAAAGTACTATTGTAAGATTCATCCAAAGAGCATTTGTTATCCTTTAAAAGGATGGGTACGACGGATCGTCCGTCAGGTTCGCGATAGGTAAGATCAGTGTACAAGCGTTCGCCGATGTCATTCTCAGGTACGGTGATAACGCGCGGTGGTTCCTCCACTTCCCAAGATTTTTTGATTTGTTCATCTAATTTAAATGTGGTGGCCACTAAAGAGCACGCGGTGTTTAATGGTGCAGAATTAAAGTTTACTGTCCCTGTGAGAATCCACCCAAAAACGCTATGCATAGCTGCAGGTAAACCGGGCCCCAGATTGATACGTTGACCGTCATAGATTTCGTGGAATAACTCCGCTCCTATTAATAAATCAATTTTGGCGGGAACATCGTAATCGCGATCAGCTAGCACGAGATGGTTGCACCGTTCACGAACAGCTGACGGTACTTTAACGCTTGGTATTAGAGCAGTGATGTTGTCTAATACGACTGGCTTGATATTAAATTGTGGAGCATCACCGTGTACAGGTTGTATAGTGCATTCCACCACCCCTTTTACTTGTGTGACTGAGTTTTGTCCTAGTCCGGCTATGCTAAGATTACACCGGCGGAGTTTTAACCCGAGCGTGCGTGCGCACGCAGAGGTGATAAAGCAGTCCTGCGCCCCACTGTCCACGAGTGCCCGTACAGTACATTGAGTGCCGGCGGCGGTGTTGAACGCGCGCACCTGACATGTTCCTAGTAGGACTAGCTCGCGGTTGGGAACGGCGGCCTGAGCGTGAGCCGTGACGCTTGCTCCAGTAGTTGCGCCGACGCTGGATGGCGAAGGATCAATATGCAATAGGGTGTGGTGACGTAATCCACACATCGTACAAGACATTTTAGACAGGCATTTGTCTATGACGTGATTTGTACGTAAACAATTGGTACACATGTTATTTTTACCTTGTACTAACGCGAGTCTAGTACGAGAATCTAAGGATTGAAAGATAGGGCACCGATAAATCGAGTGCGCTTCACTGCAATGAGCACAAGTCACATTTGCAGGTGGGTTGGAATTTGTGAGATAAGATGAGCGTTTGGATCCGCTGCTATTTTGCCTACTAGTCGCGGGCGAAGATTTTTTCCCCTCAAGGTTACGAGGGTTAGAATTGTTGTTGACATTAGATTTAGAAGATAAATGACTAGTTTCTAAGATTTTTACATAATCTTGAAGAAACTTTAACAATTCATTAAAGGTGGGTATTTGAGAAATGTTTTGCGATTCGAAACGATCACGCGTGCCTGAGTCCAGTGCGCGCGAAGTTAAACAAAATAAGATAAAATCACCTAAGTCGTCAATTTTTAAAGCTTGAAGTGCATAGTATGCCTCATAAATTTCGTTTGTTAACCTTTGTAAATCTTGGAAGTTACCCGATTTTAAAACTGGCTGGTTGATGAATTTATCTAAGTATGTCAAGGCTATAATTCGCTTGTTTTGATAACGTTCGATCAAACTATTAAAAACAATTTCATAATTATCAGCGGTCATAGGGACCCCTTTGACAATGGATGAGGCCGGGCCTTGTAAACAAGACGCTAAATAGTGAAATTTTTCTATTTGTGAGATCGAATTGTTGTCGTGAATTAAGGTTTTATAAATATCATAAAATGCTTGCCAGTTCTCAATTTTACTGTTGAATTTAGGTAACTCAAGCTTAGGTAGCCGCGCGTTACGTCCCGTTTGCATGGAAGTCGCAGGCGGCGGCCCGTCGACGTTGTCGCTCCTATCAGTAATGTGCAGATCAGTCGCTGCACTAATTACGGCGTAGTACAAATCGTCAAACGAACTCAAAGACTTTTGACACACTCGAGCGTCAGGTTTTATGGCTAACTCCAAACTTTGTATGTTACTACATAACGAAACGAATTCTTCGCGAATTGAATGTATTCGAGTATATCTCGCCTTGAACGCCGATACCTTTGAACGATCTTGAATCATAGTTTTTGATAAATCGTAAAGGATTTGAATATCACGATATACATATTCGCGTTGAGATTGAAGAAGTTTTAATTTGCTTTCTTCCATTTTGCTTTGTTCGAATAATAAGTAGGTAGGTAGGTACGAAATACGAACGAACTTAAGTTGAGATTTATTAAGTGTGTAAATCGATACCTTTAGGTGAAATAGTTATGTAATAATGTTTGTAAGTGTATAAATACCGTGAATAGTAATAGATAATAATATTTCCACAACAAATTACGTAAATTACATGAATTTTTGTGACTATAATCCGACTAAATTAAGATGACCTCTGAATCCGCATGGGTTACACGGCGAATATGACCAACACAATTTTGTAGGATAATACTTTTAAAATGCAAAAATATAGCAAATCTCAGAGTTTTCATTCGAAATTGAACCTGAGAATGCCTGAAAAAACTGTAATCTACAGGTATTCGCGCTCGAAATGGACCAAAAATATGAATAGGTATGAATAAGTGTAGCGTCAGCGTTGGCTGACGCGATATAAGTTTCTATAAAACAGGCTACAAGGATGGTACAAAATTTGGAAGTCAGGTACTCACTGGGTGCTGGGATCCAGGATCATCTTGGACGCACTTTCAAACGATATTTCACGGTATTTTCAGAGGTTGTTAATCGCGCGCGCGTAGAATATGTTAGCCCGCCGGCTTGTTCGATTCGAATCGTAGTTTTTTCCTTACACCGTCAGAGGCGGTGCTGTGCGGTTTGGATATGAGGTTTTTGGGACGGAATGGGATAAGGGAATTCATCCTAAAGCCTGTTCATATCCCCCCACTTGAAATCAACGAGGGATTTCATAAGTTAAGATAGATGAAGTTCGAGACTTGCGGTCCATGCAGATTCAGATATGTCACTGTACGGATATAGTTGTATGTTAAGTGTTGAGATTATGCTGGTTAAATGTACTTAATAAGTATAGGATTGAGAAAAAATAAATAAAATAATAAGTGTTAGACTCTTAAAAAAAAATAGTTGATAGATATTTGATATGATTTGATATTAAGGTTATTAATTATTTTGAGCGATTGGAAGAGGACAAATTTTGATAGTAGGTCTTACAAGTAAGCCTTTTGAAGTTTTGACTGTCACAACACGAATGATATTATCTTTGCCCGGGTGGAGCTGGACGACGCGACCAAGTCTCCATTCGTTAGCGGGTAAGCTAGGTTCATAAATGGTTACAAGATCGTTCAATTTTGGTTGACCGTTACCGTGTTTAAACCATTTCATTCGCTGTTGCAATGTATGCAGATAGTCCCTCTGCCAAGTGCGCCAAAAGCTCTGAGATAGACGCTGCAAAAGCTGCCATCGAGTACGTAAGGTCTCGTTTTCAGCATACACCGGTTCAGGTAGAGATACCAAAGGTCGACCGATAAGGAAGTGACCAGCTGTAAGAGCGTCAACCTCGCCGGGATCGGTAGAGAGTTCCACTAAGGGTCTAGAGTTTAACATAGCTTCCACCTTCGTTAAGATAGTATAAAATTCTTCGTAAGTCAAAATTTGTGATCCTATGACACGTTTGAGATGGTATTTTGTTGATTTTATTCCGCTCTCGAAGATGCCTCCGAAATGGGGACCGGAAGGAGGATTGAGCTTCCACGTAATACTTCGAGAAGCGAGTTGACTGGAAATACTATTGCTCTCGCGGTCTAGCATTTCGTTAACTTCCGACAAATAACGTCTGGCACCCACGAAGTTAGTACCACCATCTGTGACTATAGAGTGACAGAGTCCTCTCCGCGACACGAAACGATCTAAAGCCGCTATGAATGCTTCAGATGTGAGCTCAGTAACTAGTTCGAGATGAACGGCTTTAGTGGCATGGCAGACTATGAGGCAAAGGTAAGCTTTATAAGTTTTAGCGTTACGGCGTTTACTCTCTTTTATCATAAAAGGACCTCCGAAGTCGATGCCTACTGTTTGAAAACAGTGACCCAGTTGTAATCGGGAAGGTGGAAGATCACCTTGTAAAGGTTGAAGTGAAAGAGGTTTGATTTTAAAACAGGTTACGCATTTAGATAGCTGCGATCTGATAAGATTTCTAACTCCGAGTATCCAAAATCGACGCATAATTAAAGATTGGAGTAGGCGTGGCCCACAATGAAGATAAGTTTTATGATAGTGGTCAATCAGAAGAGTACTTAACCGAGAAATCTTAGGCAGGAGGTATGGATGTTTGACGCGACCTGGTAACGATGCGTGCTTGAGACGTCCCCCCACTCGCAAGATTCCGCGAGTATCGAGAAAAGGAGAGAGTTTAGATAAATGTTTGGGTAAAGGTTTCTTGGATGCTATCAAAGATATGACATCACTAAGACTTTGATGTTGAACATACTTTGTTATCTGATCTAAAGATTGGCTTAATTCAGTGGCTGTCAGGTAAGGTAAGAAGTTACGCTCTGAACGTTTAGCCTTTGCGTTATTAATGAAACGGTATATCCAAGCAACCACTCTTTCAACCTGGGAAAGAGAGGAGTGGCGTTCCATGATAGACTCCAGCACGTCAGCTTCACGCGTCGCACTAGCATGACACGCGCGTGATGCACATGCATATTATACTACAAACTTAGTCCAGAAATTATTTTGTACAACCTTTTTGTTTTTTTTGTACAAAAAATTTTCTTTCCATCAAGTTCAAAATGATTTTCCTAGAAAGTCCTTATAAAGTTCTACTTCTCAGATTTTTTTCATATTTTCTAAACTTATGGTTCAAAAGTTAGGGGGGGGGACACATTGGTTTTACTTTTGGAGGTATTATTTCCGAAATTATTGACATTATTATCAAAAATTGATTTTAGTAATCCCCTATTCATTTTAAATATCTTTCTAACAATATATCATACGTTAGGGTTGAAATTAAAAAAAAAATTACTTCCCACTTTACATATAGGGGGGCTACCCTAATAAAACATTTTTTTCCAATTTTTATTTTACCACTTTGTCGGCGTGATTGATATACATATTGGTACCAAATTTCAGCTTTCTAGTGCTAACGGTCACAGAGATTAAGCGTGGACGGACAGACAGACGGACAGACAGACATAGCGAAACTATAAGGGTTCCTACTAACCTAACCCTAAAAACGGCTCCTTATATGATCATTTTCTGTCAGTAAACATCCTTTATACCCGGAACGCGTGGAGTTATCGAGTTGAAATTAAAACCATACAGGTACTCAGATCTGCGGTTCCTTGAAGCTGTGTAAAAATCTTTTAAGTTTAGAAAAAAAAAAGATACGGCCGTTTATGTTGCAAAAAACGTCACTCTCAACTCAAGGGAATCAAAGTTCATAGAGTACTTCCCGTTCACCCAGGATCCTGAAATTTGACATAAAGCAAGATCTTACGGCTATAAATGTCTTATGCCCAATTTATTCCTTTCTTACCTGGTACTTGCCTAGGGGCCCCAAGGGGGAGCTCCACAAGCACACAGGTATTCAAAGCACATGAGACGCTACTAAGGTTTCATCTATGTGAATATAAGTTACTAGCTTTTGCCCGCGGCTTCGCTTGCGTACATAAAATGTAGTCTATGTTACTATGTCACTCAGGAATAAAGCAGCATTCTATTGGTGAAAAAATTTTAGCAACCGGACCAGTACTTTCAGAGATTACCTCCTATACAAACAATAAAAACAAACTACCTCTTTATTATATTAGTGTAGATGTCGAGATCGCTCTGGGATCTTGGACTATAAGTTTATTAACGACCGAAAATAGAAACGACTTTGCAAAACCGTTCAAAACTTAAGTTAGTTAGAAACCTTTCAAATATTGTGAAAGGGGAAACTGTCAAACTCAAGCTCATTTATTAAATCATTTACAGGCACTTCTGAGTTGTCAAGGTCGGCCAATCACCAAAAAGGTGAAGTTATTTGCACGTTTAAAAATGTAAATCTCTACGGAGAAGATCTGGAGAAAGATATCACCTTAGGGGTCTAAACAGACGGACTGCATTTCAACTGCAATCCAATTGCAAATTGCAGTTTAAGTGCACCCGCCCGCACGCTCTGCCCTCCCGTGAATGGTGCAGTCGGTGTGCAGTTCACACGACTGCAATCGGACCGCACGTTTGGTTTGTAGTTCTATTGCAGTCGTGTTTGCAGTTCTATTTCAGTCGTGTCAACTGCATTCAAACTGCACTTAAACTGCAATTTGCAGTTGGATTGCAGTTAAAATGCGGTCCGTTTGTTTAGACCTTAAGGTTGCACTAGTCGCGGGCTCGAACTCACTGATGGGTGAGGCCAAAAACTGCGGTGTATCGTCTGAGATCGTGCCTGACAATGATAGTATTAAGTATAAGCAGTTAGACTCTAGTTCATATATACAAAATATTATTTTATATATCTGTTGCAAACAAATTGTATAGAACTGCTCGGTAATTAAGCTTTGTCGGTATTGACTTCGTTTTAGAGATTTTATACGATTTTTGCTACTTACTACTACTACACCAAAAATTGCGTAAAAATCATCAAAAAACAGAAACTTTGTTGGGGCAAGGCATTTTTTTTTCTCTTTCCGTATAGACAAAATTAACAATAAAATAATGTTTTGTTTTGGATGTAAAATGTCAAACTGTGAAGTAATACCCTCCGTTTGTATGGAAAAGTATCGGCTAGTGTAACCTTAAGAGCTCAAACACACGAGCAGCATGTTACCAACGACAGAGATAACAGCTAATAGCAAACAACGGCAGCTGTCAATAGCGGCAGCGACGGAAGCTATCGAGATTCCAACAAATGAAGATCAGCAGCATCATATGTGTCGACTGCTGCAGTCACCTCTGCCGTTGATAACAAGCTGCTAGTCTATGTGAGCTCTAAAAGCGACCGGATTAAAACAAAAACGACACAAAAAACAAATAATAATGATGTCAATAGGTAGATATTTATATAATTAAAATAGATAAATTATGTTTTATCAATATATATAAAAATTTATCACTTTTTCCTAGGTCATGCCATCACGCGTGAACGGCTGGACTGATTTCGCTAATTCTTTTTTGTTGTGTTTGTTATTGTTAGGAAAAGGTTCTTATGAAAAAAATGAAAATTAGGGTAGTGTAGGGTAGAGTAGGGTAGGGTAGGGTAGAGTAGGGTATAGTAGGGTGGAGTAGGGAAGAGCGGGAGCAAAACCGCGCGGGCAAAAGCAAGTACAATTATAGATTTACTTTTATGGCAAAAAAAAGTGAAGAGCCCACTTGATGATAAATTATAATGATCTTCTGGGATTCTACAATATTACAAAACAATCACGGTTTCAAAGGTGAACCTAATAATGTATGTATTCTCTATCAGTTAACCAATGCTTTATTTTTTTTTTTAGCTTTCCACAAAAAGCTAAAAAAAAAATAAAGCAGGTGCTTCAAAATGGAAATATTATTAAGAAAAAAATACGTACAAAGTAGTTCTATTATTTTCTCTGTAATAATAAAGGAAATCCTCTCATAACTCTATCTTTTGTCTAGCTATCAGTATAGTCAAATCAGACGAGAACTTGATGAATATAATGTTATGTATCCGGGCCTCAAGTCTGCTATTACAATAGTGTCAGAATGGTCTATCATTGATGTCATAATTGTCGATTTTGACAAGTTTGGTAATCTACTAATATAATGGCGTCATCATGACTTTCCAATGGTCGACCACTGACACTACATTGAAAGAAGTGGCATAAAATGGTAATCTCGTACATTTTGACAAATGAATATTTGACGTTTGCGGTAATCTGCTAAAACTTTGACAGTTTATTTGATCAGTGTTCTAGCATTAGAACGTTATTGTGCAGTTATTGGTTGTAATATGCTCGAAATTATCATTCTACCACGATTCTATTACAAGACCATTGACCGATTAATGATCGATCATTATGAATTAGCAGATTACAAACTTTTAGCAAAATGACAATGGGATCGTGTTGGAATGACGAATTTATAAAAATAGCAGACTCAGGCCCCGCTGGGCCTCAAGTCTGCTATTACAATAGTGTCAGAATGGTCTATCATTGATGTCATAATTGTTGATTTTGACAAGTTTGGTAATCTACTAATATAATGGCGTCATTATGACTTTCTAATGGCCAACCACTGACACTCTATTGAAAGAAGTGACATAGAATGGTAATCTCGTACATATTGACAAATGAATATTTGAAGTTTGCGGTAATCTGCTAAAACTTTGACAGTTTATTTGATCAGTGTTTTACCATTAGAACGTTATTGTGCAGTTATTGGTTTTAATATGCTCGACATTATCATTCTACCACAATTCTATTACAAGACCATTGACCGATCAATGATCGATCATTGTGAATTAGCAGATTACAAACTTTTAGCAAAATGACAATTGGATCGTGTTGGAATGACGAATTTATAAAAATTGCAGACTTAGGGCC
Organism: Mythimna ferrago; assembly: GCA_910589285.2. Lineage (NCBI taxonomy): Eukaryota > Metazoa > Arthropoda > Insecta > Lepidoptera > Noctuidae > Mythimna > Mythimna ferrago. The sequence continues at coordinate 23,743,437 of OU342680.1, read as the reverse complement.
CTGGCAATGTGTATAATATATCAATTCTCGTTCGGCCATATCATTGAAGTAGGATTTCTAAGATAATAAAAGATCTAAAGAAAGTATGCCAAACGGATTGACTTATCCTTAAACTTCAACGTTTAAATCAATCTGGCCAGTTTTAGACGGCCTATCATGAAGTGATCAATTTTTAAGATATAGCCACGACATAATATCTACAATTTCAACAAGTTACAGGTAAGTACATAGTGTACTTAAACAGAAATGTTCTTCATTTCTGTTTTGAACCTGTGCATATTCAATTCGACTACACAAACATTTAAATCCCATTACTTTCTCATGAATGATTTTGATTTCTCTCTACAACAAGTTTACACGTGCCATCAAAAGTCAAAGTTTACACGTGCCGTAAAAAAGAATAAATATTTATTTTATAATAAGATATATTTTTGATAATGGAAAAGTTGTAGCCTTATTCTTTAATGTAACGAACAATAATTCTTACAAACGCCAAAATCACCTTTATTGCTTGATCCCCCTAAGGCTGATGCTTCTTGTTGACCTATAACCATTTAGAAGTAGGGTAAGCGACGACCTTAAGCAACATTTGTATAACAAAATAATAAATAAACAATATACTGAACATAATTCTGTGGCCCTAGTGAAAAAGGATCTAAGTCCAAAAATGCAACTTTACAGGAGACGTAAAAAACACTCTGCGTGCTTCAAATTCGTGTTTGACCTCGTGTGTCATTCAAACCGCTACCAAATGAAATAAATTTGATGTTTTTTATAGATAAACAATTTATGCTCTTTACTATTATTAGGTTATTTTTTATGTAATGTTAATAGTTTTTAAGATAGTGACTTATACCAATCACAAAATGAATTCCATAAGGCTATAAAATAAGTTAGACCCCTTCTCCCATAAGTTAAATATTAATTCATGCACGTGAAAAGGGATACGCATTTGAAATTTTTTCAATAACTAATTACCGAATGCAAAGAAATATGTTTTCTCTCTATTTCAGTGAAAACGGATATAAGTCTAATAACATCATTTGTAACTTAAACCATTTTTATGGACTAAGTGTTGTTGTATCGATAAACACCAACCAAATTGAAATGCGGTTGATTTGTGTCAATTTAGATTAAAAAACACAAAAGAAAGTTTTTATTTTTCCGTTTAAAACAATATAAATGGACTTGAAACCAACTTTTGTGGTTTTTTTGGTGTCAGTTGAATCCTTTGCAACAAGTAACTTCCTTATTTTTAGGGTTAGCTTAGATCTGTTTTCACCAAACGATAGAACATTTTTTTCTGATCATTTCGGTATACTTAACTCATTTTCGACAAAATCGGACTTATACCCCTTTTCACTAGGGCCACAGAATTGTGAGTTGTGGAACTCAGTTATACACGCGACAATGCTGGCTACTGACCTTAGATTATAATCGATCGCTTACGTTTCCGTTCACGAACAAAGTTGATTTTGAAAATCGTGGCGGAATATTAAGAAAAAAAGGATCATAAAATAATTAATAACATTAAACAGTTGTAGTAACAGGGGGTGGAAATAATGAAGCAAGACAATCGGGCATTGTGAAAAACAAACTCTATCTATATGCTTAGTTCAAAAATCACATACAAGTAATACAAGTAGGTAATTAAGGCTAATTAACAGCGATCAACCCGAGATACAAAGTCAAAGTCAAAAATCAAAATATTTTATTCCACATAGGCCTAATGGGCACTTATAAAACGTCAGAAGCTACTGCACGGTTCCAAATTGGTCGTTTTAAAAAAATTGGTTGTTGTTACAATATTGATAGATATTATGTAAGAACAGTGTAGACTAGTCAATATTGTACACAAAAGCACAATAAAAATAATCATAATAAAAAAAGTAAGTCGGAATAGGAAGTAGTCTAAGAGTTTGTGGAATATATACAGTGTTCTCACATTCACGTTACAAAAAAGAGGCTATACAAAAAAAAAATTAAAAAAAACAGCAATAATATAAATCATTACAACTATCAATAAACCCACTTTCGCCCAATTTCTATCCATTCCTTCCTTTCCAAAGTGCTTGAGGCCTGTGTCCATAAACAACTCTCAAGTTTTGTGCAGTATAATTCACAAATTAGCCCTTTGCAATCTGGATTCAGGCCGGGGCACAGCACTGTTACCGCCCTTCTTAAAGTGACTGGCGATATAAGGGCAGGACTGGAAGATACCAAAGTCACTGTATTAGTGTTGGTAGATTTCTCGAATGCCTTTAATACCGTTAGTCACGAAATCCTTTTAGCCATTCTCTCCTACATTATGGTCTCTTCCGAAGCGCTGAAGTGGTTCTCTTCTTATCTTCAGGAACGTCAGCAGCCGGTTCACGTCGGGGATTCTTCTTCTCACTGGTGTGGGTTGGAAACTGGTGTTCCTCAAGGCGGTATCCTTTTTCCTCTTCTGTTTTCTATTTTATTAATATCATCACTACTGTACTTTAGTGTTCATTTCATCTGTATGCTGACGACTTGCAGTTGTACTGTCAAGCGAGAGTTGACGAAATATCTGCCGCTATCGACCAATTAAATAGGGACTTAACAGCCATAAAAGCCTGGTCCGATAGATTTGGTGTTGCAATAAACCCCAATAAATGTCAGGCGACCATCATTGGGAGTCCTCGAAGCATCGCTAAAATGGATTGTACTACTTTGCCACCAATTCGTTTCGAAGGTACGATCGTCCCATTTAGCGCCGATGTAAAGGATCTGGGCTTGCGCATCGATAGTACAATGAACTGACGTACTCAAGTGGCTAGTGTAAACCAGAAAGTTACAGGAACGCTGCGAGCTCTGTATCGGTTGAAGAACCTGTTACCATCGAGCACGGAGACCATGCTTGTGCAGACCTTGATTTTTCCAATCATCGATTATGGCGACGTGTGCTACTACGACCTGAATGCAGATCTCCTCAATAAACTTGACCGTCTTTTAAATTACTGCATTCGATTCGTTTTCAATCTACGTAAATATGATCATGTTTCAGCGCATCGAGCGCTTCTATAATGGTTGCTCATACGTCAGCGCAGAGAGCAACGGGCGCTCACAACCTTGTTTTCATTTCTTGATTCTCCTAATTCCCCTAGTTATTTAGCCCCTCACTTTCAATATATTTGCGCCAAGCACAATAGAAATGTGCGCTCATCTCATAACCGCCTACTTCAATTTTCCATTCACCATACTGACTTTCTTCACCATTCTTTCTTTGTTTAAGCGATTTCTTTGTGGAATGCGCTCCCCCAGGAGATCAGGATGGGGCGCTCACAACCTAGTTTTCATTTCTTGATTCTCCTAATTCCCCTAGCTATTTAGCCCCTCACTTTCAATATATTTGCGCCAAGCACAATAGAAATCTGCGCTCATCTCATAACCGCCTACTTCAATTTCCTATTCACCATACTGACTTTCTTGACCATTCTTTCTTTGTTCAAGCGATTTCTTTGTGGAATGCGCTCCCCCAGGAGATCAGGATGGCAACAAAACGATTAGCATTCAAAACTAAAGTTCGCGAGATAATTCGCAAGAGGTTGGCAGCAGTATCATCACAGCGTTAAAGTTTTCCAATTGTCGATTTGAACCAATTATTTGACTATATTAGGGTATATATGTATGTAGTTTATTAATTTGAGTATGTATATATTATATAATTGTAAGTGTATTGTAATATATATGGTTTATTAGTATATCAATTCTTGGAATCACCTTATCTCTTTCTTTTGTTGCTCCTACCACTGTTTTTCTCTGCACCACCCAAAGGTTGACTGGAAGAAAATGCCTAAGGCATTAAGTCCGCCTCTACTTTTATGTGCATGAAATATAAATAAATAAATAAAATGTTAACAAAATAAATTACTAACAAATTAAAACAGTTGAAGTCTAAAAATATTGCAAAAGCAATGTGTTAGAGAAAAAAAAATGAATATATAATTATTAAAACAAAGGTGGAGCAGTTAATAGACACAATATTGATGATTTACCTGGGGGCTGTATATGTATACAGAGATAGTCATTGCCAAACAAGCGTGTCTTCGACATAATCTTTAACCTTATAATATGCTTTTTCGGTTACAACACGCTTAATACGTGTTTTGAATTTTCCCTCACTAAGTTCAAAGTCAAAAGTCAAAGTCAAAACATTTATTGCGAATTAAGTGTACAATGTTGTTGTCATAAATCATGTCAGTACTTTTGACTTAGCAGTCTTTTACAAGCATTGCAATTTTAATTTATCCTAATTACCGTGTAATAAACATTATTATTACTTAATTATTATTATAAATTCATTTGGATACTTTATAGTTGTGTCAAAAAATGTAATGTTAATAATAATGAATTTAATATAATTATGATGTCAAATACTATTCAGTTACCGCCTTTGGCAGCTAGTTATAAAAGCGTATGCTGTTTACTAAGAATTACTATTAATACGTTTCCATACAACCGATCTTACGTGATTATGATGTTATTATACCTATATCTTTTTCAAGATAACAGATGTCTTGTGTATATTATCTAGTCTAGGTTTGTATTGAAATCAAAACACGAATTTGTGTAAAACTAATCCAGTGAAACCTTCATCCACCTCTTAAAATCTGCTGTTTTGCGTGAAGTATGGCTCTTCGTAATGTACCATCAAATACACTTCCGCGGGAACACCGCTAAGTTCATTTTTGCTTGCACTTGAAATGAAATCTTCAAAGAGTTTAGTTTGACGTCGCGCCGCAGGATTCAAGCGTTTTTTTTTTTTTTAAGTGATAAGGTAGGTTATAAGACCACCCATTGTGACACCCTATTAGTTTTAAGTTTCTTATGTAATTTTTATTTTTGGTGTACAATAAAGAATTTATCTATCTATCTAGAAATGACCGCGATGGTAGTGATGGTACCTACTCATAAATTGTAAAACTGAAGGAAATATATTTATAGAAACCTTGGACATTTTATCGTTAAACTATATCACGAATTTTTTTTTCCAAAAACTTAAAAAAACACGTATTTCATGGATTTTTTTTTAAAATACCCGTGTGAACGTTAGAATTACTAAATGCAAACAGAGCGTTCAGGCGTTATCTCTTTTTTCGCGTTACTTCTTAATCAAACTTTGCATTGAATAGAACAAAGCAACCATGCTCACGTTGATGATAGACTGATCAATATTGGTTGTCACGTCGACGGTGTTTGTGTGAACAACATCAGCTACGCTGATGACATGGTGTTGTTGAGCCCATCTATCGGTGCAATGAGAAGGCTTCTCAAAATTTGTGAAAGTTATGCGGTGGCTCACGGGCTCAAATACAATACCGATAAGAGTGAATGGTTAGTTTTTAAATCGGGTTCTTTAACCTACGAACAGTTGCCTGAACTCTTACTCTCTGGGTCTCCTTTAATTCGGGTTTCGAAATTCAAGTATTTGGGTCATTGGGTCACTGATGACTTTAAAGATAACGTTGATATAGATAGGGAGCGCAGATCGCTGGCTGTCCGCTGCAACATGCTGGCCCGCAGGTTTGCACGCTGTACTGACTCTGTCAAAATAACACTTTTTAAAGCGTTCTGTCAGTCGTTTTACACGTGCAGCCTGTGGACCAAGTATACCCAGCGGGCATACAGCGACCTGCGCGTACAGTACAATAACGCATTCAGGGTGCTTTTGGGGTTGCCGTGGCGATGTAGCGCATCAGGGATGTTCGCGGACGCATGTGTTGACGGGTTCACCGCGATCATGCGTAAGCGATGCGCTTCCATGTTGGCACGCCTGCGCTCTTCCTCCAATGGCATCCTGAATGTGTTTTCAGACAGGTGGGACTCCCCCCTGTTACGAAGGTGGATAAGTGTCCAAACTCGTTTATTGTAATGAACTAATGAATCATTGAACTGCTCGTACAATGGTTCATTGGTTGATTATTATTATTATTATTATTTAATTTAGTACTAACATTAGGCTAAGTTTGTACTACTACTAACACATATGGATAATTATCTGAAATAAATATTTTGAATTTGAATTTGAATTACCCTAATTGCAAAACTCTTTGTATTTATTGTTTTTGCTTATCTTTCTTTAAGGTAGAAAATCATGTACACCTCATAACGGCCCGTTCACGACCTTGCCGCTGTGAGCAGGAGCTAAACGCGGGGCGGCGTGCGGTAAGAATAAAAGTGTGAAAATGTTTTAAGCACTCTAAGAGACGCCACCAATAGCACCGCGCGCTTGCTTACCGGTGCCGCACCGCTCGCCGCGCCGGCGCCGTCCGCCTCTAAGACCGAAGTCGTGAAGAGGTCGTAAGGATGTGCATTATTTCAGTTATGTATATATTGTATGTGAATACGCCATAAGCTTAGCATAAATCATTCTATAATGTCCTCATTGCTAAGACTTAAGCCTCCTCTTGACTACTCTTGAGCTTCATAATCACAGTCATGTGCCTGCGGATTGATAGTATTATTTTTCTTTACCTTTTCTTTATAATTTTAAAGTGGTATTATATAAAAAAAAATATTAACTGAAAACGGGACATCAAACAAATCATATATCGGGTACCGATTGAGAACTGATAGAATTTTATATGAGGCTTAATATGAATAAATCAATCACAATTTCGGGATTTGGGTTTAAAAATAACTGTTTGCTTTGAATTCGAACTGACTATTTAATTTCTAATTAGTAATAATCGTTTTCGGAATACAGTATGTCTTGAATTTGCAGTTCTTTTCTACAACCGGACAACCCGACTTACGGCTATTGTCCACCCTTACGTTGTTGGCGTTTACTTATACCGCATACATCCAAGGACTGGAAAAATTTGCCTGTTAGGGTCATCACGTCTGATTTACTTTTTATTATTGACTAGCTGTGCCCGCGACTTCGTTCGCGTAGACTACAGGATTTTGAATTTATTTTTTACTAAAATTATAGTAGCCTATCTTATTCCTTATTACATCAGCTACCTGCCATAAAAAGTCCTGTCGAAATAGGTCAAGCCATTTCAAAGATTAGCCCGGACAAACAGACAGACAGACGGACAGACAGATAAAAATTGTAAAAAATGTTATTTTGGTATATGTACCGTATATATAATATTTATATGCATGTAGTAAAAAACAGACACTACAATTTTATTTATATGTATAGATGAATAGATAGTCATTATAATTTAGGTGTCTTCAAGGGAATGAATAATGAAATAGGTTCTTAATGAACTAGTGCACTTCACCATCAATGATTGCATCACTGCTTAGGTGGGATCGCATTAGTTTATGTCATTTATAAAAATTAAAGATCTCAAAATCAGGGCTTGAAAACGTTACCAATTCACATTAAAAATAACGTTAAGTAAAGGTATTTCCATAGAGATACTTGCATATCGGTATGATTTGGTAGCGTTACTTAGTAGCATAACATTATAATAACGTTAAAAATTGCGTTAAAAATTAACGGTATTTTTAATGTTATTGTGAAAATAGCGGTAACAAATAAACAGTATATTTTGGTTATTTTATGCGTCGTTGCCGTTTTCTCCAAGGCCGGTCGCCGGCGCGGCACGGCGGGTGGTGGCGGCGGCGCGCGCCCCTCTGACGCGCTGTTGCCATTTCGTTTGTCGTCTTCTCAATTCTCATGGCAGTCAGACGCGCTTACAGAATCCGCTCGCGAATTGTTACTTCAATTTAGATTATCTATTACAGCTGATTTAGTTTTTGTGGTTTGAGTAACGATTACGAAAAGTTCAACATGGGGCGTAAGAAAAGAAGGATTGTTCGTCAACTCGCTTAAGTGATTCGCGCGAGCCCGAGCGAGCTGGCACCTTCCGATTTCACCTACTTTTTCTGTAGTCATCTCGCTCAAACGTATAAAGTAGTCAAATAAAAACAGATTTAAAACAATCACTATAAATAACTGGCTATTGCCCGTGGCTTTGTTCACGCAGGCTATACCGGTTATCTATAGATATTACGTTAAAGGTGAGGAATGAGGCGAGTAGGATGCGGCCAATGGTGCACGGTACTCAAGTTACTTTAAAAACATTTTACGTTACTTTTGACTTTCTCATGTTACCTGCACCTGTATGGTCTTCACCGGACATAATAAGATCGGGAGGGTCATCACCATCATCATCATTTCAGCCGATACACGTCCACTGTTGGACATAGGCCTCCACCTTGCTATAATGACCGATGCCCACTATTGGGCATAAGACTCCCCAAGTGTCGCCATTTAGGCGCTATAATGATCGATGCCCACTGTTGGAAATAAGTATCCCCTCGCTATAGTGACCTATGCCCACTGTTGGCCATAAGCTTCCCCTTAGTGTCACTACCTGGGCGTTATAATAATTGATGCCCATTGTTGGACATAAGCCTCCCCTCGCGATAATGGCCTATGCCCACTGTTGGGCACAAGCCTCCCCAAGTGTCACCACCTAGGCGCTATAATGATTGATGCCCACTGATGGACATAGGCCTCCTCTCGCTATAATGACTGGCCTGTTGGTCTAGTGGTTAGTGGCCCTGTCTGCTATGCCACAGGTCGTGGGTTCGATTCCCACCCAGGACAAATGTTTATCATTTGTTCTGTGTCTGGGTGTAATTTATCTATAATATGTATGTATTTAGAAATATATAAGTATGTTTATCAGTTATCTAGTACCCATAACACAAGCTCTGCTTAGCTTGGGACTAGACGGCGTTGTGTGCTAGTTGTGGAATATTATTATTATTATATTATTATTATTATTAATGACCTATGGCCACTGTTGGGCATAAGCCTCCCCAAGAGTCGCCATTTAGGCACTATAATAACTTATGCCCACTGTTGGACATAAGCATACCCCAAGTGTCACCACCTAGGCGCTATAATGATTGATGCCCACTGTTGGACATAGGCCTCCTCTCGCTACAATGACCTATGGCCACTGTTGGGCATAAGACTCCCCAAGTGTCGCCATTTAGGCGCTATAATGATCGATGCCCACTGTTGGAAATAAGTATCCCCTCGCTATAGTGACCTATGCCCACTGTTGGACATAAGCATACCCCAAGTGTCGCCATTCAGGCGCTATAATGACCTATGCCCACTATTGGGCATAAGACTCCCCCAAGTGTTACCACCTGAACGTTAAAATAATTGATGCCCACTGTTGGACATAGGCCTCCCCTCGCGATAATGACCTATGCCCACTGTTGGGCATAAGCCTCCCCAAGTCTTACCACCTAGGCGCTATAATGATTGATGCCCACTGTTGGACATAGGCCTCCTCTCGCTATAATGACCTATGGCCACTGTTGGGCATAAGACTCCCCAAGTGTCGCCATTTAGGCGCTATAATGATCGATGCCCACTGTTGGAAATAAGTGTCCCCTCGCTATAGTGACCTATGCCTACTGTTGGCCATAAGCTTTCCCTTAGTGTCACTACCTGGGCGTTATAATAATTGATGCCCACTGTTGGACATAGGCGTCCCCTCGCGATAATGACCTATGCCCACTGTTGGGCATAAGCCTCCCCAAGTGTCACCACCTAGGCGCTATAATAATTGATGCCCACTGTTGGACATAGGCCTTCCCTCACTATAATGACCTATGCCCACTGTTGCACATAAGCATCCCCCAAGTGTCGCCATTCAGGCTACACTGTAATCGTAGATATTGTAAATTTAATTATTTTTCTTACAGTCTGTTAAATCTATTTCACTAGAATGACAATTTCTGATAGTGACTACAAAATGTTAACTGTTGCGATTGGACGAGAGCGACGGTAACAAAACTAACTCATAACGATAAAATTAACGATAGCGTAGTCGTTTAACGTTACACATGTTTAACGTTAAAATGTGCCAGATTTAACGTTAAATATGGTAACGTTATTTATTAGATAACGATATCTGCATCGAAAGGCGGTAACGATACCATATTTTTAACGGTATTTCAAGCCCTGCTCAAAATAGATACAGCGGAGAATTTTCAGCCACTTTTTGGTATTTGATTTTCTCTTGATAAAACAATAAAATAGCTATTAATTAAACGCCAGCCAACCAAATGCAATGGATCAGTTGCGGCTGTGGTTGGTTATTTCTACCTTTCAGGCTTATTAAAACAGTTATTGTAATTAAAAGCTAAATGTTAAATGACATTTATTTTGTCAATAGGTAGTACTTCCAGAGATTACCTCTCTGGAAGTACTGGTCCAATTTCTAAAATATTTCCACCGTTATAAAGCTGCTTTATTCTTGAGTGACATAGGCTATATTTTATGTACGCGGGCGAAGCCGCTGGCAAAAGCTAGTCGTTAATAATTTTTTAACAAAACATTCCAGAATAAAAACTATTACATATTTAGACTCGCAAAACCATAGAGGAAGAATAGATAAAGCGATATTTATACAAAATAAATAGTTAAGTTTTTATGCATAAATGAACGTAAAATTGTGTCCGAAAGACACATGTGGGTATATTTAACCCTTAACAAGGGTTAAATTATATGTGGCCGGTGTTTCTTAGCTGACTACCCTGAGAAAAAACACCGAAACCAACTCAGTCAGGGGTCAAAATCTCTTTTTAGGGTTCCGCAGCCAAATGGCAAATAACGGAACCCTTATAGATTCGTCATGTCTGTCTGTCTGTCTGTCTGTCTGTCCGTCCGTATGTCACAGCCACTTTTTTCCGAAACTATAAGAGCTATACTATTGAAACTTAGTAAGTAGATGTATTCTGTGAACCGCGTAAGATTTTCACACAAAAATAGAAAAAAAGCAATAAATTTTGGGGGTCCCCACCCCACACTTAGAACTGAAACCCAAATTATTTTTTTTGCATCAAACCCATACGTGTGGGGTGTCTATGGATAGGTCTTCAAAAATGATATTAAGGTTTCTAATATCATTTTTTTTCTCAATTGAATAGTTTGCGCGAGAGACACTTCCAAAGTGGTAAAATGTGTGTCCCCCCCCCTCTTACTTCTAAAATAAGAGAATGATAAAACTAAAAAAAATATATGATGTACATTATCATACAAACCACCAACGAAAATTGGTTTGAACGAAATCTAGTTACTAGTTTTTTTTAATACGTCATAATCTAAAAAAATACACTATTATTAAAACATCGATCAAAGTTACAACGAACTACAAGAACTTTTATATTATGTTACTTGTTTTAAAGTTCAAACTGCAAACATGTTACGGTCAAATCATATGAGAATCATGCAGTTTGATGTCTGAGATGGTACTCTTAAGGAAAGTACTACAAAGATTTGAGTAGACCTCTCCGCTGTAAGCATTTGTCAGTATTCGTGTAACTCATCTATTCGTGTATTCATATCTCGCTTTCTATTAAAAATCTGCGTTCTTCTAACAATCTTCTATTGCTTTGTCCTTCTCATACTTCTGGTTTTGTTTCATTCTTCCTTTCATGTACAGTCCATACTTCTGTGGAATGCGCTTCCTCTCGACATCAGGACAGCCACCAGTCTGTATGCATTTAAGCGCATGTTGCGGAATTACTTTCTGCACAAATAGTGAAGTCGTCTCTAAACTCTTTTCTTTTACTTTTTATAAATATTCATTATATATTTTATATGTATATTTTATATTAAATTATATATGTATGTTTATTTTGTATATATAGTATTTTGTTTTAGTAAATTATTTTGAACCCTTGTTTTTTCGTAGTAATCTTTTATTTGTTTTTATTTTTTTATGCACCTGTCATGTAATCTCTTCACCACTCAAGGTTGACTGGTAGAGAATGCCTAAGGCATTAAGTCCGCCTATGTACTTTTATGTTGCATGAAGTTTTAATAAATAAATAAATAAATAAATCTACGTGTAGCTCAATTCAGGACTACTAAAGAGCTCAACGACTTGATGAACAATACCAAAGAAGGGGCATTTGTATCTCATTACGATTTATTTTCCTTTTCCGAACGAATACCAAAAATTTGAATTTGTTACAATCGGCTCTAAAGCTCTAAGTCAAACCTAATCAAAATAATTTGGTTTTCTGATATTTTTACGTGATCGTAATTATAATACCAATTCAATTTGTTTTTCGGATTTAACTTTTTTTTTTCAGTTAACGGTCTTACGATTACACACGAAACATTTTTTACATAGAGGTAAATAAGGTAGAGACCTTATAACTTTGAAAATTGTATTTATGAGTTCAAACAAATACTAGTGGTATTTTTTTTTTGGCAGGTCATCCTCAGTCATCCAAATGACATCCCCCGCCCTTGAGCGGAGCGGGAGATTGTGTCAGACTCTTACTGTCTCAATCCCCCCCACCCACCCCGTTCCTTCTTGCCTTTCGTACCAGATCCGAGCTTCCTTTTCGGATAACCTTGGCCCCAGTAGGTTTCGACCCGGCTGGGCCCCTGCTATTACTGACAACTCCTTGAGGCGCGTGGGAACAGTGCGCGCCGTCGACGACTTGGGCTCGGTCCAGACAGTTACCGGAGGGTCGGACAGCGAACTACCCATTGCTCGCCGTCCACGAACCCGCGCCTACGGTGGCCGGAAATCAAGATCGGAAACCCGACGGCGGCTGGGGCGCTGCCGCTGTGAGCGCCCCAGCGATGTGGGAAATCATCCAATGACACCCCCGCTTTTGAGCGAAGCCAGAGAGTGTCAGACTTTTACCGACTAAAAACTCATTCCTGTTCCTTTGTTGCCTTTTATACCAGGGCCGAGTTTCAGAAACAAACCCTTGGCCCCAGTAGGCTTCGACCCTAATATAAAGGGTTGTTTGTAAAACACTAACAACCTTGCAGGGCCCTAAGTCTGCTATTTTTATAAATTCGTCATTCCAACACGATCCCATTGTCATTTTGCTAAAAGTTTGTAATCTGCTAATTTATAATGATCGATCATTGATCGGTCAATGGTCTTGTAATAGAATTGTGGTAGAATGATAATTTTGAGCATATTAAAACCAATAACTGCACAATAATGTTCTAATGGTAAAACACTGATCAAATAAACTGTCAAAGTTTTAGCAGATTACCGCAAACGTCAAATATTCATTTGTCAATATGTACGAGATTACCATTCTATGCCACTTTTTTCAATGGAGTGTCAGTGGTTGACCATTGGAAAGTCATAATGACGCCATTATATTAGTAGATTACCAAAATTGTCAAAATCGACAATTATGACATCAATGATAGACCATTCTGACACTATTGTAATAGCAGACTTGAGGCCCTGGACTGTATTACTATCATCATAAACAACAACTTTTGTTCTATGACTTTTAACAAAACATAATTCATTTACCAAAAACAAACCTTCAAGATTTCGTTGTTCTAACTAACACATTACAACTCTGTATTTTGCTATACCTACCTACGTCTGTATGACGCAACGCGAACGCATCAAGAACCCCCACCACCCGATCCCCACTCCCCTCCGCTGTTGTACTATCGCTTGACTTCGTAATATTTAGAACGTTAAATTTAAATATTTCTATTTTTGTATGAAAATGTAATAAACTAAATTATAATACATTTTTAAAAGTCATAGAACAAAATTTGATGTTTATAATGTAAGTAAAATATTTCTGAGAGGTTGCCATTGTTTTACATTATAATCCTGTATAGCTTTATAATAATGAACAGTATGGATTCTCTCCTCACACACCCTTCTAATATTACAAGGTCCTTTTCAAAACATATGAATTACAGAATCCCCAGCTACATTCCATCGTATAAATAACAGGAAGGACCTCTGGCAGTTAATTACGGAGTCGTCAGCTGCTACAAGAGATGTCGACTTAAAATGTTCACAATATTGTGTACATGACTTGAGAGTACATAGATTAAACGTGGCAAGTTCTTTGTCGTGAAGAATATGCAGTGAACCATGTTTGTGACATCTTTGGAAAGTTGTCAGGTTATTGTGATATCAAAAGAGATCGCACGAGTTATTTTTAAGCTATTGCATAGCTTCTATCGCGGGCCTTGAGCGTGGAGACCGAATCCAGAAATTCCGTAACGAAAATAACCTAACACCCCCCACTCATTTGTTTTTTGAGCGTGGTGACCGATAAGAAAACAAATGAGTGAACAATCAATCAAAATTCAATTCAATGTGTGAAAGTGTAACTTCAATTATTATCAAAGAAAAAAAAAAAACATAGGAAAAAAAATACTGCATAGATAAAATAAATAAATAATTATAATTGCATAAGTTGATAAAAATGCTATGCAATAGCTTTACCGCGGCAGTCCCCGAGTGCCACACGTCTTTTTTAATTTTTCATTTTAGCTAGTGGACAGGTATAGGTACCTTGCTATAGAACTTACACACTATTTAAGTTTGGTTGAGGGGTACTTTTTAGCTGTGGTACCACAACTAATAAGTGATAAGAAACTTTTAATGTAAAAAAAAAATTCAAAATGAAAAATAATTTTTATTTCGGAAGTCGGTGTAAAATCAACCAAGAGACAAAACTATTATAGAAACACCGACTTCCGAAATTAAAGTGTTATTTAAAAAAAAAGACGTTTTTTTATATTTAATTCGGTTGTGTTTTTTTAGTAAAAAGTTTTTTTTATTATACTTACTTGAAAATCCACTCTTATTCCAAGCACTTTTGTGCACTTCACAGTACGAGCATGTATCCGCACTAGTGTGGAAAAGTGAGCGTAGCTAGCCCACGCCACAACTTATTGTATTTAACGTGTCAGGCTAGGCGCTAAGCCACCCCCACGTGTTGCCGGTCAACTCTCATTTATTATTTTTTTTTTTTTGTGTATTGAAAAACGTCGTTTGATACACTTGGAAAGACTTGAAATTCCGCCTCGGTCACAATAACAAACTTTCTCCACTTGTGTCAAAATGTACTAGTTTAGCTTGTGCTAAATTTTAATAAGTGTATTCCTTTTTCCTAACTACGGGTTTTTCGTTAAAAAATGTTTTACTGCAAACATCTGTCGGATGTCACAGAACTTAATACACATAGGCTTCAAGATGTTCCCATTTTATCAAGAGACCACGTATCGACTTTTGTACTTAGCATAAATTTGCATGTCAAGATATACATACATACCACTTGCTTATGCTTACCATGATACCCTTTAATATTATGCCGCATATCGTTAACTTGATCAAGTCTTCTGAAAGATTGATGATGGTATTTGAGGTTAAAAAAATATTTGAGTGATATACGAGTTGATACACTGATAAAGAAATGTTTTGGAAATAAAATGTTGGTATTTATAGTAAGAAGTCATTGAGGCAAGCCTTAAAGTGTTAAAGAAATATACCTGCCTGCATATCTGCTTACATATATACACTCAAAAATTATAGATAACCCTTTTTCTAGTGCATTAAAAACGTAAGTAATCAATACGCGTTTATGAAGCTACACGTTCGTAGACAGCTTTAGCCCTTATATAGGGTGACTGGTAATTAGTGTACGATACTTAAACACTTGATTGTGCTCATGATAACAAACATTTTATTATGGGAGCAAAACCGAAATCGCGAAAAAATATCAGCTGTTCAGTACATTAGGCAAACATAAATGTACTGAACAGCTGATATTTTTTTCGCCTCCTAGCCAAGTTACAACCGTTTCGCTTGCGCCGAATGCTTCGAGTTGACCTTGCCGCCAATTCTTTTGTTCTGACCACGTGACTGAGCGTTAAGACGACGTCATTCCCGTACATATGAAGCTTTCTACAAGCGTTAACTATTGCAGATTAGCAATTTGGCTAGGGGTACAGGAAACAAATATGAGGTTAAAAATAAACTCGTGCAGAAAAATGAAAAAATGATGACATGGTTTTTTTTTTTTTCCGGCAGGAGTGGGAAATCCTCATGGACGGCCAGGCTGCCTCACAAACGAGCCAGTCTGGGCAGTGTCAGACTCCTACTGGCTAAAACCACACTCCTGCCTTACATTTAAACCACAGACATGACGTCCGTGCTCTTGTTTAATAGTTCTACATTGTTTGCTGCTGGGCAACTCCACGTGCAAGTGGCGTCACTCCAGAGCACTTAAGCTATTACAGTAAATCCCGTCAAAATTTCGTGGCTGAGAGGCCATCAGCCCGAAGCGATACCCAAGCAACAACGAGTCATAAACGCATCAAACATCAGGGTTCTCCCAACCTTCAACATACATACAACCCCCCGCCGCCCAAAATGCCGCCCAAGCAAACGGCCCCCCAGCTCCAGATACATAACTATAATTAATCTTCTTATATATAAAAATGAATCGCAAAATGTGTTGGTAAGCGCATAACTCAACAACGCCTGGACCGATTTCGCTAATTTTTTTTTTGTTGTGTTCGTTATTATGAGGAGAAGGTTCTTATGGAAAAAAAAAATGAAAATTAGGGTAGTGTAGGGTAGAGTAAGGTAGAGGAGGGTAGAGTAGAGTAGGGTAGGGTAGAGTAAGGTAGAGTAAGGTAGAGGAGGGTAGGGTAGAGTAGGATAGGGTAGAGTAGGGTAGGGTAGAGTAGGGTAGGGTAGAGTAGGGTAGAGTAGGGTATAGTAGGGTGGAGTAAGGAAGAGCGGGAGCGAAGCCGCGCGGGCAAAGCTAGTTATACAATATAAATACACACATCAATAACCATAAATATATAATATCATCAATAACTATAACTAGTACTGCTGTAAATGCAGTGTTTGTTTTGTTTTGCCTTTCCTTTTTTTTTTATT
This sequence comes from Mythimna ferrago, assembly GCA_910589285.2. Taxonomy (NCBI): domain Eukaryota; kingdom Metazoa; phylum Arthropoda; class Insecta; order Lepidoptera; family Noctuidae; genus Mythimna; species Mythimna ferrago. The sequence goes on along the minus strand of OU342680.1, from coordinate 23,726,734 downwards.
TTTTTTTCCTTTTTGTTTTTATTCTGGTAGGTAGGACATTTGCATTTTTTTTCTTTTAATTTTTTTTTTTTTTTTCCACTGAGTTTCATAATGCAGGTAACGCTATGTTTATGTAAATGTCTTCAACCGCTGTTTATCCTCCCCAAGACCGGTCGCTGTTTTTCGTTAAAAACCAACCGCCCCGAGCAATACCCGCGTCGTCCAAAGCTACTTCAGCCCGTTATTGCCTAAGCAGGCGAATCAGTGCCTCGACGACTGTTTTGTCCCGATGCTGCATAGCGATCTTCAAGTTAGCGTTGATAATGTCCCTGGTCGACGCCTCCTGTGCCCTCCTCACAAACCTTCCAATAGCGTCGTCAGCGTTGTCGGCGTAGTACACGCAGCGGGCAGTATGTCTGGAGACTGCCACAACTGCGTGGGGTACGCTGCTGTGAATCCGGATGTTAATGGATTTTGTCTTCAAGATGATGACCGTCTCGCTGGTAAGCCCCTGAGCTTCGTGTATAGTTAGGACGCATGATCCAACCCCAACCCCATAACCCTGGTCAATGAGGGTCTTCTTCTCCTCCTGCGTGTGGACCAGGAAAAGCGTATTGGGAAGAGTGTTAGGAATATGCGCGCCCGTGAACCTTCTTAGCTGTAAGGAGTGGACCTGGTTCTTTGACGAGTATATGCCAGGGTACACCTCCCCTAGGGCATATGCGACATCCATTGGATTCCGGTGCGTGCAGGGCAGTTCGTGGCTGATGGTCACCACTGGGTCCGGACGGGCGTAACTAATAGGGAAAAGATTTTCCCTGTCCAGATAGGGCAGTTGATTAATATCTCCGACAAGGACCGCGCCACTTGCGCCCGACAACCGGATGGCCCCGAAATGGTTCATAAGAGCCTCGTCAACGAGAATGCGATTGCATTTTTGTGACTCTTTGCACCCGTTCGATAGAATTGAGGCCATCGTGCGCACTTTGGTTCTGTTGTCTTCACCAATTTTGTGCGCTAACTTTTGCCGCAGGTCTTTCGCCGCCTCGGTTGTCGTAGTGACTATGACGTCGTGGTCCCTATCGAAGTTATCAATCACCCAAGTGGTCTTGCCGCACCCTGGAACACCGTTGATCCAACTGATGCCCGGCAGCGCCCAGCCTCCAGGCTGGTCTATATTTCTTGAGATTGCTTCCGCCTGTTCGAGGATCTTTTCATCCAGCATTATTTTTGTACATCGAGCCACTACCACAATTGGGTCGCTTTTGGGTGTCATGAAGGTAATACGGCCAGACCATGCGGTTGCCGACTCATCCAACGGTATAAACCCACACGTGGCACTGTATGCAGCCATATATTGACCAGTCATTTCTCCCTTGATGACTTGGGAGGTGGCATTATTATATATGGCTGCCGCAGCCTCCTCCAGTCTCTCCTGAAGCAACCCTACAGTCTCTAGCTGGTATGACTGCATAATTTTCTAGCAAGTCATGAGACTGACAGATTTGGTTGCTTTTGTTATCGCTTGAAACTCGAGAAAGGCATTCGCCACGTGATCGCTTGGCTCGGTTACCAACCCGAGTTTCGGCGGGGTGACCTGCCCTCTGTCGGCTCTCGTTGGTGTTGGCCGCTTTTGTTTCGGTGGTTCTGGCATGACCCTGATAAACTCCTGTACCGCATCCATCTGTCTGACGTGACTAGGCTTCGTACCAAATCCTAGTCGCCTGCTTAGAAAGTTGGAGACCGATTTCCATCGATCCTTGGTATTGTTCTTCTTTTCTAAACTGCGACTGATTTTTTCTTCCGAGGCGGCCCTCTTGGCTACTATCTTCTGCTGCAGTTTCTCTGATCCGCAAGGCGTTGTTGGAACTGACCTCGAGGATGTCGGTTGGACAGTCTCTGCTGTATCCAGTACGGCACACTTTTGGGGGGGTCTAAGAAAACTAAGGTCTTCCCCCCTGTCCTCATACACCACCAACTCGTGATCTTTAGAGGCTTTAATGAAACCGTATCGATCAGCGACCTCGCCCCTGTCGTAGACAATCACCATTGCATCCACACTAATGATTCGGGGGCGCATACTGGTGGTCCAGTCTGTCTCTGCGATTTCGGTGAGCAGCGAGCATACTTGGGCAAATGGAGTTGCCTCATGCCACTCGAAATGAATGGTTGGCGCAGTGATGGCATGGTTGGCGCAGTGGTTGCGCGATAGGCCTGTGTGTCGTAGGTTCAATTCTTGCACGGATCAAATATTTATATTACGTACAGATAGGTGTTCCTAGTGTGGGTGTCTTGATTGTGTAAGCTTTCATGTTTGAGAACGCACTCACGATACAGGAGTAATTCTTACTGTGAGGCAATAATGATAAACATCTGAAGATTTCTAATATAAAATCATACTACAAAAGCTAGTAGGTAAATTTTACCGTGAGGAAAACCCTTATCAGTAGATTATTCTATTACTCTAACATCAAAGCCTTACATTTAATCGATTGATAAAAACACTCTTTGAATTCCTGGCGTATCCAAAAATCGATATCAATGTCAGTATTAGTGCTGCTACGATTTCAAGGAGAGAGTTAATCCTCTTAGATTCCATGACGTCACGCACCCTACGTTATCCCGACAGGATACTATGGACTTTATTATTATAGATTGGTACGTATTTTATATTTTAGGTGGTACACATGAATACTGGCCCAAAAAGCGTGGTATACCTCTTCTAACTTGGATATCTGTAACTAGCAATGACTTAAAGAAAGCCGAAGTGAATGACTCGATGACCCAGAACCGAAATGTCAGGCGAAAAATAACGAACAAAGCCGACCCTAAATGAAATGGGACAAAGCTAGGCAAAGAGAGAGCTGGCAAATCATAAAATAACCCTTCAGCTCTGGGTGGAGCAAGATAGAGTATACTGACTAAAATCCTTCTATTTTGCATTGTTACTGACTAAAAGTTCACATACACATCTGGCATATTTTGTATTTTGACTTTGAATGGCAACATACGTCCAAAATCGTATGAACTTGTTATACAAGTTGGCCGCTGCAGAAATAATCTGGTCAAATATGGTATACTTGATCCATCGCAAACATGGTGTTAATGCGGAGCCCCTTTAAGGATATGCATCACTTCCTTTCCTGCCGAGTCATCTGCACCTTTCAAGATTTATACGAGGCTAACAACAGAGCTGACGAGGCAGAAAAAGAGTGTTGTAGAAAATTTAAATGAAATTAATACGAAAGAAGATGAACTTATGATAAGCCATCACTTACCATAAGGTTAGTTACCATCATCATCATCATCATCATTATTTCAGCCAAAAGACGTCCACTGCTGGAAAGGTCATGGTAGGTTAACTACCAGATCCTTACAACCAATTCAAAATAGCCAAACATACACATAATAGCAAGGTTATCATACTACATTGTACTGTATTGTCTTTTGAGTGCCAATACTAAACTGTCACGTCGATTGGTTTTATGATGACGAAATCATTTTTTTTTGTGACAAGTTTTTGGAGAAATCTTCATTTACTGAAAAAGTAACTTGACTGAATGCTTAATTTTCCTTATTGTGTTCAGGTACCAACTTTTTTTTTTAATTGGTGTAAACTAGTGCTTGACTGCGATCCCACCTGATACTTAAATAATACACTTATGTATACTAGTAATTATTACTGTTTTTACATGTTTTTATTTAGTTTCACCTGTCCCGATGTAATATTTGTCTGTAATAAAATCTTTCAAATTAAATTTGATCCACTTCCCGGTTATCAATTAAGCTACAATTTTGCATGCATGATTTAAATCAGAAAACAATGCAAAATTATTATGACATATAGCTGATCTGATGATGGAACCGAAAGGTGGCCAATTAGCTATAGAAACTCAGATAACCCTATCGTGTTTGAGCTTTTGGGATTATTTTTTTTCGTTTATTTGTTTATAAAATACAAGTAATACGTACAATACAGATGATGCAAATCATAAACTCATTACAGTTTTACCGTGCATCATAATCATTGACACAAAAAAAAAAACTTTTCTGTGTCGTTGTTTTAATTTGTATTTTATGTTTTTATGTGTAATTTTATCTACTAATGTTGTCGGTAAACTATTTATAAGGTAGCATATCATATATTTCAATAATGAATGGTTAGGATGAGTATTCATTTATAGTACTTATTATATACCGCGCTATAAAAGCTTGCTATAAAAAAAATACTTTCATTGGAAACTTATTTTATATTAATGAATACCCGTGGAGGATACTGATTAAAACCAATACATTGATTACAATTCTTTATTAAAAATTAATTGAAACATCCAGTCGATACAAATATGGGAACATTTATTATGATTTCAAAAGGAAACAATTTATTATTTCGCTACAAAACTTTGCCACAAATTCCAGTTGAGTGCAAAATTTTAAATGGAGTATTATAATAATTTATTTTTCGAATTTTGTAGTAACAGTTCGGTAGTTTATTGTTTATATAAATTGGTAAATTCCTAATTTAAAATGTGATAAACCATTTTGCCATCAACTGTAATTTTCACGTAATAATTTCAAATCTAATTCACCGATTAATTGGTCTCTGCAGAAAATTAAATTGAAATAAGCAATACAATATTTACTTATGTACTAGTTGTTCCTCATTTACAATTTCAAAATTAAATTATTTACAGCGCTTTTAACGTTAAAATTATGGCTAGTATAATTATGGATAGTAATTATTTTATAAACAATTTCAGTTGCATATAATAATTTTATTTCATGTTTGAATTTTCGATCAAATATACGTGACCTAACATTCAAACATAATAATGCCGTCCATTTTTAAATCAAAATAAAATCGAAAAGACTGTTACAACAAAAATTTTCTATACTGATCAAAAAGAACGAATTAATTTTACAGAATATCACTAAAACTAATTTCAAATTGTGTTCTTTAGCTGGAAAGTCGGTTAAGGAATTTTCAAAAAGGCCCGAGTGACCCAATGTCACATTAAGTGTTATCAAACCTCTAATTTAAACTTGTAACATTTTCGTTTAAAATGGTAAGGAAACAATAAATAAACTCAGAATTGTATTTACTTTGACAAGGAAAACTCCAATAATCCACCGAGAAACTTTGAAGGAAATATTGATTAAATTAGTCAAATATTTCAAACTAACTAAGTTTCAATTACAGTTCTAAGTCCTCATTACTAATTTATACCATTTAATAGGTCAATTGTAGCGTTTTTATTGACCTTTATAAAAATTCTACTTACGTAATTTATTTACAATAAAAATACGATTTATTCCTTATGCGCCCAACTATTCGCCTCAGTTTTATAAATTTTCCAAAAGTGGGGCGACGGATTGGGTCCGAATGCGGCGCAAATTATGATTTACACCGATTTTACATTGAAAGCAAGCGTACTTAAAGATATAGTTTGTTACAAAAGAAGTCACTTAGTTTATGCTAATTTAATTTTTATTATAGTTATGTTTGATTTATGAGAGAAAAAAATAGTTTTCTTTCTTTCCAAACAGTCTCCATTTAGACACACTGTTTTTTAAACTGAAATTGTAATTTAATAATTTACAGTCTCGATCTTTTACATCGTTAATACTTTTTTTCATTTTACTTTATCATTATTCTATACGACTAAACTCTATTCGCAACAGTATTAGCCATTTAAACAAACCGTTTTTTGCTGTCCGTTGAACCGATTTTGACTTTTATTGAGTTGGTAGCATGAGAAATGGCAGTTGCAGTAAACAACTGGTATTATTACTACATTTTTTGCTTTTAATGTCATCCTTATTTCTACGCAATAAAAGTCAAAATCGGTTAAATGAACAGTAAAAAAAGTTTGTATAAATGTCTCATCTTGTAGCGAACGGAGTATAGGATGTCTAAAGCATTATTTTTACAATTATTATTATTAATAATAAAACTTTTACTATCCTATTCACTTCACATTATCTTCAAGCGTTATCACAAATGCCGTCTGAGCTACTATATATGTACCTCATTACACTTTGCTCATTTTTAACCTACTTACACTAAAATATCTATGTCATACTTTTGAAGCACATTAATATATTTACATGTTAAAAGATAATGAATATTAATCAGCTCAAATTGTTACCAAGAAATCTTTGTAAAATTATATTTTAGTAAATAAATAGAGTGCTTATGAAATTGAATAACGTTTGAATGTTTTGTATATTTAGATACACATACATAACAATAAAATTGATATATAGTAAAAGGATCTTGCTATTTTTTTATAAAACGATAACGGAACATGTTTCAATAAATTCAACTTTAACAGAACAATTCAAGAATTATAATCACATATTACTTTTCAATAGAAAAAAAAAATACAAAATTTCATAAATCTCCAATTAAACGTTAACTATGCCAAGTCTCACACTATTCAATATGCTCGGAAAAGAGTTAAAAAAATTTCTCTTCATTTCAACACAGAAAAGTAACAAATTCGACCAACAATAACAACCAAATCAATATTATGACGTCACAAGGGATTGAGCACAGCGGAAGCGCTCGCGGCTAATACGCTGCGATCGGTGTCACGTGTTCGAACCACGTGTCAGTTTGGAAACCCACGCAATTTTATATCCCTTTGTAGATTTATCTCTCAAAACTAAATTATGTACAGGAAAAAGATTACTGAAAACTCTCTCGCTGAGATCAATAATCGTTTGTATTTGCATATACAAATATATTAAAAATATAAGTGAAAAAAATATCTAAGAGAACCTAAAATCAACGTCTTAATAAACGATTCTTACACAAACGATACATGGGTTAACAGAGATTTTGTAAACGTTGTACAAAATACTGTTAACCCAATAATGAGACATAATCAATAAAGCATTGAAGAGCGGCAATGTAAACGGAGCGGAATCTCTTGCATACGCTTTCACGCACTATTAGTAAAAGACTTGCTATTATTAATACGTGTCAAGAAAATAGCACTGGATAAAAAACGTCCTAAACCACATTATTTATAAAAAAATAACAACAATAAATAAGTAGATACAAAACATAATGAAATACATAGTTTCAATAATACATGCGATTCAATCAAAATTCGACTTACAAAAATCAGTAAAATATTCTATAACGGAAATATAAGCAGACCCCTAAAGTGATTGCAGGTGCAGATGAGAAAATATGACTATATAAAATCCAGGATGTCCTAAGCTACGTTCCTTAAAAAACAAAACCTATTCATAAGGATAAAAAATGCATTAATGAAGACAATAATTTACCCCATCACAAAGATACAGGCGATTAAGATCAGTAAAGTATTAATGAGCGGTAAGGTTAACGGAGCAGAATCCCCTGCAGCCGCTAAAGCACTTGCAGCCGCTTCCACACATTGACGGTAAGCGACGTGCTCTAGACACGTGATGGCACAGAAGTGTTGGTGAGCGCAGGCGCCGTCACATGACTCTGAGCTTTCGTGACGGACGCGATATGCGCGTAAGTACCTGGTGAAAAGAAAAAAGTTATGATAGACCAAGTAAATTCTACACTGGCTAAAGGTACCACTAAACTCTAGGCAAGTGACGGTATTCTATGAGCGTGGAAGGAATAATATTTTCAGAAATCCAAAATTAATGTCTTCAGAAATCTCATGTTACCGTCACCGTCATTATTTCAGCCTAGAGATATTCAGTATTGGCCTTCGAAGTGTCGCCACAATGACGGGTTCGTTGTTGTTTGATGCGTTTGGTATCCATCGGATTTTCGCGACACTCACCAGGTCATTGATCTACTTTGTTATAGGCCTTTTTACAGTGTTTCCGGTACGCCATCGCTACTCCAGGATCTTTTGGTCCCATCGACCATCTCACCCTATCCTCATCATTTTAGCTGAAAGACGCATTCGGCTCTTTCCTTTTGACTTTGTTTTCCTTGTCATTCTTTAGGCTCAGATTGAATTCATAATAAATGCAAGCCATCAAAATATGACAATTCTAAAACTGTAAAATCAATGGCTTCACTTACTTGTGAAATATATTGGTCTCATGCGGCGTCCCTATCTGCAGCTTATCAGCCAGATTGTGCAGGGAGATAGCGGAAACCTCGTGTAGCCCGTAGTACTGCGTTAGGTTGTACTCCGCTGTCCATTCGGCCAGGTTACGGTTGGCAGCAGCCAGATCGAAGAAATACTGTGTGTAGTCTAATACCTAGACAAAAAAGAGGAAGTAAAATAATAAGTGTTTAAAAAGAATTTGATGGTTTTAAGGAGATTGCGCGATGAGGTGCAAATGATGAAAAACCAAGAATTTTTATTTACGCATTCAAAAATATCTTTTACAACCAAAATTCATCACACCTTGCATAAACCTCAAAACTATGTGAAATAAATAGTTTTGAGTTTGATGCACAAACTCAAAACTAGGCTTATAGTGCGTTTCACGTAAGAATCCCCTTCGCCGTAATTAAGAAAAACAATGTTGCTATATTTTTGGCAATAAAACTACTTAATATTATGGAGATTAACCGATATTTCGTTACATTTAACAATTGCCTCATAATTTTCTTTTTTTTTTTCTTTTGGAAACTGTAAAAAATATTTTTGAATAAAGTATACGACGCTGGGCTCCATTTCGATTGTCCTGCAATTCTTTTAAATACTGCAAACGCCACGCCTTTTAGCCCCACTTTTTTTTTAATAAAATGCCATTCCACTCATATTTCTCCATAAAATGGTGCGACTACCGTTAAAATCGATTTCGTGTCGCATTTCGTACAATAATTTTGCTAGAGTAAGCAACTCTTTTTTTTTTTCTTTTTTCTCTTGACAAACAGGGAAGCCAACAATACGACGAAGGGATTTCTTACGTGAAACGCACTATATATGAGCGAGCACTTATAAAATGTTAGAAATCATTTTCTATGGAAAGAACTGTAAGAAAGTCCATGGATACTCTTTTTAAAAAAAATATTGATTCTACAAGACTTCCATATTACATTATTAATGAGAGGATGATGTAGATCGAACACATATTTTGGGACCAAGGCCAGTTGATGAAAAAAGCATTACAAAGTTTCTAAAGAATGCTTACCTTCCCCGTATTGGTATCAAACTTGTAAAGCCTGAGACCTGGGTTGGAGGAATCAGATGGATCACGATGAGGGCTCACGGATGGAGCCATGAACGTCCAGGACACAGGTCGATCTAAACAAAAAACAAAATCTCATTAAATAAAAAATTCATTTTTTAGTTAGTAAAGTAACTGTTTCATAATTCCTATGGTTGAAAGCGCTGCTGCTGAGCCTGCGGAGTTCTTCGGGTGATCGGTTAAAAGTGCTATTGGGTTTCTCAATTAGAATTTTTTCAGTGGCAGCCCTGAGTTCGAAAGTTGGTACTGTGAAACCCTTGTGTCTCGGTAAACACCTGTAACTGTGTTCTGTGTCTGATCACTTTCTGGTCGTGTCGGATTGCGGTCACATTGGACTGACAGAGTGAAAGTTTCAGTGTATTTGCGCACACACGTGTACAGTGTAATATCTCCTGTGTACTTGACTAATCACCATTAAGATTGGTCACTGTGAATGAAATTTGGTGATCAATCACAGAGATCCATTTAATGTTTTATGTCTATTGAGCTGAACGACCTGTTTTGGCTTAACCGTGAGCCGGATAATGTTATTTATGCTTCTATTATCGTCTTCCTAATTAGTGTTTTCTGTATGTCCTGATAGCTACAACTAAGGGGTTTTTAAGTCAAGAGTGAATAGGTTGCTTCTAGACAAGTGTGCTCTATCGTCAGCCGCATCATCGCTTTCTATCAGGTGAGATAATAATGGTCAAATTCGAGCCTATCCATCCATAACCAAAAAAGAAAAAAAAAATAGTGTTAATGTGTCTTGTGTTGTGCCAAATAAATTCATTTACTTTTTTTCTTCTTATTACAACTAGTAAAAACTAAATACAAAACATAGGGATTTTATTTTAAGTTTTAAGTATTATTTATATCAGAAAATGGTTCAGGGCGTCATAATTGAAATTGCTTAGCAATAAAACATTATCTCGCCGCTCTAAATTCACTAATTTGACTGTGAAAATTTTGTGACAACTACCAGACACCATTTCGCAATTTATTGGTCCCCAAAAATGTCAACTCCTACACAAAATAAATAAGTAGGTACAGAAGGTCAACTTCATACGAGGAAAACCGATTCACGCAGACATGATACGCGTTTTACTTAAAAATCGCGATCAAACAACAAAAAAATCGATTTTATTTAACTATCAAATTTTGGAACAACAAATTATATTGCTATAGTATTTAAATACAATATCAAGTATATTACAATACCAAGTTAAAATTCATTGGAACCCACACTTCCTTTTTAAAATGTTTCTTTATTAATGGTCACTTAAAATTCTACTTGAGTTTGTGGCGATGGATTGACAGACATTTAATTTTTTTCTGTTCAAAAAATATCCTGACAATAGTTTTATCTGGAAGTAGAAACTATAAATGGAAAAAAAATTCTGCATTTGCTTCTCGGTAATCCGAATCTGTATTACAATTTCAAAAATCGAATCGGGAATTCTTGAATGTGTGACTGCCTTGCACTAACCATGCATACTTTATGTGAAAATGTGCGTTTTATCTTGGTATAACACGAATTCAACCTTCTGTGTCTAGGTATCTATTCTGCGACCCTTGTCGATAAAATGGTTTTACGGTAATTATTCGAACGCCAGCTTCGGGCAAATAAAACGTCACTGCTGCTTTTTGCTGAAACGCATTGAGTGTTCATTGCTGACATTATTTAATTACAGCTGGCCATTCCTATAAAGTTTGTGTTGTTATTTACTCTCATGGAGAGGGTTATTTTCGTGTATTTTTTTAAGGTATACAGGGTGGCCCAAAAGTCGTGGATCAAACGCAACTACGGGTTAGATGGGGTCATCAGCTGCAAAAAGTTGTTCTACGGGAGGTCCTTAAGGTCAACCCCTGCAGAGTTATAATTTATTTTGTGTTTTTATGGGAAATATGACTTTTTTTAACTAATTGTTATTAAAATTCGAAAAAATCTACATCCTGTATCTTTTTTATAATTTTTACTAAATTGGTACTGATGAGTCCTTGCGTTAGACATGCAATTTATGGTTGTTTATTGGGTGTGTTGAAGATAATATTAAGTTTTACGATTTATTTTTTTCTCAAATCATAACTTTTTATTTACTTCGGACCCCACTGTGAAAAAAAAATACTCTACCGAAAAGTGACCCTGTATTACAAGTTTTGGCGCATTTAATAGGGATTCTGAAAAGGTGTTACACATGGCCATGAGTGGCTCTAATATCTTTCTAGGACGAAAAAACAAAACAACGATTGTGAAATAATTGTTTTATTAAGCAAAACATTTTACAATAAATGCTCAAAATTCCTGCCTCTGACCATAATACATAATCTGCACCGCCTAATAAAATTCCTACGTAACCTACGGAATGCACCTCTGTTGTTAGTAACTTGTACCCTAGCAAATTCGAGCTTTTGTCGTAGTTCTTGTTCGCTATTGTTCTCTCCTTGGTAAACTATTTCTTTAAAATAGCCCCAAAGAAAAAAATCTAATGGATTTAAATCGGGCGACCGGGGTGGGAACCATAAAACTCGGTTAGGCTTATTTAAAAATAATACAATTAATGACAAAGACTCTCAACAACAATACTCACAACAATAGCGAACAAGAACTACGACAAAAGCTCGAATTTGCTAGGGTACAAGTTACTAACAACAGAGGTGCATTCCGTAGGTTACGTAGGAATTTTATTAGGCGGTGCAGATTATGTATTATGTTATGTATTATGGTCAGAGGCAGGAATTTTGAGCATTTATTGTAAAATGTTTTGCTTAATAAAACAATTATTTCACAATCGTTGTTTTGTTTTTTCGTCCTAGAAAGATATTAGAGCCACTCATGGCCATGTGTAATACCTTTTCAGAATCTCTATTAAATGCGCCAAAACTTGTAATACAGGGTCACTTTTCGGTAGAGTATTTTTTTTTCACAGTGGGGTCCGAAGTAAATAAAAAGTTATGATTTGAGAAAAAAATAAATCGTAAAACTTAATATTATCTTCAACACACCCAATAAACAACCATAAATTGCATGTCTAACGCAAGGACTCATCAGTACCAATCTAGTAAAAATTATAAAAAAGATACAGGATGTAGATTTTTTCGAATTTTAATAACAATTAGTTAAAAAAAGTCATATTTCCCATAAAAACACAAAATAAATTATAACTCTGCAGGGGTTGACCTTAAGGACCTCCCGTAGAACAATTTTTTGCAGCTGATGACCCCATCTAACCCGTAGTTGCGTTTGATCCACGACTTTTGGGCCACCCTGTATACTAGTGCTTGACTTCGATCCCACCTGATGGTTATCAGTGATGCAATCCTTGATTGTGAAGAGCACTAGTTTATTAAGAGTCTATTCACTCTACCATTGAAGACATCTAAATTATAATAAAATCCAAGCCAAGGTACGAATGTTTCGTTTCGATTCGCTTGCGTCGAACGCCTCGAGTTGGCCACGCTTCCTATTCCTTTGTTATGACCGCGTGACTAGGTGTTGAGATGACGTCAGAACAAAGAAATTGAGGCGTGGCCAACTCGAGGCTTTCAATAAAATCGAAACAAAACGGTCGTAACTTGGCCAGGCGTGCAGTCCTTCAATATACGGGGTATAAATGGCGAAGTGGGTAAAATGCTCCATGATTTATGATGGATTTAACACTAATTTCAAGTCTCATCATCATCATTATTTCAACCGAAAAACGTCCACTATTGGACATAAGCCTCCTCCAAGTGTCGCCACAATGACCGGTCCTGTGCGTCTCGCATCCATCGGATTCCCGCAACCCTTACCAAGTCATCGGTCCACCTTATAGGAGGCCTTCCAATGCTACGTCTTCCGGTACGTGGTCGTCATTCCAGGACCTTTTGGCCTCAATGGCCATCTGTTCTGATAGCAATGTGCCCTGCCTATAATTGCCACTTAAGATAGCGATTCTTCATGCTATGTCGGTAACCTTGGTTCTTCTACGGATATCCTCATTCGTGATCCGATCACGCAAAGAAACTCCAAGCATAGCCCTTTCCATTCCGAGTCTGCTTCAAACATTTTCTGTTGTTTTTTTACAGATACTATAGGTATATACTTTACTGTATTTTGTCTCTTTAGGAGCATATTTGTTAAGGAACTCTATAGGGAATTTATTTCAAAGGTATTGATGTGTTCTTAGAATGATGAATTGCTCGAATATTCTCTGAAAACTAAACTTTACCATCAAGATCTTAAGAGAAACGAAAGTTAAGAGCTACCAACAGAATTCCAAATTCAATTCTTGGTATAACTGTCGCATCATCAACACACGCTTAACTTTTTCCTGACTATACTTTTTTGTATATGTAGGAAATTCAATTGAATTCATCTTTATTGTGGATTGAGTGTGAAGTGAAAAGCGATTCGAAACGAAACGGTCTTAACTTGGCTTGGCCTTCTGTTTAGAGACCAAGAGTCTAACTGCTACGTCTATCTATTTTATACTTATAATAAATATGTAGAAGTGAAAATTCTGTACATTGAAAATATCAAAAAAATAAATGTTACTAGACCGACACCGAACCCAAAAATGTGATCAAAAATTGTTTTGTCTGTCTGTCTGTTTGTTCAGGCTTCACGCAAAAACTACTGGTTCGATTACGATGAAACTTGGTATAATTATTTTTTTGTATCCTGGGCACCACACTGGGTACTTTTTATCCCGGAAAAGTATATACAATAAAAAACAAACTTAATTTTGCGGTTCGATCCCTAGACCCGATTACTGTACCAACCGCAAATAATAAGTTTGTCGTAGGTTACGTCACCCGCAGAGAATTTCGCTAAGGCTAGTTCACTAACCCCCTACAGAAAGGGGAACTGTGTTACCCCGAATTTAACGCATGCGAAGCCGCGGGCAAAAGCTAGTATTACATAAAAACTATACCTCAGCAACAGTAAATAAAAACAAAATAATTCATCACGAAAGAATAAATACAGTGACTTTATTGGCCGCCTTTTGTTCGCAACTGTATCGTATATAAATAATCAGCGAACACTCGCTGACACTATTTAATGAATGCCGAGGCCTGTATGCTACTGAAGGCAAACGAAATGATAAATAAATATGTCTCTCTCGTAATATAAAACCTATGGACTTTATACGTAAGGCTATAATGTCATTATTTCGTATTCCAGTAGCTGATAATTACTTTTCGGACCAGTTTAATGGAGATAGCAGAATATAATATTGTGTTAATGAAAACAAAGATGTAATAATGGCGCAATATATTTGACGTAATCAAGAATATACATGCAATTGCATTAAAATAAATGCCATCAAAAACATAACTCATAAAAAACCAAAGCTCGCAACTCAGTTCTTCCACCAAAAAAGGTTATAAGATCTACGTAATACCAAGTCGGTTAATTTATACAGTCCGTCCTTAGGGACCTTGATGACTTAGATTGACTGGGCAATCGGACTAAACAGTCTAATCCGATATAATACGTATTACTTGTAATATACAATGCGATTGCCAAGTCAATCAAGTATTAATGAAAACAAAGATATAATAATGACTCAACATATTTGTTGTGCAAAATATCTTCGCATTCATCCTTTAATCAATATTGAGTGCTTATCAATAAAAGAAATTCGGTGTCAAAATTTGTCCCAAAAATACGTGTATTAGGAGGCACAATACATTATATCTACGTTCTACACGCGGCACACGTACACAAATCACGCACGTGCTTCTATTACACGTCATGCGGATACAAGCGTATATGCACGTGTCGCTACGCTGCGCGTTCCAAACACGCTAGAGGCTCGACTCGGCTAAAGATAAAAAACGTTCCGTCAGAAGTAACGATTGTCAAAAGGGCAAAATGTGACGGATTGACATGTTCTTCTGAAATCACGTACCAAGTTAGTTTCCACATTTTGATGTCTTTTGGCCTTTTTGATTTAAACACCCCAACTCAAAACATCTATTCTATCCTTTTTTTATGTACTGCAAATATCATCTAACGCATCTAGTAACTTTTCCTGCTCTAGGGAGAAGTGCATCGGATGGGTTTATCAGACGTTTAGTGACACACCTTAACATAGGTGTGTCAGTAAACGTTTTTAATTCAGTTGCAAAGGGCATCACAGGATCACAGGTAAACTTCTTCAGCTTCGACCCTGCGGTTTTGCCGATATTTCTGTGTTAGGCTGCGGCTCGGGCTCGGTTCGGACGGTTACCAGACAGCTGGATGGCGAGCTAACCATTGCTCGTCGTCCGCAAGCCTATGTCTACGGTTATTTATTCTATCTAATGGAAATTGGTTTCTGCTATAGATCCATGATGGATCTTTGTGCGTGGGCCATGGCGGCCATCATTTAGAGGGCTTTATTCCAGCCAGTTATCCTCTTTTCAAAAGCAGTTTAGGCCTATCAGTTTGTTAGGGAATCTTTGACGAAATTCGGTGAGCTGTATATGCATGCGTATTTTAGTTATGTACAACGGACATTCAAGGAGTTCTTTTCTTCATCTCAAAGTATGCTCTATACAGGGGACTGTCTGTAATAAGTGTGTGGAAGTGCTAGTTTTGTGAGCATTTGTCGGTGATGGTCCCCGCCACAAGGCACTGGCTGCAATACTTTGTTGCAAGTGGACAGAGCTAGTCGTAACAAAGTATTTATTTTAATTGAACTACTGCCTACCAGGGTTGTAGAATTGATGGAAAAAGTTACTGTGGCCATAGAACAATTTTGAAAACGAGAACAACGGACCACACGTGACAGCCACAAACGCGGCCACGAGAATCTAGAAGCGGCTACAAAGAAAGCTGAAGCATGCTAAAGCCACTTGTGGCAGGTAGATGCTTCTTTTTTTGACCCATGCGTGCAGTATCATAATGGACTCTGTCGAAGAAGATTTGAATGCGCAAATAAAGTGCGGTGGCGTTTTATATCGGCATTTAGAAGCTGGTGTGGGCCACAAGAAGCTAACAACGACAATTTATAGCGTGTTACGGCCACCGGTATGAACAGTATGCGACGAGTCTTAGTAAAATGTATGAAAACTACAGAAAATATGCCGGTGGCGGAGTTTTATTTTTGTGGCCGGTGGCCCGATGGATTGTGTGAGAAGCGATATGAAAGAAAAGGGAGTTAGTGATAGTATGACGAGTGACAGGACAGAATGGAAGAAAAAAACGTGTTGCGCCGACCCCAAATAAAACGGGACTAAGGCAGGAAGATGATGATGATGGCCCGTATACGGTGACTTTCTTTCTTACCACCAAGAGATTTTTTTATGGGAAGTCTGTTGATGATTTTCTGTAAAAAACCGGCCAAGAGCGTGTCGGGCCACGCTCAGTGTAGGGTTCCGTAGTTTCCCGTCCGTCACAATAAGTGTACCCACATATGGGTTTAAAAAAATGCTTGCATATCCGATTATACTACAAACTTAGTCCAGAAATTATTTTGTAGAACCTTTTTGTCTTTTTGTACAAAAACTGTTCTTTCCATCGAGTTCAAAATGATTTTCCTAGAAATTCCTTATAAAGTTATACTTTTCAGATTTTTTTCATATTTTCTAAACTTATGGTTCAAAAGTTAGAGGGGGGGGACACATTGTTTTTTACTTTTGGAGTGATTATTTCCGAAATTATTGACAATATCAAAAAATGATTTTAGTAAACCCCTATTCATTTTTAAATACCTATCCAACGATATATCACACGTTAGGGTTGAAATTAAAAAAAAAAATCACTTCCAACTTTACATATAGGGAGCCCCCCTATATGTAAAGTTGGAAGCCTAATAAAACATTTTTTTCCAATTTTTATTTTACCACTTTGTTGGCGTGATTGATATACATATTGGTATCAAATTTCAGCTTTCTAGTGCTAACGGTCACAGAGATTAAGCGAGGACGGACAGACAGACAGACAGACATGGCGAAACTATAAGGGTTCCTAGTTGAATACGGAACCCTAAAAACGGTTGGTTTGTCACGAAAATGTAGGAAGATTCATAAAATGACAACTACCGCTCTTGAGCGGAGCGGGAGATATTGTCAGACTCTTACTGACTAAATGTCCACCCCGTTCCTTCGCGCCTTTTGTACCGGGACCGAGCTACTCTTACGGATAACCCTGGCCCCAGTAGGCTTCAGCCGAGCCAGATCTCTTTGGAAAGGATTTGCAATTAACTCTACGGCCCCTATTTTAGATCAATAAATAAATAAAAATTACGGGTACACCTAGTTTAGGAGTTAGAGAGATTAAAAATAACCTAGTTATTTTAAGCCTTAATTTAAGTAATTTGTAGAGTTTGTCATTTTATAATAGCAAGCTTATGGTGAAAAAAAAAGTTAAAATTATACAATAGATACATACTTTTAAGTATGATTAAGATTGATGTAAAAAAAAGCCACTCATTAATGCTGATTGCCTACATAACTTCAACTAGCCAAACTTATTCTGACAAAAAGTACAAACACACCAACATAACGCAAAAAAAACATTTCCTTCCAAATTAAAAAGTAAATGGTGAGAGTCAACTAAGATAATTGGATTACTGGGACACTCAGAGACGGGAACCACTACCCCGAGCATACGTGGCAGACTCAGTCTGTTTTCTTTTAATTTCCAATTTTAGCAGCACTCGAGTTTTATACATCGGTATGAAACTTGACCTGGATAAAATCATGATAGGCATATTTTTAACGTAATAATAAGTAATATTTTTTTATTGATTGCATTCAAAGGGGGGGGGGGGGTGGCAAATACGCACCAATACCGATCCGTTAATCAATATAGTATATCAATTAATATATTACTTGCTTACAATTAGAATGGTAATTTAAGCAAAAAAAAAAACACTACCTAAGTGTTTTTAGGTACGATTTCAGGACTTGATTTACGATTGTAATTAGTTTTGCAATGGTAGTGTATATATACATTACCTACCTATTCTTGTTGTATGTTATAAGTTTTTTTTTATGCTTAGTATTACTATTTGTTTCTATATTTCAACTATATTCGGCATTGTAAATAGGTTCGAATTTTCATATGTCTCTAGTAGATTTTGTGTGGAAATTATCCTTTAACGAGATATTAATTAGTATCCTTTAATGAGATTTCATTTAATGATATAGTCTTCAAACTCGACGATTACGCATGTGTGTATTACTGGGAAGTATTACTTTGATAACATGTGTGCTTAAGTTGTGTTAGACGAAGCTTCGACAGTACAACGCTGCCGCTTCGTCGACAGAGTTTCATAGTTTTACATGTAAACCTCGCGCAGGCGTACACCAAGCGTATAATGACGATTACGCATTTATGAAGCTACGGAAAATCACTTTATGAGCATCTATTTATATTCCTATAACAACAGGAAAATTAAATACATAAAAACATAAGATATAATTATACACCGCTAAATTTTAATCGTTTTAATCCCGTGGAGGATCGATCCGATACATGAAACACTATCGATTTGTAAAGATAAAATTAAATAATTAAGTACCTTTTTTTCAAAACCCGTAGTAATTTATGCATGTACGAAATTAATTTCTTTAAGAAAACGTCAGCTGAGCGAGTTCAATGACCTGTAGGAAATAGTCGGCGTTGCGTAAAACTATTGTAATGTGTAAAAATTGTAACTACCGTATTGGATCGACCCTCCACGGGATTAAAACGATTAAAATTTAGCAGTGTAAAGACCGTATGTATACTACAGTAAATAATATATTATATTTTTCATTGATTTCCTCTAAGCTATTTAAGGGAACCTTAGATTTTAAAATAAAATCGTGGCTTAATCTCACTCAGTCACATAAATGGGCGTGTTACGCAATTTTTTTTTTGTTTTTTTTTTTATTGTAATTGGGGTAAAGATTATCAAAATGCAATCGTGTGCTTTTAAACGTTGTATAAAACATACAAAAAAAAAAAACAAATGACATTTAATCACTTTTCACTCGTGCATGTAGTTGTGCACAGAGGTTTTCTGATTGCAATGGTAGCGCGTAACGTATCTTTTTTTTTTAATATCAATGAAGGTAACTAATAATTTCGCCTAAGGGTGAGTTGCACCATTTAACTATAACGATAACAAAGCTGTTAACAGTTGTCATATCGTCGAATTGACCAATAGGCGGTCGTTTCACGTCTGGTTATGGTTTGATTATCGTTATAGTTAAATGGTGCAGCTCTTTGGGCCAGGGTTATCCGAAAGGGCGCTCGAGCCCCGGTATGAAGGCTTGAAGGAACGGGATGGGTTTTTTAGTCAGTAAGAGTCTGACACTATCTCCCGCTCCGCCCAAGAGCGGGGGTTGTCATAGGATGATTTTTCCCATCGGAGAAAAAAAAAAAAAACCCTAAGTGTTTAAATTATTATTTTTTTGTATACATATTTTACCTAAATAGACTTAGTAAGTACAGTTAGTTAATATTTACGTCATTTTATGTTTTTTATAATGTATTTCTTTACCGTTTTGAGAACAATGGTGATGAAATACTCGCAAAATTCACAAAACAAAACGCCGTGTGGGTTCACCAACCCACAACGAGACACGATGTACAATTCCTAGCTTAGACAATTAGTTGTAACAGGTTAGTGTTCTTCTAGTGAGTATATATCTAATAATTAAAAAATATATTAAATTCAACTTACCATTATCATAAATAACCCGGAACGTGTCAGCGTGTAGATGACCAAAGAACTGTCCCGCTATGATCTTGGCGTGCCTCCTGACTGTGCGCAAGTACTTGGCGTTGGCATCTGAAGACATGTCATAGGGATGTCGAGAGTCTGACCCTGGGGCTGCGTGGCCTACGATGTAAACCTGTTGGACAGAAAATTAGATTTAGATAGTAAGTGCCTAGTAGACTTCGGTCGTATTGGGCTCCTACGCTGCTTTTTTGCTGATATCTCTTTGAAGCTGGTGTCTTATTTGAAAGTTTGGAGTTAAGGATACGTGAAAGCCAACTAATGGCAGCGACAAGCAAGCAGAGCAGATAGTCAATTGGACCAAAAAGTTCTAGAGAGGCGACTGCGTACCGGAAGACGCAACGTTCGAAAACTCCCACAAGACGTACAGGACCGCTCGTTAGGACACTTGGACAAAACATATATCCAGCAGTAGATGAAGGCCAACCATGCTAATGTTTGAAAGATTTTCAAGTTAAAAAACTTTCGAAAAATACAATATTAACAAGGTCTTAATTCAATAGCCGAGAGATAATTGCGTTTCAGATATTAAACAACCTCTTATTCATAGGAGTCACCGATAGGCGACTTTGTAGATTGCAGAGTCAGCGTAGAAGAACATGAGACAACAGCTTTACAGGAGCTAATAAAATTCCCAGAAGTCGACATTTACAGGGCACAGTACTGTTATTCAGAAATCAGATACATTTATGTCAAATAGACTATGTAATTACAGGCCCTTTTGAATTGTTTAAATATAGATCAATCAGAAAGTGACGCTTCTCCATAGAGCTACGCTTTGAAAAGTGTAATTCACTTTCCAAAGCGTAGCTCTATGGAGAAGAACATGCAAGAAACTCCATGCACATTCTTTTAAATCAGAATATAAGTTAAAATTTAGCCACTGGCAGCTAAGAACGGTTGGCTTTGACGATTCTTCTTCCAACCGTGCTTGCCAATACTTCCTTACAAAGAACATGATTTCCTGTAGCTACAATAAAAGTGTATCCACATTTCCATAAAATCGCAATGGAAACTTCTTTGTAAGTCTTATTGAGACATTGAGTGTTACTGGTGCACGAAGCTTCGATTGCATAAAGTTGTGTTACGTAAATTTTTCTATTAGACCCGAATTTATATGCGAGCATAAAATTTTATCTTTCACTGACACTTTGAAAATCTTGTGCACCTTCGTTGGGACGAAATTGCAAAACTGAGGACGGGAGATTCTTTATAAAGTTTTTTTGTGTACTTTGCAGGATATTTTCGCTGCAAAATATTTGTTAGGAAAGCCGGTGATTAAATGGTAAGTATATTTTATTTTAAAGACTGTAATTTTGCTTTAAAGACTTTAATTTTGCTTTCAAAACTTCAATTTCTGACGGCCAGGCAATGGATGATAAAATGTTAGTGGTTATTAAACCGTTAGTGGATATAAAATACACTTGGTATGGAAGTGACTCTTTGGCCATTAAGTCAGTAACTGTCCAAGGACCGTTTAGCACTCGTAATAAAGCAGCCGATTAAGACTAATCTGTTATAATTAAATGTTTAATGTTTTCTATTTAGTTTTCTAAATTAATTTGTGATAAATGACGCAACGTTTCAGCTATTACTTCTACGAAACCATTTTGTTGTGAACGAATTTCGTTTACGGATTTTGGGATATTTGGTTTTATTCCACAAATACCAACTATTTATTTGATTGAGTCGCTATCTAGTTATCCTATCGTATAGAAGGATTTTCTGAGAGAAAATTTCCCCGTAATATTTGTACATCAATAGAACAAACAGTCGTAAGAAAAATTGGATGGGACAATGCTTCAAAAGGGATACTTCAATAAAAAAAGCACTGGAGCGAAGTTGACAGGATCGAGTTGTTTTCATACGAGTGAATAAAATAGAGCTTGCATGGAGGTATGGCATTATTTTTGTTACTTTAATACTGACGTCAATACGATTTAGTCTTTGTAATATATAAAAATCTCATGTCATAGTGTTTGTTACCGAACTCTACTGAAACGACTTGACCGAATTTTGTGAATTATTTTGTGTATATTTGAAAGAAAGAAAGCAGTTTATTTACACGAAATGACGAGATCTCAAAACTAGCTAACAAACAAAATCAAAAGATAGGGAAAATATGCGTCACATCCGCGCAAAATGGCCAAATGCTCAGCAATCAGCATAAAGCTGCTACCTCAAGCATAATGCGATGAGCTCACAGCGCTGGTTTTCAACGTGGGCCGGAGGCGGTGTCGACAGATGCATATTTGTTAGGCTCTTAGGCCTACCAAATAAACTATTTCTACATAAGCCTATTCTTAAATAGGCTTTATGTTATTTTTAACCTCTTTTTTCCCCACTCCTCATTTTTAGGGTTCCGTAGCCAAATGGCAAAAAACGGAACCCTTATAGATTCGTCATGTCTGTCTGTCTGTCTGTCTGTCTGTCTGTCTGTCTGTCTGTCTGTCTGTCTGTCTGTCCGTCTGTCCGTCCGTATGTCACAGCCACTTTTTTCCGAAACTATAAGAGCTATACTGTTGAAACTTTGTAAGTAGATGTATTCTGTGAACCGCATTAAGATTTTCACACAAAAATAGAAAAAAAGCAATAAATTTTGGGGGTCCCCATACTTAGAACTGAAACTCAAAATTTTTTTTTTCATCAAACCCATGCGTGTGGGGTATCTATGGATAGGTCTTCAAAAATGATACTGAGGTTTCTAATATCATTTTTTTCTAAACTGAATAGTTTGCGCGAGAGACACTTCCAAAGTGGTAAAATGTGTGTCCCCCCCCCTCTAACTTCTAAAATAAGAGAGTGATAAAACTAAAAAAAATATATGATGTACATTACTATAAAAACTACCAACGAAAATTGGTTTGAACGAAATCTAGTAAGTAGTTATTTTTTAATGCGTCATAAATCGAAAAAAATACACTATTAATAAAACATCGATCAAAGTTACAAAACATTACAAGAACTTTTATATTATGTTACTTGCTGCTACGGAACCCTTCATGGGCGAGTCCGACTCGCACTTGGCCGGTTTTTTTATTTTTCTTTGACAATTTTATATGACAATAGGTATGTACAGACAGCTGTATCAATTGGGTACCCCACTCTCATTAAAATAGATTAGAAAACCCGGTCACCAGTTGATGACGCTGTCTGTACCTCTCGCAAGGATTTATTATAATACAAGAGCATATATTTGAGACATTTTTTTATTGTACTTGTCTTCTTTTTATATTTATTTAGTGCAGCACCGACTTTTTCAAAAAGTCTTATCTACACTAATATTATAAAGAGATAAAGATTGTTTTTTTTTATTCGTAGGAGGTAATCTCTGTAAGTACTCGTCCGATTGCTAAAATTTTTATATCGATAGAAAGCTGCTTTATTCCTGAGTGATATAGACTATATTTTATGAACACGGGCAAAGCTATGGGTAAAAACTAGTAAAAAATAACTAAATCTTTCGGAATCAATAGAAAATCGATTAGGTACATTGTCATCCTTACTTATTCGTATTTAAATATTGTATCTAGCTTCTGCCAGCGTCTTCACCCACGTCAAAGTATCATAAGTGGCTTATTTATGGACATGGTTTACTTGTGTACCTAAAGTCATTCAATCCCGTTCAGCCTTTTAACAGTGAATGAGTCACACACATACAAACTTTCTCCATTACAAGATTAGTACTCTTCTCACAGTTTAGTGTTAACACATTGTTAAGAGAAATATAACCGAACAGCTCAGTACTTTTTCTTTCAAACCAGCAAAAATAATATAATTATTAAAGTCAGTACGTATTCGTCCGTCAATCGTACCATACCGAACCAAAAGTATACAAACTATATTTTAGATTAATTCAACTTCCTTTTTTTACTTATAAACATAATGATTTGTCTTAACCATATACCAAATTTCTACAGCCTAATCATCGACAAAACTTTCTGTAACTTTAAAATTACATATTTCCAAACCAAAATGGTAATCCATTCAAATCGCGAAACCTCTCTATTCAACTTTAACTACGCCATACGCCTCGGTTTACTCAGCCCTTAAACCCTACTATTGACTATGCTTTTCAAGAGCCTCCCACCAAAAAGGGTAGAGTATTCAACCATAACGAACAAAAGCACTATACATTTTTATATATGAAATTGACTTTAAATCCCCAGCTCAGCCTCATGTATTGACAGCATGGGCGGAATAAATTGAATTTCCCCACACGGTTTGACTTCTGACATATCAGATTCAGAAGTCAGAACACCCGTATCTTTGAGTCTGAAATGTGTTTGGTAAAGCCTTTTTCTCTTTTATGACGTCGTTACAAACGATGGTGATAAGGTTGTACTGTGTAATGAGAGGTATTGGATTTTTATTGATAATTTTGTTAAAAAGAATGAGTGGGTTGGTGTGGTATAAAATTAAAGTACGTGATTGAAGGGTGATTAACATTTCTTTTGTAGAGGAATAAACAGACTTTATGTTGAAAAAATAATGGTTGTATTCATTGATAGGAGATTTTGTAGCATCGTATTTATCGACATTCTTTGTCTTGCAATTTATTTTAACGATTTAAAGCTGGCTTCAACGTACAAGCATAATGCGACAGTGTAATACGATTTTGCGATACACATAAAATGTGAAGACGACAATGCAACAATGAATGAAAATACGGACAATACCTACTCATCATTGTAAACAAATTTAACTTTTTATCTTCCTGCCCCTCTCTCTGGTTACTTGAGGTCAGCGTGTATTTTTTTCATCCCTTCTGTCCTGTCAGCTGTCATGCTATCACTGACTCTCATTTCTTTTACTTCGCTCCTCACTCCATCTAATCATCTTTCCTTTAGTGTTCCCCTCCATTCTTCCACACTTACAACTCTTTCAGTAACATGCATTTCATCCCTCCTCTTCACATGGCCGTACCAAGACAAACGATTCCCGTTCAACTTTGTAGTCACTAGCGCCACTTTCAAATTTCCTCTAATATATTTATTTCTAATTTTATTTTATTCTCATTACTCCACGTATCCATCTCAACATTCTTATCTCCACTACATGCAATCTTGTTTTGTCCAAGCTCAACACTCTGATCTATACGATCTTATCACTGACTTCTAAATTTTATCTTTCAAGTTGAGGGGTGTTTTAAAATCGACATCGAGAAAAATATCCAATATACGTTCGCATATCGTATTTGAAAAAAAAAAATACTGAACAGTTGATTTTTTTTACGAATTCAAGGTTGGTTGGTAAAGATATTACTTTCTACAAATAAGAAATTCGTCAGGCATCGTGTTAGTCGAAATCACACTTCACATTTTCGATTAACCTCAAACATTTCTCACCATCAAAATTATTCCGTCACCTTTCGTAGCCAGAATATATTAGCGGAGAAATGTGATTTATACAAAAAGGGGATATTTCTGACTATAATCACGCACGCGACAAAGATTGATGCTTTTGCTGAAGAACTGTGTTTTGTGAATAAAAATAATACAAGTGTTTCCTTATTTCCATTGTACTTTTCGACCAAATTTTGTGACGCTGTTTCAGCGGTCACAGTATAAGACTTTATAGTAGGTATGTCATGCTGACAGAAATAGTTTGAAAGCTGTCTTAGCCTTCAACACCACACGTGCTTAATAGGGTAGTTTCCAGGGTCAAAATAACGATAACGATAATTACGTTTTATTTAGTCCGTATTTTAGATTATAAAAAAAAAATATTGGATACGTATTTTTGCTTTTTTCGATTAAACAAAAAATAACAAAGATATAGCCCATTAAAGTTACGTGTGACGTCACCCCGTGCGAAAAAATGTAGCACGGCGTAACGTTACACGTAACTTTAATGGGCTATATCTTTGTCATTATTGGTTTAATTTACAAATAAAATAATAAGTGTCCCATATTTTTTAATAATCTAAAAGACGGACTAATTACATCTTTTACGGCAACTAACCAATTATTACAAATACTTAAAGGGCTTACATATTAGAAAAGGCCTTGTTATTATTTAAGTGAAGTCTCAATAAATAATATTCATAAACAGCAATGTTATAAGCGTTTGTTTATATCCCAAAATGTGACTTAATTTATGAAAATATTATACAGGCTATTGATTCATGAATGATGATAAAAATGGAAAAACGCTGCACGTAGTATTTTGTAGTATCAATTGTTATGAATTATTGATTCAATTGGGATTTACCAATTGTGACAAAGTTACGTGGTCAATTTTGGAATTTCGATTTTTTTTTTACTTTTGACTACATAAATATGATTAGTAACGGGTACTGATAGAGCCCCATTTTTTGTAGTAATTAAAAAATAGGGTTTTATACAATGTGTAACTGGAATAATACATACACACCCTTATCAACCCTAAATTAGAAAATTAATTTACAATCGTAGTTCAAGTATTTAAATTTTACTTAAATACACAATGTAGTGTTTTGTTTTGACAAATTAATAACTAATTTAAGTTCTATTAGTTTTGATACTTGTAAGTTACATAATAACTACACTATTAAGAGGTATACTCTTTACCAAGTATTGCACTGACTCATTTTAGATTGCTTCGTTACTACTTTACCTCTTACGCCAAGTGTTTGCAGAGAAAATAATATCTTTAGGCTATATAGACAATGCTAAGACATCCTATGGCAAAGACTTTCAAGAAACATCTTGAAATTCTATTACTTAGTGTATTTACTAGAACACAGTATCTACCTGTATGTGTATACAGTACCAAACCTGGATTAAGAAATGAAATACTTTCTTGACGTGGGATATTATCCAACCATGATGCAAGCAAATTCACTAGCAAATTTTCATCATTTCAGCCCATAGACGTCCACTGTTGGACATAGACCTCCCTCAAGTGTCACCACAATGAACTATCCTGTGCGTCCCGCATCCATCGGATTCCCGCAACCTTCACCAGGTCATCGGTCCACCTTGTAGGAGGCCTTCCAACGCTGCGTCTTCCGGTACGCGGTCGCCACTCCAGAACCTTTCGGCCCCAACGGCTATTTGGTCTACGAGCAATGTGCCCTGCCCATTGCCACTTAAGTTTAGCAATTCTTCGTGCTATTTCGGCAACCTTGGTTCTCCTGTGGATATCTTCATTTCTGATTGGATCACGTAAGGAAACTCCGAGTATAGCCCTTTCTATTGCCCTTCTTAGCAAATCTTAGTTCAATATGTATGGTAAGTATATGATTACCTATGCAAATGCTCGCTGCCACATACTTCAACAAAACATGCATGCATGCATGAACCAAATTCCCCCTACTTTATGAATCGACAACCAAATCACACAAAATTATGTTCGCAGTTGATTCACTGGGAACCACCATAAAATGGTAGCCCATTGCTATTTACTGCTGTGAATTACAACCAGCCAACAATGATTCATAATTGTAGCCGCGCCATTCATATCTGTTGTTTTGTGAATGTAGATACTGTAGGCTTGATTATTGAGTTATGTTGTGAGGTATTTTGGTTTAAACCAAAACATAGTAACATAATGAAAGGTATAAAAAGGTTAGTTGTAGGAAATGCTTTTTAAATCTTTCAAAAGTTATAAGAATTAAATTATAATGTAAGCTAGTTAGAGTCAAATGATAACTTTGAATTAATAATATTATACACTGTCTACATCTCTAATA
Organism: Mythimna ferrago; assembly: GCA_910589285.2. NCBI lineage: Eukaryota > Metazoa > Arthropoda > Insecta > Lepidoptera > Noctuidae > Mythimna > Mythimna ferrago. The sequence goes on along the minus strand of OU342680.1, from coordinate 23,699,236 downwards.
TTCTCTAAACTCGGTCTGCTAGAAAAAAGATGAATTAAGCAGCATCTTTGTGGGGCTTCTATATATATTTTTTATTTTTATTTTTTTAGTGTTTGTGTTAGCTAAATACAAACACACAATAAATAAATCATCATCATCATCATTTCAGCCTAAAGACGTCCACTGTTGGACATAGGCCTCCCCCAAGTGTCGCCACAATGAACGCTCGTATGCGTCTCGCATTCATCGGATTCCCGCAACCTTTACCAGGTCATCGGTCCACCTTGTAGGAGGCCTTCCAACGCTACGTCTTTCGGTACGTGATCTCCATTCCAGAAACTTTCGGCCCCAACGGCCATCTGTTCTGCGAGCAATGTGCCCTGCCCATTGCCACTTAAGTTTGGCGATTCTTCGTGCTATGTCGGTAACCTTGGTTCTTCTGCGGGTATCCTCATTCTTGATTCGATCATGCAAAGAAACTCTGAACATAGCCCTTTCCATTGCCCTTTGGGTGACTTTAAGTCTTCTGATGAGGCCCATTGTAAGCGACCACGTTTCAATAAATAAATAATAAGTAATTATTATTTGAATTTTACTAGTTACTGAAACAGTTCTAGATTACGATAAAATTTATTTAAATAATAAGTTAAAAAAAAAAAAATATCCAAAGTCCAGCCTTTCATGACAAACGAAAAAATTTTGCAGACATATCTTTAAAAAAAAAAAACAAAATAATGCGGTAACATTTAAATAAAAATCAAATATCCAGCCTTTCATGACAAACGAAAAAATTTTGCAGACAATTCTTTAAAAAAAAAAAAACAAAACAATGCGGTAACATTTAAATAAAAATCAAACGCTCCACTCAATTCGATTCAACAAATAGACCTTAAAAAACCCAAACAGCAACTTAAGGCGAAGCGATTAGATTAACGATTTTCTAATCTGTAATTTATTACAGGGCAGCGGCCGTGCCGGACCGGGTTGGCTGTGCCGGACTTCCTACAGTTCCGGTACAAGACCACTATACCACTATGTAGTTCTACCACTCCTTAATAAAACCGTGTTTTGAAACGGAGCCGGTTGAAGTGCGCATATTTATGCAGGAAGCTTACAAAGTACTGTTTGTAATTTGTATGCGTCAAATCGGACTTTTCCTGTCAGGGGTCGGATAAGTGTGGCGTTCCAAAGCGGTGTAATGGATAGGTTTACTGGTATTACTATAGATACAATGCTAAGCGAGCTCATAATGCCATCCGAAGATGATAAGTAATTGATAGTCATAATTTGTTCCGGTACTTCTCGGTCCTGACGCGAGGACGTTTGAATCAAAATATTAGGTAAGTATGTAAGTAAGGGTTACTTTTTTTATTGTGTTATTTTAATATTTATTGATTGGCTTTCGTTTGACTACTATCTAACCTGAAAGTAAACAATAATGTTGTCGACGATAACTCACAAACACTTATCCAGTAATAACCTTCTTCTTCTTCCTGCCCTTGTCCCGTTTATTTGGGGTCAGCGCAACACGTTTTATTTCTTCCATTCTGTCTTGTCACTCGTCACGCTATCACTAACTCCCTTTTATTTCATATCACTTCTCACACAATCCATCCATCTTTTCTTTGGCCTCCCTCTCCCTATCCAGTGATAACCTATCCAGTCTTTAACTTAAGGGTATTTAAGCCTAGGTTGTAACTATCAGGCAATAAAAACTGGCAGAGATTTCCTATACCTAGCTATAAGCGCAATTAATGTGCTCCCAAAACATGTTGTGCATATAAGTGCCGATCACGTACTGGTGGGGCGACGCCATATGCCTCGTGGTCTGATTATGGAACGACCTCAGCAGATTTAAATCCTCCAATTCTGTCACACACTTCACAAAATCTAAACGATAGAAAACCGACAAACTAGGAACTCGGCGTTCCTAGTCTGTCTTTTTTTTAAGTTCGACTTTAGACTTTTTAAAGTTTGAATTCAAATGCTTTTATACTATATTAGCTTCTGCGGCTTCACGACACGTAAAAGTAGATTTCTCTATACAAACGTTGAACCCCCGTTTTATCCCTTTGGGGTGGAGTTTCGTAAAATCCGTTCTTAGCGGATGTCTAAAACCTATTAGAAACCTACCTGTGAGTTTGTAGGTGTTATAGTTTCTGAGATTTCGTGATTATTCAGTGAGTGGCATTTCGCTTTTATATATAAGGTGACTGGTAATTAGTGTACGATACTTAAACACGTGATTGTGCTCATGATAACCAACAACTTTTACTATGGGAACAAACCTGAAATCGCGAAAAAAAATCAGCTGTTCAGTACATTTATGTTTGCCTAATGTACTGAACAGTTGATATTTTTTTCGCGATTTTGCCTTTGCTCCCATAATAAAAATTGTTTGTTATCATGAGCACAATCACGTGTTTAAGTATCGTACACTAATTGCCAGTCACCCTATATATAAAATATAATAGGGTGGGTAATCAAAATCAAAGCATTTATTTCAAATAGACCATTTACAGGCACTTTTGAATAGTCAAATGTCGGTCAGTCCAAGAAAAGTGAAGCTAAATAAAAAAAAAGTTTATTCTATTCTATATAGGTTCCTATTATTACTAGAAACTCTTCAATAGATACTCTCCTTAACGGTAAACCAAAATATATTAACGTTCGAACGAGTGAAAGTAGCTCAGTGTCTCTCAAAAATCTATCCTCATTTCTTTTTTTATAGTTCATCATTGGACTTGAAAACATTTATGATTTATTCAATTTTTTTCAATGAGCTTATACCTCTGCTGTAAGCGAGGAGTAGTGTGTGTATAAGGTATCGAGGTTACTAATCGGTCAATATACCTATGTATAATCTATTCTTCGAGACCATCACCATGAGTAATGATGAGTTCCATTCATTAGAATGGTTTTAATACTTTCACAGCTGAAACTTTTACTGTGACATGTTGCGTTCTTTACAGTTTCCAAGTCTTGCTGCATTGAAATTATGAAAATTACGAATCAAACTTTCTTTAAGAATGTTCTTAATTTGAAATTTTATATGTTTGAGACAAAAAGGCAGAAAATAGATCTAAATCGATATTTTTTAGAAGCTACGATGCTACTAACAGACACACAGATACCTACACACGTCAATCTTATAACACCCCTCTTTTCTGTTAGGGTGTTAAGAAATAAACTCCATAAATATTTTAAATGATCCTATAGTACCTAGGTGTGGACTACTTCATCCTCAGACAAAACTGCAGAGCTTAGGAGTGTGAAATTTTTCACAAGGTTCCTATTATGACTTAGACGAGCATTTAGAGGATTTTTTTAACATTCATCACCTAAATGGATAAAACGGGGCGAGTGGGCAAAGCCACTGTCAGAAGCTAGTCAACTTATAACAACATAATTTTTGTTCCAATATATAAAAAAAAGAACTGTAAATAACTGTTCAAATGTTCATCATGTTAGTTATTGATTGATTTCATCATGACATGTTTATTCACTTACATTAATTTGCTTTGTCAACAACCCAGCTAAAAATATATAAAAATAGTAACTATTCATTGGACTACAAAAGTAAAACATTTACAAATACCACAAAACAAACAATATTCACAGTATCCATTGATATTTGAAAACAAAAATAAAATATAACTGAATAATCAAGGTTTTTTTAAAAAACAATGAATACACAGGACTAACTGAAAAAAATTACATCCTTAGCAAATATTTTGTTTGTTCGACGTAAATCTGTGTGTTTTACAATAGCACTTGTATACTGAACTAGAATTGTTTGTGCAGAATTGTAGGTTTATTTTTACTTTATTTTAGGTACACATTTTATTGTATATTTCCATTCTAGTTTGCCAACATTTCTTTACGGGTTTGGTGCGTTGTGTAGAATTGAAACTCAGGAAGGGTGCTTTAACATTAGAATGGTACACGGTTGATATAGTCCGAGCTCGGAGAGCGACTGCTCTAAACATTATGTATTAATCTAGACAACCAAATTTGGGTACAATAATGATGCAACTATTGAGCAATGACATGTGGCAGAAACAATATACGAGTAGGCACACTAGGAAACTTTGTTAGTCCGTTTTTTTTAAAATAAATGTTTATTTGAAGCTCCTTTTTTACCAAAACTAGTTAAGTCGGGTATGACCAAAAAATATTTTACTGTGTGTTATGAATCATCGTAACAATTCTAGTTTTTACCTAGATATTCAATTTAGTTTCAAAATTCCAACGTAACGTTAGAAATTCAAATTTTTTGGCATGCGAAAAATTTGTATATTGTATACTCGTAGCAAGGTTTTCATTGCAATAAACATTTATTCATAGTTAGTTTTGTAATAAAAGGAGAATCTGACTGACTGACATTATCAACGCACGGCCGAAACTGCTGGGACTAAGAACGTGAAAGGGGAAAAACGTTTCCCATACATTGCGGCACGTATTTTTTTTATCTTTTCTCCCAAAGTGAAACCAAGGCCATATCTTAAAGGAATGTATGATAAATCAATAGCAAATAGAGTTATGTCTATCAACCGTAACGAAATGAAACTAGAGACTATTTAGTATATTGCTAATACATAGTTTGTTATTATTATGACTTGCCTGTTGGTCTAGTGGTCAGTGGCCCTGACTGCTATGCCGGAGGTCGTGGGGTCGATTCCCACTCAGGACGAATGTTTGTGTGATGAGCACGATCATTTGTTCTGTGTCTGGGTGTAATTTATCTATAATATGTATGTATTTAGAAATATATAAGTATGTTTATCAGTTGTCTAGTACTCATAACACAAGCTCTGCTTAGCTTTAGACTAGACGGCGTTGTGTGATAGTTGTGGAAAAAATATTATTATGCATTATTTTTCTTAAATAAATATACTGTACGTCTGATATTTGAAGTTTCTCATTGTTAAAATATAGTTTTAGTTGCGGTTTTTATGGTGAGTATGCATTAAGTAACTAAAAAAATATAACCGAATTCAATGTTAAAAAACACTGAAAAGTATAAAATAACTTTAATTTCGGAAGTCGGTGTTAAATAACGAAGAGACAAAACTATTATAGAAACACCGACTTCCGAAATTAAAGTTATTTTATACTTTTCAGTGTTTTTTAACATTGAAGTCGGTTATTTTTTTTTTTTTTTTTGTAAAAAGTTTTTTTACATTACGTAAGTAGACAAGCATTAAGAGAATGTTTTTCAAAATTCTATTCTTTCACTAAAATCGCTAAAATAAAACAGCTATTCTCTTCACATTTTATCGAGTAAATATCAGTATTAGTAGGTATTTACCAAAAGGTATATGTATTTTTTAAAAGAAAAATCTACTAACGCAAGATCATTGTATTTATATTTGTCTCTTAACCCGTTGTATTCTGGAACGCAGATCTACGCTGGACACAATGGCTTTATAATTGAGTCTCTAATTACGGCATACAAAAGGTTAAGCATAAATAAGCATAATCAGCTTTAGTATTCCCACTGGTGAATCTCAGGCCTACTTTCTCGGAGAAGAAACAGATTGTAATCTACCATGCGGGCCCAGTGCGTGTTGATGAAGACACATGTCTTCGAATTTTTAGTTCTAAAGCATGGCCAGTTTCCTCATAATATTTTCCTTCACCATCATCTTCATTTGCGTCTTACTAGTTAACAGTATAATTACTCACCATTTCCTTATTAGTAGTGGCCTTGTCCAGGACAGCGTCTAGCCACTCCCACTGCTTCCTCGCCTGTACGCTATTCGAGTCCCGGATGCTGAACAGATTGGTGTTAAGCGCCACTATCCGGAGCTTGCTTTGCTTCTGTTCTATCGTGTAGTAACCACCTGTTCCAAAAAATAGTTATACTGAGTTTATAGAAATAACACAAAAGGCCTCCTATAAAGTAAGCCTAAAAGATCTAGATCAAGGTGACTTAGTGAAGGTCTCAAAAATCTGCTAGACATACGGCAGAAATACAGAATCAGTCAATGTTACACTTGAGAAAGGTTTATGTCTAGCACAGCGTCATTGAGTATAGTAGTGTGATTCAGGGGTATTGAGACTAGCTAGTCGTGTTGACCATTTAAAAGTCGTAAAAGTCATTTGATAACTTTACACACTGGTTTATTGAACCAAAAAAGAGGTGTAAGACTATAGGGGATTTAAATCAGATCAGACATTAAACCTAAACAGACAAGTAAAAAAACATTCCAAAAACTTATTGGAAATCATACAAACTTAGAAACTGAAAAAATATCATTTCAATCGAAAGACGTCCACTAGAATAAGCCACATAGCACATTCTCAAGAAAAAAAAAAATAACCCCATCGCCGTATTTGTACGTTGACGTCGTGGTAGAGCTAGGTCCCTACGTCTGTACCTATAGTTTACTTTACCGTAACATGCCTAGGTTGAAAGGCCTGATTAAGAGATATACAATCCGCAGGGCAGTTTTGTGGCAAACTCTTGGGCATTAGAGACCCCATGGACTCTTATTCCTGATAAACTAACCCATAAAAAAAATCCAAAGAATTCTTCACTCTACATTTAAAAATATTTCAGTTTAAAAGCATTTCCAACAAAATTGAAAACAGATCGAGACCCAATTCAGTCATCAAACAAAAATAAAGCACAAAGCGAAAACTACAAAAACGCCCAATGCGCAGTTTCGTTCAGCATCCATGTTTCTTATTTTCCGTCGACTCCAGGAACTTTAAACTTTTATAAAGCAGGAAGGCAGTAAGTTAGAACTGATGGCGGGAAAGTTAGGCGTTCCAGTCTAAAGACATCAAAACAATCACCATATTTAAGTCTGCTGTGCTTGCGAAGCCGTTGCATCTCGAATAAGGCGTTATAGTCGTATAGAGTTCATTGCAATCAAGATTATTTTTAAGGGTGCTTTTATTCAAATGTAGGTAATGCAGTCTACTTGAGACTAGAGTATTATTAGGTACTGTTTAATTCAGATGGTCTTACACTATTATCTTTTTATTATTTAAAATGGACAAGAAACAGACCAAGGCTCAAGATTTTTTTTTTATGTTTTCTTTTATTTTTGGAGTTCAAAATATTCAAAAAACTTTTTCCGCTCGCTTTAGTACAGCAAGAGAAAGGGTTAGACTTTTACTGAATAAAACTCATTTGTGTTCTTTCAGTTGCTCGTTGCGTTCCAGGACTGCAGTGATTCTTTTAAGCAATTTTGCACTTGCATTGTGCTCTGAATTGATTTCAGTCAGTGAGACAATTTGCCTGCTGCGGTCTTCCCGTTCGATTATAATTTAAGTGTCTTCAAGGGTAGAGTGAATAGGCTCAACTAGTACGCCACAGCATCGTCGATTGCATCACTACTTATCATCAGGTGGGATCGCAGTCAAGCACTAGTTTATATCAATAAGAAAAGATCAGCTTGTGTTTCATAAGCCATCTCAATTGCAATAACATAATCTACGACTTTGTAATATCGAAGTGATGATTTTCTATCACCAAGTTTAAAACAGTGCAGTGCTTGCGAATCCGTTGCATCTACAATACGGCTTTATCTTCTTATAGAGCTCCTGGCTGATTGCAGAGGGTATTATTTTGAAGGATTATAACTAGATTGTACCTTGTGCGGCTTAATTAAAATCTAGTTTCCTGAAAGCGCAGGTTTTAATAGGATTTTACCTCCGTGTAATATAAGTCTTGCTGTGATGTTGTTTTTAGATGCACAATAACTTGGATTTGTATGGTGTTTAGACTACGTAACTACAGTGACTGGTACTGTCAAAATAAAGTTTGTACAAACAAGACTATAGAGTGCAAAATGCAAACGGCCGAAGATAAATGACACTATAGTTTCAGATTCGAAATGCATTATAAAGAGAGTAAAGAAAATGTCAGTATCTATGCTATGCAAAGACAAAGGGAATTGACCGGAGAAAGATTACAAGTATGACATTGAATTTGGTAAATATAAACTCTTTGACTATTTATTATATTGTCAAATACACTGAGAGATCAAATTTCCCCCAAGATGACGCGCAACGCTAAAGGTTTCCGCATACGAGCCACCGATCACAATCACAAAACGCCGCGCGCCATCACCGGATTTACAATAGTTCTCATACAATTTATATGGATTCGTCGCACCCGGTTGACGCCGGTGGCCGCCACACGCTACAAGTTGCCGCTGCTTGTTTCTTGTGACCCGCACTAGCCACTAAATGCCGATTTTTTAATCGGCCTCTAGTGGTCAATGCGGTTCGCCATCAAACGCCACTCGCCACTTTAAACCTTATTCGTCAGTCTATTATGATACTAAGCGTACGGGTTTAAAATAGTAGCGGCTTCCTTTGTGGCCACTTCTAGCTTCTCGTGGCGGTGTTTGTGGTTGTAGTCGGTGGCCCGTGTGCTGCGACACTTAATCTACGCTGTGACGCTGCAACGTTGCCCAGTGTCCAGCAACTTGCTCCCCAGCATTTTACAACGTATTCCCGTGAAGCGGGACATGTTGTTGGATATTTTGATATAGTACGAGATCCGTAAAAGAAATAATCTCTTCCAGACAAGGGACGTTATTCGATTGTGATTATGATTGTGATTGTTTTCAATTTTGATGTGCAATAAAGAATAAATAAATATCATGTGCTAGATAATGCGCTTATTGAGACATTCCGAATAAGTTGCTTAGTTTTGTTTTTTTTTTTTTAATTTGTTGTTACATTTTTTATATCAATCTGAATTGGAACCGTTCGAGGAAGCAAGGATCGTTGAAAAGAATGGAAAGAGGCCTTTGCCCAGCAGTGGGATAACATAGGTTAGCTATAAATATATATACTTGCAGGTTTATTTTATAAATAACATTTTTTATGCAACTACCACCTACCATATTGTCTCTTCACCACCCCATATTAACTGGTAGAGTCCGTCTTTGTATTGCATGAATATTAAATAAATAAATACATAAATGTAAGCTGATATAAATTAACAATTAAATGATGATGCTATTGGTTTACCAAAAAAATCAAGAAAACATACCATACTTAAAAGTCTGCAGAGCTTCTAAAGGAAGCCAATGCATCCACAAGTTGGTGAGGCTCTCGGACGGCGCCGGGTCCAAGTGACCCAGTACTGGGAACACGAAGTGGGAACTAAATGTTCTACTGAGTAGATCCGTCATGTTTCTAATGGCTTGGATCTTGTCATCCTCGTTCCCTGTGTAGCGTGCTGCTATGATGTCACTGGAAAGAAAAGTTGGGGTTAGAAACGAAGCACATAGAAAAAGCTGAAACTCTAGATGTAAGCCTGTAGATACGACATAGAATAACCATCAAGGCTAATCAATTGTTTTGAATTTGGAACCTAAACTTAAAAATTCATACAAAATAATAAAACGAAAATGATTTCAATGAGTGAATTGCTTTTAATCAATTTCAACTTTCTTCAACCAGGCGTTGGAAGGAGATGAGTGTGAAAAATATGAGTATCGCATTCTGTGCATAGTTTTGAACACGGAAAAATATGCAGATTGTGATTCTGGAGGTTTATTGATTTTTTTTTTTACACGATCTCCCTTAGATATCAACTAATGGACCGAAGAAATACTGGTTTGGAATCATTTTATTGACTGTTTTAGTGAAAATATCTAAATGTTTCTTATAATTAAAGATGTACTTTTAATTACGTAAGTCAACTTGATATATATACAAGGTGTAAGGGACAGCCCTCCACAAACTTTAAGGGCTTGCTCAGTAGACGAAACTGAACAACCTACCATAAAATATTTTTTCAGGAAACGAAAAAAAAACATCCGCCTCACCATACAAAATTATTAACTTGATTGGACAGTTTGTATGGAGAGGCTGAACTTTTTTCGTTTCCTGTAAAAAAAAATTATGGTTGGTTGTTCAATTTCGTCTACTGAACAAGCCCTTAAAGTTTGTGGAGGGCTGTCCCTTACACCATTTATATAGATATATACCTATATATATATCAAGATTATATTCTTAAATTTTATTTCATTGTGCAAATATGACTGCTAAAATAAAAAAAAAAAGATAATTTATCTGTATTTTTTTTATATCATATACGGTCACTTTCACTTTTTCCTTATTTAATATTTTTTTGTTTAAATTTTAATTTTAGATGTTTTGCCCGTGACTGTTTTTACTTAAATTACAACTGATATAGGACTGATTTATACGAAGCCAACGACAGAGCTGTCCAGGTGGCTAAATGTTGGTCGGACAAAATTTGAGCCAAATCTACACGAGAAGAAGAAGACAGAGATATTACTCGTATATTCATTTATAAAACTTACCCAGTCCATAGCACGAACTCTACGTTTTCTGAGTGTCGCGTGCGCATATACCGCGCGGCTGACTCGATCAGCTCGAGTGAGCTGTCGCAGGAGTAGTCTCCGAACCGGCCCAGCGCTCGGTGGTGGCCGGAACTCCCTCGCTCGTCAGCTCGTCGACAATCTGGAGTGGAAAAGTGGTTAGATAGGTTCTCTCATCATCAAACGATATCTATAGTTAGGGACATAGGCCTCCTCCAAATGTCACGGTCGCGGTCATAACAAATGGTCTTAGGCGTCTCGCATTTCCATAACCTTCACCAAGTCATTGGTCTACCTTATGGGAAACTTTCCTACGCTACGTCTTCTACGCGGTCTGGTTACATCACTTTAGACCCTTTCGACTTCATCGATCATCTTTTCCAATCGATTCTCTACTGACTATAAACTATACGGTATCAATTCACTGTCTTACTATTTAAATAAAATATTATTGAAAGAAACAAAAAATAAAAATCTGTAACCATACTATCGTTGAGCAAATGATTAATTTAGAACTATAGAATTCGAATTTATTAACAAATATTTAGCACAAAAGCGTGGTTAAGTGTCCCCGCACCAAAAAAAATGGCTTGAAGCCGCTTCTAGCTTTTTTGTGGCGGCCAAAATGCTATGCCATTCGCGCATTTAGTGTCACAAAAAAACACCGCCACAAAAAAAAGGTAGGAGCGGCCACAAAAACAAGTTTTTAATGAAAATCATTTTTTCATAGCATGCTTTTATAGCGCAGTATACCTGTATAATTAATATTCATCAAGACAAGTCATACGAGCCCGAACTCTATGGGGTTGTGTCGTTAAACTTCCGAGTTCCTACGACCACCTTCCAGTTCCATCATCAGATCAGCTCCATGTCATAATAATTTTATGTTGTCATCTGATATACCTACACATGCAAGCATTTCAGCTCAACCGGTAACGCAGAAATGTATCAAATTTAATTTGCAAGATTTGATTACAGACAAACATCGGGACAGGACAACTAAAGCTTGTAAAAAGCTGAAGCGCGCGACAGCTTGTGGCCATTGTTGTGTTGTGTTGTTGACTTGTTGTGCCCGTGTGCGGGGACACTAAGTAGTAGATATTTCGCAACAACATGCCCGCCATGTATTTTGCATACAGCTAACGAGTGGAATTCCCTGCCGGAGTCTGTGTTTCCTGATAGCTATAACTAAGGGGTCTTTAAGTCAAGAGTAAATAGGTTACTTCTAGGCAAGCGTGCTCCATCGTCGACCACATCATCGCTTACCGGTGAGATAGTGGTCAAACGCGAGCCCTTACAATAATAAAAAAATATTTATAATCGGTTTACTGTAATTAATCATTACTATTTCAGCCTTACTTGAGTAATTTTCAATTTGCAGTGAGAAATTTCGAATTATATTGTCAGTTTTTCTAAGTGAATTTCAAGGTAGTGCTGGAATCTTAAAATTACCATAATACTCGTAATATGGAATATACGAGTACATGAAAAAATATTTATTTTACAATCGAATACTAATTACGAAAATAATTTCAAAATTGGTGATGAAAGAAAACAAGTTAATAAGGTATAAAAGTTATCTACATCAATTTCACACATTTTACGAGATGCGCAAACGACTAAAAACATCTACAGATTTATTATACATATAATAAATCTGTAGATGTTTTTAGATTTGAAAAAGTGTCTATTCCAATATCGGAACCATCAGTGTCCATATTTAGAGCTAAATAATTAAAAAGGTACTGATACATGAAATACAACACCATGCAGACACTCATCGTTGATCAAAAATTCAATCAGTCAAAAGCGTTCGCAATTCTTCTATTTATAGGTACAGCGATTGAAAACGCTAATTAAAGCGATGTTTTGCATACAAATTACTGTTGCCGTACTAACACAAACCAATCGAATTTGGGCACCTATTTTGAAAATATTCGGTAAAATGAGTCCAGAGTACCTTTATTTTAGGTAGGAAAATCTTTGGGCACGCCACAATTATGGCGGTAAGTCCCCTCTTTGAGGCGTGGCTGGAAAGACCTCACGGCGTCCTTACCTTCCGGTTCGTTCGGGAGTTTCCTGCACGGGATTCATGCGGAGGTGACGCCCGGGTGTCGCCACTGTGCGGAACGCCCGGAGGACACGGTGGAGCACACAGTCGAGGTGTGCCCTGCTTGGGCGGAGCATCGCCGTGCCCTCGTGGGGGCGATCAGCGGCGGAGACCTCTCGCGCCGGGCCTTGGTTGAGGCCATGGTCCGGAGCGAGGAGGAGTGGCAGGCGGTTGCCGACTTCTGCGAAGCAGTAATGCTCGCAAAAGAGTAGGCCGAACGCATCAGGCAACGGCGTTATCGCCGCCGCCGACGCCGGGATTCTGATCCCGATTTCCGGCCAACGTAGACGCGGGCTTGCGGACAGTGAGCAATGGGTAGCTCACTGTCCGGCCGTCCGGTAACTGTCCGGACCAAGCCCAAGTCGTCGACGGCGCGCACTGTTCCCGCGCGCCTCAAGGAGTTGTCAGCAACAGCAGGGACCCAGCCGGGTCGAAGCCTACTGGGGCCAGGGTTATCCGAAAGGGCGCTCGAGCCCCGGTATGAAGGCTAGAAGGAACGGGGTGGGTCTTTTAGTCAGTAAGAGTCTGACACTATCTCCCGCTCCGCCCAAGGGCGGGGGATGTCAATGCATGATTTTTTCCCACCATAAAAAAAAAAAAAAAAGGTAGGAAAATCTTCCATTGACATCCCCCGCTTTTAGGTGGAGTGGGAGATAGTGTCAGAATTTTACTGACTAAAAACTCACTTCTGTTCCTTCTTTGCCACTGTTCCCGGGCCCCGGGGATCTCTTTCGCATCACCCATGGCCCCAGTAGGCTACGACCCTGCTGGGCCCCTACGGTTGCTGACATCTCTTTGAGGCGCGCGTGGAACCCCACGCGCCGCCGACGACTTGGGTTCGGTCCGGACGATTATCAGGCTGTTGGTCGGCGGGCTAAACATTGCTAGCCAGCGCCTACGGTGGCCGGAAATCGGTATCGGAATCCCAGCGGCTCGGGCGCGAGGGCCATTGCCTCGCGCGTGCGGCCGCCTCCTTTGCTAGCATTACTGCTTCGCAGAAGGAGGTGACCGCCTGCCACTCCTCCTCGCTCCGGACCATGGCCTGTACCAAGGCTAGTCCAAAGTACCTGCCTATCTATTTTAGGTTCACCCCGGGCAATGTCCTCTTCTTTTCGGTGGGAAACAATTAAATAAGCCCTCTTGTACTGAGCGAAGCAAGAGAGAGTGTCAGATTTCTACTGACTAAAAGTCATCTTTCTTTAAGATGGCGAAGTTTTTAGTTGTGCGCGCTTCACGGAAAATGTACGATGTGGATTACTTTTATACAAAAAAAAATGTGTGTAGCTTGATATATTACTTAGGTTTTGTTACATCGCTCTCGGTTGCCTATTATATCCAAAGATATATTGCACTAGCTTCTGCCACAGGCACCACTCGCGTGAAACTCGATTTTTCCATACAACCATTAAACCCCCGTTTTATCTCTCCAGAATCATGTACTAAATTAGAGTATTCGTTTGTGTGTCGTTGTCAAAGACACCGTGTAGTGTTCCTCGTAAGTAAAACTTTTCAAACTTTTACCTACAACTTGTAAGCTGTAAGTCCTAGTGTTCCTATTCTCAGGAAATGTTAACTGAGGCGAACATTGCTCGTACGCAAGTTAATAGCTTGAGTAACTTAAAAATAGTTAACATTTTATACCTACGTCTTCTAGTATCGCCTTGTGATGTGTAGAGGGGGTCATAGTGGAAGTCCGTTATGTGCCAAAAGTAACCTGAAACAAAAGATACATTGTGTTAGTATTTAAAAAAATATATTCAATCCAACATAGAACCTCCTTCTTTTAGAAGTCGGTTAATTAAATAAAAAATAGGCTCGCCTCCCTTTTAAATGCAACTGTGACATAATTTGAGAACCCCGACACCTATTACCAGCCCTCAGTCAGCTCGCCGTCCGGGCGTCCGGTAACTGTCCGAACCGACCCCAAGTCAATGGCGCGTAGTGATGTCGGAAAAAGTATACAGGCGCAGCGCAGGCGCAGGCGCAGGCGCCAGATATATTAGGACCGTGAGAGGACTTCTGAAGTAGTAACCCGAGGTCCTAGAACGCAAAAAAATATTTGGAAGATCGTTAGTGTTAGTCAGTTAAAGTCTGGCACACCCTCTCGCTCCACTCTAGAGCAGGAAAAGTCATTAGATAATATCCCACCGCAAAAAAAGATAACGACTGCCGTCCATTAGCCAGAAGCTGATCCCATAATAGATGAGAAGGGGCTCGGCAGACAGACTATATTAATATATATTGTCTACGAATTATAATCATTATATTATTAGTCTTACAATGTTCGCTGGGATTCAGACCTTCTCTCTAGGACAGGGAATAGGCCGTAATCCACCACGCGGGCCCAAAGCGAGTTGTTGAATGTGACATGTCTTCGATTTTTTGTTCTTGGACTTGCCAGTTTCTTTACAATGTTTCCCTTCACCGTTTTGAGAGCAGTGGTGATGACATAGACACAAAGTAAGGCGCCTGGCAGCCAGGTAACTTGTAACTCGGGGCCGTTACCACTAGGTCACCACTGCTCAAATAGTCGTGGACAATACATCGAGCTGGTGTAAGAGGATTATGATCTACGATACTTTGCAATATTATTGTGATAAGAGGATTATTAAATTATGAATACTGCCTACGTCTAATTCCACGTAGAATTTGTGTATTTCACGTAACATTGAGCTGAGTGGGGCTGATGCATGCGTCATACTTGTGAACGGGTGCCTTCAGTTGAGACTGGTTATCTCTTAAGTGCCTGTGGCTTATTTCAATTTATATTTTATTATTATTTATTCACATTGTGCTCGCATAATAGAAGCGACAAAAATATATTACCAAGACTTTTGTAACTCGTAACATGATTCTAGAGAGTGTACATGGAGTTTCTTGTACGTTCTTCTTCTTAGAGATCTATGGAGAAAATTCTTGGCAATTTAAAAGTGCCTATTATTGGTCTATTTGAAATTTAGTTTAACAAAAAGATACACAAAAGTTTTAGTGTATGTAATCTACGATACAGACAACAGCGTTAACTCGTTACCCCTACATTAAAATATTTTAGGAGAAGGGGTTACCAGTTGATGACGCTGTCTGTTTTGAAATTCTTTTTTTTCTTTCAGGCTCGTGAAAATCAACGAAAAAAAAATCCTGCGTTATTATTATTTTAACGTTTTTTTTTTTTTATAATGTATAGGCTCGCGTTTGACCATAATCTCACCTGATGGTAAGTGATGATGTGACCGACGATGGAGCACGCTTGCCTAGAAGCAATCTATTCATTCTTGACTTAAAGACCTCTAGGTTATAGCTATCAGGAAACACAGACTCCGGCAAGGAATTCCATTCCTTAGCTGTACGCATAATGAATGTACTCCCAAAACGCTTTGTGCGTTTGTTTATTATTGGATTTATTTTTGAAGATGTAAGATGTTGTCAAAGTATCGTATTTATTGAAAAGCTAGATTCTATCAGAATAATATCCCAAGAGAAGGTAAAAATGTGCTATTCTATGGCATGATCTACCCGTTTGTCACATTTCATATAAATCCGTTAAGTCTTTTGATTCTTTAATTCTTTATTGTACACTATAACAACTTATAAAATAAACCAGCTAACATAGGCGAGCTTAACCCAGTTGTAAGTTAAGCTCGCCCATGTAGGTACATCAAATGTCCTGTTATTGTTGTTTGCAAAAAATTGTTTGTGTAAAATAAAGAATAGAATAGAAAGAATAGAATAATTGGATAACAAAGTTCAGGTACATAGGCGAGCTTAACTCAAAGTTGAGTTTTCTTCCAGCAAACCATTGAGCGATAGAGAGAGATGACAATAGAGGGTAGGATCCAGTGTACAATTTTAAAATTACAAATATTATGAATAAAATAAAAATAAATAAATGTACCTACATGCATAAGTACAAACATACTTTATATATTATAAATATATTATATATTTATTTATTTATTAAAACTTCATGCAATATAAATGTAAAAAAAAAAAAATATATTTTTTTTTTTTGATTTGATTTGTTTGATTGTTAGGGACTAACACTTTTCATTTTTAGACATTGAATTATAAAAACTATCAATGTCTCTATATAAGTATGTTCCTTAATCGCTTGTTACTAAAAGAGATACGAGTGGATGAAAGGAGAGAATGAGAAGTGATATGAAAGAAAAGGGAGTTAGTGATAGAATAACGGGTAATAGGGCAGAATGGAAGAAAATAACGTGTTGCACTAATCCCGGTGAAGGAAAACATCGTGAGGAAACCGGCATGTCCTAGAACCAAAAATTCGAAGACATGTGACATCCACCAACCCGCACTGGGCCCGCGTGGTGGATTACGGCCCATTCCCTCTCCTAGAGAGGAGGCCTGAGTCCCAGCAGTGGGAACATTAAAAAAGGCTGGTGATGTGTGATGTGACTAATCCCTAATAAAACGAGACGAGGGAAGATACTATAGAAGATGATGACTATTAGTATGATTCTTTAGCGAAGCGAAGCTATTTTCAGAAGGTAATATTAATACAAACATTATCTGAGTAAGTGCTCGAACAGACGCCGGTGCGCTGTGCCTATACGCAGTCCAGCCGTCATTTCAACGCAGGCGGGGAGCTCGAACTAGTTTGAGTTACCCGCTCCCGCGCTTTCACTTCTATGAAAGAACTATCACGTGAGATGCTCGTGTGCGTCCCGCGTCGAGCCACCCGCGCCATTTTACGTCGCCCACGTTTGCATTCCTACTCAGATAATATTTATTACTTTAATATCAAAGTCAAAAGGAATAACTCAACTAAACAAACACAAGATAAGTAACTCAAGTGTGTATTTAGCTCAGAGCACTAACACAATTCCCTGGATTCCTAGAACACACTTAGCTCTACTCTTGTTTCCAAACAGTTCATCCAACATTCACTTTGCCTCCTACTAAAATTACAAGGTCTAAGACTAATGTTCGAAGAAACGCTATCGGGAGGTAACAGCATATGTGTTATTACGTAAAACACTTCAGAGTTTGGATTCTTGGAACGGTTTATGTATTCTTGAGACTCCAGTCTAAAGGTAACTATTAGATATAATAATAGATAAGTAGAGCTGAGGTAATTTTATCATCTTTATTTAAATATTCTTTTTGTATCAGTAGTTTTACTCACTTTTATTGTATGTTTTATAAAACCTAAAGATATTAAAATTTTCTAGTAGGTAGTGGCCAGAAAGAGAGCCCTTTCAGTGTGACAATACCGCTAGCCTTTTAGACATACGAGTGTTACTAGATGTAGAGCAGTTTTTCGAGCCATATTTTAGATTTACATTTTTAAGACTCATTTTATTAGTTTAGTATTTTTGTATTTCACACCGGCTTCGAACGAACGGGAGGGTTGGGGTAGGCTTTTTTTCAATTTATAAAATTATAATTACAATCTTTATTATTTAGGTTAATAGACCAACGTAATAACGTTTTGCATACAAACCAAATTTTCTCTTTTTACCCCCGTAAAGGTTAAATTCTCAAAAGATCCCTTCGAAACAAAAGCAAGCCTTGAGCAAAATTTTACCTTCCTAGGCCCAGTAGCTTCGACTGTGTGTTGATATGTCAGTGTGTTAATTTCTCTTTTTATACTATTATATAGATAACTAGCTTTTGTCCACAGCGTCGCCCGCGTACCTACATAAAATATAGCCTATGTCACTCAGGAATAAAGCAGCTTTCTATCGATGTAAAAATTTTTGCAATCGGACTAGTACTTCTAGAGATTACCAACCTACAACAAAAAAAAAAAAAAAAACAAAAAAGCAAACCTAACCTCTTTATTATATTAGTGTAGCTTATAGTTGGTTATAGTCTGTCTAATAAGTCAACCGACTTGGGAATTTTATATAATATTTAATCATTTAAAAAATACTTATATTCGGTGCTTTTTATAAGGTTCTTCTGTTAGTAAACAATGATCTCTATCTCTTAATCAACCTTGATTATTGAACCCGTGTTGACTACATGAGATTTCATTAAATCCTAATAATTACCCAAGTCGTTTAACTTATTAGACAGACTCTAAGTATGTAAATACGTAGTATGTGACAGTAAATAATTCAAGTTCATTTAGAAAAAAATATTTAGACAGTCAAATATTTTTTTTTTATTGATATAAACTAGTGCTTGACTGCGATCCCACCTGATGGTAAGCAGTGATGCAATCTCTGATGGTGAGGCGCACTAGTTTATTAAGAGCCTATTCACTCTAGCCTTGAAGACACCCATAATTAGGACATTTAAAAATCTTGAATAATGCATAAAAATAAATTGAATACCCATTTCGCTTTACAAGCGTAGAATGCACTCTCAATTTTGCAAACATTTCAACGAAAAAAAAAACTACTTAGATTGTAGACTTTATTTTGCAAAAAATAATCAGACACGCAGAGTAAGTTCAATTAGGTAAAAAAAAATATCTATATCGCCAGCGAAAATGTACTCAAGGTTTTTTTCTCGTCTCCGGAGATTACCAAAAGAAAATCATGTTGTAGTAATTCGTCGGAATTTATCTGCAAGCCCGCATCGGGTTAGACGAGGCAAAAACATCTGATTAATGACGCCTCGAGTCAACTGATGAACACGCTGCGTATTCAAACGTGGACCAAGGAGTCTGAGTGACTGGATGTGAATGGTATTTTTTTTTTAAAGGAAGAAAGAAAGAAGAGAGAAAATTCTTTTTTTGTTTTTTTTCTGACTATTGTAAACCATGTAAGTAGGATCCATGTATTTTGTTATGCTAATAATATAATAATAATTATAATATTCCACAACTATAACACAACGCCGTCTAGTCCCAAGCTAAGTAGAGCTTGTGTTATGAGTACTAGACAACTGATAAGCATAACTATGTAAGCATGTTGATATAACATTTTTTTTATTGTTGATAGGTTTGCGTTTGACCGCTATCTCACCTGATGGAAAGCGACGATGCGGTCGACGCTTACCTAGAAATAACCTATTCACTCTTGACTTAAAGATTTCCGGGTTGTAGCTATCAAGAAACACAGACTCCAGCAGGGAATTCCACTCTTTAGCTGTACGCACAATACCTTAGTTAGGTACTCGTTTACTGTGGGGACAGTTGACTGTGAAATCGTTTGAAAGAGTAATTATAGGCCTACAACGCGCCATGGGTTGACTTCCAAAAGGGAACCCCTGGATCCCGGTATGCAAAACAAAGAGGGAAAATAAGCATGGTTTTAGTCTGTAAAAGTCTGACACGCCTTCTCGCTGCGCCCAACAACGTGATAAGCCATTGGATTATTTCTCATCTTTTATAAAACCCTGGGATGCAACAGACCACTGAAGGATAAAAGTGAGTTTTAATCATTAAAAGAGAAATATTTGTAAAAGATTTAACTTGTATTATTGGTACCAGGATTCTCACGCTATTTTAAAATGACAAAAGTAAATCAAAAAGCAGAAAAATCACGTCAAAAGGTCAAAATCGTAATAGGTAGCCTAGTTAACACCAGCCCCACAACTACAGCTAAAAGCAATCTAGTCTCCAGTTTACATAAGACCATGCCAAAGTAACCATAAAGCGTTTCCAAACCGCACAGCTCCGAAATAGGTACACCTTAGTAATGTAACAAAGTTGTAAGTGCCAGTCATCGCCAATAGCCGGCACTTTCGAAGTTCATTATAAACTCTTGCTTGTCCAAGTCATGCCACAGGTACATACATCGGTATTGGTTAAAATATAAACAATAGCAGTATTTATGTATGTTTGACAGAATGGTTTCTGTATTGTCTTTTGTTTCAACAGGATGCAACTCGACATACATTTTCACTGTTTCATACAGCCGCTTTAGATTACATGATTATGACGTTATTACAAATTTGTTTGATATTTTGGAAACACAGTGTCTTGTGGATATTACCTAGGCTTCTATTGAAATCAATTTATAAATTTGTGTAAAACTAATCCAGTAAAGACCTCTGAAAGTCTACTATTTTGCATGAACTTTGACACTTTATAATTAATAAAACAATTCAAAAAGTATAACAATAGAAGCTTTACAATTATCAAGGTTCTAAATGACGACAATTTTTTTCAAAAACATTTGAGGGATTTAAAAAAAAATCACGTATTTCCTGGAACAAGAATTGTAAAATATTCGAGTAAATCACGGAATTACCGAATGCTAACAGAGTTTTCAGGCGCTATCTCTCTTTTTTTGCGTTGCCTTTTAACAACCGCTGGATACCGCCTCGTGGCAATGACAATCTTTCTCGAGTTGTATTAAAATTTATTTCATTTTTTTTTTGTTATGCCAGTATTATCTCTTGGTTTCTTTGGCAGGAAATTCCACTTCTTAGGTATACGTATAAATTATATCACACTCGTTTTTATACTCATAAGACAGATTCAAATTATTCCAAAATAAAACCTAGATTTTCTGAGCTACATTTTTCAAGAAGAAGTTCGAGGTAGGGTAGATTAAAATAATCGATTTACTAACTTTGCTCAACTTTCTGTCTTTGATCATTCCCGGTGCATCTTGATAAAGTTATCTGAGTCAAAGTGGGCATGAACTTAGTGCTACAGACAATTTGCTCGCTGGTATTCAGAGAGAGGTTTATCAGGCTGATTCTCAGGAAAGTGTGTTTTGGCATACGTGTGCGCAGTGTAGTTCTACCTTTAGTGGAGTTTGTTGAGGTTATTTGACTCTGAATTAAAAGCTTAAAAGGTCATATCGAGCTTTTTCAGGAGTAAAATCTTAAGCGACAGTTTGCGTTTATTGCAGAAAGGGACTTTTCCTTTTGCAATATGAAATACCTATACACGAGAAAAACATTTGCTGTCTAACCAGTACCCCTAGCCAAGTTGCTAATCTGCAATAGTTAACGCTTGTAGAAAGCTTCAAATGTACGGGAATGACGTCGTCTTAACGCTCAGTCACGTGGTCAGAACAAAAGAATTGGCGGCAAAGTCAACTCGAAGCGTTCGGCACAAGCGAAACAGTTGTAACTTGGCTAGGGGGCAGTTTATATCCAGTTTGACAAGTAAACAGCTGGTCGACTCTTCGTGTGACCAGCTGGACTTTTTCTCGATTAACGAATCAGTATTGCCATCTAATGTAGCAATGCTGCCAGCGTTCTGTACATTTTACCTTGACATCGAGATGGCAAAAGTTTTTATTAATAACGAACTAAACGAATATCTACTCTTTTCTACTGATGAAATAATATTAAAAATCGGTTCAGTAATTTCAGTGATTACTTCTTACAAACAAACTTACAGACTTGACCTCTTTATAAAAACTAGTGTAGATAACTCCCAGTAGCCAAGACAATAAGCAAACCAAGTTACACGCTCGACTAAAAAAACCGACCGACGCACAGAACGCAATATTTTTCTTTACATCCACGTACCATCCCATGGGGGACGAGTTGGCAAATCTCACTGAATTCAACTCGCAAAATAAATTAGACAAGCGATTTGTATTTCTGGCGGATTAAATTGTCTTCATTTATTAGGTGGCCCCAGAGGCAGTGGGTGTCGTTAATTTGTTATATTTTAATGTATTCTGTTTTAAGATTTCTTTCTACTTTAATGTTGAAATGTGGTGGTAATTTATCATTGGTTCAAGGTTGAAAACAAAGCTTTGGCTGTGAACGACTTTGTAAATAGCATGTAGTTTTTAATTTATGACAAGATTCAGGCTTTCCCTCTAAGGGTTGGTGGAGGTCACATGTCTCTAGTTTAATACCCGATTGCGCTAGAACAAGGGTTACGTTTATAAAGTATATGTTTTTTAACATTTCCTGACGCTTAATAGGCTTGTTGCAATTGAGCTAGAGAGGTGTCGTTAGATTCGTCCTAGTTGTGAAAATGATACTGAGTATGTTAGTTCTTCAAAATTCTAAAAATGAAAATTATAGGTTTTAACGCCAAATTATTTGTGTTTTCGAGATATCAAAGGGTAAAATATATGAAATCAAAATAAAGGGCAGAAGCAGAAGAATTCAAAATTTTTCAATAAATTGTCTCGTGTTGTGGCGGCTGGAGTGTGAGGATACCTATGATTTCACTGCAACCATCTGTTTTTGCATTACTGCTTCACAAAAGGAGATGACTGATTCACATTCCCGCTCACCACACAATTACCTGAATCAAGAGATCGCCTCCAGAGATCGCATCTTTGTGAACACGGGCGGTGCTCTATCCAAGCAAGATACACCTCCATCGTATGCTGCATCGTCCATGGAGGGTTCCGTAGCAGCAAGTAACATAATATAAAAGTTCTTGTAGTTTGTTGTAACTTTGATCGATGTTTTAATAATAGTGTATTTTTTTAGATTTATGACGTATTAAAAAAAAAAACTACTACTACTACTACTTACTAGATCTCGTTCAAACCAATTTTCGTTGGTAGTTTGAATGGTAATGTACATCATATATTTTTTTTAGTTTTATTATTCTCTTATTTTAGAAGTTAGAGGGGGGGGGACACATTTTACCACTTTGGAAGTGTCTCTCGCGTAAACTATTCAATTTAGAAAAAAATTATAGTAGAAACCTCAATATCATTTTTGAAGACCTATCCATAGATATGGGTTTGACGAAAAAAAAATTTTTGAGTTTCAGTTCTAAATATGGGGACCCTCAAAATTTATTGCTTTTTATCTATTTTTGTGGAAAAATCTTAATGCGGTTCACAGAATACATCTACTTACTAAGTTTCAACAGTATAGCTCTTATAGTTTCGGAAAACAGTGGCTGTGACATACGGACGGACAGACAGACAGACAGACATGACGAATCTATAAGGGTTCCGTTTTTTGCCATTTGGCTACGGAACCCTAAAAAGGCTTTATAAATATTAGAGTAGGATTTATTTCTACCAAATTACTCTTTTATAAGCATAATCAGCCTTTTAATGTTCCCACAGCTAAGACTCAGGCCTCTTCTCTAGGACAGGGAATGGGCCGTAATTCACCATGCGGGCCTAGTGCGGGTTTTTTTTCTAAATTCTCTCTCAGACAATCTTTTCATTTTTGAAACTCAAATTAATATTTGTCTTATACATAATTAGAATTTGCAAGCGGCTTTGCCCACTGGAAAATATAAACTTATCCCAAGAAACACATACTCCCAGGATCAAAAATAGATAAATCTATGTGCTATTTCAAGACGTCCACACACTGTCCACTCGTGTGCTGTATTGTACCCAAATCCAATCAGTAGTTTGAGTGTAAAGAAGTTACAATCACACATACATAAATACACAGAAATAGTGTCGCCCAAAGCGAAGGGGAGTGTTACAAAACAGAATACTATTAAACTACCGAAGCAATTATCAGACACGTTCGAAATGCAATTTTCATTTTAACATAACTAATTTTAGTGTTCGTATAAAATAATAATATTTTGAACCACTTTGTAACTTCAGCTTTTGATATTTAATCGGAACATCATTATGATTTCGTAATTACGCGATTTATTTTCGTATTTACACTTCCGGTCAATTTAATAACGAAATCCTATTTTGGGAAGATATGATTCATAGAAAGTTAAATGGTCTTGTTAAAAAACTGTTCTGTATCGCTTTCAGAGGACTAATTAAAACTGTAAATATTTTGTTTCTTTTCTTTGTGATTCCAATTATTTTTGGCTTTACAAAAAATACGTCCTGGTTTCTACCAATTATCATCATCATCATTTCAGCTGAAAAACGTCCACTGTTGAACATAAACGAAAGGTTTTATGCGTCTCGCATCCATCAGACTCCCGCCTCCTTCACCAGGGCATCAATCCGCTTTGTAGGAGGGTTTTCAACGGGTCGTTACAGGAGACCAGATGGCCAGCTACAAATTGTTCGTCGTCCGCAAGTCCGCAGCTACGCTAGCCAACTGTAACTTCTGACAGAATGCGGGAGTGATCGAAAGATTTACCTCCTAGAATACCAGAAAAAGTTGGACACTCCCCCTCGCCCGAAGAAGAAGAAGAAGAAGTTATATAATAATTCCCACTCCAAATAAAAAAAGGTAGAGCGTGACCGTGGATAATAATATATATTTTTTTTTTTATTGTTGATAGCTTCGTGCTTGACCGCTATCACACCTGATAGAGAGCGACGATGCGGTCAACGATGGAACGCGCTTACCTAGAAGAAACCTATTCACTCTCGACTTAAAGATTCCCGGGTTGTATCTATCAGGAAACACAGACTCCGGCAAGGAATTCCACTCCCTAGCTGCACGCACAATGAATGTGTTCCCAATATTCCATAACCATCACACAACGTGGATTATTAAGTCTCAAACTAAGCAGAGTTTGTGCTATGAGTACTGGAAAACAGTAACTGACAATATACTTATATAGGTATTTCTAAATACATACATTTTATAAATTACCGAGCTCATCACACAAACATTTTGTCTTAAGTGGGTATCGAGTCCACGACCTCCAACATAGCAATCAGGACCAGACCAACCGGCCAGTCTGCATGTACTCGTTGAAATATCTGGCCTTAATGCAAGCGAAGCCGCTAGCTAAACTAAGTTCTTTTTTATTGATAAATTTATATATTGATAAGTTGTGATGCAACCGTTGATGGATTATTATGATTATTTTTATTGTGATTTTGCACAAAATAGATAGGTACAGAAAACAATTTCATGTATGTACTTCACTTTTTATACCTACGCTCGGTGGACGCACACTATTGAGCGTTTGAGCCGGAACTGTTCGACGATTGATCCGAGACGCGACCGAGACATCGTGTCCGTGAGCGGTGTCTATGTGTGCGTTGCTCGAGCGCGCTTTGTATGTAGATTGATTTCTGTACCTATCTATTTTGTGGCTTTTGTGCATAAGACTGGTCTACACTGTTCTCACACGATATAATATTTATTAACCTTTCAGAAACCGTCAATTTGAGACACCATAGTAAGACAATAGATGCGCGAACGCTTGGGGTTTAATGAATTAATATTGTAACATCAATCACTTTTTTTAAAGAGTAACTATGCAATTCCTTGCCGGTTCTTCTTCATAGGAAACGACTAATTTGGAACCATACACTAGCTTCTGAAGTTTTGTAAGTGCCCATGTAGACCTATGTGAAATATAATATATTAAATTCTTTTTATTTTCATTTTGGTGAGGTGCACTAGTTTATCAAGAGCCTATTCACTCTAGCCTTGAAGACGCCTAAAGTCAAACTGCGACTTTATTCATTTTACCAACGTGTAGTCACGAACGTTATTCATACTGATACATAATGATACACGCCAAGACGATATTATGACCTTTAAAACTGACATTTTACGATGATATGAAGCACACTTTGCATACAGCCTAACGTTTGCATGATAATAACGCACGACACAAGTACGTTGGATAGATTCCAAATTGCCGAAAAAGATATATAATATGTCTACATAAAAATTGACCTCTGAATAAAACTGTAATATTCTGACTTATTGCAGTGTTTACTAAGATTCATTTCCCAACACATTTTTTTATGGTCTGGGTCGAGCCTCACTTCAAAAAAAAATGCTTCCTCTCTAGGAGAAGGAATAGGTCCAGTACGAGTTGATGGATGTCGCATGTCTTCAAATTTTTGATTCGAGGACATGCCACTGCCGTTTCATCACGTTTTCTTTCATCGTTTTGAGGTGGTGAAGTAAATTAATCAAAGTAATGCGCTTTGCTGGAATTGAACAACAGTTACCATGCGTCCACCATTGCGTTCATCTATACTTACCTACATTAAAACTGTTTTTAGGATGCTATAGTAACCTAAAAATGAGCAAATTTAACTGATTTTTTTTGCCAATACTCTTTAAATTCAATACCTAATATTAGCGCATAATTTAAAATAATAGATATAGTTATATTTGTGGCTTGTGCCAATCATACATCTATTTGTAGATTGATTCATGTTTTTTTCTAAAAAAAACCTTACCAGAAAACTTGTCACTATTTAATTTTACCTGTCTGAAATAATTCGACTGCAAAAAAAAAAAACATGCAGTGATACATACATACACTCTAAAATATAACCCACATTTGGCTACAGCAGGGGCCCAGCTGGGTCGAAGCCAAAAGGGAGGCTTGGCCCCGGTATGAAAGGCAAGAAGGAACGGGGTGGGGCCCGTTCCTTCTTGCCTTTTAGTCTTCTTGTTTTTTAGTCAGTAATAGTCTGACACTATCTCCTGCTCTGCCCAAAGGCGGGGAATGTCATTTGGATGATTTTTACTCAACGAAAAAAAAAACTCACATTTTGGCTTAATCAGGTAAAAAATAGGTATAACCAACTTCTGAAAAATAAATTACAAAATATAGTTTACCTGACGAATCTCGTACCGCCTAAATAACCAATGAGTGTAGTATATCTTTCGATATACTCAACCGATTGTGACGAAACAAAGCATAAGCAATATATCAAGTTACGAACAATTTTTATATAGGTACACTGCTAAATTTTAATCCTTTTAATCCCGTGGAGGGTCAATCCAGTACATGAAACACTATTGATTTGTAAAGATAAAATTAAAAAATAAAGTACCTTTTTTTTCAAAACTCCTATTAATTTACGCATGTATGAAATTAATTTTTTTAAGAAAACGTCAGCTGAGCGAGTTTATTGACCTGTAGGTCGGCGTTGCGTACAAACCACATCAACAAAAAATATCTACATCGATTTCATACATTTTACATGATACGCACCACTAAAAACAAAGCAGATTTATTATATGTATATATTATACGTATTTTTACCACAAACAAGTATTTCTTTGTAAAAAGCTTTTAGAAGAAAATATATCGTATCTTGATGCTTAGAGTAATGGTAAGCCTAAAGAAATCGTTAGGTTGTAAATAAATCAGGACCGTTATTAATGTTTCGGATCTGGGATGTCCCTTCAGATAAAACTGTATATTTTAGCAATGGTACCAACATAAAATAAATATTTCCAAAAGTAATTCTGAAGTATTCTTGGTTTTTAATAAAATAACGCTTCTAATAGTTAAATATCATTATTACGAACTAGCTTCTGCACGCGGCTTCGCCCGGGTACATAATATATAACATGTCAATCAGGAATAAAGCAGCTTTCTAACGGTGAAAAAAAAAATTAGCAATCGGACCAGTACTTTCAGAGATTACCTCAAAAAATAAACAAACTTTATCTCTTTATAATATTTATTAAGAATTAATCTATACTAGTATTATAAAGTAAGTAGTAAGTGGCCTCCTACAAGGTGAACCGATGACCTGGTGAAGGTTGTGGGAGACCGATGGAATGCGAGATGCACAGGATCGTTCATTGTGGCGACACTTGGAGGAGGCCTGTGTCCAACAGTGGATGTATATCGGCTGAAATGATGATGAGTACTATATAAAGGTATTTGTAAGTTTGGACATAAGGGGTAATCTTTGAATCTACCTACTAAGCCGATTTTGAAAATTCTTTCATTAATATGTGGTTGAAGTAAATTACACAAAGTAACGCGCCTGGCTGGGTTTGAACTCGCAATCAACAACACGTAAGTCGGTACTGTTACCACTGGGTAATAAGTAGTTGCACTATCCTCAATGTGCTTGCTTTTTTCCTCTGAATAAATTTCGTATCATAAAGTACTAATTACAAGCGAGTGAAGTTGGCTGAAGCTAGTATGATATACTTTCATAAGCAAGAAACTAGTAGTTTAGCATGCCAATCATAGATAGCATAATCAGCCTTTCAATGTTCCCACTGCTGGGACTCAGGCCTCCTCTCTCCTCTCTAGAAGACGGAATCATAGATAGAACAAGTTTATTTGATGTTATTATTTATACAAATTATACTATAATATTTTAAAAAGTGTAAGTAGAGTAAACGTCAATTATGTAAAAAATGAACAATAATAATTTTTGCCAGCAAAGAATAACAGAATACTAAACGCTATTTTGATAGCGTTTTATATTCTGCTTTTCTTCTTCATCTTGACACACAGCAAATGTTTCAGGGTTGTCTTCTATGTGAGTAAAAAATGATACATTATTGAGTTAAAAAAAAATGATGATTATGATGAAATTTTGTGAGTCTGTTGTACTCATCTCACACGTGTAAGTATGTCTGTTACTTTTTCACGACCGAACCACTGATCGAATTTCGTTGAAACTTGACACATAAGTAGACCAAGTCCTGGATTAGTATAGCATAGCATTGTCGGCCTTATAATGCTTCCGCTGTTGGAACTCAGGCTTCCTCTCTAGGAGAGGGAATGTTCCGCAATCCACCACGCGGGCCCAGTGCGGGTTGGTGAATGTCACATGTCTTTGAATTTTGGTTCTAGGACATGCCGGTTTCCTCAAGATGATTTTCTTCACCGTTTTGAGAGCAGTAGTGATGAAATAAACTACACAAAGTAATGCACCTGGCTTGGTTTGAACATGCGACCTACAACTCGTAAGTTGGGGCCGTTACCACTAGGCCATCACTGTTCTTTGGATTAGCACATACTTTTAATCCCGGGAATATATTCATTTGGAATAATTTCTTACTATCACATCGGCAAAATCCTGCTACTATTGGTTTTGCCTGCGATAGTAGAAGATATTAAATGTTAATAAAAGAAAAAAAAATAAGCAACAGTAATAATTGGTTTGATTCTACGCTTCTGAACTTCCACCAACCCTATCCCAATAAGTACGTGATGTGAATTTAGTATTTTTTTCGTTCCATTCCGTAACAAAAACCTTCGCAATCCAAGAGAAGCGTAGGTACTGAATATACTTTTTGAATAAAACTGTTCTTTTTAAGTTTTCCTTTATGGTATTTTCTTTGAATAGAGTTTCCTCTTAATGTTGTAGTGATTATGATATTGTTCCTATTGTTATCTGTTTTTGGATCAAAGTATGTTTTTTGTGTTACCCTAAGGAACATATTTTTTTATAAAATAATATTTACTTACTTATAAAATAAAGTACATGAACTCTACTTTCTATGTTGTGTCTGTGTTTGTTGTTTTTATGTTTATTATAAGAAATGAATTATTTTATTAATTAATTATGACAATACTAGTTTCTTTTGCAAACTAAAATCCTTGCCTGACCGAGTATTTGGTGACGGCAATGCCGTCCACTGACGTTTATTTATTGTATTATATCTAGATAATGTTCCCACTGCCAAGACTGAAGCCTTCTTTCTAGAAGAAGGACTAGGTTGTAATCCACCACACAAGTCCAGCGCAGGTTAGTAAATGTCACATGTCTTCAAATTTTTCGCTCTGGGCAATGTTATTTTCATCACAATGTTATCCTTCACTGTTTTAAAAGCAGTGATGATGAAATAAATTTACACACAGAAAAACGTCTGCCTGGATTTCGATTCCACGGCCTACAACTCGTAAGTCTGGGTCTTGATCTCCGGACCACGTGTGCTTCGCTGTTTACGTATAGATGTTTGTTTCAAATATTATTTAGTCAACCATGACTTGTAGATAAAAAAACACACAAACATGCCATGGCCTAAATTACATAAGATATTGTGTAAGTACCACTACCTACTGTGCATGAAGTTTAAATAAATAAATAAATTGTTTTCAACATGCATGCAGGCGAAGTTGGTAACAAAACAGTAATTTATCATTGTAACACAACATCTCGCTGTTTTTTCCGGAAAGGTATCTTTTTTGTCAAGTCATCATTAGTTAGTAAAAGTATGGAGTTTGGCAAAAGTCAGTCCCTTCTGAATTTTGCCGACCTCCAGAATTTTACTATTTACCTATGTAAATATTACCTACTTATGTTCCTGCGTTTACTCTTTGCGTTTTAGGGCCTCGTTAACTCTTTAAAATGTTCGTGTAGCTAATTCCTAAAAAGTATGTAAGGCCTTTATTAGTCGGACGGCGAGCAATGGGTACCTGTCTACTGACTGTCTGGTAACTGTCCGGACCGAACCCAAGACGTCAACGGCGCTTATTGTCTCACGCGCACCTCAAGGAGTTGTCAGTAAACCGTAGGGGCCTAATAGGGTCGAAGCCTACTGGGGCCAAGGGTCTGCTTTGGAGAGAAAGATTCGGCCCCGGTACGAAAGGCAACGAAGGAACAGGAGTGGGTTTTTAGTCAGTAAAAGTCTGACACTATCTCCTGCTCCGCCCAAGGGCGCGGAAATGTCATTAGATGATTATATAATATTTCTGTTAAAAAATTCTGACTCTGCTGATCTATATACCCCGATCAAACACCGTCATTAAAAATTTAAAAAAAAAATTATATATACAGCCAGTCCCATCAAATGTTTTTCCCATTACAATCATAAAGTAATCACTAACCGAATTTCTTCATCCCCAAGCGTGCGAATCGTATCGGGAGAGGAAATAATCAACGAAAAACCCATTCGTCATTGGGAATAAAGATTTAATACAATGCCGCGAGCGTGAGTTGCGTGATCAACCTGTATCGTAGGCGCGCGTCTATGTATACGTAACCTTACAATATAATAACCCCATTTGATTGATGAATACGAGTAAGCACGAAGTTTTACGAGAAACGACGAAGCTTAGTGCTGTAACTCGTTGTATTGTACGTGAAAATTATGTGCGGCGGGTTGTACGAATGACTTTGAAATGGTATTATTTATAGTAGGGAGAACATATTGTGATGTTTGTGTGAGAAGGCTGTTATGATAACTGATGGTTCGCCGTTGACAGCCAGTGTACTAAAGTAAGGTTGAGCTATGAATGTCGTGATTGTTCGTGTTGACAATGGGAGTAAGTAAATAAAAATTTTAGTGTTGTATGTGTCAGTAATTTTGGCCCGCATTGTAATAACTTAAAAATCGTTCAGAGATTTTTAAGTTCATTGAGAGGTTTTTTTTATTGGATTTTTTTTTAGTGAAGTTCAATGACTGTTTTATATTTTTGCAAACTGTTTTTTATTGGATATTATGGTGTAAAATTGATGTAGTTTTTTTTTTATCGCAAGTGTCTACACAACTGGGCAATATGTGGAATTATTAAAACAGGCTCGTTCCACCAAAGGGTCGCGACCAATAATTTGGTAAATACTGACCTAGTACGTACTTAACTACAGGGCAATGGCAAAGGCGTGTTGTTTTATTCCAATTAGTATGATTTACTACATTCCTTTAGTTAAGCTAAGGTACATTTTATAATAAAAAATATTTACACTTCATTAAAAACTAGCTTTTGCCTGCGGCTTCGCCCACGTATATAAAATATAGCTTATGTCACTCAGGAATAAATCAGCTTTCTATCGGAGAAAATATTTTAGCAATCGGGCTAGTACTTCCAGAGATTACCTCCTACAAACAAAAAAACAATCTGTCAACAAATCTTTACCTCTTTATTATATTAGCGTAGACATTCGTAGAGGAGCTTGTGGCAATGAATTAACAGCCACGCGAGAAAATCTCCGAGGTAAAGCAATGCTTGCCGAGGTCGCTTAGGGGATGGGTGACCGTCTGGGTCGCGCCATAACACTAATATTATATAATATTTCACCATGAGAAGGAATTAGACCCATACCATAGCAGCACCAACTTACGTATTAGCTACGGACGTGTCCAAAACACGTGGTGTACGTGGCTACACAACATTTGGTGACCGGTCAAAGGATTATTTATTTATTTATTTATTTATTTAACCAGAACGACAGAATGCCAATTACACTGATTACAAAGGATAGTTTTGACCGAAGGGTGTCGTGTATCGACGATTTCGAGGAAGGATACCGACCTCGCTGCAAAACACGACGCCGTCATTTGGTTTGCAAATCTATATATATATAAATCAATACCACTTTTCATTGTAATTTTATAACTCAAGAACGGGCTCACCTATCCAAACCAAATGTTTAGGCTTTGTTCGGACTATTTAGTAGATGGTTTATGTGATGTTTGGTAGGAAAGAGTAGGGTATAGTAAGGTAGAGTAGGGTAGAGTAGGGTAGAGTAGTGTAGAGTAGTGTAGAGTAGTGTAGAGTAGGGTAGAGTAGGGTGGAGTAGGGAAGAGCAGGAGCGAAGCCGCGCGGGCAAAAGCTAGTAGGTAGTTTATAATGTTTTCCTTTTTTATATGTATTAGTTTATTATTTTTTTTACTAAAGGAATATTTTTACTTTATTTATTATGACATACCGCGATTTTTCCGTGCTTGGGAAAGCACATTATGCTATTGGTCCCAACTTTCATTTTTAGCTCTTTGACAGTCGTTACGTTTAGTCAGAAAATCTTGCCATGGGGTATCGTGTTACCCAATTTCTGGTTTATGGAGATCAGAGGCTGCCATCCCATGTAACAAAATACTGTCATTCAGGTATATCAGCAAGCTTATTCGAACACGGAACAGTGCGAGTACATAGGAGAATGAGATTAAGTACCTATTTATCTATTAGTCTGGGCCTCAAGTCTGCTATTACAATAGTGTCAGAATGGTCTATTATTGATTTCATAATTGTTGATTTTGACAAATTTTGGTAATCTACTAATTATAATGGCTGACGCCTTTATAATTAGTAGATTACTGATGATGACTTTCCGATGGTCAACCACTGACACTCCATTGAAAGAAATGGCATAGAATGGTAATCTCGTACATAATGACAAATGAATATCTGACGAATGCGGTAATCTGCAAAAATTTTGACAGTTCCTTTGATCAGTGACCTACCATTACGACGTCACTGCGTCATTCTACCACAATATTCTATTACAAGACCATTGACCGATCAATGATCGATCATTATGAATTACTAGATTACAAACTTTTAGCAAAATGACAATGGGATCGTGTTGGAATAATGAATTTATAAAAATAGCAGACTTAGGCCCCTGGTTTCCGCACTTAGTCCTATGCAGACCATTATGCGTGAGTCATGGCAGCCATCCTTTGGTTAGCTTATTTCATCCAGACTACTTCTGCTTAAAACCAGATTGGTCCTCCCAGGTTTTTCAAGGTATATATGGGTATTTGTAAAGAAATTCAGGGATCCAAAGGTTCGCATACGTGTATCGGCGACAGCTGTGCGATCAAGCAGCACATGCGCAATTGTCTCTTCCCTTGCCATGTATGCTCTGCACAGGGGACTGTCTGTGATACCTATTGTGTGGAGGCGTAAGCTGCCTCTATCTGGTCGCGATAGGCTTTCAAGAAATTCAGTACCTACGTTATTATCCAAAATGTTGATTGAACTCAATTATTACATTAGTCTGCAACAAAAAAAAAACTTCAAAATAAGATAAAAAGGCTTTTTCCCTCGCATTTTTCATCGCGCAAAGGTCATTGGCACTAATCAAATATACATTTGGATTTCCTTTTGTGTATTCCGTCAGCAAAAAATATAACAAATTAAAGCTTGATTCCGGCGTAGATTGAACACAGCGGAACCAGTTCGCTTATAGCCTGTTTAATGTAGATTGTATAAAATGTATACCTACTTATATTTTCGCGTTATGTATAAAAAAATTTCTTTAACTGCCCTGAGCCCTGACCGCCAGTATTTTCTCAATACAAATGTTACGATGAATAAATACTTAATCTAATACAATAAAGCAAAAATTTGTAAGATACTGGTGCCTGAAATATGCATAGAATACCTGTGTCACGGCTCAGCAGGCCCTCAAACTTACAGGTAGACCAATCAGATTGGCTAATAGCTTGTAAATGATGAGTTTTACATAATAAGAGCAGAATGTTAAAAAAATAAAATAAGTAAGTCATTATTACTCTTTCAGGACATATGAATGGTTATAATTTATGTGTGTTAGAGATTATGTTTATTGTATGAGTATATGTTTGTGAGAATCATACCTGTCAAAGTTTTTGAGGAATATAGATATGTTATTATGTAACAAACCAGTTTTATTCAGTTACCCAAATTAATTCCGCCAAGTCCGTTCCATCATGGGACCACAAGACGTACGGCGTTGCGCCACCGGAACATGGTGGACATCCCACCCATACGTACCTACAAAGCGTTCATTCATTATACGTAAAGCTAAGGAGTGGAATTCCCTGCCGGAGTCTGTGTTTCCTGATAACTATAACCTAGGGGTCTTTAAGTCAAGAGTGAATAAATTGCTTCTAGGCAAGTGTGTTCCATCGTCGGCCACATCATCGCTTACCACCAGGTGAGATAGCGGTCAAACGCGAGCCTATCCATTATATAAAAAAAAATCGAACTCTAGTAAACAAATTAACAAACCATCACATTTCGTCATACCTTCACTTTCCACCCATCCTCCCATAAAACCGCAAAACAATGAAAAAATTAAGTCTCCTTACGCCTCCCAAATATTTCACATCAGTCGCCTTATCAGCTTATTTTCAGACGCGGCGAAATCACGTAGACTTTGTCCCTCATAACACTGACAACCTGACATTGTATTAAGGAGAAAAAGTATTAGGTTGGTACTCTCCTATTATTTATTCCGGCCGTGTGAGTGATGGGGCTGGAATACTAATCTTCTGGTCTTTGGAGCCACTGTGATGTAAATGTGCGGAAGTACTTTTGTGAGGGGAAGATCGCTGCTTTGAATTGTATGAGGAATTTGCTGTGTGTTTTGGTGTGTTGTTGTATGGTTGTTATATTCATTCACTGTATTTATGATACTTATTCATTTATTTCAAGTAAGATTCGTTTTTACATTATAAACATACTATTCAAATTAAAACAAAATTATGTCAGGTAAATTAAATTACATCATAATTAAATTAAATTATGTATACAAAATTTAAACTATTAAGTTAATGGCATTAGATAATAATAACCTATATCTAACGTTTCGTTCAACTCAGAGATTAAACTCAAGATCTTACGGTCAACAGTAGCACTAGAACAAACTAGATATCCAACGAACGAAATAGCAATATACAAATTATGTAATATCCTGAGAAAGTCTTACTTTTACATCTATCAATAGTATCAGAAAAATCGAGGCCAATATCGACTCTATGTCAAAAGTCATATAACAATTTAAATATCCAATTAGGAAACTACCTGAATGAAAACAGGTCCAGAAATAACTTTCCAATTATAATGTTTTAAGGAATATTTCCGCCAAATCTTCAGAATATTAGTTATACCATTCCGTAGGCTTAAAATGTCGCAATGAGGATATTAAAAGTCAAGATTCCAACCTCTTTTGAATTGGTTAGAACCCACCGTTTAACCAGCCAGCAATTAACTTTGCACGAAATAAAAACGTTAATTTAAAAGTACAGTCGATGAAAATGTCGTTAACGTGGCTGTTGTTATTTTTAAATAGGAAATTTGTTGTGACCTTATTCGTATTTAATTATAAAGGTCTTAGTTCTAAATTCGGGCAAGTGCGAGTCGAACTCGCGCACTAAGGGCTTCGAAAATCATCAAATGACATCACCCACCCTTAGGCAGGGTAGGAAGGCGAGTCAGACTTTTACGGACTAAAACCCACTCCTGTTCAATCTTTTGTTTCCAGGGTCCCGGGGTTTTCTTTCGCATCACCCATAGCCTCAACAGGACATAATATAAATAGTTAAACTCCCGAAATGAGTCTCGAAGACTATTCCATATTGCAAAAATAGTTTTTTGTTTTTAACGTAACTACAAGTTTTCAGATTTTTTTCTATATTTGTGTTACGAGACTTTGCTTTATGTCAAATTTCAGGAATCTGAGTCAATATGAAGAAGGTATTTATAGGTTTTCATTTCCTAGCGAGTGTCATAATATGCGCCTAAACGGAGCATAAACGGCCTTATCTTTTGATTGCGTTGTTTGAGACTTTTTTTCACTGCGATTTGGGGAAGCAGACTTGAGTATTTGATATTAATTCCAATTTCATTCGTCCATGTGTTCCTGAAAAAAGAGTTTAGACAGACAGACAACAAAGTGATCTTATAAAAGTTCCGTTTCAGTTATGTTAGGTACAGAACCCTAAAAATAAACGTGATTTTTATTGATAAGAGTTTATTTTAACAATGGCATAAATTTATTATAGCACTTTTTCGGTCATTCAACTTTTACGCTGATACACTTTGGTTAACTTAAGTAAAAGTTGGTGGCGGATAGCAGTGCTACCACGAGCTCTTAGTGCGATCCATAAGCGCGGCCTAAACTGAACTGTTCAAAGGTTGGAGCTATATAGCGTGTATAACTCCATCTCTCTTTCTTGTTCCCACAACTGATATTTTAACACGTCATGGTTAGGTTGCTTTTCCACCAGAGATGTACTATGCTACGTTGCTATGGGTTTGATATCCACCGATCATATTCATTGGTGCACACAGCTTAGCACTGGTAGAAACGGATTCAACTAAGATATGTTTTTTATATAGAAGAATGCGTGCTATGGATGCGTGCTATGGATGTGTGAAATGCATGCGTGCTATAGATGCGTGCTATAAGTGCGTGCTATGGATGATCGCGAGTGGTGTAGCTATGTGCCGTTTTTCTACTATCATACATCGCATAGCTCGAGCTGCACGTTTTCTTCGCGCAGCTACTTTGCGGCGACGCTTCTTCATAGCACGTCATACTTCTGTCGTTTGCATTTCCCGATAGTTACAACTTAGGGGTCAGTAAGTCAAGAGTTAATAGGTTACTTCTAGGAAAATGTATTTCATCGTCGACTATACCATCGCTTACAGTCACCCGACTGTAAACGATGGTATGGTTAACGACGGAATCACCCGAAATATTGGACAAACGCGAGCCTATAAGTAACAAAAAAAAAGTAATAATTGTCTTAGTATTCATTAAGCAAGTTCCTGCCCTTGTCCCATCTTATTTGGGGTCGGCGCAATACGTTTTTTTCTTCCATTCTACCCTGTCACTCGTCATGCTATCACTATTCATTTAGCAAGTATATTATAAAAAATAATTTTGATTTTGAAAAAATGGATCGTAGAAACAAATAGTTTCATCTGCAAATCGATTATTGTAACCTATATTTTTGCTAAGTTTAATAGGCTACTAATATTATAAATGTGAAAGTTTGTGAAGATGGATGGAGGTACTCGTATGTATGGATGTGTCGCGGAAAAACTACTAGACAGATGAACCTAATCATAAACATTGCAATAATATAGCACATAAGCAATGACTTTGCAGTTTCATTAGGTGAGCAAATTCAGCCAATAGGATAATTTTTATTATAGGGTGAAGCCGCTGGAAGAAGCTAGTCTAACATAGTTTCAAAATATCAAGATTTAACAGTCGCACTATAATGACGTCACAATGTTGCTTACATAACAAAAACGATATTTATCTACAGCAGCGCCCTCAAATCCCACGATGGTTTACTTTCCGCACAGACTCTAATAGCTGCAAATATAGCTTGCGGCCAAAAAGGATCTTTCAATTTCTACACTTGTCGACTTTATTGTCAGGAAATTAATGATAAATAGCAGACAAATATTCTCCTCGAACTCCGCCATTTTCAAAAGTCCCTTTTTAAAAAAGTAAAAAGAAAAACATGAAACCAAATCAGAATTATATTTAAAACACGTTGTAAACAAACTAAACAAGTAAACAAAACAAAAAACACTTTTCTGTCACTCCACATTATACCCACAAAGAAAAACAAACAAACAATCCATCTAGCTTACAAAAATTCACCAGAAAACATCCTCACCTCATTTCACGAGCTTCCACCCACACACACACCGAATAGTGTGTTGTTTGAAGATTAACCCGACATCGGCAAAGTCGGATCATCAATCAAGCCTTACCCTCAACAAAGAGAAGCGGGCAGCCTGTGATTAGCGCTTCTAAATTATCTACCATCACCGTGTGTGGAGTACTGATGGAGAAAATGCTTTTGAACTAATTGTTCAAAGAAACTTGCTGTTTTTGTTTGCGATTAAATTCGTTGAGTGTCAAACTTGATGCCTCTCAATAAAATTAATGGGGTGTAGGTACATAGTTTGAACTGTACCTGCAATATTTGTAAATAGTTTGAACTGTAACTGCAGTATTTGTAAAAAAAGAAATCGTTTAGCCTATACTTTTCCATGGCTGGGCAAAGGCCGGTCTTTAAGTCAAGGGTGAATAAGTTAATCCTAGGCAAGAGTGCTCCACCGTAGACCACATCATCACATACTATCCTGCAGGCCTAGTCAAGTTGCGACCGTTTCGTTTCGATTCTTTTTCGTCGATCGCCTCGAGTCGGTAACGCCTCCGATTCCTTTGTTCTGACCACGTGACTGAGCGTTGAGATATCGTCACTCCCATACATTTGAAGTTTTCTGCTAGCGTTAACGATTGTAGAGTATCAACTTGGGTAAACTATCAGGTGTGATTGTGGTCAAGCACAAGCCTATCAATAATAATAAAAAAATCTTCAGATATTATTTTCTCGAACCACCTCGAATCAGCCCATGCTGTAAGCGTTTAGGTCATCATAGCCACCTCTTCCCAGGTCACCCTCGCTGGCGTCATCCGTCCTCAGGTACCAACTCCGTAGAGACTCGTACCCAGCGGTCAATATACCTGCGGTTCTGCCCAATCCCATTTTAGTCTAGGAGGTTATTTTCCCAGTCTATCATCATCATCACTATTTTAGCTGAAAGACATCCACTGTTGGACATAGGCCTTCCCCAAAAGGGGGGTTTGCAATAATCACCACGCTTAGCAAAGCGGCTTAACGCTTCCCAGTCTATATTTGTACATTGTACACGAAAAAAAAAATGATAACTGTACTTAAAATAGGTGCCTTAAAAAAACAAAAAAATATATATATTCCCGTTTAAATAATTGACGGAAATAGAACAATAAATTTAAATTCAATGTGAAAAAAAGTGCTAAATATATTCAGTGATTAGTCATGCAGATTTCATCACCACTGCTCTCAAAACGGTGGACAAAAACATCGTGAGGAAACCGTCATGTCCTAGAACCAAAAATTTTAAGACATGTGACATCCACCAACCCGCACTGGGCCCGCGTAGTGGATTACGGACGATTCCCTCTCCTAGAGAGGAGGCCTGAGTCCCAACAGTGGGAACATTATAAGGCCGACTATGCTATGCTACTTAGTTTCTTTGAGCCCGGTTTACTTTATAATGTACAGCCTGCAAAATACTCGAGCTTTATGAAACCTACACAGTCTGTTCGTACAAGGAAATTGCTTTATCAGTACCGGAAGAACCTTGAAAATAAATTAAAAATCGTCCAACATAATAAAAAGAAAACAGAAAGTAATCAAAGCAAAATAAATCATCTCCTCACACTCATTTTCCTATTTTACCATTTAACAACGATATCTTTACAGCGACTGGGCTCGATTGTACCGCCCCACTTTAGCGAACCGCCTGAGCATATTAAATTATCGTAATGATGAATTTACAAAAGGGGAATACCTCACTGGTTTTGCGAGAATTGAACCAGCAACGGCTATATTTTATAACATTATTAAACTGACATTCGTAGATCTTATCTCCTGGTATGTAAGTTGTAAATTATGACCGAAAGAGATATGCAAAAACGTAGCGGAATGGAATACTAACAAAAGATATTTTGTGGTTGGTTCTTTGTTGAGGTATGGAATGTGGAGTAATGGGGTCAGCAGCATTGAATTAGAATTGTTGCTTTTAAAATTTTGAGAGTCAATTTAGAAGAACTTTTTCAAAGAAGCTGTTATCGGTAAAATCTCGAAAATTGCTGATTTTAAAGACATATTGAAGCCATATCTTTTTAGTTTGCGGCTGCTAAAATTGTATATTTTGATACAAGTGGAGAAATCTTATCATTGTGACCGAGTTGGAATTAGCCCGAGCCGAGTGCTGCAGTGACAAATTGCCACGTGTATCAAACGACGTTTTTCAACATACGAAGAAATAAATAAACAGGGGTTGACCAGTCGCTTAGAGCCCAGCCAAATACGATAACTACAATAAATTGTGGCGAGAAAAGCTCGGGCACTTTTCCACACTAGTGTGGAAAACAGTAAATTGTGTACCTAAAACTGGTAGAGATAAGAGCGGGTAAGTAAGTGTATTGAAAAATAGAATAACAAAGAGTCTGCTTGTTTCAGAAATACTATCAAAAACCAAAACTTGATACGAGTACAAAATTATCAACTTTACCACTAACTTTGACCTTTACAAAAACAGTTACTGCGAGTAAAATTAGTACAATAAAATTAAGGTATAGAATATAAAATATAAATCTTGATTTACCATAGGTTGTTGCGCTTTTGTAGTGCATCAGGAATGGTTGCAGACACTCAACTCGATAAATTTCATATAGTTTTGGTATCTCAAATCTCTACACAAGGAGACAATAAGTGGAATCATTGATATTTTATAGGCACGAACTCGATAAAATGGAGTTGAGTATTTTATACAGTATTGGCTACCTTAGCGAAACTTGCCAAGAAAGCTGACTCGTTACATTTGTTGGCAAATACTGCAAAAGTATTATAATGTCTGCTTTCTAATGGAAATCAAACTTTTTATACTTGACCTGGTTCAATTCATAAACTATAAAACGCGAAAAAAAGAAAAAAAGTATTGATAAAAGTGACATGTGGTCAATTTTTTAATATTTATAAGCCATTATATAAAGACATAAAGTGCTTCATCAGCAATGTATTTGTATTTGTGTTTCTTGTATTCGCGTTTTTTCACATTTATTGCACCTACCACTATTTTTTTCTTCATCACCCAAAGGTTAACTGGCAGAATATGCCGAATGCATTAAATCCACCTCTATACTTTTGTGTGCATTAAGTTGTCGCTGTTGTTAGCCTATTACATCCCACTGCTGAGCGAAGGCCTCGCTTTATCTTTTCCACACACGTCTGTTCCTCAGCCATTGCTGGCCAATCCCTCCTCCATCCATTGCGCCTCTATTGCTTGTAGTTGGCAAGCTCATCTCTTTACCTTTGCCTTGGTCTGCCGCGATGTATATTTGCCTTTAATGAGACTCAATAAATGGTTCTCCTAACCCATAAAATATTTATTTATTTATTTATTAAATCTTTATGCACATGAAACTGTACAAACAACTGTTATAACATTTTTATAAATAAACGCAACTGAAGGAACACAGATTGACTTTAGTCAGTAAAAATCTGTCACGCCCTATGACTCCACCTTAGATAAAGAGAAGTCTGAAGAAGTCTCACCTCTAAAAAAAGCATACCTACCTATAACATTATTCTCATGACTGTACAACACCAAAAATTACGCTCCAAAAGGCGAATAATCACGGTACCTAGCTAAATATCTACCTGATACCTGATTTCGTGCGCAAATCAGATTGAACACAAGCCCAGTGACGCGTGAAGTTTAACATTTATACTGAAACAATCAGGCGTGCAAAGTGAACAGCCTTTCCACTGAATAGCAATGCTAATCTTTTGTACTACGAACTAATTTTCTGGTCACGCAATCCATCGATCAGGTATTTAAATCCATTTCTTTGCAGACGTTTTACACAGTGAGGTACCGTTGGATCGTTACATTTGATCGGACTGGAATAAAAATAATTGTTTCCTGGTAAACAATTGTAAGTTAATTTTAAGTCTGAACGAATTATAGGGGTTTATGTAAGTTTGGAGTTAGATTATACTTCTGCTCATTTAAATAGATCTCATTCCGCTAATTTTTCAGGTAGGCAGATCGATCGGTGGGCATGTCAAATACAAAATTGGGGCCCTAGAACTGCGACACAGGGCCGCGAGCCCCGGTATGAAGGCTTGAAGGAACGGGATGGGTTTTTTAGTCAGTAAGAGTCTGACACTATTTCCCACTCCGCCCAAGAGCGGGGGTTGTCATTGGATGATTATTTTTTCCCATCGAAAAAAAAAAAGGTCGAGTCATATCACGAAGGAGATCGAGGTGCAATTTAGATGTCTTCCTTAGGAATTGGTAAAAAGTAGCCAAAAAATTGAAAACTCGAAAAAAAATCAATTGTCTTTTACTTGAAATCAAACTGTACTTCAGCAAATATTATATTAGCTTAATCAACCTAAAAATGTTCATCAGTTGCCCCGAGGTCTGAGCATACTAATGGACTCAGGGTTTCCTCTGCAGGAAACGGAATAGGGCGTAATACACCATGCAGGCCTAGTGCGATTTGGTGGATGTCACAATAGCCATGTTATACAAATTTGTGGTTCAAGAACATTTTATGGTTTTCCCCTTCACCATTCTGAGAGTAGTTGTATTGTTACTAATTACATAAAGTAAAACATCTGTTTAGATTAGAACCTACGATAAACAACTCGAAACTCGCGGCCACAACTGCTCTACACTGAACCAATTAGTCAACAAAATGTCGTAAACCACTAGGTCAGCAAAAAGGGCAACAAAAACCCACGATACTAAATATAGGTACCTAGCAACTAAACTCAATTAGTACATACATAGGTATCTGGTATACCTAACCATGTAACGCAGTGTTTCAGTCCCGAACAAAGGCATTCGATCCATTACCACGACACTAAAAGCCTATTTGTGATAGGTAGAAACATCGCTAACAAGAAAGATTAATGTTTTTTAAATTAATGCCTGGAACCTGAACATGACTAAATGCCTAGACAATTAAGGAAATTGGCAACACAGTCAAAAAAATGAACTGTCTAACTAATTGGATAAAAGTATTGATAGACTTAAACAGCATTTTTTTTAACATGGAAGAAATTTTTCAAGTTTTAACAGCCCGTTCATGACCTTGCTGCTGACAGCGGGGCGGCGAGCAGTAAGCTCAAAAGTATGAAAATATAAGCATCCCACAAGACACCGTTCATAGCGCCCCGTGCTCGCTTAGGCGGTTATCACTGCCACGCATCCCGCAGCGTAGTGCGTGACTGCGTGTCTTAACGTTGCTTGTAAGTATCTCTGTTTGTATAGAAAACACGCACAGTCCAACACTCTGAAAATGCATCCACGCGTGTTCATGCGGATCACGCACCTACATGCGGAGAAACATACACTCACGCGTGTGGGTGCGGGGCGACACGCAAGGTATGGCACACTGAGTCTCGTACATAGTACCGTGCGTGATTTTGTATGAAACGAGTGAGAGCCTGCGTGAATTTACAAAACGCACCTGAGCGCGTAAGTGCGTAAAAAACCCGCAAGATATGCAGATCTGCATTTCCGCAAGTACGCGCGTAGGTTGACACGCAACATGCAGCGTGATGCGTTCCCCCCGCTCGCCGCTGCGGTCGCCTCTAATACCGAAGTAGTGATCAGCCCGTTAAGAAAACTTAATTTTCAATATGAGCGAAGAAAGTATAAGAGTTAACTCAATAACTGTTAGTAGGTAAGGAGACGGGCAATATTTTTTTTTTTCAGCTAAAACACAATAAAAATTACCGAAGAAAATTCGCCTTCGCCGGAATGATCATATTCTTTCTCTTCTGTATAATATCCTCTTTTCCCCTTTCACATCCCTTTACCTTAAAAAACGTTTTGAGTTTATCTGCAACTCACACACAAAGTTGTTAAGATCATCAGAGCACTTGCGACTTAAATTGCCAAATCATACCACGACTTTCTTTGACAAATCATTTACTGTCCAGGCTGCTCGCCTGGATTACCAGACACAATTAAACGCGCTCAATTAGGACAAGTCAGGGTACATTACCTGTCGCTGTGAATATCGATAGTCGTCATTATGTGTATATATATCTGTCTATAGTTTTCAATAATTATGTATGTATTTATGTATCTATAATACGGCATATATATATATCTTTATATAGCAGATATATATATCTGTGTATCTATTATAATATATATCCATGTCCATACCAGGTTGCCCGGAAGAGATCGCGGAATGCGATAAGGCCGCCCATTGTATGTATGTATGACGTGTACAATAAAGTGTATAATCC
Organism: Mythimna ferrago; assembly: GCA_910589285.2. Taxonomy (NCBI): domain Eukaryota; kingdom Metazoa; phylum Arthropoda; class Insecta; order Lepidoptera; family Noctuidae; genus Mythimna; species Mythimna ferrago. Next base: position 23,655,016 of record OU342680.1, on the reverse strand, counting down.
TAACTAATATTATAAATGTGAAAGTGTGGATGTTTGGATGTTTGTTACTTAATCACACAAAAACGGCTAAACGGATTTGGATGAAATTTGGCATGCATATAGCCTTTGACATGGAAAAGAACATGGGCTACCTTTTATCCCGATTCCTTAAGTACCTAATGCCACGCGAGCGAAGCCGCAGGCAAAAGCTAGTAAATAAATAAAATTAGTAGACTGGTCAAAACAGGTAGGTATTACAGGTATTACGAGTTTTTTTTTTTAATTAAAGTGTATTTGTGTGTAATTTATTTTTTCGCAATCATAAATTAATTAGTTAGGCTTTTCAATTTTGTATGAATAACTACGCTTAATTATTAACTTTGTCGTGTTTTTCTTAAAATCTTTGGAAACTTTATTAGGATTTCACGATCAAAGTAACAAATACTTTGCTGTTAGAGTTCTAGATTGAGACTGATACGCCCGTTAGGATAAACCCACCATAAAATATAGGATTTGTCGAATCTCGTGAGTCTGGGGATACATTAAATATAAACCAGGATTTTTTTTGACATCATTTATATAAATTCACGTTGAAACATTATAATAAAGTTACTACTGTTAAAATTTTAAAACCATCTCAGATCAAAATTGCAAACTATTTGTTCAAATAAATAAACAAAAAAAAAACACTGATCAAGTAGGAGTCCGTATCGTACACCGTGGGTTCCGTTCGTACAAGGCTCGCCGAACCGCATTAAAAATATATCATACATATTTGTATATATACATAAAACATACCATTAGTTAGGTTAAAAACCGTATTAATTAGGTTACATTAAATTTTAATGTTTTATAAAACTTAAACCTTTAACTTTTGAGAAATGTCGCCAGAATAAAAAAAAAACTCTAATCAACTAGCTGCTTCAAATGACTCCTCTTTCAAATATGTTGGTGGGTGGCGACACTTTTACACAATATACTTATGTAAATCATTACGAAGATTTTTCCGAATCACAAAAAGGTACGTGTAAAAACTTTTCTTGTGATGGTCATTTTTATTAGGCTTTCAAATAATAATAATAAGTTCATTTTAATATATGTTGTCAAAGGTTACCTAACGAATGAAAATGAAACAAATTGAAAAGTAGATCATTTCCGCAAGTTGCAAACTAAAAATAACCTCAACCTTTAAACAGTTAAGTCTAATTCACAACAAACAACTACCTGCCATTCAAAGTTCCCTTCAGAATAACAAAGCGTCAGTCAAAATGTTTCCAAATATACTTCGTTCGCCCAATGGGTAAGGCAAACGTCATACTGTAAGTTAAGCCAATGCCTGCTAGCAATTTAGTACCAACTGTCTAAAAAAACCGGTCACGTGACTTAAACGGAGTACAAACGTCCTTTAGCGTTGATTTAGAAGTTGGATTTTTTCAGTCGGGCTTTGATTAACAAGCATGAGTATTTGATATTAATTTCTTACCGCTTCATTCAATCCAAACGTTTCGGCAACATCATCGCTTACCATCAGGTGAGATAGTGGTCAAACGCGAACCTATCAATAATAAAAAATAAACTTCACACCTCCATGCGTTCATGATAAAAAAAGGACGAACAGACGAATAAACGATTTTCTTTTTTTTTTAATAGCTAAATTATCCAATAAGGGTTCCGTTTTTGCCGACTTAAAGTGGGAACCTTAAAAAAGTTTGCAAATCGACCGTATCGTCGCTTTCCATCAGGTGAGATAGCGGTCAAGGGCGAACCTATCAACAATAAAAAAAAAACAAAAGAGACTAAATCCGCCTTCAAAACTGTTCACAACCTGATGTATAGAGCTAAGCTAGAAAAAAAATTATAGCTATATAACCCTGCTAAATCCTAACTAAGTTAAATGAAGCAGGTATTAATTTACACCCACCCGAGCCAAGCTTTACATTTATTAATATGTTTTAACTCACATAACGAAGCTATATGTTGGTTTAGCTTACGGTATGACCTGCCCTTCATAAAAATTCAACGGCGGAACCCATGGCTTTGCATTTTAAGGGTCGGTTCAAAACCGCAACCATGAGTGAGGGGATAGAACAAAATCCCATACCTGCACAAAGCTGCGCCCTGTGAAATTACAACAACACCTAAATATTGGATGCATTATCTGGTGTCCCGGTGTGGTTGTAGGAAGATCCATCTTAGTATATAATGGATCGAGTTGATAATGGTATGGGTTTAAAATGACAGCACGGTTGGCACAGTGGATGAGCGACGTATTCCGTATTGGGCATCCACTTAGGCTCAATTTACACCGCCGCGGAATGGAATGGAAGCGACATTTTGCAACAAAATTGTACACAGCATAAGCTTTATGTCAATTATATAATATACAAACCAAATACGAGCCAAAAAAGGTCGCTTCCGGGGAATTCTCGCACATTTTCGAGAATTCCTGTTAGAATACTTATTAATGTAACTGGAAATAAGTCGTCGATAGATCGTTTAGTTTTGAGCCAGTTGAGTTGTCGTTCTATCCAATCCCGATTAAGTGAATACCGCTTTTGGATATACTTCGATCGAACGACTATAAAACTTCAACGATATTTGGCCTGTTTGATTTTACGTGAATCAGGCTACTGGGCGCGTCAGTCTCCATACATTTTAAACGAAAACTAGACTTGTAGAGCTACACTAGATCCACGCCACGCGACGTCTTTCTACACACAAATCAGGCGTGTTACATGTGTGCGTCGGTCTAATGGAGTTCTAGCTTTATCCCCTGTCCAAGGCCAAGTCGTAAATGTTTGTTAAGGGTAAGTGTATGTTCTTCATTTGTCGTGATCTGAGATTGCTTTGGGTCTCTCAGGAAAATATGTAACAAATATTGTGTTCGATATAAAATATAGAAAATATTTTTCTTCGATAACCTTTGATTAAAAAATCATCCAGCGAATCTGTTGCTTATTAAGAAGTACTCCAGAAATGTGTTCGAAGATTCTTTTTGACATGGCTAATGTAAAAGCAATTTTATATTGAGTTCTATTAAGACAGTTTTTTATCATTATTTATCGCCAAGTAAAATGTAGGAAAATTTTTACAATTTATTTTTAATCATTTCACTGTCTAGAGATGCTTAACAGCTTATCAAAATGGTCAATAAGTCGGTAAAAGACAGACAAAACGTATTTTTACCATGATAAATATTATATTACTCTCTCCTAATTTTAAATTTTGACGTCCTAAAAATAATGAACGTCTCAATACCTTGTACTTACTGATCCGTAGATGCCATTTGTGGATTAATAAAAATAACAAATTATACCGCTAATCAAAACATACCTAAGACACGAAAATCATTGATGTGGCTCAAAACGCTACCCAACTTTAATGGGACTGGTAAGGACATGTCTGCCGCATGTCTAACGAGCTGTGGGTCCGTAAAACGCAGGTGGCGCGCAGACACAGCGGCACGGGGCCGCAGCAAACCACGAAGGAGATGGCGAGCTGACCTGGATGACTTCCTTAAGACTTGGAATGAGAAAGCAAGGAACCGTGATTATTGGAACGAATAGAGGAAGGCCTTTGCCCAGCAGTGGGACAATATAGGCTAGTTATAATAAATAATAATAAGCCACTAAGGCACCTTCGGTTCGGTTGGGCAGCGTTCGGGAAGCTACGCGGTATCTTCTCGTCCAACATACCACAGTGTCTCAAGACGAAAGTCTTTAACCAGTGCGTGTTGCCAGTGATGACATATGGCTCCGAAACGTGGTCGCTCACAATGGGCCTCATCAGAAGGCTTAAAGTCACCCAAAGAGCAATGGAAAGGGCTATGCTCGGGGTTTCCTTGCGTGATCGAATAAAAAATGAAGATATCCGCAGGAAAACTAAGGTTGCCGACATAGCACAAAGAATTGCCAAACTTAAGTGGCAATGGGCAGGGCACATTGCTCGCAGAACAGATGGCCGTTGGGGCCGAAAGGTTTTGGAGTGGCGACCGCGTACCGGAAGACGCAGTGTTGGAAGGCCTCCTACAAGGTGGACCGATGACCTGGTGAAGGTAGCAGGAAACCGATGGATGCGGGACGCACAGGAACGTTCGATGTGGCGACGCTTGGGGGAGGCCTATGTCCAACAGTGGACGTGTATCGGCTGAAATGATGATGATGATGAAGGCACCTTCGAAAATATCGACTAAACTACAAATGGCACCTACGAAAAAATCGATAGGTGCACCTATCAGTATTTTTCCTATTTACTCAGATACTGTTTAGGCTCAATTTATACCACCGCGGAATGGAATGGAATGGAAGCGTCAATTTCGCCTCATGACGCGTTTTTTTAAATCGACTCTTCGACCAAACGACTTTAAAATCGGTGTCGTTCAAACTCGATTGATGGATGTGAATACGGAAATGGTCTAAACGACTAAATCGCTACGATATCGTTACGATTTTGATTACGTGAATCGGGCTACTGATCGGCGTGTGTGGCACAAGTGTGCGCACTGTATTTCTACCTTAACCTTTTGAATGTCTTAAGTTACACAGTTCGACATAAGCAATTGTCTTTCTATTGTGTCTCTAATTACGGCATTCGATGAGTTAAGCTTTGCCATACAGCGTGGCAATGCCGCCTTTTGTGCACACCAGGTGACAGCAACTTAGAGGAGTTTTGTGATACCGTGTTTTATTCACATGTTTTTTAATTAAAGGTTTTTGTTTTAGTAGATACGTAATAATAGCTAAGATCTACTGTCCACGGACGCGTAGCTTCATAGACGCGTATTCGTCATTATATGCTTAGTGTACGCGCTTGGAACGATATGGTCTACCCGTCTGCCAAATTTCATCCAAATCCATTTAGCCTTTCAAGCGTGAAGTAGTAACAAACACACACACTCAATTTATATTTATAAACTAACTGCTGGCAGCGGCTTCGCCCTTGTGAAAGTAGAAGGTAACAATTATGTAAGTACTAGAGTATGTTCCTTTAAGCCACGAAGGGGACAAACTCATATGATAAAAGATATCCCTATTATTATTCCAAGACATAGTCTAACAGTGTGCTAAATTTCAATCAAATCCGTTTAGAAATTCGAGTTTAAAGAAGCGTACATCAAAAGATTGGAACATTTTACCTGCGGTCGTCGCGTTCAGTTATAATTTAGATGTCTTCAAGGCTAGAGTGAATAGGCTCTTAATAAACTAATGCAATTTACCATCAACGATCGCATCACTGCTTACCATCAGGTGGGATCGCAATCAATTACTAGTTTATATAATTTAAAAAATAAACATACTAACACTCATTACGTTCCGCCTTTCAAATTTATAGAGTTTTAAAATATTAGTGTTTAATTCTATTGATTTTTTCTGCTTTAAACTTTTCTATTCGTTTTGTCCCTTTATGTAGTACTAGCTTTTACCCACGGCTTCGCCCACGTACATAAAATATAGCCTAAGTCACTCAAGAATAAAGCATCTTTCTATTGGTGAAAAAATTTTAGCAATCGGACCAGTACTTCCGGAGATTACCTCCTACAAACAAAAAACAAACTTTACCTCTTTTTAATATTAAATGTAGATGAAGATTTGCACACAATTTCTCTTATATTGTGACACAAATTCTAGCTCAATCTCAATTTAGGCTAAATGTTCCGCCTAATAGCCTATGACGATAAATAAAGACGTTTTTCAAGACAATAATGCTTAAGACTGGATAGGGTTGCCAGATTCCGTTTTATTTTCTAATAGAAACCTCTCTTATCACTATCCAATCTTTTGTAAAAGGTTAATAAAAGAAACGATACGAAAAAGTTTTTGAAGAGGATTTTTAACACTATGTTTCGCGTGTGGGTGTATCGTCTTTTTTACCGACTTTAAAAAAAGAAAGAGGTTCTCTATTCACAGCAAACTTTTTTTTTTTGTGTATGTTACCAGATTACTCAAAGAAGTTTTTTTTTACGTAGGAAATCATCGAATAATTTCTCCTTCTATATGTGGAGCGGGAGGGAGTGTTCTATTACTTGATAAAACCCAGTGTTCCTTCAATCGCCTTTTACTACTAGGGCTGCTGTAACTCCTTCGAAAAATCCACAGCCGTGTCATGACTCGGTGACGTCTGAACAGATTGGTAAAATTATTTTTTTGTTTAAAAGTTGGTGAATTTAACGAGTTAGGCATTTTCTACAAGTCTACCTCTGGGTGATGTAAAGAACAATAGCAGTAAGTGTAATGAGAAGAAAAAAACAGCAAATATCTAATTTTGTCTCCTCAAACCCCAAGTGAACGCCGGAGTTCGCGCGTGATTTCGCGCCATTCGGTTGAACACTAAGATTATTAAAAGTCCGCGTAGATTATTAAAATTTTGAGCGTTCTATTTATTGGTTATGTATCTAAGAATGTAAATAAGAAATTCTTCATAAAGTAGTCTGTAAATTTCGAAAATAAGCAACCTTTCCATTTTTTCCGTATTTGTATCTATTTAAATGCTTGGGGTCTCAGTTTCACCTTATAGTATGACTTTTTAATGGAGCAGCCAATCAGTAGAGTAAGACGAACTAAAAAGATTATATTGATGATTTTAATGATTATAACTCCGTAAATAAATATGCGTTACGGTCGCAAATCATATTTTAGTCAACCTAGAACTTGACACTGACCTACAAAATGCAAAAGCAGTCTTCCTGTTGTTTTCATATTAAAAATAGTGCATACTAGCTTTTGCCTGCAGCTTCACCCGCGGGCAAAAAAAATATAGCTATGTCACTCAGAAATAAAGCAGCTTTCCATCGGTGAAATTTCTTTTTCAATCGAACCAGTACTTTCAGAGATACTTTCCTACACCTATCACTACTACCTCTTTTTCTTTAAACTAACTGATTTTTCTTTGTAATATTAATGTAGGTGTGGGTAACGAGTCCAACGGCTAATAACTAATAAAAAAACCTTCGAACCGATTATTTATAAGTATTATAAACATTGGTTATAGGTTATAGTTCACATCATATGGACAGATAGATATGTTCTTATTTGTACACCAAAAATAAAAATTACATGAGGAACTTAAAATTAATGGCGTGGCACAATGGGCGGTCTTATCGCTACAAGCGATTTTTTACAGACAACCTTTGGATTGATTTGACAGAGAAGGAGAAAGAAAAAGATACGCAGGTAGTTCTTGGAGTACTATTTACATATAAACAATACATAAACTAATAAATGAAAATGAATTTCAATTTAATTTTAATTACTACTTATAAACAAATAAATAACTATAATTATAGTAACTTAAAAAAATTACAACTAACTAAAATATGGCGTCAAAAAACTCTTCCAATTCGTTGTCGACTGGTTATGTGCCCAAAAGACTGGCGGCATTGCCTCGTTCTATGGCAATGCTTATCCTCTGTCCAAGGTAAAAACCAGCCCTTCGGTCACTAATAAATTACAATGTATGTGTATAATTTCGAAAGCAGAGAAATACTGTATTTATATATATATTTTACTACGGATTCGGGACAGCCCTAATTGCGTGAATATGTCTGTAGGTACCCCATAACTCAGATGGCCTCGCATTTTATCGCCTCATACGAGTTCATTCCTTTTAGAGGTTCGCCTTGTAAATGGAAATCCTTATATTTACGATATATACTGAACTGCTAGTGTAAACAGGCTTTATGTTTGGGACAGATGAAAAGCTATATTTTTTCCTTTGATAAGTATTTGTAAGCTACATTTTATCGTTACGTGTTCTGTGTAAGATAAGACAGGACGTAGTTTTGGACAAAGTGAATTTGGCGACCATGTCGTTGTGGCCATATAGGCTATATGAGTTGTTCATGGCTTAATCATCGTCCTGCCCTTGTCCCATGATATTTGGGGTCGGCGTTACACGATTTTCTGTTCCAATCTGTCCTATGATTCATCACACTAACACTAACTCACTATTCTTTCATATCACTCATCACACAATCCATCCATCTTTTCTTTTGCTTGAGATGCTCATGGCTTGATAAAACACAATTGCTAATCACTTATAGACTCAAACACTGCTTCTTCAGACATTTGTTCATTTAACTCTCAATAATTGTGTTATTACTGTGATGAACAACCTTATAATGTTCTCACTGCTGGGACTCAGACCTCCTCTCTAGGGCATGTCTTTGATTCCTTTTTATTCTAGGACATGCCGCTTTCCTCACGATATTTTACTCCACCCTTTTGAGAGCAGCCGTGATAAAATAAATTACACACAGTAATACGCCTGTCTAGGTTTGAACTCACGACCTACAGCTCGTAATTCTTGTAAAAAATGTATATTTTAGCCTTTTTTGTCAACGAAAATACGTTAAGGTAAAATATTCGAAAGAAGTAAAAATCATGACCTAATCTATCTAACTAGCCTTTATAACTTTATTACGTCGCAAAGAACCCTTATCCTTTTCTACACCAATAAAAATAATAATTTATCACTAGCCCGTAAGTATTGCGGAAGACGAAGCGTTGGAAGATCTCCTACAACGTGGAATAATAACCTGGTGAGGGTCGCAGGAATCCAATGTATGCGGGACGCACAAGATAGATCGTTGAGACGAGACTTGAGAGAAGCTGGTATCCAGTAGTCGAAAGAAACCTACATGTTTTTCGGCTGAAATGATCAACAATTACTGAGAGACCTTCACAAAAACTATAATTAACAATGAGGAAACAAACATAGACGTACATTACATAGATTTAGCTTCTTTTGTAAGTAAAAATGTCCAACTAAAGCAAACAAATGGCCAGCACTATCACGCTTGATTGGGGGATAAGTAATCACAACATCGAGTAATTAATTTCGGGAAGAAAATGCCTACGAGAAACGAAAAGGTCGCTTCAATTGGAAATCACAGCAGTAACAAAATATCGAATAAATCGCAAACAAAACAAGTAACAATAACTCCCAAACGAAGTTTACTACCGTTGATATTACAAGGGATTTGTTAAGGAGTAGATACGATACAGAGGCCAAGGTAAAGACTTCACCATAGTTATTACGCATTGAATTAGGTATCTACCTTGTATGTACAGCTAAAGAGTGGAATTCCCAACCAAAGTCTGTGTTTCTTAATAGCTACAACCAAGGGGTCTTTAAGAAAAGAGTGAATAGATTATTTCTAGGCAAGCGTGCTTCATTGTCGATCACATCCTCGCTTACTATCAGGTGTAAATTAAATGCTAGCATATCAATAATAATAAAACAAAACCAGTCAAACGCGAGTCAGACTCGCTCACATATCATCCGTAGCAAAAAAAAACATGTGTGGCACTCGGGGACTGCCGCGGTAAAGCTATTGCATAGCATTTTATCAACTTATGCAATTATAATTATTTATTTATTTTATTTATGCAGTATTTTTTTTTCTGTGATATTAATTGAAGTTACACTTTCACACATTGAATTGAATTTTGATTGATTGTTCACTCATTTGTTTTCTTATCGGTCACCACGCTCAAAAAACAAATGAGTGGAGGGTGTTAGGTTATTTTCGTTACGGAATTTCTGGATTCGGTCTCCACGCTCAAGGCCCGCGATAGAAGCTATGCAATAGCTTAAAAAAAAACGGCAAAAAAATCACGTTTGTCAGCCCCACTCGAATATTTATTTTATTCTGTTTTTGGTATTTGTTGTTATAGCAGCAATAGAAACACATCATTTATATCAATTTCAACTGTCTAGCTATCATGGATCATGAGATATAGCCTGGTGACAGACAGACAGATTGACGGACGGACAGCCGAGTCTTAATAATAGGGTCCCGTTTCACCCTTTAAATACGAAAATCTAAAATGCTTCCCGTCAGGACCCGACAGGTAAGCAGTAATGCAATCGTTAATTGTAAGCCGCACTAGTTTATCGCTGGTATACCATCTCGTCCACTAGCTTTATTCACGTCTAGACGACACAGTGCTCTGAGAACTTCTTTGTTCCTTAAGAGCCTATTTAATATAGCCTTGAAGACACCTAAATTATAATCGGAAGGGAAGACAGCAGCAGGCCAATTGTTCCAGTCCTTCGATGTACGCGGTATAAACGACCAAGTATTGTATTATAAGTTAGATCTCTGTTGTAAATCTACTCTGTGTCGGCGGTGTTACTAAAATAACTAAATAACAGCCAGTGTTTATTTTCTCGGAGCGAAGTTATCATAATATTGCTGAAACGATCAAAACAAAAGCCAAGCGCTTATTGTTATAGTCCCCCCATAAACTAAGGTGTGTATAAAGGTGTGTTTTATATAAAAGTGTTTAGTGCTCACCCTAAAAGTTTTCCTGGGAAATTGCACCCGTATAGTCGGTGGATAAGGGGTATCTACTATTACAGGTTGTAAAATATTTCGAATCGCTTTTCATTTCGCTAAGAGACTTGCAATATTATATTTTTTACCCGCATAAAAGTTTCTTTGCACGTGATGGTCTATAGCTTTTGCCAACCCCTATGGGTAAGATATATAATTATATCGTTATATTCCGGTCAGTTGGCAATAAAATTCATAACCGATCTAAGATGATTTAATAGTTCTTTTTATATTATCTACAGTTCAAAATCATAGTGTAGCTATGTTGTCTACTCCCAGGATGGCTCCATGGAACGATTGGTGGTGCAAGGGAAAGTCGAGGGCAAAAGGTCACGTGGACGCTCTCCAACACGGTGGACGGACCTCATCAAATCGGTGACACACTGCAGTGTTAATGAAAACTCCCAAACTGCCAAACACAGAGCTGCATGGCGTCGTATCACGAGATAGGCGGTGGCGCAGGACTCGACCGAGACATGACCACGACCACTCTCCGTAGGCCGTCTGGTAGCTGTCCGGACCAAGCCCAAGTCGTCCACGGCGCGCGCTGTTCCCGCGCGCCTCAAGGAGTTGTCAGCAACAGCAGGGACCCAGCCAGGTTGAAGCCTACTGAGCCAGGGTTATCCGAAAGGGCGCTCGAGCCCCGGTATGAAGGCTTGAAGGAACGGGATGGATTTTTTAGTCAGTAAGCGTTTGACACTATCTCCCGCTCCGCCCAAGAGCGGGGGTTGTCATTGGATGAATTTTCCCATCGAAAAAAAAAACCTCGACCACTCTGTCAAGAGTGCACGACTGAGAAAAGAGAGAATATAATCTACTATTTACAAAACGCAACAGAAAATAACATTACATTTCATAATCGCTATAAAAAGTAAGTAAATAAAAACTAAATGGAGTAAGCATGAATACAGGAAAATTGCTTGTTAATTACCATGGTTGGTCAATTGAATATAATAAAATCAGAAAAATTAAAAGTCAAAAACCTCTGACAGTGGGGTGACCTAAATAGGTTGTGAATTCATTACCTATGGAGTGGGTGGGCAACGTTCTTCAATGATAACATTATTACTTTATACGAGGTTATTGACCAGAACTTTTTGTTTAGAACATAAGTAAGGTTTCCACTTTAATCAGGATTACATTATTATTTTACCTATACGAGGTTGTTGACCAGAACTTTTTGTTTAGAACATAAGTAAGGTTTCCACTTTAATCAGGATTACATTATTATTTTTATTATTAAGTACTTGATACTGGAACAATGTATACAAATAGGTAGGCTAATTGAGACTTATAAAATACTCACAGAATACTGAGATGTGCCCATCCTTAAAGACCTTTACACACTGAATGCCAACAAACATTTACAAGGATATTCCTTCAAGTAGGATGGATGTATAGGAAATGCAACCAAAAAGAAGCCTTTGAAACAATTTCTACCTAACCGAGTTGTAACGGCATGGAACAGGCTTCCGGAAAGTGGTAGCGGTTTCTGAATAATTGGCAGTACATAACCTTATTATTTAAATTCCCTTCTCTATCGAATAATATTCCTAGGTAGACTGGTAGAGTAGAATGCCTAAGACATTAAGTCCGCCTTTATACTTTTATGTTGCATGATGTTTTAATAAATAAATAAAGAAATAAAAATTCATCATCATCATCATCTTGCCCTTGTCCCGTTTTATTTGGGGTCGGCGCAACACGTTTTTTGCTTCCATTCTGTCCTGTCACTCGTCACGCTATCACTAACTCTCTTTTCTTTTTTCTTTCATATCACTTTTCTTTGGCCTTCCTCTCCCTCTCCATCCATCAACATTCATTCAACAAAAAATAAAATTACCATGCATATATATTAAATATTTACAAATTAAATCAGTAATAAATGTAAATAAACAGAAGATGCAATGCGTCCAAAAAATGCGTTCACAGACAGTGCAAGACTTTCTGCTATGGCAAATCTAGAAAATTATAAAACTGTTGTTACCGGAATACAAATAAACAATCAAATTCAATCCCTAAATTCATATCTCCCCAACAATTGTAAATGATATGCAGAACTAAGCCCGAGGATATCCGCGTTAATGCATAAATGATGCGAGGGCTCCCTGCATAAGTCCTGGCATGGAGGGCAGAATCAATAAGTCATTTGGTTTCCTGTACTGTGCGTCAGTTTGGCTACAGTATTAATTTGAGAATGCGGTAAAACGAATTAATTCTTAAAACCAAAAGCGAACGCCAGCCTTCGTTCTCTCATTGTCTTTTTATTGTGTCTCTAATTACGGTATTCAAAAGTTTGGAAATAATATATAACAATCCGCAAAGGCAATATTTTCCCAGACAAGCTTTACTAAATATTAACTTATTAGTGACTAGCTTTTGCGCCTTAGCTTGCGTACATATAATATAGCCTATGTCACTCAGGAGTAAAGCAGGTTTCTATCGGTGAAAAAATTTTAGCAATCGGACTTGTACTTTCAGAGATTACCTCCTATAAACATAAAAACAAACTTTACCTCTTTATTATATTAGTATAGACTTTATTAAATAAATATTTCTCAAAGTTAGTTAAGTAAGTTAAGACTAACTATGAAATTGGAGACACAGGATTTGTTTTTTAATTACCTATTTTGAACAAAAACAAAACACAAAAATTCAAAGAAAACAAAAGTTCAAAATGCAATGTGCGTGCACGAACCGAAAAGGTTACCAGCTTAGCATTTGCTGGGCGTCACACGGCCAGCACTGGTTTTCAGTTGGCAGCCCGCAGTGACGCAAGAAAAAGTGTAAATAAAATATATAAGTAACCTTTCTTCTGGCGCAATCTGATAGCTAAATAATTACTGAATAAGAAAACCTTTTTAGAGTTCCGTACCTAAAGGGTAAAAAAAAAATGAATCCTATTATTACTAAGACCCTACAGTCCACCTGTCTTTAACCACGCTGTATCACATGAACCGACATGACTGTCTAGCTATCAAATTAAACAAGACAGTTATCCGAGATCGTGTATTTCTGTTGCCACTAAAACAAAAAATACAAAAAAAAAAATGAAGTGATACAATAAACGTGATTTTTTGCCTTTTTTGCTATAAACGGTACGGAATGCTTCGTGTACGAGTCTGACTCGCCCTTGCCCAGTTTTACTGAATCGCGTGCCGACATTAACTTAAAGATCGACCAAATACTTCGAATCTAATCGCCTTACAAGCTCTAACATTAACGAGCGAACACATCGGCCGCAATAACATTAACACTTTACAATACAAAACAGTAATTACTTAGTAAATCCAATAAACAGAGTCCAAGCCAATTAATTGTCGGCCAATCAACACGCGAACTGAAAATTATCGGCTGTGTTTGTGGCGATACAATGGTGTATGATACTGCTATAATACGTTCGATTGTTAGAAGCGTGGGGTCGCGTGTCGAAAATTGGTTTTTGTTTTGGGATGTCAATGTTTCGAAGTCTACCGGAGCCATGGTTTTGCTTCCGAAAGGAAAACCTAGTGTCCTGAAACGAAAGATAAAGAAGTGGTACGTTCTTTTGAATCTATAAGAGTTTTCTACACCATCAAAGAATTGACAATTTATCTACCTTCTAACCAATACCCCAAACAAAGACAAGGGAGTTCGTAAAGTTCCTTTTACTACACACACTCGTACCAATACCAGTTTTTTAAACAATGAAACTTGTCTGAAACATCAGATTTTGTTTATTTAAAAATTAAATTTTCTATGTGCATGCAATAGTTAAAAAATATTACGGAGGGGATACAAGGTTCGTTTAGTTATTAATTTATTTACATAGGTTGATGCGCTTAAGTCAATTGAGAAGCGAGCCAAGAGGATCATTGGTTATGATCACTCTTCACGTCAAAGCTCAATGTCTTGTACATCGACGCCGAGTCGCGACGCACCTGAATTATAATTTATTTCTGCCATGTTTGTTCTATAATCGAACCACCAGATATACGGCAATGCACCGGCAGAATGTGGTAGATATCTCATTCAAATAATTTTCATTATATGCATACAGCTAAAGAATTAATTCCCTGTCTTTGACACAGTCTGTTTCCTGATAGCTACAATTTGGGTGTCTTTAAGTCAAGATTGAACTGGTTACTTCTAGTTACGTGTGCTCTATCGTCGACCAGATTGTCTTTTTCCATCAGGTATGATAGTAATCAAGCATGATACTATAAATAAATTGAAAGAAAATGTCACTGTTTAGCTAGATAAGTCTTTGTCATGCCCAAAGATTTTATCCTATGTAAAAGATTCTTGGTCATGTCTTTGCCGTCATGCCAAATTATTAAGTAACGATGAGGTTGTGTAGCGTCTTCGCTTATGCTCTTTTACCAATGATATTATATCAAACAAAATTATTGTAAAGTACTCAAAAGTACCGCCTCTAGCCTAAATTGCAGTGAGTCCTCTATAAATACAGGACACAAAAGACTTCACTATCAAAGGTTTTAACACAATTTCCATCCAGTTCAACGCAGATTGCTCATGTAAGGCTTGTTCTAAGTTCGTTCGAAGCGTATTACTGGTTGTAAGCGTCCTCGCGTGTCATGACGATGTGTAAACCACATTAGGGATCACGCACACGGCTTTATATGTATTGGTTTCTGATAGAACCGCATATGAACAGTCGTTACGAATTCCTCAAGGTGTATTGGTTATACGAATATTGGTTTTCCCGAGTCAGGCGAGGTGTTATTTTAATTATTTATTCATCGAATTGCTTTTTAGGGTTCCGTAGCCAAATGGCAAAAAACGGAACCCTTATAGATTCGTCATGTCTGTCTGTCTGTCTGTCTGTCTGTCTGTCTGTCTGTCTGTCTGTCTGTCTGTCGTCCGTCTGTCCGTCCGTATGTCACAGCCATTTTTTTCCGAAACTATAAGAGCTATACTGTTGAAACTTAGTAAGTAGATGTATTCTGTGAACCGCATTAAGATTTTCACACAAAAATAGAAAAAAAGCAATCAATTTTGGGGGTCCCCATACTTAGATCTGAAACTCAAAAATTTTTTTTTCATCAAACCAATACGCGTGGGGTATCTATGGATAGGTCTTCAAAAATGATATTGAGGTTTCTAATATCATTTTTTTCTAAATTGAATAGTTTACGCGTGAGACACTTCCAAAGTGGTAAAATGTGTGTCCCCCCCCCTGTAACTTCTAAAATAAGAGAATGACAAAACTAAAAAAAATATATGATGTACATTACCATGCAAACTACCAACGAAAATTGGTTTGAACGAGATCTAATAAATAGTTTTTTTTTAATACGTCATAAATCTAAAAAAATATTTTTTTATTAAAACATCGATCAAAGTTACAACGAACTACAAGAACTTTTATATTATGTTACTTGCTGCTACGGAACCCTCCATGGGCGAGTCCGACTCGCACTTGGCCGGTTTTTTTTACTCTTGACGCACTTTTTTTATAACATTATCACATTTAGGTACCTATCTGGGTTTAATTAGATTGTAGCCAAATAAAACCAGTGATTTCTTCAGTAAACTTTATTACGTTATTTATTACACCCTAATACGTCTTTCGTCGTATGTTAGTCCCCCTCTTATATTTTCTCACATCTTAACTATAAACGACTTCTCTCTTACACTCAATCATGCTTTATATTCTGTCATTCATCTTTTACGTTACAATCTACTTATCAGCAAAGAAGAAGAAGAAGTCCAGCTATAACACTTATTACGTTCCGTATCTACTTTATAATTTCAAAACTAACTATATTTACTCATAATTTTGTAATTACTTAAAGATTTAAAAGAATTTTCTTGGAGTTTCTTGCAGAGTTTTTCTCCATTTTTTTAAGCAGGAGTATGTGTAAGGTGTCTACGATTTAACTATTAACACTCAAACTCTATTACCCATCAGTTACAAAAATACGTATGTTGCTGATCATAATAAAAAACTACATAGCGGACTGACGGAACAACTCCATACGTGAACATTCAATACCAATGAGACATAAATGTACTTTTTTTTCTTGTACCGAAAGAAAGAAAGAAAAAAGAGATGAAAGAAATGAAGAAAGAACAAATGATTGAAAGAAAATAGATTTATTTGCAACAAAACAACGCACACAAGCACTAGTTACGCACAAGAAAGAACTAAAAAAAAAAGAAGCAAAAATAGAATAGTATGCCTCACAGCTGCGCCAAAATAGGTCTGGTTTAGCATAAATGCCAGACAACTACTGCCTGAGGCTCAGCCTAAAATCTACCTGGCATAGGTATAAAATGTATACTAAACAACTATGTATAGATTTTGTCTGAAATATCAGATACTAAGGCTGCCCGCCCACGTCCGATACTCGGTGACTGATTTTTTGTAGGAGAAAAATAGAACACACTGATACGAGTAGCAACAATACAACGCATAAGTCCTTCAAAAAATTGATCAGAAATATACAGACCAATATTACAAATATATAAAATCGGCCCAATTATCTGTTCTACAAAAAATCTGACGTAGGCGGGCAGCCTAATAAAAAATTTCATTCAATTTCGTACCCTTATTGCAAAAACCAACTATCTGCATTTTTGTATTATTATGTTATATTATCATATTCAATCAAATCTTTAGATTATTAACCTTTTGCCGAAGCCATCTTAGTAAATATTTGTCATAGCAAATAACCAGTACCTCTAGCCAAGTTGTTAATCCGCTAGTAGAAAGCTTCAAATGTACGGGAATGACGTCATCTCAACGCTCAGTCACGTGGTTAGAACAAAAGAATTCGACGAAAGCTTGCGTCGAAGCGTTCGACGAAAGCTTGCGTCGAAGCGTTCGACGCAAGCGAAACGGTTGTAACTTGGCTAGGGGGGCAGTTTTACTTACAGATTCGTCTTGATGAGACGAATCGATAGCTATATTTAACTTAATTTGGGTGAAAATTCAGATAGTTGGTTTTTGCTGTAAGGTTACCTACGTTATTTCCATTCAAAATCATTACCATAATGTTGTTTGTATAGTTCCGTATAACTGTCTGGCTTCTTTAAATATAAATAATTTTCACCCCATTAATCTTTAACCTAAAACTATCCGCAAAGCTACAAATCAAAATGATTTAAACACTTCTAGTTCTGCTTTAAGTGAATTTGTAACGGGATATTTGAATAGGATTAACAATTCTGTTAACAAATCCTGTACGTTCTGGGTTCCTCTTTGGTTGCATTAGATTTACATAGGAACCTCTGATTTCGTTGTGTGTTGTCTTGTGGATACGGCAATCTGGGTGTTAAATTGGATATACATGCGTTAAATACTGTGTAGTAGGTACATTAAGAGCCGGTTGTAATCACTGAGTATTTTGTATGAACTCCGCCCGGATCTACATCTATTTCGCGGCCTCGTAACAGCGGTATTTGTTTTTTTTTTTTGCACGGCCCTTTTAAAAAACAAGCTTCATTATTTTTTTTAACTTTCAAATATTTACGTGACGTAATTTCGTAGATATACACGTTTGAAATCGTAACTTAGGGTCAGATTCGCGATTTTTTTTATTAAGCCAACTAATTTGTATCATGTATTGATTTAATTTTGCCTGGCGGTTGGCCATCATCATCATCATCACCAGCCTTTTTTAATGTTCCCACTTTTGGAATTCAAGCCTCCTCTCTAGGAAAGGGAATGGGCCGTAATCCACCACGCGGGCCCAGTGCGTGTCGGTGAATGTAACATGTCTTCGATTTTTTGGTTCTAGGACATGCCGGTTTCTTCTCACGATGTTTTCCTTCACCGTTTTGAGAGCAGTGGTGATGAAATAAATTACACAAAGTAATGCGCCTGGCTGGGTTCGAACCCGAGACCTTTAATTTAAAATTAATTAATCGGTGGCGAAAATTATTTTTTTATGGTGTTCTCTTTTAAAAAAGTTCAAAATGAGTAGAACCTGGCCTTAAGACGTTACGTCGCTCGTAAAGCCCTCGAATTTCAAATTTCGGAACGTTTTTTTAAACCGATTACAACTATATGACGACTGCCTTTCTATCTTCACGAAGCTATTTGATGATTTCTCAATTCGAAAAAAGTACTGAAATCTTGATGAAAAACAAATACTACTCAGAAGTCTAAACTAGGGCCTTACCATGACGTGTTAAAATGTCAAGCTTGCGAGCGTGACAGAAGGATGCAGCTATACACTCTATATAGCTATATCCCTTTAACAGTTCAGTTCAGGTCGTCATATGGATCGCATTAGGAACTCGTGGTGGGCATCTGTATTTAAATAAGGGCATTAAGGGGCTCCTATTAGCCGATGATCTTGAAATTTTTTTTAACCCCTTTTTCCCTATATTATTGCCTTTGAACGATTAATATACGTAAATATGGAAGCCTTATGGCGAGAAAACTGACGTACGTCCACCCATCCTAGGCCTAGACGATCTGTTATTTGACATTTTGAGGTTATGATTTACAAAATTATCGGAAAAATGCTAATATCTCCGAAAAAATGTACTGTTATTATGCAAAGTGTTTGCACAATATTTACAATCATTATATTCTCTATCGACAGGTATAAATTTCATGTTGATAATCGCTTAGGTAAAAAAGTTTATGCACAAACATTAAATGCAAGTAGACATTTTTTTTATAATTTATTTGACAAACGTAAAACAATAAACGAAAAATATTTGTACAGAATTGTAGTCCATGAATCAAAGTAATGATCATGTTCATTTAAATTGGTGAAATACGTCAATATGAAATGAACAATACAATTTTCAATTAAAGTCAAATGTAATAATATCAAACAATTGAAACGAAAATGAAATCCACAATCTTTACGAGCTCGTTTAATTGGTTTCCAAAATCACGCTCAGAAAATTCTCAAATTAAATTTTGCACCATTTAACCCAACGTATCATTTTTTCGTGGGAAAACATCACATAACTTCTCCTCTTCTCTGTTGCTCCCCCCGCTGTCAGACTTTTACTGACTAATACCCACTGTATTCCTTCAGTTAACCTTTTTTGCGAGGGGTCTGGTGACTCCTTCAAGCAATCCGCGGTAGCTCGCCGTCCGACCGTCCGGTAAGCGTCCGGACCGAGCCCAAAATGTCAATGGCGCGTACTGTTCCACGCGCGCCTCAAGGAGTTATCAGCAAACGGTAGGAGCCCAGAAGGGTCGAAGCTTACTAAGCCCAAAGATCTGCTTCTGAAAGTGAAATTTTTCCCCGGTACCAAAGGCAACGAAGAAATAGGACTGAGATTTAGTCAGTAAAAGTCTGATACTATCTCCCATTCCGCCCAAGGGCGTGGAGATGTCATTGGATGACTTACAAAAAAACCTAGCCTTGGCTGGCGTCGGCTTTAACTGGCCCCATCAGTTTTGCTGACACAATGCGCCGTCAACCCGGGTTTGATCCTTACCGGACGCCTATACAGCAAGCTACCCATGGATCGCCGTCTGTAAGCCCACGCTTACGGTGGCTGATTGTCAGCTTTCGACTCCCGTCGCCTGGGGTCTCTCCGCCTTACGGTTTCGGCTGCCACCTTTGCTTGCATGACCGCTTCGCAGAAAAGGGTGACAACTCCCCATTCTACGTGCCATGGCCTGAACTAGAGCTAAACGCGAGAGGCAACGTATCATACATGTTGAAATTGTCATAGGTTCAGTGTGAGAGAGAGACAGAGCTATACAGAAGTAGCACTATTCTTTCTTCACAACAGAGACATGATGGCATTGACATGTTCAAATATGGCCTCAAGTATCAATTCTGTTATGAAATTTAATTTATGCAGAAGTGAACGGAAATTGATAAACCCTTCTGCTCTGAACCCTTCTAATGTGACACCCTAATGCTGTTACAGTAAGTTGATAACATCAATACCTTTCAAGTTATAAGGTACACAGGTAAGGTCACAGGTAATGTTGGATTGAAGATTTTAATGTCTATCATACATTTAATTCAAGATAGACATTAAAATCTTCAATCCAACGTTACCTGTGACCTTACCTTACCTTAAACTTGAAAAAGATTTTAATGTCTATCATACATGTAATTTAAATTATTTATATTCAAATTCCATTGACATAATAATTAAAAGTATTTAGATTCAAATTCTGTTGAAACTTTTTTATCAATCATACATGTAACTAAAAGTATTTAGATTCAATTTCATTGATTTTTTTTTTGCAGTGTCGGAAATCATCAACTAACTTCTTTCACTCTGGGTGGAGCGAAAGGGAGTGTAAAACTTTTACTGACTGAAGCCCACCCGTGTTCGTTTAGTTGCCTTTGCGTTTCAAGGCCGGAGATTTTTTTTATTAATAGGCTCGCGCTTGCCCATTATTTCACCTGACGGTAAGTGATAACAAATTGTAAAGTAAAAATTAAAATATAAGTTTATAATATTATGATAACTCAAAAGTTACAACATTTAGTCTAAGATGCGATTAAGAACGACCTTCACCGGTCTGTTTAATGGATGAAACGTATTATATGTTAAATTTAGTGTATTAAATAATATAACGCGGGTGGGTTGCCTAAGAAATTCCTGGCCAGACTATTATTAATTAAAAATTAAAAAAAATACTTTTTGTATAGAAAAATGCACAACCGTTAATCATACCAGATTTTTTGCAGACAACACTATAACATCGTATTCGTAATGAAACAGCGTTTATTTTGATATAAAATTTGTTGTATATCAAAATAAACACACCTGTTTATACGTGGCAACCCATAGTTATGCCAAGAAACAAATAGGCAACCCAACATTTTTATGTTCTAAAGGCTTCACTCTTTCGGCTAGTATTAAATTTATTCGTTATACCGGTAAATTTAATTAAAAAAAAAATTGTTTGGCCAGGAATTTCTCAGGCAACCCACCCGCGTTATATTATTTAATATACTAAATTTATCACAAAATACGTTTCATCCATTAAACAAACCGGTGAAGGTCGTTCTTAACCGTATCCTCTACTAATTATATAGTTCTGTTTTTATTAGGTTATGTTAGTTTTATACCATTAACCATAACTCATATCGAACCCTTCCTACCATGACAATCGATAATAGAGCTGCCAACGCCAATACCTCATCAGGTGGAAGTCTCAATCAAAGTCGCTGCAAACACAATGAAAGTCTATCATGACTGATTGCTTGGCAGCTAGCAATCAAGAAAGATTTCTTACTTTCTGATTGCCATCAATCAGTTGGAATGGATGTTCTTTTGTTTTGCCAGTCCATCGGAGACGTTTATGAGTAGAGCGAAATGATTGTGATTCATTGGAAAACTATGATTTTTTCCACCATAAAAAAAGTATATTTTTTTTAGATGGGAAATCACCGCCCTTGGGGGTGGGAGGGCGTGTCAAACTTTTACTGGCTAAAACCCACTCCTGTTCATTCTTTGCCTTCGTTCCAGGGCCCTGAGATTCTCTTTCGCTTCACTTATGGCCCTAGTAGGCTTCGATCCTTCTGGGCCCCCTACGGTTGCTGACTTCTCCTTGAGGCGCGCATGGAACACTACGCGCCGGTTTCGGTTCGGACGGTTACGAGACGGATGGACGGCGATCTATCCATTGCTCGCCGTCCGCAAGCCCGACCGATACATACGCGATCTGGACAACTGCTAGATCATTGATTTCAGATTGTTGTACATATTTTGATTGCGTGAGTTTTAGTTCGTCTACGTAACAACTCTTTCTAAACCATGCAATGGATTTTCATGCAGTTTTCACTGATAAATATAGTAATAAACGAGAAAGGTATATAGACAACATTATTTTAGGATATACTAAAAATAGTGTTGTGCAAAAACCTGAATATAGTTTTTTCGAAATCAGTAACTGAATCGATTCCAATAACATTTTCACCATGTTAGATTTTTTCCCAAAAATATTTAAAAAGCTCTCAAGTTGGACACCACCGACACTAAGTGTACTTGTGTGGTGTATACAGGTCACGGCAGGTCATAGCGGGCATTAGGCGCCAGCGCAGAGTTGGGTGCGGTAGCAAAACAATTAATGGTGACAACGTAATTGTGCGGGCAACCAAGTAACATAACAAGTTAATAACTTTGTGGTTTTTCATGATACCGTTATGAAATTTTGTATACACCCTTAAATTTTGATCGTTTTAATCCCGTGGAGGGTCGATCCGGTATATGAAACACTATCGATTTGTAAAGATAAAATTAAAAAATAAAGTACCATTTTTCAAAACGCGTATTAATTTACGCATGTACGAAATTAATTTCTTTAAGAAAACGTCAGCTGAGCGAGTTCAATGACCTGTAGGTAATAGTCGGCGTTGCGTACAAACTACCTACAGGTCATTGTACTCGCCACGGGATTAAAACGATAAAAATTTAGCAGTGTATAGATTCTTTACATCAAAATACGTATACTAGACATATGTTTCGGGTTTCGAATATACTAAAACTTATATTGTATAACAGCTGCGAGATGGTTCGAATTAGTCATCACGGTCCTCGAACACAAGGACGAATGAAAGAGTACGGGTAGCTTTTAGTTAGTGAAGGTCTGATATGGCTCGCTTCACTTAGACTAATCTAATAACAATTTGCCTACGGCCTACGCGGGTGCGCAATCGATATAGTGCTTTCCAGTTTTTCTGTCGATACATAGGAAAGTGATTTAAACTATCAAGTATTTTTTGCTTTCAGTCTTAGATGCGTTTTTTTTTTTTTTTTTTTAATTGGTATAAATGAGTGCTTGACTGCGATCTCACCTGATGGTAAGCAGTGATGCAAACGTTGATGGTGAGGTGCACTAGTTTACTAATAGCCTATTCACTCTAGCTTTGTAGACACCTAAATTATAATCGGACGGGAAGACTTGATTGAATAAATAGGTACTACGAACGGACGGACAATCTAAATGAGAATGAAAATACTTACGAACAATGCAAGTCAAATAAAAACATGCAGAACTAAGGCCTCTGCCTCGAATCTTGCGGGCAGCGGGGCGGCGGCGGCGGCGGCGCGGGAGTGGCAAGATCTAATGCGTAAAATCAAATGGACCGGCCCTCGGAAACAGCGGCGCGGCAACGGCGCGGGGGCGGGCAACGAGCGGTGCGCTCCAGTCAAGCGGTGACCGCTCGCGCGTCTGCATTGCAGTGTTGTGCAATTTATTTTTATGATGTGCCCACATTAAATCGAGCGTTAGGAATTTTGAATTAAAAAGATGTTGTCGCCGTTATTCAGACATTTTGTTCGCGAATAAAAACAAATATCTCGACGACACAACCACGACCACAACACTACGCCGCTATAGTGCCGCGCGATCTGCCCGCTGGTTTCGAGAACGGGTCTGCGTTGCCCGCTCCGCTCTCGCACCGCCTCCGCCGCCGCCCCGCTGCCCGCAAGATTCGAGGAAGAGGCCTTACAGATAGTTACAATTTATTAACATCCTTTCAGCCGAAAGATGTCCACTGGAAATAGGCCTCCCCCAAGCTTAGCCACAACGACCGATCTTGTGCGTCTCACATCCACTGCATTTTAGGGACTCTCAGAAGGTCGTCGGTCCACCTTATGGGACGCCTTCCAACACTGTGTTTTCTGGTGCACGATCCCCACTCTAGAACCATTCGGGCCCATCGACCATCCGTTCTACGAGCAATGTGCCCTGATCACTGCCACTTTAGTTTGGCGATTCTTTGGGCTGTGTCGGCGACCTTAGTTTTCCTACGGATGTCTTCATTAGTAACAACTAACTACCCTTAATAAGTTACGCAAGTGACCAAAATAATTTGAGTAAGTAACTTATTTAGATAAAGCAACAGAATTCGAAACCTGAAGACTGTTAAGATCTTCGTAAAGCCTACACCCGTAATACGATAGGCCTAATTATTTCCAACTCCGTTACACGCAGCTCACAAACTTAAGCTTGAACTTACTAGCATTGTATTACCGGCCTAAAGTTACTATGAGTAAATAATACGACCTGTTTGAGATTAACGTGCCAGTAATTTTTTGGGTTCTTTATCTTGGTCGGCAAAAACGAAACCTTTGTAGGATCAAGTGACAGAGTCGTACAGCAAAGTTGCTGTACATCCGTCAAGACTCTTTATCTCAAGAACCGATTGAGGTATAAAGTTAAATATAGCAAATATTTATGTTTGTATCTTTTCCAGCGCTTACTACATTTTGCAGGTTGAAGTAGAAACAAAAGTATGAGACGGTTAATTTATAGGCATATCTTAATGTTAATCTAAATATTTTTTTAAATCTAGAACACTGATTTTGTTGTTAAAAGCAAGTTATTGTATAAATAATGGTGTTTATTTATGATGTTCTGTTCATAAACACAATTTATTTTTTGTTAAATGTACGCCTTGCACGAGGGTGATATAAATTGAGTGTTGAACCTAATCGTAACGCAATAAGAGTTAATTTTCACACTAATCATTACTCATGTGTCTAGGGTACGTTCACAAACATATGAACTTACATACACAAGATACTTAGGGTGAGTTGCACCATTTAACTATAACGATAACCAAACCATAACCAGACGTGAAACGGCCGCCTATTGGTCAATTCGACGATTTGACAACTGTTAACGGCTTTGTTATCGTTAAAGTTAAATGGTGCAACGCACCCTTAGACTCGATACAACTAACTGTAGATTTTACGAATGTGTATTTAATTCGTGCGATAATCAAACCCACAACATGTATCGCAGAAGCAAATCGCTCAACTACTTCGGCAGCCGTACCGTTAAATTTTAATGGCTTAAAAGGGACTTTTAAAAGAAAAAAGGAAGTTTGGATATACTGAAGGTCAGTAAATTGATTGAAATTTAATTTTACCCATATCTAAGCCCCGATGGGATTTTCATGGGAAAATAAAGTGTTGTGACAGCTGCCAAACATTGTTTTGTGCAACATCTAATTGTGAGTAAATACTGGTACCCTAATCATGTTGCCAGAAACATATTCCCCACAATTCACATCACAAAAACAAAGCGAGCTAAGGAATTTATAGACTCACAGTTATTTAAAAATAGCTCGAATACGTAACTTCATATGTGTCAGACTCCTAAGTTAGCACAATTACATTTGATCACAATTTCAAGAAGGTTTTTTTTGCGAGGAAAACAAAATTCTTTTTTTTTTCGAAAATGAAAATTGCCTAAATTACTCCTTATAATACTTATTACTCACTAGCTGTGCCCGCGATTTCGTTCGCGTGGACTACAGGATTTTGAAATTATTTTTTTCTAAAATAAAAGTAGCCCATGTTACTCCTTATTACATCAGCTACCTGCCAAAAAAAGTCCCGTCAAAATCAGTCTAGCCATTTCAGAGATTACTCCGGACAAACAGACAGACAGACAAAAATTGTAAAAAATGTTATTTTGGTGTTTGTAACGTATATATATTTATATGCATGTAGTAAAAGCAGTTATTTCAATATTACAAACAGACACTCCAATTTTATTTATATGTATGTATAGATATAGATGTATAGATTAGTAGTAGTTGGATAGGAAGTAAACATCCATCCACCCAGAATTAATAGGGTGAATATTCCAGTTATGCGTCATGTAATAAAGCTGTGATTAAAACTCACCTGTTTTGGCGTGCGTGCAGGTAAGGGAAATGACACAAATGAGTGTCAACACTAAATTAGAGGTCTTCATTTTGAACACTTTGCACTTAAGTCACTCGCATTTTCACTATACACCACTTTGTTTATCTGAAAAGAAGAAAATATTTTTATTAGTTGTTATCATTGATAGGAAAGTTTTGAGTCTGAATGTGGGTAGGTCTAAAGTAGTTGGAGGCCTAAATATAGATTGAAGGGGTCCCTTTTTCTTGCCGTTATTTTTGTTCCGACATACAGACACACCTATAGCTTGAATGCTAATTTGAAATAATAGACATCCAATGACTACTCGCCACAAAATAGATAGGTACAGAAGTCAATCTACATATAATGCGCGCTCGAGCAACGCACACATACACACTGCTCACGGAAACGATATCTCGGTCGTATCTCGGTCGCATCTCGGACCACTCGTCGAACAATTCCGGCTCAAACTCTCATTAGTGTGCGTCCACTGAGCGTTAGTATAAAAAGTGAAGTACATACATGAGATTGTCTTCTGTACCTATCTATTTTGTGTACTCGCGTTCTAGGGTGGAGTGAAACAGAATTTTACTGACTAAAATTCCTCTGTTTCTTTTTGTCTTGCATTTCAGGACCCCGAGTTTCTTTTTCTGAAGCCGACCTCATGGTCATAATAGGCTTCGACTCTACTAGGTCCCTACGATTTTACGACTCGAACTTGGTTTGGATGATTACCGGACGGCCTGAAGGAGGTGCTCTCTTGCTCGTCACCACAAACTCACACTAGTGATTCAAGACCAAGCTAATATTACCTCATTGATTAAAATCCATCCAGCCATTTAAGCTACAGGGCATTGCAAATAAATAAATATACGAACTCATACATTCGTCATACTTTAAACAGTTTCAAACAAAAATCATTACCAATCAGTAGCCTGATTCACGTAAAATCAAACAAGCCAAATGTCGTTGAAGTTTTATAGTCATTCGATCGAAGTCCTATCCAAAAGCGGTATTCACGATCTATCGACTATTTTCAGTTACATTAATAAGTATTCTACCAGGATAATATAATACAGATTTTTTTTAAATCGAGAAATTTCAAACGACTTTAAAATCGGTGTCGTTCAAACTCGATTATGGATGTGAATAAGGATATGGTCTAAACGACTAAATTGCTACGATATCGTTACGGTTTTCGTTACGTGAATCAGGCTACTGAGGCTGTCGGCTAGAAGCCCTTTTTACAATTACAAAATTCTATTTGCAAACGCAGTTTCGAAAACGCCATTGACGTAATAACATGATATTAGTAAAAACCTAAAACCAGGGGTTGGGGTACTAATAACACGTCTATTTACCACCGGAAAATTGCTAAATCGCTAGCGTGGCTCGCCATGACAAACAAAAGCCCGTTCGATACAGAAAGGGCAGATAAAAAGAGGGACGTGTCGACAAAGCTTCGTGGTCGCGAATGCGTGAGCAATACGTAATAACTGCCCGTTCGTACTTCTGTCTCCCTATTTATATACGTGTTTGACAAAGGCTTTATTTCGTATGTGGATTTTTGCGACGATAAAGCAAGACTGGAGTTAGAATTTTTGCGATTTTATTGTGAAGAAAACGGCTTGTCAGTACATACTGGACAATAAAATCGGGCACTCTCTTCCGTCGTAAACCACATTACGTATGCTGGTATCATATCGCCGACGCGTTTCATCATCATTACCCTTTTTCCGACCATATTGAGGTCAGATTCGTATACATGAATTCTTACTCGAAGTGTCATCTGACTTTTATAGACATACTTTTACAGAGTGCTGATATTCAGGGTTAGTTTTCTACCGTATCGGTATTTTATTAGTTCTGGTTTTAATAAAAATATGAAGCAGGCATCTTGGTTGTTTAAAGGTAGACTATTTGTAATTTGACAGTGTGAATCCTTATCGCGCGATGAGACAAGGTGACAACCGTACGAATACCATTTCTTCAAAAGAATTCCTCTGAGTATACTGATTTTTTGGGTTCCTTATCTACGGGTGAAAACAGATAGGGTCCTGCTTTTACCCTTACTAAAATTCCACTGTCCGTCTGCCTGTCACCAGGCTCTATCTTATGATCCGTGTTGTTGTTGTTGAATTTTTTTTTTATTAGTCTTACACAAATGCATGTTTTGATTTCAATAGAAATCTAGATAATTTTCACAAGATATCTATGTTTTCGAGAAAGGATTATTACGTTAAAGCAGTTGCATAGAAATGTATGTCAGGTTAAGCGCTCTTAAAGTTACACTAGTCGATACTTTTTCCTTCCAAAATAAAACATGTTATGGTTATGTATATTTATTTTTGTCTGTATGGAAACAGAAAAACAAAAAAAAAATACCATTACTCAGTTCTGAACCAACAAAGTTTCTGTTTTTTGATGATTTTAACGCAACTTAAAGTGTAAAAAAAACATACATTCAGCGGAACATAGAAACTCCTCCTTTTCGAAGTCAGTTAAAAAAGTAACAAAAACCGTATAAAATCTCAAAAACGAAGTCAATACCGACAAAGTTTAATTATCGAAGAGTTCTGTACAATATATTTGTAATAGATTTATGTACTGGTTTTTTCACAAAACTCGATTTTTCAAAGCTCTTTGATTTTACGTAGCGTTTTATGTCATTTTATTTCGAAACGGTGTCTGTGTGCTGACAATACGTTATGCATATAGACTAGCTTATAACTGCTAATACTTCAAAACCAGTTTTTTGTTTGCGCATAGAATTATGCACGATTAGATAGGCTTGTTACTATTTTTTTATTTATTTTATCTTTTTTTCAAATATGATATATTTTGTACGCTGAACACCTTTTTATTCATTATTTACCACACATAAACATATATAATATGTAAATTATTTACCCTACACCTAACACTAATAACCGAGTACCTAAATATAAACCAATTTTCAACCGTACACTCGAAATAAGGTTCAGTTGAAAACCAGCGTCAGGCAACTACCATGTAGTTGTCTAGCATTATTGCTGAACTGGACCTATTTGGCACCACCGTGAGACACATTGTTAGTTGTCTTTTTTTTATAAAATAATTATTATTAGTGTCTACATGTTGTTACTACATTGTGTGTATCTACGAGTGTGTATGTCAAATAAAATAGTTTTCTTTCTTCTTTTCTTTCTTTCTATATTTGAAATTATCGCTGTGGGATATGATGTCTAAAGAGACATCGCACTTTTTGGCCTGCGAGTTCGAGCCCGCGACTAGTTTAGCCTTAACCTTTCAAATATCGTCAATTAGAGACAAACTAGTAAGACAATAGCAATGCGAACGCGTTCGCTTGTTGTTCGTTTTATATATTTTTTTTTAATTGATATAATCTAGTGCTCGACTGCGATCCCACCTGATGGTAAGCAGCAATGCAATCTTTGATGATTAGGTGCACTAGTTTATTAAGAGCCTATTCACTCTAGCCTTGAAGACACCCAAATTATAATCGGACGGGAAGACCGCAGCAAGCAAACTGTTTCAGTCCTTCGACGTACGCGGTATAAATGACGAGGCGAACCGCTTAGTCCGGACCGTAGAGGTTTCAACAACGTAAGGGTGAATATTCGCCGTACGTCGGGTTACGCGTTATCAAGTAATGCAATTCCTGCGCACACTCTCCAAAATGCAGCTTGTAGAACACCGAAAGGCTGGCTACCCTACGCCTGTGCTCAAGGCTTTGAAAGAGGCTAATTAGTGATCCTGATATGGTTAACATATCAGGATCACTAATTAGCCTCTTTGCACGCCTTTAATATGCATTCGACCTTACAAGATTTGAATGAACTATCTACTTGATTGACCTATAAGACTTCAGCTTACCTGCAACCATTCCTATCAAAACAAAGATCATGCAAAAGCATCACTATCCAAAAGAAGAAACGAAAATAATCAAAAGCAAAATTCTTTTGTCTCAAAGGCAAGAATCGGAGTCACGAATACAAGGCGAACACCGCTGTGTGATTTAGGTCATCGTTCTGACTTATATTGACGAGATGGAATGCTGCTCCACATTCTGCGGTAGGCCTTATTGAGTGAAGTATTAAATAAATTCCGACATGAAGTGACATGGAGACATTTAATGGTTTACATTCTCATATCGAGGCTGTGGCGTCAGAGTTGCTGTAAATATTTTCTTTATGCCTTTTTCTATTGGCAGTTAGGCTGTGCGGTGTAGTGCTTTTTTTCTTTTTATTCAAAGGCTCACGTTTTATTTATTTATTTTTTAAATTATTTATTAGTAATAAGCATACCAACAGCACAATCACTTACAGTACAAATAAAACTTACATCCAAAAAATGTCATTTCAGTAACCACGCAAATAACAGGTATGCATGACATTGAAAAAATGAGAAATTAGAGACAAAGAAAAACAAAAAAAGTGTGTCCAGGTGTACCTAGATCCAGAACACTACAAAGACAAAACACACCAAAATATGTTCGATCATTATGTCACTTATAGTATAGTAATGATGGCTTAAAAATTAAAAAAAAATGTATGAAGATGGTCGAAGATTTTTTTGGTTTAAAATCACCCGATTACTTCTCCTGCTCTAGGGCGTAATTTCAATGGCATGTCAGACTTTTACTGACTAAACCCACAACTATTTCCTTCAGCTGCGTTTCATTTACCACTGTTGGTGAAGTGAGAGGGAATATTAGACTTTTATTGACTCTCTTTTTGACGCAAGGGTCGCGATGACTTTTTCAATCAATCTCACAGCCATGACAGGTATCGGTCGTAGCACCTTGTCAATTTTGCTGATTTTTATCGGACGGCAATCTAACCATTGCTTACCGGTGCTGGGTTGTAATACCTAATCATTTCTACCAAGCCCCATTTGATCAAAGGCCCTATAATGACGTCTTGAAATCATCACAACTTCGGTCTGAGAGAGAATAACATATGAGGAATACAGCTGTACCTTATTCTCAACGTATTTTCGATGATTTTAGGACGTACCATCGCGGTCATTTCTGCCTGACTACTTAAAAAAAATTTCGCTTCAATCATGTAGCGCGGCGCCAAACCAAACCCTTTAAGTTTTCGTTTCGAATGCAAGCAAAAATTAACTTAGTGGTGGTCAGGCGGAAGTGTCTTTGATGGTAAATTAGTATATCCAAAGATTTTATTACTAGCTGTCCATCATGGTTTTACCCGCAGTTTTGGTTACTGCTCCATTTCCATGAATCGTAGTGTGCTGTTACCATATGCCTATACTATGTCATAATCCTTGCTATCCCATACGCAAAGATTTTTTCCAATCCGACTAGTAGTTTCAGATTAGACAAACAAAAAGTCAAAAAAATCTGTCTGTTTTATTCTATTAAGTAAAGATAATAGATTTTGACTTCTTTAAAATATTCAAATAAAAATCTACACTCTTTATAATGTCTATTATAGTCAAAATTAGTTCAGAAGAACTGACAAGTTTGAATGTTCATGCTTCTCATTTTACATAAAGAATTCTTATTTTATATCCAAGTTCATCTGTTACTTAATCTTACTAGACATTTTACTGAGAAACTTGTGAACTAAGCCTCATTAGTTAATAAAATATCACAAAGAATGGCCATTTCTGTAAGTTCTCATCACACAATTGAATTTCACAACGAAGTTTTATAAATATAACCTTGCTTTTATGTTTTTCTATAGAATAAACACTTAGTCATTCTCTTTGTACATAGTATTTACAAAAGAAAAAGAATTTTACTATACTATTAAGTTAAGTATATACCCATTTTAGACTGACAGAATAAATTATGAAAAAGAGCATGAGAGCTACTTTATTTTTAAATTCTAATAATGTTTAAGAGGAATCCTGACTAAAATTAAGGCCAGACAACAAAAAAACTTCAAGGTTAAGCAACATTTGCCAAAGTAGCCAATGGATAGGTTTTTTTATTTTTTCGGTGGGTAATAATCATTCAAATGATATCCTCGCCCTTAAGCGGAGCGGGATATAGTGTCAGACTCTTACTAATTAAAAAACCCATCCCGTTCCTTCGTTGCCTTTTATGCCAATGCCGAGCCTTCCTTTCAGAAGCACACCTTCGGCCCCAGTAGGCTCTGACCCAGCTGGGCCGGGCACCTGCTGTTGCTGACAACGCCTTGAGGCGCGCGGG
This sequence comes from Mythimna ferrago, assembly GCA_910589285.2. NCBI lineage: Eukaryota > Metazoa > Arthropoda > Insecta > Lepidoptera > Noctuidae > Mythimna > Mythimna ferrago. The sequence continues at coordinate 23,622,932 of OU342680.1, read as the reverse complement.
AACAGTGCGCGCCGTCGAAGACTTGGGCTCGGTCCGGACAGTTACCGGACGGTCAGGCAGCGAGCTACCCATTGCTCGCCGTCCACAAGACCGCGCCTACGGTGGCCGGAAATCGGGATCGGAATCCCGGCAGCGCGGCGGCTGGGGCGCTGTGAGCGTCGTTGCCTGATACGGTCGGCCTCCTCCTTTTCTAGCATTTCTGCTTCACAGAAGGAGGCGATCGCCTGCCACTCCTATCGGTAGCCCTTGACCATCATAACATCAAGCCAGGCTAGGCCAGATGAATAGGGACCCATCTCTGCACGGGTGCTAACAGTATACATAAACCGTAATCGTTTTTATTACTTTTTTTTGTATTAGTTTAGTGAGAATCACATCAAAATCCGTGGCATAGTTTAAAAGAAGTTAGAGAGTAAATAAACAAATGCGAAAAGCGACTTTGTTTTATCCTGCGTCTATACTACTAAGCTTGCAACTAGATAAACTGAGTTACTACCCGTGTAGATGACTGAACTAATATCTTTAAAAAAGCAATTGCATGTTCCTCGTTTACGTTCGTTATTGTTGTGTTATTTGTAGACTAATAACTTTATGCTATAAATACATTCAGATTAAGCGTTTAGCCTTGTCGTTTATGTGTACATCGGAGGGCTGAAATAATTTACCTGCTGATGTCTTCAAAGCTACAGTCAAAAGGCTCTTAATAAACTAGCGCGCGTGGCACCATCAATGATTGCATTACCGCTGACCATCAGGTGAGCTGTGGTGAGGTGCAATTTTAATCGTTTTAATCTCGTAGAGGGTCGATCCGGTTCATGAAACACTATCGATTTGTAAAGATAAAATTAAAAAATAAAGTACATTTTTTTCAAAACTCGTATTAATTTCCGCACGTAAGAAATTAATTTCTTTAAGAAAACGTCAGCTGAGCGGGTTCAATGACCTGTAGATAGTAGTCGGCGTTGCGTACAAACTATCTACAGGTCATTGAACTCGCTCAGCTAGCTAGTGTTTCATGTACCGGATCGATCCTCCACGGGATTAAAACGATTAAAATTTAGCGGTCTAAATAAAATAAAAAATAGAAATTTTCCAAAACAAATGAAATGTTTCGGATGAATGATGACGTGTTTATTATTATAGTATGAGTATGTCTACCCGATTGACATGTTTTTTTTTTTCGGTTACAATTTTTAACATCACGCTGATCTGATTCTTTATACTCTATTAACCTTTGAACCACCTAAATCAGATATATCTGCCAAACACTCGCGTTTATTCTACCAAGATCGCACATCCACGATCAAATACTCCATCTTCTTAGCTCTTTTGTCACCTCTAGTTTTACTTTGGTAGAAGTACGTGCGTTCCTGTACACTATGAACAAGTTTTATAACATAATACTTTCCCAAGCAAAACCTTTACATATTTTCTTTTACGGATCTTAAATCATTACACATAAAAAAAAGAAAAATCATCAATCAAGTTCATCACAAAAATAACATCATTAATTTATCCAACATTATCATTCCTGAAACTGTAACAATACAGTCAGGAAAAAACATCATATTCCTTCATTACCGACAAAGAATGACAATGACATGGCCCAAAAATATTCCATTTCACGGCGTGTCATTATCAATAAAGGTGCATAATGCGACAACCAGAGAATAGCGTAACGTAACGGAAATGAAACCGGTAATGATGACAGATAGATACACGGCCGCGAATTACAGAAACTTGGCAATGGATTGACAGAAACGTGGCAATTAATTGACAGAAACGTGGCAATGACTTGACAGTTCGGGCAGATGGTAATGACGTGGTTTTAACAAGAAACTATAGGATTCATTTTATGGTTGGAATATGTATTTTCTCATTTTGTAATATTCAACAGCGTGTGAAGTGTCATGTCATGAAGTAACGTTGTAGAATTGTGATTGGAGAAATGACGACATTTTGTGGACACTATGTTTTGTTGGCTTCGCGTATTGTTATGAAGATTTCCATAGATGTACCATATTACTACTATTTTCTGATAAGTATGTTGAGATCAGATTGAGTGTGGATTTCTGGGTAAATAAGTTGTTTTGACATTTTTTGTTACATCTTTGGGGCAATTTGACTGGGGAATTTTGAATTTGTCACAATTTGACAATCAAAAGTACTTATCTACTATAATATCTGTATTTTACAAAGTATTACAGCATTGATTATAAATTGCTTCTCTTTAGTGTAAAATCATTGAATATTTTACTGACTGCAACCCATCTATGTTCCTTCAGTTGTCCATTAAGTTCCAGGGCGACGGTAACTCTTTTGAACAATCCTATAACCCTGCCAGGCTCTGAAGGTCTTATAAGTTTGGCTGACATAACTTTAAAAGGTGCGCATCGGACAGCGAGCTGCCTATTAATCTCCGACGGCATTGATTGTTGCCGAGATGAAATCGGAATTAGACTTTGTTATTTTAATCACAATCGCTTCTTACTTTGACGAAATATGTTAATGGCCCCTCAGATATGCATAGAAACATATCTGAGGGGCAATTTACGTATTTTGACTTTGATTCTAGCTAAAAATACTGACTAAAACTAACATAATCCTTCTGTTGTGCGTGTTCAGTGTACGGGAAGGTGTTCAAAGTAAACGTGACTTCAATGAAATAAATGTCTTTAATACTGTTTCCACAATAGTTCGTTATTACTAACTACGTACTATGTAAGTGTCGAGGCAGGGCGGTGTAACGTAAGCGACTGGCGAGCCTTGCGCTCGCGCTCCCGTATTTCATCAAAATTGCAACTCAGCGAATCGCAGTTACTAAGCCGCCACACTTCAAATAACAACAGTCTACAATCAAGTAGACATTCCACTTAAAAATAAACCTTCAACATTTAAAATCCGCATTTTAACTTGAATTTACGGGCTCGCAACCGTTGAGATTACGTCAAAAATTCAACGGGGAAATATATTTGGAATTGTCGGTAGCGATAGGGTGCCCCTTTCTCGGTACAACGGTACTTCGGACCACGATGTGGCTACCTTGACATTTCGCTAGGAATAAAACTACAAAAACATATGTAGGGTTAAACCGCTGTCGGCGACCGTGAGTGAAGAATGGAACGCTGTGATTGTGAATTGTCGGATACCTTTTATTTGGAATTGTGTTAGGGATTTTTGGGGCTGTAGAGAAATTTGGCTGGAAGAAAAATGGGGACATTGTGACTCAATTTACTCGTCTTTGTTATTTGTTTTACCTTAGGAACATTTGCCACCTAGACCTGGATTGCAGTGGTTTATATAGAAAGTACTAAATCGGTTGCCCAACCATAGGTACAAATTCAACTTGGCAAAATGGAGGTTTTATTGATCTGAAAGCTTTTCATTAAATTAAAAACTTATCTAAGCGCACGGTAGTGCGCAGGCCAAGTTCCAGCAACAGGCCGCGCGCATGCCGTGCACTATTTACACGAACCGTTTCGACCCACTTTTGACCCCCCTGTTATTATATCACATACTAGCATAATATAAACGTTAGTCTGTATATACAAACGGCAAAGTCCTAACTCACTGATTGACTCATCTATATACAGCCCAAACCCTTGGACCTAATACGCTGTAATTTTGCATAAAAGATACTTTTATGATGAACAAAGAAGAAGAAAAATGATTTTCTTTTATTTTCCCCCCTAGGGAGATGAAACGCGGGTGATTCCACTAGCAGAAACTGGTATGTGATATGATAATAAGTCCTTAAAAAATATTTAAAAAAAAGTCCAACCAGCTTGTAATATTCAAACCTACAATAACATTTGCAAAAAAAAAAAACAAGGACATTCAAGCCAAAACGCACCTACAATGACATTCCCCAAAAAAAGAACAAGGTCCATCAAGCAAAAAAGGCCTACACTGCATATTGTAAATTGTAGTATAAAGAAAATCAGCATTGCAAACCAAAACGGCAAGCGCTTTAAGCGGCTAGAAAACTGCGAACTATTTCTACATTACGGTTGGAATCTCGCCATAACCGTCGGCCGCAGGTTTACCGTACGGTCCTAGTGTTATTGTAGTATTATTACTTTTCACGCTGGCATTTAAGGGTTACGAAGTGGCGGAGAATATTTTTATATTTTGTGTCGAGGCTTTCAAGAGCTTGTCTTGTAGTGTTGTTGTTGATGGGAATCTGAGCTAGGATGTAGATAGTTAGAGTAATGCATGAAAGAATTTGTTTGTTTATTTTCGTTTGTTTTGTTTTAAATAAAATGTTGCACACTAGATATAACCCCTGTATCTTGAATACGTTCATAAACGTTTAAACACACATACAGCACATTCAGACCTGGACAAGTATCTACAAGTCATACAGAAATTAGTTCCATGCATGAATCAAATCCGCGACATGCGTCACTGCAGCCAAGGGCTCAATCAGAACCAAAGACGGTAATAACAGCTGAATGGATCTTGACGACCCAATTCAGTTAGAGGTTGAATAAGTATTTATTACATATTGACTGTTGACTTCTCCCGCGTACCTTAAGAAGCACATTTAGCTCTTGGTTTCAATTGCCTTTAGTTAAGTTTAGACAGTAAGGGCCTGAATACACCACGTTTTTTAAACGCGCCGTTGACGCGCGTTTGTAGCGATACAGACGCAATACGCACGCGAGTGAGATGCAAACGTGCGTCGACGGCGCGTTTAAAAAACGAGGTGTGCACAGGCCCTAAAAGTTCGAAAGAGCTTTTTAAATCAAAAATCATCTATATAATAATAACTTCTAAATAAATAATAAATAAATATAATATATAACTTCTCCTGGTCTGGGTGAAGCGAGAGTTAAAGAATAGAATAGAATAGAAAAACTTTTTTTTAGTTAGTGTCAGACGTTTACTGATAAGCCCCATGTTCCTCCAGTTTTCCGTAATATTCAAAGCATATCGAACAATTCTACAAATTTAAAAATCTGACAACTAATACCGGAAGTTCAGGAAACAGGAGTTTACTTTTTCGTAACCTAGTGTTGTGTAAATAAAAAAAATACAAGCGGCTACACCCACGTGAGAATAGGAAATTGTCCCTAATTAACACACTCCCAGAATAAAAAGGATCTTATGTGCTATTCCAGCTATCTTTACGTGTACCAAGTTTCATCGAAATCCGTTCATCCATTCCAACGTGAACAAAAAACAAACATATACGACCAATTTCACATCACTATATCAACTTTCAAATAATAAAAACAGCCACCGAACTTCACTCAAAAAATTACCGCCAAAAACTATTTGTTGTTACAAATGTTCTTTTTTCAAACACCAACTATCGTTCTACTATCGTTCTGGGAGTAATTCACAGGTACTTTACTGTCCAAGTGCTGTTATACTTTTACTGCCACCGCACAGCATTTACGGGTTACGTTATTGCAGAAAATATTCTTATATAACACGACACGTGATGCCTCGGGACCGGGTGACGTGCGTGTAATGTGTTTTTGATCGCAGACGTATTTTGTGATCGCTGTTTTTAGAGGGTAACCTATTATACTTACAATGTACGTTACATGTATTTTACCAATCTCTGTTTAACGGAAATACCAAGTCTTGCCATGAATATTGATAAAAGAAAAATCTTTTTTGTTCTACAGCGCAAAATATTTCGAGATCACTTCGATGATAACATCTTCAACAGAACTATTCAGAACCATTTATTTATTTGTATTGTCATAGTCGCTTAACTATGTTCATTGTGATATCTGTGTGTGTATGAAGTTACGTTGGCCATTTCTGGTCTTCTTTACCAGTTCCACTTCCTCAAATGTCACTTTTTGACTGTTGAAAATACCAAAAGAACTATATGGTTGCCTATAATATTTGAGGAGTTCCCATAAGGGGAAAAAAAATGCAAATCGGTTAAACGGCGGAGTTCTGAGGTAACAAACATAAAAATACCAATTCGAAAGAAAAGAAGATAACCTTCTCCTTTTTTTGGAAGTCGGTTAAAAAACGTCCATGAGGCCTTTTAAAAAAGGAATAAATAGGTTTTCTACTCAATGATAATTATATCAGTACTACTACATACTTCACCAAATATTCAAATACTACCCAATCACATCACCATTCACCAAAGCTCGAACTCAAGAACCACGACACATTCACGAGCTAATACTCCACGTAATGACGTGCAAGGATCGGTTCACATGCACTGTCGAGCACAATTACATTTCTATTCATTAAAAGGCTTCCTCTGTTGAACGTGTTTCCTGCCGTAAATTAAATTTCCAGATTCAACGCCATAAGTGTACAATGCAGCGGTTTAAATTTTACAAGCGTGTGTGGCTCCTAGAGCAGCGAGACGGGGCCTTATTACCATGATGTGGTAAAATGTCACTCATCTTTTACAGTTCAATTCAGGTTTTAAAAATAGAACGCGTTAAGAAGTCTTGAAAACAAATGAACTCCAGAGGTAGAGCCTCTGGAGTTCATTTGTTTTCAAGACTATGTGTCATTGTTTTTTTTTATTTACTATCAGTTTTTGCCCGTGGTTTCACTTGCGTGCATAAAATATAGCGTGGCTTTCTCAAAAATAAAGCAGCTTTCTGTTGGTGAAAAAAATTTGGCAATTAGAGCAGTGCTTTCAGAAATAACCTTCTAAAAACAAACTTTACCTCTTTATAATATTAGTGTAGATTGTTAGGCTCGCACTTACTTGTGCTCACATACTAGAAGCAACAAGTAATATGTAACCAAGCATTATAATAATACGTAACACATAATATGATTTAAAAGAGTGTCCATGGAGTTTGGGACGCGCAATTTAGCTTCACTTTTCTTGGACTGACCGACATTTGACTATTCAAAAGTGCCTGCAAATGGTATATTTGAAATAAATGCTTTGACTTAATATTTATATCACTGATGAAAAGCGATGGTGTGGCCGAAAACGGAGTACGTTTTGCTTAGAAGTAACTATTCATTTGACTTAAGGATTCCACTATCTAGCGGTGCACAATGAATGTGTTCCCAAGACGTTTCGATATATATATATATTATGAACATGTCTTATATTTCTATATTTCTCAGAACCCTAGAGTCCGGGATCTTTGGAACGTGAACTAACAGCCGAAGCTTACCTACTCTCAGAGGCCCCTTAGTTACTATGTCATTGAACATGGTATCAGCTGACACCGACAGTACTGTACGCTATGCAAATGTACCCAAGGACAACATCATCACAATCATTCTAATAAATAAAATTAATATATATTTACTACATATATATAATATGTCGTGTATATATTACATTAAATATATATGTATGTGTATTTTAACTATAGTTATGTACACTTTTTTTTACTCTTTTTTCCTAAATATTTTTTTTTTATGCGCCTACCATATTGTCTCTTCACCACCCTAGGTTGACTGGCAGAGAATACCTAAGGCATAAAATCCGCCTATGTACTTTGTGTTGCATGAAGATTAAATAAATAAATAAAACATTCGCAAAGTTGAACAAAATAAGATGAAGTAACTGGTATGTGCCATCCAGTGCGTGAAATAAACTGATCATGGAGTTTGATCTACTTGTAAATAGCAGTTTGATACGTATCTAACCAGTGGCAGTGTGAATTTATTTCCCTTGTTCGAAGAAGTTAGTCGGGTTTGTAACTTTAATACTCGTATTAAATCAACCGAGTAATTGTAAGGCGTTGGGATTGTTCGAAAACGTTACCGCAGCCAAAAAAGGCAACTGAAAGAACACGGATGAGTTAGTCAGTAAAAATCAGCCACTCCCTTCACTCCACCCATAGCGGGAGAAATTATTCCATGATTTCGCACCACAAAAAAGCCGAGTGATTGTAGACATCAAGGAAATGTAGAAACGGGGGACAAAATATCCCTTCATTATGACGGGGGATATTTTGTCTCAACACTCAATCTAAGTAAAGCTGCAACGATGCCCAGTGTCCGGCAACTTGTCCCTCAACTTTTTTTTAAATTTTCTTTCAGTTTAAGTAATCGCTGACTCTAAAGCCTTGATATGTTATTATAAAACTCTCTAATTGGACGCAATATTGCGTTGCATGTGAGAACAACGTAATTCATAATAACTGAAGTTTTTTTAATCACTTCTGAATCGCTACATGCCTTCAATGTAATGCGAATAACGTTAATACGGTGCTGAACTATTTAGATACGGTGTTAATGGGCATTTTTCCTACTGTGCAAGTATGCTGATACATAGCTGTGGACTTTAATACGGGGAAGTATGGTAAATGGAGAACCTTTGTTTTGATTTCTTCTTAAGGCGAGAGATAACTTCAAAAGGCGCTTGGACTTTGGAAATAAGTTTGAAGAGTGTTGGATTGTTACCTCATCAAACCATCCCAGTGATAGCCGTCAGCATATATGAGTAGTAGGAGGAGCGAGGAGTGGCAGGCCGTCGCCGACTTCTGCGAAGCAGTAATGCTCGCTAAGGAGGAGGCCGAACGCATCAGGCAACGGATTCTGATCCCGATTTCCGGCCACCGTAGGCGCGGGCTTGAGGACAGTGAGCTATGGGTAGCTCGCTGTCCGGCCGTCCGGTAACTGTCCGGACCAAGCCCAAGTCGTCGACGGCGCGCACTGTTCCCGCGCGCCTCAAGGAGTTGTCAGCAACAGCAGGGACCCAGCCGGGTCGAAGCCTACTGGGGCCAGGGTAATCCGAAAGGGAGCTCGAGCCCCGGTATGAAGGCTAGAAGGACCGGGGTGGGCTTTTAGTCAGTAAGAGTCTGACACTATCTCCCGCTCCACCCAAGAGCGGGGGTTGTCATTGGATGATTTTTTCCCACCATAAAAAAAGCACATAGAAGGAGCCCTGTTACCTCTTAAAATATCATTCACAAATCCCCTCTATCTATCTGTCGGAGTGCGGAAACTAGATTTTACGTGGACTTATATGGCAGCTAAATCCTTTAGTGAGCTTATTCCAACTAGCCCAACTTTCTTCAAAAACTGATTAGGTCTCTCAGGCTTTTCAGGGCGTCTGTGGGGGAATTCAGGGATCCTAAGGTGTATCTGTGAAACCTGCAATGTGAAGCACATGCGTAATTGTCACCTCCTTCTCCAAGCATGCTCGACACACCAAACCCCTCTACGCAATGCTTGTTATGGCACATCCCTGAGGAGACTATACAAGTTTCTCTACTGAGCCTCGCTATACACAGCGGCACGTGATCACTGTATCGTCTTTTCTGAAATCACTCGACGGGCAAGTAAAATCCCGTTTTTGAGGCCCGTGGTTCCAAAGTCCCGCCTACATTGAATAATGTAATCGGGATTTTAGCGTGTTGGGCATCGAGGGATATGTATTTCATATGTCAAAATATATAAATTTATCTCCTTTCGTTCAGTCCATCCAAAAATTATTTGCAAGAGACAGCCCTGTGTGATGAGATTGAACATTGCACATTTGTTTTTGTAAAAAATAGTCCTGTTCATATTATGATGTGTACAATGAAATATGATACCTATAGGTAAAATAATATCCCTTTAATCATACAAAAAAAAAAACAGAATTTAAAGGCAGTTTAGCTTGAGTATTTATGTAATTACTAAAATATGCTGCTTGATAACTTTGAAGTTATCAAGTACATAGTTATATCCCTCTAGATTATCCTGAAGGTAGTAAGTCAACAACGTATAGGTTATTTTAGGCAAAGACGCTCCTTCGTCGACCACACTATCGCTTACTATCAGATGAGATGGTGTTCAAGTACGAGAGTCAGAGAACAGATGATAAAGAAAGTGAACCAAAAAGAAAACTTTATTTTCTGGTAAAAAAAAAAAAACGAATTTTCAACGCAGAACCATTCGACGTCTTAAAATAAGAAAAACATTACAAAAAAAAACTTCATAAAAATTATGTTATTCAAAGCTTAAAGCTGTCAATATGCTCTTTAAACATTTTATAGTACAAAACGCTTTTACCATTCCGAGTTTATGACAACCGAAAAATGTTCTAAGTACCCACAAAAGGGGCATACCATCGCGTTACTTAACGTTATTCTACTTAAAAAGAAAAAAAACCTCAACACTTTTACCTCGTAAAAGAAAGTCTGGAACACATTTCATAAAAGAAAGCAGAGGAAAAAAAATGAAACAGATTTCCTCACAAACGTACCGCGGACGACGAAGAATTCAATTTCCTGTGAAAAAATCCAGAATGGACGCGGAAAATAAATCGAGTGAACCATGTATTGACCGAGAGTTTTACATAAGATTAGTGTTTGGGAAGCAAAGGGACTTTGAAAGTAAGTTTCATTACTGTGGGTAATAGAAAACAGACATAAAGATAAACGTATGCACATATTAGCATAGCATAGTCGGCCTTATAATATTCCCACTGCTGGGACTCAGGCCTCCTGTTTAGGTGAGGGAATAGGCCGTAATCCACCACGCGGGCTTTGTGCGGGTTGGTGGATGTCACATGTCTACGATTTTTTTGGTTCTAGGACATGAGAGTTTCCTCACGATGTTTTCCTTCACCGTTTTGAGAGCAGTAGTGATGAAATAAATTGCACAAGGTAATGCACCTGGATGGGTTTGAACCCGTGACTTATAACACCTAAGTCGAGGCCATTACCACTCGGCGACAACTGCTCTAATAAATGCACGTATTACATGTTATAAATCAATTAGGTTATTATCTGCGCATAATATAGTGCATACTGTTCTTTTCTGTAAGTGATGAGGCGCTTAGACGTAAGTTAACAATGTGCCATGTAAGAGGGAGGGTGGAAGATATTTTAACGCTGTGAGCGTAACTAAGCGCGGGGCGGCGAGCGGTACGAACAAAATTATGAAAATGTTTGAGGCACGCCACGAGACGCCGCTCATAGCGCCGTGCGGCCGCAAATCGATACCTCTCCACTCGCCGTACCACTCGCCGCACCGCTCGCCGCACCGCTCGCCTCACCGCTCGCCGCTAAGACCGAAGTTGTGACCGAAGTTGTGAACAAGGTTCCTCCGTGCCTCGGAAAGCACGGTAAGACGCTGGTCTAAGTTGTTATTTGTTGATCTTTGACAGTTATCATGAGAAGTAAGTAGTCAAGAAGTCTGGAAATTAGACAGCAGTCTTACCAAGAAGTGTTACTCAATCATGTAAAATACTGATATTCTGCATCCCGTTTAATTGAAAGCTGGCTCAAACATAGATGGGGAAAAGTTAGGCAGATTTACTGTAAACGGTCTTATGTCTGAGTATGGTTTCCGCACTTAGTTCTATGCGGACCTTTATACGTGGGACATGGCGGCTATAACCTTTGATGGGCTTATTGCAACCAGCCCACCTCTCTGCTGTAAATGGTTACTCTTTGTCAAAGTCACGACACAACTAAAATTATGCGGCAAATAGCCTTTTGTGACTAACTCAACAGCTTGAAGAGAAACCCTTCAAATAGATGGAATAAATAATATTGAAATACGTCACAATTACTTTTCTTCTTGAAACCAATTATTTAAATCGGTTTCAACCAGTATAATTCGGTTTCGGTCAATCAGAATAATTGTTATCACAATAACTAAATTCAAAGAAAATTTGACATGACTTGATTTATCACAATGACTTTCTCAAAAATTAATCTCCTGAAATGACCTTGTCTTGAGAAAATTGACTGCTGGTGTACCAAGAAGTGGTACTAAATCCTGCAAAAAAGAAGCTATTAAGTTTCTTTGTCATGGAAATATCTTCCAGTTTTTGGCATAGCACATTGTAGTCAACCAGGTTTAATAATAATAATTTATTCCTACATAAAAGTTTTACAAATTTTGAGCAATGAATTGAAGGTTACTTAATACAAATGCATAAGAAATAGAAATGTGCAACTGCGCGTGACCTAGGCCGAGCCTGTATTTCAGGACGCAGTTCTCTTCCCAGAAAAGAAGTTAGCAATACAAAAGCATTTCAATGCCATGTAAAGGTCAAGAAAGCAAGCGTAAATGGATGTTCGTCTTTCTATATATAACAATATATAGTTTCCTTCAGTCCACGTCTAAAACCAAACTGATAATAAATCTGATAACCAAATTCGATCCAATCGAATATTATGTACACAAACATTTATAAACTTATTAATCTATCATCATCAGCTGATAGACGTGTACTATTGGACATAGGCCTCCTTCAAGTGTCACCACAATGAACGATCCTGTGCGTCTCGCATCCATCGGATTACCGCAACCTTTGCCAGGTCATCGGTCCACATTTTAGGAGGCCTTCCAACGATAATCTATAAACGTAAATATGACATTGAAATTGACAATTCAACGCATATCCGAAACTACTGGATCTAGGAACGTGTTGCACAATGCTTCCTTTTATGACGCAAACGAGCACTAAGAAGGGGGCTTTTGTAATTACAAGCTTTTATTAACAAGCTTTTATTATTAGCTTCACTTGTAACTAACTATGTACGTAAGAAAATCTTGGAATCTTAATTTGACCCACTTCCCGGTCTTCGATTATGATAAAATTTTGCACACGCTCTGAGTTCTGTTGACAATACATGACTAGCTAAGAAACGTCATTACAAATCCAATATGGCAGCCTCCTTAAGATGACGGACTGGCTGTTTGAAATCCACCCCCATGATATGGGTATCAAATAAAAGGGTTTGCTGTCAAGAATACGAAAAAAAAATAGTCACGTGACTCAAATCCAATATGGCAGACGTCCAAGATGGCAGATTGGCTATTTGATATGCACCATGATATGGGTATTAAATTTAGTGCGTGCTAAAAGCGTATTTTTTAGTGTTTTAAACTATTATATTATTTAGTTTCACCTGTCCCGATGTTTGTCCTTCATCAAATCTTGTAAATTAAATTTGACCCACTTCCCGGTTACCGATTGGGCTGAAATTTTGCATACATGTGTAAATCAGATGACAATGCAAAATCATTATGACGTGGAGCTGGTCTGATGATGCAACTGAAAGGTGGCTATAAGAACTTGGTAGTTAAACGACACAACCCCATCGAATTTAGGCTCGTATGATTCGTCTTGACAAGCATTAATTATATAGGTAGACCGAGCTACGAGTATAAAAGCTTGCTATGAAAAAATGATTTTCATTAAAATCTTGTTTTAACTTTTATGGTGGTGAAAAGATGGAATATTACTAACAAACTATAAACTATTCTAAGATTTAGTCTTACATCCCCGTTATATTAAAAAAAAAACACGCAGGCGTTCTAGCAAACATGGGGCTCATATCAAATTATTTTAAAGCCAGCAAAGAATTTTAATTGAAACGGTGCTCGGAGATACCTTTGCTGCAGTCGCGTTTAATTTAAAACAATATTAATTTCATGCACCGTGTTCTTTATTAGATTTCCTACACCTACGAACATTATTTAGTACCGAGTATAAAAGCTCCTTGTCAGAGAATTATTTATTTATGAGGAAGTGCAAGCATAAGAGTAAGTCGACTAGGTCACCTCCTTATACAAGGTGCAGTGTAGAATCTGCAAAAAGTTTTGAGAGGCAAATATGTTAGTGATTTTCGACTCAAATAATCAATAAAATCTACACTAATATTATAAAAAGGTAAAGTTTGTTGTTTTGTTTGTAGGAGGTAATCACTAGAAGTACTGGTTCGATTGCTCAAAAATTTTCACTGATAAAAAGCTGCTTCATTCCTAAGCGACATAGGCTACATTTTACGTACGTAGGTGAAGCTGCGCCCATAAGTTAGTACTTAATCAATATAATAACTCTTTTGAACAATGCCGGAGCCCTAGCAAGCATCGGCCCTATTCGGCCTGATTGCTTGCTCACCGTCCAAAAGATTTCAGTCACCTACGGTGACTAAGAATCGGACTGCAACTCCTAGTAAAAATATCCTGTGTCTTATTTCAGGCTTTTGTCTACTGTAAATGGATCTACGAGAAAAAAGAGGCGTTGAAGCGTGATTGATTAACAGACCACCATATAAATATTTCAACAGACAAATCTTTACCTTCTTCCATTTCTCCCACTATGGTGGAGTGGGAGTCAGTATCAGACTTTTACAGTAAAACCCTCAATGATCAGTTAGTCTTTTTACGAGGGCTACACTAACTCCTTCAATCAATCGCAGTTCTGGCAGGTATCAGCCCTATAGCTCGCCGTTCGACCGGTAACCGTCCGGACCGAGCTCAAGACGTCGACAGCGCGTATCGATCCACGCGCGCCTCAAGGAGTTGTCAGCAAATCGTAGGGGCCCAGCAGCGTCGAAGCCTACTGGGACCAAGGACCTGCTTCTAAAAGGAAGCTTCGGCCCGAAAGGTAACGAAGGAACAGGAGTGGATTTTTAGTCAGTAAATATTTGACACTATCTTCCACGGGCGCGGAGACGTCATTGGATGATTTTCTCACCTACAAAATAAAAAAAGGTGTCGGCCTTATCTCTATCTACTGTTCAGCTCTTCATTTCACAATCGGTTAGACTGTAACCTAATGAACCAACTTCACAAAAAGATTCAACGAGCTAACACCTGCATTCACGCCTACAAGCTTCAGTTCAAATTAAGACACATCGAACACTGATCACAAAGTTAATCTGTTCTGATAATGTAACCCGTGTGAGTGCGTGTGAGGGCGTCGAGTCGATTATGCGTCGCCAACGAGGCATGAACACATTGGTTTTACATACGACGGTGTAATCGCGACAATCTACTTGATATACAGCCTTCTTTTCAGTACCGGTAGTACGAAAATAACACGTTTTCTTGCAAATTGGCTAGTACAAAAATAACTATAGATAGATATACGGGCCCTGCTAGGGCAATGTCTATTAGAACTCCGGTATTCTTTGAAAGAGTTGAAACGCAAAGGGCAACTGAAAGACCTCAGGTGAGTTTTGGTTAGTAAAAATCTGAGAATTCCTATCGCTCCACCTAAAACGGCAGAAGTTATTTAATTATTTGGCAACCTAAAAAAAAGATGATGCTTCTAACTGAACCATACTTGAATTTAGCTGACCCAGCGAACTTCGTGCCGCTTAACAATCAATGAATGTAGTATTTCTTTCGATATTGTCAACCGATTACGATGAAACAAAGCCTAAGTAATGTATAAAAGTTATTTACGTCGATTTCATACATTTTACATGATGCAATAAGCACTTTCAACAATTTTTTTTTTTGTATTATATGATTTAATTTAAATAATATAATTATATTTTTAATTTTCTCATTCGCTGTGTTTACATTTATCATCCAACTCTCCTGTCGCAGTTTCATTTCAATTAAGCAGAACCTTTGTACTCTTCTATCTGTATTTGTTCATTTCATTGTTAAAGTGTTTGTATGTACTATGAATAAATAAATAACCTTCTACAGATTTATTATTATATATAGATATTTTTTGATAACACAATTTCGTATTTTTTAAATAATTGTTTTATCAGCCGATTTTGAATTTACTGTTATATTACGAAAAGCGAATTTGACAGATTACCCTATCGATGTCTTCTCCACGAATTTTGTTTCATAGAGACGCTGCCTATAGGTATAAACAGTGTGAACAATGTGCTTACGTCTATTATGTAATCCAAATGGTTTTCTCTTTGTGGTTTATGGATTTGGGTTTACTGGACACACTTTTAATATTTTGTACTTCTCTAAAATTCATTATGATAATGTTATGCGTATGTTTTTTGCATGGTTACTAAAATGCCGATTTTAAATATAAGTTTATTAGAATTGTAAGTGACAGTGCTGTTGGTGTGATTATTGTGAACTAGCTTTCACCCGAGGCTTTGAACGCATTTATAAAATATAGCCTATGTCAATCAGGAATAAAACAGTTTTCTACCTGTGAAAAAATTTTCGCTATCGGACCAGTACTTTCGGAGATTTCTTCCTACAAACAAATAAAAACCTTTACCTCTTTATTATATTAAGTGTAAATAAAATACTAATTTCAGGATGTGCGTTTAATATATACTAACAGAATATTTCATGATTGATTTAAATACTAAAGACAGTCAAACAGGTAATTAATCTACCAACTTGAAACTAAATTACCAATTATGATTCGGTATGTAATCAGCCCTAATCGCAATTAATTGTTTACCAGCAAAGCGACGCCATATATCTCGAAACTTGTAAAATAATCAGATTACGCTCTAACTGATTAATTAGTTTCAAAGGCTTTAAAATACAGTCATTTGTAAGTCTCGAGTTGGAAATAAATAGCGATAGTTTAAATGGAGATAGAGGTTTAACAATGTCTTTTGTTATCTGTCTCTTTGTTACGACAATGTTACCAGGTTTTTTGTAGTTAGAAAATGTTGTAAGACAATGTCCATGGAGGACTTATTCGTCAACTCGCTTACGCAATTCGCGCAAGACCGCGCGAGTT
The DNA here is from genome assembly GCA_910589285.2 of Mythimna ferrago. NCBI lineage: Eukaryota > Metazoa > Arthropoda > Insecta > Lepidoptera > Noctuidae > Mythimna > Mythimna ferrago. The sequence goes on along the minus strand of OU342680.1, from coordinate 23,606,554 downwards.
GCTACCTTCCGATTTTACTTACTTTTTCAAATAAAAACAGATTGAAAACAATTACTATAAGTAACTAGCTATTGCCCGCGGCATTGTTCACGCATGCTATACCGGTTATTTACTTAGATTTCGGGATATGTTAAAGGTGTGGAATGAGGCGAGTAGGATGCGGCAAATGGTACCAAAGTTACCGGTAATAGGCAACCGTTATACCCAGAGCGGGAGAAGTCCCGCTCTGGGTGTAATGGTTGGCAAATTTTTACTGACTGAAGACTACGATCTATTTAGCGACCTAAACTGAACTGTTAAAGAGATAGATCTGTATAGGATGTGAAGCTTCATCCCTCTCTCTCGCTTACTTGCTTGATATTTTAACACGTCACGGTAAGGCTTCTGCTGTGTTCTTTCAGTTACCCTGTGCGTTCCAGGACCACGGTAAATCTTTCAATAAATCATCAGCCTACTGGGCCCCTTCAGTTTCGCTAAAATCTCTTTGAGGCGCGTCTCATCCCCGCTCTTGAGCGGAGCGCGAGGGTGTGTCAGACTTTTACTGACTGAAAATCCACTCCTGATTCTCTTTTGCCTTCCAGGGCTCCGGGTTTCACTTTGACAGACCCGTTCATACAGTGCCCATGGCCTCAGTTGTAGTAGTTGTAGCTTCGACCCTGCTGGGCCCCTACGGGGTTTAATGAAATCTCCTTGAGGCGCGCGTGGAACAGTACGCGCCGTCGATGAATTGGGCTGGTCCATGGTTGGACGGTGAGCTAGAACGCCCTCATTAGCTTTATCTTTCTGACAGCCAGACTTCTAGACATTTTTATGCCTATAATGGCTGCAAAGTTAATTGAAACAAATGCTTTGATTTCAATTTGACTGGTAGAGAGTGTTTTTTTGCACTATGTACCTACTATACATGTAGCTTAAAAAAATAATGTTATATCACGATCTCAATGTTTATTCAGTGAATTTTACATCAAAGTATAATTATGGGTAAAAAGCCGGAAAGAGAAAATGAAATTGTTTGAAACGAAAAAAATATGAAAAAACATACATAGCATATTATTATTTCAAAGCTGACGAGTTTGTTTGTTCGTCCGTGTGATCTCAGGATTGAAAAATTCTTTAGTGTTGCAAATTCCATTTATAAAGAAAGGCTACTGGCTGTCTACACTAATATTATTAAGAGATAAAGTTGGTTATTTCTTATATTTTTTGTTTGTAGGAGGTAATCTCTGGAAGTACCTACCGGTCTGATTGCTTTTTCACCGATTGAAAGCTGCTTTATTCTTGAGTGACATAGGCTATACACCCCTACTTTTTAATTAGTACAAAAAAAATGGGGCTCTATCTGTACCCGTCACTGATCATATTTTTGTAGTCAAAAGTAGAAAAAACCGAAATCCTAAAATTGACCACAAAAAGGTCAATTCATCACAGAATCAATCAAACATAACAATTGCTAGTAGAAAATACTGCGGGCAGTGTTTTTCCTTAATAATTGTCACTTATTCATTCATTTATCAATAGCCTGCACAATATTTCCATAGAGTGACATTTTGAAAAATAAACCAACGCTAATATCTTTGCTGTTTATGAATATTATTTATTGAGATTTTACTTATAAAATAACAAGGGCTTTTCTAATAAGCCCTTTAAGTATTTGTACTAATTAAAAAATAGTGGTGTATTTTATGTACGCGGGGGAAGTCGCGGGCAAAAGCTAGTACATAATATTACGCTACGATCCATGAAACCGAACAGATGAAACATGAAACAGGTCGATGGGGACGAAAGGTTCTGGAATGGCGACCACGTAATGGAAGACGCAGCGTTGGAAGGCCTCCTACAAGGTGGACCGATGACCTGGTGAGGGTCGCGGGAATCCGATGGCTGTGAGACGTATAGGACCTGTCATTATGGCGGCACTCGGGGGAGGTCAATGTCCAACAGTGGACGTATTTCGACTGAAAAGGTGATGATGATAAAAGGCAGGCTGTGCTGAGGCGGCTGCTGCAGGTGCAGAAAACCTCAAACGGCGTAAACATGGGGTTGAAACACTAGGGCCATGGGGTCCGAGCGCTCATCTAGTGGCTCGGGATATCAGCAAACAGTTGGTCGACTCTTCGCGTGACCTTTGGCTGGTCTTAGGGTTGGGCTTTTATTTGGTCTACGAATCAGCATTGCAATCCAGCATGGCAATGCTGCTAGCGTTTTTGGCACTTTTCCCATTGACATCGATGTGGACGAATTTTTTGATGCCTTATGTATGAGTTCTCCTTTTTTACCCGTTTGTACCGTATTCATATTTTAAGTTTGTATGATATTTAATAGTTAATTTATATACACCGCTAAATTTTAATCGTTTTAATCCCGTGGAGAGTCGATTCAGTACATGAAACACTATCGATTTGTAAAGATAAAAAAAAAGTACCTTTTTTTTCAAAACTCGTATTAATTTACGCATGTACGAAATTAATTTCTTTAAGGAAACATTACACATTACATATTTATTATCTCAATCAATAAAATTGATGAAAGTCTCAAAGTACCAGGGCGTAATAATACACAAGGAGTAACAGAAAATAATGCATCATAAACACCAATCTATCAAAACTTTCATGATTGAAATTCAAGCAACCGGCGAATTTCATAATGGAACTTTGTACGCCATAATGCGATGGTGTGGTTCACTGATAAACGCGGCTGCATCACTGGCACATTAAAGTTTTATGATCCATGTGCTGAAATAGAGCCTTTTACGACCTGTACCGTCTTGTATAAATCATAATTATTTCCGAAACTTCACTTTCTACATAGTATCGTATAACCCAGTGGTTTTAGTATGTCTCATGCACGAAGTTGCGGGTTCGAAAACGGGCAAGTACCAACGTTTTTTTTTTTCAGGTAGGAATATCATCCAATGATATCCCCCGCTCTTGGTAGGAGCGGGAGATAGTGTCAGACTTTTACTGACTAAAAACCCACTCCTATTCCATCTTTGCCATTGTTCCAGGGCCCCAAGGATCTCTTTCGCATCACCCATGGCCCCAGTAGGCTTCGAGTTTGCTGGGCCTCTACGATTGCTGACAACTCCTTGAGGCGCGCGTGAAATACTATGAGCCGTCAAGTGCCAACGTGAATTTTTCATTTTACATGTTCTTTTCTAAGTTTATCTAAGACATTAGTGATACCCCGTGCCGCGTACCGAGGCACGGGGTATATACACACGGGGGATAGACACAGACAGTCTTTGGTCTCGGTTGTTATTCGTAGATGTTTGACTGTCTTTACAGACCGTCAGACGTCAAAAAGTCTGATCATCAGTCTGTTCAAGGAGTATCGTGTTGCCCAGCAGCTGCCTGATAGACTGATCTAAGAAGCTTTTGCCTAGCTAGTTGGGAAAAAGCTAAGAAGATGTTGACATAGAAAACTACTGATAAGATTTCCGTAAGAGAACGAAAGTTTCCGACTCCTCCTCCTCGAGTCGTATTCTTCATTACCGAGGGTCATGAAGTTCCCTCTGGATTAGCTTCTTATTGATGGTATCTCGCCATCTGTGATGGTTTGTAGCGTCATGAAGTGCGACGTGCAATTGGGTGTCCAGTGGGGAGCGGACCTGATCTGCCAATCTTATAAAGCTGCAGCTGCTTTCCGTACAAATCAGCTGCATGCGCAGAGTATTGGAGTTCTTTTGGCCACATTACCAGGAAGTTTCCGACATAACCCTAAAAATCGCCACTGACATTTAAGTTTAGCATGACTGTGGCAGTGAGCAGTGCTCGCACATTGCTCGCAGAACAGTAGTCTGATTCACGTAAAATCAAACAAGCCAAATATCGTTGAAGTTTTATAGTCGTTCGATCGAAGTCCTATCCAAAAACGGTATTCACGATCTATCGACTTATTTCCAGTTACATTAATAAGTATTCTACCAGGATAATGTAATACAGATTTTTTTTTAAATCGACGAATTTCAAACGACTTTCAAATCGGTGTCGTTCAAACTCGATTGATGGATGTGAATACGGAAATGGTCTAAACGACTAAATTGCTACGATATCGTTACGGTTTTCATTACGTGAATCGGGCTACAGATCATCGATTAGGCAGAACAAAACTTGTAAAACATTAAAACCAGTTAAAATATCATACAACTAAGTACCGATTTTCAGAAACATTAACAAACACGAACATTTGTATTAATAGTAAGCGCAAAATAAGCTTAAATAATTCCCGGTACTTTGTATAGATAATACTACTCATTAAAATATCTAAACTTTACGGAATGAGATTCCTTTGTAATTAAAATTGTTCATATGCTAACATATTGAGCCTTGTAGTATGGGGGAGGGTTAAAACTAAGTAGGGAGTTTACAAGTACCTTAGTCTATTGTTGTACTACACGAGTTGCGTATATTATAACTTTTTTTTCTTTTTCGGTGGGTAAAAATCATCTAGATGACATCCCCCGCCCTTGGGCGGAGCGGGAGATAGTTTCAGACTCTCACTGACTACATTACACATAATATTATCCCGGAGTAAAAACTACATGGTACTCACCGATAGTGCAACTTACTATCAATGAACGAATTCTCGAAGTTCTACGAACATATTAAACCAATTCCAGTTTCTATCATTAGTTTAAATTCATTAAAGCTGATAAATATTATTGTATGTCAAGATTAAGAGGCGTTTGATTTACTGTTGGTAAATCAAACGCCTCTAAAAATAATAAATAAAAAAAAACTGCTGAAATTCAAAACATACTTTGCAACAAATACAAAAAAAAACGTGAAGAGATTTACTCAACCAAAAACTCCCTTCTGAAACAAAAAGTAAAAGGAAAAAACTGGGCAAGTGCGAGTCGGACTCGCACACTGAGGGTTCCGTGCAAACTACAATTCCTGAATGGAGTCTCGAAGATTTTTCAGAATTGCAAAAAAGTTTTTTTTTGTGATGTAGGTAACTACAAATTTACTATTTTAAAATTTATTCCTGTACTTGTGCTATAAGCACTTGCTTTGTACCAAATTTCAGGATTCTGGGTCAATGGGAAGTACCCTATGAATTTCGAACTTTCAGAGTATCGAAATATACGTTTTTGCCCGTTTTAACCTAGAAGGTTTATTCTTTAACAGCTTAACCGCAGACCTGAGCATATGGTTTTGCCCCGGTATGAAGGCTAGAAGGAACGGGGTGGGTTTTAGTCAGTAAGAGTCTGACACTATCTCCAGCTCCGCCCAAGGGCGGGGGATGTCAATGCATGATTTTTTCACACCATAAAAAAAAAAGCATATGGTTTTAATTTCAACTTGATACCTCCACGCGTTCCCAAGATAAATGGTGTTGACAGACAGACAGACAGACGGACGAACGGACGTACGGACACCAAGTGATCCTAAAAGGGTCCCGTTTTTTTCTTTTGAAGTACGGAACCCTAAAAACACAACAGCATCCTTATAAATATACTAACAGGAATAATCGTTTTCTGAAAGCAATTTTTAAAATAAAACACTTTATTAGGAACGGCTTTAGATCCATTAAAACAGTTCCATAATTTCATCTGTCACGGCACTTCCCGTCATTTCTTCAACTTCAGACATTTCCGCTCCTAAACTTTTTAAGGAAAAAAGTATTTATATCTGTGGAAAGTTTTTATAATCGGGGCGGTTCAATAACAAAGTTTCGATCGATTTACATCCATCAAAAAGTAGAATGTTGTCGGATCCGGGGAAGTTAACTTTGAGTGGTGTTTGGGATAGGTGCGAGTATTTTATTCATTTTATGCTAGTATTTTGTGGTTTTCATTGCGTTTAGAATAATCTTAAAACTTGATTTTATTATTTACACATGGAAACGAAAATAGATTACTAATCTATCTACACTTCTACACTAATATAAAGAGGTAAAGTTTGTTTTTTTTTTTTGTTTGTAGGTGGTAATGTCTGAAAGTACTAGTCCGATTGCGAATTTTTTTTCACCGATAGAAAGCTGCTTTATTCCTGAGAAGGCTATATTTAATGAATGCGGGCAAAGCCACGGGCAAAAGCTAGTATGTAATACACTAAAATCTCATGGCACAGTGTTTGTTATCAAACTCCTTTGAAACGGCTGGAAATTTTTTAATGTTTTTTTTTTTTGGTAGGTCTGAGAATAGGACGTGGGCTATTTTTTTCCCTAGGTGATAAAGATGACCCTCTTAAGAAAATTATATGGAAGAATCACGTTTTCTGGGTCAGCTAATATTGTAAAAGGTAACAGTTTCTGGCTGAGTAATCTATGAGCATACATCACCAACCATTAAACGGATTGCGCTGGAATTTGGCACACAGATAGCTATTATGACGCAAGCATGTGCTTAGAATGGACTTTCCTAAAGTTTGTATGGAGAAACCTACTTTCAGGCGGGCAAATCCTCTGCCAGAAATTTAGTACATTACAAAAATATGAGTACAAAAAAAACTGTTTATATCTATGAAAATTTCCAGCAGACCTGCAAAAGAAATGTAGACAATAGTGTGTAAGCAAAACTGAAAGAGTACTATAAAGCATTACCTTATTTTTATCTATATATATAAAAGGAGAAATTAACTGATTGACATATCAACGCCCAGCCGAAACTACTGGGACTAGGAGCGTGAAGTTTTGTGTTTTTTTTTTAATTTTATGGCATAGGTCAGCAGTAAGAGACGATTTTCAAAAATTCACCTTCTAAGGGGATGCAACGGTACTCTAAAGTTTGTATGTACTTAAAAACCATGTGAGCAAAGCCACTGGTAGAAACTTGTATAATATCAAACAAAACCATTATAATACAAGAATATTTTTTTAAGCCGAGTTAATAATATCCCTTATTTTTAACTAGGTTTAAAAAATGAAAAATAAGTCACCAAAAATACACCAAATATGAATGAACTCTCTTCTCCGACTCGGACAAGTTGGATTAAGAAGATGACGGGGTCTCATGAGTGAGCGAAGCAAGCAAACACAGACCCCGCCACCACCTTCGTGGTTTTTTTTTATCGGCTCAGAAGTATACGATATAGTGTACAATTTGCATTTTTGGTTATTTAAAGGCATATTTTTTAGTATAAAACGGAAATAAATTGTGGAACAGTTAAATTGTATCCTAATACTAAAACATTAAACATTTATTGTGCGTACAGTCAAGGAGTAGAGTATGTGTTTCCTGATAGCTACAACTTCGAGCTCTATAAGTCAAGAATGAATAGGTTACTTCTAGGCAAGTGTGCTCCATCGTTGATCAAATCATCGGTTACCATCAGGTGAGATGTGGTCAAACGCGAGTCAATCAATAATAATTAAAAAAAAAACTTCAAAGAGAAATCTTACCTAACCTAACTTTACCTGAACAAGACATCTTTTAGAAACGTGTAAGTTACGCTTTTAAAGGTACTTAATGTTTAACTCGTTTCATGATAACAGCCTGAAAACTCCAATAAACATTAATAGATTGTCTCTTGACATTGAGGATTATATTTGGAGCGACATTGAGTAACGAGCTCGCCCTTTGAAGGTGTAAAGAGTTAAGCTGTTATGCTTTCATAATGTTTTTTGAAACGATTTTTTTTTATGAGTAAGGCATTGTATTGTTTGTTGATTATATTATAAACTGGCTTTTGCTAGTGGCTTCGTCCACGTGAATATTAGTTATTGTCTATGACTGGCCTGTTGGTCTAGTGGTTAGTGGCCCTGACTGCTATGCCAGAAGTCGTAGGCTCGATTCTCATCCAGGACAAATGTTTGTGTGATGAGCACGATCGTTTGTTAATTTATCTGTAATACATAATGTGTTAATCCTAACTAATATTATGAATGTGAAAGTGTTGATGTTTGAATGTTTGTTACTTAATCACGCAAAAATGGCTGAACGGATTTGGATGAAATTTGGAATGCATATAGCCTTTGACATGGAAAAGAACATAGGCTACTTTTTATCGCAGGAAAACCTCTTATTCCTACGGGAAAACACGTTTAGAGTGCGATAACCGAAGTACACGCGGACGAAGTCGCGGGCAGACAGCTAGTAAATATATAAGGTTGTTTATCAGTTGTCTAGTACTCATAACACAAGCTCTGCTTAGCTTGAGACTAGATAACGTTGTGTGATAGTTGTGGAATTGGTATAAGGATAGGTGGGATAGGTATTGTGGACGCGTCAAAGAAGAAGTCAAAGACGGATAAAAAGCAACATATGTCCGTCTTTAGAGTGTCAAGTTTCCTACATACCAAATTAAATTCGGGTCTGTAGTTTAACAGTAAAAGCTTATCGAGGCAGAGATTTACTTTTACATGTTTAAATGTTAATACGGTAATATGAATCCAAACAGGGAGAAAATAATACTTAAGATCTATACAGTTACTCTACTTATTTGGTAATAAGTAGACCAATCTACACTGGACCTACTTTTATACCTTTTAATATTGTAGTATGAAAATATTGCAAAAAATGTATCTCTTTTTTCTCGATCGTCTTACTCACGAAACGTAATTTTTTGAAGAAACTTCTAGTTGAGAATGAAATTACCTGATGTATACACAGATAAAATTTAAATTGCGATATGCCCCATCCTTTGCCTTTGCTTTTCAAATTTTTAGTACAAAATAATTGACGTAGTAACGTTCGAAAGCCTCCTTCAAGATGGACTGATGACCTAGTGAGGATCATAAGAATCTAATGGATGCGCACACGTCGGCCATTTGTTGTGGCGACTCTTGCGGGATGCTTATGTCTAGCAATGGACGTCTTTCGGTTGAAACGATGATGAATTGACGTGGCTCAAAGCCATTACTTACGTAAAAAAGGTCACAGTTGTATATCATTCAGTGTTTGTAAAAACTGAGAGGCTAGCAACACAGTAGTAAAAGAAGATAGGCGGTTAGCTGGCAGGCTGCCACGCTGAAGTGCGACTTTATCAATTTTTAACCCACAGTATTCATGCCAAAAGGGTAGTTCCAAGCATAAGCTCAAAACTATCAAGTTTTGTAATGGTCAGCAAACTTAAATAACAGCCAAATAGTCTGGAAACAAAGTACTGCTGTGCCTGTTTGATAAAATTGTGAAGTTGTAGTACAGAGTGCAATTGCAGCATTTGGCAAACACTTTAGTCGATTCTTTTTTTTAATATTGATAGGCACGCGTTTGTGTTGTGATGGCTCTGGTTGAGACACCGGCCTCTCGTGCATTAGGTTGAGAGGTTTTAAACTGGGCAAGTACCAATGTAAATATTTCGCGTAGAAGTGTTGGTTCTGGTTATCTTTCGTAGATTTTTTACTGTCTTTACAGGTAGTCATACGCTAGAAAATCTGACATCTGTGTATCAAAGGTGTATCGTGTTTCTCGATAATCTACACTAATATCAAAAAGAGGTAAAGTTTTTTTTTTTTAAGCCGTAATTATTCTGGTCCGATTGCTAAAAGATTTTCACTCGATAGAAAGCTGCTCCTGAGTGACATAGGCTATATTTTATGTACGCACGCAAAGCCGCGGGCAAAAGCTAGTTTAGTTGCATTTGGAACCAACTAGAAGCTAGATGGAACAATTTGATCTATAGGCACGTGTTAGACCACTATCTCACCTGATGTTAAACGACGAAGCACGCATGCCTAGAAACAACATATTCAATCTCGACTTAAAGACTCCTACGGTCCCTTGCTGCTGCTTGCATGCTGAGAAAAAATCAAACTTCTAGGTTAACGACAAAAAAAAAAGATACGGCTGTTGATGTCGCAAAAAACGTATATATCGATACTCTTTTCATTTCGATCAACATTAATAGGGTACTGTCCGTTAACCCAGAATTCTGAAATTTTGCACATAACAAGGTTTAATCAAACAGTAAATTTGTAACTTACGTTACAAAAAAAAACTTTTTTTGCAATTAGAAGAAAAATTTTCGAGACTCCATTCGGGAATTTTAGTTTGTTCAGAAACCTCAGTACGCGAGTCCGACTCGCACTTGCTCTGTTTTTTTTTTTCTTTAAACTGCATTTAGTCCCATTCTAAAAAAAGTTTTTAGTTTAAAATACTGAAGCCATTCCACATGGTTTTCTATTAGAATTCGAATAAAATTATTCTTTTTTGTGGTATTTGGCAGCAAATGTGCCCAGTCAACTTTCTCTGCCAACTTTGCTGAGGTAGTTAATAATACAAAAAATTTCACCGCTCTGTTTCATCAGGATGTGTCAACGACTTGTCATATTATCCAGTTGTGTGGACAATTGATCACAATATCCTCAAGAAATGTGTTCACCGAACGCCTTAGTCAGCAATATAAGTGGGATACGCTGCCCAATGGCATAACCTTTTTGAATATGTTTTACAGCATATTCAGTGCATTTTTGTCTGCCGTGTATTATTAACGTTTTAATTTAGTTAAACATTTTGGGTGTCAGTGTCTGTATGAAGCAAAATTCGTGGAAATGACATTGATAGATCAATATATCAAGTTAACTTTTCGTGATGTATGTTCAAGATCGGGTACTCACTATTTCAGCTATTTTTAAAATACGTAATTGTGTTATCAAAAAATACGTATATGTTACTGTAAAAGCTAGAACTACGGTAAATCTTAAGAGTTTCCAGTAAAATCTAAGATTTACCAATTATTAATGGTAAATGTCCAAAAAAGTTTGCGATTCGAACTTTTACTAACATTCACTTGGTAAATCTACATTAAAGGCACGGTAAATGTTGAAAAAAAATCATGTCATAAAATGGAAAGCGCATCAACTCGTACTTGTGGGCAATCAGCCGCCCCCACTACTTGCGCACCGTAAAACTAAGTAATAAGAAAAATAATGATTCAATTAGACTAGCTAATACAACCGTTAAGTTTGTATTTGTTTGTTAAATTCAAATAAGAAGAAAAATACAGATTCAGTTAGATTAGTCAAGGTAAGCGTTATGTGTGTTTTAACAGTAACATATACACGATAATAAATCTGTAGAAGTTTTGAATTGTGCTTGCATCACGTAAAATGTATGAAATTGATGTAGATAACTTTTACAAATAAAAATTGTGTGTAGCTTGATATATTACTTAGGCTTTGTTTCAAAGCAATCGGTTGACTATATCGAAAGATATACTGCATTCATTGACTGTTATACGATACGAAGTTCGCCGGGTGAGCTATTAATAAAAAATTGTATTAAAATTAAACATTTCTTTCACCACAAAAACACGTCCAAAAACACACACCTTACTACGTCTCTCAAAAAAATCATTTTGCGAATATTTAAAACAGTGTCCTCGAACTTCACTTGAAAAAATCTCGCTAAAAGCTATCTTTTTTTTCTTTATAGTTATTTCTTTTACAGTCATTTCATATTTCACACAATCCATTCATCATTCTAGCTTGAGTTACGATTCTTACCCCATGGGGTGTTCTTCTTTTTACCATGAGCTTTCGGTACAGGAAATACTCGCACACAATACGCGAAACTTACACTTTCTGCCAAAATACCAAGTACCATAACATTTTTACACCTTCTCCTAAAAAAAGAAGCACACACAAAATGAATAATTAAAACGCTTTCATCCATTCTTACCCTTCCAGTATTTCCCATTTCATTGTAATTTATGTACCGAGGCAAAGTTAACTTTGCGAAGAAAAGTGTTACAACACAAAAAAAACACGGTGATATAAGAACATTCTTATTTTTACGAGAAAACTCGCCGCTTAAGATTTATTCACAGTTTTTCTGTCTCAATTTTTTTTTTTGATATATATTTTTTTGTCTTTCAAAGAATAAATAATTATTTATTTCTTTTTAACAACTAAAGCGGTGGTCTTAATCGACTTGTATATTTTATAAAAAATAAGCCGTTTTAGGTAAGCTTACTAAGTTTTGTTTTTCTTTTTAATTCTTTTATGAAAAGTTTTCTATTTATTCGCGATCCTTCATTTAACCTGAGCCTTACCATTACATGTTAAACGTGCAAGTGAGAAAGAGAAAAGGAGCTCTATAGCCCTTTAATAGTTCAATTCAGGTCGTAAAATGGACGCATTAAGGGCTCGTGGTACTTCTTCTTCTCTGTACTCCAAGAATTTAATGCCAAGTTAATTTTTTGCAACATAAATATAATCAAAGAAATAGAAAATCATCAAATAACTTCTGCCGCTCTAAAGTGGAGCCAGTATTACTAATGGAATCACACCGTAGGTATATGACGTGGAGTGACTACCTATCTGACCTGAAGGCTTAGCCAAGTTGATTATCTACAATCGTTAATGGTAGTAGAAAATTTCAAATGTGCAGGAATGACATCATCTCAACGCTAAGTCAGAACAAAGAAATCGGAGACGTTGCCGAATCGAATCGACCAGCAAAATAGAAACTGAACGGTCGTCACTTGGCTAGGTCTGCTGCACAACGCAGCAACTAGGTAATAATTTGTAACTCTTGGCAAGAGTAGTGTCGTGTTGACAAGTACCTGTTTAAAAATAATCAAAAAGCTACAAACTAACATGTTATGTAATTACTAGCTACTGCCAGTGGCTTCGCCCACGTGATAATAGGAAATTGTCCCAAGGGATCATATTCCCGAGATCAAAAGTATGATCTACCCATGTAACAAGTTTCATTGAATTCCGTTTAGCTGTTCTGGCGTGAAGAGATATCAAACATATACACACACATTCGATTATTATCGTTATAAGAACCCTTCCTTCCTTTCTTTGTTCCTTTTGAATGTCTTAAGTTACACAGTTCGACATAAGCAATTGTCTTTCTATTGTGTCTCTAATTACGGCATTCAAAGAGTTAAGTAACACCAGAACAATAAATTGGCTTAATATAATTATATTAATGACTGAAGTTGTAAGTGATATCAATTTCTGTAAGAAACGGAAAATGTTTTATTGTTTCGTTATAACTGCAACAAATAGAGTTACTTGTCTTCGTAACAGTATTTTTCTAGTTGATTGGAAGAATATTTCTTTTCTTTTTGTGTTGAGAAATTGTTATGGGGATTGGTATAATTGGGTAGGTAGTCTTGATTTTGTCACTGTTCTAAGGGTTTGTATGCCTGAGCATTCGATACTTATTTCAGCTTAGCGACTCCAGGCGATCCTGAAGAAAAGAGTTTTGATAGACAAACACAGTGATCCTATAACAGTTCTGTTTTTGCCGACTGAGTTACGAAACCCTAAAAAAAAGATACGATAGGTTTTCATGATTGTTGTAATTTTTTACGTGACTAAGCTTTACTGAAGTTATTAGCAAACAGAAATATTGGTAAATAGAAAACCACTTATGTTAAGAGTATACCTACCATTTTCCATGTAAAGTATTTAACTACGACAACAGGAAAATCTAAATTTTCAAACGATATTATATTTAATCAACATACCTTTGCAGAAGAATTAATGGGCTCAAGTTTTATAATGACAAAACTTGATAATTATAGTCGTTTTTGTGCAAACATTCATATATGATAGAGGAGGCAAAAGGAGAGTTCTTGCAAATGCAAATACTTTAGTTTACAAGGGCTTGCAGACGGCGAGCAAAGGGTAGCTCGCCATCCGACCGGTAACCGTCCGGACCGAGCCCAAGTCGTGGACGGCGCGTAGTGTTCCACGCACGCCTCTAGGAGATGTCAGCAAATCGTAGGGGCCCAGCAGGGCTGAAGCCTTCTGGGACTAAGGATTCGCTTCTGAAAAGAAAACCCGGCCTCGAAATGTAAGGCAACGAAGGAACTAGGAGTGGGTTTTAGTCAGTAAAAGTCTGACACGCCCTCCCGCCCCGTCCAAGGGCGGTAGATGTCATTGGATGATTTCTAACCTAAAAAAAAAATGCGTGAGAGGCCTTTTCCCAACAAGCTTGGGGTCGGCTTCCATTCTAACCAGATGCGGCTTAATACCCTCATTTTATATGGAACGACTGCCTATCAGACCTCCACAACCCAGTAACTGGGCAACACGATACTCCTTGGACAGACTGATGGTTAGGCTTTCTGGTATTTGACTACATGTAACGACTGTCAAAGATCTACGAATGACAATCGGGACATTGGTCCCGATCCTCTGATCGGTCCTCGAAAAGCGCGAAAGCCAATGCCGTCGTAAAACCATTGGGTTTTACGACGGCATTGGCTTTCGCGCTTTTCGAGGCACAGGGTGTCACGGCGCGCACTGTTCCCGCGCGCCTCAAGGAGTTGTCAGCAACAGCAGGGTCCCAGCCGGGTCGAAGCCTACTGGGGCCAGGGTTATCCGAAAGGGAGCTCAAGCCCCGGTATGAAGGCTAGAAGGAACGGGGTGGGTCTTTTAGTCAGTAAGAGTCTGACACTATCTCCCGCTCCGCCCAAGAGCGGGGGTTGTCATTGGATGATTTTTTCCCACCATTAAAAAAAGGCATAGGGTGTCAGTGTTGTCCTATATAAACTTAGAAAAGTACATAAGCATAATCACCCTTTTAATGTTCCCACTGCTGACATTCAGGCTTTCTTTCTTGGAGAGGGAACGGTCCGACCCACCACGCGGGCCCAGTGCGGATTGGGGAATGTCACAAGTCATGTCTTCAAATTTTTGGTTCTAGGACATGCCGAGTTTCCTTCACCGTTTTGAGAGCAGTGCTAGCAGTAGCAGTGGGCTTGAACACGTGACTTACAACTCGTAAGTCGAGGCCGTAACCACTCGGCCACCAATGCTCTAGAAAAGTACACCGTGAAAAATTCACTTAGTAGATACCTGGTTTCGAACCCGCAACCTTATGCATGAGAAGTGAGTCCTTTATCCATTGTGCCATCACGCCACCCACGGCCTAAAATAAATAGTATCTAATCATCATAAATAGAGGAATTAATTGCCAAAACTTTCGTAACGACGAAACTTAATAACTGATAGTTATTTTTGTGCGTGTGACTGAAGAAATATTCCCGTTTCTTGTTCTTTATGATTTACAACGAGCTACTATTTCGTATAATCGGCGACAAATGGTGGTACTAAGCGTTAGTTAAGTTACTTTTGATTATTTTGTTTGTTCATTTCCCTAAAGTTTGGTTCCCTTGTGGGTGAAGGCTTAAAGGGACTTTGCTGGGTTTGATTTGGGGTCAAATTAGGAGTTTACATTTATTATTTTGAATGTAGTATGAAATTGGTTTGGAGGGCGTAGATAAAGAGAACTTTGATCATTAAAAGTGTTGAAACTTTTTTTTTCGTGTTCATACTATTTGTCATCAAGAATATAAATGTAACTCATAATATGATTTAGACGAGTGTCCATGGAGTTTCTTGCACGTTCTTCTCCATAGAGATCTACGCTTTGGAACGTGCAATTTAGCTTTACTTTTTTTAGACTGACTAACATTTGACTATTCAGAAGTGCCTGCAAATTGTCTATTTAACTTAAAAAAAAAAAAAAAATTATTAATAAATGTTTTTGATTTTTTGTATTTGCGCTGCGGGAATGGTCAAAAGAGTAACTCTTTCTTTTCCTTTTTTTTTTCTTTTTCTAAAGAGTTACTCCTTTGACCATTCCCGCAGCGCAAATATAACAGTAAGCCTCGTGTACAAGTCAATTTTATCTTAATGTTAGTCCTGGGTACACCGTGAGCATGTCCTCATTCCCCAGCCCGAGAATTCCGACCACGATTTTCAGTCACCGTAGACGTGAGCTTGCGAAGGACAAGCAATGGGCAGCTCGCTGTCCGGCCCGAACGGCCGGATCGTCGACGGCTTGTAGTAGTCCATATGCACCTCAAAGAGATGTATAATGAAGCCTTCTGGGTCATAGGTTGACTTCCGAAATGGGAATCCGGGAACAAGGCAAATAAGGAAGTAAAGTGTGGTTTTAGTCAGTAAAACCCTGACTCGTTGTCCTCCAGGCGAAATGATTAGGTGATTCCCCACAATAAATAAAAACTTAATGTTTGTCCATTGCTGTACAGTAGCCACTACAGTCACACTTCATTCATTTCACACAAAATAAATAGGTAAAGAAGACAATCTCCATACAATGCGCGCTCGAGCAACGCACACATAGACACCGCTCACGGACTGGATATCTCGGCTCAATAGCCATGTCGAGTTATTACCTAGTAATAACCTACTTTGCAAAAACAAGTAATGTGTAATTTACACTTATAAAGAGGTAAAGTTTTTTTTTTATTTTATGTTTTTTGTTTGTAAGAGGTAACAATAGAAAGTTGCTTTATTCCTGAGCTGGCTATATGTTATGTATGCGAACAAAGCCGCTGGAAAAAGCTAGTTATAAACATAATACGTGATTTATATTTTACCTCTTATCAAAACACTTTAAAAACAAAAGCAATTAATATTATCGAACAATTTAAATTCAACCAATTCAATTCACATCCCTCACTTACAAAACTCATAGCTCCAGTTTAGACAGCTCTCACTAAACTTGAAAAACTTTCCACCTCTACAACCAAAACAGTTTTTATATACGATACAGAAAAAAAAGCTGAAATTGTAACACTATTTCTTATAAAATAAAAGTTTTGCTACAAAAAAAAGCGAAACGGGTTCCCAATAAAACGATATGGAATGTTCTGTGTTAGTATAAATGTCTTTTGTCGGGTAGTCTGAAAAACGCTCTTTTCTTTGTTCCTTACTTTGTATTTCCGTCAAGGAAATTCTTGTACTTTTACACTCTTTTGTTTTCAACCTAGTGATGCTGCCAGTTATTTAGGCTGATATTCATATATAACGTCATTTTATGAATGTGTCATGGAAACTTGGCGATTGCGATAATAAAGTTTGAGACTAAACCGTAAATCCTAAATTCAAGATTTATTTAAACCTTTATGCACAAAAAAAACTGTACAAAGGCGGGCTTAATGCCTTAGACATTATCTGCCAGTCGACCTAAGGGTGGTGCAGAAACATAACATGGCAGGTGCAACTTAATAACTAGATAAAACAGCAATGAAACATTTATACAAAGAGATTTAAATGTGATTATTTCTCAAATTCTTTATGCTACTAAGCTATAGTCCGTGTGTATTGTTGCATGCATTGCGATTGTGAATGACTATATTTTCCGTAGAATGACGCAAAATAAATGAGTACTCAAATAAAGGTTTATTAAGAATTTTATCATTGAGATTCAAATTGAATATGGTTCATGGAGCGCTTGTTTTAAAAGTAATAACTTCAATATTAAAAATATTACAAAGTATGTTTGGGCAATAATTGCTTTGACTTACTTGTACTACATTATTCATCACTGAATAATAAAATATACATTTTTAACTTTACAAATGCATTTAAAAATAGTCGGATACAACGGTCGGAAAGAATTTGCTTATTTCTCATCCACAAAAGAAAAAGGTAACAAAAACCATTTCATATTAGTTTCATAGCAATAAGTAACATCTTGGCTGACAAAACGAAGGTAGAGAGATGACTTGACTCTTACTGGAGGGACTGGACCGCAATGGCAGAAAAAAGACGTGCGGGGAAAAGGGAGAGAGAAGCCTTCGCCCAGCAGAGGGATATAAAGGGCTAATTTTTTTTTTCTTCACACTTACACAAATGTCGTGTAGTACCAAGCTAAGCAGAGCTTGTGTTATGAGTACTAGACAACTGATAAACATACGTATATAATATGTCTAAAAATATACATATTATAGATAAATTACACCCAGACACAGAACAAATGATCGTGCTCATCCCACAAATATTTGCCCTGGGTGGGAATCGAACCCACGGCCTCCGGTATAGCAGTCAGGGTCACTAACCACTAGACCAACAGGCTAGTCAAATTAGATTAGCTAAGTTTCCATAAGACCTAAGTATTTGTGCCAACATCTCCAAACTAATAATGAGTACTTATATCATTAGCTTATTGAGTATGATACCCCTCAAA
This sequence comes from Mythimna ferrago, assembly GCA_910589285.2. NCBI lineage: Eukaryota > Metazoa > Arthropoda > Insecta > Lepidoptera > Noctuidae > Mythimna > Mythimna ferrago. The sequence goes on along the minus strand of OU342680.1, from coordinate 23,588,709 downwards.
GCACCACTTTGCTGATTGCGACAACTTCTCGCAAACTTCACGATTATCTCACAAGCTTAGCGCTGCTGACACATAACTCGGTGATTTCGACCATGGATACTCCACGAGCTTGCTTAGCATGATATCTCAAGCAAATGTGACAATATTAGCTTCTAGTAGTGGCTTCATTTGCATTCAAGTAGAAAATTATACCAAAAGAACACAGTATACATAAAAAGTATCCTATGCGCTATTTCAGGACATGATCCACATTTTATGTGACAAATTTTATCCTTATAAGTTCAACCGTTTGAGAGTGATTCAGATTCAGATATTTATTTGCTAACAATGTAGGTACAAATGTGAGATGATATATAAATGACAGGTATCCGCTACATTCTACTTTACGGCATACAAATTCTTATAGAGTAAGTATATTAAAAGTTATTATAAATTAAAAATTATTACAAATTCAAAATTAATATAAATTACCAACTAACATGTCATCTTCTGTTTCTATGTCAAAATAGTAATGATCTAAACGTAACATGCATTGCAATAGACTAATGGTCAGTGGTGTCCTCCATAAACTCAGCTGTGGAGTAGTAACATTTATGTATTAAAAATTGTTTCAGTTTTTTTTTAAACATACTATTATTCAGATTCTTTATTTATCGTGGAATTTTATTGAAAATAACTGGAGCCATTCGATAAATGAAAGATTAACAAACATAATATACTCACTAACACACACATTACACAAAAAAATTTGCTTATACTAACTGCTGCCTGCGACATCTCCTGGGTGAAAGTAGAAAATTGACCCAAAAGAAATTTTTTGGTGAAATGGTCTACCATTGTGCCATACTCGTTCAGCCGTTTGAGTGTCAAGAAATAACAAACATACCTCCAACATACACGTGACATCTTGACTTTAATAACTACGACACTCACTCAGCCAACAATTACCTAGAAATTGTATCAATATCTCACGAATTTCTTTTCAAATTATAAAACAAATTAACCCACGGCGTTTGTAAATTCAAATTTTTTACTGTTTCTGTTTTCACCACTAGACAAAGTAATTCATAAGAAAAGATTAGATGTATGATTTGCTATATTTAAACACTTGGGTGTTTTTAATATCGTGCGGATTTCATCACGCATGCAAAAAATTTCCCGCAGTTTAAGACACGCGTTGTGGTACAATGGACGACAAACTAAGAAAATTATTAATAATTTACTTAATTTACAAAAAAGGAGGAAAGAGGGATGGAAAGGAGGATTCTTGATAAAACGTTCGTAATATGACTCTATGGCAAATTACGAATAAATGAACGGACAAGTTAGTTTCGAATTTTCATTCGTACTTTTGGAAAAAATTATCTCAAAATTTGGTGATTACTTTGATATGTCTTTCCAGGCAGCGCTTTTAGCATCTCTGTATTTATATAATTCGCGGGATTTATCCCATAAGCAAGGCCGCAGATGTACTTCAATTATAACACGTTCCATATCAGCTTTTATTTTGGTCGACAAACTACGTGTTTTTACGTTTATGTTAAATGTATTTCATGTGGTGTTTTAATACTCTAAATAATATCAATATAATATGCGAATATTTATAGTAGAAAGAATTTCAAAAATTCATATACCTATGTTGACACTATGACAATACACCACAAACTTTGCTAAAGAACAAAACCACAAATTCAAGTACATATATATGTTATAATATATGTTCGTAACGTTATGTTCCAGTGGACATTCCCGTATTGTACCTACTTATCTTTCACACACGTGCAGTTGTAAATAGTTCAACAGAATGTTTTGTTATGCGCTCCGAGTAAAGTCGTGTGATTTATTTTGTTTCAGTTTTTGGGCGAAGCATTTCGTTTTTGGGCTGAGTAAGTGACATACGTGATATTTATGGGAAAGCTGGAATTTCAAGATTCAAGATCCGGTATAGATGAGGGAGAGATCTTTTTAACATAAAGAGTTATTGTTACATACATCAGACCACCATGATGAAATTGATTCTTTTTTAAAGTTAAATGTATTGTAATGTGGCAGTACTTAATAAATAAATAAAAAGACAGGCTAGACAGGAAACCAAAATAATCAGTATTCTATTGTCTTCAAGTGACCAGTTAAATTAGCAGGGTTCACAAAGATTGATAGTTATGGCAATGTTAACAGTACAGTCACAAGCTTTATCGATTTATCGATACTGTCTACGCATAAGTTTTATGCAAATAAATATATTATTATTATAAAGTCGTGATATAGTTTTTCAGTAAAATTGTAATATAATTTTTTTTTAAATATATTATTTAAGTATTACTTCATATTACATCCAGCGTCTGGATATGTATAATTGCGTTTGCATTTCCAGCATCTGAAATCAATAATGAATTTAAGACCACTATCTTAAACAAATTATTGATTACATATTGAAAAACAATGCAAGTATTTCACAAATAAATTACTTACAATAATTACAAAAACAACTCTACACGTAATAACCTAACACCAGCCAGGATAGGCAGGCATACACTAGTTATACCTATATTTACCCACTAAAAACACACACACACACACCCTACACTTACATATATCCTTCGGTCTCGTCTTTTAAACTGAGGAAAACAATTGACGTGTAAGTGTCTTTAAAAAAACTACTTGTAAAATAAATATCATTTATCATTTACTTAAATACTCAACACACTCACCACACACCTAGTTAAACTTTTATTATTTATTGTTTCTTAAATAAATAAGTTCTGTTTTCTTTGCTACCGACGAAAATGAGACAATTCAACATTATGCAAATAATGTTGAATTGTCTTCTTTTTACTATAAATATGGCTTTGTTTGTTACGAAGAATTACAGACCCTAAGTCACAGGCGCACATCTAGTTTAAGAGTTTGAGTACCTAAGTATACATTTGTAACCTTGTTATTAAATAGTAGTTTATGTGACTAGGGAATAAAGCAGTGTCTTTAGGTCGCGGGCGGTATGTTGAATTCCGAACGAAACGAAGTTTGCTGATTTTAATCCCGAACGATTGCTCAGGAGTTAATTTTATGAAAAAAATTAACTCCCGAGCATTGCGAGGGAGTTAATAAAGAAACCTGAGTGGAGTGAGGCAAGACAAAGACAGCTTTATCCCCGTGTTGCATACTCTACTTTTACACCATCTTTGAAATAATTAAAAGACAATTTGGTCGACCAAATCATATATTAGAGAAAGATAAGTATTATATTTACAAGTTCATCAAACAAACAAAATTCACTACTCCAAGATTCTATAGTTTCAATTTTCTATAATGCTCCCGTCAGTAAGCTCGTTTTATTCTATTTTCTTTTTTTTTGTTAGTGGCCAGTTTGAATTTCGAGTCAACTTGTTCGATGCACGTACATTTTAATTCATAATGTTGACGATTTTTGATGTTCCAAATTCAAATCTCATTATTCTCTAGGGATCGGCCATACTGCATTATCTCCAGATAGAATGACTTGCTTTAAGTGAGGTTTGTATGATAATATATAAAACGACATTAACGAGCAGGTGGTGTGAAAAGCCTATTTATGTTTATTGTTTTATGATTTTATAATATGATTGCTTTTTGATGATTTTTTTTATATACCAACGGCTTAACGTGTTTTCAGAGGCGCTGAGTAATTTCGGTATGTAAAGAAGGTCGCTCTATTCACAATCCAATATTGACAAGCTTTGGAGCTCATCAATTTGAAAAACAGTACCATAACTTAGCATAATCAGCCTTTATGTTCCCACTGCTGGGTCTCAGGCCTCTTCTCTAGGGAAGAGAATGGGTTGTAATCCACCATGCAGGCCAGTGCGTGTTGATGGATGTCACATGTTCTGGATTTTTTGGTTCTAGGACATGCCACTTTCCATTACGATGTTTTCCTTTACGGCTTTGAAAAAATTGGTAATGAAATAAGTAAGACAGAGTAATACAAACAGCAACCCATAAGTCGGGGTTGAACCCACCAGGCCATCACAGGACTCAAAAATAATTGCCAAAGTATTGTAACTAGCTACTACCAGCTCCTTCACCTATGTGCAGACCGAAAATAATCCCATGGTAACAAGTATATTACCATGGGATTATTTTATCCCGGATAAAAAGTATTATTTATCCGATTTCGAAACAGGGTCTACCTCTGAGCTAAATTTCATCCTAAACCGTTCAGCAGTCTGAGCGTGAAGAAGTAACCAACTCAAAATCATTTTTAATTTCACTTGGCACTAAATGGGTACTTAACACGTCAGAAACTACCGTACACTAGCTTCTGACATCTTATCTCTAAGTAGAAAACCGGCAAGAAACACTATGATAAAACAATACATACACACACACATACTTTACATTCATACAAACTTTTACCTTCATAATATTAATGTGATTGAACTTAGCCATAACTGGCTAAATGTGAACCAATTTAAGCACACATCAGCCTTATCCTTGTAGCAAATATAGCGTGATGATTGTAATGTTACGTTTTTTGAATATTTCTAACTAGCTTTTGCCCGAAATTTCATCTGCGTACATAAAATATAGCTTATATCACTCAGGAATAAAGCAGCTTTCTATCGGTAAAGAAATTTTAGCAATCGGACCAGTGCTTTCAGTGATTACCTCCTACAAGCAAAAAAAAGTAATCTACCTCTTTATAACATTACTATATTATATACTATGATAATAATAACAATTATTTATTTTTCCAATTTAACAATGATTTTGGAGTTAATCTAGATTCAAAGAAAAGTCGCTAACAATGAAACAGTGTTACTTTTAAAAAGCAATGAAAAACAAATCTCTTTAGAACCTCCGTTTTTTGTAAATATTTACACTTAATTAACATTTTTTCACCTGAAACGGCTTTTACGGATTTACCTTCGACATATTGATGGGCTTAAGGTCAATTATTTTACATGAAGAAAAAACATATTCGACAAAGGATATAAAACTGCTTACGGTAAAAGATTTATACCATTTTCTATATTCGTCACCTTCCTACCCTTTTCCCGTGTTATTTGTTGTCAGCACAAAACGTTTTTTTTTTTTCTTCTTTTCTGTTCTGTCACTTGTCACGCTATCACTTTTCTTTCATATCACTTCTCACACAATCCATCCATCTCTTCTTTATCCTCCATCTTCTTCATCATCTATCCACATGCATACTCATAGCTCTTTTAATAACATGTGTTTCATCCTTTCTCTTCACATGGCCATACTAAGACAATGATTCGACATAATCTATATTCATAATGATTTTAGTTTACCGTCTCTATTCAACTACTTATTGGATCGTTCATTGTGGCGACACTTGAGGGAGGCTATGTCCAGCAGTGGACGACTTTCGGCTGAAATGGTGATGATTCAACTACGTAACAATAGACTATAAACTCGTAGTATGATATTTTTTTTTAATCATTTTTAAACAAAGCATCTTTGAAGCAAACCTTGATTTTAACAAGGAATTCGCCTTCCAACGACAAAGACCTACAGTAAACCTCTAGTTTCAATCAAAACCAATTTCTTAACTTATACCATGAATAAGTAAACGCTACAATTTATATTAGTTCAATCTCAACTAAATCTTAATACCAAGTTCCTCCCCGGGGTCTCGATTCCCGGAAGAAAATAAAATTAAACTACTATTAAGTCTTGGCGGCGTAGCACCTCGTAGCGCCTCGTAGCGCCTCGTAGCACCGCGTAGCAAAGCGCTACGAGATATTCTTCAAACACACATTTCACGTTTGCGGATACGGATTTAATTTAATTTGCGAAATGAAATTCGAGATATTATTTTAGAATTAACATTTATGTATGAGATTTCTCGCGGCGGTGTGATGAAATCGTAACGTTGTGTTAGTTACGGTTGAATATTGCGTGAATGGCATAATTTTGTAAGCGATTTACATTTCATACAATAATCTGTTAGGCTTTCAAAATAACTGAGACTATATGTTTATGAATGTACATAGACAAAGATTTATCTTAACAGTTCCTTATAATAAAAACTGCTGAAACAAAATTCATAACACAAAAAAAAAAATACAAAACAAAAATCTTACCTTATTACGTCCTAAAATCTTCCAAAATAAACACCATTTATGTTCTCATACCGTCAAACACAACAACCTTAACCACTCGTTCACCACTACACCAAACGTACGACCGTAGATATTTGTTCAGGCGACCGAACACGTCCGCACAGTACAGCGGTCGGCGGCAAACTGCGCTTCTACTTCGGTTAGCATTCCAAGTTTGAAAACCACCGCTCGGAAAGCTTCGGGTGCGCTCGGCAATGCAACATGATTATTCAGTATTTCAGTACTTTCCGTAGCGTCTCCAGCATCGGATATTTGTTATCTATGCACTAGAGTTATGCAGGAGATGGATCAGTCCAATATCATAAAACGTGTGTTTTTGAAAGTTTTCCAATAGGTTATTCAGATTGTGTTTACGCCACCGTTGTTGCATTTTTCTTGTGACGTAACTATTGTTGATAGAGAAATCTTTATATCTAGTTTAAAACACGTTTGTAAATCATATTTATATCAAAAAGAAGAAGAAAATATTGTATTCCTAATCTATTCATTAGATAAAAATAATAAAGTTTATTTAATTTTTAAGAAAATTAACACTAAAGTCTAATAAAAATATCATGTTCATGCAATTCTGTAGTACTATGAACTTTATCACCATTGGCAGCGCCTGCCTCCATAGTTATTACAGTATTATGCGATTCATTGTATCAGGACAAAAAATATTAGGTGATAAGTAAGGTTAAAATCAAATGTTTCAGATCTGTTTGCTGTCTACCAGCCCAGATTTAACTACGACTTTTTTTTAATAATAATAACTATACTTGACTGCAATTCCACCTGATGGTAAGCAGTGATCCAATCGTTGATGATGAGGCGCACTAGTTAAGTTACCCTATTCACTCTAGCCCTAAAGACATCTAAATTATTATCGGATGGTAAGATGATGTAGGCGGTATTAAATGACGGGGTGAATCACTTAGATAAAATGTCAACACAGACCAATTATGCATGAAAAATAAATTTAACATCGTATTAAAACTAACTCAGAGTTAATTCTCTGACGCATGTGAGCCTAAAATAATAAAGTAAAATGATTATTGTACAAGTGAATGAGACAAGACGAGAGTTTAAATTAGCTATAAGTAACAAACCCCACGATTTCTGAAAACCAAATCAAGCTGTTATGATTGACTGACTAAAGTACGAGCAAATCAAATCACCGGACGTACCAAAATTGAATCGACATTCATAAATTGGGGTTGTTCCGGTCCCAACTCTAAAAGGAATGGATTTGTATAACAATCAAAAAGAACATGATAAAATACAGATTTTTAATGAAGAGCCAGCTACATATTATAGTGATATAGATGTGATACTACTGAGGCCCAGGCCTCCTTTCTAGGTGAGAGAAAGAACCAAAATCCACAACTCCGTTTCAGTGAGGTTTGGCATCGCAAAATTTCATCAAAATTACTATAAATTATAATAATATTTTCATTACTAATTTCAAATTATTGGATCACTAAGATATCAGGAAATTCTGATTAGATAAAGACTTTTTTATTTACATAACTATTTATTTATAATGTAGTTTTAACATTATTTACAAACAAAGACATAAAAAGAAAGAAGTTTGTTATTTTTGTTAATAGAGCTGCTACTAGGTACCTACTTTTTTCCAGTTTTATACGACTAAGACCTGTCCGAGACCTCGCATCTGTCCGGTACACGATTTGCATATACCAAGCGTATAGTAACAAATACGCTTTTATGAAGCTACGCGTCCGTGTACAGTACGCCTAACTGATTTCTGGGGCCATCACTTTGACCGCTCTCAAAAGTGACGTTCCCACAAATTGGCGACCGAACAAAGGTCATTCAAGGCCTCTAAACACTAAAATTCCTCCAACATTCAACGCGAAAACAAAGCTATTTGTCATATCGTTCTGTAAAAGAAACAAAAGCAGGTCGCCAGTTACCGTAGCCTAGCGGCCGACGTCGCGGACAAAAGCTAGTTTTTGATAAATGTTACGTCCGGACTTCAATCTTTCATGTTCGACTGAGTACGATTAAAGGTTCCCAGGTGAATGATGCTTTTATGAAAAAGACAGTTCTTTTGAATTTTTTGTGCCCGTGTTCGCGATTCGGAGCTCAGTTACCGTTTTTGTGCCAAGTGCTAAGTAGGTACTCCCGTTTGGATTGTCGACTGTACGTTACGTTTTGTCACAATTTCAGTAATGATTTTAAAACGTTCTTTTGTTTTCACGTTTTTTGAAAGAAGATGAGATTCGTTAAAGCTTTTGGTTACATTGAGAACGACGTTCTTATTTCTTTGTTGAATGCGTAAAGATTATACTCACCAACAAAATTATGAGTTTTTGAATGTATGATATGAGTGTATGCGAAACCATTTTCTGTGAAATGAAGTTCATACTATCCTCTGTTATCATATTATTATGATATAATTTTTGGCATTTTAAAGATTGTTTATGAAAGCTAACAATTTTTTTCGACGGCGCAAGTAAAAGAGTTCTCTGCAATTTTGCGATTTTCTGATAGTAAAAATAAGTGAACAATAAGCATTTATTTAGTCTTTTTTTTTCAAAATTATTTTGAAATCAAAAAGACTGGGTCTTAAAATATGACTTTACACACAAGCTCAAAATCGCAGATAACGTTCTTTACCTTCAACCCGTCGAAATTCAACACTAAAAAAAACGAACACTCATTATTTTTTATTTATTTATGTAAGCTTGAATTGAAGTACCCTTTCACTAACGTAATTAATGTACTCAGTTCTTAATTTCAAAAAGTATTAGGTACTCTCCCTAATATCATGTTACGTTATGATTATGGGAACAACCTCAAAACCACAAGAGGTAATTAGGGTCAATGACAAGGCAACATTTAATTAGGTATCCGTGGCAAGACACATGTTATGATGTTATAGATATTAGTTTACCCTGTCTTATAGTTCAAAAATGTATAAACCTTAATCCTAAATGCGATTTATAAATTTTAATACACAACACAACACTAACAGCAAAACTGGCAACTAAGTGAATAATTTTAAAGGTTGAGCTGAATACCAGCGTCAGGCTACTTACACGAAGTTGGCGAAGGCGGCGGCGATAACGCCGTTGCCTGATGCGTTCGGCCTCCTCCTTTGCGAGCATTACTGCTTCGCAGAAGTCGGTGACCGCCTGCCACTCCTCCTCGCTCCGGACCATGGCCTCAACCAAGGCCCGGCGCGAGAGGTCTCCGCCGCCGATCGCCCCCACGAGGGCATGGCGATGCTCCGCCCAAGCAGGGCACACCTCGACTGTGTGCTCCACCGTGTCCTCCGGGCATTCCGCACAGTGACGACACCCGGGCGTCACTTCCGCACGAATCCGGTGCGGAAACTCCCGAACGAACCATGTCCGGTGAGGACCTGCGTCATGCGGAAGGTAAGGACGCCGTGAGGTCTTTCCAGCCACGCCTCAAAGAGGGGACTTACCGCCATGATTGTGGCGTGCCCATGACGGGGTTGCGATAGTCGCTGACGCCATTTCACCATGAGATCCCGCCGGAGCTCTGTCCGCCATGCCGTGACCTGTCGCGGCAGCGGACTTTCACCCCGGCGTTGCATCTCCACGCGCATATCGTGCATGTGTGCAAGGACTGTTGCCTCCAGATCCCACGGTGGTAGGCCAGCCAGAAGGCTCGCCGCTTCGCGGGAGACCGTGCAGTATCCCCGCACCATTCTTATTGCCATGACCCTCTGGCAGGCGTTCAGCATGGACGCCGGTCGCTTTTTCAGCGACGGCGCCCACACCGGCGCCCCGTAGAGGGCCATAGACCGAACGATCCCCGCGTAGAGCCTCCGGCAGGAGGCATCTGGACCCCCAAGGTTAGGCAGAAGCCGCTTGAGCGCAGCCCCAGCCCGGTTGAGTTTGGGAGCCAGACGTCGGAAATGCTCCACGAAATTCCACCGGCTGTCGAGGACGAGTCCCAGGTACTTCATCGTCGACCCGACACCGATGTGAACTCCTCCTACCGTTAGTTGGGAACTCAATGGCGGCGCGTTCCGAGGGCGGCGACCGTGGAAACACATAGCCTCGGATTTGTGAAGCGCCACCTCGAGTCCCAACGTTACGTGATTTGGTACTCTTGAAAATAATATTGTCAACATATACGATTTCACTTAGTTCTCAAAATGGTCATGCAATTTTGAACTAATTTGGCGCTAGCATTGAATTCAAGAGTATGAAACGTCACAATCTCAATGTCGGCCGATCGGAATTGAACTCAAGAGTAAGCCTGCTGTTTGGTGCAGGCGCGAGACACACAATGTTGGTTATTTTAAGCTATTGCATAGCTTCTATCGCGGGCCTTGAGCGTGGAGACCGAATCCAGAAATTCCGTAACGAAAATAACCTAACACCCCCCACTCATTTGTTTTTTGAGCGTGGTGACCGATAAGAAAACAAATGAGTGAAAGCAGCTGTCGGCGTTTTGGATGGGTGGGGTTAAGCAGCTGTTAGCGAGGTCTGGTTTTTGATGGAAGAGGTTAAGCAGCTGTTGGCGAGGTCTGGTTTTGGATGGATGAAGTTAAGCAGCTGTTGGCGAGGTCTAGTTTTGGATGGGTGGGGTTAAGCAGCTGTTGGCGAGGTCTGGTTTTGGATGGGTGGGGTTAAGCAGCTGTTGGCGAGGTCTGGTTTTGGATGGGTGGGGTTAAGCAGCTGTTGACGAGGTCTATTGCATAAGTTGATAAAAAATGCTACGCAATAGCTTTACCGCGGCAGTCCCCGAGTGCCACACGTCTTTTTTTTTTTATTTAATTTTTATTTTAAGTGTTTTCATCTACATTGCGTGTATATATATGTGTACATGTGCCAAATAAAATATATTACTTTCTTCTTTTCTTTCTTTCAGTGGTGATCCAGTCATATTTTTTAGGTGAGAAATCATCCAACGGCTTCCCCCTACTGAAACCCTTCTCGTATTTTCTTTCGTTGTCTTGCGTACTAGGACACCGAAGTTCCCTTTCAGATGACCCATGGTCCCAATAGAGGCGCTGTCGACAACTCGGGCTCGGACCGTATGGTTACCGTACGGCCAGACGGCGAGCTACCAATTGCTATCGTCTGCAAGCCCACGCCTACGGTAGTGGTGGTCCAGTAGTTAAGACAATTTCTTTAAGAGATAGGATAGCTGATAGTGTAAATCGTCATCTTCGGGTGGTCAGTTCTCGTCAGTTGAGACTGGTCATCACTTAAATGCCAGTGGCGCATTTCAATTTCGATTTTCGAACTTTTTTTTTTTCATTATCTTTTTACATTGTATTCTCAAAACAGAAGCGACAAAAAATATGTTAATTACCCAGATATTTGTAACTCATAATCATTATACTGACTTAAAAGAGAGTCCTACTGGTATCTCGCACGTTTTTCTCCATAGAGATCTACGCTTTGGTACTCGTACGTGCAATTTAGCTTGAAACTAAACAATCATGTTTTGTTTAGTTCTTTCTTCATTTCACAATTCAAAAGTGCCTGTAAATAGTTTATTTGAATATTTGTTTTTGATTTAATTTGATTTGATGGAAGCAACTGATGATCTAGAAAATGTTAAAGTGGAAATAGCAATTATAAAATACTAGCTTTTGCCCGCAGCTTCGCCCGCGTGGCATTAGGTACTTAAGGAATCGGGATAAAAGGTAGCCTATATTCTTTTCTATGTCAAAGGCTATATGCCTGCCAAATTTCATCCAAATCCGTTCAGCCGTTTTTGCGTGATTAAGTAACAAACATCCAAAGATCCACACTTTCACATTTATACTATTAGTTAGGATAATGCCTGCTATCTGCATTTATCGCAGAGTTAAACAGAGGTGTATTTATAGAACACCTTCGCAGTTTTTGTGAAGACATCCAGTGTGTGTACACCTTTTTTGTTTGAGTTGAGAAATAATAATAAATTCATTTATTTCTGGCATCAGTTCATATGCATAGGTTATGAAATTTAAATTGTCATTATAATGTTAAATAATTAAATTACACACGTTACAAAACACAAAAAAATAATCAAATAATAACTTATTTCACTCTAGAGTGGAGTGAATGTATGTGTCGTAATGGCTAGTAGCGACATCTATGGCGCTATATATAAACTACGAAATCTTGAATCGTGCAAAGTTCTCCTCGCGATTTGAACATAAGCAACAGCTCGAAATCGTCGGTGGGTCCTACCTTTTCAACGGAGGTACGCAGGAATACTCCCCGTTCTGCACACCTCCAAAAACTAAAACCACACCTGTGTCTTTCAGTTGCCCTTTGCGTTCTAGGACTAAGGTTTCCCTTTTGAAATTCCCCGTGGATTGGGCGTACAACTAAAGAGTAGAATTCCTTCAGCTGGAGTCTGTGTTTCCTGATAACTAATACTACCTGGGGGTCTTATGTTAAATCAAGAATCAATAATCAATATGATAGGTTACTTTAGACAAACGTTTTTTATTGTCGATCACATCATCGCTTACCATTAGGTGAGATATTGGGTCAAGCTTGGACTTATAGACAAAAATGTCGTGTTTATGTCACAAGCAAACGAGGCGAGTCTATTTTAATCAACCGATCCTAAACCAGACTCTAGGCAGCTACTGAGAAATTTTAGATCGATGTCAATACCACTTTGCTCGACCCTGGAATTCAATCATAGACCATATGCTCTGCAGCTCAGAAATAGTACTAAACCAGTCAAGTGCGAGTCGAACTCGTGCACGAAGGTATCCGTACAAAACGTAGCAAAAAAAAATCATTAAAAAAAATCACGTTTGTTGTATTCAAATATTTATTTTGTTTTTAATATTTCTTGTTACAGCGACAATAAAAATACATCAGCGAAAATTTCAACTTTAGTTCATGAGATACAGCCTAGTGACAAACAGATGGACAGTGAAGTCTTAGTAATAGGGTTCCGTATTACCGGTTGAGTACAGAACCCTAATTAGTCATTTGTTACACCGTGATAAGACGTTATCTATCATCTGTATATGGTCACAATCTACGCGTAGCATGCGATCGCAATATTATTACTGTCAGTTATGATTGATGTATAGTAAGAAGGATGGTTTTATGATGTATGGAGGACACTGCGTCTACACAATAGGCGTCACGGAGTCCCTTGTGCTATACACATGCACGATAATGGGGAAAACAGTAACTGTCCCCGCACACGGGCTTCAAAAAAACGCCGCTTCAAGCTTCATTTTGAGACGGCCTTTTTTGTGGCTCGTGTGCGGCGGTGACGCCACAAAAAAACGCTTGAAGTGGCTTCAAGCTTCACCGGACACAAGAGGTGTCGCGCGCTTCAGCTGTTTTTTGCGGCCCGTGTACGGGGACAGTAACTGTCCCCGGTCCCCGCACACGTGCCTCAAAAAAACGTCGCCAAAAAAAAACGCTAGAAGCGGCAACAAAAAAATGCTAGAAGCGGCCGCAAAAAACAGCTGCAGCGCGCGACACCTCTTAATGAAAGCCGCCTCAAAATGAAGCTTGAAGCGGCGTTTTTTTGAAGCCCGTGTGTGGGGACAGTTATACTCGTGCTCCGTGAGTGCATGGGCGTCACCGATATTGTATCTACGTAGACATCCTGACAAAATTGGGAAGCCTAATCTGATAGATGATAATATATCTTTTCTAAATGATTTACTATTAGATCTGCTATCTTTGACCATTTTTTAACTAGGATATCGTCAGATCAATCATCAATGTCAAACTTTTACTTGATTAATAACCTACTCCTAGGTCCCTCATTGCCTTTCATTCCAGGGCCCAGGGTCCTCTTTCAAACAACCCATGGCCTCAGTAGGCTTCGATCCTCCTGGTCCCCTACGGTTTGCTGACATTTCTTTGAGGCGCGCGTGGAACATTACACGCCTTTAACAACCAGACACAGCCAGACAGCGAGCTACCTATTGCTCGCCGTCCGCAAGCTTCGCCTACTGTGGCTGGAAATCGGGGTCGGGATCTAGGCGGCTTTTTTTTTTTTTTTTCGATGGGAAAAATCATCTTATGACAACCCCCGCTCTTGGGCGGAGCGGGAGATAGTGTCAGACTCTTACTGACTAAAAAACCCATCCCGTTCCTTCAAGCGTTCATACCGGGGCTCGAGCGCCCTTTCGGATAACCCTGGCCCCAGTAGGCTTCGACCCGGCTGGGCCCCTGCTGTTGCTGACAACTCCTTGAGGCGCGCGGGAACAGCGCGCGCCGTCGACGACTTGGGCTTGGTCCGGACAATTACCGGACGGCCGGACAGCGAGCTACCCATTGCTCACTGTCCGCAAGCCCGCGCCTACGGTGGCTGGAAATCGGGATCGGAATCCCAGCGGCGGCGAGAGCGCCGTTGCCTGATGCGGTCGGCCTCCTCCTTAGCGAGCATTACTGCTTCGCAGAAGTCGGCGACCGCCTGCCACTCCTCCTCGCTCCGGACCATAGCCTCGACCAAGGCCCGGCGCGAGAGGTCTCCGCCGCCGATGACCCCCACGAGGGCACGGCGATGCTCCGCCCAAGCAAGGCACACCGCGATTGTGTGCTCCACCGTGTCCTCCGGGCGTTCCGCACAGTGGCGACACCCGGGCGTCACTTCCGCTTTAATTCGAAACAGGAACCTCCCGAACTTGCCATTTCCGGTAAGGACCAGTGTCATGCGAAAGGTAAGGACGCCGTGAGGTCTTTCCAGCCACGCCTCAAAGAGGGGACTTATCGCCATAATTGTGGCGTGCCCATGACGGGGTTGCGATAGTCGCTGACGCCATTCCACCATGAGATCCCGCCGGAGCTCTGTCCGCCATGGGATCTAGGCGGCTGGGGCTTGAGGACTGTTTCCTCATACTTGCGGCCGCCTCCTTCGCTAGTATCACAGCTTTGCAGAAGGAGGCGACTGTCTGCTATTCTTCCTCGCTCCAGATCATAGCTTGTACTAGGGCCTGGCTTGAGAGGTCTTTGCCCACGATGACACGGGAGTGCTCTGCCCAAGCGGGGCAAACCTCTACCGTATGCTCCCCCATGTCTTCTGGGTAGTCCAAACAATGGTGACACTCAAGCGTTTCTTCCGCACAAATCCGGAGTAGGAACGTTCCAAATTTGCCACGACCGACGAGAACCTGCATCAAGTGGAAGGTGAGGACGCCGTGACGTCTTTCCAGCCAATTCTCCAAGATAGGACTTACAGCTATAATTATTCATTTATTTATTTATTAAAACTTCATGCAACACAAAGGGACAAAGGCGGACTTAATGCCTTAGGCATTTTCTACCAGTTAACCTAGGGTGGTGAAGAGAAAACATGGCAGGTGTAAAAAAAAAAATAGGTTAATAAGAAAACAAGTGTACAAATATATATAATAATCATACTTAAATATTCAATATAATATAAACCTACATATACACAAATATATATAATTTATATAAGGTTTTAAGGATTTTTGAGACTACTCTGCTATTTGTGTTGCAAATGAAGCCGCAACTTCCACTTAAATGCATACCAAACCAAAACTCATTGGAGTCCTCTACTCAGCACACATTTTGATTTGCAATCAACTTTGAAATACTACGGTCAAACGATTCAAAGTTGTAAGAATACAAAATATAAGTCATTAAAGTTCAATGTAGCTTCTCTACAAAATAATTAAATTCCCAATCAACTAATGCGCGCCAACCATTAAAACAACGGAGCAACGGGTAAGACTGCGAGCTAAATAGCACCTCTCTATTCTATAAGCTAACCCTCGATGCAGCATGAGATATAAGGCTGTCCTCAGACAGTTATTTATCCACCGACGTTCCAACGAAACAGCATAGAACACGGAACTAGCGACTACATACCCCATCCACACTTTTCTTTCAGACGAAAAATCGACCATACTTTTTTGTATCTACTAAAATCATTAAATAACTTTTCCCCTTTCTGTTGAGCGAGAGGTAGAGTCAGTCTTATATTGATTAAAACTTCCCCTGTGTTCCTTTCGTTACCCTTTGCGATGGCCACGGCAACTCTTTAGAATAATCCCACAGTTCTAGCAGAACATCATCCATACTAACATTATCCTAACTAATTATAAATGTGAAAGTGTGGATATTTGGATGTTTGGATGTTTGTTACTTAATCACGCAAAAACGGCTGAACGGATTTGGATGAAATTTGGCATGCATATAGCCTTTGACATGGAAAAGAACATAGGCTACTTTTTATCCCGGAAAAACATCTTATTCCTACGGGAAAAGTTTATCGTTTAGAGTACGATAACCGAAGTACACGCGGACGAAGTAGCGGGCGGACAGCTAGTTATAATTATAAATACGAAAATAACCACTTAAAAGCATAAAACATTTTGGGAACACATTCATTGTGCATACAGCTAAGGAATGGAATTCCATGCCAGAGTCTGTGTTTCCTGATAGCTCTAACCTAGGCTCTTTAAGTTAAGACCCTAGGTTTTAGGCAAGTGTGCTCCATCTAGGATATTTTTGACAATGCCACTTTCAGCAGAGGCCCAACACTCTGTCCCAGTGCTCTGTGGCTTCAAGTTAATGCGCTAAACATTAGTTACGGCCACGGTTATTCCGACTGCAGGAAGAATGCGCTTGCAGTTGGCCGCAGGTCGTTATACCATACGTCAAAGTCTCTCCGTGTAAAAATACGAGGGGAGATATTTTTGTTGTAGGGACGGTAAGAGTATGATGTACGGAACAATGGATATGGCATGCATTGTGCAGACTTGAATATTTTTAGTGATGACCGAGTGGTAACGGCCCCGACATAGGCGCCCGGGTTTAAACCCAGCCAGGCGTATTACTGTGTGCAATTTATTTCATCACCACTGCTCTCAAAACCGTGAAGGAAAACATCATGAGGAAACCCCATGTCCTACAACCAAAAATTCGAAGACATGTGACATTCACTAACCCGCACTGAGCCCGCGTGGTGGATTAAGGTCCACTCCCTCTTATGGAGAGGAAACCTTAGTCCCGGTAGTGGGAACATGAAAAGGCTGATGTTTATGTTATTATGCTATTATGAACATACTCCTGGGATAAAAAGTATCTTATGCACTATTATAGGGATCATAGACGTAGGAACCCGCACTGGCCCGCGTGGTGGATTACGGCCCATTCCCTCTCCTAGAGAGGAGGACTAAGTCCCAACAGTGGGAACATTATAAGGCCGACGAAGACGAAGCCAAGCCTTTGGAGTCAGCTTCCAGTCTGACAGGGAGACGTAGGAAAAAAGGCTACCAGGCTAAAATGAGATAGATCCGGTCTTTGTCTTTATTCCCGTTTTTGAAATTAAGTACGTATGTCCATAAATGTAAAATGGTCAATGACAGTTATCCTAAGTAAATCTGGCACCTATCTTAACTGGTTTATGTGTGTTTGGTGTTTTTTAATATCGTGTGAATACGGAATTGTCCCGCATGCGAAGCTGCTGTCCGGGATCACGCCCCGTGTCACGCGTGCGTATTCCACACATTACAATAAGTACTTGTATGAAAATGTGCGGAGGTTACGCGTGCAATCCCTTGCATGCATAACCTCCGCACATTTGCGGCGATCAAAACCGCACGATATCAAAAATAGTTTTATTGTATAAAATTAGAACAAGTAAACATTTAATTTTGTTAGAGATTTCTGTAAAATTGGAAGACTAAAATGTGTGTATGACAACGCTTAGGGGAAATCGCAATTCACGGAATAGCAGGCTATTGTATTGGCAATGACGCACTAAGTGATATGTTCATTGTACTTTATACACATTCTTTTCTAATTTTATTAGGTACTGTAATCAAAGTTAACCTAAATCAAGTTCTAACCTCAAAACTGTTATAGTTACCCAAGGATCTTATGCACCGTACCATAAAAGATCCTTACAATTGCCTATTTAAAACAACTTATTTAAACTTCAAACAAATGTGTGTTCGAAATTCAAGTCAAAGTCAAAAGTTTTTTATTTCACATAGGCCTACATGGGCACTTATAAAACGTCAGAAGCTAGTGCACAGTTCGAAATTGGTCGTTTCCTATGGAGAAGAACCGGCAAGAAACTCCATGGTTACTCTTTTAAAAAAATGGTTGTACTTACAATATTTCCATATAACAGTATTAAAAGGTATTATTTAAGAACAGTGTAAACCAGTCTATATTGTACTCAAAAGCACAATAAAAATAATCATTTAAAAAAAGTGAGTCAAAATATGAATTAAAATAACATTCTCCCAAGCTCCCATTCTGAGACCAATTTTGAAATATAGCCTATAACGTCACTGATACGGAGCCTCATACGCGAAGCTGTGTTCAAGATATAAGTCTGTATCTCAAGTAACCTCCTATTACCGGAATTGAATCACTTAAAGCCTCCCCGAGCTCCGTTATTTGAATTTTATACCAAGGTTACCTAATTTTGTAAAAGCGAGTTTAATTTTAGAAGGATTTTTCGTAAGAATTGGGATTGCTTTTTCTTGGAACTAGATTCGGGAATTTGACTTGAGATGTAAGCGGAAGAATGTTTCAGTAGCACATATAGGAATTTTGTAATTTATTTCTATTTTCCCCCGAAGAAACTGGCAGAGGAAAGACGAACAATAGCACAGGAAATATAGGTATAGGTAGGGAAAGTAAGGAAGGCATTGACCCAGATTTATTCAGTTTTTATACAAACTATTATAGCTAAAATATTTTTGGAGGTAGGCGGAACAGAGAGTAAAGTATCAGAAGGTTGCGTGTTCAGATCACGTCGGGGTCACCAGTTTGGAGGTAGGCGGAACAGAGAGTAAAGTATCAGAAGGTTGCGTGTTCAGATCACGTCGGGGTCACCAGTTTGGAGGTAGGCGGAACAGAGAGTAAAGTCCCGCAAACCTCCGTTGAAAATGGAGGATCCTCCGACCAGACAGGTGTTATGGTCTGGTGGGCGACTGCCCGATAGATGATTTCGGGCTGTCGTAAATGTTCAAATCGCGTGGAGAACTGTGATTGGGCGATACAGGATTTCGTACTTTCTTCGTAGTTCTTATGTGGCGCCATAGATGTCGCTACATATTTATTAGACATTTATTATTATCTGATACTCATTAAAAGTTTACAAAAGTTTTTTGAGAGTTTTGTAGTGTGTGGTTTTATCAATACGACTTGCTCTTTTCGAATATAGATGTACTTGTGACATTTTGTTGTGATATGTCGATAAAAACTCGTCAAAACGTATGGTCACCAAGTTCCAAAACTTCTGGAAAATTTGTTTAGGTAAAACTACCAAAAGACTGGACTAATTTTCACTATGAAAATGCATATAAATTATTTTATGGCTGTATTAGATAATTTCCAACGCAATCAATGCACTCGAACTAAGGTGCTGGCGGCGACTGCTGCAGACCCTTGGACAGCACTTAGAAGTAACGTCTCGATCCTGGAGGAGCTAAAAATCAAACAGAGATTGACGATAATCTCTGTGCAAGTACGAATCCTCAAATATTTTGGTCACGTTGTTCACAACAAACACTCCATGGAGCGACTCGTTATCCAGGGGCAAGTGGAGATGAAGCGGTCACGCGGGCGCTCATCTACGCGTTGAACAAGACTCATCAGAGCTGCAACACAAACCTCCACAATTCAGAGTTCCCGAGACGCGGTATACCGTGACAAGCGGAGACGCATCGCGGGAGCCTCACTTGCTAACGGAAATGCAACATTGTTAACCACCTCTACTCTGTCAAGAGTGAATTAGTAAGGAGGAGGAGGATTAGATAATTTTAGCTGTAGTCAATCAATATGAAAAAATAAAAAAAAACAACAAATAAGTTACAAAACTTCAAAGCGGCGGAAAAAAGAGAAGTCGACGTCCATCTCATTTGTACATACACGGATAATTATATTTATTCAAAATTATTATAATTTTTGTTGGCTTCTCTACTGATTTTGATATGTTATTATTTTCACAGTAAGTATTTTATAAAATAAAGTAGAATAGAATAAACTTAATTGTATACCAAAATAGCTTTTTTTTAAATTTCAGGTTTGTACTAGCTTTTGCCCACGCGGCTTCTCTCCCGCTCTTTCCTGCTCCACCCTACTATAACCTATTCTACCCTTTTCTACCCTACTCTTCCCTACTCGACCCTACTCTACCCCACTCTACTCTACTCTACCCCACCCTACCCTACTCTACCCTACTCTACCCTTCTCTACCCTTCTCTACCCTACTTTACTCTACTCTACTCTACTCTACACTACCCTACACTACCCTACTCTACCCTACACTGCCCTAATTTTTATTTTTTTTCCCATAAGTATCTTCTCCTCACAATACAGAACGAAAAAAGAATTAGCAAAATCGTTCCAGCCGTTCACGCGTGATGGCGTGACCGAGGAAATAGGGATTCATTTTTATAATAGACTAGCTTTTGCCCGCGCAGCTTCGTTCCCGCTCTTCCCTACTCCACCCTACTCTACCCTACTCTACCCTACTCTACCCTACTCTACCCTACTCTACCCTACTCTACCCTACTCTACCCTACTCTACCCTACTCTACCCTACTCTACCCCTACTCTACCCTACTATACCCTACTCTACCCTACTCTACCCTAATCTTACCTTCTATACCCTACTCTACCCTACCCTATCCTACTCCACCCTACTCTACACTACTGTACACTACTCTACACTACTCTTCTCTACACTACTCTACCCTACTCTACCCTACTAAACTTCACATAAACCATCTACTAATTAATAGTCCGAACAAAGCCTAAACATTTGGTTTGGATAGGTGAGCCCGTTCTTGAGTTATAAAATTATAACGAAAAGTGGCATTGATTTTTATGTATATTTTTTAAAAGATATATAGATAATAAATATTTTATGTGTGTCAAACTGGTTAGATAACAAAACAATGTTCCAGAAACAAAAATTTAAAGACAGATGAAATTTATCACCCCGCACTGGGCTTGTGTGGTGGATTATGGCCCAAATTCCTCTTCTAGAGAGGGTACCTGAGTCCAAGTAGTGGGAACATTATTACGTCTGATTATGTAAGTATGCGTGCGTTATCGGCCACGTCATCGCTTACCATCAGGTGAGATAGTGGTTAAACGCGAGACTACACAAAATAAAAAATAAAACAAAAATTTTACTCATGTAAATTCCCTATTGATTTCACTAGCGGCAAAAAATTCATACAATCAATTCACAGAAAACATTTTAGCGATTTTACTAAAAAAAAATATCGGGATTACATACTCTATGCCCTATGTTTTATTACTGGTAGGTAACTGATGCAAAAAAAAACACAACGTTCAAACATGACATGTTTTATTGTCAGTTTTCGGAAGCAATATTTAAGTTCTTGTAAAATGAGTGAAAAACCAATTTCAGAGAAAGAGCTCTTGGTTGCAATCAAAGATCTTTTAAAGAAAAATGGATATTTGAACAAAATAAATGCAGAGGTATGAAATAACTCGATATAGATAGCCAGTGTGTGAGCGTCAAGTGCCGACCGCCGTAGCGCAAAGCATTGTCATTCGTTTTTTAGTGTGCAAAACACGGATTTCTTTACGCTTTTGCGAAATCAGTTCGGTAGTAAGTGCCTGAGTAGGACTGCTGTGTTTAAATGTGCCAAATCATTGAGGATGGCCGCGAAATCGTCGAGAATGATCCACATGATCGTCGACCGCGACCAGCATCACACCGGACAACATTCGTGATCGATGATGTATCACTTTCATTTTTATGATGTTTCTCTATATATTCCGGTCTTTGGCGGTGTGAAGGGCCTTTTATACCGTGGAATCAAGAGCGGTGCGGATCTGGCCCGACCAAAGTATTTGGCTGCGCCCGCGAGGCTTTTTTCCATCTATTTTACCGGTCACAATTTATTAGCATTTCGAGGTTTCCATCGTCATTCGTCAATTATTCTTCTTACTGCCCTTATCCCATATTACTTGGGGTTGGCGCAACACGTTTTCTTCTTCCATTCTGTCCTGTCACCCGTCAAACTATTACTAACTCCCTTTTCTTTTATATCACTTCTCACACAATCTATACATCTTTTTTTCGGTCTTCCTTTCCTCTCCATCCATCTACATGTATACTCATACCACCTTTCAACTTTTCAGTCACTGGCGCCCCTTTCAAACTTCCTCTAATATACTCATTTCTCACTTTATCGTCATTCGTCAATGTGACCGAAGTATTGCAAAATCTTGCCAAGACACTCGGGCGATAACCACGAGGACATTTTTAGTTCATGCAGTATTCAACGTTGGTTTGAAATGCTATCCAATGGATACGGCTACGAATATTTACATTTACGCGTAAAATAAAACCATTACAAAAAACGCTCCGCTTTCGATCGAACTATTTGTTATCAGGAATCGTGGTCGCTGTATAATGTGGTTAACATAATAATACGCACCATTTAAAGTGCTTGGCTGAATTAAAACCCAATGTTTAAATACAAATTAAGCGCTGATCATTTTTATTTAATTTGTGCGCTGATCCGCAACACATTACGTGTGTTTCCTGAATTTTTCGGGATCTGTTCTCGGCATTTTGTTGTTGAATTGGTTGTTAAAATAGGTTACTGTGAATTAAATTAATATGGATCAGGATGCTATTGCTATTGAGATTATAGAAGTTATGAAACTCGAAAGACTGACTTCAGACTTCCAAAGTGATTTTACAATACTAATCCCTATGTATGCTTTAATGTTTGTGCAAGTCCCTGAGTTCCCTCAAGTTTTTATGGTGTACAATGCATTAACTGGATTTTGATAAAAAAGTATATGTACCTAAATTACTATTAAACATTACTTTTAATGTCATCACACATGTAAACATTTTATTAGAAGTGAGTCTCACGTCTGGGCACACGTTACCACGGCCAACCTACGGAAAACTTTAAACAGACTCCGCTTTTCGGTCGGTTGCAGCAAAGGCAATCACCATAGACGACTCCGATGTTCAGTGTTTATGCGGCCTTTCTCCGAAGACCATGTTCAACCTGCTATCTTATATCACGTGCCCTGTTATCTATTTACGTAGGGATCTAGTAATAGCGTTAACTGACGGCATTCTCGTGGTCAAATACTGGGTCAGGCATGGAATTTTATTCAGATTATAAACTATTTTTACTATCGAAGCGCTGAAAATAAGACAACAAAGTTCCTTAAGACACACACATGACTAATACGTCGTTGTATCTTCACAGGTTCGAGCAAAAGTGACTAGTCTACTCCAAGACCGTCAAACCACAGGGGTTGTTTCGACACCACCCACTCCTGCAGAAGAAGTGTTGTTAGTCAACGAGCTGGTTAGAGAATACCTGGAATGGAACGGTTATTTGTACACCGCATCTGTCTTGATGTCTGAGGCTGCTATGCCGAAGGAAAAGAGAACTAGGTAAAATATTTGACGTCATAAAAAAAATTAAAGTATGGGGAAAAAGACTCAGACTGAAGAACTCAAAATGTTTGAGGAAAAAAGTATTGTTTTTTTTTTAAATTTATGTTTTTTTTTTGAAAAATCATTAAAATTTCCTCCCAGTTTGAATACGGGGAGTGTCAGACTTTAACTGACTAAAACTCAACCGTGATTCTTGTCTCTGTAACTCTTTCGATTAATTCCGCATAATCTCCGCGGTTGGCAGATGAATCGATGGAAAAAGTATGGTGTAGTACGAGTATAATGCGACGATACTTCAAAAGAACTCTTGAAGATTGAGTAGCTTCTCTTGGAAATGACTGTCAATTGATATGACAGAATCTTTTTACAAGTACCTTGATACCAGCTTCTAAAATAAACACCCACGGGCAGAGAAGACATTGCTTCCCACTGCTGGGATGGCTACTTTTTACTGCTAGGAATTAGGCCTCTTTAGGAGAGGGTATGGGCCGTAATCTAACACACGGGCCCAGTACGGATTGGTGGACGTCACAGGTCTTTCAATTTATAGTTCTAGGACCTGCCAGTTTTCTCACGATGATTTCCTTCACCGTTTTAAGAGCAGTGGTGAAGAAATAAATCACACAAAGCTGAGCTGGGTTTGAACGCACGACTCATAACTCGGGACTGTTACCATAGGGCCTCCACTGCTCGATATCAAAACCAAATTATTGTGTAAAAATCTGCTTATCCTCTCTAAGGTCGGATCTCTGTACAGAAGTAGGAGTGAGAGATGATGAGAAGTCGTCAGCCCTGCCTCTTCTATCCAACATAGTAGCTGCTTACACTGAGAGGATTAAGAGGAAGATCAATAAGAGTAAGAGAGATGGATGTTGATATTCTGAATACATTTTTTAGTTGGATATTGGCTTTCATTTTAGTGTAGTTTCACACATGGCCACAGTTTATTGAATACTGGCGTACAAAGAGAGAAAAACCAAATGTGACACTTCGTATTTATTTTATGCACACAAGAGTACAGAGGCGGATATAATGCCCCCGTAATGCAGTATGGAGATTTTTTATGTGCCAAATCTTGTTATTATGGTTCCGTACCTCAAAAGGAAAAAACGGATCCCTTATAGGATCACTTTGTTGTCCGTCCGTCTGTCAGTCTCTCTGTCTGTCTGTCTGTCAAGACCCTTTATTTCCAGAACGCGTGGAAGTATTGAGTTGAAATTAAAACCATATACTTGAATCTGCGGTCTCTTTAAACTGTGAAAAATCAAACTTCTAGCTTAACGAATAATAAAGATCCGTTTCCGCCGTTTATGTCGCAAATAAACATATATTCCGATACTATTCATAATCAGAATCAAAATTCATAAGGTACTTTCCGTTGACCCAGAATCCTGAAATTTGGCATAAAGCAAGGTAACATAAGTTACAAAAAGAATATACCTTTTTGTAATTCGGAAAATCTTCGTGACTTCTTTCGGGAATTGTAGTTTGTGCAGAACCCTCAGTGCGCGAGTCCGACTCACACGTGCCCAGTTTTTTTCCTAGTAGGTACTAGTTGATTTCAGATCAACTTTTTTAATTCAACAGCAATTCTTCAAAACTGACACAAAACGTTTCTCTTTCTCTACATCACAAGTGCAAGAAAAAATCATCCAATGACATCCCCCGCTCTTGGGTGGAGCGGGAGATAGTGTCAGACTCTTACTGACTAAAACACCCACCCCGTTTCTTCTAGCCTTCATACTGGGGCTCGAGCTCCCTTTCGGATAACCCTGGCGCAAGTGCAAGACTTCATACTCAACAAATATCGTTTTAACTAAATCAGCTTCAGAACACTCGAGATGAAGGTAGTTTGAACTGAAGTTAGACATGAGCTGTTACAAGCTACAGCGTAGCCTAATTTATTATGCCGGAAAGGCTACAAGAAATCTTGGAGAATCTTTATTACGTGCAGACTTGCGCAACACAATGAAATATGTAGTTAGTTTGTTGAATCGTCTTCTATGGTTTTGTGGACACTTTTTGTTCCAGTTACCGACACCGAGCACTTTTTGATCGTTATGAGTTAAGTAGGACGCAACCGTGTATCATATACAAGCTACCGATATTTTTTGATTTCTATATAACCAGTATGAAATCATCCACTCTTAAAAATCCACTAAAAATGATATTTTTTTTAAAAACCATAAAACAAAAGTTGTCGTTTATGATGTTAGTTTCATAGTCGTGAGAGGTTTATTTATTTATTTATTATAATCTTTATTGTACACCAAATAAACAAAAATACAGGACAAACATTGCCAGTGTTTTACAAATAACATTTTATAACGTGGAAGGAGTGGAGGGAGGCCTTCGCCCAGGAGTGGGACAGAACGGGCTAACAAAAAAAAAAAAAAGAAAACGTGAAACTCTGTACGATCTGGGGCCTAAATCTGCTATTTTTATAAATTCGTCATTCCAACACGATCCCATTGTCATTTTGCTAAATGTTTGTAATCTGCTAATTCATAATGATCGATCATTGATCGGTCAATGGTCTTGTAATAGAATTGTGGTAGAATGACAATATCGAGCTTAATAAAAGCACTAATTGCGCAATGACGTCGTAATAGTAGGTCACTGATCAAAGGAACTGTCAAAATTTTTGCAGATTACCGCATACGTCAGATATTCATTTGTCATAAAATGGAGTGACAGTGGTTGACCATCGGAAAGTGATAATGACGCCATTATATTAGTAGATTACCAAAACTTGTCAAAATCAACAATTATTAAATCAATGACCAATGGTCTACCATTCTGACACTATTGTAATAGCAGTCTTGAGGCCCTGATCTATGATAGTAATTGAAGTAAAAGGAATATGGAAGCATTTTAGCAGATTGCGTTTTAAATACCTTATAGTTGTGGCCATTGAAAAAAGTATGAGTTTTTTTTTTAAGGCGAGAAATCATCTAATTATTTTTCCCGCTCTAGGGTGGAACGACAGGTCGTAATAGACTAAGGCTGCCATCAGACGGACTGCATCGCAGCAACCGCACGCAGTCCATATATTCAACTGCATGCAGTTCGATCTGACTTTGCGCAGTTGCCACCACGCATTTAGCCCAGGAGCTTAGTGTATGATTTCATCTTTAAGTGCCTCAAAATAAAATTGGCAATGTCAAAGTGCGTTTGCTCTTTGTAATTAACTACACACTGGCTGTATGCGGTTAGCGATGGACAGCGTGCGTCGACACTACACGACTGTAGCTGACCGCGTTAAAGGTAAAAGTCACAACTGCATGCAGTTGATATTGACTTCACTCGACTGCAGCCGACCGCCTGCAGTTGATATCATGACTGCACGAAGTCGAACGTACAACTGCATGCAGTTAAATATATCGACCACGCGCGGTCGCTGCGATGCAGTCCATCTGATGTCAGCTTTACTGACTAAAACCCGGCTGTGCCCTTCAATGGGCCTTTGCGTTCTAGGAAGACGGATTTCTTTTAGGGCTCACCGGGACACCACGGCGGTGCGACCAGTTATGCCGCCATGGTATCCCGGTGAAATATAGCCCTAAGCTATCAAACTAGACACCATACAGACACCAGAGTCACCCCACGTCTGAGCTACCAAACCAAACTGACACCAGGTGAGTAACACTCTATAGAGCTGTATACATTTTGTTGGTAACGGTGACTGGTCGCGCCGCCATGGGGTCTCGGTAAAATATGGCCCTTAGGAATTTCCCTCGACCTGTTCTTTTGTGAGTTTCTTTAGATGGTTTGGACGCGAATCAATATCGCCTTAGAACGGTTGAACTGTTTTCTTGACTGAATTTTATTGAAATGTATGACCTACTTGTGTATCACATACGCAAGTAGGTCATGGCTTGGCTCTGGACGTTGGTAAGTTCCCATGGAATAATTTCGACTTTCATGAGGAAAAAACCGTACGCAAAAATATACCTACATAGGTACCTAATATTATAACAGTGTTAAGTATTATATACAGTTTGAGTTGAACTTATCCATGACCTCTTAAACATGATTTCTAAACTTGTTTTGGTGTTCAATAAAGAATTTTAATTTAATCATTTTATACCAAACATAAAAATCGGCACTCCGCCTTTGACAATTGTAGTTAAGGTTTTTATGTGAGTTGACAGTAGTACCGACCAGGTGCTAGTAAAATGGCCGTTACTTTCGGCTCAAGCTAGTAGTCGTCTTTGTACTTACACTATTCAATTTCAAACATTATTTTTATCAGAAAAATAAATAATATCTGTGTGTTCTGGGACCTTGATCTATTCTAGCTATAGGGCTATAGGTATCATCTACACACGCACGGTAGACACAGTTGGGCACAGTATTTGAGCGATTGGCTTCTGCGTTGCTAAATCATAAAGAGCCATAGCCTAAAAATACTTCAAGAACTAACTCACAGGTGAACCAGTATTAGGTAGGATGCCGACGTGAACACTGTTGTGCCTTGTATCAGATACAAGCTATTTGTGATGCTTTGACAAGCTATATGAATATTTGATTTCTATAGAACCAGTATGAAATCATCCACTCCTTGAGCATACGTAAATATTTCTTGTGTACAGTTTTTTCCACTTAAACATGACCAACATTCCCGGACCAAGCCCAAGTCGTCGACGGCGCGCACTGTTCCTGCGCGTCTCAAGGAGTTGTCAGCAACAGCAGGGGTCCCAGCTGGGTCGAAGCCTACTAGGGCCAGGGTTAGTTTCGAAACACAGCTCAAGCCCCGGTATGAAGGCTTGAAGGAAAGGGGTGGGTTTTTAGTCAGTAAGAGTCTGACACTATCTCCCGCTCCGCCCAAGAGCAGGAGTTGTCATTGATGATTGAGTAGGGTATAGTAGTTATAGTAGATGGGAAGAGAAGGAGCGAAGCCACGCGAAACTAGTATTTTATAAAAAGTCATAGAACAACATTTTTTTGTTTACGATGTCAGTTATACAGTCCTGCAAGGTTCTTAGTGTTTTACATTTGTAAAATTATTGTAATGCTGGATATATAGGGTTATTATTATCGTTCAATTTTTTAATTGTAATTATTAAACATATTTTATATTCGGATTACTTAGCAAAATTAAATTGTATCAAAATCTTCTTATAATACTGTACCAGTACTGAAAGCTGTAGGAGGAAAGCGCCGACGTCTGTCACACAGTTAATACTATCACAGACGTCGGCGTTCACTCTATCTTTTCAAAGGAAACTTAATTTATTTAATACCATATATTTTGATTACGATAGATGATGATGAATAAGATGTAGATGATGAAGATGTACCTGCCTTTTTGCTAATAAATTTATTATTGCCTGTAACCCTGTATTAACCCTGTATATTGAGTGCACTGCAATGCACAGTCAAGTACAAACGTATTTGTGCTGCTCGATACGAATTTTATAATCGCGTGTTGCGAGGCAGTAGCCGTTGCCCGGATATCGTCGCTATGAGTCAAGCACTCATTGCCAACGAGCTGTTGGCGCTCATCAAACATGACATTGCCTAAATGAACTAGGTCAGCATCTTGTAGATCTGCAAATCAATGGAAAAGTAGTTGCTACCATCTATCAATGGCCAGAGTCGTAACAGGTTTATGGCGCCGTTTTGTGTCGGCGTTTACCACTGCTCGTTTTTTGTGACCAGCACCGAGCAGTTTGTTTGTCACTACAATCATATGGTCGCTGGTATTGTGGCCACTGGCATCAACCATGTCCGGCGAGTCCATATGTCGCAGCCATCTGGTTAAATTAGCCATCAAATTGGACGCCTAAGGCGTTAGTTAAACGCCGGCATCCAATTGGATGCCTAAGCCGATAGTTGTTTGAACTAAAATCACTCGACGTTTAACAGCTTGGCGTATTGAAAGTTAGCCGTTTCGAAATGACTGATCAAGACTCAGCCAAGTGATTCAAATTTATTTCCGCTATTTATTGTATTAATATTTCACTATTACGTGGCGGACACTATTTATTGATTTAATAATATTTCACTATTACTTGGCGGACACTATTACTAAAAAGTAGTTTTATATAATTTATAAACTCATGATTGCCTTACTAAACTAAATGACTACACATCGTTCAGCCATCTGGTTAAACGTTGCGGTCAACGACATGGCTAGTTATTCTTCAGCCATTTCATTGGATGCCGGCGTTTAACGAACGCCCTAGGCGACCAATTGGATGGCTAATTTAACCAGCTGGCTACGACACATATAAAACATATGAAAACTACAGGAAATACAGCGTAGTGAAGTTTTGTGGTTGTGGCCGGTGGAACATGTACGGCAACCCTAAGACCAACCCCCGGCTTGAAATATCTATAGATAATAACGGAATTTCATTAAAAAACTTGCTTAATAATTTCCTGGGACAATAAGCTGTTTCAAATAAAATGTTTGTTTCATTCAGTAACTTTTCTAATTCGTGGGTGTCATGTAAATAGTTTCAGTCTGTGTCTGGTGTGGGCGGGAGCATGGAGAAAGCTAATTTTAGTTCGTTGTTTTTAGCCTATTTCTATTCAGCGTATAAATCAGGATTTACAATTTAAGACTACGTCAGTAGTCTGGACTTTTATCCTGTGATGTGGGTGGATTCTACCACCCACATCACAGGATACTGCTAACTGGAAGTATCACGTATCTCACTAACTTTATAGAGGCTATAGTTTGTATATTTTAAATTATATTAGGCCCAAAGAATCCTCGACCGACCAAGAGGAAGGGGACGACCACCCGCCATCTGGTGGTCAAATATGCAAAAAGAAATCCAACAAGCGAGTGCACAGACAAGCCAGAACAGGGCTCTCTGCCCCAACTAAACTGGGAAGAGGGTTGACCCAAGAAGGAGGTGGAGTTTGTATCTATTCGTGTATGTTTGTCACTTCTTCTCGCTTAAATGGCTGAATGGATTTGGATGAGACTTGACCCACAGGTTGAACAAGTTCTGGAATAGGATATTTTTTTTTTTATATTCAAGTATGTTGCTTTGCGATAATAGTCTACTACGCTCGCGAAGCTGCTGATAGAAGATTTTTCCTCGTGGCCCGGACGTTTAAGCCATGATCCTCGACTTCCAACAAAAGTCAGAGACATGGCCTAGATAACTACTAATCTCTGGATCTATGATACTGACGACGTGTTATCCGCCCGGCGACATGTCCGTTCTTGCTTCACCACAGCGCCCTTTGCTCACAACACACCTGTAATTTTTTTTTTTAATTTAATGTCTGTTTCGCTTAACTTTTTTTTTATTACACTTTTTTACTTGCAGCTTCGCCCGCGTACATAAAATATAGTCTATGTCACTCAGGAATATAGCAGCTTTCTATCGGTGAGAAAATTTTAGCAATCGGACCTGTACTTTCAGAGATTACCTCCTACAAACAAAAAAAAACAACTTTACCTCTATAGTATTATATAGATGTAGATTAAATAAAGATCTATTTCATCAAACATAAGTAGAAGAACCTGACCATTCACTTGTAACAAGCAATTTAAAAACTTTGAATTTGGAACACAACCGTTCAAAACGTTAAAACAAACTTAAGGTACAGGTCGCGCGGTGAATTAAGATCGCTCGGCAAAAGTGGAAGGGGCATGCGCAGTATTCAATTCTAAGGTCTATTTGGCGACGTGCGGGCGGGTGTGCGCCGACGGCGACACGTCATTGGTAGATCAGTCGCTCTTCAATTCCCGCGTTGCGTTCACGCGTCTCATTGGATACTGTTGTACTTGGGTACTGTTGCGTACAGCTTGTGTTATCGTATTAGTAATACGTAGTGGTAAAAAAAAATGGTTAAAAATAAAGTTTTAAAACGGCAAGCCAGAAAAATGGTTTACGACGTGAATTGTTACATTAAGAAAGAAACTAACGAAATTACTTTTTTTTATTTTAATTTAAAAAAAAAAAAAATTTCTGAATTTACTTACTTACAAGATAAATTACAAGCAAAAACTAGTGTTATTATAAGTTATGTTACTAAGGTTCAAACATACGAAATTAAAAATTAAATCCTAACATACTAAGAATTTCTGTGCGCAATTGTACACATGCGCCGATTGCCCCCACTACTTTCACCGCGCGACCTGTAGCCATACACGGTGGGGTATGCCTGACTGGTTTTAACTGTACAGTTGAGTTTTACAGCTAAACCGAAGCGTGTATGTTGCACAACTGTGCAGGTTTCCACACAAGCTAACCTGGCAGGTGTAACTGTACAGGCAAACCTGTCAGGTACACCCTGACGTTTATGGCTAACTTTAGGTACGTAATATTCGCTTTAACACTACACTAACTAAATATTCGTCGTCCAGTCAATTAGCACTAAGACTAGTCTAATTATCTCGCGTGTGATTGGACATCTACCGCAATTGCTGTAATTACAAGACAAGTGCTCTGTGGTTATGGTCTTAACTGAGGTAATCTGATAAAGGAACATGCACGCATGGGATACGGCTGGGTGCAATTACCGGACCGGCTTTGTTTCGGCCGGCCGCCGTCGGACAGGTTGCCTCAAAGCGGGCATCGTGATCTAACTTCATTAAAGTTGATATCAGGCGCTTATTGATAACTTAGCTGTCCTGTCTTGGTTTACTGTTTCGCTCCCGTGGGTTGTACTGTGACGGTATACTGTATAATTTTGTATATTATTTCATGAAACCGTAGTAAATAGTATTCATTTTTTCACTAGATGATGTAGTTACATAAGCTCACATTTTTACATCTCGCTATGGTTTCGTTACCAAGTTTTCATAGGGTCTCGACCGAATTATGATTAAATGTCTTCGTCTTAGTAAAATTTTTATTCATGGTCCTTCGAGCCGGATACTAGTTTACTACTAGTTTCTGCCAGCGACTTATTTCAGTAGGAATGTCGGTTATTGTGGATGCGAAGTCGAAATCGGTTCAGTAGTTTAACCGTGAAAGCGTAAAGCGTTGCGAGCGCTATAGCAACTCTTTCGAATAATCGGTAGCCCCGGCAGGTGTCGGCCTTAACTGGCTCTATCAATTTCGCTAACATCTCTTTGAGGCACACGTGGAACACGCGCCGCTGACCCGAGTTTAGTCCTTACCGTTAGGCTATGGGTAGCTCGCCCTCCGCAAAACTGCACCTACGGTGACCGGAACTCGTTCTTGGGCGTGAGGTTTGTCTTCGTTACGATTTTGGCCGCCTCCTTTTCTCGCATTATTTTGCTTTGCACACGACGAATCTAACTGAAAAGCTAAGTGCACATTGTACACTCAGGACAAATGTTTGTGTGATGAGCACAATAATTTGTTCAGTATCTGGGTGTAATTTATTTATAATATGTACGTATATAGAAATATTTAAGTATGTTTATCAATTGTCTAGTACTCATAACACAAGTTCTGCTTAGCTTGGGACTAGACGGCGATATGTGATAGTTGTGTGAATATTATTACCCTTAATAATGAAGTTTCCAAATGCACAATAGGAAATTTATAGTCTGTCTAATAAGTTAACCGACTTGGGAATTTTGTATAATATTTAATCATTTAAAAAATACTTATATTCGGTACTTTTTTTAAGGTTCTTCTGTTAGTAAACAATGATCTCTATCTCTTAATTAACCTTGATTATTGAACTCGTGTTGACGACATCGGATTTCATTAAATCCTAATAATTACCCAAATCGTTTAACTTATTAGACAGACTCTAGTTCGATGAAACCACCACTGGACCATACTATAATCGCAAACATGCGCATATGTATGTACGTATTCACATATATATATGTATATCATCGTACATCAATTGCCAACACCAATACAGAAGCATGATGTATGTTAACTCATCTGAGCATCACATTCCCATGTCTGTACCACAGGCGTAACCCCCAATTCATATAGCTTGTCAAGCTATGCGTTAACCCCATAGCTAGGGGACAGCCATAAGAAAAAGGGCATATCTGAAGAACACGAAATAGAGAATAAATCTTAAGAGAGCTTTTCTCGAGTAATTATTCCGACCCGTCGATCGTCAACCTGACCATGGTTTAAAAACTAGTATTATAAAGAGGCAAAGTTGTTTTTTTTTATTTATTTTTGTTTGTAGGAGGTAGTCCCTGAAAATATTGGCTCGATTGCTAAAATTTTTTCACCATACAAAGCTGCTTTATTCTTGAGTGACATAGGCTATATTTTATGGACGCGGACGAAGCCGCGGGTAAAAACTAGTGTTTGGCAATTTATTCGATAATTTTGTCATTAACTTGAATATTACACAAACTTGTTCCAAACAATAAAAATTTTTGAAAAAAAAAGTTTTCATTATTCAGAATCTTGATTAAATGAGTAAGGTTATTAGTTCAAGGTTTTATAGTTAGTTTTATTTGTGAGTACACTTTAAAAGGCCAAAATTCACGCAAAATAGCTGATTTTCATATGTCTTTACTGAATTAGTTTTACGCAAAATTTATTTAAATTTTCGTCATTCAGAATCTTGATTAAATGTGCAAGGTTTTTAAAATGAAGGTAGTTTATTTTAATTATGAGTACATTTTGAAGGGCCAAATATTACGCAAAATAACTGATATTCAGAGGTCTTTACTGGATTATTTTTACGGAAATTTATGATTTGATTTCAATAGAAACCCACGAGATGTTTACGTTTCCAAAATATCTACAGAAAAATGTGCAATAACATCATAATCACGTAAGAGTTTCACGTGCGGTGCCGTTGCGCCACCGGTACATGGTGGACATCCCACCTATACGTACAAAGCGTTTTGGGAGTACATTCATTATGCGTACAGCTAAGGAATGGAATTCCCTGCCGGAGTCTGTGTTTCCTGATAGCTAATAATAATAAATAATAATAATAATAATAATGTTTATTGAATTGTTTGATTTACATAAATATTTCTACAATAAGGGCTTAAACTAGAGGTAAAGTTACAAAAATTGCATTCTACCTGAACTAGGTATATATAAACCTGTATCTCAGGTAACTTATTTAAGTGCTTATATGTTAATAATATATAAACTAAAATTCATTAAACAAAAAGTAAATAATATATGAACAATATTAAATAGTCTAATACTGACAAATACTTTGCTTAATCATCAAATATGCATCACTGCAAGACATTATTGTGACACAACATTCCATTATATATATTTTTGCGAAGTATCGGTTATATAAACTAGGTCGATTAGCACAAACAGTAAAATTATAAAATAAATAAGTACAATAATGTTTATGTAATATTATGCTTAGAAGTTATAAAACTTGTATGCGTTACGTTAGAGAAAATGTGACGACGCTATTTACGTGTCCTCATTATAATTAATGGAATTTATGAGTCTTGTCTCAGCAATTTTCTTAGCCGGGCAGTCTTGATCCCCTGTCTTGTGATTACTCGGCTTATTAAAACGCATGCATGTTGCACACTGTGCCTGATCAGCTGTTTTATCGCACAGCATCCACTGGTGGCCTTGTTCACCACAAAGTGCACATGTATAGACAGCTTCGCGACAAGTCTTCGCTGCATGCCCATACTGTTGACATTTAAAGCACCTGGTCACAAGTGTGAAGTCCCTCACTGCGCAGGATGTCCAATTAATGAACACTCGGCTTTGGTTTATAAGCGCCTTTCTTATGCTAGCAGTTACTTCTAGAACATAATTGCATGTAGGTCCCTCTTTTTTGCCCGACTTGTGACTTAATTTTATAGAGGCTAAAAAAGAGTCACGAGATAAATTAGGTAGCTTGTCAGCTAAGTTCTGCTCATATATGCAATCGTACACTTCCCGGGCACTTAACTCGGTTGGTACTCCTATTACTATAATTTTTGGTCTTCTTTTCTGGGGTTCTTCCACTTTCAGACCGGAACCACTTAGTTGGGATGATTTCCTAAGTTTCTCTATATCATCTTTGGTCTCCGTGCTAATGATAACACCTCCGTTCTTTGTCTTGCGCAATCCTCTAACATGTAATTTCATTTCCTCAGGGCGTATTATTTTTTGAACAAGAGATTTAGTGTCGTCACTCGATTTATTCTTATCCGTTGGATAAATTGCAATAGAGCTGAGGTTGTTGGGACGTAAATAATTATTTTTATTGGTTTTTACCATGTCAGCAAACGAAACTTTTTCTGCTATCGTTGGTTTGGTCCAGTTTTCTTGTATGCTTGTTTGTATGGTGTGCTGGAAATTTTCAAGGCAGTTGGTTAGGTCACATTTTTCTCTTATCGCTCGAACAGAGCTTCCCACTTCCAGAGCCTTTAATTTCAAGTCCTGGTAGAAAATTGCCATCTGCGAAACGCCATGACCTATCTTGCGCGACAAGGAGCTGATCTTCAGTTTTTGATCGGAGTTTAACTTTCCTTCTTGAGCAATGGAACACACTTCATTCAAGCATTTATCTATAGATATCAGCCAATTACTAATGTCACTGGTGTCCACCGTTTCAAATTTTTCTTCAAGTGCATGGGTTGAAGGAGTTGGGAAACTCCGAGGGCTCTGTTCCATATCTGACATAATACTTAGTATTTGCTTATAATTATTCACTTAAAGTAAATCACTAACTTAGCAAAAATGCGCGATATGTTTTCTAGGTCACAGATCACTATTAGATATTTAACATCAAATAATTGATACATAAAACACACGTCCGTTCTACTTGAGTGCCAATATGCCCTAGCTATAACCAAGGGGTCTTTAAGTCAAGAGTGAATAGATTGCTTCCAGTGAGTGAGTGATTGTTTGCTTGAAGAGTGATTTGATTGATTTTTTTGATTGCTTTTGTGAAAAAAAAAAGCTGTTATATGAAAAATTTGATGAAAAATAATGAAAATGTATCTCGGGTTAAAACTTTTTCATCGAAACAAGATGTTTTACTAATATATTTAGAGCATAGAAACCTGTAAAATATACTTGATGTACCGTCTTTTCCTGATGCCAAATGTGTCAATAGATCAATTTTTCGTAAAAGGACAGATACGCCCCTTTATTTTTGGATGGCAGTTATAGGGGAGCTCGCTAGTATGCACTGGGACGAATGACGCGGGAAATCTATCGGACCGCACACGCTCTGTATTTATAGTGTGTACGCTGCTTTAGATTATAAGTTTGTGTTATATGTAGATGTAGTATTCGAATTAAACTTGATATTTATGGAATGGCATTGGTAAGAGTAAGTATTTACTATAGATGCTTGTTGACTGCAGTTCTTCGTCTAAGAACTACTTTCGACTCTCGGTTGTCAGATTCGTAAATCCCTTTTTTCTTTACATTGTCTAAATAAATTGTATAGCTTATTTTTATTTAAGAGAAGAATATCGGGAAGGACTTGAGAGAGGCCTTTGCCCAGCAGTAATGGCTTCGGAAAATATATATGTATTTCTATATTAATCTATTTTGGTATATATATCTTGCTATTATAAAGATAAAAGATTTGTATGTTTTCATTTTTATTTGAAACTAGCTGAAACGGCGAACTTCGTACCTCCTATAGTTATCGGTACGAATATTGAGCGCTCGGCGTCAGAGTGGGGATCGCTTTGCGCATTCCATACATTGGCGAGCCAATTGTAGTCGTTGTTAGCATGCAGCAAGCGCAGGGAACGAATCACGAGTGACGTCTATGACACGATGGCGCGGTGAGCCAATCACTGACATTCCCCGCCCCCGCGTCTCACGTCGCACCATTAAAGAGACCGAATATTTGACTTCTGCGCAACTTGAAGCAAGCGCTCAATATTCGTGCCGATTACCAGTCAATTAATGTAGTATATCTTTTGATATAGTCAACCGATTGCGATGAAACAAAGCACAAGTTAAGTAATATATCAATTTATACACGATTCTTATTTAATATATAAGTCATCTACATCAATTCCGTAAATTTTACGTGACGCGCCGACAGCTGAAATCTTCTATAGATTTATTAAAATATACATATATGTATGTAAATGAATGAACTCAAAATCTACTAGACCGATTTAAAAAAAAAATATTTTACCAATGGTGGGTGAAACCGCTGGTACAAAATAAAATGAAAAAATGAAATTTATTCATTAAACCCTAAGAACAAGCGTTCGCACTGGCATTGCCTTTCTATTGTGTCTTTAATTGAAGTTATTTGAAAGGTTAAATTTAAAAAAAATCAGTTTCCTACTCACTGCACAGGCTAACAATCATTTTGTTTCTTTCGAAAATCATTTTTCGCAGTATTTTAATCCTATGCTTTTCTCCCAAAACGTCTTGCTTCTATTCGCCTTCATTTAATAGCTTGTTAACTTATTGCTTTCCCAAATGTACCATCTGCACTACCTCGCCCATAAATTAAATTCGATTAAAGTCCACCCATACGCAACCGCCCCCAAAGTAATTGATTGATATGCTTCTATAAAATTAATGGTACCTACCCTGTACTAGGGTTGTAACAGGATCATCTTGTCGGAGGCGGAAGCAGAAAAGTACGGGAAAAAGAGATTAATTAACATAGTTTTTCAAGGAAATTTACCTCTTGCTCGTATTGTTTAGCAGTATCTTTGTGCTCTTCTATCGGTGTTGGTTATTTTCGTTTTTATGTGTTTGTGTGTACCTAAATAAATAAATATCTAGTTCTAGTTAGCCAATTATGGTCCACTGCAGAGCAAATGCTTCCTTCTCCCTTTCCATACACGTTTGTCTTCCGCCATTACAGATCAGTCCAATATTACAAAGTACTCTACGGGCCAGTCCCTCCGATAAGAGTCAAGGTCATCAAAAACTATTGTTCCTCAAAAAAAAAAAACTTAAGGCATTTATTTCAATTTAACCATTTTATGGGAGTTTTGAATTATCAGGGTCAGTTTGTGAAAAAATATAAAGCTATTTCCACGTTTCCTAGTCCAGATATTTGTGAAAAAGACAGATCTTTTCACTTTATTATACATTCGTTAAGCTTTTGGCAAAGAGGCAAAGTCTCAAATAGATCCAAAAAATTAAGAAACAGCTGCTTAACCTCTTTCAAGCGCAACTTAGATTTTGTATGAAGTATTGCTGTCATCTCTGTGAAAAATCAACCACATACCAGCTTGATGCACTTGAATCTATTGAGAGCCTAGAGACTCGGCGGCAATGATGCACT
The DNA here is from genome assembly GCA_910589285.2 of Mythimna ferrago. Classification (NCBI taxonomy): domain Eukaryota; kingdom Metazoa; phylum Arthropoda; class Insecta; order Lepidoptera; family Noctuidae; genus Mythimna; species Mythimna ferrago. The sequence continues at coordinate 23,550,097 of OU342680.1, read as the reverse complement.
GGTCGATTCGAAGTTTCAAAGTTTTGAATATCGAAGTCGACTTGCTAGCTATCAGTTTTGTTTTCTTCAGCACACCCTATGTGTCAAAATTGCATAGTTTTATTGCACCAAGCCCATTCTACCATAGGACCAGTAGATATACAGTGATACGCCTCCGATATCTACGTGTTGATATCCAGCTTTTACGCACAATAAGGGAACGCATTAATTGTGCCTACAGCTAAGGAGTGAAAATCCTTGCTGGATGTTTCGTGATAGCTACAACGTGGGGTCTATAAGTCGAGAGTGAATATATAGCTTCTAGGCAAGTATGCTCGACCATGAGATGATAAGACTAGACTAGAGATGAGGTACGACTCAAACGCGACCCTAACAAAAAACGATGCGAAGTTACTTTTATGCTGTAAAGTTGCAAACAAGCAGGTAGCTCATGTTAAATGTTTGCCGCTGTCTATGGATTGCTGGCTTTTTTTAAGATGGGAAATCATCCAATGACTTCTCTCGCTCTTTGGTGGGCGTGTAAGACTTTTACTTTCTAAAACCTACTCTTATTTATGTTCCTTCTCTACCTTTGTTTTGAGACTCTGGGTTTCTCTTTCGCACAACCCATGGCCCCAATAGATTTCGACCACGCTAGGCCCCTACATTTTTGCTGACATCTACATATATTTTCTTGAGGCGCTTTCTGTCCCACCTGCACCTCAATGAAACATAGATTTCTGGCTGGATAGCATTACTAGTTACACATCAGGTGCATCCCTACCAGCAAAGATTATTTTACTCACATCAAAATTTTATTACCAGCATATATTCCGAATTTGTTGGGGCGAAGTTGAGGTTCCGTCGACAACCCTACAAATCGCCTAACAGAGTACTATGTATCCTGGGTTTCAAGGTCAACAACTGTTTAAGTACTATACATGGTTCTCAATACTAATAGAATTAATTTATCTTCGTAGCTGTTCAAAGTTTAACATGTGAACGTAATCAGTCTTCGGAAGTGCGTTACGTGTTCTTGGGTTAAAATAATAATGTAGGTATTGGTACAGGATGGTAGTAGTTTCACAAGAAGTATGGATGGATCTTGATGGTATATGGAGAAAAAGTTTTAAAACTCTGTAAGCAATTATTTTTCAGTCAAAAAAAGATCGCTATTGCATTAGATGACCCTGTAGCTTTGCCTCATTGGCCAATCATAAGTTTCACGCATCCATCGGACTCCCTTCGCGCTGGTCTACCTAAGTAAATATTGTAAGCAGGTAAAAGCGTAATTGGTCCATTTGTGTCGACTACTGGTTTAGCAAGTCTTTTTAAATTATATTTTTTTATCTTTGATAGGCTTATGATTGACCACTATCTCGCCTGATGGTAAGCCATGATGTTGACGTTTTTTTTTTAGGTCGGAAATTGTCTAATAACTCCTCTTACTCTAGGGCAGAGCGCGAGACCATGTCAGAGTTTTACTGACTAAAGCCAGATTTATGTTCCTTCAGTTGCCTTTTGCGTTTAGGACCAACTAACCTTTTTTTCCATAACGACCCATGTCCCCGGTAGGCTTCGGCTCTGCTTGACTCCAACAGTTCTGCTGAGAGCTCTTTAACCTTTCGAATGTCTTAAGTTACACAGTCCGACATAAGGTAATTGTCTTTCTATTGTGTCTCTAATTACGACATTCAAAGAGTTAAGGCGTGCGTAGAAGACTATACGCCATCGCCGTCGTAGAACACAAAGGAACGCGTTTCCTTAGAAGTTACCTATTCAGTCTTGACATAAAGGTTATAGGAAACACAGACTTCGGCCGGGAATTCCACTCTTAAGCTGTACGCAGAATGAAAGTATTCCCAAAAGTTTTTTGCCTATTGGTGGGATGTCCAACATGTACCGGTGGGGTATAACAGCTGGTGGTATATTTAGTGGTTCGATGATGAACCGGACGAGATTGCTTTTGACAGAGCAGAAATCCAAACTCTAGACTACTCCGGATACCTTGATGAAAAATGGCTGTATCTAATCGTTGCGCTTCCAAGTAAACAGTATACCACAGCCTTTCTTTTACTGTAATCCAAAACAAGGATTGATTTCTCAAAGTATCATTTACCTCTTAATATCCTTTTATATTCCTCCCTTCAATCATTTCATCGCACTGTATACAAAATTAACGATACCGATTGTAACGGTAATAAATTATCAGGCCTTTATGCCTCGTAACAGCGTGCGGTTAATGGCTCTGAGTCGAGTAGCCGAGTGGTTGATGGAACCTAGTCGTCGAGTGATTAAGCCGTTAGACTGAGGTCTATGATTGGCCCCAATTAGCTGGACTTCCCTTAGATGTAGCTGGTGTCGTCTGGCTGAAAGGTGAAAATGTGCAGTTAGGAGATAGGTTTGGTTAGGAAGGGGTTTTGTTTTTTGCTTCAATGAAAAAGTTGACTTTTTACCCGACTATGGCAAAGCCAAAAGAGGGTTATGATTTTAAAAGGCTATGTATGTATGTAAGTATGTTCATTTGTGACCTCATAGCTCATAATGTACTTATTGGAACTCCAGATATGAGTTATCGTTAGAGCCGTCTGAATTGTCCGCTGAACATAGGCTACGAGACGTGTCACAAAACTTAATATGGTGGGCCATATCAAGTTTTGTTCCAACGGACAAAAAGTAATGTGTTAAACAATAAAAGTGGAGATAAATACTCCGTGTTTGGTATCATTTGAAAGGGCATTACTTGTACATTTCAAAAATATCATTCAAAATTCAATGTGGCACCGTACGACGTAATATCTATTTATCAGATGCGAGTCTACGCAGCTGTTTCGCTGTTTACGAACAGAAGTTTTATTCTTAATTTGATAATTTAGCTTTTACAAGGAAATAGTATAGAAAAACAGTGATTTAACGTTTTTTCCGTAGTCGGGTTTTAGTGTTTTTTATTTTTATTTTTGATAGCTTCGCGCTTGTCCATTATTTCACCTGGTGAAAATAAACGATGTGGTCGACGATGGAGTGCGCTTGCCTAGAAGAGTAACCTATTCATTCTTGACCCTCCCCAGGTTATACTTACGGTAAATCCCCTCTTTGATGCGTGGCTGGAAAGACCTCACGGCGTCCTTATTTTGTCTTCACCGGGCATGGCACATTCGGGAGGTTCCTGTTTTGGATTCGAGCGGAAGAGACGCCCGGATGTCACCACTTCGCGGAACGCCCGGAGGACACGGTAGAGCACACAGTCGAGGTGTGCCCTGCCTGGGCGGAGCATCACCGTGCCGTCATGGGGGCGATCGGCGGCGGAGACCTCTCGCGCTGGGCCTTGGTCGAGGCCATGGTCCGGAGCGAAGAGGAGTGACAGGCGGACGTCGACTTCTGCGAAGTAGTAATGCTCGCCAAGGAGGCAAAGGCGTTCTCGCCGCCGCCGCCGCCGGGACTCTGATCCCAATTTCCGGCCACCGTAGGCGCGGGCTTGCAGACAGTGAGCAATGGTAGCTCGCTGTCCGGCCGTCCGGTAACTGTCCGGACCGTGCCCAAGTCATCAACGGCGTGCACTGTTTCCGCGCGCCTCAAGGAGTTGTCAGCAACAGCAGGGACCCAGCTGGGTCGAAGCCTACTGGAGCCAGGGTTAGTTTCGAAAAACAGCACGAGCCACGGTATGAAGGCTAGAAGAAACGGGGTGGGTCTTTCAGTCAGTAAGAGTCTGACACTATCTCCCGCTCCGCCCAAGAGCAGGGGATGTCATTGGATGATTTTTTCCCACCATAAAAAAAAAAGTTATACTTATCAGTACAATGAATGTGTTTTGTGCATATAGGTGAGATGGCCATCACCTGACTGACTTCTCTATCAAAAAATAGAGAAGTCAATCAGTCAGTAGAGATTTTTTTTTAATATAAATAAATTAAAAAATAAAACATGGTTTTAGAAAGCTCAGTTACTTACTTATAAACAGAACTAGGAAAATTAGCAAGAATTTTTACTGTCTACTCAGCTCGTTTATGAGGGAGGGTGGTGTCACACAACGGTGAGAAGGGCCAGGAAGAACGATTGCTCTTTGATCGTATGAAATGAATAAACTATGACAAATATGAAAGTTGTAAATAAAACACTGCAATACATACGGGGGAACTGACATGATGGGGAGGTCACAGTTCTGGTTTAGACGTGATTTTTGATGAAACATTTTTACGAAGAACTAAAGCTTACTTTTATTTATTTATTTATTTAAAGCTTTATGCACAAAAAAACTGTACAAAGGCGGACTTAATGCCTTAGGCATTATCTGCCAGTCGACCTTAGGGTGGTGCAGAAACAAAACATGGCAGGTGCAACTTAATAAATAGACAAAACAGAAGAGAAACAAATATATACAATAGTAAATACATACTTAGATACATACATATAAAAAAAAAAAAAAAAAACAATGCTGTAGTGAAAAAAAACAAATCCAACCAATTAGCGCGGTGATGATTCTACCAACATCTTGCGAATATGCTCACGTGCCTTCACCTTAAAAGAAAATCGGCTTGTTGCCATCCTGATATTCAGAGGGAGCGCATTCCAAAGAGATATCGCCTGGACGAAAAAGGAAGAGTGGATAAGCCCAGAGCGGTGTGAGGGACATCGTAGAAGACGATTATTAGTAGACCGAAGATTTTTATTGTGCCCAGAGCAAAGAAATTGAAGTTCTGAAATCAGATAAGAAGGGGAAGAAGGATTATCAAGAAAAGAGAACAGAGTAGTCAAGGCCCTTAGCGCTCTGCGCTGACGAATGGGTAACCATTTTAAAAGCAAACGATGCTCGGATACATGATCGTACTTACGGAGGTTGAAGACAAATCGAATGCAGTTATGCTGCATTCAGGTCATAGTAGCACACATCAGCATAGTCGATTATGGGAAAGATTAGGGATTGTACAAGCATAGCCTTTATGTGAGCTGGGAGAAGATTCTTCAGACGATAGAGAGACCGTAACGTTCCAGTGACTTTTTGACTGACATTTGCGATCTGCTTCTGCCAATCCAGACAAGCATCAACATACAGACCAAGATCCTTCACCTCAGAGCCAAACAAAAAAAATGGAAACCTTGTTACTGTTGCCTAATGTTCATATTTTTGTTAATGTATTTTGAATAAATTATTATTATTATTCCATTTATTTATTTTTTTAACATGTTACATTTATATTTTTAAATATTTCTTAAAAAACAATAAAAAAAAAAAAAAAAAAACATTTAAAAATATAAAAAACAGTATCCCACCGGTATCGGGAACAGGGTCCAAGCTACCGATGGTTAGGGCTCCAAAGAAAGGAACCTCCTAACGATACGAGCCGTGTCCAGAAGAACTGCTTTCTGAATCAAGCCCTTGATCCAGTCGCCTAACGAGAGCCTCCTAAGGTGTTGATCGAGGCTCTTGGCAATTAAGCCATTGGCTGAAACGACTATCGGTACAATAATCGCTGAATCCACTTCCCACATGTCGACAACCTCGCGAGCCAAGTCAATATACTTGATTTGTTTATCTTTCTCGGCTTTCGCGAGGTTCTCGTCATGCGGAACGGATATGTCAACAATCATTGCACGCCTCTCGCTTCGGTCCACCACCACTATATCAGGCTTATTGGCTACAATAGTCCTGTCAGTGATGATGGACCGATCCCAGTACAACGTGATATCGCCACTATCGAGAACTGGGTCGGGCACATACCTGTAGTATGGCACCTCCGATTCCACAAGAGAGTACTTCAGAGCAAGTTGCTGATGGATAATCCTGGCTACAAGGTTGTGTCTATGCAAGTATTCTCCGTTAGCTAGACGAGAACAACCAGAGATAATGTGGCGGATTGATTCACCCGGCCGGTGACATGCCCGACATATGTCAACCGTGCCGTCCTTCACAATAAATCTCCGGTAGTTATTCGTCATGATAACTTCGTCCATAATTGCACATACAAAACCTTCGGTTTCCCCAAAGAGGTCACCGACGCGCAGCCAGGCTACGGACGCTAGTTGGTCTACATCGGGCCCATGAAGGGCCCGGAAAAAGCGTCCGTGAAGTTCCTTACTCTGCCATACTTCCCTGCGTACGTTAGTGTCAAGCACTACAGGTTTGCGCCAGTTCTCGTTAGCCAAGGAGAGCGGGGTGAGTCCCTTGTCCACTGCTACTACATCACGATGCATATTTCCACCTGACAGAAGGCTGTTAAGTACCTTCTTCAGGCGGCCAAAGAAGCGCTCCCTCAACGATTGCTTCATGTCAGTGGCATTGATGCCTAACGCTTCCGACATACCCAAATACTTGTAGGTTTCGGTTGGAGAGAGGGATCTCAGATGTATGGAATCCGAGAGTTGGATACCCACGGATTCCACAATCTCCCCTCGCTTTATATGCATGACCGCACATTTGTCCACACCAAACTCCATCCTGATGGCACTACTGAAGGTTTCCGTTACCTTCAGTAGCTCCATCAGTTGCAGATTGTTGGGGGCAAAGAGCTTCAAGTCATCCATATAAAGAAGGTGAGATATAACCTGACCACCTCTCTTCAACCGATAGCCTAGGCCTGAATTCTCCAGCAATGTGCTCAGAGGATTCAAAGCTAGGCAGAACCAAAGCGGACTCAAACTATCACCCTGGAATATACCTCGCTCGATCCTTACCGGTTCGCTGTTCCTCTGGATATTTCGACATCCTGGATAGCGAAGGACCGTCCTCCATTGCCTCATACATGACATCAGGAAGGTGCGAAGAGTTGCATCAACTTTATACAACTCCAGCACCCTCATGAGCCATGTATGAGGAACTGAGTCATAGGCCTTCTTATAGTCTATCCAACATGTCGACAGATCCTTTCGGGAACGCCGAACCTGTTGGCTAATGGCCATATCGATGAGGAGTAGCTCCTTCGTACCGCGGGACCCATTCCTACATCCATTTTGAGAGGCAGACATGATAGCGTTATTATCAACATGGTGGTTAATCTTTGCTCTCAAAATGGATGTAAGAACCTTATAAACTGTCGGCAGACACGTAATCGGCCGATAGTTTTTGGGTTCCGCGGTGCTACCGGATTTGTGGAGCAGGTGGGTAACTCCTGTTGTAAGAAACTCGGGTAGCGAGCCAGACTCTAAGGCGGCCTGGTACTGAGATGCCAAACGAGCGTGCGACCTTTGCAACCACTTTATCCAAAAGTTGTGCAGTCCGTCCGGCCCTGGAGATTTCCAATTAGGCAATGGACGGACTGCACGGGCCACATCTTGGGGGCTGATTGTGATTGCCCCCATTTCTGTTACCGATTCGCACGCTCGTTCGACCTCTCGAGTCCAACCACCCTCAGTATGACTGACAGGCACCGACCAGATGTTGCGCCAGAACGAACACATGGCGTCATCATCCGGAGGACGCGTGTCAGTCACACTTTGGTCCGGTCGCTCCCAAGCCCTGTATACCCACCTTTCATTACTCCGGAATGTGCTATTCTGGATGTACCGTTCAACCCGCCGCTTATACCTTCGTATACGGTTTGCCCATGCATACACCTTCTGCTTCAGGAAGTCGATGCGCTCTGTGACACGGGACATATAGTCTCGGGGGCTGATGTCAGTCCCCGAAAACGCCCGCCTCACAAAGCGCATCACTCGTGGGCGAGTGTTACCCTCCCTGAAGCAGATTAGTTTGCCGATGAGTGCTCTGGCCCCACCAATACGACGCTCGATCCTATACTGCCAGGCCGGCACAGCTGGTTTTGGTCGTGTAGCTACGTCACTGTTTGGAAATTTGACGTGAGCTACACGACATGCCGCTACGGCCGCGCAGTACATGATCGAGTATGTATCGGTGAGATCTTCGCAGTCATCAAAATAGTTTGACAACTGCGAATCCAGAGCAGCCACCAGCGCCTTATTCTTATTATGCATGGGCAAACGAGGTAAACGCGGCCTAAGCTCAAGCGGCATGTTGCGATACTCCCGAATTGCACACTCCAAAGCACTCCTCAGTTCGTTATTGCACTGGGTACTTACGTTAGTGACCGTGTCAGTACTCACCTCGTCAGTGTGAAGGGATATGTGGCTGGACTGTGGTACCACAACTGGTACCACAGGTTGCGACGGAGGGGTAATGACACGGTTACTCATTTCCGTTCGGAGGCGATCAAGTACAGTATCGTCCAACATATTATTACGTTGGATGACCCGCACCTGATCCGATAGTCGTTGTGCCGAAACGTTGACGGCTGGCTCAAGCACCTGAAACAAAGAGAGCATCCGAACACGGTACGCGGTCAGGTTGTTTCCTCCCTCTGTAGCCCCGTAGTATGCGCGCATGACGTTTTCATTAGTCGATTGCGTCCATCTCATGCGCGGCACACTTCCGCCGGCAGCTGGGACCCTATCAGAGACCGGTGGGCCTCGAGGTCCTAAGCACGCCGGCAGCCGGCGTCCTCCCCGACGACGCGCAGGTGGTGGTGTCGTCGGCGGCGAGTAGTACTCGTCGCTCGAGCTCGACGCAGCTGCCGCGGCCGGTGTCACAGCACTCACAGTGAGGCTAGGTTCCGGCGGCAGCGAGGCGGAGCTGAGCGACGAGGCCAGAGGTGGTGGGCGTGTACGTCGTGCGGCAGCTCTTGTCAACATAGTGATTCTAGCATTGTTGTCGTTTTATTTCATCATCATTCCAGTACAAAATATTATTGTATGACATAAAATGTCATCTGTCTTTGGTCAATTTTATATTTTCTTTTCCTTTCATTTTTCGGCCTTTACTTGTTGAAGAGAAGTTTTGATTTGGTTTATTGCTTACTGTAGGGATATTGGAGTAAAAAATTGTGGGTTTGCGGTACCGAAAATTATTAATTTATAATAAAATTTGCTTGAACGACACACAACACTTTTGACATCCAGAGTTGCCAGTTTATTTTTTAGTTTTTTTTTTATTATTATTATTATTATTATTATAAACGGGATCACCGTATTGTTGAAGATTACGGGTGGTACGGTTAGTCCATCTAGCTTTCTTAGACTATGGGGGCTCCCAACTATAATAGCCTGACACTTCGTAGGATTAACCGCCACTCCGAATCTGTCAGACCAATTTTGAATCACCTGTAAATCCCGGTTTAGCTCCTCGATCGCATCCGATATGTTGTCCACACTTGACCGACAGTACAACTGCAAATCATCAGCATAGAGATGATACGCACACTGAAGCTTAGCAGTTATAAAGTTTATAAAAACAGAGAACAAAAGAGGAGATAAAATACCGCCTTGGGGAACGCCAGCTGCAAGGTTGCACCACCCTGAAGCAGAGTCTCCAGCACGAACCGACTGCTGGCGCCCCCGAAGATAAGAAGAAAACCATTCCAGTACCTCGGGAGAGACCATAAGACAAGAAAGGATAGACAAGAGGACTTCGTGACTGACGGTATTAAAGGCATTGGAGAAGTCAATTAACACCAAAGTTGTAACCTTGGTGTCTTCCATTCCCCGCCTTATATCGTCAGTCACTTTTAGGAGAGCTGTCACAGTACTGTGCCCGGGCCTGAATCCAGATTGGAATGGGCTGATGAGGGAGTTCTGGTAGATGAACTTGGAGAACTGTCTATGAACACAGGCCTCGAGCACCTTGGACAGGAACGGTAGGATGGAAATTGGACGAAAGTGCCCGGAAAGGGAAGGGTTGGGAACCTTGGGTAGTGGCCGAACATAAGCTTTACGCCATAGGGAAGGAAATATACATGAGGATAGAGAGAAATTAACGATGTGGGATATAGCAGGAAGAAGTTGATCCAAAGCAGACACGATCATATGACGACTAATGTTATCGCAACCCACTGCTTTGGATTTAATGGAGAGGATAATCTTTTTGATCTCTTCCGAATTGACTGGGGTGAAAACAAAGGGGGTGATATTGGGACGCGTCAGACCAGTAAGATAACCAATAGTTTGACTTTTGGTTAGATTGTCAAGCATAGGAACAGTGGAGAAATACAAGTTCAGCTCGTCTAAGCCAATTGTGTTAGGAAGGTCCGAATGTGCGGGTTTACCGATACCTAGAGTTCTGAGGAATTTCCAAATATCGGCAGAAGAAGAGGAAGTGATGTTATTTAGAATGTGTCGGCGTTTTGCGTTGCGTATCATCTGGTTACACTGGTTCCTGGCAGACTTAAAGAAGGCCCAATTGTCCTCCGAGCGATCCCTCTTAAATTTCCGAAACGCGCGGTCCCTCCGTCGCATAGCCATCTCAATTTCACTGTTCATCCAGGGTGCAGGTGGACGCTTCAGCTTAACTCTCCTGACAGGAGCGTGCTTGTCGTATAGCTTGGTCACAATATTGTTAAAAACGCTGACTTTATCGTCAACCGTAGTAGCTTCCTGTAAGGATGACCAGTCAATACCCAATGCATCGTTCTGAAGTTGCTCAATATTCATACGTGTAAAGGCACGCCTGTACTGGAACATGGGTTTGGGTTTAGGAGGTTTAAGGACGTAGGACAGATAAATGAGATCATGATGGGAAAACCCAGGGGCATCAAGTTGACCATGCGAGGACACTAAGGAAGGGTTAGAGGTGAGAATCAAGTCAAGCCAAGTATCATCACCATTTCTATTATGGTGCGTGGGTTGGAGAGGTAAAACATGTAAACTGGCTGACTGGACAAGATGGAGGAGTTTACGGGACCGAGGGGAGTCGTGGGCAAGGAGGTTGGTGTTAAAATCTCCCATGATGATATGATGTGCATACTCTGAACCCAAAGATTCTAGTACCGATTCGAATTCAGTGAAAAAATCAAGAGTAGGGGGACAATAGACAACACCTAAAACAGCTTTAGCTCCCTTCACACAAACCTCAAGAAAAAGAAACTCGGCAGCATCAGTCGAAGATGAAGTTGTTAGGATTTTAAAGGGGAAATCGCCGCGAATGTAAATAGCTACACCACCCCCTCTCCTACCAATCCGATCATTCCGAAGAAGAACAATCCAGCTTACGTACCTAGTAAACGTTTTGTTGGAACAGAAAGAGAAATATTATCAAGAATAAAATTCTTACGGCTTCTGGCGTGGACGATATCTTGTTTGCTACAAATTCTTTACAATATTAACCCTTCTAATCGATACTGAAGACTGCGGGTGTTAACGGTTAACGGCGAGAGGAGACCAGCTGCTTTTCACACGGGGCAACTGTACATCGCTTGCCCCCGCATCAGATCTGATCTTCTGTAATGTATATTGGCTACTAAAATGAATACTAAAAACGTAGCATATTGAAACATTTTATAAATACATACATAAATAATATTTACTCACTATAATTGGTGTTTTGACATTTAACCGTTTTATGTGAAACTAAAATGAAAGTGAATTTGCCCGGACTGTTTCGGAATTGATCAGTTTAAAAAAAATTGTGTAATCTTACGAGTTTTACGTGGACAAAGTTGCTGGCAAAATGTAATGCAAAAACATACTATAATTTAAAGCCTCATATCACAATAATATTATAAAGACGAAGGCTTGTGATGGTGTGTGCGTTCGTATGTGTTTGTTACTTCTTCACGCACGAATGACTGAGCAAATTTAGATGAAAGCACACAGGTAGATCAAGTCCTGGAATACATAGAACACTTTTCTCTGGAGTATGCTCTCTTGGTAGAATTTTCAACTTTCAAAGCCGGTAGCAGCAGCTAATTAAAATAATTGTTAACAACTTCAACGATCCATAACCACGTAGGTGTCTTCTCTTATTACAACACAATGACCAAATACACAACAAATAAGAAAACCACGACCCCTAGTTTTCTCATGCGACCCTAGTACCTCGATTGTTTCCCAAAAACCTTCAACATTGTAACATACAACGGAACTTACCTGTAATAAAAAGAATCTTCACGCATCAGCCCTTTACTGGGTTCTGACGATTCAACCCCACTTTATATGTCGTACGGTTTTAATGTAGGTTAGATTAGACTGTATAGGGACATGTACCATCTCTCAGGGAAAATTGAATAGAGGACCCGCCCACGAATCGAAGGTAAGGATATTCAGAAATCGGTCTCACTCGAACCAGTGTGGGGATCAAAATATACGGATGGGAAAGTCTAACAGCATTTGTAAAACAGTTTTAGGTGTTTGGTCATTGTGAGAATCAAAATGGTAAGTGTAAAATAGCGTATTAAATTATACTAATTACCAAAAACATTTACTTGAAATGTATACCTAGTACCTGTCTCTAAAAGACCTAAACCTCATTCGTACCGAAAATATTGCAAAATTAAGGTAGATCCGCCGGTTCTAAAATATTGAGTAGGTATTGATTAAATACAAGGCTTGACTATTTATAGTTTAACCATTACTCATAAAAATACAATTACACAAAAAAAAATACCTAAAATGTACCCTCAAGTAGAAGAAAACTGCACACACAATTAGTTAGATAGTTCCTGAGAAATAAAAGAATCGTGTCTGTATATTTATTTAGTTGTAGTATTCAGTCCTGTAGTTTTTAAGTTTACTTGTTACAAACAAAAATACACATCTTTCCTTGTATAATATTACTACAGACTGTAAAATAGGCCGTACATCGTTGGTAAAATGTTGACTTTGAGCTAACTTACCCTGTTACAGAGTTTTAGTAGAATAAGAAGCTAGTATGTACAAGTTTTGTTAGCATTTCCATTGTCGCGTAGCCTACAAGATTTTTTAGATAACGCTCTCTGACTTCTTCGGGCCGCCGACCCGAGCTTGATCCTTATCGAACGCCCAGACGGCGAGCCATCCTTTGTTAGCCGTCCGTAAGCCTGCGCCTACGGTGGCTGAAAATTGCTCTACGACCCCTTATGCCCGGCGTATATCTGGCGGCGGCCAGGACATGAGGTTCGTCTCTGTTTTACAGTTCCACATTAAGAAACAGACAATTTAAATAGAATATTATAACATCAATCGTACAATTATTTGGAAACAAACGTGTAATCAACTATTCATTCAGCAATGAAGCCGCCAAAACATTTTTCAAATCACTGGAAAGTTTAACCACGGACTTCATCTGTCCTAAAAATCGCAATACACCGCTCACCATCCTTGCTGCCTCTGAATCCCACCCAGTCAAGCACGATGAACATCCCATTGTGATATTCTCACATCTATTACCTGTTGTAATCAGTTAGAGCACAATGGCTCCTCATTGAATGGGTGAGATTTCTTGAGATAAATCCACAACGATCACTACCCCTGTCTCATTGTAGGTGGACGATCGAGTGGCTATTTCAAAAATGGCTTCATCGGCTTTCGGCGTCGTCTTGACGGAAATTGGCCGAGGCGTTCGGCCTCGGTGCTATAATGATCGGGTATTGGCGCTGATGCAACTAATCAAAGCTGGGTTTGGACGTTTGGTATTGATTCTGAACATGGGTGCCGAAATTTGAGCTTTGAAGGTTGTAAAATGAATTACAGGTTACTTAAAATGAGATACAAATAACTTACAGACGTAACCACATACCTGTATTTTATGTACATACTCGTAATTAGGTATCATAATTATTTGCATCTGGCGTGTTGGCGATGTGACAACATTTTTTATGTTTTAATTTGGACATATTATTTTCATACTTGTAAAAATAGCGTAGAAATGAGATGGCGGAATAAAGTCATACAATTCCTGCGCACACTCTCCAAAATGCATTCTACAGCAGTCTACGTCTCTTAATTTCAGCCGAAAGACGTCAATTGTTGGACATAGGCCTCCCCCAAGCGTCGCCACAACGACGGATCCTGTTCGTCTCGCGTCCACCGCATTCTCGCGACTCTCACCAGGTCGGCGGTCCACCTTGTAACGCTTGCTACTACGTCTATTATGCCTGCTATAGAGCTCAAATATTCTCTTCGTCTTCTTCCTGACCTTATCCCATATTACTTGGGGTCGGAGCAACATGTTTTTTTCTTCCATTCTGTCCTGTCACCCGTCAAACTATCACTAAGTCCCTTTTCTTTCATATTTTCTTTAGCTTTTCATACAACTCAAATATTATTAACATAAAATCAAAACACAAAAAGAACCACAGCAAAAACTCCCGTGTATATCAAAAACAGAAAACCATTCCAATTACCTACAATTTTCTATTAGTTTTTGTGACAGCAACATGTTACAGTAGCACACTATGTTACTGTAACAAGCTAGTCATAAGTTCGTTTTACATCGTCTCTTGCCCTAGTTATGACCGTGTCGAGTAGCGGAGAGTAACATCATGCCTGGCACTCCAACTTTTTGTTCGCTTAAACTGGTGTGGATAAGATTTATGGAAAATGAAGTTTTGTAAAATATAAATATCTTTTTAAAAACCGGTTTATTCGTTTATAGAATTTCGTACCCAAAGGGTAAAAGCAGGACCCTATTACTAAGACTTTGGTGTCTGTCAGTCTGTCTGTCACCAAGCTGCACCTCAAGAACCGCGATAGCCAGACAGTTGGAGTGGAATTCCCTGCCGGAATCTGTGTTTCCTGATAGCTACAACTTAAGAGTCTTTAAGTCGAGAGTGAATAGGTTTCTTCTAGGCAAGCTTGCTTCATCGTCAACCACATCATCGCTTACCATCAGGCGAGATAGTGGTCAAACGCAAGCCTATCATTAATAAAAAAAAAAAGTTGAAATTTTCACAAATTATTTATTTCTGTTGCTGCTATAACAACAAATACTAAAAACAAAATAAAATAATTATTTAAGGGGGCTCCCATAAAACAACCGTGATTTTTTTGCCGAATTTTCCTATGGACGGTACGGAAACCTACGTGCGCAAATCCAACACGCACTTGGCCAATTTTTTTATTAGCTTGGGTAGAACTTTGCGAACATAAGAATTCTCCTATGTCCATAAACAGCCTTTTAAAGTAGAAAGTTATCCTAAGGGAACATGATTCTGGAATAAAAAGTATCCTATGTGCTATTTCAGTTGCCTGATTCACGTAAATCAAACAAGCCAAATATCGTTGAAGTTGTATAGTCGTCCCATCGAAGTCCTATCCAAAAGCGGTATTCACGTGTTCCTTAATCGGGATTGGATAGAACGACAACTCAACTGGCTCAAAAGTAAACGATCTATCGACGACTTCTTTCCAGTTACATTAATAAGTATTCAACCAGGATAATGTAATACAGATTCTTTTTTTTTAAATCGACTCTTCGACCAAACGACTTTAAAATCGGTGTCGTTCAAACTCTATTGATGGATGTGAATACGGAAATGGTCTAAACGACTAAATCGCTACGATATCGTTACGGTTTTGATTACGTGAATCGGGCTACTGGACATAGTAGACCGATATACCAAGTTTCATCGAAATCCGTTCATCCGTTCGATCGTGAAGAAGTAACAAACAAACACACACACCGTGTTTAGGCTGATATTAGTACATAGTGATCCAAGTGTGTAATGTTGGTGATTATTGCTGAGGTGGTATTTCGTAAATGTGTTTTGAGAACAAAGAGGTTAAATGAAAAGTTTTTAACTACATTATCGCAACAGTACATAATAGTAATCAAAAGTTAGTGTTTGGTTACAAGCGCCATTATGAATCTAAGTGCAGTGCAATTATAGTCACTTTCCGAGCAAGTGTGTTGAAAAATAATATTAACGACATTCTATTACACCAGTAACATACATTTCAACGCCCGGAACTTTACGCCGATATCGAAATTCTGTTGAAAATGGGACGTTTCACGCCTTGCAAATGTATTTATGTTACAAATATTTCGACGTGGGTAGTCGCATACTTGTGTGGGCGTCATTTTATTTGTTGCATTTTTATGTGCTTGAATTTTATTCGGACATTTCGTGTTGAGGATTTCTGTAGGCTAGTTTTATGGTTGGATAGCAAATGTAAATCGTAATAGCCAGCTATGTTGCATTTTGGCATTTTACAAAGTATAAAAATAATTTTCCCGTCTGTATTATAGTCTCAAAACAGTGAAAAAAACCTCGTAAGAAAACCGATGTCCTAGAACCAAAAATCCGAAGACATGTGACATTCAGTATTCCGCACTGGGCTCGCGTGGTGAATTACGGCCCATTCCCTCTCCTAGAGAGGAGGCCTGTAGCCCAATTCACGTAATGAAAACCGTAACGATATCGTAGCGATTTAGTCGTTTAGACCATTTCCGTATTCACATCCATCAATCGAGTTTGAACGACATTGATTTTAAAGTCGCTTGAAATTCGTCGATTTAAAAAAAAAACTGTATTACATTATCCTGGTAGAATACTTATTAATGTAACTGGAAATAAGTCGATAGATCGTAAATACCGCTTTTGGATAGGACTTCGATCGAATGACTATAAAACTTCAACGATATTTGGCTTGTTTGATTTTACGTGAATCAGGCTGCTGAGTCCCAGCAGTGGGAACATTGAAAAGGCTAGTTAGTTTAGATTACATTAGTATTATGGTCATTGTAGTCAATATTAACAGAGATTAGCCAAGTACCCAGGAGAAATTATAGTGCACAAGCATGTGCGCAAACACGGAGTGCACTTTCTAATCCTTTACTTTCATAGTCCGATGTGACCGAAATCCGACACGACAGGAGGGAGATCAGACGCAGGACCAACGGCTTTACGTACTTTGCGAGGCACGGGGGTGTCACACCACCGACATCAAACACTCCTGGCTTCTATTGAAAATTTCCTAACGGAAAAACTCTATCAAAGTATACCACGGACATTAGCGACCCGCCCCAACTTCGCAATTTTTTTTTAATTTTCGGCATTTCTTTATTATAATATGCATGTATACAATTAAACTTTTCTCAAGAAGAACTCTGTCTATTGGTGAACACTGCATTTATTATGTTTTTGAGTTTATCGTGTCTATACAGGCAGACGTGGTGGACTATGACATTTAAGGAATAATAAAGAATATGGATTGGAAGAACTTGTTTAATATCAGACTCTGCTAATGATGCTTATAAAATTAATCCACTATACTTTTATGAAGAGGATTATTGCCAATGATGCAATTGTCGAGTTGAGGCTTCGAAGTCTCGAACATCGACTCCGAGTTGCTATAATAGGCTCTCAGTTTTGTACCGGTTGCATTTAGAGGTCAGCGTCGGAATTACACCACTTAATTCCGCCAGGACCGTTCCATCATCGGACCATTATGCGTACGGCGATGCGCCACCGGTACATGGTGGGCATCCCACTTATACGCACAAAACGTTTTGGAAACACATTATTTGTGCGTACAGCCAGCTAAGGAGTAGTTCTCCCTGCCGGAGTCTGCGTTTCCTGATAGTTAAAACCTGGGTCTTTAAGTCAACAAGGTATAGGTTACTTCCAATCAAGCGCGCTCCATCGCCGACCACATTGTCGCTTTCCATCAAGTGAAATAGTGGTCAAGCGCGAGTCTACCACCAAAAAAGTCATTCAGGTTAAGACCAACTGTCGTCCGCAAGATAGCTTAAGGGCCAAGCGCCCGAAAAGTGCCATAAAACAGTGATTTTCTAAGGCCTACTCCTCCGTAACGGCTAGGTCAATTGGTTTGAAAAAAATATATGTTTATTATAGATTCATGAACAATAATATCAACATTTGATTTTTTCGTGCAATTAATACTTTTGTCAAAAAAAAAAAATTTTGCAATTTCGCAACTTTTCGTAACTTTTCCCTACTCCTTCGAAACGGATTGGACCTTTAGAAACATTTTTACATATAAAAATTGGTGGTTAAATATTTTTCAAAGTGAACATTGCATATGTAAATCAATCAATATCTCGCAGAGAAAATGGATTTAAAGCGCTTTCCGGGCGCTGCTGGCCGCAAATAAATGCACAGATTTGCGTACTGACGCTTAGGCGAGTGCGAGAGTTGCGTTCACATAATTTCGGCCAGATGGTTCAAGGGACTATACGCCTTAATTAGAATTGCTGACTGGTCAGAAATTCGGTGTATGTTGTACAGAGTTTAACTAGAATTGATACAGATTAAACTTGAACCCCAAAGAAGGACATAGGCTATTTTTTATCTGGCTTGGATTTCGACAGCACGTCAGTTACAAAACCGACATTCACGTAAACAAAGTCGTAGATAAAACCTATATAAAGTGAGGCAAGTAAGCCAAAAATATATCTTAGAAAACACACTATCATCACAAATAGGCTATATTTCTTAGTTTACCCTCAAACCGGACGTTTATCGAAAAAGCAAGCACATTGAGATTCCTCTCACACACGTTGGGAGGATCCCATACCTCAATTCCGTCCCTCTATTAACTGACCCGTGTTAAGTGTCACTCTCAAAATGACATCACATTATTTATAAATATTTAAAATGTCACGTTGTAACGCGAATAATTGGGTCAGCCTATATGCCTTTCACGAAACATGTATTTTGATGTTAAAAAGCTTTTATAAAGTTAAAATATTACAGTATAGTAGGAGCTATAGTGCGTTTGCCCGTAGGCATGTTGTAGTGTGCAGCTCGCCTAACCTTATATTTGTAACTGCACACACTAAATTATTACATTATTACACGAATCGTCGCATTGAACAGTTCTCTTTTATTTTGCCTACATCACTCCAATACAATGTTCGAAGCAATAGTTTAGTAAAAGCGTAGTAATCAAGTAGGAGTTACAGCGCGTTTGTTGCGCGTAGGCATGTTCGTAGCAAAAAGCGTGGTAATCGAATAAGAGTTACAGCGCGTTTATTGGGCGTAGGCATGTTCGTAAGGTTAACGCACGTTTATTTTGTGTAAAAAGCGGAACAATTCAAACGCGTAGTAATGGAGTAAGAGTTACTGCATTTTTGTTGCCCGTAGGTATGTCTGTAGCTACAGCGTAGTAAACGAGTAGGAGGTATAGCACGTTTGTGGTGTGTAGGCATGTTCGTAGCTAAAAGCGTAACAAGTTAAAAGCGCAGTAATGATGTAAGAGTTACAGCATTTTTTTTGCTCGTAGGTATGTCTCTAGCAACAGAGTATAAAAGTCGAATAGGAGTTATAGCACGTTTGTTGTATGAAGGCATGTTCGTAACCAAAATGCGTAATAATTTAAAAGCGTAATTTAATCAAATAAGAGCGCTGTAAGCGTTTTTTGTGTGTAGTCATGTTCGTTGCAAAAAGCGTAGTAATCGAATAGGAGTTACAGCGCTTTTGTTGTGTGTAGGCATATTCGTAGCAAAAAGCATAACAATTTAAAAACGTAGCAATCGAATAAGAGTTACAGCGCGTTTGTTGTGTTTGTGTGTGACCTAAAACTCCGTTTAATAAACACTAACTATAACTAAAGCTTATAGAAGAAATTAATAGAATTGCTGTCATTAGCCACGTGTGTGGGGTCACCAATGTTCTTATTTATTGGTTCCTATTCCCGCCCATTACGTGGACAGCCGGCTTATTAAGTCTGCTCACGACAGAGAGAAATGGATTGTATTTAAATCTTGGATTCTAGTTTTGGTTGGGATATTGTGAAGTAGAATAGAATAAAATAAACTTTATTGTACACCAAAATAGTAACAAAACTTTTAAAATAATTTAAACTAACTTAACTTATATTTTCGGAAACATTTTTTTTTAAATTGATATAAAGAAATGCTTGACTGCGATTCCACCTGATGGAAAGTAGTGATGCAATCTCTGATGGTAAGGCGTAGTTTATTAAGAGCCTATTCACTCTAGCCTTTGGGTGTCCCAAATTATAATCGAAGCCCGCAGTAGGAAAATTGTTCAAATTTTTCGACGTACGCGGTATTTAAACGACGAGGCGAAACGCTTAGTCCGGACCGTAGAGGTTTCAACAACGTATGGGTGGATACTCGTCGTACGTCGAGTTGTCCGATGGTAGCATTGGGATGGCGGAATCAAATCATGCAATTCCTGCGCACACTCTCCAAAATGCAACCTGTAAAACACCGAAAGGTTGGCCACCCTACGCCTGTGCTCAAGGCTTTGAAGATTGGACTTAACCAAATCTGGATCACCGAGTCCAAAGCTGCCAGGTGGCAAACATTTTATAATAATATAACTAGCTTTTGCCCACCACGTCGCCCGCGAACATAAAATATAGTCTATATCGCACTGAAATAAAGCAGCTTTCTACCGGTGAAAACATTTTGCCAATCGGACCATTACTTCCAGAGATTACCTCCTACAAAAATAAAAAAAAAACTTTACCTCTTTATTATTTCAGTGTATGTATGTAGAAGTGTAGATTAAATGATAGCTGCGTAATTTTGTTTCAAATATTATTTATTTATGCTTCACACTTACCAGAGTGTAGTAGTAATAATAATAATATTCCACTACTATCACACGTCGTGTAGGCCCAAGCTAAGCAGAGCTTGTATTATGAGTACTAGACAATTGATAAACACACTTTTTTCTAAATAAATATCTACACATTATAGATAAATTAAATCCAGACAACTGGTCGTGTGGAACAAATGGTCGTGTTCATCACACAAACATTTGTCCTGAGTGGGAATCGAACCCACGACCTCCGTCATAGCAGTCAGGGCCACTAACCACTAGATCAACAAGCCAGTCAGACGCTGTACTAACTGTACTGTACTTTTCAATTCGTAGTTCCTAGAGAATGCCTTGTTACAATAAGTCCACCTATTATTATAATATACAAATTATAATATATACGATAATATAAAATAAATATTATAATATTTATTTTATTTTATATATAAAACACACAACATAGCAACAAAATCTCCGTGTGCTAGTTTGATTAAATCTCAACGATGTTGAAAAACAATTCTAATTGGATTATTATTAAAGTTGAAGTTTGTTTAATTCATCAAAGAAGCGACAACGCTTTGGTTTTCCAACTTTTAAGGGCGAGTTGTTCGAGCGGAAAATCGGAAACACGAATTGGAGGTCAACAAGGTTCAAGGGTCAACACAATTTGGTTTTTAATATTATGTAAAGAGACCAGTATATAATGAACTTATGTGATTTAAAAATCTAGAAGTCTGTTTCTTTGATAAGTAATTCGTTTTAAGATTTTTTATGCTTATCAAACGTTTCTGAAGTGTTGTCTTCGGCAGTTTATTATCTTTGAGTGCTGTGCGAACAAAAATGATATGCTGTTTTTTGACTAATTATAATATATTAATTGCTACACGCGCCTAAACCCAGCAGGTTCGATCCTACTGGGGTTATGGGAAAAATTCTGAAAGGAAAACCCATGGTCCTGGAACACAAAGGGCAACTGAAGAAACATAGGTGAGGTTTTAGTCTGTAAAAGTCTGACACACCCTATCCGCATCGCTCTAGAACAGTAAAAGACATTAAATGATTTCCCACCGAAAATAAAACTCTAAGAAAAATACTTTAAAAAGACCACCACCACAACACAACATTAACCAACATTACCATCATCACAACACCAACAACAACAACGACAATAAAAACAACATCAACAACAACACCAACATCAACATTATCATCATCATTTCAATTCAATTTTCAATCTGTATTGTGTTTGAAATTACTTAAAACTACATTAATTACAATTATAAATACAATTAATTATAAAAAATAACAAAATAAAATTTAATGTCACTACAATTACTTACATTATTACTACTACTCAGTCTCACATTAATTATTATCACATATATTTTAAATTGTTGATATGTCATCGTCCACCATTTCAGCCGGAAGACGTCCACTGCTAGACATAGGCCTCCCCCAAGTGTCGCCACAACGAACAGTGCTGTAGATACGTCTCGTTTTTCCGCTCACTGTAATAAAAACATACACCTCCAGCATTCCAAATCTAGGCACTACACCAATCTCAAATATTGACCACATCTAATCCAGAACTTGTCATGCGAAAACGATAGAGCTAACAACACAGTCCATCCAATCGAACAGAGCTACGCACCGGAACCCAATCACGGACACGGACATCGAACAAACCAAACACAAGCCAATAAACACACACTCAACGAAATGAACAAGCAAAAGAGTCCAATCAATACGAATAGTTAGCATTCTGATGGTTGATTAAGTAATACGCAACGGTTCCGTACATGCGGATAATTAATTACGAGGCCCGGACATTGGGACGAAACACGCAGACCGAGTTGGACGAAAACCGCAAATTGCCTAATTTATCGGCCCAGTTGCTCGCCGTTTACCGTTTGTGAAATTCTCGAGGATTCCACGAAAATATTCGAGGAACTTGCCCGTTTCGTGCCGGAGCAAGGTATCGTCTATTTTTGTTGACGTCCTGTCGTTCGGGAGACAGGTAGAGATGTTTGCGGCTTTTTGGAATACTTGATCACACGGCTTGCCTGTCCGGGTTTAATAAGAAAACGTAGGTCAATCAATAGACTTCGACGAGGAACATATCTGAAGTAACAGAAGCTATCTTTCTCACAAGTTTAGATATCTAACTTTTTATGTGGTTCTATTTACTATCGTATGAGCTACGCGTAAGAAGCAATCCTATTCCTAAGCCTAATAACTATAAAAAGAACTTGTTTTCGTACAGAAGCATAAATATTCTTTCCCAAAGCAACGAATATTTAGTATTTAGGTACTTGCATTATTCGTTCCAAAGAAATTAGCCTTGAATGAAATGCGATATAAACAAATATAAAAGAAAATAAATTGCCATAAAGAGACAAAGGCTTTAACGGGTAATCGAATACGTTATTTTCGTATTAAGATGTAGACTACATAAAATTTATTTGTAATACATTTACTAAACAAATATATTTTATCTACACGTAAAATAAATTTTATGTCTAAAGGACAGCGACTAAGTGAGATCTCCCGTTTCTGAAGTCGGGTGATCAAATATCATAACAGGCTCTTACTGAAAATTGGCTTCGACATAGTAAACTAACGTGCCAAAATCTAGCCATTGGTTTCCCAGAATTGTCAGACTGTTTCGCCAAAAGAAGCTTCGCGAAAAGATCTTTTGCCGTTTGCTTTGCTGCTTTTTCAAGCATTTCTTTTATAACTTATTGATAGGCTCGCGACAACTATGCCACCAGATAGTAAACTTAGATTTAGACATTGATGGATCACGAATTCACGCTTGACTGAAAGTAACCTACCCCCCTAGCCAAGTTACAACCGTATCGTGTCGAATTCCGTTCTCCAATCGGTAACGCTTCGGTGTCAGCAATTGTAGAAAACGATAAGTGGCTAGCCATGTTGACGCACCTGCATCGGCCGCTCGTTCTACAATGTAGCGTTTGTTTATCAAAGGAAAACGTTAAACGCGTTAAACGTTGTAGAAATTCATTCTATCATTTTGAACGATGTGAACTTGGCTACGAATTTTCTATTCGTTTGTTCTGATCACGCGACTTTACGTTGAGATGACGTCATTCCCATACGTTTCATCATTTTTCGACAGCGTTAACGATTGCAGAATAACAACTTGGCTAAGCGTGCTGCCCCCCTAGTCAAGTTACAAACGTTTCGCTTGCGCCGTACGCTTCGAGTTGACCTTGCCGCCAATTCTTTTGTTCTGGCCACGTGACTGAGCGCTAAGACGACGTCATTCCCGTACATTTGAAGCTTTCTACAAGTGTTAACTATTGCAGATTAGCAACTTCGCTAGGGGTACTGTTCACTATTGAATATTTTATTTTCTGCAAGCTTTAACCTTCACCGTCTTGAGAGCAGTGTATGTCCTAGAACCAAAAATTCGAAGACATGTTACATCTACCAACCCGCTCTGGGCCCGCATGGTGGATTATTTCCCATTCCCTCTCCTAGAGAGGAGGCCTGAATCTCAGCAGTGGGAAAAGGTTGATTATGCTGTTATGCTATGCTGAGCTTTATCCTTCCCTAGGTTATAACTTTTAGTAACCAAATACTTCGGTAGAGAATTCTTCTGAAAAAAATTAAATAAAAAAGTCATATTTATTTATATTCAGTTATTAGCATCCAAATCGTGGTTTAGATGGTTACGACAGGTTAAGAGGTATGAATAATTGTAGTACCTGTTAGAATACAGCAACTTACTTCCAAGTATTAAAATCAATTATACGTACAAGCAAAAATTGTTGATGTGCGTTCAATACTATATATAAGCCTGTTACCACCCTTGACTTTGCTTGTTTTCAAAGCTTTTATTATAACATAGTGCTAGATTCGTGTCAACTGTCCTACCAGACAGTAAACATTGATTTAGACATTGATGGAGCATGCTTGACTGAAAGTAACCTATTTACTTTCCAGCCACCGTAGGCGCGGGCTTGCGGACAGTAAGCAATGGGTAGCTCGCTGTCTGGCCATCTGGTAACTGTCCGGACCAAGCCCAAGTCGTCGACGGCGCGGACTGTTCCCGCGCGCCACTAGGAGTTGTCACCAACAGCAGGGGCCCAGCCGGGGCGAAGCCTACTGGGGCCAGGGTTATCCGAAAGGGCGCTCGAGCCCCGGTATGAAGGCTTGAAGGAACGGGATGGGTTTTTTAGTCAGTAAGAGTCTGACACTGTCTCCCGCTCCGCTCAAGAGCGGGGGTTGTCATTGGATGATTTTCCACATCGGAAAAAAAACCTATTTACTTTTGAATATTATGTTTCCTGCAAGCAGTAATCTCTTTCCGGAAACTAAAACTCCAGCAAAGTATTCTTCCAAAGAAATCAGATAAAAAAAGGTCGTACTCATGTTATTCATCTATTACTAAGTAACTAAGATGGTAAAAACAGGATTAGAGTTATGAATCATTGTAGACCCTGTTATAGTTCAATATGGTATAGTATGGCATGGTATGGTATGGTATGGTATGGTATAGTATGGTATGGTATAGAATAGTAAGATGTTTGATGTGTGCTAAATAATAAATAATAAAAAATTGTGGTCATTCTTCTTAATTTGCTTCTGTTCAAAGCGATTTTATAACATAATATTAGAACGAAACATGCTTGACTAATTAATATATTTACAAAGCCAAGCAGATAATTCTTCTGATGAAATTAGGTGAAAAAGTTATAGGTATTTATATTATTCATCTATAAGAGAGCAGGTAAGATGGTAAAAATGGACTTAGAACTATGAATCATTGTAGACCCATGAGAGTACAGCAACATACTAGCTTGTAGATATCAAAATCACACTAATATTATAAAGGCAAAAGTAAGAGTATGTGTGTGTGTACATTTATTACGTATTCACGCTTAAACGGCTGAACGGATTTGTATGAAATTTGGCACATGGGTAGATCATACCCTAATAGCACTTTTTATCCCAAAAGTATTTTCCCTAGGGACAATTTTCTACTTTCACGCGGGTAGAGCTACTTCCAGCAGCTATTCAATGCAAACCGAGATGGTTTATCTGTCCAATACGTTTTGAATCACTTCTTGATCTTAATATACAAGTGAGTCTTTGATATCTACAACCTTGAATATGTTACTTCTAGATTAACGTATTCCATCGACGGCCACATTATTGCTTAACATCAGCAGGCATAGCCACGCCTTCGATTCCTTTGTTCTGGCATTCGTATAGCTGCTATTTAGCTAGAAAAATTCCGAGATACTCAGATCGACTTCAGCATTTTGAATTGATTTCCTTTTGCGATAGGCGGCAACTTCTTGACCAAATGTTCTTGTATAAATTAGTTAATGGAGAGATTGATTGTTCAGAGTTGGTGTCTAAAATATTAATAAATGTCCCAGCAAAGAACCCTCGGCCTAGCAAGTACAACCTGTTTCGCTCGCGACAAAGCAAAACCAATCTGGGCAAATACTCCCCTCTGAACAGATTAACGGCCGAGTACAATGTAAGTACAATATAGTTGCTAAAGCCTGCCCTGTTGACATTCTACATGACAAGAAACAAAAGTTTAAGAAAACTATCTTGGCCTATCAATCCCAAACTTGTAAAAGTTAATGACATTTGTTTGATCTGATATTTTTTTTTAATTGTATTTCTATTTAATTAATGCTACTAACCTAATTTAATTCTAACATTCAATAGTTCAATTATTTAATCCAATTTGACATTCATGTATTTCTCTATTGTAATGTACCTAATTATCAAATTTGTAATTCTTGTTCTGTGTTTTTGTGTTGTTATTATTGCTGACATAATTTTTATTTTTATTAAATATTAATTTTTCTCCTTGATGTATTATACAATTGAAAATGAACTTATTTACTGATTTTATATGTTTATGTGTTTTAAAATATAATGTTCTATAGTAATGTAGTGATTGTCTGTAAGTGTTACAGCACTTGAATAGTTTTATAAAATGATTATGTAAATTCCCAGTGCCTGTAATGTTGGCGATCCTAAATAAATAAATAAATAAATAAATCATCTCAACGCTCAATCACGTAGTCAGAACAAAGGAATCAGAGGCGTGGCCGACTTGGCAGGTGAGATACTGGTCAAACACGTGCCTATCCATAATAAAAAATAAAAAACTTAGAAACAACGCAATGTACGGAGAAAATATACAAAGGGCCTCAACTAATTCCAGCATAGTCTTCTTAAACCTAACAATTTGCGTCTTATCTTAATTTGTGTCAGACCGGAGCGTCCCAGCATCACTATTTCCCAATGAATGGGGCAAGAAACTCTCCGTACCCTAATGAATAGCAGTCCTTATTTCGTCAAGATATTTTTAGGGCTTAGAAAGGTCGGTGTCCTTTCTAATGACGTAGATAACGAAGTGGTTCTGTTAAAATCTAAAATTTAATTATTTTTACATCCTACTAAAACTTTTACTGAACTTGTGTGTAGATTTTTAGGGTTCAGTACCTTTTTTTTTTTTTTTTTTTTTTTTTTTTGGGGGGAAAAAATCATGCATTGACATCCCCCGCCCTTGGGCGGAGCGGGAGATAGTGTCAGACTCTTACTGACTAAAAGACCCACCCCGTTCCTTCTAGCCTTCATACCGGGGCTCGAGCGCCCTTTCGGATAACCCTGGCCCCAGTAGGCTTCGACCCGGCTGGGTCCCTGCTGTTGCTGACAACTCCTTGAGGCGCGCGGGAACAGCGCGCGCCGTCGACGACTTGGGCTTGGTCCGGACAGTTACCGGACGGCCGGACAGCGAGCTACCCATTGCTCACTGTCCGCAAGCCCGCGTCTACGTTGGCCGGAAATCGGGATCAGAATCCCGGCGACGGCGGCGGCGATAACGCCGTTGCCTGATGCGTTCGGCCTCCTCCTTTGCGAGCATTACTGCTTCGCAGAAGTCGGCGACCGCCTGCCACTCCTCCACGCTCCGGACCATGGCCTCAACCAGGGTCCGGCGCGAGAGGTCTCCGCCGCCGATCGCCCCCACGAGGGCACGGCGATGCTCCGCCCAAGCAGGGCACACCTCGACTGTGTGCTCCACCGTGTCCTCCGGGCGTTCCGCACAGTGGCGACACCCGGGCGTCACTTCCGCATGAATCGAGTGCAGGAATCTCCCGAACGAACCATGTCCGGTGAGTACCTGCGTCATGCGGAAGGTAAGGACGCCGTGAGGTCTTTCCAGCCACGCCTCAAAGAGGGGACTTACCGCCATGATTGTGGCGTGCCCAGCACTGGGTTGCGATAGTCGCTGACGCCATTTCACCATGAGATCCCGCCGGAGCTCTGTCCGCCATGCCGTGACCTGTCGCGGCAGCGGACTTTCACCCCGGCGTTGCATCTCCACGCGCATATCGTGCATGTGTGCAAGGACTGTTGCCTCCAGATCCCACGGTGGTAGGCCAGCCAGAAGGCTCGCCGCTTCGCGGGAGGGTTCAGTACCTGATGCCATCGGGACATTGTTATTAAGCCTCTGCTGTCCGTTCGTGTGTCTGTAAGTTCATCTTTCATCGGACTGTACCTCAAAAACCGTAAAAGGTACAGTTGAAAGCATTAAGACCGCCTTTGTACAGTGTTAATTACTAGTGAATAAAAATTTTAAGAAATAAATAAATAATTTTTCATAGAATGTACAAGGTGCAGTTTTAAAACTGCACAATATTTCAGGAGGTTGTAATAAAACTCATAAATAATCATGTAAAAGAACGATACCTGGTCAATAATCAGTAATACTTGTTATTTAATTTTTTAATTACACTAAACTAAATCGATTGATCGATGGCCGCGGGGGCGTGGCTAGGGTGTGGCGTGCGGGATGATGATTGGATGATACATTATTTATGAAACTATCGTTGCGAGTTAGTGTGTGTGAAAACGCCCTTTATTGTTCCGTGTTTGTGTGTGTGAAAAAAAGCGCGGTTATAAAAAAAAAAAATTACCTACTTTTTTTATTATTGATTCGGGTCGAGAATCACTAACATAATTACCTCCTGAAATATTTTGCAGCTTCAAAACGACACCTTGTATAATTATTTTTATCGCCTCTACAACAATAAATAACAATGTAATAAAATTATTTATTAAGGGGTTCCCATGTAAGAAATTTTATTTTGTCGTTTTTTCCCTCGATTTTAATGTTTCAATACGGAACCTTTCGTGTACGATTTCGACTCTCACTTGGCCAGGTTTTCGTGCTGGTAATCACAGTAATTATTTTGGTGGAAAACTGAATGTGGGTTGTAATGAATAGGCTGAATTGATAAACTATTTATAAGTGGTCGATGATGCTGAAAACTTTTTCAGTTTGGTGACAAACGCGTTCAAGAAGAGGCAATTTTAAAGCCTGTCTAAAAAGTCAAACCACTTGAGTAATCTAATAAGAAGGAGAAAATGAACTCTGGTGTAGTTCAAAACTGGTTGAATAATCAAGGTTGCAAAGAGATGATCATTATTTACTAATAGAACCTTATAAAAAGTATTGTCATGTAATATATAACAGATTTTTATTTCGTTTAAAAATTTCCAAGTGTTTGACTTTTTAAACAGACTATAGTAGGCGTTTTACAAGATAGGCCGATGACCTGGTAAGAGCCTCGGGAGTCTCCTGGATGTTAGAAGTACTGGGGCTTTACCTTGACGTGTAAAATGTCAGGCGTGCCGAGCGAGAAAAAGAGATAGCACTATACACCCTTTACAGCTCCTGTCGCTGTCAAATAGATCGCATTAAGAGCTCGTGGTAGGGCTCCAGTTTTAGCCAATGTGGTGACACTTGGGGGAAACCTACTAGTGGACGTCTTTTGGTTGAAATAATGATTCAAAAACATTTAGCTATTTGCTTTTCATCTACTTATCGGAACGAGCTGTTTTTTTTTAATTTTGTCGGATCGACACACGAGTTTATTTGTATGGCCTATTAAGTCTGGGCATCTTGTGTAGGTGAGTCTACAAGTTAGGAACGCTACCACTTCACATGAGTTATTCTAGTATGTGTCAACGTTTTTTTTTTTTTAAAAATATCAGAGAGAGAACAGTGGTGGCCGAGTCGTAATGGCTCCGACTTAGGAGTTGTAGCATAACCTTGTGTAATTTATTTTATCACCACTGCTCTCAAAACAGTGAAGGAAAACATCGTGAGGAAACCGGCATGTCCTAGAACCAAAAATTCGAGAAGACATAACGAAAAGACATGTGACATTCACCAACCTGCACTGGGCCCGCGTGGTGGATTACGGTCATTCCCTCTCCCAGAGTGGAGGTCTGAGTTCCAACAGTGGGAACATTAAAAAGGCGGATGATGATGATGATAGTATAGAAAAGAATTCTACAAGAACCGAAGGCATAATCTATATATAGATAAAGTATTAGCCGTTAAACACAATAAATCATTCCGAGACAATATCGGGCAAAGAAGTAATGGATCACGTCTGCCATTTGACAAATTATTGAGGACTACTCTTGTTACGAATATAGGGAAAACTGCGATAGTAACTAGAAAACATA
This sequence comes from Mythimna ferrago, assembly GCA_910589285.2. Lineage (NCBI taxonomy): Eukaryota > Metazoa > Arthropoda > Insecta > Lepidoptera > Noctuidae > Mythimna > Mythimna ferrago. The sequence continues at coordinate 23,520,350 of OU342680.1, read as the reverse complement.
ACAGGAAATGGTTTGTGACATGTTATGTAATTTCTTTTGTTCTTGACCCCATTAACTTGCATATGATGTTGATATTATGGCAATTTTTGTTCAATTTTAGGGCTGCCGCAGAACAGCGGGAGCTCCATAATATCTTATCGCAGTAACAGCATTGAATTTATTTATCCTGTCTATAAAAAAGAAGTATTGGTGAATATTCTTTGTATTATTGATGAAGATAGAGTTTCATCATTTTGTGTAAGTTAGAACATGAAACTGGACAACAACAACGATTAGAACATGAAGTTCTCATTTTCATTGGTAAGAATAATATTTTTACGTAGTTAACGTAGTACTGGGATCAGTTGTTGGGTCGAAGGGTAAAATCTACAAGTCCGTGATAAGACCTGTCATACTGTTGCGCCGGCCTGAAATAAGACATGAAAAGGGCATATCATCACTGACAGCACTAATGTAGCCTATAAGATAGTGGTGATAAATCGACTAGAACGTCGCACAATAATTGTTGATATAGCCGTTCCTCATGACGAGATAATCATGAAAGCTGAGAAGGATAAAAAGAAAAAAACAGAAAAAGAGAATTGAAGATTGGTTTGGATTGGTTTAGTTTTGGTTGGATTGGTTTTTTTTTTTTTTGATTGATTTTTTTTTTTTTTTTTTTTGAGAGGAATTGTTACTATTTTGGTGTACAATAAAGTTTATTCTATTCTATTCTATTCTAAGGATAAACAAACTAAGTATCTTAACTCGCGAGGTTCTCGACATGTGGGAAGTGGATACAGCAGTCATTGTGCCGATAGTCGTGACGGCCAATGGTTTAATATCCATAAACCTGGACCAAAATCTGAGAAGCCTCGCATTCCCTAGCTAGACAAAGTGCTTGATCCAGAAAACAGTAGGTACTCCTGAACGGTGTACATTATTAGGAGATTTCTCTATCAGGAGCCCTGACTATCTGAAATTAATGCATGACTTCCGATCAGTAACTTTTGTGGATTGATAAACATTTACATTTATTTCTTAAGCGGATCTAGGTAAAAAAAAAAAACTAAACTACTGATAGTATCTTAGTTGCTAAACTTAGCTGTACTGCTCCTAGAAATGGCTACAGAAAGTGGGATTCTAGTAATCGAATTGTGTCTACGGTTTAACAAGAATAGTAGAGTTAAGTTTACTTGTGGTCCTAAATCCCAATGTGCAACTAAAGGAATATAGGTGTGGGTTTTAGTCAGTTAATATCTGACACGCCCTCCTGCTCCACGGAGAGCGGGAGAAGTCATTACCTATATGATTTCCACCTTCAAAAAAAAAGGTAAATTCCAGTCAGTAAAAGCCTGACCTAATGAAGGTTGCGGGAAACCGATGGATGCGAGACGCACAGGAACGTTCGTTGTGGCGACGCTTGAGGGAGGCCTATGTCCAACAGTGGACGCATATCGGCTGAAATGATGATGATGATGATGAAAAGTCTGACACACCACCTTGGTCCACCTGGAATGGGAGATGTTATTTAATGATTTCCTACCAAAAAATGCTTATTGAAATAGCTCTATTCACAGAGGAGTCTGTGAAGTCTCTGAAGGGCGATCAATCTGACTTCCTTTACTGCTACTGTATATTTATACATTACAGAAAACCTTGTCCAATTTCATGTTCTAACTTACACAGAATGATGAAACTTTATCTTTAGAACCAAGGCATAAAATATTGGTTAGTATAACTTCACAGATACTAACTACAAACGGAACACATGAGTACAAGCTCTAAATAGGAACTAGTATCTCCTTAAAACAGGTCGCGTATTCTTAGTTAGTCCCGAAGTTCATGAAACTTTGAATCCGCGTCGCGTTTGCAGATTCACAGATGTACTAGCTGTGTGACTGGTATAGTTGGAATCTTATTGTAACTGCCTCCTTAGTCTTGTTGCAAGCGCGACTGCTAAGCATCCTGAGTCCAGTTCCCAAGTCGAGCAAAAAGTGCTATTGAGTTTTTCTTTTAGGAATTACTCTGTCTGTCTGCCCAGACTCCGTGGGTCCGTCCCCATCATCACGGCGCGGCGCTGCCGCCGTATAACGGCATGGCGCCGTCACCGCCGCAACGATGCTCCACGCGCGTTTTCTCAGATTTCTCAGTCGATATTTCGTAGTTGGCGTGCGCGCATGTGTGTAAAATAAAATGGTGGAAAATATCGATACAGACTTTTTGGTTTCGTTAATGGAGGCACGTCCAGTCATTCTAAAATATTCAAAAAAAATCTCATTCCCAACCAACCACCGTGCAAAGGTACGGCGCCGTGCCGTTGTACGGTAGCGGCGCCGCGCCGTGGTGATGGGGATGGGCCCTTGATCCTACACCTGATCTTTCTCTGATCGTGTCAGATTGCCGTCCCATCGGTCTATGAGAGTAATGAAACAGAAAGTGCACTCGTATTTGCGCACACACTTGTACTCTATAACATCTCGTGCGTACTTGTCTAATGTTTATTGCGATTGACCACCATGATCGAAATTCGGTCGAAAGTATTAGAGATCTTATTTTAAATCTAACAAAGGATTTTGATGATATGATGAGATGGTATAAAAATAAATTGACCTTGAGATACCTTTACCTTTGTATGGATTCACAATTTGCAATTCCTCCAGCGCACCTTCCACTCTACACACAATTTATTTATTTAATTACCACTGGAAAAAGGTACGTTGCTAATATTTTATTAACAAATAATGAAATTCTTTTGAACACTATTTCCACGACTGCTACTAAAATAAATAATAATATTAGCATGTCAATATAACTTATATTAAACTTAGACTCAAAACAAAACCCTAGTCTTGCCTAGCTATCAAATAAACTTGTCAACTAAACCCCCTCTTTAAAGTTCTAGACCTCGTAACTGAACGCGAGATTAACTAGATAATAGCTTATGAATCCTATGAATTTCAATATATTTGAGAACTAGACACGACTTGTATAGCTATTCAAGCGGACGTGTTTCAATAGTTCACAAGGACTGATTGCGATCTTTTGTTAAACGTACCTACGTATTGAAATTGATGAACAATTTATTAACGTACCTGGTCTACTGAATTCCAAATCGATTGGCGGCATGGTTATGAATTTTAGATTAATTAGTATAGTAGGTAGTAGCTAGGGTGGATATATGATAATGATCATCACCAGCCTTTTTAATGTTCCCACTGTTGGGACTCAAGTCTCCTCTCTAGGAGAGGGAATGGGCTGTAATCCACCACGCGGGCCCAGTGCGTGTTGGGGAATGTCACATGTCTTCGAATTTTTTGGTTCTGCCGATTTCCTCACGATGTTTTCCTTCACCGTTTTAAGAGCAGTGGTGATGAAATAAATTACACAAAGTAAAGCGCCTGGCTGGGTTCGAACCCGCGACCGTAAGTCGGGGCCGTTATCACTCGGCCACCATTGCTCTAATAAAATGATAATGATAAATGATATTTATTTAAATTCCGCATTATATTTATTAAAAAACACTTTTTATACGTTATTTTTTTTTCGTCAGTTTAAACTAGATGAGGCCGGTGTTTCCTATATGATTAGCCTGAGAAGAAACACCGAATTAAACTCAGGGGTCAAAGTCTCTTTTAAAGTCCATACAGTAAATAAGTAATGGTCAAAAACACATGAGAACCATGCAGATTTGTCTGAGATGGTCCCAGAGATTCCCTAGCTTCTAACAGGGTATCAGAAATCTTTGAAATTATCAGCTTTTCTCTATTTATATTATATTTATTTACCTATTTATGTTTATTTATTATACGAGGATACGGTGGTGCTGCGCCCACGCGGGGCACACCTCCATCGTATGGACCTCTGTGTCCTCCGAGCGGTCCATACAATGGTGACACCTGGATGTTTCTTTTGCACGAATCAGATGCAGGAACTTCCCGAACTTACCATGCTCGGTGAGGACCTGAGGAATGCGGAAGGTGAGGACGCCGTGACGACTTTCCAGCCACTCCTCAAAGAGGGTCGCCATAATGTTTATCAGTGATTAAACTCGCACATAGATCACTAACAGGCTGTGAGCAAGTTTTATTAAAAAAAAGTAGGTATGGTTGTTCCTTCTCTATAATAGTTTTTACTGTAGTGAGAAAGCTAATTATTTTTCTTCAGCTTTTTGCTGGACCAAAGCTATGCTATCGGTTATCTTGTTTGTGTAAACAATGACTTGTTATTAGTAAATAAAACAAAAAATATCAGAGATGCTTCTAGAAATATAATACTGGAGACTCAGTGTATTTACACAAAGGTTTTTAGTTAGAAACGTGTATGCTTGAAGAAAGACGATATATTGTTTATACAAAGTTATTTGTATAACACTAATAACCTTGCAGGACTGTATTACTTACTTCATAAACAACAACTTGTGTTCTAAGACTTTTTACAAAACATAATTTACCAAATTACAAAACTTCAAGATTTCTTTGTTCTAAAGGTGCATCTCTACTTGAGCAGCTGCGGGGCGAGCTACCTCAATCTGAGAAAGCCGCGCGCCGCGGCAACTTCATGCGTCTCCACTTGAGCCACATCAATCAGCAACTCGGCAGCGTGCTTGAAGCCGAGCAATGAATTTGTCTAGTTTCTTACTAGCTACCATGGGTGACGCATGCAAAGTCGCTGCAGCTTTAGTAATAATTAATCACTACAAAAAGAAAAAAGGACAGAAAGTCAAACGTCAATGGTGGATCAAGGAATTATATCGACATCAAAATAATTATGTCAAAGAAATGTTATGAGATATGGCTTTTGAAGGAGTAGAAGATAGTATAAAAAATAATTTTGCCACGAAGTGAGCGTATGAGCTTCCGTCTCCACTGCGCGCGTGTCTCACACTGAGGCGCCTTTGAGCACAGACATTTATCGACACAAAACAGCCACGAGGCCGTCTCGTTTGGTTCAACACGCGGCACGCTTCGAGCCGCGGCATCGTCCCCACTAGAGTTGCCGCGGATTGAGGCCACCGCTCGGCCCGAGGCTGCCTCAAGTGGAGACGCGCCTTACCACATTTCAATTCTGTATTTTTCTTAACCTACCTACGTCTGTACGACACTACGCAAGCGTATCAAGCACCCCCGCCACCCAGTCGCCGCTTCCCTCAGCTACTACCATTTGCTTCGCATAGATTTCGTAATATTTAGAATGTTTAATTTTTTATTATTATTATAGTTAGCCCATATTGCCCCATTGCTGGACAAAGGCCTTTCTCAACTCCTTCTAATGATTACGGTTTCTCGCTTTCAATTATGTTCAAATTTTCAATTTATATATTTTTATTTTTGTAAGAAAATCTGCCACAAAAGTTGTTATTTATGATGTTAGTCCTAAGAGGTTGCCAGTGTTTTTCAAATAACCCTGTCAAGACTTATGGACCCGATTCAAGTTAAGATTTTAGTCATTATAATCAGTCACGTACCAAGTCTGAAAAATACTAACTATTTGCGCATATCTTAATGACCTTACCATTTTCACCGGGCAAAGTTTTCTCATGTCTTCCTTCAATTTTCTGCTGTCTACAGTCCTATAAATCTCTAGTATTTCTTTCATATTATTTCTCTCTTTTTTTTTATAATGGATAGGCTCGCGTTTGACCACAATCTCACCTGATGGTAAGCGATGATGTGGCCGACGATGGAGCACGCTTGCCTAGAAGCAATCTATTCACTCTTGACTTAAAGACCCCTAGGTTATAGCTATCAGGAAACACAGACTCCGGCAGGGAATTCCATTCCTTAGCTGTACGCATAATGAATGTACTCCCAAAACGCTTTGTACGTATAGGTGGGATGTCCACCATGTACCGGTGGCGCAACACCGTACGTCTTGTGGTCCGATGATGGAACGGACTTGGCGGAATTAAATTGTGTAACTCTAGAGCACACTCCCCTAAGTGTAAACGATAGAAAACAGACAGGCTAGCAACTCGGCGTCGATGCTCAAGACTTTGGAGTTTTGACTTTACAAGAGCATCATTGCCTATGATCTTCTTGGCACGCTTTTCAATAGACTCTAGTGCATCTAGCTGGTATTTAGCTGACCCATCCCAAAGATGAGAGCAGTACTCCATACACGATCAAACTTGCGCTTGATAGAGGTTGAGCAGCTGTTCCGGCGTACGTTCTTAGATCTCAAAATTCATTTATCTTTTCTTTCGCTTCTACTTTTATTTTCCATCCACATTTACATTGATCAATCTCATTTTGCTTTAATAACATAGATCCCAACCCTAACATTCCAAGCACTACTTAATTAAAAAAACATCGATTTAAATTCAGACAAATTATATCAAGAAAAAAATCCTCGAGTCCTTCAATCCGTAAGAAACGAGTAAATTAGAAGTATCCCGCCTTCTCGACAATTGGACGCAAAGTAAAAATATATTATTCAGCAAGGACTACAATTGTACAGATGAAACTTTGTACAAAATATACTGCAGATGTATGTCTATACAGAGATTTGTATGTAGCATAATTAAATTGAGCTCAAACGAGGCTGTGTTTCTTTGTAATCGTCCTGTTGTGAAATTTATAAACAGCTCGTTTCGCGTGTTGATTTGAAAATGAAGGAAAATGTGTTTTGTTGAGTTATTTTCACCTTCAAAGTTATTTTACTCCTGTATTCGTTTTCTTTATATATTTTTTAATATTTTTCTGTGTCTAACATGATACCTTTGCCTATACATTACCGCAGGCAATGTCGGAAGTTTGTAACAACGAGAGCAGAAATACCTAAGGCTATATTGTTAAACCATTTCGTTAACAAAGCCACAAAGTTCAAAATAACGAACCAACGTTACCCGAAAAACCTTTTATTAATGCTTTAGTAAACAAACAAGAACACCAACAAAGAAAGTCACAATAGGATTAATTGTAAAACACTTTAAAGGAAATTAACGAGGGACGGGAAAAATTCTTTCAGCTTTGATTTCTGTATAATTTGATCATGGCCTTGGACGCTCAGTATAAATAAAGGGAATTCCTATCTGGTATATTAGATTTTGCTGCTGTATCCACCTGTCCTGCCCAATTTAATTAAGAAATGTTTTCGTTGGGAGCAGGGAGGACAATGTTGATCTCTAATATCGCATTTGTGTATAATATTACCAGTCTAATCTTGGTTTTTGTTTGTTGTGAATGTTTTTCTCTTTCTATTTAGTTTGGTTTTGGACATCTGAATGAAAGAATAATATAAATGGATTTGTCTGAATGTAAGATAGACTGGATTCATTTGGGATTAAACTGGATACTATCATAAATATTCATTAGTTAGCTTTCGATACGTTGCTTGACTTATTGAATAAATTGCTTGAAGGCTGAATGTGATTTTATCCAGTAGTTATTTAAGATTGAATATACGTTTGTAAATTAATTATTCAAACAATTGTTAAGATCAGCGAGATCTTTTGCAAAAGCATAATAGGCTTTATGATATGAGCCATTAGGGAGACTGCTATATAAGGAAATTTGATGGCGTAGGTTACATGGATGGTCTAAGCTGCTATGAGTGAAATGTCAGTGACATGATAAAACCACAGAACAGAAGAATACTGTTTTGTGGACAAAACAGACATATCTTATAGTATAGATAGTTTGAAGTCTGGTATTCTCGACATTTTTGTACGGCTCCGATTTTTAAGCAATTCGCGCGGTAAATCAAAATACGATTTAGTCTTTTCAATTGTGGTATTGCAGAAGAATTTCAAACGTACAACGTACCGTAGACGCGGGCTTGCGGACAGAAAGCAATGGGTAGCTTGCTGTCCGACCGTCCGGTAACTGTCCGGACCGAGCCCAAGTCGTCGACGGCGCGCATTGTTCCCGCGTGCCTCAAGGAGTTGTCAGCAACAGCAGGGGCCCAGCTTAGTTGAAACCTACCGGGGCCAGGGTTAGTTTCGAAAGACAGCTCGAGCCCCGGTATGAAGGCTTGAAGGAATGGGGTGGATTTTTAGTCAGTAAGAGTCTAACACTATCTCCCGCTCCGCCCAAGAGCGGGGGTTGTCATTGATGATTTTCCCACCATAAAAAAAATACGTACAACATACAACAAAACTACTATTTCCATTCTTCGTCAGTTCGTATTCAACATCAAAACAGGACTCTACAATCTGCTACTAACGACTCCTAAATTCCTTTGGTTTTACCTTCCGGAGACAACCAAACGACCTGGAATAAAATAAATGTTACCTATATGATATTTATTTTGCAAATAAGTTGCAAGTAATAAGACGGTGTTTCCTAGCTGAGTACCCTAAAAGAAACACAGTGAATTTAATTAACGTACAAACGTATGCGTTGATACACACTGTTCTGATTAAATCAAGACGATAACTGTCAGGAGTCACTTTGACTACTGACTGAAGATAAGTCTAAAACAAAATAGCCCGACAGCTAATAAAGATGAGTACGACTTTCGGCAGTAAAAAACAAGAATAAGAAAAGAATGAAGATTTACATCATGAAGCAAAGGCTTAGGGATTATTCGAAAGAGTTACCGTGGCCCTGGAAGAAGCCCCTGAAAATACACACATGGGTTTGTGTTAGTAATGTCTGACAATTATTATTTTCGATTCATCTAGAGTAAGAGACGTTATTTGATGATTTCATAACCAATAAAAACCTTTCCAAAAACAAAAAAAGATCATAAATCGAAAGCCTTAGTAAGAATCTCTTTTTACATTGTCAAGGTATATCATCTGTTTTATTAAAATTGCTATATTGTAGACAGACCTATATTTAGGTTTCAAAAAGGTAACCTATTTATAAATTCAAATTGAATGAAATAAGGCCGATATTACTGATGAATAAGCAGTCAGACATTAATTTATTTTATCATTTCAATCCTATTTTCGACTTCAATTTAGGGTATTAATAAATTATAGTTGTTATAGAGATATCTCACTGTCTTGTGCTCTTAGTGTACGTATAGTTAGTTGAGTTTTTGTTCATCTTATCATTTTCGCCATCAACTGAATTATCTACCGAATTTATTTGAGGATTATTTTGTTATAAAGAAAAGAATATGAGGGACACGATTCTGCCAGCGGTTTTTCCCGCGTGAATCTAGGTTGCTCCATACAAATTTTAGGCCCCCGTTCATGGCCTTAGTTTGACATCAAACGGACTGCATCGCAGCGACCACGCGCGGTTGATATATTTAACTGCATGCAGTTGTACGTTCGACTTCGTGCAGTCATGATATCAACTGCACGCGGTCGGCTGCAGTCAAGTGAAGTCAATGTCAACTGCATGCAGTCGTGCCTTCAACTTTACGCGGTCCGCTACAATCGTGAAGTGTTGACAAACGCTGTCCATCGCTAACCGCATACAGTCAGTGTGCAGTTAATTGCAAAGAGCGAACGCACATTGATGTTGTCAACTTTATTTTGGGGCACTTAAAGAATAAATCATACACTAAGCTCCTGCCAACTGCGCAAAGTCAGATCAAACTAAATGCAGTTGAATATATGGACTGCGTGCAGTTGCTGCGATGCAGTCCGTCTGATGACAGGCTTAGGTGGCAGATTTTGGAAAATCCTTTTTGTATTTGGTATAGATCATAAATGGAAAAATTCAGTGTTCTTGGCCTAAAGGTGTTGATGAGTCAGTGAGTATGGTTTGCCTTTTATATATACAGATACATTTCTTGGAAACTATGAACTTTGTGTAGTCTTTGGGAAAGCTTATTATATGTATATATATACACAAGGGTAGGAATGTAATGATGATGATTTATTCACTAATAAAATATACAGAGTTGCTGGTAACTCGACGTATTCCTTGCAGGACGTTATGGTAGGACTAAAATGCAACAAATAAAGCTATCAAATGTTCTACCGATATTCAGTAGTTTTTGAGTTAGTAAGGGTTTTAGATTCTTTATGCCAAACCGCAGATTTAATCATTTGAAGCCAATCTTAAATTAGTACCTAAGTAATTTAATTAGTACTTAAAAGTCCAAAAACGACTAAAACTCCGGCAAATTCACTAATAAACAGTTTTATTTATTGGTAACTTTTGCTAATACTTCATACAAAATGTTGTCTAGTGCAATAGTAGTGCAATACTACGCCTGATGTACAAATTGCTACAAAAATATCTTTGTGTTATCAGCTATTCAAAAAGGTATAATTGTCAATACTTTTATTTATTTATTTATTTATTTATTTATTTAATCTTCATGCAACAAAAGATACAAAGGCGGACTTAATGCCTTAGGCATTCTCTACCAGTCAACCTAGGGTAGTGCAGAGACAAAATGGCAGGTGCATAAAAAAAAAAGAAAATATTATTTAAAACAATTATAGAATTATATATAAAGCTAAAACTAAACATACATATACAAAAGCATATTTAATAAAATATATAGCAATACATACATACAAATATATACTATATATATATATATATATATACACAAAGAAAAGGAGTTTTGAGATGATTCTGCTATTTGTTCAGAAAGTAATTCCGCAACTTCCGCTTAAATGCATACTGACTCGTGGCCGTTCTGATATCAAGAGGTAGCGAATTCCATAGAAGGATAGACTGAATATAGAAGGAGGAATGAACAACATCAGAAGTATGAGAAGGACAAAGCAGTAGGAGATTGTTCGTAGAGCGCAGATTCTTGGCGTGTGAAGAACAGAGATATTGGAAGTGAGATATAAGATAAGAAGGAGGGGTAAGAGAGTTGAGCAAAGAAAAAAGAGTTGTCAAAGCTCGCAGACTTCTTCTTTGGCGAATAGGCAACCATTTGAGCTCCGATCTGAAGCTCGAAATATGGTCATATTTCCTCAGGTTAAATATGAACCTGATGCAGTTGTTCAGGAGCCTATCAAGCTTATCCAGCAAGACTGCGTTCAGGTCATAGTAGCACACATCACCATAGTCGACTATAGGGAAAATTAAAGTCTGCACAAGCATTGTCTTCGTCTTTGCAGGCAGAAAGTTTCTCAGACGATACAGATACCGCAAAGTCCCATTGACCCTTTGACAGACACTAGAGACCTGACTTTGCCAGCTGAGCGTCGAGTCAAGGTGTAAACCGAGGTCCTTTACCGTAGGGCTGATGGGAATGACGGCACCCTTGTAAATAATAGGAGGTAGAGAACCAACCGCCACTCTACTCATCATGCGTGCACTACCAATGACAATGGCCTGACATTTTGAGGGGGACTTTTGCCTGTGTGACAGGGAAGAGATAACTTTTATGGGGAACAGGTAAAATTGCGAGACGGTCGTCAGCGTTAGTTTCAACTCGACGTTCTATAATAAATAACAACACAAAAATAACCCCTATTTTCTGCCCGAACGTCCGAAATTGACATCATAGTGTATCCAAAAATGTACACTGGACAAACTTTTGACATGCATACGTGAGCTTTGCACGTTTCAATGTTGTCCAACCATAGACTGAGAGAATGGACTGAGTCATAATAAATAACCATAAAAATAAAATCTCGACATGTAGAAATAAGCCAAGTCTTTTGTCTGTGAAGAAATGAAGACATTGCAAACCTAATCTCTGGTCTACACCAAGATTAACCCACCATCTTAAGAGTTGAACATTGTGAATAAACCTAGATAATAATAATAATAATATTCCACAACTATCACATAACGCCGTCTAGTCCCAAGCTAAGCAGAGCTTGTGTTATGAGTACTAGACAACTGATAAACATACTTATATATTTCTAAATACATACATATTATAGATAAATTACACTCAGACACAGAACAAATGATCATGCTCATCACAAAAAAAATTGTCCTGGGTGGGAATCGAACCCATGACCTGCGGTAGCAGTCAGGGCCACTAATCAATATACCAACAGGCCAGTCAGATGCCAGATATATAGTTTGTTTCTATCATTATATAATCTAAAACTCTCTTATCCGATTTTGGCTATGGTAACTACATAGTTCCTGTCATCAGTGAAACTACGGGTCCATGTGCTCTAACGTAGCTAATGAAAGATGAAAAGGTGCCTACACAGCATGGACAGGTTAAGATACCATTGATGTATAGGGACTGAATGTTAGAGAACGGCTAAATTTTATGGTCTCATGCTTGACATCGAGATTTATCGTCCGTTGGTCTTCAAAGGTCACATTTTGGACATTTTGTCTAATTAAGCGTCTCCTCAACCCGGTCTATCTTTTTTCGTCTCTTCCCAGCGAGAGGGGTCTATATTGCGTTTCTTAATGTCTTTTCTGAACGACATATGAACAACGTCAATTTTATTAAAATATTTTAGTGCTATAAATTCAAAAATATGTAACAATTTAGCAATCTGCTCTAGGCCTGCATGATGGATTGTAGCCCAAACCTTCTACAGAGAGGAGGCCAGTGTTTTAGCAGCGAGAACTCTCCTGATCTTTATCTACTTTATCACTCCATATAATAATATTGGCCGCAAGATCATTTTTACTCTCTCACACTTTTCTGCCTGTATTCACTTCATATAAGTTTAAGGTATGCTCAGTCCATTATCCATGTCCATGGGTCGACCGGTTTCGTGTGTAGAACTCGTAACGTTGCATGGACAGCTCGGAATATAAAATAAGATGGCCTGTGCTCCGTCATACTTATTAGCCTTTGGCTTTTTGAGATACTTTTCAGGGGTTGATTTTGCTTGAATTTTGTAGAAGGCTGCGGGAGTCCACTGCAAAATAGAAACTGAAATACAAGAGTAGTTGATGTGGTGACGCTTAGTAGAGGCCTATATTCAGTAACTAGCTTTTGCCCGCGGATTCACCCACGTACATAAAGTATACCCAGGAATAAAGCAGTTTTTTATTAGAGAAAAATTTTTAGCAGTCGTGCTTTAAAAAACAAAACCTTACTATTTACAAGTAGCCAATTGTTTAACGGTACATTTAGGGTGAGTTGCACCATTTAACTATAACGATAAACAAACCATAACCAGCCGTGAAACGGCCGCCTATTGGTCAATTCGAAGTTTTGACAACTGTTAAGGGCTTTGTTATCGTTATAGTTAAATGGTGCAACTCACCCTTAGTGCACATTTTGCTGACAAACAAACATATATCATATCTCTTGGTAATATTAGTAGGATGTCTTTCAGCAGAAATTATAGTGATGATGAAAAGGTGATGACGATAAGTCACAAGTCTTTTAGTGTTTATTTTGATTTTTGATGAAATTTAGAATGAAGAAATACTTACACTTCTAACTTAGAGTTAGATAATTTATTACAATATTAAATGATTTTTGTTTTGCAGACTGGTTATAATACTTTCACATGTCATTTCTTCCGTTAATTTAAACTAAATGAGCCAATGAGAAAAGGTAACGACCTTTTCAACCTTTTTTTGGGTAGGAAATCATCAAAGTTCTAAATCATCGGAGCTATCCCGTTCTTGTTGGGGCGAGAGGGAGAGTCCCGCTTTTACTAACTAAAATCCACCTGTATGAGGTCCTTAAAGCTGTCGAGCTATACGATAGCTGATGGATCTTAGCCCTCTGGACAGATCCATTCAAATCTTTGTGGGCCTTTCCTGAAAAGACCACCTTCTTTTTATAGTGGGGAAAATCATCCAATGACAACCCCCGCTCTTGGGATGAGCGGGAGATAGTGTCAGACTCTTACTGACTAAAAAACCTTCCCGTTCCTTCAAGCCTTCAAGCCGGGGCTCGAGTTCCCTTTCGGATAACCCTGGTCCCAGTAGGCTTCGACCCGGCTGGGCCCCTGCTGTTGCTGACAACTCCTTGAAGCGCGCGGGAACAGTGCGCGCCGTCGACGACTTGGGCTTGGTCCGGACAGTTACCGGACGGTCGGGCAGCGAGCTACCCACTGCTCACTGTCCGCAAGCCCGCGCCTACGGTGGCTGGAAATCGGGATCGGAATCCCGGCGGCGGCGAGAGAGCGCCCAGCCTGCAACGATAAATATAATAAAATTGTAGCGAGAGCGAGCACTTTCATTTTTCCGTATTCTAATACGGAAAAATGAAAGTGCTCGTTCTCGCACTACTAGCGAAAAACAGTAAATTGCGTGTCTAAAAACGGTAGTGACGAGAGCGGGTTTTCGAGCAAGTATATTATTGTAAAAAAAAACCTTCCGAAATAATCTTATCAGTTCAGCACAAATTGAGAAACAGACCCCATGTGGAAGCACGTACAAACATATATCAGGTACGTACGTAAGTAACTTTCCCTGCAAACGAAGCATTCCCTTCACAAGCCTGTAATCTAATGGATTACGTATGTACCGACAACTGTCGAAGCTCGTCGGCTGTCCTGTGTGTCCCGGCTATCTCATGGACATGACGACATTGTACATTTGAGAAAATGTGAAGGAAAACGTAGCATTCTTAATTTAGAAATAGTTTTTGTTGGAGGCAGGGGGCGTAGCTAGGTGCCTAAAGGCCCTGGAGCAAAAACAAACTGGGGTCCCTAAATTTTTTAGGCTTTATTATATTTTAAAATTATTTATATAGGTACATATTTTAAAATGCAACACTACTTTATCTTTTATGTAAATCCAAACTTATAAGAAGATTTATCATGAACATGCATACAATATGGAGACATGGTCGTCGTTAATATGATCGGCAACAATATCATTTACATCTTAATTACCGAATCTTCATGAGTAGGATTTTCAACTAATACTGCAGTGGTCACATTACCTGATTCAATATCAACATAAATATTTTTCGGTCGTTCAATAAGCGGTTTGTTATTCAGGTTTTGGGGGTCCCCCAAGCTTGAGGGCCCCGGGGGATTGCCCCGCCTAGCCCTTTAGTAGCTACGCTACTGGTTAGAGGAAGTGAAATACAAATAACATTGGATTGTTATAAGGAAGAGCTTTGGTGAGGCCAGACCGAAGACGATAGTTTGTTACGGGTCTTTGTTTCTTCTTCACACTCAAATGGCTAATCGTATACGGATAAACCATTTCCAGTAACCCTAGCAATTTTTTTTTTCTTTCTGCGAGAAAATCATCTAATGACATCCCCCGCTCTTGGGCGGAGCGGAAAATAGTGACAGACTCTTACTGACTAAAAACTCACCCCGTTCCTTCGTGCTTTCATACCGGGGCTGAGCTATCTTTCGAGACTAACCCTGGCCTCAGTAGGCTTCGACCCAGCTGGGCCCCTGTGCTGTTGCTGACAACTCCTTGAATGATACGGGAACAGTGCGTGCCGTCGACGACTTGGGCTCGGTCCGGACAGTTACCGGACGGGCTACCCATTGCTTGCCATCCGCAAGCCCGCGCCTACGGTAGCCGGAACCCCTAGCTAAGTTGATAACCTGCAATTGTTAACGCTAGTAGAAAACTTCAAATATACTGGAATGACGTCATCTCAACGCTTAGGGTGAGTTGCACCATTTAACTATAACGATAACCAAAGCATAACCAGCCGTGAAACGGCCGCCTATTCGACGATTTGACAACTGTTAACGGCTATGTTATCATTATAGTTAAATGGTGCAACTCATCCTTAGTCACGTGATCAAAACAAAAGAATTCGGGGGACGTGGCTAATCGAGGCGTTTGAAGCAAGAGAAACGGTTGTAACTTGGCTAGGGCTGGAAGCTGTACCAGAATATGGTCTACCAGTCCTATATGCTCACAAGGACACTTTTTATTCCGGGAGTATGTTGCACTAAATACTAGTAGCTGTACTAAGTAGCATTTTGAGCTTAGGAAATCTTAAAACTCATAAATTTCTATTCCATTTCATTCTTAAATATTAGGTTTTTAACTGTAAAAGGTATCTCTAAAATTTACAATTCACAAACATTACTTGTTACTAAAACTTTAGTTATTTGAGTAATGGACAGATGATCATAGTTTTCAATTGCCGAACAGTTTTAATTAAGTAAAGGTAACGTTAATACAATTTGCTTTTCATTCACTTGTCGAACCTTGTTTCTTTAGTTAGATGGGTCATCATGCCGTACGCATAGTATGCGCTTTGACGTACGCCTACGAGCCCAACATATGTACATACATGCATGATTGCTTGGTCAACGTTTGGGGAGATATAAAAGTGGTTTATCCGCGTAGATTTTTTCCCTTCTGTACTTAGGATTTTTTCTTTTACATTATTATCAAAAATCATTCACACTTTTAGGCTTGATAGCCGTCCTAAATCTTTTTTAACCATCTATTTATTTATTAAATCTTCATGGAATAAAATGTACTTACTTTAGTCTTTTTCAGTCAACCTAGGGTGATAAAGACAATATCGTATTTATTTTTAAGCTCAAATCAGTGTTGATATCTTTTTTCAAAGTATTATGTACCATGAGTTCTAAAAAATCTAAAGAAGTCCCGGTGAAACTCTACCACTTTCTACATAAACCTTTATATGTAGAAAGGACTTTAAAATATGACCTACTTATAGCTAGGTTTAGATAACAAAGTACTATCTAACAGATTATAATTAGGTGTTCCTCAAAATAGTAAATTCAGAACAACATTATCATCACACAGAGATGCTGTAGTGTCTGAACTTCAGCCTCCTGATATAACATAATAAATTCTAACTTTCGAACCTCGCAAACCTAAATTCCTTTGACACCAAAAACGTTTTGTCCTCCAAGGAGCCTGCACAGAGATTTGTATCTCTGCCAATGAATTCACTAACTTCATAGACACCGCCCCATTTACTTTGGCAAGGTTCCAACACAAGACACTGATTGCACGTATTGACTCATATTGCAACTATATTTCTTTCTATATTAAATTTGGGTGGCACAAATGAGACAGGTAAAGACTTATTTGATCAGAATCGTGTTTTATATGAATACTTTTTTCCTTTGGCTATATCCGTGTGGACTTTTATGAAGATTCGGATATCTGGAGCGTAATATTGCCATAAAAAATCGTGGCCTGATATGCAATCTAATTAATTCCTAAAGGATCACTGGTAATGATGCACTCGTGGAGTCGTAGCTTCAAAGTCTTCAGCATCGACATCGACACTGAGTTATTAGCCTGTCGCTTTTCTACCGCCAACATTTCAGGGAGTGTCCGTCGGAATTGCATTACCTAATTCCGCACGTCGACGCACCATCGATACATGGTGGACATCTCTTCCATAAGCACAAAACTTTTTGCAAAAACATTCATTGTGCTTATAGCTAAGGAGTAGAGCTACCTTCTGGAGTCTGTTTTCTGATAGCTACAACCTGAGGATCTTTAAGCCAAAAAGCAAGCGTCCTCCATCGTTGACAACATCGTCGCTTTCCATCAGGCTAGATAGTGGTTAGCCTATTTCCAACCATGTTATTGTCAGCTTCAAGTCTAATCAGATTCCGCTCATGCAGCGACTGTCTATCTTACCTCCGCAACCCAGTTATTGGATAACATAATACCTCTTTGGCAAGGTTCGACATACTTTGATCAAAAAGTGTAACAGAGTCGAGAGTCTATTAATTCCTAGCGTTTGTGTAACAGTCACGTTTTATTCTTTACTGCGAAGATACGTGCCCCGAGATGCTCAGACGTTATTGATAGTGCTACAAAATATGTACAGTCAACGTCACAAATAGCTAAGCAATTCATGCATCCGTACCTGTATTGCTAAGGATTGATAAAAGCCCTTTTTTATGCGGAAATCATCAAAATGTCATCTCTCCCACTAGGGTGGGCGAGAAGGTGTGCCATTCTTTAACTTACTAAAATCCACCTGCGTCCTTCAGTTGCCCGTTGAGTTTAAGAGCCGCGACAACTCTTACAAAAGGTCCCATGGCCCACCGAAGCCAGGCACTCCTCCACACAATGGTGATACCTGACGTTTCTTCCGTCTGAATCCAAAACAAGAAGCTCTGGAACTAGCCATGTAGGGTGACAATCTGCGTTATGCGGAAGGTAAAAGACAGCAGGTAAAAGGGTGGACTTACCGCCGCAATTAGGGCCAAGCCACCCTTTGCGTTCCAAGGTAGTGATGACTCTTTCAAACAATCACTACGTCACTTCCGCACGAATCCGGTACAGGAACCTCCCGAACTTGCCATGTCCGGTGAGGACCTGCGTCATGCGGAAGGTAAGGTCGCCGTGAGGTCATTCCAGCCACGCCTCATAGAGGGGACTTACCGCCATAATTGTGGCGTGCCTATGTTATGGTTGGCTGTCTGTAATAAAAATAGAAATGGAACCCATTGAATTTTGTGAATAATCTAAGTACAAAGATCTTGCTGATTTATATACGAACTGGTTTCTTCCAGCGGCTTCACCGTCGTAAAAATGGGCTTCTATATACAACATTTGGAGCCCCTTTCCATCACCTTAAAAGCAAAATTTTGATAAACCTTTTCTTAGTACTTGCCTATGTTATAAAATAAAGCCCTGTGCAAAATTTCATGTTCATAGACCCAATAATTTCGGCTGTGCGTTGGTATGTCAGTCAATCAGTTTCTCCTTTTATATTTAAGCTGTTTAATATACACACTCGTATATGCATAAAAGTAGCAAAGCAGTTCGCAGTTCTAGTGCTGGCTAATGAGACCGTTAGGTCTAACCATATTTTAGTCAGTAAAACTCATCGACAAGACACTTCATCTTGCTCCTCATTCAAAGTAGGAAGAAATATTTGATGATTTCACACCTTAAAAATAGGGTCAATTGTAGTAGATATTCTGATCTTCTTCGTAGCGTATCAATGGCAAAATCAGTTAAATTCCTTGCCGCAGACCATGTCTCACCTACCGTCCTGCATCACGTGCCCTGTTGCCTGTTCACGTAGGGACCTAATGACAGCATCAGGGCCGAATTCTGGGCCAAGCAAGGATATTCTGATTATGATCGGTTAATACAGATGATTTAAAAACGAACTGACTGAAATTGATATGAATAAAAGATGTTATCGTGGTCAATTTAGTCACTCCTAGAAAACTCTGAACTTGGTAAAGATGATATAATACCAAAGCCAAAATCGACAATGGCGTCTATAAGACTAGCTTTGAGCCGTAAAAATCACTTGACCAGTTTTATGTACAAGAATAAGAAAGTTTTGAACGAGATTTCTATTTGTTCGATCATCTTATTCTCATTCTTTATCGAACACAACAATGTTAAAATACAAATTGATGGATTAGACAGATAAAGTCAAAAAGACAATCCTAAAGGCAGACAGGATGAACACAGACAATCCTAATTAAAATTGCTTCACGACGATGATTTTTTTGTGTAGTTATATTTGGTATGTTTGAGAATAGGTCGTAGGTTACTTTTGAGCTTTTCCTACCACAAAATAGATAGGTACAGAAGACAATCTCATGCAGGTACTGCACGTTTTATACTTACACTAGGCGATCGCGCTAGGGTCAGCGTGTTGCGCCGAACTGTACGAGCGACCGGGTGACTGAGCCGAGATATCGTGTCCGGGTGCGGTGTCTATGTGTGTATTGCTCATACACGCTTTGTATGTAGATTGACTTCTGTACCAATCTATTTTGTGCCCCTACTCCCATCCGTAAAAGTTGCTTTTGAAAATATGTCAGAACAATGTTTACCGAGTCAGCTAGTTATATATTTATATTTTCTAGTATGCCACCAGTTGCTCCTAAATCTTAATCGACAAGGTTGCGGCTGACCACAATGATGGCAGGATGACTTAGATAATATCTCCCTTAGGTATCGGCAAGAAATAATCCAAAACTGGTAACAATGAAAGAAAAGCAGAGAAACCTTTGTTTAGTAGTGGAACAGTAGCACAAACTAGATATAATAAGTTACCTGGATAGCTCAGCCATTTGCCTCATTGCCTAAACCCTGCCATCATGTAGGGTCAGGCCCCTCTTCCCTACTGGGCATACTGGGCACTTGCCCAGGGCCCCGTGATCGGATGGGCCCCGTACTCGACCTACTCGATTACCAAACGATAACCGATAGCTACTCTACTTTCGCCAAAAAATCAGGCATTATTTTTTAAGTTGAATAACGATTTGGCTCAACTCGAATCTAGAAAAATCCTCTGAAATCAGCATATATATAAGAACAAACCCTGGTTGCTGGTTACTTAGTATGGATTACATTATACTTATTATCTATTCATCATAATACTTATCTAATGAACTTTTAACAAAATAGTGCTTTATTATGGTTATATAGGGGCCCCATTATCCTAATGTGCCCAGGGCCGCTAATAGGTGAAAGACGGTCCTGTGTAGGGTTAAGGCATCAAGCAGCTGAACTCAAAAAACTATACTTAAATATATAACCATGATGGAGTTCAAAATGAAATGCATTATTATTTGCAGGCACCACATTTCATTATCAATTTGGATGTGAGCCAAGAACAGAAATCGAAAGTCAATATTCCAGATGTTATTAAATTGGAATATTCCAGATGTTATTAAATACCTTTGAACTAAGAGTTGTGGCAAGACTTGGGGGATAAATTTTGAGAATATTACTTTAACCGCTCTTTATTATCATCATTGTTTTAGCCGAAGGACGTCCTCTGCTTTACATAAGCCTTCATCAAGTTTTGCACCAATGACCTGTCCTGTGCATCCCACATTCATCGAGTTTCCGCGACTCACATCAGGCTACCAGTCCATCTTGTAGGCGGCTCGTAACGAGGTAAATATTAGAAAATTTGGCACGTAACAGAGCAAATAACCAAATTAAGTACCTATTTAGACCATAATGCAGCTTTTTCCGCATTTAAATGCATAGAAGTAAGGAAGATTACTAGGTATTTACTAGTTTACTAGAATTAAATCAGACATGGCAACTGCAGGATTTAGTTTCCACTCGCAGAGATTTTGTGCGGGTAACTAATATCCAGATGTAGACGGTTCCATTTGAAATCGGAGTTCTTTGGTATATTTACCTATGGTTGTATACGTACGGATCTGTAGCAGGAATACAGTACTTTCGAAGTAGAAAGGATCTATCCCATATATATTAAAATGGGTTGAGGTGGGGCTTTTAGATCTTGGACATTATGACCCTATACTGGGCAGTATAAATAATACTGACTAAAAAACATTACATCACACCGGTACTCTGAAAGCTTAGGGAGATGTGCAAAATTCGATGGTGGAGACCGGACCCTGGTTCAGCACATGGTCCGGGGCAAGGAGAAATAGTCGGCCCTCGTTTCCTTAAGCAATAGTTGTTTCGCAAAAGTAGACGGAACCACGCATGAGGTAATGGGCATCCTCAAGCCCCAGCCACCGAGAACCTAACCCTGACTATCAGCCACCGTAGGTGTGGGCTTGTGGAAGATGAGCAATGAGTAGCTCGCCGTCCAGATATCTGGTAGCCCTCGGGACCAAGCACAAGTCAAAGAAATGTCAGCAAAACCGTAACGGCTCAGCTGGGCAGATACGCAAAGGACAACTAAAGGAATGTAGATGTGGTTTTAACTAGGGAGTCTGCCCACGCCTTCCTGGAGTGAGAAAAATCATTAAAATTTGATGATTACTTACCTTTAAAAAAAATATAGTCAAGTGCTTGTCGGATTCGCGAACCGATGATTCCTGAATTCAGTTTCGACGATTTTACGAATCGCAAAAAGTAATTATTTTCTAACATAACTTTAGAACGGTTTTCAAACTTTTTCCTTTACTTATTAAAATTAATTGCTAGGAAATAATAAACAAATTAAACAATAACTTAAATAATTAAAAATAATATATACACTAAGTGCCTAGTTAAATATGACGTCATAAAACTCCTCCGTATCGCTGTCGACTGGAAGTGTGCCCAAAAGGCTGGCGGCATTGCCACGTTGTATGGCAATGCTTATTCTCTGACCGAGGTAGAAGCCAGCCCTTAGGTCACGCGAAGCGTCAATTAAGCGTTTCGCCAATTCTTTAAAAAGCATATGAGCACTCGGACCCCACGGCCCGAGAGTTTCAACCCCAAACGGCTCAAAAATATAACTGCCGACGAGGCTGTTATATTTCCGCCGCTTGAGGTTCTCTGCAGCCGTCGCGGCAGCACCAGCACAGCACGAAGAGCTAGGAAGATGGGATGGCGCAAGAGTATCGACACAGGTAGCGTCCCACACTAAAGGCCTACCCATCTTCCAAGGAAATAAAGACATACCGTCTGGTCTCTTACCATCGTCGCGTGCCAGGCCATGAGGTTCCAAAACAGCCGGAACGCCGACGGTGACAAGGGCTCGTCGGATGATGTCGTTAATGTTCGCGTGCCGCGCTATGCGTCCCGCACTTCGACTGCATGACAGGCCGTGGTGACCGAGGCTGTTGACAACTTCGCCACAGTGGCAGCGATGTGGAGAACAACAGGGAGCACCTAGACGTAGGGCAACAGCTAAGCGGAAAGTAGTATCGTCGAACAAGGTGCCAATATTCGACGACGGCAGTGCGCGAAGCCAAAGACCTGACTCCCAATTTCCCACAGCCAGCAGGCGCGCACGCTCCGCAGCAGTAGCAGATGTTACGATTAGGTTTTCCTGAACTACTTTGCAGAGCGGCTCATCCCACCGTCTCTGGGAAGCCGGGTTGTTAGGTGGATTTGTATTCGGGCAAGCGATTCTCCAGGCATCCAAAGCCTCGGCGAAACACGGCACTTCTAAAGGAATCAGTGTAGAAGTTAGGATGTTCCTGATTAATTTATCAGTGCAGTGGACCGAAGATATGAATGCCGGTAAACTAATACTGGTAATTTTCCTTTACTTGTATATATATATATTTATACATGTTTCTTGCCAAATTCCAATATTCTAGGTCAACAGGAGGTACCCTATAAATTTTGATTTCCTTGCAAACGTAAAAATGCGCCATAAATGGAGCATAAACGGTGTTAGCTTTGGATTGAATCGACTGAGAAATTTGATTTTTCACTGCTCCAAGGGGCAACAGATTTTAATATTTGGTATGCATTTCAGCTTAGTATTTCCACGCATTCCTGGGCAAAAGGGTCTTGACAAATAGGCAACAAAGAGATCCAATAAGGTTTTTATTTTTGCCTACTGTGGATCGGAACTCTAAGAAACAAAAAAATCCGACGCCCCAACAATTTCCACATGCTGACCATAATTATTGTGATCATTTTTGTAAAGACTCCAAGTCTTCAAGTTTCCTCTAGTAACGATAAAGAACACGTCTGAAAGTAGCTGGGTTTGGGCCGATTGCCAAACGATATGAGATGTACTTGATGTCCATTCTTATAAGCCAATTGGCGTTAATGGTAGCCAATCAGTTTCCAGCTTGAAGTGTACGTACGGTGTACGGGTATACGCACTGTACCTCTACCATGAGTATAAAGCAATAGTATTTGTCGGTACTCGAAACCGACTACGTAAATATTTTGTATGGCAAATTTTGGTTCCGTAAGTGACCGCTAGAGGCACTGTAAAATTTGCCATATAAAATATTTACGTAGTCGGTATCGAGTATCGGCAAATAAACAGTCATACAGTACTTCTATCATGCTGCCCCTGATAGTTAAAAAGACGTATCTAACAAAACGTAAAAACGGGAAAAAAAATGTTTTAATGAATGAAACGGGAAATCTTTTGCTGTCTTTGAGTAAATTTAAATAGTTACATAATAAAAGTTGAAAATAAAGCCGAATATAATGAGCTTTAACTCTGTTTAATAATAATATGAAACTCAAATCAAATCTGGAAAAAATGTTAGATGCGTCTTTTTTACTAACGGGGGCAGCATGAGTTTAAAGCAATAGCTTTAAATTCATGGTTACCCAAGCCCGTAGCCCAAGTCGTCGACGGCGCGTACTGTTCCAATGTCAGCAAAACCAGCAGAGTCCAAGCCTACTAGGGCCATGGAGGAACTGGAGTGGGTTTTAGTCAGTAAAAGTCTGACACGCCTTTCTGCCTCGGCCACCAGGGGCGGCAGATGTTATTAGACGATTTCTCACCTAAAAAAACACCCGTAAGTGTTAATACTAAGTGTCACTACGATATCATCATCATCATCATATCAGCCGAAAGACGTCCACTGTTGGACATAGGCCTCCCCCAAGCGTCGCCACAACGACCGGTCCTGTGAATCACGCATCCATCGGATTCCCGCAACCCTGACCAGTGCATCGGTCCACCTTGTTGGAGGCCGTCCAACGCTGCGTCTTCCGGTACGTGGTCGCCACTCCAGAACCTTTCGTCCCCATCGACCATCGATCTGCACTACGATATACTATTTCGGTATTGAGAGTGAAGGTATTATTTATTTATTATACACTTTATTGTACAC
Organism: Mythimna ferrago; assembly: GCA_910589285.2. Lineage (NCBI taxonomy): Eukaryota > Metazoa > Arthropoda > Insecta > Lepidoptera > Noctuidae > Mythimna > Mythimna ferrago. Next base: position 23,496,154 of record OU342680.1, on the reverse strand, counting down.
CATTTACACAATCCATCAGGTGGGATCGCAGTCAAGCACTAATTTATCTCAATTAAAAAAAAAAACCATTACACATACAAAAAGGAAACTAAAACTAAAACACATACATACAATGGGCGGCCTTATCGCATTCCGCGATCTCTTGCAGTATTATTTAGTTACTGGGTAATAATACCCGTTAGCAAGACCTATAGTACCTATATTCATAGTCTTACCTTTTTTAGCTTCACGTAATACAGTTTTGTAATATTTTTTGCGATTTCGTTCTAGTCGAAAAGTTCTAGAATGTAGGATGAGCTATAAAATATATTAATTTTTAACAATCTGGAGTGACGGGCATTGTTCGAGTTAATTTCAAAGCTCGCGTGTGATGCGCGTTTGAGCTTTTTTACTCTGTTTCGTTTCTGTCACTTTGCATTAGTTTGAAATGTTTAATTTTTCTTTCTTTTTTATTCCCTCTCTGCTTGTTCTACGCTCAAGGCAATCGGAGTGGAAAACATTTATGTTTTAGAAGTGTAGTTTCAGACTTGTCAGATTCTTGATTTATGTAAATGGAAATATGAGCGTGGATTTATTTATCAAGTTTTTAAATGTTTAATAGGATAAAGTTAGTACTACATTAGAGCGACGACACGTGTAACACGCCTGATTTGTGCGTGGGACGATGTCACGTGGCGTGAAACAAGTGTAGCTCTACAAGTCTAGTTTCCATATAAAATGTATGGATACCGACGCGCCCAGATCGGCGTGTGTGTCACACGTGTGCAGTTCTAACTTAAGTTACTCTATGATGTTTTTCTAGAATGTCATCTTAGATCAAAACTATGTCTTAAAGTCCAATTATACTCACCCCCATTTATGACATATGTTTATCTTTCACACAGGCCATACATCGTTTCTTTCGTTTTGTGCAAGTCTCCACAACATTTTGTGGAGACACTGTCTCACAGTCTCACTGTTTGTCTGTCACTGAGGCCGATCTGGACCGATATAGCAAAACGATCTAGACGCCTAACTATTGCAATGGTTAGCTTAAGGTGGTTCAAGATAAGAACACCTCGAAGGATTTGGAGGAGGCATTTGCCTAGTAGTGGGAACAAATAAGTTAAAAAAAAAAACACAAAATACTGCTACAAAATTGGATCCATTTTTAAGTACATATTGACCAACACAATGTCAAAAATTAAAATAAACAAACAGGAACACAAAAACAGCTTCAGAACAAACAACTCAAATTACAAAGTATCCTTATATCTTTTTACCAAATTTTCATTTCGTAAAAGGTCGTATATTCCTTAAAACTTATTCGTTTGACGTTTAATTTGACTTACGACCTTTTATTTTCAAGTTTCGCCAACAAATGATTGAAATTCACAATTTCATCAACTTATCTTAAGTCAAGATGGCCCAGTGGTATAGGCACACAGATTGAAGCGCAAATCAGTGTGCCGCAAGTTCAAATCCCACGCAATTATTGACTTTTTGTAAGTTCTTACCCGATTGGAAGTTATGTATTTGCATTACAATATTAAATTATTCTTTAAATTGTTCACACATTTCTTGGAGTTAGAAAGGTAGATCACAAAAAAACTAAATAAAGAATTAGATTTCTGCGAGGTAGACATGAGTTTTAACTTAACCGAAATGAACTGTCGTTTGGTTGTAGTTGTTGGTTAGTGACGTGAGGTTGACAGTATTGTAATATTCGCAAAATGCAGGCTAATATTAGTATTGAAGTGAGGGCGACTATCATTGGGCTGCATAAAAGTGGTCTTAATAAAACACAAATATCTGAAGAAACCGGATTGAATGTGAGTATAATAGCTATTAATGAATTGTAACTTTATTACAAATTAATCTTCTAATTAAAACGTATGCCATTTATGAATCCATTCATCGTATCTTTATGAGGTTTAAAAGAGAAATACGTAAATCGTTGGGTTTATTGGATTGGTTATTGGATTAATAAATGCAGTTTTATTTTAAAATTATATTCAATAATTATGATTATTAACATTTTATATAATGAAAATGAAGTGAAGTAGGTATAGCTGCCTAATATATTTTTTTATTATTTTAGAAAAATACTGTAAATCTTTGGCTAAAAAGATATGAGGAAGAAGGTAGCCTTGCTAGTCGAAAGAGAAGTGGGAGACCGAAGCTTATTAGCAAGGCGCAGCGACGACATATGGTGGACGTATACGAAACGAATGGTTTCGCACCAACGAGACATTTTGCGGAATTATATGACACCTCGATGGATACTGTTCGCCGTGCACTTCACGCTGAAGGCGTGCATCACAGAAAACCTGCTAAAAAGCCGTACTTGACAGAGAGGCACAAACAAGAACGATTACGTTTCGCACTAAATATTTAATGTTAACTAAACTAAATGGCCTACCATTTTATTTTAACATATCTGTGATTATTCGTTAACATACACTGTATTATATTGTGTTTACTTTCGTTTAAAACAGCTATATCTTTTAACTTGTGCCATCGCCTCATCTTAAGAATGCAGTGAACTCGCTATCAATTTTGTTGACAATAATCATGAGTCTATTTCGTTTTTTATTCTTCTACCCGCACTGTTTTAACATAATACTATAATTCAATTTATTTTTCTCATCTAATTGACGATTATCTTGTGAGAACTAAAGTTCTTTTAACAGAAATTGAGGTTTGGTTTCAATCTTCTTTTCGTCAAGAAAATGAACAATTAAGCTATGACCTCAATACATTCATTGTGACGTTACACAAAAATAAAATGTTTACAAAGTCCAAATCATATATCACTTTTCAATAAATAACTGGATATAAACAATTACCTATATTTTATTTTATTAAAATTTGAATATCCGTTCATTGTTACGTTATTCATATTATGAATGGTCTAAGTGGGTATACTTCCAACAAACAATCTTAGGCGTAACATAGATAACGGTTACAAGATAACTTTTTGTCTAGGTAACAATTCGACGTCACAATTCTCATAAATGTTTAATTTGTAAATATAAAGAATAAACATTTTTATTAAACACGTCTTTTTATTTCCACCTTATAACATCGAAAAGATGTAACAACTAAATAATTGCAAATTACGAATGTGATTCTTCTTGTGGTTAATAGATCACATTCGTAATTTGCAACTATTTAGTGCAAAAAATGCAATAGTATTTTTCATAGAAATATAAAAAAACAACTATATCAATATAGATTGGGAATTTTCAAAGTAAGAAATAACTGCAACGGACCGACCATGATTTGAACTCGGGTTACGTGATTTGCGAATCCAACACTTAATTCACACGGCTACCAGCACATGACGTATTTGCGCGAATCAATGCTATGGTAAGAACAGAAAAATAATAATGTTTTTAAGCTCAGTGCGACGACAGTTCCTTAGTGTGTGTTATCTGTGGAATGTGGATACTCATACATGCGCACACATACGCAAGGACGTATCGCGCTCGCTCGGTTCGTAGCAATGTAATCTTTAGCGTTCCTATGGACTTTTGCGGCCTTACTGTACGTGACTCAGCCGCTAAATTGAAATGGAACTGGGCAGGTCACATCTGCCGCATGTCGCAACAAAATTGGGCGAAAGCAACTACTGACTGGACTCCGAACAGCAGGAGCCGGCGACTCGGTAGGCCCAGAAGGAGATGGCGTGACGATTTGGACTCCTACCTTAAGGACTGGCCAGAAGTCGCTCAGGACAGAAAAGAGTGGAATAACGGAGGGAAAGGCCCCCTCCAGCCCTGCAGTGGGACACAATGGGCTCATAATAATAATAAAAACCTCTACTATGACACTCAACAATATTGTAACAATTTTACTTCCTAGACGGTTCAATTTTTTTTTAACTCAAAAATATAGGTACGTATTAGTAGGTACAGATGAAAGGTTTTTAACATGAAAATTATTATGAGGTGGTTTAGTAGGTACACTAGAAAACATAAACTTAAGCTTAACATACAAAGTTCGTATGTAACTTACAACTGAAGTGCTTTTGCCACAAATTAACATGGTGCAAAACGTGCTTCTTAGAAAGATACATCGATGCTCAGGGCGATTCTCAGAAACTTTGGAATATATCCCTCGTACAAATACAAAGTACGGTTGATAGGAAAATTCACAGTATACAAACAAAACAACTGAGCAATAAGCAATCTCTAATCAATAATACTCTCGTGATTCTTTCTGCTCATGATATATTTTATTCGTTTAAAAACGTTTGCTTTTTACTAGATAGTTATGAACTACTTTATTTTTTGAGCTTATAGAATTCGAATGAAAAACATACTTCCTTTTTTTATATAAAAAAACGCAGATGAATGTTTTTAAAGAAACAATGTAGATAATTATAGGGCTCTAAATAATTTTATATTCAACCAGCCTTAAGTAAAATTATAATAAAATATTAAATATATTCATTGGTAATTTTTGGGATGTTATTTTTTTATAACCTAAACTAGTGCTTGACTGCGATCCAACCTGATAGTTCGCAATGCAATCGTTGATGGTGAGGTGCATTAGTTTATTTATCCCATAATTTTGGACTACTATTATTTTATCGCTGATAGAAACTCTGCCTGCTTTAGAATCTAGGCCTAATGATATTTTTTTTTCTTTTGCTGATAGGTTCGCGCTTGACAGCTATCTCACCTGATGGAAAGCGACGATGCGGTCGACGATGGAGATTTTACGGAATGGCCTCAAATTTCAGTTGTCTTAATAAGCAACGAAATGAAAACACATACATTTTTGTACCTATGTGCCATGCTAAGCACCATGTTGCAAGTTCGATCATCACAATATTTTTTTCAGAACGCCCTACATTTTCGCCAGTACATTGTATTACACGATACAAAACTAAGCATCGTTATAAGTAGTTAAAGAGCAATTCCTGGAGAACAACGTGTGTAATACCGTTAATCATAAGCCAGTTAGCTTTTGCTCCGAATGTGCGCATAAATCAGAACTTTGCGCTCGTTCTCTGAATTGTTTCTTGCAAGCATCTTGCGAAGGACTGGTTGTATTTTTAAGCGTGTTCTACTTCCAAATTACTTTGTACCTATAAGATGTACCAGAAGTAGGACACATGTTAAAAGACCAGCACTCCAAGCCAAGTTGATAATCTGCAAGTGTTAACGGTAGTCAAAAATTAATCAAATGTATGATAATGACATCACCTCAAAGTGTCTTTCTTTCTTTCAAAGTTAAGTCACGTGATCAGAACAAACAAAAAGAAAATTCGTAGAAGTTTACATCGTTCAAAATGACAGAATGAATTGTTATCGTTTCTACAATGTTCAACTCTACATCCTTTGTTATACAAACGCTACATTGTAGAAAGAGCGGCCAACTCAGGCACGTCAACATGGCTACCACCTGATTGTTTTTTACAATTACTGACACCGAGGCGTTACCGATTAGAGAACGGAATTCGACACGAAACGGTTGTATCTTAGCTAGAGGGGCAGTTTTGTATGTTCTGGGTTCTTTATCATCGTCATTGCAGCCATAAGATGTCTAATAGATAATTATAAACCTCGCCCTAGTGTGATCACATCGAATGGTTCTGTGATTCTTGCACTCAGCGGACTCTAGCGGCTGTCACTACCATTGGTCATCGGTCCACCTTCTAAGAAGCCTTACAACACTACGTCTTACGGTAATCCGTTCTGAAAGCAATTTGCCCTACCCACCGCAAAATTACCAATTGTCCGAAGAATTGCAAGTGGGTGGGAACTTACAATCTTCCGATCTATGAATTAGGATCAAATTATGGCCCATATACTGCTAAAGTGACTTTTCTAACTTCAAAGTTAATCTTGAACATTATAACAACCTTCAGTTTATGATGTGAAATCGCCAACAAAGCTCGTAGCAAATTCAATTGCATGAGAAGGTTTTTCTTTTTGTCCTATATTGGACTAGCTAAGAATGAATGAATACTGGGCATATTGTTATGCCAAATTTAAGCCCATCCTTCTTCCTGTCTATTAATATATTGGCGCACTGCTTGACTAAGGCTTCCCACAAGGTGGACCGACGACCTAGTGAGAGTAGCGGGTATGCGATGGATGCGAGACGCCCAGGATCGGTCGTTCTGACGAAGCTTGGGGGAGGTCTATGTACAACAGCGGACTGCTAGATCATGTACTGTATTAAGTTATAAACATACTTATACAGATTTGCCAACGTGTTACAGATCGCAGCATGCTATAAATTAAATTAACAAATCACGTTCCAAACACTGCTCTAAAATGCAAATAGTTTATATATTTCAAAATTCTGCCCAATTTAAATGGGGCTGGACAGGATATCTTTGCCGTATGCCTGACGAACTGAGAGCCCGTAAAGCAGAGGTTTGGTGCACAGACACAGTTAAACGTGGCTGCGAGAACAGAGAAGATGGCGGTACGACCTGGATGTAGGTAAGTAAGTTAAGAATTGGAGGGAAGAAGTTGAAAGTCGTGATGGCTGGAAGAAATGGAGGGAGGCCGTTGACCAGGAAATTGCGTGTCTAAAAAAATCATTTTTATTTCTTCTTTCTTTCCGTGTCCATACGGGTTGATATTAAATTATCCTTTCGTATGCCGTACTTAAAGACACAATTAAAAAGTTATTGTGTCCCGCGTGGATCCGCATTCCGGACATACAACGGGTTAAACACGGTTGTACCTACTCTTGGTTAATACAATAATAATTTTAATACACCCGAAAAACTCGCTCTTATCCACCGATTTTAGGCACCTAAACTGTTTTCCGCACTAGTGCAGAAAAGTGCGCGTGCTCCCTTCGCTACAATTTTATTACGTTTATCATATGGGGCTGGCTGGGCGCGCGTCGGCCCCCACGAATCGCCGGTCAAACCCCGTTTATTAATTTCTTTGTAAGTGTATTGAAAAAAGTCGTTTGATACACGTGCAAAGTGCTTCACTGCAGCTCTCGGCTTGCTTTTCGTCTTGGTCGCAATGACAAACTTTCTGTCATCATCATCACCAGCCTTTTTTAATGTTCCCACTGTTAGGACTCAAGCCTCCTCTCTAGAAGAGGGAATGGGCCGTAATCCTCCACGCGGGCCCAGTGCGGGTTGGTGAATGTCACATGTCTTCGAATTTTTGGGTTCTAGGACATGCCGGTTTCCTCACGATGTTTTCCTTCGCCCGTTTGAGAGCAGTGGTGATGAAATAAATTACACAAAGTAATGCGCCTGGCTGGGTTCGAACCTGCGACCTACAACTCGTAAGTCGGGGCCATTACCAGTCGGCCACCACTGCTCTCTGTACTTGTATCAAAATTCTGCCGGTAGTGGATAGATCTATAATTCCAGATTGACTTTTTTCTTACGCATGTTCTATATTGATAAAAATGACATTAAATTACACCAAGCCCGATATCATCACAGGTTAGTGAGTTTGTTAGGTTAGTTTTGAACTAAATTTACTAACGTTCAGTAGACTATAAAAAAAGATTGTGTTGTGTATTGGTTTTAAGACCAGCCAAGCGTGAGAAGATAATATTTTAGGTGGCGGCTTCCACTGGATATAGCTACTGAGTAGTTGTAGATAATTTAAGTGTTGTTTATGCTATGCATAAGAATTTGGTTTGTGTTATCAGGTTCCATTTTATCGACATTTTTTTTATGGTGGGAAAGTCATCTAATGACAACCCCCGCTCTTGGGCGGAGCGGGAGATAATGTCAGACTCTTACTGATTAAAAACTCACCCACTCGAGCTATCTTTCGAAACTAACCCTGGCCCCTTCGTAGACTTCGACCCAGCTGGGCTCCTGCTCCTGCTCCAAACAGACCCCTGCTGTTGCTCATAACTCCTTAAGGCGCGCGGGAACCGTGCGCTCCGTCGACGACTTGGACTCGGTCCGGACATTTACCGGACGGTCGGACAGAGAGCTACCCATAGCTCGCCGTCCGCAAGCCCGCGCCTACGGTGGCCGGAAATCGGGATCGGAATCCCGGTGGCGAGAGCGCCTTTGTCTAATGCGGTCGGCCTCCTCCTTTGCTAGCATTTCTGCTTCGCAGAAGTCGGCGACCGCCTGCCACTCCTCCTCGCTCCAGACCATGGCCTGAACCAAAGCCCGGCGCGAGAGGTCTCCGCCACCGGCTATTGACATCGTTTGTAGATAATGTAATGTCATAGTTTTACGTGAATATACAAAATTCGTTTTAGTATATGCAAAGCCCGAAACACGTGCCTAGTTTTTTATGTAAATAATCTTTGTACAAAAATAATTTCATAACTCTATCATGAAAAATCACAAAGTTATAGGCTTGTTATGTTACCTGGTTGTTTGCTCAAACACATGGCCACCCAGGTGACTGAGGGGTTGTTTTACACCCTCATCCAGCTATGCGCTGACTCCTAATGCCCACTATGACTTGCAGTGACCTGTGTTGTACTTAGTGTCGGTGGTGTCCAACTTATGATCGTTTTGAAATATTTATGAAAAAAATATAACATCGTGTAAAAAATAATGGAATCGATTCAGTTACTCTTCTGTACAAACTATATTTAAATTTTGCATTTAGGTATTAAAAATAATGTTGTATAATATCTACCTAGCTTTTTCTCCGTTTTATGGTGTCAAACGTTAGAAATATAAGTTCCCATGGGTGTCTGTCATTTTTTTCAGTATAATTGCAATGGTTTTGACTGCCGTTTTGCTTTTACCATTTGATTGAGTATGATACAGTGATGAAGTGACATGATAAAAACCGAATTCAAAAGCAAACTTTATAAAATTATGACAATGATATTGCGGACCACTGATGACCATTTCTGGTATATCATGCCATGTAAAATTTTCTTTCATCTATATCTATAAAAGAAGAAACTGAGTTGCTGACATATCATATATATTGTGTGTATCTACGAGTGTGTATGCCAAATAAAATAGGTAGTTTTCTTTCTTTTTTTCTATTTTCTTTCTTTCTTTCTTTCTTTCTTTCTTCCTTTCTTTCTATCAACGCACAGCCGAAACTACAGGGCTTAGGACCATGAAATTTTGCACAAGGTTTCATTTTATGACGTAGGTTAGTATTAAGAATGTTTCCAAAACTCACCACTAAAGAAGATGAAACAAGGTCCAAAAGTATGAAGAAACCAATTTTCACGCGGACAAAGCCGCTGGCAGAAGCTAGTGATACATATTACTAAAATTGAAGACGTAGGTATCTTTCAAATGTGCAACCTCAATAAAACTAGAATAATAAGCAATTATAATATGTTGTTAATATTACAAAGAGGACAGATTTGTATTATTAGATTTTTGTTCGTAATGAATAAATTCAAAAACTACTGGAGCTATTTCAAACACTTTGAACCCCTCGGGACCGATTTATTTTTTTAATAACGCACAGATATAACTAAAAAAGTACTTTTAAAAACTACCTAAAAAATAAATTTCAATATCTCTAAAGAATTTTAATTAAAAATCAGTAGGTACCCAAAACTTCATAAAGATTTCCCCTAAACAAAACTATTAAGTTACAAACGACTCTTAATGAAAAATTTAAAGCTGTTCCAAGCCCTACTTGATTAACAAACTCTTCCAAAGATAACATCGAGAGGCCAATAAGCAATTGGAGATACGAACTTAAAACTTTGAGAAATCCTTGAGACACTCAAATCAAGATCGACACCGTATACTAAGCCATTGTGGAAGTTCTTCCCGCCAATAAATCGTGTCCTCCACCAATAGTTGGCAGTGGCGGATTAGCCATGTAGCCAGAGTAGCAAATTCTACTGGCCCCGCGCGTTCGGGAATCTTGCACTTTAACGCAAAAAACATCTATTTAAAATAATAAATAGTTAGTAGTGAAATCCGAATGAATACGGTTGATTATTTCATTGAATATGATGGTCAATCTCTTAGATTTCCCTCATTACCGTAATTTCCACATATCTTTCCCAATCTTAAAATCCACTGGATTATTGACAATGAGAGTAATAGTCATCATCAGCCTTTTTAATCTTCCTACTGCTGGGACTCAAGCCTCTAGAAGAGGGAAAGGGCTATAATCCACTACGCAGGTCCAGTCCGGATTAGTGAATGTCGCATATCTTCGAATGTTTGGTTCTAGGATATGCCAGTTTCCTCACGATGTTTTCCTTTACCGTTTTGATAGCAGTGGTAATGAAATAAATTACGGCAGGGTTTGAACCCGCGACCTACAAATCGTAAGTCGGAGACATTACCACTCGGACCGAGTAATAATAATAAATCAAAATTAATCAAAATCGAAAGCATTTATTTCAAATAAACCATTTACAGGCACTTTTGAATAGCCAAATGTCAGTCAGTACAAAAAAAAAATAAAGCTAAATTGCACGTTCCAAAGCGTAGATCACTATGGAGAAGAACGTGCAAGAAATTCCATGGACACTCTTTTATATCATGTTATGAGTTAGATACATATAATCTTGGTTACACATTTCTTGTTGCTTCTATTATGTAAGCACAATGTAGATAAGTACGAGTAATAAAAAAAAAACAAATTGAATTAAATAGGTTTGCATAGAGGTCCCTGGGTCGAATTCGCTACAGGCCCCGCGCTGGCTTAATCCGCCAGTAGTTGGGAAGTTCCCGCTCATCGATTTTCTTACGCGCCCCGACCACAAATTGTGAAACTTGCTCCACTATTGTTGTGGGCGATGCAATATGAACTGTCCGCTTGCAGATTGCAATGACTCTTGGAACTTTTGTCGCCATTGTCGGGACTTGTGGCACCCTTTGAGTGTGCTCGACGTGTATTGAGGAAGTGTGGCCAAACATTGTTGGTGTTGTTGCATTTATTGTACTGCAACTAAGGGTAGGTACATTACTTTGTGATTGTCTTATGAAGAAGTTTCAGCTTGAAACTGGTTTCTAAATACAGAAATAGTACATTTTGATACAAGTAAAGAAAATTTGTTATTGCAATCGAGGTGGAACTTGTCCGAGTCACAAGCGAGGGTGTTGTGGAGCCAAGTGCTGCAATGACAAACCCTAACGGCCATCTGGAGGCCTGGCTAACCTAACCGTTTCGAATCTCTGTCTATAGTCGATAATGCCTCCGGTTCCTTTGTTCTGACCACGTGACTTAACGTTGAGATTATGTGATGTACATTTGAAGTTTCCTACTAGCGTTAACGATTGTAGATTTATTAACTTGACTAAGCCCTCTGTGTTCCGAGCTTAAGCTCTGCCCACTGCCAGTTATGTTTGACCTTTTAGAGATTATTTTACCAATTTTGATAAAAGTTTAGTCAGATTTTTTGAGCCAGTTTTCAATCCAGATTAACATTGATGACATTTCAAGGGCGTTTTTAATATTGAGCGGTTTTAATCACGCATGCGGGATTATCCCGTACGCATAACCCTCGCAAATGTCCATTTCATACAAGTATTATTGTAATGCGTAGAATACGCACCCGGGATGCGTTTTTTGCATTTTGTAACGCCACGCCAAGAGCCCAGCCCAGGCCAAGCGAAGCCAATGCCATGGCGTGCCATGCTAAGCCAAGCTAAAGCCAGCCCAAGCCAAGCCAGCCAGTGCCTGTTGGAGAAGCCACATCCAACGACCGAAGAGTATATAGAATCGTTTCGCACTATTTTGTTCTCTCGCCTGGTGTGACATATACTTGACAGATAGAAAACGCCTGTAAAAATATAAAACGATAATTCCAATAAATAATTCTGATCCTGAGTAAATGAGCGAATTATTTCAACCCCGTTTTAATTTCACTTACCATGAGTTGAGATAGTGGTCAAACGCGAGCCTATCCATAATAATTTTTTTTTAATATAAAATTGAAATTTTCTGCATGCGGGGCAGTCCCGCATGCGCAATGAAATCCGAGCATAAATATATCCCTACTAAGATTATTGCTACCCAAGATACGTCCCCAATTACGTACCTATAAGAACATAAGGGGGTCCTGAATATCTGTGGTAATATTTTATTGCTAATGCTCTTACAAATATGAGGGAACACTTGGGTACCGACGTATGGTGCAGACGGCCGCAAATAATCCTATAAGCTGCCCTTAATTTGAATAGCGCTTTGCATTTGTATACCATTAAGAGTGGTGTGAAATATGTGGGGGTTTAATTTAGTTATGATATACTAGCTTTTCCCCGCAGCTTCACCCGCGTAAATAAAATATATCCTATGTCACTCAGGAATAAAGCAGCTTTCCATCGGTGAAAAAATTTTAGCAATCGGACCAGTACTTCCAGAGATTACCTCATACAAACAAAAAATCAAACTTTACCTCTTTATTATATTAGTATAGGTATTATATATAAGTTTTAGTTAGGTACTCTGTATTTTGTTTCAAATAACTTTTTAATATACACTCCCGGAAGAGAAAATTAAAGCTTCAGATTTTTCAACGGTGTATCGTTTTTAAGATTCCGTACCTCTAAAGGAAAAACCTAAACCTTTATAAGATTACTTTGTTGTCCGTTTGTCTGTCTATCTGTCAAGACCTTTTATCTCGGGAAAGCGTAGAGGTATCGAGTTTAAATTAAAACCATTTATTCAGATCTGCGGTCCCTTGAAACTGTGACAAAATCAAACAACAAAAACTTTGGTCTATAATCCTGAAATTTGGCATGAATAAGGCTCATACAGTCTGTCTAATAAGTTAAACGACTTGGGTAATTATTAGGATTTAATGAAATCTGATGCAGTCAACACGGGTTCAATAATCAAGGTTGATTAAGAGATAGATATCATTGTTTACTAACAGAAGAACCTTAGGAAAAGTATCGAATAAAAGTATTTTTTAAATGATTAAATATTTACAAAATTCCCAAGTCGGTTGACTTATTGGACAGACTATAGCACCGGTATATTGAAAAATCTGAAAACTGTTTTGTAGTTACTAAAAAATAAACTTTTTTGCAATTCGGAATAATCTTCGTAACTCAGTTCGGGAATTGAACTGTTTTCATAAGTAAGTTTGTACGGTACCTTCAGTGCTCGAGTCCTATTCGCACTTACCCGGTTTTTAAAAAGTTTAATATTCTTTGAAGTAAACATCTAGAAGTGCATACTTCCATATTGAGTCAATTTGGTTACTCGTGAGCGTATTATATTTTATGCTAGAGATAACAAAAGATAGATAACATGAAGCTTTCATATTATGCTTTTTTACTAATAGAGAATAGCATCAAGTCCACCGTTGTACCTTTGGACATTAAGTTTTAATGAAATAATTTAGTTTTTATTGAAAAGAAATAACAGAAAAAGTAATGAAAGACAAGGACTGAAAGATGATCATTAGATTTCTTCGACAGGGTTTGGTTTCATTTAATCTGCAGTAGGCTGTATCCTTCTTTTTTCGTTGACGGCGCGCGCTGTTCCCGCGCGCCTCAAATTGTCAGAAACAGCAGGGGCCCAGCTGGGTCGAAGCCTGCTGGGACCAGGGTTAGTTTCGAAAGAGTAGCTCAGCCCCGGTATGAAGGCACGAAGGAACGGGATGGGTTTTTATAGTCAGTAAGAGTCTGACACTATCTCCCGCTCCGCCCAAGAGCGGGAGTTGTCATTAGATGATTTTCCCACCATAAACAACCCTTTTTTTAAAAAGTCACAATAATTCTACTTTTTATCTATTGTATTCGAAGTTTAGTGGAAAGCAATCGATTTTTGCGACATGAAAACATAAAATAAAATAAAATCATCATAAAATTCATGAATATACAGAGACCACAAAACGACACCATGCGACCTTCATTAGCACATCGTATACAGTTCCCAGAAATCTATACTTAGTAACAGAGTTGCTATGTGTAGTACAAAGCACTTTGTAACAAATTCGGGTTTACGACTCTCATACAAAACCGACCTGAATTGAAGGTTGCTGCAATTCAACGCCACATCGCAGTTCTGCAATGCGATTTCGTGCGACAAACCGTCGGGTGACGATGCGAATCAATCCGCAACTTGCGATGCGTTGTACGAATTCACAAGACTTCTACGACGAGACGTCGCATCGTAGTTTAGCGTTTAAAGCTAATTATGTTGAAGTAGATCTAATTCAATAAACTATCCTAGAAGCATTATGACCATCTTCTGCATTTATCTACGACAAATATATCATCATGCCACCATCTCAGTATTCACTCTCTTTCTAGCCATTTTTCAATCTTTTCTTTGATCTGCCTCGGTTATAACCTCCGGTTTTGAGCAAAATACTTGAAAGTTCAAAGCCATCAAACTTAATCTGTTTTTTTTTTCTGGTATAAACTAGTGCCTGACTGCGATCCCACCTGAGCAGTAAGCAGTGATGCAATCGTTGATGGTGAGGCGCACTAGTTGGTGCAGTGTCTTTTAACTACTTGTGCATAAAGATTTAATATGCAAACCGGAAGACAACGTAAGAAGGCCTCCCACTAAGTAGACTGATGATCTTGTTGGGGTTGCCGTAATCTGATGGATGCGATACATACAAGACCGGTCATTGCAGCGATGCTTGGTGAAGACCTACATCCGACAGTGTACTCCAACTTTTGCATGAATTAAATCTGTCAAAATTAGGCATCAAAGTTGGACATGTTTATAGCTATTGTGTCACATCGGGTCTTAACTATCATACTCCGAATTTTTTCCCGTTTAATCCCCATATTCCCACATGTATTTTAACAACCTTCATTAGGCCACAATCTGTACTTAGCAACAGAGTCAGCTGGTGTAGTACAAAGCACTTTATAACAAGTCCGGGCTTAGTTTGGAGCACTTCGGCACAGGCCGAGTTTGGTAGCACTCAATAGGGTACACTAGTGGAACATTTAGAGAAAGGTTTTGTGTTAGTGTTGTTTAGATAGTTTGAAAATGTGTTTGGTAACTAAAGGTTAAGAGACCTTTTATGGTCGGAACCTTTCAGTAACGTGTTATTAGATTTCCTACTAATCCTAAATTGTTTTTTAATCCTACTTATATTCTGAATAGGCAGATAGAGGCAACGCACTGCATTTTATTTTTATTGTTTGTAAGTTCGCGCATCTTCTAAAACCATAAATTTGAAGACATTGTGTGACATTCAGCAAACCGCAATGGGCCCACGTGGTGGATTATGGCCCATTCCCTCTCCTAGAGAGGAGGCCTAAGTCCTAGCAGTGATACTGAACAAACATTAGTACAATATTCTATCTATCTAGTCATAGCTATCTGCAAACCTAGGTAGGTACTGAGAGATAAAACAAAGGGACTTTCGAAGACAATGTTCCTTTCTATCGATTCAGGTCAAAGCAACGTCGGCGTGATCTGAGAGTATTTTAATTAACAGAACACGAGAAAAACGAACTTTTATTGAAATTAGTTTTTATTCTTTCAAATGGGGATGTAATTTTCTTGTTATTAGGGTTCCGTACCCTAAGGGTAAAAACGGGACCCTATTACTAAGACTTCGCTGTCTGACCGTCCGCCTGTCCGTCTGTCACCAGGCTGTATCTCAAGAACCACGACAACTAGACAGTTGAAATTTTCACAAATTATTTCTATTGGCCGCTGTAACAACAATCATCACCAGCCTTTTTAATGTTCCCACTGTTGGGATTCAAGCCTCCTCTCTAGGAGAGGGAATGGGCCGTAATCCACCACGCGAGCCCAGTGCGTGTTGGTGAATGTCACATGTCTTCGAATTTTTTTGGTTCTAGGACATGCCGGTTTCCTCACGATGATTTCCTTCACCGTTTTGAGAGCAGTGGTGATGAAATAAATTACACAAAGTAATGTGCCTGGCTGGGTTCGAACTCGCGACCTACAACTCGTAAGTCGAGGCCGTTACCACTCGGCCACCACTGCTCTCAACCACAATACTAAAAACAAATTAAAATGAATATTTAAGAGGGACTCACATATAACAAACGCGATTTTTTTTGCCGAATTTTCCTAAGGACGGTACGGGACCCTTCGTGCGCGAGTCTAACTCGCACTTGGCCAGTTTTTAATAGCATTTTTGTGTATCTTAGTGATGTACTTAATTGGTTCTTGACTCAGAATAATTATTGTCGTGAAATTTTGTCTGAAATTCAAAAGAACCCTTAGTAGGTCTTTATTTAATTTCCTTACTAACAAATGGTTTACATTTAATTATGTCCGTTAATGTTGAATAAAATTGAAGTTTTTTAAAATAAAATTTTGTAAAAACACTGGTAGTTAAGTATCTACTTCTTTTCTTCTTAATGATTCTATTTAAGTTTTTTAATTAGTTTCGCTTCTACTAAAGCACTACCACAAAATAGATAGGTACAGAAGTCAATCTCATATAATTATGTACTTCAGTTTTTATACCTACGCTAGGCGATCGCGCTAGGGTCAGCGCATTGCGCCGAACTGTACGAGTGCGACCGGGTGATTGAGCCGAGATATCGTATCCGTGAGCGGTGTCTATGCGTGCGTTGCTCGAGCGCGCTTTGTATGTAGATTGACTTCTGTACCTATCTATTTTGTGGCACTACCAGAGTTACTACTAAAGCCCAGAACATACAAATGTAATTGGTAGGTTTTCTGGTTGTTAATTCTTAATGATAATGATTTGCCCGAAGCTGAAAATCAAGTGAACTTTTGGTTAATAAAGGCGACGGAGGCATAATATTTAAACAGACCCGAAGGGAACCAAGATTTTTTTGTAAACGTAGTTTTTTAGGACTCCGTACCCAAAGGGTAAAAACGGGACCCTAATTATTAAGATTACACTGTCCGTCTGTCTTTTACCAGGGCCTCAAGTCTGCTATTACAATAGTGTCAGAATAGTCTATCATTGATGTCATAATTGTCGATTTTCACAAGTTTGGTAATCTACTAACATAATGGCGTCATTATGACTTTCCAATGGTCAACCACTGATACTCCATTGAAAGAAGTGGCATAGAATGGTAATCTCGTACATATTGACTAATGAATATTTCACGTTTGCGGTTAGGTATCTGATAAAACTTTGACAGTTTATTTGATCAGTGTTTTACCATTAGAACGTTATTGTGCAGTTATTGGTTTTAATATGCTCGAAATTATCATTTTACCACAGTTCTATTACAAGACCATTGACCGATCAATGATCGATCATTATGAATTAGCAGATTACAAACTTTTAGCAAAATGACAATGGGATCGTGTAGGAATGACGAATTTATAAAAATAGCAGACTTGGGGCCCAGGCTGTATGTCATGAACCATGATAGATAAACGGGTTCAAAATTTTTACAGATGATGTATTTATTTATCAAGAGGGAATAGGTTACTTCTAGGTAAGCGCGCTCCTTTATAGACCTCATCGTCGCTTTCCATTAGCTGAGATAATGGTCAAGCGCAAATCTATCAACAATAACAAAAAAAAATCTGTTGCCACCATAACCATGTATAATTAAGGTTATTGTTCGATTTATTGTTATTTTATGTTTTAATTTGTTTATTTTTTAATTGATTGCAAGTAGAATAAATCCTTGCTGACCGATCGGCGTCTCATTGTCAACGACGGCTGGTGCTGAAAATCAGCGCTGTGACTCTGTTTTATATGAGCCCCAGCATTTTGCTGAGCGCTGGCCGTTTTGCGCGGATGTGACGCATATCTCACTTACGTGCTATTTTTAGTCGATATTGTTTTTTATTTTGTTATGGTACGCGTCATGTTTGACGTGAATAAACACTTTTTCTTTCTTTCTTTTCTTTCATAACAACAGATACTAAAAACAGAATAAAATTAATACAATAAACATGTTTTTTTTACTAGATTTTAATTACTTTTTTGGTTACTTTGCCACTGGGACTAAGTAGGTAGTAGGTACGGAGCCCTTCGTGTTTTCTTAGTCTAATCAATGGTTTCACCTACTACCTTCTCCAATAATTTCGTCACGTCTACTCTCCTTATTACTGTGAACAACTAAGGAGCAAGCGCTAAAGCTGGTCTCAATTTACTTAGCAAATACACCATGCCAAGCCAACTGCGCCCAGAGCTACCAGATAGCTCACAAAAGCGGACATTTAGTTTCCAAACTATTGGTTAGAGACACAATTTATGCTTACTCGAACTTACTTCGTCAATAGTTTTCGAAGATTGCACGAGGTCGACTCTCTGTAGGAAATTGGAACCTATTGTTTATGTATTTCGGATATAATATGATTGGTAATAAGGTGCAGTGTTGGTTGCAGTGCGAACTGAGAAAATGGGAACGTTCCGTGGTGGTCAGATATGTAGTAGTAGTAGAGGTCTGTAATAGAGTGGGACATAGGTATCGTAACTTGATTATTAGCTGGAAATTATTTTTAGCTCTTTATTGTAGGTAGGTACACCGTAAAACTTACAATATGTGTGGATAACAGAGTTCGTGTAGATACATAGGCGAGCTTAACACAAAGTTGAGTTTTCTATCAGCGAAACATTGAGTGATAGAGAGAGAGATCACAATAGAGAGTAGAATCAAGTGCACAATTTTAAAATTACATCTTTTATTATTTTTTTATTTTTTCATTTAGTCTGTACTATCCCACTCCTGGGCAAAGGCCTCTCTCTCCACTCCTTCCATGTTTCGCGCACCCGGGCTTCCTCTGGCCAGTTCTGGTGGAATCTGTCTAGTTCGTCGCGCTACGCGGTCAAAAATTACGAATAAAAAATTACACAAACATACCCACATACAAAAATACATTCCTACATACGCTAAACAGATTCATTATATCAGTAGGTTATAATAGGCAAGCGTGTTTCATCGTCGACCACATCATCGCTTACCATCAGGTGAGATAGTGGTCAAACGCAAGCCTATCATTAATAAAAAAAAAAAAAAAATAAAAAAAAAATAAAGATGATAACTTCTTCCAAGATGATCAAAAATCGATTAGGTAAGAAATTACTGACGCTTACAAAGTCTCAAGAAAAGAAGTGGAAATATCTGACACTAGATTGACTACACTGCATTTTGTAACGAACGTAGATAAGTCCTCTCTCCCTCTTTGATAAACTTCTAAATTACACCAACATTAATATGTTAAGTAATTGCGATTAGGAAATATCCTCCAGATCTATCTTTGTTAAAGCGGTGGCAAAGAGCACGCAGGCACACCCCATTAAATGTCAGCAGGATTTTATAGGATGAATTACGGTATTAATTACCATATATTCAGTATCCACCCATGCTTGCTGCTGCTAATATAAACGTACTCGTAACGCTAGCGGAAACCTCATGAATAAACTACATCGTTTACTGCGATTTACTCACGATTAGCCGGAATTACGCACTAAACGGTATCTCTAAATAAAAAGTTCTGAAGTCAAGTTCTATTATCTAGGTCTATTATAGAACTGTTTCATTGTTATTTTGTAAGTGGCTTCTCAACCAGCGAAGGTCGACCGATGAGGTTGTCATCTGCTGAACCGGAGTTGCTCATGGTAGCTTTAACCCGTTGTGTTTCTAAACGTGGATCCACGCGAGACACAATGGCTTTTTAATTGTGTCTCTAATTACGGCACACGAGAGATTAATAAATGAAAGCCTCCAGCCAGGACTTACAAAAGACTCAAAACTAAACGACTACACGCTAAGGCCACCCACTGTGAGGTACCTACAGACCTCTGCCTAGGGCATTGCTGGGGGAAGGTAGCAAGAGAGAGGCAGAAACGAACATGGATTCGGGCGGAGTTCATAAAAAATACCCAGTTACTACACCCGCTCTTAAAATTACAGGATCAGCGACTCTCAAGCAAGGGATGGGGTGGACATTGACGGGAACTCTTGGACAGGATAATTGCGTCATCAGGAGTGACAAACTAATTTATTGTATTTGTTTTTTTTTTTATTAGTTGGCTTGCTTTTGAGAACTACATTTATTGATTTACCTTTTCACTCTAACTAAAGAGAAGACCTATTT
The DNA here is from genome assembly GCA_910589285.2 of Mythimna ferrago. NCBI lineage: Eukaryota > Metazoa > Arthropoda > Insecta > Lepidoptera > Noctuidae > Mythimna > Mythimna ferrago. Next base: position 23,476,274 of record OU342680.1, on the reverse strand, counting down.
TGCTTAACTCTCAAGATTATAGAAATGGCTACAAGGAGACACTAAAATAACCTATTTACGAGTACCAAAACTTTAGCTATACAGACATTTAAGTATTTCCAGAACATTTATTCATAATTTCAGTCAAAAGACGTCCACTGTTGGAAATAGGCCTCCCTAAGTTTCGCCACCACAACGACAGTTCCTGTGCGTCTCACATCCACCGGATTCCCACGACCCTCGCGAAATCAAGTCAGCCATGAGAGAGGACTTTGTAAACTGCGTCTTCCGACACTTCAGAATCTTTAGGCCAGACCATTTGTTCTGCGAGCAATATGCCCTGCCCAATGCCACATAAGTTTGGCAATTCTTCGGGCTGTGTCGGTAACTTCAGTTCTCCTGCGAATATCTTCATTCCTGATTCGATGACGCAAAGAAACACCAAGGATAACGTTGTCCCTTTAGGTGAGTTTAAGCCAGAACGTTTGGCCGAAGCATTTTCAGGAAACGAATTCACAGTTGCATCAATCAATTGAAAGGTATGAGTAAAATGCGAACCAAATACCTTCCAATTTATCGTCAGATTTCGGGAAATGTTTCATAGCAAAAAATGGGTCAAACGGAACTAAAAATGCCATTGTTCTAAAAATATTTTACTGTATCTATCTGTGGAGTAGGCCTTGCTTTGTCTCATTGCAATAGCCACCTGAACTAAAAAACTGTCGAGCATGGATCCACATAGTCAAGCTCAAACCTGATGCTGCTATCTTTGTTCTGTCTGGTTATCTGGTAGTTAAAAACCGTGAAGACCTAAATAAAACAAGCTGGAAAATACAGCACGAAAATAACATTTTATTGGTACCTAAACTTACCATTATGGAGACATCAAAATATGCCTACTTCGAAAGATTTTTCCGATGCATACCTACCTAACATAAAAAATCTTTTTTTCAAAAACATATGCAGTTGTCTCAGCAATTGTTCACTCTTTGCTGTTAGTTATTGTGGTATACACATAAAATATATACCAACTCAAGTGGTGACATCGTGGGCAATCCCGATCCGTCCCAGGAAACGACTAGACGTTATTTTTCTATTTTTTTATTTTTCGTTATTTTTCTATAGTCGTAGCTGCTTACTGATTGTTAAATTTGCTGGTGGTATTTATTTTTTAGTTGTTTTTATTTGGTTGTTTGACACATGATGTTAGTTTTTCTGTAAACTTAAATTTCACCAACCCGCACTGGGCCCGCTTGGTGGATTACGCCCCATTCCCTCTTCTAGAGAGGAGGCCTGAGTCCCAGCAGTGTGAACATTATAAGGCCGACTGTGCTATGTTGTCTATGTGATCTAAATAAAACATTTTTCTTTTTGTCTTTCTTCCTATTTATATGTAAATCCGAAACCCTAACAATAGTGATTCTATTGAACACCACATTAAAATTATTGAAGAGTATCATTGTCTATCTCGGAAGATCTTCATCAGATCCTAATATGTTATGTACTAAATAAAGTCTTTCCTAAAAATTATACCTTCATTTAAATTATGAAAACCCAGACCAAATCGGATCAGAATCTTTTAAGAAAACCGCGGATTTACAAACATAATGAGTTCAAAGTTCAAACACAGAACCATTTTTTTGGAAATATGTTGAAAGGTTCTTCAATCACACGAAATAAATTGAAACAAGTGCAATGGATAACATTGCACTTGTTTCAATTTATTTCGGACCGGCACAATATATTTTTTTCAAATACTATTTCATACTATTGGTGAGAAATAATCTTAACACTCTTCCACCATATAAATTTTCACACAATTCATCCACCGTGTCTTTCTTTCGTAGAATTCCATGGCAATGGGAAAAGAACTACCATAATAAGAATTCAAAATTTTGATAACATAGAGCAAACAATGAGAAGCTCGAGCTTGCATGCCTAAACACGTTTCTATTTCATTCCCTTTTCACGACTTGATCCCACGTCAAAACCCAACAAAATCAGTCGGACATTACCGAAAATGTAAAGTGGAACAAAAGGAATAAATCAAAATTTGATTGGAATCGTCCCGGAATGTAACAATCGCATCACGTCCGCGGCGCGCTTTGAATAAACAATTCCGGGACAACTTCGGTGATCCGACCCCTACACTGAGGCGGGAAGTCACTTGAGACTCGAAGTTTTTATCTATTTTACTGATGGTGAATTGATATATTTTTTGTATAACAGAATATAAGTTTCTGCCAGCGGTTTCACCCGCGTGAAAGTAGGTTTTTCCACATAAACTTTGGACCCCCGTTTCATTCATTTATGGAGTTTCATATGATACACCCTATAAGGAACCTACCTACCAAATTTTAAGTTTGTAGGTGATACAGTTTCTGTAATATCGTGATTAATCAGTATTTCGCTTTCATTATATATAGATAGATAAGAATATTGGCAGGTTAAAAATCAGAAGAAAATCGGTAAATTACTGATTCGCAGTCTCATTAAATATTACTCATAAACAGCAAAGTTATTAGCTTTTGTATATATGCCAAAATTACACTCAATTTATAGAAATAATGTGCAGGCTATTGATTATGAATGCAAAACAATGTAAAAACATTGCGCGTAGTATTTCCTAGTAGCAATTGTTATGAATAATTGATTCAATTATGAATTTACCAATTATGACAAATTTTCGTGGACAATTTTTTTTAGACTACAATGATCAGTATCGGGTAAAGAGCCCAATTCTTTTTTTTTGTACTAATTAAAAAATAGGGGTGTTATTAACTAACAACCAAGAATAATTTTTGGCATAGGTAAAACTGTCAATTTATGAGGCAATTTTATAGCAAAATATCAAGTAATATATCCAGCTGCCATAAGTATAGTAGAACTCGAGCAGACCTCGAATATTTGCAAATAACGTGCGAATTTTGGTAACAGACGACATCAGGTCAAACCAAGTCGTAGATATAGGCCGAGTGAGACTTCTACCAAAAGAACTGTATGGTCTGCACTACCAGGACAGAGGATTGCTTAAAATAGGGAGAGGCCTTCGCCCAATAGTAGGACAATTTAGGCTAGTTTTAAGAAAGTATACCTTCTTTACTTTTATACAAAAAATGGCGAGTCTCAACAAGATCAGACAAGGACGAAGGAGATAGATACTATAGATAGTATACAAGCATGTGCGCTAAAACAGTTGAACGATCTGTTCCTTTTAGTCTCATAATCCACAATCCGACACGACCAGAGAGAGATCAGGTATAGGACCAACAAGTTTACGCGCTATCCGAGGCGTCCCACCACCTACTATTTAATACCTTTTGACCGGACCAGAACCAAAACAGAATTCAGCAGTCGCGCTTGCCACCACAGGGGCAATGAGAACTGCCTTGTTAGCCCGGCACAACACCCTTTTATAGTCTGCCGAAAAAGTCAAATGACTTTAGTAATTATTAGGGTAAAATGAAATCTGATGTAGTCAATACTGGCTGAATAATCAAGGTTGAATAAGAGATCTTGATCATTGTTAAGGTACTAATAGAACCTTATAAAAAGTATAGAGTATAAGTATTTTTTAAATTATTTAATATTATTAGGGGACTTTTTAACAATTAAAAATGCTAAAGATTTTCGTTTAAAATGTACCTATTTTAGTCTCTTTAATGATATTCTTGTTACAAAAGAAGGATACATTTACAAAGATATTATAATAGTATCAAAAATAAGTATAAAGTAATAATATAAGGCTGGAAACGTAAGAGAAATCTGAAAATACCCAAGGCGTTTGACTTTTCAGACAGACTATAAAATGGTGTTGTGTCGGGCTAACGAGGTAGTTCTCGTTGGCCGGTATACACTACATTCAGGAGTTGACACAACAGTATCACCTAAATTTTTTTTGTAAAAAGTCATCTAATCTCCTCTCGACTTCTAAGCCCCTAGTAATGATTTGACTGGTTCTCAATTTACATCTAACATGTCTAGCAGCATAGAGCGTAACGTGTAGCAACACAGCCGACAGTGTTTGCCCGCTAAAGATTCGGAAATCGAACCCCAGTTCAAGTTTATTTGCATCGGTTTCCGATACACCGTTTTCGTGGCTTATAAAGCACTTGGATTTGCGTTCCGGGTTTAGTGTGTTCTTTGATTAGTTTGAGGTTTTAAAGGTTCGTGTGGAGGGTTCCTTTTATTTTGTTAGGCCTTTAAGAGCCTTGCAGTAAAAACACGAGTACGAAATTCAGATTTTTTTACCTTTTAAAAGCCTTTTTACGATTTCTACATAGTCGTGATCTTTAACGATTTTAGTGCGATGCTTAGTCGTACTATCAAAGACAATTCCGTCTGATCACCGCTAAGTTCATTTTTGCTTGCACTCGAAACGAAAACTTAACAAAAGAGTTTGGTTTATCACCGCGTCGCAGGATTCAAACGAACATTTTTTTAAGTGATCAGGCTGAAATGACCGCGATGGCACATATTATTTTAAAAAACGACTTGTAATTCTAAATTCAATATGATAATTAAATCCAATTTCTTGCATGCCTACGATGCTACCTGTACGTTGGTTTCCTTTGGATGCTATTGGCAACGTTATAACGGTTATAAACACAAATTAAAAGAAAAGTGCAGAATACGCTAAATTTGCCTATACCAAAAGACCACCATCTACCTCAACATTTGCTGCGAGTCAGACACCCAGCTCTGACTAAAAAACTTTTACTACTGCTACTACTTAAGTCTTGAGCTACAAAGTATGACTTTGAACCAAGTGTTAAACAAAATTAAATCTACCTACACCAAAGAAACCAGCGTAACAATTTAAAAAAATCCATTCCATACTGTCATATGACCATAACGCCACCTAAGAGAGAAATACAGCAAATTATAAACTTCCCGTTCTTCAATAACAAAACACGGACGTCGCACGAAGAAAACTTTACAAAAAGAAACTCCGGTTGCGCGTTTAAAATATCAGATATCGGAAGAAAATTACGATCTTATAGCCTTCCGACTCCTACACTCCGGAAAGTTATTACTGACCAAGCAACTCCTAATAGAATCTACTGTGTTTAAACTTACTAAATGTCAATGTCTATAGCAAAAAGTTGCATGAAGTCTCGTACAAAACTTATGACACCGACTTCGAGAGAAGTTGCCTCAACTTATAGGGAACTAAAGGAAAAATCTTTCACAATTCATGTCCTTGTGAATATTTTATTGAAGAATATTGTATTTTACATGGAGTCGTGGACTTATGTCGGCGTTGACGTTTTATAGATATTGGTGGCAGATTGGATGGGCTTGATATGAGTAGTGAAGATTTTATGGCGCTTGGTTTTGGATATTGTAGTCGAGATTTATGCGGGTCAAAAGATCTTTGTCTTGTGTTTTTATTGAAATAATTTGACTGAGGTTTTTGAGATTTCAGTTTCTAGAACCTTAAGCTGCACACCTTAAAGGTAGAGTAAGGAATAGTTAGGTAATCAATGGTCAGTCTTAAACAACGTGACGTCATGTTATAAGTATTAAGTCGTGAAGAAAGAATTTTAACGCTGATGGAAAACATCGTGAAGAAACCGGTTTGTCCTAGAACCAAAAATTCGAAGACATGTTACATCCGCCTCCCGCACTGGGCCTACGTGGTGGATAACGGCCCATTCCCTCTCCTTGAGAGAAGGTCTGAACCCAGCAGTGGAAATATTGAAAGGCTGATTATGCTAAGCTTATGCTATGATTGTCGATTATTGCGGATACGAAATTGAAGTCGATAAGTAGCGTTTCCTTAATCCATACCATATTGTATCGAAATCTAAAAAGTTCAGTGGTTAAACCGGAAAGCGTAATGACAGACAGAGTTAAATTTATAATATACCTAAGTAGGGAATAAATTAAAGACTAATTAACAATTTGAACGACTGTTGTATATTTTAGTTGCTTCATTATACTTACACAACTACGTAACTTAGGTTTTTCTTGACATTAAGGCACTAAATAATATATTGCAGAATACCTACCTTAAAACTATTATTCGCTTTGTGTTGTGCAGAAGAATATCCAAAAAGAAAATATGTAAGTTATTCACTATTTAGCATTTTTTGTTCTAAATTAGAAGCAGAAATATCTGATGAGGGTTCTTACATTTATATTTCCAAAAACCCCCACTGAGATAATTTCATTTAGCCAATGGGGATTCCTAAAAAAAAAGTAGCAATCCCCACTGGTGGGGATTTGTCGGTGGGGATTTCTGGAATAAACCGTCTTAAACATAGCACATAGTTGCGGTACCTGTAAACTGGACTTCGCTGAATGTACGAACTTCAGTCGAACCCGACATTCCCCGAACATTTCCGAAGCTACACAAACACTGTCATTACATAACACTGGCTAGATGAAGGTTGCAAGAATCTACTAGGTACTACAAAGCATGATGAGACAATGTATGCCCAGCAGTGGCCATCTTACGACTGATGATCTTAATATTCTTTAATTACCGCAATATTATTTGTAGTTGGGCTCTAAATTCGTCTTGCATTTGAGATATTTTGGCTAAAACTTAACTGATTTTCATGTTTTTTTTTTCATTTGTTAGTTTGAAATGGTTCTATCCGATCCTGAGCGTATCCCAATAAATATTTTTATTTTCTTCATTTTTTCCAATGATCTTTTTGTACAATGTTTTATTAGTGCATAAGTACAGTTTTAATAGATAAATAGAACTAGGATCAACTGCTCGTTGAATTTCCTCTGCAACATATTGCATACAACGTGTCTTGACGAGGACCAACAAACTCTGAAACCTCCCGAAGTTACCCGATTACAAAAGCTGTCTTTGGAATTGCGCTGGCTCTTGATATTACGAACATCTATTTATAAGACGCGACAAGTCCCGAACATTCCCGAAGTTACCCGATTAAATAAGAACATCACTATTGGACTTGAACACAGCATATAACTATATCAGTTATTTATTGGACTCCCCCTGGGTCTTCATATTACGAACATTTATTTTTAAGACCCGACAAGTTCCGAAAATTTCCGAACCGACCCGATTACAAAAGTCCTTCACTATTAGACTTGAACATAGCACATAACTGCATCAACTGTTTGTAGGACTCTCTGGGTCTTCATGTTACAAACAGCAAAATTGATCTGTAAGACCCGACAAGTCCCGAACATCTCCGAAGCGACCCGATTACAAAAGTCCTTCACTATTAGGATTGAACATAGCACATAACTGCATCAACTGTTGTTGGACTCTCTCCGGGTCTTCTTATTACGAACAATTTATCTGTAGCGACATCTATGGCGCCACATAAGAACTACGAAGAAAGTACGAAAACCTGCATCGCGCAATCACAATTCTCCGCGCGATTTGAACATATACGATAGCCCGAAATCATCTATCGGGCAGTCGCCCACCAGACTGTAACACCTGTCTGGTCGGAGGATCCTCCCTTTTCAACGGAGGTTTGCGGGACTTTACTCTCTGTTCCGCCTACCTCCAAACTGGTGACCCTTGAGTATGAACGTCAACGCAGCCTTCGTGCAGCTACTACTTCGTGACGTCATCATCACTTCCTCAAGCTTTCGAGCAGCAAGCCATACAGCCAGCACCCACGGCTATAGAGGATATCCTGACCACCAGCATGCCTACCTGGTCATACCTGGTCATGACCTTCAGCCTCATCAGCGACCTTGGCTTGGCACACAGCACCTTCAGCCAGTCACATGAAGAGCTATCAAGAACCTCTCCTGGTCGACGCCAGTAGTCAAGCCCTACGTCGCACAAGCACCGCTCCGACTCACTGGAGCCAGCAGCACTACTCCGACTCACTGGAGCCTGCAGCATCGTCCCGACTCACTGGGACAGCACCACCCCGACTCACTGGGGCATCATCCCGACTCACTGGGACATCATCACCCCGACTCACTGGGGCATCATCCCGACTCACTGGGACATCATCACCCCGACTCACTGGGGCATCATCCCGACTCACAGGGATAGCAACACCCCGACTCACTGGAGCATCACCGCAGACAGTTCCGACTCACCGAGAACTATGCGGCATCAGTTCCGACCCACTGGAACCAACCTATCACTGGCCTGGCACGCATCATGAAGCATCAAAGAACCATCGATCTCCGATCTCCGGAGGGGAGTGATGTAGCGACATCTATGGCGCCACATAAGAACTACGAAGAAAGTACGAAAACCTGCATCGCGCAATCACAATTCTCCGCGCGATTTGAACATATACGATAGCCCAAAATCATCTATCGGGCAGTCGCCCACCAGACTGTAACACCTGTCTGGTCGGAGGATCCTCCCTTTTCAACGGAGGTTTGCGGGACTTTACTCTCTGTTCCGCCTACCTCCAAATATCTTTAAGAACCGACAAGCCCCGAACATCTCCGAAGCTACTCGATTACAAAAGCAAATATAATACCAGTGCACAAAAATGGATCTAGACAAAACATAGAAAATTATAGACCTATATCGATACTTTGTGCTCTTGCAAAGGTAGTTGAAAAACTCGTTCATCAAGCCATTTATCCATTTCTACGACACAATATAATATCTGAACAACACGGTTTTGTTAAAAACAAGTCTACAGTAACCAACTTAATGATTTTTACAGAACATTTGTTTAATAACATGGACGCAGGATATCAGACTGACGCTGTCTATACAGACTTTTAAAAGGCTTTTGATAGGGTGGACCAATCCATTTTATTGAATAAAATAGCCTTTAGCGGCATTAGAGGTAACCTACTCCGTTGGTTTTGTTTATACATTACCATCGGAATCAAATCGTGGTGCAATGGTTATAGATCAAACTCATTTGTGGCGACGTCAGGTGTTCCCCAGGGATTTATTCTGGGCCCATTGATGTTTATTATATATATAAACGATATTTGTAACTGCTTTCAAACTAGTATTTTTTTATTATACGCTGATGATCTGAAGGTATTTAGAACAATAAAAAGCACTGTAGATAGCGATCTTTTGCAAGAAGACTTCAATAGATTATCTGCTTATTGTGATGAGAATAAATTAAAGCTCTCCCTAAGTGTAAATATATAAATTTTTACTAAAAATAAACAGGTGATACCGTACAATTATTCTCTTTGTAATAGCACTCTAGTGAAAGAAACCCATATCTGTGACCTGGGCGTTCTTCTTGATTGCAAACTTCACTTAAATCTACACATAGATAAAGTTACCTCTAAAGCATTTCAAATGTATAATTTTGTTATGAGAACCACTTCATATTTTAAACGACCAGCTACATATCTGTATTTATTTAATTCTTTAGTTCGGCCACAGGTTGAATATGCTTGTATGATCTGGGATCCATATTATACTAAGTATGAGACTGCAATAGAGCGAGTTCAGCGTAAATTTCTCAGTACAATGCAGTACAAATGTCGCATCAAACGCTTATCTTATAAAGATGCTTTGAATAAGTTTAGGTTGTTATCATTGCGCTCCAGACACTTGTTGCTCCAAGGAATGATGCTCCATGGACTTGTACATAACCGGTTTGACTGCTCGGAATTAATTAGTAAAATATATTATATTGTACCCAGAACGGTAATGAGACGATTGTTTGTTTCCCAAATAAAATAAAATAAAATAAAATTACAAAAGTCCTTCACTATTAGACTTGAACATAGCACATAACTGCATCAGCTGTTTGTTGGACTTTCCCTGGGTCTTCATATTACGGACATCTGTACGCCTGTTGATGTGGACTCGTACTCCTTCTAATCCTGACCAGGCTTTTGCTACGGAAACTAACTTACTCCAGGGTATTGGCCACTCGCCTCGGAGGAACTGGGAAGAAAAAAAAGTACTTGAATATTTATTAATAAGACCTTTTTGCACGTATGTGTCGTGATGGCTGTGGTTAAAGCACCCGCCTCTCATGCGTGAGGTGGTAGGGCATATCTCGGTTTCGAAATAAAAAAGTGATATTTTTTATTCATATGTTCTTTTCTAAGTTTATCTAGAACATTATTGCCATCCCATGCCTCAGAAAGCATGTATATAAAAGCGGGCCTCGTTGTCATTCGGAGATTTTTTGACAGTCATTACTGGTCAGACGCGAGAAACTCTCACCATCAGTCTACTTAAGGAGTATGATGTTGCTCAGTAACTGGATTGTGTAGGTCTGATAGACATCGCCCCATATCAAACACGGATATTCATCAGCCACCACTGTTTAGAATGAAAGCCGACGAAAATAGCTCGAGCAATTGGGAAAAAGCCAGAGATTCGTGCCGAAGCGACGCCCGGGTGTCACCACTGTGTGGAATGCCCGGAGGACACGGTGAAGCACGGTAGAAGTGTGCCCCGCTTGGGCAGAGCATCGCCGTGTCCCTGTGGGGGCGATCTTTCGCGCCCGGCCTTGGTACTGGGGCCAGGGTCTAGTTCCGAAAGGGAGGCTCGACCCTGGTATGAAAGGCAAGAAGGAACGGGGTGTGTTTTTTAGTCAGTAAGAGTCTGACACTATCTCCCGCTCCGCCCAAGGGCGGGGGATGTCATTTGGATGATTTTTACTCACAAAAAAAAGCCCTATTTATACTACAGGTAAATGCACCTCTACACCTTCGTTTCCTGATTGATTCTTACCTGATCAAACGGTTGTTTCCCAATGTGAAACATGATGTACAACAGCGGAGCCTTGTTCAGCGATATGTTCATGTCACACGTGTCTTGAATGCCAAGCTCTTTATAAATCCATTCGGAGTGTAGTGCTAGATGCTCGTAAATAACCTAAAAACATAAGTAAGTATTAATTTGTACAGTACAATTCACGAATGATGGCGGCCGTGAAGTTAGCCTTTGCGAACGTTCGCGCATACTACACTCTTCTCGCACACGCACGTTGCCATTTGGTTCCTAAAACACGTTACTGCGCAGCCTTCTGCCCAAACTTCACGACCGCCATCATTCGTGAATTGTACTGTAATATTGAGAAAATAATTTATTCATACATCTACACTATATTATTATACAACACTATTTTTAGTTTATGCGGAACCTGAATATAGTTCGGTCAGAATCAGTAACTGAATGTATTCCAATACACTAAGGGTGAGTTGCGCCATTTAACTATAACGATAACCAAACCATAACCAGCCGTGAAATGGCCGCCTATTGATCAATTCGACGATTTGGAAACTGTTAACGGCTTTGTTATCGTTATAGTTAAATGGTGCAACTCGCCCTAAGTACAACACAGGTCACAGCAGGTCATAGCGAGCAGTAGGCCCCCGCAAACCCCTCAGTCGCCAGGACGGCTCGATGATTATGTATTTTTGCTGATTTTTTATGACACAGTGGACGCTTTAGTTATGAAATTTTGTAAGTATATAGATTCTTTAGACACATGTTTTGGGTTTCGAATAATAATATACTAAAATTAATGTTGTATTGATATTATAAAGAGGTAAAGTTTATTTTTATGTTTTTTTTGCTGCAAGTAGTACCTTCTGGTCCGATTGCTAAAATTTTTTCACCGATATAAAGCTGCCTTATTCCTGAGTGACATAGGGTATATTTTATGAACACGGGCGAAGCCGCGGACAAATGCTAGTAATTTATATACTTACTCGGAGGCTGTCTCTTCCAGGAGATGTCATAAGTATTTGACTAGTTAGCGCTGCGGCGTCACTTGCTCGCTCTGCGTTTGATCCGGGCACATCACCCTAAATGAACAGAGGTGGGTAAATACCTAATTCAGTTTTAATATTGTATTATTCCAATGGATGCAAGACGCATAGAAATGGACATTATGGCGACGATTGGGGAAGCCCTATGTGCAACAGTGGACGTCTTTTCGAAAGAAAGAAAACTATTTTATTTAGGGCATACACAACATCAACATGTAGACACTAATGATTATATAAAAAGAGACAACTGACAATGTGTATCTCACGTGATGATGATGATGATTGTTTCAATTGTTTCAATCACTTTGGAAAATTGATCGCTATAAACTCGTTAAAAAATAAAAGGCCTATTTTGATATTTGAAAAAGACCCTGTAACTTGGAACGAAACTGAAAGAAACAATAAAATATTAAATAATTACACAAAGTGTTTTCAAAAACATACATTATTTGGTGCGTTAAAATAATCTAATGGAATATTATATTGCGAGTATTATTTTTGCGTATTTAAGTTTTTTTTTTAATAAATTTTCTTTTTATGCGCCTACCCAATAGTCTCTGCACCACCCTAGGTTGACTGGCAGAGAATGCCTAAGGCATTAAGGGCCAAGCGCCCGAAAAGTGCCATAAAACAGTGATTTTCTGAGGCCTACTCCTCCGTAACGGCTAGGTCAATTGGTTTGAAAAAAATATATGTTTATTATAGATTCATGAACAATAATATCAACATTTGATTTTTTCGTGCAATTAATACTTTTTTCAAAAAAAAAAACATTTAGCAATTTCGCAACTTTTCCCTACTCCTTCGAAACGGCTTGGACCTTTAGAAACATTTTTACACATAAAAATTGGTGGTTAAATATTCTTCAAAGTGAACATTGCATATGTAAATTAATCAATATCTCTCAGAGAAAATGGATTTAAAGCGCTTTCCGGGCGCTGCTGGCCGCAAATAAATGCACAGATTTGCGTACTGCCGCCTAGGCGAGTGCGAGAGTTGCGTTCACATAATTTCGGTTAGATGGTTCAAGGGACTATACGCCTTAAGTCCGCCTATGTACTTTGTGTTGCATGAAGATTAAATAAATAAATAATATCAAAATGGGCCTTTTATCTTTTGACAACTTTAACAATCTATTTCTAGATAGAATTTTGTCTGTCTGTCAAATCGTCAACTAAGTTCTCCCGCTCTGGGCGGAGTGAGGGAAAGTGTCAGACTTTTACTGACTAAAACCTATCGTGTTCCTTCATTATCCCTTTGCTCAGGCTACAGTTCCCCTTTCAAGCAATACCACAGCTCCATAAAACCTACCTCCTCAAACAACTCAGCGAATTCAGGAAAGTCTTCCAACCCAAACTGTTCTGACAACACGACCTTCCTCTTAGCTCGTTCTATCAGCAGTTGTATGTCTCTGGTATGTTTATCATCCTCGTCTATGGAGCACAGAGCCTCTGCGACGGCAAGGGCAATGGATGACGCACTGCTGTGACTGCCGTCGAAACTTAGAGATGAATTTGCTGTGGAAAAACAGCTTAGGTTAGTAAGCATAAGCTTAGTAAAATCAACCTTAAAATGAGGGTCACTGCTGAGAGTCACGCCTAATCAATAGGAAAGAGAATGAGCCGTAATCCACCAAGCTGACACAGTGCGGATTGGTGAATGTCACACAATGTCTTCGAATTTTGTTTTCTCGTGATATTTACCTTTACCGTTTTGAGAGCAGTGGCAAGTGGCTAATAAATAATCAAAGCGCGTGACTAAGTATTTAATCCGTGACTCGTAAGACGGGACCGTAACCACTGCTCTCTTCATTCTAAATTTATTTTTTTACAGAAAAAATTAAATCAGAAGTTTTATTTGATGAATCAATGGTCCATGACCGTATATGGTCGTTTGATGTTATACATAGAAAATTTTGGCAGCTTTCAAGCTTTTCCGTGGAAAATATCAATAAGCCATATTTATTCATATTAATCAGACGATTGAATAAATCGACCTTAAGAAAATAAACCCTTGGTATGTGAATCTTGTCCTAAGATTTCTATATCTGTTTGATTATTTTGACATTCAAAATCTACTTCAGTGCTTGTTACGTTTTTTTTAGCTGAGAAATCATCCAATGACATCTCCTTGGACGGAGCGAGAGGGCATGTCAGATTTTTACTGACTAAATCCCACTCCTATGTTCCTTATTTGCCTAGCATTCCAGGACAGGGTTTTCCATTCAGAAGCGAACCCATGGCCCCAGTAGGCTTCGACTCTGCTGGGCCCCTACGATTTGCTGACATCTCCTTAAAATAAGACGTACCTAAGATTATGTTTCACGACTTACTTGTCTGCCCAAGACCAGCAATTCTGACTTGCTTCGACCTCGGCCTGTTAGATCTTGCGCTCATAGTGTGAGCCTCCCCATTCGCTGCTGATGCTACTGTCAAACAAAATAAACTGCATTCAAATAAAAAAATCATAAGCGGACTTCTAATTGGCATAGACACGGTCTTATCATCTGCACTAATATTATAGAGGTAAAGTTTGTGTTTTTTTTGTTTGTAGGAGGAAATCTCTGAAAGTACTGATCCGATTGCTAAAATGTTTTTCACCGATAGAAAGATGCTTTATTCCTGAGTGTGATTTTATGTACCTAAGCGGGCGAAGCTGCGGGCGAAGCAGCGGGCAAAAGCTAGTATCATAATCATCATCAGTTTACAGCAATCCTCTACTATTATTTATTAAGTTAATGTGAGTATGTGTGTGAGTGTGTGTATATTTGCTACTTCTTCACGCTCGAATGGCTGCACGAATTTCGGTGGAACTCTGGACATGCGTAGACCAAGTCTTGGAATAGCACAAACTTTTGTCCCGGGAGTACATTCCCTTGGGATAATTTACTACTGCGGGTGAAGTCGCTGGCAGTAGTTAGTAAAATTCATATTCATAAAAAGAGAACAACTATAACTCAAAAAAAAATTACCCAACAGAAAAGTTTTCATATCACTGGGAAACTCTCAATGGTTTTAATATTCACCACTAGATGGCGCTAACACCAATGAAGACGTTTTACATAAAGCTCAACAGATGGCGTTTACCTTCCTTTTCTTTCTCGACTTCTTCATCAGCCCATTTCTGAATTTCTTCATAGGTGATAGTTACAAGCATTTGCAGTAGTACGGAACCTCCTACGGGGTTTATATGGGAAGGAAGAGTGCCTTCTATGATCGAGCAGGCGTTCACGAAGGTTCGGGGAACACAGTCGAGGGATCTTGATATGCAGGATAGACAGAGTGCCATTGTCTGGAACAATAAAGTTGAAAAAAAAAATATATATGAGTAGGTAATAAAAAAAAATCATAAACCGTTGTTTTTCTTTAGCATGTTGGCATTGTTTTCTGTACCTACATAGAGTTTTCTAAACTAAAAAAATAGAGATAGATAGATAACCAACCTGATACATAGAAGCCCCGCCCTGAACGGCGTTGACTAATATCGGCGGTATAAACTGCAGGATTGAGCCCACAATAGCCAGTATCCCAGCCAACCATGGAGGTCTTCTATCACACCACACCTAGAATTAAAATAAATAATGACAAAAAGGACTGGCCTTCTAGGAAAGCGTGCTCCATCGTCGACCACATCATTGGTGAGATAGTGGTCAAACACGAGCCAATAAATAATTAAAATTAAAAAATAAACATTAACTTTCACGGTTACGGCTTAGACACGACTTCGATCTTAGCGACGCGCGGTGCGGCGAGCGGGGCGGGATCAAGCAGCAAGGTAAGTGGGCGCCGGTCGCTATTAGCGGCGTGTCGTGGCGTGCTTCAAACATTTCTTATATATTCTTATATTCTTTATTGTACATAACTTTACAAATTCTACTTAATAAGAAAGCCGATGTACACAGGCGAGCTTAACCTAAAATTGAGTATTCTTACAGCAAACCTTAATATCTCTACAAGAAATTTTATAAAAGAGGATAACTTAACAAATGCACAACAAAAACCAAATTATCTTATTGAAACTTACAAACTAAAATAATTTACATAGATATGTGTTCAGCACACAAAACTTATAAATGATAAATGATCTTTATTTTGCAAGTAGGTTTTATAAAAACACTTTTACACGTCAATTTTTTTTTTTTCGTCAAATAAAGCTAGATGAAGCCGGTATAAACATACTACATAAATACAACAAATAAAACCTATACATACAAGGTGCAGTTTTAAAACTGCACAATATTTCAGGAGGTTGTAATAAAACTCATAAATAATCATGTAAAAAAACGATACCTGGTCAATAATCAGTAATACTTGTTATTTAATTTTTTAATTACACTAAACTAAATCGATTGATCGATGGCCGCGGGGGCGTGGCTAGGGTGTGGCGTGCGGGATGATGATTGGATGATACATTATTTATGAAACTATCGTTGCGAGTTAGTGTGTGTGAAAACGCCCTTTATTGTTCCGTGTTTGTGTGTGTGAAAAAAAGCGCGGTTATAAAAAAAAAAAAAATTACCTACTTATTTTATTATTGATTCGGGTCGAGAATCACTAACATAATTACCTCCTGAAATATTTTGCAGCTTCAAAACGACACCTTGTATATATATACTTTTGATCTTACTACTTTCCGCCCCGTGCTTAGCTACCGCTCGCAACGGTAGGGTAAGCTGTGTCATACAACGTGGCAATGCCGCCAGCCTTTTGGCCACACTTCCAGTCGACAGCGATGCGGAGGAGTTTTATGACGCCGTATTTTAGCTAGTAGTTATTGCCTTTAGGGCTAATTTCACCGAGACACCATGGCGGCTTAACCAATCGCCGCTACCAACAAAATGTATACAGCTCTATAGAGTTACTCACAAGGTGTCCGTTTGGTTACGCAACCAATTTGGTGGCGCGAACAGCTTGGACATGTGGCGACTCTGGTGTCTGTATGGTTTCTAGTTTGGTAGCATAGGGCTATATAGTTTTAATTTCTTAAGTGTTTTTATTTTTCATGTTTTAGTACTATATCTATCAAATAAAAAGCCAATTGTGATTCTTAAACCATTAAAACCATGATTGGCTCATACTCCATTTAGCATTTGAATATAATATTTACCTGACGTTTATCCAAACAAGCGGCCCAGTCTCTCCCAGAGATCTCCAGCGCGTAACATAACGTGGATTTGAGCTCAGCCTTACTGCCGATAGTAGCCAGAATGTACGTTAGGGCACCCGCCGCACGAGCTAACTCTTCACCCGCTGAAATGAACAAATGATGTTATACTGCAGGTGAGATAGTAGTCAAAAGCGAGCTTAACATTAATTGAGTTTTTTTTTTTATATTTTTAAAGGTTTTTTTTTGTTTTTTTTTTTTTTTATATTAATTTATTTTTAAAAAGCGAAGGCGAAACACAGACACCGTCCGGTAACCGTCCGAAACGAGCCCAAGTCGCCAACGGCGCTGAGTGAACCACGAGCGCCTCGAAGAGTTGTCAGTAACCGTAGGGGCCCAAAAGGGTCGAAGCCTACTGGGGCAATGGGTGATACAAGAGAGCCCCGGGGCCCTGGAACAATGGCAAAGAAGGAACTGGAGAGGGTTTTTAGTCAGTAAAAGTCTGACACTATCTCCCGTTTCGCCCAAGGGCGGGAGATGACATTTAGGTGATTTTTCCACCTATAAAAAAAAAGCCTCCGTCAGGGAGTTCCACTCCCTCACACTCACAAAACGTTTTGAGCATATAGTCCACCATGTACCGGTGGTACATCGCCGTACGATGATCCGATGATAGAATTGCAATTCCGACGCATACTCCCCGACTTGCAACCGGTAAAAACAGACAGACTAGCAAATTGGCATCGATACTCAAGACTTCGAAGCTTCGACTCGACGAGTGTATCCGATGTACTTTTTTTTATCCTATACAAACTAGTGCTTGACTGCGATCCCACCTGATGATAAGCATTGATGCAATCGCTGGTGGTGATGCGCATTAGTTTACTAAGAATACTTACGATGTACATCCCCCTTGAACCTGCAGAAACCGTCGGCGGTACACAGGAAACCGGTACACTTGATGTGCCGGTCGTGCACACTGTACCAGAGCCCGTCCGCCGGCCACTTGAGGTTGTCGGCACACATGTGACGTATGGCGCGTATTAGGAGAAGACGAGAGAGGTGGCAGTCGCGCATCATTAGGACCTGAAGTATGAATAATGTAAGTTATAGTAACTAAGTAGTTGTATAGATGTCGCTGTAGTAGATCAGTCAGCAAATCAAAGACAGCACGGATAGCGAAGTGGCTGAGCAATTAGGTGCTGTACTCAATGAAAGTTATAGATTCCCGCACGGAACAAAATTAAATATTGTATGCTTTGTAGATACAGGAGTAAATTCTTGCGCAAGTCTACATTTATATAAAAAAAAAATTAAAATAAAAACTAGACAGTAAAAAATATTTAAGAAGTAGGTGATATTTCTTGATTATTTATTGTTTATTGCATATAAAACTTAAAACCAATTTAAATCAGGACAGCACATAAACACATACGAGCATAATTACATCTTAGGGCCTGTCCGCACAGCGATAGTTCACCGCGCGGAAAATATTCGCGCGGATTTATTTCCGCACCGCACCGCGTCAAATCTGCAAGAAATCACATTTTTTTTTATCGCGCGTTTTTTTATCGCCTGTGCGGAGACTTCCATAAGATTCAATGTGTTACAGAATAACGAAAAAAAAAACCGCGCGGTGAAATACCGCTGTGCGGACAGGCCCTTACAATTAGGTTTTCTAACAGCAAACCATAATTATAATTACGAATGAGATAGTAATACTTTTCTTCTATATTGCACGTTAATTAAATCCTACATAAAACTAAAAGTAAACTAGACAAATAAGTATGTGTTCAGCACATAATATCTACATGTACATACCTTCACAATCAACGCCCAGTTCGGTTGCGGTTGTGCCAACAGCACAATCAGCTCCAACCCCAAAGCGCTCTTATTGCACAAGTCGTGCGTACTCCTTACCGACGGATCGTCCAGCTTGACGAATAGCTTGGGGTTCACGAACGTGAACCATGGGTAGGGACATTCTCTGGGAATTGTAGGTGGTTCGCGCTCTTTGAATTCCTGGAAAAGTCAAAGGCATATTTGTTATAGAAATGCTCAGAACAAGAAAAGCTAATTTCTGAAGCTGTGACAATCAATTAGAATTTTGTAGTCTAGAAGTTTTTGTAGACATATAATTACATACCTAGCTACTAATTTAAAATCACTCATTCAAGGCTTCCGAATCTTCAAGTTTTTTATGCCCTAAGTTTTTTTTTGATGTTTCTGGAGTTAATTTTATACTATTCAAATTCTTTGTAAGATACAAGTGGCGGTTACATTCTCGGGCTTCTTTTGAAATTGAGTGATCATCACCATTATTTCAGCCGAAAAACGTCCACTGGCCTTTATCACCATAACGACTGGTTTCGTGCGTCACGCATCCATTAGATTCCCGCAACCCTCAGCAGGTCATTGGTCGGTAACCGGCCGTCCGGTAACCGTCCGGACCAAGCCCAAGTCGTCGACGGCGCGCGCTGTTCCCGCGCGCCTCAAGGAGTTGTCAGCAACAGCAGGGGCCCAGCCGGGTCGAAGCCTACTGGGGCCAGGGTTATCCGAAAGGGCGCTCGAGCCCCGGTATGAAGGCTTGTAGGAACGGGATGGGTTTTTTAGTCAGTAAGAGTCTGACACTATCTCCCGCTCCGCCCAAGAGCGGGGGTTGTCATAAGATGATTTTTCCCATCGAAAAAAAAAAAAAAAAGCAGGTCATTGGTCAACCATGTGGGAGGTCTTCCAATACGAATTCAACGCTCTTTCAGCCCCATCGACCATCTGTTTGTCAATTGATTAGAGCATAGATTCCCAACGGGGGCGGTACTGCCCCCTAGTGGGCGCAGAAGCTTTTCGTGGGAGGCGGTAGCAGGTCCAAAGGCAAATGAGGGGCGTTATGTCAACATATTTTAGTATTTTTTAAATAATTAATAATCACGATCTTTAACTACGACCACGAGAAGGACGATTAAAAAAAATACACACAGAGAGAGAGAGAGAATAAATTTTTAATTTGTGATTATTAACAGATAATAGACAGACATACTCCTACAAATTTGCTATAATTAACTATTATGCATATTTAGTTTTCTTGTAAAGGGGTCGGTAGTTCATAAAAGGTTGGGAAACTATGGATTCTTTAAAATTACAAAAAACCAACTTACCTGATGTATAAAATGCAAGTCAGCTCCCCTAAAAACGAAGCACTTGAACAGCTCATTGCACTTAGCGTGAACATCTCTGACGTCTCGCGTCTGATGTTTGACGTCTAGCCCGGCCAGGTCAGACCCGTTGGCACATATGGATGGCAGTAACTGGGCGACGCAGAGAAGAATGTTTAGTATGTCGTTGAGAAGAAGACGGGTTGTCGTGTCTGTTGTGTTTGTCTGGAATATAAAGAAGATTTGGTTTAAGACGTTTACAACTCACAGTATTTAAAGAAAAAAAAAAGAAAGAAAAAACTGGCCAAGTGTGATTTGGACTCGCGCACGTAGGGTTCCATACCGTCCTTAGGAAAATTCGGCAAAAAAATCGCATTTGCAGTATGAGAGCCCCCTTAAATACCTGTCTAGCTATCGCTGTTCTTGAAATACAGTCTGGTGACAGACAGATGAACGGAAGACAGCGAAGTCTTAGTAATAGGGTCCCGTTTTTACCTTTTGGGTATGGAACCCTAAAAACGTTTATTCGTACCTCACACATATAGTAGAATAGGATAGTGTCCAGGGTCAAAATAATTACATTTTATTTAATCCGTATTTTAGATTATAAAAAAATATTGAACACGTATTTTTAATTTTTTCGATTAAACAAAAAATAACAAAGATATAATATGCCCATTAAAGTTACGTGAGACGTCACCCCGTGCAAAAAAATGCAGCACGGCGTAAGGTTACACGTAACTTTATTGGGCTATATCTTTGTCATTTTTGGTTTAATTTACTAATAAAAAAAAAAACGTATCCCTTATTTTTGAATAATCTAAAAGACGGACTAATTACATTTTTTACGGCAACTAGCCTATTAAAATAGACAAGAAAAAGTAACCGTAAAATCAGTGCAAGGCCAAAAAGGCCCCTAACGATCGATTCGATTCATCCAATCCCATCCATCCATCTTATCAGCCATCCGGGTGACTGAGGGGGTTGTTTTGCTCCCGTACCTAGCTGTGCACTGGTGTCTAATGCCCACTATGACTTGGCGTGACCTGTGTTGGTGTCTAACTTGTGAACTTTTTAAAATATTTTTTTTACACCACCTGCTCGATAATGTCGTTTTATAGGTCATACAAACCTCACTTAAAGCAAGTCATTCTATCCCTAGGGAGATAATGCAGTATGGCCAATCCCTAGGGAATAATGAGATTTGAATTTGGAGCATCAAGAATCGTCAACATTGTGAATTAAAATGTAGGCGCATCGAACAAGTTGACTCGAAATTCACACCAAAGAGTATGTAATCACTATGATTCAAACTGGCCACTAACAAAAAAAAAGAAAATAGAATAAAGCGTGCGTACTGACGACACGGGAGCATTATAGAAAATTGAAACTATAGAATCTTGGAGTAGTGAATTTTGTTTGTTTGATGAACTTGTAAATATATTATACTTATATTTCTCTAATATATGATTTGGTCGACCAAATTGTCTTTTAATTATCTCACAGATGGTGTAAAAAAATAGAGTATGCAACACGGGGATAAAGCTGTCTTTGTCTTGGGCGGCTTAAATTCCTCACTTCACTCAGGTTTCTTTATTAACTCCCTCGCAATGCTCGGGAGTTAATTTTATAGATCACTATCGTTCGGGATTAAAATCAGCAACCTTCGTTTCGTTCGGAATTCAACATGCCGCCCGCGACTTAAAGACACTGCTTTATCCCCTAGTCACATAAACTACTATTTTTTAATATATAACATGGTGTAAAAAAGATTGGAATCGACTCAGTTACTGATTCTGAACGAACTATATTCAGGTTTCGCATACACTAAAAATAAGTTTGTATATCGTCCCCGTATTTGGAAAACTAAATAACTTCGTTTTTGGCGATTTTGTCTTTTCCCTATTTTTAAATAATCCAAAACATGACGCATGTTTGAGTCTTACAGGAATTTACTTATCTTATTCCGTTCCAAAAATATAGCCATTTTTGTCGTTCAGATGGAATAATGCATATCTTCAAACTAATTCTAATTTTTTGAAGGAAAAATAAACAACTCAATAAATAAATCAATAACTGTGGTCAATGATTAGTTAAATTTTTAATAAATAAAATAAAATAAGTTGTTGATTTTTTCTTCAATTTACAAATTCTATCATAAAACTAACAAAGTTCTAGGAAAACTAAATAACTCTACTTATTTAATTTTGCTACTCAGAATTCTGTCAAAACGTACATTACTTTATAAACACTTGATGTTATCTATTTCTTCTACAACTAGATAATTATTAATTACAAGATGATAGGCAAATAAAATCAAATAGATTAAGTTATTTATAATTGCCACGCGAAATATTGTAGTGTCTATTCAATGAATCGGAACAAGGAAGTGCGCGGGGGGAAGCGCGGGTGTTAGCGCGTGTGACTGATGCATCGCTCGCGTCACAAGCATTTTAGTGTAATGCGTAACCTTCAATTGCGTTGACGTCAGTGACCAGAATGAGAGTTTTACACTATAATGAATTCGCGGGGTAGATTTATGGTGAAAATGTGCCAAGAAGAAGATAATTCATCTGAGGTATTTAAAGTCGGAAAGTACCATTTCCCTTATCGGTAGATCGGTATAACTACTAGTGGTACTTGCTTTGTGGATGTTTCGAGATTTTTCTAAGCCTGGCTACGCACAACCATTCTAGATCTTTCGAACAGCAATGCGTTTTAATTATTACGTGCTACTCGTTATTTTCTCGGAGATATGGCGTAACAGTGCCCCCTCTTAGTCATGCTCGTCCCGAGCATTATTAGATCCGTGATACGGCGCCAATCTATCCACATGGACAACCTTGGGTTTGCCTCTTAGCCCTTTCTTGATGCGGTAGGTCACGTCATTAATCCTCTTTAACACGGTGTAAGGTCCCTCCCATCGAGCTTGGAGTTTCGGCGACTTCCCTTTCCGTCGAAGCGGGTTGTGGAGCCAAACCAGTGTACCTTCCTCAAATCCCTTGGCATTGGAATTACGGTCGTATCTAGTTTTCATTTTTACGCTGGTGTTCATGCTATTCTCACGAACCCGTTTATGCACTTCGTCCAATTGATCTTGAAGGTCACTTACGTAGTCCGTAACTGGTTTAGTTTTGTCAGGTGGCACGCCAGTTATGGCATCGACTGGGAGTCTCATCTCTCTGCCGAAATTCACTCTTGCTGGGGTATGCCCCGTACTATCATGCACTGCCGATCGGTAAGACAACAGAAATAGTGGAATATACCGGTTCCAGTCCTTCTGATGGTCATCGACAACCTTAGCCAGGTGATTCTCCAGGGTTTGGTTAAACCTTTCCACCATTCCGTCCGACTGGGGATGCGCAGGTGTTGTGCGTGTCTTATAAATTCCCAGAAGAGTACACATTTCCTGGAACAGCGCAGATTCGAAGTTACGGCCTTGATCAGAATGGATTTCCAAAGGTGCGCCATACCGACATACTACTTCCTCGACCACCTTCTTCGCCACTGTCGTCGCTTCCTGATTGGGTATGGCGAAGACTTCGGGCCACTTTGTAAAATAGTCCTGGATCACCACTATGTACTTGTTTCCGTCATTTGTAACTGGAAAAGGTCCAGCAACGTCAATGGCAATACGTTCCCACGGGGCTCCCACATTGTACAGCTGAAGCCTGCCCCTGCTTCTAGTCTGTGGTCCTTTCACAGATGCGCACGCTGTACATTTCCGACACCATTGCTCTACGTCATCTCTACAATTGAGCCAGTAATACCGCTGTCTCACTTTCAGTAGAGTTTTCTTGATGCCCAAGTGTCCTCCAGAAGCACCATCGTGTATCTCCTGCAGCAGGGGGACCACTTCAGATCGTGGTACTATCACTTGTGTGGTCACCTCCTTGCCATCGTTCGATTCCCATTTCCTACAAAGCACATCATTTTCTAGGACTAAACTGTCCCACTGTGCCCAGTAGCTCTTCGTGACGGGACTATGTGACGATACTTCACTCCACTGGGGCCTAGTTCCGCTACGCTTCCAGCCCAGTATAGGTCGAATATCGTCATCTTCTTCCTGGGACTTCTTGAAGTTGCCGTCAGCCCTAATTAAATTAACGTGTTCTCGGGCTTCATTCTGCTGGCGGTGTCTGCAGTCCTCATTACATGGACGTCTTGACAGGGCGTCAGCATTGTTATGCCCTTTTCCATTGTGTACTTGATTGATGGTGATGGTTGGGGCCTTCAGTTGACCAGCCAGCACCTGCCCCGCGGTCCTGGCGACATTTTGTTTAACGACTCCTCGTCGACTTGAGTTCCGGAGTCCACAGTTTCCCTCTTTTTCTTAGGACAATCGGTACGAATGTGTCCTTTTTCTCTGCACCCGTAACACGTTGGAATATAGCGGGACTGTGCTGGAGAAAGAGCCACTACTTCTCGGTGACGTGGTTGCACTGAAGGCGAGACCACTACTTCCCGAACTCTGTGCGTACGAGAATCTTTTCGTACGGCTTCTACTTCCAAAGCGTGAGCTATCGCACTCTTCAGAGTTTGGTGGTGTCCGAGTCGCACCGTAGCCCTGACTTCTGTATCCCGTAGACCGTCGATGAATGCTTGCACCAGATTTACTTCCACCGTCTCGGGTGTCATTGACCTGTATGCACGCCGAACCAGCCGTTCAACCTCGACTCCCCACTGCTGGAGGTTCTCGTTCGACCTCTGCGTTCTGTCGCGTAACTGCGCGCGGAAAACGTGCTCGAGGTGCTTGTCTCCGTAACGAGTGTCCAGTCCCTCCATGAGACGCTCCAATGTCCTGCCGTCCGCAGGGAGGTTCTCTAGGACCAGCAGGGCGTCCCCTCGTAGAGCCAAAGTTAATGCAGCGAAAGACTGCTCATCATCTCAGCGGTTTATCTTAACCAATGTTTCGAATTGGTATTTGAATGCCGTCCAGGAAGACGAACCATCAAAATGCGGCACATCAAATTTTGCGGCGCATGCACAGGGGGTGTGCGATGGTGAGCCAGCAGCAACGTGCTTCGAGCTTGATAATTTTTTTGTTGATGTCCAGCTGGCGATTTTCGTGGCCATCAATCCTTGTTTTGAGGCTATCAGCTTGGGTGGAAACCTCTTTGGCCTCTAAGGTGAGATTCTTTACCTTCTCGCCCAACGTGACGAGGCCGTTGTCGATTTTATCGAGGATCAGGTTCTGCTTAGCCTCTTGATCGCGGCGAGCGGCTTCCTGTTCGCGGCGGGCTTCTTCCTGATTAGCCGCGATTAGGTCCTGAAGCTTGCGCTGGGCTTCGTCCTGGTTAACCGCAATCAGGTCCTGAAGCTTCCGCTGGTTGGCCTACATACTAGCTTGCATGGCGGCCAACACCGCAGCGAGGCTCATTTCCGAGGCTGGTCCTGTTGGCGCCTCAGCAGCTGCCGTTGCTCCCATATCAGCCTGATCTTCCTCCTCCATACGATGACGCGCAGCATCCATCTCTATTTGCCTCCTTGTTCGTGGTCGCTGTTCGTCGTCCCTCTGTAGTAATGGCATTTCACTTCTGACACCAGTTGTTACGTACGTAGGTAATCAAATGCCGATTTACTAAGAGACAACTTTATTCACCACAAATAATAACAAAATAGTCCAGTCAACAATAATCCGAATCGCAATTAACACTAGAGTACCGTTACACTATCGCTTAGGTCGTTAGATAAAATCACTTCAAGTACTAGGGTAGTTCGCTCTTGATCGCAGTCGAAATCACAACTGACTCGCTTCCGGGCGGGGGGCTCGTATTTATATGCGGAGCCAAGAAAATTCTAGATACGGACATCCCACGAACGATCCAGAATTCCAGAACAATTGAATCGCTTCTCGAAGTCATAAATCATTTTTATTGCTCGTGGTAATAAGAGTCACTGTAATGCGAATTTCGACTCTATTGTTAAAGTCGGAAAGTACCATTTCCCTTATCGGTAGATCGGTAGAACTACTAGTGGTACTTGCTTTGTGGATGTTTCGAGATTTTTCTAAGCCTGGCTACGCACAACCATTCTAGATCTTTCGAACAGCAATGCGTTTTAATTATTACGTGCTACTCGTTATTTTCTCGGAGATATGGCGTAACAATAATGATTGCTATACCTTTGATTTGTTGTTCGTTTTTTAATAAAGTCTATTTTATGTCAAAATACAACTTATTATTTTTAATGGCACCAATAACAGTTAAACAATATCAAAGTAATAAACGTTCAACTTTTACATTTAAACATATTTCAAGTTTGATAAATTCAATAACTGCATTTATTTCACCTTCTTTTACTCTACCAGATGGATCTAGGTTGTAGGAAAACTAAATAAATAGCCGAAATAAATAACTAATTGCAGTTACGTTACAAAAAGTAGTTGTGGCAAAATTAAACAACTTGGTTTTATATATTTTATTTAGTTATTGTTGAAGATAGAGTCCAGTTTATTTAAGCATAATGTTAAAGATAATCAGGTCCACAAAATATAAAATTACTGACACTAAAATTGTCTCAATTTTTTTAACAAATGAACATTAATTGAAAAAAAACACTAAATCGCGTTTATCTCAAAACTAGAAAATCGGAGTTATTTAGTTTTCCAACTACGGGGACGATTTGTAGCTTTTGTTTAGTTTTGTTCTTGCCTAAGTAGGTTTAGACTAAACCTACTTGAGTATGCTGAGCATCCTCACAAATTAGATTTGTCAATAATTATTATTGTTGATGGTGTTTAGGTCCCTTTACAAACATAACGAGTCGCCTCTGACGCGCGCGCTGCGCACGCTCAACCTCATAGCGGACGACGTGGATATATTTTATTGTACCTACTTTGAGTGAATTCACTAAGATAACACTTTTTAAATTTTTTTATGGAACCTAGTTTGTAAGTTTGGTAATAAGAAACCTCAATATCGATTTGGACTAGTTAGACCAGGGTAGAAGCCTTCAAAAATAATAAAAAGTGAAAAAAAATAATAGTAGGATGAAACCCATTAGAAAAGGAGGAGAATATTATAAAAATGAAAGGAAAAATAATTTACGGGCGATCTGAGGTCGGGAAGGGGATGGGGGTGAGTTTTTAAGGGTAAAAAACGGTTTTTCTCGATTTCCGGCAAAACTAAAAGTCCTATGGAAAAAAGTTGAATCGCAAAGTTGTAGGTAATAAAAAGATCTAAAACTTTTGTATTTACACTTTTTTCACATAACCTCAAAATTTATGTGAAAAATTCAAAAAACCAAGTTTTTGGTTTTTTATTTTTATCTCTATCAAAAAAAAAAATTTTATCACGAAATTTGGTGAAAACTTACCTTTTTATGTCCCGAATACGTTGTAATTTATTTGATTAGAAATATTTATTTTTTCACCTTATTTTGAATAAATATCGAAAAAGCACCCTAATTTTCAATCGAAAATTCACCCGTCAAAATATCAGCTTTTTTCAAAAAGTTGGTATGTTTTCTGTTTGTTGAAATCTCTACTTTCCGATGGTGAAAAAAAATATATATGTTACCATAGTAAATCTTCTCAGAAAATGCAAAAAATCAAAAAAAACTCGAATTCGAAAATTTTTTTTAATTATTATATACAATTTAGAGCTACTTATAAAAAATTACACTTTAATTACTCGAAAAACGTAAAATTACATGTTACATAGACAAAAAAACAAATTGCAAATCAAAATATACTACTATAATTAACAAATAAATAAGTTAATAAAATTAATATTTAATAAGACGTCTACAATATTTGGAGAAAATAGTCGAATCTTCTTTAAATTATATGCGTAGATGCCTATTTATAACTATTTTTAGATAACTTATATATACCTGAGTGACCTACGAAAAATTTTAGCCCATCAAAAGGTATTTCATAGAGAAGTGGGGAAGGGGCTAGGCGGGTCTGGGTCTTACTACATACATATCTACTATTTCATAGCAGCTGTAACAACCGTTAGCCTAGCCAGTATTCGAAATACAGTACATTATACAACATCGTTTATAAAAATACACATGCACGTTGAGTTTCTTGAAGATAATTCTGACAAGTTAACTTAAAAAAAAACTAACAATATTAAAAAATAATAATCTCCTTTATTTTGCACAAACAAACTTAGTTACTCCCATAAAATATATAAATATATAAAATACATATCGTAAATATATTTTTAATAACTAACTTTTGGCCGATTTTCATATATATTTTATACATTTCAAATATATTTCAGATATATTCAATTTTTTTAATTTTTTTTTTATCTATGTTTTTTATTTTTTTTAAGATATATTTTGAATGCATCTAAAATATATTTAAAATATATGAAATATATATGAAAATCGGCCAAAAGTTAGTTATTAAAAATATATTTACGATATTTGTTCTATATATTTATATATTTTATATGGGAGTAACTAAGTTTCTTTGTGCAAAATAAAGGAGATTATTATTTTTTTAATCTTGTTAGTTTTTTTTTTAAGTAAACTTGTCACAATTATCTTCAAGAAACTCAGCGTGCACGTGTATTTTTATAAACGATGTTGTATACTGTGCTGTATTTCGAATACTGGCTAGGCTAACGGTTGTTACAGCTGCTACGAAATATTAGGTATGTATGTAGTAAGACTCAGACCCGCCTAGCCCCTTCCCCACTTCTCTATGAAATACCTTTTGATGGGCTAAAATTTTTCGTAGGTCACTCAGGTATATATAAGTTATCGAAAAATAGTTATAAATAGGCATCTACGCATATAATTTAAAGAAGATTCGACTATTTTCTCCAAATATTGTAGACGTCTTATTAAATAAATATTAATTTTATTAACTTATTTGTTTGTTAATTATAGTAGTATATTTTGATTTGCAATTTTTTTTTTGTCTAATTTTACGTTTTTCGAGTAATTAAAGTGTAAATTTTAATAAATAGCTCTAAATTGTATATAATTATTTAAAAAAAATTTCGAATTCGAGTTTTTTTCGATTTTTTGCATTTTCTGAGAAGATTTACTATGGTAACATATATATTTTTTTTTCACCATCGGAAAGTAGAGATTTCAACAAACAGAAAACATACCAACTTTTTGAAAAAAGCTGATATTTTGACGGGTGAATTTTCGATTGAAAATTAGGGTGCTTTTTCGATATTTATTCAAAATAAGGTGAAAAAATAAATATTTCTAATCAAATAAATTACAACGTATTCGGGACATAAAAAGGTAAGTTTTCACCAAATTTCGTGATAAAAAAATTTTTTTTGAAAGAGATAAAAATAAAAAACCAAAAACTTGGTTTTTTGAATTTTTCACATAAATTTTGAGGTTATGTGAAAAAAGTGTAAATACAAAAGTTTTAGATCTTTTTATTACCTACAACTTTGCCATTCAACTTTTTTCCATAGGACTTTTAATTTTGCCGGAAATCGAGAAAAACCGTTTTTTACCCTTAAAAACTCACCCCCATCCCCTTCCCGACCTCAGATCGCCCGTAAATTATTTTTCCTTTCATTTTTATAATATTCTCCTTCTTTTGTAATGGGTTTCATCCTACTATTATTTTTTTTGGTTTTAAAAATTATCGACCCTGGTCTAAGTCTGTAAAGATATTGTTGGGAATAAAAATAAATAAATAAATAAATTAACAATTTTACCACTAATAATATTAAAATAAATCTCAACACCATGATTATTCACTTACTTGACAATATCTTACAGTAAGAATGGTAAGGGTTTCGTTGAGCATTCCAGCGAATATTCTTTGCGCCATCCGTGGAGGTACAGTGTCCCAGAGATCTCTTCTACTGCCTAGAAAAAATATTAAACTTATAAATAATTACTTCAGACTCTAAAATAAATTGATGACACAGAAAAATAGTACATTTTGATACAAGTGCAGAAAGTTTGTCATTAAGGCAGAGTGACTTTTCACGTGTATCAAACGACGTTTTTCAATAAACTTATGAAGAAATAAATAAACGGAAATATACGCGCGGCTTGTGGGTGTCGCGTAGAGCTCAGTCTGATACGATACATACAATAAATTCTGGCGGAGGCGAGCCCACACGTTTTTACACATTAGTTCGAAAAACAATTAACTGTGTGCCAAAATCGGTGGAGATAAGTGCAGGTTTTCAAGTTACTGTACTGAAAAAAAAAACATTTTACTGTCGCCGTACATGGGCCACATTTCACATCCATAAACGCCACCAATTACCGACCACCTTGAGCTTCTTGGAGTAACGCTCTATCCTCAATTTCAGCTCCTACATCGAGCCAAAAGCCCAACTAGCTGCCAAAAAATTGGGGATCTTAGCAAAGGTGAGACGGTATTTCACGCCGAAACAGCTGCTCAACCTCTATCAAGCGCAAGTTCGATCGTGTATGGAGTAGGTACTGCTCTCATCTTTAGGATGGGTCAGCCAAGTACCAGCTTGATGCACTGGAGTCGATTGAAAAGCGTGCCAAGAAGATCATAGGCAATGATGCCCTTGTGAAGTCAAAATTCCAAAGTCTTGAGCAGATCATTTACATTTCGGGGAGTGTGCACTAGAGTTACACTTCGCGTGAATAAACACTTTTTCTTTCTTTCTTTCTTTCTAATATAATTCCGCCAAGTCCGTTCCATCACCGGACCACAAGACGTACGGCGTTGCGCCACCGGTACATGGTGGACATCCCACCTATACGTGCAAAGCGTTTTGGGAACACATTCATTATGCGTACAGCTAAGGAGTGGAATTCCCTGCCGGAGTCTGTATTTCCTGATAGCTACAACCTAGGGATCTTTAAGTCAAGAGTGAATAGATAGCTTCTAGGCAAGCGTGTTCCATCATCGGCCACATCATCGCTTACCATCAAGTGAGATAGTGGTCAAACGCGAGCCCATCCATTATAAAAAAAAATATCACGAGAAGCCAGAAGCGGCCACAAAGGAAGCTGAAGCGCGTGACAGCCACTTGTGGCCGGAGGCTGCTACTTTTTTAACCCATACGTTCAGTATTATAATGGACTCTGTCGAAGAAGGTTTAAATACGGGAATGGCGTGCGGCAGCATTTTGTATCGACGCTTACTAGCCAGTGTAGGCCAAAAGAAGCGAGCAGCGGCGATTTATAGCGTGTGGCGGCCACCGGCGTCAACCGTGTGCGGCGAATCCATATAAATTGTGTAAAAACTACAGGAATTATGTCAGTGGCGGCGTTTTGTGGTTGTGGCCGGTGGTCCGTGTTCGCAACCCTTAGGCGATTATCACACTGCCTCGCATCCCGCAGCGTAGTGCGTGAATGCGTGTCTTAACGTTCCTTGTATCTCCGTTTGTATAGAAAACACGCATAGTCAAGGTATGCCACACTGCGCCCCGCAGTGCCGTGCGTATGTTACAAAATCACAAACTTTTCATTACCACACACGCACATAATCAAGAAATAAAAAACAGAAGAAATACTAACCATTCATATAAAGCCACCATCCTTGCACAGATGGCGTGCCAGTCTCATGTACCGCTCTAGTCTGGCCATCTATCGGCCGCCCACCTGAATCTTGTAGAATGTATAAAGATAACACCCGGTTGTGAAGATCTAGTACTCTTTCGCCAACAGCTTCCGACATTGTTGTGTAGCGTTTATAGCAACCCTGGAATTTATGAAAGGTTCTATAATCTATATGTCACTAGTAAAAACTTCAAACTAAGAATTCATGCTGGGTGTGAAATACAGATGGCGCTAGCAATACTACCTTATTATCAATTTTATTTTTAACCAACTTCCAAAAAAGAAGGAGGTTCTCAATTCAGTTGTATTTTTTTTATTTGTTTATCCTGACTGAACGCCTTGCAGCAATTACACCAATGGAGCACATTTAGTTTAGAATCGGCTACTGAAGCACTTACAGTCAAATACAAGACAATACAAGTAAATGAATAGTTCTGAATATCTGATTTTTGACCGTTATGTTGAAAATGGTAACATCGAAGTGATCTGATGACGATGTTGGAGCCGGAAGATAGGCACCAAGCAGGGTTTGGGTCAACTGGAATTGTCATGAGAAAAAGGTACTCTGGCTTTAAGTGTATCGCAACTAAAAAGTGTGAAATAAAAAACTTAAAAAAAAAATTCGACTTCACTAAAAAAAACGATCAAAATAACTTTAATTTCGGAGGTCAGTGATAAATAGAAACAAAAAAAAAACAAAAAGCCAACGTCACGCGGTGTTCCCAGGCGGTCACCCATCCAAGTACTGACCGCGCCCGATGTTGCTTAACTTCGGTGATCGGACGAGAACCGGTGTATTCAACGTAGTATGGACGTTGGCGATATTGGTATCGAATTTATTGAACTGTATCAGCATGATGCTTATGACGTCATAATTCATTATGTTCATTGTTAGAATTAGAATAAGCCAATATTGCTATGAATGTTTCTGCCGAATGCTACTACTAAAAACTTGATGTATTCAAATGCGGAGAATTAAAAAATTTATTCAATTTAATCTTTTAAGTAGGTATATTTTTTTATGAAAATCTGATGAACTAAAATATGATAAATTTTTAAGAGTCTTAGAATAAAAGTTGTTGTTTATGATGTTACGAATATAGTCCTGAGAGTGGGTTCACATTAGATCGGACCGACAGTTTTATCGGGCCGACAAGTGTCGGATCCAAATTGGCATAGGTAATATGTATTTCAATAGCGCCGTTCACACATGGGCAACCCGACAAAACTAACAGAGCCGACACTTTTATCGGCCGTTCAGCCACGATTTCTGTCGGATCGGCATAAAATTGGCATACTGGCAAGTAGATATAGCGCCGTTCACATTGGTCGGCGCAAAGCGGCGGAGCCAATTAAAGTTTGAAATGTTCCAATTTAATTTCGATTGGATGCACCCAATATTTCCTTTTTCTTTTTTTCTGCCTTCTATTTAAATACTTACACTTACCACATTACAAACGTCGTCGTCGTCCATCGTTTACAAAAGCCAACTCACGACTGACTGCTTTGTGATGATCCAGGCAGTAAAACGACCGTGCCGACGGAGGAGTTCACATTAGGTGGGGTGGCAGCGTCTAGTGTGAACAGCAACAACCGACAGTCGTTCAACGGTAAACTGTCGGTCCGACCTAATGTGAGCCGGCTCTGAGAGGTTGCCAGTGTTTTTCAAAAAACCTTACCTATACATATAAGTAGTTCAGTATGGCCTATTGTCCACGGGCGTGTAACTCTGTCGTTTCGTCGACAAAGTTTCATAATTTTCTATGTACCTAAGCTTCACGCAGGCGTACACTAAGTTTATAATGACGAATACCCGTCTATGAAGCTACGCGACCGTGGACAGTAGGCCTATATTGGTAGTACAATTACCGGCACGGATCTTGAGCGCTGGCTTCAAGTTGCGCAGAAGTCAAATATTCGGTCTCTTTAGTGGTGCGAAGTGAGACGCGGGGGTGGAGAGTGTCAGTGATTGGCTCGCCGCGCCATCGTGTCATAGACGTCACTCGTGATTCGTTCCCTGCGCTTGTTGCATGTATCTAACGACGACGATTGGCTCGCCAATGTATGGAATACGCAAAGCGATCCCCACTCTGACGCCGAGCGCTCAAGATCCGTACCGGTAATTGTAAAAAAGTGAAGTCCATATAATATTTACACACAGACATTGTTAGCTGTCTCTTTTTCTTATAATCATTACTGTCTACATGTTGTTACTACATTGTGTGTACCTATCTAAGAGTGTGTATGCCAAATAGTTTTATTTCTTTTTTTATTTATTTACCTGTAGTAGTGAGTACCTCTCAGGATTGCCACCGTCTTCAATATGTTGCACATAGCAATACAGACTGTTCTTTAACAGCGCGGCCGCTCCAAGAGTAGCAGTGAGTACCGGGAGATCAGCGTGGTCGAGAGCTTCTTGTGCCAGCATGTGGAGGTGCTCTGGGAATGAAAGAAAAATAAAAGCAGTGAGTACCGGGAGATCAGCGTGGTCGAGAGCTTCTTGTGCCAGCATGTGGAGGTGCTCTGGGAATGAAAGAAAAATAAACACAAAGTAAAGCGGGAACTACATTTGACTGACGCACACGTGTGCCACGCCACGCCTGATTTGTACGTTCGCCACGTCAGGAGGTGTCGTGTTGCGTGGATCTAATATAGCTCTACAACTCCAGTTGTCATATAAAATGTATGGATGCTCTCTCATTGTCTTCCTATTGTGTCTCTAATTACGGTATACGAAAGGTTAAACACCAAAACAATCCTTAAGGCAAGCAGGACACTTTTGCGCTGTCACCCCAATGGCGTGGTGTCATGGTAATGTTGCCAGGCTCATAGTTGCAAGGCCTATCTGTAACTTATGCTGTATAGGCATATAGTGGGTTATTCATCATCATCATCAACAACATCATCATTTCAGCCGAAAGACCTCCACTGTTGGACATAGGCCTCCCCCAAGTGTCGCCACAATGAACGATCCCGTGCGTCTCGCATCCATCGGATTCCCGTAACCTTTACCAGATTATCCGTCCACCTTAGTCGGTCAATCTTCATTCCTGATTCGATCACGCAAGGAAACTGCGAGCACAGCCTTTGGGTGACTTCAAGCATTCTGATTAGACCCACTGTAAGCAACCATGTTTCGGAGCCATATGTTATCACTGGTGACAAGCACCCAGTCATAGTCTTGAGACACTGTAGTTTTTTTTTTTTTTCCGTTGGGAAAAATCATCTTATGACAACCCCCGCTCTTGGGCGGAGCGGGAGATAGTGTCAGACTCTTACTGACTAAAAAACCCATCCCGTTCCTTCAAGCCTTCATACCGGGGCTCGAGCGCCCTTTCGGATAACCCTGGCCCCAGTAGGCTCGACCCGGCTGCCCCTGCTGTTGTTGACAACTCCTTGAGGCGCGCGGGAACAGCGCGCGCCGTCGACGACTTGGGCTTGGTCCGGACAGTTACCGGACGGCCGGACAGCGAGCTACCCATTGCTCACTGTCCGCAAGCCCGCGCCTACGGTGGCTGGAAATCGGGATCGGAATCCCGGCGGCGGCGAGAGCGCCGTTGCCTGATGCGGTCGGCCTCCTCCTTAGCGAGCATTACTGCTTCGCAGAAGTCGGCGATTGCCTGCCACTCCTCCTCGCTCCGGACCATGGCCTCGACCAAGGCCCGGCGCGAGAGGTCTCCGCCGCGGACACTGTAGTGTAATATGTATGTTGGCTTTTGAACCAAAAATCAAAAAGAGTTTATGTTGACATTGATTTTTTCACATGCGAGGTTAAGCCGCTCTGCAGCAGTGATTGCAAGAATGGGTGAGGTGACACAGTGCATCTCATCTATATATAATTTCCTACCTAAAAGAGAATCTCCGGACTTGATAGCCAGCTGCACAAACTTGTCAGGATCTGAAGTCTTTGCTACTCCAATATCTCCTTTATCATCCTCCTTTGTCGTCACAAACATGCCAGATCCTTGTCTGTAAATGAGAAGTATTCAGTTTAGTCTTTCCTTACTATAAATTTGCAGTATAAGGTACCATAAAACACACTTCCGCCTGACCACCGCTAAGCTCATTTTTCCTTGCACTCGAGACGAAAATTTCAAAGGGTTTGGTTTGGCGCCGCGACGCAGGATTTAAGCGAAAAAATTTTTTAAGCGATCAGGCAGAAATGACCGCGATGGTACATCAAAGTCTGAAAGATACTCCGTGGCTTTGGAACACAAAGCAAAGAAGGAATATAGCAATGAGTTTTAGTCAGTAAACACGGCTTCACGCTACGCTCTAGAGCGGGAGAAATCATTAGATGATTGCCAAGCTTAAAAATATAAAACCTACTAACACTAGATTTGAAATTATTGGATAATTTACCAATGAAAAAACACAAAACAATACCTGTACGAGCTGTTTGCCCGTACACTTGAGATGAGTTTGTTGTGTAGTGTGTTGTCAACGAAGACGGGAAGTTCACAGAAATAAAATCACTGTTTTTGTATCCGTTTTCGAAGAGAGTATTTATTGTACTAAATTAGTAAATCGTAACTATAAATAAAATGTTATTACAATAGTAGGTTGCGCAACGAAGGCGTCCGCCATATCGCCAATTCAGCGCAATGTTAATACAGCATAATAAGTTAAAAAGTAAAACAATTAAAATCATGTGGCGATGCTCGTACATCCTGCCAACTACAAAAAAATAGAAATTGAACATTATATAAAATAAAAATTAAAACAATAAAATGAAGCGCACAATAATATGTTAAAAAGTTCTTCGTTCAACGCCAAATAGAATAGGAGATGTTCCGTTGTCCACCCTGTTGTTGACGCTGGCGTGTGCTTGAAGTCGGTGATCAGTGATTTGATCTGTCGCTGATTCGTTTCCTTCCATTCTCGTGTCCTTAGAACCTTCCACCGTGACCATCTCAATTTCTTCCTTGTGTTCTGATGCCTTTCCTTTATTTGTTTGCGATTGACAGAAGCAAAATCTCTTCACCTTGCAGTATACCCAGATACAGAAAATAATTCCACAGATTAATATAAAACAATACAGTACGTAATGATGTTGTTCTGCATCTGATGATTTGATGGTTTGTATGTTCTGTTGTTCCTTAATCTGTTCTATTTTCCTCTTTATACTGTTAAATTGTTCTTCATGTGTTTCTATTTTGAAGTCCGTATAGTTTCCAATATTGTTGTTACTTGTAAGTAAATAATTTATGTTTGTTTCCGGTACATAGATTTCTTCATCATTTCCTATTTCCAGTTTGCTTTGCAGATTGTAGTGTGAGTGAATTAGATGGTTGTCACCGTGCATCATACATCCTGTCGCTAAGGTGATTGTTCCCGTGTTACGTAGAGTCTGTGACGTAATACCGGCTGGACAGACAATGCGCATAGTGCATTCCTCGCAACACGTATACAGCCAAGCGTCCTTGCTGTGTAGCTTAATCCATTCATTCGTGCAACTTGATACTTCTGTGCGGCAACTGGATCCTCCTCGATTGTTTATAATATCAGCTTCGCATATGTTTGTTGTAGTTTTTATCTCGTATATAGGTAAATCGAAATTGCACAACAGCTGATATGTATTTGTTTCTATACATGATTGTATTTGATGTTCGTTTAAAGGTATCATTAGATCCTTTTTTAAGTTTACAGCCATGTATTTCGAAGTAGGCTTTATGTTGATCATCGAATGTCCCTTTATGTTGTGGATTGGTATAACTTCCGTTAATTCGTATTGTTCGTCGGTTATCAAGGGGATTTTCACTTCAAAAATAAGGAACTCATTGATGAGTTTTCCATGGACTCTTGATAGTTTGTATAACTTTCTGATGCATTTAAGACTGTTAGTGCAGGGTAGCGATAATCCTTTAGGCACTTGTCCTGATATAATATTCAGCTCTCTTTCAAACGCATCTGGTTTCAACAAATGCGTATCGACTCGTCCGTTGCGAAGATCTGTAACCAAGTCGATCAGTGTGTCTTGTATTCTTCGCAAGTTTGAAACCATCATGTTCGCAGCAAGTGCAGTTGCGGTAATGAATGCTGACTGGTCTTGTTCTGTTTTCAGTTGGTTTACTGAATCTCTTAAGTGTTTGTTGATAAGTATGAATTGTCTGTTCATTACTTGTTCGTTTCTTTTCAGCAAATTGTATTCGCCTTCAATTACTGAGGTATGGTTTTTGTACAGATTCAGCAAGTGATCTTCGTTGTTTTGAATTAGTTTGATGTCTTCGTGATATTTTTCGGCGAATTTGTCATCTAGGACACCAAAGAGATAATTAGCAGCGTTACCAATTACATTTATAAAACCTCGTCTGCTACGTCTTCCATGTTCGCTTAGCAGTACTGAATGATAATGTCGCAGTTCGTTTAGTTCGTGGTCTAATTGTGTAGAGATAGCAAAATAGGCCAAATTTTTCTGATCAAGTGATTGCAGTTGCTTGACATATACTTCAACAGCAGATACACTTTTCCAATATGTCGACATGTTGTAATAAATCACCAGTTTCCATTCGTCTTGTATTATCTGTACGTCTGCCATTTTGTCAAAGTATACCAGACGAGATGGATCGAGAGATGTAACGTTGACAAGTTGCTGTACGGCAGGTGTGACGCAAATAGTCATGAAAAATAGTAATGCACTCAAGCAATTCAAGAAGACACCTTTCTTTGGTGGTGTAGATCTCTGTCGACGCCGAAGTGGTGGTGTCATCTCTGTTTGTTCATTGATTGATCCATTGTCTTGTGTATGATCCTTTGTATCAATGGGAAGTCGAGATAGCTTTGTTATAGGTCTTTTCATAATGTTGGATTTAGTTTTCACTGTGACGACTCGTACTAAGTTGTCAGCTCCAGGATGTGTTTCTATAACTCGTCCCAGTAACCATCTGGCAGGCGGCACATGTTCTTCCTTGATGAGAACCACATCACCCACTGCAATGTTTTGAGTAGGAGTTTGCCATTTTCCCCTTAGCTGTAACGTTTGAAGATAATCGTGTGACCATTTCTTCCAGAAACTCTTGTACATGTTTTCTGTGAGACGCCATCGTACAGTTAGGCTAGTGTTGTCAATCTCTGACGTCACAGGAGGAGCGAGAACTGGACCGCCGACTAAGAAGTGTCCCGGTGTCAAATAATCGATGTCGTCAGGATCATTTGTTAAAGCAATAAGTGGTCTTGAGTTGAGACATGCTTCTATTTGTACCAGTAACGTGGAGAACTCTTCGTACGTTAACTTCTGTTCACCAAGAACCCTTTTGAGATGGTGCTTCATACTCTTCACTGCAGCTTCCCACAGACCCCCAGCTGTTGGCCAACATGGAGCATTAAAATGCCATTCAATGCCACACTCGGAAATGTTGTTAACGAGGTCGTCATTCACTATAAGCCGCAGTGCCTCT
The DNA here is from genome assembly GCA_910589285.2 of Mythimna ferrago. NCBI lineage: Eukaryota > Metazoa > Arthropoda > Insecta > Lepidoptera > Noctuidae > Mythimna > Mythimna ferrago. The sequence goes on along the minus strand of OU342680.1, from coordinate 23,437,477 downwards.
TGACGTTCCTTTGCTAGTGCTTTTGCTGCGCCGACAAAGTTTGTTCCATTGTCGCTGTAGACATGTTTCGGTGTTCCACGCCGTGCACAGAGTCGTTTCAAGGCTGCTAAAAATGTGACGGTGCTAAGATCAGACACCAAATTAAGATGTACAGCCTTAGTACATAAACAAATAAAAATAGCGATGTATGCCTTTACTGTTTTTATGCCTCTTCCTTTATTGGCTTTTATTTCAACATGCCCAGTAAAATCCACACCTGTATGTGTGAATGGCCGAGACGGTGTAACTCGAGGCGTCGGTAGGTCAGCCATCAGCTGATTGCTGCGTTGCATTTTGTAGCGATGGCAAGTGACACATTTTATTAATTGTGACTTGATTGTTTTCATGCCGCCGAGTATCCAATACTTGTTTCGAATGTGTCCCAAAGTTAGTCTGGCTCCGCCATGAAGGGTATTTTTGTGAGCTTGGTCAATCAACAGTTGAGATAACTTGTGGTTGCTTGGTAAAATAATCGGATGTTTTTGAGAGTTGGATAAGTTCGCATGTGCAAGCCGGCCACCCACTCGAAGAATACCTTGTGCATCTAATGTCGGGTTCAAGTTCCATAGTTTACTCGTGGTTCGTGGTTTGTTGTGCTTTCGTATGTAAACTATGTCATCGCCAAAATAATTGTTGGAACTATCTGTGTTATCTGTACCACTCTGTTGGCCACAAAGCTTTTCCAGCGACTCACATCACCTTGTAGCCACCCAAGTACTACCATTGAATCAGTCCAACAGTACGAGGGTTTAGTTTGCATGTGAATTGACTCCTTGACCTTTTTCATCAATTGAGCTAACAGGGCAGCACCGCATAACTCTAATCGAGGGAGAGAGATTGGTTTTTTCCGCGGAGCTAATTTTGTTTTTGCTACAACCAGTCTGATCAGCTGTTCGTTATTTTCATCGTAGGACTTGCAGTACACGACACATCCGTAGGCTCGTTCAGATGCATCACAAAATCCATGAAGTTCAAATGGTTGTTCAGTGTTACCGATCCAGCGTGGTATTGTAACTTCGTAAAGGTGAATCATCTGGACACGGAATTGTTCCCATTCTTGTTGTATGTTCGATGGAAGCTTATCATCCCAGCTTACATTTGCAGTCCAAGCTTGTTGGAAGATCAACTTGGCCTTTAGTGTAACTGGTGCCAGCCAACCAAGTGGGTCATACAATTTCGATATGTCCGAGAGTAGGGTACGCTTTGTGTTGATTTCGCGCTTAGTGCAGAGTGCCGGTAATTGTGTGTATGAAAACTGATCCGTATGCGGGTTCCATGTAATGCCTAGTGTTTTGTTTGTTTCGGCATCTTTGAAATCAAACATTCTTTGGCTTATTAAGTCATCAGGCAAGTTCTCCAACAGGCGCGAGTTGTTACTGGCCCATTTACGCAGGTTGAATCCTCCACCCTTCAGCATGGTTATAAGTTCGGTTTGGGCTTTCTGTGCCGTTATGATGTCATTACAGCCTCCTAGTAAATCATCAACGTAGAGTTGATTGGAAAGAATGTTTGCTGCTAGATGGTATTGCTCGCCGTCGTCCTCAATCAGTTGTTTGATGGTACGCATAGCCAAGAATGGAGCCGATTTGGTGCCATACGTTACAGTGCATAGTTGAAACTCCTTCAGTGGTTCAGACACGGAGTCACGCCAGAGTATTTTTTGTAAATGTTGATCCTTCTCATTAATACGTATCTGTCGATAAAATTTTTCGATGTCAGCTGTATATACGTATTCAAAAGTCCTCCATCGTAATAGTAAGCCTTGTAAGTCTTGTTGCAAATTTGGTCCGCACTCCATTAGTTGATTAAGGCTTTGGCCTGAACTCGTGGTTGCAGATGCGTTGAAGACCACACGCAGCTTTGTAGTAGTTGAATCAGGTCGTATCACTCCATGATGGGGTAGGAAGCTACTTGGTTTCATCAATACTGTGCATGGTTTCATGTGGTTCAGAGATATGTACTCGTCGATGAAGGCTTTGTAGTTTGAAGCAAAGATTTCATCTCTAGCTAATCGTTTTTCTAGTTGTTTGAATTGTGCAGCTGCTTGAGGCTTAGACTGTCCCAAATTCTGTTCAAAGTTTGGTTTCATTGGGATACGAACTTCGTAGCGTCCATCTTCCAGCCTTGTTGTTGTAGAAGCATATAATTCCTCGCAGTACTCCTCACTGACTGTCAAGGATTCGGTGTGAGATGATATCTCTTCCATTTCCCAAAAGCGTGAAATGTTGTCGGAGTTAACGACTACATGGCAGTTGAATGTCTTTGTGTTTCCAACTAATACCCATCCGAGTTTGGTTTGTTGCGCTATGGGCGCATGTATGTTGCCTCGTAGTATGTTGCTCATGATTATGTCGGCATATACTCCGGCATCAAGTAAAATATCAATTGGGCGTGATAAGTTGAAGTGTGGATCAGCCAGGTTTATGTTCTGTATGTGAGGCCAGTCATGCCTCTCAAACGAGTAGTTAGGTAGATTGTTGAGTAACTTAGGCATGACCAGTGCTTGTGTTGTAAACTGGTAATCATCGTATAGCGACATGCAATTCAATTGAATGGTGCCATTGCTGTGGCAAGCGAGTGTTCCAACTCCGGTCACAGTAGAGTTTTGATTGCTTCTTGGAAGACCAAGTCGTTGAGCTGCACACTCAGTTATAAGGTTCAGTTGAGAACCTTGGTCCAGAAGGCATCGTAATGTTATGTATGTCCCGTCAACGGCTTTTACCTTGACCTGTACAGTCGCCAGTAAAACTTCGTTAAAATCTCCTGATACATGATTAGATTTCCCTTGCGAAGTTGATAATTTGATAGAATGTTGATTGTTAGCATTATTGACGGGTGGTTGACCGGTAGAAGTGTCGCGTAGCATGTCATGTAGTGTCGTGTGGTGTGCGTCATTGCACACTCGGCATCTTTTGCGTGAATGACATTTATTTCCATTATGTGAAAACATACAATTCTTGCAAATATCCAATTGCTCAATTGACCTCATCTGTATGTCCGGTGTCATTCCTTGAAATGACTTACAATGTAGTAAAATGTGGTTAGTTTTACAAATAGGACAATTTCTCTCTGAACTTGTATGATTCGCTTTGGGAGCATGTTTGTATTTATTGTGTGCGTCCCGATGGAATGTTGAGGAGGTAATTTCCTTCTTTGAGGACGTAGGCGGCGCATAGGATGGCTTGTTATTGTTTGAAGGAGCCCTTTTCTTCGTCACAGATTCCAGTGCTGTAAACTTGCTTTCTATGAATTCGATAAATTCATGGAAGTCAGGAAGGTCTCGAGGATGTTTTCTTGCTTCCATGTAATCGGAAAAAGTTTGAGAATCCAGTTTTCCCGACAGGATATGCACCAAAATAGGGTCCCATGTTGTTGTGTCGATTCCTAAGTTGCGCAAGGCATGTACCGTTTCTAGGCTTGTATCATGTAGACGCTTTAGTTCGTAAGAGTTTTGATGTTGAATGGAAGGCTGACTCATCAAGGTTTGCATCTGCTTGGTGAATAGCAGTTGCAGGTTGTTATACCTGTGGTTGAGAATTTCCCAGCAAGATTCGTAGTTACTCTCGGAAACAGGTAAATGTTGCACCAAGCGCTCAGCTTCTCCCTTCAATTTCCCTTTCAGATGTTGCATCTTCTGACCCTTAGAAAAGGTAGGGTTGTTATGAATAGCAGCAGTGTATAAATCTAGAAATGTAGGCCACTGCGAATAGTTTCCAGAAAAAATTGGTATTTCTATCTTCGGAGCACTGTCGCGTTGCTGAACAGCGAGGTTGAGTTTGCGATTAAGATCACGTTTTGTTGACTCGTAAGTTGCTTCATACTTTGAGAACTCAAGCTCGTAGTTTACGTCGCTACCGACGAGGATGTTATCGAGTTGCCAATGGACATCGTCAATTACCTTCCATCTGGACTCGAGAGTCTTGAGTTTGTCTTCAATGTCCCATTTCTCGCAGATGTCAGCAATATTCAAGTTGCGTGTGAAGCGAGAGAAGGCTCTAAAGTTAGTGGCTTGTTGAGTTTTAAGCTCATCAGATTTGGAATAAACACCAGTGTTCTTGCTAGGCTCGCCCGAGTTTCCAGCTGTTTCCTGATCCTGATCACCAGCAGCATAAGTAGGCCACGATTGTAACTTCTGTAGTGTGTTCAAGTATTCAAGCTTGACCTGTTCGTATGCTTTGCTGGAATAATATTCATGAGTTTGGTTTTCAGAAAACTGCAGCACGCCGTGATTCATCTCAAATTCATTCCAATGAGCCTTAAGGTTATCCAATCTAACTTTAATGTAAGCCGCGTTCTTACGGTCTGGACCATCTTTTCCAAAGTTGATACCAATCTTCCTGATACCTTCGGCGATGATCTGCTGCCGCTTGAGAAGTTCTTGTTGTTTAGTGTCCATTGTTGCTGTAGAAATGTTATGGACCGCTAATCTTTTAACTTCAAATAGCTTCCGGATCACTGACTGTTGTTGTTACCTGTTGTGATCACAGGAACCGCAGGACTCACTGTGAACGATATATGCGCCTTCTCAATCTGCCCGGGGCGATCCGCTTGTGGAAGACCGGCCAAACCGATTCGCTATCGTAAATAGAGACTCTACGTACCTGATGAGGTTTGCAGGACTGTTGTTCCAGTTGCGCAGGATCCGGCTCGAAGGACCAAAAAATGTACGAGCTGTTTGCCCGTACACTTGAGATGTGTTTGTTGTGTAGTGTGTTGTCAACGAAGACGGGAAGTTCACAGAAATAAAATCACTGTTTTTGTATCCGTTTTCGAAGAGAGTATTTATTGTACTAAATTAGTAAATCGTAACTATAAATAAAATGTTATTACAATAGTAGGTTGCGCAACGAAGGCGTCCGCCATATCGCCAATTCAGCGCAATGTTAATACAGCATAATAAGTTAAAAAGTAAAACAATTAAAATCATGTGGCGATGCTCGTACAATACCCAAATGGCGCGTATTCCTTCAAATGAAACTTTTATACCTAATTTAGTAGGTACCTAAGATTTAGGGTTTCGTACCCAAAGGGTAAAACGGGACCCTATTACTAAGAATCCACTGTCCGTCCGTCTATCCATCTGTCACCAGGCTGTATCTCATGAACCGTGATAACAAGACAGTTGAAATTTTCAGATGATATACTTACTTGTATTTCTGTTGCCACTATAACAACAAAAACTAAAAACATAATAAAACTAAAATTTTAACGCTTTGGGAAACAAACGTGATTTTTTTGCCGTTTTTTGCTACGGACGGTAAGGTAAGAAAACCGTCTCGCACATGACGTATTCGGTTTTTTATTAAAGTGCTCGGTCAGCGCAGTGATTGAGCGATTCGCTACTGCGCTGTGTGTCACGGGTTCAATTCCCGCACAGAACATATATTTGTATGGCCTACAGATAGTTTATTCAAGGTTTGGTTGTCACATGTATGTATGTAAAATCACACGCCTTACAGTTCTATCCCAGCATACGTCCACCACGCTTGATTTGTCTGTAGAACGACGTCACGTGGCATGAATCTAATGTAGCTCTACAAGTCTAGTTGCCATATAAAATGTATAGAGACCGCCGGATCGGCATACGTGACCCACGTGAGCGCAGTGTACCTAATTCTACCTTTATGTGTAGTAACTTTTAGCAGGTTTTTTTTTTGTCAACTTTTAACAGGTGGCACTAGCTTTATTTTTTTAATTATTTTTTTTAAAAAATTAAAAAAAATTAACTTACTTGAATGCAATGGAAAACTCTTCTTCCAACCAAAGCACAATTTTGACAGAAGCAAATGAAGCGTTCCTGGGGAAATCTAGTCTTCCTCCCACAACACCTTTGCAAATAGTTTCAGATAGTACTGTTTGGTTTTTCTAAAAATATCAGGGAATAATTGCTAATATTAAGTATTAAACTTGTTAAAAAATAAAAGACTAAAAAAAAATAATAATTAGGGGTCCAATATAGCAGAAGCTATTTTAGTAGTAGCTACACGACATCGCACAAACTAGGTACCTAGCCAAAATACAAATGTCAAAACGGAAATCTTATTTTTTTACAACTTTAAGTTACATATTACTTAAATTTTTATCTTATTACTGGTTTTTATTGTGAATAAATAATAACACATTATTTTTATTACTTCCAGTAATATTATAAATTAATCATTTTGCTTAAGTTCTTGTTTTTAATTGGGTTGTTAGGTGATACAATAAATGTACTTCCTACTGAAATAATATGTGACATAAGTACCTGATAGTATTCCAAATCCCTTTGTAACAGTATAGGGATACGGTCCATAATATTTCCATCTTCAATGACCTCCATTTTGGATTTAAAAAATAAAACAAAAATGAAACAATAAAACCTATTTACTATCAAATAAATAAAATATACAATTAAACTAAGCTATGAGAACACTTATGAAATTCTACGTTTATTTTGACTATTTTTGATATTTCTTCTTGTAATAATTTATGTAAGGTCACTCCATCATGTTTGTAAACCCAGTGGCCTCCGTTTTTAAGTACTAGGTCATAACGTTTTGGCCCGGAGAGTGGAGAACTGAGCCAAATTTGTTTGTTAGGTGTTTGCCTATTTATTACGTATGTTCCGTAGCTAGAGCCAAGAGCTACTGTTAGTACTCCATCCTGGAATGAGAAATGTAACACTGTTAATTTGAGTTACTTTGGTCTTGAGGTATAACGTTGACTCAAAATAATTAACCAATAGGAACAATGTCATGGTCATATTGCTTAATTCATTAAACCCCAAGCAAATGCCGGCATTCACTCTCCCCTTGTCTATCTACTGTGTCTATAATTACGGTTTTTAAAAGGTTAACCTTTCAATCGTGGAAATTACAGACACAATAGAAAGGCAATAGGGGCGCGAACGCCGGCGTTCGCTTTTGATTCGTTCGCGATTGTGGGGTTTAATGAATTAATAAGCTTGGATCAAAATTACTTCACTTTACCAGTATTCAATTTTGTTAGTCTATTGCTATGTTTATACAATTTTATTTAGTGGGTAGATCTGGATTAACCTTTCGAACACCATAATTAGACATTTTAGACCCAATAGAAAGACAATGAGACAGTGAATGAGTAAGAGAGTGGTTGCTAGGGGTGTAATGAATTAACAGCTTAATTGGAATAAAAGCAGAAATAATGATCATGTCTACACCTCTATGCCATAAATAAATTGTTCATCAAACTATTTTTTATCAATGTTGTTCACTAGAAAGAAGACAAGTTTATCGGTACCTTTCATGTATTTTTCATGATAAGAACATGCAATAAAATAATTGGTACTCGTTCATAAAAACACTTGTGTAAATAAGTCTCAAATAAATTATTGGTAGGTATTCTGTAAAACTTATATAACTTGATAAGTAATTTTTCAATAAACCAAGAAATTGAACTTGTGAAGTGTTTTGTTCATATTTCAATATCATAGAATTTATATTTATACATACATAGACATCAGTTGGAATAGATAAACTCCATTTTCAATTGAAAATAAAGTCAGGAGTGTTTTGGATTACAAATACTTACACTGAATGTGACATCAGCCCCTTTTAAATTTGGAGATGCATCCACAATTTCTTCGAAATATTCACAGAGAGATTCAAGAGTTTCGTTACAGATTTCTTCAAAGACTGCCTGATCCACATCAGAAACTTCAGGGGCAGTTGGGTTTGATGAAAATTGGCGGTCAAAAGATAATCTAGTGACTGTGGACGACAAACGCGGGTAATGGCGCAGTAATACTGGAGCTACACTATTGATTTGCCTCCGTGCCAGCCAACGGCTGGTACGCAAAATATTCCTCAACATTTTGTTATTGACTTGGCTAAGGTCAGAATTTTGTAGGTTATCTCTTTGTTGATGTACGAAATGACACTGACATCGACAACTGAACTGACAGACTGACAGTGACATCAAAGGACAGAACTTTTTTTGTTAATATTTTTGGCTTGGATACTTAGTTTTTCAGCCATGTCTTGAATCAATGTGAATAATTAATTTGTTTACCATTCGATGCCAATTCTAATGTTGTTGTATTATTTAGCAGCAAATGTATCAAGTCAACCTTCTTGGCAAACTTCGGTGGTAGTTAACAATACAATAAAATTGTCAGCTCCATTTTCCTAAGATCACGCCTGTTTCAATAATTCTACATATTATTATTGAGTTGTGCAGACACTTGAGATAAAACACTACGCCAATTTCACATCACAATATCTCAAGAATTCAATTTGCGAACAATATTAAAATAGACACAGAACTTCAATTGAAGAAATCCTGCCAAAAACAAGGGCGCACCCTGGCCCAGGCAGAACAGTAGTTTTCAATGTGTTTGGCTTGGGTGCTATGTCTTTTTTTTTATTATTGATAGGCTCGCGTTTGACCACCATAATCACCTGATGGTAAGCGATGATGTGGTCGACGATGGAGCACGCTTGCCTAGAAGCAACCTATTCACTCTTGACTTAAATTACAAAAAAATATATAAAAACAAAATCTTTTCTCTTTATTGTACGTGTACCTGTGTTGTCGTTTTGTTTTGTCTTTGTGTTTGTTATCTAAACATATTATTATAAATAAAATTGGAATGTCTGTTTGTAATATTGAAATAACTGCTTTTACTACATGAATATGAATATTTATACGGTACATACCAAAATAATATTTTTTACAAGTTTTGTCTGTCTGTTTGTCCGGGCTAATCTCCGAAATGGTTGGACCGATTTTGACGGGACTTTTTTTGGCAGGTAGCTGATGTATTAAGGAGTAACATGGGCTACTTTTATTTTAGAAAAAATAAACTAAAAATCCTGTAGTCCACGCGAACGAAGTCGCGGGCACAGCTAGTCTATTATATAAAAATGAATCCCTATTTCCTTGGTCATGCCATCACGCGTGAACGGCTGGACCGATTTCGCTAACTTTTTTTTTGTTGTGTTTGTTATTGCGAGAAGGAAAAAAATGGAAACTGGGGATTACCCCAGTTTTCATTTCCCCCCCCCCCCCCTATACTAATAGGGTTGAGTAGAGTAGGGTAGTGTAGGGAAGTGTAGGGTAATTTAGGGTAAAGTAAGGTTGTAAGGTAGAGTAGGGTAGGGTAATGTAGAGTAGGGTAGAGTAGGGTAGAGTAGGGTAGAGTAGGGTAGAGTAGGGTAGAGTAGGGTAGAGTAGAGTAGGATAGAGTAGGGTAGAGTAGGGTAGAGTAGGGTAGAGTAGGTTAGAGTAGAGTAGAGTAGGTAGAGTAGGGTAAAGTACGGTAAAGTAGGGTAGAGTAGGATAAAGTAGAGTAGGATAGAGTAGGATAGAGTAGGGTAGAGTAGGGTAGAGTAGGGTAGAGTAGGGTAGAGTAGGGTAGAGTAGAGTAGAGTAGGGTAGAGTAGGGTAGAGTAGGGTAGAGTATGGTAGAGTAGGATAAATAATAATAATAATAATAATAATCCTTTATTTTCAGGCAACTAAGGCCCATAGATAAAATACACAAATAATCTTACAAAATAATGAACTAATACATAAAAGATTCTATAACTAATTATTAAACTAAACTATTGTACGCGAAGTGACGGCGACGTGTTCCGCTGCAAGGTCGGTATAGGGAACGAGGTCGGGATAGAGTAGGATAGACTAGTGTAGGGTAGCGTAGGGTAGAGTAGTGTAGTGTAGGGTAGGGTAGGGTAGAGTAGAGTAGTGCAGAGTAGTGCAGAGTAGTGCAGAGTAGGGTATGGAAGGGTAGGGTAGAGAAGGGTATAGTAGGGTGGAGCAGGGAAGAGCGGGAGCGAAGCCGCGCGGGCAAAAGCTAGTCTATCTATAATATAAAAATGAATCGCAAAATGTGTTGGTAAGCGCATAACTCAACAACGCCTGGACCGATTTCGCTAATTTTTTTTTGTTGTGTTCCTTATTATGAGGAGAAGGTTCTTATGAAATAAAAAAATGAAAATTAGGGTAGTGTAGGGTAGAGTAGGGTAGTGTAGGGTAGTGTAGGGTAGAGTAAGGTAGAGGAGAGTAGAGTAGGGTAGAGTAGAGTAGGGTAGGGTAGAGTAGGGTAGAGTAGGGTAGAGTAGGGTAGAGTAGGGTAGAGTAGGGTAGAGTAGGGTAGAGTAGGGTAGAGTAGGGTAGAGTAGGGTAGAGTAGGGTAGAGTAGGGTAGAGTAGGGTAGAGTAAGGTAGAGGAGGGTAGAGTAGGGTAGGGTAGAGTAGGGTAGAGTAGGGTAGAGTAGGGTAGAGTAGAGTAGGGTAGGGTAGAGTAGGGTAGAGTAGGTTATAGTAGGGTAGAGTAGGGTATAGTAGGCTGAAGTAGGAAAGAGCGGGAGCGAAGCCGCGCGGGTACAGCTAGTATATATCATAAAAAAATGAATCCCTATTTCCTTGGTCACGCCATCACGCGTGAACGGCTGGACCGATTTCGCTAATTCTTTTTTTGTTGTGTTTGTTATTGTGACGAGAAGGTTCTAGAGTAGAGTAGGGTAGTGTAGGGTAGTGTAGAGTAGAGTAGGGTAAAGTAAGGTAGAGTAGGGTAGAGTAGGGTAGAGTAGGGTAGAGTAGGGTAGAGTAGGGTAGAGTACGGTAGGTAGAGAAGGGTATAGAAGCGTAGAGGGTACAGTAGAGTGAAGCAGGTAAGAGCGGGAGCGAAGCCTTGCGGGCAAAAGCTGGTGTTTATTATATTTATCAGCACTACTGCGCCACTGGATGACACAAAGTGGGACCAACTGACCGTGACGTAATTAAATCGTTGTGCCGTATCGAGATGGTTCAAAAATAAGCTGTCCTTCAGTTTTTTTCGTATGTTATGGCCTATATTTCTATTTGAAAGGATTTTTTTTCGTTTGTTTACAAAACAATGTCGAGCTCATTTGCCTAATAATATCTACATAAAACTTGAACATTGAGGTTGGTAGTACGAGCAACTATAGTCACCACAACTATTTTTGGATCCTCACATATCGATGTGGTGTACCCATACATATTCTTGAGTGGAGACTGCAAATCGGTAAACCATGATAAGGTACGACAGCCTCAAGTTAGGTGGAGTCCCTCTTTGAGGCGTGGCTGGAAAGACCTCACGGCGTCCTTACCTTCCGCATGACACAGGTACTCACCGGACATGGTTCGTTCGGGAGTTTCCTGCACCGGATTCGTGCGGAAGTGACGCCCGGGTGTCGCCACTGTGTGGAATGCCCGGAGGACACGGTGGAGCACACAGTCGAGGTGTGCCCTGCTTGGGCGGAGCATCGCCGTGCCCTCGTGGGGGCGATCGGCGGCGGAGACCTCTCGCGCCGGGCCTTGGTTGAGGCCATGGTCCGGAGCGAGGAGGAGTGGCAGGCGGTCGCCGACTTCTGCGAAGCAGTAATGCTCGCAAAGGAGGAGGCCGAACGCATCAGGCAACGGCGTTATCGCCGCCGCCGCCGCCGCCGGGATTCTGATCCCGATTTCCGGCCACCGTAGGCGCGGGCTTGCGGACAGTGAGCAATGGGTAGCTCGCTGTCCGGCCGTCCGGTAACTGTCCGGACCAAGCCCAAGGCGTCGACGGCGCGCACTGTTCCCGCGCGCCTCAAGGAGTTGTCAGCAACAGCAGGGACCCAGCCGGGTCGAAGCCTACTGGGGCCAGGGTTATCCGAAAGGGCGCTCGAGCCCCGGTATGAAGGCTAGAAGGAACGGGGTGGGTCTTTTAGTCAGTAAGAGTCTGACACTATCTCCCGCTCCACCCAAGGGCAGGGGATGTCAATGCATGATTTTTTCCCACCATAAAAAAAAAAAAAAAAAAAAAAGTTAGGTGGAGTGATGATTTCGTAAAGTGTTTATTACTTACCTAGATGAAAGTAGCCGAAGATCAGCTCTTTGGTTGAAGCGAGAGGAAGTATCGACTATTAGACTTTTGCTGATTATAACGCGCTTGCGTTCCTTTGTTTACTCTATTCGTTTCTGGGCCGTGGAGTCTTTCAAACAATTCCGTAACCCTGGCTGCCAGACTAGGGCCAATCTAGTGGGCCCCGTTAATATTGCACAGTTCTTTGAGGTCCGCGTGAGACATAGGTACACGCGTTCTACTTGGGCTTGGCTCTTACCGGACGGCGAGCTAGCCACTGCTCGCCGTCCGCCAAAACACGACATTGGTGTGTGGATGTGGACTACTACAGGCAGATGATTTTCACAATCGACAAAAACTTATTGTTATTGGGTACTGCTAAAATATCTTATTACTTATGCTGATTTTTCCATCGAACTAATGTAAAAAAATATATTTAATTACTTGGGTTTTGTTTCATGTTGGGACTGTGGTTCAGAAAATTTCAATAAGTTACAATGTTTATTCACGGGACAAGATACATTTTTACAAAGTTACAAAACCATTTGACACAACTAATCACGTTAGTAATAGGTACTAACGTTAGACGTTACTCATTACAAGAATGAGGTGGGACAATTTGATTTGGTTACCATTTAAAACCGTTTATGCGGAAGCAGCTGAACCAACAAGATTACCACCAGAACCTTGTTTAGTTTGAGTTTCCTGAACAGCCGTATCTTCCTCTGGTCGATTCTGAGGTGGAAGCATCCAAGGATTCTTCAGATAAGAAGGAGACAGCATAGAAATCGAAGGCTCTGGTATTCTTGGAATAGGCAGCAATGAATTGTACTGGCTCCAATGTGGATTGATATAAAAGATGTGTCGATCTTCGCGTTTTTGAAGTGGCCTATAGTTTCTCAAGTTGGGCGAGTCCCAAGGGTCCCATAGCTTACGGAATTGTTTCATCTGTAAAGAGAAGATTGAGAAAAATAGGTATATTCTTGTTGTGCATTACGTTAAAATTGATTAATCGAGGAATGAACGTGGTTTTGAATAGCTATTTCCTGAAAAAGTTAGTCGGGGTCGAGGTCTGGTGGCTGGGGAGTGAGAATATCCATTCCATCACACGTGCGGCCGTCTCCTTCGCCAGCAATACTGCTTTGCAGTAGAAGGTGAGCGCCGCCTATTGCCCTCGCTCCGGACCATGGCCTAAATCAGGGCCCAGTGGGATACCCTGGAGCAACCCTCTTAGGCTGCCTTTCTACCTGAGCTGAGCGAAGCTGCGAAGCGAAGAAACGGAGAAATATTAACAATTAGGCCGCGGTTCCACTGACGCGGAGCGGAGCAGAGTGGAGACGAGCTGTGTCGCGATTCACCAATCACATGGCTTAAAATCCACATCTTTTCTCCACTCCGCTTCAATGGAAACAGCATTGGCGGAGAGGAGCGGAATTGTTTAAAATATCGAGAAAACAGGCTAGATCATGCTAGCGCCGAGAGAGGAGCGACGCGGAGCGGAGAGAGGCGGGGCGGGGCAGTGCGGAGCGAGGAGGCTCACTTACGCGCATATTCATTCATTTCGCACCAGGCGATGTGAATAAGCAAAGCAGCTCCACTCTACCCAGCTCCACTCGGCTCCGCTTCAGTGGAAACACCTACCTCTTTACACAGCTCAACCCCGCTCCGCACCGCTCCACTCCGCCTCAGTGGAACCGCAGCCTTAGGATTTCACAAATCCTCCGCTCTTCTTCAGTGGACAGGCAGTACAAACTAGTTTAAAAATTCATACAAAACTGAGAAGCGGAGCGGGGAAGCGGAGAGGAGAAACGAGTGCGGGCGCTATAACAAAACTATAGCTAAAATAGTCTGCAACTCCGCTACGCATTACGTTCTCACTCCGCTCCGCAGCCTCCCTCTGCTTTGGTGGACAGGCACAGTCCGCAACTCCGCTCCGCATTACTCTTTTGCTCAACTCCGCTGACTTGCTCCGCTCTGATGGGTAGGAAGCCTTAAGTACAAATATTGGAATGATTGACCGCTAAATGTACATAATTCAATGTAACTTTTTTTAATTACCTGGTCAAAAGATGCAAACAAAACGGCTCTTGGCACCAACCATTTGATCACGTATTGGTCGCCTGCAACTGTTTCCAGTTTACCCCAATATAAGAAGTAGTCTTCATAGAACATAGGTAGGAGTCGGGACATAGGCTGGGGTCCTATCCGGGTGCATTTTTGTGCCTCTTGGATTCTTGGGAAGCCTTCTATCACCCAGGACAGTCGATCATCTGGGTTTACACCATACTAAAAATAATATCAAAGATTAGAACTCCATTTTAAATAAAAGTTAGGCCTGATTGGATAGGGCTGAGGGAGTATTCGAAAGAGTAACTATGGTCTGAAATGCAAAGGACATCTTCTGAGGGTATTCGGTGATTGGGTACTTCTAGTCTAGGTCTTTTAATGAAGAATGGTACAAATTTTGATGTAAGGGGGCAAACTTTATCATTGCAACCGAAGCGAAACTGATGCCCGAACCGACAACTACGGTTTTTAACACATTTAAAAATAATTAATTAAGTTAAGGGCCAAGCGCCCGAAAAGTGCCATAAAACAGTGATTTTCTGAGGCCTACTCCTCCGTAACGGCTAGGTCAATTGGTTTGAAAAAAATATATGTTTATTATAGATTCATGAACAATAATATCAACATTTGATTTTTTCGTGCAATCAATGCTTTTGTCAAAAAAAAATATTTAGCAATTTCGCAACTTTTCGCAACTTTTCCCTACTCCTTCGAAACCGCTTGGGCCTTTAGAAACATTTTTACACATAAAAATTGATGGTTAAATATTCTTCAAAGTGAACATTGCATATGTAAATCAATCAATATCTCGCAGAGAAAATGGATTTAAAGCGCTTTCCGGGCGCTGCTGGCCGCAAATAAACGCACAGATTTGCGTACTGCCGCCTAGGCGAGTGCGAGAGTTGCGTTCACATAATTTCGGCCAGATGGTTCAAGGAACTATACGCCTTAAACTTCAAGTTAAATAACATTAGTACGAGTAACAATTTATTCTGAAATTAGATTCACGGATTATTTTTCATCTGTCTTGAGGTTGCCCTGTGACCTCTAGCGGTTGTTAGGTGAACAATCTGTAAATTGCGACGAGGTCCGACCGCCTCAATTTTCCTCATTAATGTGATTTACACTATATGTATTGCGAGCAAAGCGGTCGGTGTAGAAGCCGATTTTTGCCATGAGTGTGTTGAAAACATTATTACAATGTTTTTGAACTTTTTCTGACTGTTGTGAGTCATCGTCTTCGTACAATAAATTTTAACTGCTAACCTTAATCAAGTAGCAAACCATGGTAACACCATCCGAGTACTTAAAAGCTTCCTCTTGAGTCAAGTATTCCGAACGAAAAAAGGTCACCTGAAACAGGACAGAACAATAAGAAGATATTATTTTATCCCAGTAATGGTCCTTGAAGTCAGTCAATCGCAGGTATACCTACGCCCCTATTATGAACTAGACCTGTGACGTTCACGATTGATCGAATCTTTTTGATTCAATTGCAACCTGTACCCGAGTGATAGAATCACGAATCTCAAAAGCACCCGATCTTATTTGACTCGATTATCAGGTAACAAAATAAACCAAATTGGACTTTATTTTCATACTTTTATGGTAACTAATTGCGTGCTCGTACAATTGATTGAGTCGTGCATTCAATGACACAACACGACGTAACAATCGAAATGTTTTCTATCTCTTTCGTTTACATACATGATATTGCACTTTCATTCACCTCACTCTTTCTCCAAAAGAAACCGGGTTGTACAGGATCGCTCGCGACGCTGAGCCGCAAGCTATCGATCGCGTGATTGAATTTTGTTTGAAGAGATCCGATCAGTTGCACTAGTAACTTATGACCCGCGAGTCGCGACACGAATGTGAAAATCGGATCGCAATATTCAGGTGTTGTTTTGTTTGCTTTTTTTAGCTAGTTTCATTTCAGCATACGTCAATCGGTTATTATAAACGAACTGCGACCCGAATGATCGAAATGATCGAATCTTTTTAACCCGATCACCATACGAGTGGGTCATCCATGATCGACCCGGGTTACGACAAATGATCGATCGACACAGGTCTATTATGAACTCAATCTGTATATATAAAAGAAGAAACTGAATGACTGAACAACGCACAGCCGAACTACTGGGACTATAAGTGTAAAATTTTGCTCTAGACTTCCTTTTACGACGTAAACACGCACTGATGACTTGTCAGGGTGATAATTTTTTTTTTGTCATTTTATACCCAACTGTCAAGTGTTCAAGTGCGCGCACTACATGTTGGGTTCATGAGCACGGTAGCTTTTTGTCAAAAGTCACGGTGACAAAAGTCACCAGTGCGCGCTAGCTCTAAGTGAGGAATTTCCAAAATTCACTAGCAAATAACTTCCAGAGATTACCTCCTACAAACAAAAAAACAAACTTTACCTCTTTATTATATTAGTGTAGATTTACACGCAGTAAAGCAGCCCATCGCCTATCCACTGCGCCAGCTGTGGCGTCATAAGTACATTTGAAAATTACCTACATAACTTTTTCTTTCCGCAAGCGTTCAAAGGGATTGATTGATCGTCTAGGCAAAGGGCCCATTGAAAGTGAAACCATGTAACAGATCACTGACTGCGTTTGAATAACGATGGTGTTAACCTAATACTTTCCATACTTGTATCATCATCATCAGCCTTTTTTTTTCTTGTATCATGTGACGTTGCGAAATCGTTTAATGGGAGGATCCGGGGCCTTATTATTGCTTGTAAAAATGTCAAACGCGCGAGCGAGAAAGAGAGATGGAGCTGTACACTCTATATGTTCAGTTTAGGTCGTCAAATGGATCGCGTTACGAGCACGTGGTAGGGCTTCTGGGTTTCCACACAAAACTGCATCCTGTAAAGGCGGACACTAATTTGTACCGTTTGTTTGTAATGTATCATTCGAGGCGATCTTGTTACAATACGGCGACACAAACTGATTTGTAACGTGTATTTGTAATGTATCATTCGAACTCTTGGCTCAAGTGTGCTCCATCCATTTTGGATGTAAGACGTAGGTAGAGACTTGCTCTTGCGACGACGCGACGTGCAATGACTTGTAATGTAACACTCAAAGGGATTCTATATTTTTTATTTGAAAAATATATATTTATTAAAAAAAAAAAACTTACGTTTTGATTAAATTTGATTACAAGTCTGGTGCTCGCCTACATCACAAAAGAAAGTCTTGTGCAAAATTTTGCGTTCCTAGACCCTGTAGTTTCAACTGTGCATTGATATTAGAGTAAGATCCCAGGACCGCCAGACATCACGTATTTTCTGACGAACGAAATGTGGACGATTGAGTACTGTTAGTATGTACTAAGAACGCATGCCTACCTGCTAGCTTGCTTAGACGGCCAATTTTCAGGTATGTATCAGGTAATCAAGGTGCATAAAATTATTACTTACCTCAAGTAAATTCTCAAAGCTGATTTGTACGTATTTTGTAGGCAATATCTTTAAAATCAAGTCACCAATACTCCCAGACACATTCCGTCGGCCGTATTGTTTAACAGACGCTTTAAATGTCAGTCAGTTGTTCCTATATGCATAGATACCCTAAAATAACCTAAATATTATAATGAATTCACCTAGGCGAATTGCTCAATTATGTATGATTAACTGAAACATAGATGGTATCAGTTACTTAGGATTGATGATATCGGTTACTAGTTGGGTTTGGGTATAACCCATACCGTGGGTTTTAAGAGACCCCAACCCAACCCAACTAGGAAAACTAGTAAACGATACTTTTATTTATTATCATAGACATTAATTATGATTTTTCTAGAAAATAATAATAATATTTAGGATTAGGATTTATTGGTTTTCCTGTAAGAAATGCATGTATATTTGTGGTTTAGTTTTTTTTTAAGTGTCTTTATACGGTTTATTTGAAATAAAATACTTTTAATCTTTGGCAAGAGTCATCGCGAAGCGAATCAGACTTTTACTAACTGAATCCCACCCACTTATGTTCCTTGAATTATCCTTTGCATTTCATGAACGATTAGGTACCTACACTATTAAATAACCGGGATCGTTTTTGTGAAAGTAAAAACGGTATTGCAAAAAGTATTGATATCCCACCCAAAACCAAGTCAACGGCAAAAAGCAAAGAAAAACCAAAAACACCGACTTCCACTGATTTTATTTTTTGAAATCCATTGGTTTTTTTTCGTTGATTTTCATTTGATTTTCACTGTGTTGAATTTCTAACCAATCAAAAATTTTCCTCGTCATGCACATCTGCATCTCTCATCTCTTAAAAAATCAATAGAATTCTTTCCTAAAACCCAAAAAAATAAAAAATAAACTGAACTCAAGAAGGTAGATAACTGAGATAGTTATGTTATTTTTATTTCGACACAGTAATACTACCGGAAAAACTTATACAGCTCAAGGGAAATCAAAGTAGTATCGTATATTGCTGAACGAGCGAATACATAGGAAAAGTATAAGGGTAGGTAGGTAGATGATCTATTCCTGTCTTATCTACAGGATAACTGATAACTCGAGATAATCCTGGCAGGACGTCATAGTGTGGCCTATTGTAATAATTTATTACCTAATTAAACATCCAAGGAAGCCTTGGCGGAACTCCATATGTGAAAATAGAACTTTTATTTTTTTGGTTTCCGAACCTCAAAAGGAAAAAAACGGAACCCTTTTAAGATCACTCTGTAGTCCGACGGTCTGTCTGTCTTAATTTGATATTAAAACCATATAGTCAGGTATCAAACTTCTGAGTTAAAGCGAAAAATAAGACACGGCCGTTTATGTCTCAAAAAACGTGTATTTCGTCACTCTCAAGGGAATCAAAATTCATAGGGTACTTTCTGTTGACTTGGAATCCTGAAAGTTGGCATCAGGCAAGGTGTCATAGCACAAGTACCTATAGGAAAAAATCTGAAAACTGTAAATTTGTAGTGAGGTCACAAAAAAAATGCGATTCAGAAAAATCCCGTAATTCAATTCGAAATTTGAACTGGTGAATTTGTATGGAACCCTCAGTGCGCGAATCCGACTCGCACTTGCCTAGTTTTTTTATTTGAAATGTTTATTTTAACTAACCTGCATTTCGCCAGGGTACCTCCTGTCGTCTACCGTGTGGTCACTGCCTTCCATCATATTTGCACCCCAATGGAAGTGGATTTGGGACAGCACATGCTTCTCCAAAAACGGGCCACCTATCAAATATGGGCGCTCTGTCCTCCATTTTGAGGAGATTACCACTGGTGACAAAATAATTAGATTACAGTATTTTAAGGACGCATTTATTGTAAAAAAAGATGAACAAAATCGATCCGGACACGCCCATTTAGTAGGTTGGTATTTAAATATGGGTTTCTTATCATACTAGCCACTTAGAACATAAGTAATCAGCCTTTTAATGTTTCCACTGCTGGGATTCGGGGCTACTTTCTAGAAGAGGGAACAGGCCGTCATCTACTTCGCTGGTCCAGTGTAGGTTGGTGAATGTAATTACATGTCTTAAAATTTTTGGTTACAGGAAAATATCGTGAAGGAATCTCACGATATTTTCCTTCCACCTTTTGAGGGCAGTGGTGATGAAATAAATTACCCAAATTAATGCGCCTGGGTTTGGCCTCACGACCTACAATTCGTAAGTCCGGACCGTTTCCACAGGACTACTGCTCCCTAATTCCTGGACAAACATGGCCTTAAAAATGGTTTTGGTACACCCGTAGCGACCTTTGTCTTCTACGAGTAGATCATATTCTGAGAATAATAATCTAAATGACCAGTCCCCCTAGCCAAGTTACAAACGTTTCGCTTGCGTCGAACGCTTCGAGTTGACCTTGCCGCCAATTCTTTTGTTCTGACCACGTGACTGAGCGTTGAGGCGACGTCATTCTCGTACATTTGAAGCTTTCTACAAGCGTTAACTATTGCAGATTAGCAACTTGGCTAGGGGTACAGCTATTACGGTTTCAAAATATAATACAACAAGGGTCAGCGCTGAGGATCTGTCTTGCACACAAACCCCTAGCATCCCTCCGTTTTGCGCTAAATCGGCACATATTTTCCCCATTACTCTCTCTATTCCTCATAATATTTGCAGCAAAAAAAAAAACATTTATTTCTTTTTAATCTATTTATTACTATGTGACAGACAAAGACGTGAGTTAAGCTAATGTGTTGATGTAATTACAACAGAGTTAAACCAGCTATTTCAGCAGCACTGGATCCTTAGGGAATTTTTCCAGCATATAAATTGACTGAAATTAAACCCGTGTGGGTCTAATTTACGTCGTGGTGTCGGTTTTTGAGACTTATTTAAATTGTGGTAGTGATTAATCTATGTCGGTGTCCATCATTCGGTGTGTTATGATTTTGAGAATGCCTGGCCAGTTACAACTGCCCCCCTAGCCAAGTTACAATCGAATTCCGTTCTCTAATCGGTAACGCCTCGGTGACAGCAATTGTAGAAAACGATAAGTTGGTAGCCATGTTGACGCGCCCGAGTCGGCCGTTCGTTCTACAATGTAGCGTTTGTATAACAAAGAATGTAGCGTTAAATATTGTAGAAACGATATTGAACGATGTGAACTTGGCTACGAATTGTCTATTCGTTTGTTCTGACCACGCTACTTTACGTTGAGATGACGTCATTCCCATACGTTTCATCACTTTTCGACAGCGTTAACGATTGCAGAATAACAACTTGGCTAAGCGTGCTGATTTAATTCATTAAACTTCTCTCTCTCTCTTTCTTCGCTCTCTCATTGTCTTTCTATTGTGTCTCTAATTACGGTATCCGAAAGGGCCTTCCATACTTAATATTATAAATATGAAAGTAACTCTGTCTGTTATGCTTTTACGGTTAAACTACTGAGCTGATTTTGACGAAATTTGCTACGGAATAAGCTTGAATTCCAAATAAGGACATAGGCTACTTATTTATCTGGCTTCGACTTCGGCTTCGCGTCCATAATAAGCGCCATTCACGCGGAAGAAGCTGCTAATAGTCTTCCATATTATCTGGCTTCGACTTCAGCGTTTATTTTGATATAGCATTTGTAGTATAACACACCTGTTTATACCTGGCAACCCATAGTTATGCCAGGAAACAAATAGGCAACCCAACATGTTTATGTTCTAAAGGCTTCATACTTTCGGTTAGTATTAAAATTCGTTAAAAACACCGGTAAATTAAAAAAAAAAAAAATTGTTTGGCCAGGAATTTCTCAGGCAACCCACCCGCGTTATATTATTGAATATACTAAATTTATCATAAAATACGTTTCATCCATTAAACAAACCGGTGAAGGTCGTTCTTAATCGTATCCTCTACTATAATAATTTGTATAAAAATTTCGTGTTACAGTGTTTGTTATGAAACTCAGGTACAAAATGGTTTGACCGATATATACAAGATTTTTTGTGTCTGAGAATGGGTCGTAGTCTATTTTGTTTTAATATAATTTACATGGCAGAACAACGTTTGTCAAGTCAGCTAGTCAGTTAGATACATTTATAACATCACTGTTTCATATTAAATGAGCGGCGCGCCATTACACAGATAAACCCTGAGAGGTTTTCGCAGTATGGCAAAAAAATTCTATAATGTAAAATAAGAAATTTGGAAAAAAAAAACATTATTATAGTAGGTAGGTAAAAACCAAGAATTCCAAAGATTTTGATTGCAGCCACAAATGGGCTGGCGCTGCAAAATGCCATCTAGCAGCTTTGGACTTGGTGGATAGGCCTGCGAAGAGGCTAATTGTTGGTCCAGATTTGGTTAAATCCAATTCACTAAACCTCGAGCACAGGCGTAGGGTAGCCAGCATTTCGGTATTTTACAGGATGCATTTTGGAGTGTGTGCGCGGGACTTGACTTGAGTATCCCTCCCTTACATTGTTGAAACTTCTACGTTTCGGACTACGCGTTTCGCTTCGTCGTTTATACCGCGTGCATCAAAGGACTGGAACAATTTGCCTGCTGCGGTCTTTCTATCCAATTATAATTTAGGTATCTTCAAAGCTAGAGTGAATAGGCTCTTAATAAACTAGTGCGCCTTACGATCAACGATTGCATCACTGTTTACCATCAGGTGGAATGGCAGTCAAGCACTGGTTTATAACATTTAAAAAAAAGCTGGGGCAGGTCGTAAGTTAGTTATGAAAATAATGCAACTTAATTTAAATCAAGAATCTACAAACAGCCCTTAAAAGTATTACATCACTGCGTCTAAATGCTAATGTGATCTAAGACATGTCAATCCGATGCTTCAGACTATTGTGTCGTTCATCATGTTTGGACAGGGCTCTGACATGAATCCCGCATAATCTCAATGTTAGGGACGTAAACACTAGATAGGTACAAGCTGGTCTTTGTCTCTAGGCGGGTCAGCAATTTACTTAACGTTTTATCTTATACATGCGACGACAGTTAATCTGGATGGTGTTAAATAAATAATTAGGTAGGTGCTAGCTTTCGTCAGTGGTTTTGTCCACGCCAGTCACTTTTGAAGCAGAAAATCTTCTTTGGATGTATGCGGCACAGATTTAACGTAGGTAATCTAAAAGTGTGTTCATGGAGTTTTTTTCACGTTTTTCTCCATAGAGATCTACGCTTTGGAACGTGCAACTTAGCTTCACTTTTTTTTTGACTGACTGACATTTTGACCATTCAGAAGTGCCTGTTATTGGTCTATTTCAAATAAAAATTCTGATTTTTTATTTCAGAGAGTAAAGTCCTGCAAACCTCCCTTGAAAAGGTAGGATCCTCCAATCAGATCGGTCTTGTGACTGATTTGCCCGATATATTTAAATCGCTCGGAGAACTTTAATTGCGCGATGCAGGGTTTTGTAGTTTAATTCTTATGTGACGCCATAAATGTCGCTAACCGCAAATAAAGGATTTATTAATGAGTTTCATACTAATATCAGTTTAAAAAAAAATGATATTGAATAACGAATTCTGAGAATACTAAAACAGAAACATAAGTAATTCAATTTAACTAGAGTGCACTGTGCACACTATTACTTCCTACTGAGAATACCTATGTAAAGTAACCACTACTCCTTAATAGTGTTGACTAGCTTGTGCCAGCGGTTTTGCCCGCGTGAAAATAGTTTCTCCATAAAAACTTTGGACCTTCGTTTCATTCCTTTAAGGGTTGAATTTTGAAAAACCTTTCTTAGTGCTCGCCTACATCATAAGAGGAAACTTTGTGCAAAATATTTCCTATTAGGTTCCTACTCCCGATAGGTTTGACTGTACGTTGATAATAATAATGTCAGTTTCAGTTTCTATTTTTATATCAATAAGTGAAAGAAAGATTAAATTTTAAAGAAAAAATACAATAGTAAAAACACTACAAAACTAGTAGGACTGAAAACAAAATTTATTATGTCACACATGAATAAACCACTAGTCTCAAGTTCCCAAACATTTATATAACAAAAATAAATCAACCGCTATCCAAATCACACCTCGATCCCTTCCCGAGATTCGCCATCACTCACAGTATCAGCCTTTATCCATATTCTTCCCACACAGTGGTAAAACAAATAACAGTATTATACAAAGTAGTCACCATTTTACGAAAAACCATTGGTTTCAGTAAGTAATTATTTAGTATGGCTAGGACTAGGGACGAATTCAGGAGAGGGGGATATTGGGGCACATACCCCCTTCCAGAAGGATCTAATTTTGTTAAACAAATAATTTATAATTATTACACTTATGATACGCTTTCACATGTATGGTTTAAATACATGTAGTTTTTAATGGAGCATATAATTTTTTTTCATTAAGTCAATATTTAATACAAGTATTTTTTAAAGTTACACTTAGACAGCAAAGTGTCGCGGCAAACCGAAGATAAAATAAGAAGAAGAGAGAACGTCTTGAATGCGGAGCTTTGCGGAAATTTTCACTCTGTTCCGCATACCTCTAAATACATGACATTTGAACCTACTAGCAATAAATCTTGGATCCACCCTTGCTTTTGCTTAGCACCAACTCTAGGCATTAATTAATTCGATGTCAACCTGATTGTGTAGGCTGACACGTGTTAAAACCACTCACATGTTCGTTCGTTTAATTAAAGTTTTAGAAATTTCTGTGTCCCCAAGACTTTTTTGTTAACCATCCATACTTATATCATAAATGTAAAAGTAGCTCTGAAAATAATTCTGTCTGCATGTAACACTTTTACGGTTAAAGTACTGATCTTATTTTGGTAAAATTTGGTATGGAGTAAGCTTGAACTCACATCAGCCGCTCACATAACGTACACACTGACCATTGGGCAAGAGTTTCCAAAAAATGAGGATGGACAAACCGAAGGTGACCTGGGAAGAGGTGGCGAGATGACCTAGACGCCTACTGCAAGGGCTGGTTCGAGGTGGCTCGAGAAAAGAATACCTAGAAGAAGTTGGGGAAGGCCTTTGCCCAGCAGTAGGAGAGTGTAGGCCAAATAAAAAAAAAAACTTGAATTCCAAGAAAGGAAATATGTCACGAACGAAGCCACCGGCAGAGGCTAGTGCTATATAATTATATGTCTAAGGGTTTTCTTCTTCGAGTGTCTCTCATTCCAAGACTAGGTCAAGTTGAAGGTTTTAGTTGAGCACTAGTCTAAGTACCTATATCAAATTCGTCTGCGTTTTAGTTTAGCATATTTGATCTAAAATCTTGGCCGAGGTAAAGTGAAAATTTATCAGCCGTTTCATGTGCAGTTTGTATCCAGTTTTCTTCACCGGTCCCAAATCGAAGTATGGAGTATATTTAGAATTTCATTTTAATATTGGCGATGTAACCGTAATTTTGTAACTATAGAAATTAAAATAGTGTCCGTTAGAATTTTTGCACTTTCTTCTCCATAGAGATCTGCCCTTGGGAACAAATACTTTTAACTTTTGTGCGACTGACTGACCTTGTCCTTGATTTGTGGAAGGCATGCACATGTTTTTCACAGGGAATTACTTGTGACTGTAGCAAATTATAGATCATCTAGATATACGTGTCTCTAGGGCGAGGTTAATAACCTCCGATATAAACATTTCCGGCTTCCTAGTCACTTTACTTTCTCTGGCATAACTACTCGTCTTAAGTTTTCGAATGCTTTCGAAATAGACTTTACGTAGTTATTGATGTTTATTAGTTTTCGGTGTGCTAATCCAGTAACGTTTTTTAATGGTAGCGGTTATTGTTTTAGTGGCTGAGTCAAGGTTGACTTTAGTTACGTATTCAGGTTTTTTTTTAAGTCCAAGAACAAAAGAAAGAAAAAGAGTTTATTTACGACAAACATGACGCATACGTTATAAAACAAAACAATTATCAATAATGACTATATTTGTATACTGTAGGTTCTTATTATGATGCGCGTAAAACGGCCAGTGGTCAGCAAAATGCTGGAGCTCGTGTAAATTCAAATATCTCATCAAACAGTTCGGGAAATTCGCGCGCATTGCATTTGTTGTTAATTAAGTTTCTGTTTTAATATTAAGAATTGTAATACCCACAGTTACATATACAATGAGCACAACAAAATACAGTACTAGGGAATACACGGAAACCGCACTCACACAAGATACTTACGTGTATATCCAGTGTTGGTCAGTTTCACCTTATGAGGGTAAACATCAAAATTGAACCACTTAAGATCGGGGCATATGTACACCAAGGATCCTGTGATGGAAATATTAATAGGTGTAGGAAGATGACCTTCGAATTCACTCCAGTACTGAATCCACTCTCTGGTTCCATACGGGGGTTCAACTGTCGTTTCTTTTTCTAGTGGTCTTTCTTCTTGCTCAACTTCTTCAGCTGGATGATATAAAAATTATCTTTATACAAATGCTTACAGTATCTTAACCTATTGGTTCAAGATACTTATTTCCCTAAAGTTGTGCAGGTTTTCAAGATTCAATTTGTAGTACCTTATAGTTACTCTATTTATCTTTAGACATTCATAAAATCTCACAGTAGTTGTTGCAACTACTTTCATAGGTTGAACTAGCTGGATATTGACACCGACGTATACCTACCATTTTTTGCTACTTTCTCCATGACTTTAACAGATACTTATATAATTTAGTATTTAAATAATCACACAAAGTTTCAGAACATTATTTCATTAGAATTTGCTCAATTTTAAGATAAAATCAAAATATGACAACTGAAATATTCACAGAATTCGTAACATTATTGTATTATTGTATAAGTTTGTAACCATGGCAATGTCAATAATTTTAACATGTTGGTATTATGCTGGTGTGTCAGTAATTTTATTTAAATTCGATCTTATGAGGATGGACCTACATGGAATTTGTATTAAAAAAATACGTCTTTACACTTCACAAGTCGTATTGACATAATAGAAACTTGAAAAATTCTATGACGACATTGCTAATTGAGAGCTTGTAAAAAATATCAACAAATATGCAGAAAAAAGACAATAACGTACCATTCCATAAAAGGCCTATTTCACCAGATCGAGAACTGTTACTTTGGGAAAAATGGATACAAATCAGACGAGATGAAACCACTGAACTTGGAGAATTGTTCGATCGCCCACCGGTGGATCTGGCAATGAACCTTTTGGCTAATGTACGGGAGGATAAAGAACGAAAGTTAGCCTTAGAACATGCGCAGATAGAAAAGATACCAGGAGCTAGAGGATCTTTATGGATTCGACCACCAAGACTGAAGCAGCGTTGTTACTGTGCACCAATTTATGAGCTGCATAGAACAAAGGCTGAAAAGGGCCGACCAACTAAAATCGAACACATCGGCGTTCCTGCTTATGTTCGACAAAATGAATTGGGTATGGCTGGTGAGCCCCTTCGCCCCCCTTGTTTTCAACTGAATGCCGATTACTTAAACTATAGAGAAAAACGAG
The DNA here is from genome assembly GCA_910589285.2 of Mythimna ferrago. NCBI lineage: Eukaryota > Metazoa > Arthropoda > Insecta > Lepidoptera > Noctuidae > Mythimna > Mythimna ferrago. The sequence continues at coordinate 23,410,642 of OU342680.1, read as the reverse complement.
AAGATGATCTCTATGAAAAATTAAACAAAATTGATCCTTTCAGGTATAAATGTGTTTTTCATAAAAATAAGCTTCTTTAAAAAGTTTTTTGTTAATACGTTAGTCATGTTTAGATTTAGTAGTCACAACGTTATGACTCTAATTCAGAAAAATATCATATACATGAGATGTAGAGTGTTTTACCAAATAAACGACATTTTGTTGTTTTAGGCCAGAATTCGACGGCTTGATTATAAGAGGGAAAAAACCTCCGCCACCGCCACCAAAACTGCCTCCGTTGCCAGAGATCGTCATAGAAGACGGAAAAAATATTCCTACAGAGCCACTCAGCGGCGTTTACGCTTTGAAAATAAATAATACTGTCCTTTTTAAAGCTATACCTGGACACAGTCTAGATGTCTTGTCATCATTCGTATTACCCAAAGATGAATCTGAAGAGACTTGCACTACCTGGACCTACTACTTCAATGTTCCCGCAAAAAGAGCAGGCCGGTGTAAACTATTTCTCCAAAATCTCGGAACTGTGACTTTGAGATATTGTTGGAAAAAAATAAAACGAATAATTCCGTTCATACCCGAAGATCCGTACGAACAAGTTTTCTTTTTTAACAAAAACGAAGACGTTTTATCGCCTGGTCAAAGCAAGGATATATTTTTCACATTTGTTGCCGATTCGCCGGGTATATTTGGTGAATTTTGGGAATTCAGTATTTCCAATGTAAATTTTTTTGAGACTACTGCAGCAAAACTTGTGGTGAATTTATACGCTGACTCAATTAAAGACAAAGGAAAGTTAATTAGGAAAGTCGATTTTCTCAAAACAAGCATTTACAATCGGGCAGTTTATAATGTAGCGTGTCAAATTTTTGATGAAATAATTGAAAAGGTTTTCGAACCTGTTCCGCAATTCTATCCGTACAAAAAATTCTTCGTAGAAGCACAAATTTTTGTGATGAAAAATCCAGTGTGCTTTTATCATCAGACTGAAGTGAATAAAATGAAAGACCTGTACAGAGAAATGGTTAAGGGGGAGGAGTGGGATTTATCTATAGTTTCTTGGAGAGAGAAGATGATGGCAAAAGAGTTTGATGACAGAATGAAATATTATGAACTTTTACGACAATCTCACGTAGAACTATTGAAGCCTTGGTACGAAGGTGACGGTCTTGTAAAAGAAAAACTTCGCACCGTTAAATGCTTGTTAGGTCAATATGCTGACTTGTTTGATAAAGAATATGCTAGAGCAGCAGAACCATTCATGGAAACACCACCAAGTGAAACGAAAGTTGTGTTGCAAAGTGAGATGCAAGTTTCAAAGAGCAAATCATGTGTTATAGATTCTGTTACTGAACAGATGTGGCATAATGTTTTCTTTTTGCGTATGTACGACCATCTTGCGACTACAATAGAGTTGTGTGCAGGAGTTTTGAGCAGTTTGGATCTGAATAGATGGATCGAATTTGATTTTTGTCGGCATTAGGTACGACTAAGAGATAATTTTAACTGATATAGTACACTTTATAATATATTAATTTTATTAGTATGTTAGCTAGTGTTTTAAAAGTGAGTATCTACTTATATTTTTATTTTATTTAAAACATCTACAATCATGGACCATTATTTCGTTTCTTGATCGTGTAAATAATTAAATATTGAATAAATAGTAATTATTGTTTCAAATGTAATTATGTACTATACAATACTACTCAGGAGATGCCCTAATAGTTTTTGTTATGAAGTATTACTTCGCAAAATAGGTTCAATTTCTTCAGGTGACTTGTAGGGCCATGCCCACTGACCTGTGTGATAAATAGTAGAGATAAGTAGCCATGCCTCACTTCACATCCAAAAAAATTTCTGGTTCACTGTGTGAGTGTGACCAACAGTGGCCAGGTGTGGTACACACCATAGAACTGCATGCATTTTCTTGGCTGCATGAATTAGCAGCACCACCGTGGTGTTGTAGTGAGTCAAGAGCCATACAATCCTTTTCTATATCAAAAACTAAGAGTGATAGAAATTCTTGAAAGAATTGTAGTTTTCAATATAAACTTAAAATTAGGTGATTTACAAAATTACCTGTTTCCTGTGACCTACAGAAAAATATTTTCAACCTACTCATCATTTGATTTTTTTATTTTTTTTATTATTTGCTCATAAAAGTATAGAGGTGGGCTTAACGCCTTAGGCATTTTCTACCAGTCAAACTTTGGATGATGCAGACAAAAATAATGACCTACCATTATTTTTCTCTGCATCATCCAAAGTTTGACTGGTAGAAAATGCCTAAAACACGGGGAAAAATGTGAATATAAAAAAACTGACCTCTGTCCTCCCCAGTTACTAAAATATTGCCACGGTATGAGTAGCAGTTAACCCTGATAGAAGCGCTTACAAGGTTCGGTGACAAATGGCTGGCGCTCTAGCCAGACTAAACACTACGTGAGTAAACTTATTACCTTAGTTAATAAAACAGTCATTTAGACATAATTGGTCGTACACATGCGGAAGGTCGAATTTCCCTGAAATATTTTTACCGGCTGTAGGTCATGCCTAATTAGGAAGGCCCTCCATTCCGTGCAACCTATAAGTACTATTATTATAAATTATTTATAATGGTTTAATTTTAATTATAATTTGTAAATTGTCAACGCCGTAACTTTACAAAATATTGAGTACGGCACAATCGCGGCGGCAAGTACTTTCCTTAAGGAGTGACCCTCATCTTTCGCATAGCACATGTCCTCACGGGACACGACCAGTTTCGTGAGGTACTTCGAATTCAGGTGGAAGAAACGTCCGCGAGTTACCATTCTGCAAATCGGAAGGAGAATATAGAGGAAGTCTGCCCTTCTTGGGCGAAGCACCACCGCAATTTGGCTTGGCCTAAATTCATGGTTCGGGGCAAGAAGGAATGGGAAACGGTCACTTCCTTCTGCAAAGCAGTAAGGCGAGCAAGTATGTTTTATATATAGATAAATAGCTTTGACTTTGAATTCAAGATTACCATTTGTAAGGCTACCATTTGCAACTTTCCAGGCTAGTACATGTTCTCCTGCCTAACCTTGGGGGTCCAGATGCCTCCTGCCGGAGGCTCTACGCGGGGATCGTTCGGTCCATGGCCCTCTACGGGGCGCCGGTGTGGGCGCCGTCGCTGAAAACGCAGCCGAGAGTCTGACACTATCTCCCGCTCCGCCGAAGAGCGGGGGTTGTCATTGGATGATTTTTCCCATCGGAAAAAAAAAGGCTAGTACATGTTGTTGTGTTTTCATATAATATTCAAAGCACATAGCTGTTTCTATACATATGTACTGTAACGCAATGACCGGCTTGTTGATATTTGTGCTGTCAGCTCAACTGTTACACTGCCTTGTGTACTGCATGCTTAAAATACTAAATCGGAAGCTACTAATAGAGTTGAGGTGCTTGACATAGAGCTTAAAAGAAAAGACGGCATTGCAATGTTACAAACTTTGCAACTTCACTGAGCACCAAAACCATGACAGCTGATGTAACTTAAAAGGCTGCCCAATTTAAAATAGATAGGGCAGGACATATCTTGTGCATACCAACACACTATGAGCTAAAATAGCACAGCCAGTGAAACGAGATAGGAGCAGTCCACGAAGAAGTTAGTGGGACAAACTGGACTTTTTTATTATTTAATTCTTCAACAGATTTTTTATTTTTGTACAAAATTCCTCGCCAAACTTTACAGTTTCGAAGTCGGTTAATATAATAGATACGCCATCAAACGCTATCAAACGCTCGCTTTTTAACAGACTTCGAAATGGAGGAGGTTCTATGTTCGGCTGAAAGTATGTTTTTTTTATTTTTATGTTCATAGATATCTCAGTCAATTGTGGACCGATTTTGATTTTTTTTTTTATTGAAAGGCTTATGCTTTTAAGTTGGTCCCATACAAATTTTGTTAGGATCTGATCATGAACTTCGAAGATATGGAGCAGAACTCCTCATAGGATCACAGCAGAATTGTCGTAACAAGTAAAATTGGTCGGTTTATACGTGTAGGCGATGACTGACTGAAAGAAAGGGGGGGGGGGGGATGTATTGAACTGATCTGATGATGAGGCCGGTAGGTAAATTTATGTAATCTAACCGTGTTTGGGAATATTCGAATCGTTATGAGATGCACTCTTGCTATAAGATATTTAAGTTTAGCTGAGGGGTACTTTTTAGTGGTGCGTGGTACCATAACTAAAAAGTGAAAAATAAAAAACTTTTTACAAAGACAATTAAACCGACTTCAATGTTAAAAAACACTGAAAAGTATAAAATAACTTTAATTTCGGAAGTCGGTGTTAAATAACAAAGAGACAAAACATCTATTATAGAAACACCGACTTCCGAAATTAAAGTTATTTTGTACTTTTCAGTGTTTTTTAACATTGAAGTCGGTTTAATTTTTTTTGTAATTTTTTTTTTATTATACAGAAATCAACAAAAGTAATTTGCGTAATGCACCTAATTTTTTGGTGAGTAAGGGTCCAACAAGTTTACTGAATGGCTCGGTAATCCTTGTGTCGGTCTGTCTTCTTGTAAAAGGTTTTAAAATAGTTGTATGGTGAACATTTATAAAAATCAAGCATGAGAATTTACGTGAAATTATGTCACTATTTTGGGAGCTTTAAAGCGTCTGCAAAGCAATACGGCCCACGGAATGTGTCTGGGAGTATTGGCGACTTGATTTTAGAGATATTACCTAAATATACGTAAGAATCAGCTTGGATAATTTACGTGAAGTAAGTAATGATTTTATGCACCTTGATTACCTGATACCTGAAAATTGGCCGTCTAAGCAAGGTAGCAGGTAGGCGTGCGTTCTTAGTACATACTAACAGTACTCAATCGTCCACATTTCCTTCGTCAGAAAATAACTTTTTACAAAAAGTAAATAAACGACTTCACTAAAAAAATACACTAAAACGATCAAAATAACTTTAAATTCGGAAGCCGATGTTTCTCGCTATTGTTTGTTTCTTATATAACACCGACTTCTAAAATTAAAGTTATTTTAATCGTTTTAGTGTATTTCTTAGTGAAGTCGGTTATTTTGTTTTGTAAAAAGTTTTTTATTTCTCACTTTTTAGTTGCGATACACCTGTAGCCAGAGTACCTTTTTCTCATGAAAATTCCAATCAATCCAAGCCCTGGTAGGATACAATGTTTTATTATAAAGTTCCCGTGTTCACCTTCCACCTTTCGGCTCCATCATCAGATCCTGGGCCTCAAGTCTGCTATTAGAATAGTGTTAGAACAGTCTATCATTGATTTCATAATTGTTGATTTTGACAAGTTTTGGTAATCTACTAATATAATGGCGTCATTATGACTTTCCTAAGGTCAATCACTGACACTCCATTGAAAGAAATAGCATAGAATGGTAATCTCGTACATAATGACAAATGAATATCTGACGTATGCGGTAATCTGCAAAAATGTTGACAGTTCCTTTGATCAGTGACCCACCACTACGACGTCATTGCGCAATTAGTGCTTTTAATAAGCTCATATTGTCATTCTACCACAATTCTATTACAAGACCATTGACCGATCAATGATCGATCGTTATGAATTAACAGATTACAAACTTTTAGCAAAATGACAATGAGATCGTGTTGGAATGACGAATTTATAAAAGTAGCAGACTTAGGCCCCAGTTTGATAGTATCTTATAGTCAAAGTGCATCTTATAACAAATCTAATAAGCCTAAACACGGCTAAGATACATTGAATAATTACGGAGTTCCGGTGCCTATCTTCCGGCTCCATCATCATCATCAGATCAGTTTGATAGTACCTTATAGCCAAAGTGTATCTCATGACAATTCTAATAAGCTCAAACGCGGCTAGGATACATTGATTAATTACGGAGTTCCGGTGCCTGTCTGCCGGCTCCATCATCATCATCAGATCAGTTTGAGAGTACCTTATAGCCAAAGTGCATCTCATGACAATTCTAATAAGCCCAAACGCGGCTAGGATACATTGATTAATTACGGAGTTCCGGTGCCTGTCTGCCGGCTCCATCATCATCATCAGATCAGTTTGAGAGTACCTTATAGCCAAAGTGCATCTCATGACAATTCTAATAAGCCCAAATACGGCTAGGAAACAATTATTAATTACGGAGTTCCGGTGCCTATCTTCCGGCTCCATCATCATCATCAATGTCACTTTTTGACTGTAAATGTATAAGACCTCAATGATAATACTAAAATAACTAGGTATATGATTGCCTATAATATTTGAGGAGTTCCCTCGATTCCTCATAGATTCCATCATCAGAAATGGATTTTGAAAAAAATGGAACCAATCTGGAAGCATATCATGTGGGAGAAAAAAAAAATTTTGCAAATCGGTCCATAAACGACGGAGTTCTGAGGTAACAAACATAAAAAAAAATACAACCGAATTGAGAACCGCCTCCTTTTTTTTTGGAAGTCGGTTAAAAATACGTGAAGTCTGGTGGCTCTGGGATCTTACTCTATGATAGACGTTATAACGTATAGCCTCAAGCAATGATAGCGTGTTACTACACCTCGGCCTGACCTTTTGAGGAATTTAGGCGTGTTATTGTTTTCTTTACAAAATAAATAACAAAGTCTGCTTTTCGCTTTGTTTAGTTGTTTATCCACTAACTTCTCCTAAACCACGCAGTGGAATTTGTGGAGGTTAACTACACTAACAGAAATAAAAATAAACTGGAAAGATTTATGTATACCTATTTAGGTGGGACATTAAAAAAAAATACGTATGTACCAATTTCAATTATTTGAAATTCGATTTTTCCTATTTTTACGTATTTCATATTTAATCGTTTTTTAAATAAATTATGACTGGCCAAAACTCATGCTTTTTTTTTATTATTACCCGACTGCAAGAAGCGTTATGTTTTTCGCGCGTATCTTGTATGTTTGTATGTATGTAATATTCTTTATTACCTCATATCTTCCAAACCGCTGAACAGATTTTTATAATTAACATATTGTTAGATTTGTGTTGATAACCCAAGTGTTCTTAAATAGGTGACGTTAAAAAAAACAACATATCGACTGTGAGATGCTATATGTTAAATAAAAAAATAAAAAAAATTCAATATGGGTGTCAAATTAAAGGGCTTTTCATGAGGATTTCAAAATGGTATGTCATGACCATATTAAAAAAGTACAAAAGGAAATCTTTGTTATTTATTTTGTACTGAGGCGAATGCTTAGGTCGGTTTTTGAACTTTGTAGTGATTTTGCGTCTAAAATATAGTGAATAATAAATAGTAATAAATAGTAACTAAAAAGTGTAAAATAAAAAAATAATTTAAAAAATAAAAAAACCCGACTGCGTAAAAAATTACTTTAAATAAAAACTAAAAAGAAAAATAAACAAGTTCAGTCCACAGTTCAGCAACAGTCGGGACCCATTAAAATAATCTAGACTAGAATTATTCTATCTTATGTGGGTCCCGACTGTTGCTGAACTGTGGACTAAACTTGTTTCTTTTTCTTTTTAGTTTTTATTTAAAGTAATTTTTTACGCAGTCAGGTTTATTTATTTTTTAAATTAATTTTGTTTTTATAATTACCTCGCCTGGTAAGGACGAGTGTGAAGTGGAAGTGGTTTACTACACTTGCGTGCAAAATAATCGACCCACCCCTAACGTTTTGGTTTAAAACACGATACTTAAATGAAAAACTAAAATTAAATATATAAAGTTTTGACATCAATCTACATCTACACTAATATAATAAAGAGGTCGTTTGTTTTTTTGTTTGTAGGAGGTAATCTCTGAAAGTACTGGTCCGATCGCTAAAATTTTTTCACCGATAGGAAGCTCCTTTGTTTAATTCCTAAGTGACATAGGTTATATTTTATTTACGTGGGCGAAGCTGCGGGCAAAAGCTAGTTTATAGATAAAGAAGGAAAGTTTAATTGCACTTGTTTAAAGTTATAGATTTTTTTATTGTTTTTACAGACTTATTTATAGCACGAAGAAATTGAAACTACGGAGATAATTTTGGATCATTGGCAGGCTTGTGTGGGTGTAATCTCCTTTCTGCAAGTCTTTGCCATACAATCCGCTCAGTTACACGGACATAGCGAAGTTTTCGCTGCACCTGAACTCCTGTGAGACGTCAATTACGCAAAGACATTGATTTCGCTTGATTTCTGCCTGAACCCGATCGTCTATTGAAACTTCTGGTCCCCCAACAAACCTTTGGAGTACTAGTCTTAATGCAGATCGACTTAAATAAAGGCGTCTAGCCAAGACGAGTTGTCTCAAGCCAGCCTGAATTAGTGCCACTATTTGAACAGCCTAAGTTGGACTTGTATTCATTTTTACCTTAAGCAAACACGTCTAAAATCAAATTAGATGACCAAGAAACTAGAAATCAGAAACATTATGTTTCAAAAAGTATAAAATTCGGGCGTTCGACGATTTGAGTCGATAATGTGAACATTGGTACATTTACTAAAGAGTAGGTGTAAAAACAGTTTATAAATCTCCCTTCAACAATACTAAAAGAATTTTTTAAATGACCTATTCAAATTTTTGGTTTATTAGGTTCCAAAACGCTGCCTATAGGGTAGGTCGATTTTTTTGCATGCAAGTGTAGTATTGTAATAAAATAAAACGAGTGTATAGTAACATAACAATAATATATTAGCATATTTCAGAGCTTCGACTTGACTTGCTTCACATAAATGACTGAATGACCGGGTGGGTGCCGCTGAGTTGGCCTGACGTTGCGTTCGATGGGTAAGCTGTCGGGACCCTCAAGTTGTCTCAGTAGACCCAGCTGTGGACAAAATAGAAAATATTACAAGATTAGTTTAAAGAACTTTTTCATAATTTTTATTAATAAGGACAACTGAAATTTTACCGAACATTAACCAAGTTTCTACAGTTGTACACTATTATTGAAAGTGCCCACAGGCAACTTGGTTTTATCTTTGTCACACTGTCATACAAACCCGGACATGATGTGAGAATCAAATGACTCAGTTACGGAAACAAAAGCTGCTCGTGTGCTCTTATCTCATAAATCTATGAGATAAGAGCACACGAGCAGCTTGCTTTTTTTCTTCTTGAGAAATTCCCGGCAAACCATTTTTTTTTAAATGCTCCTGTGTGTTTAACGATTAAATTTAATATTAACCGAATGTGTGAAGCCTTTAGAACATAAAAATGTTGGGTTGCCTATTAGTTTCTTGGAATAACTATGGGTTGCCAGGTATAAACAGGTATGTATAAACAGGTGTGTTTTTTTTATATACATCAAATTCTATATCACAATAAACGCTGTTTCATTACGAATACGATGTTATAGTGTTGTCTGCAAAAAAATCTGGTATGAATAACGGTTGTGCGTTTTTTCTAAAAAAAAAGTAAATTTTCAATTTTTAATTAATAATAGGTCATGAATTTCTTAGGCAACCCACCCGCGTTATATTATTTAATACACTAAATTTATCATAAAATACGTTTCATCTATTAAACAGACCGGTGAAGGTCGTTCTTAATCGGATCTTAGACTATAAGCAGGTTTACCTGTTCAGTGCCAATATGCACAGGTTTTTCGTATATGATCCAGGTGACGCACTCAGTGTATGGCGGTGTTGTTAGGGAGCCCTTGTATGTGACGTAGTTGCCATCATGAAGGTCATCGCTGTCCATCCACGATAGGGATTCTGTAAGTACAAGTTTTTTTTATTATTATTGGTAGGCTCGCGCTTAACCACTGCCCCATCGAGTGGTAAACGATTATTTAGTTGGCGGTGGAGCACGTTAGCCTAGAAAAATAGCCAGGAGAAGTGACGACGCAGCCTTTGGCAGGAAATTCCACTACTTAGCAAAAGTAAAAAATAAATTAAAGTTAAAAAAAAAATTTGACCACTATACTATTATAAGTTATTATTATTATAGTCTATGCAAAACCTGAATATACTTTGTTCAGAACGAGTTATTGAATAGATTCCAATAGTCTTTACACCATGTTACATTTTTTCCCAAAAATATTTGAAAAGGTTACTAGTTAGACACCACCGACACTAAGTAAAGTACAGGTCACGGCAGATGGAACTGCCGTGACCTGTACTTTACTTAGCAGGCATTACAATGCAAGTGCGAAACAACCCCTAAGTCGCCTGGGTGGCCCAGTGACTGAGTAAATGTCTTTGCTGATATAACTTTGTGATATTTCATAATACAGTTATGAAAGTACATAGATTTTTTACATAAAAATAATAGACACGTATTTCAGGCTAAAACTAACGTTGTATTACAACTCAATAACAGACTCAACATATAATATTCCACAACTATCACACAACGCCGTCTAGTCCCAAGCTAAGCAGAGCTTGTGTTATGAGTACTAGACAACTGATAAACATACTTATATATTTCTAAATACATACATCATCATCATCTTCCTGCCCTAATCCCGTTTTATTTGGGGTCGGCGCAACACGTTTTTTTCTTACATTCTGTCCTGTCACTCGTCACGCTATCACTAACTCCCTTTTCTTTCATATCGCTTCTCACACAATCCATCCATCTTTTCTTTGACCTCCCTCTTCCCCTCCATCCATCCACGTGTAAACTCATAACTTTTTTAGTAACATGCGTTTCATCCCTCCTTTTCACATGACCATACCAAGACAAACGATTCCCTTTCAACTTTTCAGTCACTGGCGCCACTTTCAAACTTCCCCTAATATACTCATTTCTCACTTTATCCATTCTCGTCACACCACACATCCTCTTAATCTTAACATTCTCATCTCCGCTACATGCAATCTTTTTTCATCCGTCTTTTTCACAGCCCAACATTCTGATCCATACAGTATGACAGGCCTTATCACGGACTTGTAGATTTTACCCTTCAACTTGAGGGGCATCCGTGGGTCACAAGTGGTTCCCGTGACCTGTCACCACTTCATCCATCCTGCGTTGATCCGACGTGTTACGTCCCGGTCCACCTCACCATCCCCTTGGACGAGCGACCCGAGGTACCGAAAGTCGGAACAGATCGGTATGGGCGTTCCAGCGAGAGCTAAAGGCACTGGATTGGAGACACCGCCGAAATCGCAGAACAAGTACTCCGTTTTGGTTCTACTCAATTTCAGGCCAACACTCTCCAGTCTGTGCCACCACACCTCCAATCTGTTCTGGACCTGTAGGCCACTCTCGGCAACCAGCACAATGTCATCGGCAAACAGCATACACCAGGGAGCCTCTTCCTGAATGTCCGACGTCAGAGCGTCCATTATCATTAGGAACAGGTAAGGGCTGAGAGCCGACCCTTGATGTAAGCCAACAGCCACATTGAAGCTGCCAGTGGTGCCAACTGTAGACCGGACTTGGGTATTACATCGACTATACATCGCTCGGATCAACTGCACATACTTCCCAGGCACACCTTTCTTCTTAAGGGCCCACCACAGAACCTCACGAGGTACTCGGTCGTATGCCTTTTCGAGGTCAACGAATACCATGTGCAAGTTTTTATGCGCACTTCTGTATTTCTCGCACAGCTGGCGTATAGCAAAAATGGCATCCGTTGTACCCCGACCGCCGATAAAACCGAATTGGTTCTGCGAAATTTCACTCTCTTCTCTCAGACGCCTTTCAATAACTTTCTCCCAGGCTTTCATAGTATGTGACATTAGCTTTATTCCTCTATAATTGTTGCACTCAAGCACATCACCTTTGTTTTTAAAGATGGGCACCAAGAAACTGCTGCACCAATCATCAGGTATGGCTTCTTCCTGCAACAACTTATTGAAGAACAAAGCTAACCACGTCCATCCATCCACTCGCAATAACTTCCACACTTCAACTGGTATTCTATCTGGACCAATGGCTTTACCATTTTTCATTTCATTCACTGCTATTCTGACTTCATCCATACTAACCATTCTCACTAACCCTACATTCACTGGTTTACTCTCTAAAATTCCATTCCAATGATTTTCCTCATTCATTAGTCTTTCAAAATAGTCCTTCCACCTCTCTTTGATTTTTTCATCGTCTGATAGGACCATTCTAAATACATACATATTATAGATAAATTACACCCAGACACAGAACAAATGATTATGCTCATTACACAAACATTTGTCCTGGGTGGGAATCGAACCCACGACCTCCGGCATAGCAGTCAGGGCTACTAACCACTAGACTAACAGGCCAGTCAGTATGACTGTTTGAAGACTGTTTAACATAAAATTTGAACGATGTTAGATACTCTTGTAACTTTTTAAGAATATGTTTGGGAAAAAATATAACATGGTGTAAAAACTATTGGAATCCATTCAGGCACTGATTCTGAACAAACTTTATTCAGGTATCGCATAAACTAAAAATAAAATTGTCGGTGTGTCACACTGCTGGTGAGTCGTTAAACCTTTCAAACGCTGACATCATCATCGTCAGCCTTTTTAATTTTCCCACTGCTGGGACTCAGGCTTCCTCTCTAGGAAGAGAGGAAATGGACCGGAATTCACCACGCGGGCCCTGTGCGGATTGGTAAATGTCACATGTCTTAGAATTTTTGGTTCTAGGACATGCTGGTTTCCTTACGATGTTTTCCTTCACCGTTTTGAGAGCAGTGGGGATGAAATAAATTACACAAAGTAATGTGCCTGGCTGGGTTTGAACCCGCGACGTACAACTCGTAAGTCGGGGCCGTTACCACTCAGCTACCACTGCTCTCTACAATACAATAATGATACTTTATTTTAATACCAACCTGAGGTTACTCTAACAGAATGTTCACTCTTTCTGATTCTTTCAAATCCTTCAACAAGCCTGTCGAACCTTGGATTTGGTGCATCGACAGCTTCTAGAAGGAATCCGACTACGGCCAGACCATCTGGGTGGCCGACCGCTACTTCCATAGATTCGTATTTACTGTTGTAATGGACGAAGTGGCATTCTGCTGCGTATCTGAAGAGAGTAAAGATGGAACTTAGTAAAATAGAAAGAATCTAGAAGCAATTGACTTACATAGTGTTATTAATATTTGTCATACGTAAATGTTAAACCTAACGCCTTTTTTCTGTCGGATAAGTAGGGATTCTTTGCGTGAAAATATTTGTGTAGCATACTGATAGTTGTTCTGGGTATTTTGTGTAAGTGAATTTATAATTTTATTATGTTTATGAATGCACTTACGATACAGAAGTGTGTGAATGTCATGTATACCATTTATATTAATTTCGAATAATACTTGAAACTTTTGTCTTTACTTGTAAAATGGAACAATAAACTTTTGTTTACCTGTACTGACTTTTATAACCGACACCAAAAAAGAGAAGGTTCTCTATTCATCAGTCTTTTTTAATAACCTGATTCAAAATTCTTAAAAAAATATATTGTTATGTTTTTTTTTAAGTAACTGTACCAAACATTGACAGCATGTTGACCGAGTTAAAAGTTCCACACAATAAAAAACATTGAACGAGTTGCAGAATGAAAATACAATTAATTTTTATTTGCTGCTAGTCGTCCCAAATAGGACGTAGGTATGCAGAATGAGTTAATGAATTACTCCTTCAATCGTAAGAGAAGAAGTAGTTAACCACAGTCGACCATATCGTCGTTTTCTATCAAGTGAGATAGTGTTCAAGTGCGACCTTATCCACAACCAGAAAAAGTTTTTGTGTTTTGACACCAGACTGCGCTTATTCAGTTTTGGGACAAGTTCACGTTTACGTTGACGCATGTGAATACGTTTAAAAATTGACACAAAGGCAAATTTCATATACTAGTCAAAACTCACCCTTGACCATCTAATAAGTGTTCACAGCCAGAGAAGTCATCTACTGACCAATGGAAGTGCATCTGTTCAAATACATATTCACCGATGAGTGGGCCACCTCGAAGAATCGGCCGGACTTCAGATTCAAATGTGAAGTATGCTGAAACAATTGAATTTAGTATAGTTAAAGATCATGCTAAGTTGAATGTTGTTACAAGGGCTGGGCAAAATCCACCACAGGAAATACCCTGGGCTTCGGAAGTCAACCCCGTAACCAAGCGTTCGTGGACGGCAGGTAGATCGCCGTAGGAGGAGGCCGAACGCATCAGGCAACGGCGTCCTCGCCGCCGCCGCCGGGATTCTGATCCCGATTTCCGGCTACCGTAGACGCGGGCTTGCGGACAGTGAGCAATGGGTAGCTCGCTGTCCGGCCGTCCGGTAACTGTCCGGACCAAGCTCAAGTCGTCGACGGCGCGCGCCTCAAGGAGTTGTCAGCAACAGCAGGGACCCAGCCGGGTTGAAGCCTACTGGGGCCAGGGTTATCCGAAAGGGAGCTCGAGCCCTGGTATGAAGGCTAGAAGGAACGGGGTGGGTCTTTTAGTCAGTAAGAGTCTGACACTATCACCCGCTCCGCCCAAGAGCGGGGGTTGTCATTGGATGATTTTTTCCCACTATAAAAAAAAGGTAGATCGCCGTTTAATAAAAACCAGGTCCGGGTTGAAGGCGTGTTGCGTTCCACGCGTACATACCTTGGACAGGGCGAAAACGTGTCTCTTTGTATCAGATACAAGCTATCGATGAATATTTGATTTCTATAGAACCAGTATGAAATCATCCACTCTCTACGCATACGTAAACACTTTTTGCGTTCAGTTTCTTCCACTTAATACATACTCATGACGATCAAAAAGTGTTTGGTGTCGGTAACTGAAAACTAAAAGTGTCTAGGTACATTTGCGCAGCGCTTTAGAGAGTTGCAGGCAGGCCAAGGAGGCACTTCCCTCCATTGATGGCTGCTTCACAAAACAGGCCCTACGACTGACCAAGCCTCAGTTATGCAAAGTGACGGCCGTTGCAACTAGGCACGGGACCTTTAATAAGCACCTCTCTTTCATAGGAGTTACAGACAGCCCACTCTGCAGAGCTTGCATGGAGGAGGACGAAATAGCAGCTCATTTGCTTTTAAGCTGCCCCATGGTCGCTGGATACAGGGCAAAGTACTTCGGAAACCCAGGTACCCTCCGTGAAATGGTCAGTAAAATCAAGGTATTGCTGGCCTTTCTTGAGGAGCTGGGGTGGATCGAATGACACATTTGTCCCACCCGTACGCAAAAACCGCGCTTTGGTCGTGGCGTTGCGGAAAACAGCCCGTTGTACTATACTATACTATACTAGAGAGTTGCCATCGCGTTCGATGGGAAAATGCCTATCAGAGTAGCAAGATTATTATTTGAAAGAGGCATCGTAGACCTGGAACGCAAAGGGCAATTAGACACGAGTGGGTTTTAGTCAGTAAAAGTCTGCCATCCCCTCTCGCTCCACCCAGAGCGTGAGACGTTATTTAATGATTTCCCACCCACAAAACAAAAACGAACTAGACAAAGTCCTTAACTGTCTTATTACAAAACTATATTAGTGGGTTGAATTGTTCAAAATCTGGCTTTTACTGGATGATTTATGAATGGCGTAGATAAAGTGTAATAATTTTATTAATAACCACGAGTGCCTGTTAATTCGTTGATAAACCAAGAAATCAAATTTAAAATAAAAATCAAGGAAAACTTTCAATTAAAAAGAAATGTCATAGTTTATTTAACTATTGCTACATAAGTACTATTTATGTATTTTTAAACACACTTATTTCACTATAATTTTATAACTACATTACAACAAAAAAGTTAACCCTTTATCTGATATGAAATAAAAACTGTGACCTCACTATACAAGTAAATTAATTATACCCAAGAAAAAAAAATAGAACGAAATAAAAATAATAAACAAAAAATAAAATTTCGTTCCCACCTCTGATTTATAATGATTAAAGATATCGGAAGCTTTCTACATTTTTTTCTCTCTTCAACCTCCTTAAAAATAAACGGCGATCATTTCTTGCTTAATAATTTCCACGTGTCTCAAGAAATTACGTTTTAACAAGAGAAAAACGGTTTCCATTACCAAGTAATTCTCAGAAATAATATCATGAACACGGAGGAAAATGTTAAACCAGAGTTAGATCAAAATGTACTTTGGAATAATTAATATTAATCAGGCAATGTATTTTCTCGGTAAAGTTTTTCAAAGGATTTCTGAAAACCACAATGATTTCAGTCTGTGCAAAACATGTCATTTATTCCGATGTTATGAGTGTCTTAATTTGAATGTATGGTATTTTCTCCCCTTCTCTGGGTACTGGATGTTAATGGAATTTATAAACCATTTATACTTGTTATCTTTCACCATATTTTCGGATGAATTGTATGTGAGCTTTAGTCCAGGGCCCCAAGTCTGCTATTTTTATAAATTCGTTATTCCAACACGATCCCATTGTGATTTTGCTAAAAGTTTGTAATCTGCTAATTCATAATGATCGATCATTGATCGGTCACTGGTCTTGTAATAGAATTGTGGTAGAATGATAATTTCGAGCATATTAAAACCAATAACTGCACAATAACGTTCTAATGGTAAAACACTGACCAAATAAACTGTCAAAGTTTTAGCAGATTACCGCAAACGTCAAATATTCATTTGTCAATATGTACGAGATTACCATTCTATGTCACTTCTTTCAATGGAGTGTCAGTGGTTGACCATTGGAAAGTCATAATGACGCCATTATATTAGTAGATTACCAAACTTGTCAAAATCATCATCATCAAATGATAGACCATTCTGACACTATTGTAATAGCAGACTTGAGGCCCTGTTTACTTGTTTACTTGTGTCACCTTTTTGCGTTTCTATATGTTAGGTACTTCTATTTTTGGGCACGCCACAATTGCGGCAACTAGTCCCCTTTTTGGGGAGTGGTTACGAAGGTTCGATGGCGTCCTCACTTTCCGTTTTACGCAGCGCGTCACTGGCCACGGTTATTTTGGGAGATTTCTATTTTGGATTCAGCGGCAAAACGTCTGCATATCTTCATTTTGCGAATCGTTCAGAGGACACGGTGGAGTATATGATGGAGGTCTGAAACGATTAGAAGGAGCACCATTGTATCCTTATAGGGGTGACTGTCGGCCGCGACCTCTTGCGTCTTGCCCTGGTCCAAGTTATTATACAAACTGACAGTTCTGTTTATTGTGTTACCTATCTTGATTGGTCTACAATATTCTCTCATATATTAACAGTAGTGTAACATGGACACATTGCAGAAAATAATCATTTTGTTGAAACCGTGTAACAGTGAAGTTTTGTGTTAGTTCTTTTTACAGCAATAGACCAAATAATTGGAACAATGCAGTAGCTTCTAACGCTTTATAAATAGGTCATGCAGGCCTGTGTGAAATAAAATATTTTCATGTGAATAAAAAAGAAACTAACCAGTGAGTTTTATTTTTCCATTTAAAAATTAGGCTCAAAGTCCATGTAAACACTAACTCACTAATCTAATTTTAATGTTTTCCAGTACCTTTAATCTTTATGTTATCATAAACAACTAAACTAACACCGATTTGATAATCGTGCAGCCCCCGATAATACCCATTATTATACACTTCATATTCTTGCTTATCTTATCAATAATATTCACAGTTGTTAACTGATTTTTATGTTATGTAATATTTGGATTATTTTATCGTTTTGGCTTCCTTATTTTTAGTGCACTTTTGATTTTTGTGTCAATGATATAATGTGTGTTTTTACTTGTTTGTTTATTGTGTGCAAAATCAATTAGGTTTTTTTTCTTTCTCTCTTTAGCCATCTTTCTTGAGGTCAACTTCCAGCGGCAAGCAATGATTAGGCTGCTGCCCGACCGTTCGGTAAGGATCACGCCCGAGTCAACGGTGGATGGAGCCCGAACCAAGCGAGGGATAGATAAGTAGGACCAATACCCGCTAGGGCTACAAGAATGTTCGAAAGAGTTACTGTAGCCCTGGAATGCAAAGGGCAACTGAAGGAATATAGGTGTCAGTAAGTCTGACAAACCTTCCTGCTCCACTGAGAGTAAGAGAAATTATTTAATTGGCTATATACTGTTTGAATAAAAATCTGGTTGTATTTACAATTTAATGTTATCTACTAAGAATATGTATATCGATACGTCAACCGTTACCTAATATGTTATGCATGGGCCTCTATAATATGTAAAGGTATGTTTTCTTCAGCTTGTGACGCGTATTGTAAAATAATCTTAAGAATATTGATAAGAATGGATTACTTCGGTTCCGATAATAGATTATAATACGCGAAACTATGCGATAACTGAGATAAAACCGTAAAATGTGTTTTTTTTTTACTATTTGAAAAGGTATTTGTTGAAATGATTAAATGTTTTATTTTGTCTTGTTTCTTGCAGCGGTTTTGCCCACGTGGAAGTAGGTTTTGGCCTATAAACTATGGACCC
Organism: Mythimna ferrago; assembly: GCA_910589285.2. Taxonomy (NCBI): domain Eukaryota; kingdom Metazoa; phylum Arthropoda; class Insecta; order Lepidoptera; family Noctuidae; genus Mythimna; species Mythimna ferrago. The sequence goes on along the minus strand of OU342680.1, from coordinate 23,392,297 downwards.
CCTTTCATCTCCCTTAGGAGGGAAATTTGGAAAAAAACCTTTCTAATTCTCTGTATATATCATAAAATAAATTTTAGTTTAAAATTTTAGCGTTCTAAGTCTAATGGTTGGGCTGGTTGTTGATGTGTCAGTGAGTCAGAACTTTACCTTCTATACAGGATTATTTGTAACACACTAGCAACCTCTTAGGCTGTTGTGTTCTATGACTTTTAAAAATGTATCATAATTTGGTTTATCAAATCATATAAAAATAAGTAAATTAAACGTTCCAAATATTACGAAGTCTATGCGAAGCAAGCGATAGTACAATAGTAGAGGGTAGACGAACATGAACTTGACCTATTTACGGGCGACCCTCTCTAGTCGGCTGGACGCTTTGATGCGCCTACGTTGCGTCATACGTGTTCTTGTAGCGAAATTTGGCAGTGCGTACGTAATTATCTTTACATAATGGTGTACCAGTATTCTAATGTTAAGTACATGGAAATGGTGCGAATGCTTGCTAGGTGTGATGACAATGTTTCGGAAGCATGCTTACTGTTATTACGAGATCAGTGCGTGGGTGCCGTAAGTAGATACAGAGTTGAAATGTGTTAGATAGAACAACGAAATCTTGAAGGTTTGTTTTCTGGTAAATGTGTTATGTTGTGAAAAAGTCATTTAACAAAACTTGTTGTTTATGATGTTAATAATACAATCCTGCGAGGTTGTTAGTGTTTTACAAATAACCCTGTATAATTCAGATTTAGTTGTTCTGATATATTTTTTTATTATTTCGTACTTTTGTAATCTTCAAATATTGTTTATCAACATAATACAAAATTTTCTCCGTATGTAGGTACCTATAATGGTGTTAGAAAATTGTCCAGTGACTGAAGTATTGGGATGTACTTTATCTAATATCAGTAGGACTTAGATTTTAGAAGTAGCTACAGGAACAAAAGGAAGTGATACAAAGCCGGAAACCGGCATATCTTGCAACCGAAAATTCGAAGACATATGACATCCACCAATCCGCACCGGGCTCGCGTGATGGATTACGGATACCCTCTCCTAGAGAGGCCTGCGTTCCAGCAGTGGAACCATTATAAGGCATGACTATGAGACATGATTATGCTTATGCAGTAATGTAATGCCTGCTAGTTAAAAAAAAAACACAAGCAACAGATACAAACCAAAAATAGTAATAACGAGGGCCTTTGGGGTGCAGCCGAACACCGACCGACTTTGTGAACAATAAATAAACACAGATAGTTTCACAACAAAAAGAAATGTTTTAGTCCTCACCTGTTGATCCATTGTTGAGGAGTATGCCGTTTACTTCGTTGTCCCAATACCCTTTGTACTGGAGAGTATCTAGTGATGACCATTGAGGGCACCGGCTTAGGGATATAGCGAGGGGAGACTGCGACGCTCGGAGCCGGGATATTTGCTCGGCTGGAAGCAAAAACAATAACATTAAAGATGCTACTACTATACTACCTTAAAAAAATCCATAAAAAGAATTAGATACAAAGTTATAGATGGCATAAGGGGACTTGCACAAATCCCTTAAAGTCAGTTTTAAATCTATTTAAGTAGCAACTTGCCCCTTAATTCATTAAACCCCAAGCGAACGTCGGCGCTAGCCCTCTCATTGTCTTACTATTAGACACAATAATTAATTACTGTATTCGAAAGGTTAAATAGAATTAAAACTGGCTGACAACACTTCTTGGCAGAGTTATTGCTTCTTAGTAGTTATATTAGGAAATGAAAATACACAATAACTCTAAGTCAACAAGTCTAGGAGCAAAAATGCAATTAGCCTAGTATTTAATGTGCTGCGTCTGCTAATGTGTCTGAGATAACGATGAGATGAAGAACTAAAGATCGCCAGCTTCGAACAGTTAATTTTGTGCGTTAGCATTTGTGAAAAAACAATGGAATTTATCGCCTAACCTAAGCTAACTAATCTTTCAGAACATTAATACAAATTATAATGTGTAGTCCACATAATATATATCGTAAAACGGGGTGAATAGAAACAAAAATTTAGTTTGGTTTTTCACTTTGATACGTACTATATTAATGGCCTCTAAAAAAGCATCGACTTTTTAAAATAACAATTAATTAGTAAATCTTTTATTGATTGTAGTTTATTCAATACATTAATTACACAAGACAGTTTTTAATTTAATTTAATTAATCTAATAAAGCAAACAGTTGGTTGACTCTTCGCGTGACCAGAGGGCTGGACTCTTCTTCAGTCAACGAATCAGCATTGCCATCCAGCGTGGTAATGCTGTCAGCGTTTTGGGCACTTTTCCTATTGACATCGATGTGGACGAATTTTTTGATGCCCTCTGAGTTTTCCCCGTTTTTCAGCCTTTTTTACTCGTTTGTACAAATTATTATTTTAAGTTTGTATATATACCTAGCGATTATTTATTAGATTAATTGAATTGAATTAGTAAATTGATTTAATTAAATGCTGCAAAACATATTCAAATACCGTGAAAATACCGTTTGAAGTTTTGTTTCTATTCACCCCTGAGTTTCTATTCACCCCATTTGACTGTAGTAGGTATATAGGTATAGGTTTATATGTAGGTAGTAAACTTAAAAAAGTAGCTAAAAGGTTCTGTGGACCAATACGATGTGACATTGCGAGAACAATGTGTGATACGTATCCATAGAAATTGCTCGACAGATTCTATGATGAAAAAGGATCGACAAGCTTTTAAATCTTTCCTTTCCTACATTAGAAGTAGCTATTGTGGGTTGCTCTCTACCCACTCCTCAAAGTTCAAGGAACTTGAAAAGGGCAACGTATTCTTGTTTCTTTTATTACCTACTGTTGGAATTTGAGTCCATCTTGACCCAACCCACATACAAATATTATCCTGTAGTTTTAGTAAATACCCACCTATGTCCCTAAAGCCAAATTACTTCGAAAAATAACAATCTATACTAATATTATAAAGCTAAAGTTACAGAGTTTTTGTTTATACGTGTTAATTTTAAGAACTAATTCTTTTAGGGTTACCCATTTATTTTTTAAAGGAAAGGAAGGATGTTAATTTAGGAGCGAAGCTAGATAATTTATATTCTTTACGTTTTTATCGTATTTTTTCCACACCTAATTATTTCCGTTTTTTTACCAATTAAATTATTTTAAAGTTTTGTTTATTTAAAAAACAAAGAATTTTATATTTATTTGTTATTTATTCAAAATTATACGTATAGTGAAATCCGTCTATTTTTATTTCGCTACAATTAATATCGACGTACGAACACACACAGACGCTAAAGTTATCAAGATTAATTAAGAATTTATTAAAATCTTAAACATTATAATTAAGAGGTAAAGTTTATTTTTTTGTTTGTAGGAGGTAATCTCTGGAAGTACTGATCCGATTGCTAAAATTTTCTCACCAATAGAAAGCTGCTATATTCCTAAGTGACATAGGCTATATTATACGCGGCTATATTATTTTATTAGTACGCGGGCGAAGCTGCAGGCAAAAGTTAGTAAAGGTAATATTTTTATAGTCTGTCTAATAAGTCAACCGGACGGGAATTTTGTATAATATTTAATCATTTAAAAAATACTTATATTCGATACTTTTAATAAGGTTTTTCTGTTAGTAAACAATGATCTCTATCTCTTAATCAACCTTGATTATTGAACCCGTGTTGACTACATCAGATTTCATTAAATCCTAATAATTACCCAAGTCGTTTAACTTATTAGACAGAGTCTATCTGAGAACACTTCTTGAATTTAACATACTACCTTCAGGATAACGTACGTTTATAATGTTACATGTTGGAGGTTTTATATCGTTTATGCTAAAAATGGTAAATGCGCGCTTATTACCCTGAATAAATATATTATTATTATCTGGGAAAACGTTTCGTTTTTCTTAGCTCTGGGCTAGTTTTTAAGCTACATTAACGGGCCCAGCCAAGTCAATGTAGCGTGTTGTGAGTAAATTTAAAGTAGAAAATGAGTATTAAGTGGAGATATATTTTATTTTCCCCTATTTGCATGAATTTTCTTAGTATTCTGCAGGTGTTTAACACGTTGAACGCCATGACGGACACCATATGTCCGACAGTACATTTTCCTCCGGGGCCGCACCAATAAATTACAAATCGTTCAAAAATTGCTAAGGTGTTTTTTTGCAAATATTATTAGGAAATAACTCAAAAATAATGGGCGTTGTACAGAAACAGCGATATAATTAATATTTTTCGAGATGTCAGATGGCAGACATACGTGTCCGTCACGGCCTGGCAGAGCGTCCAACCGATTTTCCATGCGCGGACGCCGCGCGGGTCAGATTGCCGGGTCACCCTAGCGCTGCGCCACACACGCTCGCGCTAGCTAGCGATACGCTTGACTCGCTCATTTGCTTTTGCGCTCGCGTAAGAAAATGTTGCGTTTTCTTTTCCCGAAATTAGGGTTCCGTGAACATTATACTAGTTATGATATTTTTATGTAATGTTTAAAACTGCAGCTTTTTGGAGGGTAATGTAAGTTGAGTCTTTCAGATTATATTATTATTATTATAAAGGGTGTAAGGGACAGCCCTCCACAAACTTTAAGGGCTTGCTCAGTAGATGAAACTGAACAACCTTCCACAAAAATTTTTTTCAGGAAACGAAAAAAAAAATCGGCCTCTCCATACAAACTGTCCAATCAAGTTTATAATTTTGTATGGTGAGGCGGATTTTTTTTTCGTTTCCTGAAAAAAAGTTTTGTGGAAGGTTGTTCAGTTTCGTCTTCTGAGCAAGCCCTTAAAGTTTGTGGAGGGCTGTCCCTTACACCTTGTATAAGGGTTTTGCTTGTGTGAAAGTAGGTTTCTCCATACAAATATTTGTACCCCCTTGTCTGTCCTTGTCTTAGGGGTAAAGTTAGGAAATCCTCATTCATCACCATCTTCCTGCTCTTGTCCCGTGTTATTTGGGATCGGCACAACACGTTTTTTCTTCCATTCTGTCCTGTCACTCTTCACACAATCCATTCATCTTTTCTTTGGCCTTATAATCGGTACGTCATTATCATTAATAGCACTTATTTACTTTAGTTATTACTAAGGTGTACAATAAAACTTATTAAATTCTACTCTATCACTCTGTCTCTTGTCTTGTGTTACTCTGTTAGTGTTAATTTCATTATATAAACGCTATACTGCAATGAAAACCATGATGTATCATGAAATTGTATTTGCGTTTCATTTGCAAATGAACCGACCAACGCGTGTTGATTTATGAAGCTCTTGGTTTTGGGGAACGGAAAACATAACAGACTTATATATATAATAATAATACCTAAGTAAATTTAACTGCATAGTATTTAGGTAAATGTATAATATGTGACATTATTTTTAGTAAACGCGATACCTGAATATAGTTTGTTCAGAATCAGTAACTGAATGGATTCCAATAGTTTTTACACCATGTTATATTTTTCCCAAAAATATTTAAAAAGATCACAAGTTGGACACCATCGACACTAAATACAACACAGGTCACGGCGGGTCATTAGGCGCCAGCAAACAGTTGGGTGTAGATGCAAAACAACCCTTCAGTCGCCTGGATGACCTGGTGACTATGTATTTTTGCTGACTTATTAAGCTTATAACTTTGTGATTTTTCATGATACAGTTACGTATACTAGACGCGTGTTTCGGGTTTCACATTTACTAAAACGAATGTTGTATAAACCTTCATTCATCCAGTATCTTAAATTACATACATAAATGTACCTATTATTTAAATGAAGCAACACACGATAAAAATAATAATTTATTTTATGTTGCTGGCACACTGAACAATATTGTGAAATACGAGTCCATTTTACGACACTATGTGTATCTACTATACCATCTACATACATCATGTGTTACAAATGTGTGTAGTAAAACCATACTTAACAGAGTATAATAGTGAATGCTATAGAATACTAGCTTTTTCCCGCGCGGCTTCGCTCCCGCTCTTCCCTACTCCACCCTTCTCTACCCTACTCTACCCTACTCTACCCTACTCTACACTACTCTACACTACACTAATCTACCCTACTCTACCCTACTATACCCTGCTCTACCCTACTCTACCCTACTATACCCTACACTACCCTACCAAACTTCACATAAACCATCTACTGAATAGTCCGAACAAAGCCTAAACATTTGGTTTGGATAGGTGAGCCCGTTCTTGAGTTATACAATTACAACGAAAAGTGGCATTGATTTTTATATACGAGTATATAGATGTACATAGAATACAATGATTTAAATTAGTCTACTGTGTGTATGAGTGGTTAAGTATGCATGAAATTAGTCGGATGCAAACTTGACGGTAAATTAGATCGAACGTGGCTTACATAAAGTAAAAATTAAAAATTCTAAATGTGTTTTTCATAAAATCGCAGCTGTGTGTGAGAATATGTTATTACTTATTACTAATCAGCGTCCATTTGTCTATACATAAATATAATATATCTGGTATACTGGCGATATTGTGGATTATGAGCATATTCTATGACACTATTTATATATTTATTTAAACTTCATGTACAATAGTGGTACATAGGCTATGGGTACATACTATATCATCTACATACATCATGTGTTACAAATGTGTGTAGTAAAACCATAACTTAATAGAATAGAATACTGAATATAGAATTTACAATACAATGAATTAGTTTAGTGCTTTCAGTGTAAACACACCTAATATCGGATTACTTAATCTTGACATTAATCACACTTAAGAATGATAAACAATGTTACTGTTTGTGAAGAGCAACTGTAGAATACGAGTATAGTAATGTAAGATTAGTTATATCAAGTAATACATCATGATGTGTTTAACAATGAGTAAACACTGAAAATTTAGTCTTTTCATTGACTAAAGAATCCATATTGATATTCAACATGTCATGCTAACCATAGCACTGGCATGTTGAATAGCAATGCTTAACATTTTTGTTTTGTATGTTATCTATATAATTTTAAATTCTTATATTGTTGTATGCCCAATGGGTAGGTTTTTGAGTTACCATAAATTAACTATAAGACCTGCTGAATTACCAAAAAGCACACTAATAAACTTTCTTTGACTTTGATCTTGACTGTTCAGCCTCCCCCTCTTATAGTTGCATCTTAAAATTATCATTATTCCGGAAGAAGAAAGGGGTAGTGCAAAGTTATCCAATATAGCTCCCATCTCTTCGATACGATTTTAAAATGTCATAGTAGGAAGATGTCTTTAATGCCCAATAAGTTCTAAAGGAACATCGGCAACAGTCGATGCTTACTAGGACCATGAGGAAAAGTATGAAAGGGATAATCATGGTCCTATAACGAAAAAGGCCGACTCAGTTACGGAACCCTAAATGTACATTTTCAATCAAAGATTAGGATTGTTCTGATATCACGGGTTTTTTCTAAAACGTCACTACACACGCTGTGTTTATCGCAGTTATGTCGCCGGATTATTGCAAACACCGTCAGTTTATGATAAGTTACGCAAAATTGTGAACTCTGTAGTTGACCCGCAGTCATTCCAGCCCCTGTCTAATCTGATGGATGAGCAGTGACATGTCAACCCACAAAAATGATTGATGATGATTTGGCCCTTTGTTATCATGGTATTGTTATGATACGTTAGATGATTTTTCGATATAATGTCAAGTAATTTGAGAAATAACTCTGCAGTAAATTCTGCACTTATACAATATCAATAAAAAAAAGTTTTTTTTTTTTTTTACTTTTTTTGTCACAAAGACCTACTACAAAGGACCTCTGAAAGTATTGGTCCGAAAGCTGCATTATTCTTGAGTGACATAGGCTATATTTAATGTACATGGGTGAAACCGCCTGCAAAAGCTAGTAAAATCTAATGCCAGTCACACATGATCCAGAGACATTACAATGACATGTTAAAATGTCAGTCGTGCGAGCAAAAAAGAGGGATGTAGCTCCATCCTTTAACCTTTCGTATGTTGTAATTAGAGACACAATTAAAAAGTTATTGTGTCTCGCGTGGATCCACGTTCCGGATACACAAAGGGTTAAAAGTTCAGTATATGTTGTAAAATGAGTATATAGCTCATGTTAGGGCTTCTGTTTGCCGTCAAGTTTGCAATGCACTTAAAGCGACATCCGGTAAACTTGACGGTGTGTAGCTATCAGTATGCATGACAAGTCTACTGTGTGTATGAGCGGTCAAGTATGCATGACATCGGTCGGATGCAAACTTGACGGTAAATTGGATCGTGCATGGCTGGCATAAAGTATAAATTAAAAATTCTAAATGTGTTTTTCTTAAAATCGCAGCTATGTGTATAAATATAATATATCTTTAGAAGTTTTTAGTTGTGCTCGTACCACGTACAATGGACGAAATCGATGTTGCTAACTTTTATACATTAAAATTGTGTGTAACTTGACTTATTATTTAGCTTTGTTTTATCGCAATAAGTTGACTATATCGACAGTTAAATGCATACTACATTCATTCATTAACTGTTAGATGGTACGAAGTTAGCCGGGTAAGCTATTAATAATTAAATCAGTATCAATTAATTCAATACACCATTCTACAAGGTATAGGATTGATTTCCAGTTTGAAGGAAGTCTTATTTATATATGTGAAATACCCATTCCCAATTCTGAACTTTGATCACTAATTTTACTTATAGGTTGATGTTTTTGCAGCATAAATGATTACTTATTAAATTTGGCGCACCTTATTTGGTAGGTAGTCCGATAGTAGGTATGTAATTGGTTGAAATAATTATTTTAGTTACTTTAGGGTCACAGCATTAATTAATTAATAATAATATAATTATATTAAACATAGTATTTACTATGTTTTTTAATTCAAATACATAGTATAGATTTGATCTGACCTTTAGATAAATGTAATTTAACAGATGGCACAGTACCTATTCTTTTTCAAAAAACTACAACGGCTCCCTCCATGGTGCAAATAATACGATAATCCGACATCGCCTTGCAAAGAACTTGTTGGATTAACGCAGTTCAACTCTATTTCCAATACGAAATGCATTATAAATTATCAAAATCCGGATATTCATTGTCTTTATATACATTTATTTAAAGAATTATTTTGCAATCTTCCGGTGTTCGAAACAAATATCCGGTGACATTTACAGATTTAAAAATAGATACGATAAAATCTAAGATAATTCTTTTATTCTTGAACGTCATCAGATTCTCGTTTCGTTTTGGTTACTAATTTTACGACGAAGGACGAATCAGTCTCGCAGATATTTAAGGATTTATTTCTGGAGAATTTATTTGTCAGTTGATGACATTGAACTCAGTTGTTGTTGACATTGAACTCAGTTGTTCTCGATATTGAACTCAGTTGTACTGGGAATCGACACAAACTCCTACTGTAGGTGGAGCAAGACGGATTTCATTCCACCCAGAGCAAATTACCTTGTTTTTGGAAAGAAAATCATAAAATAAGTCCTCCTAGTCTAGATGGAGTGAGAAAGAGTGCCAAATTTTTAATGATTAAAACAGGCTCAGTGTTTTCTCAGTAGCCCTTTACATACCAGAACCATGGTAACTCTTTCAAAGAATCCCGAAACCCATCTTAACATACATATACACTTAAGAAAGTTACAGCACTTTGAATTTCTCATATCTTTGTCTGAATATTATCTTCAGGTAATTAGGCTATCCTTGCAGGGCGTCATCATCATTTGCCTGCCTTAAGCGCGGCTATTACCAACTCTAACACGGTTTGAACTTCGTTTACTCCATTATAATGATTCCCATTAACAAATTCCTTAGGAAAATGTGTTTGTTTGTCCTTCATTCTGCCGTAGTTATGCCCTTCTTAATTACGACGGAAGTATTTAACAAAAATGAAGCTACGAAATTTTTACATAGGTATAACCGACAATCAGAGCTTATACGCGCGCTGTTGACAATTCGTCCGTTGCGCTTAGCTGCCCTAGGCTTAGTGGATTGGCGTACCGTGGTACTGAGCGAGCTGGCGGCGGTGTGTTGGGATGAAGTCGCTTCGTTTCGCTTCAAAACCGGTTTCAGTTTGCGCATGGAATTATGCACGATTATTTACCCTACACCTAACACGTAATAACTGAGTAAATATAAACCAATTTTCAACCGTACACTCGAAATAAGGTTCAGTTGAAAACCAGCGTCAGGCAACTACCACGTAGTTGTCTGGCATTTTTGCTGAACTGGACCTATTTGGCGCCGCCGTGAGACACAAATTGTCAGTTGTCTCTTTTTTATATAATCATTAGTGTCTACATGTTGTTACTACATTGTGTGTATCTACGAGTGTGTATGCCAAATAAAATAGTTTTCTTTCTTTCTTTCTTATACAACATTTTATCGTATATGCAAAACCTGAATATAGTTGTTCAGAATCAGTAACTGAATGGATTTCAATAGTTTTTACACCATTTTATATTATTTCCCAAAAATATTTAAAAAGGTCACAAGTTGGACACCATCGACACTAAATACAACATAGGTCACGGCAGATCATATCGGGCATTAGGCGCCAGCAAACAGCTAGAAGCAAGTGCAAAACAACCCGTCAGTCACCTGGGTGGTCCGATGACTGTATTTTTGCTGATATAACAAGCTTATAACTTCGTGATTTTTCATGATACAGTTATGAAATTTTGTACATAAATTCTTTACATAAAAATACACACGTGTTTCGGGTTTTGCATATACTAAAACTAGTGTTGTATCAGGTATAAAGGCGAATGTTTATAATAGGGTAGTTTCCAGGGTCAAAATAAAAAAAAATAAAAAATAACAAAGATATAGCCCATTAAAGTTACGTGTGACGTAATTTTAATGGGCTATATCTTTGTCATTTTTGGTTTAATTTACAAATAAAAAAAATACGTCCCTTATTTTTGAATAGGTAATCTAAAAGACGGACTAATTACATTTTTTACGGCAACTAGCCTATTATGTATGTATATGTATGTAACTTTTTCACGCTCCAAAGGCTGAACAGATTCTGGAATAGCACAAGCACATAGGATACTTTTTTTTAATCCGGGAGTATGAACCCGTGGTTCAATTCTAGTTTCAAGCTAGCGAATCCGATGTTAGCAGCTATATCTATACCTACTAATATTATAAAGAGGTAAAGCTTGCTATTTTTATTTTTTGGTTGTAGGAGGATAAAATTTTTTCACCGATAGAAAGCTGCTTTATTCTTGAGAAACACAGGCTATATTTTATCAACGCGGGTAAAGCCACGGAAAAAAGCTAGTTAACCATAAATTAACATTTATGCTCCGATATTTTTTACTCCTCGTAATTTTTGTGACAAGGATCATATTTGTTACCCGGTAGGCTGATAATTTTAAGTGGAATTCGAGTGGACATATCCGCCATATATCAGATGAGCCGTGAACTTAAGAAACCACTTATTAGGGCCTATTAGATAAATGCTTGATGACATTCCGACAGATCAAGATGAATTTGGAGATACGAGCACTACGGTACATGGTCAAGAGTTATGAAAAAGGGAGAGTGAAAGCCTTTACAAAGTAATAAGACATAATAGGCTGATTGAATTGATATATTAGAAGTCAATATCTACACACATAAACAGGTAAAGTTTGTTTTTTTGTTTTTATATTTTTTTGTTTGTAGGAGATAATCTCTGGAAGTACTGGTCCGATTGCTAAGATTTTGTCACCAATAGAAAGTTGCTTTATTCCTGAGTGACATAGGCTATATTTTATGTACGCGGGCAAAGCTGCGGGCAAAAGCTAGTATATTATATTTTTGTGTCAGTGGCTTCGCCCGCTCATAAATAGAAAATTATCCCAAGGGAACATATTCTTGAAAATAAGAGTATCTTGTATGCTGTTTCAGGACATGGTGTACTGGTGTGTCAAATTTCTTTTAAATCTGTTGAACTTTTGAACGTGAATGAGTATCAGACATACACAAAAACATACAAACTTTCGTCTTTTTAATATTAGCGCGTATTTAATGGTCCAAAAAATGAGATTTTTTTATCTTGCTATAATAATAAACACTGATTACATTACCATCAGTCCGAGTTTCCTTAGGCTTCACATTAGCGATGCTCACGGGGTTAAATCTCACTGTCCTGTTATCCATTACAAATATATATATATATAAAAACGTAATGTACACACGTGCACAATATACGTTCGATTCCGGATTATGTGAACAACGAAAACAATTTGATTTCAAATCGTACCAGGCTGATTAGATAGGTCTTTATCATGTTTTTGACAAGCTGCTGACAACGCTATTATGTAAATGTGAGGATTAATGAAAGGAGTAAATTCTTCTTTTGTTCTTCTGGAGGAAACAAAACAGCGTCAATTTGGCTTATTCCGATTATCCACTCTACAGTCACCCTAAGGTGGATACTTCGATCGGTGGCAACGACCTCTCGCACCGGGCCTTGGTACAGGTTTTGGTCCGAAGCGAGGATGAGTGGCAGGCGGTCGCCTCCTTCTGCAAAGCAGTAATGCTAGCAAAGGAGCCGGCCGTATGTACTGTTCCATGCGCGCCTCAAGGATGTCAGTAAGCAGTAGGGGTCCAGCAGGGTGGCAGCCTACTGAGACCAAGGGTTTGCTTCTGAAAGGAAAATGCGGCCCTGGTACTCTGTCTAGTCTGGCTGCGTAAATGTTTGAAGTGTTACCGTGGCCCTCAGTCTCCTATTTTGCTGCGATCTTGTGAAAAATCGAGTTGAATCATAAAACCAGTCCCAATATTTCCAGATTACTTCCAGTTTTACCTAATTATTGTTCACAGAATATTAAACTATATGCATTCATCATCAGACGAAAGACTTCCACTGCTGTCCTAAGTGTCTCACATCACTAGATCACTGGTACACCTTCCAAAGCTGCGGCTTCCGGTACAGGATTGTTATTCCAGAACCTTTCAGCTATATCGAGTCTCATCTAGTCTGCGCGCAATGTGCCCTGCTTACTGCCACTTAAAATTGAGCTTCGTCGGTATACTTTTGATTCGATCAAGCAAGGGAACTCCAAACATGCCCTTTCAATTGCCATATGGGTGGAATCATATAGATAAAAATCATGCGTGCTATGAGTGGTTCTTTCAAATAGTTTTAATACCAAAATGGATTTGCAGATAATTATGTACGAAAGTGGTCGACAAGATAAGATTACAAATAGCGCGTGTATATTCGAAAATTCTTTATTTTTAAATATTTATGACGTGCCATCAATCAAAACCACGTGGGTAAAATGACGTAGATATAGTACAAAGAGAAATGTAAGAATTCTCTTAGTATTTAGTGCGAAATAAGTAGGTACTGTATAAAATAGTGTGCAGTAGTAAATATATGCATTAGTGTGCTAAGTTTCCTTAACTTTTGCACCATATTAGTGAAACATTAGATACAAAGTTGGTCTCATGGTGGCATGGCGACAGTGACTGTCGTAACCCAGTGCTGGGCACGCCATAATTATGGCGGTAGGTCCTCTTTTTGAGAAGTGGCTGAAAAGACCTTATGGTGTCCTCAGCTTCCACATGACGCAGGTCCTCACCGGACATGGTCAATTCGGGAGGTTCTGCACCGGATTCGTGCGGAAGTGACGCACGGGTGTCACCATCACCTTCCGGAGGACACGGTGGAGCATACAGTAGAGGTGTGCCCCGCCTGAGCAGAGCACCGTCGTGTCCTCGTGGGGGCGCTCGGCGGCATCGTTCTCTCGCGTCGTGCCTTGGTACAGGCCATGGTCCGCAGCGAGGAGGAGTGGCAGGCAGTCACCTCCTTCTGCAAAGCAGTAATGCTAGCAAAGAAGGCGGCCGCACGCGCGAGGCAATAGTCCTTGCGCCCTAGCCGCCGGGATTCCGATCCCGATTTCCGGCCACTATAGGCGCGGGCTCGCAGACAGCGACCAATGGGTAGCTCGCCGTCCGACCGTCCGACAACCGTCCGGACCGAGCTCAGGTCGTCGACGGCGCATAGTGTTCCACGCGCGCCTCAAGAAGTTGTCAGCAGCCGTAGGGGCCGCCCAGCAGGGTCGAAGCCTACGGGGGCCATGAGTGATGCGAAAGAGATCGATGACTGGGGAGTCATCGATCTCTTGATCTCTTTCGCATCACGCACCGCAATTTCGCATTTCGCCCTGGAACAATGACAAAGCAGAAACAGGAGTGGGTTTTTAGTCAGTAAAAGTCTGACATTATCTCCCGTTCCGCCCAAGAGCGGGGGATGTCATTAGATGATTTTCCCACACGAAAAAGATACAAAGTTGGATTAGAGAGAATCAATTGCGAAAGGTCGTGTTTATATGAATAAAAAGCACTTGACTAGTCTTGCTGTAAAAAGTAACGGCTTTTAGATAAGATAAAATTTTTTCAGTTCTTTGTTACATGTGTTTCGAAGTAAACAAACGCTGACTAGTATTGTAAACAGCGCAATAGGGAATATGCATGAAAAATATATTTATTATCTAACCAGTTTGTCAATAAATAAAAAAAAATCTTTTACAAAAAAAAAATATCCGACTTTACTAAAAAAGACACTGAAACGATCAAAATAACTATTTCGGAAGTTGGTGTTTCTCGTTATTGTTTTTTTTCTTATTTAACATCAACAAATCAAATCGGTCCATAGACGACGGAGTTCTGAGGTAACAAATTTGAAAAGAAATTACAACTGAATTGATAACCTCATTCTTTTTTGGAAGTCGATTAAAAATAGAATATTACTAGTGAAACCAATATCAAAATTAGTAGAAAAGAAAACAAGATTTAGGCTGCCCTCCCACGTTAGACTTTTTGTAGGCCGATCTGAATCGAGCCGAATTTATATATTTACATTTTTCTATATAATTCTAACCAATTTTTTGTAGGACGTGCGTTGGACTATTGCTATCAGTGTTCTATTACTCCCCTACAAAAAATTGGCCGCTGATTAATTATCGGACGTGGGCGGGTAGCCATAACAATCTACATCTACACTAATATAATAAAGAGGTAAAGTTTGTTTTTTTTTTTGTTTTTATGTTTTTTTGTTTGTAGGAGGTAATCTCTGAAAGTATTGGTTCGATTGCTGAAATATTTTCACCGATAGAAAGCTGTTTTATATCTACATGTGACATAGGCTAGGCTAGGGCAAAAGCTAGTTTTAAATAAATGTATCTGCCAATCCCGTCACCGAAAACACAGAACACCGTTTTTATGGCGGCCGTATGGGCGTGACGAGCGTTGACGTCAAATTTCACGTTGGACTTCTTTCTTATTTGCAGATTTGAAGGTTTATTTTGTTGATGATGAAAATCTTTTAAATTTAGCAAATGTAAAATTATTATATGCATATTCCCTATTGTTTTTTACTAACTTCTATCTTTGTTTCGATTACTTCTGTATCGTGGGTGTGTTCACAAACATGTTAACTCACATACATGACCCTTTAGCCAGAGTTTGCTTACAAATATGTCCAAAGTCTAGCAAGATATTTATTATGCCAATTAACCACAACGTAATTAGTGAGATATATGAATCAACATACATGTCTTAAAAATCCTCTTACTTCTGGGACTCGGGCCTCTCTATGTAAAGGAATGGGTCGTAATCCACCACTGGTGATGAAATAAGATACATAATGTAAAGCGCATGAGTTTGGAAACGCGATGTATTTACTCGTAAGCCAGGGCCTTCAGCACTGGTTCACCACTGGTGATATATAGATCAGGTCAATATTATTACTGTACTAATCATTAATTAGCTTGTATCCAATTATTTTGTGGTAAGTACAATATTAAAACCCCTCTGTTGGTCATCTCATCTCAGCAGTTACTTCCTTTCTAGATTTTATCATCCAAAGGTCATATCATCCAAAGGTCATATTATCCAAAGGTCATATCATCCAAAGGTCATATCTCATCCAAAGGTCATCATACTACTACTGTAGACGACGAGCAATGGGTAACTTTTTGTTTTTTTTCGGTGGGTATAAATCATCCAGATGACATCCAGATGACATCACCCACCCTTGGGTGGGACGGGAGATAGTGTCAGACTCTTACTGACTAAAAATCTCACCCCATTCGTTCGTTGTCTTTCATACCGGGGCCGAATCTCCCAGTAGGCTTCGACCCTGCTGGGCCCCTACGGTTGCTGACAACTCCTTGAGACGCGCGGATACAGTACGCTACGCCGATGACTTGGGCTCGGTCTGGACGGTTACCGGACGGTCGAACAGCGAGAACAATGGGTCCTGTGTGGTCATCTGGTAAGAAACAGACCCGAGAACTCTAATGCTACGTGTTCATGTGGGCACAGCCTCGACCAATCGCTATTGTGTAGCCATTGTAAAAACGGGGAAACCCCGTTAACACAATGGCGATTGGCCGCGGCTCGGTCCACATGCAAACGTAGCATATTATGGCGCAGGATATTGAATTTTAGTTCCTATGTGGCGTTACAGATGTCGCTACACTAACTATTAACATTTTTAAATTGAATAAAATAATATGTTTCATATCAGTTTATTGACATTGGCAATAACATAGGTACGTAATCTAATAGTCTGGCATGTCTTATCAAAGTAGCTACTAAAGATTAGTGTCGTTATATAAGACGGATACGAAGTAGCAGAAGAGAACAGAAAAGTGCGAAGTAGATTATCTAAGATTATTATTATTTGGTGGGTTAAACTCCTAAGATGTGGTAGATTTTCTAAACCCATGTTGCTCTACAGGGGATTTTTTTAGTCAAAAGTTCGAGTTTTTCTCTTCGTGTTCTACTTTACTAGTTGATATTATTAGTCAATTTTTTTTGGGGGTGCTTCCATCCAGGTGTCTCACCGGTCAAGAAAATACGATGTATTCGATGTATTCCAATAAAATATGACAAATGTGACATTACAGGGGCAGATGTTTTAATATTGGTAAAGGTAATGCGGTATTCAGCCGCATCTGTCAAGATTGAAGAGTGACCGGAATATTTATGTGATTTTTCACATTCATTACAATTACCGGCACGGATCTTGAGCGCTGGCTTCAAGTTGCGCAGAAGTCAAATATTCGGTCTCTTTAGTGGTGCGAAGTGAGACGCGGGGGCGGGGAGTGTCAGTGATTGGCTCACCGCGCCATCGTGTCATAGACGTCACTCTTGATTCATTCCCTGCTTTGCTGCATGTATCTAACAACGAAGACGATTGGCTCTCCTATGCGTGCAGCTACAGAGTGGACATACGCGTTATCGACGACGCGGCTTGGTCCATATAGAACGAGCGGATAGTGAGTTACCTATTGTTCGTCATTCGTAAGCTCGCACCTACGGTGGCCAAAGATTACGATATCCGGGCCTTCTCCTCACTGTTGCGGTTCTGCTTTAAGGTAGAGCGAGAAAGCACGTCAGACTTTTACGGACTAAAACTCACCTGTATCCTTCATTTACTTTTTGCATTCCAGGACACCGATTTCTATTTATATAATAATCAATGCCACTTTTCGTTGTAATTTTATAACTCAATAACGGGCTCACCTATCCAAACCAAATGTTTAAGCTTTGTTCGGACTATTTAGTAGATGGTTTTTGTGAAGTTTGGTAGGGTAGAGTAGGGTATAGTAGGGTACAGTAGGGTAGAGTAGGGTAGAGTAGGGTAGTGTAGAGTAGAGTAGTGTAGAGTAGTGTAGAATAGTGTAGAGTAGGGTAGAGTAGGGTAGAGTAGGGTAGAGTAGGGTAGAGTAGGATAGAGTAGGGTAGAGTAGGGTAGAGTAGGGTAGAGTAGGGTAGAGTAGGGTAGAGTAGGGTAGAGTAGGGTAGAGTAGGGTAGAGTAGGGTAGAGTAGAGTATAGTAGGGTAGAGTATGTACTTATTTTTTCTTGTTACCCGCATAATTTTGGAAGCGAATTTTTGTGGATAACAAATATTTACTAGTTTATTTGAGTACCTACATTTCTTGTGTCAACGTATTTAGTAGTTTAGAATAACTTGTATTTCTCATATTAAGTGAATTGTATTCTTTTTAAGAAATAAATATCTTAAACCGTGAGTAGGGTAGAGTAGGGTATAGTAGGGTGGATTAGGGAAGAGCGGGAGCGAAGCCGCGCGGGCAAAAGCTAGTTTATCATAATTATAGTGCAGCTCTAGTACAGTTCCATGAAATAGGGCAATTCATATTAAAAAAAATTGCGCGTTTTTACGTAAGTCATCAAAAAAATAGTGATAAATATATAAAAAACTGGATTTTTCTAGGAAAGAGAAAGATATAGAAACCAAAATTTCCGGCCAAAAAAATAATTTCGTACAAACATGTGTACAAAACGACATTTTAAAGTTTTTAAGGTCACTCGAGGGGTTAATATTAAAAGACTTTCATGCCGGTTCTTCTGCATAAACTTTGTGACGTTTTATAAGTGTCCATGTAGGCTCATGTGAAATAACAAGGTTTTCAATTTGAATCAAAAATCTTTACGTAAAGCTTGTGCTTATAAAACACATTACACCTACTTTATACATCTGTATTTCTATAGCCAAATGAGCCTTCCAATAATACATTTGATTATAGAACCACCCAGGGTCTCTAATTATCCTACACGAAGATAGTTACATTGTTATATGATGTCATTAGGTACCCTAGTTATCAATTGACGATAACACTAAGTACTAGCTTAGGTTCCATAATGGCAATTCATAGAATGGATGCTATAATATATATGAATGGGAAAAGGTCAAAGACCGAGATCTTTAAAGCTAGCACTACATTAGACCGACGGACACATATAACACGCTTTTTTTTTTTCTATGGGAAAAATCATCCAATGACAACCCCCGCTCTTGCGCGGAGCGGGAGATAGTGTCAGACTCTTACTAACTAAAAAACCCATCCCGTTCCTTCAAGCCTTCATACCGGGGCTCGAGCGCCCTTTCGGATAACCCTGGCCCCAGTAGGCTTCGACCCGGCTGGGCCCCTGCTGTTGCTGACAACTCCTTGAGGCGCGCGGGAACAGCGCGCGCCGTCGAGACTTGAGCTTGGTCCGGACAGTTACCGGTCGGCCGGACAGCGAGCTACCCATTGCTCACTGTCCGCAAGCCCGTGCCTACGGTGGCTAGAAATCGGGATGTATAACACGCCTGATTTGTACGTAGAACGACGTCGCGTGGCGTGGATTAAGTGTAGCTCTACAAGTCTAGTTTCCATATAAAATGTATGGAGACCGACGCGCCCAGATCGGCGGGATAGAATAGCTTGTTTCATAGAATACCCAACAGTCACAGAACCATAGACGTTACACTACTGTAAACATACTTTAGTCCAATATAAACTGTTATAGGCACCTATAAGAAAAGTATTAAGCATAATAATTTAACCAAGAACATCCTACATAAAAGACAGACACAACCTTATGGGGATGCATTTCGACATACATTTTCACTGTTTTTCATACAACCGCTCTTACGCGATTATGACGTTATTACACATTCTTCATCAGATATTTTGGAAACACAGTATCTTGTGGATATTGTCTAGGCTTCTATGGAAATCAATTTATAAAGTGTAAAACTAATCCAGTTAAGACATCTGAAAATCTATTATTTTGCATGAACTTTACACTTTATAATTTACTCGAAAAGTCAAAAAGGTACAACTATACAAGGCTAGCAAATTTTACCAAGATTCTAAATAATGACAATGTTTTTCAAAAAATTTTAAGTGTTTAAAAAAATCACGTATTTCCTGGAACAAGTTTTGTAAAATATTCGAGTAAATCACGAAATTACTGAATGCCAACAGAGTTTTCAGGTATTATCACTCTTTTTTCGCGTTGCCTTTTCGTCAAACATCACGTTGGATTGCGTTAGATGAAGTAACAAGCTTTTAAACCATGCTCGATGTTAGATAGGCGAGTGGGCGATAGAGTAAAGCAGCCTCTTAAGTATCAAAACCAAAAAAAACATCAAACCTTAGACATATACAACCTTATTTTAAGTAATGCGAAACTTGAAACACCTGTCTAGTAATTTTATGTAAAGAATCTTTGTACAAAATTTCGAAACTGTATCATGAAAAATCACAAAGTTCCCCAGATAAGCTAAAGTTATAAGCTTCTTGTGTCAGCAAAAATACAAGGTCACCGGGCCATCCAGGCGACTGAGGGATTGTTTTGCACTTACACCCAGCTCTTTGCTGGCGCCCAACACCCGCTATGACCTGTCGTGACCTGTGTTGTGCTTAGTGTCAATAATGGTGTCCGACTTGTGACGTTTTTAATATTTAAAATATTTTTTCCCAAAAATATTATATCACTGATTTTGAAAAAAACTATATTCAATTTACGTATACTATACTAAAAATTAATAATGTTGTATAAATAAAGTAACACCAAATACTCACATGCTGACATCTTGGAGTTCCTCATTTTCCCTTCCATATTTGGCAACGACCTCTCACAAAGTACTGAGATGTTACATCTGTCACTTCGGCAGGGTCTTCACAAGATCATCTATCACAATCGTTATCGAAGGATTTGCTTCGACACTATCTGAAAGATAACTGTTCTTCGTTTTGTTTCAGTTCCGCGGCAACATTTATTAGTAATAGGCCTTAAGGTGTGGTTTCATTGAGTAATTTCTGTCTTTGAATTTTATTACTGTCTGTTTGTTTGTTGAACTTGCCTATTCATTACCTTTCGGCATTGTATACAACATATTTTTTATAGTAGAGCCGGTTTGTTTAATGGATGAAGCGTATTTTATCATAAATGTATATTAAATAATATAACGCGGGTGGGTTGCCTGAGAAATTCCTGGCCAAACATTTTTTTTTTTTGATAAATGCACCGGTGTGTTTAACGAATAAATTTAATACTAACCGAAAGAGTGAAGCCTTTAGAACATAAAAATGTTGGGTTGCCTATTTGTTTCCTGGCATAACTATGGGTTGCCAGGTATAAACAGGTATGTATAAACAGGTGTGTTTATTTTGATATACAACAAATTCTATATCAAAATAAACGCTGTTTCATTACGAATGCGATGTTATAGTGTTGTCTGCAAAAAATCTGGTATGAATAACGGTTGTGCATTTTTCTAAAAAAAAAGTAAATTTTCAATTTTTAATTAATAATATTCTAGCCAGGAATTTCTTAGGCAACTCACCCGCGTTATTTTATTTAATACACTAAATTTATCATAAAATACGTTTCATCCATTAAGCAGACCGGTGAAGGTCGTTCTTAATCGGATCTTAGATTATTAGTAATGCGAAACCTGAATTATAGTTTGTTCAAAATCAGTTACTAAATCGATACCAACAATTTTTACTCCATGTTATATTTTTCGCCAAAAATATTTTAAAAAGGTCAGAAGTTGGAGACTACCGATACTAAGTACAAAACAAGTCACGCCAGATCATTGATGGCATTAGACGCCAGCGCACAGCTGGATGCGGAAGCAAAACAACTCCTCCATCACCGGTATGGCTCGGTGACCATGTACTTATGTCGCCAACCAGGTACCATAACTGGCTTATAACTTCGTAACTGAGCTAAATATTAAGCTCTGATCTACAGTGTTTGAGCAGCGTCTCTTCTCACCTTCTATCCTGTATCACATGTCCTGTTACCTGTTCATGTCAAGGACCTAATGACAGCGTCAGTGGAAGGCATTACCGTGGCCGAATACTGCAAGGAATTTTTAACCGACTTCAAAAAGGAGGAGGATGTATGTTCGGCTGAATGTATGTTTTTTACTTTAACAAAAAAGGGAACGATACGAATGACTATACCAAAAATCTTTTGTTTTTTAAGTTTTGTAGCGTAAAAACGTTACAGTTAGACAGAAGTTCTTTTTCTTTATTATTTTGGATTTTCAGATTTGAAAAGTAGACTTGCGAATCATGAAAGAATGAAGATAAGGAAGATAGATTTTTATAATAATAAAAGTACATACGATGAAAGAAAGGAGTAGTCAGGAATGTTTTGCCAAAGCGAGGAAAAAAAAACAGAATTTCATAATTCAGACTTCGTAATTCATTTAGTAGTCTAATTTTTGTAATGAATGAACATGTTAATCTTTTTTTTTCAATCTTATTTTGCATATTTTTGTTTCATATTCTTTCAACTAGATGTATATATTCATATAAGGAAAAACTGACTGACTGACATATCAAGCCACAGCCAAAACTACTGGGGGACTTGGAGCGTGAAATTATGCACAAGGTTTTCCAAAATTTACCCTCTAAGGGGATGAAACGCGGGTCCAAAGTTTGTATAGAGAAATCAGTTTTCACGCGGGCGACGCCGCTGGCAGAAACTAATATGTGCATACTTGCTATGCCCTCGTATAGTCGAAAGAAAAATGTAGAATACTGTGATTTGCGTTATATGTGTATCTAGTGATAGTGATAAAAAAAATGTAGACGACGTTAGCGGAACTGCAGCTTAATAAGTAGTCTTCAAGTACGCGATGTCTATCACCTGTGTTGTGCGCTGCATTTCCCATTAATGTTTTAAGCAATCGATATCCCACACATTATAGTGATTGGTTTTATCTGTTCAGTTTAAGAATACGGTATAAAGCTTGTAAGAATATCAAATTGAGATTTATCTTTGTAAAAAATTGGTAGATTGACGATTTTAATTTTAAGAATATGAAAAGCAAATTCCTTTTTTGAAAAAAAAATCTTAGCATTTAAAATAAATTAAAAAAAAAAAAAAACATTCGATAAGCTTTGAGATTTAGATAAGTAAAAAGTTAAAAAAGGCGACGGAAAAAAAAAACTAAGATATTTGATTCCCACATTTATTTTACAAGATTTAAGTAATCACAACACGAACTACAGAAGTACAAAAAAACCTTGTTCATAGAGTATATAGGACATAGATTTCCTCATCATAGAAATACATACTTTACGTTCATAAACATCAGAGGACCAGTAAATCACAACGGAGGACCAATAATTCACAACCGTATTGGTGACCACCGACTATATCACCTAAGATATTGTCTTACATGTTTTGATAATCTGTATAAATATTACATCTTTTAATACTATTATATTTCTGTTTATATGTAACCTTGAAAACATAGTTAATGAAAAATTGAAGTTTGCAGTCAATTCCTAGTAAGAGGGGTAATTCCCATATTTTTAATCGATTCAATTGCAAAGTTAACAGTCTATAGTCTGTTTAAAAAGTCAAACAACAACAACAACAATCAACAATGATCATCTCTTTGCAACCTTGACTGTTCAACCAGTGCTGAGTTAATCCGATTTCAAGAATTTGATTATTTGATTAAATTACCCAAGTCGTTTGACTTTTTAGACAGACTCTAATCACAATCAATGGCTACCATACAAAAGGCTTACAAAAGATCATCCATGATGCCAACTTCTAAGATCTTTCTTCTTTGGCCGGTTCCATCCAAAACATCGCACTTTACGTTCAAAAACGACTTTTAAGCTAGAACTACATTAGACCGACGCACACGTGTAGCACGCCTGAAATGTACGTAGAATGACGTCGCGTGGCGTCGCGTGACGTGTATCACGTGTAGCTCTACAAGTCTAGTTTTTTTTGTTATTATTATTATTGATAGGCTCGCGTAGTTATAGCCACATAAAATGTATGGAGAAGAGACCGACGCGCTCAGATCAGCGTGTGTGGCACACGTGTGAGCAGTGTAGTTCTACTTTTAGTCGTGTAGGTACAACGGTTGGATTTTGTTCTGGTCTATTTAAAAAAATAAATTCTTCTGTCGTTCAGCGGTTGCGCCATACGGAAGTTCGGCTTAGCTTCAAAATTTTCGTTTATAAACGATTGGGCAGACTCCCATGCTTCCTGTAAAAGATAAAAGGTATTTTTAATCGTCGGCAATGAGCTTGCAGGTCTTACTACTTAATACATTTCGAGGATTTTGCTTTAAAATAAGAATATTTCTCAAAAAATTAAATAATCATCATCTCCCAATAGGCTAGTTGCCGTAAAAATGTAATCAGTTCGTCTTTTACATTATTCAAAAATAAGGAACACGTATTTTTTTATTTGTAAATTAAACCAAAAATGACAAAGATGTAGCCCATTAAAGTTACGTGTAACGTCACGCCGCCCGTGCTGCATTTTTTCCCACGCGGTGACGTCACACGTAACTTTAATGGGCTATATCTTTGTTATTTTTTGTTTAATCTAAAAAAGAAAAAAATACATGTCCAATATTTTTTATAATCTAAAATACGGACTAAATAAAATGTAATTATTTTGATCCTGGAAACTACACTATTACCTCGGGGTCAGCTTCCAGCCTAACCAGATTCGGCTGAATACCCGAGTTTTACATGGAGAAACTGCCTATCAAACTTCCACAACTCAGCTAATGGGCAATACGATACTTCTTGGGTAGACTATGGCCAGAATTTATGACGTATAACTTCTAACCAATATCAAATAACTACGAATGACCACCGGAACCAACGGCTTTACGAGCTTTCCGCATAGAGTATCACAGAAAACAAAATATTGCAGATTTATTCGAGCCAAAAGCCGCCAGGAAAGATTTAGATTTCAGGATAAAGAAACGTTCGTTGATTATGGTTATTATGCAATAAATAAGCTCAAACTGAGACCTTCATTTCCTAAAGAGAATTTACTAATGAAATAAAGCCAATTTATTTAATTTGGAGATGTAACTTAGAATTTCAAACTCAACAATGGCATTTGTGAACAAAAGAACAATAGAGGCCGTACCTACTACGAGGTCTTAATGCGATCTATTTATTTGACGATCTAAATTGAACTGTTAAAGGGATAGAGTTATGTAGGGTGTATAGCTTCATTTCTCTTTCTCGTTCGCACGACTGACAATTTTACACGTTATGGTAAGGCTCTTGGACCAACGGTGCTATTCTCTAAAAAACAGCCTTAAGCGCAGCGCTGGCCGCAGCGACGAGTCGAGAGCGCAGTACATTGAATTAATATCATACAGTATTCAAACTTCATACAAACGGACGAAGCGCGAGCTAAGTCTACGCGCCTCGATCTCGGCATGCGCTCGACATGTAGACTGTGCCGAAGTGACGAACGGACGGTGTGTTGTTTTTTTAAACAATCCAATGTATAGGTCCTCTGGATTGTTGCTGGCCGCAGTGATGAAATTCAAATAGGTTATTTGGATTTCGTCGCTGCGGGCAGCGCTGCGCTCAAGGCTGTTTTCTTAGAGAATAGCATGCTAGAAATATGAAACGATTACTTCTATTCAGAGTTTCCCACAGTAATTCTTATCACTCAACTGTCTATCAGCGGCCTACAGAATGTACGAAATCTTATCAATACTCTTCTATCATTATTTTGATCGAGATGAAGGACGTTTTTTTAGTAAACAATAAAGATAATATTTCACCTTTAGGCCATAAATTAACAGTACACAAAACTTTGTAATTAATGAAAAAAAAAAAAAATGTTTAAACCTTTGTGGTCTAAACCTACCAAAAAAAGTGTTAATTTTGTAATTAAAAATTATTTTTAAGTTTTGTCAGGGGTTGCATAAATGGATTTTTTTAGTACTACAACAAAATATAAAAAATTGGCCAAATGCGAGTCGCAATCGCACGCGAACTGTTCTGTTCTATAATAATGTTCTGATTTCTATATTATAATACCGCAATATACAAGAGTATGGGAATTCAATTTAATTTATAACTTTATTTTAATTTTATTCTTAAAGTTGTTGTAACGTCAATAGACAAATACATATTTTTGTTAAAATTTCAACTCTCTATCTCCTACGGTTTATGAGACATAGCCCGCTGACAGACAGACGGAGAGATGAACCGACGACGGACAGCAGAGGCTTATTGATGGGGTCCTGATGGAACCCTACGGGTAAGGAACTCTATATATTTCGACCGTAAAAAAAAATGAGCAGTACTTTTTAGAGCTGGATCAGTAAATCTCTTTTATAGCATCGCACACAATTTGCATGATACTAGCCAGTACACAGCATAAATCATAGGGGACAACACAGAGTAATAGAGACGTAACGTCAGCCGAAGCTAGAAGTATTACTAGTATACTTTACAGAGAGTATCGTCAAAACTTTTCACATAAACTAAGCGTGTTTGTCACCGTTCTTTCCATATCATCATTTTAACCCAAGACGTGTATTGATGAACATAGGCCTACTCTAAGCGTCTCCTAAATTACTATCCCTGTGAGTCTAACTGTCACCGGACACGGGCCACAAAAAACCGTGCTTCAAACTTCTTTTTGAGGCGGCCTTTTTTTGTGGCTCGTGTGCGGCGGTGCCGCCACAAAAAACGCTTGAAGCGGCTTCAAGTTTCTCCGGACACAAGGTGTCGCGCGCGCTTCAGCTGTTTTTTGCGGCGCTTCTAGCTCTTTTTTGTGGCCGCTTCTAGCGTTTTTTTGTGGCGGCATTTTTTTGAGGCCCGCGTGCGGGGACGCTTACATCCATCGGATTCGGTCTACCTTATGAGAGGCCTTTTTAACGTTACGTCACCACTCTAGAAATTTTCGTTTCCATCGACTATTTGTTCCACAACAAAATATGCCCAGCCCACTGCCACTTAAGTTTGACGATTCTTTTGGCTAGGTGACGGGTTCTCGTGCGAGTTATTTTCAATACTGATTCGATCATGCAAGAAAACTCCGAGCATAGCCTTCTCCATTGCCCTTTGATTCAATTTAATTGTAAAGTAACTATAAACTAAAAATTATTTAAAATTATAAACAACATGTACAGTACATCAAACCGTCTCACAGTATCGGCAAAGAGATCGTTTGTTGGATTAGAATTTAAGAGATTATTTAGTACAGGCAAAGTGCGAGGTATTGGAAGCTGCAGAGCACGGGCGACAGTGCGAACAGCAATGTCCTGTTGCGGTGTAATTGTCTGGGACAAAGAAACGTGGTAATACAGCAATCAGTTTACGCACAGCAATAGTGCCACGGAGCGTCTTGCAGGATAAAGTTTGCTCATCTCGTGCTCGTCTTACCTCTAGCGAGTTGAGAGCCTGGTATTATTCTTACCATGGTTATGACTGCTGAAATTTGTTCAGCGTACATGCTTGGATATACGGACATTTTTAGCAATAGAGGTTTTCTGCTAGCGCGGTGATTCCGTGTTCTATGGTAAACAATGACAACTAGTTTCATGAACTAAGGGATTTTTAGTGAACTTGTTCAAAAGTTAAAATGCTGTAGTTGGTTTGCGTTGTTGTTTTGATCTGTGTGTTTACAACTTTTTCAGTTTGAACATGTTCTGTTTCAAGTAGAATTAACAAAAAGTTAATTTATAGGAAATTGGTTCTATTTAAAGGATCTGGTTAAAAAAGCAAAAACGTGATTTACACCATTTTCTAATGGCAAACCAAAGGTTGGAATAAAGATAAATATAAACACGTAGGTAATTTGTATGCTGTCATGCGGTTGCAAGCTAATATGACAATGTTTGCTGTAGCCATCAGAACTGCTAAAAGATATCTTTGAAACGAATTATAGAGAATATCGCAAAGTAAATCATATGAAAACTAAATAAGTAAATACTCGTATGTGTTTAATTAAAATTCGGAATATGATATCTAATAATTCATAGTTATCGAAATACTCCTAAACTAAATATGGATAGATTGTATAATATTATTATACGTTTATTTGTGTTTTAAATTATAAATTTTGTTGACAAAATTGGATATTTTCCAAACGTCAACATTTTAAGACGTAATCGAAATTTATTGACATTATAAAACGTTAAAAAGTGTAACAGGACACCTGATAGGCAGGGCGCAAACGTGGACACTTGTGTCTTGTGTCAGATACAAGCTACCGATGAATATTTGATTTCTATAGAACCAGTATAAAATCATACTGTCCCTGCGCATTAGTACGTAAACACTTTTTGTGTCCAGTTGCTTCCACTTGACACATACTCATGATGATCAAAAAGTGTTCGGTGTCAGTAACTGGAAGAAAAAGTGTCTCCGTTTGCGCAACGCCATAAGGTGCGGACGTAATGTAAATAAGTCAGTGACTCGGAGGGGTTCGAAGATTAGTAGAAGTGTTGGTCGTTCGGCATATGGATGGACAGATGACATGTTACGAGTACTATAACAAATAGAATCTAAAAGAGGTTTAAACAAAAGCGGGAATGGCTTATACCCAACAGTGGGTTACGCAGACTTTGGATGATAATCTTGACACATATAGGCCATATGACTTTCAGAACCTGCATATTACTGCGTTAGAGAACTTAAATGTTTCCTGATAACTACAACCTAGGGGTCTTCAAGTCAAGGGTAAATAGGTTGCTTATAGGTAAGCGTGCTCTATCGTCGGCCACATCATCGCTTACCATCAGGTGAGATAGTGGTCAAACCCGAGCCTATCAATAGTATGTAAAAAATGTATTTCAATTGATATATTTACAAGCAGCTTAGCCGCTATAAATATTACCTACTTTGTCTAAAAGCATTGTCTTATAGTTATTTTTTATATACTGTTAAACAGTAGTATATTTGTCTGTTATTCAATTACTCTTGTAAATGCTTCAACAATTGGAACCTAAAAAAAAAACCTTATAATTGGCTCGTCGTGATTTAATCTGCTGTCATATCTTATATTGTAAGCTTTTAACCCCTCGAGCGCCGGTTGTACATATGTCTGTATAACTTGGATGTCCTTGAAAAACCGCTTAATTTTCGTTTTTTACACACGTTTGTACGAAAGTTATTTGGCCGAAAATTTTGGTTTCTATACATATATCATTTGTTTTAAGTACCTAGAAAAATTCAATAAAAATTTTTTTTTTCAATGATTTTTGGTGATTTACGTAAACAGTGCAATTTTCCTGGTCACGTGATTCCCTGGCGCTCGAAGTAAAAATGAGCAACGGAACCCTGGAACGCAAGCCAAAGAAGGAACATAGGAGTAGGTTTTAGTCAGTAAAAGTCTGACACGCCTTCCACCTCCACCCAAGAGCGGGAGAAGTCTTTGGATGACTTCCCACCTAAAAAAAGCAACTCAAATAATATAATGAAATAAAATAGTAACACAATACGCCTTGGTTGTCGGGGTCAAAGATCTACAAACGAGAGGACTTTTTCCCGAAGGTCGAATAAAATACTGTGCAATATAAAATTCAGTAGACAAAGAGACAATTTGAAGTCAATACAGCTTGTTATTTTCTCGTCTCACAAATCAATGTTCATGGGAGTTGATTTATTTTCATAATACCAAAAACCTAATAATGCACGAAGAGGAATTTAAACACGATATGGCTATTAATGCTACCATGAATCACTGTCATACGGTAACGACCCTTGTGCATTAATAAATCAATCCGCTAATCCTATTTCAATAGCTGTAGCCACGATTTTATACAAAATGCGTTTTTAAACTCATATTGCTATTTAATATGTCAGATTTATCGAGTGTCAATTCTTTAAGGATCGTTCAGATCTATCCGATATCGCTTTGCTAACTGGCTCAACTTTTTTCTATGACATGCAAGTGTGATTTATTGGTTTTATAGGTCAAACTAGGGGAGAAAAAACAGTAATTTATGACTTATACATCGACGGCGAAGTGTCGATAACTTCTAAAAGTCGATGTTAAGAAATTAGAAAGACGTTTAATTTTATGAGAAGTTGAAAATTAGTTTTTGGGGCTCAGTGTCTCAAAATGAAAAAAAACGCAACCCTTATAGGATCACTTTGTTGTCCGTCTGTATGTCAAGACCCTTTATCTCGGGTATGCGTGGAAGTATCGAGTTGAAATTAAAACCATATACTCAAATCTGCGGTCCCTTGAAGCTGTGAAAAAAATAAAACTTCTGAGTTAACGAGAAAAAAAGATACGGCCATTTATGTCCTAAAAAAATGTCTATTTCGACACTCTCAAAGGAATCAAACTTCATAGGTATATACTTCTACTTACTATACTTTCCGTTGACCCAGAATTCTGAAATTTGGCATGAATTTCTCATCTTATAACACTAGTATAGGAATAAATCTGAAAACTGTGTTGTTACGTCACATTTTTAGGGTTACGTAGCCACACACATTTTTAGTTTTTTAATATGTCGTAAATCTAAAAAAATAAAATATTTTTAAAACATCGATCAAAGTTACAACGAACTACAAGAACTTTTATACTTGCTGCTACGGAACCCTCCATGGGCGAGTCCGACTCGCACTTGGCCGGTTTTTTTTTTTGTTGAGATTCGGAAAAATATTCCGAGACTCCATTCTAGAATTGAACTCTTTACATAGATAAGTTTGTGCGAAACCCTCAGGACGCGAGTCCGACTAACACTTTCCCGGTTTTTTTATGTTGATAGGCTCGCGCTCGACTCTTTGGCACACCTGATGGAAAGCGACGATATGGTCGAAGATAAAACGAACTTGCCTAGAAGTAATCTATTCACTCTTGCAAGTACATCAATAAATGTAAACTAATAATATTCTATAGAGGTAGTTTTTTTTTTTTTGTTTGTAGGAGGTAATCTCTGAAATTTCTGGTCCGATTGCTAAAATTTTTTCACCGACAGAAAGTTACTTTATTCTTGAGTGATATAGGCTATATTTTATGTACCTACGCAGGCGAAGCTGCAGGCAAAGGCTAGTCAATAATAATAAAAAAAGCAGTTCACAAAAGGCATCCCAAATTAAATGCACTGGGATCTTACCCTCTTAATGTGCATAGTCCTTCCTCTAATTAGCCATAAAACAGACTCGGTGCACGGTGGAGTGGACAGAGATCCCTGGTAGCAGGCGTACTCTTTGAACGGAGGATTGAAGTAGCTGAGAGGGCTCCCTTTAAGAGTTCCATTCCGACAGCCCTGCTTCTTTGCCGCGGCTAGAATGTCCTCTAGACCTTGGTGTGTGTGGTTTCCATACTGAAAGAAGAAACAGTTTTATTAGAAAATCATCATCATCATTTCAGCTTAGAGACATCCACTGTTGGACACAGGCCTCCTCCAAGCGACGTCTCACATTGCTGAATACCCGTGACCCCCACCAGGTCATCCCAACTCGTGGGAGGCCCACGCTGCTGGTACGTAGTCGCCACTCCAAAACCTTTCGGCCACACTGATCATCTGTTCTGCGACGAACATTTAGGAAATAGTTATTACAAAAAATCAAGAGGTCATCCTATTTATACCACAACTCCTGGGCAATATACTATTGCTGCTTTGTGGATAACAAGAAGTTTGTTTGTGTCACGTCAATTTGATTAATCTTTATATAAATATCAAGATTTCTAAACACAGTTTACGTTTCTTTATAGAAAGGGACTGCTAGTTATATAAATAAATATAAATGCGTTGCTCGCACTCAGAAATGTCAACATAAAATTCCAAATGTTTTCGATTTAAACTTAGTCTAAATCATTGTTTAATTCGTTCAAATCCAGCTTATCTCGCCATTGTAAACTGTCTAAGTGGTCTAACACAAAATCGTCGTGACTATCGCCCCCACTTAGATCTGTCTAAAATAACCATTTTAAACAAAGTTTATCCTGAAATAAAACCACAGACATTGGTATGTTAAATTTTGCGGGGTTAATAACCTATCGTGGTAACCGTCAGACGATATGTGGAGTTATAATTTTTTTCATTTTGCTAGTACAATGTTTTTCAATTTGCGGTGCTGCAAGACGGATAAAAGATAGATTCATAAAGTGCTGTTCTTTGCAATCTTGAGTTGTTTTCTTCTGAATATTTTTTAGGGTTCCGTACCTCCAAAAATTTAACCCTTATTGGATCACTTTGTTATCCGTCCGTCCGTCTGTCTGTCAAGACCGCTTATCTCGGGAACGCATATAGGTATCGATTTAAAATTAAAACCATGTACTCGAGTTTGCGGACCCTTGAAGCTGTGAAAAAAATAAACATTTAAGTTAACGAAAAAAAAAGATACGGCTGTTTATGTCGCAAAAAAAAGTCTGTTTCGACACTCAAAATAAACAAGGTACTTCCCGTTGACCTAGAATCTTGAAATTTGACATGAAGCAAGGTCTTGTAGCACAAGATTAGGAAAAATCTGAAAACTGTAAATATGAGGAAAGGTCACAAAAAAAAAATTGTGATTCGGAAAAATCTTCGTAACTCAATCTGGAAATTGATCTGTTTGTACGGATCCCTTAGTGCGTGAGTCCGACTCGCACTTGATTAGTTGTAAATTATCCTGTATTCGGTGCTGAGCTTTTATATTTTTACTACTGAATGAGCTTTATCTTGATCAAAATGGAAAAATCTTTTCTTCTACCCTGCCTATACTCTTTAAGAACTTGGTTTTGAAAAACATCTGATAGAGAAACCCTTTAACTGGCTTGTTGGTCTTCTAGTTGTAAGTGTGATTTTTGAGCTTGGGGCCTAGGTTTAATCCCCGGGTTACTATTTGGTTTTTCTATATCATTACTTATATGCAGCCTAAAGTTTAGAAATCGGTGGTATGAAACCTTTGTGATAGTAAAAATCTAACCGCTTGGGGTGTAATTAATATACATTCATTAAACCCCAAGCGTTCGCTTTATCATTGTTTTTCTAATGTGTCTCTAATCACATAAATCTCTTGATCCTGCGATTGATCTTGAAACAGTAACACATTTCACAGCACCGCTAGTGGAAAACAATCTAATTTTTGGTACGGCTAAGTATAAGTTGGATAAATAAGTGTCACTGAAAATTATTATCTTTGACAACACTCTAAAGTTACTAATTAACAATTTTGGTACGAATAAACACTGATGGACACTAACTTTTTACACCCACTCATTTCCAAGAAAAATACCATGTAATCTTATTCAAACTTTCAATCTAGTTAAAAAGTTGACAACACAAACTTTTGTAGGACATCTGTCAAGATTACAGAATTAAAATGTATCTAAACTGACACAATAGGGTAAAATTGTTAGTTTGTTGAAGATAATGTATGAAAGTACTGATTGATATTCCTAATCTATTCTTGCTTCTTAGCATAAGCTATCCTATCACAGCATAATCAACCTTATAATGCTCCCACTGTTCGGACTATGACCTCCTCTATACACCGTTAAATTTTAATTCTTTTATTTTAATTAATTTCTTTAAGAAAACTACAGCTACGCGAGTCCAATGACCTAGTATGAGTAGGTAGCAGTCGGCGTTGCGTAAAAAGTAACTACAGGTCATTGGACTCGCTCAGCTGACGTTTTCTTAAAGAAATTAATTTCGTACATGCGTAAATTAATACGAGTTTTGAAAAAGGTACTTTATTTTTTTAATTTTATCTTTACAAATCGATAGTGTTTCATGTACCGGATCGACCCTCCACGGGATTAAAACGACTAAAATTTAGAGGTGTATAAGAGTGAATGGGCCAGAATCTACCACGCGGGCTCAGGTCACATCTTTTTTGGTTTTAGGATATAGGTTTCCTCACGATGTTTTCCTTCACCGTTTTGAGAGCAGTGGTGATGAAATACCGGTACCTACCATTCAGCGACCATAATTGCTCTACTTGGCGCTAGTCTCATTGAAATTTGCTTTTATCTTTTTAAATTTAATTACTCAGCTACGCAAATAATACAATTTATTAATTTTGGTGAATTGTTTAAATTATGGTTTATTGTTGTTGGTTTTTTGTTTTGCAAATAGGTTTAAATAAAAAACACTTTTACTTATTAAATTTTTTTTTTCGTCAGTTTGAGCTAGATAACGCTGGTGTTTCCTAGCTGAATACCCTTAGGAGAAACACCAAAACAAACTCATCAGTCAATACGTAAAGGTTAAATCACACGAGAAATGGTCTTTTGAAGAAAGAACCATACAGATTTGAGTAGACCCGACCAGTCAGTGCAAGCATTTGTCAGTATTCGCAAAGCTCAACTTAGGACTACTAAGGAACTCAACTACTTGACGGACTATACCAATGAAAGGACATTTGAGTAGGCCGCAGAAAATACTCAAATTGCCAGACATATACGATTACGAGAAAAAAAAGTTATCAACATAGTCCTCACATTCACAATAATAATACGAAATATATAGTTTACAAAGTTTTCAAAATTTACACAATAAAAAATAAAAAAAGGCATTGTGTGTTCCATGATTTTTTTGGGTAGGGAAATATAACTTTTCGTGCTGTGTGTGACCCGAAAAAGAGAGGTGTGACAGTTTACGAACTAAAACCCGTTTTCATTCAGTTACCCTTTGCGTCCAGGGCCGTGGTGATGTATTTCATTATGCTGCTTACCCGTGAATTAAAACAAGCTTTTGATGAAAATATTTTTTTCATAGCAAGCTTTTATAGCTCTGTATACTTCATAATTATACGAGCCCAAACTCGATGGGGTTGTGTCGTTTAACTACCAAGTTCCTATAGCCACCTTCCGGTTCCATCATCAGATCAGCTCTTTGACATAATAATTTTGCATTGTCATTTGATTTACACATGCATGCAAAATTTCAGCTCAATCGGTAACCGGGAAGTGGGCCAAATTTAACTTACAAGATTTGATGACAGACAAACATCGGGACAGGTGAAACTAAATAAAAGCTTGTAATTGTAAAATCATAATGATATTTACCTACGGTGCTCAGACCTGTAGCCTGATTCACGTTAAATCAAACAAGCCAAGTTTGTGGGTGGGGACACAGTGGGTCCCTACTGAAGGAAAGCGCCGTCGAGGTCGGCCTAGAAAGAGGTGGCGAGATGATTTGGACGCGTATCGCGAGGACTGGTTTGAGACAGCGCAGGAGAAGAAAATTTGGAAAGACTTGGGGGAGGTCTTTGCCCAGCAGAGGGACAGTAATGGCTAGAAAAAAAAAAGATACTTATAATGATAATAAATCTATAATCTAGCGTACGTCGAAGGACTAGAACAGTTTGCCTGCTGCGGTCTTCCCGTCCGATTATAATTTGGGTGTCTTCAAGGCTAGAGTGAATAACTAATCTAATAAAAGGCTTTTAATAAACTAGTGCGCCTCACCATCAAAGATTGCATCGCTGCTTACCATCAGGTGGGATCACAGTCAAGCACTAGTTTATATCAATTTAAAAAAAACATATTTTTTATTAAATCTATTAGCCCAGCCGTTACCATTACGGAGTAGGCTTCAGAATGTCACTGTTTTGTGGCACTAAATGGGAGCAGGGTTCTTAAGGCTAGCTCGCCGTCCCACCGTCCGGAAGCCGCCGAGCCCAGGTCGTTGACGGCGCGTATTATTCCATGCGCGCCTCAAGATGTGAAGAATGTCAGCAAACAGTAGGGGCCCAGCAGGGTCAAAGTTTACTGGGGCCAAGGGCTGATATCGTTGGATGATTTTCTACCATAAATGGTCCTCGAGGCCTTTAAGGCCCTTATTCAATATTTTGTATAGAAAATGATTTTAAAGCTCAGAAGTGCACTATGCGGGAGCAGGTGGCAGTACGAATGTGTGCATTTAACTCCACTCAGATGTTCAAGGAACTGTACGCGTTACTGTCTTCGCACACTGGCCTCAAAAAAACGCCACCACAAAAAAAAAAAACACAAGAAGTGGCCTCAAAAAAAAAAAAGCTAGAAGCAGCCGCAAAAAACAGCTAAAGCGCGCGACTCTTCTTGTGTCCGGTGAAGCTTGAAGCCACTTCACGCGTTTTTTTGTGGCGGCACCGCCGCACACGAGCCACAAAAAAAGGCCGCCTCAAAATGAAGCTTGAAGCGGCGTTTTTTTGATGCCCGTGTGATACATAATACAACAATACAATTAAAGATAGAAAATACTTTTTGGCTGAATGCCAAAGGCTTTTATTCCGAAATGACAGTTACTATGGCGAAGGAAGACCCGCAAAAAAAACAACTAAAAACAACAGATTAATCTACTGAAAGTTAGATAAACGGAGGAAGAAATGACGTTTCATTTAGATAAACAATGATTGACACAATGTTTGGTGTACTCTCTAAAAGAAAATCTCGCAAAATTGTCTTAAAACTTTTACTTATTTGTCAAAACTTTTTAAATACGTTTAACCTTTTTGGAAGATTGACAGGTGCTGTCTGAGGTTAAACCCTTTTTACCGTAAAACCCCTACGCAATGTTTTCAGAATACATTATTAGTACAGCTGTGGCCCACGGATATTGAACGCTCGGCGTTAGAGTGGGGATCACTTTGCGCATTCCATACATTGGCGAGCCAATCGTCGTCATTGTTAGATACATGCTGCAAGCGCAATGAACGAATCACGAGTATCGTCTATGACGCGATGCGCAGCGAGCCAATCACTGACGCTCCCTGCCCCCGCGTCTCACGTCGCACCACCTAAAGAGACCCGATTTTTGACTTCTGCGCAACTTGAAGCCTGCGTTCAATTTCCGTGGTGGCAGCTGTACCTACTGTAATAACTGCCGTACAATTTCGCCAGGCATCGAAGATTGCGGGCTTGCGAACGAGTAATGGGTAGCTCGCCATTTGCTTGTCCTATAAGAAGCGAGCCCAAATCATCGACAGCACGTAGTGTACCACGCGCGCCTCAAAGTGATGTCAGCAAACCGTAGTGAGCCCAGCAAGGCCGATTCCTTCTATAGGTAAAACCGGTGTCAGGCAGTGGCATTTTTGCTGAACTGGATCTAGTTGGCGCAGCCATGAGACACAATGTATCAGTTCTTTATTTCTAAAATAATGTTGTTTCTACAGTAAGTGTGTCTGTGTCAAATAGTTTTATTTCTTTCTTGTCTTTCTTGTCTTTCTTGTCTTTCTTGTCTTTCTTGTCTTTCTTGTCTTTCTTGTCTTTCTTGTCTTTCTTGTCTTTCTTGTCTTTCTTGTCTTTCTTGTCTTTCTTGTCTTTCTTGTCTTTCTTGTCTTTCTTGTCTTTCTTGTCTTTCTTGTCTTTCTTGTCTTTCTTGTCTTTCTTGTCTTTCTTGTCTTTCTTGTCTTTCTTGTCTTTCTTGTCTTTCTTATCTTTCTTGTCTTTCTTGTCTTTCTTGTCTTTCTTGTCTTTCTTGTCTTTCTTGTCTTTCTTGTCTTTCTTGTCTTTCTTGTCTTTCTTGTCTTTCTTGTCTTTCTTGTCTTTCTTGTCTTTCTTGTCTTTCTTGTCTTTCTTGTCTTTCTTGTCTTTCTTGTCTTTCTTGTCTTTCTTGTCTTTCTTGTCTTTCTTATCTTTCTTATCTCTCTTATCTCTCTTATCTTTCTTATCTTTCTTATCTTTCGTATCTTTCTTATATTTCTTCTCTTTCTTTTCTTCCTTTTCTTTTTTTTCTCTGTTTTAAATCGAGAGCCCTTATTGAAGTCGATTCAAAACATGTAAAAACCGCTGTCGCATATCGCGTAGTGCCTGTCTGCGGTAGCTTCGATTCGTATTTTTTGCTTTACGACAGATTTAGGCACTTTTCTTATAAAATCTCTTCTAAGCCGTTAGCAACAGATCAAAGTAACACACAAAAATCCTTCTCCATTTTCTTTACGATATGAATTTACACAAAAACCTGTCTGAAAACATTTTCAGTCACGTAGGCTATTAAACACTTACATGAAGCACTGATACATGTCAACAAGTAGGTCTTATAGGCATTCTATAAAAAAGGGTACTCGCGAAAACTGTAAAGTATTTTCATTTTATAACAATATCTTTTGGAGGGAAACTTTTCCATCATCATCATCATTTCAAGACGTCTACTGTTGGACATAAGTGCAAAGAGTAGGATTGCCTCGTTTAAAGAGGTGAGTAAATGACCATAATTTACCCTCACCTGTTTTTTAATCGAATTATACAGGGTAATTTGTCAAATACTGGCAACCTATCAGGACTGTTACTGACACCATAAACAACAACTTTTGTTCTATGACTCGCAACCCAGCGCAGGGCTAAAGATAATTCCCCGCTTTGGGGAGTAGCTGGAGGTCTACTTGCTTTCTCCGAAACGTAATTTTCGTAAACGAACGATATTCAAACGAAGTTTCGTTAGTGCACCTACTCTGTTTCATTTTCGGACACACACAAGAAGTTCGGACCCACAGACAATCTTCGTGACCGAATAGAATGAACTATATGATTTGGGTCTTTTTATATGTCATTTAAAGTAAATTACGGTTTTTAAATTAATTTTGAATCTTGCTTTATTTTAAAATTTTGCATTTATTAGGTGGTTCATTAAATATTTCTTGTAATATTTATATATAAAACATAAATATGTTGTAAAAAAATAATTTTCGATAAAATAAAAAAGACACCATAAAACAACCTTTTTTACGGTCATTGTTAACCGACTTATATAAAGAGCGCTACTTCACGTCAATCATCGGTACTAACGTATGACAACTAAAAATATCTGTATAATCACACGTAACGTGTCAATTTTTGAATGTCAACTTGAATTTGACTTTTAGTTTGAATTTTTAAAAATATATCATGTTGCCAGTGCTTTTTTACTTGACACATTCCGTAAGAAAGTCGGACTGTCGCAGTCTACCTTTTTGGGCCACGACAACTTTTCTTTACATTTAATACCTCTTTGATGTGAATAAATATTTCTTGTAATATTTATGCATAGAATACAAATGAAACTCAAAAAAAACGTATTTATTATTGATGACGAGGCGGTATGGTCTAAGACCTTAGCCGGCCCAAATGGGGCAAAAAAAAAACAATGTGTAACTTGTCAACATTGTCAACTTCAGTGCTGCCAATTTAGTATTATTATGGCTAAGTTTAGCATTTTTCTAAGTAATTTGGCATGCATAAATTCAGTTTAGCATATTTTTAGCATTTTACTCGGAAAGTTTGAATATAATTTCTAAATGCAAAATAAAATCCTGATAAACGAGGTGATGTTTCTGAACGCGACCCTAGTGGTTAGGGGAATCCCGCTTGGATTGAACTACATATGGTTTATTACATCACTCGACGTTGTCATCAAAGGTAATTTGGTTTTGTTGGTTCATAAGTGGTTACGTGCGTTGAATAAGAGTTATTAAATTCACAATGTCAATAAATAACCTATAACCAACTTTATCGTGCAGAGTGGGAATTGATGTCCGATTTCAAAGAATGGCTTCTTCCGCTCTGCTCAGACATCATACGAAGAGGATACACACGAGGGTCTAGTTATTAGCATAGTATTTAGCATTTTCCGGAAATTTTGGCATTTATTTGGCATTTTTTGAATGCAGATTTAGCAGAAAATAATTTAAGGAGTTGGCAGCACTGGTCAATTTGCATTGTTAGTTTGAAATCAAAAGATTTTTATTTGGACTTTACCTATACCAAAGTGCTTCTTTACATACATATTTTGTTCGCGTTCTGTAAGAAAGTTTCAAGGAGAACTTTGGATGTCGCAGTCTTCCACAAGTTTTGTTGTGGATCTTTGATCTTTGTAAGTAATATTATCATAATTATTATACAATATAGTATGTACCTATTTGTTTTTAGACGTAGGTAGTCATTCGTAGAATTCTTTTATTTACCATCTTAGTTGTGTCCAAATTTTGTTTTAAACAATAATAATTGATTTTATTAGCAAATAGTATTGTAAGTTAATTCCACCAATTCTTACCTATTTAATTTCAATATTTTAATGATTATATTAGGTATTTAATCTGTTTTATTTTCAGATCAATGAACCAATACCATCCACCTCCAGGCAATCAAGCTAACCTCCAAACTTTTCACAGCCCGAGGTAGCTGTGGACATAGGACCCTGCCAGGAAATCGACCACCAGTGACATGAAAATCTCTGAATCCTACAGGATTCAAGTTAATAAAAATTATAAATGTATTTTTTTAGTCTTTTATTAAAGTCTCTTTAAACAACAACAACTTAAGACAGTCACAGTACCCTAAAAAACACCATAGTACTCCACTTCCAGTGCTTTGCTGAGGAGAAGCCTACAGAGGCTTTTTGGAGGTAATAAAGGCACTATTTCCTGGTACAACTCAAATAATTACCGACTGTGTCTCACATTATCCACAACATGTAAGTCAGGAATCTGCGTAATGTTGAGCTGAAAACATCACAGTAGTACTCCACTTCCTAGTGCTTTGCTGAGGAGAAGCCTACAGAGGGTTTTGGAGGTGTAATAAAGGCATTATTTTCTGGTACAACTCTTCAAATAATTGTCGATTGAGTCCCTCATTTCCCACAAACTGTGTGTCAGGAATTTGCATAATGTTAAGCTGAAAACACCACAGTAGTACTCCACTTCCTAGTGCTTTGCTAAGGAGAAGCCTTTGGAGGCTTCTTGAAGGTAATAAAGGCACTATTTCCTGGTACAACTCCTCAAATAATTGCCGACTGAGTCTCACATTATCCACAACATGTAAGTCAGGAATTTGAGCTGGTTGCCGGGTCTTTGTACGCTCTAAACATTCGTAACGTAGAGCTGCTTCAATTAAAAGCATTCTTGAGGCCATTTTAAGCACTTTTCTTACAAAATCAACACAAACGAAAATGAAAAGGTAAGCCTTTTGGTTTCGTCAATTTGACGTTAAAATTGCAAAACATTCGTATGTCATAATCATATTTTCTTTCGAAACATAAGTAATTAGAGTAGGTTTAGAGATTCGGTACGTCAAATAATTTTCGATCGTACGAAATTTCGGGAACGAAATGAACCATGGTAGGAAACACGCCGAATTCCGATCGAAACTTCGTTTTTCGGAGAAAGCGAGTAGACCCCCTGGAGAGGCGCCATGTCGTCGTAACCTTTTACCTTCCTGTTTCGTGGGTGCGTTCACAAACACATAACCTCACTTACACACGTCTTATCCATATGTCTACATTTCCTATAAGTATATATCTCTGCTGTTATTATTGAAGAGAAGTCTGACATGCTCCTTGACGTCAAATGCTGACATAGAAAAAGGCGTCTTGGTGTGAGAGAGATATATTTATTTAAAATTGCTATAATTATCTTGTTTTATTTTTCTAACAATTCTGGTATTGTTTTCACAATTAGGTAGGTAGTATTCTTGTTTATTTTGTTTTCATTTTTAT
Organism: Mythimna ferrago; assembly: GCA_910589285.2. NCBI lineage: Eukaryota > Metazoa > Arthropoda > Insecta > Lepidoptera > Noctuidae > Mythimna > Mythimna ferrago. The sequence continues at coordinate 23,351,333 of OU342680.1, read as the reverse complement.
TCACTTTTGTACTAGAAGTACATTTTTAGGCTTCCGTAGCCAAATGGCAAAAAACGGAACCCTTATAGATTCGTCATGTCTGTCTGTCTGTCTGTCTATCTGTCTGTCCGTCCGTATGTCACAGCCGCTTTTTTCCAAAACTATAAGAGCTATACTATTGAAACTTAGTAAGTAGATGTATTCTGTGAACCGCTTTAAGATTTTCACACAACAATAGAAAAAAAGCTATCAATTTTGGGGGTCCCCATACTTAGAACTGAAACTCAAAAAAATTTTTTCATCAAACCAATTAATGTGGAGTATCTATAGATAGGTCTTCAAAAATAATATTAAGGTTTCTAATATCATTTTTTTCTAAATTGAATTAGTCTAAGATCCGATTAAGTACGACCTTCACCGGTCTGTTTAATGGATGAAACGTATTTTATGATAAATTGTGTGTATTAAATAACATAACGCGGGTGGGTTGCCTAAGAAATTCCTGGCCAGACTATTATTAATTAAAAATTGAAAATTTACTTTTATTTTAGAAAAATGCACAACCGTTATTCATACCAGATTTTTTTGCAGACAACACTATAACGTCGTATTCGTGATGAAAAAGCGTTTATTTTGATATAGAATTTGTTTTATACCAAAATAAACACCTTATATACTAAACCCACGTTTATACCTGGCAACCCATAGTTATGCCAGGAAACAAATAGGCAACTCAACATTTTTACGTTCTTAAGGCTTCATACTTTCGGTTAGTATTCAATTTATTCGTTAAACACACCGGTGCATTTATCAAAAAAAAAAAAAAAAATTGTTTGGCCAGGAATTTCTCAGGCAACCCACCCGCGTTATATTATTTAATATACTAAATTTATCATAAAATACGTTTCATCCATTAAACAAACCGGTGAAGGTCGCTCTTAATCGTATCCTCTACTAAATGGTTTACGCGAGAGGTAAAATGTGTGTCCCCTCCCTGTAACTTCTAAAATAAGAGAATGATAAAACTAAAAAAAATATATGATGTACATTACCATGTAAACTACCAACGAAAATTGGTTTGAACGAGATCTAGTCAGTGGTTTTTTTTTAATACGTCATAAATCTAAAAAAAAACACATCAAACAACAACAAACAACAACAACAAACAAAGACAACAACATCGATCAAAGTTACAACGAACTACAAGAACTTTTATATTATGTTACTTGCTGCTACGGAACCCTCCATGGGCGAGTCCGACTCGCACTTGGCCGGTTTTTTAATTAAATACGTCATTTTGACAAATTGACAATTCGAATATGCATTTTTTTTTTAATCGATTTTAACATTCCGCCCGCCAAAGAACATAGACTACAAACTTACACTCAAAATATATAAATAAAATTAACAGATATATCTCCTTTTTTTTTAAACATAGCACAAAAATAACTTCTACACTATCATAACAAATAAAACTTGCACCAACCTGTATCTTACTAATTTTGCGGTAAGTAGATACATACACATAAACACTGAACTTTTAAAACAATAAAAATAGGCCTTAACGAAATTTTAAACAACATCTAACGCTGGTAAAATTAAACATAATTAGGTACCTACTTATGTGTCACTTTGTTAAAATACAAATCTTGCTCACTGGACGCTTAAATTCTCTGGTTTTACACTGCACAGATACAACTCGAGTTACATTATCAGGTCCAGAATATTTTCTAATGATTTTACCTAGTAACCATTTAGCTGGCGAAACATTGTCTTCCCTTAAAACTATAACATCACCTATTTCTGGTTCTTGACGTTTAGTGTTCCATTTTTGTTTTTAAATAAACTAGGTATTCTTTATACCACCTATTCCAAAAGTCTGTTACAATTTTTTGCGTCACTCGCCATCTATCCAAACCAACGACATTACAATTAGTATAATCCTCATCTGCAATATTCAACAATGGTTCACCTACCAAGAAGTGACCTGGTGTCAAGGGTAGCGGGTCGGTTGGGTCATCACTTATCAAAGAAATTGGCCTCGAGTTTAAGCACGCCTCCACTTGCGCCAGGACAGTCGACATTTCTTCGTAAGTAAGAGAATTATTTCCGACTACTTTTTTAAATGGGTTTTTGTACTACGCACCGAAGATTCCCACAGTCCGCCAAAGTTAGGCGAGTGTGGAGGAATGTAATGCCAAGTGGTTCTTTCTAAGGTAAGTAACTCCTTAATTTCTCCAGAAAGAGATGATTACTCAACATTTCTCGCATTTGTTTATCGGCGCCAACAAAATTAGTGCCATTGTCACTATAAATATCTTGACAATGAGCTCTACGAGCAGTAAATCGCCTGAACGCAGCAATAAAACCTTTGGCAGTCATATCGGTTACTGCTTCTAAATGAACTGCTCGAGTAACCATACATACGAATATGCAAATATAACTTTTATAAGACTTAGCTCCTCGACCTTATGAAAATTTAATATACACAGGGCCACAGTAATCTACACCAGTAGATTTGAATGGCTTACTGGGTTTTAACCTTACCTCTGGAAGCAGACCCATTAGGAGTAGTCTTCTTCGTGGAGTATCTCAAACAAATAGTGCATTCTCTATAATATTTTTTAACACGTTCCTTGGCACGTAAGATCCAATATTTGCTTCTAAGATAATTTAACATAATCTGTGGACCACCGTGCAATGTTTTTGTATGAGCATCTTAAAAGCTTGGTAAAATGATGTTTACCAGGCATAATTATCGGGTGTCTCGTGTCATAATACGCGTCCGAATTTTCTATGCGACCACTTACTCTTAGTATTCCGTTTTGATCAAAAAATGGACAAAGAGATCGTAACTTACTTCTTCTAGGCACATATTGTCCAACCTTTAACTGTTTTATTTCAAATGAAAACTCGCGCTCTTGTACTTGCTTAATACATACTAATAAAGTATCATTCATTTCACTTGGTGTAATAAATTTAGGTAGTGTAGGTCTAATATGTTTTTGCGATTTATAAATCAAAACTCGTCTACAATATGATACAATTTTTAATAGCTTAATTCATCATCTTCCTGCCCTAGTCCCGTTTTATTTGGGGTCAGCGCAACACGTTTTTTTCTTCCATTCTGTCCTGTCACTCGTCACGCTATCACTAACTCCCTTTTCTTTCATATCGCTTCTCACACAATCCATCCATCTTTTATTAGTTATCTTTTTTTAATAGCTTAATTAACGATGAATATTTTGACCAAATAACTTCTTCGTCAACGTCCGTTACAACAGATAAAGATTGGATTCTTTTCTCTTCGTGTGTGTCTTCTATGGTTTTGTTATCTGTATGTATTGTGGTTTCTGACAACCATTGCGGTCCCTTCCACCACAATCTATACTCACTCAACTCTTTTGGCTGCAGACCGCGAGAAGCACAGTTGGCAGGGTTTGTTTCTGATGAAACATGACTCCACTGGTGATAATCCATAATATTATCAATCGTGGAAATTACAGACACAATAGAAAGACAATAGGCGCGCGAACGCCGGCGTTCGCTTGGGGGTTTAATGGTTTATAGTGGACACTCTGTTACTCACAAATGTCACCCATCGACTTGAGCCTCCTTTGAGCCATGCTAATACTATGGTGGAGTCAGTCCATCCATAGAGGTGTTCCTTAGGTATCTCTAGAACTTGTGATACCTCACATATAAGCTTTGCTGCTAAGGTGGCACCACACAATTCAAGTCTTGGAATAGATACCTCTTTGACGATTGGTGCAACTCGAGTTTTAGCAGTCAGTAAATATACATGCACTTTATTTGAACTATCAATTACTCGTATGTAAACTGCTGCCGCAAAAGCTGACTTTGAAGAATCAGAGAATACGTGTAACTCTCTCTTACAATCACGTGTAAAATTTACCCACCTAGGTATAATTAGATTTTTCAAATCTATAAGCTCTTGTCTATATTTTAGCCACTCACAAAATAATTCATCCGTTAAACAATCATCCCAATCAAGACCGGATTTCCATAATTTCTGAATTAAAATCTTAGCTTTAACTATCACTGGGGCAATCCAGCCTAACGGGTCATACAATCTCGCTACTTCAGATAACACCTGTCTTTTAGTGACTAAATCTTTAGGTTCAGTTAAATTCAACACTAACTCAAAATTATCGTTCTTTCTGTTCCAACTCAATCCCAACACTTTGATTAGATCATTGAATTTAATAGTTTGATTTTCACTCAACTCAGTCCTCCCAATCTGCTCCAAAAACCTTTCACTATTACTATTCCATTTCTGCAACTCAAAACCACCGCTTCTCATTAACTCATTCATCTCTTCATATATTTTTATTGCCTCACTAACCGTGTCACAACTGGTTATTAGATCATCCATATAATAACATTGCTTTGTTATTTTCGCAGCTAATGGATACTTCTCATTCTCTAACTCAGCAAGTCTGTGTAATACTTTGACAGCTAGATATGGCGCGCAAGCTGTACCGAATGTCAAACGTAACATTTTGTAACGTTGTATGGGCTCTGATGGATCAAATCTCCAGACAATTCTCTGAAAATCTGTGTCCTCGTCTGCCACTCTCACTATCCGATACATTTTTATTATATCGGCAACGATACAGATTTTATAATGACGCCATTTCATCAAAATATGTCTCAAATCTTGTTGTAACCTCGGTCCAACAAGTAGCTCATCTTTTAGTGACACATTGTTGTCACCCTTGCTCGAAGCGTCAAAGACGACTCTCACTTTTGTGGTGTCTTTGTCTTCTCTCACCACAGCATGGTGAGCAAGATAGACAGCGTTAGAGTTTTGCGACTCAGTCTCAGATACTAACCTCATATGGTTCATACTCAAATACTCACTCATTACTCCATTATAATCTTCTCTTAACTTTGCATCCTTAGCTAGCTTTCTTTCCAGATATTCCAACCTCTTCACTGCTCTTCCTTCTGTATTACCATATTGACACTGAGGATCATCCGTCGCAAAAGGTAATCTCACTACAAATCTCCCCTCCTTGTCTCTCACTGTTGTTAAATCAAATAAATCCTCACATGCTTTCTCGCTATTAGTCATCTCGTTTTTTATTAAATTAGGCTCATTTTCAATCTCTCAAAATTGTTTAAGTAAATCATCCTCTTTAATCTGTGTGTGCATGCTAATGAGATTATCTTTTACTAACGCTTGAGAACATTTTGACATTCTTCCTGACAAAATCCATCCAAATACCGTATTCTGTGCTATCAAATTACAATCAGGATGTTTCATAACACAATCAAGCAATATTTCGCTGTAAACCTCTGCTCCTAGTAAAATATCGATCTTACCTGGCGTCGCGTATGTAGGATCAGCTAAAGGAAGGCTATTCATTTCCACCCATTCGGAAGTACTCACATTGGTAGAAGGAAGTAGAGACGTTAAAGAATTCAGCACATAAGCGTTAACAAGAATATAACTAGCTGGATTATGACGTGATTCCAGGCGAAGTGAAACCGTGTATTTTATTTTCATACGACCATTTCCTAGCCCTGACACCCAGCCACTTACTGGTTTACGCACAAGACCTAGTAATTGCATAGTTGACTCAGATACAAAAGATGCCTGTGACCCTTGGTCAAGTAAAGCTCTTCTTCTTCTTCCTGCCCTTATCCCATATTACTTGGGGTCGGCGCAACACGTTTTCTTCTTCCATTCTGTCCTGTCACCCGTCAAACTATCACTAACTCCCTTTTCTTTCATATCACTTCTCACACAATCCATCCATCTTGGTCAAGTAAAGCTCGAATTACATAATTGAAATCGTTAAAACGGAATACCCTAACCTTGGCCGTCGCAAGTAACACGCTGGGTTGTAACTCTCCTCTAGAAAATGTAGCAGTAATGCCTGTGTCACCTCGCACTGCACTCGGTGACACTGCGGCTGCTCTGGGCACTGGCTGGCTCCCTGTCCTCTCGCTCAAAATGCAACATCGTGTGATGTCTCCTCCCATACTTCCTGCAGCTAAATGACTGACGACACTTGGCTGCCGCATGAGTTGGTGCCAGCCAATTAAAACATAATTTACTGGTTTGCACGAAGTCCTGTCTCTCCTTAGGTGTCATGAGGCTAAAACGTTTGCACCGATTGAAAATAATGAACTTCATGACACATTGGACACTCTTGTTTAGCCTTAGTCATGCTCTCCTTCTCCTTTTCCACCGATGCGTGAAAAGATTTCGACTTAGCAGCAGGCTTAGCTTGTGATTCACATCGATCATTTCTAAGGACCGGAATCTATATTCTAAATACTCTCTCAATTGAATCCAAGTGGGTAACTCCTCACACGTCATATTTAACTGCTGTTCCCATTGTTTGATAGATTCGGAGTCTAATTTTGAAATGACTAAGTAAATGACAATCACGTCCCAGGTCTTAGTACTAATGCCCAAGTTCTCCATCGATTTAAGACAGGTGGACGTCGTATCTAATAAACATCTAATTGCATTGGCTGACTCGTTCTGAATTTTCTTTATGCCGAACAAAGTCTTCAAAACAGCATTGCAGTTATAACGCTTGTTATTATAACGCCGAACCAATTGCTGCCATGCTTCCTCATAATTGGCATCAGTCGTTGAATTATTGCTCAGCAGATTTAACGCTTCTCCATTCAAATTGCTTTAAAGATAATGCAAATTTTTTTTTCAGGAAACGAAAAAAAAATTCGGCCTCGCCATACAAATTGTCCAATCAAGTTTATCATTTTGTATGGTGAGGCTGATTTTTTTTTTCCGTTTCCTGAAAAAAATTTTGTGGAAGGTTGTTCAGTTTCGTCTACTGAGCAAGCCCTTAAAGTTTGTGGAGTGCTGTCCCTTACACCTTGTATAATAATATAAAGAGGTAAAGTTTTTTTTGTTTTTGTTTGTGGAAGGTAAGCTTTGGAAGTGGTGGTCCGATTGGTAAAATTTTTTCACCTATGGAAAGCTGCTTTATTCTTGAGTGTCATAGGTGATATTATTATACGCGAGCGAAGCTGCGGGCAAAAACTAGTAGGCTATATTTTATGTACGCGGGCGATGCCGCGGGCAAATATATATATATATATATATTAGTATGGAAGTATGGATTCACATACTAATATTATATTACTCTACCGCTCAGTCGAGGAATGTGGATAAAGCGCGCATAAGACCTAACACACTCTCACTGGCGCCCACGGATGAGTATTGCCACACGCTCGCACCATTAGTCTGGCTGAGTCTTATAACCATCAAAACCTTACTTCTTCTTGGCTTCCGGCTGGAAATCTTACAATAACAGAAGAAACGTATAAAAATTTAGCCTTCTATGTATTTGTGAGGTCTCGTTATTATATAAGTAAAGTCTCAATAAATAATATTCATATTTCATACACGGCAAACTTATTAGCGTTTGTTTATATACCAAAATTGTGACTCAATTTGTGGAAATGTTGTACAGGCTTATTGATGTGAATGAATAAATAGCGATCAAAATGGAAAAGCACTGCGCGTAGTATTTTCTAATGGCATTTTTTATGAATGATTGTGATTCAATTATGAGTTTACCAATTATGACTATTCGAGGATAATATTAGGATTCCATTTTTTTTACTTTTGACTACACATATATGATCAGTAATAGGTAATGGATGGAGCCCCATATTTTTTTGTACTAATAAAAAATTGTGGTGTATAATTAAACGAATTTAGGTTGCCATACTACCCCTTTTAGAGTCTGTCTAATAAGTTAAACGACTTGGATAATTATTAGGATTTAATTAAATCTGATGCAGTCAACACGGGTTCAATAATCAAGGTTGATTAAGAGACAGAGATCATTGTTTACTAACAGAAGAACCTTGTGACAATTGTCGAATATAAGTATTTTTTAAATGATTAAATATTATACAAAATTCCCAAGTCGGTTGACTTATTAGACAGACTATACACACCTTTGTTAGGTACCTGTTACCTACCCAAGCCACCGTAACTGGAACTACATAGTAGGCCATCGTTCCGTGTTGGATACATGCACTGACAAACTTTTTTTTTCCTAGCCATTACTCTCCCACTGCTGGGCAAAGACCTTTCCCAAGTCCTTCCAGACACAAACCAGTTCTCGTGATACGCGTCCAGATCATCTCACCACCTCTTTCTAGGGCGACCTCGATGGCGCTTTCCTTTTGCAGGAACCCACTGCGTGGCGACACTTGCCCAGCGGTCACTGTTCATGCGGCTGACGTAACCCACCCAATCCCATTTGAGCCTGGCAGCCTTTTTGCTCACGTCTATTACGCCCGTTTTGGAGTGCAGCATGTTATTCCAAACTCGGTCTGTTCTTTTTACACCCAGAATGCTATGCTCCATAGCATTTTGGCAAACCCCAAGGCGAAAATTTTGCAATTCGGTGAGTAACCAGGTCTGAGCACCGTAGGTAAGGATGGGTATGATACAAATGTCGATGAGTTTACGAAAGTCTGGCAGTCACGGGCTCTTAGGCCATTATATAACCTTTTCTTATGCTTCACTAACCTAACCTTGTCATAATATGGATATAGATACGCTATCTATGTTTTAATACTGGTATTTATAATTATTGTGAATTATGATATTCTTCTTTTAGATAAATTATTTTATCAATTTCTAGAATTTACGCTGCTTACGTATGTACCTAAATCGTAATTAATTAATCACCAACGAGAGACGTACTTATTCACCAACGGTTTTTTTTTATTGTGGGAAAAAATTATCCAATGACATCCCCCGCTCTTGGGCGGAGCGGGAGATAGTGTCAGACTCTTACTGACTAAAAGACCCACCCCGTTTCTTCTAGCCTTCATACCGGGTCTCGAGCGCCCTTTCGGATAACCCTGGCCCCAGTAGGCATTCACCAACGGTTGTCTTTTATTAAAAAACTAGCTGACTCGGCGAACTTTGTACCGCCTAACAATCAATTAAGTATTGTAGTAGGTATACCTTTCGATATAGTCAATCGCTTGCGATGAAAGAAAGCCTAAGTAATATATCAAGTTACATATAATTTTAAAAAAGTTATCTAAGTACATCAATTTCGTACGTGATGTGCACACAACTAAAAACTACAGATTTATTGTATGTCTAGATGTGGGTTCTTATCAAAAGACAGTTTTTTTTTTCAGAAAACTTATATAGAATCACTATTCAGTACCCTTCCCATGAGTTACTATCGAAAAACCGCACCGTCTTACCATAGTCGCTATCGAATAAACGTATATCGAGTAGTTTACTATTAAACATGTACCTTGAGTCATAAGGACTCGCTAGCGACAACTCGATTGTTTATGTAGTTTTCGAGTGTTTTTTTTTTTTAATATTTATTTCAGATAATTATATATATATGTGTTAGTAGTAGTACAAACTTAGCCTCATGTTAGTATTTAATTGGATAATAATACTAATAAACAACCAATGCAGTTCAATGGTTCATTACTTTATTACGATAAATGTTGGTACAAAAACCGTAATGTACCTACAGGACTGTATGATACTGCAGAAATTTTCTAAAGAGTTACCGTGGGCCTGAACGCAAAGGGCAACTGACGAAACATATATAGGTTTTAAGCGAGAACTACATTAGACCGACGCACACGTGGACCACGCCCGATTTGTACGTAGTAGATACGACATCGCGTGGCGTGTGTCTAACGTACCTCTACAAGTCTAGTTGCCACATAAAATGTATGAAAACCAACGCGCTCAGATCGGAATACGTGGCTCACGTGTACCAAATGCAAATTTGCCTTTAGTCAATCAAGTCTGACACGTCTTCTCGGTCTACACAGAGCGAGAGAAGTTCAAAAAAAGGTTTTAAGCCAAAATTAAAATTGCCTTAAAGCCTTACCAAAATAATTTGGAATTAAAACTATTCCCTCTCCTACAGAGGAGGCCCGAGTCCCAGCAGTGGGAACATTATGAGGCTTATTATGCTATGCTACAACTATAAGAGAGAAAAATAATTTATTTGCGCAAAATAACGCAATCTGAAGGCTGGCTTACTATCATATTATGTAAGGAATATATGCGTCACATCCGCGCACACGCTCAGCATAAAGCCGTGGCCTCATGCATAATGCAATGACATCACAGCGCTGGTTTTCAGCATGGGCAGAGATGGTGGTGTCGATGTCATGGCTAGATCTTAGAATTGATCACTTCATGATATGGCCAATTAAAACTGATCAGATTGTTTAAGCGTTAACATTTGATGATATAATTATCAATCCTCGTTTGGCCATATCATTGCTGTATGATTTCAATGATAATAAAGGTCTAAAGAAAATAGGTCAAACGAGGATTGAAATATCATCAAACTTTAATGTTTAAAATGCTTCTGGTAAGTTTTACTTGACCATTTCATATGTGTTAATAAGTGTTAATATGTGTAACTGAAATAATCAGTTTTAGTGCACAGTACCATAAATAAGTAAATTGTAACTTTGGCAACGCTGCGTTTACCTGTTACACTTATTAACACTTTTATATCTGTTACAGATATGTTAGGGTTACACTTTTGTAAGTGTTTTGGGTTAACACATTAAAAACACATAAATAAGTGTTACATATTTGATTCTGTTACCAATTCAACATGTAACACTTATAATTCTGTAACCTTAATGAAGGTGTTTTTAAGTCCCTGAGTGTGCCAATAGATAAATAACAAAAAGAAATAAATTAACTACTAAGATATTTTCAATGCAGGGGTTCGAGAATTTATTATTGTTTCTTTATTTAACAAGCAGTTTCAAGTAAATCTAATTAATTTCTTAATCAGATGAAACAGTAGCTTATTTGATTAGATTCTTGTTACAAACCTTATTTTGTGATTTATGTTCATTTGTGTATCGTAAGTAGATATTATTAAGATTTATAAATGATAATGTAATATTTTTGAAGCTGTAATATGATAATGTTTATAAGTAATATTATTAGGCTTATATTAAATTGGCTATTAGCAGTAAATCATAGTATAAACAAAATATTTTTCGCACCATTATACCTACAATATTATTTATAGTTTATGCGAAATCTGAATATAATTTGTTCAGAATCAATAACTGAATCGATTCCAATAGTTATTACACCATGTTATATTTTTTTACAAAAATATTTAAAAAAGGTCACAAGTTGGACACCACCGACACTAATAATAAGTACAAAACAGGTAAAGGCAGGTCAAAGCGGCCATTAGGCGCCATCGCACAGCTAGGTGCGGAAGCAAAACCACCCCTCAGTCGCCTGGCACAGTGTGGGATTTGACTTTAGTTACGAACATCCTGTTTTATGCGTTTTTCTGAGAGATAACATTGAAACAAAACTCCAATTAAAACTCCCATTGATGTATCTGTCATAGTTTTGTAGATATTCAGAAAACAATGAAAAATCCATAGAAACCATAGAAACAATTAGGTATTCTTCTTTCTTTTATGGTTTTTTTTACTAAATGTTTATTGGTTTGATAGCAAATGTACTTTATGAACCAACCAATCCACCAAAACCTAAAATATTGCGCTATTCTAGGCAAAAAATATAGTTTTTCTATGATTTCATTTTATTTTATTATCTAGTCACTATTTACATGGTCGCGTTTTTTTTCAGTGTCGATATGTTAACTACATTAATTACTATTATCATAAAAAAACCAGATGCGACAGACACACGATAACAGAAATATTGAATTTTAAAATTTTATGTTAGGGTTGCCACTGACAAGCGCCTACTATTTTATAACACGCAATATTTCAAACAAGCTTTCTTAGCATTACTTAGTAGGCGTATAAGTCGTGTGGAAAACAAATTTAGGTAAGTTGGCCGCGTAATGTAAAAGTATGTACTTATGTCTGAAGCATTATTAATATTTTCTGATTTCAGTTTTTTTCCTTAAAATTGCGTTTATGTGTTTATTTTAAACAATGAATAATGGTGTAAATTCTACATATTATATATTTCTAGAAATCTATAGGTACATTAAGAGTTAAAAACCCTCTCTACCCAACAAAAAAGTTCTAAGTTATGACAACCCTATTTCCATAGAAATTATAAAAAACCTTAGAAACGCAATATCTCCAACATCGCGCAAGCTAGTTATATTCATTTTTGTCACGATTTAGTAAAAATATAACCCTATTGAATTTTTGTTAAAAAAAATGCGACAATAACATAGATAATTTTTAATTATTTTTTTTTTTTCAAAATTTAAAAATTATTTTTTTTCTCGTTTTTCTGCACTTATGGGATTGAAATTTTCACACTAGTAGCATTGTAAACTAGCAGATGGTTTGACTTTTTTACTAAGAGAAATAGCACTTTTTTCGGGAAATATGACTGAAAACGTTTTTCCTAGAAATCCACGACTTAAATGAAAAAAAATATATATCTGCAAATCTAAATAAAATTTTCAAAAAAGTATTACTTTAAATGGTCTGGGATGACTAGGCCTACTTAAATCCACCATAAAATGATAGTGTCCGCAACTAAGGTCAAATCCCACACTGTGCCTGGGTGGCCCGGTGACCATGTATTTATATCGCTAACCAGGTACTATAACTGGCTTATAACTTTGTGATTTTTCTTAATACAGTTTTGAAATTTTATACATAGGTTTTTTTTCATAAAAATACTAGACACGTGTTCTGGCTTAGCATAATACAAAAAATGAGGCTGTAGAAGAAATTAATAAGTTTAGAAAAAAAAAAACAAAGTTTTTATCGCGCTGTCTAATACTGAGCAAGACCATTTTATGAACTCAAACACAATGAATGGGGTCATTTTATTGCAATCCATCGTTCCTTAGGCTACTCGAGCTCAGTGAAAAATGAAAAAAAATACGTTCATCTTCCGATATAATTAATCGATAGTGATGAAACAAAGCTTAAGCAATATATTAAGTTACACACAATTTAAATGTATAAAAGATATCTGTATCAATTTCATACATTTTACGTGATGCGCGTAGAACTAAAAACTTCATCAGATGTCTTACTTATATGTATATTTTTTTTTTAAACATGCCAGTTGTCCCAAAATATTTTCCTTTGTCCTTTTGAAAACAGTGGTGATAAAATAAAATAAAGCAAAAAAAGACTTACACTAAACATGTTAGCGATTGCTAAGATCGCCTGTTGATCACTAGAAGCCTGCAATGCTTCCTGCATATCTTTGTACTCAGCTGATACATAGTAGACCTGGGTTTCTAGCGGGAAGTACAGGGTTCCCACTGTGTGTTCTGCAGGCAGATGAATCACCATGGAATGGAAGAGATATCGACGACTGTGGGCTGCACCACCATAGATCAGTGGACGGTTCTCGTTCTTCCATTCACCGAAGAGGGTCACTGGAATGAAAAAAAAAGTAACTATGAAACCCTTTGCGAAATTATCTTGTAACGGAAAAATTGGATCTTGTAAGAGATATAATGTTGCACGACTGAGTCTGTTAGTTTAATTTACTAAAGATGAGACTGTGTCTGAGCAAAGACCATGCGAGGAAACAATTTTTTTTTAACGTAAACTTTCTCATGGAAAAATAGAAGAACTACTTTATCCTTCTTTTAGGGTTCCGTACCTCAACCAAAAAAAAAGGAAACCCATATAGGATCACTTTTTTGTCCGGCTGTCTTCCGTCCGTCAAGACCCTTTATCTCGGGAACGCGTGGAAGTGTCAAAATGAAATTACGAAAAAAAAAAGATACGGCCGAATAAACATATATTTGAAAAACTCTCAACAGTATCAAAATTCATAGGGACCCGTTTTGCGGAATTGCCGTTGACCCAAAATCATGAAATTTGGTATAAAGCAAGATCTTATAGCACAGGTATGGGAATAAAAGCAGTCAATTGCTCAATCACTGCGCCCATCATGCTGTCTATTGAAACCCATGTCGACGACAATGTCGTCTGCTCATCTTGACTCTTTCAGTTGCCGGTCATAGTTCACTTCCTGCCTGCTATGCATGGTTGCCAAAGAATCCAACGTTTGAAAATATTTCCTTAATCAAATGAGTACCCGACTTGGGATGCGAGAAAGCTCGAATAGGCTATAAGAAATCTCGAAAAGGCTGCGAGAAAGTACAAAAAAATTGCCTTGACCCTCGAACGCAAATGGAAACTGATGGAATGTAAATGGGCTTAGTCAGTAAAACGCTCGCTCCACTCAGAGCGAGAAAAATATTTGATAATAATTTCCTACTTAAAAAAAATATAAATGCACAGGAGTTGATAGACACTGGTAGACACGTCACAGGTATGAAGAGCCAGAAAACTCACATTTTCGCAACGATTTCTCAGAAATGAAAATATGGAAATTCGAGTTTCTGTTCCGGAAATAAGATTAGGTGCCAGTTTCCGCTAAGGAAATATGAAAGGTGTAAATACGTTTATGCAAACAACTCTAACTATGTGAGGAGGATAAAATGCGTCCACAAACGTTCACTTCTAACATATGACTTGATAATGACGTTTAAAAAAAAGTTTTTCTATTAGCTGCTTAACGCTTTGAATGTCTTAAGTTACACAGTTCGACATAAGCAATTGTCTCTCTATTGTGTCTCTAATTACGGCATTCGAAAGGTTAATTGATTGGATGTTAAGTGGGGGGAGGGGGGGCAGAAGCCTGGCGACAATGCGACGACATCGTCAAAGGTTGGCTTAGAGATGTTTACGAGGCATTGTCCGGAGAAGACACACAGGGAAGAGCGGAAATCTGTGAAGCTTTTGCCCGCGTAAATGTAGATTTCTCCATACAAACTTTAGACCCCATTTCATCCCGTTAGAGGCTGAATTGCCGTTATGGGGCGATCTATGGCATCGATCGACGATCGATCGATTGGTATGGTAACACCCTTAGTGCTCGCCTACATATTATAAGGAAACATTGTGCAAAATTTCACGCTCCTAATTTTTGTAGATTCGGCTGTGCATTGATATGTCAGTTAGTCAGTTTCTCCTTTTATATATTTATAGACGTGTTTGACTTTAATAATCAAACTGAGGAGAACAGTCTCCATCTTTTCATCGGCAGCAAGCGTAAAAAAGACGGCATTCTCAGCTATATTTAGTTTCACAACTATGAAAACTTCAGAATCATCATATTTTTTTTAAGAGTATCATATTTCCTCTCAAATTTTCCGTATTTTCTCATTTAAACCAATTTCTTTAGAAAAAGTCATTGGAAGAGCTTTAACATTTCAAAAATGTGTTCGATATGGGATTTGGTCACGTCAAAGTCAAAATATTTTATTTCACATAGGCCTACATGGGCACTTATAAAACGTCAGAAGCTAGTGCACGGTTCCAAATTGGTCGTTCCCTATGGAAAAGAACCGGTAAGAAACTCCATGGTTACTCTTTTTAGAAACTCCATGGTACATGTGGAATCCTGGAGAAGCGCTGGCCTGATGCTGCGGAAGCGAGCGTATGTGCCCCACCGCCGCGCCACTCCTATGATGACTACCACTCCACTGCGCACATGATGTTAGAAAGTAGCAGATTCTGAACTAATTGAGCACCATTGTGTTATTGCTGTAAGGCGTTCCGATATGTAGATAATAATCATCATCATCAGCATTTTTAATGTTCCCACTGCTGGGACTTAGGAGAGGGAATGGGCCGTAATCCACCACGCGGGCCCAGTGCGGGTTGGTGAATGTCACATGTCTTTGAATTTTTGGTTCTAGGACATGCCGGTTTTCTCACAATGTTTTCCTTCGCCGTTTTGAGAGCAGTGGTGATAAAATAAATTACACAAAGTAATGCGCCTGACAGTGAGATGTGAAGATAAAAAAGTGATTAAATAGTATAGTATTTTTCTGGAACGTTCCTTTTCAGTTCCTCATTTCAAAGTCATCAGAAAATTATGTAAAGTACTGAATAAATCCTGATTGAATTCTTTCAATTTTTACCTCATCTCAAATCACGTGCTTTTGTCCATTGTCCTTTGGTTAGATTTCTCAGAATTTCGAACAACAATAAGGAAAACCTTTAAAAATTTAGTTTATTTTTTAGGGTTCCGTGCAAAAGCATTATATTTATTTAAATTAAAACCATTATATTTTTGAAATTTATCTGTCCATCTACAGCTTAACTTAGACTCTGTAACAACTTGAAACCTGCAATTTCGCATGAAAAGTCGATAAAGGAATAAATACTCACTTGTTTTTATTATTATTACTTTTATTGTACTTTTGGGTACAATAGTGACTGGTCTACACTGTTCTTACATAATATCTATTTATACTGTAATTAGGAAATATTTTAGTATATCAAACCACTTATTTAAAAAGAGTAACCATGCAGTTTCTTGCCGGTTCTTTGTCCACAGGAAACGACCAATTTGGAACCGTGCACTAGCTTGTTACGTTTAGGCCTATGTGAAATAAAATTATTTGAATTTTGAATAAATGATGAACGATTTATTTTTGAATAAAAAACATTGCAAGTTTTGTGTGAATACTAGATTGTTTTTTCGATTCAGTGATCTATTTGCAAAATATTAAACATTCAAATTAGTCCGTTTATCGGTTATTGTCAATCTTTTTTTACAATCGCTTGACTCTCCTCTGAGCTAAAAGGTACCTATTTATTTTTATAACTGTCTTTATGAAGTTTGAATTCATAATTTTATTACCATCTTCCTATGTGTGCCCCCGTTTTTTAATGTTATTGGTCATTAAGCCGTTATCTCAGTTAATGTGTTTATAGTATAAAACAGAAAAGTCATTCTAAGTCTACATGTTGTAACGGGGCACTACGGAACCCAATGCTACTCGTGGCCCGACATGCTCTTGGTCAGAGAAATATCACTGATGTATTTAAAGGGTCTCGAACTTTGACCTCGGTGTTACAATAGAACGGATTCTGAGAAAATTCTTCGCAAAAAATTCCGAAGAATTTTAACTTTTGAAATAAATGTTATTATCTATACTAATATTATAAAGAGGAAAGATTTTTATTTTTGTATGTAAAGAATAAACTCAAAAACTACCGTGCCGATTTCAAAAATTCTTACACCATTGGAAAGCTACATTCACTCTGAGTAACATAGGCTATATTTATTGTCCGTGCGAAGCCGGGACGGGCCGCTAGTAAATAATAAACTAATAACCCGCCCTCGTTTTGTTTTTTTTACTATATTAGCGAACATCGAAGCCAAATTACTAGCCGTGTCGGTTTTCTATCGTATACATTTCGGAGAGTGTACATCGGAAGTGCAAAGATTAATTTCGTCAAGCCCGATCCATCACTTTCCTATAAGTACAAAACGTTTCAGGAACACATATTATACGTAGGTTTTTTTTTTTATTTATTATTCGTAGGTACAGATAAAGTGAAATTCTCTAGATGGGACTGTGTTCCCTGATAGCTTCAACCTTTTAAAATCCGCATTAATTCCTACAAATCCGTTTCATATAAGTTTAGGTACCTTACATTACTAATTTACAATTAATAACAACTATGTATATAAAATCCAAACAAAACCATGTCTTGTTCATTATATTACAGTATAGACACACTAAGTTTTGCAATATTGACTCTCTGAGTTAAATAGTAACTAGGCTGGGAGCTCGAGATGGGATAAGGCACACAATTACGTTGTAAAGTCACATATACGTGACTCAGGGTAGGCATACGTTGTTACGACAGTGGGCTAGAAAGATGACTTACTAAGCTCAGACACAAAAGCTAACTGTTGTGTCTGAGAATGGTAATAATACCAGTACGTACACTTATTACCTGAATGCGCCATAAAAACTGCGGTATGTTAGTCGTGTTGCGTAGGAACGATCATATTTCAAATACAAAGCGCGCGGTGCAGCAACCGTGTGACGTCAGTATCGCGACCAATCGGCAACAGGACGGCAACGTTACAAGCTCCACTTGTTTAATTCAGTGTTGAATAGCGCATCATTTGCATACAAACGCAGGGCAGCCAGATACGTTTTCAATTTAGGTGCTTGTTGTCTGACTGCTAACGTACAGCAACCGGCCAGCTGCGGCACGATAAACATGCGGCAGTGGTCCGACATAAACGTCTAAATTGAAAGCTCCCTTAAACCAACTTAAGCACTGGCTTTCAGATGGTCTCATTGTACGTCCATCTGAAAGAAAAGAGCTAAGCTTAGATAAATAGACACGGAACTAACTTTGTATTCCATCGATCATCAAGGTCATGGACTTGGCTGGTACGTCATGATTCTGGAATAGCAGTGGCCTGGCGCCTCTTGGCTTGATCAAACCATCAACTGGTAGGTTCACAGGAGACTGAGACTTCCCGCCGCAGTCAGGAAACTTTTTTGCCCATTCTGCTTGAGCTGGAAACAAAAGAAGAGTTAATTATACCTGTATTTTAGCGCAATAAAGCTAGAACTACACTGCGCATACGTGTGCTACACACGCCGATCAGTAGCCCGATTCACGTAATCAAAACCGTAACGATATCGTAGCGATTTAGTCGTTTAGACTATTTCCATATTCACATCCATCAATCGAGTTTGAACGACACCGATTTTAAAGTCGTTTGGTCAAAGAGTCGATTTAAAAAAAAAGAATCTGTATTACATTATCCTGGTAGAATACTTAGATTAATGTAACTGGAAATAAGTCGTCCATAGATCGTTTAGTTTCGAGCCAGTTGAGTTATCGTTCTATCCAATCACGATTAAGGAACACGTGAATACCGCTTTTAGATAGGACTTCGATCGAACGACTATAAAACTTCAACGATATTTGGATTGTTTGATTTTACGTGAATCAGGCTACTGGTCGCGTGGGTCTCCATACATTTTATATGAAAACTAGACTTGTAGAGATACACTGATCCACGCCACGCCACGCGACGTCGTTCTACGTACAAATCAGGTGTGTTACACGTGTGCATCGGTCTAATGTAGTTCCAGCTTTGTAGTTTATGCATACCAGAGCTACAGGATTGTTAGAGTAATCGCGGTTGGAAAATGTAAAAGGTAACTGAGTGAACACTGCTGGGTTTTAGTCTGTAAAGGTCCAACACACCCTCTCGCTTGACCTAGAGAGGGAGAAGTTATTTGATGATTTTCAAACCTAAATCCGCTCATCGGAAAAATTAGGACTGTAAAATCTTGAAATTGGTTTAAACTAGTGCTTGACTGCTATCCCACCTCATGGTAAGTAGTAATGAAATCGTAATCGTAAATACTTTACCATCAAGGTAAAGTCCACTTACTCTAAGCACCAGCACCCACCACGCCTTGAAGACGCCTAAATTATAATCGAACGGGAAGACCGCAGCAGGCAAATTGTTCCAGTCCTTTGATGTACGCGGATAACCGACAAGACAAAACGCTTAGTCTGGACTACTTTGTCGTATAGCTAGGTGTGATGTTACCTAGGACCTCACAATGGACGAAATGGGAATGACACATTGCGACAGCAGAGCAATAGTGACCCATTGGTAATGGCCTGACATTAGAAGTTGTTATTTCAAGCCCATTGCGGCCCCGGCTGTAACGTGCGTTAATTTGTGTAATTTATTTTATCACCATTGCTCTCAAAACGGTGAAAGAAAACATTACGAGGGAACTGTCATTTCCTAGAACTTAAAATTCAAAAACTTGTGAAATCTACCAACAGGTATTGAGTCCGCGAGGTGAATTACAGCCCTTCTAGAGAGGAGACCTGGATTCCAGCAGCAGGAATATTAAAAGGCTGATTATTATCTCGCTCGAGCACGTCATAAAATCAACTCTATTAGAGAAACTTAAATATTGTAAGAAAAACTAAGACAAAACTGTATTAACAGTTGAAACCATTTTCATTCTATACACATAACTAAAACACCGAACTAATGAAATAATGTCTACTTTTCTACTCAGTAAATATTCCCACTAATATCTCATTTTAAAAGCAACTACAGAATTCTGGACATTCCTTGAAAGGCACATTCATTATGCCGAGTTCATTGAAAAAGAAAACCAAACATAAAGCAATTTAGTTTATTTTCCACTGAATTCACACAGGTATTCAGAGTTATTAGAAACTGAAATAATCGGAAATTAGATGAAACATTTGACTCGAAGTAAATCGCAACGACGAAAGAAGCTAAGGGTTCGTATCCACTAAAATAGAGTTAGGCGGAGTGGAGGGGAGCCTGAACCACAGGCGTAAAGTAGCCAGCCTTTCGGTATTTTACAGGATACATTTTGGAGAGCACACATGCAGGAATAAAATGACTTGATTCCACTAGCACCTTTTTACTTTCGGCCAACCCGACGTACGGTGAGTGTATACCTCTACGTTGTTAACAACTCTACGGTTCGGACCAAGAGTTTCACCTTGTCGTTTATACCGCATACCTCGAAGGATTGAATATATTTGCCTACAGTGGCTTTCCCGTCCGATTATAATTTAGGTGTATTATAGTTTCTTAATAAACTAGTGCTAATCACCATCAATGATTGCATCACTGCTTACCATCATATCATGTCGTGTATTCAAGCACTAGTTTATATCATTTGAAAAAAAAAGATCAGTTAAAAGTATCAAGTGTTTCAATTGAAGTGGAGAGGGGCGGACTGTAGTTGAGCTACCCTCCGCTTGCTTCGTGCTCTCCACTCGGACCCGACTCCATCCTGTCCACTTAGGCTGCCTATCCACCAGAGCGAAGCTAGGCAGCGGAGCGGAGCAAAGGAGTAATGCGGAGCGGAGTTTCGGACTCTGTCCACCAGAGCGGAGAGAGGCTGCGGAGCGGAGTGCGATAGTAATGTGGAGCGGAGTTGCAAACTGTTTTGGCTATAGTTTTGTTATAGCGCCCGCACTCGTTTCTCCGCTCTGCTTCCGCGCTCCACTTCCCCTCTCTGTTTCCCCGCTTGCAGGTTTTGTATGAATTTTTAAACTAGTTTGTGCTCCTTGTTCACTGAAGAATATAAGCACAGGAGATTTTGTGTATCCCTATTGGTTAATATTTCTCCGTTTCTCCGCTCCGGTGGACAGGCAGCCTTACATTGTTTCCACTGATATGGAGCGGAGATTTCGAGCACTGTTATTGGACAATTCATACTACACTCCTCTCTATTTCGCTGAGCTCCTCGTCAGAGTAATCACACCCGGCATGCAAAAGAATTTTCTAGAAATATTTTGTGTAGCGCTGTCAAAGTAATCTGCGTTGTGAAATCTAACATTCTCGAATTCTTGAAATAGTTCTTATGTATTTCAATATGTCAGGTTATGAAATACGTGTAGACGGGAGCATTCATGCGTCATGGAGATGTTATCTAGCTACATTTTGTATATCAAAAGGTAACCTACAATAAACTTGAAACATGACTTCATAAATAAAAATGTACAAGTAATAAAAACATTTTATCTCATATCTGATTTTGGTTTTCAGACGTGGATGGTGAAGAAATTACTGCTAATGGGAGCAAGGGGCATGACGTGGTTAAAATATCGTGCGAGTGAGAAAGAGGGACCCTTTAAGGTCAGATTAGGTCATCAAATGAATTGCTTTCAGGGATCGTGGTTTCCTAATAGATAGCTTAATGCCCTATGTCCCTTTTTTATCATTTTCAAACAGTTAACCAAAGAACTGAACCCATTTAAATGTCTCAACAAAACCATATCCAATTTGCAAAAGAAAAAGGGAAGAATATTAATGGATGTAAAAAACACTTTAGCGGTGACATTGAGGATAATGGGAACCTCATTTCCTGTTCGAACCTCACCCTTCCTGAAAAGGCCAGGGAGGTAACCAACCTACTTACAATGCTAATTCACAATGCAAACGTGATGTCCATACCACCGTTTAACTTGAAAACATAGAGAATGGACGGAAAACGGAAAGAGGTTCAAGTGATTGTGCGGTCAATTTTTCTCTTTTTTAGAAATATTGATGTCCATACCACCGTTTAACATGAAAACATAGAGAATGGACGGAAAACGGAAAGAGGTTCAAGTGATTGTGCGGTTAATTTTTCTCTTTTTTAGAAATATGCCCGGTCATGGTAGTAGGAGCCCGGCAGGCCAGGGGATTTTGCGCGATACTCGAGCGCGTCAGAAAATCATATGGGGAGAAACCTTGCACCCTGTAATGTACCCCTACCACATATGAACCCTTAATGTCTTCATGACGCTTTAGAAACTGCAAATTTAGCATCCTGGCCTCCCTTATAAGAGCAAATGAGTTTTGTACAAAGACATATGGTTCACCTTTACGAGTAAACGTCGGATCGAACTTTTTTGAGTTGAGAAATTATCAAATAACTTCTACAGTTCTAGGTGTGTGTTTGTATCAGACTTTTACTTACCAAAAATCCACTAGAGTTTGTTCAATTACTCATTGCATTTCAGGGTCATGGTAGCTCTTTCAAACAATTCCAATTGTCCTGCTTCTATGAATAACAACTCATCAACTCTACAAACACATCTACTCATTTACTCATCTCATTTATTCTCTATTAACATGTCTATAACCACATTACCGGCGATTCGACAAGTGACGTTGATGATCTAAACGTGAACTCGCTGCAATTCACTCGCTCATGCCGATGTTTATAGTCACATCACATCAACAGATTGTTGCAAGTTATTAACTACTACATACTGGTATTAACTGGCCAATTGATTGCTACGTTGCAAATAATTTGGTCATGGCATAGCTCAGTTCATTCTCCATGTCAAAGAAATAAACCTTATTATGCAAAATGCTCGGCAAAATATACGGTGTTAAGGCACAGGATTATAAATGGACTAATTAAAACATTTTCAGGAAAACTACTTACTGGCGTATGTCCACGGAGCTGTAATAAAGAAAACATATTATTTTCTTATTTATTTAAGTCATAATAGAGATGAAAATTACGCTTCTCTTTAAGAGTCGAAAAATTGTGAATACCTAAGGTCAAGATTAACATAGCACATTTGTCTTATTAAAGTTACCATTTTATACAAAATTATGAATTTACTAGACTTTGATTTTTAGACTAGATTTTCATTATCTGCGACTTTGCTCCCGCGAAATTTTCCACTTGAAAGTTAATTTTGCCCTTATAGTTATTAAATACGAGATTTCCAGATTCTGGCTTCTAAGGGGAAATAAAATACATCTAAATCGTAAAGTCGAGTTAACTAATAAAAACACAGCAAGCCAATGTCCCATGTTCCTATTAGCTAATAAACTCGACCTTATATATTTATAACAGGGCCAAAGAAACCCCGACTTCACTGTACTCAGTTTGATAGATCGTTTTTATATTTCGGTGTGTTTTGTCTTTGTAGTGTTCAGGATCTAGGTGTACTGGATACACTTTTTGTTTTCCTTTGTCTCTAATTTCTCATTTTTTCAATGTTATAACATGTATGCATACCTACCTGTTATTTGCGTGGTTACTGAAATGTCATTTCTTAGATGTAAATTTTATTTGCACTGTAAGTGACTGTGCTGTTGGTATGCTTATTAATAGTGATTAATTATAGTCTTATTCTGATTATTTCATTATTATGGATCGTATATATTTTATTTATTACTGCTTTATGTCAAACGGGGCTTCGTAATTAATTATAGATAAAACCAGAAGTTAAATAAATTTTTATTCACGTTAGGAAAATAGTGAGTCATCGCTGTAATCATAATTATTTGTTTTGTTTGTAAAACACAGGTATCACAGAGGGTCTAAATATAAGTGTACAATGTACACAATAATGGCATACAAACTAACAGTAAATCTCAGCATGTAAATATATAGAATATAGAATAAAAAATAAAAATATATATATAAAAATGGCGTAAATAAAATGGCAGATAATGTCAACAAAACCAAATTAATTAAATCATTCTAAAATAGAAAGCCATATCCACATTGACACAGTTAAAGTAAGCCCTTCAGACTACACTAAAAAAAATGGATACCTCATTCTATTCGTAAAATTAAAAGTAAAGACTATTTTGATTATAATTTAAAATAATTAAACTTAAACTTTGAAATTATTATATACAAGGTGTAAAGGACAGCCCCCCACAAACTTTAAAACAAAAAAAAAAAAATCAGTCTCACCATACAAATTGTCCAATCAAGTTTGTCATTTTGTATGGTGAGGCTGACCTTTATTACGTTTCCTGAAAAAAAATTTTGTGGAAGGTTGTACAGTTTCGTCTACTGAGCAAGCCCTTAAAGTTTGTTGAGAGCTGTCCCTTACACTTTTTATAATCAAAAGATTTGAAAATATTGTATTTTGAGAAGTTTGCTATAATATAACGGTGTGTTTGGGTCGTGGGTTTTTTAGACCTAGACCGCGGCCCCAACTTCCACCTATATTTTTTTTAGTAGTTTTTTAGGATCATAAGGAAAAGGCATTAAAGTACAGTTACCAAAAAAGTATTAATTTTATTTGTGATCCTAAAATATTACTGAAAAAAAAAGTAATAATTTTTATACTTGGCAGTTGAGACCGTGGTCTCAGTCCAAAGAGACCTACGACCTGTCTATTTTTTATCCTAGTATGAATACGCCGAGATTGCTCTGATGAGTCACTGTTTTCTTAGCGTATATTGACTTTATTAAATTGTTTTTTTTTTTTCTTTCTGTAGCGTAAAATAAATGAAGAAAGAATAAGAATTTCCGTAATTAAGTGAGTATTTTGAATTTGCTGCTTGCATTTTATTTTATTTATGGATGAAATCTTCCAATAAAATTTTGTACTTGATTAAGTCTTCATTTTACGATAGGTTAGAATGTGCTACATCGCAGCATATGCTTAGTTAGGTACCTTGTTGGCCTCACACAGATTTTAATTTCATTTTCCTATACCAATTTTATTTCTATTATATACGAATGTGTGAGATACGAATAAAAGATTTTCTTTCTTTCTAACCCCAGAGTTCATCCATTATTATGCCTATTTCTTGATGTGTAATCAAATTATAATAACAATGGAAAAAATACATTACGCTGGCAACATGAGCAATCTTCATCTTCAGATTCTTCTTCCGTCGTTTCTGTACAGTGTTTCTGTAAAAATAATAATAACATAATTACAACGTAGAAATGACAATTTTGATAACTAAAGAAAGCTTCAAAGTTATTAAAAAAAGATACAAAAAAATATTTTTTACACCACCTGCTCGATAATGTCGTTTTATAGGTCATACAAACCTCACTTAAAGCAAGTCATTCTATCCCTAGGGAGATAATGCAGTATGGCCGATCCCTAGGGAATAATGAGATTTGAATTTGGAGCATCAAGAATCGTCAACATTGTGAATTAAAATGTAGGCGCATCGAACAAGTTGACTCGAAATTCAAACCAAAGAGTATGTAATCACTATGATTCAAACTGGCCACTAACAAAAAAAAATAAGAAAATAGAATAAAACGTGCGTACTGACGACACGGGAGCATTAAAGAAAATTGAAACTATAGAATCTTGGAGTAGTGAATTTTGTTTGTTTGATGAACTTGTAAATATATTATACTTATATTTCTCTAATATATGATTTGGTCGACCAAATTGTCTTTTAATTATCTCACAGATGGTGTAAAAAGTAGAGTATGCAACACGGGGATAAAGCTGTCTTTGTCTTGGGCGGCTTAAATTCCTCACTTCACTCAGGTTTCTTTATTAACTCCCTCGCATTGCTCGGGATTTAATTTTATAAATCCCTCACTATCGTTCGGGATTAAAATAAGCAACCTTCGTTTCGTTCGGAATTCAACATGCTGCCCGCGACTTAAAGACACTGCTTTATCCCCTAGTCACATAAACTACTATTTTACGGACTTTTTTAGTTTTGTTCACATAAATTTTCATAACATGATTGACGATGGTGTATGACTTGGGTGGAGATAAAAAAAACATTTAATGGATATATAGTTATTCTATCCATCTCATATTGTAAATTTAAAAGTAAAGTGTTAAATGGATTTAGATGACAATGTTCTGAATTAGAACACAGATTACTTTTTTAATTATTCGATAATTAATTTTTACCCCGCTGCTTTTAGTTATGCATTTCACACTAGCGTGAAAAAGTGCGTCATCTAGCCCTGCCTATTCAATAGGTATTCATTATATGCATAACTAGCCAGTACTTTACCTGCGTGAAAGTTCGAAATCATCCCAAGGGAAATTTCCAGCAAGTACCCATGTTTCTATTTTAGGCATGGGAACAGACAGTGTTACTTTTGTTTTCTAAAGTTGGTACCTTTTATTTTATGGTGGGAATAATCTTCCAATGACAACCCACGCTCTTGGGTGGAGCGGGAGATAGTGTCAGACTCTTACTGACTAAAAGCCCACCCCGTTCCTTCTAGCCTTCATACCGGGCTCGAGTTCCCTTTCGGATAACCCTGGCCCGAGTAGGCTTCGACCCAGCTGGGTCCCTGCAGTACAGTTGCTGACAACTCCTTGAGGCGCGCGAGAACAGTGCGCGCCGTCGATGACTTGGGCTTGGTCTGGACAGTTACCGGACGGCAAAATTGGTACTTACCCGTATGTATAGGTAAGTACCGTATAAGGTTTTTTTCCCGCAAAAATCGAAAACGGCGCATAAATAACGATTTTGTCACATTATTAATAAATATATATTTTTTTATTGTGGATAAGCTCGCCTTTGACCACTACCTGACCTGATGGAAAGCAGTGATGTGGTCGACGATGGAGCACGCTTGACTAGAAAAAACCTATTTGCTGAAACGCATAAGCCAGTAAAGGCTTTAGTGGTTTTTAGTATAAAAATGAAATATATACTGTGTTTTTGAACATAAATAAAAAAAATACGAAAACTTGTGCTTTTTGGATTAAATTGTATTGAAAAAAGTTGTTTGATACATATAAAGAAATAAAGAAAAAACGTTTATTTGAGACTGGCACAGGGCGAACAACAGAATAAAATGAAAAAGTTAACTAATCACATGAACTACCATAAAAAAACAACATTAAAGAACAAAAAAAAAACCTTGCAAGACCAAAAAGGATCTCTCCTCTAAATATGTCTCTAAATAAAATAAAAAAAAGAAACGCAGCGCTGATATTCTGTGGCCTGTGTCATTCGAGTATGTATTTATTATTACTATCTTTCGGCTTCATCACAGCCTCGCATCCAGCTCGAGTGCAATATAATAGTTCTTCAGTGGTTTTCACTTGTTTGCTCGACTTAAAGATCGAGATTTCTTTATTTTCAATTGTTTTTTTTACAAATAAAAATGATGCCTTTTTTTACAAATTGACTTATTCTTTTTTAAAATTAATGTTTCACGTTGTTAATTAAGTATTGTAAACTATATTATTTTGATATTTTATTTTGTTATTGTAAATGTGGTGAGGACTATGTTGATCGCTTTTTGGAACGAAGTTCCTTATCGCGCGTTGTGAAAGGGGGCTAGACGGAAAAAATTCTCACGAAAAATTGTACCGACACTTTTACTGTCAAAATATAAATCCAAGATGGCGGCTGCAAGAAATTATCAACTTTTTCGTCATGGGTGTCGTTTTCATGGTTTTCGAGGGTGTTGAAACCGATGGTACTGTCAAAATGTAAATCCAAGATGGCGGCTGCAAGAAATTATAAAATTTTTCGTCATGGGTGTCGTTTTCATGGTTTTCGAGGGTGTTGAAACCGATGGTACTGTCAAAATGTAAATCCAAGATGGCGGCTGCAAGAAATTATCATCTTTTTCGTCATGGGTGTCGTTTTTATGGTTTTCGAGGGCGTGGAAACCGATAGTACTGTCAAAATGTAAATCCAAGATGGCGGCTGCAAGAAATTATCAACTTTTCGTCATGGGTGTCGTTTTTATGGTTTTCGAGGGTGTTGAAACCGATAGTACTGTCAAAATGTAAATCCAAGATGGCGGCTGCAAGAAATTATTAACTTTTCCGTCATGGGTGTCGTTTTCATGGTTTTCGAGGGTGTTGAAACCGATAGTACTGTCAAAATATAAATCCAAGATGGCGGCTGCAAGAAATTATCAAATTTTCCGTCATGGGTGTCGTTTTCATAGTTTTCGAGGGTGTTGAAACCGATAGTATTGTCAAAATGTAAATCCAAGATGGCGACTGCAAGAAATTATCAACTTTTTCGTCATTGGTGTCGTTTTCGTGGTTTTCGAGGGTGTTGAAACACGCCCGGAGGACACGGTGGAGCACACAGTCGAGGTGTGCCCTGCTTGGGCAGAGCATCGCCGTGCCCTCGTGGGGGCGATCGGCGGCGGAGACCTCTTGCGCCGGGCCTTGGTTGAGGCCATGGTCCGGAGCGAGGAGGAGTGGCAGGCGGTCGCCGACTTCTGCGAAGCAGTAATGCTCGCAAAAGAGGAGGCCGAACGCATCAGGCAACGGCGTTATCGCCGCCGCCGTCGCCGGGATTCTGATCCCGATTTCCGGCCAACGTAGACGCGGGCTTGCGGACAGTGAGCAATGGGTAGCTCACTGTCCGGCCGTCCGGTAACTGTCCGGACCAAGCCCAAGTCGTCGACGGCGCGCACTGTTCCCGCGCGCCTCAAGGAGTTGTCAGCAACAGCAGGGACCCAGCCGGGTCGAAGCCTACTGGGGCCAGGGTTATCCGAAAGGGCGCTCGAGCCCCGGTATGAAGGCTAGAAGGAACGGGGTGGGTCTTTTAGTCAGTAAGAGTCTGACACTATCTCCCGCTCCACCCAAGGGCGGGGGATGTCAATGCATGATTTTTTCCCACCATAAAAAAAAAAAAGACGGGTTGCACTCCGGGAGTGCCGGCAGAAGTGAAAACTTGATTATTAACGTTGAGCATGTTTGATATTTTGGAATGGTTAGGGAATAATTTTGCACCAATTGCTTTATCAGTATAAAAGTACTATCATTTATGTGGTAGAATACAATATTCATTTATTGCGCTATCGTACACAAACATGACAATTTATATTACATTAAAAATTTAACACTTTAAAACTATTACAATTATTTTACATTAAAAAGTTTATCTCTCCGAAAAACTACTGAGGTGTCAAGGGACACCCGGATGGAACGAAGTTCCGTTCTGGCTTGCTTTCTATAAGAGAGAGAAAGAGAGAAAGACAGAGAAACATGCGCACGCCGCACGGCTTACAATAGCTTACTATAGAAAAAGTGTCGTTACAACTTTTCGTGAGAATTTTTTCCGTCTAGCCAATACAATATAACTAAAAAATACTATCCTATTTTATGTACATTTTGACAGCACTATTTCAACATCTTCGAAACCATGAAAACGACACTCATGACGAAAAAGTTGATAATTTCTGACATCCGCCATCTTAGATTTACATTTTGACAGCACTATCGGCTTCAAAAACCTCGAAAACCATGAAAAAGACACCCATATCGAAAAAGTTGATAATTTATTGCAGCCACCATCTTAGATTTAAATTTTGACAGTACTATCGGTTTCAACACCCTCGAAAACCACGAAAACGACACCCATGAGGAAAAAGTTGATAATTTCTTGCAGCCGCCATCTTGGATTTACATTTTGACAATACTATCGGTTTCAACAGCCTTGAAAACCATGAAAACGACACCCATGACGAAAAATTTAATAATTTTTTGCAGCCGCCATCTTGGATTTATATTTTGACAGTACTATCGGTTTCAACACCCTCGAAAACCATGAAAACGACACCCATGACGGAAAAGTTAACAATTTCTTGCAGCCGCCACCTTGGATTTACATTTTGACAGTACTATCGGTTTCAACACCCTCGAAAACCACGAAAACGACACCCATGACGAAAAAGTTGATAATTTCTTGCAGCCGCCATCTTGGATTTACATTTTGCCAGTACCATCGATTTCCACGCCCTCGAAAACCATGAAAACGACACCCATGACGAAAAATTTGATAATTTCTTGCAGCCGCCATCTTGGATTTACATTTTGACAGTACCATCGGTTTCCACGCCCTCGAAAACCATGAAAACGACACCCATGACGGAAAATTTGATAATTTCTTGCAGCCACCATCTTGGATTTATATTTTGATAGTACCATCGGTTTCAACACCCTCGAAAACCACGAAAACGACACCCATGGCGAAAAAGTTGATAATTTCTTGCAGCCGCCATCTTGGATTTACATTTTGACAGTACTATCGGTTTCAACACCCTCGAAAACCACGAAAACGACACCCATGACGAAAAAGTTGATAATTTCTTGCAGCCGCCATCTTGGATTTACATTTTGACAGTACCATCGGTTTCCACGCCCTCGAAAACCATGAAAACGACACCCATGACGGAAAATTTGATAATTTCTTGCAGCCACCATCTTGGATTTATATTTTGACAGTACTATCGGTTTCAACACCCTCGAAAACCATGAAAACGACACCCATGACGAAAAATTTGATAATTTCTTGCAGCCGCCATCTTGGATTTATATTTTGACAGTACCATCGGTTTCAACGCCCTCGAAAACCATGAAAACGACACCCATGACGAAAAAGTTGATAATTTCTAGCAGCCGCCATCTTGGATTTATATTTTGACAGTACCATCGGTTTCAACACCCTCGAAAACCATGAAAACGACACCCATGACGAAAAAGTTGATAATTTCTTGCAGCCGCCATCTTGGATTTACATTTTGACAGTACCATCGGTTTCAACACCCTCGAAAACCATGACAAAGACACCCATGACGAAAAAGTTGAAAATTTCTTGCAGCCGCCATCTTGGATTTATATTTTGACAGTACCATCGGTTTCAACACCCTCGAAAACCATGAAAACGACACCCATGATGAAAAAGTTGATAATTTCTTTCAGCCGCCATCTTGGATTTACATTTTGACAGTACCATCGGTTTCCACGCCCTCGAAAACCATGAAAACGACACCCATGACGGAAAATTTGATAATTTCTTGCAGCCGCCATCTTGGATTTACATTTTGTCAGTACTATCGGTTTCAACACCCTCGAAAACCATGAAAACGACACCCATGACGAAAAATTTGATAATTTCTTGCAGCCGCCATCTTGGATTTATATTTTGACAGTAAAAGTGTCGGTACAATTTTTCGTGAGAATTTTTTCCGTCTAGCCCCCTTTCACAACGCGCGATAAGGGATAGCTGTCTACTCTCCATCCGTCTTACGCTTTTTCGATCAGGTCACGTGTCCTGACGCGAGTTTAAGATTTTATACCCATTACAGAAAAAGTGCTCAACGCCGCTAAAGAAGTTTTCACTTCAAAAAGGGTGTTGAAACCGATTGTACTGTCAAAATGTAAATCTAAGATGGCGGCTGCAATAAATTATATTTTTTTTCGATATGGGTGTCTTTTTCATGGTTTTCGAGGTTGTTGAAGCCGATAGTACTGTCAAAATGTAAATCTAAAATGGCGGCTGTCAGAAATTATCAATTTTTTCGTCATGAGTGTCGTTTTCATGGTTTCGAAGATGTTGAAATAGTGCTGTCAAAATGTACATAAAATAGGATAGTATTTTTTAGTTATCTTGTATTGGCTAGACGAAAAAAAATTCTCACGAAAAGTTGTAACGATACTTTTTGCAATAGTTAGCTATTGTAAGCCGTGCGGCGTGCGCATGTTTCTCTGTCTGTCTCTCTCTCTCTTATAGAAAGCAAGCCAGAACGGAACTTCGTTCCATCCGGGTGTCCCTTGACACCTCAGTAGTTTTTTTTTTCTCTTAACTTTCAATAATTTTAACGTATGTCTGGCAATTTAAGTATTTTCTGCGGCCTACCCAAATGTCCTTTCCTTGGTATTGTTCGTCAAGTCGTTGAGCTCCTTCGTAGTCCTGAGTTGAGCTTTGCGAATACTTTTTTTTATGGTGGGTTAAAATCATCCAATGACAACCCGCGCTCTTGGACGGAGCGGGAGATAGTGTCAGAGTGTCCATGGAGTTTGTTGCACGTTCTTCTCCATAGAGACCTACTCTTTGGAACGTGAAATTTAGCTTCACTTGTTTGACTGACCGACATTTTGACAATTCAAAAGTGCCTGTAACTGGTCTATTTGAAATAAACGTTTCTGATTTCTGATTTCTGACTCTTACTGACTAAAATCCCACCCCGTTCCTTCGTTGCGAATACTGACAAATGCTTGCACTGACTGGACAGGTTCACTCAAACCTCTATGGCCTCATGTGATTTGACCATTACATATTAACTATTTACTAAGAGTCTAAGGACTTTGTCGCTTGAGTTTATTTCGGTGTTTTTTCTCAGGGTAGTCAGCTAGGAAACACCGGCATCATCTAGTTTAAACTGATAAAAAAAAAAGTCTAAAAGTATTTTTTTAAAACATAATCCTAATTAATAGAGGAAAGTGACCAAATATGGAATACCATTTTGTTTTCTAAACATAATTTGCACAAATGTTATAAATAAAAATCTTTTTGTAGTAATAATCAACAATCAATATTTGAGCAATCAATTTTGATCAATTTTGTCGCATATATTTTTTTTTTGTTATAATAATTAGTTTTGAGTTTGATTTTTTTTTTTATTACTAAATAATGATATAGGGATCTAAATATGGAATAGGTACCCCAAATATGGAATACTATTAACAATATCAAAAATTAACCTTAACTTACATAAGAATCTTTGAAAACTTTGGTTTAACAATTAAAGGAACATAATTATTTACAAAAATCACAAATCCAAGTATCAAACTCTGGACCAACGCAATCATTATGTGCCCAGAGCCCACACATAAGGCACTTGACCCATGTTTCCCCTTGAGTATTGCTAGAAAATAGCATCCCACAGAAAATACATTCAGCATCTTGAGAGTCTGGAGCTGAATGTCCCATCATAACCTCGAGCTCACTGTCTGTATCATATAGCACCATATCTGAATCATCATCTGAATTCCATAATTAGACACTATGATCTGTCCATATTTGGATTTCCCAACGACTGCAAACTGACATTCATAATATTATAATTAAGATAGTTATACAATCAAATACCACTAAAACATAAAATAGGACATATTAGCAATCTCTACAAACTATATATGTTTATATAGTTAAAAGTGTACACAGTGCTGTTTAGCACTGTGTACACTTTTAGTACGAACAATATATATATTTTACGTACCTTCTAAAGTTTTGCGGCAGTGACAAAATTAAACACTGTCACCACGGCGAAAGAGCTCTCTCGACCGGCGTATTGACAACTTGTACGTGCGTATGGGCATTGAAAGAAAGAGACAGATACTGTTTGTTGCATGTGTGAGTTTCCATTTATGAGAAATGCTGGTATTCCATATTAGGGATACTATGCCATATTTGGTCACTTTCCTCTATTATAAATGTGAAAGTGTGGATGTTTGGATGTTTGTTACTTAATCACGCAAAAACGGCTGAACGGATTTGGATGAAATTTGGCATGTATATAGCCTTTGACATGGAAAAGAACATAGGCTACCTTTTATCCCGATTTCTTAAGTACCTAATGCCACGCGGGCGAAGCCGCGGGCTAAAGCTAGTTGCAAATAAATATCATTTAACATTTTTTTATACATTCAGAGCAAAGAAAATAACAAAAAAGTTCACAATATTAGCTTTCAATCATATTTTACTGTAGAAAACATTTTCTAAATTAACTATTGGTAGTTTTAAACATATTTACTTTTGAGCAAAGGTTTCAATCCGATTAACTTGTCAAGAACAAATATAAACAGGTTTCCTGAATATTTCGAACCTATTTTGAATAAGAAAACGATTTCAGTTCTTAGTAAGAAACTTTTACCTCTCTCAAAGTTTTATTTATTCAGACGACTGAAAATCTTAGGAGTCTTAAAGTTAGGGTTCTTGTCATAAATTAAGATCTATTTACGTACTTTGTAGTAGATACCGTCCGCGTCCGTAGGGTAGAAAATATTTGGGTATTTTCTGTAGAATATTTTATACTGAACTAGAAATAACACTCAAAATAAATCTATTTATGAAAACTGTAAAATTGGCTACTAAATGAAGCAGCAATTTGTATTTCAAATATTGGTATGAGGAAGAGTGTTTTTTTTTAGGTGGCTAGCTAGTATATTATATGTTTAATAGCCGTTTATTTCTTTAATAGGAATAATCATGATAAATTAATCATTTTTTCACCCTCTACAACATGACGTAGGTTTTAAGGAAAATACCGTTCGATCTCTTGCAAATTGCATATGATTTAAAAAAAAATGTTTTTAAAGCTCTGTGACTTTTGGTTTACAAACTAAAGTAACGAATTAGTACCATAAATTCGGACTAGATAGAGCTACTTGTGGCAAATTAAGACTAGTTTTAACCCCAAGCATTTAAATAGGTATAAATACGGAAAAATGGAAAGGTTGCTTATTTTCGAAATTTACAGACTACTTTATGTAGAATTTCTTATTTACATTCTTAGATACATAACCAATAAACAAAACGCTCAAAATTTTAATAATCTACGTGGACTTTTAATAATCTTAGTGTTCAACCCAATGGCGCGAAATCACGCGCGAATGCCGGCCGGTGTTCGATTGGGGTTTGAGGGGTTGTCCATAATTTAAACAAGTGTGCACGTGCTATGATTTAAAAAAAAATTGTTTATCAGTGGTTCTTGTTCTCCAAGAATTGTTTAAGAACCTTTAATAAAGCAAATGTTTTTTCTGACTCAATTTAAAGTTTAATGACATAAATTTTTGTCTCCAAACAAACAAACTATATTTTATCCTTGAAACTAATTAAATAAATAAAAACACATTTTTTTTTTATTAATCCCAACACAAAAAAAAAATAAAAAAATCCAAAAAAAATATAAAAAGTATTCATTAATTATGTATACCTATCTATGAGTACATACGTTTATTCATTATTACTTAAAACTACTAGTAGCTGTACTGATAGTGAAGATATATCTTGTACAAAATTTCCTCTCTCAAAGGATTTACGCTCACAAAATGATGCTTAATAAAACCAGCTAAAACTCGAAGCTTTCATGTTCTAATATTATCCGAAATTGACTTCCTCTCTTCCTGAAAACTTAAGTACCTACTCAACATTATGGAAATAGGAGCATACTTTTAGTCTCCAATTAATATTAAAAGACTTTTCTTTTGTCGTTTTCTAAAACTTAAACAGTTAATGGGACCCCAAAGAGCTGTAATAGGTACCAGGAATTCAGGAACTTTCAACAATTCGTTTAGTCTTTGAGAGTTTCTGTTGTGAATTGTGATGGTAATTTGTGTTGTTTAAAGGTTCTTTGTTAAAATAGATGGTTTTAGGGTCTGTACGTAGCTTTTGATTTTTCAGGTTAGAAAAATGGTTTGATGGAAGCACACTAATATTACAAAGGTGCAATTTTGTTTTGTATGCGAGTATGTGTGTATGTTTTTATGTCTTCAAACATAAGTGGATGAACGGATTTTGATGAAATTTTGCACACGGGTTTTTTTTTTGGTGGAAAAATCATCCAATGACATCTCCCCCTCTTGGGCGGAGCGAGAGATAGTGTCAGACTCTTACTGACTAAAAACCCAGCCCGTTCCTTCATGCTTTCATACTGGGGCTGAGCTATCTTTTGAAACTAACCCTGGCCCCAGTAGGCTTCGACCCAGCTGGGCCCCTGCTGTTGCTGACGACTCCTTGAGGCTCGCGGGAACAGTGCGCGCCATCGACGACTTGGGCTCGGTCCGGACAGTTACCGGACGGTTGGACAGCGAGCTACCCATTGCTCGCCGTCCGCAAGCCCGCGCCTACGGTGGCCGGAAATCGGGATCGGAACCCCGGTGGCGGCTGGAGCGTGAGCGCCATTGCCTGATACGGTCGACCTCCTCCTTTGCGAGCATTACTGCTTCGCAGAAGGAGGCGACCGTCTGCCATTCCTCCTCGCTACGGACCATGGCCAGTACCAAGGCCCGGCGCGAGAGATCGCCGCCACCGATCGCCCCCAAATGGGCAAGGCAAGGCTCTGCCCAAGTGGGGGATACCTACACTGTGTGCTCCACCGTGTCCTCCGGGCGTTCCGCACAGTGGCGACCCCCAGGTGTCACTTCCGCACGAATCAGGTGCAGGAAACTCACGAACTTACCATGTCCGGTGATAACGTGCGTCATGCGGAAGGTGAGGACGCCGTGAGGTCTTTCCAGCCACGCCTCAAAGAGGAGATTTACCGCCATAATTGCGGCGTGCCCAACACAACGCCATCTAGTCTCAAACTAAGCGGAGCATATGATGCGAGTACTAGACAACTGATAAACATACTCAAATATTTCTAAGTCCATACATAATATATTATATACTTCATTATCATACTTCCTTTCATTATTATAATAAATATTAGTACATATTATGATATAATCGACGGCCGCAGATGCGGGCTTGCTCACGACGACTTAAGGGGATGCATCTCGACATACATTTTCACTGTTTTTCATACAATCGCTCTTACGCGATTATAACCTCATTACACATTTTTCATCAGATATTTTGGAAATACAGTATCTTGTAGATATTATCTAGGCTTCTATGGAAATCAATTTATAAATTTGTGTAAAACTAATCCAGTTAAGACCTCTGAAATTCAGCTATTTTGCATGAACTTTGACAATTCATAATTTACTCAAAAATAAAAAATGTCAAAAAAGTACAACTATACAAGCCTAGCAAATTTCATCAAGATTCTAAATACAAATTATGACAATGTTTTTGAGAACAAACTTTTAAGTGTTTAAAAAACACGTATTTCCTGGAACAAGTTTTGTAACATATTCGAGTAAATCACGGAATTACTGAATGCCAACAGAGTTTTCAGGTATTATCTCTTTTTTTTGCGCTGCCTTTTCGTCAAACATTACGTTGGATTGTGTTAGATGAAGTAACAATCTTTTAAACCATGCTCGATGTTTACGATAGGCGCGTGGAAAAGCAGCCTCAGGCCCAGTAGGGTCGATGCCTACAACTAGAGCTACAGAATTATTCGAAAGGGTCACCTTGGCCCTTGAACACAAAGAGCAACTAAAGGAAGACGTGTGGTTTTCAGTCAATAAAAGTCTGACACTCCTTCTCGCTCTACCTAGAGCAAGGGGAGTTATTTGTTGATTGCCTATCTCAAAAAATACCGTAAATATATTTCATCTTTAGGACGTTACTCCGCAAGAAATGCGTAGGGTTCAAACCCGGTCATAAAGTTCACCGCGAGTAATATTGCGAATGCCATATGTGAAAGAAACTTATTTGCATTAAAGCAAAGTAACCGAAGATAAATGTGAGTAAAATCTCACGTCCTTAGAAAATCTGAGATTGCAACGAAATTCTAATATTTCACGAGATTTCTGCAGAATATTTTGACTTAAAAGCGTATAAATTCTATTCAAACAAGTTTTTAATTCTAGTTTCTTCTAGACTTGGTGTTTTAGAATTGGTGAAGTTTTCGATTGTGTGCAGTGAATCAATTTTGCTTCAAGTTTAAAATTGGAATTCCATCCAAAAGTTATTTATGTCGGGTCTCATTGAAGGGTTTGCAATTCCTTCCAAAATGAATTAGGGATTTGGTTATTCGAATATGACAACGGCGTTAGGTTTTTGTAGCAGTGAGCAGGATTCGTTGTGAAGTGTTTCCTATTAGTAAACACAAGGGGGCCTGTTATTCGATATTACAATTTTCTGAATCATATTCGACTTAGCCATGCAATGGCTATGGTGTTAAGTTTTTCGTTGTGACGTGCATTCGTTGTTAGAGTGCGTCTACTGAAAGCGTAACCTGGAGTTTTTTTTTTTTAATTAAATTGGCAACATTGTTTTGCTGCCAAAATCACGTAAAAGTCTATGGTTGCAATTGTCAGTTTTTGGAAACAGATATTTATTTTTCAAGAATAATTGCTTAATTATGGGAAGAACAATAAACAGTAACGTGCGAAAACTGCTACACACTATGGTTAATAAATTTGAGCAAAAACAAGAAGAGAAAGAAGGTGTTTTCAATGAAAACCAACAATGTTTATATACGATTTCTGAATTTTTAAGTTAGTATGACGTTATAATCTTGATCCTTGTTGACTAATATTATTAGATAGTTATATTTACGATATAATGATATTTTTTTTTCTCATACAAGGTGCAGTTTTAAAACTGCACAATATTTCAGGAGGTTGTAATAAAACTCATAAATAATTATGTAAAAAAACGATACCTGCTCAATAATCAGTAATACTTGTTATTTAATTTTTTAATTACACTAAACTAAATCGATTGATCGATGGCCGCGGGGGCGTGGCTAGGGTGTGGCGTGCGGGATGATGATTGGATGATACATTATTTATGAAACTATCGTTGCGAGTTAGTGTGTGTGAAAACGCCCTTTATTGTTCCGTGTTTGTGTGTGTGAAAAAAAACGCGGTAATAAAAATAAAAAAAATTACCTACTTATTTTATTATTGATTCGGGTCGAGAATCACTAACATAATTACCTCCTGAAATATTTTGCAGCTTCAAAACGACACCTTGTATTTCTAGATAATCTGACATATTGCGAATTTCATATTTGACAAAAACATCGAACAAAGAAGACTTTTGGTGAATCGACTTAATCAAAAACACATACTAATGAGTGATAGAATGCGTTCAAAAGCGGTTGAGATATAATGAAAGATTTGCCTTACTCTGTCTGGTAGTGCATCAAAGTCTTCAACTGAAGTTAAAATCGCGAAAGTGCAAGAAATAGTGACTGAAATCTTAGTTCAAGTTTGAGGGAGATAGCTGCTGAACTTTTTGTGTCTCACGAGTTGATCCGTATCATTTGAAAAGCCCGTTTCAGGTTGTCATATGATTTAAACATTATATATTTACTATATGGGATTTATAATGGGTCTGTGCCACACAGAAATGATAATGATGGTTCTTTATGTAGCTAGTAGACTTTTTAAAACTTCATAAATAATAATACATGTTACAATCTGAAGTAGGTTGGTGTATTTCTTAGTTCATGCAAATAACCCGCTTCACCCGCTCTCGGTGGAGCGAGAAGGCGTGTCAGACTTTTACTAAGACCAGCTCTGGTCATTCAGTTACCGTTTACGTTCCAGAGGGCCACGGCAGCTCTTTCAAACTGTCCACTATAGTTTAAGATTTAAACTTTACTCACCAAGTGCCGTCGAACTCTCATCTGCTTTTCCGTAGTATCCACTATAGAGTTGTGGTCAGGAAAATGTGTTGGAAAGTGGAACACCCAGATAGTTTTCGGCTGTAAAAGTAAAGGTTTTATTTAAAGATTTGACGGACAATCTGCATGTGTTTTACACGCCAAGTATTTTACACGTGCAGCCTTTGGACTAACTAGAGACCGTTAATGCTTTTTGCGTCCAGTACAACAAGGCATTATACTGTTGGGGTTGTCACGATTCTGTGCCTCAAGAATGTTCGTGGATGCCCAGATTAACAGCTTCGTTGCGGTCAGGCGGAAGCGAGCAGCATCCTTATTGCGCAGGGTGCGTGCCAGCACCAACGGCCACCTGAGTGTCATTGCCAATAAACTGAATTGTCCTATTATCTGGTCCTTAAGCCAACTACATGCTCCTGTAAATACTATCTACTTACATAGTTGTTAAGTTTTTGTGTTATTAACATCTGGGTTTTTGTATTTGTTTACATAGTTTTGTAAGTAAGATACTAAAAAAATTGTATAATTTATTATGGAAGTTAATTCCGGAGTTAAAAGATTTATTATTATTTATCGCTATCACCGCCGAATAATTACGTTTCCACTGCTGGGTCTCAAGCCTTTTTTTCTAGGAGAGGGAATTGAAGGGAAAAGCTGATTAGGCATATCATGATGTCACCGTCGTCGTTCAGATCTATAACTCATATGTGTTGACAGATACGCGTTGCCTGTTATTAAACATCTAGTGGCTATAAGGTCGACCCTAAAGTACTACCACAATATTATGGTTTTCTTGTATTCTTTGATTTAATACTTACTCGTCCAAACTTAATCCTGTCCCTAGCTTCGTTATCCAGCTGCCTCTGAAGATCATCTGCATCATCGAACAGCGTGTTAGTTCTGGAACTGGTCTGGTCTTGTGAATGCAGTCCTTTAAACCAATAAAATCTCGACTTTAGTGACGAATATGGAAATTATATCCTTAGGGTGAGTTGCACCATTTAACTATAACGATAACCAAACCATAACCAGCCGTGAAACGGCCGCCTATTGGTCTATTCGACGATTTGACAACTGTTAACGGCTTTGTTATCGTTATAGTTAAATGGTGCAACTCACCCTTAACCTTTCGAATACCGTAATTAGAGACACATTAGGGCCCTTTTTCTGTCACGTGTATTTTATCCCGCACGCGGGTCTCGTCCGCATGCGGATGATAGCACGCTCCGGGCCACACGCAGGACAAAGATTTCGTTTGCTGCTGCAGTGTTGTGCGTGTCGCCAGTAGGTGAACTTGTTTGCAATATATGCGGACTATGAGCATGCGTGCAACCCGCTTCACAGTAAAAATAACACTGAAGGCAGAAGATCAACGCCCGCATCCGGATAGCGCGCACGCGGGCTGCGCGCCCGCAGCCAATCCGCGTTCCACGCGCGTGCTAGCCACATGTTAGGAAAAACATGTATCAAATGATAGGATGCGGGCAGTCCGCATGCGGGCTAAAATACGCGTGACAGAAAAAGTGCCCTTAGAAAGACAATGAGAGAGCGAACGCTGGCGTTCGCTTGGGGTTTAATGAATTAAGCTTATAATTATGGTATCACTAGCTTCTGCCGGCGGCTTAGACTGTGTGAATTTTGGTAATTGCGGAGACCAGCTCGAAGTCGAGGATGTAAAAAAAGTTCAAGCTTCCTACAAACCAAATTAAATCGAAATCGGTTCAGTAGTATATTCGTGAAAGCGCAACAGACAGACAGAGTTACTTTCACATTTATGTATGGATGGTATGGATTATATCCTTTGTTTAATTAACATTTAATTTACATTTCTAAAATTGAAATTTTTTTAAGTTTCTGCCAGCGACTTCGCCCACATGAAAGTAGGTTTCTCCAAACAGACTTTGGACCCTACTTTCATCTCCTATTTCAGAAAAACGTTTCCTGCCGCCTATGTAATAATAAAAGCTTTTAAAAAGAAATCTTGCGCAAAATTTCACGCTCTTAGTCCCGGTAGTTTTGGCTGTGTTGATATGTTAGTCAGTCAGTTTCTAAATTGAACGTTATAAATGTTACAAAGTCTATGCGGAGCAAGCGATAGTACAATAGCGGAGAGGAGCGAGAATCGTACGCGGGAGTCGTACAGCAAAATACAGAGTTGAAATGTGTTAGATAGAACAATGAAATATTGACGGTTTGTTTTTGGTAAATTTATTATGTTTTGTAAAAAGAAAGTCGTAGAACAAAAGTTGTTGTTTGTGATGTTAGTAACACAATACTGCAAGGTTGTTAGTGTTTTATAAATAACCCTGAATAGATAAGATAGTAGCCTACCAGTATCGGGGAAAGGGTCTAAACTACCGGTGGTCAGGATTCCTGAGTGAGCAATCTATTAATAACATGCGGCGTGTCCAGCAGTTCTATTTTTTTATCGAGCTATTCATTAATCAATCTTTCATCTTCAGATGTTTATAAACCTTACCCCACTAAATGGATATTTCATAAAAAGTAATTCAATAGGGCAAAACAACCTGAGGTGATTGTATTGATGATTTCAATTATTATAATTTCCATAAATAAATACGTATTACGCCCGGTAATCAATAAAACCTAGGTTAAATGTTAGAAGACAATACGAGGAATCAATAGCAAAAAGAACCAGCTCCCCTAGCCAAGTTACAACCGTTTCGCTTGCGTGACCTTGCCGCTAATTCTTTTTTTCTGACCACGTGACTAAGCGTTGACACGACGTCATTCCCGTAAATTTAAAGCTTTCTACAAGCGTTAACTATTGCAGGTTAGACACTTGGCTAGGAGTACAGGTCTTTAAACCGTAACCGAACGAAGATACCTATAGAAGAATTGCTAGTATTATGCTAATTTAATTAAGTTGGTGTGGCCTACTAATTTATAAGTAAGCTTAGTAAAGTAGTGCGCCTCACCATCAACGACTGCATCAAGCTTACCATTAAGTGGGATCGGAGTCAAGTACTAGTTTATATTAAATAAAAAAAATTAGTATACTTTTGTCCTATTTTCTTTATATTATAATGAAATGGAAATGTAATACTAATTATTTTGAGCTTTCTATTGATAAAATAGACTAAGTTGATCATTACTGTTATTGTTTTTTTACACTCGCAGTTTTTCATCACTAAAACTCATATACTTAAAATAAGTAATAAACGAATCGAAAAGATACAATTTAGTGTTGCAATAGTGATTGATACTATTTAATGCGTACCCACCATAAACACCAAAACCTAAACTATATCTAAGAATGGAGAATTTTTATTTAAAAAAAAAAAACGCCTGATAAAAATTTATAGCGATCTACTAAATAGTCTTCTAGTAACTTCGTTTGGTTATTTTTTTTATTTTTTTTTTACTAGCCCATACTGTCCCACTGCTGGGCAAAGGCCTCCCTCCACTCCTTCCAATGTTCCCGGTTTTGAGCCACCTCTTTCCAATTCCCAAGGAAGACATCCAAGTCGTCCCGCCATCGCCTTCTTGGTCTGCCGCGGCCCCGTCGTGCAATTTCAGGGCACCAATTTTGCGTTTTACTGGCCCACCGCTCGGTAGGCATGCGGCAAACATGTCCAGCCCAGTCCCACTTAAGTTGGGCAGCCTTCTGAACTACGTCAACGATTTGCGTTTTGGAGCGCAGTGTTGTTTCGAACGCGATCCGTTATTTTAACACCTAGTATGCTGCGCTCCATAGCACGTTGGCAAACCTTAAGTTTGGACCTTTGGAGGTTAGTCAAATTTAGTTAGTCGTTTGGTTATGGTAGACATAATTATTTTTGCTTTTTTTTTATTATTTTCTCATGCTGTCATTTAAGATATGGCCTAGGTTTTACTTTTGACAAAAAGAAAAATAGTAGTTTATGTGACTAGGGGATAAAGCAGTGTCTTTAAGTCGGGGGCGGCATGTTGAATTCCGAACGAAACGAAGGTTGCTGATTTTAATCCCGAACGATAGTGAGGGATTTATAAAATTAACTCCCGAGCATTGCGAGGGAGTTAATAAAGAAACCTGAGTGAAGTGAGGAATTTAAGCCGCCCAAGACAAAGACAGCTTTATCCCCGTGTTGCATACTCTACTTTTTACACCATCTGTGAGATAATTAAAAGACAATTTGGTCGACCAAATCATATATCAGAGAAATATAAGTATTATATTT
Organism: Mythimna ferrago; assembly: GCA_910589285.2. Taxonomy (NCBI): domain Eukaryota; kingdom Metazoa; phylum Arthropoda; class Insecta; order Lepidoptera; family Noctuidae; genus Mythimna; species Mythimna ferrago. The sequence continues at coordinate 23,308,054 of OU342680.1, read as the reverse complement.
ACAAGTTCATCAAACAAACAAAATTCACTACTCCAAGATTCTATAGTTTTAATTCTCCTGTGTCATCAGTACACACGTTTTATTCTATTTTCTTTTTTTTGTTAGTGGCCAGTTTGAATCATAGTGATAACATACTCTTTGGTTTGAATTTCGAGTCAACTTGTTCGATGCGCCTACATTTTAATTCACAATATTGACGATTCTTGATGCTCCAAATTCAAATCTCATTATTCCCTAGGGATCGGCCATACTGCATTATCTCCCTAGGCATATAATGACTTGCTTTAAGTGAGGTTTGTATGACGTGTAAAACGACATTATCGAGCAGGTGGTGTAAAAAAATATATATGCCAGCAATGTACGGCAAAAGTTTAATTCCCCTTATCAACTGCCTTTGAGTATCCCCCTGAAGGTTCTTGTAACAAATGACTTAACATCCCGTTGGGATTAAAGTAAATTAGAACAAGTATAATATCTTTATCACTTACGAGTTCCGCAACGACTAAAGTTAGACAAAGTGTGAAATAATCCAACATCTCTGACCTTCAAAGTTTTTCAGAATAATTTTTATTGAGCAATTTAAGTACGGTTATTAAGTAAATTATTGGTCTCGGTTGTGGTCGTAAAATAAAACCTGAATTATCTTTTTCCACCGAGTGGGAATTGGCGATAAAAGGGTATTCTTCAATAAACCCCTTATATTTTATAACGAATCAGGGTAATATTACAACAGGTTAATGTTTTTAGAAGAGATTTACTTCATTGGTACTTATTATGCTGTCGGAAATGATAAAAGAGATGACGAATTTATATCGGCAACAATGGCTGGGAATATTTTGAATTATTGGGAACATAGTACGCATAACAATCATTCTGTGTAGCTTTTGCCTAACTATATCCCCGCGTCCAGTCTAAAAGGAAGTAGCTGAATTTCTGTAGGTATATTACGTATCCGGAAGACCCAGCGTTAGAAGGCCATCCACAAGGTAGACCGATGGTCTAGTGATAGTCGGGAAAATACGTTCGTTGTGGTGACACTTGAGGAAGGCCTATGTCCAACAGTGGACATCCTTTGGCTAAAATGATGATGATGATATTACGTACGTACATAGTACATAAAGCAAAGATGGATAATCTGCTAGCATTTTACATAAAAAAAAAAAAAAAAAAACTAGCTGACCCGACAAATGTTGTTCTACCCTACTCATCAGCAAAATACCGCGATAAAAAAATGGGAAGGAGAGGGTAGGAGGGTGAAATATACTTTATGAACTATTCCCAGACCTACCAAATATACCCAAAAAATTTCATAAACACCAGTCTGGCTGTTTCGGAGGAGTTCGATAACAAACACTGTGACACGAGATTTTTAATTATAAGATAATCATTATTTATTATTTTGATTTATAATTACATAAAACAATAAGATATATTTTTATAAAAAAATATAAAAATTCTTATTCGTTTATTTTATTAAATAGACCTGAAATCAAAAATTAAAAAAATAAAGAAACTTTTTAAAAAAACTCGTATTAATTTACACATGTACGAAATTAATTTCTTTAAGAAAACGTCAGCTGAGCGAGTCCAGTGACCTTTATTTAGTTATTACGTAACGCCGACTACTATAGGGAATAGGCCATAATCCACCACGCAGGCCCAGTGCGGGTTGGTGAATGTCACATGTCTTCGAATTTTTGGTTCTAGGACCTGACGGTTTCCTCACGATGTTTTCCTTCACCGTACCGATCCCAACTACGTAAGTATTTTAATTTAGGAAGATGACCAATAATAACTTGGTTATTAATACTCAGATTTTATAAAAACAAATAGCTTCACATACTTCCCATTCCTTTTATTGAAATATTTTACAATGTTGCCTATTTTGGAGCTGTTATTTACTTTGTCAATGGAATTTCATCATAAATACATAACTCTATTGACAAAATAAAAAAATGCTAAAATATTTTTTTGGGGTTTTGAAAAGGCTTTTTATTAGATTGGCTGTATCTAGAACGCACCGTTTCAGTGGAAAATCCGCTAGCGTAATGTAATTTATAAAAACGATTTGTTGCCATGTTTGAGTGGAACTTTGTTGTTTATGTTTATTTCTACATGTATAGGCAAATTAGGCAATACCTATAAACCGGAAAATAAAAACTGTGTTCATTTTGGTATAAGTAACACACTTTTTTTCAAGTGGGAATTCATCAAAATAGTGACTTTTTTCACCCTGAGTGGAACACTTGGAGTGAAGTACGGATATTTTTTACTTCGGCTAACCTATAGAATCGGTAATGTAACCTAACATTTTCTTAGTAAATGATTTTTTTTAAATGCGCGAGCGAACCCTCACGACAGGAGATGCGGTATCCCAGGGCTGGTGTGTCTTCGTGGTGTATTTGGACATCGTTTCCTAACCTATTACCGGGTGCCCGACTATATACCTCTGTCGTGTGGTCGAGGCATACCTGTCGGACAGGTACATTATCTACCTTTGTCACAAGGGAGAATGGAAACAGCGAGAGAAGTCGTGCGGTATTCCGCAGGGATCGGTACTAGGGCCGCCCTTGTGAAACAACGGGTACGACTACATGCTGTGCGGTGATCTCCCCTGATAGGATCAGCGTGGTCTGCTACGCAAACGACACGCTGATTTGTCTGAAATCTGACACTATCCCCCGCTTCGCTCAAGAGCGGGGGTTGTTATTGAATGATTTTCCTACCTAAAAAAAAAATAAGAAATCATTTAACTATTTTTCCCACTCTAGGTGCAGCGAGAGGGCTTGCCAGACTTTAACTAAAACCCACCGGGGTTCCTTCAGTTTGCCAATTCGATCTGAGACCACAGTAATTCTTTCGAACAATGCCGTAGTACGGTTTACACACCTACTTACAATTTTTCAATTGTCTCTATAGAGATCAGAAGTTGACTAAAGGTGCCCGTTGACCTACTATTTCCTTGGTCAGTAATCTGTCTAGCCCTTTTAGAAATATGTTGGGACCCATCTACTCACCTCACAGAATGCTGCAGAGTAGGTATTCTTCATCTAAGACTACCCATAGCTAGTACAAAATTGCACCTGAATTAGGGATTGACATGTAAAATATACATCGATGTTTTTTCTGATGCAATGCATCGATTGGTTGCATCGATGTTAGTACGATGTATTGAAAAAAACATCAATGTTTCTAAAACATCGATTTTTTTTGCTATGAATATGTTCAGACCTTAAAGACACAACTTCTTCTTCTTCCTGCCCTTATCCCATATGACTTGGGGTCGGCGCAACACGTCTTCTTCCATTCTGTCCTGTCACCCGTCAAACTACCACTAACTCCCTTTTCTTTCATATCACTTCTCACTTTCCATCTTTTTTTCGTTTTTTTTTCGATGGGAAAAATCATCTTATGACAACCCCCGCTCTTGGGCGGAGCGGGAGATAGTGTCAGACTCTTACTGACTAAAAAACCCATCCCGTTCCTTCAAGCCTTCATACCGGGGCTCGAGCGCCCTTTCGGATAACCCTGGCCCCAGTAGGCTTCGACCCGGCTGGGCCCCTGCTGTTGCTGACAACTCCTTGAGGCGCGCGGGAACAGCGCGCGCCGTCGACGACTTGGGCTTGGTCCGGACAGTTACCGGACGGCCGGACAGCGAGCTACCCATTGCTCACTGTCCGCAAGCCCGCGCCTACGGTGGCCGGAAATCGGGATCGGAATCCCGGCGGCGGCGAGAGCGCCGTTGCCTGATGCGGTCGGCCTCCTCCTTAGCGAGCATTACTGCTTCGCAGAAGTCGGCGACCGCCTGCCACTCCTCCTCGCTCCGGACCATGGCCTCGACCAAGGCCCGGCGCGAGAGGTCTCCGCCGCCGATCACCCCCACGAGGGCACGGCGATGCTCCGCCCAAGCAGGGCACACCGCGATTGTGTGCTCCACCGTGTCCTCCGGGCGTTCCGCACAGTGGCGACACCCGGGCGTCACTTCCGCTTTTATTCGGAACAGGAACCTCCCGAACTTGCCATTTCCGGTGAGGACCTGTGTCATGCGGAAGGTAAGGACGCCGTGAGGTCTTTCCAGCCACGCCTCAAAGAGGGGACTTATCGCCATAATTGTGGCGTGCCCATGACGGGGTTGCGATAGTCGCTGACGCCATTCCACCATGAGATCCCGCCGGAGCTCTGTCCGCCATGCCGTGACCTGTCGCGGCAGAGGACTTTCACCCCGGCGTTGCATCTCCACGCGCATGTCGTGCATGTGTGCAAGGACTGTTGCCTCTAGATCCCACGGTGGTAGGCCAGCTAGAAGGCTCGCCGCTTCGCAGGAAATCGTGCGGTATCCCCGCACCATCCGAATTGCCATGACCCTCTGGCAGGCGTTCAGAATGGCCGCCGATCGCTTTCGCAGCGACGACGCCCACACCGGCGCCCCGTAGAGGGCCATGGACCGAACGATCCCCGCGTAGAGCCTCCGGCAGGAGGCGTCTGGACCCCCAAGGTTGGGCAGGAGCCGCTTGAGAGCGGCCCCAGTCCGGTTGAGTTTGGGAGCCAGACGTCGGAAATGCTCCTCGAAATTCCATCGGCTGTCGAGGATGAGTCCCAGGTACCTCATCGATGTCCCGACGCCGATGCGAACTCCTCCTACCGTTAGTTGGGAACCCGACGGTGGCGCGTTCCGACGGCCGCGACCGTGAAAACACATGGCCTCGGATTTGCGCAGCGCCACCTCGAGTCCCAACTCCTGGATCCTACCAACGACTATCGCAACCCCGCGTGTCGCTAAAGCGGCCGCCGCCCGGTACGACTCTCCCTGCGCTAGAACCAGCGTGTCGTCTGCGTAGCAGACCACGCTGACCCCGTCAGGGAGGTCACCCCGCAGCACGTAATCGTACCCGATGTTCCACAAGGGTGACCCTAGTACCGACCCCTGCGGAACACCGCACGACATCTCCCGACGTTTCCAGTCTCCCTGGTGACCGGGGTAGACAATATACCTGTCCGATAGGTAGGCCTCGACTACTCGACAGAGGTATTCGGGCACCCGGTGGTACCGGAGTGCCCTCCGGATCGTACTCCAGGGCAGGGAATTGAAAGCGTTGGCAATGTCCAAGGACACTGCCACGACACACCTACCCTGGGACACCGCATCCCCCGTCGTGAGGGCTCGCACGCGCATGATGGCGTCCACCGTCGAGCGCATCCTGCGAAAGCCGAACTGTCCGTCCGAAAGGTCCGGCCCCACCCGTGAAAGGCGCGCGACGAGGCGGCTCGCAATCACTCTTTCAAAGAGCTTGCCCACCTCGTCGAGCAGCACAATGGGCCGGTACGCGGACGGAGAGTCCGCAGGGCGCCCTGGCTTCGCGATGAGGACCAGTTTCCCCGTCTTCCAGCGAAGTGGGAACTGGCTCCTCTCCAAGCATGCGCTGAAGAGCCCTCTCAGTCGAGGCCCGAGAGCCTCCATGGCCAGGACCCAGGCTTTCCCAGGCAAGCCATCGGGACAGAAACTCGATCGGATAAATAGTTGTTTTGATTTTTTTTTTAAGTTTGAATTTGCCATCTCCGCGGTAAAGGAAACGTAACCAAACCGATAATATAATATTCCCCAACTTTCACACAACGCCACATAGTCCCAAACTAAAAAGAGCTTGTGCGTTTTATGAGTACTAGACAACTGATAAACATATTATACATTTCTAAATACATACACATTATAGATAAATTACACCCAGACACAACAAATGATCGTGCTCATCACACAAACATTTGTCTTGGATGGGAATCAAATCCACGACCTCCGGCATAGCAGCCAGGGCCTCTAATCGCTAGACCAACAGGCCAGTAAATAAATGGTGTTTTATTGGCTGAACTGATTATAAAGTGCCAATTCACGAAACGTCATGAAAGTCACTGAATATTATAATGTACTCTGGTCACTGAAGTATCAGTTAGTGTTGGTTATACTCATAGACATCATCCACTATCTTATAGTTTGCGTATTCAATGCATCGAATAAAAAACATCGATATATATTCGATATTAAAGTATTAACAATACATCGGTTCAATACGATGCATCGTTACTATACATCGAGTATTTACAATACATCGATGTATAGTAACGTCCATCCCCTGAATTGACTTAAACTTTTACATAGAATTTTACGCTGCGTGCCATTTTTCAAACAAGCAAACTGCAGCGAACATTATGTCAGCGCTGTAGCGCTTGATAAATGACCACACTTACATCGAGTGTTGCCTCACCCGTATTGCTTGCATATAAAAAAGCACTCATTTTGTCGTCAAAAAAACCAAAAACCATTTTTTTTAGTGTGAGTAATCCCCAAATAATTACTCCTGCTCCGAGTAGAGGGAAAGGAATGTTGCTTCTAAAAACAATGTCAAATTTTTAGGGCTATATTTCACCGAGACACCATGGCGGCGCGACCAGTCGCCTCTACCAACAAAATGTATATAGCTCTATAGAGTTACTCACCTGGTGTCCGTCCGACCAGCTCGGATGTCTGGTGACTTACTGTCTAATGCCTACTCACGAGTGAGCTTCCTCTTCCTCCAGAAACTATTTCAACAATACCGCAGCTATAGTTCAAAATAAGTTGATAACAAATTCACGGAATCAAAAACAAGGCACATCAATAATATTGTTTAATTTATTTCTACAAGCTTCTAAGGTTGAATTACACAACTGAAGTCTAGTTTTTCTATCGTAAACAAAGATCAGAAGCCTTACCATGACATGTTACAATATCAAGCGTGCGAGCGAGAAAGAGGGATGAAGCTATATACCCTATATAGCTATGTTTACCTTCTTTCTTTCGCAAATGATAACCATCATCGAAACACTTGAAAATTCAGTAAACCGCCAGAGTTAAAAAAAAATAGCGCATGTTGTATGTAATGCGAACCACAAGTGAACTCGGAGATCGTTTGTAAAATACTTCGAGCTCGTGATTGGGCTTCAGATGCCTTTATATGACGCGTTAAAATTGTCAAGCCTGCAAGCGAGAAAGAGGGCTTTAACAGTTCAATTTTGGTGCTCAAATGTATCGCTCTACGGAGATACACAAAGAGTTCGCGATACGGTTTCAAAAATGTACATCCGTTTGGAAAAATGTTCAACATTTTGTTTCCGTCAGTTGCATTATTGTTACAAAAAGCATCATTATTCACTGGCTTATAACAATCCACTACATACACTTTTCTATCTAACGTTAAAACCATCAGCAAACTTCCTTGTTTTCTTTAGGGAATTTTCATATTAACATAGTTGCTGTGCTGTTATTAAAGTGAACATATTCGCCTTGAACAAACTGGGGAACGATGCTGTCCTACCTGAATAGAAATTCTCGAGACTAAATTTTAAAATTTTGAGATTTTCTTTTACCTACAGATTTTAAGATTACAATCAACAAGAATAATATTTTAAATTTTTAGCTTAGAGGTTTTTTTCTGGGGGTAAAAATTCATCGAATAACTCTTTCCACTACAGGTAGAGCAAGAGGAAATGTCACTATTATGATGAAGCCAAGGTCCAATTTTAAACGTTTCAAATAACTAAGCAATATTGTTCCACATTCTGACTTTGACTGATTACAATCTACCCTAACGCACAAAAATGCGAAACACACTTACACCTAACACACTTTCACAAAAATGCAAGTTACGCGCAGTCGGACACACGAATGATACGGTCCCCCAGCGCCAGAATCAGCGTGCCATCTGCGCATCAGACTACGCTGACCTCGTCGGGGAAGGGTGGTCCTAGTATCGATCCCTGCAGAACACCACACGACTTCTGTCACCATTTCCACTCTCCCTGATGACCTGGGTAGATGACGAACTTGTTCGTCAAATAGCTTTCGATCACACGACGGAGCTTGTTTGGCATCTGGTGATACCGGAGTGCATCCCCAATGCAACTCTAGGGATGGGTATGAAAGGCATTGGCTACGTCCAAAGACACCGCCAAGACGATACCGTCCCGGGACACCACTTTTCCCGTTGTGACGGCTCACTGGTTTACGATGGTGTTTGCTGTAGAGCGCCCCTTGCGGAAGTCGGTCAAAGTTCAACGAAATGGAAACCGCCGCTTTTCCATGCATGAGCTTAAAAGCCCTATTAGTCAAGGCCCGAGAGTCTCCACTGCCAAGACCCAAGCTTTCCTAGGTAAGCCGTCGTGTCTTGGGGTGATATTTTTGGCGTTCAGCCTTCGTACCGCCACTCTCATCTCTACCTCGGACACCTCTGGAGATTCCAGGCTCTGTGGTTCCAAATAAACATAATCGTAAAACAATGAAAAATCAGGCCACGTTTTAAGATGAAACCAAGGCCCAATTTCGAACGTTTCAAATAACTAATCAACGCAAACTAAACAACATTATTCCTCATACTGACTTCACACGTGAAACAAGCTTATTACCTACTAGCTGCTGCCCGCGACATCGTCCGCGTGAAGGCTCTACAGCACCAAAAATACCACATAGCATTAAAATATAAGTTTTTTTTGCGAACGAAGCAAGTGAAGAGAGTTATATAGGAATCCTGCTGAGTTCAGTCATAAGATGAGACTGAAGGAAATAGAGAAAATAATGCAGAAATACATTCCAGGACACAAAAGAGTAAAAATACGTACAAAGGTATCATACCTTACAACACTTCCCTATAAACTACGTTGGTAGTTATGCTGCCAGGAGCCAAAATGTAAAGAGAGTCAGTACTGGTGAAGCGGGAGCAAGCGACGTACAGTTGCCCGTGTGAGAAGCAACTCGTCCTGAGGTCGACACCCGCTGCCCTCAGTGTCTGCCCCTGTGACTTATTGATGGTCATCGCGAAGCAAACACTCACGGGGAACTGTACGCGCTTGAACTGGAACGGGAAGTGGTGAGGTATGAGGGGAATGCGTGGTATAAATACTGGCTCGCCGACGCTACAACCCGTAAGAATTTCCGCCTCAAAGGTGTGTCTGTGGAGCGAGATGACTTTAAGGCGGGTCCCGTTACACAACTTCGGAGGAGATAGGTTCCGAAGAAGCATAATCGGGACACCGACCCTCAGCTTGATGGTATGCGCTGGAAGTCCACTCGCTGACATGGGAGTTCAGAAATTCCACGGGATAATGTGTGGCGTCATCTTGGTCGACAACAGTGTTTATCGAGGTGTAGACCACTTCATTCCCCTCAATTTCCGAGAGAATGCATTCGTTATTTGCTGCAGCCCGATCATTTTTGGGCGTCGGCGTTATCGCTCACACACCCAAGAAGCTGGTGCGGTATACGACTGATGTCCCCGTACACACAGCAAATGAGTTCTTCTAAGCTGGATACCAATCTACCGAGAGACTATAGAAGCACCACCTGTCAGAGTGCCTTCGCCAAGACTTAGAAGGACATCGGAGAATTCTTGCAATGCACGTGCATTGCCGCCGAGCCGAGCTCTCATATTAATGGTCAAGCGCAGTGTACGAACTCGTGACCACAACGAAGATCGTTTCAACGAAGCATTCACCTCGTCGGCCCTCGATCCCCGCGTCACCACGGGAAGTGTTTTCCGGAAATCGCCACTGAACAGAACTGTGACACCACCCATCAAATGTTCGTTCCTGTGGATGTCCTGCAGGGTTCTGTTTACGGCGTCAAGTGCCTTCCTATTGGCCATCGTACACTCATCCCATACGATCAGAGAGCAATCCTTGAGCACGTGTCACTTATCGCTGTTACGTGACACACCACAAACAGGTGTTTCGGCACTCTCTAAATCGATGGGAATTTTAAACATGGCATGTGCTGTCTTGCCACCCGGAAGCAGTATGGCAGCGATTCCCGACGACGCTACAGCAATAGCAATTTTGCCTTACCTCCTGACCTCTGCAAGTATGCCAGTGGTAACAAATGTTATTCCTGTTCTACCAGGAGCATCCAAGAAAAACATTTCACCCTAGTTTTGCCCAACGCTTTCAAGGACGATGTCATTTGTTTTTGCTCTGAAGAGAACACGATGACAGGGTCATTTCGTATGGTGGTCATTTCGCCCGGCTCATAATTTGTCTCAGCGTTATACTCCCGATTTCCACGGCCTTGATGCGGTGATGATTGGGGAGCTGGTAACCCATATTCGATCAGCGGATTGCTGCCCATAGAAATGACCACATCTTGAAGTGAACTGAGACAGGTGTTCAGCACGCGTTCATCAATTACTTCGACTTCGTCTCCAGTAGCACGCCTCAAAGCTCGTAGAAAATCTTCAGACAGATGATGGCGATACTTCTCCCACAAAGCTACCGAGTTCGCGACTCCACAAAACACCAAGATGACGGCAAACAGATGACGCATGCGGCTGGGACTGTCACTGACGCTCGCCTCCGCGAAGATCCTGATTTTGGTCACCGTCGAGAAGGTGACGTGCTATGCAGGCTGCGTGGTAAGTGGGATACTCCACGCCATCAAATGTCCTCAGAAAGGCGACAGACGTTGGGCCTCGGACAGTGTGAAGTAACAACCGCAGAAAATAGCATTCGCCATTATTTGGATGCACGGTATAAACCCTAGCCAATGCGGCGTCCTTGAAAATTCCCGGAAAACCTTCCACAGCACCTCCTCGTCGATGTCGGTTAAATACACCCCTTTGCTTGTCGTACGTGTAATATGAAGGCACCTCGTCATACGTAAGGGATCTCGCAAACTGGTCGACTTCACAGAGCTGGAAAAATGTCACCATGTAATACTTAACACCGCATTTTTTTTTTAATTGTCTTCCTCAACTCTACTCAAGTTTTTTCAGGGTCTTGTTGGAACTTGAATTTGTCAAAACGAACTGTATGATACAACTTTTATGAAGAAAATGCACATCACATCACATCACCATCTATGAATTTTAGGAAAAACTAACTAAATGATCAAATTTAAATTATTAATTTCCAAAAAGTGTTAACATGTAACTTGATTTGATTTTTATGAAATCTCATAGATGGCGCTGCTTTAAAATTGTCTCTATACTACTAAGATTCATTAAACTATGTTTCTCTGCTCAAGTTACTTAAATAGCGTAGTTTTTATGGTGTAAAGCTAGATAATAGCATGGCTTACTCAAAAACAACATTTAAATATGCATCGTTAGATTACACGCTGTCACAGACTTCTTAAGAAAAATAAAGATTCACAGCTCCTCCCCCGTAGGTGATAGCGTGATAATATGTAGCCTATGTGTTGACCCGACCTCTTAGTAATATTCATGCAAAATTTGAAGTAAATCCATGCAGTACTTTTTGAGTTTAGCCCGGACATACATACAGACAAACAGACAAACAGATAAACAGATAAACAGACAAACAGATAAACAGACAAACAGACAAAAATTCTAAAAACTATATTTTTGGCTTCGATATCGATTGTAGATCATGCCCCAAGTATTCTTTAAAAAAAATATTCAATGTACAGTTTTGACTTTCCTACGATTTTATTATATGTATAGATGTTATGTACAATTCTGATCACGTGTTATAAAAATTACTCGTATATTTAAAATCTTAAATTCCTGGAACTAAAGAGGCGGTAAAGCTTTATGTTAGTGTTTGAGACTTTGTGGTTGGTCGCTATTCAAGGTCGAACCCTGGGTTTTTCTTTAAGGTAGATAATCATTCAATGATTGCTTCTGCTCTACGGTGGAACGAGAGTGCGTGTCAGACTTTTACTGACTAAAACCCACTTATATCCTTCAGTTGCCCTTTACGTTCTAGGACTACATTTTTGCTGGGCATTTACGATTTTACTGGCATCTCTTTGAGGTGCGTGTGAAACACTACGCACCATCGATGATTCGGGCTTGGTCCTTACCAGGCGATCAGACGACGAGTTACTCATTGCTCGTCGTCCGCAAGCCCGTGCCTATGGTAACCGGAACTTTTTAATCTCGTGTGTTTCTCTGCTCTGTCTTTGTTTTTAATCAATATATTTGTGTCTCAATTAATTACAAATTTCGATTCGTATAAATGAACGGATATCTATAGTATTCTAGAGGTAAACAGTCTAACACCAAAAGTCTAACAGTCACCAACCCGCACTGGGCCCGCGTGGTGGATTACGGCCCATTCCCTCTCCTAGAGAGGAGGCCTGAGTCCCAGCAGTGGGAACATTAAAAAAGGCTGATGATGATGATGATGATGATGAAACAGTCTAAACATCATTTAAAACTTTATGGTTCAAAGAAAAACAAAATCTACCAATATCTTTTTTTGTAGTTCACATAAGGAACTCTTGTTACGATCATTTGTGACTTGTGGATTTTCTTTTAACAACTTACTCATTGGCCCATAAACTATTCACTACGCTCCTAAAAAATTCTTGGGACTGATATGACATCCTACCCTCAGCCTCGGTCATAAAATTTATATTGTATTTTTTTAGATAGTGTAATTACAGTCAGCCACGCAATTGATTTACCACCCTTTTTTATGGGGACAATCATCACATGTCATAACTTCTCGCTCTCAGGGTGGAGCGATAGGGAGTGTACAGACTTTTACTGACTAAAACCAACACGTGTTGGTTTTAGCCAGTAGCCCTTTACGTTCAGGGCCGCGGCGACTTATTCGAACAAAGCGCAGCTATATGGTTATCGGCACGGATCTTGAGCGCTCGGCGTCAGAGTGGGGATCGCTTTGCGCATTCTATACATTGCCGAGCCAATCGTCGTCGTTGTTAGATACATGCAGCAAGCGCAGAGAACGAATCAAGAGTGACGTCTATGACACGATGGCGCGGCGAGCCAATCATTGACATTTCCCGCCCCCGCGTCTCACGTCGCACCACTAAAGAGACCGAATATTTGCCTTCTGCGCAACTTGAAGCCAGCGCTCAAGATCCGTGCCGGTTTCTATACTATACAGCATGTTGTTTTTGATATCCTATAACTCAAGGTTTTAAATATTCTATAAAGAAAGATAATACTAAGTCTTAGAATATGTTGTCCAAGAATGATTTGGTTTCGAAGATATCATCAAATTAATTTAGATAAAAAATTGTCACCCGTGTGACAAATCTTAACCTTTTTTTTTTTTGTTTTTTTTTTGTTTTTTTTTTTTACCTTTTTTTTTGTGACGTTGCCAAACTTCGCAGTAGTGTAGTAAAGTTATACAAAAATATGACACCGTAAATAATGCCATTACATACAAGGTGTCGTTTTGAAGCTGCAAAATATTTCAGGAGGTAATTATGTTAGTGATTCTCGACCCGAATCAATAATAAAATAAGTAGGTAATTTTTTTTTTTTATAACCGCGCTTTTTTTCACACACACAAACACGGAACAATAAAGGGCGTTTTCACACACACTAACTCGCAACGATAGTTTCATAAATAATGTATCATCCAATCATCATCCCGCACGCCACACCCTAGCCACGCCCCCGCGGCCATCGATCAATCGATTTAGTTTAGTGTAATTAAAAAATTAAATAACAAGTATTACTGATTATTGACCAGGTATCGTTTTTTTACATGATTATTTATGAGTTTTATTACAACCTCCTGAAATATTGTGCAGTTTTAAAACTGCACCTTGTATTTATGCTGTCATATTTAACGTAAGGGTATTTTACATTGATAATCGTGAAATTATGTATAAAAAATGAAAACAAAACAGAATAACCCAAGAAAGATAATAATATTGAAAAAAAAAAGACGTGTGGCACTCGGGGACTGCCGCGGTAAAGCTATTGCATAGCATCACTCATTTGTTTTCTTAACGGTCACCACGCTCAAAACAAATGAGTGGGGGGTGTTAGGTTATTTTCGTTACGGAATTTCTGGATTCGGTCTCCACGCTCAAGGCCCGCGATAGAAGCTATGCAATAGCTTAATAATTCATATGCCAGTTGATCGTTTGATATTCTCATTCATATCCTAGAGTTATGGGATATAAAAAACACGTTTTATATAAATTTTGAGCTTTTTCACAATTATTCTTTGGTCTATGTCAAACCTTGGTGAAGTTTTAATTTTATTGGGAATAACTGTTGTCAATCATGGCAAAACAATTACGAAGCCGATTTCTAGCACTCTGTTAAACCGGCATAACCACTTGAACCGAAACATTATTCCGATAAATCCGAATCCGGTACAATTATCAGCCTAGATGGACAAGCCGGAAAGCCTCGTAGTTGGCAGCCGTCCAACCGCGCGACCCGGTTCACCCAAATTTATCTGATGTTCTACAACCTTTGAGCACTCGAATATACTGACAAATATGTTGTGTAAGTCATGTAGCATGTACGTTTACATGGCTTAAATGTAACGGAATGAAAGTATGAGTCTTTGTTGTCTGCCTTTTTGTGTTGGCAAATATTCATAAAAACATTTTTATAATTTTTGTACAAAAGAATTAAACTCATCTTAAACTTTGAACACAGCTGCATATGTCTAAATATGATTCTGTTTCTTTTGTTCCCCTTATTTCTTCTAGTTTATCAATAATACTAAATTGTGCAAAAAAACAAAAATCTAAAATCGACAAACACATCGTAATCATCCAAAGATTTCTCCCGGGTGGAGCAGTGTTAGAATTTTACTGGCTAAAACCACTCCTACGTTTCTTTTTTGCTTTTTGCAATCCAAGACCACAGGTTTTCCTTTCAGAAGTCAACCCATGGATTCAGTAGGTTTCGGCCCCGCCCTGCGGTTGAGGCGTAAGGACGTCTATTCCCTCACGCGTGTAGCCGCCTCCTTCGCTAGCACTACTGCTTCGCAGGGAGACAACCATCACCCAATCCCCTTTCTCCAGACCATGGCTTGTACCAAGGTCAGCCCCCACGAAAACACGGTCGTGCACCGCTCAAGTGAAGCACACCTCTGTTGTTTGCTTCACCGTGCCCTTCAAGCGATCTATACAAAAGTTACACCCGTGCGTTACACAAATCAGGTTTAGGAACCTCCCAAACTTAACATGCCTAATGAGTCACTCCTTGAAGAGCCACTTATTGCCATGATTACAGTGTGATCAGCACTGGGATGCGAGAGCCGCTGTCGCTATATTGCAATGAGATCCAGCTGGAACTCTTTTCACCAGCAGCAGCGGAGTTTCGCCCTGGCGTTGCACCTCCATGTGCAAATCAAGAATGCGTGCAAGAACTGTTGCCTCCAGATCTTGTGGTGGCAGGCTGGTAAGTAGGTTGGCCGCTTTGCAGGAGACCGTACGGTATCCCGCACAATCCGGAGTTACCTTTTATGCTGATGGCAGGTAGCACACCAGCTAAGTTAGTTTAAACTGAACTCGCATAGTCGAGGTAATTTTCTACACTTGTGTGTACACCGCAGAATATGTTGTGTATTAGTTAAACTAAACTATGCCTCTAGTAAAACTCAACTTTGTGTGTATAATAAATAACATGTTTATCAGCTATCCGAGCGAAGTCAAACTAATTAAGCCTCTTAGTCTGACAACTACAATATTCTGACCTCTATGTAAATTTTACACATAGATATACGAACATATTCAATAGCTCCAAATAAATCAGGGTCCTGATTTGGTAGAAAAAGTCAGAATTCCGATTAATTTGGTCTCAGTAACCAATACGTACGTAACAACGGCATTAGAACCTAAAGTGGCCGGATTAATGGTGTGATTCGGCAACAAATTATAAGGCTGGGCACGAACGCAAATTCAGGTAAGGGTCGCCGGCCATAACCACAAAAGACCATCTCAGACAAATCTGCATGGTTCTCATGTGATTTGACCATTACATATTTACTGTATGGACTTTAAAAGAGACTTTGACCCCTGAGTTTGTTTCGGTGTTTCTTCTCAGGGTAGTCAGATAGGAAACACCGGCCTCATCTAGCATAAATTGACAAAAAAAAATTGACGTGTAAAAGTGTTTTTTAAACCTATTTGCAAAATAAATATCATTTATCATTTATCATTTATCATTTACAAACCACCTGCCGCCACCGGCATATTTCTTATAGTTCTCATACATTTTATAAGGATTCGCCGTCCACGGTTGACGCCGGTGGCCGCCACATGCTACAAATCTCCGCTGCTCACTTCTTATGGCCCGCACGCACTATGGATGTTTTTGATCACGCATGCGGGATTGCTCCGCACGCGCCAACCCCGCAAATGCTTATATAAATATTTATAGTAATGCGTGAAATACGCCCGTGGGACGCGTGTTTTTGCATTTTATTTTTTTTGCATGCGGAGCAAACCCGCATGCGTGATGAAATCTGCACAATAAAAAAACACCCTAAACGTCGTCACACGCCACTCGAGCATTTAAACCTTCTTCGTCAGAGTCCATTATGGTACTGCGCGTATGGGTTAAAAAGAGGCATTTCCGGACACAAGTAGCTGTCACGTACTTCAGCTTCCTTTGTGGCTCCTTCTAGCTTCTCGTGGCAGCTATTGTGACTGTGGCAGCATGTGGCCCGTGTGTGGTAACCCTTAGGAGTCCTTCGTTATTTTGTTTCGAGTAATTTCATAGGAATGTTGCTTGTAACGTGACAAATTAAATGGCTAGGAATTGAGATTGATATTTTTGGCACTCGGGTTATTTTGAATTTTCCATCAGAGATTGTTTGAGATTGGACCAGGTAAATTGAATGTATTACATATTGATATCGGGGTTATTTGAGTGGATAACGTTGTGAATACACAACTTTGGTAAACAAATTTGTAACATGTAAACAATGGTGAAATTTTACAGAATAAAAATCGAGTTTACCCTAGCAAATTGAACTTTTTTTATTGTAGATATAATGTTCCCACTGCTGGGACTCAGGCCTTCTCTCTAGGAGAGGGAATGGGCCGTAATCCAGCAAGTGAGATAGCGGTCAAGTGCGGAACTATCAACAAAAAAAAAAAAAAAAAGTGGGCCTAATGCAGGTTGGTGGATGTCACATGTCTTCGATTTTTTGGTTCTAGGACATGCCAGTTTCCTCACGATATTTTCCTTCACCTTATGATCTTGTCTTGTATCAATGGCAAAAAACACAAAAAGTGTGACTCATTTATCAAAACCTAAGCTGAATGAACCGTTCATTGTGGCGACACTTGGGGGAGGCCTATGTCCAACAGTGGACGTCTTGCAGCTGAAATGATATAATGAAGTTAAAAGAATATTGAAATAATTATGTTGTAAAATTTCGCGACAAGGTATATTCTATATGAAAACTTGAGTATCGTGATGGCTCGACTTACTTCTCGTCTCGAGGACTAAAGTAAATCTAACTTAGTGTAACCTCCAACCATAGAGCACTGATTCTATACAATGGCAAATGCTATAGATACGTAAAGGTACCATCAAAACGCCAACGCAAATTATGGCTAAGACTGCGACAGCCCAGGGCTTCGAAAGAGTTATCTTGGCCCTAAAACATAAAGGGCAACTGAAGGAACACAGGTTTTGAAAGGAAAAGTCTGAAACCTGTTCCACACAGAGCGGAAAAAATTATTTGATGATATCACACCTCAAGAAAGGCTCTAACAACCCGAACTTGAGCTCAGCAGAATTGCGTGGATTGCTAAAGATATCACAGTAAACTACTCGTACATCTACACTTAAATTATAAAGAGCATAAATTTTCCTTTTTTTTGTTATTTTTTCAGGGTTCCGTACCTCAAAAGGAAAAAACGAGGATTACTTTGTTGTCCGTCCGTCTGTCTGTCTGTCAAGACCCTTTATCTCGAGAACGCTTGGAGGTATCGAGTTGAAATTAAAACCATATACTCAAGACTAAAGGGACCCCCCCTTCAAGCTGTGAAAAAAACCAAACTTCCCGTTGACCCAGAATCCTGAAATATGGTAAAAAGCAAGTTCTTATAGCACAGGTATAGGAATAAATCTGAAAAAAGTACATTTGTTGTTACAGTTACACTGTTCATAAAAAAAATGCAATTCGGAAAAATCATCGAGACTCCATTCAGGAATTGCAGTTTGCACGGAACCCTCAGTGTGTAAGCTAGACTCGCACTTGCCCAGTTTTTGTTTGTAAGAGGTAATCTCTGAAAGTGCTGGTCCGATTGCAAATTTGTTTTTCACTGATATAAAGCTGCTTTATTCCCGAGTGACATAGGCTATATTTTATATTTGCAGGAGAAGCCGCGGACTAGAACTAGTTTTTGTGTTTTTTTACTCAGATAGAATGAATGTTTTAGGCATTTTGAATGTGGTAAGCGCAATTTAAAATATTTTTTTTATTTTTAGTTTTTTTTTTTTCGGTGTGTAAAAATCATCCAGGTGACATACCCCGCCCATGGGCGTAGCGGGGGATAGTGTTAGACTCTTACAGACTAAAAACCCACCCCGTTCCTTCGTGACCTTTATACCGGGGCCGAGCCTTCCTCTCGGAACTTGACCCTTGGCCCCAGTAGGCTTCGACTCTATAGGGCCCCAACTAACAACTCCTTGAGGCGCGCGGGAACAGTACGCACCGTCGACGACTTGGGCTCAGTCCGGACGGTTACCGGACCGTCGGACAGCGAGCTACCCATTGTTCACCGTCAGCAAGCTACGGTGCCTACGGTGCCTTCTTAGTATTGACAATAGTTTCTAGTGGCTGCCAATACGGCATTCCATGGTCTGTGGTTCTGACGATAGAGTTGAGACGACGCATTCAAACGTAAATCTTAAGCATACACCTCAACAAAGAACACTTAAGTTAAATATTACATGACATAGTCATGCTTGACTACTTAGTGTATTATGTCTGTTTGTAAATACAAGGTTTAATATCAAGTTGGATATCTTGTGTTTTAGTTTTGTTTTATTTATGTGGTTCAGTAGATAAACAGAGCAGAGCGCGCTTTGTATGTATATTGTCTTCTGTACCTATCCATTTTGTGAGTAGAGTGATAGATCATTGGGTATTTTTTTTAATTTTTTTTTTAAGAGATGAGCTTGATA
Organism: Mythimna ferrago; assembly: GCA_910589285.2. Classification (NCBI taxonomy): domain Eukaryota; kingdom Metazoa; phylum Arthropoda; class Insecta; order Lepidoptera; family Noctuidae; genus Mythimna; species Mythimna ferrago. The sequence continues at coordinate 23,289,146 of OU342680.1, read as the reverse complement.
ACTATCGGAAGGACTGGCCCGCAATGGCCGAAGACAGACGTGTGTGCAAAAAGGAGAGGGAGACCTTCGCCCAGCAGTGGGACATAAATGGGATAACTAACTAACTAATATAAATGAGTATCCCTGGAGTCTCTTGCACGTTCTTCTCCATAGAATTTTATTTGCTGAGAGTTTACTAGAGAAACTAGAAAAGAACAAAAGGGAAAGCCGTAATCACACGTCATTAAAGTGTTACGGTTGGTACCTATATTAGGAATTACGGCTTACGATTACGGCGGTGTGATTACGGCTTTTCTCCTTGATCAATTTGGATGGTCACCGGACGGCCGAAAGGAGAGCTACCTATTGCTCATCATTCACAAGCCCGCGTCTACCGAAGCTGGTAGTCGAGGTCGGGTCACGGCGCGGCGGCCGGGGCGTGAAAAAGTCAACAGAAGTTCGCGAACGACGCGGACAAAGTTGCGAGATAATACTTATTCATCTACATAATTATGGTAATTATGGTTATTATTATGGTAGATATTATAAAGAGGTAAAGTTTGTTTTTTTGTTTGTAGGAGGTAATCTCTGAAAGTGCTGCTTCGATTGCTATATTTTTTTCATCCATAAAAAGCTGCTTTATTCCTGAGTGACATAGGCTATATTCTAAATATATGCGCGGGCGAAGCCCCGAGCAAAAGCTAGATATCAATATATGAGACCTTCATAACAATATTTAGATATTTTTCAATCACGTTGGAGTCACGTATCATATTTTGCTATAATACACGTAGACCGTTCACATGATTGCATCGCGTAACAATAACACATATACAAACATACAGGTATCACACTAGAGGTGAAAGTTTGTAATGTATATGTGGGTCATGTTTGATACTTGTTCACGCTGAAACAGCTGGACGGATTCGAACGAAATTCCGCGCACTGATAGACCATAACCTGGAATCGCATAAAAGATAGGTATTTTTTATCCAGAGTACGTGGAGACATGAGTAGAATGTAATCTATACAAATAAATAAAATTAGAGTGTCTGTTTGTAATATTGAAATAACCGCTTTTTACTTCATGCATATGAATATATATACGGTACATACACCAAAAAATTTTTTTACAAATTTTTGTATGTCTGTCTGTCTGTCTGTCCGTCTGTTTGTCCGGGCTAATCTCTGAAATGGCTGGACCGATTTTGACGGGGCTTTTATCGGCTAGTAGCTGATGTAATAAGGAGTAACTTAGGCTAATTTCATTTTAGAAAAAATAAATTCAAAATCCTGTAGTCCACACGAACGAAGTCACGGGCACAGCTAGCTTTGTGTATTAGTAAGTACATAACATGCTGAAGTTAATTTGCCATTAAAACCTCTAGGGGACAAAATGTCCCGCCTCACTTGAATGCATCGTAAAATATTGGAAGACAAGTTCCTTGTAGATTGAGCGTTGCAAGTCAGGAAATTTTGTCCCTAAAGCTATATCACCGTCAAAAATTACATTAACTGAGCTTAACAAAATAAGCCGTTGTTAGTCTGGGAAGAAATAAGGCTGGTTGCCTGGTTGGTTCTAGATTCCAGACCACGAAACTATAAATTTTAACCACTGAAACTAATTAACAGCTTATTGGATTTGCACACAAAGCGAAGCATTAAATCTCTTGTAGAGATACAAAGTTCGGACATACAAAGTAACGTTACAAAATGTAAATTAACTTAGTAATAACAAGCGAAATAATTCCTCGTTTTATATGCAAACATTCTGAAATACCTTTATATCCGGATACTGGGATGTGTATAATCAGTAAACAACATAGCATAACCTTTGGTATCCTTTTTTGAAACATACGATAAAAAAATTGGTCACGTTGTCCCTACAAAATTCAATTTCAACATGTAAATTAATATTTTAACTTTTTCGTTCATGCGTCGCGATGGCTTTTGTAAAATTCCAAAAACGATTTGACAGAAATATAACCTTATACAATTTCTTGTCTTTTGGCAGGTTGTCAAAAAGTGGCCAGTATCATCAGCTCGATGTAGGTTAAACTTTTTTCAAATGGAAAATGAAATTCTCTAAAGAGTCGTATGTAAAGAGTACTTATACAAACAGTAATAAGGTGTCCTTTTACGTGCAATCGTGCGCAGCGAGGCTCAGAGGAAAGCCTTCCTTTAGTCTCCTTAGGGATGTGTCCAAACAGGATTAATTCAGAAGGGCTTCCGTCTTTTAAGAGGTCACGGATCCCTTTCCATATGCTGGTGGTAATCACCGCAAGTTAGTACCTATCTATGAGGGAAAAATCCAATACTCTCAGACCTCTCTTATTCTATTCTATTCTTGTTCCTAAAAGTCCTGCGATAACAAAAAAAGTGGCTATTCTTAAGGCCTCTGCCTCGAATCTTGCGGGCAGCGGGGCGGCGGCGGCGGTGGCGTGGGAGCAGTAGGATCTAACGCGTAAAATCAAATGGACCGGTTCTCGAAAACAGCGGCGCGGCAGCGGCGCGGCAGAGGCGCGGGGGCGGGCAACGAGCGGTGAGCGCCAGTCAAGCGGGGACCGCCCGCGCGTTTGCATTGCAGTGTTGTCCAATTTATCTTAGTCGTAGAATTTGTCAAGACATTGTCACTGTTCTTCATAATTTCTATACAACTCGCCTTTCCTTTTCCTTGCCCTATAGTAGGCATCCACAATAAATAGAGCGTTAGGAATAAATTTGAATCAAAAAGATGTTGTCGCCGTTGCTTAGACATTTTGTTCGCGAATAAAAACAAATATCTGGACGAAACAACACTACGCCGCTATATTGCCGCGCGATCTGCCCGCTGGTTTCGAGAACGGGTATGCATTGCCCGCGCTGCTCCCGCGCCGCCGCTGCCGCCGCCCGCTGCCCGCAAGATTCGAGGCAAAAGCTTAAACCCAACCTTGGCCTATATTTTATTCATGTAACATTCTAGCACTAGATATTTTTACCAAGCGTTGAGCTCTTGGATTCTATTTGTGAGTTAATTAAATGTAAAAGTAAGAAAACCTATTCAGTATTCAGTGTATTTGATTTGAAAGGAATTCCCCGTTAATACTCGTACTGAATATTTACGGAGGCGGACGGCATCTACAGAACAACAGAATTCATTACTAGATTTTGAGGGCGCCGGTTGGGTCCACGTGTATGCCAAAAATATTCCTACAGGAAAGTGTCGAGACCTAAGGCGGTTATCACACTGCCACGCACCACGCAACGTAGCGCGTGAAAACGCTCCTACGCGTGTACTCGCGGGAGTGCAGATCTGCGGGTGATCATCGTGCGGGTTTTGTATGCACTCACGCGCACTCAAAATCACGCACGGTACTACGAGACTCAGTGTGCCATACCTTGCGCGTCGCCCCGCACCCACTCGCATGTAGTTGCGTGATCTGCATGAACGCGCGTGGATGCAGTTTCAGTGTGTTAGAGTGTGCGTGGTTTCAATACAAACGGACATACAAACGGACACTTACAAGCAACGTTAAGACACGCATTCACGCACTACGCTGCGAGGTGCGTGGCAGTGTGATAACCGCCTAAAGTATCATCTACAGAACAACAAAATTCATTTCTAGATTTTGAGGGCACCGGTTGGGTCCACGTGGAAACCGTAAATGTTCCTACAGGAAAGTTTCGAGATCTAAAGTATATCCTAATCAAGGCCATGATCTACTCGTGTAAGGTTTAATTTGAATTCGTTTATCGGTTTAGGACTGATTAAAAATCAACACACGGACTTTTTTATTATAAAGCGAAATAAGATTGATAGGAAGTCCTCGTACTCCATACTTCCGTGTATTAATTAATAATGTAATTCAAGTAGGTAAATCATTTGTTAACAGCTTTTAGATACTCGTCTTTCTCAAAGGCCAATTTATTAATAAAATGTCGACAATTACAGCAAAAGGCAGAAAGTGTTGGCTTTTGGGGAAATTAATTAAAAGTTAATCTGGTTTCTCTCTCGCAATAGAAGAGCATATAAGCTACGGATCGGGCGGGTTCACTAAATACATATGTATTTCTTTTGATAGTGCGACACGACCCTCTAATTTAGCCAAACAAGTTAGAGGGTCGTGTTTTGGGCATGCCACAATCTTTTTAACACGTTAACACGCTTATATTAGCTTCACCTGTATGTTTGTAACCAACGCCTTTGAGCTCGATTTTGACCTACTATGGGCGATCAGATTTTCTTCAAACTTTGCACACCCATCAAAGACTGATGACAATACTGAATAATCCATTTTTTTTATTGAAAAATAAAACTAAAGTTTTTTTTATTATTATTGATAGGCTCGCGTTTGACCAATATCTCATTTGATGGTAAGCGATGATATGGCCGACGATGGAGCATGTGTGCCTAAAAGTAACCTCATTCTTGACTTCATCATTCACTCTTGACTTAAAGACGACTATCTGGAAACAGACTGGCAGGATATTGAATGTGTTCCCAAAACGCTTTGGTGGAATGTCCTCCATGTGAATATGAAGTTTTAATTCGACAAGTGCATCATTACCGCTTATCCTCTTAGCTCGCTTCTCAACCAACTCCAAGGCATTAAGCTGATATTTGGTAGATTCGCGTCTCTTTGAGGAGTGGCTAGAGAGGTGCAATGGCATCCTCAATTCCTCATCTTCTTCCTGACGCAGGTCCTCATTGCGCATGACCAGTTCAGATGGTTCCTGTATTTGATGCTTGAGCGTTTGCCTGTTTAGCTGGTGGAGTCACCGGCTCAGAGTCTGACTGATCTTTTCTGCTTATTGTTGGTGAAGGTATCGAGGGTGTTTAGTGGCATCCTGAACGTATTTGCGGAAAAGCTGGATGGGTCTACAATGGGGAGGTGTATCAAGCTGGATGTACTGCATGTATTGCATGGAGCTTGATAAATCATTCTGATTAGATCGCCTAAATGTGTAAAGTATGTATTTGTTTTTGTGATGACCCACTAACATAGTTATGTATGTAAATTGGTCTGTACTAACACACTTAGGGCCTTGATGACTAAAAATAAAAGATTTTTTTTTAGCATACTTCTTCCTAATAAAGATCGATTTGTTGCTTCCGGTGGCTACTTACGCTTGTGTACGCGTGTTTTTGATGATTTGTCGACGTTAGTGAGACGTTTAACATTTGTGAGCTGGAAGACTGGCTGGTGTCACTAGCCACCTTGTTGGTTGGTTGACTGTGTTGGATGTGTGGAAAAATTGTACGAGTCTTTAGCTCATGCACAATTTTTGTGCTCTTTAATCTTTTTATTGACATAAACTAGTGCTTGACAGCAATCCCACCTGATGAAAAGCACTGATGCAATCTCTGATACCGAGGCGCACTAGTTTATGAACCTATTTACTTTTGCCTTGAAGACAATAAAATTATAATCGTACGGGAAGACCGCAGCAGGTAAATTGTTCCAGTCTTTTCACGTACGCGGTATAAACGACGAGGCAAAACAGACCGCAGAGGTTTCAACAACGATTTCTTCACAGGTACACCTTTTGACACCTCTGCACTAGCTAAATGCAAGGCATGGTTTCTCTGTCTGTCAGGAAAAGAAAGGCCGACCGCAACCTGTTCTGTAAGTTCCAGTGTTGTCGTTCTTTTCACCAGATTTTTCGGTCTAAACACGGCGAGTATTGACCCGCCGAGAGGGCCGTCCCAGGAAAAGGTGGTGGAGGTGCGTCACGTGCCGCAGAAGGCAAATTAAGACGGCTTATAAAATGAAAACCAGGAAACAGTTGTGAGAATTTAACAGTGGTTTATTTTCATAAACAAAAACACAATTTACTGGTAATACTTGTATAATAAACGGATTGACTGACATGTTGACGCGCAAACAGGAAATACTACCGGAACAGGTGCTCGCTTCTGTAATGTAGGAACATTTTGATCGCGTGCAAAGAATTCGCTGATTCGACATTATTTCATATTGATACACCATCAGGTTAAATTTTTTTAGTAAGATAGAGCAGTGGTGACCGAATAGTAATAGCCCCGACTTACGAGTTTTAGGTCGTTAGTTTGAACCCAGCCTGGCGCATTACTTTGTGCAATTTATTTCATCACCACTGCTCTCAAAACGGAGAAGGAAAATATCGTGAGGAAACCGGCATGTCCTAAAACCAAAAATTCGAAGATATGTGACATTGACTAACCCGCACTGGGCCCACGTGTTGGATTACGGTCTAATCCCTCTCCTAGAGAGGAGGGCTGAGTTCCAGCAGTGGGAACATTAAAAGGCTGATGATGATGATGATGATTATGATGAACGGTAAGATAAAATCACAAATGCGTGTCCTATGATATTCTTACAGAAAAGCCCAATTTTTTCACCTCAAGCCAAAGAGAAGCAAGCTTTATTCATATTCAGGGTTCAATTTCATCCGAAAAAAAAGGCTAAAGCAACAAGGTGAAATACATCTCCGGGGACGTACCCGATCACGTTTTTAGCTCCATCTACTAGCAGAAAGTAGTTTTTTTGCCTAAAATATTTGTGCTTCAAGACGTGAACTTATTCTGAACAGAATCAAAGAAGGTCTTAGGGTATGAATAGGATGTGAAGACTGTGTAATACATTTGTAATATTTACCAAGAAATGAATAAGACGTATGCGTGACATTCTTGAGATGGAAACTTGTTTATTTTGCTTCCTAAATAAATTCTTTTACGTTTTTCGAGTAGGGCTAGGTTGAGGTAGAGTAAGAAATATCATAAATGACTTAACATGACACACTTGTGTTTAATAACCACATTTCGTCAGTTATGTTTTACATAAGAATCATCATTTACCGTTTTGGGAACAGTGGTGTTAATATAAATTAGGTACACAAGAGAACAAAGGACATGGCGATAAGAACTGGACATATTTCACCAGAACTAGAAAGAGAGAGAGAGCTCGCGAAAATGTAAGTAGTGTCAGACTCCTACTGACTAAAAAACCCATCCCGTTCCTTCAAGCCTTCATACCGGGGCTCGAGCGCCCTTTCGGATTACCCGTGTCTGACTGGGCTTGAATCCACGACGAACAAGTTGCACCATAGGGGCCCAGAAGGTCTGATGCCTACATGATGGTGGTCCTAGAAAGCAAACGGCAATGGCGTGTAATCTGAGAAGCTCAAAGTAGATGGCGCCAGTGAACTTGGAGGTCATACTATCTGACAAATTCAATTGATTTTCCAGGAAATATTTTGTTTTCAAGTGAATAACCATCGTTTTTGTAAACATTAAATGCCCCAGTATTGTGTTGTGCCTTTATGCTCATCGATAACATCGGGACACAGGTTTCTCAAAGATAATCATCTGAACTGATAATATATAATCATTTTTTCCTCTTAATTTTTTAACTCACAAACAGTCCAAGATCCGTATTTGTCTACCATAACTCACATTAAATCAACATAAATAAACAAACTACCATACAACGATACAAGGAGCTGTCAAAATGAATGACCTCCAAACATACAGGTGCCAACTAGCGGGAGAAAGAGTGGACATAGCTGCCATTAAAGGAACACAAGTGGTCAGTAAAAGTCTGACGCGCCCTCCCGCTCTGTCTGTTTGGCTTACGCAAATATCTCCAGTTAGTACATTCCAGGCGTATTTGTGAATTTATTTAGGTCTACGCATTATTTACAGGAATCCACACCAAAAAATATTGAAATAGAGCTTTATAAAAGATCTCATAACTTTAAATTTTTTTTCTTCCTTTTCGTTTTGTTTGTAAGTCGTAAAGTTGGTGTTTTAAAATTTCTCTCTTACCGAAAAATTCCAGATGGAAAAATCCAATGATATTTTATCCGGTTCGGCAATAGAACTCGTTCAATAGTAGCATGGCATAAATAACATTGCAATTACTAAGGTCAAGTAACACGAGAATAGCAGAGGCGAGTTAGGTTAGAACCACCGACAAGATGCGCGTGGCGTGTGTTTTCATTTTTCATGCCTTTCAAGCGATACTGGTCTTTTAAAATTATTTCACGCTTAAAGTGCTCACCGCGTCGCTACTATTTCAGTGTGGCTCGACCCTAAGACTAAGGCCTCCTTAAGAGAGAGCAGTGTGGATTTTTGGTTCTAGGCTCTACATGTCGGTTACCTCACAATATTTTCCTTCACAGTTTTGAAAGCAGTAGTAGTAGCAAATTATTCAAAGTAATGCACCTGGTTAGGTTTGAACCCGCGACGTACAACTTGTGAGTTGGGGCTGGTACCACTGGGCGAACACTGTCCTAATTTGATCCTTATTCTATTAAAAAGGTTTGTAACCAGACATTTTGTTTTTATTTGTACATAAACGTCTGTCTGACATAGTTTTTTTTTTTTCAGTATCTATTTCATATGCCTCGGGATATTGGTACCCAAAACTTTAATTTATTTTGTTACTAGCTTTGCCCGCGCGGCTTCGCTCCCGCTCTTCCTTACTCCACCCTACTCTACCCTACTCTACCCTACCCTACTCTACTCTACTCTACCCTACTCTACCCTACTCTACCCTACTCTACCCTACTCTACCCTACTCTACCCTACTCTACCCTACTCTACCCTACTCTACCCTACTCTACCCTACTCTACCCTACACTACCCTAATTTTCATTTTTTTTATCCATAAGTACCTTCTCCTCATAATAACGAACACAACAAAAAAAAATTAGCGAAATCGGTCCAGGCGTTGTTGAGTTATGCGCTTTCCAACACATTTTGCGATTCATTTTTATATTATAGAAGATTCAAATACGATCTACCGTTTATCTACAAACAAGCGCCCTTGAGGCATGAATTTCATTTTATGTTAACAAATGACAACAAAGCAACTACGATATCAAAGGTAAATCAGAAATAATAATAATAATAATATTTGCCCGAGCCGCAGGCGAGGAAGTTATGGAGCCACGTGTCAAAATTCCACGTGGATCAAACGACGTTTTTCAATACACTTACGAAAAATTAATTAATTCATTAAACCGCAAGCGAAAGTCGGCTCTGTCATTGTCTTTCTATTGTCTCTAATTGACGGTATTCAAAAGGTTATAAGAGGTTGACCAGTGACTCGCGGGAGTCGCTTGGTGCCCAACCTGATACAATAAATGTAGATAATAAATTAGACAGCGCTGTGTAAGAACAGATTAAGCGACACTAGAGAGATTTTGAGAAAACGAGCTTCAAAGATTTTAAAGTTAAAATTGTCGCTGTGAGCTCAATATTTATGTTACGTGTATGATTTTTTTTACTGTAAATTAAGATGTGTATAAAGTTTAGATTAATTCAGAATATATTATAGTGCAGAATATACTTTAAAAGATATACCTAGCCATTTTTCCACTTATAGCTATATATTATAGCTATTTTCAGATTAATTAAATTTGTCAATAACTATGACATTATTGTCGTTTGATTCTTTAATATGATTTATTATAGGTGAAATATAGTGTACCTAGTATAAGATTAAAACCAAATATTTTGGTGCAAATTTCTCAAATTAAACAAAACTTATACCATTTCTCTAAGATGATCTTGTACACCACTATTGATTACGAGATACAAATAAATTTGAATATTTTTTTATAGTCAAATAACAACGAGAACGGACGAGAACCTCAAAATAACAACGAATTAGCTGCCATTTTAGGCGGTTACTTCGATATTGCGTTTTTAATAAATAAATTGAAACGGATCTACAACTTTTGTGGATATAATTCGTTTATGCATTTTAAAATCCTGTTTGTGTATTTTGTAATAGTAGGTAACTTAGGCGCATAATTCTTTATTACGTAACTAATGTGATTTTTTTTTTTCGATTGGAAAAATCATCTTATGACCACCCCCGCTCTTGGGCGGAGCTGGAGATAGTGTCAGACTCTTACTGACTAAAAAACCCATCCCGTTCCTTCAAGCCTTCAGAAAAACTTCTAACAAATTTTGACATGTCGCTTAATTCACCCCTTATTATAAGGTACTAGGATTGACTTTTGAACACAAAATTAACTGAATACATAGTTAATAATGCCTGGAATCGATCTGCATTTTTTAATTTTGTCGCTTAATTCGTTCTTACATAACGCAGTCCAATTATGGTGGGGCAAGATGATGCACTTTTCTGCACTAGTGCGGAAAACAATAAATGGTGTGCCTAAAAGTGGTAGGGGTAGGAGCGGCTTGAAAAATAAAATATTGTATGTAGGTACCTAATACGATGATTTTTATTTAATTTTTTGCCTAAAATGGCAGGCTGTGGGTTGCTCTAGAAAGTTAGTGCAGCTCTAGAACGCAAAGGGTAATTTAGACAACACAAGTAGGTTTTAATCTGTAAAAGTCTGACACGCGCTCTCACGGGAGAAGACATTTGGTGTTTTCTCACCTAAAAAAAGCTTAAGGTAGGCGCTACATAAATTACTTTGACCTTTTCCTAATATCTCTGCGTAGGTAACCAAAAAACAAAAAAATAACTGTAGAAAATGTAAAGAATCACGATAGATCTGATCAAGACAGATTATGTATTTATTTACGTTTTTTGAAATTGAGGATGTCAATAACTATAAAAGGGTCAGTGACCGCAATGGTAAAGTTTGGTTTCTATCATAATAAATGGCATAATAACGTATATTCATGTTCTTTATTGTACACACAACTTTTATCAAACCACAAAATAGGAAAGCACTGCGTTATGCGGACGCCCGCGACGAGTACCCGTCGCGTGACATATCGCGTGTGTCGTGTGTGATGGTCTCTGTCGCGGAAACCGGATTAATACATGCGCAATGTCGCTAGTTCAACTTTAACGGTGTGCATGTAGTCATCTCGATGGAAAACTTTATGTATTAAGTAGCAAAACGTGCGTGGGGCTCGGCTCCCCGCGACGGATGCCCGCGCCCCCGCGGATCGTCGCAACGGAGCACTTTTGCATGGAACCGTGCGGGCGACCGCTTAACACAGTTTTGGCCTTAAACCGTGCAGTGTCATAAAACAGTGACTTTCTGAAGCCTTCTTACTCTTTGTCAGTCTGGCTGAGCACTAAAAGTGCTCGCACCATCGTTTCCGGCCGCTGAAACTTCGATATGAGTCGGCTGTTAGGAGAAATTACAGTGTACTTTGCGCTCACTCACGGATCTCATTCAGGATAGAAAAGCTGACAAAGTCAGCTGTTAAATCTTGTTGTTACGTAACACATAATCATTTGTCCTTGTTAATAACAATTATTCAAATATTTGTATACCTACTAGCCAAAGGCGAAATATGTACAATAAATCTATACTAATGCTAGCTGAACCAACTGCTGGTTATTTTGTAAATAAATTACTAAGGATTGGAGGGTAAATAATAGCCTACGATAAGGCTCAAGACAAACACTGTGACACGAGATTATTAGATGTATTTGTCTCTGTATCTATCTATGATGACGATGTAGGTATCATGTTTACGCTGATGACGTGCAAGTATATATTTCTTTTAAGCCTAGTGACTATGGCAGCGCGTTAAAGGATCTCAACGATGATCTCAACAGTATAGCATGTTGGGCTGAGAACAATGGTTTGGTACTTAATCCGACCAAAACTAAATACTTGCTCTTCGGAACCAAGTGCCAAATCAATTTAGTACCGGCAACACTCAACGTTACTCTACTGGGTGAGACGGTCAGTCGAGTTAGTGAAGCAAGTAATCTGGGACTGATTATGGACGCGGAATTGAGGTACGAAGCGCACGTGGCAACAGCGGTGCGCACTTGTTTCTATCGGTTGAAGGTTCTTTATAAAATAAGGTCTTACCTATCCGAGGAGCTGCGAATTCAACTAGTTGAGTCGCTCGTACTCTCAAATTTAAATTACGCGGACACAGTTATTGGTCCTCGACTGTTGGCAAGAACGGAACGATTGGTTCAGAGAGTGCAAAACGCCTGCGCCCGTTTCTGTTTTAAAATTCCACCAAGAACTCACGTGACACCGTTTTTAAATAAGCACTCAATCCTGAAGATGAAGTCGCGTCGTAAGCTGCACTTGGCTTGCCTACTTTTTGGAGTCATAAAGTACAAGCAACCGACCTACTTGTACGCTAAACTAAGTTGGATCGCTGGTAGAAGAGAATGCGCCAGCAGATAGTGCTCACAGCAGCTTTCTACGCTACCTCACGAGACAGCGGCTTTTAGAGGCAGTTTTAGGTACGCCGCTTCTAAATGTTGGAACAATATTCCCCCGCCAATAAGGAACATAAAATGTCTCGATACCTTCAGGACTCGATTACGGCAGTTTCTAATTGCCTCGCAAAAGGAACAAGGCATGGCTGTTTCGAACACGTCCATTATATAGCTCGTTAGCGTGTTTTTATGTTTCCGGGTCATTCTACTTGACGTAATTTGTGCCGAATACTAAATCTGTTAAATTGTGGGTAAACTTAACGCAACTTTCTCTACACACCACACTTTACACATAACACACACATAGTCTTTTTCGACAGATTCAGCTCGACGTCAGTATGCCACTACAGGGACCCAGCAGAATACCAGCGTCAGGTATATTTGCCTGACACATGCTGAGTTGGGCTCCCATTTGATGCATCTGTGAAGCACACACCGCACTATGCATTTTTTGTTTGTTTGTTTGCCACACAAAACTTTTAAGCTTTACTTTTTTTTTTGCTTTTATTACTTTTTATGTTTAATTTTTTAACGTTTTTTTTTATGTATGTAATTCAATGTATCTATATCTGTGATTGTTTACATTTTCTATTTATTTATTTTTTGTTAATTTATGTGTTTAGGTTTATGTTTGTAATTTGATTGTGCTTTTGTGTATTGTGTGTTAATTTTGTTGCATCAAATAAATGTTTTATCTATCTATCTATCTAGTCAGACTTTCACTTAACCTGAGAAAAAAGAAGTGAAATAAGAATTATCTCCGCAGGCATGCTACGACTCCCGGTGCCTGGAGTCAGTCTCGATACAAATGTGTTTAAAAAAAATTCTAGAGATATATATAACAGTTCTCCCTCAGATCAGTAGTATTTTTCTATCATATGGCCTATCAACTTATTAAAAAATACTATTCTCTTTGCACGTGGCTCTCTTAGTTGGCAGTTTTCAGGGGAAAAATTAAGTAACATTTCCTGTTAACATGACCCGTTATATATGTATGTTTATAGGTATTTATTTATTTTATATATCCGATTAGTATATTGTTAGTGCACATTTAAAATTCCTCCTCTCCATTATGTGGTTTGCTGTTAGTAAACCTAGTTGTGAGTTAAGCTCGCCTATGTACATTAACTGTCCCACTTTTACTTTATGTATAAATTGTGTACATTAAAGAATAACAAATTGTATCCCATACTAAAGACATCAATCTTTTATGGAAACAAAAACATACCGTCTGGTATGTCAAGAGGCCGTCGTTGCATGCCAAGCTGTAAGGCTGACATTGCAGCGTTTGACTTCGTGCAGTCATGATATCAACTGCACGCGGTCGGCTGCAGTCGAGTGAAGTCAATATCAACTGGATGGAGTCGTGCCTTCAACTTTACGCGGTCGGCTATAGTCGTGTAGTGTCAACGCACGCTGTCGATCGCTAATCGCATACAGTCAGTGTGCAGTTAATTACAAAGAGCAAACGCACATTGACCATGTCAACTTTATTTTGATGCACTTAAAGATCCTGGGCTAGATACGTGGCGCCGACTGCGCAAAGTCAGATCAAACTGCATGCAGTTGAATATATGGACTGCGTGCGGTTGCTGCGATGCAGTCCGTCTGATGGCAGCCTAGGGTTCCAATATGGCCGGAACGCCGGCGGTGGCGGTTGTCTGTATTTTAATAGTTTAATTAAGTAGAACAAAGTTCTGAAGAAAGTTCTGAGTATACATATAGATGGATGGAGAGAGAGAGAGGGAGGCCAAAGAAAAGATGGATGGATTGCGTGAGGAGTGATTTCATATCACTGATATAATTATCACACACACACAGAAGAGGGAGTTAGTGATAGTGTGACGGGTGACGGAAGTGAATGGAAGAAAAAAACGTGTTGCGCCGACCCCAAGTAATATGGGGTAAGGGCAGGAAGAAGAAGAAATAAGTAGAAGAAAAAGCCAGGATTTATTAGTTTTTTAATTATCTGATTCTTTATAATCCAAAACTTAATTACCTTTTATTAATTATGATGTAATATGTTTCAAAAGGCATTTTGGAGTATTGTTACATGTTTTAATTGCTGTGATTAAGCTAAATTCTCATCAAAGTAGATTTGATTTGATGAGTAGACTTCCTTAAACGTACTACACGTTTAAGGAAGTCTCTAATCAAGAATATTAAAATTTAGAATGTAAGTCAAATGCTGTAAAAAATAGGGTCTTTTACAAAACATCTGTTGGCATTATGAGAAATCCTGAAAAGGTTACTTAGGTAACTTTTTTTATTTATTTACGAAATTTTCTGTAAGTACCAGAAAAGAAAGAAGAAAGAAGCAGGTTTTAGGATTCCGTGACTTAATCGGTAAAAACAAAACCCTTATTCCTTATCTTGACAGACAGACAACAAAGTAGTCCTTCACTTTGTTGTTCATCTGTCCATCTGTCACACTTATGGGAATGGAATTCGCTGCCGGGGTCTGTGCTTCCTGGTGGCTACAACCTGGGGACTGGGGCTAGGGATATTTAAGTCAAGAGTAAATAGGTTACTTCTAGATAAGCGCGCTCCGATGTCGACCGCATCGTTGTTTTTAGTGTTGTAGTTTTTTGTAGTTTTGCTGTTGTTGTTTGTAGTTTTCAGGCAAATTAGCAGTCAAACGCAAACATATTAACAATAAAAAATAAAACCCAGGAACGCGTGGAGGGATGAAGCTGAAATTAATATCAAATACTTAATTAAATCTGCCCAAGCAGTGGTAAAAATATCAAACTTCTGAGTAAACGAAATTTAAAGATAAAATCAATTATGTTTCGTTTAGGCATATATTTTAATACTCACTAGGAATTCAAAGTTCGTACTTCCTGTTGACCTAGAATCCTGAAAGGCACAAAGCAAGGCCTCATAGCCCAAGTATATTCTAAAAACTATAAATTTATCGTTACTTCACAAAAAAAAACCATTTTTTTCGCTTTGGAAAAATCTTTTAATACTCGATTCGGGAATGGAATTATTTACAATTTATTAAATTAATTTATATTTTAAATTTATTTAGTAAGTTTGTACGGAGCCCTCAGCGTGCAAGTTTGAATCGCATTTGCCCAGATTTTTTTTAAATTTACGAGACTCCGTCACACTTTTTCGTATTGATCAATTTGTCGATAAAAAGGACATCCCACATAATGTGTATAACTTCCTTATACTCCTTAACAAATACAAAATCATCAGTAGCCCCAAGCCATCATTTATATGCGCCATTCATAACCCATTTTAGACAAGGATCTGATTACTTCAGCAAATTACGGCATACATCTCCCTTATATGGACTCCAATGTTATTACACTAAAGTCCATATAAGAGAGGTTATATGACACCAAACATTAAATAGAAAAGGTACAATACAATGGTACCAGGGGAGGGTACCATATCTCATTGTCATAGTTCTTTCCCAAACATTTCTCGTTTATTATGTGAAGTATTATCATATGAGCGGCCCTTTCCGTGTTTGTTTATATATTACCTTATTTCAACTTTCGCATTGTGATGAAAGTTGTAATTTAAAATTAGAATGACATTGTCTCTTTATCTGCTTTTGAAGAAGAAATACAAAATAACGTAACATTATGCCCGTGTTTCTCAGAGGCGTTGTTTATTATATTAGGTATCTCAAACTCAAACTCAAAATTAATTATTTCATATAGGCCTACATGAGCACTTGTAAAACGTCAGAAGCTAGCGCACGGTACCAATTGGTCGTTTCCTATAGAAATAAACAAAAAAGAGCTCCATGGTTCTCATCTTTAGAAAAAAAGATTGTTTATACAATATTTCCACATTACAATAATAATAAATATGAAAGGACAATGTAGACCGGTCAGCTTTGTACCCAAAAGCACAATGAGAATTATAGTCCATTAATCCGAAAATAAACTTGAGAGGTTTATTGGGTCTGTAGTCGTTTCGGCCCGCTCGGTTTGGGTCCGCGGGATCAATCGACACAGTCCCATTTTGAAGTTGTCGATTGGGCCCACCGCCCAATTTTATTATAAGTACAGTCATGAAAGAAAGTCAAATCTGTTAGTTTTACTTTTGTGACATAAAATATGTATATAATATTATTTATATTACTGAGAATATATATTTTTGATTTATTCAATTACGTATTTACATTTACGCGTATTTAATAACTTATTATTGGTTTCTTTGGTTTTTGTATTTACGGTAATATCGCTGTATTTTTAATCATTTTTGTATGAAATCTAAGAAAATTTGCGTTATTTTGGCATATAAGTTCTACAGTAGAAACAATGTGTAATAATGACATATAAAAACTTTCACTGCTGATAAATGGGAAACCTACCGAATATATTTTTTTCTCTGAGTGACAACGGGGTCATGGCAAAGTCCCGAAAAAAAATTTGACCGCATATTTTTTTAGCGTATAGTGATGAAAAATAAACAGATTTTTTCATTCAATTTGAACACTAAAGAGGTATACCTAATAAAACAAGCTTATTTATTAAGGTAGTTGATCATGACTAGGGTGCGGCGGGGCTATTACGTCGGAGGGGATATTACGGCGTTTCGCTTTATCTCCCATTATTTTAAAGTAATGTTGCAAGTGTCATCTATGAGTTTATTAAGAAATTTCTAATGCTTATGTTAAAATATAGATGGCCGTGCTAGCTCTTAAACTGTTGTACCTACACCCATTTTTTGCTCAGGACGCCATTTATAAGTGTGTAGTGATAAAACACATGCTTAGCATTTTTTTGTTTTTAGTGAAATAAGTGAGTTTTTCAAACTGTGTCAAAGGTAAGTGATGATTTAAAACAATTGAATGTATTTTTTGGTATTCAGCTTTACTGCACGTTTTGTTTTTTAGGAGTTATTGGGTGCGACATAATAGCCCCGTAATATTTTAAGAGAGGGGCAAAGACGTCCAATATGAGGAGGCGTAATAGCCCCACGATTTAAGTAAGAATTTGCAAAAAGTTAGTGCTGTCATGATTCGATGAAACTACGATATATATTTTTAACATAAATGAAGTTCTAATAGCTACCTACTCAAATATGTAGCTAGTTTTGTTCATTTGCCTTAATTCCTATATATTAATACTAAAATTAAATTTATGATTGTAGATGGTCCGGCATTATAAGCGAAAAAAAGAAAAAACATATTCAGAAAACCAAATTCAGAAGGCACTATTTTGTTATTGCGAACATCATGTTCGCAATAACAAAATGAGCACTTATGCAGCGGCTGCATATTATCAAATTCCACGTTCTACATTAAATACCAGACTTACCTGTCGTCGAGATGTTCCTGAAAGCCCTACCTATTTTGATATGTTAAATAGGCTTACTTCCTACAAAATAAATGCTGATGTGAGCTATGAAAACTATTTGTTTTATTATTATTATTATTTTATGTAATACTATTACTACGTCACAAAGTTTCCCGTTATTGACTTAAGTAAAACTATCGATCAAATGTGGCACATCACTAGCATGTATGGGAGCTCGGCGGAATTGCCCCACCTTCAATAAAAAAACGTTTTTACTCAAAATTTAGACCTATTAGCAAGAAACAGAGTTGAAAATAGCAAACACAATGTTTCAAACTGTATCTTGCACTGTGTTTCATATTTGTATCTTTTTCAATAAATAAGATATTAGGAAACGTCGTAAATACCCCGCGGCGGGGTAAAACCGCCGATTATCAGAATCTCGAATAAAATCTCTTTTTAAATACTCTATTTGTCCGTTATTTACCACAGAAATATTTAAATACAATTCTGAAATCGACGTTTACTTAAATATATTCTTATATTTGTTAGAATTGTTTTCCGGAACGACGTTGTAATGGTTCAAAGTGAAAGCACTGTTTTTTTTCGTCGAAATAGCCCCGCTGCACTAAATACGAATTTTTCAGTCCTCTTTTTTTAAACAAACCTGAAAAATGTTTTGGTAAAAACAAAACGCACATTTGTTTTTGTATATTCGTTTCTGCACAATGCAATTATTTAAATTGCGGCTAAAATTGCTGTAGCTATTAAATACCTTAAGATTTAATTATGATTTCAATTGTCGAAATACGGTGAAATTCTTAAATGTCAGATTGACAAACGTAATACGTCGTTGAGCTACACACACACAAAGATACAAAGTTATACCGTCACGTCAATTATTACGGGGTTGCTAACCCTATAAAATAATGTATAGTGATTGATACAAGCATTCATTTGCACTTCACTTAAAAAAAAATATGTATTGCTCAAAAAAATCAAGATAATTATGCTCTATCAATCTGTATTTAAGTCAGGTTGTTAAATTTCATGGTTTTAAATACCTACTGCACACAAAAATACAGAACACAGAAAAACCAAGCCCTTTAACCCCTCGACCACAGATTTCTGGATGTTCTTGAAAACCGCTCAATTTTCGTTTTATACACACGTTTGTACGAAAGATATTTGGCCGAAAATTTTGGTTTAGATCTATACATTTTATTCTATATATGTTATATTATTTGTTTTCCTTAGAAAAATTAAAAAAAAAGAAATATTTTTACTATTTTTTGGTGATTTAAAACAGTGCAATTTTCCGGGTCACGTGATCCCCTGGCGCTCGAGGGGACTCGAGGGGAATTCAAATAATTTCAAATCAATACGAAGATACATAATATAACAACACAGTTTAGAGTAACCCGTTTAAAAAAACGGCAATTTTATAGGTAAAAATCTATTATAAATTAGTGTACATAAAACTTCATACTACCTATAGGTATATATTTTTGCTTTCAGTAGTAACAATATGAAAATTTGCCATCAACTTCACAAGAATGTTGTAATCAATGTATGTTGGTATAGTATTGTTGATTGTTATATTTGATTAATACTATTTACTACATTAATTTATATAACTATATTTATAAACGTTCTTTTATCTGCCTATGATTTATACCGTATATAATATGTTCCATATAATTTAAAAAGATTTTAGAATTTGATTGAGAATAAACTTTTAAATCAAACTGAATTGCGTTTTATTATATTTTGACTTACCACTTTTGCACTTGACTGTATCCACCAGTAGCTTTAAACAATAGATTTTTTTTTTAATTTGTATATGGGCCCAATTGACCACCAAAAATAAATAAAATAAATTGTGTGGTCGTTTGGGCCCGCGGGACCAACATCGAGCGGGCCCAAACGACTACAGACCCGGTTTATTATTAAATGATAAATGTATACCATAAAAAAAATACTAGTGAAATTAAAGTGGAGGTGGTGTGGTTCAAATATGTAAACAAAAAAAACGTATACAATAATGCAGTTAATGAGCTGCCAGGTAAACTACATGTGCAGAATCAGTCATTGCCAAACAAGCGTGTCTTCAACGTAGTCCTTAACCTTGTAAGGTAGGTAGAATTACCTCTGTTTCTTTGATAAATAAAAACATTTTCATTTAATGGCCGCATAGATAGATAGTTGCATTGTGTATTTCAATAGAATGTACAATTCGGTTTGGATATTGCTCAGTCTATTCTCCATATCTATGAGCTTAATAAGTCAAAAGAAATTAAATTTCCTGATCCGGAAACTGCTTTGACAAATGAAATTAGTGAAATTAAAAGAAAAACTGTGTCCTTTGAACTTTATTATATCTTGTTATTATGAAAAATATTAACGTAGACTTACCACAAAAGGCAAAAGGCAGTTTTGCATTAACTTATTAGATAAATATGAAGAAAGAATGAAAAAACTTTTTTCGTACCACACAAAATCGTATTACATAGAAACTAAAAATTCATAGTAGAAAAATAAATTTATAATCTGTGCGAGGCCGAAAAGGCTCCTAACACAGCTTTTGCTGCGATATTTAAAACGATAAATAACACAGCGCTGGTATTCTGTTTGGGCCCGCTGTGATACCACTAAGCCTTTTTTATTCAAGAAGTTTTTATTTACAAAAGCTGGTAATAATGTTATATCGGCAGTAGATGGTATGATCATTGGTACCTAAAATTGATGGTTTAAAAAATAATACCAAATTTTAACTAATTAGAAAGCAAAATGGTAACCAATACTCCTTCTAAAAATAGATTTTCTATTGAAGGTTTTAATTATGAAAACCGTTATTTCGCTATCCCGTAAATATTGACTTACGCACAGTTAGATCTTCCCCGATGATACGTTGATAAAACGGGACTACTCCTGTGTAAATAATACCTCAATGGAAAGTTTCGAGTAATAAAGTCAAATTGGAAAACATTTATTTCCGTACATATATCTGAAATTGTTAACCGAGTGCGAAAACATACATTCATTTGAAAAGGAAGTGGTCTGTTTTAACGGATCACTGTTATTTTTATTTCAGTGTTCATTAAATATTGAAAACCATTCAAATCATATTTGAGTTTTAAGAACCGGTATGCTAAATTCGATTTTAGGATCAACTAGTTTCGCCTGGGCCATACCAGTTGTCCCTAGACGCGTATAACGTATAACCTAAATAAACACGAAAGCTAAAGCAGGAGAGAAGTGGAGCGGAGCTCCCGGCTTAGCCAGAACGCGGGAGTTCCGCTCCAGTGAGACGTTAGAAAATTTTACCTGTCCGTGTCAGGGTGCTCTAAAATTCCGAGCTTGCTTCACTTGCTTTTTAACTAAACGCTTGGACCGCCATTGTTCTCATAGATTTAAGTTTCTGTAAAATTGTTACTATTTTGGTGTACAATAAAGTTTCTTGGATTTTCCCCAGGCGAAAGTAGTTCATCCTAAAATTGGGTTTGGCCGATAAAAGATATTCACAGTTCTATTTATAAATCCAATCTTATAATATAACTTTTGTTTGTTATGTTTTCATGCCTAAACCGAGGAACCAATTTTGATGAACTTTACAATAAAACATGAGTGACCACTATCTCACCTGATGGTAAGCGACGATTTTTTACAAGGAAAATATACCTTTTTTACTATCGAGGGGAAATCTGGTATTTCTGGGGGAAAGGCCAAGAAGTGCAGGATTTTGACCTACCTAAAACCATTCTGTTCACTAAGAGCACATGGGTCACGTTACATCATAAAGGACCACCCTGAAACCCCTTTTGTACAACGCCCGTTTTACCCCTGTATATCCCTGGGGAGGTTCCCGACATAGCTCGAAGAATCGCCAAACTTAAGTGGGTAGAGTACTTTGCACGCAGAATAGATGGTCGATGGGGACGAAAGGTTCTAGAGTGGCGACCACGTACCGGAAGACGCAGCATTGGAAGGCCTCCAACAAGGTGGACTGATGACTTGAGCAGGGTCGCGGGAATCCGATGGATGCGTGACGTACAGGGCCGGTCGTTGTGGCGACGCTTGGGGGAGGCCTATATCCAACAGTGGACGTCTTTCGACTGATATGATTATGATGATGATGACGATCCCTGGGGAAACTGTAAAGAGGTATCTCCTATGCCTCGCTTTACACGGCAGCATTTGGTCACTGTAAGCTGTGGCATAGTCTCTTTACCGGAGTCAGACTCTGAAGAATTCTTGGCCCCCAGAGTCCTACCAATATTATACGGTGCAGACGGGGTTTTGGCATTTCAGTTAATGTTGGTTGCCTCCCCGATTCTTCTTCCCCAAGTGGGATCAACCCTTTAACTCTTCTGATATCACAGGAGGATAGCAGAAGAGTGAAAGGGTTTATTCCATAGTACCCAAGTTTTCTTGGGTTAATTTCCAACGTTCACGCGGGCGAAACCATTGGCAAAATTTAATATCATATAAATAAACAATTGAATATTTAAAATCTGATATCAGAGTACTTTCATACAATACAGAGTAAACTAGAACTTTGAACACTGTATTATCGTGTGAAACTCCTTTTGTTATTCAAAAGTTTCAGGTATATTTTGCTTAAATTGTATCGTTTCAGAGTTTCAAGACTGTTCAATTTGTTACCGGTATGTGATAAAAGGTATAAATACGAAGTCAGAAATATAAGTGCCATTATAAAACACTAATAACCTTGCAGGACAGGAGGATACTAACATCATAAACAAGAACTTTTGTTCTCTGATTTTCTACAAAACATAATTCATTTTCCAAAAACAAACCTTCAAGATTTCGTTGTTCTATCTAACACATTTTAACTCTGTATTTTGCTATATCTATCAACTGCAACGAAGTATCGAGCACCCCCGCCGCCCTATCCCCGCTTCCCTCTGCTATTGTACTATCGCTTGCTTTGCACAGACTTCGCAATATTTAGAAAGTTCAATTTAAATATTTTTAATTTTGTATGAAAATCCGAAAAACTATTTGATTTTAAAAGTCATAGAACAAAAATTGTTGTTTATGATGTTAGTAACATAGTCCTGAGAGGTTGCCAGTGTTTTACAAATAACCCTGTACGGAGGTTGTACTTTTCGCTCTCTTCTTTGTTCTCGTAGTTTCCAGCGATTTTCATCGACATCAAACCACCATTTTGAAGGGTTTCCAATTCGGTATCTTCCGGTACACGGGCACTCAAGAACGTTTTAGCCGGCGGCGGGGATCGTCCGGTAAGGACTAATTCCGGGTCGACCGCGTGTTGTGTTCCTCGTGCGCCTTAGGCTTCTGCCTCGAATCTTGCGGGCAGCGGGGCGGTGGCGGCGGCGGCGCAGCAGCGGAGCGGGCAACGCAGATCCGTTCCCGAAACCAGCGGGCAGATCGCGCGGCACTATAGCGGCGTAGTGTTGTTTTCGTGGTTGTGTCGTTCAGATATTTGTTTTTATTCGCGAACGAAATGTCTGAACAACGGCGACAACATCTTTTTGATTCAAATTTATTCCTAACGCTCGATTTATTGTGGGCAAAAGAAGAAGTGAATCTCTACTATAGGGCAAGGAAAAGAAAAGGCAAGTTTTATCGAAATTATGAAGAACATAGACAATGTCCTGACAAATTCTACAACTAAAATAAATTGCACAACACTGCAATGCAGACGCGCGGGCGGTCACCGCTTGACTGGAGCGCACCGCTCGTTCCCCGCCCCCGCGCCGCTGCCGCGCCGCTGCCGCGCCGCTGTTT
Source organism: Mythimna ferrago (assembly GCA_910589285.2). NCBI lineage: Eukaryota > Metazoa > Arthropoda > Insecta > Lepidoptera > Noctuidae > Mythimna > Mythimna ferrago. Next base: position 23,265,976 of record OU342680.1, on the reverse strand, counting down.
CTGAGCCGGCCCTCCATTTGATTTTACGCATTAAATGTTGCCGCTCCCGCGCCGCCACCGCCGCCGCCCCGCTGCCCGCAAGATTCGAGGCAGAGGCCTTAAGGCCATAGCGCCCGAGCAGTGCCATAAAACAGTGATATTCTGAAGCCTATCCTCGGTATCGACTGGGATGATAGATCAGAAAAAAAAAGTGCTTCAGGCACTCCCGTCATCCACCATAGGCACTATGATGGATGACGCCTCGTTTCGGCTCGCTATCTGTCTACGCTTAGGCGCACCTTGTGTTGCTCCACATCGGTGCCACTGTGGTGAAGGTGTCGACAGCCTCGGACACCATGGCTTGTCCTGTTGCAGGAGCGCACTCCGCATACCACGACACGCTAGCATCAACGACATTATTCGTCGAGCTCTTGTCACCGCCGGCGTACCTGCCATATTAGAACCAAATGGTTTGGTACATGACGATGGGAAGAGACCAGATGGTATGACGTTGGTACCGTGGAAGGTGGGTAGGCGTCTGGTGTGGGACGCAACCTGTGTCGACACCCTTGCGCCATTCCATATTCCAAGTACGGCAGGCTGTGCTGGCGCTACCGCTGCTGCTGCTGAGACCCTTAAACGGCGCAAATACTGTAACCTTATTGGTAATTACAGTTTTGAGTCGGTTGGGGTCGAAACACTTGGTTCATGGGGTCCGAGTGCGCGTCTCTTTTTCAAGGAAATTTCACGCCGACTGATCGACACTTCACATGACCAGAGGGCTGGCTCGTTCTTCGCCCAAAGAATTAGCATTGCCATTCAACGTGGCAATGCTGCCAGTCTTTTGGGCACATTTCCGGATGACAGCGATGTGGAGGAGTAATTTGACGCCTTTTTTTTTTTTTTTTTTTTTTTTTATGGTGGGAAAAAATCATGCATTGACATCCCCTGCCCTTGGGTGGAGCGGGAGATAGTGTCAGACTCTTACTGACTAAAAGACCCACCCCGTTCCTTCTAGCCTTCATACCGGGGCTCGAGCGCCCTTTCGGATAACCCTGGCCCCAGTAGGCTTCGACCCGGCTGGGTCCCTGCTGTTGCTGACAACTCCTTGAGGCGCGCGGGAACAGTGCGCGCCGTCGACGCCTTGGGCTTGGTCCGGACAGTTACCGGACGGCCGGACAGCGAGCTACCCATTGCTCACTGTCCGCAAGCCCGCGCCTACGGTGGCCGGAAATCGGGATCTGAATCCCGGCGGCGGCGGCGGCGGCGATAACGCCGTTGCCTGATGCGTTCGGCCTCCTCCTTTGCGAGCATTACTGCTTCGCAGAAGTCGGCGACCGCCTGCCACTCCTCCTCGCTCCGGACCATGGCCTCAACCAAGGCCCGGCGCGAGAGGTCTCCGCCGCCGATCGCCCCCACGAGGGCACGGCGATGCTCCGCCCAAGCAGGGCACACCTCGACTGTGTGCTCCACCGTGTCCTCCGGGCATTCCGCACAGTGGCGACACCCGGGCGTCACTTCCGCACGAATCCGGTGCAGGAAACTCCCGAACGAACCATGTCCGGTAAGGACCTGCGTCATGCGGAAGGTAAGGACGCCGTGAGGTCTTTCCAGCCACGCCTCAAAGAGGGGACTTACCGCCACGATTGTGGCGTGCCCAGCACTGGGTTGCGATAGTCGCTGACGCCATTTCACCATAAGATCCCGCCGGAGCTCTGTCCGCCATGCCGTGACCTGTCGCGGCAGCGGACTTTCACCCCGGCGTTGCATCTCCACGCGCATATCGTGCATGTGTGCAAGGACTGTTGCTTCCAGATCCCACGGTGGTAGGCCAGCCAGAAGGCTCGCCGCTTCGCGGGAGACCGTGCAGTATCCCCGCACCATCCTTATCGCCATGACCCTCTGGCAGGCGTTCAGTATGGCCGCCGGTTGCTTTTTCAGCGACGGCGCCCACACCGGCGCCCCGTAGAGGGCCATGGACCGAACGATCCCCGCGTAGAGCCTCCGGCAGGAGGCGTCTGGACCCCCAAGGTTGGGCAGGAGCCGCTTGAGCGCAGCCCCAGCCCGGTTGAGTTTGGGAGCCAGACGTCGGAAGTGCTCCACGAAATTCCACCGGCTGTCGAGGACGAGTCCCAGGTACTTCATCGTCGACCCGACACCGATGTGAACTCCTCCTACCGTTAGTTGGGAACTCAATGGCGGCGCGTTCCGAGACTGGCGACCGTGGAAACACATCGCCTCGGATTTGTGAAGCGCCACCTCGAGTCCCAACTCCTGGATCCTGTCAACGACCATCGCAACCCCGCGTGTCGCTAGAGCGACCGCCGCCTGGTACGACTCTCCCTGCGCTAGAACCAGCGTGTCGTCTGCGTAGCAAACCACGCTGACCCCGTCAGGGAAGTCGCCGCGCAGCACGTAGTCGTACCCGATGTTCCACAAGGGTGGCCCTAGTACCGACCCCTGCGGAACACCGCACGACATCTCTCGACGTTTCCAGTCTCCCTGGTGACCGGGGTAGACTATAAACCTATCCGACAGATAGGCCTCGACCACTCGACAGAGGTATTCGGGCACCCGGTGGTACCGGAGTGCCCTCCGGATCGTACTCCAGGGCAGGGAGTTGAAGGCGTTGGCAATGTCCAAGGACACTGCCACGACACACCTGCCCCGGGACACCGCATCCCCCGTCGTGAGGAGTAATTTGACGCCTGAGCGTACTTTGTCATTTTGTAGATAGAATCTATTATATTTATGTACATAGTTAGGTTTTAGTATAGATAGTTTATTTAGTTTTTAAGTTTTTTTATGTACATCTGTATTAAAATAATTTGTATTTAAGAATAAATGGTATTGCCCAAGGAAATACAAAAAAATATACTAAGAAAAAAAAATATTATATGTTTTATGTACAATATTACCAACATAATATGATTTTTTCGTGCGATTAATACTTTTGTCTAAAAAAAATATTTAACAACATGTCATTTTTTCACTTGTTTCCCTACTCCTTTAAAACGGCTGTGATCTTTAGAAATATTTTTTATACAAAATAAAATAAAATAGCTTGTTAAATGTACATAGCATATATAAATCAATCAATATTCGCAACGAAAATGGATTTAAAGGTCAGCAGGGCTCTATCAGGGCGCAGCTGGCCGGAATTAAACGCACACATACTCGTACTGCCGCCTATGTGGTAGTACGAGTATGTGTTCAAGGGACTACACGACTTAGAGATATCAGTAAAATTGTTGGGACCAGTTAGGGCCGAACAATTTTACTGCGATGGCGATTGTTCAATGGAGTTACCGCAGCCTACGCGATAAAGGGCATGTGAGGGAACACTGTGTGGGTTTGTTTCAGTTAAAGTATGACACTCCCTTCCAGTCCACCTAGAGCGGAAGTAGCTATTTGATGAGTTTTCACGTAAAAAAAAATGCTGATGTTGAACAGGAGATAATGTGCAGTAGTATATCTTCAGTCATCCGCGTTACCCTCAAACTCCAAGCGAGCGTTCGCGCTTGATTTCGCGCCATTCGGTTGAACATTAAGATAATTGATAGTCCGCGTAGATTATTAAAATTTTGAGCGTTTTATTTATTGGTTATGTATCTAAGAATGTAAATAAGAAATTCTTCACAAAGTAGTCTGTAAACTTCGAAAATAAGCAACCAGGTCTGCGCCTTGGCGTCCTTATTTTCACATCTTGTCTTCTCAACATTTTCCTTGGGTTTCACTCATCGGCCTTCTACTATCAGTCATCTAGCCATCCTTGTCCGTGCAGCAATACTCTCATTTGGAACTTCCATACATTCCAATTTTTGGATCCTTCCAGTCTTAAAACGTGTTGACTGTTTTCCATCTTTTGTTTCGACGTCCTGCACAACTTTCTTTCCTGACCTCAATTTGCCGGTTAGTCTACGTGCAGTAATTTCACAACTTTTATTTGATCGAGGTTTATGTGCCTGGTCCCATAACCTGAAGGTGATCAAATAATATGTCGTATGATTTCAATAAAAGTTTATTGAAATAAAAATGTGAAGAAACAAATACATGGGCTTTTCACAAGTCATTTTTGAAAACTAAGCAATACGTGTTACCAACCTAATATAACAAACTCAAAACAGTTCTATCAACAATAAATAGAAATTACATTGCCATTTTACAACAAAAATTCTTAGCGTACGTGGGCTCCGTATTTATTAAGCTTTATGGGAATTAAGCTTCTTTTCAATAAAAAAAAAATGGAAAACGCATTTTCTTTTGTCAATGGGATTGATACTTGTTGTAAATATATAACAAAACATGGAAAGTTTTTAGTACTTTTTAACTCCTATCTAATGTTTAAAACAATGCAATTATTATAAACTAAACAATTAAACAATTATTACAGTGAAAATTTTTAAAGTTTTTGCAACGGTTTACCTTCTTAATACAAAATCAAACAAATACTTATTCTGAAACAATTTCTCTCTTAGAACGTGAAAATGTGAACAATTCATTTTAGATTCTAGACGGTAAACAGGATTTGAACTGAGACAGGTTCGATTAGGGTTAGTGTTTTCTTAAATTTTTTACTGAATAAAAATTGAAAGAATATTCACGGTATTATCTTCAACACCAGATGTTTTGGGTAAATTCAGTACAAATTTTCTTGCACGTTCTTCTCCATAGAGATTTATGCTTTGGAAAGTGCAATTTTGCTTCACTTTTTTTGGACTGACCGACATTTGACTATTCAAAAGCGCCTGCAAATGGTCTATTTGAAATAAATGCTTTTGATTTTGATATGATATTGTTTTCATTAAAACAGGCTGTAAAGTGTAGATATTTACAGACAGTTTTTAATATTCATTTTGATTAAAATTTTAAGTAAAATAAATGGAAAAATTGTTTAAACGTCACAAAAATGAATTATTTTCGTTATTTATTGATAACTAGGAACATTCAGTAATGGTTGAGTGATTGTCTGCTACCCAGCATTCCGTACGGAACAAATAATAGGTGGTCTAGTGGTTAGTGCCCTGACTGCTTTGCCGCAGTTCGTGGGTTCGATTCTCACCTAGGACAAATGTTTAAGTGATGAGTATGATCATTTGTTCTGTGTCTGGGTGTCATTTATGTAAAAAAAATTAAAAAAAATGTAAGTTTCTCGAAACAGCCCTTTGTCGGACAGGCTTAGGCTCTGGATTTTGAAAGAGAATGAATAAATACGTCAGAGCAGATATACTCATATGTTAATTTCCACGAATATTACATTTTTAAATTCATAAAGAGAAACATACACGAATGTTTGACGTAGTCATATCTAAAGAAATATATTTTAAAAGGGAATAGAGTGTGTGTAATCATAGCTAAGATGTTTGGTTTTCATTGGAAATTAAACATCAAATACATTTTTTTCCCTGAAATTTGAAATCTCACAAACATTTTTTACGAGGCTAACAGGGAGCTTGTAAGATTTTCTTATGTCAAAGTCAAAGCATTTACATCAAAGCATTTATTTCAAATAGATCATTTGCAGGCACTTTTGAATAGTCAAATGTCGGTCAGTCCAAGAAAAGTGAAGCTAAATTGCACGTGGAGTTGGAATTATTAATCCACACTGATATTATAAAGGTGAAAGTTTGTATATAATAACATTATATTTAGTATATATGAAACCCGAAACACGTGTCTAGTATTTTTATGTTAAGAATCTATCTACAAAGTTTCATGACTGTCTATCATGAAAAACCACAAAGTTATAAGCTTGTTATGGCAGCAAAAATTCATAGTCACTGGACCAACCACTGGCAGGGGTGGTTTTACACTTACATCCAGCTGTTTGCTGAAACTTTATGCCCGCTATGACATGCCGAACTGTGTTGTACTTAGTGTCAGTGGTATCCAACTTGTGATTTTAAATATTTTTGTGAAAACATATTATAACATGGTGAAAAAACTATAGGAATCCATTAAGTTGCTGATTCAGAACAAACTATATTCAGGTTTTGCATAAACTATAAAAATAGTAGTGTATAAACACGCTATATAATAAACGAAAGTAGTAGCAGTAGTATGATCCAATCAATTCTAGGTATTTTTAAATAAGAAATTTTATTATCTTAAAATCATCAAAACGGATTAATTTATAGTCACTCCGTCGTTAAACAATTGAATTAAATGAAAACGAATTTTTAATCAAGGCAATTACGTTCTGTTGCGCAGGGCTTTGAATAACGTTAACAATTTGGTATCGTTACCTTCATCGTACGAAGGTAACATTATTAGTAGTGGTAACGTTATACTTGGTAACGGTACTTAAGTGAACTATATAAAAAAAAAAAATAAGTAAAAATAAGTAATATATAAGTATGTTTATCAGTTGTCTAGTACCCATAACACAAGCTCTGCTTAGCTTGGGACTAGACGGCGTTGTGTGGTAGTTGTGGAATATTATATTATATTATTATATTATATATTAACTTTTACCGGTAAACTGAGTAACGTTATTGATGATTTTATCGGTAAAAAGTAAAGGAACCATGGCCCAAGGCTTGATAACGTTACGAAATGTGTTACTAAAATACCGTTAAATAACGTTATTTTGTTAAATATCTTTGTTTCATCTAGATTAATGCAGAAAATAGTTTGATTAATAATAATAATAATATTCCACAACTATCACACAACGCCATCTAGTCCCAAGCTAAGCAGAGCTTGTGTTATGAGTACTAGACAACTGATAAACATACTTATATATTTCTAAATACATACATAATATAGATAAATTACACCCAGACACAGAACAAATGGTCATGCTCATCACACAAACATTTGTCCTGGGTGGGAATCGAACCCACGACCTCCGGCATAGCAGTCAGGGTCACTAACCACTAGACCAACAGGCCTGATTATGTATTCAACAACACTTCCACTATGCAATATTTTTCATTATACATGGGAATTAGGTACATTAATTGTTCTATTAAAATGTCAAAAAGTATATGTAAATTTCAAAGGATATACTGCGTCGCACAACAACGCATTAAGTAACGATAAAAGTTTCGATACTTGTAACGTTAATTGGTAACGTTATTTTATAGATTCGATACCAAAGTATCGTTACTTGTGTTACCGTTAAAATGTTAACTTTATGAAAATAACGTTACTTACCGATACTTATAGTGTTAATTTGGTAACGTCAACAAGCCCTGCTATTGCATCACTAGCGTATTTATCTGCACGTGCGTCTATATAATTCTTCACGCTCGAAAGACTGAATGGAATTACTGGGCAGACTATATACTGAATAGCATATAGCATTTTAATTCCGGGAGCAGGTTCCCTTGGGACTATTTTCTAATATTACACGTGCAAAGAAAAATGTATATTATATTATTATGTACGTGTGTATGTATGTATGTATGTATGTGTTTGTTTTAAGTACCATGCGAGGACATGCGCTTGAATACACAAGGCACATCTGAGGACCTTTTCAATGCGAGGACCTTTTCGTACGTCCTCGGATGGCCCGACCCAGTTCATCGTATTCTACGTTCGATTTTGAACCTTTCTATATACTTAATAAGGAAAAGTTGATATCAACCTTGGTGGACCTCGGTTTGGTTGCGAAATTTCATGTTCACACACGATCGTGTGTAACCGCTAGGCGGCGCCACTTAAAATTTTTACACACGACTTTTAACACTTCAGTCATGTTTTTAGTACCTTGTGGAGACTTATGTGTAAATCTTCACACAAATGTCCTCGGATTGGTAGCTTTTCCAGACAGTGTGTATGTAAGTCCCCACATGGGTAGCTTTTCCAGACAAGTGTATTTAGGTCCCCATTTGGATAGGTTTTCCGTGTGTATTGATTATTGAAATTCCAAAAGTATCGAAACTTGCTAAGAGAGTAAAACTTCGGATGTTTTTTTACGTAAAAGTATGTCATAATGTACTGTACGAGACTTGAGAATGCACAATATATGTATATGTTTTTGAGAATAGGATTTATAAATAGAATATGTCATGCACTGAAAAACAATACACTAAGTTCTAGAATTTCAGTTTATTTAACCAAAGAGTTCTTATACATTGCTAGATGTCCTGAAACATTATTCTGAGTGCAATTAATTATCTATAAAAAAGTTTATTTAATTCAATCGGTTTTAAAATTAACCTAGCCTTTGGCATGAAGAATTGACTACTACGTACTTGATATATATTTTTTTCTTTTATGGTAGGAAAAAATCATGCATTGACATCCCCCGCTCTTGGGCGGAGCGGGAGATAGTGTCAGACTCTTACTGACTAAAAGACCCACCCCGTTCCTTCTAGCCTTCATACCGGGGCTCGAGCGCCCTTTCGGATAACCCTGGCCCAGTAGGCTTCGACCCGGCTGAGTCCGACAACTCCTTGAGGCACCGTCGACGACTTGGGCTTGGACAGTTACCGGACGGCCGGACAGTGAGCTACCCATTGCTCACTGTCCGCAAGCCCGCGCCTACTGTGGCCGGAAATCGGGATCAGAATACCGGCGGCGGCGATAACGCCGTTGCCTGATGCGTTCGGCCTCCTCCTTTGCGAGCATTACTGCTTCGCAGAAGTCGGCGACCGCCTGGCACTCCTCCTCGCTCCGGACCATGGCCTCAACCAAGGCCCGGACGTCCTTGATATTTGGCTGATCTTAAGTAAAAAACATAAATTGATCCGCATTTTATGCCCTTTTATTAATTGCCATACTCAATTTTATTACATAAAAATAGTAAACATATCAATGATTAACATAACTCTTTCAGTTAAGAGGGACCACTCCGACCAGCTGATTGAATACAAGTCTAAACGATACTAAGAAGGCCAAAACACTCTCAATTGCTTGAGGTAAATAAGAGTACCTTGTGCAGAATAAACATTACTTTTTCTTAGATAACAAACACATGGCGAGCAAAATTTTGAAAATAATAAGTTTGTTAATTTAAACTTATTAAATTAAAGACATAAAATACTCCAAAATTACAACAAACTTTTAAACTATAGATAAATAGCGTTTTTTTTTGCCGGGTAAAAATAATTTAGATGACATCCCCTGCTCTTGGACGGAGCGGGAGATAGTGTCAGACTCTTAATGACTAAAAAACCCACCCCGTTCCTTCAACAGTGCGCGCCGTTGACGACTTGGGTTTGGTCCGGACGGTTACCGGACAGTCGAACAGCGAGCTACCCATAGCTCGCCGTGCGCAAGCCCGCGCCTTCGGTGGCCGGAATCGGGATCGAAATCCCGGCGGCGGCTGGGGCGTGAGCGCCTCATGCGGTCGATCTCCTACTTTACTAGCATTACTGCTTCGCAGAAGGAGGCGACCGCCTGCCACTCATTCTCGATCTGGACCATGGCCTGTACCAAAGCCCGGCGCGAGAGATCGCCACCGCCGATCGCCACATGGACACGGCGATGCTTCGACCAAGCGGGGCACACTTCTACCGTGTGCTCCGCACAAATCCGGTGCAGGTGTGTACCTCCCGAACTTACCATGTCCGGTGAGAATCTGCGTCATGCACCTTCCGTGAGGACGCCGTGAGGTCTTTCCAGCCACGCCTCAAAGAGGGGACTTACCGCCATAATTGTGGCGTGCCGAGTACTGGGTTGCGATAGTCGCTGATGCCATTCCATCATGAGATCCCGCCGGAACTCTGTTCACCATGCCACGACCTGTCGGGGCAGCGGACTTTCGCCCCGGCGCCGGCGTTGCATCTCCACGCGCAAATTGTTCATGCGTGCAAGGACTGTTGCCTCCAGATCCCATGATGGCAGGTCAGCAAGAAGGCTCGCCACTTTGCGGGAAACCATGCGGTATCTCCATACCATCTGTATTGCCATGACCCTCAGGCATGCGTTCAGCTGGGCTCTCGGTTGCTGACGCAGCGACGGCGCCCACACTGGCGACCCATAAAGGGCCATGGACCGAACGATTCCTGCGTAAAGCCTCCGGCAGTAGGCGTCTGAACTCCCCAGGCCCCGGTTGGGCAAGAGCCGCTTGAGCCAGTCCGGTTCAGTTTAAGTGCCAGATCTCAGAAGTGCTGCACATAATTCCACTAGCTGTCGAGGACGAGTCTCAGGTGCTTTATCGTTGACCTGACCCCGATGTGAACTCCTCCTACCGTTAATTGGGAACCCAATGGTGGCGTGTTCCAAAGGCCGTGGAAACACATAGCCTCGGACTTGTGCAGTACCACCTCGAGTCCCAACTGCTGGATCCTATCAACGACTATCGCAACCCCGCATGCTGCTAGATCGTCCGCCGCCTGGTACAACTCTCCCTGCGCTAGCATTAGCGAATCGTATTTTGGTGGGGGCGATCGGTAGCGGCGATCCCTCGCGCTAGGCCTTGGTACAGGCCATGGTCCGGAGCGAAGAGGAGTGGCAGGCGGTCGCCTCCTTCTGCAAAGCAATAATGCTAGCAAAGGAGGAGGCCGAGTTCCGGCGCGCCTCAAGGAGTGGTCAGCAACAGCAAGGGCCCAGAGGGCCAAGGGCCTGCTTCTGAAGGGAAGGCTCGGCCCCTGTATGAAAGGCAAGAAAGAACGGGGTGGATTTTTTAATCAATAAGAGTCTGACACTATCTCCAGCTCCGTCCAAGAGCGGGCGATGCTATTTGGATGATTTATATCCACCAAAAAAAAAGATGATACAAGTAACTGTTGAAGAGCAGTCTTACATGGAGACGATTCAAGCTGCAACTTCATTTCACTTACTCAACTGTAATGCTATGCAATGTTAACAAACAGCATGCTTAGTTTGAAGACAATACACTTGACCGTTAAAGAGTTGTGTCACATGTAGATGATTTCAGTTGCAGCTTTGTGACATTAACACAACTGTGTATTGATATATAATGTCAGCAATCTACATACAGCGCGTAGCGGATAGATTAATGAATAATAGTTGAATATGAATGTCAACTAGTTATCTTACCTGTTACTTTAGATTATTATTGTGGATCCAAAGTTGAGACTATAAAATCTTTCAATTGCTGTCAAATTGTAATTGTCCACGTGTTTCTAACACAACTAAAAATCTAAATCAATTTGATTAGTCGAGACGTAGTGCTTAGAATAATACCTTCCCTTTCATTTTAAACATTATCAGTTAAATCATGCTAAGTCCTCTGATAGTACTTAAATCGAGAAATTGGTGTGTGTAACTGGTTAAATATCTAATAATATAGCTCAAATATTATTATGGCAAAATTATAAGTGTCTAAGAAACGGCTATTGGAAATTCAGAAAAGGTCCTCGTTTAGTACAAGCCCTACCTGGAAAAACGTCCTCGTATTGTTCGTGAATATTCTAGTACTAGGTCCTCGCATCATGCAAGTAATAAGAAAAAGTGTGAAAAATTAAGTCCTCGTGTAGGCGTCTCTGGTCACATGGTTAAGGTCCTCGTTTGGCTCACACACAGGTCCTCGGATGGTACTACCCAGGCGGGTTTGCGAGTGTATTTAGGTCCCCGCATCGTTTACAGAAAGTCATACTAAAAAATGTTGAGATAGCGCTATACGAATAGTCTCGTCACCCCAAATATTGTTTTCTCTCTCTTTCTGTCTTGTTAATAAGGTCGTAAGTCGTCTCTAACCTAGTTTTCTAGGAGGTCCTCGGATTGTGACTTATGACTATAGTCCTCGTATGGGTGTCTGTACAAGTAATGGTGTGTGTGTGTATATTTGTATACATAGAAAATTTTATAAACAAAAAAGGAGATAACATATTTAAAAAATAATCACACAGTCTATAAACTGAGTTTTTAATAATAAAATAGTGAATATACAGCATTCAACAGCATTAAGTATGTCCGCAATTTTAATATTAAATGCACGGCTGGTTACTGCAATAAGTTTTGTGGTGCGTCCAAGATGTTTTGAATCTGGACTGGCATTTGAGATACATTTCAATATTCTTAAAGAACCAGCTTGAAATGCACAGAAACTTTTATTGAGATATTGTGGAATATTTTGTAGGTATTTTTATTTTTCAAAATAAAATTATACCTTAGAAGTAAAATTGTTTCTAGGTAGTATTTGCAGGTAACCGTTCTGCTTAGTGCCATAAGTATTTAAAAACGGGAATATTGATATAAACAAAAAAAAATACCATTAACTAATAAAATATAACTAAAGATATGTAATCTTAAATAATAATTGGTGTCAAAAATACCTACCAATCGGTGTCAACTGGTAATGTACCTAAAAGACTAGCGGCTTTGCCACGCTGTAAGGTAATGTTTTTCCTTTATCTAAGGTAAAAACTAGCTCTTGGGTTACGCGAAATGCCAAGGTATTTAGACAAATCTTTACACAATTTGCCAGCATTGGGTTCCCAAAATCTAATCAACTCCTAATGTCTCGAACATATAATTATGAACAAGTTTATTATGTTGTCATGTCACCGCTTGAGGTTCTCCATAGCCGCAGCTGCAGCACGAGCACAACAGAACGAACTAGGAGGATAAGATGGCGCAAAAGTATCAACACAAGTAGCTACCCTCACAAAAGATTTCTTGCCATCGTCTTATGCCATAAGTTACATTTATTTTATCTCATGAAACGTATTAAGGTTGAGAAAAAAGGGAGATTTCAATATTATCATTGTGTAGTTTTTAATATTAACAAAGAAATCAGCTTTGAGTATATATGCAATATTGCTTTAATTTTTACTTGTACAAGTAAAAATTAAAACAATATTATGATGTAATATGTCATCAGTTTTATTTGTAAAAGACCTTTCTTGCCTTCCAAAACATGTAAACCTAATGATGTGATTATGTTACATTTACAAAGTTATTTATGCATCAAAGTAGAGATTTATGTAGATAAAGCTAAACCTTTTACAAATCATGCAATATCAGTTTATTGTAGGTTTGCTTTTAGTATTAATGGTTTATCAATTAAAGCAACACGGATGTCTGTTATTAAAATAATTCTAGTAATATTCGTGTTAGTCGATAATACTGATGGGATTGTCAACCCGTTCGGCCCAACTGTTATTAATGACCATACTAAATGTATAAATAAAGTGATCGAAAATGAATTCGAAAAGCCTGGTCTTCTGATATTTGCGAACACTAATAACGTGAGTACCTCTGTAACAAGAATCAGAACTGAACTACTAAAAAGGATCAATATAAAAATCAAGTTTAGTGTAGAAATAATGAGCCCTGAAAAAGAAGTTGAAATCTGTGATCAAGATACTTATAACCTTGGAGTACTGCATGTGGATAATTATGTAGCGATACCAATCGCTAATTATTTTGTTATAATAATAGACAGCTACGCGGATTTTTCTTTTTTAGCCAGTAAAATAATAAGATCCCGCAGTTGGAACCCATTTGCGAAATTCATAATTTTACTATTCAACTTCGTTCAGAGTGATAAAATTAATATTGAATATGTCGAGAAAGTACTCAGCTGTCTCTTCAAATATAATGCTATAAATGTTATTATAGCAGTGCCTCAAGCAAACAATTTTCGGAACGCGATTATTTATAGTTGGAAACCTTACGATCCTCCAGAGTACTGTGGTTATTTCAATGAAACTGCTAAAGACAGGCTTGTTATACAAAACATCTGTGAACGAGGAGAATTAAAATATGATAAAGAGGTTTTTGAAGATAAAATTCCACACAACATGAGCGGTTGCATTATGGATATTATAGCTTTACAAAGACATCCATTCATCAGCGATGATGAATTTGAGGCAAACATTGAAAAGATGATGATTGATGAAATGCTAAGGCGGTATAAGATAAAGGCTAGATATCATTTTGTTGACGGATTCCGAGGTGAAAGAGAAAATGTTGGTGAATGGAATGGAGCTTTAAAGCAACTCGCATCCAAAAAAGGACATTTGCTTTTGGGTGGAATATTTCCAGATTTTGATGTGCATGAAGACTTTGAGACAACGATTACATATTTAGCAGATGCTTACACTTGGGTAGTTCCAAGAGCTTACAGATCAGCTGCATGGGTAGCTCTATTGATCATATTCAAAAAATCAGTTTGGTACACTGTAATAGCTGGTTTCTTTCTTTGTGGCGTGACTTGGAAAATCATTGGCCAACTTAGTGGAGATTCACGTTACAATAGTTCGTTTGGTCATTGTTTTCTGAATACTTGGATAACAATACTGGGATTTGTAACTTACTTGCACCCAGTCAAAGAAGGTCTTCGTGTGTTTTTTGTGTTCCTTAATATCTATTGCATACTATTTTTGACGGCCTACCAAACGAAATTATTCGATGTTTTGACGAACCCATCTTATGAACACCAAATCCAAACAGTCGAAGAATTGGTTGACAGTGGTTTGAAATTTGGTGGTTTTGAGGAGTTACATGATTTATTTTATAACTCGAGTGATCCGTTTGACTATCGTATTGGTCAGCAATGGATTGTGATTGAAAATATCACTAAAGCGATGATAGATGTGGTTGTTCATAGAAATTTTTCATTGCTGTGCAGTCGTCTAGAGTTGGCCCATATTTCTGCTATAACACCTGAGTTGAGTGACAGTGTTGGTTACTATAAGTACTATACATTTACTGAGAATATTTTCAGCGTACCTATAGAGGCCATAGCCTTGAGGGGTTATCCTTTCATTCTGGAATTTTCGAACACAATAACGCTTTTTAAGCAGAGTGGGTTGAACGGTCTTTTGAGGAATCATTTTGCCGTCTTCAATGAGAGAAGACGAGCTCGTCGACTACGTGCTTTAATGAAGGAGAGGTCTGATGTTAATCCATTGTCGGGGCAGCATCTGCAAGGCGGGTTCTTGGCTTTAGCTTTCGGGTATGTTAGCGGTACTTTAGCGCTTATTGTGGAGATAGTGGCCAACACGGGATATGTCCAGAAGAAATTTATACAGTGTAAAAGAAAATTTAACTCTTTCTCATGACTTTTTAGTCAAAATATTATGATGTTGTAGTATTATTAGGTATAAAGGAAAATGAACAAAAACAAATACTTATACAACAAAACATTTATTTTACAAAATGTATGTATTTTTTTTTAATTTAACGAAAAATTTAAATGTACTGTACATTTAATATAAGAACATTCTAATGATTACTAAAATTAAAATTATTACAATATTCTAAAGACTAGTCTATGTGAAGTTCTAAAATTACTTAATCATTATTATTGCAATCATTAAAGTATTTCAATTTCATCCTTTTTTGTATCAGCAACTGTTTCTAATTAATTTACATAACTCATTTATAACGAGATTGTATCTTTTATTACTAGATTTTAAATTAATGAGTTTTGAAATACAAATATTTCAAAAACTTTAGCAATTAGGTATACAAGATCAGAATACCGATCAGAATTTTATTTTGAATATTTTAAACACGTGTTTGCAGTTATTTCTAATTCAACAGATATTTACATAACTACCCATACCACTAACAAGGATTATAGGTAGGTACTAACTGTACTTGTAAGTTTAAATAATGCACAATATAATACAAATTATGGACTGTTCCCATTGTCTTTTATTGTTTAATGTTCATACCGCACTTTGTTTCTAACACAAATAAATATTTTTGAATGGTTATCGATCAAATGACAATACCATACCAACCTCAATTTCCACGAATGTTAATGTCAGAAGAGCTGTATTTTTTTCAATAAACAATCACGACCATATCTTTATAACAATTTAGAAAAGATACATTCTGAGATTTTAAACTTGCAATTTATGAGTTGACCACACGGTTGCAAACTAGCGTTCCAATCAAGGTGACCTTGGTTTCTATGTTTGGTTTGTGTTGCTGCATGGGCTACATGAATGTAATATACGCTCCAACACGTTCGGTGGTTAGGAAAATGCGCCTCCCAACCAAGAGCGTTGAAGGTCATAGATTACAACTGCTGTCTACACGGATTGCAACTGGCAAGGTCACCTTACTTGGGACGTTGGATAACAACCATGTGGTCACCCCTTAAAGGTTGGTTCTTCAATGAGGCGTGACGCGATAATATGCTAACCGTTACAAAACAAGAAATTGCTCGTCGTTTCTATTACGTATAGCACCCTGTCTGCATATATTTATTTTTCAAATAAAATGCCAAATCTGGCTACATGTATTGTCACTTATCTCCATCAATGACTCCTACTCTAACCTTCACATTTCCAATCATAGTTTCTCCCCGTCCAAATGCTGTAGATTATAGTACGAATGATCTGGGAACCTCTCCAGCTGTATGTAGTCCATGTCTTTGTTAATAAGCGGTTCTAATCTAGCGACAATATCGGCGAAGTCGGGTCGTTCTTTCGGTTCGGCTTCCCAACAATAGTACATAATGTTGTATAGTTCTCGATGACAGTGCTCCGGTTTTTCTAGACGATATCCTTCAATAACCTGAGAAAAAAGAAAGAAAAAATTAGATGAGTGACTTAAATTTAAAGCTAGAACAACATTAAACCGAGGCACACGTTTAACACGCCTGATTTGTACGTACACCTGTGCGTACATTTAGTCGTGTTGTAATTAGTTTAGACTTTTGATGCCGGATTCACTTGCGTAATTGACAAAAATAATCCTAAGATAACAATCATACTCCCGGAATAAAAAGTAAGCTCCCATCATCCAAATCCATTCAGTTGTTAAAATATGAAAAGGTGACAGACAGCCAAAATTAATTTCACATTTATTATAATGTTGCTGGCTAAATACGATTTTAGGATGAAATAGTTTTGTCTTGGCCAAATCCGCGGTATTAGTCCAAGAGCGAGCGAAGCGAGCTCGGAATTTTAGGGTACCTTTTTTTTATAAGTTCCTGAAATAGGAGCCCCATGAAGTGAAAACTGGTTTGGCCTAAGCGAAACTAGTTTATCCTTAAATCGGGTTAGGCCGGTAACATGTTTATGGACAGAAAAATTTAAGGCTCTATAAAGATCATTTATTTACTTGCAAATAAAAATTGTTTTTAAAAAGTTACGTGACATGTCCTTTAGTCGTTTGAAGATTGTTTCTACCGTAACCAAACACTACCGTACCGTACAGACAAAATGGAAACCACGTCCACAAAACAGATGGTTTAGTTAACCCAGGTTTTCCGAGTCTCTTTTCTTATTCGTTTTGATTAGAAATGGAGATAATTCACATCGCTATCTATACCTACTTTGAAGAATCGACAGTTTCCAAATAGTCAAGTTCAACATTTCACCCGACTTCTCTAATCGGTCTGTCGCCCACAACTTGACAGCGTTATCGACGCCCTGAATGCAAGTTTAAATTGCTAATTCGATTAACTGTCACCGCCCAGGGACTCTGTCTCTGTTCTGTTTCAACGCGTACTTATTTTTATTGGTATACCCTCTGTCTTACATTAATTATTGCACTTACTGGCATTTTCACTAGAGACTAATTTAAATGTAATTTTTAAGAACTTTAATGTTATTTGTAGGTATTGAACATTAAAACAAAAAATAAAAATATCTAAATAAATAATATTATAAAGCATTGATAAGATATGCTTTACTTTTTTTTGCTGATTCGAAGAAACCTAAAATATGTAACAGAAAAATAGTCGATTAAGGCCAATGAAAATGTACCCCATGTTTTTAATGATTTTATTGAAGGCATTATATGAACATATTAATAAAAAGGACTTGCTCCACACTAGGAATTATTCCTGTATTGTGAAAAGAAAAGAAAGCAAAAGAATTTATTTACGACAAACATAGCGCAAACCTTTAAAATAAAACAATAACAATTCAGTACAATAGTGTAAGTTATGCGACACATCCGCGTAAAATGGCCTGGGGCTCATGTATTGAACAGAGCTACAGCGCATTGTTGTGGCTACATTTATAAACATGGAAACTCATAATCTATAATAATACACAAATTTTCCAGATTAGGATAAACCCAAAGACATTAAATATATACTACCAATAGACAGACCATAGTTAACAAAATTGTAATCCTATACTTGTTACCTAGTGGTAACAAGTCGTTCAAATTAGGAAAAATATCTCTTTAAATCTCTTTGGATAGATCATACAAATATTTGTTCTGTGCAGGAATCAAATCCACGACACGTAGCGCAACAGCCACTCGCTCAACGACTGCGCCAACTGTGGCATAAGTAATCTAAATAATTGCCGTAATATATACGTTACGAAGCTACAAAGGGACCTAAAAGATTTTAACATAAATCTGATATTAGTAGAAGTTTTTTCCCAGGTGGCTCAGATAAAACTTTTTCGCTCTATATTTAAAAACATGATAAAGATAGTTACTACGAAATAGCATAGCATAATCAGCCTTATAATGTTCCCACTGCTGGGAACGTAGGCCTCCTGTCTAAGAGAGATAATGGCCTGAAAACCTTCACGCGAGCCTAGTGCGTATTGGTAGATATCCCATGTCTTCGAATTTTTTATTCTAGAACAGCGATTTCCTCACGATGTTTTCCTTCACCGTTTCGAAAGTAGAATGGATTTAAAAAAATACACAAAGTAATGCGCCTTGCTGGGTTTAAACCTGCGACCTACAACTCGTAATCCGTTATCAGTGGGCTACCACAGTGAGGACCCACGGCCCAATGCAGGTGGTTTTGTTATATTTGTGCTAATATTGAAAGGGCGTAGGTACATGGAGTTTTACGGATTTTCTACTTAGTTCAAGGCTTTATTGCTAAAAAAAACGCTTGTATTTTGAAAAATATTTAAAATATATTGTAACCAGCGGTCGGAATTAGGTAGAGTTATTCATGTACTTACACTGATTTCATACAGCGAAAGAATAAAGTGGATATGTCTAAAATCCCGAGATTAATTTTAAAGAGCAGATTTTATTAATGTCACTATCAGAAATATAGCAGAACAAGTTCTTCCTTCATTAATGACGAGGAGTTGACGTAGAGGTATCTTATTCAATGAAAAATATTAATAAAAATTGTACGTTAATTATATCTTTGTTTTATTTGTCTTATCTATCTCTGAGGTTTTTATTATTATTTATTTGTAATATTCTTGGCCACACGGGATTTTTCATTAGAAATCCCGGGAAGATCCATATTAATATCAACATTTCGATGCAAGTACATGAATAACCTAATTCCGACCTCTGATTATAACTGAAATGTAAAGGATTGGCCACTAAGGTGACCTTATTGGAATGATTGGTTTGTGTTGCGGTTACATGGACGTAATCCACGCGCCAATACGTTCGGTGGTTGGGAAAACGCGCCTCCCAACCAAGGGCGTTGAAGGTCATGGATTACAACTTCTGTCTACACGGATTCCATCTAGCAATGTCACCTTGGTTGGGATGTTGGAATACAACCATGTGATCACTCCTTTATAATACTAAAGTCAGGGGAGATTAAAGGTCATAGTACACATAAACGACTCTGCTCCAACACCGCTTCCACCCAACACCGCCCTAAGACGACTGCTCGCTGTCCACGCGGCGCCAGCTAGCAGGCGCCCAGCAGTCCACGCAGCGACAGCTACCAGGCACCCAGCAGTCCGCGCGGCGACAGCTAGCAGACTGCCAGCTGTCCACCCGCCGACCGCTCTCGCTTTTCGCGATAGACACAGTTCGATACACAAATAGGGATATCTCCGCACTTCTTCTATGAGTTTTTCTTTGTTTATAATAGATTAAATACCTGCGAAAACACTCGGAAAGAGATCGAGCATGCGGATTGCTTGGTAGATACAGACCGACTGTCACTGAGCGGCGCGGCGTCAGCGCGGCGACTGCTAGCAGTCAGCGCGCGGGCATCGCGCGTACGCCGCGCCTGCCGTTCGCCTACAACGTGCGGCCAGCGAGGCGTCAACTACCGAGCAGTCTGGCGGCGATAAGCTAGCTGACAGCGAGCTGTCTGCTAATTTATGATGCCGATGTAAAATATGTCTAAAGAGCAATATTTAAAGCCCATATTTGAATGATATTTTTTTGCCGGGTGGAAGCAGAGTCGTTTAAGTGTGCTTTGACCTTAACAGTGGACGCCTTTTGGCTAAAATGATGATGATCATGTTGATGTGCTATTTCAGGACATAGTCTACCTGTGTGCAAAATTTCTAAATTTGTGAAGAAGTAACAAACATAGGTACAAATTTGGTCCAAAAAATTATACATCTATAGAATTTAAATAATTGCAATAAATAAATCACATTACTTATGTGTTTTTCCGTATTTACTTTTTGTTAGATATATCGTCTTTTTAGGGTTCCGTAGTCAACTAGGAACCCTTATAGTTTCGCCATGTCTGTCTGTCCGTCTGTCCGTCCTCGCTTAATCTCTGTGACCGTTAGCACTAGAAAGCTGAAATTTGGTACCAATATGTATATCAATCACGCCGACAAAGTGGTAAAATAAAAATTGGAAAAAAAATGTTTTATTCGGGTAGCCCCCCTATATGTAAAGTGGGAAGTGATTTTTTTTTTTATTTCAACATTAACGTGTGATATATTGTTGGATAGGTATTTAAAAATGAATAGGGGTTTACTAAAATCATTTTTTGATAATGTCAAAAATTTCGGAAATAATCGCTCCAAAAGTAAAAAACAATGTGTCCCCCCCCTCTAACTTTTGAACCATAAGTTTAGAAAATATGAAAAAAATCTGAAAAGTAAAACTTTATAAGGACTTTCTAGGAAAATTATTTTGAACTTGATGGAAAGAACAGTTTTTGTACAAAAAAGACAAAAACGTTCTACAAAATAATTTCTGGACTAAGTTTGTAGTATAATCGTATATGCAAGCATTTTTTTAAACTCATAAGTGGGTACACTTATTGTGACGGACGGGAAACTACGAAACCCTACACTGAGCGTGGCCCGACACGCTCTTGGCCGGTTTTTTGTTATTGAGGGCAGCACTGCTCTGCTAGCTACTAAGACTAACATGAAGTTATTCATACCAAAGCAAACAATTTTGCATCTTCATCGCTCAAGAGCTTAAGTTTAGTCGTGAGACTAAACTTAAAATTAAGACGTCACAAGTTGAGAACGTATCATGAAAAAGTTGGAATTTATTACGTAAGTTTGTAAGTAAAGTATGCTCTAACCATTCTTTGAAATAGGGTTTAAAGCTAGTTGGTTTGATAGACAAGACTTTGCTGTCAAGTTAGTATTTTTATTCTATAATTGGACAATTATAATTATTGTGGTAATTTATTAGGAATATTATTACCGTCAATCGACCTTATGAAAGGTCGATTAAAAATAATAATAAATTCATTTATTTCAGGCTTAGAAAACCCATAGTAAAATTACGGTTTGAAAAAGTTAAAGAATTAAAATAGTAATAATGCAAATTCAGATTCAGTTTTCAATAATTAATACAATGTCAGATAGATAATAACATAGTCAGATTCAGTTCGATAAGTAGTTAGTTCGATTGTAAGATATTTTTTCTAAATTTTTTATATGCAAAATATGATCAACCTTTTTTATTGGACCAACAGATCAGTATCATTTTGACTGGTCTAAAACTACTTTAGACTTACTTATTAACATTTAATTTACAAATACTTAAAAAATAGGCATTTTATTAACTGATTTTAAACTAAAAAACAAAAGCGTTATAATTTAATAAGAATGTTGACTACAGTCAGACAAAGCTACATCACACCGCACACACACACGGCATTAGACCGACGCACACGTGTAACACGCCTGATTTGTACGTAAAACGACGTTGCGTGGCGTCTCGTGGCGTGGATCAAGTGTAGCTCTGCAAGTCTAGTTTCCATATAAAATGTATGGAGACCGACGCGCCCAGATCGGCGTGTGTGGTACACGTGTGCGCAGTGTAGTTCTAGCTTACTAGTTATGATGAATAAAATTAGTGTCGACTGTGATATTGTATATTATTTCAATTGCCATAACAACGAGTACTTTCACAATGAGGAAAATTAACAATGAAAAATTGAAATTCAAACTGTAGCACTAAATATCAGTTTTCAGTTGTGATATTTTGTATTCAAAGTTATCAATGAAGTCTGGAATTTCATTTTCCAGTTATAACTGTTGTACATACCGTTTTCAGTTTACCTAAAAAGTAAATACGTGTAAGTGTATGTATTGAACTCTGGTTAGACTTGGTACTAAAAATATTAAAAATATGTAAATCGATCACATTCAAGCTTACATTATTCTAAATTTAGTCTTATTCGGAAAAAACATAGAGTTCATTTTGATTTGATAGTGCCAAAGTCCTTTTACCTTACGCTCAGGCAATCAAAAGTTTAAGAGGAATAATTTGAAACTTGTATATTTTTTTTTATGGTGGGAAAAATCATCCAATGACAACCCCCGCTCTTGGGCGGAGCGGGAGATAGTGTCAGACTCTTACTTACTAAACGACCCACCCTGTTCCTTCTAGCCTTCATACAGTGTTTCGAGTTCCCTTTCGGATAACCCTGGCCCCAGTAGGCTTTGACCCGGATGGGTCCCTACTGTTGCTGACAACTCCTTGAGGCTTGCGGGAACAGTACGCGCTGGACCGGACAGCGAGCTACCCATTGTTCACTGTCCGCAAGGCCGCGCCTACGGTGGCCGGAAATCGGGATCAGAATCCCGGCGGCGGCGGCGAGAACGCCGTTGCCTAATGCGGTCGGCCTCCTCCTTTGCGAGCATTACTGCTTCGAAAAATTCGGCAACCGCCTGCCACTCATCCTCGCTCCGGACCATGGCCTCAACCAAGGCCCGGCGCGAGAGGTCTCGGCATGGCTGCTCCGCCCAAGCAGGGGAAACTTATATTCATGGTAGAAATACAACGTACCTTTTTCATGACGTCATTTGCTGATAACCCAGGATACGGTGTGGAGCCAAGAGTCACGATTTCCCATAACAGGATGCCAAAGCTCCAAATGTCAGACTTAACGCTAAATATATTGTCGTATAGTGACTCTGGAGCCATCCATCTGGAATGAAAAGAAATAATGGGGTTATATTTTGGTCTAGGCTGTGTTCCTGGCAACCATCAATGACAGTACAGTAGAACAAGCAGTTTGGTATAATCTTTTTTGACGTGACAACGTCTTATAAATTGGTTTGCCGGGTGACACTTCAAGAAACTGCGTTACGCTCCGCTCACGTTATGCGCTCACAATGAGAGCGAGTGAGAGGCACGCGTCCCTTCCACTCGGGCATGGTTAGCCCGCCTAAGAGCGAGAGAGACAGACATATTTCATCCTTCTTCCTACTATACGAATGAATATTCACATTAAAATTATTTTACCACTCAAAGTCGTTGTCACGTAAAACTTTCGCCCGTATACCGACTTTACAGGCAACCAATTTTTTTTTTAAATCGATTTAAAATAACTTGCCTACTACTTTTAGACAATGTTGAAAATACGCTTATCAGTCAAATCCTTTATATTACAGTCTTACGAGTGTACTCTTGCGTACAGCATAGTCTTTGAGGCTAGTTTTGATCTTCATAACGGCTGATGATTGTAAGCTAGAGTCTGTCTAAAAAGTCAAACGACTTGTGTAATCTAATCAAATAATCTGATTCTTGAAATCTGATGTAGTCAACATTGATTGAATAATCAAAGTTGCACAGAGATGATCATTGTTTACTAATAATAACAAGTCCGTTCCATCATCGGACCACAAAACGTACGGCGTTGCGCCACCGGTACATGGTAGACATCCCACCTATACTTTATATTTTGGGAGTACATTCATTTTGCGTACAGCTACGGAATAGAATTCCCTGCCGGAGTTCCTGATAGCTATAACCTAGGGGTCTTTAAGTCAAGAGTGAATAGATTGCTTCTAGGCAAGCGTGCTCCATCGTCGGCCACATCATCGCTTACCGTCAGGTGAGATTGTGGTCAAACGCGAGCCTATCCATTATAAAAAAAAAACGTTATAAAAAGTATTGTATGTAATATAATATATTACAGATTTTTTAATTCGTTTAAAATTTCCAAGTCGTTTTTAGACAAACTATATTACGTACTTCTCGACATTTTTTTTTGTTTTATGAGATATTATCAATAATACCCTCCCACTCTAAGCGAAGCGACAGGGAGTATCATATTTTTTTAACTTTTTTATTATGATTTATGAGTATATTATTAAGGGCCTAAGTTCACGCAAAATGGAAGATTTTTAGAAGTCTTTACTGGATTAGTTTTACACAAATTTATGTTTTAATTTCAATAGAAACCTAGATAATGTCCACAAAATTTGTTTCCAAAATATCTAGAAAAAAATGTATAACGACATCATGTCACGGATTGGAAGCTCTTAAGTAAACGACAGCTATTATTTGATGCCCATGTGCCTCACTAAAAATACTAGAAAACATTTTGTCTTTATTGCACTTGTAATGACCAGTGATTTAACCGTACACTTAAAACAGAACATGTGCCTTACCATGACGTGTGAAAATGACAGATATTCGAGCGGGAAAAAGAGATGGAGCTATTCACTCTATACAGGGTTATTTGTAAAACACTAATAACCTTGCAGGTCTGTATTACTAACATCATAAAAAAAAACTTCTTTTCTACAACTTTTTACAAAACATAATAACATTTACGAAAAACGAACCTTCAATATTTCGTTGTCCTATCTCATACATTTCAACTCTGTATTTTGCTATACCTACCTACGTCTGTATGATGCGACGCAAGCAATCCCCACTCCCCTCCGCTATTGTACTATCGCTTGCTTTGCATAGACTTCGTAATATTTAGAACGTTCAATTTAAATATTTTTATTTTTGAATGAAAATCTGATGAACTAAAATATGATACATTTTTAAAAGTCATAGAACAAAAGGTATTGTTTACGAAGTTAGTAACATCGTCCTGAGAGGTTGCCAGTATTTTACAAATAACCCTGTATAGTTCCATCCCTTTAAAAGTTCAGTTTAGGTCGTCAAATGGATCGCATTAAAAGCTCCTCATAGGATTTCTGCTTAATTCCAGTTTATGCAAAAGGATCAACTTTATCAAATGGTTCAAACCATTATAACTTCTAGATTTCCCAACGGGTCGTATGTGCACATTATGTGCAATAATTTGCATGAACTTACAATACTATGTAATTAGAAACTACCAACTTGGCTGGGAAAGGTTAAAGACCCAGGCTTCATCTGCTCGTGTTGCGGAAGAGGTAACCCATATTTACTGGACCCGTGGGTATCATAGCTGAACTAGCTAATGGCCTTTGGTTTTTTAATGGCTGAATTCAGAAGCAAGATCTTTGGACCATAAGGCAGGGTGTAAACTTGTGTCTTATGTCAGATACTAGCTTATTTAGTCTAAGATCCGATTAAGAACGACCTTCACCGGTCTGTTTAATGGATGAAACGTATTTTATGATAAATTTAGTATATTAAATAATATAACGCGGGTGGGTTGCCTAAGAAATTTCTGGCCAGACTATTATTAATTAAAAATTGAACATTTACTTTTTTTTAGAAAAATGCACAACCAGATTTTTTTGCAGACAACACTATAACATCGTTTTCGTAATGAAACAGCGTTTATTTTGATATAGAATTTGTTGTATATCAAAATAAACACACCTGTTTATACGTACCTGTTTATACCTGGCAACCCATAGCTATGCCAGGAAACAAATAGGCAACCCAACATTTTTATGTTCTAAAGGCTTCACTCTTTCGGTTAGTATTAAATTTATTCGTTAAACACACCGGTGCATTTTTCAAAAAAAAAAAAAAAATGTTTATTTAATATATTAAATTTATTATAAAATACGTTTCATCCATTAAACAAACCGGTGAAGGTCGTTCTTAACCGTATCCTCTACTATATATTTGATTTCTATAGAACCAGTATGAAATCATCCACTTTCTGCGCATAGGTAAACATTTTTTGTGTCCAGTTTCTTCCACTTAACACATACTCATGGCCATCAAAAAGGTGTTCGGTGTTGATAACTGATAACTGAAAACTAAATGTCTACAGTTACGTGGCACCTAAGTGACGCCCAGCTACGTGGTGTGGATGTAGTTATGGTGTGGTTGTGGTACGCGTGAAAAAGCCCTAATAGAATCGCTACCAACCTTATAGGAAGTCGTCCATCACTCTTCCTCTCGTACACGTGTGTGTCTGCCACGTCCCTCGCAAACCCGAAGTCTGCGACCTTGCACACCCTGTCTTCAGTAATCAGCACATTTCTTGCTGCCAAGTCACGATGAATTATCTGAAAAAACAAAGGGGAGAAATTAATTCATTGTATCTGTCACTGAACAATAAATAGTATAACATAGTCGGCCTTATAATGGTCCTACTGTTGGGACTAAAGCCTTCTCTCTAGGCCGTAATCCACCACGCGGGTCCAGTGCGGGTTGATTGATGTCACATGTCTTCGAATTTTTAGTTCTAGAATATGCCGGTTTCCTCACGATGTTTTCCTTCACCGTTTAACAACACTAAAATTAAAAGTCAGCCCATGTGAAGTCAGATGAAAGGCACAGGGGTAGACCATGTCTTGTATTTTACAAGCTTTTATTTAGTTTTACCTGTCCCGATGTTTGTATTTGTAATTAAATCATGCAAATTAAATTTGATCTACCGATCGGTTTGATTTGGTTACCAATGGATTTGTTTTTTTAAAATCAGATGACAATACAAAATTATTATGACATAGAGCTGATCTGATGATGGAACCGGAAAGTGGCCATAGCAATTCAGATAACCCTACCGTGTTCAAGCATTATGGAATAGTCTTGATGAGTATATATTTTTTATGTACATATACCGCGATATAAAAGCTCGTTATGAAAAATATGATTTTTCTGAAACTTGTTTATTGTTAAAATTTTCTACAAACCCGCGAGCAAAGTCGCTAAAAATACCCAGTTAATTAATAAAAGAAAGCTAGAATATGCTCGAACGCTAGGTACTAGTAAAAATAATATTTCAAATATTTAGCTTACTTTACTGGTAGTGAAAGTAAATGAATCTTTTACTACATAATAGGAGCAATATAACAAAATTAAAAAAAAAACCTGTAAACGAACGAACCGTAACTCTTCAGGCCACTAACCTATACAAAGTCTAAGTAGACGAATACATTGTAGTTAGAAATAAAACAACAAAATACGTTTATATTTCTAAATTAATCTGGGCTATTTCATTTGTCGAGGTTTCATTTACACAAAGAGCGTTTCTTGCAAGAAAAGAAAAGATGAGCAGGTGTTAACAGCAGGTACGAAGCTTTTATATCTCAGTCTAGCTTAGTTCATTATTCAGTTGACATTCTATTATGGTAACTTCAAGATACCGTTCAACTTCTGGCCTGTATGATATGCAAAGGCCGTGTAATGGTGTCTGAACGCGATCCATTTTACGATCAAAATTGAATGGTTAAAGAGATGGAGCTATATTGGGTATAAAGCTCCATCCCTCTTTCTCGCACGACTGACATTTTAACACATTATAGTAAGCCATGCTAGCTACAAAATGTCAAAATGAATGAATGAGAAATAATTTAACTACCACAGCGCGGACATGAGTAGCTAAATATCGTTTATTTTCGGGCAGATATAATACAATTTATTGTTAAATTATTACACCACAATACATAAATATTATATGTATAAATTTTTAAATTAAAAATACAAAATTCTAACGTCCGAGCAGGTTTGAACAGCGAAATATAACAGATACTATTTGAACATCACAAGCACAAGATCGAAAATACTCGTAGATACACGAAATATTTTTTGCCCCTTAATAACAGAAAACATTCTTGGAGATATTAAAAACTATATGAACCGTACGAATACCTACTGATCAATGTATGCATTGACTGAAAAATTTCAATCAAATCTGTGTGGTTCTTTCTTCAAAAGACTATCTCAGACACTAATCTACATGGTTCTCATATGATTTGACCATTACATGTTTGCTGTATAGGCTTTAAAAAAGTTCAGATTCAGTGTCTCTTTCCAGGATAGTCAGCAAGGAAACACTGGCTTCATATAGTTTAAATTAACGAGTAAAAGTGTGTTTTAGATCCTTTATACACTAATATTATAAAGGCGAAAGTTTTTGATATACACGCGGCTAGATCATGTCATAAAATATTAGATATGCTAGTTTTTATGGGAATATCTTTGTGAGAATTTTCTACTTTTACGCGGCCTGCAGCAAGCAAAATATCATTTACTTACACAAAACATTTTTGACTCATTGATAAGATAGAAATACTCCAATGTAAACGAGTATTAAAGTTTGTCATATAAAAGCTCAAATAAAAGCTGTTTTACCGCAAAACGTTCGGCTCTTGACAACATAAAATGACTAACGAGATCTCTCTAAATAATTGGATATGTTTTGTTGGTTTTTGTGACATGTATATATGGGGTACCCATGTGTTTTCAGATTTAGAAATTTGTTTAACGAGTGATATACAGCTTTGAAAGGAATATTTTGCAGAACATTTTGTAAAGGCTTAAAGCTATGTAATTATTTATTTGGCAAATATAATAACCGTAATAGACAGTAACGTAATTAGATATGCCACGGAGCGAAAGAAAATGTTTTACCATCAAGACATTTTGTATTAGACGAAATAATAAATCGATGATATAATTAAATTGGTTAAAATCTTTAGGACTGCGATGATGGATAATATAGAAGATTGTTTTCAATCTATGAATTAACTAGCTTTTGCCTGCGGCTTCGCCCACGTACATAAAAAATTGCCTATGCCACTCAGGAAAGAAGCAGCTTTCTATCGGCGAATACATTTTAGAAATCGGACCAGTACTTCCAGAGATTACCTACTACAAACAAAAAAACAAACTTGACCTCGTTATAAAATTAGTGTAGATTAAAAACCTAGTTTTTAATTACGTCGTTCTGACCAAATACTAACTACTACTAAAAAATATAATAATATATTATGTATTTATTTATAGTATAAGGTATATATAGTTATATAAGTATTTATTAGTTTAAGATTTTACTAACTCTTCTTTACTTTTCTGCACACTATTGTCTACATCTCTTCTGATCTTTCCTTTCGCAGGTCTGCTGGAAGAAATTTCTTTATGAAATAAGCAGTACCTTTGTACATAATTTATAATAATGTTGTATCTTCTTCTGTATACTGTGTGTACATAAATTGTAAAATTAAAAAATAAATAAATATATCAAATCAATCACATCAGAATAAAACCTACTTCATATATGTTACTAATTTCAAAATCAAATTATTGAGTTTTCATGTTGAGTCCAAAACAAGAGGATTTTTTGTAAAGGGCTCTCCTTTAAAAGTTATAAACATAAAAGTACAACTTTGTTCAAATATTAAAAGTTCCATTAAATTATCAAGTAGCTTTTTCTCTCAAAGATTTTATTGCCCGTCAGAAAAACGTCTCAGATTTTTTCGTGAATATGAAAAAACACACATATGAATCGTGTCATAAATGGCCTTTTTATATTGTTTTACGTCCACACTTCAAAGTGAAATGAGGCCTATATTAAAGTATTGAAAATGTCTTAAAGAAAAGCTCTCAGTGTTCACGAGCGAATTTTAATGTTCTGGTTCTATTTGCTCTTTGTAAAACCTAAGTAGAAAGCATTGCTTTGAATGCTTTATTTGATAATATCCTTATCTACTTAATAATAAATTATATACTTATAATAAAACATTTCTGGGAAATCTTTGAGATACATATAATTGAATTCTTGACATGGATCAAAAGGGAAAATTTGATAAGATTTTTTAAACATTCCGCATATTAGCCAGCATATAATTTGTTATTAGGCTTCAAAAGGAGGGTTATTTGAGAAAAGGCATACTCCAGTTTTTGTAGATACTTAAATTTGAAGTATTTTAGGCACAGTACAAAGATTCTTGAGTACACAAAGAAGTTCTAAGTGCTTAGACTTGTTTCTCCTTAAATTATATCCCAGTTTAGGACAGTTTGTACCTAGATTAAAGTCTAAAAACTTTAATTTGAATTCGTAAAGATTTTCTGACTGACATTGTTTTGGGATTGCCCTGGAAGTTTCATAACTTTACTTCGCTGTTTGTCAATTTTAAACTAACTTTTTGACTGCGTCTGCAAAGCGTTGCGAAGTCGATTAACATTAATTTGTCTCTTTAAAAATTCATAATGATGTTTTGAGAATATAAATGACCTTCTCTTAAACTTTACATGAAAATTTTTCATTATCATGATCATTTTTGCTGAGAAACTTTCGCAGTTAGGGCCTTCGTTCACGATGACTATTTGTAGCGAATAGCGATGCTGTAGCGCGTTCGCATTGATACAGTCGCGATGTTTTAGCGCGTTTTGTCTATAACACTTACAATACGAGTGAGACGTACTCAAACGCTACCAACGTTTAAAAAAATGGTGAAGGAGCATTACATATTTAATATTTATTAGTACCTATATTTTTGTAATGTATGTATGTATTTGTGTTGTTATTTCATATTAGTATTATTTCTGATCTACACTGACAGCCCTATATCTTTCTCCTCTCTTTCAGTCCATCCAAAGGTTGTCTGTAAGAGATCGCCCTGTGCGTTAAGACCGCCCATTGTACACTTATTTTGAATAATGTTTGTCCTGTATCTTTTTTTGTTCATGTGGTGTACAATAAAGAATATATAATAAATACGACTAACGCGCGTCACTCAGCACTACAAAAAGACACATCAACAACAACAGCAACATCATTGCTACAAAAAGTCGTCCTGGGCGAGGGCCCTAAACATTAAGTAACTATCATAAATATCAGAATATAGTAATTAAGACATTTTATAATATATATTTTCAAGGCTGTTTAATATTTATAATTGCTAAAAAAATACTTGCTTATTTTATACTAGCTTTTGCCCGCAGCTTCGCCCACGTACATAAAATATAATCTATGTCACTCAGGAATAAAGCAGCTTTCTATCGGTGAAAAAACTTTACTAATCGGACCAGTACCTCCAGAGATTACCTCCTACAAACAAAAACCAAACTTTACCTCTATATTATATTAGTATAGATAATAATATTCAGAATTCCCAACAAAAAAACATATACACTCGAGAGCAAAAAAATCGCACATCATAACTCTTTTTGTTAAGGCAGTTTTTGTCATGAATGTGAATAGTTATTGAAAACATATCGCACATTAATTGAAAGCTTATTTAATTACCTTTCTAATGATATGAAATACAGCGTAAAAAATATCCTTGAAAGGGTTTAGAGCACAAAATCCAACAAATAGGAAAAATTTCAGTTAAGAAAGAATGAGAGCCAAACTTAAAATTCTTGGTGATCCTGTTTGTTAATAAAGTGTATCCCTCTCTTAGCCTTATAGATAGATAGATAGATAGATAGATAGATAAATTCTTTATTGTACACCAAAAATAAAGCAGTTACATAAGAAACTTAAAATTAATAGGGTGCCACAATGGGTCTTATCGCTAAAAGCAATTTTTTAAAGACAACCTTTGGATGGATTTGACAGAGAAGGAGAAAAAGATACGCAGGTAGTTCGTGGTGTACTATTTACATATATACAATACATAAACTAGCAAAATTACATATAATATAATTAAGAACACATAGATTACCTATATTATTATTAAGATTATAATAAATAAATAAATATATTACAAACAATATAATATATATATATATATATATATATATATAAATATAATTATAAAAGCAGAGAAATACTGTACTTAATGACAATTTAACATTCAGGAGGAAAGGTAGTGATTTTTAACCTCATTTTTAAAAGTTGTGAGGGTTTGAGCTTGCCTTACCGACACGGGCAGAGCATTCCACAGCCGCACAGCCTGAACTGCAAACGACTTATCATAAAAGTTGGTGGAGTGACTTGGCATCTCCAACCTCAAGTTTTCCGATGACTTAAGATATCTAGTATGTGTATCATGAAGGAACTTGAAACGTTCTTTAAGATAAGCGGGAGTTTTAGGATTGAACAGAATACTGTATAGCAGAGACAAGATGTGTACGTTTCGGCGAAGACGTATTGGAAGCCACTTGAGTTTTGAAAATCGGATATGTGATCATACTTGCGCAAGCCAAATATAAATCGTATGCAAACATTTTGAAGTCGCTCAAGTTTATCAAGTTGTGCCTCAGTGAGATCGAGATAACTGACATCAGCGTAGTCAAGGATAGGGAGTAAGAGGGACTGAGCAAGAGCAATTTTAGTGGCAGTAGGCAGAAAATTACGCAACCGTCTTAGGGACTTGGCAGAAGCAAATATTTTGCGACTTACCTCTTGTAATTGGGGACCCCAAGAAAGATGTTTGTCTATCCAAACCCCTAAGTTCTTAACCTTCTCGCTTATTGGAATAGCAGTACCGTTGAATAGAACCTGAGGCAGCTGGGACCAGTTTACCTTCGGCATCAACCTAGAGCTGCCAACAACGATGACTTGAGTCTTCGATGGATTTACCCTCAGACCGTGCGCCTCACTCCACTCACAAATTGAAGCCAAGTCTTGGTTAATGATATTAATAGCGGCATCTAAATCCGTATGGGGATATTGTCTATAAATTTGCAAATCATCAGCATAGAGGTGGTAGAAGGAAAGAAGTTTTTTGGAAATAGAATTTATAAATATTGCGAAGAGCAAAGGAGATAAGACGCCACCCTGAGGCACACCGGCAGAAGTATTACACCAAGAAGAACAAGACTCATCTATGGAAATACGTTGCCGGCGGCCATACAGGTAACTACGAAACCAGTCAATCACCGTTGGAGATATGTTAAGAGAGCAAAGTATAGCGAGTAGGATATCGAAATCGACGGTATTGAAAGCGTTGCTGAAATCTAACAAGCAGAGAACCGTCATATTTCCTCTATCCATACCTAGACGTATGTCATCAGAAACGTTTACTAGGGCTGTGGTCGTGCTATGACCAGGACGAAATCCGGATTGGAATGGATTCAGGAGACTATTCTTACAAAGAAAAGCACTAAGCTGATTGTGAACCAGGCGTTCTAGGACTTTAGAGAGGAAAGGCAGGATGGAGATTGGTCGATATTCTGAAAAGGAAGTAGGATTTAATTTTTTGGGCAAAGGAATAATTTTGGCTTCTTTCCATATTGATGGAAAGACACCTTTGGAAATGGAATAGTTAAGGATATAACACAGGATAGGAAGGATTTCATCGAGGACAGGGAGTATCATTTTCCGACTGACACAATCACTGCCAACTGCGTTAGATGTGATTGAAACTATGCTCTTCTTAACATCACAATCAGAGAATTGACTAAAATTAAATGGCGAATGATCAGGAGTTGGAAGGTTTGAAAGATGGTTTAATGTTGACGCCTTCGTGGTCCCATTATAGTAGGACGAAGATGAGAAGTGTTTATTAAGAAGATCTATGTCTAAGTCTTTAGGAATCGATTCTTGGCGTGATTTTCCAACTCCCATAGATTTTAGAAACTTCCAGACTTTAGCTGGATCACCGTTTTCAACAGAATCATGAACATGGTGGCGTTGTGCATCCCTACACACCCTATTGCTGCGATTGCGTGCTTTGACGTAAAGGTCACGGTTCGATGATGTGGGCCTGCATTTAAATTTGGATTTACATACTGCCTTCTTGTGCATGGCATCCCTTACGTCGTCTGTTAGCCAAGGCGCTGGAAAATGTTTGAGCTTTACTGGACGAATGGGAGCATGAACGTCGTAAAGCTGTACGAGTGTATCCGTAAGCAAGTTTACTTTTTCATCGATCGTCTCAGCAGAAACAAGAGGGTTCCAATCAATGCTGCTGGCATCCCTTTGCAGATTGTCAATATTCATACCACTAAAATTGCGAAGCAGGAGAGTTTTGGGCTTGAGTTTAGGTGGACGAATTTTGTAAGAGAGGAATATTAGGTCATGGTAGGAAAACATGTCAGCTGCGCATTGACCATGCTTGCTGACGTGTTGGGGAGAGGAGATAATGGCAAGGTCTAAAAGTGAGGGATTACAGTTGGGGAAGTGGTGTGTGGCACTTGATGGGAGAATTGATAAGTTTGACGACTGAACTATTGATAGAAGTAAGGAAGAGCGAGAATCATTTTTCAGTAAACAAGTATTGAAATCCCCCATGATAATCGTATGACTGTAAGAAGGTGTTAGATTTTCTAGAATCTTATCAAAGGAAGGAAAGAAATTTACCCGTGACGAAGGGCTGTAATAAACACCTAGAAGTACTTTTACGTGGTTCAGGTTTACTTCCAAAAAGAGATGCTCGCCCGCGTTTTGTGAGGGAGGCTGTGCTGACATATCAATAATCGAAAAAGGAATTTGTGGACGAAGGTATATGGCAACACCACCTCCGCCGCCAGACACACGATCATTTCTTATTAGTTGAAAACCTGGCAAGGAATAGGAAGTTGAAGGGAGACATGGTTTTAGCCAAGACTCGGAAACAAGGATAGCGTGGATGTTCTTACAGTCAAAGTTAGCTAGCATGTCAGAGTAGTGAGCCGGGACACTTTGAGCATTTATATGGACTACATTAAAATTCTTAGGCACATCAGAAAAATGAGATTCAAGAGTGTCGGCAAGAGACGGGTAACCAACAAAACTGTCATTACTACTCGTAGAAATTGAAGAACTTTCGGTGTCGCAGTCATTATTTAAAGACATCGATAGAATAAATAATAATAATAATGATATTAAATAAAAATAAATAAATTAATTATACCTACGAAAAATAAATGTGTTGAGTAAGTATTTAACAAAATATAAAAATGTAATCTTCAAATCCACCCGCCAGTTGAGTGCTAACACTCTGTAAACGGGTTTGAAAGCAACAAACAAAACAAACGGTTAACTATCGTCGTCCGGGCAAAAGAAAGAAACTAAATAAATAGTTGCACAGTTCAACAAATATGTCCAATTCTTACGCTGTTTCCACCATAAAACTCTGGAATGTGCTTCCCCTTGACATCAAAAAAGCTGAAAGTAAATTATCCTTCAAACGTAAAATTCGGAACTACTACTTGAAGTCCTCTCAACCTTAGTTCGGTCTTCGTTCAGTATTGTTATTAAGTTCTCATAGTGATTTCATATTTTTCATAGTATTTATTAGTTTATTATTTTAGCATATATATGTATTTTATTATTATAAATAACTTATTTTATATTTTTCCATTTGAACTATTTGTTATTATGTATTTGTTTATTGTGCAAACCTACCACAGCGTTGTCTTTTTTAACCCAAAGGTTGACTGGTAGAGGATGCCTTGTGGCATTAAATCCGCCTATGTACCACTATTGTACATGAAGTTTAAATAAATAAATAAATAAATAAATCATTTCAGTGAGCGTGCCCTTAAGTGCTTCCATGTCGATTAACTTTGTGTTGCTTTTGATGTTAGAAGTGGTATTTTAAGGAGATAACACTGTACTGGCGGGAAGACTATGTTAGCATGTATGTGTATACATTAAATAGTTAAATTATCACTATTTTGATTTTTATAAAGTTTTTAAATTAAAGCAAAAAAATTTTGAACACTTGTCTCCTACCCGCAATTTTTTTAAGTGCCCTTATATACAGCTGTTACTCGATTTTTCATCAGCCGTATTAATTTTACCATGAAATCTTAGGGTATAACGTCCCACTTCTCGTCAATGACAAATTGAAGTTCTTGGAGGCGTGGAGAGCCAGCCTTTTTGCACTAAGTCTTCTTTCAA
The DNA here is from genome assembly GCA_910589285.2 of Mythimna ferrago. Lineage (NCBI taxonomy): Eukaryota > Metazoa > Arthropoda > Insecta > Lepidoptera > Noctuidae > Mythimna > Mythimna ferrago. Next base: position 23,230,317 of record OU342680.1, on the reverse strand, counting down.
GGTCATTCCAGATATGCCTAATTGGGTTAAGATCAGAACTACGAGCTGGCCTCTCTATCGCAATGGTTCCAACGTCTTACATGTAGTCGCAAACTGTTCTAGCGACATGCGAACTGGTGTTGTTCTGCATTAAGGAAAAAAATGTATCATAAGCCACACAAGTGGCTTCACATATTCTTCGAGCACTTTTTTGATGTATCATAAAGCCGTCAACCCTCTCAATATCAGGCCAGTAATGGCCTAGTGATGAATACAATGTCAGTTTTAGTGTCCAACATAATGCCACCCCAATTTGCCTCCAAAACCCACTTCTTCGCTTATGCAGCATTGTTAAAATTGCCCTGATGACCTTCTGTAGACCCTACAGCATCGATCATGGTCACCTAAGTCATTCTGCACTTATCAGAAAACACAACAGCTTGTCATCAGGCATACATCCAATTTAAGTGTTTTGTGGCAAATTATTCCCGGGCTTGTCGGTGAGCTGAGGTCAATTTGGTTTCATTTCAGGAGTGATGTGTAGTCAGGCCTGCTTTACTCAGTCTTTTCCTAATCGTCCACTGACTTATACTGACATTGCAAACTTCTTGAAGCTTTTGTGTCAGTTCAATCGTGTTCAGTAGCCGATTTCTCAAAGTACTTGTTACAGAAAAGCGATAATCACGCCCTGATCCTATGCACCACCGGCCATATCCTGGTCGCCGAATACACCTACGGGTCTTTTAAAACCTCTGGTATACCAGACGAACAGGAAAGCAGCTAAAATTTAGCTATCGAGCGACTTCATTTTGATTATGGCCTGCTTTGGGCAAGGCAATAACTTAGACGGCTTCTGCGGGCGTGGTATCCATATTTTTCCAGTAAATCCGTCTGTTTCTAATAGAGAAGTTATCACGTTAACGGAAACTGATTAAAACTCCAAAACAGCACCCTATTTGTAGCTCCAGGTAAAGGTGCAAATAGTGAAATGCAAATGGGTGAATTTGGGGAATTGAGTATACCACTGGTTTTTGTGAGTTACGTGAAGGTCAATGATCTTAATTTTGTGTTTTAATAAAACTAATTTCGTATGCTTCAATTTTGCTTAATAATTTTTACTCAATATCTTTAGACTTAAGAAAAAAACAGCATTAAACGAAATTACAAGCCATGTGCGATTTTTTTGCTCTCAAGTGTAGGTACACCAACTAAAAGTACTAGAGAGATTCAACAAATAAATGTCTGAGGAAAAGCTGTTGAGTCGAGGTTTATTTTGCCTTGTGGCCCAATTACCGCCAAGGTTTCTTGAATTGAACTTGACTAAGCAAAACAAAGTTGTTAAAACGGAGAAGTCTCATCAATTGATCTGTATAAACCAGATAAAGTGGACCTTGATGTTCTGGACTTCGATAAATGACCAGTTTCAACGCTTTATTTTTGTTAGTGATTTCTAACAATATACCAAGAAATTATATTACAAAATCTACGTTAATACTGTGGATCTGTTTACCAGGATAATATGCTTAAGGAGTTTAAGAAGTACCGTTATACATGAAGACTAAAATTAAAATTGTCGAATAGAAATTAGGCTGACTGATAATCGCAATTTTTTTTTTTGTTTCAATGTAATAGAGTAATTTCGTAGGAATAAATTCTACACTAAAGCGTGAATAACCTTTTTATTATCTTCGATTCTATGGGTTATGGTTACTATGAGTTATAAAACAAGAACTTTATATATATTTTTCTAATAATATTTTCCGTAGATAGAATAATGCCCTGATTACACGTACCGAGTAAACGGGCGACACAGTACTCTCGGCCGAGCACTCAAAACGTGTAAACACAGCGCCGAGTGCTCGGCCTACCACTTACCTCTACAACTCGCTTACATCACTGTCTCAGTCGAGCAACATTTTACTGTCTCGCCCTTTTACTCAGTACGTCTGATCAAGGCATTATTGATGTTCTTTATTACACAATTTTATGATCGTCGCAACGATTGTGGTTCTCGCACCCACTAGATTTTATGACCTTCATTAGATCATTTGGTCCACCTTATGACCTTTAAATTTGGGGATTCCTATGTAGACGAAAAAACTATATTACGAAAGACCTATGTGTAGCCGTGTGAATCGGGGACATCTGATTATTGATTGTCACTTCAGAAAAAAATAGCGAATACTGGTTTCCTAAGGAAGTGAACGATGATAATGATGATAAAAAAGCAAATTCTTTTACCCCTTGTAAACTAAGGAACTGCATTCCTCTCGCGACTTGGAACGCGAACTTGGTGAGGTCCTGTGACGTCAGGAACTGGCTTCCATGAGTGTTGCCGTAGTGACGCTCAGCTCTGGAGTCCCGTAGGAACTGTTGCAGCTTGCCCAGGCTTACGAACTCCATTATAACTAAGGTGGGTTCCTGAAAAAGATATTTCATTTTAATATTTCGAATACCGTAATTACAGACATAATAGAAAGACAATAAGAGAGAGAACAGGCGTGCTATTCTCTAAGAAAACAGCCTTGTGCGCAGCGCTGGCCGCAACGACAAAATTCAAATAGGTACATTGGATTAACCACCGAACAGACCTATACATTAGATTGTTAATTCAATGTACTGCGCACTCGACTCGTCGCTGCGTTCAGCGCTGCGCTCAAGGCTGTTCAAGGCAGTCGATCGCCGGCGTTCGTTCTCTCATTGTATAATGGTTTAATGAAAAATAAAATATAAATAAGACAATATCAAACATGGAGTATTCTTTCAACTGATAAAAACAATACCAATCTACCAAAGTCTCTAACGTTCTCTAAAGTTCAGTTACGGTTTGTAGACTTAATTATTTTTCTACTTTAAAGATTTGGTTTAGTTTTCACTCCTGGAGAAAAGAAAACACCATATGCCAGGTACGTATCGCGAAAGTTTAATTGGCCTTTACTATAATAAAATAATATAATATAATATGATTAAGAATGCTGCAATGTGAGTAACACATGGGATTTGCAGATGTGGGATGGTTTTAAAATTCATAATGATTGCACAATTATTACTCAGAGTACTTAGTGTACTCTGGCATTTTGCTGTTTGGCACAGCAATGAGGTACAGAATATTTTTAATTTTTTGTTTCTTCTGTATCGATAACTTGAGGCTAGAGATGCCAAGCCATTACACATTTTTTTATGATAAGTCGTTCACTGTTTAAGCAGTGTGGTTTGGTAAGGCAAGTACCATCTCGGCCATTTCTGCCTGATCACTAAAAAAATTTCGCTTGGACCGTACGGCGCGGCGGCAAATTAAACCCTTTGAAGTTCTCATTTCGAATGCAAGCAAAAATAAACTTAGCGCGTGGTCAGGTGGAATTGTCTTTGATGGTACAAACTTTAATAACTTTTAAAAATATGGTCAAGTATCACTCATACCCCTCTCCTCTTTGACGTCATTTAGTACTTATTTCTCTTATTGTTTTCTGTTATGTGTTGTATATAACATGTAGATGAACTAACTGTGTTTCTTTTCTCCTTTTTTTTTAGATCCATCCAAAGATTGTATAAAAATAGCTTTTAGCGACAAGACCGCCCATTGTTACACTGTGTTCATTTTAAACTCGTACTGCAATTTGTTCATGGTATACAAATTGTTTGTGAAGTAATATGTTATCTTTATTACTTATTTTTGTAATCGTAATTTGCTATTCAGGAACATGAATGTTATTTACCAGCAACACTCATTTATAACCATACCTTGTTCGAGATCTCGTCCTAATATCCAAAGATTTATTGCAAAATAAATAACGCTTAGGTCCGGAGATTACTATATATTGGATTTCCATCAATATTAAGCCTGTGTTTGGTCTTGGTCTATATTTAGACTATCTTCTACACTCTCGTGGTTGGGATTGTGTAGGTGTCGCCACATATGGGCCACACGCCACAGCCACAAACGCCGCTACAAGAAGCTAGAAGCGGCCACAAAGGCAGCTGAAGCGCGATACAGGCATTTGTTGCCAGTATTTACTACATTTTTTGACTCTGACGAAAAGGTTTTAATGCGCGAGTAGCGTGTGACGGCATTGTATCAGTATTTAGTGGCCATTTCGGGCCACAAGAAGCGAGCACGATGCGCTCGCTACGAACTACAATGTGGCAGCCACTGGCGTCAACCATGTCCGGCGAGTTAACAAAATGTATGAAATCTACAGGAATATGCCGGTGGCGTCTTTTTCTGGTTGTGGGCGGTGGTTTGTGTGCGGCGGCCTTTAGTTATTGCATGTGTGCCTATAAATATTGTATCACATATTTCTTAAATATTGTTTTTTGATGTATTGTTTCTTTTGACGGCTCGGTTGGCGCAGTAGTTGAGAAATTATTTGTATGGCCCACAGAGAGTTACTCCAGGTATAAGTGTTTGAGAAAATAACAATGTGAATGAATGTTATATATTTTTAAGTGCACCTACGAGTACATAAACAATTCTTGGTAACGTAAGTGAGTGTTTTGTTACGACTGAGGTAGGTACCCAGACGGAAATTTGGCACACGCATATACCATGAGTCATGGCGCAAATTTAATTTTTTCCATATTAATAGGAGATATGATATACCTTTATCTTGGGATTATATTCTCTTGGGATATTTTTTTTGTTTTGACTATAGAAACGCAGGCAAAGCCGGCTGACAGAACTTAATGTTTAGATAAACTTACAATCATGCTAGCTTTAGCCAGTGGTTTCGGCACGTAAGTTTCTCCATACAAACTTCCAACCTGCGTTTTACCCCCTTAGGGGTGAAGTTTGGTAAAATCTGTTCTTAAAAGACCTACCTGCCAAATGTTAAGTTTTTTATTTATTTATTGGTTCACCAACAGTCCCATAACACCACTGTGTCCACCACAAAGGAGAACGGTTTTAGGCTCCAATTCTCCTTATGCGAGATTTTGCAAGGTGATTAATAGTTAATAAAGAAAAAAATAAATAATAAAGAAAAAATACGTGTCTAATATTTTTTTATAATCTAAAATACGGACTAAATAAAATGTAATTATTTTCACCCTGGACACTACCCTATTCTTGCGGGTGCGCGGATACTGAAACTGTTCAATACCTTAGGACAGTCAATCTTGTAAGTCATAACTTTGCACACAAACATCGCGTCACTTAGACCTCGGCGCTTGTCTAGGGAAATCATTTTGAAGTGTCTCAGTCTGTTATTATAAGAACGAATTTTTTTAGCTATGCCACTAGAAAACGCCAGATGCCACAGAAAACGCTTTTGAACACGCTCTAGAGGCAACAAATGTGCAGAATAGCGCGGTCTCCAAACCGCGCTGCAATACTCCAACACGCTTCGAACCAAGCAATTGTAAAGCATTATTTGTTTTAGTTTCTAAGATTTCGTGATTAGTCAGTAAGTGGTACTTCGCTTTTAAATACCTATACAGGGTGTAAGGCACAGCTCTCCACAAACTTTAAGGGCTTGCACAATAGACAAAACTGAACAACTCTCCACAAGATAATATTTTTTCAAGAATCAAAAAAAAAAGCCTCTCCAATCAAACTGTCCAATCAAGTTTTTAATTTTGGATGGTGAGGCTGATTTTTTTTTTCGTTTCCTGAAAAAAAGTCCTGTGGAAAGTTGTTCAGTTTCGTCTACTGAGCAAGACCTTAAAGTATGTGGAGGGCTGTCTCTTACACACTGTATAAATTGAAGTCTTACCTTTTCAGTACAACAACCGATCAACTGCACAACATTGGGATGGTATCCTAAGTTCTTCATCACCAGTAGTTCTTGCAACAGATCTATTTTCTCCTTTTCCGAAGCATTTTCTTTGAGAGTCTTCACAGCCACTGTCTGTTCACCTTTCTTGCCTGTAACAAAACAACCAAGATTAATTACAGAACTTATATGTAATAGTCATCTTAGTAATCATCATCATCATCATCATCATCATCATCATCATTATCACCATCATCATTATCATCATCATCATCATCATCATCCTTGGTCTAGTGGTTAATGGCCCTAACTGCTATGTCAGAGGTTGTGGGTTTGATTCCCACCTAAGACCAAAGTTTGCGTAATGAGCTCGATCATTTGTTCTGTGCCTGGGTGTAAATTATCAACAATATATATGTATTTAGAAATATATAAGTATGTTTATCAGTTGTCTAGTTAACTTTTAGCACAAGCTCTGTTTAGTTTGCGACTAGATGGCATTGCGTGTAGTTGTGAAATATTATTATTATCATCTTTTTGCCCTTTTCCCATAAGGGTCGGCGCAACATATCTGTTTCTTCCAATCAGTCCTGTCACCTATGTATATGTATGCAGGATTAAAGACAAATAACTCCCACCTAACAAGGGCGAATATAAAAGATCAGATAAATAAGAACTTTCTTTCTTTTCAATCTTATCTTTTGTTGTATTTCAAAGTACAATTAAAGGTATGTCTATTCAACTGTTGATAAATATACTTTTCAATACTGACCCAAAACATGTAATTATTAGTTAAGATTTGTAGTAAGTAATGTTTTAACGTCCGACCTCACACATATCTGGGTAGGAATTACTTCGTGTAGTTCAGTTTTGTTTAGAAAAAAAAAAATTATTTCAGTTTTGTTTAGAAGATAAGGCATCCATATTATAAGATAACACCATATCATGTAAATAGTGTATAATGTTTAAGGTTAAAAAAACTAATAAGTAAAATAAATATGCATTTTGTAAATACAATATAGTAACTAGATAATAATTATATAAATGGGTGACCCGTTTATAGGTAATAAGTAATTTAGGGTATTTTAGCATAGTTCATATATATACTTAGGTAATAAAAATAAAATAAAAAAGTGCAATGTTATCTTCTAGATTTTGTAAACTTTATTACACATTCATGTATGAAGAAATACCGTCTAGATTTTTTTTTTTTTTTTTTTATTGGTAGGTACTTATTATAGTGAGTATTTCAATAGTAACGTGTGTACTTACCTAGTTAATATTGTTCAGTAGGAGCAAAAATACTTATTTTATTAATATTTGTATGCCACTTACTGTGGCAGGACACAGAGATACCTATATAAAATTTTGTAACAACTGTAATGTACCTGTGTGCACAAATAAACGTTTTGTATTTGTATTTGTATTTGTCCACATAATGGATATTCCAATGAATTTGTACTGTGTTTGTTTAGATTTTATAATTTAACTTATTATTTTTAGAAAATATGTTCCTAGTAAAATATGGTTTATAAATTATTCAATATCGTACATCCATAGGGAAATCAGATTATCGCAATAAATCTTAATAAGATTATTTTATACTAGCTTTTGCCCGCAGCTTCGCCCGCGTACATAAAATATCCTATGTCACTCAGGAATAAAGCAGCTTTCTATCGGTGAAACAATTTTATCAATCGGACCAGCCCCCCTAGCCAAATTACAACCGTATCGTGTCGAATTCCGTTCTCCAATCGGTAACGCTTCGGTGTCAACAATTGTAGAAAACGATAGTGGCTAGCCATGTTGACGCACCTGCGTCGGCCGCTCGTTCTACAATGTAGCGTTTGTTTATCAAAGGATGTAGCGTTAAACGTTGTAGAAATTCATTCTATCATTTTGAACGATGTGAATTTGGCTACGAATTTTCTATTCGTTTGTTCCGACCACGCGACTTTACGTTGAGATGACGTCATCTCCATACGTTTCATCATTTTTCGACAGCGTTAACGATTGCAGAATAACAACTTGGCTAAGCGTGCAGTACTTTCAGAGATTACCTCCTACAAACAAAAAAAATAAAAAAACAAACTTTACCTCTTTATTATATTAGTGTAGATAAATTGCCTCTTTGCTTGACCTCACAAAAAAATAAATCCCGCAGTGTTGTTATTTTCGCTCCATATAAATTAATTATACATAGATCAAGTAGCACAGGTAGGTAAGGTTCTCTTATTAAATAATAAATTCCCTTACTATGTCATGATAAAAATAGAATTTGTTTTTAGGTTCAAAATGTGTGTAACATTTTTGATGAACATTACTTTTAAATTCGGCCCAAGGTTATCCGAAAGCGAGCTCGAGCCCCGGTATGAAGGCTAGAAGGAACGGGGTGGGTCTTTTAGTCAGTAAGAGTCTGACACTATCTCCCGCTCCGCCCAAGAGCGGGGGTTGTCATTGGATGATTTTTTCCCACCATAAAAAAAAGACCTCATTAGTGATTAAAAAAAAATAGATATTGTACCAAGGCAAAATTTCTTAAAAAATATTTAACCATACTGAATAACTAACCAGTATTTATACCTGGTTACTTTTTCTTTGTTTTAGAGGGGATACCTTCAAAAGACTGACTTTGGAGATAAGTCTGGGGAGAGTGGGATTTTTACCTCACTAAATGCACATAAAAGGGGGTCCCTCTTGAGTGCTGATGGTGATCACCTCTTAAACGATCACTCTGGAACCCCTTAAATGCCATACCTGTTACGGCACATACTTAAATACTTGGATACCTACTCGTATATGTACCCATAAAAGGTTTTTTTAATTCATCATTATATGCTGTTAATTTTTAAGGTTCTTAACTCGGTTTTTTTTTTATGTATGTTCGCACATAACTTCGTCGCTTGCCAACCGATTTGAAAAGTGCTTTTTTTGTTGGAAAGAGTATACTTTCCAAATGGTCCCATAGTCACCAAGTCGGGATCTGATGATGAAATCTTGGCGAAATCGAGGGAATTCCTCAAATATATAGGAAACCATATATTTCTTTTGGTATTTTCATCTAAGACTTAAGCATTTACAGTAAAAAAATGACATTTGATGAAGTGGAACTGGTGAATAAGACCAGAAATGGCCAACGGAAGTTCATACTCACACAGATATCACAATGAACATAGTTATGCGACTACGATAATACATATACATGAATGGTTCTGAATAGGTTTGTTGAAAATGGTATCATCGAAGTCACCTGATAATGATGATGGAGCCGGAAGATAGGCATCGGAACTCCGTAATTAATCAATGTATCCCAGCCGTGTTTGGGCTTATTAGAATTGTCATGAGATGCACATTAGCTATAAGGTACTATCGAACTGATCTGATGATGATGATGATGAAGCTAGAAGATAGGTTCCGGAACTCCGTAATTAATCAATGTATCCTACCCGTGTTTGGGCTTATTAGAATTGTCATGAGATGCACCTTCGGCTATAAGGTACTATAGAACTGATCTGATGATGATGATGGAACCGGAAGATAAACACGGGAACTTCATCGGGTATAAAACAATGTATCCCAGCATGTTTAAGTTAATTGGAATTGTCTTGAGAAAAAGGTACTCTGGCTGTAAGTGCATTGTAACTAAAAAGTAGAGTTTAAAAAAAAGTAGTATTTTAATTATATTAATTTAATGATCGCAATAAACTGAAGTGTCGAGTTAGTGATAGTGTGACAGTTGATAGGACAGAATGGAAGAAAAAAACGTATTGCGCCGACCCCAAGACATATGAGATTTTTTTTAGTACGGATCTTCATCTAAATGACATCTCCCGCCCTTGAGCGGAAAGCGTTAGGGAGTGTCAGACTTTTACTGAATAAAAACCCACTCCTGTTCCTTCTCTGCCATTGTTCCAGGGCCCCGGGGGTCTCTTTTGCATCACCCATGGCCCCAGTAGGCTTCGACCTTACTGGGCCCCTGCGGTTGCTCATAACCCCTTGAGGCTCGTGTGGAACACTACGCGCCGTGGACGACTTGGGCACGGACCGGACGGTTCCCGAACGGTCGAACGGAGAGCCACTCATTGTTCACTGTCCGCAAGCCAGCGCCTACGGTGGCTGAAAATCAGGATCAGAATCCCGGCGGCTAGGGCGCGAGGGCCATTGACTCGCGCGTGCTGCCGCCTCCTTTTCTAGCATTACTGCCTCGCAGAAGGAGGCGACTGCTAGTAATATGGGATAAGGGCAGGAAGAAGAAGAAGAATGCTTGCAATAAACTCCTTGATTCCCGAGTTAAAATATTAATATTTCATCAAATTACGAATTAAATGAACATTGAAATCATTTTGTTAACTGCGTATAAACCCTCATTAAATAAATGGAACTGAAAATATAAAATGCAATTAAAATTTTCCAAAGCATGGATAGGTTGATTTAACACTTCGATAGCCATTGGCAAAATTTCGCAATTGAAACCAAATAATACCCGCATGTACAATAATAATTGTTACGAAATCGAGTCAAAGCTAACATTACCAAAATGTAATCTGATGTACGTAAATTGAAAGCCCGGAAATTAAATACAATGCTACTAACCAATTTAACAAACAAACAGCATTAATAACATTAATACTATGTCAATTAAAGGCCTTTGTTTTGGGTAGGAAATCATCAAATAAATTCCATTAATTTCGGTAAGGTGAACGAGAGCGCTTGAATAACCTGTACCCCTAGCCAAGTTGCTAACCTGCAATCGTTATGCTAGTAGAAATCTTCAAATGTACGGGAACGACGTCATCTCAACGCTCAGTCACGTGATCAGAACAAAAGAATTGGGGGCGTGGCCAACTCGAAGCGTTCGACGCAAGCGAAACGGTTGTAACTTGGCTAGAGGGGCTGGTAGAAAGCGAAATGAGGTCGACGATGAAGAGCGCTTGCCTAGAAATAACCTATTCACTCTTATTATTTCTTCAATTACCCTTTGCATTCAAAGACTGGTAATTCTTTCTAACAAAATACCGTGGCCCTGGCAGGGTCAATTAAGATGTGCCTGAGTTATGTGAGAGGTGAGAGAGGTATTGTCACTTATCAGCAAAAAGATAAACGAGCTCTCACGTCACATCACCATACGAATAGATACTGCTGTTATTTATTTATTTTTTTATATTACATCAACAACACAAACATGGAGAAATTACATTAAACTTGCTTTTGCCCGCGCGGCTTTGCTCCTATTCCACCCTGATATACTCTACTCTACCCTAATCTATCCTACGCTACCCTACCCTACTCTACCCTACACTACCCTAATTTTCATTTTTTTTTCCAAGAACCTTCTCCTCACAATAACAAACACAACAAAAAAGGAATTAGCGAAATCGATCCAGCCTTTCACGCTTCATGGCATGACCAAGGAAATAGGAATTCATTTTTATATATATATAGATGAGCTTTTAAATTAGTGTTTATGACAATAACAGATGTGCTTAGCATTTACATAGATAATAATTAAAACAATTACAATTAACGCAAAGTTAAAATAAATAGAAAAAAAAATATGAATTCAAATCAAATAGATAACAATAGAAAAAAAATATAATTGAAGATCAAAATAAAATTAAAAAAAAAAAGATGCATTCTAAAAACCGAGTAGGGAGGTCGTGGAAAATAATAAACAAAAAATTCACACTAAACATTATGATTATGTTGAAGGCAGTTTCACTATTAGAGACCTTAACCCCAAGATTTTGCACTGCATAGCTTCTTCAGGAGCATTTCAGTTACCTAATTCGCTGTAATTAATCGTAAAGCTCTTGGTAAAAGACCTTCTTGAAGAGTATGGGTGCCAGTGTAAACAACCAGTACTTCAGATGTTTTTTTCAGGGATGTCTCTACCGTTACAAAACATCAGTGTCGTGATTTCAAAATTGGGTGTTCGACAGAAAAATCAACTCGTTTAAAAGCCGTTTTTACAATAGCCATCGACAAAAATGACTAAAGGGAAATGAATTCAGAAAATGTATTTTCAGTAAGTTTTTCTTACTGCTCACCTTTGTTTATCTTTATAATAATTCTTCGAAATTTTTCTGCAAAAATTTTGCGTCTAGACGCTGACGTGCATTGACTGTTGAAAAAAAGGTTTGTTCTAAGCAAACAAAATTGTAGCAAAGTAGATTGAAATTCTATGCAGGACCTGCTAAAGAAATTCAGCGCACATTGCTGAGCATCACGGTTTGAAAATTCGTAACACAAATGAGGCGTGGCTCAGTCACTACGTCAACATCGTTTGTAAATCTGGTTCTTCCTTAAAATTATTTTGGGAAAATGTATTCTGTAGTTTAAAAGTTTGAGTTCTGAAGATTGCAACAGCTTGAAAAAAAATACTGTCAGTTGTCGAATTTAACTCTTCGCGCGTTTACGGTATTATTATTACATAATTGTGCATGTTTTCCTAAAATCGGAAAAAAAAACCCTTTTGGGTACACCTAATGGTGCGTTCAGGCTTGGTGCGAAGGAGCCGTGCGCGAAAAGCACGCGCTGATCGCGGCTTACGAGCAGCGCTTTTGTCAGGTATGGACACACCGTTTGAAAAAACGAAAATATAGAGACCAAACTTTCGACCGAACAAATTTCGTACACCCGTGTGTATAGTACAATGCTTAAGCGTTTCTCAACGTCATTTAAGTTGTACAGACGTATGTACAATCGGTGCGAGAGGAGTGTTGACGCTTCGTTCCTATCCAATTATTTTTCTGGCTTCGCGAAGAACCTTTCCAGTTTGTTTAATTCTTTCTCTTTTTATTATGTCTCGTTTATTGTCGTCGTTTTCTATCAAAGCTATTCCTAACAATCTTTGCTAACAATAAAAAGTATTGATAGTTTTGAAGTCACAATGTACAAATTTACTACAAGAAGCTCCTCGAATCTATCTTTGATACATTTCAATTGTGTACATATTATGAAAGCAGAAGTTTTTTATGATAACAAAAAAAAAAAATCACTTGCGTTACGAGTATTGTAAATATTTAAGTGCCTGATATTTCCTCACTATCCGCAACGAAAAAGAAAAGAAAATTATAAAGAATTGTAACTATAACGTTGTAAAAAAGCGAGCAATATAAATCTCTGAACATTATTTACATGCAAAAACTAACAATAGTTGTATTGATTCAGTACTTGCTACAGTTTGTGCCGAGTGAAGCGGTTAGGTATCCATACTGGAATGAAAAGTTCAAAAGAAATCGTAGTTTATTTTTACTGTTAATATCGCTTGATACTGTGTTATATTTATTTCAAACCATTCCATTATGATGCGGCTCTCTATTAAGTTTTCACTCGTTTTTTTTTTTTTTTTAAATAACTACATTTTATTTTTCTATTGAATTATTCATATACACACTGATGCAGTTTGAGAATGTTGGGATCGATGTGTGGTGTGACGAGAATAGATAAATTGAGAAATATGTACATTAGATACCATTGACTGAAAAGTTGAAGGGGAATCGTTTGTCTTGGTGTGGTCATGTAAAGTGGAGAGATGAAACGCATGTTATGAGTATACATAACTTACGGATTAGTGGAGAAGCTCTCCATTGAGTTTTTACTATTTTATTTTTTTAATAAATAAATTTTAGCTCTCGATTGAATTATACATACACACTATTGCAGTTTGAGAATGTAGAGATCGATGTGTGGTGTGGCGAGAATAGATAAAGTGAGAAATGGGTACATTAGATGCCAATGACTGAAAAGGGATGAAACGCATGTTACTAACAGAGTTATGAGTATACATGCGGATGAGTGGAAAGGGAGAGGAAGGCTAAAGAAAAGGTACGACAGAAAAAGAAGTTAGTGATAGTATGACGGGTGACAGCTCAGAATGGAAGAAAAAAAACGTTGCGCTGACCCCAAATAACACGAGACAAGGTCAGGAAGATGATACCACAAACAACACAGAGGTAACAGTTTTTGCACACAAGTATTGAAAGTTTTCATAGAGTGGTTTTTGGAGATTGCTTTCATGAACAAAATCAAGAATATTATAAGTTGCATGAATCAGCAGAACCTTGCCGGAATACTTTTTTGAGATTGGCGTATACCATTTAATCATTGTTTCTAATCAATAATAACCAACTGTATTTGATCGGTGAAGGTTTCTAATTAAAGTTTTCTGTATGATGAAGGTTTCTAATTAAAGTTTTCCCAATATAATGAAAGTAGTGGTGGCAGCGTGGTAACTGCTCGGACTTACGAGTTATAGGGCGAGGGTTTGTAATTTACTTCATTATCACTGCTCTCACACCGGTGAAGGAAAACATCGTGAGGAAACCGGCATGTTTTAGAACCAAAAATTCGAAAACATGTGACATTCACCAACCCGCACTAGGCCCGCGAGGTGGATTACGGCCCATTTCCTCTTCTACAGAGGAGGCCTGAGCCCCAGCAGCGGGAACGTGAAAAGGCTGATTTTGCTATACTTATGCAATGTAATGTTATCAACACGCTGAACTGAACACCATTTTTAATAGTTTTTTTTTTCTAAATCCATAAATAACTCACCCTATTTTTTGGAGTTAGTTAGAACAGGAGACTGCGTCACGACCTTTGGACGTGACACAGTACACTCGGACATAGAATAAAAATTTCATAGATGTGAAATTCCTACTCGAACAGAACGAAATAAAGTTTCGGTTTTAAGTCACAGTTTTGGAGTGTATGATTAGTTTAACACAATCTGCACCCCTAATGGGTTACGCAATTAGGATTTTGATAAAATATCTAATCCATAGCTTCGTCTGTTTAGAACATTCGCTTCTTCTGTTTCGTCAGAGAGTCGCAGACCGATTCCCGGCCTGCGAAGATGCAGGCATGCAGACGGTGAGTAGTAGATAGCTCATCGTCCGATGAAGCCCGGGTTGACGACGTGTTGCATTAAGGAGTAGAAATATCAGAACACTTTGCAAAAGTAATAATCTACAATCGTTAATGCTCATAGAAAACTTCAAATGTATGAATGACGTCATCTCAACGTGAAGTTACGTGGTCGGAAAACACAAAGGAATTGGAGGCGTTAATCGACTGTACAAAGAGATTCGAAACTGAACGGTTGTAACTTGGCTTGCAGGGATTATTTGAAAGGCTACTGCGGCTCCGGAACGTAAAATCAATCGAATGAACATTAGCTAAGTTGCAAGTTGTGCATAATGTTACGGTCGTCGGTACAATAACAACTCTTTTTTTTGTGTGTAGAGGAAATCATAAAATATCTTCTCTCTCTAGGTTGAACAAGAGGTAGTGTCAGACTTTTACTGACTGCACTACCTGTGGTACTTCAGTTGCCTTTTGCGTTTCACAGCCATGGTGACTCTTTCAAATAATCATGCAGCCCAAAATCCTTACGATAAATAACAGGCAACGATTCGACCAGCATAGGGACATTCACAAGTAAACCAATGTTAATACAAGAGTTTTGCTTCTGTAACATTTTTTTATTCTATGATAGACGCTGAACAGGAATGTTTGATATTTGAGTGTCTTCACATTTTACTGGCGGAACTGTAATCGTGAGTGCGACGTGTTTAGGTTTGGTAACTACGTGTGGCTTGCAGTCAAAGATTCCGGGTCGAATAGACTATTTGTTTTATTTATGGACACTTAATGCAATGTTTGGAGTAGAATTTTAAGTTTTACGTAGATGGAATGCGTTTGAGGACTGACACGGAATAAGCGGTTCTTTCACATCACGTAGCACGTCGGTGTCTTCGCTTGACGTTTATTTTTATAAATATGGAGTTGCTCGCTTCTGTCAATAAAATTTATCCGAAGGGAACATATTCTCGGGATAAAAAGTATCATATGTGACATTCTAAAACATAGTCTACCCATGGGCCAAAATGAGTAGATTCAAATCTGTTCAGCTGTTTAAGCTTAAAAAATTAAGGAACTTGCGTACATACACAAACGCATAAGTATACAAAATTTTGTCTTTAAAATATCTGTGTGATTTTCAGTACAAAAAATTTGGGTATTGACAATGATATATTTGGAATTGATAGATATAATAATAAAACAAAAGACAAATTGAACTAGAAGATGGACCTATCCACAGACACGTAGCTTCATAGACCCGTATTCGTCACTCTGTCGACAAAAAGACAACGATACGATGTGCTATCGTATCGTTGTCTTTTTCGGATGTTGCTGCTTCATCGTCTGAGTTTCATAATTGATACTTTAGTTTTTCTCATAGTTTTGTATGCAAGCTGTGAGCAGACGTACACCAAGCGTATAAACGAATACGCTTCTGTGAAGCTGCGCGTCCTCGGACAGTAGGGCTGAAGAACAGAGTAGCTCGGCTGTGGGCTAATATAATATAATATATAATAATAATATAATATAATCCGCGAAAACAATCTGGTGGGATTCAACGCCGCCAAAACACAGGCGTGTCTGTTCACCGCCAAAAGGAGCCCGTTCACCTCGGCTCCTACTTTTCAGAATGTATCATTGGATTGTACCGACCGCCTTCAGCTCTTGGGTGTCAAAATTTCCTCCGACCTCAATTTTGGGCGGTTCATTGAGTCCAAAGCCAAAGTAGCTGCTAGGAAACTAGGTGTTCTTGCAAGTCCGGCGGTACTTCACACCGAGACAGCTTTTAATGTTATACAAAGCACAGGTCCGATCGTGTGTGGAGTACTGCAGCCAGCTTTGGACTCGGTGGAAAGGCGTACGAAGACGCTGATTGGTGATCCAGATTTGGTTAAGTCCAATCTTCAAAGCCTTGAGCACAGGCCTAGGGTAGCCAGCCTTTCGGTGTTTTACAGATTGCATTTCGGAGAGTGTGCGCAGGAATTGCATGACTTGATTCCGCCATCTCATTTCTACCATCGGACAAACCGACGCACGGCAAGTATCCACCCTTACGTTGTTAAAACATCTACGGTCCGGACTAAACGTTTCGCTTCGTCATTTATACCGCGTACATCGAGGGACTGGAACAGTTTGCCTGCTGCGGTCTTACCGTCTGATTATAAATTAGGTGTCTTAAAGGCTAGAGTGAATAGGCTCTTAATAAACTAGTGCGCCTCACCATCAACGATTGCATTACTGCTTACCATCAGGCGGGATCGCAGTCAAGTACTAGTTTATAATAGATAAAAAAAAAATATATTCCACAACTATCACACAACGCCGTCTAGTCCCAAGCTAAGCAGAGCTTGTGTTATGGGTATTAGACAACTGATAAACATACTTATATATTTCTAAATACATACATGTTATAGATAAATTACACCCAGACACAGAACAAATGATTATGCTCATCACACAAACATTTGTCCTAGGTGGGAATCGAAGCCACAACCTCCGGCATAGCAGTCAGGGTCACTAACCACTAGACCAACAGGCCAGTCAAAAAAATAATATAGCATTAATAATAAAAAATCAAGACTTTAATAAAATAAATTAAAGTTTAATTGGTCTTCCGCAAAACGATCCGACGAAGATTGTGCCGGTCTCAAATTGTAAAGTCGGAAAGTACTTAGGCGATCCTTTCATAGCAATGCTTTCATTAAAGAAAATGAGTGTGAAAACCAGTCAGCTTGGTTTGAATATTTTATCTAACTGTCAACGTTGAATGGAGTCTCAGAAAGTTGGTAAAGTATTTTGTTGAGGTGCGGCCACTCAGTAGCTCATTTAATTAAAAAAAAATTGTTTTGTGAAGATGCTGACAGAGAAAAAATGTAAAAATTTTAAAGTGTCGTTTTGGACACTATTTCCGAAGTCGTTTTGTGAATTTGATTCCTACATACGAGTAACACAACATATTACATTATTTCGATATGGTATTTAAAAGCTCATGATACTAATTTAAGCGGAAGGAAAATGCATAAGATTGAGCATTAGCAAGATGGTCGATATAAAACAGTTGTTAGAGTGAACAGTACCCCTAGCCAAGTTGCTAATCTGCAATCGTTAACGCTAGTAGAAAGCTTCAAATGTACGGGACTGACGTCATCTCAACGCTCAGTCACGTGGTCAGAACAAAAGAATTGGCGGCGCGGCCAACTCGAAGCGTTCGGCGCAAGCGAAACTGTTGTAACTTCGTACTATTATCCGTACTATTAATGTCTGCATTACTTTGAAATGCGTCGTTATTGTCTGCAATTTTCAGCAGTTATTATAAAGCTCCACCCAACTACGTAAAAAGCGGGGTAAATATTAATTGTGCGTACAGCTAAAGAGTAGAATTTCCTGCAGGAGTCTATATTTCCTGAGAGTTTCCGACTAGGATTCTTTAAGTTAAGAGTGAATAGGCAACCGTGCTCCATCGCAAACCACATCATCGCTTACCGTCAGGTAATATATTCAAAAAATAAAAGATAAAAAACAGATCCCAATTCAAAGTGAAGAAACTTGACTCTCAAAAGTAGAAATGAAGACGTGCCTTGACAAAAAATTTAAAGAAGACACTGATTCATGTAGCACAGGTTTAATCTATCTAATTTATTTACCTATAATGAAAAAAAAAAACCGAATAAAATGATTCTCACAAAATAAAAGTGCTAATGTAAAATTATTCCATATGGTTCAAAGACAGCTTTACATAGAGAATAAATAAGTAATTTAGAGTATCTAGTTAATAGCTTTTCTCGCTAAGTTTTAGCAGATCAAATGTGCGTTGAACTCGTGCCATTCAATCACAACTTTTATTAAATAAATACACTGTAACAATTATTTAATGAAAATGGAAAATGATTCATGTAGAAAATAAGTTTTTGCTTATCTATATTAAAGACGAAAACGTGAATTTGTTTCACCAGTAGAATGCTACTTTATCACTAGGTGAAATAGGCATATATTTTCTACTTTTACTCTGTGAAATTGGTTCTCCTGCAGATATTTTCATTTCTGATGTGATCACGTAAAGAAATTCCGAGTATAGGCATTTCCATTACCCTTTGGGTGACTCCCCTCGAGTGCCGATTTTACATACGTCTGTACAACTTGGATGTCCTTAAAAACCCTTAATTATCGTTTTGTACAGACGTTTGTACGGAAGTTATTTGGCCGAAAATTATGGTTTCCATATATATTATTATTTGTTTGACCTAGAAAAATTAAAAACAAAAAAATTTTTTTTTTTGGTGACTTGCAATTTTCCGGGTCACGTGATCCCCTGGCGCTCGAGGGGTTAAGCCATCTGATGAGGCTCATACCTGTTTAGGTATGAACCGAAAACCTTTTGCATGTGTTTCCATGCAAGAGGTTTTAGGTTTCCGGCTACCACCGGATTGGGCTTGCCTATAGCGAGCAATTGGTAGCAAGCCCGTGTCAATGATGCATTTTGTTTCACGTATACGGGCCGATGCCTGTTAGGATGTTTTTATATAGTGCGGTTTTAATCACGTGCGGGATTCGGCGCGCACTAATTCCGCGCGCCTCAGGGAGTTGTTAGCAACAGTAGGGGCCCAGCTGGGTCAAAGCCTACCAGGGTTTGTTTCGAAAGACAGCTTAAGCCCCAGTATGAAGGGTTGAAGGAACGGGGTGGGTTTTTAGTCAGTAAGAGTCTGACACTATCTCTCGCTCCGCCCAAGAACGGGGGTTGTCATTGATGATTTTCCCAACATAAAAAAAATCATATGCGTGATTGCTCCGCCCGTGTAACCCCCGCAAATGTCCATTTCATACAAGTATTTATCATAATGCGTGGAATACGCACGCGGGATGCGATTTTTTGCGATTGGATTTTTTCAGCATGTGGAGCAAACCCGCATGCGTTAACGTAAAAAGTTAACTTGTCCCTAGAACGCAATGGGCAACGCAGTATAAGTCTAACAATCCTTCCACTTAGAGCGGAAGAAAAGATTTGAAGAATTTCCCACTTAAAAAAAAAAAACCTGTTAGAGGTAAATGAACTTCGAACGAATAAAATGTTTCACTTTATTTTATACACAATATTTAGTTACAGTAATTAAAGGTAAAACCTTAAGCCAAAAGTCTTAAGTTTGTCTTGTTTATGTTCTACGAAAAGTTCTTAGTGTAAGAACAACAAATTTGTTTTGAAATAATATGCGAGTAATATTTAACTTCTAGGTTAGCGTGAAACAAAAACATACGGTGGCATTGGCTTACCAAATATATTGTATTTTTTTTAGTAGATACCTAAACTGAGTTATTTGCTTTGTAATTGAGTTTAAGAATAAAAGTCCCTTTTTAAATGTATATAATTCCTAGTCAATAAATTAAAATTATTAGGAATAACCTACAGGTGTATGTCCACCTTATTTGAAGAAGGCTCTTAAAATTTTGTGACATGGAAGCCCATTCCATATTTAGCAAGGTTGTACGTAATGCTAAAGTTATTTACCCTTATTGCGAGTCGAAGCCTACTGGGGCCAGGGTTATCCGAAAGGGAACTCGAGCCCCGGTATGAAGGCGTGAAGGAACGGGATGGGTTTTTTAGTCAGTAAGAGTCTGACACTATCTCCCGCTCCGTCCAAGAGCGGGGGTTGTCATTGGATGATTTTCCTCATAAAAAAAAACACATAAATGAGAAAAGATTGCATTTAGTAAAGATGACGTGATGAGTAACGAAAATGGATAAAGTGAGAAATGAGTATAGAGCGCCAATGACTGAAAAGCTGAAAGGAAATCTTTTGTCTTGGTACGATCATGTGAAGAAGGAAAGGGAAAGGGGGAAGAGAGTTATCTACTATTAAAAAAGAAAGAAAGATTCGGGAACATTGGGGAGCAATGTCGAAGAAAAGACGACGGAAAAAGATGGATAGATTGTGTGAGGAGTGATATGAAAGAAAATGGAATCGGCGATAGCAGGACTATTGATAGGGCAAAATCAAGGCGTTTTGCCAGTCTTTCTACACGTGCAGCCTTTAGGTTATACGCAGAGGGCCTACAACGTTTTTCGCATTCAGTATAATAACGCCTTTAGGGTGCTGTTGTTGGGGCTCCCGCGATTGGCGGTTTGCTAGAGCACATATAGATAGCTTTCAAGCTATTATTCGAAAGAAAACAGCATCTTTGATGCGAAGGATTCGGGGAGCACTAACGGTATTTTGAGGGTGATCGCGGGATTGCCAGCGATCACCCTCAACAGGTACAGTACACAGCTGCGAGTCTGGTGCAATGGCAAGCGGGCACAGTTAAACTTAAATGAATTAATTTTATTTTATTATATTTAGCTCGAAGAATCGCCAACTTAAGTGGCAATGGGCAGGGCACATTGCACGCAGAACAAATGGTCGATGAGGACGAAAGGTTCTGTAGTGGCGACCACGTATCAGAAGATGCAGCGTTGGAAGGCCTCCAACAAGGTGGACCGATGACCTGGTCAGGATTACGGAAATCCGATGGGTGCGTGGCGCACAGGACCGGTCGTTGTAGCGACGCTTGGGGGAGGCCTAGGTCCCGCAGTGGACTTCGTTCGGCTGATATGATGATATTTATTTTAATGAGCGTTTTTGAATGCTACTAACATTTTATATAATAACAATAAAATACAAGAAAACAACGTTTTGCACCAACCCCGTGCAACGTGGAATAAAGACAGAATGATGAAAAAAGATGCTGAATTTAAAAACCACCCTATTTTTACATGAAACGTGAAACGTTTGTGTACGTTATGAAGCGTCATTTTCACAGCTCAAATTCCACTTTATTTTAAATGGCACTTAAAAACACCATTCTGCCACTCACATTTTTACGTTTAGTGTAACATCAGAAAAACTTTTTAAAGTTTGTTTAGATACTTGAATTAATAATTCGAGATAATTTTAAATCCATTGCCATCAACTAAAGTGTCGACTTTAAACTAGTGTACTTTAAGTGGCTGATTGTATTAAAAAAGTTCAACAAAATGTAAGGGTTGTAATGGAATACAAACTTTGTTATGAATGACATAGAGCTTGTTATTGTAAAAATCAATTACTTCGTATTCTTTTCTTTATTCTAAAATAGGTGAAATGTGTTTTAAGTTTTAAGCATTTTGGGGTGTTTATTTTTTTTTTATATCGGACATAAAAGTTAAGTGTGTCTCAGTTAAGCGAGTAAGCGCTGTGCTCACAGTAAGTGCACTAAAAGAAAGGTCCAAATTAGGTGTCATTATTCAGTCGAAAGCCATTTAGAACTAATTTTTTTTTTATCAAGGCAAGTCTTGCGCTCTAGGTAAAGTAAGAAGGTATGTCAGACTTTTACTGACCAAGGTGCTGCGCAAATTGAGGCCCTTTTTGATCCAGTTATCGATACGGAACACTTCTTGATCATCATAAGGATGGGTTAAGTGAAAGCAACTGGTCACAAAAAATATTTAATGTGAGTGGATGATTTCATACTGGTTCTTTAGAAAAATCAAATATTCCACACAAAAGTGTCGACGTGTCTATCCTGCCTAAAGCTTACATTAGACTACATTAAAGCTACATTAGACCGACGCACACGTGTAACACGCCTGATTTGTAAGTAGAAAGACGGCTCGTGGCGTGGATCAAGGGTCTATAAGTCTAGTTTCCATATAAAATGTATGGAGACCGTCGCTTCCAGATTGGCGTGTGTGGCACACGTATGAACACTGTTCATGTGCACGCAGCTGAGTTTTAAGGTAGAACTACACTGTTCATTGAATAGTGTACCTTAAAACTCAGCTGCGTTCCTACATAAGCATTCCAGGGCTACAGTGACTTTGCAACATAATTTCGCAAACTAGATCAGGCTGTTTTAACGCTGTGACTGCTGTATCGTTTTCACAAATCAGTCTGTTTTTCTGTTCTTAAACTGATCATCGGTCTGTTTCGTGGTGGATCTACACCCTCACCTAATGCCTTTTGGAGCAATTAAAATTTATTTGCCTGATACGGTCCATACAAAAGCTATTCTTGGCTCTAACAGCCATTCATTTGAGTCAACTGACACTACATACGCGACTGATGGCTACAACTGAGGGGTCGTTAAGTCAAGAGTGAATAGGTACTTATGATATTATTCTAAGCAAGCATGCTCCATCATCAACCACATCATCGCTTACTATTAGGTAAGATGGTAATCAAACGAGCCTATCAATAATAAAAAAAAAAATGTAAATGAATGAAAAGTGGTTTATTTATTAATTTAATATATATATATTAATATAGAGTATATTTTTACCTATCTGACTTATCTACGTCAAATATGACCCATGCAAATTAACACAGAGAAAAATAAGTATATTACACTAAGACTCATATGTAAGTCCGAATCACAGCAACTTACCGGCAATATCCAAAGCCTGTGCTCGCCACACCTGCCCAAAGGCGCCTTCACCAACAATGTTGAAGATCCTCAGCTTATGACGAGGGAACTCCCATTTGTCCGGTGGCTGATCGTCCTTTGATATCGACGTTTCTTCTGATAACTGTAAGTTGTATAAGTGGTTATTAATGCAACTATCAACATTCTTTTGAAAGGAGCAAAGTGAAAAAAAAATTACTTGAGTTTTGCTATTTTCTGATATTGTTATTATATTTCTAAAAATATATTTCTCGAATTGTGTAATTTTCCTTTATGTGCTAAAGCTCCAAAAAAAGTATCTAGATTTTTTATCGCACATGATGAATTTTAATATTTTAGTGACTTACTAAAATTAAAGTAGAATTGCAAATAACTTTTTCATTTTGCACCTGTCGATTTAGAAAATGTTCTAAAAGCATGATTATATTTATTGGTTATTTATGATTTCGCAAAATAAATATGTAAGGTTGGTAACAGTATATTATGATTCTAGTCAAACAACATTTTCTTTTAACGTCTGATATTTTTATCCAAACAGAATATAAAAATAAAAAAAGATTGATTTTGAAAGCACTAGACTTAATATCGGCAAACACGACTCCTACGAAAAAAAACATTAGATTTCTTTATTAAAGTTTAGTTTACCCTTGCATGCTAAAGGTGGAATGAAACATCTGTATGAAAACGTAAGCAATATAACAAGTCCAATAATATTCATGGATTTGAAATATTGGCTTAGACAGTATTAAGAAAACGTATTGGCAAAGATGAGAGATGAAAGTCGTAAACTAAACAAAGTAAGCAATGATCAAATTATTGAACCAATGATAATTTTAATTTTGTTGAGATGAAAATGATTAAGCCTCGATTAACTGCGAGATGAAATTTCTTTTCATTCGATAAATTATCGAACACTTAGCAACATTAGCACAATGAATGACAATAAAAAATGAAGTTTAGAAGAATGGTCAACATGCACGCCAAAAAGCAGTTAAAAACTCAAAGAAAAACCATGACAGAACTGTCAAGTCACACGTGTACTATAGAAGACTGTATTTTGCTACTTGATTTGAACAATAGGATAATGAATAAAATTCTATCCAACAAAATATCGTCAACTGACCTGCAAGTGACCATTATCCCAGGACTCATATCTATTGGAGTATGCACGTGGGTGGTCCCACATATTAAGGGACGCATCTTGAAGGACGATTCCACTTGAATCTTTACTCTGAGGACAATGGAGATGGGATAAATTTTATGAATGGGGTATCTATAATCAAAAAGATAAATCATATTTGTGTATCTAGAGATCTTTTTCTCGAAAAAGGTTTGTAGATTGAAATCGAGACTCTTGAATTCAATATTATTCTACTTCAAATCAATCTTAACCATATAATATTCTGAATGCAAAAATGTGAATTTATTTGTTACAATTTCACGTCTCAACTGTTCTGCTAAACAGAATTGAATAAAACTTGGCATACAGTATACCTATTCCACATCCAGAAGAGGGATATAGGGTTACTTTTATCTCAGAAGTATGTTTCCATAAAATATTTTTCGATGAAACTGCTGCCTAGTGGGCAAAATAGTTACCTAAGTAATAATGTCAAAAGTTTTGGATTATTGTAAAAAGTTATTCAACCACCCACAAGTTTTGCTTGATTTAAGTTTCTAACAAGATAAATATTATTGTTTGGACGATCAAAATAAGATCATTGCTTTTCCAATGAACTAAAAATTTTGGATACTCACCAAATTTTCAAAAGTCAATTTAAAATAATCTCCGACGGTTATTTAAACCTTTAAATGATTGAGTTAACGTAACATGATAAATTAATTATTAACATCAAAATATCGTATTAAGTACGTGAAAATTCGATTTCATATTTTATATATAATTATGTTGCGTGAGTTTTTAACGAAGCTGCTAGTTGAATTATCTTCGCAATTAAAATCACTTACAGAAGATAAATGTTTTGGCGGGTGCAACGCAAAATTAATAAATAACAAATTGCACAGTCTCTTTCGTTGTACAATTATGTCTGAGTAAAACTTACAGTTGTTTTGGCACGCAAATTGACTTTCTCAAATTGTCATTGCTTTCAAAGGTCATAAAATTATACTCCATTCTATCTTAACTTACCATGTCATCTTTCTTGCTTTCTTTTTTCTGAGCGTTATTTTTCTTGCATACAAAAAGAATGACCACTGCGACTATCACTACCAGGGCTCCAATTGCGACAAGAGGTACCACTGTTAGGGGCATTTCATTGCTGGTAGGATTCTTTTTAGGCGCTTCAGTGCTGGTTGTTCCATCATCTTTATGGAAGATGTTTTCTACACCAGGCGGAGTATCATCAGGAGGGTTTGGGGGACTTAAAGTAGTGAGTGTTGTGGTTGCTTCAGGTACTGGTACATAAATATTGGTTACTTTGGTAGTGCTTTGTGTGATCGTAGGAAACTTTGGTGGTATGCTGGGGTAAGGGGGAAAGTTGATGGTTGGCGGGCGAGGTAATTTGGGTCGCTGGCCTGATTTGTCGGAGACTGTTGCGTAGACTTCCGTCTTCTGCGGTATGGAGCCGTCGTTTGCTGTTACCCATAGCGAGTAGGACCGGTTTTCCTGAAAATTGAAAAAGCAATGTTGGTTATTTATATTCGTTGCAATTACTCATTCTCCACTCTTTATCCCGAATTAATAATAATAATTTATTTAAAAAGACAACTTTTGGTCCACATTGTATGTTAGTAACACTTATTTCTATGTAAGTTCAAAATTCACTAAATATTTATAGTTTCATTAAGTCACATCGATATATCATTGTTTACCATTAGATGAGATAGTCGTCAAACGTACACTTTTCAATATACACCGTTAAATTTTAATCGTTTTAATCCCGTGGAGGGTCGATCCGGAGTTCAATGACCTGTAGGTAGTTTGTACGCAACGGCGAATATTAACTACAGGTCATTGAACTCGCTCAGCTGACGTTTTCTTAAAGAAATGAATTTCGTACATGCGTAAATTAATACGAGTTTTGAAAAAAGGTACTTTATTTTTTAATTTTATCTCTACAAATCGATAGTTTCATGTATCGGATCGACCCTCCACGGAATTAAAACGATTAAAATTTATCGGTGTTTAAATTTTTTTTTTGAGATGTGTATTCATCTTTTAACTCCTCCCGCTCTGGGCGAAGCGACAGGAACTGTGAGACTTTTACTAACTTTTTAGTCAGCCTAGTCTCATCTGTGTTCTTTCCCGTTCCAGGCTGACTCTTTATATTTCTTCTTTCTCACCGTTTACTTAGTGATTAGGCGGCGTGCGCCGCCAGATGGGACTCTGTACTGATGGCGCACTTGATAGGCCTACACGCGAGAGCAAGCGCCTAATATATTATCATTATTATTATTATTAATTTATTAATGCTTTTCTAACACTAGGCTAAGACATTGTTACTAACAATCTATGGAATCAATTCTGAAATAAATTTTATTATTATTATTTACTTGTACTCTAGTTATCACATAATTGATATCTATCACTTTTTAGTCTTCCTTAAATTGTCATGTAATGTTATTTATTTTACTGCCTCGTTGATTTCGTGGCTGCAAGTCCTGGATTCACCAGGTTGGTTAAAAAGTATAATTGAGTTTTCCATTAGGAATTTCAATAGCAACCAAGCTAGATTTAGAAAATTGATGCTGAGACATACAGGTGCACTCGGAAAGCACGTAAAACCGTAGATCTCTATCCGGTTGTGTCGAATTACCGTCCCATCAGACTATGGTAGTGAGTATAAAGAGTGCACCTTTGTTTACGGACAATAATGTCTACTGTGTTTCTTATAAGTCTTCTTTAAATTCGCTACCATGATCGAAATTTGGCCGGGAGGATTATATTATTATGGAATATTAAGGACTTTTGCGTGAGAAATGAAGCCAACAAAGAAGAATGAAAAAGAAACAAAGTTAATACAAGTACAGGAAGATGATGATAATGATGATGTTGATTCAATCACAACAAAATCTACATCTAATCACAATAAAATGAATCATAAATTTTATTCGCGAATCATTGTGTAGTTACCAAAAACGGTTACCATTTTGATACTGCAAGTTTTAATTGCAAGACTAACTAAAGTAACAGTAATTAAGTCTTATAAACAACTCAGGTAAATTCAAGCATAAAATAAATTAACTTCAGTAAAGATGTTGTGCATAACTTAGAACTTGTTGAACGGTAAAGTAAATTCTATCTTTATTTAAGTTGTAGAAAATTTTCGTGAGTACCTTTGCTTTCTTGTAAAATGCTACGTGGAAGATTTTATGAATATTTTGAATATAAAAATCTGTATTTTTAGATGAAACACTTTTAGCTCGGTAGTTTTATTCATAGTAGGATATTTAACGACTGTTACGCAGGTAAAACCACACGAAAACTCTAGTCTAATGTTGCATATCTCTTACTACAAGGTGTCGTTTTGAAGCTGCAAAATATTTCAGGAGGTAATTATGTTAGTGATTCTCGACCCGAATCAATAATAAAATAAGTAGGTAATTTTTTTTTTTTTTATAACCGCGCTTTTTTTCACACACACAAACACGGAACAATAAAGGGCGTTTTCACACACACTAACTCGCAACGATAGTTTCATAAATAATGTATCATCCAATCATCATCCCGCACGCCACACCCTAGCCACGCCCCCGTGGCCATCGATCAATCGATTTAGTTTAGTGTAATTAAAAAATTAAATAACAAGTATTACTGATTATTGACCAGGTATCGTTTTTTTATATGATTATTTATGAGTTTTATTACAACCTCCTGAAATATTGTGCAGTTTTAAAACTGCACCTTGTATAATTAACTGTTAATCACTTTTTAAATTCTTAACAGTTAATTTACAGTTCGAATATATATTTTCTCTAGACGTTTTTAACGTGAACTTCTAAATCGTTCTTAATACATATACGCCGCTAAATTTTAATCGTTTTAATCCCGTGGAGGGTCGATCCGGTACATGAAACACTATCGATTTGCAAAGATAAAATTAAAAAATAAAGTACCTACCTTTTTTTCAAAACTCGTATTAATTTAAGCATGTACGAAATTAATTTCTTTAAGAAAACGTCAGCTGAGCGAGTTCAATGACCTGTAGGTAGTTTGTAAGCAACGCCGACTATTAACTACAGGTTTTTGAACTTAACTATCTCGACCTTGATAATTTTATACTGCCTATTTTTGGTTTGGTTCTATTTGACTGGCCTGTTGGCTTAGTGGTTAGTGGCCCTGACTACTACGCCGGGGTTCGTGGGTTCGATTCCCACCCAGTACAAATGTTAGTGTGAAGAGCAAGATCATTTGTTCTGTGTTTGGGTGTAATTTATCATTTGCTTAGTACTCATAACACAAGCTCTTCTTAACTTAGGACTAGACAGCGTGGCGCGTTATGTGATAGTTGTGTAATATTAGTTGAATAAAATGATTTGAGTTTTGATTTAAGTAATCATACTAATATTAATCACTAGCTCTTGCCAGCGGCTTCGCCCGCGTACATAAAATATAGCCTATGTCACTCAGGAATAAAACAGCTTTCTAACAGTGAAAAAATTTTAGCAATCCGACCAGAACTTCCAGAGATTACCTCCTGCAAACAAAAAAACAAACTTTACCTCTTTATTATATTTGTGTAGATATAGGCGAATGTTTGTATGTTTGTTCTTTCTTTACGCTCGTATGTCTGGATGGATTTCGATAATACTTAGTACACGTATAGTCCATGTTTTGTAATTACACATAAAATACGCAGGACTTTTATTCCAAGAGTATATTCCTTTGGAATAATTTTCTGCTATCACTCGGGTGAAGATAAACAGATGGCCGTTGGGGCCGAAAGGTTCTGGAGCGGTGACCGCGTACCTAAAAACAGAGCGTTAGAAGGCCTCCTACAAGGTGGACCGATGACCTGGTGAAGGTTGCGGGAATGCAATGGATGCGGGACACGCAGGATCGTGCATTAAGGCGACACTTGGGGGAGGCCAATGTCCAACAGTGGACGTCTGTCGGCTGAAATGATGATGATGATGATGACTCGGGTGCAGCCGCTGACAGCAGCTAGTTAGCTATAAGCACTATGGCACTTAATAAGCCATATATATAAAACGATGGATGCAAAACGCACAGGACCGTTCATTATGGTGACACTTGGGAGAGGCCTATATCCAACAGTGGACGTATATCGGCTGAAATTATGATGATGATGATATGACATGTCAATCAGCCAAAACTACTGCGATAAAGAACGTGATATTTTGCACTAAGTTCCCTTTTATGCAGTAGGTGAGCATCAAGAGAGGATTTTTCAGGCCCCTGAAGGAGTGAAATGGGGGTTCAAAGTATATATAGAGTAACCTGTTTCGACGCGGGCAAAGCTGCTGTCAGAAGCTAGTACATAATAAATACTTACTCTTACTCTAAAAACCTTTGAATTTAAAAGCATTTAGATTTCTAGAATCTCTTAAAATATTATCAACCTAGATTTTCTAGAACAAAATATCTAGATCGCAGAAATTTACACTTAGCTGGAGATCTAACTAATCTAATAAATTACAACTTAACACATTTTATATAGCAATTCATTTATGAAATAAAATATTAAATTTCAAATTTATTATTAACACTTAATAAAACTGCTCCCGAAATCTATTAACCAGTGATTAAATCCTTTAATTTCAATCACCTTTTATTGAGAGATTTAATTATTATTTAACAGTTAAAATAGAAACTTATAAACGAATCAATGATTGATTTAGTTTGAAATGTTAATTACAGAAGAAAGTTGATACTTGTTAGTTAAGACGAATATATTTTATGATCGTTCATCATCGAGTCATTAAATATTTAATTGATTCTCAGATGAGGAATAAATTATATTCATGATCTAATTAAGATTCTTGGTTGTGCATGCCAGAAGAAAATTACGCGTCAGTTGCTATAGTTTCTTTGCTAAAACAATCAATTATAATATATTAACCTGGCTGTGGTTCCAATAGGGATGTACTAAACTATGTAGCTATGAATGTATCGAGCAATCCAATTATTATTCACCTATTCCGCGAAAAGGCTTTTTTGCGTGGGAAATCATCCAATGACTTGACTACAATCCTGTTCCTTCTTTAAATTATTCCTGAGCCACGGGGTTCTCTTTCGCACAACCGATGTTGGACCCAGAGGTGGCGACGTTGGACGTCGCGTGGCATCGCATGACATGGATCTAGTGTAGCTCCATAAGTCTAGTTTCCATAAAATGTATGGAGACTGACGCGCTCAGATTGGCGTATCTGGCACACGCATGCGCAGTGTAGCTAACTTTAGGGCTCCCTATTATACCTTCCCTAAATAAAAAAAAATTGAACGCCAATATCGAATGACTCTCAAGACCAGCGGACAGTTCCCAAGACGCTTAGAAACATCATTACAATGTGATATGTTAGATTGAGATTCTTGGCACCTTCGTGCACAAGATTTAAACGAGGACATGCTGCACCTACTCCGTGAAATGCGCATCGAGGATTTAGAGACCCCTGGTGACGCCTACCTCGGATACGGACAGCACAACCCACTCCTAACTAATATTAGACTATGTGAAATTGATTACGTACTAAAAAAAGATAGGAGTTGGCTGCTTTGTAAGTGAACGACCGCTTCTCGTCTCCATAGATTGTAATTTGCTGTAAATAGGATAGGGCAATATAGAACCACTTCATAAATTTATTACTGTACACACTAACAAGCACACAGCATACACTACACGACACTTATACAGATCTCTTTTAGACAAACATTGGTAGACTGTAAGTAGCCGACACACAGATCGAATACACCACCGGCTTGTAGACATATGAACTAGGGAAATAAACATCTTTCTATTCTATTATTCCTTCCCTTCAAGTTTATTGCGTATCAACGAACATTTGATTATTCTGATTCGACCTCGCCTCAAGATCCCAGCAGCTAAAATCTTTGCGTAGGTGACGATGGAAAGGGACGTGGGAGTTCCGTCACAACAATCTGTTATGGTTAAAATAATTGACGCTAAAGACGGAGGCACGTGACTTAGCTAAAATAGCTTTAGTGGGATACGGTTCAACGAAGCTATGTTAAATACAGTTAAATCAAAGTGACTGATTGATGCTAAGGATTTGAGCTATGGATGCATACTAAGGATTTGAGTTATGGATGTGTTCTAAGAATTTGAGCTAAGGACTCACGAGGGTTGAAAAAGGTAAAGCTAGCTGCTAGCAAAAAAATCGTGCATACTAAGCCTTGAACATCTTACAACTACGCAGTTTAGATCTAAAAATACCGGACACTTAGTTTCATAGATTACGTTCATCACGTAGCTGCTTAGCTTCGGGATTGATTGAAAGAGTTACCGTGGCCTCTTTGACGCAAAGAGCAACTAAAGGAACACAGGTGGGTATTAGTCAGTAAAAGATACTCCCTCAAAGTAATACTGGGATCTCAGGATGATTGATGACTTACCACAATAAAAACATAAATCTTCAATCCTGTTGCAAAGCAAGACTTAAGCTTATTGAGTTTAACTAAGCTCACATAGCTGAGGTAATTTTTGATAATTACACAGTGTAGTTAATACTAGCTTAGCCAGCGGCTTCGCCCGCGTAACAGTATAAAATATATAGCTTAGATCAGGGATAGTGCTGCTACATATTAGAGAAATAATTTACAGATTTGGTGTATAAGTTTTAGAGATTACTTATTTAAAAACTTATTTTTACGGCTTTGTAATATTGGTATAGAATGATGTTGTGGCCAGGACCTAGACCATGACGTCTAAAGTAAGACTGTTTTAATTTATTTCAGTGTGGGTAAGAGACAGAGCTAGACAGGTTGTCTAGGGCCATCTCTTATCCACACTGAAACAAGATTCACTGAACAAGATTTGAAACGACCTGGGGCCTAAGTCTGCTATTTTTATAAATTCGTCATTCCAACACGATTCCATTGTCATTTTGCTAAAAGTTTGTAATCTGCTAATTCATAATGATCGATCATTGATCGGTCGCTGGTCTTGTAATAGAATTGTGGTAGAATTATAATTTTATGCATATTAAAACCAATAACTGCACAATAACGTTCTAATGGTAAAACACTGATCAAATAAACTGTTAAAGTTTTAGCAGATTACCGCAAACGTCAAATATTAATTTGTCAATATGTACGAGATTACCATTCTATGTCACTTCTTTCAATGAAGTGTCAGTGGTTGACCATTGGAAAGTCATAATGACGCCATTATATTAGTAGATTACCAAACTTGTCAAAATCGACAATTATGACATCAATGATAGACCATTCTGACACTATTGTAATAGCAGACTTGAGGCCCTGGCCATTTTTACTTGGCCATATCATGAACTGATCAATTTCTAAGGTATAAGACCTCGATAAGCAGTCTGCACCCAAGTATGAAAAGTATGTAACCTCAGCTATACAAGAAAAGCTAAAATTACTTTAGTTTAGCTCATAGTCTGCAAGTAGCCTAAAAGACTTCGCAAGATGCAACGACCGATTTTTATGCATGATCAAGCAATTCGCAATTCAGTCCTAACCTTGAACGTAGATCAAAAAATATTTTCAGTTTGCTACGCCGCGAAATTGTATTTTTTAAATTTTAAATTTTATCATAATGGAATCA
This sequence comes from Mythimna ferrago, assembly GCA_910589285.2. NCBI lineage: Eukaryota > Metazoa > Arthropoda > Insecta > Lepidoptera > Noctuidae > Mythimna > Mythimna ferrago. The sequence goes on along the minus strand of OU342680.1, from coordinate 23,197,619 downwards.
ACGACCGGTTAACTGCCTAGTCTGGTTATGGTCATCAATATTCTAATCGTACTGTTTCAGTTGAGAGCAGTTGTGGCCGAGTGGTAACGGCCCCGACTTACGAGTTTTAGATCGCGAATTCAAACCCAGCCAGGCGCATTACTTTGTGGAATTTATTTCATCACCACTGCTCTCAAAACGGAGAAGGAAAACATCATGAGGAAACCGGCATGTCCTAACCGGTTTTCTCATGATGCCTGTTTTTGATCGGTGTATGATGGAGGATTGAAATTCTAATTAAAGTTTTCCCACTCTGTAATGAAAGCAATGCTAGCTGAGTACTATAAGCGGCGACTTACAAGTTATAAGGTCGCGGGTTCAAACCCATTCGGCAAGCGCATTACTTTGTGTAAATTATTTCATCACCACTGCTCTCAGAACGGTGAAGGAAAACATCGTGAGGAAACCGGCATGTCTTAGAACAAAAAAATCAAAGACATGTGACATCCACCAACCTCTCTCCTAAAGAGGAGGCCTGAATGCCAACAGTGGAAACATTAGAAGGCCGCCGTAATAAATGAGTTTGATTATTGGCTCTATTTTTTGTGATAGATTACCTATCACAAATATTAAATATATACCTACCTGTCAAATAACTTCTCTCGCTCTAGGTGGAACGAAAGGGAGTGTCAGCCTTTTAATGGCTAAATTCACTTGTGTTCCTTCAGTTGTAATGTGCGTAATCGCGTTGCAGGGCCAGGGTTACTCTTTTAAACAATTCGCAGCCCGACTGGTATCTAGCAACTAAAAGATAGAGTAATCCAATTGAATTGAGAACCTAATTTAATAATTTTTTCAAGTAGGTTAAAAATTAGAATTATCGGAGATTTTTTTCAATAAAAGTCAAAACCGGCTGAACGGACGGTAATAAGAGGTTTGTTCATCTTATTGCGAATGAATAATATATATAAATACCTTTAGGGGGCCATTCAATTATTACGTAAGCACTATAGGGGGGTGGGGGGGTTTTAGCATTGCTTATTTTTGATGACATGGGGGAAGGGGGGGTCTAGATGGTGATTACGTGAGCAGTATATTTTTTTCTTAGTTTTGTAAGAGAACGATCTCGATGTTCCAAAATCACAAGAAAGTGAGCAGATAGATACACATCACCAGCAAACATCCAAAGTCGTTAAAGATTTAGAGTCATGGATTCGTGCGTCATGGACTCAGGACTGTTAATTTAAATTAATATGTCAAAATTTTAAATGAGGTTTATTTTTTTTTCCTTTATTTCAAGTCCTTTCCTTATTTGTAGACTTACAACTAGTGCTCATAAATTAATAACGAAACCAACTCATTGACAAATACTTGTACCAATGTTTACGTAAGCATGGGGGGAGGGGGTGAGAGCTTTGCTTACTTTTGCTGACAAGGGGGAGGGGGGAGTTAATATTTGCAAAAAATCTGCTTACGTAATACTTGAACAGCCCCTATATATATATATATATATATATATATATATATTCCACAATTTTCACACAACGCCATCTAGTCCTATAATAAGCAGAGCTTGTGGTATGTGTATCTTCTGGACAACTGACAGACATACTTATATATTTCTAAATATATACATAGTATATATAAATTTCACCCAGACACAGAACAATTAATGATCGTGCTCATCACACAAAAATTTTTCCTGGGTAGAAATTGAACCCACGACCTCCAACATATAAGTCAGGGTCTTTAATCACTAGACCACCAAGCAATTTAAAAAATATGAATCGAGCAAATGAAAAAAATGGAAATGTGAATGTGAATGGAGTTAAGTTGCCACCATACCTACTATACTCTGTTCAAAATAACATTAGACATTTTATTACTGTCCTTTTAACAGATTTTGAATTTTATTACGTTGGTGGCATGACAATGCCGGCTGCAGTAAATAGTTGGTATTATAACCACTTTTTTTGCTTTTAATGTCATCCTTATGCCTACGAAATAGAAGTTAAAATCGGTTGAACCGACAGTAAAAATGGTTTCTTTAAATGTCTAATCTAACGCAAATAGGGTAACTTATTTGACGATTCAAAAAAGCACTGGTTGGTACAACCAGGTCTGCTACACGCCAAATCTCTCATAGAAGGCTACTCACAAAAACGAACTGCCGAGCTTCTTGAGCTTAGCAGGACGAACATCTGTGCGATAGCCCGCGCCTTAACCGGCCACTGCAAACTAAACAGGCACCAATTTCACATGAAACTGAGTGACACTGATGTTTGCCGGTACTGCAATCAAGAGAGGGAGACGCCTAAGCACCTTTTGTGTGAATGCTGGCCCCTTATCCACAAACGCAGTGTCCATCTGGGCCGACACATTATTCGCCCGGAGGAGATTAAAAGTCTAAAAGCTAGGAGTATTCTAAATTTCTTGGAAGCCTCCGGGCTAAAAGAGTTACTCTAACAAGGTGGCGAGTCACAATAGATCTTTTAGATCGCAGTGACTACATCCCCTACACTATGGGTGATGCATAGCCCCTTATCTTCTAAATAATAATAAATAGAGTATAGTCATCAAACATTTTAATACACCCAAAACACATAACAACAGTTGTTTTGCTGATAAAAGTTACCGCCACGATTCCCATAGCGTTAATTGATTGACCTGACCTCCAAGACTAAAGTACTCTTAAACTGCCACTTAAGTGATTAAAATAACTATCCGTTAAAATTGAAACCCAAATTGAGCTGTATTTTGTTTTGCATGCGAGGTTTTATTGGTGTGTTAATTTTTTATTTATTTTAAGTGCGGTATAAGTGTGTGTGGCGGATTTTAAATAACTGTAAGTGTCGATAAGGAGGGTGTGTAGTATCTAATTCATAAACATGCCATAGTAACAGTATGGATTTAAAGATAAAAAAAAATAAAAACAGGTTACGTTATTAAACAATATCAAATCAATATGAGTATTATGTTTTTTTTTTTCGTGGTTAAAAATCATCCAAATGACATCTCCCGCCCATGGGCGGAGCGGGAGTTAGTGTCAGACTCTTAATGACTAAAAAACCCACCCCATTACTTCATGTCGTTCGTACCGGGATCGAGCTAAACGTACCTATTATGTTTATTTATATAGAAGTGAAATCAACATATTATTCGAAACACATAAAAAAATCATTAAAACAAAAAGTCACCATAACACACACCATTCAAATTAATCATCATCATTATTTCATGCGTAAGAAATCTACTACCTACTGGTCATAGGCCTACTATTTTTTTATGTAAACTTTGTCTTAAAAATTACAAACAGAACACAAAAATATAGCCAGTAAGTGCAACCATACTAAAAAGATGCTACTACTGACTATATAAACTTACTTCATCATCAGCCTTTTTAATGTTCCCACTGCTGGGACTCAGGCCTCCTCTCTAGGAGAGGGAAAGGGCCGTAATCCACCACGCGGGCCCAGTGCGAGTTGCTGAATGTCACATGTCTTCGAATTTTTCGTCTAGGACATGACGGTTTTCTCACGATGTTTTCCTTCACCGTTTTGAGAGCAGTGCTGATGAAATAAATTACACAAAGTAATGCGCCTGGCTAGGTTCGAACCCGCGACCTACAACTCGTAAGTCGGGGCCATTACCATTTGGCCAACACTGCTCTAAACGTACTTATATTTTGATAACATAGTTCATCTATTTATTTATTTATTTAACAATTCATGTACACACTTAACTTATACAAGAAAAGAAGATGGAAACAGAAAAATAGGTACATAGGTGATGCTTATTTCTAAAGAAATCACTTCCAGCATACCCGCGAAAGGAGAATTGAAAAAAAAAAACAGATGTAGACACAACAACACACACACACACACTACACAAGGTGTACAACGAAAAAAAAATCAGCCTCGCCATACAAAATGATAAACTTGATTGGATTATTATGGCGAGGCCGATATTTTTTTTTGTTTCCTGAAAAAAACTTTTGTGGAAGGTTGTTCAGTTTCGTCTACTGAGCAAGCCCTTAAAGTTTGTGGAGGGCTGTCCCTTACACCTTTTATAACTTTCTACCTTCTATATGTTAAAAATTGAAGCTGGAAAAGAAGAAACTGCGATGACTGACTGACATATCAGCGCACAGGTGAACCTACTGGGCTAGTAGCGTACGTTGCCCAGGGTTTCCCTTTATGATGAAGGCAAGCATTAAGAGAGGATTTCCTAAAATTCACTCGCTAAAGGAGATAAAGTGGGTGTCGAACTTTGTATGGAAAACCTATATTTACGCGGGCCGCTAGCTAAAGTTAGCATGAAATATAGTTAGTGATAAAAATAATCCAATTAGTTTTCCAATATCGGCTTATTTGTCAATCTCAATAATATTACTTTCAATCTACTTCACATTGATTTATGATAAATAATATTTATTTAGTAAATTCATCATTTGGGATACTTACAATTGGTTACAAATTGATTGAAAAATAGAAGTGATTTGTCACGTGTCGTGGCTTTGAGATTATAAAGTACTTTTTTGTTGTCTGGCAAGTGCGTTTTAAGTGAAATAAATGGATTGGTAACATTATTTTCCACGGTCCACTTGTTTCATGACTGAATAAAGGCCAAAATTGTAGTTTTGCTCTAAAAGCGAGCTTATGCTTTTTGACGTGGCAGTCAAACCCACTGCCACTTTAACTGGCGATCGGCGGCGGAGACCTCTCGCGCCTGGCCTTGGTTAGGCCATGGTCCGGAGCGAGGAGGAGTGGCAGGCGGTCGTCGACTTCTGCGAAGCAGTAATGCTCGCAAAGGAGGAGGCCGACCGCATCAGGCAACGGCGCTCTCGCCGCCGCCGCCGGGATTCCGATCCCGATTTCCGGCCACCGTAGGCGCGGGCTTGCGGACAGTGAGCAATGGGTAGCTCGCTGTCCGGCCGTCCGGTAACTGTCCGGACCAAGCCCAAGACGTCGACGGCGAGCACTGCTCCCGCGCGCCTCAAGGAGTTGTCAGCAATAGCAAGGGCCCAGCCGGGTCGAAGCCTACTGGGGCCAGGGTTATCCGAAAGGAGCCCCGGTATGAAGGCTTGAAGGAACGGGGTGGGTTTTTAAGTCAGTAAGAGTCTGACACTATCTCCCGCTCCGCACAAGAGCGGGGGTTGTCATTGGATGATTTACCCCATCGAACTAAAAAATGCCTAGTAAATTACCACTTAAAAAAAAAACAATATTTTTAAGTATTGAACTTTTGTTTTTGGTTTTACACTCATATAAAAGTGAAGTATTAAAATTAATAACTTATTGCAATAAAAACATCATATTTTTAGTAGCACCTTATATAACACAAGTAATAGTAGGTAGACAGCAGTGACTTCATTTAGAAACCGCGTTCTTTGTAGTTATTGCCAGCAGACGAATCTATAGAACATTAATGAACCAACGGAAAATTCTTATTTTTTATAGTGCAGCTCTAGCTTGTATCTTTGTAAACACTGGAAATTAAAAAAATATCAGACAGATCTACCCACCAAACTGTGCTTTGTATAACAGAGCTAGGAATGGCTTGCTAGAAATGATATTGTTAATCATCATCATCATCATCATTTCAGCCGATACACGTCCACACAACGAACGTTCTTGTGCGTCCCGCATATTGTTAATACTTTCCAATTAATCTAAACTTGTTACTTTTTACTGGAAATACGATAGAAATGACGTATTTGATTTAAATGGTTTTAAGGTTTTCGTGAAAGAAGTTCAAGTACATTTTAAGCACGTTTGGTGTGACAAATTTTAGTATACTTAAAACAGAATTTGAGGTAATTATCGAATTTAGAACAGCAAATTCTATGGCGTAGATGTCTAAGTTCTAATTCGAACTAAGGCCTTTTTAATACAAATACTTACAAAAAACCTTGAAATACAGAATTTTAAAGTAAATATTTCAACTGTTGGCGATGGTTTTAAAGTATCTCATAATATGATATCAAGAAAAGTAGATACAGGCTGCGAGTTTGTTCGAAAGTTAGCTAGGTCTTGGGGCGTAAGCATGGATTTTAGTCAGTAAAAATCTAACAATCCCTCTCGCTTCACCATGAGCAGTAGAAGTTACTTCATAATTTCTGAATTATTGTACCAACTCTAGAAGCTGGCGGATGCAGTCATTCCGTGTTCTATGGTATCTATTGAGCAGTACATTGGTTCGGTGGCGGAACTGTAACAGTTTCTGGTGCCAGCTTCCGACAGCCAGATTAATGATACTAAATTTATAGGGCACAAAATTCTTTTTTACACCACCTGCTCGATAATGTCGTTTTACACGTCATACAAACCTCACTTAAAGCAAGTCATTATATGCCTAGGGAGATAATGCAGTATGGCCGATCCCTAGGGAATAATCAGATTTGAATTTGGAGCATCAAGAATCGTCAACATTGTGAATTAAAATGTAGGCGCATCGAACAAGTTGACTCGAAATTCAAACCAAAGAGTATGTAATCACTATGATTCAAACTGGCCACTAACAAAAAAAAAGAAAATAGAATAAAATGTGCGTACTGACGACACGGGAGCATCATAGAAAATTGTAACTATAGAATCTTGGAGTAGTGAATTTTGTTTGTTTGATGAACTTGTAAATATAATACTTATATTTCTCTAATATATAATTTGGTCGACCAAATTGTCTTTTAATTATCTCACAGATGGTGTAAAAAGTAGAGTATGCAACACGGGGATAAAGCTGTCTTTGTCTTGGGCGGCTTAAATTCCTCACTTCACTCAGGTTTCTTTATAACTCCCTCGCAATGCTCGGGAGTTAATTTTATAAATCCCTCACTATCGTTCGGGATTAAAATCAGCAACCTTCGTTTCGTTCGGAATTCAACATGCCGCCCGCGACTTAAAGACACTGCTTTATCCCCTAGTCACATAAACTACTATTTCATTACTCATACTCTGAAAGTAGGTCTGAAGTTGCCTGAGGAGCGGGCTGAAAGTGATACTTTTCATCCCTAGGGAGTTTTACTTTACAACTGAAAGCTGTCAAATTATTAAAAAAAAAAAACTAGTTCTATCTTCACATTTCTATTGAACCATGTTCCAATTTTCCATACAGCCAGTCAATCACAGCGCGATATAAAATTGAAATAACTTTAAGACAAGTATTAATTAAATAATTTTATATTTTAAGTGATTTATTTGTTCAACTATTTCTTTAAAATACTTTATTTTTAAAAGATTACAATTAATTTTTAATTTTTTATTAATGAGGCTGAATAGCTGGCCGGCCGCAGAAAAAAAAAAACAAAATGGCGGGAAAGTGGCTATCAGTCGTTGAATTTTTCGAGTTTCATTTACATTTCCGTACAACAGAGATTTGTATTAACACGTTATGTTTATCAGATTAAAATAATGATTTAACGCTTAATTTCATAAGAGAAGAGGCTAAAACAGTAGCGGAATACCTTTTACCGCCTAAATCAGAAGAAAGATACCTACTTAGAATCATAGGTCGTATTCGTAATGAAAAGCACAGTGTTTACCTCGGGGTGAAAGTAACCCATTTAACCCCTCGAATTAGCGACCTCGCTGCGCTCGCCCGCCAACTCCTTCTCGGGACGAAATGAGTTACTTTCACCCCTAGTGTAACAATGTACTATTCAATCGGATGAGAAAAATAAATTGGTGTGCCTTTTAGAAATCTTTTTAATAAGGCAATGTAGAAAAAATAAAACAAAAAGTACGAAACCTAAGAAGCTAAATAAATTACATTTTAAGTTAATTTACATTTTCGGTTTTGTTACTGTAATCTGCAACTTAATGGTTCTAAGTCTAGTTAATTATTTCAAATAGAAATAACGAGTTTTAAATTCGGTATCGTTAAAACTGTTGGCTGAAAAGTTTTCGAATTTCCAAAACGATTATTACCTTAATCAACATGCAATTTAAAAGAGTTCAAAAACTACGTGATCTAACTAATGAAAATAACATTAATTTTATTTATTAACATAGCTGGGACTCGGGTTTCTTCTCTAGAAGAGAGTATGGGCCATAATCTATCAAGCGCGCTCAGTGCAAGTTGGTTGATGATACATGTCTTCAAACTTTTAGGTGATTAACACACTGCCACGCATCACGCTGCATGTTGCGTGTCAAGGCACCTAGGCGCGTACTTGCGGGAGTGCAGATCTGCATCATCGTGCGGGTTTTTTACGCACTCACACGCGTAGTTGCATTTTGTAAATTCACGCAGGTTCTGACTCATTTCATAAAAAAATACGCACAGCACTACAAGACTCAGTGTGCCATACCTTGCGTGTCGCCCCGCACCCACGCGCGTGTGTACATTCTCCGCATGTAGGCGCGTGATATGCATGAACGCGCGTGGATGTATTTTCGGTGTATTGAACTGTGCGTATTTTCTATACAAACGAAGATACTTACAAGCAACGTGAAAACACACAATCATGCGCTACGCTACGTAGTGCGTGGCAGTGTAATAATCGCCTATACACCGTTACATTTTGATCGTTTTAATCACGTGCCTTGGTTGAGGCCATGGTCCGGAGTGAGGAGGAGTGGCAGGCGGTCGCTCACTTCTGCGAAGCAATAATGCTCGCTAAGGAGGAGACCGACCGCATCAAGCAACGGTGCTCTCGCCGCCGCCGGGTCCTGATTTCCAGCCACCGTAGGCGCAGGCTTGTGGACAGTGAGCAATGGGTAGCTCGCTGTCCGGCCGTCCGGTAACTGTCCGGATCAAGCTCAAGTCGTCGACGGCGTGCACTGTTCCCGCGCGCCTCAAGGAGTTGTCAGCAACAGCAAGGGCCCAGCCGGGTTGAAGCTTACTGGGGCCAGGGTTATCCGAAAGGGAACTCGAGCCCCGGTATGAAAGGCTTGAAGGAACGGGGTGGGTTTTTTCGTCAGTAAAAGTCTGATACTTCTCCCGCTCCGCCCAAGAGCGGGGGTTGTCATTGGATGATTTTCCCCGCCAAAAAAAAACCTAGAACGAAGAAAACCTAGAAGAAGTCATTGGAACTAAAAAAAAAAACATGTCGTAAAACGAAGGCGTACCTACTGAACCACTAATGCTCTACGATGTTATTTCATTCAATTAATATATCAAAATATTATAATATAATGAATGGCAGCTTCAATTTCTATGAACAGCTTTTAACACTCGCATTCAAAATCCAATTTAGAAATTTTGTTCTGAGTAGCATCGGTTTATAATCTAAATGTAATTACGATATAATCGCCAACCTGTCAGTACTACTCGATATTGATCTTTGAACTCAGCACGTCACTACTGCAATTCTTTTCAACTCAGTGGCCGTCTTTTGTTTTATCAGCGATCTGTGCTTCATAATAAAATATAATAAAATATATGGATGTATTAACGGTATTTTATAGTAACTATAGCACAAAATATTTATTTATGAATATTCTTTGGTTATAAAGGCGGTCGGCCTTGGCATTTTCTTTTTGGTTTAAGAATGATATAAGGATTTGATTACAGTAATCGACCTTAAAACTATACACTTGTAAAAACCATTTATACTCACAATTTGGGTTTGAAGTCAATCACTACTTTATATAATTAAAACAAAAAAAAACACTTCATAATACTCCTATGTTATATCAATTTAAAGAAAGTATAAAGTCATATGCCGCCGATCCTAAATATATTTGTCGACTCACATATTTATTTGCCAATAATAAGATAAAATTTCTGTAAACACTACCTAAGTGCCTTTAGGTAAATTATCAGTGTGTGAATAATGATTGTAACTTAATTTTCGAATTGGGGTATGTAAGGGTGTGCATTATTCTTAATATGAGAAAAAACTGGACTCGCACATTGAGGGTTCTGTACAAACTTACCTATGAAAACAGTTCAATTCCCGAATCGAGTTACAAAGTTTTTCCCGAATCGCAAAAAAACTTTTTTCTTTTTTTGTGACGTAAATATAAAACTGATTTCAGATTTTTTCCTACACTACTACTTGTGATATGAGACCTAGTTTCATGCCAAATTTCTGAATTCTAGATTAACGGGAAAATACCTTATGAATTTTGATTCCTATGAATTGGAAAAGTAAAATGTCGGACGGTAAAATTACTTATAGTGCACAAACTAGTATATACATTATATGGCGTGCCATATCGGACCGTAAAAAATCAGACTGCCGGACAGTAAAATTCCTTGTAGTGCACAATCGCTCTTAAGAATGTCGAAATATACGTTTTTTTCGACATAAACGGCTGTATCTTTGTTTTTTCGTTTTCATCACAGAAGTCTTTTTAAAGCTTCAAAGGACTGCAGATCTGAGGTATAGGTTAAAGAAGACGGGAGATAAAGGGTCTTGACTTACGAACAGACAGACGGACGACAAAGTCATCTTATAAGGGTTGCGTTTTTTCCTTTTGAGGTACGGAACCCTAAAAAAAAAACAAATATATATTGGATGCATAATCTCACCTTATCAATCAGCGTATCATTGACTGTCACGACTCCAGTATGAGGATCTATCCTGAACGGTGCCGGTGGGCCGAAGGTCTCCAAACCGAAGGTCACCCGGTCTGTGCCGGTGTTCTCTCGGTAGACCTTGGTCACAAAGGAGCCAAGCGGCTCCGTCGGCATGACGTACCAGTTCCTCTCGACATGCATGATCGCTGGCAGGTTGAAGCCCGGAGGGGCTTGTGATGATGCTGTAACAAGGAAAGGTTTTTATTAAATGAGGAGTTTGTCGAGGAGTATTTTACTTCTCAAGCCTCAGTGTACCGAAAACGGTACACCTCGTACCTTAAACCTTATTTTTACGTAATAAGGTTTAAGTTAGCTGGTACCGAAGCGTACGGTTTTCGGTACTTTAGGCCCTGAGAGATCAAAAAATGTGACATCTGCCTTTTAATAATTTTTTTGGTTTGTAAAAATCATCCAAATGATATCCCCCGCCCTTGGGCGGAGCGGGAGATAGTGTCAGACTCTTACTGACTAAAAAGCCCACTCCGTCCCTTCTTGCCTTTCATACCGGGGCCGAGCACTAATCTATATAATTATATCCTGCTGAATGTGACTACCATAAGCATAATACCATAATCAGTCCAATAATGTTCCCACTGACTACAACGCCTCCTCTCTAGAGGAAAGTATTTTAATTTCTTTTTATGATGATTTTACAAAACCTCCACCTAATAAGAAAACTAAATTTTTGTGGAAGATAATCACGATCAAAATTAATTGACGACAAAAATAAATTATCGCCAGTAAGCTTTTATAATTTCAAAATTCGAAGTTGTTCGTTCCACGATAATTAAGTCATTAATCACATTACAAAATTATAGGATTATTATATAAAAATATTATTACCATAGTACGAAGTAGATAATAATTCTGTGAAATTCTTTGTCAAAAACTGTCTAATGACCTTTAGAATAAGTATACACTGGTTTATAAGTAAAACACTAGCCACCTTACTATGTTAAATAATAAATGATATTTATTTTGCAAATAGGTTTAAAAAAACACTTTTATACGTCAAATTTTCTTTTTTTCAGTTTAAGCTAGATGAGGCCGGTGTTTCCTGGCTGACTACCCTGAGAAGAAACACCGAAACAAACTCAGGGGTCAAGTCTCTTTTAAGGTCCATACAGTCAATATGTAATGGTCAAATCACATGAGAACCATGCAGATTAGTCTGAGATGGTCTTTTGAAGAAAGAACCATACAGATTTGAGTGGACCCGTCCTGTCAGTGCAAGCATTTGTCAGTATTCGCAAAGCTCAACTCAGGGCTACTAAGGAGCTCAACGACTTGACGAACAATACCAAGGAAAGGACATTTGGGTAGGCCGCAAAAAATACTTAAATTGCCAGACATACGGTTACGAGAAAAAAAAAGTAATCAACATAGTCCTCACATTCACAATAATAAAAGGAAATTATAGTTTACAAAATGTAAAACTTCGCAAAACTGCTACTAACATCATAAACAACTTTTGTTCTATGACTTTTAAAACATTATTATATTTTAGTTCAGATTTTCATACAAAAAAAAAAAATGAACGTCTTAAATATTACCAAGTCTATGCAGAGCAAGCGATAATACAATAGCGGTGGGGATTGGGTGGCGGGGGTACTTGATGTACTTGCGTCGCTTCATAAGACGTAGGTAAGTATAGCAAAACACAGAGTTGGAATGTGTTAGATAAAAAAACGAAATGTTTAAGGTTTGTTTTTTATAAATGAATTATGTTTTGTAAAAAGTCATAGAACAAAAGTTGTTTGTTATGATGTTAGAAATACAGTTTTGCAAGGTTGTTTATGTTTTACATATAACCCTGTATAGATTTGAAGTAATATCAAAGAATTATAATTATTATAAGTATTAAATGAAAATTTATCACAGGCCACAAATATGGAATTATTTTAATTAAATTAGTATTAAGAACTATGCCTAAACTAATTTACAGTTATCTAGTAAATTTAATAAGACAGTGTTAGACTAAGGTCCCAGATTGTTAAACTGGACGTAAAGCCTGTCACAGTTTTAATTAATTAGATTTCATTATTAAATAGCTGAACTGACAGACGTTGTCCCACTTAAACTTGAGACTAAGTTGATATAAAAATCATTTACAAAAAAAAAAGACCATTTTCATTCTTTCCCGAATTTTACCAGCAAATCTTGTATGAAAACTTTACTCGGACGATACAAACGACGATATACGACTTTACGCGGAGCGACCGATCTTCCGCGTAGTGTGCCTGCTAGTTGTAGTTTATATCCAATAGCTTGTATTGACGTTCCGTCGCCGATCTTCCGCGACGGAATTTCAGTCTAGTGTGGCAGAGGCCTTAAATTCTGATACAACCATTCACTTTACCTAGAACGGAAAAAACTTATTTGATGATTTCTCACCGGAAACCCGCTTTTAATACAAAAAAAAAAAAATTACAGGTTTAAAAGCACTAATACTTCAACTTCAAATTCTTAAGTCTCTTAACTAAAGTTAATATCTAAATTATAAAATATCCTTGTCTTATAATATAATAGTTTAGTTCTGCCAAGCACATTCCATCATCGGAAAACCAGACATACGGCAATATACTCGTAACATCGACTCCGGTACATGGTGAACATCCTACCCACACGCACAAAATGATTTAGAAACTTATCATTGTAAAGCTAAGCCGTGGAGTGCCCTGCCAGAGTTTGTGTTTCTATCTCGTGGAATTTATGATAAAGAATATATCTATCTATCAAAGAGCGATTACACTACTCTTAGGCAAGCGTGCTCCATCATTGACCACATCATCACCTACCATCAGGTGTCGTGGTCACGCAAGCACAGCCAAAAACATAACACGAAAGTAATTTGCCGATCATCTCTTGAATGCATTACGTAGAAATCTTTTAAGTCTCAATGACCATTTTCAATCGTTATAAATCAATGTATTTCACTGTTGTAGCTGCAGTCAACTCACTGATTCATATAAGCTGTTTGTCTGTCAATGTGCAATTCTTGTTGTACTGGTTATCAAGCTGTCGTTTCATTCCTATTACAGTTATTATATGTCCCTTCTTAGAAGATTTATTGGGGCAGCAATGATATTGTAGTCTTATGAATATAGTTGATACTTATATGAAAAAGACTTTTACTTGTACACTTTAACTTTTTCGTCGATTTAAAAAAGATGAGATCGATGTTTCCAATTTGACACCCTAAGAAGAAACACCAAAACAAACTCGGAGGTCAAAGTATGTTTAGTCCATACAGCAATCATAATAAAGGTCAAATCATATGAGAACTGCGTAGATTAGTGTCTGAGATAGTCTTTTGAGGAAAGAAATTCTCAGATTTGAGCAGACCTATCCAATCAGTGCAAGTGTTTGTCAATATTTGTATAGCTCAACTTAGGACTACTAAGGAGCTTAACAGCACAGGTTTAAGGCTAATGTTTTCAGGGGATTTTATTAGTTTTGTTTTACTTTTCTCTTCAGAACCCTAATTGTAGCAACCACTTGGAGAGACAAACAATCGGTTTCTGTTGTCTTAGGCTACAGAAAAATCATAGTTAATATAAGGTTTAAATTCTACAGAGTAAGAAGCAACTCATCATAAACAGGATATATGGTAATCAACTTAGGGAAATTAACAAAGTTTAAAGGATGGGTTATTTACTTGTCCATATACCATGCCACTTATTATTTACAGGAAGTAAGATAATTATGCCATACTATAGTAATATTCTTAATAAAAATATTGTGACTTCATAAGTGTTTTTTGAGATAAGAAATTATCAAATAACTCCTTCTGCTCTGGGTGTGGCGAGAGGAAGTGTCAGATTATATCAATTAAAACCTTACAGTGTTCTATCAACCCCATGTGTTCCAGGTTCACAGAAACTATTTTGAGTAAGGGTCAGCGCAGACATAGAGGAATAATTCTCGCGTGGTCTCGGGCATTTTCTGACGGATGGCGTATGTCGAAGATACGCTTCCCGCGTGTCTTCGAGGACGCGCGAGCATTTTTTTGTCAGGTTCAAGCTTATATGCTCTTTATTTCAATAAATTTAAAGTAGAGTTTGGAGTGCCTTAATAAAATCCTTTCCGCTTAATGATTTCACACCTCAAAAAGAGAAGGTAGAAGTATTCATTAGAAAGCTTTGTCTTACGATTGGAGCTTTGAAATACAAAAAAAATAATGATCATATTGTCTAGTCATGCTAAAATAAAATGTGAACTGGCTGGGGTTTCCATTTTCACATTTTAGTCTTCAAGTCAAAGTTGTATAATTTATGAGTACGTACTTTCTTCGCTTGAAAGATTGCCAATAACTTAAATTCACAGATGGAACATAAATAAAAGATATGACAGTATGTAAAAAAAAATAGTAGAGAACTAAGAGACAGAAAATACAGAGTTTCTCTGAGAGATTTGTTTCCTAGGAAGCCATAAAGCTTCTTAAGGCAAATATATTAAACGAGTAGGTATACAGTGCAGTGTAAGCTTCGTAGAGAACTAAGAGATGGAACAATTTTAATGACGTAAACAGAGTCTCTCTGAAAGATTTGTATTCTAGGAAGCCATAAAGCCTTGCATTCAGAGACTGGCGAGAGATTAGAAGCCTGAAGCTTGGAGGAATAAGTGCACAAAGCTAAAACATTTGATCTGTTGTCGCTGGTCTCTTGAGCCGTGACTTGTCCTATGTTCCTTCCCTTCGTTTATTGAATTTAATTATTGAACTGAACTGACTCGTAATTATTAATTGAATTGAATTTAATGGGTTAAATAAATAATGGTTAATGAAATTGATTAATGTATTTTTTAATTGATTAATTTAAATGGATAATTATATCTGAATGATCCAAGTTGATCCATAGTCTACCTAAATTGCTTGCTCACGTTTAACTCTTGACATCTTATAATTAAATTTATTGTTTTTAGTCTTAATTTACAAGTACTTAAATATTTATTCTTTAATTCGATTTGTAGTTGATTATTCTAATCGTAATCCAATTGCTATTTTATTATGACATTATTAATTTATTTGTTTTTAATTCTTAGTTGTATTGTTTAGTATATAATGTAAATTGTCCGTATTTATATTTTTTTTTTATTGTGAATTGTAATCTCATATTTTAAATGATATAATTTTTTTATTATTGTTCTGTACTTCAATTTTAATTACATCTAATTTTTAATTTAAAAATACTAAGAATTTAGGTACGGATTTGTGAATGTTGTGCACGCCTGTAATTGGTTTGTTTGCACTGTACAATCTTCTGCATGTTAAATGGAAAAATATTGTTAACAAATTGTTGGTGTGCCTTAATAATAAAATAAAAAATAAAATAAAATATCGAAGGACTGGAACCATTTGCCTGCTGCGATCTTCCCATCCGATTATAATTTAGGTGTCTTCAAGGCTAGAAGTGAATAAGCTCTTAATAAACTAGTGTGAGATAGTGGTCAAGCGCCAGCCTATCAATAATAATAATAATCTGTATAAAATTACTTACACGTCACACTAGAATGTAATTGCATACGTGTATGTATGTGTGTATGTTTGTTACTTTTTCACGATTAAAGAGCTGAACGGATTTAAATGAAAATTGACACACCAATTGACTAGACCATGTCCTTGAATAGGTAATAGTGTACTTCTTTTCCCGAGAGTATGTACCCTTAAGGGTCTAAACAGACGGACTGCAGTTCAACTGCAAATTGCAGTTTAAGTGCAATTTGAATGCAGTTGACACGACTGCAATAGAACTGCAAACACGACTTTAATAGAACTGCAAACCAAACGTGCGGTCCGATTGCAGTCGTGTGAACTGCACACCGACTGCATCCGAACTGCATCATATCCACCCGCCCGCACGCTCCGTTCACACGACTGCAATCAGACTGCCGTTTGGTTTGCATTCTATTGCAGTCGTGTTTGCAGTTCTATTGCAGTCGTGTCAACTGCATTCAAACTGCACTTAAACTGCAAATTGCGGTTGGATAGCAGTTGAAATGCAGTCCATCTGTTTACCCTAAGGTAATTGTCTAAATTTCACGTTGTCTGAAGCTAGTCGCTTTTTATTTAAAATACAGTCATCTGTTAACAAAGTTAAGAACGCAATTAGAATTGTTGAATTTTCAGAATGAAAGGCTTTGATGCGTATTATGTAGTTATCTTGATGGGAAGGCGCCTTCAAATTAGCCGCTAAGTGCCGCGCGACAGCAGCGCGGCTGCAGCGCTGCTTTATTATCTACACTAAAAAGATGTAAAGCTTGTTTTTTATTTTATTTTTTTTATTTGTAGGAGTTAATCTCTTAAAGTACTAGTCCGATTGCAAAAATTGCGGAACCCTTATAGATTCGTCATGTCTGACTGTCTGTCTGTCTGTCCGTCCGTGTGTCACAGCCTCTTTTTTCCAAAAGTATAAGAGCTGTACTGTTGAAACGTAGTAAGTAGATGTATTCTGTGAACCGCTTTAAGATTTTCACACAAAAATAGAAAAAAAGCAATCAATTTTGGGGGTCCCCATACTTAGAACTGAAACTCAAAAATTTTTTTTTCATCAAACCCATACGTGTGGGGTATCTATGAATAGGTCTTCAAAAATGATATTGAGGTTTCTAATTTTTTTTTTTTCTAAATTGAATAGTTTACGCGAGAGGCACTTCCAAAGTGGTAAAATGTGTCCCCCCCCCCCTGTAACTTCTAAAATAAGAGAACGATAAAACTAAAAAAATATATATGATGTACATTACCATGTAAACTACCAACGAAAATTGGTTTGAACGAGATCTATTAAGTAGTTTTTTTTTAATACGTCATAAATCTAAAAAAAATACACTATTATTAAAATATCGATCAAAGTTACAACGAACTGCAAGAACTTTTATATTATGTTACTTGCTGCTACGGAACCCTCCATGGGCGAGTCCGACTCGCACTTGGCCGGTTTTCTTAAATGGCACAGGCTATTTTTTATGTAGGTACGCAGGTGAAGTTGCGGGCAAAAGTTAGTTCCATATAATAAAGTACACGCGACCGCAGCGCGAATATAATGCCCTCGCGTTTATAATTTATTTGGATTAACACTTTGAGACTAATTTGAAGGCGCCCTTACAATTACAAAGTAGAATGCGCACTTAAGAAAAGTCACTTACAACAAAACAATTGGATCCACTCAAAGTGCATTCATTATTCTTTAATGCAATATCGCCTTAAATGTAGCGAGAAGTCGTAAAGTCGTGAAAAGTTCATATAATTTAAACTTAGACTAGTTTTGAACTTGGATGTCTTAGCCGCTAGAGAACTGTTCTGTGCAGTCGAACTTTGTCTTTTTTTTTGCAATTTAATAGTTCTTGGAATTCAGAGTAAAGGGTCTTGCAGACAACGCGATGTTTTGAAAATTTAAATGGTTAAATATTTTCATAGAAATTGTTTTCAAATTGTTCTATAAATAGAACAATTTTGCCAAATGCATAATTCTGTACGCCGTGATAAAAGCGTATAAAAGATTGCAGACACAAAATTAAATAGTAAAGCATTTTTTCACAGAAATTGTTCTAAATATAGAACATTTTTTTACCGAAATGCATTGTCTAGGACACTTTATAACATTAGAGTTTGCAAACAGCGCGACAGTCTTTTTTTTTTTTTTTTCGATGGGAAAAATCATCTTATGACAACCCCCGCTCTTGGGCGGAGCGGGAGATAGTGTCAGACTCTTACTGACTAAAAAACCCATCCCGTTCCTTCAAGCCTTCATACTGGGGCTCGAGCGCCCTTTCGGATTACCCGCTGTTCGAAAATCAAAAGGTAAAACTTTTATAGAAATAGTTCTAAACTTAGTCTTTAAAAAAAAAATTACCAAAATGCATTGCCGGAGACCCTTAAACACATTGGAGATTGCAGACAGTGCGACTGTGCGAAAATTAAAAAAAAAAGAAGCGTTATCATAGAGACTGTTCTATAGTTAGAACAATTTTATTGCACCAAAATGTCTTCTCTGATAGCAGAAAACACAACAGTGCGAATATTACGAGTAAACGTTAAAAAATTTGCCAAAATACATTGTCTCAGAGTCTTTATCATATTGGAGAATGCAGACAGTACGACAGTGCGAAAATTAAAAGCTAAAGCATTTTTTTATAGAAATAGTTCTAAAATTGTTCTATGTATAGAACAAATTTTATCTAAATACATTATCTGAAAGTCTTTATCACATTGAGACAATAGTTTTTGCTACAATTTAAATGAGAGAGCGGAGAGTTTGAGAGACCTTTAGAAATCTACAAAAGCCATTTAAATATTTATCAACACCACACTTTCTTATTAGAAGATCAAGTAAATGGCAATTAATAATTCAATACTCATTTCACGAAGAACTGCAGACATTTTGGCCAAAATACATTTATTATTGACCTAATTAGAGTGGTTAGGTACTGGAGACATTGGGTAGGTCCATTAGGAAAATGCTAGGCTAGATAATTTCTTGGTCTAACTAGTCGTTTATTCATCTGTAACTTGTGCCAGCGGGTTTACCATCGTCTAAGTGGAAAATAATCCTAGGCTTCACCTTAGTGTAAGTTTTATTTTTCGCTGGGCAAAAATCATCCAGATGTCATCCCCCGCCCTTGGGCGGAGCGGGAGATAGTGTCAGACTCTTCACCATCGTCATCATCATATAAGCCGAATGACGTCCACTGTTGGACATAGGCCTCCCCCAAGCGTCACCACAACGACCAGTTCTGTGCGCCATGCATCCATAGGATTCCCGCGACCCTGACCAGGTCATCGGTCCACCTTGTTGGAGGCCTTCCAACGCTGCGTCTTCCGGTACGTGGTCACCACTCCAAAAACTTTCGTCCCCATCGACTATATGTTCTGCGTGCAATGTGCTCTGCCTATCAGACTCTAACTGACTAAAAAACCCACCCCGCTCCTTCGTTGCCTTCCATATCTGGGCCCGAGCCTCCCTTGTAAGTGAAAAATTATCCAGAGTGGATCAGGAGGGCGTGGATATTCATTGGATGCGCCCTCCTTTTTTTAAGGTGGGAAAATCCCACCTTAAAAAAAGGAGGGCGTGTCAGACTTTTACTGACTAAAACCACACCTATTTTCCTTCTTTGTCTAGCGTTCCAGGACCCTGGGTTTCTATTTCAGGAGTTAAACCATGGGTCCAGTAATGCTCCAGCCCTATTGGGCCCTACGGTGCCAGTAACAACTGTACCCCTAGCCAAGTTGATATTCTACAATATTTAATGCTTGTAGAAAACTTCAAATGTACGGGAATGACGTCAGTAACTGAGCGTTGAGCGCTCAGTTACGTTGTCAGACCAAAAGAATCGGGGACGTGGCCAACTCGAGGCGTTCGACGCTAGAGAAACGGTTGTAACTTGGCTAGGGAGGCTATACCATGTGCGCCTCAAAGCGTGCGTGGAATATTGTGCACCGACGACGACTCGGGTTCAGTTCAGACGGTTACCGGACGGCTAGGTGGCGAGCTAATCATTGTTCGTCGTCCGCAATCCCACGCCTACAGTGGCTTTAGATAACCTCTGCTTTATAACCTTTTGGAGAATACGACTTACTTTTTTTTATTACGATTATTTTTATTGTGCTTTTGTGTACAACATTTGACTGGTCTTCACTGTTCTTACATAATATCTATCAATATTGTACTATCAACCACTTTTTTTAAAAGAGTAACCATGGAGTTTCTTGCCGGTTCTTCTCCATAGGAAACGACCAATTTGGAACCGTGCACTAGCTTCTGACTTTTTATAAGTGTCCATGTAGGCCTATGTGAATAATTTTTTTTGACTTTGACTTTTAACTTTGAACACATGCATTAAGTCATCATCATCTTCCTGCCCTTGTCCCGTTTTATTTGGGGTCGGCGTAACACGTTTTTTTCGTCCATTCTGTCCTGTCATCCGTCACGCTATCACTAACTCCTTTTCCTCGCACAATCGAACCATCTTTTTTTTGGCCGCCCTCTCCCCCTCCATCCATCATCCACATGTAAAGTTCTTCACATGACCATCATTTTTCATTGGAGAATGCATAGTAATGATATATTTTGTAAAGTTAACAATATTTATTAAGCTCTCTAAGAATTAAAAATAAAACTCCAAATTTCACAGATCCTATTCAGTCAAATCTTGTTTCAGAGATCAATATCACGTAAAATATCAGGTATCTTCAAATACAACTGAGTCAGTGATTTAAAATCCTAAGAGAATTTTCAAGTTTAAAAATGCAGTCGGCTACAGTTCAAGTGACGACAGTTTTTTTAACTTTTAAAAGACGATCCTCTCTGGAACTGCAATCTTAAGTTTAAAGGAAGAAAGTTTTCTTTCTTTTAAAGTATCGGCTTGGGGACGAACTAACGTTTATTTTTTCCTATTTGGGTATTCAGGTTAAAAGGCATGTTTTCTCTTCACCACCCTTGGTCGACTGAATTTGTGTTGCATGAAATTTTAATAAATA
Organism: Mythimna ferrago; assembly: GCA_910589285.2. Taxonomy (NCBI): domain Eukaryota; kingdom Metazoa; phylum Arthropoda; class Insecta; order Lepidoptera; family Noctuidae; genus Mythimna; species Mythimna ferrago. Next base: position 23,176,642 of record OU342680.1, on the reverse strand, counting down.
AATAAATAAGTCTAGAGATCGAGATCCATTTTTGAACCGGCTTTAAAAAGGAGGAGGTTCTATGATCGGCTAAATGTATTTTTTTTTTATTTGGGAACTCGTCAAATAATATCATCTGATTTGGATGGAGTGAGAGGGAACATTAGATATTTACTGATTAAAACCCTCATCATCATTAATTATCATTTCAGCAGAAAGACGTCCCCTATTGTCTAAAGGCCTCCCCCAAGCGTCGTCCAAACGACCGGTCCTGTGCGTCTCGCATCCGTGAGATTCCCGCAATCCTCACCAGGTCATCGGTTCACCTTGTGGGAGGCCTTCCAACGCTGCGTCTTCTGATACGTGGTTACTACGCCAGAACCTTTCGTCCCCGTCGACCATGTTCTGCGTGCAATGTACCCTACCCATTGCCACTTAAGTTTGGTGATTCTTCGAACCTTGTTTCTCCGGTGGATATCTTAATTTCTGATGTAATCACGGAAACCTTCAAAGTTCCTATAAAAGCCTTGGGTTACCAAGGCCTTTATGGGAACCTTTCAAAAAATCCGCAGGCCTAACAGGCAACGGCCCTAACTGGCGTAGTCAATCTTGCTGACATCTTTTTGAGGCATCTTTCTCCTTCCAAACCTCTCTATTTTGTGCGATCTCTAACCATGTTCAACCCGTAAACGTTATCAGATAAATAATCTGGAATAACTTATGGGGTTCGGAGGAAGGTGTCAGTATAATTAAAGATACATGGTAAATGCCAACGCACTTCTTTGACACTTTAACCTTTCAGATACCGTCAATTTGAGACACTATAGTAAGACAATAGATGCGCGAACGCCGGCGTTCGCTTGGGGTTTAATGAATAGGCGTTCTTACCTCGCACATGTCAAACTTTATTGTACACCAATAAACTAACAACAACCATACGACACAATCATAACAAACATCACAATACATAATACAATAACACACAACACAGGCTGTCAGCGTTCGACCGTTTTGCGCGGAGGAGTCGCATATCTTCCCTATCAATTGCTGTAATGTTATGTTTTGTTAGCTAGTTTTAAGATTGCGTCTTTTTCACGTAAATAAACTGTTTTTTTTTACTTTCTTTCTTTCTTTCACAACGACATATACATTTTATTATTAAAGTTTCTTTTTTATAGATTTGCTGAAAATATACAGGTTATTATCCCGCCAATGTATTTTAAGTAGCATAAGATGTGTGGCCGCTGAGATTTTCAACGGAAAAAATTATACAAACTTTCTTCCCCTGTCCCTTTAGAGGACGAATTTTACATAAATCCTTCCTTAGTGCTCAATTTTGTTATACAAGGAAATTGTGTGCAAAGCTTTTTGCCTCTGACCCAGCTGTTGAAATTGTTCGTTATCTGCTTTGTTTTTTTTATTATAAAAGGGATAATGTTTTGTTTTAATCCAAAGATACTAATATTACAACCGTACAAGTAACTATGTCTGCCTATAACGCTTTCACGGTTAAAATACTAAACCGATTTAATAGTATGAAGTAAGCTTTTAAGCTCACTTCCTCTTGCTCCTTCTTTTGTCTTTATTGTTTCCTTTTTTCCTTTTTTTCCTTTTTTTTTTCTTTGGTATGTAGTAAGCTTGAACCCCATTGGTTTTAATTTTTTTATCTGGCTTTAACTCAACTTTGCATCCACAATAATCAAAATTCACGCAGATGAAGCCGCTGACAGAAGCTACAGATATATACAAGATTCCTATCCTCATCCTTTTATGTTAAATAATGTTTCTCTTAATCATTGCAAACATGATTCGGGTGGAGTGAGATCTAAACGCTCTAGAGCCTAAGGTCCTGATTTAAAGGCCTAAGTTGTGCAGACAAATTGATCAAAGATTGTCAAAATATCAAAATGTACGTGGTCAATTCTCTTGACATTTCAGTAGAGCCTTATAATTATATTGATAATATCGATACTTGCTCCTACTAGAGACATCACCCGAGTGAAGGTATTCGGGAAGTTCCTGTATCGGATTCGTGCGAAAGTGACGCCCGGGTGTCGCCACTGTGCGGAACGCCCGGAGGACACAGTAGAGCACACAGTCGAGGTGTGCCTTGCTTGGGCGGAGCATCGCCGTGCCCTAGTGGGGGCGTTCGGCGGCGGAAACCTCTCACGCCGGGCCTTGGTTCAGGCCATGGTCTGGAGCGAGGAGGAGTGGCAGCCTCGTTCTGCGAAGCAGTAATGCTAGCAAAGGACCGACCGCAGCAGGCAACGGCGCTCTCGCCGGCGCCGGGATTCCGATCCCGATTTCCTGCCACAGTAGACGCGGGCTTGCGGACGGCGAGCTATGGGTAGTTCGATGTCCGACCGTCCGGTAATTGTCCGGACCGAGTCCAAGTCGTCCACGGCTCGCACTGTTCCCGCACGCCTCAAGCAGTTGTCAGCAATAGCAGGGGCCCAGCTGGGTCGAAGCCTACCGGGGCCAGGGTTAGTTTCGAAAGACAGCTCGAGCCCCGGTTTGAAAGCTTGAAAGAACGGAGTGGGTTTTTAGTCAGTAAGAGTCTGACACTATCTCCCGCTCCGCCCAAGAGCGGGGTTGTCATTGATGGTTTTCCCACCATAAAAAAAAATCCGAGTGAGTGATATGTTCCAAAAAGGAATAAAAATTATTTACATATTCTACGGTTTACTAATGATTAGCATAAAATATAATTATAGTTAATTTACATTGGCATAACGAAATTCAGCATAATGATCATTACGCATAATATTATTAGGCATAAATGTTTTGCCATAATGCTTGATGCCATAAATACTGGTAACCTAACCTAACCTTTGCATTATGCCAAAGTATTTATTATGCAGCAGTATTATTATGCTAATAAAAGTTATGCGAAAACGTTATCCCAATCTATATTATGTCTTAAAATTATAATATTTATGCCAACAGGGGTATTTCCGTTCCATATTCTACACCAGGATATGGTCCACCCGTGTGCCGATTTTTGTTCAAATCCGTTCAGCTATGAAGAAATCACAAACATACACACACTCTCACAAAATTTCTTTTTTTTATTACATATTATTATTATCATTGATAGGCTTGCGTTTGACCACCATCTCACCTGATGTTAAGCGATAGTAGTGACTTTGGAGCACGCTTGCCTAGAAGTAACCTATTCACTCTTCTTCGCTTTTATAATAACAATAATATTAGTGTGACATATACACACACATAATCTGTGTTATTATTAAAACGTGTGGGTAAATTAATGATTTATTTGCTATTTGAGACAAAGATTCTACCGAGTTCAAACATACATGGAAACGTTCAAAAATTAATTCCGATAAAGGGTTTCTAGAAATTCGGCATTATTGCTCTTTGAAATAACTCGAGAATATGAGTTGGTAACTAATTGATTTCTGCTTTCTAAAAAAAATATTATATTTAAACTAAAAAAAAAGAAACTAAACTAAATAAATATTTGGAGATTACATCCCAAAAAGCATAAGCATAATCAGCCTCTTAATGTTTCCAATGCTGGAACTCAAGTCTCTTTTGTACAAGAGGAAATGGGCTGTAATCTAGGTGAGAATTCGCAGTTGTCACGTATCTACGAATTCTTGGGTTTAGAACATGCTAGTTTCCTCACAATGCTTTCCTTTACCATTTTGAGAGCAATGGTGATGAAATAAATTACACAAAGTAAAGTATTGATTTGGATCCAAAACGTATAACTTACAAGTCGGGACCATTAAACTGGGCCACACTGGGGCCCACTGCTCACACAAAACTTCCAACGCCAAAATTATGTGAGGTTTCATTATGCAAAAGTAATAAATACAACATGTTTTATTAAGTATCTTTAAAAAAACAATGTTAGGTAAGATCTATTTACTGCGAATATTTTTCTTTTACAATTTTCATTGTTCGTACCAGGATATCATAAAAGGCCAGAGCTGTTACCGCCACCTGACATTTCAAAGCTTTGTTAAATTTTTCAAAGGGTATACGGTGTACTGTCGTGTATCCCAGTCGTCCGGTTTAGAACGTTGGTCCGACATACCTCCAACCGGTTCTACTTCCCTGGTACATATTGCCGTTGACATTGACACTTTGACGGTGCGGTATTGTATAATACACCTCTGTATAAACTTTTGTGAGATGGAACGAGGAATAATGAAGTTTCCGGTTGATGTGATTCCGTGTCTGGTTCATGTCATAAGGCCCAAAAGTTGTAATAACATGAAAGTATGAAATATAACTTATTCGTTCGAAACTCCCTTTTGTGTGGGTTTATTCCGATATTTCCATGGAATTTCAGATAGCGTATTTACAGTTTTCTATGCTAATAATAATTTATTAAATGTTAAATTCACTTGTTTCTCTTTTGCTTTACAGGAAGTTCACGAATATTGCGAGTCACGGAAGAAATGTAATAAAGATACAACATAACATTATTTCCTTATATTACTCGTGGAAGCTCTTCTAATAAATCCGATTCCCCGTAACTTAAGTATAGCTAAACTTTAGGTATTTTCTTATTACGTTCGGCTTTTGCGTAGTTTTACTTGTCATGATGTCTGAAAAGTTAAATGAATTTGTTTCAGATCCTAAGAAAGTTAGCTATCTGGCGTAATTTCTGCTTAGTACATAATAAAACACATTTATTTATGTAAACTTTAAAATTGGTTCAATTACTACTTGTATTTTCATGTTTTGACATTTGTTATTGAAGAAAATAACTGGAAGTGAAGCATAAATATCTATCAAAACGTTACTTTTTAATACTAGCTTTTGCCTGCGTCCATAAAATATAACCTAAAAAAAAAATGTCACTCGCGATAAAATCAGCTTTCTATCGGTGTAAAAATTTTATCAATCGGATAAGTACTTTCAGAGATTGCCTCCTACAAACATAAAAATAAAAAAAAAACAAACTTTACCTCTTTATTATATTAAAGATAAAGAAAAAGATTTCGGTTAGTCTTATTAAAAAGATCACTAGAATTAAACCCTTCAATGCCTTCAGGATATTGTTGAGACAGGCTGGATTAGCGACCAGGAATTAGCGGCAGTATCTCGGAGCACGTAAGGACGAGTATCATGCGGATGTGCGCAAAAAAATGCTTCGCTGCTCAGTAGACTAAAAGATAGTCACAACGGCATCCTGAGAACTGTAGCGGAGAGCTATAGTTCTCAAATTGTAAAATTTCTTATGGAAAGGGTAATTGCTACCAACACTAAATAATAAATTATTTATTAAGTTATTAACACTCTGTGCATCTTTTTAATTTCTGGAATAAATTAATTCATTCATTAAAAATAATTAGCTGCCTAATTTATTTGAACAATATCCGCAAACAAAAGTCTCCTTTAACCACTTTCCGGTTTCAGTGACCATAAAACTCTGCAATTAAACGACGTACCCCATGGAGTTTGCTCTCATTTCATTCATCTTGACAAGGACTGATTCTAGGGTCTGATGATTGTTTTGGTACATTATAAAGTTGAATAAACATGTTCCGTAAAGTCGGGTTACTTAGGCCACAAAATAGATAGGTACAGAAGACAATCTCATGTATGTACTTCATTTTTTATACCTACGCTCGGTGGACGTACACTAATGAGCATTTGAGCCGGAAGTGTTCGACGAGCGGGCCGAGGCGCTCCGAGATATCGTGTCCGTGAGCGGTGTCTATGTGTGCGTTGCTCGAGCGCGCAGGGATAGGTACAGAAGTCAATCTACGTACAAATACGTAGATTGACTTCTGTACCTATCTATTATGTGCTTTGTCCCTGAGGTATAACTTTTGCAGAAGGTCGAGAAACACAGCAAATAGAGTGTTTCATGTTCCAACGGATAAATAAGCTTGAGCCAAAGTTGGTTCCAGGGTTTTGTTACTATAGGTAACAATCTTTATACTCGTATCAAACTGCATTTCTACATTAGGATTTCGCTAAAATTTATGCTGTCATAAATTAAATACTAAAAAGATAAAAAAAAAAAACCTTATGCAATTAAACTTTTATCATGAATCACTGTATTTTGGTGTAAACGGCACGTCCTCCTCTTTGTGTCGTATTCCTCAACACTGAGGGTCGTGACCTCCCTGCTTCATCACTCTAACCCTTATAATATTTCTGCATCTGTTCCTGTATCTGGCGGTGTGAAGGTATCATAGAGTCAAGAGCGGTGCGGATCTGGTCGGACCAACGTATTGGGCTGCGCCCGCGAGGCCTTTTCCCGTCCACTTTACCGGTCACAATTAGCCTTTCGAGGTTACCACCGTCATGTAAACGGCATGTAAATCCGTAAATTAGTTTTTTAGTTTATCGCCAACAGATAGATGGGCAAACGCGGCGAGGGATTGTATATAATACGTATATCTAATATATCATATAAGGATATTTGTTCAAATGACCTCACACCTACATGACAGGTAATTAAATATTGCGAACAATGAGTTATCCTCAGTCCTAAGGTCAGCCTCATCTTCATCTTCATCGGTGTCAGGAATTACAACTACATCACAATGACAATCGATACACACTTGCCTTGATATTAATCATATTATTATCGGTTTGAAGATACATATATTCGTAAGATGTGTACGCTTTGAACTCAGATCAAAAGAAAATTGTATTGCGTAGATATGTTTCATCTTTTATTTGCATGTTGATAACGATTTGTAAACCAAACGAGAAAAAAGAAAAAAAAACAGTACAGTGGAAGGCAGTGTGTATGAAAGAGCCAGGTTTTCAAAAAGCGAATGTATTTTTTTTTACTAATAATTAATGATAGGCTCGCGTTCGCTAAGACCTCACGGCGTCCTTACCTTCCGCATGACGCAGGTCCTCACCGGATATGGCAAGTTCGGGAGGTTCCTGTTCCGGATTAAAGCGGAAGTGACGCCCGGGTGTCGCTACTGTGCGGAACGGACACGGTGGAGCACACAGCCGAGGTGTGCCCTGCTTGGGCGGAGCATCGCCGTGCCCTCGTGGGGGCGATCGGTGGCGGAGACCTCTCGCGCCAGGCCTTGGTTCAGGTCATGGTCCGGAGCGAGGAGGAGTGACAGGTGGTCGCCGACTTCTGCGAAGCAGTAATGCTCGCTAAGGAGGAGGCCGACCGCATTAGGCAACGGCGCTCTCGCCGCCGCCGGGATTCCGATCCCGATTTCCAGCCACCGTAGGCGCGGGCTTGCGGACATTGAGCAATGGGTAGCTCGCTGTCCGGTCGTCCGGTAACAGTCCGGACCAAGCCCAAGTCGTCGACGGCGCGCACTGTTCCTACGCGCCTCAAGGAGTTGTCAGCAATAGTAGGGGCCCAGCCGGGTCGAAGCCTACTGGGGCCAGGGTTATCCGAAAGGGAACTCGAGCCCCGGTATGAAGGCTTGAAGGAACGGGATGGGTTTTTTAGTCAGTAAGAGTCTGACACTATCTCCCGCTCCACCCAAAAGCGGGGGTTGACAGATTTTCACAACCAAAAAAAAAAAATAGGCTCGCGTTTGACCATCATCTCAAGCGATGATAGACCACATTTGCCTGAAAGTAATCTATTCACTCTTGATTTAAAGACCCCTAAGTTGTAGCTTCAGGAAACACCAAAGATTTTTTATATCCTACGGATAGAAACACAGACTCCGGCAGGGAATTTCACTCTTTACCTGTACGCACAATAAATGTGTTTCCAAAACGATTTGTACGTATGGGTAGGATTTTTTATTACTTGCCTGATATTCTTCAAGTTTAACCCTTAACCACCTGCCAGCGGTCATGATGACCGCAACGACTTTTTGAATTTCAATTTCGTCGAAATCCGTTATCGCGTGTTAGTGTGCGTCTGTGTACCTTTTCTGTTGGCGGTTTAGTTTTGCGTGATCGCTCGGCAAGGATATGCGTACGCGCGTTTGGCTTGGGTGAGTAAAAATATTTTGTTAGCGGTCATGGTGACCGCGTGCAGGTAGTTATGTAATTATTGTGTATTACATTCATGTTTATTGTTTTAGCGTAAAAATGGATGTAAACAATGAAAATATTACGAGATGGTTAAAGGAGGAACATTCGGATGTGGAGGATACCCTTGATGAGTGTTGCAGTGATGTAGAACCGGAAGATTTGGAAGTTCCTGTGATTTTAGAAGATTGTGAATCTGATGACTGCCTGCAAGTGTCGTCTTCTGATGAACAAAGTGCCAATGGACAGCCTGATGGTGGTCTTTCTTTTCTGTGAGTAGGATGTCAGTTGAGGAATTTTCTTCAGAATCTGTGTGGAATGTTCTAACAAAATGTGCAAAAATTGTCGTGAAAAATTGTAAGACTTTACCCCCTGCAATTTTCTCGAAGTTTTGATTTTTTTCATACTTTTATTTTTTTATGTCATTAGAATATTGTTAAGTTCTTTAAAAAAAGTCAAAATTTGATGTAATATTTTATTCCTATGTTGATTGATCTCAAACTAAGCAAACAGTTATATTTTAAGTTAAAATGTGCCAGCAATTTAATTGTTCACATTTATGAGTAGAATATGTTTTGTTATCGTTTCTTTTTTCACTTCAATAAATAATTTAATATATATTAATGAGTTTTATTAATTTATTCTTATAATAAAACCTTAATATCCTAAGAAAACTCATGTGTATCCAACGCGGTCACTGTGACCGCGCGCAGGTGGTTACGTTACTGATATAAGGGTCAGGTGGCTAAGGGTTAATTATTATTTATTTGTATAGTTGGCAAAATTGGATCAAACTATCACTCACAAACAATAAATACGAGAGCAAATACCATCACAGGATTATTACAGAAATTCAGAAGCCAAAAAGTAGGTTTATTTAATTATATTTTCATAAGAACAGTATTACACAAGTTGACAAAAAAGACATGCCGAATTGTTGTGCATATATTTTCCTATGTATTAAATAAAAGAAAAAGAAAGATTAACGTTTTGGTGGAGTTACATATACGGCGGCTCCTTTATATACTTTCAAAAGAACATCATTGACTTGTATAAGTTATGTTTTTATTTGTTCAAAATGTTCTTTTTATAGACATCTCAACATTGTATTCTATAGATTTGTTTACGTGATTATGCAGTGAATAAATTATCCCTATGTATAAACTGTTCTCATAGCGTTGACAGAATCGTGACTGATTCAGATATATATTAGTCCTTGACCAGTTTAGTGCCATTGTGAATTTTGTGCCTTAGAAATAAACCGCTAGTTATGATTCAGAGGGTGACACATACAAGAATATAAACTGACAATACGATAATAGTACATTACGATAATAGTACACTTCGCTGAAAAACATCCACTGTTGGACATAGGCCTCTCCCAAGTATCGCCACAACAAACGGTCCTGTGGGTCTCGCATCCATCAGATTTCCACGACTTTCACCAGGTGGAAGGCCTTTCAACGCTGCATCTTCTGGTGCGTGTTAGCGATTCTAGAACTTTTTGGGATTTATAATTATACATACAAGAACATAATAACAATAATAATGAGGTTTAATTTAATCAAAACATAGTCAAAAATTGATATACATATAGGTACATGTAATTTATTTTCCTACGTGACTAAAAAGCATCGTTCAAAGGTCAACCCCACTTCGCTTCAACAGTTGATACATTTTTAATTTATTGGGATAAAAAGCGCCTAAGGCTGCCTGTCTATTGACGGAGTAAGCAACTAAATGCGGAGTGGAGTTGCGAACTGTGTAGCGAGGTAATGTTGAGCGGAGTTGTGCGGATTTAGGCCCATTTCATTAGATGAGTGATTTCAGCGGGCAGACAAGCAGGAGATCATAGTAGGGCTTCTCTTGTCTGTCTTTTAACGTGATCCATTTGACAACCTAAACTGTTAAAGGGATTTTTTTTGGTGGGGAAAATCATCCAATGACAACCCCCGCTCTTGGGCGGAGCGGAAGATAGTGTCAGACTCTTACTGACTAAAAAACCCATCCCGTTCCTTCAAGCCTTCATTCCGGGGCTCGAGCGTCCTTTCGGATAACCCTGGCCCCAGTAGGCTTCGACCCGGCTGGGCCCCTGCTGTTGCTGACAACTCCTTGAGGCGCGCGGGAACAGTGCGCGCCGTCGACGACTTGGGCTTGGTCCGGACAGTTACCGGACGGCCGGACAGCGAGCTACCCATTGCTCACTGTCCGCAAGCCCGCCTCACTGTCAAGCAAGCCCGCTCGCCCACTTACCTGACATTTTAACACGTCTGGTAAAGCCCCACTTTAGTTATACGCAAAATGTTGCGAACAACAGATATGTTGTCGAAACACCACTTCTATGGTCTGTTTTATTGTTATGTTGCTCGGTTTTTTATTAATTAATAAACTAGTTCGCTTATCCCCGTCTACAGAAGCGGAATGGAGATTTCATACAATTCCATCTACATTATTATTTTAATATTGAGGTACTGGGTAAAATGGGGTGAATAGAGACCAAACTTTGATTTGGTTTTTCACTTTGATACTATAGTATCGGCCTCTAACAAAGCATCGATTTTTTAGAATAACAATTCTTTAATAAATTGATACAGTTAAATGCTGCAAAAAATATTCAAATATCGAGAAAATACCCTTTAAAGTTTTGTCTCTATTCACCCCTAAGTCTCTATTCACCCCATTTTACGGTACCTTAGGTTAGTTTTTTTTTGTAAGTTGTAATCTCTGAAAGTACTGGTCCAATTACTAATTTGTTTTTCACCGATATGAAGCTGCTCTGTGTTTAAGTGACATAGGCTATATTTTGTGTGTGCGGGCGAAGCCGCAGGCAAAAGCTAGTTAGTTAAAATCACGGTCTCACTCCGCTCCTCTCCATCCCGCTATCATACAATCAGCTGAATTTTTTTTTTTTTTTTTAAAAAAGCTAAGCAAACAGCTGCACTAATTGGGTTCTCTAGAGTATTGTAGACATGTTTAAATATTACTTGGCTGTAATTGCATGTAGAACTTTTTAAGGAGAAAATAAAACAAAAATGTTTAAATACACTAAAAGCTACTTTTAACAAAGTTAAAAAAAAAAACAAAGATCATTTAATTCATTCTGAATTTTTCATATTATTTTTTATTCATGACTTGTAATTGGCTATTTACAAAGCAGACTTTTTTTTTTTGATTAGTGTAGAAATTTTGTAGGATTTCTTTATCTAAATTCTGTTACAGAATTTTACGTCAACGTTGTTTTTTTAACTATAACATATTTATACTTTAAAGACAAATAAACACATTATTAAAAACAAAACTAGCCATAGTACCGGTATATTATATTATACCTACACTTATAACAAATATTCATACGTAAATTATTATTTCAAAATATGGCATTAGAAGAAATCATGAAAAATCAATTTGTAAATATTTGTTTTTGTTTTTTTTCTTAGTTTAATTACATTTTTTAATCGCCACGAATATGATATTTGCATTATACCTATAAATTCATACCTATGAATTTTATATAAATCACGAAATTATACAGACTTTTGCAACATTGTTTGACACAGAAATCTATGATGCATAACATTACGCTACTAACAGGTAAAACCTCGGGTACAACTAGTATAATTATAAAAGTAAAAAAACTGGCCAAGTGTGAGTTGGACTCGCGCACGAAGGGTTCCGTACCGTCCTTAGGAAAATTCGCCAAGCCCCCTTTAAATATTTATTTTATTTTGTTTTTAGTATTTTTAGTTATAGCGGCATCAAAAATACATAATAGGGTAGTGTCCAGGGTCAAAATAATTACATTTTATTTAGTCCGTATTTTAGATTATAAAAAAATATTGGACTTGTTTTTTTTTTCGATTAAACAAAAAATAACAAAGATATAGGCCATTAAAGTTACGTACGACGTCACCCCGTGCGAAAAAATGCAGGCAACTAGCCTATTTGTGAAAATTTTAACTGTCTAGCTATCGCGGTTCTTAAGGCCCAAGCGCCCGAAAAGTGCCATAAAACAGTGACTTTCTGAAGCCTACTCCTCGGTAACGGCCAGGTTAATAGGTTTGAAAAAAATATATGTTTATTAAAGATTCATGAACAACATTATCAACATTTGATTTTTTCTTGCTATTAATACTTTTGTCTAAAAAAAATATTTAGCAATTTCGCAACTTTTTGCTACTTTTCCCTACTCCTTCGAAACGGCTTGGACCTTTACAAACATTTTTACACATACAAATTGGTGGTTAAATATTCTTCAAAGTGAACATTGCATATGTAAATCAATCAATATTTCGCAAAGAAAATGGATTTAAAGCGCTTTCCGGGCGCTGCTGGCCGCAAATAAATGCACAGATTTGCGTACTGCCGTCTAGGCGAGTGCGAGAGTTGCGTCCACATAATTTCGGTCAGATGGTTCAAGGAACTATAAGCCTTAATATACAGCCTGGTGACAGACAGACAGACAGCGCGAAGTCTTAGTAATAGTGTCCAGTTTTTACCCTTTGGATACGGAACCCTAAAAATGAGGGGGAATATCTTGAAGAACTTTTCTTACTACATTGAATCCTGTTCAATCTTCTAATGCGAGGAGGTTCCATAAATTCTCATGGTACACAGCGCCCTTGCACGGTAGATTTGATTTTCAATGGTGTTTGGCTTTAGTACCTTCGTTTTTCTCTGCTGTTAAGGGTAGATAATATTTTTTTCGGTATTTAATTAGGTTTTTAGGCTCTCGTGATATATTTTTTAAGTAAAACTGGCAAAGTGCGAGCTGGAATCACGAACAAAGAGTTCCGTACTAACGGTCGCAAAAAATGGATAAAATCACGTTTCTTGTATGAGAGCCCCAATTAAATGTTTATATTTTTATTCTGTTTTTTGTGCTTATTTTTTGTTATAAATACATCATCTGTGTGACTACGCAATCAAGATGCAGGGGAAACCCAAATGGAATATTTCGGTTTAAACAAGGATAACAGAATTCAATAAACCCTCTGTAAAAAATAAGCTAGCTATAAGGTAGAAGATAATCCGGTTTTGTTGACGTAAGATTCAAACATAAACGTATGCACTTTATGTATCTACTGAAATTTAGAAAATAATTCCATTATCTACGCGATCACACTAATATTATAAAGGCAAAAGTTTGTGTGTGTGTATGTTTGTTACTTCTTCACGCTCGAACGGCTGAACAAATTTTGATGAAATTTAGCACTCGAGTAGATCATATTCGAGAATAGGGCATAGCATACTTTTTATCCCGGGAGTATGTTCCTTTGCAACAATTTTCTATTTTCACGGAGGCGAAGCCTAGTAGTAGCTTTATGAAGATGGGTTAGTCATAATATATTATTATACATTAGGCCTACATGGGCACTTAATAAAACAACAGAAACGTGCACTAGGCACGGTGCCAATCGATCATTTTCAATAGAGAAAAATTGACAAAATTCCACTGTATGTGTAAATTCTACTGTATGTGTGAGGTACGAATAAAAGTTTTTTCTTTGTTTCTTTCTTTCAAGGTGTCAGGAAATAAGAAGCACTTTTCACAATATAGGTACATAATAATTATAATATACATATAATATTCCACGACTATCACACAACGCCGTCTAGTCCCAAGCTGAGCAGAGATTGTGTTATGAGTACTAGACAACTGATAAACGTACTTATACGTATATATTTCTAAATACATACATATTGTAGATAAATTACACCCGGACATAGAACAAATGATCATGCTCATCACATAAATTATCTTTATTTCACTACAGCCACATTTTCCATTTCAAACATTGTCGTACCCTGAAGATATATCTGTTTATTATTTGTAACAGAAACAAAACATGTCTCATTCAAACAAAATCATTCAAGACATTATTCTCCATCCCCACTTCGCTGGTGGTAAAATTAAACAATTTTCTAAGAATCCTCTCCGCTTCTTATAGGAAAACTGATTTTTATTATGCAACACACGAATTGAATCAGTAAAAATATGGTAACGTGTTACGTGTTCCATAATCCAAGGTTATCTGAAGTGAAAGTGCGAGGTCGCCTTGCTTTCACCGATGACTATTTGTTTAATCATGCCCTCTCACTCGAACGCCAAAAGACAGAACGAGACAGAAAAACTGGAATGGACACGCAAAAATGTTTTGCAAACAAATTCGACGTTTGAATTTGAAGATTGTATGCCATATTTGTTTGTTTTTTGCACATCGCGTGTTCGTCGGTAATGTGAAAGACAAGTTATGAAATACGGAACAAAAACACATTAAATACGCATCATCGTAGATACGCGGTAGTGTAGTCTAATAAGTTTTTTCATAAATATATTTTATCTATCCCATAAAAGAACAGCCGAGATATATTGCGAAACGCCTTGACTCGAATTTTATGTCAACCAAGGAAAGTTTTTTTTTCTTTTGTGACTTCAAATAAAGGAAGCTGTACTCAATTCAATGAAATGTTTTATTATGGTTCTTGTTTATCAATATTTGGAATCTATCTAAAAAATCAAACGACTTGGGAATAATTATAAAGTCCCCTAATAGTATTAAATCATTTAAAAAAATATATTCGGTATGTTTTATAAGGTTCTATTAGTATACAATGATCAAGACGTCAACCTTGATTGTTCAAGCAGTGTGGAAATTTCATTGTACCCTAATTACCCAAATCGTTAGACTTTTTAGATAGACATCAAATATTAATTCATTTTGATAACTTTTTTGTTTGTTTAAATAATTTAATTTTATTAAAATTTGGTGAAGACCTATTAAAGAACATTGGAAATAGACCATGGAAGTCATCATTATAAAAAAAGACGCGTTAAATATTAGGTTTTATTTTAATCAACTCAGTATTTTACAGTATAAAAAATAAATCGTGCCAGCGGGTTGACAGCCGTCTTAATCTCATTTTAATATTATTTCTTTTAAAATTTGAATTAGTTTGTTATTATATTATATCTCTTTTATTTATAATGTGACAGTTCTAAATCCTCTAAATAGGTTCTCATATTTAATTTAACAATCCCCAAGTAACTCAGACATATAACAGGTTCCGGTGTCGGCTGGCTTCAGAAATTAAAATTATTTACTCATTCAGTATTTTTTTGGAAATTGATTGTATTTTTCATTTATCGTAAAAATCTTAATACGAGAACAATTGCGCTTCTGGTCATCAAGAGTAGTAAAGGGTATATATTTTTTTTATCAAGGTTAATTGCAGGTTAAGAATTACCTACTCTTGCATAATACCATTCATCTTTCTATAAACTTATACTCAATATGACATAGTGTAGATAAAGCATAGTACCAATTCCCTTGTTTGTTTGCCCTTTGGGGTCTAGGGTTACAGTAACTCTTTCGAATAATATTGAAACCCTTTCATGCATCGGTCCTATTCGGCCTTATCCTTTTGCTAACATCCCTTTGAGGCGCCCATGGAACACAACGCGGCGTTAACTTGGGCTTGGTACTTATCGGATGGTGATCTACCTATTAATCACCGTCCACAAGCCCGCATCTACTCCCAGGCGGTTGTTTGTAAGCTTAGCTTACCTGTCAATTTTTTTCTAGAACTTATAATATTGAAGCCCTTTTTGAGACGTCTATTAACAAAAGATTATTATTAATTAATTTTCAGTTCAAATTTTGTTTTTAAACGAGATCCTTCGGGAATCGACGTCAGAGTCAATGAACCCCGTTTTTGATGCTCTCTTTTCTCTTGGCTAGTAATAAAATACCTGTAAACCAACAATATTAATATTATCTGAACAAAACACGCATAGTAATTTTGTTTACAAAAGTTCGTTAACTAAAAGGGCAATATACGCCACCGGGTTGTTTAACTTCGTCTAGCTGGAATATTAATTTAGCTCATAATTGAATGACCGCCAACACCTCGGTGTGTCCGTATAATCTACTTGTAACTTTCTTAGTTTTGAAACAGATACTGCTGTGTATGTGTCGCAATCACCTAGATTAATTCGCCATTTTATTAACAACCTAGCCAGATAACTAAACGGCGGCGGCGCCATTCAACTATACAGCGCCATTCAACTGAATTGGCTCGACAATGCCTATAAATGGTATAGGCATACAATAAAGTGATTATGAGATGAAAATACATTATTATAACTTCTCCCTCAAAACCAGCTTAGCGTACGATCCAGCAGTATATCAGCGACACGCATATTTACCTGACACATGCTGAGCTGGACTCCCATTTCGTGCAACATTGGGATACAGACCGAGAAAAGTAATATAAAAAATTATTAAAACGCATAGTGCCGTTTTAATAATTTTATTATACGTTTTAATACATAATTTAAGTATTTTTTAAATAAATGTCTTACAAGCCGAGGCATTGATACAAAAAAAAAAAATTATATTGTTCATTGCTAAATATTAATATGTAATTTTTTAACGTTTTCTTTTTAATTGATGTTGACACAACCATTCAATTTCATTATGTGAAAAAAAATGTTTGTTTTCCTTATTTTTTCTTTTTTGTTAGTTATTTTTTCTTTAAACTTTCATTGAGCTATGGTGTATGTTTTTTTATCCATCTATCTGGGGAACACGGACAGGTTTAGATTCAAACGAATCATTTTACACTTTGAAGACAGATATATGAGCTCGTTAACCTTTATTTTAGCTACGATAGTCATCAGCACAATACCGGCAGAATGTAAATCAAAATAAATCTTATGACTTCCAAAGCCTCTGTTAGGTACTAAGCTAGATAAGTAAATAAATATTATCGATGCAAGTCATTTGCTTTACTGTATTTCAGGCGACTAGTTCAATGGATCCGTTTTGTAAAAAACCTGGACTTTTTACTGAATGACGGATCTAGCTATTTGGCTGCGACATACAAGTATAATACGTTTGGCTTAAAACTTTGTTGGGTTGGGTTATGTTTTGTTTCATGTAGCTATTTTTTTTTTTAACTAGTCGTAAACTTTTCTTTTCTTACATTCTCACTCGTACATGAGTGCTACAAATAGTACAATAATTTGAAAAAGATTTCTTTGTACACACCCCCACATAAAATCAACGAACAGTTAAGCTGAGCGAGTTCAATGACCCATAGGTAGATGTCGGCGTTGCGTACAAACTACCTACAGGTCATTGAACTCACACAGTTGACGTTTTCTTAAAGAAATGAATTTCGTACATGCGTAAATTAATACGAGTTTTGAAAAAAAGGTACTTTATTTTTTAATTTTATCTTTACAAATCGATAGTGTTTCATGTACCGGATCGACCCTCCACGGGATTAAAACGATTAATATTTAACAGTGTATAAAGTCACGTTTAAGTGAATACGTAGTAATTTAATTGTAAGGAGTAATCTAAATAAGGAAGTATAATCATTCTCGTTTCATAACTAGTCCTGTGCACGTGCTTCGACATGTGCTTTCAAATAGAAATGTGGTAGAAATTATTTGCACGTGCTTTTGAAAGCGACAGTAATTAACAGGCTGCCTATAAAGAAAAAAAAAACGAATATTCGTGCCTTACACAATCGTAGAAACAAAGTAAACATAATAACAAAGAAAATTAAAATCTTTGCGAGGCCAAAAAAAGGCCCAACTCAGCATAAGCTGCGATATTTAAAAAGAAAATACAGGCAGCACTGCTATTCTATTAGGGCACATTATTATATTATACCAGTCCCGCAGTGATAGTAATACAAATTACAATAATTCGAAACACAACACTGCAGTCCAAAGCACACATCGTCGATGTAACTAAAAAGGCTGCTGAACTTAAATAGGGTAATGTCCAGTGTCAAAATAATTACATTTTATTTAGTCCGTATTTTAGATTATAAAAAAATATTGGATACGTATTGTTTCTTTCTTCGATTAAACAAAAAATAGCAAAGATATAGCCCACTAAAGTTACGTGTGACGTCACCCCGTGTCCCTTATTTTTGAATAATCTAAAAGACGGACTAATTACATTTTTTATGGCCACTAGCCTATTGTACTAAGCAGTACAGTATACTGCATGCCTGACGATCTGTTGGCCCGTAAAACCTAGAACTTGTACCCTACCCTGATACAGTGATATGGAGCCGCAGAAAACCACGAAACAGATAGCAGGCTGACCTGGATATCTTCCTTAAGAATCGAAACATCGTGACCTTTGGTAGCAATGGCGAGAAGCCTTTATCCATTGGGACAGTACTGGCTACCAATAATAATAATTTAAAAAATGAGGTTTCTGACATGCGGAATTTGGACTCGGCTATCAATACTGCAATCTCCTAATGACCACAAGCCTTAACAAACACCTGTCGAAGCTATCGTTGAGCGATTGGATCTAGGGTCTACTCAAAAGTTCTAGTCTCTGGAGCCTTAACCACCGGCAGGTTGGCGCCTGCTCTTGACACCGGCGAACCACATTTTTTAAAATAATTGGCAAAGATTTTTAATAGTCTTTTGTAAAAATAAATATTTGAAAATGTATTGAATTAAATAGAGATTTATAATTTTGTTGATCAAGATATTTTAAGAAAACAGACTTGAGTTTACAAACTCAAGTATAGTCTAAGCTGCAAAAACAAATGGAGACTACCTTTAAAGATTATAAAGTATCTATATTAATTCCCTTTTATTAGTTTAGTATTTGGAACAAACTAAAATCTTAATCTAGAATTCGAATACTATCAAAACAATTCGCGGTTTGAATCAATTTCATTGGAATTTCGAAGATCACTATTGGCTCATGCATAGTCAATGAATTTCAAGTAAGTACATACTAATAATAGTCATGAACATCAGATTCGAAGAAAATTTTCATTTCACAATATTAATTCTAGTTCAACCTGTTACAGAGTCTTCAGTTATTCAGGATAACTCTACAGTCACGGCGGGTATATACAATCTGATGACGATTAAAAAAAAAACTCAATTTTAAAGAGAAGAAAAATTAAGAATTAAACTTTTTTTATGAAAAACATGGCATAACAACAAAATTTAAAAACAATTTTAAGTTTAGAATTTAGTGTTTTGGTTTTGTTTCTTAATTTTTTGACACTAATAAAAGTTGATGTTATGGTTTTTGTATGGCCATGTGAAGAGGTGGGATGAATCGCATGTTACTGAAAGAGTTATGAGTATAAGTGGATGGATGTATAGGGAAAGGGAGACCAAAGATAAGATGGATGAATCGTGTGAGAAGGTATATGAAAGAACAGGGAGATAGTGATAGCATGACGGGTGGCAGGATAGAATGGAAGAAAAAAACGTGTTGCGGTGACCCCGAATAAAATGGGACAAGGGTAAGATGATGATAATTTCTAGATTGATTCATTAAACCCCAAACGAACGCTGTCATTCGCTCTCACATTGTCTTTCTATTATGCCTCTAATTACGATATTCAAAAGATTAAGGTACCATATCAAAAATGACAATAAGTATTTCTTCCAAAAATAACAAAAAACCAATTAACACATTCTGCATAGTGTTATTTGAGTGTTGAAATATCAAAATGGAGGAATTTATAGACTCTATCAAAAGTTAAAAGATACTTGGTTTTATACGACCACTAAAACTATTAAGAGCTAACCCACAGTTTTACGTCGGCATTTTGTTAGAGAACATCAATTGTAGTTTAGTACTGTTGTTGCTAGTCGACATAAAGGTTCCGCATAAACGTATTTATTACAAGAAAGTGCGAAAATTCGTATCGAAATGTATGATTGTTTGCATTTTCGTGTTAATCTCTGTAGTACAACTGCACGGCTTGGATGTCATAGTGGTTAAGCAATTGACTGCTTTGCTGCGTATCGTGGGTTCGATAGCCAATGAATAGCTCGTCGTCCAGCCGTCCGGTAACCGTCCGGACAGAGCCCGAGTCGTCAACGGCGCGTAGTGTTTCACACGCGCCTCAAAGAAATGTCAGAATAACCGTAGGGGCCCAGAAGGGTCGAAGTTTAATGGAGCCATGGGTTGGCTTCAGAAAGGAAACCCGGGGATCTAGGACACAATGCAAAAAATGAGCATAGGAGTGGGCTAGAACGCAAAGGGCGAATGAAGAAACATAGGTGGATTTCAGATATTGAAATTCTGATATTCCGTCTCGCGCCATTCTAAAGCGGAAAAAGTAATTTGAAGATTCACCAATTTAAAAAATATTGGGCTTATTTTACAGTTGTAAAGTTTTTTTTTTTTTTTTTTTCTTAAAAAACACACCATCTTTACAGGTTGGTGTCTGAAATAAAATAAATTGTCCGTTTTAGCCCTTCATTGATTGAGTATCGCACGGATCGAGCGACTCTATTTTGTATCCTTAAAGAACTGGTTTTTGACTCATCGAATTTTTGAGAATCTTGTTTGGAAGAGTGTTGAGTCATTTCCTAATTTTAGATCACCATTGCGAAATTTTAATTCATGTTTAGCAAGATTCTTCAAAAACATGGGATGGGCAATGCTTGGGGCGGTCCTGTAGTGGAGTCTTCTTTTGTCTGTTATAATTTTATTTGACTGTGTTTAGCTTAGTGTGACATGGTTCTAGAAAATAATTTACAAGATATATTTCCTGTTGTGCTGGGGGAGTATGTTTTATTAATCGGTCATCATAATCGGTCGCTTAAGGTAGCCATACACGCTAGGGTCATACCTGAAAGGTTTGCCTGCACAGTTATACCTGTTAGGTAAGCTTGTATGGAAACCTGTACAGTTGTGAAACATACACGCTCAGGTTTACTTGTACAACTCACTTGTAAACCTGTCAGGTATACTCCAGCGTGTAAGGCAGGCATTAGAAACATCAACTTTTATCTGGCACATAAAAAAACATATTTGATGACAATGACATGGTTTAACAATATTAATATATAAGTGTGTAATGTTAGTGATTACCGTCGAGGCGGTATTAAGACCCGAGCCATGGCGAGGGTCATAAGAGAGCCAAGAACGGTAATCATTGATTACTCACGTGTATCATACGACATTTTTCAATACACTTGTGAAGAAAATAACTGTAAAACTAGTCAACTTTTGTGGCGGTAAAAATCTGTTTTCGTATGCGGCGTAGCTATATTTTATGTACTAGCTATGCCATCACCATCCATATGCTATGTCCATCATATATTACCGATTAATCCTTTATCCGACCGCATCAGATTGGTCCGACTAGTGTTTTCGTCTCCAATTTGCCAGAGTCATGTGTTTGCTACTGAGTACTCAATCTCATTTAGTTTTTCAATCCCCATAGATAACAGAAGAGCTAACGAAATGAAGTATTTGGTCCTGGATGTGTGACCGACTTACGAGTTGTAGGTCGCGGGTTCGAACCCAGCCAGGCGCATTACTTTGTGTAATTTACTTCATCACCACTGCTCTCAAAACGGTGAAGGAAAACATCGTGAGGAAACCGGCATGTCCTAAAACCAAAAAAAATCGAAGGATTACGGCCCATTCCCTCTCCTAGAGAGGAGGCTTGAGTCCCAACAGTGGGAACATTAAAAAAAAAAGGCTGGTGATGATGATGTGTGACCCTGGCGGAATAGCTGTGAGAGTGTTTGTAAAATATATCCGACGTTAGTGGTTAAAATAAACACAGCGCTCAAAATTAACCAAAAAAATCAGTTAAAAGCGGTGGATACTTTACTCTCAATTTCCTTGATGTTATGCTTAAGGAACCCCGAAAGAGACCCCGAGACAAAACGTTTGTCATTTATCACCGTTAGAGAGAAAAACTCAGGTGAGTATAGGGTGGCCAAATCGGTTATAAAAAAAAGACAAAACAACTTTACAATTACTTTTTTTTACAATAATTTTGAATTATCTTCATATTTAAAATTAATTAATTTAAACTTCACTACAGTAGTGGACATAGGCGGACTTAATGCAACAAGGCATTCTCTACCTGTCAACCGTTGGGTTAAAGAGACAACACACATTTAAAAAAAACA
The DNA here is from genome assembly GCA_910589285.2 of Mythimna ferrago. Taxonomy (NCBI): domain Eukaryota; kingdom Metazoa; phylum Arthropoda; class Insecta; order Lepidoptera; family Noctuidae; genus Mythimna; species Mythimna ferrago. The sequence goes on along the minus strand of OU342680.1, from coordinate 23,154,771 downwards.
CACTTTTCTGTATATTGACTTATTACTTACTTATTTTTCATTTTTTCTGAAGATTGCATACATTGACTTATGTTTTAGCGATATATCGATGATAACACAGCTTTAACAATTTTGTAAGATATATAAAATGTACCAATTATTATATGTATACTAGTACTAGCTTTTGCTAGTGATTTCGTCCGTGTGTAAGTACAGAATATATTATATAAAGACTATGTCACTCACTGATAAAGTAGAATTCTACTGGTGAATTTTTTTTTAAATCTGTCCAGTCATTGAGTTTATTCCTACAAACAAAAATACTCTGAAGAATTGTCTTAGAATACATATCAAGGCCAATTTCAAACACAAAAATAGACTAAGTATGAAAAAAAATCATCTATATACTCGTATTATAAAAAGTAAAGAATTATATTTTTGGATTTTTTTACATTCGATTTGGTCACCCTATATAGCAATTTAAAATAGAGTGATAAAATGTTCCTGAAATTACTCTTGGCATATTTTTTGGAAGTCATTTAGGTGTAATGGAAAAGTGTTCCTTTACTACTTATAAATAAATGTAAAAGACTGTATGTCAGTTAATAAATCACTTTTCTATGGCTAAGGATACTTTTTAACTCCTTGGTACGCTATTATGGTATGATTTTTTGAATACTAGCGCATTTTTCGAAGCCATTCAGGTGTCATGGAAAAGTGTTCTTTTACGTATTATCTTTTCTGGTGTAGAAAAGAGCTTCACAGAATCGCTTCTCTCCTAGTGAAATGATATGCCAGTCACTGGCTTTTTAGGTTTAGCAATAAAGTTAGGTTTACTTCTAAAATTATTTTCAAAACAACCACGTAACGTACGACGAGTATCCACCCACACGTTGTTGAAACATCAACGGTCCGAACTAAGCGTTTTGTATCGTCGTTTATACCGCGTACGTCGAAAGACTGGAACAATCTGCCTGCTGCGGTCTTCCCGTCAGATTATTATTTGAGTGTCTACAATGCAAGAGTGAATAGGCTCATAAACAAGTGCGCCTCACCATCACAGATTGCGTCACTGCTTACTATCAGGTGAGATCGCAGTCAAACACTAGTTTATATCAATAAAATAAAAAAAATAAAAAATTCGATTTACTGTTTCTCGAAATAATTCACATTCTTATTATTTGATTCTTATTTTCGCAAGCCTGAAAAGAATTGCGTTTACTGAACTGAAATGCTAGGTATGGCTTTATGAAACTTGTTTGCAACACTACAATCTACAGAATTGGCAATTATTAAGTAATATAGTATGCACTAGTAATTCTACCTTCAAATTGAGTGCACAATGCACTAGAAGTACCTACTTTTTTCTAGCTTGGCTCAAAATCTACGAATCGAAAAATACAACAATCGTCTTTACCTGTCGACTGTTAGCTAAAACCTACGTCTTGACAATTTATTAGTTTACGTAATACATAAGAAACACATGCTAAATTTCCATCATGCATTAGAATTTAATCATATAGTAGACCCCCGCATGTGTTATTCTGTATAAGTCATACGCACATGGTATTAGAATGAATAAATAACTTCTAAGCATCGTATGCCACCCTGGTATTTCATATTGTTAAGCAATGGCGCATCAGGCGTCATCCCGCACCAGAAAAGGTAAAATTATTTTTGCATAGGTACCGCTTTACTAATGAGCCTACATAGTGTGTGTTAATTTCATTTGATAAATAATTTTTTGGCGAATATTACAAAATTTTTAAACAACATCCATTCCAATTCAAGTAAACTATGAAAAAGTTTTAAAAAGTTTTGAAACTGTCACCAAGTAAATTCTTGTAGCGAGTACCTCAATAAAGTTATCATTGTCGAGTTTCTAAGGAAACCATGGTGACCGCAAGAAAGTTCCACATAAACGTCTAGACAGCGTAGTCACACAACGAAAAATATTCCTGCCCTTGTCATACGGATATATTACAAGTATGTGTGACAAGGACGGACGATGGCAGCTGCATGTGAGTCTATGTGACCTTGATATATGGAATGAGAATCGCGGTGACACGACGTGTGTGCGTTCGAGAGTACTAGGCTAACATAGAATGCAAGGAGGAAAATTGGACACATTTACATGCGAAACTGGACTTTAACTGTAGAAAACTAAAGATGATATTTGGTTGTGGAATGATTGGAAAATTGAAGGTACTAGTAGAGCCTAACCAAGGCATCTTCACAGTGTTATGGTGTAAAGCTCAGAAACATAGCTGTGTGTGTAATGTTCAATAGGCCACCTGACTTGACATGTTTCTTAACCGCTCTTCAACACGTTGCCAATGTGTGTAGTGAGTGAAGTTAAATTAAATAAGGAAGTTTTACTTCGGCGTTAATTTTTTTATGATGTAGCCTTTCGCTGGTCATGTTTTATTTTTTTATTTATGGACCGCCCGCAAAAGCGCAAACGAGTTATTTTCGATTTACTTTCTGATATTTATCAGTTCTTTATTAAAATCATCTTTTAACAGAGATCTACGCTTTGGAACGTGCAATTCAGCTTCATTTTTTTTTTTACTGACTGACCTTTTGACAATTCAAAAGTGCCTGTAATTGGTTTATTTGAAATAAACGTTTCTGATTTCAAAGATTAATACTGAGATAGAAACGTGCAACAAATCGCATGATTTTAATCTTCATTTCACTTAATTAAATCTTTAGTAACTAAAACACATTTTCTGTAATTCATAAATCTTTCAAACTAACTTGGAAAGTTGTATTTATCTGTTAATAACTATCGTACTAAATGTGCTAAGAAACAAATTAATTAATTATAAGATACTATATGCTAATTCAATTAGATGATGTCACGCGTCCCATTCTAATAGATCACGCGAGAGCGAGTTGTATGGCACTTGCTTTGAGAGACGATGCATCAGTATAATTAATGAAATGACGATTAACCTTAGTCAGCACTTAGTAGTTCTGGGTACACATGTGGGTGAAGGACGCCCGAGAGGTATTTAGATTATTTGAGGTAAGAAAGTATAGGTACTAGGACATCAGAATTATCAAACAGTATTTACTTATGTTGGTTTATGCAATGGTTGAGTAATGTATACTATATGTCGATTCTTGCATGGAACAAATATTTATAAAGCCTACAAATTTTTTTTCTGGGTTTGTTTAGTGTAAGTATATGAGTACACCTACGATAAAAAAAACTGATGTTTAAAAATTGTGGTTCTAATAGTTTGATTGAGCAGTTAAACCGAAAAAAAATGCGTAAGTAAAAAAAATCGATACTCTCAGACTATATTTTTTTCTGACCAATATTTGGCAACCTGTACAGCTCTATTGCTGGCCTATAAACTTAGATTGCTACGAAATAATAGATTATAAATTCGTTACAAAATAAAAGGACCGTTTTGACATTTTAAGAAAGACCCTAGAATATAAATTGAAACGAAACTGAAAGAAACGATAAAATAATAATTAGGGGTCCGGTGTAGTGTAGCTACTATACAAGCTGCTAGGAAGTCAAAATACAAATATCAAAACGAGCCTTTTATTTTTTGACAACTTTAATATTATTTTAGACTTATCATCAACCTAAAATTATAGGAAATTAGGGCAATTTTCGACTGGATTATTACAGAGTACCTACTTAATAGGATTGAAGCCTATTAGACCAGTTAGAGGATACCCTACTCCGAACGATTTAGTTGTCATGACAACAGAAAAGATCCCTCAATTAATTTTAATAAATCCTATGTTCAACCCTAAAGATTGAGTCGAGAGTAGGAAATTACTTAGGGTGAGTTGCACCATTTAACTATAACGATAACCAAACCATAACCAGCCGTGAAACGGCCGCCAATTGGTCAATTCGACGATTTGATAACTGTTAACGGCTTTGTTATCGTTATAGTTAAATGGTGCAACTCACCCTTAGAGTTACCTATCTACGGTTAAAATCCTGCTAAAGCTCGAAGTATCGCCAAAATTAGGTGTCAGTGGGCAAGGCACATTGATCGCAGAACAGATAGTAATTGGGACCGAGAGGTTCCGGAGTAGCGACCGCGTACCGAAAGACACAGCGTAGGAACGCCAGGGCTAAGGTGGACCGATGACCTGGTAAGGATTGCGGGAATCTGATAGATATCAGACGCACAGGAGCGTTCATTTTGATGTCAGTTGGGGGAGGCCTATGTCCAACAGTGGACGTCTTTTCGCTGAAATGATGATGATGAAATCATAGTTTATCAAAGCAATCAGATCTTTTGAAAATTTCATAGACATTCACTGCATTGACAGGTAATATTTTTGCAATCAACAATTTGCCTTAAAAATTACAACTAAAACTACCACGAGAAAACCGTGAACCTGGAATGCCACTGAAGCCACTGAAGGAACACAGGTGGGATATAGTCAGTAAAATTCTGTCCAGTCAGTTAAAGGTTATTTGATGATTTCTCACTGAAAAAAGTGGCTAAAAACGAACAAAGACACGAATAAAATCTTGTTCATTATGATTGTAATAAGAAAGTAATCCAATTTATCTAAGTACTTCATGTTTCATTTTCACTATGTTTAAGCGTAGCAAATCGATAATAATATAATTGCTTTAACACGCTGCTAATTAATTTTCTGTAGCAACATGCTTATAAGTTTTCTCTTCAAGCTAATTTTATAATACAATACACAATACAAATATAACGTTTTAATAAACGGATATTTGTGCGCCGATGACGGCTAGATATAGCGTTACTTGTTCCTTAATAATAATAATGAACATCTTTACCTAAACCTCCTGTGTTTAACAAATAAAAATATTTGTATTTTTTTGTATTATATTTTTATTCCATTTATTTAGTAACTATACATACTAAATATATTTTTTATAATAAAAAAAAAATCAAATTATAAAAAGTAGTAGTAGACACGACTATCGTCGGTACAATGATTTCGGAGTCCACATCCCACATTATATTTTTAAATATAATATTATATACAATCTTCTGCCCACGGTTTCATATGGTGAAAAGTGTTTTTTAGAGTTTCGTACCTCAAAAGAAAAAATTGGAACCCTTATAAGGTCCCTTGAAGCTGCTTGAAAAGATATGGCAAAAAACGTGTATTTCGACAATCTCAAAGGAATCAAAATTAGGGTTATTTTCGTTGACCTAGAATCCTGAAATTTGGCATGAAGCAAGGTGTCATAGCACTAGTATAGGTAAAATGCTGAAAATTGTAAATTTGTAGTTACATCACAAAAAAAAAAGTTTTTTTGCGTTTCGAAAGATCTTCGTAACTCAATTCGGGAAATGAACTGTTTCCTTTTTTATCCTAACGACATTTCTTTGTTAAAAATTTCGATCAATTTTGGCTCGGCAGTCCAAGCTGAAATTGTCTATCCGTCAGACAAGTTTCAGCCAAATCCGTTCAGCAGTTGAGGCGTGATCGATAACAAAAATTTAAATTTTTTAACATCCAGATTTTCATAATCATAACATTGGTAGGTTAATTTCAAGTAGACATTCAATATTTAGCTGAGATGAAAAAAATAGATCAGTCATTGGGAAAAAACTTTGTGAAGAAGCCGATTAAAAAGCCAAAGGGTAGGTTACTTAGTAATAAGAACTCAACATATTTTTAACTAATTTTTCTCACAGAATTAATCCTAGAATAGAATTAAAACAAACTTTACTGAACAACAAAAGAATTCTCTTTTTCAAGAGTTAAGCTTCTTAAGCGTATGCGCAAAAACAGGTAGGTGCACTCTCTATTCTCTTTATCTCTTAGTCTAATAGAACGCAACCCGACACGACCGGGGACAGTGAACTGAAATCAGAAACTTTTATTTCAAATAGACCAATTACAGGCACTTTTCAATTGTGAAAATATCGGTCAGTCAAAAAAAAGTGAAGCTCAATTGCACGTTCCAAAGCGTAGATCTCTATGGAGAAGAACGTGCAAGAAACTCCATGGAAACTCTTTTAAATCATATTATGAGTTACATAGATCTTGGTTACATATTTCCTGCCGATTCTAATATGTGAACATTGTGTTTGTGTAAATAAGTAATAATAATTATAAAAAACTGGGCAAGTGCGAGTCGGACTCGCGTACTTAGGGTTCCGTGCAAACTACAATTCCCGAATGGAGTCTCGAAGATTTTCCCGAATTGCAATTTTTTTTATGACGCAGATAACAACATATTTACTGTTTTCAGATTTTTTCCTATACCTGTGCTATAAGACCTTGCTTTTTTCCAAATTTCAGGATTCTGGGTCATCGGGAATTTCGATGTTTGAGAGTACCAAAATATACGTTTTTTTGCGACATAAACGGCCGTATCTTTTTTATTCGTTAACTTAAAAGTTTGATTTTTTCACAGCTTAAAGGGACCGCCTGAGTATATGGTTTAATTTCAAATCGATACCTCCACGCGTTCTCAAGATAAAGGGATATATTATTATGGACCTGTACCTTTTACGAGTAGATCAAAAAGGTCTGAAGCAAAGTTCTTATTATTATAATCAAAAAATAAAAATCTAACCTTGAAAAATTTTTGACGCTCTGTCGCAAACTCACTTCCTACCGTCTGCAGGAGTCTTAATATGAACGCTACAAATAAGATCTTTGTAGTGCCTTTTAATTAATTTAATATTCCATTACTTTAACTCTCGGTTCAGCTGTCACTTAATTTGCTTATTAACTTTAGGGTCCATAAAATATGTATTCATATCAAAGTGCAGTTCTAATGTTTTGTTGTAAAATGGATCCAATTAGTCGTACTTTGTAGTGAGCTAAGCTATAAACTTGGCAGATTGGTTCAGTAAACAGTTAATCTTCAGTAACTGTGAAGTAAGTATCTATGCAGTTTTATGTGTTCTATTTTAGTGTTGGTAATTGGGTGGTTGATTCAAGTCAACCTAAAATCGCATACTATTTTTTTTAAAGCAGTTCAACGTAAGAAACCTTCTAAATTTAGAGGAAAATGAAACTGTCAAGTACCTAACATGATAAGGATGAAAAAAAAAAGCTGGAAAAATGGACGTCATCCCTATTAGATTACAAATGTGTACACAAGAGGTAGGTTCTTTTTTTGGCTTCACACGGATCAATTAAATTTCGTTTTTTTTTTAATTACTAATTATTTTATCAAATTACTTTTTGTTTTTTATTGTGTTTATGATCTACAAATAAACGTTGAAAATAATCGTTGTTGGCGAATCAGACGAGTTATAAATCGGGCGGGAAGAACTTAGCAGTCAATTGTTCCAATACTTCTTGTACGTGGTATAAACGAGGAGGCGAAACGCTTAGTTTTCTTTCTTTTTAAAGAAACTTACTAAATGATAAATATATAAAAGGTTTTTATTTTTTATTCGGTCTTCAAAATAAAGATAAAAATTATGTCTAACCAGTGTGCGTTTAGTAAAATAAAATAAATATATAAAACATTTTATTCCTCCGTTACTACTAGGGCCCCATAATACAGCAAAAGTGGTTGAAAACAAGAAGAGTTTCCTTAGAAAACATAATAACAAAAATAAATTTAATTATTAACATAATTTATGTGTAATAACATTATCTTAATGTAAAAAAATAATTACGACGATAATGAAAATTACCTTCTTATTCCAATTCCCAACACGATTCGCTTTTATTCAAATTATCATTCCTCCTTCTCTCCGATTAACAAAATTACTGACGTTAAATAAGATCAAACCATCCTTAAATTATTCAAGCTTTTCGGCGACCCAATTTTATTCCCCTATATTATACTATAGTTTCCGAGATAAACTTCTATTAAAATTTTAATACAATTCGTTTATTGTGAAATAACCAAATATGTACACAAATTACTTAAATATTGATAAAGTACTAATATTCACAAATCTAACTACGTACGTATACGTGTATTATAGGCAAAATATAACCTTAGGTATCGACATATGATGGCTTATCAAGTCCTATTGATATGCTTCTATTATTATTCCTTACAAATATTTTTCTTTCATTGCATCACACAAGCCGTCTATGCTTCTCTTTCTGTCATGCACCCTATCAAGCAATAAGAAAAATGAAAATTGTTCGCAGCTAGTTCATAGACGCGTATCCATATGTGGTCTCTCTCTAACAGAACACTATATGAACATTAGAGCGAAACAGGTATAGGGATCATAGAAAAGTCCTCTATCAATGTGAGTGTACACGTGTGTTCGTGGCGGGACTGGACTCGGGATACGGGCGTCCCACATACGGGATCGCTAGGCTAGACCTGTTGCTACGTTATGCTACCCTGGTACTTTCTAAGAACGTCTAATGCTCTGAGGAATCTAATACACACGAAGAATGAAGACAAGAATGTCTAAACGTGTTATGTATGACTAGTTTGTTGACTTGAGATTTTAACCTAATAAAATATCTCTAATTGGCTGTACTTGCTTATAATAATTTAATTTTCCATTGAATGTAGTTAGTTAACCGTGTTTTATACAATTAATTAATGAATTAAGAAATGTATTTGTAAGTAGCCTATGAAAATACCTCGCTAATAATGTCATAATTGAATAAGCAAGACATAATTGTGCGCACATTGTATAATAATTTATGTACGTGGCTTATAATTTTCAATTAGGTTTGTCATGGGTTTGTTTCTTCGGATTCTACTGTAATTTGATGTTAGTTATTTTGCTTATTCTGTAACTTGTTTTTTGTTGGTAGACTACAATTCATAAATAAATATACGAATACAAAGAAGGAATTTATTTTTAAAGCTTTTTTTTTTGGTTAGGCCCCAAAATCTTCATGTTTGGGACAACTTTTTTAATAAAGCATACAATACTTACTAATAAAATACATGTATTATTATAAAAATGAAAGTTTGAATGTATTTGTATGTATGTTTGTTACTCTTTTACGATCAAAACGGATTTGAATGAAACTTTACGAAATTACAGTTTACAGGTTGCAATAAAATGTAGAGTGAGAAAAGTACTAAAACCACTCGGGCGAAGCCGGTAAAGTAATAACATTTCCTATTTCATATATTAAACTACTGTTTAAACTATCTTTTAAAGTTATTAAGAGCTCATAAACTTCAGAGCTGTAGGTTTTCATTAGGTTGAAAACTTCAATCTCGTTTATGAGACGATTAAACAAAACGTAGTCTGATACGGTCATTATAATGTACAACTTTTAGATCAACAAATGTTTAATTAGTTAGTTAATTAGCCCATTTTTGTCCCACTGTTGGGCGAAGGCCTCCCTTTCCCTCTCCCTTTTACACACACGTCTCTTGGGCGGAGCGGGAGATAGTGTCAGACTCTTACTGACTAAAAGACCCACCCCATTCCTTCTAGCCTTCATACCGGGGCTCGAGCGCCCTTTCGGATAACCCTGGCCCCATTTCCACACACGTCTGTCTTCGGCCATTGCGGGCCAGTCACTCCGGTATTTATCAAACTCATCTCTCCACCTTCGCCTTGGTCTGCCGCGATGTCGCCTTGCGTTTAATGGGACCCAATAAGTGGCTCTACAAATGTTTAATTATGAAAAGAATCTATAACACTTTGTTAAGTCTTAGTCCCACTGCCTCATTGATCTCGTGGTTGCAAGTGCGACTGCTGAGCGTAAGGTTCTGTGTTTTATTGGCATTTTGGCAATAAGTACAAATGAGTTTTTTCCATTAGGATTTACGTTGTAGCGGCAAGAAGTTTAGAAGTTAATATAGTGAAAGCTCCGTAAAACCCTTGGTCGTGAGATCTTTCCGGGCATGCCAGATTACCGTCCAATCCTACTAGGAGAATAAAGAAGTAGAGAGTGCACCTGTGTTTGTACACACGCTTGCGCACAATAATATATTTTTACTCTAATTAGCTAATCTACGTTGGGATTGGCGACTTTCGACGATTACCAAAATTTGGTCGGGACGATTATGTTACAGTCCTCAAGGAACCCATTTTGAAGATTCCAACGATATTAATATTATAAAGGTCAATTTTTTACACTTAAACTGCTGAATGGACTTTAGCAAAATTTGTCACAGATCATACCCTGAAATAGAATACAACTTTGACTTTGAAGTATGATCTCTTTGTAGAAGTATCATGATAATTTTCTACATTCACGCGGGTAGCAGAAGCCAAGAACCACTGGCAGAAGCTAGTGCGAAATAAAAGCGAATCAATAAGTTGACATTGGCTAATTCATTTAATTACCTATTTGCAACAATGTCATGTGAACAGATGGCTCACTTACAAAATTAATTGAACCTGCCATTTCAGTATCTATATCTGACGATAATTCTATGGAAATTTTATTGGCAACCAATTTAAAGGATGCATTACATTTATAGGCATTCGCCTACACGAGTGAGTCGAGTTTAGGTGTTCAAATATGAGTAACTGTGTATTGTAGTTGTTTACTAAAAGAAGTGTATAATATTTATTGATGGTTTTTAATGTTAATCAAAGGATTACAATTACGGAATTACGAGTATCATTCAGACGGTCGTTAATTGAGGCTGACTTTTTTTATATGGAAAAATCATCCAGTGAATATTGAGATAGTGCTGACACAGAGCAAGAGATAGTGCGAGACTATTACTTACTAAAAACCCACTCCTATTCCTTCGTTTCCTTTCGTACTGGGGCCAAATCTTCCATTGAGGAGCAGACTCTTGGCCCCAGTAGGCTTCGACCCTGCTGGGTCTTTACGGTTCGCAGTCAACTCTTTAAGGTGCGTCTAGACGGTTACCGCACGGTCGGACAGCGAGCTACCCATTGCTCGCCGTTCGCAAGCCCGCGCCTACAGAGGCTGGTAATCGAGATTGGAAGCGGCAGCTGTGTTGGCAACGTATTGCGCCGACTCCAAGTAATATGGGATAAGGGCTGGAAGAAGAAGAAGAAGTTAGTCCTAAGATTGCGTCTGCCATCCGCCAAATAAAATGTTTTTCTTTCTTTCTTTAATTGTTTCACTTACATGTTGTATTTTAATTGTTCTTCCTCGTCAACCCACACAACAGACATGCTATCATTCACTCCTATATCTCTGATATAATTCGCTCTCCACAAAGCCTCACTACGAAACGCAATTAGTCAGAATAATCACTAGGATATCCAGTACTTAGGTAGGGCTTTAGCAGTTTCGCTACCAAGGCTGAACCATTAATCTAGGATGGAATGTAAAAGTGAAGAATATTATTAATTTCAGGCAACTAAAGTTGTGGTTACAGTTCCAGTTATTTGTTTGGTGATTAATATTGATGTTTTACGTTAATTACTAACACTTTTCAAACATTTTTCTATCTACTCCATTACATTAATTTACCTACCGTCTCCATCACCAGATCAGTTCGATACATCTCCTCCCCGTTTTCTTTCAGCCTGTCATCGACTACACGTATAAACAAAGCAATTTTACTTGTTACGACAATTCTGCTGTATTCCTATGAGGAGTTCTGTTCCATATCTGCGAAGTTTATGATCAGATCATAACAATATTTTTATGAAAGCAACTTGGAAGCATAACCTTTCAATAAAAAAAATAATAATTTCAAAATCGGTCCACACTTAACCGAGATATCGGTAAACATACATAAAAAAACCACACTCAGCCGAACATATAACCTCCTCCTTTTCGAAGTCGGTTAAAAATAATATCAAATTCATACAGAAATGTAGTCCTATGTTTTTCTTGAAAACAAGCAAAATAATTCCTCCCTAATGTCATCCAACATCAATAGAACTTAGACATTACATCATCTTCAGATAAAGCAACCCCGAGTATTTATAGACTATCAATTTGTCGGGATTAGACTGTTGATATGTATTGACAACCACTACTATGTAATCACTCATATATTAGATATATAAATAATACCAGCTTGTTATTCCTTAATCAGTGCTAATCGTTTCTTTTTTGTTTATTATTTGTTCAATATATTACGGTATTTTTTGTCTCATACACGGTTTTTTTTTTTTTGAAGTAGGAAATCAAAAAAAAATTATCAAACTTCTCCCACTTTACGGTGGAGGGAGAAGGCGTCAGACTTTAACTGACTAAAACTCTCTTGCTTCTTTGCCTGGCGTTCCGAGACCGCGGAATTTCCTTTCAGAAGCAAACCTATGGCCCCAGTAGGCTTTGATCCTGCTGGGTCTCTACGGTTTTGCTGACATCTCCTTCAGGTACGCGTGGAACACTACGCGCCGTCAAGGGCTCAGGCTCAGTCCGGACAGTCACCGGACGACCGGGTAAGCCTACTGGAGCCAGGGTTATCCGAAAGGACGTTTGAGCCCCGGTATGAAGGCTTGAAGGAACGGGATGGGTTTTTTAGTCAGTAAAAGTCTGACACTATCTCTCGCTCCGCCCAAGAGCGGGGCGTGACAACCTCATTGGATGACTTTTCCCATCTCCAAAAAATAACCGGGCGGCGAGCTACGCATTACTCGCCGTCCGCAAGCCCATGCCTTCGGCAGGTGAAAATTGGGGTCGGACAACACGGCGGCTGGGGTATGAGGCAGGCCACCTCTTTCGCTAGCATTACTGCTTCGCAGAAGGAGGCGACCGCCTGCCAATCCTTTTCACTCCAGACCATGACCAGTACCAAGGCACCATAATGTTATGGATGTCAATTAAAAGGATTTTGTCAAAACTCCGTTAACTTTTTGAAAGCTTGTTTTTAAAATAGTGTTTTTCTACACTATCTTGTTTTACTCTAAAAATAACTTCAACCTATGTTATCGAGTGGAAAGATTTTAGCCTAGTAAAGGTTGGACCTAGATAAATATTCCTTCGGTTTAGAAATAAATATTTATTTTATCGCTTTATACTCCAAGATGTTATTCGTGTAATGGAACTAGAGAATTTTCCGTTCAGGCTTCTTTTTGACTGTGAGATTTATTCAAATTGAATGTTTAGATTTAGCTCAGATTTATACTAGACTAATTGACTTTTATTAATCAATTTACCTAAGTAAGAAACTGGATTTATTGGCTCCGTTTCATTCTCGTGTTACCAGGGCCTCAAGTCTGCTATTAAAATAGTGTCAGAATGGTCTATCACTGATGTCATAATTGTCGATTTTGACAAGTTTGGTAATCTACTAATATAATAGCGTCATTATGACTTTCCAATGGTCAATCACTGACACTCCATTCAAGGAAGTGACATAGAATGGTAATCTCGTACATATTGACAAATGAATATTTGACGTTTGCGGTAATCTGCTAAAACTTTGACAGTTTATTTGATCAGTGTTTTACCATTAGAACGTTATTGTGCAGTTATTGGTTTTAATATGCTCGAAATTATCATTCTACCACAATTCTATTACAAGACCAGTGACCGATCAATGATCGATCATTATTAATTAGCAGATTACAAACTTTTAGCAAAATGACAATGGGATCGTGTTGGAATGACGAATTTATAAAAATAGCAGACTTGGGGCCCTGTACAAGAAAGATCCAGAATGTTCGAAAGTGTTACCACGGTCCTGAGACGCACAGCGTAGCTAAAAGAACGAAATGGTTTTAGATAGTAGAACTCCGATACTCTTTCTCGCTTCGCCCAGAGAAGTAGAAGTTATTTGATAATGTTGATATTCCACCTCAAAAAAAAAACACAATATTACGAAAAGAACTAAAGCCTGGTTTTCACAGAAGATGAATCACAAAGTTATAAGCTTGTTATATCATCTGGTTCGTACAAATACATGGTTACCGGGCCATTCGGGTGACTGAGGTTTTGTTTTACTCCCGCACCAAGTTGTGCGCTGGCGCCTAATGCCCGCTATGACCTGCCCTGACCTGTGTTGTATTTAGTGGAATTTTGGGAATAAATGTAACATTGTGGAAAAATTATTGAAATCGATTTAGTTACTTATTCTGAACAAATTATATTAAGGTTACACTAAAAATAATGTTGTATACAACCCAAAAATTTAGGAGGAGGCCGATCGCAACAGGCAACGGCGGCGCTCACAGCTCCATAGTCGCAGCCGGGATTCCGATCCTGATTTCCGGCCACTGTAGGCGCGGGCTTGCGGACGGCGAGTAATGGATAGCTCGCTGTCCGACCGTCCGGTAACTGTCCAGACCGAGCCCAAGTCATCGACGCCGCGCACTGTTCCCGCGCGCCTCAAGGAGCTGTCAGCAACAGCAAGGGCCCAGCCGGGTCGAAGCTTACTGGGGTCAGGGTTATCCGAAAGGGAAGCTTGGCCCCGGTACGAAAGGCACGAAGGAACGGGGTGGGCTTTTAGTCAGTAAGAGTCTGACACTATCTCCCACTCCGCCCAAGAGCGGGGGTTGTTATTGGATTATAATTTTTCCCACCATAAAAAGAAAACCCAAAAATTTAAACCATCGCGCAGTTCAACCTTACTCTTCATTAATCCATTTTTAACTCGACTAAGTTCTACAAAAGCTTTATAAATTATTCATGTTGGTCTGAATTACTGCCATTAAACATCTGATTTCACATTAAATTAGATACTAACGTTGTTTAATTAGGCAATTAGATTTATTTTCAAGAAGAAACATAACCTCTTTAGTTGGTCTGGTCCTGAATTAAGGATTTACAGTATTTTTCAGCTAGGCCTTCGAGATGGTTTGAAATAAATATACTGAGAAATGAGTACATTAATGAAAGTTCGAAAGCGGCGTCGTCGGTGACTGAAAAGTTGATAATACAATAAATACCGTGATAAGGGTAGGTCTTTTCAGAGATTATCTACACTTCTACGCTTATAATAAAGAGGTAAAGTTTGTTTTTTTGTTTATAGGAGATAATCTCTGAAGTACTGATCCGATTGCTAAAATTTTTTCACCGATAGAAAGGTACTGTACTCCTAAGTGACATAGGCTATATTTTATTAAGTTGAGGGCAAAAGCTAGACTTTTATAACCACATAATTATTAACAAACAAAAAAATTTCCATCGTTACAACTTACCTATAATAAAATCTATAAGCAATTTGGGGATATTGATGTGATCGAAATAGTTCCAGACACTGTAATAGTCTCCTCCCACCACCCACTCTAAAATAAAGGCAAGCCGGGACATTAATCACTCGTACAGAAATAAAATAACCATTTATTTACATTTGAAGCTCAAAAACACAACATTTTTGGAAAAAGATCTTTCAAAGTCACGTTTGATGTGTGTTGCGAATTCATAAAATTATTTAGTATGTTTCAAATAAAACAGCGAAAGAAGTATTTTCGAATTATAACCATGATTTCAGTATATTGAATTTGTAATTAACGAGGTTTAGTTGCAAATCAGCGTCAGGCAACTGTTACATAGTGGCCTGGCATTATGCTGAACTGGACCTATTTGGCGTAGCCGTGAGACACACAATGTTCATGTATTTTTAAGTGTTTTAGTTTCTATACTATAATTTAACGTGTTTTTTTTTTCTTTTCTTTCAAAATTATACGTTTCTTATCTTTAATTTAACCTGAAAACTTATAAAAGTTTTTCATTAAGTCGTCGGTGGACTCATCGACCACGTGTAGTGTTCCACACGCGCCTCAAAGAGATGTCAGCAATACCGTAGGGGCCCAGCAGGGCCGAAGCCTACTGGGGCCATGGGTCAATTTCTGAAAGGGTTACCCGTGGTCCTGGGACACAAAGGGCAAAAAGAAATTTAATAATTATATTTTAGGGGAGTATGTTGCGAATAAGAAGGCGAATAAAGATCTGTGTCATTTAATTGTGGAAAGCTACTTATATACAGTACAGGTCAAAATATATTAAAATAAATAAGGTACATACAAAAACTTAAGACTAACACAATTCGGCGATGTAGGTAGGAGGTGCCGCGCTCCCTACATTATAGGAGCGTGAAGATACAGCTGACCGACCGCATTCCTTTCACCTCGGTAGCTCAGTATGCGCGGGCGCGCGGTGGCGAACGGCTGTGTGCGCTCCGCTGATAGTATGAGTTTCGTAAGTATGTGCCGCTACATCATTCCCCCGCTAGTGAAACGTACGCGAGGCTTCACTGTTCTTCCTGATCTTGTGACATATGCCGGCGTGTCAGTGACTGGTGCTTCTGACTCAGTATTCATCTGGAAAGCAGGCTTAAGTCTGTCGACAGTGATGTTGGTGCTTCTATTTCGTAACTGTATAGTAAAATACTTGTCATTACGACTAATCACTTTATGCGGGCCAGTGTAGGTCGGCGTCAGAGGTTTTCTCGATGCGTCATCGCGTAGGTAAACATGCGAACAGTTATATAGATCGTCGTGAATGAATGTCGCTCGAGATTGATTTGATTTCCGTTGCGCCTGGGCCTTCTTTAATGCTCCATTTAACTTGTTCATAAAGTTTGATATTGTGTCGCGATGTCTTGTTGATTCTTCATAGAATTCTCCAGGTAGTCGTAGTGTTAGGCCGTAGAGGAGTTCAGCTGTACTTGCGTTTATATCTTCTTTTACCGAAGCGCGTAGTCCGAGCAGCACTGTGGGTAGCTCGCGTGACCATGTTGTAGATTGGAGTCTTGCGGTGAGTGATGTTTTTAGTGAGCGGTGCCATCGTTCTATCACGCCGTTACACTGCGGGTGGTAAGCAGTGATGCGGGTGCGATGAATTCCCATGCGTTGCATTAATTTATTAAATAGGTCGGACTCAAATTGCCTTCCTTGGTCTGTGGTTATGGTTACTGGGCAACCGAATCTCGCAATCCAACCTTCATAGAATGCGTTCGCGACCCTTTCTGCGGTTATGTCTTCCAGTGGGAGTGCTTCGGGCCACTTGGTAGCCCTGTCTATCATGGTCAGTAAATATCTGTAGCCGTCAGAGATTGGTAAGGGACCAATTAAATCTATGTTTACATGCTCCAGTCTGTTTGCTTGATGGTAACTAGCAATTGGTGCCTTCGTGTGTTGTTGCACCTTAGCACGCTGGCACGCGTCGCATGTTCGAGTCCACTCATTTACGTCACTATTCATGGAGGGCCACCAGTAGCGAGCAGTGACTAGTTTCCTTGTCGCCCTTATGCCGGGGTGACTAAGGTCGTGAATAGCTCTGAATGCTACTTTTCTGAAATCTAGTGGCAGGTATGGACGAGCGGTGCGTGATGTCATCTCGCAGGTAACGGGCATGGCAGTTGAGTTGGGAATGGCGATCTTCTTAAACTGGTACTTTCCTTTATTTGTAAGTATTTTTAATTCTTCGTCTTGGTCTTGTTTTTTTGCTAACTCGGTGAAATCTAATGGTGTCGGGCATGTTATTGTTTCAACTCGTGATAGTGCGTCTGCGACTTTGTTGTCCTTGCCGTTTATGTGTTGAATATTTGACGTGAATTGTCCGATATATTCAAGGTACCTCGTTCGGCGGGGCGTCTCAGACTTGCTGTTTGAAGTTAATGCGTTACACAGCGGTTTGTGGTCTGTGTAAACGATTAATTCTCGCCCTTCAAACACACGTTGGAAGTGACGTATTGCCATATAAATTGATAGCAACTCACGATCATACGTGCTATATTTTTGTTGTGCGTCACTGAACTTCTTGGAGAAAAATCCTAGTGGTCTCCACTTGCCGTTGATCTTTTGTTGTATGACGGCACCAGCACATGTGTTTGATGCGTCTGTCATTATTGCGAAAGGTTCACTTAGTGATGGATAGGATATCAATGCGCAATTTTTGATGTCTTGTTTGCATTGATTGAATGCTTCTTTTGCCTCTTCTGTCCATTGTATGTTCGTTTTATCGTTTTTCTTGGCGTTGTGAAAGTATTTACTTAATTCTTTTTGATGTTCAGCCGCGTGGGGTATACTAGAACGATAGAAGTTCAGAATCCCGATGAATCGACGTAGATCTTGGATCGTTTTTGGTAGCGGGTAGGACTGGATCACTTGTACCTTTTCTTCTGTCGGTGTAATGCCTTCTGGACTTATTGTGTATCCCAGGAAATCGAGTTTTGACTGGCCAAAGATACACTTAGCGACGTTTATTTTTAAACCGCTGTCGTTGAGTCGCTTGAACACTTCTTGAAGCTCGCTTCTGTGTACTTCTTGGTTCTCAGAAGCTATAAGAATGTCATCGACGAATGGGAAAACGGGTAGTCCGCGAAGCACGTTGTCAATATGACGTTGGAATGTTTGGCCTGCATTCTTCAAACCGAAACACATTCTGGTGAACTCGTACAAACCAAAGGGTGTAATCACGGCTGTCTTCTTCACGTCTTCTTCTCTGTTTTTAATCTGGTAGTAGGCCTTCTGCAGGTCAATTTTTGAGAAGATGTTCTTGCCTTGCAGGTTATGTGTGAAGTCATGCAGTCGTGGTACCGGGTATCGATCGGGTGTGGTTACTGCGTTGAGTCTACGGTAATCGCCGCAGGATCTGTAGGTTCCATCCTTTTTTAAAACCATGTGTAATGGACTAGCCCATGGGCTTTTCGAGGGTCGACAAATTCCTTCTTTCATCATGTTTTGAAACTCTTGTTTTGCGGCGTTATATTTATGCGGCGGTAGTGGTCTCGCATTTGTGTAAATTGGCGGGCCGGTGGTTTCTATGTAGTGTTCGACTTCACTATTTCCCAGTTTGTTTAGGTTTGGTCTCGTGATGTCTGGGAACGTGGCCAGCAGGTCGTGGTAGGGAAGCTTGTCGTCGATGGTTCGGATGCTTCCTTCGGTTGTGGGTGTAAGGAAACCTCGTACCGATAAATTGGTTCTTTTATCCACCAACCGTCGTCCATGGAGATCCACCATAAGTGCGTGGTGATGCAAAAAGTCAGCGCCTATTATCGGTCTACTGACTGTTGCGACCATGAATCGCCAACTGTAGGCGCGTCGCATTCCGATGTTGAGAACAATGGTTCGCTCGCCGTATGCGGGTATTTTTGAACCATTTGCTGCGTACAAGTAGTTGGTTGGTGTCCGCTGTTTCTCTCGTGCGGTGGCGGGTAAAACGGAAACATTTGCGCCTGTGTCGATTAGGAATTTTTTTCCGGTTGATTTGTCGTGTACAAATAGGCGGTATGTGGATAAATCGTCGACTTCGGCCACCGCCGCGGCTTTAGTCTTCCTTAGTTTTCCGACTTCTCATTTACCATTTCTTTAAAACTGCACGGGCTTCTGCATCGGTATGCTGCCTTGCCGAATTTCTTATGGAAATAGCACACGGCGTTGCTTCTGTCTCGGGATTTCGAGCGGGAACGGCTTCTGTGACTGTGGTATCGGCGTTGAAATTTGTGAGGTCGATTTGTTTTCAGCGCTGCGACTTCCTTGGCCAGGGCTTCTATCATGCTGTACAGTTTGTGTTCTGCGGGTGCAGATATTGCCGCTATTTCGGTTGGCGACGCTGTAGCTGCAGCCTTTGACGTGGTAGGTTGACACTGGCAGGAACACACGGCGTTTACCTCTTTCAGCTGTTCTTGCATCCTGTCTGCCATGGCGGCCAACGAGTCAAGCTTGGATTCATCACTCACTGCCAACACTGTGCGGGTAGAAGCGGGTAGGTGTGCTTGCCACAACATTTTCAGGGTGTCGTCTGGCATCTTTGTCCCTGCGAGGTTCCTCATTCGGCGAAGCAACTGTGATGGTCGCTGATCGCCGAGCTCCATTTCATTTAGCAGTTTTTGTAGCTGAATACTCTCGCTATCTTCATATACCTCCAATAGTCTTCTTTTTGCAGCGTCATAACGGCCGGAGTTGGCCGGTGATAAAATGATATCGCTGATCTGGTCGATGTCCTTGATCTCCAGCTGAGCCACAAGGAGTGCGAATTTGCTTTCATCGCCGAGCTTCTGGTTGAAGATAATGACCTCAAATTGGGCAAACCATAGCTTAGGTCTGTTACTCCAGAACTTGGGTATGCGCGACTGGACGCTAATGGCGTCGACGTCTTCAGGCGTAGTCTTGTCTGCTTCGGTTTGAGACATTTCAAACGCGGGGTCACCACTTTAGGGGAGTATGTTGCGAATAAGAAGGCGAATAAAGATCTGTGTCATTTAATTGTGGAAAGCTACTTATATACAGTACAGGTCAAAATATATTAAAATAAATAAGGTACATACAAAAACTTAAGACTAACACAATTCGGCGATGTAGGTAGGAGGTGCCGCGCTCCCTACATTATAGGAGCGTGAAGATACAGCTGACCGACCGCATTCCTTTCACCTCGGTAGCTCAGTATGCGCGGGCGCGCGGTGGCGAACGGCTGTGTGCGCTCCGCTGATAGTATGAGTTTCGTAAGTATGTGCCGCTACAATATCTATTTTAATTATATATTTTTTTTTATTGGAAAATTATCAAATAACTCCTTCCGCTTCCGGTGTAGTGACAGGGAGTGTCAGACTTTTACTGACTAAAGGTCATAGCTCACTTAAACGACTCTGCTCCCACCCGGCAAAAAGAATATAATTTAAATATGGGCTTTAAATTTTGCATTTAAGATATATTTTACATTGGCATCATAAATTAGCAGACAGCTCGCTTTCAGCGAGCTTACCGCCGTCAGACTCCTCGTTAGTTGACGCCTCGCTGGCCGCACGTTGTAGACGAGCGGTCAGCGCGATGTCCGCGCGCTCACTGCTAGCAGTCGCCGCGCCGTCGCCGCTCAGTCGGTCAGTATCTACACAAAAGCGAGAGCGGTCGGCGTGTGGACAGCTGACCGTCTGCTAGCGGTCGCCGCGTGGACTGCTGGGTGCCTGCTAGCTGTCGCCGCGTGGACTGCGAGCAGTTGTCTTAGTTTAGGGTGGTGTTGGAGCAGAGTCGTTTAAGTGTGCTATGTCCTTAAAACCCACCTATTGGCACGCTAATGCGTTTCACTCTTCAACTCTTTCAAACAATTTCAAGTTGTTTGGATTTGAGTGGACCTGTCCGGTCAGTGCAAGCTGCAACTGACGAATGTCGGTATTCGTGTAGCTAGCAGATTTTAACCTTTAACTTAGAAAGTATTCATGGGTTGCAAATTCTAATACTCGTATTAACCAGTCATCATTCATTCACGGTATTGATATTTTAATGTCAATGTCCTATTCGCGTTAAGATTAGACATTTAAAGAAACTTGTTTTACTGTCTGTTCAACCGATTTTAACGTCTACTCCGTAGGCATAAGGATCGCATTAAAAGCAAAAAAAGTTTTACAATACCCAATATTTACTGCAGCCACTATTTGTCTTGTCACCAACGTCATAAAAGTCAAAATCGGTTGAACGGACAGTAATAAAAGGTTTTCATAAATGTCTAATGTTATTTTGAACAGAGTATAGGTTTTCATAAAATTATTGTTATTTCGCTCTCCTTTAAAATACGTATTTCCGTAATATTAGAGCTACACTGTGGATAAACAATATTATAATTAAATCCTCGCTATATTTACAACTAATTAATATCTTAAGTTCATTAAAGAATGGTAAACGGAGTTTTGATTAATTTCCTCAGCTGTTTTAATATTCAAACCTTACATAATTAAAGTTAATAACACTTTCCTAATTTTGAAGTGCTATTTTGGTAGCAATTATAATTAATTGCTACCAAAATAGCACATCATATTCAATTCAACTATAACTTCTCTGGATTTCAGTTACCAAGCATAATTATTATTTAATTATTTTTTTTTTTCAATACTTGTTTTAATATTTTAAAAGTACTATTATCTACTCAATCAATCTACTCAACTAATCTCTCAAAAATAAAGATATCCACAGAAGAATTAAAGTTCCCGACATAGCACGAAGAATTGCCAGACGGGGCACATTGCTCGCAGAATAGATGGCCGAAAGGTCCTAGAGTGGCGATCGCGTACCGGAAGACGCAGCGTTGAAAGGCCTCCGACAAGGAGGACCGATGACCTGGTGAAGGTAGCGGGAAATCGATGGATGCAAGACGCACAGGATCGTTCATTGTGGCGATACTTGGGAGGGGCCTATGTCCTACAGTGGACGTATATCGGCTGAAATAATGATGATGATGACTACTATCTTCTGGTAAACATGTACTACTGTTTACTGGTAAAAATTTACTACCTACTGTTTACTGGTAAAAAATTACTACTATTTACTGGTAAAATGGACTACTATCTACTGTATACTACAATTGCCAAAACGGATCTTGAGCGCTCGGCGTCGGAGTGAGGATCGCTTTGCGCATTCCATACATTGGCGAGCCAATCGTCGTCGTTGTTACATACATGCAGCAGCGCAGGGACCGAATCATGAGTGACGTCTATGACGCGATGGCGCGGCGAGCCAATCACTAACACTCCCCGCCCCGCGTCTCACTTCGCACCACTTAAGAGACCGAATATTTGACTTCTGCGCAACCTGAAGCCAGCGCTCAAGACCCGTGGCGGCAATTGTACCTACTGGTATCAGGAACAAGAACTAAGCTTACTGTGGTTAGGGTTATAGATACAGGTTTCTTCCTCATAATGGAGAATTATAATCCTTGGTAAGGGCTCTAGATACAAATTTCTCCTCTTAATAGAGTATAACAATCATCAATTCGGTGTCGGGAATCGCAGGACGAATTCCGGTCACCGCCGGCGCGGGCCTTTGGACGACGAGCAATGGGTAATTCACCGTCCTCTACGAGGCGCTTCTGCCAGGCGTCGGCATCGCCCGCGTAAATGTTAACCTAACAAAAAAATAATAGGCACTCATAGAATTAAAAGGTACTTGTAATCTAACTCTAGGACATGGTTTATTACTGGCACTAAGTTTCATCAAAATCCGTTTTGCTGCTAAGTAGGTAATAGACAGATTTTCTACCGGATTTAAAATATTAGTATGGATGACAAATAGATTATAGTATAAAAATAATGATCATATACTTACTACTGAATCAATCTCAATGTATAAGAGATAGAGATAGCGCACACGAGCAACTTATGTCTCAGCAGCTAATTTGTTTTTCACATCGAGTTATGGGTTTGCATAAAAGTGCAAAAGAGACAACAATTTGCTCCTGAGCCCCACCTTAAACCTCTCAAAAAATAGTTTTGAAAGCTTTTCATGTAAGTACAAAACTCATGTAATCATTCGTTAAACAAATTGAATTCTCTTTTTCAATGAATTCGTAAAATCCTCAATAAAAATTTTGTTACTAGCTTCTGCCAGTCGCTTCTCTCGTGTGGAATTAGTACTTCTATCCATTATAAATAGCCTATATGACATTCTGATGTATAAACTTTGTTACTGTTAATTTTATTCCAATCCGCTCAGCCGTTTGATCGTGAAGGAGTAAAAGACATACACATAGATACTTACATACAAACTTTTGCTTTTACAATACTAGCATGATGCAAAATTCACAGCAATTGTTTCCGTAACTTATTGGTTTCTCGTAAGTGCAACATAGACAACATTAATTTGTCGAGCAATAAATTGCTCGTGAGCGCCCTCCCTAATCTTTTCAAAAATAGTCTTGGCAAAATATTTATGTCGTACAAAATTCACTTAATCATTCGTTTAACAAATTGAATACTCTCTCAATTCATCCATGCAGCCCTGAATAGAATAATAAATTAATAACCTCTCGATGTAAGATTATTTATCCAGACAGTTCAAAACTAAATGAACAAAGCTAGCAATTGTTCCTATAATCCATTACTCTTCTCTCCGGATCTCGAATACGAGCGGACGTGTATTAAGTTACTGTACAGCTTTTATTTTTAAATTAAATTAAAAATTAAACCATTCAAATAAGAAGTAAATAATAGGAGTGCATAAACTCATAAGAGGTATCATCCGCGCGTCATCAATCCTATAGTGACCACCTCACCAGCAAAAGCTCCGCCTTCCTGCGTACGAGCATCTTGCCATTTCACCTGTGTGGCTGCCCGCCTACTTACGACGTCACACCTGGGTACGCGCCTCCAACGTGCCGTCTCACCTGCGGAACAGCCCCTACATCACCAGATAGCATAAGCCGAGACAACTACCAAAAGGCTGTGGGACAGAGAACGAGCGGGTGAGTGCAGCAGAGAAAAAAAAAAAAAAAAACAAAACAAAGAAACACAAACAAATCGGTATTTTCTCCGGGCAAAAGTACCAGGGCCACATAGACATTAGAAGAACACATTATTGAAACGGTATTATTAGGAGACCATTTTCGGTTAAAATTGTAAGTGGTCGAGTGGCTCATTTAGATAAGCCGTACCCTGCCTCACGAGACCCGAGTTCGAATCTCACATTAAGGAACACTTTTTGTGTTTTTCCAATCTTTTTGTACTTGTATTCTGCGATCAGTGTTAAAGCAAAATGTCATTAATAAAGCGAACTCCGCCTTCAACTCCTGCTGTACAAGATAAGGAACCTGATTTGCTTATAGAAGAGGAGGACCTTGACCATGATCCTAATGATAAACAACGAAAGCGTAAATTTGATCGGGTAGATGACATGAATGTATTCATGTCTGATATGAAAAATCTCTTTACTAAATTTGAGAAGGAGCAGAATAACAAATATAAGGCTCTACAGGTCTCGGTAAATGAGATCAGGGAGTTAAACACATCAATAAAAAAATCATGCGACTTTGTGACCCTAAAATATGACGATCTGATGAATGAGTTTAACAAGCTTACGTCAGAGCGTAAAGAAAACTTAGCCTACATTCAGATTCTGGAAGAAAAAGTCGAAAACTTGGAAAGACTTCAGAGATCTTCGTGTCTTGAACTACGAAATGTACCAGCTAAATTGCGAGAAACGAAGGAGGACTTATCAAAAATTGTAATTGACACTGGTAAATCCTTAAACCTTTCGATAAACCCTTCCGAAATTCGAGATGTTTACCGAATAAATATGAAGAACCAAACGAACAAACCTATCTTGGTCAACTTTGCGTCAGTAATCACAAAAGAAAAAATTATTCAATCGTCAAAATCGTATAATCGAGTCAACAAAAATAACAAGCTCTCAACCACTAAAATAAACATAAACGGTCCGGATGTCCCTGTTTACATTTCAGAATATCTTACTCCTAAGGCAAAACGCTTGTACTTTCTTGCTCGAGATTTTTGTAAAAGTAATGGTTACTCTTTCTGCTGGACGTCACACGGTAGGATCTTTATGCGCAAGAGGGAGGGTCAAACTGCTCATTGCATTAATAACGAATCTGACCTGAGGACCCTGAGGGTTGAAGATTGACTATTTTTCAGCAACTATATTTATCTTCGGTTTATTGTAGTTATAATCATGGTTTTAGAATATGCATGTTTAACCTTTATTTTTATTATTTTACGGAAATACATGTTTAGCGCCCTTACAACTCTACGACACTTATCTTACTCACATCGAACTTTTCCCACTACACACATCACAAAAGAACTAAAATCTCTAAAAACAGCCGATATATTGAATATTTATAATCTATGTTGCCACCAGGCACGATTCCTTGCACCCTTTTTTAGCACCTTAATTTCTATTTACAACACAAGTGGATAACTTAAACCAATTTATGGATTCTGTAGAATCCTTTAATATATCACGATCCTTTGTTTGCTCGCCAGGCCAATGTCTACAGCATTTACAATCCTCTAAACCATCACTAAACATCTTACATGTTAACATTCGAAGTGTAAACCGAAACTTTGACGCCCTTAATGTCCTTATTCACTCCATGGATGCTAGGTGTGATATAGTGATTCTCTCGGAATGCTGGTTGAGTAAGGCCACTGAAATTCCTACCTTGGATAGCTTTGACTATGCAAAGTCTACATTTACCAATCAGAATGACGGCGTTTTAATCTACATTCGCTCTGATTTAAAATATAAGGTCACTGAACCGGTATTTTGTGACGCTAATTGCCTTATGTTAAAGTTGGACCCAGACGTGGTGATTCTGGCAATCTATAGATCACCTTCAGTCAGGAATATTGATAATTTTATTGGGTCCCTAAATGATACATTAGGTTCCCTTACATCCAATAAAACCGTTACAGTGATTGGTGATTTGAACATTAACATTCGGGCAGGAAATAACAACTCAAACTCTGAGGAGTATTTAAATGTGATGGCTTTCCATGGGCTTTTGCCAGCCCACCTATTTCCGACTCGTTTGGATAACTGTCTTGACCACGTATTTATAAAATCAGACAAAGGTTCAACGGCATTGGTTTTAGACTCTTTTTTTACTGACCATGCTCCTATCTTGTTCTGTCTCGAGGCTGTCGCTTCTGTTAAGAAACCTAAGAGCTTGATCCGTCAAATTAATTTACCGGAAGTTGTTGGTTATTTGGAGGACTCTGATTTTTCTAGTGTTCTGAATAGTACAGACCCCAACCAAAGTGCGGAAATGCTTATCAATATTTTATCAGACTCGGTTAAAAAACACAGAAAATTAAAAAAAGTTCCGCATAGAAAGAGAACGATTAAGCCATGGATTACCCCAGGTCTTTTGAGATGCATGCGAAATCGTGACAGATTGCACTTGAAATCAAAACGGGATCCTGAAAATCTCGTAGTAAAACTGACATATTCAAGATACCGAAACTACTGTAACAACTTGCTCAAATCAATTAAGTGCAAATACGAACAGGATGAGCTTCAGAGAGCCAGTGGAAATCCCAAAGCAACTTGGGATGTTATTAAAACCATTTGCTATAAAAATACCACCCCTTCTAGCAAATCGAGAGATCTTCTTAATATATCTAATGATCCCGATTCCTCTGTCAACACCATTAATAATTATTTCGCGAATGTTGGAGGTAATCTTGCCCATAAAATACAACAAGTTCAACGCACAAATTGCTCTAGCTTCAACTATAATTCCATGTCCAACTCGCAAGGCAACTCATTGGTTTTGCTTGAGACTGACTATGCTGAGGTAAACAGTACAATTTTGGGATTAAAGCTAAACTGTGCTGTTGGATATGATGGTATACCTGCTTCAGTTATCAAGTCTGCCAGGCATGTTCTCGTCCCTTCCATCACTCACGTTTGTAATTTGTGCCTGACTAAGGGTGTTTTTCCAAACGCTTTTAAAAAGGCTTTAGTTTCACCGATATATAAGGGTGGAGATGGGGACCGTGTCGAAAACTATAGACCTATATCTGTTCTCACGACGTTGTCGAAGGTCCTAGAAAAAATCTTAAATAAAAGGCTACTTAATTATTTAGAGCACAACAATGCTATTGCTTCCAACCAATATGGTTTCAGAAATGGAAAATCTACAGAAGATGCTGTGCTTGATCTATCCAATCATATTGTTAAGAACCTTGACACGAAGAAAAAAACCATAGGTATATTTCTAGATTTGGCCAAAGCTTTTGACACGGTTTCTGCCTCCATACTTTTACGCGAATTGGAAGCTCTGGGAATAAGGGAGACGGCTCTCAATATTTTTCGTGACTACCTCTCTGAACGTAGTCAACGGGTCAAGGTTGAGAACTACACTAGTGATGATGAGAAGTTACTTTTCGGGGTTCCGCAGGGCAGTGTACTGGGACCTACTCTGTTTCTTGTGTACATTAATATGCTGTGCCGACTCTCTATTCCTGACTGCAAAATTCTAGTTTATGCAGATGATACGGCTTTAATTGTGAGTGGTGACACCTGGGCCTCTGCTCACCGTTCGGCAGTATATGCTCTCAGTGTTGTGATGGACTGGCTCTCCTGTAATCTGCTCACATTGAATGTCGCAAAAACCCACTACGTTACCTTTTCAGTAAACTCATCCACTCAACCTACTATTTCCAATATAAGGGCTCATATATACTCTTGTCCTAAACTAAACAACTGCAATTGCCCTCTCATTCAAAGAACACCTTGTGTTAAGTATCTGGGGGTGCACATCGACTGTACTCTAAGTTGGAATAAACACATAGATGTTACAGTGTCTCGTGTCCGTAAGCTTATGTCCCCAATGAAAAGGCTTAGAAATGTGGTTCCTATACCACTTTTAAAAACCATCTATTTTGCTTTAGCTCAGTCACTTCTTACCTATTGTATCTCAGTTTGGGGTGGCACATTTAAAACCTATATGCTTCGTCTTGAGAGAGCGCAGAGAGCAGTTTTAAAGGTGATGCTGCAAAAACCGTATCGATACTCTACTACCCAATTATTCAAAGACATATCTGTTCTTAACGTCAGACAACTTTGTGCACTTCATATAATCCTGCGGAAACATTCTTCACTGATTTATAACCCAGAATTGCTGGCTGGTAAACGACGTAGAGATGCGTTAGTATGCCGTTCTATTAAAGTAAACACTGCCCTAGCTGGTCGTCACTTTCCAAATTTGAGCGGTCGCCTTTATAATGCACTTAATAAGACTTGCAAAATATATTCTCTTCCGAAATACAAGTGTAAGAGTGTTGTAAGTCAATACCTTCAGGGACTTACATATGACGAGACAGAAAAACTATTTGTTAGAGATTTTTAAATGTTAAGTGCTAACATATTTACACTACACTATAATACATAAACACGTATTTCCATGCATGCTTTAACTAATTTATTTATTATCCTTTTCTTTATTATTTTGTTATTAATGAAATTATCAAATTATATTGAATTAAGTATGTTAACTTGAATTAAATTATGGTAAACTAAATTATGTTATATTAAAATATGTTAAATTAAATCAAATTACTTATGTTAAATTAAATTAAATTACTTATGTTTGATTAAATTAAATTATGTTAAATTAAATTATACTAAATTATGTTAAACTAAATTATACTTAATTATGTTAAATTAAACTATGTTACTTAATTATGATGAATTATTCAAGTATGTACTTAAATATTATTAGCAATGTACTCAATTATTATTATTATCAATCAATTTTTTTAATTGTAATTATTAAACATATCTTATATTCGGATCACTTAGCAAAATTAAATTGTATCAAAATCTTCTTATAATACTGTACCAGTACTGAAAGCTGAAGGAGGAAGGCGCCGACGTCTGTCACACAGTTAATACTAGCACAGACATCGGCGTTCACTCTATCTTTTCAAAGGAAACATAATTTATTTAATACTTTATATTTTGATTACGATAGATAAGATGTACCTGCCTTTTTGTTAATAAATTTATTATTATTATCTCCTTTATTTTTCTTATAATACATATTTTGATATTTTTAAATATTTTTTTATAACAAATATATATATATAAAAAAAAACATTTAAAAATATAAAAACAGTAGTCCACCGATGTCGGGAGCAGGGTCCAAGCTACCGGTGGTTAGGGTTCCAGAGACAGGAACTTCCTCACAATGCGAGCCGTATCGAGGAGTACTGCCTTCTGTATCTGTATTATTATTATTATTATTATTATTATTCTCTTGACCTACGATAACACATTCTAATTTGACGCATTAAAAGGACAATTTCGGGTTGACTGGTTTAACAAGAGATATTTTAGATTGCTTTATTATTCGATAAATAAGAATGTTAAAAAAAAACATAATATTGAGCTATGAGTGCGAGTTGTTTATTATGTTAACACGATAAAAACATTTTTTTTTTTGTTGATAGTTTCGCGCTTAACCATGCGCATTTACCATGTTTAGCTCTCTGATTGGCCAATTAGAGCACCGAACGTCATAAACGTGTCGATCGCATTATGGCGTCCCCCACATAAGGCGTGCGCGTTCCTGGGGCGTGTGAGTAACGGCGACGCGGGCGCCGCGTAAGGCCTCTGCCTCGAATCTTGCGGGCAGCGGGGCGGCAGCGGCGGCGGCGCGGGAGCGCAGCGGGCAACGCAGACCCGTTCTCGAAACCAGCGGGCAGATCGCGCGGCACTATAGCGGCGTAGTGTTTTGTTCGTGGTTGTGTCGACGAGATATTTGTTTTTATTCGCGAACAAAATGTCTCAATAACGGCGACAACATCTTTTTGATTCAAATTTATTCCTAACGCTCGATTTAACGTGGGTACATCATAAAAATAAATTGCACAACACTGCAATGCAGACGCGCGAGCGGTCACCGCTTGACTGGAGCGCACCGCTCGTTGCCCGCTCCCGCGCCACTGTTTCCGAGGGCCGGTCCATTTGATTTTACGCATTAGAGCCTGCCGCTCCTGCGCCGCCGCCGCCGCCGCCCCGCTGCCCGCAAGATTCGAGGTAGAGGCCTAAAAGTGCACTGCGTGAGCATCGCGTGTTTCTGCCGTGTGACGTGTGAGCCTTGGCGTTTATTATTAACATTATGCATGGCATAATGTTCGCTCATTATGGCAGCAGTGCGCGGCAAAGATAGCGGGCGAAGGGGTAATCTAAGAACGCGACGCGAACGTCCGCGAGTGCGCCGCATGCACTCTCTTTACACGGCGCAAGGCAGCAAAACGCAGCGCCATCGCGGTGCGTACGCGGCGCCCGCGCTAATTACATGCCCGAGGAACATGCACGCCTAATGTGGGCTCAGCTTAACATAAAACAAACTCGCACTAAGCACTCTGTGTTTGCTGTCATTTGTATAATCACCCCCTGTTTAACCAAAGTTTGACCCTTTAGGTTCGTGGTCACTTCGAATAAGCTAAACAGCTTGAGGTCAATTTCCGTGTCGGGCAAAAAACATGTTACTAGGTTCGATAAGGAATTTCCTATTAATAGTCCAAAGTTGGGAGATTAGTGGTGTGACACCCCCATACCTCGGAAAGCACTTAAAGCCGTAAAGCCGTTAGTCCTGCGCCTGATTTGTTCGCGGTCGTATCGGATTGCCATCCCATCGGAATTAGACAGTAAAAGAACTGTTGAACATTGTTTTGTGCCCACACCTGCGTACTACGTGTACATATTATATTATTTCCTGCGTACGTGGTTAATCTCTGTTGAGATTGGCCACCGTGACTAAAATTCGGGTGAGAGGATTAGGTACTGACGTAGTTTTACAAGTGACGTACTCACTGGATGATAACTCTAAAGGTAGAAGAACTACACTGCGTAAATGTGTGTCACGTACGCCGATCTGGGCGTGTCGGTCTATTTTTAACGAAAACTAAACTTGTAGAGCTACACTAGATTATACCACGCGACGCCACGCGACGTCGTTCTACACACAAATCTGGTAAGGGCCACGTGTGTGGCGGTCTAAAGTTTTAGCTTTTAAGCAAGGGCTACACGGATGCAATCCAGCATACAACAGGAGCATAGCAACATTTTTTTATTTATTTTCTCTTTAGTAAGTCCCTAGTATACCCACCTACACTCTCGATCAATTAAAAGGTACAAAACAAATTGGTCTGGACTGGACGAGCTTTAGAGGTAAATAAGGTATATTTGTCCATTGTAGAGGTCACAGAAGTGTGGGCGGCGAGACTAAAACATTGAAGATAGTGTTGACAATGACATTGAAGGACATTGTTATGATTTGACAGGGTTATCTGTTGTTATGTTTGTGTGTTTTTTTTAACAATACAAGCATGTTTCTTTACATAGTTACAAGCTAGTTTTATAAAATGATTTTTAAAGGTTTTGTGACTAATTGCATAAATAAAAACGGAACCCTATAGCTAAGACATCGCTGTCCATCTGTCTGTCACCAGGCTGTATCTTACGAACCATGACAGCTGGATAATTAAAACTTTCACACATGACGTATATTGTTGCCGTTATAACAACAAATACTAAAAACAGGATAACAAATACAACAAACGTGATTTTTTTGCCGTTTCTTGTCACGGACGACACGGAAAACTTCAAGTTTTCTCGAATCTCATTTGACTGTTAATTCGCTTAGTTTAATATTTATATTTTTTATGAGCAATGGAGCAGTGGTGGCCGAATGGTAATGGCCCCGACTTACGAGTTGTAGGTCGCGGGTTCGAACCCAGCCAGGCACATTACTTTGTGTAATTTATTTCATCACCACTGCTCTCAAAACGGTGAAGGAAAACATCGAAGAAAGAAAAACGTGAGGAAACCGGCATGTCCTAGAACCAAAAATTCGAAGACATGTGACATTCACCAACCCGCACTGGGCCCGCGTGGTGGATTACGGCCTATTCCCTAGAAAGAAGGCTTGAGTCCCAGCAGTGGGAACATTAAAAAGGCTGATGATGATGATGATGATCTTTTATGAAATATACAAAGAATAAAAAAAGGATTTTTAAAAATTCACCCCCTAAAATGATGAAACGGAGATCAATTTTGAAAAATCCTTTTTGAATATATTGTGTGGAAATAGAAAACTACTTTCACGTGAGTGACGACGCTGGCAGAAGTTAGCATGATTTGTTTTCTGGCTTTAAATGTATTTGTAAACTGTAATATTCACTGAACAGATCATAGGTATTCCTCTTTGAAACTGCTTCCAATTATTCCAAAAGACTGACTAAGATTTGAATTAAATAATTTTCAAACAAAATTAGAAGCCTTCACATAATTATATAACCAATACAATACTAATTTGTAATTAGTAGAAATATTTAAAAGACTTATTAGAATAGGTCTTCTTATTATTTAAGTAAACTCTCAATAAATAACATTAAGTTTAGTTTAGGTTTTAAGTTTATGTTTATGTCATGTTACTTTTTGGTGTACAATAAAGTTTATTATATTATATGATATGATATGATATGATATGATATGATATGATATGATATGATATTATAATATATTATATTATATTATATTATATTATATATTTTTTTAATTGATATAAACTAGTGCTTGACTGCGATCCCACCTGATGGTAAGCAGTGATGCAATCGTTGATGGTGAGGCGCACTAGTTTGTTAACAGCCTATTCATTCTTGCCTTAAAGACACCTAAATTATAATCAGACGGGAAGACCGCAGCAGGCAAATTCGATTCAATTCTATTCTATTCTATTCTATTCATAAACAGCAAAGTTATTAGCTTTTTTTATATCCGATTAGGTTACTCAATTTATGGAAATATTGTACAGGTTATTGATATGAATGAAATTATTTATTATATTATTTATTGTACACCATATCAAAAAATAAATAAAGGACAAACATTATATACAAACACACATACATTTACATTTTTTATTATTTACATTTTTGCACTTTTATTTACACCCTTATTAATTACCTTTTGTACGGCGGCACTGGAAACAAAGGGCAACTGAAGGAACTCTGATGGGTTTAGTCAGTAAAAGTCTGACACTCCTTCACACTCCACCCAAAACGTAAGAAAAAAATTGATGTTTACGTACTCTAAAAAAAGTGGCATTGTAATTAAAATTTGTTTAGGCATAATCAGCCTTTTAATGTTCCCACTGCTGGGACTCAGGCCTCCTCTTTAGGAAAGGGAAAATTTGTTTACGCAAAAGGAATAAAAAGCGTATTTTGTTATTTTTCTTAGTCTTAAAATAATTAGCTAAATATAGCCTGAAAGCCGTATTTGTGAATAAACCCACCCTAGTAATTAACACTGAAATAAATTAAATGGCACTACAGTGCGTACTTGATGACTCGATTCACAGCAATAAATTAAATGCTGCGTACTTGAAGACTCGATTCAATAAATTCGTAGAAAACTAAAAATAGTTTCAAAAGACGGTAGTCTAAGACTAATTTAAGTAGTCACTGAAAGGACGAATTACGATGTCCTCGTTACCTTTTTAAATGTAGTTTAGAAAGAAAACTTAATTTTAGTTTTAAGAAACGAAACATAAAATCTATTTTCAGGAATCGAAAGTATCTCTGCTCCATTCGCATTAAGATTAGACATTTAAACCGACCTTTTTTAACATTCTGTTTAAACGATTTTGATTTCTATTCCATAAGCATAATGATGGCATTACAAGCAAAAAAAATGGTTATAATATCAATTATACGGTTTAAGACAATGTCAACGCGTTTCACAGTCACACTGCCAAGACCATGAACGATTTGTCACAAAACTTAAAAAAATACAAGTTACCGGCTTGCATTTTGGGACGTAAAATGATTGATTGTACACATCTGACAAGTATTATAATGCGAGTGCTGTCTTTGCTCCTAATCCAAAACCAAAGCTAGATAAAGCAATAAACAAGGTCAAAAATGAAGTTTGTTTTTTTTACGGTGCAGAGAAGAAAGTATCGAACGCAAACCAACAGAAATTGCTGTGGAAAAGCACCTGTAACTCCTAGCGGTAGCTTTCGTGTCGCTTATCAGAATACTTCCGTGTACATCATCTGCCTGCATCATACTTCAAGAGCGAAAGAAATCATGGACAATGTGTGCCAAAACACTAAGTTGGCACTGAGGGTACAACTGCCGAAATTCCACCATAGCGTAAATTTCAAGGTGTCTGTGGTGCGAGTCTCGTACACTTTTCTGCCCCTCTCATTGAAGGATGATTTTTGGCCGCAGGGCATGGTGATTCATCGCTTCCACGGATAGATGCCATCGAACGGCACGAAGTGAATTTAGTGCAATGTGAAGTGGTACTAACATAGTCCTAAGTCGATTTTTTTATTAAAACTAAGTCCAGTGTATACAGTTTTTTCAAAATGTTTGAGAATAAAAATATACTCTGTACTTTTATTTTCAACTGCATGAATATTGTCTAACTGTTCTGCATGTGTTTATTTTATTTTATTGAATATAGGTTTGCGTTTGATTGCTATCTTACCTGTGGTCTTCGTCGAATTCCATGAATGTTAGGTTACGGAGAAGATGATTGGGGATTATGCCTTTCATGGAGAGGACCATAGGTATAATGTAAACTTTTTCTTATCTCCACGATCTTGTTCTGTTGCCTTTCTTCATTTACTTCACGACGATGCGGTTATTATTATTGCACTGCTTACCATCAGGCGGGATCGCAGTCAAGTACTAGTTTATAACAGAAAAAAAAAAACTATTTTCAGTATAACAGGCATTTACATTTGTGCTTTCGACGTAGCACTTCTTTTTAGACGTAGAGTTTCGAAAACACGTCCAATACCAGTACAATACCAGTACAATACCAGTACAATACAATATAATACAAGTAGTGGTGACATCAAATCAATATATGAAATAATATTTTTTTTGTAGCTAAAAGGCAAAACCTGTATTTGGCTATTAAAACAATTCCCTTCGAAAAGTATAAACTTAATAACCATAGCCATTCGAGTCAATATTTAACAAAAACAAATTCATCTTAAGTCAATATAGAATGACGTAATATTAATGTTATTATTATTAGTACTAGAAAATGATTACCTTCGAAATATTATTATAAAGTTACGGGAAATCTCAGCACTCTCTTCTCAACATTATTTCTAAACTTTTACAGTATGTTTTACATTTGTATATTCAATGTTTCTAGTAGTAACATTGTTACGGAAACTTGTTCTTTAGTAAGTTATAGAATTCAGTCTGTGTGTTTACTTGATTATTTTCCAGAACTCAAGAAGTAAATCTCGAGCAAACCTAAGTTTTTAATTACACTGTTACGCCATTAAACATGAACACGCCATATCTCCAAGAAAATAATGAGTAGCACGCAATAATTAAAACGCATTGCTGTTCGAAAGATCTAGAATGGTTGTACGTAGCCAGGCTTAGAAAAATCTCGAAACATCCACAAAGTAGGTACCACTAGTAGTTAGGTATGTATCTACCGATAAGGGAAATGGTACTCTCCGACATTAACAATAGAGTCGAAATTCGCATGAAAGTGACTCTTAGTACATCG
Source organism: Mythimna ferrago (assembly GCA_910589285.2). Taxonomy (NCBI): domain Eukaryota; kingdom Metazoa; phylum Arthropoda; class Insecta; order Lepidoptera; family Noctuidae; genus Mythimna; species Mythimna ferrago. The sequence continues at coordinate 23,119,246 of OU342680.1, read as the reverse complement.
TGCAATAAAAATGATTTATAGCTCCGCGAAGCGACCTTATTGTTCTGGATCGATCTTGAGATGTCGGTATCTAGAATTTTCTTCGCTCCGCAAATAAATACGAGCTCCCGACCGGAAGCGAGTCAGTTGTGATTTCGACTGCGATCAAGAGCGAACTACCTAAGTGTGTTAAGTGATTTTACCTAACGACCTAAGCGATAGTGTAACGGTACTCTAGTGTTAATTGCGATTCAGATTATTGTTGACTGGACTAATTTGTTATTGTTTGTGGTAAATAAAGTTGTCTGTTAGTAAATCGGCATTTAATTACCCACGTACATATTAATACCCTATTCGTGTGTATTAAACATTTAAAGAATCCCTTTTTATTGTCTGTTCAAACGATTTTAACTTCTATTTTGTAGGTATAAGGATAGCATTAAAAGCGAAAAAGTGATTACACAAGACAATACCAACTATTTACTGCAGCCGCCATTTGTCATGCCACCAACGTAACAAAAGTCAAAATCGGTTGAACGGAAAGTAATGAAAGGTCTACATAAAAGTCTAATACTATTTTGAACAAAGTATAAATTGGCATCTAGTCTTACGCTGGGGCCAGTGACGTACAGGGGTCTTGTGTAAGAATTAGCTGGTCCTGAGATCGGCACCAGTAGCCTTCAATATCTGGCTTTTTTTTGAGGCGGGACATTATCAAATAATAACACCCTCTCTGCATGGAATGAGAGAGCTTGTAAGGTTTTTGGTAATTAAAACCTTCAGTTGCCCTTTGCCCTCCAGGGTCACCCGTGGCCCTCAACGTGGCATGACTTGTTTATGGTTTTCTCGAAACATTCCCTTTCAGTGCACTGTACGTGTTTATTTAGAACAAACATTAAAAAAAATACATACAGACGGTCATAGAACCTCCTTTTTGAAATAAATAAAAAAAAGGATGAAACCCTAAAAAGCCGTAACTGAGATCAATTCTCGGTAAAGTATCAGGAAAACAAAATTATCAATATGAGGTACCTCTGATGGTGGGTTACTATGTTTTATGAGCATAAAACCAATAATGTAATAAATAGCAAAAAAAGTTTATTACTAATGCTAAAAGCATTCGTATTTTACAAATTCGTAGAAATTGATTTTCTGTTATTTTACCATACCAGCAAACCAAAGTACCCAATCCTTTACGATTCCTAGAAATGTTTTTGTACGAGGAGTAATCAGAAAATAAAAATGCTCCAAGTAGGCATGCCCAAAGAAACATGCGTTCTAATTACCAAATTATATTCTGAGAAAAATACTTCAAAAGAGACTTTTTATTAAGTAAAACTGAGAACCTTTGCTGATTAATTGAGCTATTCTTTTCAATAAAGTGGCGATTCTGAACTGTTTTCTATAAGGTTTGAAACTTCATTCATTAAACCACATCCGTATTTATAAAGAAATAATTTCTTTTTGCTAAATAACAACTTCAGGTTAGAATTCTTAATTACAAAATTTTCGGTAAAATCACATGTATTCTAGGTTCAGCTACTCCTATCTCTCCTAATATATTTTAATCAATAATGCCAAACCAACTGCCAAAACCGCTTCATTATTATCCAAAGTTTCCATTTTTATCCAAAATGATCTCAAAATAATTCTTAAGTATAAGAAATGGTGACTATTACTTGGTTGAGAATTCTAACTTTTGACAGTTCTGACTTCAAGCAATTTCTTAACTATAGAATACAAATCATTACATAAGTAGTTACTTTTACTAAAGTTATTACTTTTACTTGTTTATAAATACGTGTTATTCAAACACAGATAGACTACTTCAAGACTATCTAATAATACAGATACTATTTAGGTCTCTAATTTGTTTACCAAGAGTAATGTCAAGCCTCCATTTAGATAGCGTAGGTCTATTTGCGACGCGTTAATGCAGAAACATTACCATAGAATGGCCATAACTTCCCAATTACGTTATGAGTTCAATGCAATCGCAAAGCATTGTTGAGTCATGGGTCCCTGGTACGCGCAGTGTTGTAGTGTACTTGACATTTGACAAGCTTTTGTAAACAAGAAATATTGTTTGTTTGCGAATTTCTATTCTGTAGGCAGACTGTTACGCTTGTTTTGTGTCTGGTAACTTTTTATGTTTCTTTTTGTTTAAGTTGGAAAATCATCCAATGCCCTTTCTCCCTTTAGAGCGAAGCAGGAGGGCGCATCAGACTTTTAGTGATTAAACCACACGTATATTTCTTCTTTGCATTGCGTTACAGGACCCTGGGTTTCTCTTTCGGAAGTCAACCCATAGCTCCAGTAGGTTTCGGTCGCGTTCGACCCCTAAAAGGTAGTTTATAAGTATTACTACTAGCTTCTATTAATAGCTTTGTCCGCGTGAATATCGATTGTTGCGGACAAGAAGTCGATAACTTTATCCCCGCTAATCTTTAAAGTCGAAGCTGGATAAAAAGTTGCCTATATCTTTATTTGGTTTTCAAGCTTACATTGTATCCATAAAAGTTGCTTTAGTAGTTTAAGTGTGAAAGTGTAACAGATAGACACAGCTACTCTTGCGATTATTGTATTAGTATGGATTTTGCATGACAATTCACCTAGAACTACATTAGACTAACGCACACGTACATATAACACGTTTGATTTGTACTTAGAACGACGTCGCGTGGCGTAGCGAGGCGTGTATCTCTACAAGTCTAGTTTCCATTATAAAATGTATGGAGACCGTCGCACCCAGATTGGCGTGTGTCACACGTGTGCGCAGTGTAGCCTCCTCTCTACCTTTAATACGTCTGTAGTATTTTCTAAAGCCAAGGCACATTAAACTCATATTTCAACTTTAATGTCAGAAAAAAGTTTCAAACTAAAGAGTACGAATCTACTTAATTCTAAATTAAGGTATTTATATGCATATGGAGTCCCCAAATTAATGCAAGCTTACATTAAACAGAATTAAAATATATAAAAGACGTGAGAACAATCCACGAAAAATCTTTGTAGGCATTAAAATTAAAAACATTTCAGAGACATTTTACAAAATACATTTACGTAATATAGTGTTTGTTTTTCTTTATTTTCGCTAGTCGATGACATGTATTTTATCTTTACTAATAACTAGCTTTTGCTCGCAGCTTCGCCCGCGTATACAAAATATAGCCTATGTCACTCAGGAATAAAGCAGCTTTCTATTGGTGACAGAATTATAGCAATCGGACCAGTATTCCCAGAAATTACCTCCTACAAACAAATAAACAAACTTTATCTCTTTATTATATTAGTGTAGATAATGAAGAGATAAAATTGTATACCTAATATGTCTGCAGGTGGTCGCCTTCCTTCTGCAAAGCAGTAATGCTGGCAAAGGAGGCCGCCGTCGGGATTCTGATCCCGATTGCCGGCCACCGTAGGCACGGGCTTGCGGAAAGCGAGCAAAGGGTGGCTCGTTGTCCGTCCGTCTGGTAACAGTCCAGACCGAGCCCAAGACGTTGACGCGCGCCTCAAGGAGTTCCAGCAGAGTCAAAGCCTTCTGGGGCCAAGGTTATGCTTCTGAAAGGAATATTCGGCTCCGGTACGAAAGGCAATGAAGGAGCCGAGGTGAGTTTTTAGTCAGTAAAAGTCTGCCACTATCTCCCGCTCCGTCCAAAAGCGGGGGATGTCATTGGATGATTTTACCACCTAAAACTAAAAAAGTACCTAATATGTGTGTGTGAAAATCGAAAGTGGCATCGGCTACAAACATTAACCCAGAAATTTCACGGTTGGCGTGATATATAGCCGTAGTATCGGAATCGCCGGATCAAAACTAGTTACTTGTATTGGTACATTTTGATGATAGGTTGCAAAATCTTGATATGGATAACAATAGTTTTAACAGAGTTATCTACCATTTCAAATCATCTATTGGAAATAAATCATTTGAAAAATGACTCTTTAGAGGCGTTACTAGTTGAAAAATATGGCCCATATTTCCAGCTACGTTGGACAGAAAGTGGTAAGTACTGACCTGGGGCATTAAGAAAGTAAACCCGATTTTTGGCGGACTGCAGCAGTCAGTATCTAGATTTATTAGATGGCTACTTACAATTAAATAATATCAATGTAGTCAAAGATTTCCTTTTATCTTACAATTGAGCACTGCCGTAGGATAGCCAGCCTTTCAATGTTTTACAGCAGGGTTTTTCAACCTTATTCATACCACGGCCCTTTTAGTTTGAAGAAATGTATCGCAACCCTCCTACCCGTTGTTTTTTTTTTTGTAACTAATATTGAATCCAATAATACATTTACTAATTTTCACAATTACGGTCCGGATAAATACATAATTATTTATTTTTCTTAATAAATCTTTATAAATGTTATTGTTTCTTTTTTACTGCTGTAGCTTTCCCAACCTTTAGCAAATCCACTATAAAAGCTTCGCGACCCCCCCCCCCCCCCGGAGGGGCTTCACGCTTCCGCGACCCACCGGTTGAAAAACCCTGTTTTACAGGATGCATTTTGGAGAGTGTGCGCAGGAATTGCATGACATGATTCCGCCATCTCAATTCTACCATCGGACAACCCGACGCATGACGAGTATCCACCCATACGTTGTTGAAATCTCTACGGTCCGGACTAAGCGTTTTGACTTGTCAGTTTTACACCGACGAGGCGATAAAAGAAAATGATTTGATAGAAAAAAAATATATTTAAAATTATATATATATACGAATAAGCCACCCTGTTAATGACTCAATTATGAAATTGGCATGAATAATAATATAAGTAAGAAACGGGACAGTAGCCCGATTCACGTAATGAAAACCGTAACGATATCATAGCGATTTAGTCGTTTAGACCATTTCCGTATTCACATCCATCAATCGAGTTTGAACGACACCGATTTTAAAGTCGTTTGAAATTCGTCGATAAAAAAAATAAGGACTGAGTCCTAACAGTGGGAACATTAATAGACTGATTATGCTAAATATAACACTTAAAAAAAAAAAAAAAACTTTTGCAAATGTATATTTTAATAGAGAAAAACTTCTTCTTGGCCAAAAAATTTTTTTTTTATAAATTCTTCTGTACGTGTGTTTATCACCTATCTCCTTTTAAACCGCTTGTATGATTTGAATGAAGTTTTGTGTGTATTTAGGTGGGTTCCTGGTTGCTTTGAAAATACAATCGGTCTCGCTAAGTGGCGCTGCAATTGGGTTCTCAATTTCTTTTTTCTGCCTGAAAGCCAGCTTTTCTGCTAGCTGGTAGTACCTAATTATATAAAAATGTAAGTATCCCTAACTCCCTCGTGGTCACATCAAGGACAAGAATCGAGGAAGAGGATCGTGGTCAAGAATTACCTTTTTTTTGTGTTTGTCATTATCAGGGGAAGGATCTTATAATAGAAAAAAAAATCCGCGTAACATCAAAAAAGAAAAAGCCTTAATGACTATTTAACCTTCACGCATTTGACAGCTCTACTAGTCATAATTAATTGCATTATTGAAATTTCATCATCATCATTATTTCAGCCAAAAGACGTACACTGTTGTACAAAGGTTTCCCCCAAATGTCGCCACAATGAATTTTCTCGTATCTTAGAATTATGATATTCATCACACACAGATTATTCACTCAAATTATTTAAAAGCAATTTTTCACAGCTGACTTGTGGATTTTGAGGTACCGTATTACAAGTATATACCCGACTCAGCTGTCGAGATTTACTAAGTCACGTTGTGAAATTACGCGAATGAAAAGACAGTTTGCGTTGACACCGTGAGTTACCAGCTGCAGCTACTTTGTTATTATTTACGAAACCCTTTATTCTTGTTACAGGATCTCTTAAATCTGCAACCATTGTTGGACACTATGAGCAAATTAGGTGAGTGCGCCATTTCAGTTTGAGTGCGTCCCCCATTGGGAACGTCTTCTCATTGTCTATCTATATGTATGTTGTCCTTTCGCTTGAGACGATATACGTAGCTACGCATCCTGAGCTGTGCTGATAACGTATTCGGGTGCTTCTTTAGCTAGGGTTCTTTAGGTTTTTCTTCCGGTATTTCAAGGTTACGTTTTGGATTTCCTTCTTTATTGTGGGCATTTTCAGATGTTCGTGAATTTCCTGATTGGTCACATACCGTGGGACATTGCTAATCGTTCGGAGTATTATAATTTGCATTCTCTGCAAGCATGAGTAGAGTTGCAGGCACTACCCCAGCGTTGAATGCCATACGGCCATACGGGCTACAGGAATTTGAAAAAAAAATCAAAATTAAAATTTAAAGCATGATATTCAAAGTTTTAAAATAGTTTTTCATAAATATTAAATGATTGCATTGAGATGCTGATCCTTCGATCTTTTTAGAAAATATACCTTTTTTGCCATTAGATCGAAATCATAATATGTCTTAACAAATATTTGACATGAGTTAATAGTTAGACTTTTCTTTTAAAGTCTCAAAGGCAAAGAACATTGTTCTGTCTTTCAATTAAAATGAATCAACTTCAAAAAAATATAATAAGAAAACTTTGCCAGAGTAACTTTGCAGACTTATCGCATTTGATTTACCTTATCCCATACTTCTTTTTGATGGAAAAATCATCCAATGACATCCCCTGGTCTTGGGCGGAGTGGGAGATAGTGTCAGACTTTTACTGACTAAAAACTCATTTCCGTTCCTTCTGTGCCTTCGTCCCAGGGCCCCGAGTCTCATTTTCACACTGCCTGTGGCCTAGGCTTTGACCCTGTTGGGCCCTTACGGTTTGCTGACAACTTCTTATGGCATGCGTGGAACAATACGCGCCATCGACGTCTTGTCAACGAGCATTATGGCAAAACATTTATACATATATTTATTTAATAAAGTAGTGCGCCTCACCATCAAAGATTGCATCGCTACTTACCATCAGGTGGGATCGCAGTCAAGCACTAGTTTATCTCAATTAAAAAAAAAAAAAAAACCTAATGATCATTATGCTGAATTTCATTATGCCAATGTAAATTATGGCCGTTGGGGCCGAAAGGTTCTGGAGTGGCGACCGCGTACCGGAAAACGCAGCGTTGGAAGGCCTCCTACAAGGTGGACTGACGACCTGGTGAAGGTAGCGGGAATCCGATGGATGCGGGACGCACATGATCGTTCGTTGTGGCGGCGCTTGGGGGAGGCCTATGTCCAGCAGTGGACGTCTGTCGGCTGAAATGATGATGATGATGATGAATGTAAATTATGATAATATATTTTATGCTTATCATTAGTAAACCATGAAACTATACATCCTATATAGCTCCATTCCTTTAACACTTCGGTCTTAGCAGCGAGCGGCGCGGTGAGCGGGGTGGCATCGGTATGCGGTTGTGCGGCGCTATGAGCGGCGTGCCTCAAACATTTTCATACTTTACCGCTCGCCGCCCCACGCTTAGTTACCGCTCACAGTGACAAGGTCGGGAACGGGTCGCGAAAGCTTGGTGTTCATGTCGTGTTGTGTTATGTTGTGTTGTGTCGTGTTGTGTGTTCTGTGTGTGTGTGTGCCATTCTGTCTGTTCTAAAACTGAGCTTCTTCTAGAACTACAAACACAAGTATCCTATAACAATTGGCAACACAATACCATTCGTATGCATAGACAGTGACATTCTTTCTATTATAAACAAATTACTTGCTTATACGCTTGGCATTCTTGTGAACTGAGCATATGTGCTTGTACATTTGTACAACGGTACAAAACTATTAAAACAATGGTGGTCGCCGTTGTTACGGCATTCGCTTTAAACTTACCACTATTGTTAGCGAGAAATTTTGTTTGTTAGACTTTATTATACTCGTATTTTTGTCGGATGAGGGAAAGAACATAAGCGAAGAAATGGTTGATGAAATTATCAAGCGTTTTAATATAGCCATGATAAATACCGAAGAAATAATTTTATAAGTTTTATAAAATGAAACTAAAAGCCAAATTATGAATTAGGCTAAAAGAGTTATGAATTTACATATGGATGAATGGAGAGGGAGAGGGAGGCCAAAGAAAATGGATGGATTGTGTTAGAAGTGATATGAAAGAAAAGGGAGTTAGCGATAGCGTGACGAGTGACAGAGCAGAATGGAAGAAAAAAACGTGTTGCGCCAACCCCAAATAAAATGGGACAAGGGCAGGAAGAAGAAGAAGAATGGATTGAAGGAACTAAAATAGTGAGAACAGTGAAAGGTTTTACGTGGGAGATCATTATAAAACTTCTTCCACTCTGGGTGTAGCGGGAGAGAGAGTCACACACAAATCCACAGTGTTCCTTCAGTTGTTCTCTATTGAAGGACTGCAATAACTCCTTCGAACAATCCGCAACCCTGGCAGGCGTCAGCTCTAACTGAACCATACAATTTTACTGATATGTCTTTGAGGCTCGCGAGGGAACACAACGCGCTTCAACTCGGGCGCGGTCTTTACGCGTTAGCTTAGCGTTATGATAATGCAAGTTGATTCTAAGGAAAAGTTCAATCAGGCATCAAATAATTTTAGTTTTATGCTTGTAAATAGATATCTACATTTTGAACTAATTTATTTTTTGTTTCGATGATGTGGTCAACCTCAGTCATAGTGTACCTAGCTATCTTATTATTAACTCTAGATGCATAAAGAGTGGTGTTATAAGTTTTACCGCTGTGTGTATCTGTGACACCGTAGCTGTTAAATGAATAAACTTTTATGGCCCATAATTTTAATTAAGAGGCGAAAAAGGCTATGATTTTTACATTAAAATTGAGAAAAAAAATATATTTTGTGGCAGTGATTTTTTTTTTCAATTCTTATGAAAGTAATTTCGGCGAAATAAATGGCTCCCCATAACCTTCTAATCTTCCTGGTGTAAGCTTCCTCCGATCCGTAAGTGCCTCTAAGTCGCAAAATTTCCCTCATCAGGCTCAAAATGTTTTCAAACTCAGAGTTTTTCTTTTATCTTTCTTTCCAATAAAGCTACTTATACCTATTCGAATCAAATTAGGAGTTGGAGCCTGTTGCCAAAATACATTTATTGAAATAATACTAATTAAGCGAAGTAAACAGACAAGGTCTAATGGTGTAAATTAATTGGGTTTTACTCCTAATCCTAAACTTGGATAACTAACTTTAAAAAATGCTCATTCATTTTGTTTCTTTCAAATCAATGCGAGTTTACCGGATGCAATTGAATACCAGACTTTCATATGGAGCGAATGCCTATTAATCTGGTGACAGGGTGATATAATGAATGATCATCCATCTACGGAACAACTTCGTCAAGATAAACCCGTAATGATGTTACGACTTAGCCACGAACTTCTTCGAAGTACAACATGTTCAATACCGTAATGCAAGTCGGTCATACAGAAAACAAAAAGTAGTAATGATACTCTGTCTACTGCCCTCCGTTTATTTCTTACAACAACATCATCATCATCATCATCAGCCTTTTTAATGTTCCCCCTGCTGGGACTCAGGCCTCCTCTCTAGGAGAGGGAATGGGCCATAATCCACCACGCGGGCCCAGTGCGGATTGGTGAATGTCACATGTCTTCGAATTTTTGGTTCTAGGATATGCCGGTTTCCTCAAGATGTTTTCCTTCACCGTTTTAAGAGCTGGAATAAATTACATAAAGTAATACGCCTGGCTGGGTTTGAACTTGTGACTTACAACTCGTAAGTCGGAGCCATTACCACTCGGCCAGCACTGCTCTCAAAACTTTCATACAACATAAAGAAATGAATATACTTATCCAGTCGTCATCAGGCCATTATATTCGTTGTTAGAGTGATAGAAAATAGAATAATGAACCAATGTCTATTGTTCAAACGTATTTAGAATCTTAACTTAATCGTGGAATATTGATTTAAACCTTCGCTTGTTTTGTAGTGAATCAGTAACTTTGCTAATTAAGTACACAAAGACCTTAGGTAGGTACGTAAATTCAATGAGAAGTAATTAAATTCTTTTCCTTCAGATATTGCTAGTAGGTAAGCATTGATGAGGAAATATTGAAAATGATTGATTTCTAAAAAGTGTAACTTACGAAAATAAGCGAAAGGATTTCTTGAAAAAAAAAAAATTATAAAAAGAAAGCGAACATTAAAATAGAAATCGTAATAGAAAGGAAACCCAGTAATTCCAAGGTATGAACTGTATCTAGATTGCAACTCTTGATCAGCCATAGATATACACGTATTTATCTGTACATTTTAAGATCAGTGCGATTATCTTAAACTTAGTTCAAAAAATATACGCGACGATAACAAAACAGCTTGTCTCCTTAGTTTTCAGAACTTAATCTCTAATATACAATATTCTTAGGATATACATATAAGATATATGTATCTAAAGTGTAAACTTTGATCGAATCCCTTTATATGACGAGAGACCAAACTAAAGGTATAAGGATAGCATTGATAGTTCAGTACCATCACGGCCTCTTACACTTTTTACTTCACTGAATTGTAAAAGCTAAGATAAGTAACTGAACTACTAAAAAAAACTCTTTAGGGTAAAACCCCTTATCAGTTAGGGTCAGTTGTACTAATCTGCGTTTGTTAAAATTAACATGCCAGCAATCTTGCTGATCCACAGTATTACATCATTTGGAAGAACGAATATATTGTATTAAATTTTATTCATGACATAGATATCTTCATAACCTTAAACTAAGTATTTGATACAGTCTTAACCTTTTAATTAGAGACACAATAGTAAGACAATAGCAGCGCGAACGCCGGCGTTTGCTTGGGGTTTTATGAATAATCGCCCCTCAAGCGTCTAGTTGTACATACGGGTGTACAACAAGCTTAAATAATAGTACCAAAAATATAAATAAAGTATTGGAATTCAATTATTTAAATAAATTTGTTGATTTTGGTTAGGTGATATTGAAGTAAGTTACTTGTAAGGTGTGACGACAGTCATTTTGACATTTGATGTGAAAACTAGCACCATCTCGTAGTAGGTATAAGAATACCTACTACGAGATGGTGCTAGTTTTGATGTGCTTACAGTCGAGTCGATTAGGATATTGATTTTATTATAAAAGTCGTGTATTAATTACTTCCTATATTTCATGTTACATTAAATTAATGACTTGTAGATTAATATTTTTTTTAGAATTGTTTTGCTCGTTTTCAATATGTAATTATTTCAATAAATGGCTTAGTATTCCGTCGAAATAGCGTGCTACATCCGTCCCCCCATTTTGATTTGTTTCCAGGGTAGCACACCAGCTACAGCTAGCAGTCGATTGCCAACCTCGTAACAAGTAAGTTAGCTCAAATAAAAGGGATAACTTTGAACAAAGTTGGTTTCATTGAAGCAGCCTCTAACAAAAGATAGAACATACGTTCAATATTATGATATGGTGTAGTTGTCGACTTTACTAACAAAAGAATTGAGATCTAAAAGGGTGCCAAAAATTCTATCGACCATCCTAAAATTTATTTATAAGAACTTGTGAACTCATTTTGATTTATGAAGGGGTAAAGTGGCTCGTGTGAATATAGATACGAGTACTACTCAGTTCTCTCTTGGCTTGAACTTGGTTTAACACGCTATCGCGTGTCTAGATAAACGTAACTTTGTCGAAATATTACATATAATATTGTCAATCAACTTTTTTCATTTCACTATCTCTCTTTTCATACTTTTTTCTGTCTATAAAAAATTAAATCCCCTTACCGATAGCAAGGCATCCTGCGAGGAACACCCAGGCTCGTGTCACCAGCATAGTTGTCTATTCACTGTACCCTTTCAGAGCCAGCAGTTTACGTCGCTTCATTGGTGACCGTGTTACACTGTACCGCATCACTTTACACACATATATTTTAAACACTGTCGTTCACAACACTATTTTTGATGATATTGTTGAGATCTGTAACAAAGAAATGGGTGTTTGTAAGACATTGTTCTCAAAGATAATAAAATAGGATAACATGTAAGGAGGGTCGTCATCAATATTTCAATTAAAAGACGTTATCTGCTAGACTTAGGCCTCCACCAGGACTCGCCACAATTATTAGTCCTGCGGTGGTATTCTCTAAGAAAACAGCCTTGAGCGCAGCGCTGGCCGCAGCGACGAGTCGAGAGCGCAGTACATTGAATTAACAATCCAATTTATAGGTCCATTAGTTGGTTAATCCTATGTACCTATTTGGATTTCGTCGCTGGAAAACAGGAGTATTCATAATTTAAAATCAAATCATTTCAAAGACTTGAAAAAAAAACAAGAAAATTATTTATAAGAACATAAATTACCTACTCCGATTTCGCACCAATTTGTGAACAATTCAACGTGTTTAGATGAATCAAATTATTATTTCGACATGATAAAATTAATTCACATGCCATTGTTAATCGAATTTCGAAGAACTATGTTTGTGAAATAAAAGTGTATATTATGTAGTTAAGACGGCATAAATACGTCATTATGACGTTGTTATTGGACTGAACTCTCGTGTCCTAAATAGTTCAAGGCGGTTCAAAACTTTTGAAATATATATATTTTTATTGTAACTAAAAACAGAACATTATTTGCATATGATTGAAAAAGAGTATTGCTTCGAAACATCCATGCTCATCATCTTCTTACCATTGTCCCATATTATTTGGAGTAAGCACAACAAGTTTTTTCTTTCATTCTATCTTGTCAACCGTCACGGTATCACTAACTCCCTTTTCTTTCATATCACTTCTCACACAATCCTTTCATCTTTTCTTTGACTTCTCTCTCCCTCTCCATTTATCTACAAGCATACTTATAACTCTTTAAGTATTTTGATTCCTTTTCAACTTTTCAGTCACTGGCGCCACTTTCAAACATCCTCCTTGAATTTATTCATTTCTCACTGTATCCATTTCAATCCCACCACACAGCCATCTCAACATTCTCATTTCCACTACATGTAATCTAACTATCCATACTGATGACTAATTTGCTTAAAGAGACGATACAATTCGAATTCCGAGCACTCAATTTCAATATTATCGTCTTGACAAATGACATATAAATTCCACCTCCCGTCTGTTCGCAGAAAACTCGGCTAGATTTACATACAATACATACTAATTACTTAGTTATAAATACTATACACACCTACACATACAGACATGAACCTTGATCTATCAATGTGACTCACAAGTAGGATTTTACTGATTGCTAAATGAATGAGGCTTTAGTCATTGACCTGGAAAAGGTACATGGACTATACTTGGGTCAACTGGGGTCTATATTTAACAATCTGCGACATGGTTATTTGTGGCATATTAACTTGATTCTGATTTATTCCTTATACCATATTATGGTAAGACCAAGATTGATGCCATACTTTTTGAAACCTGTATCAAGTATACCTTTTAGTACTAAATATTTTACTCGTTCATTATTTCGATTATAGAAAAACTTTTATTTTTTTATTTGTAACAACATTTATTGTCCATTTGTACATGTAAATTATGTTTGAGATAGATGATGGCTAAAAAGCAGGCGCATAAGGTTTGATTGCACCTTTTTTTGAAAACATGTGGAACTGTAAAGTTCCTGATAGTTGGAGAGTTTCACGGTAATCAAATAAAACACCATGCATTCATCACAATTGAAATACCTATACCGCATATCTACCTAGATTTTACTATATCCTTTGTCGTTTTTTTGTATCGTATTCTTTTTTTTGTAGTTGTCAACTTTTAGGACAGTGGTAACAAAACCACATTATTGCATTGCTTGCATTATATTATTACTTATTAAAAAATATGTACCATGGTTGCTAGAATCACTAGTATTTCCTAAGAAAATGAACCCAAACAAAATATTTCCGGAGTTGGCTTATATTTGCAGAAAGCTTCGCAAATAAAACCGACAGACGCTGGACGGTTCCAAAGTTTAACTACAGTAATGATATTAACTCACTGTGCCAGCTTTTTAATATATTTAAAAGCTGCAGTACTACTGCTGGATAGAAAAGGAGTAATACAAACTTTACAAAGCAAGAGTTTTAAAAATGTTCTTGATGTAAAAGAAAGATTTTTTTACTGAATTCTCTATACAGGCAGTTGATTATGACAAAATTTTGAATTTGCAATTTTTAGAGATAAAATACGACAAGGTAAAGCCAGTATAAATTATTAAAGCCATAAACCAAATACTTGAAACTATAGTTAATAAGACACATAACAAAAACAAAGTACTTAACTAAGGCACACAATAAAAATTCAAGGCCACTCGACCAACTACAAACCCACTGTTCCACAAAACAGCCAATTACCAAATAACTTTTAACTTTAATCACTAAATTGATTTATAGAGCTTTCTATAACAATAATGGTCGATACCTGAACTGGTATTCGTTCTATTATTTGATCAAAGTGTGGGCTGTGAAAGTGAATGACCACAAGCTGTATTTTAACAAGTAATTTATGGTTGAACTGTATTAAGATATTAATGATGATGCTTAAATTGGCTTTGTGTGTATCATCATTGCTTATTGAATTGTTAGTAGTAAAGCTTTTTAGTACAGTTATTGAAAATTTTATGGAGTTCCAATAATCCATTGTATGTACTGTGATTTTTGATAGCTTCAGTGTTATTACTTTCAATAGTTTATCGTCTAAGATTTTAATCATTCTACCTTTTATCTTCATCATAAATGTCACCCACTTCTAACCATTTGTCGTTTAAAAAAAATTCAAACCCAAACAATAAATCTCAGTCACTTTGTATGCTTCACTTAATATAAGTAATTTTCAATTTTAATTAAATTCTAAGTCATTAATTTTCACTTCACAATTGGCTTTCTTAATAAATAACAAAGTTTATGATTTAAAAACTATATTCCATCATTATAAGAGTCTGATAAATGAAGTAAGTTTTTGAAAAATTACTTGTGGTACTGGTCACCAAGCTACAGTAAAAATATAGAGCAATATTTTTTGATGACTATGACTTACAGTATGGTAAAAGAAAAGTATACAATTAAGGGATAATAATAATATAGAAAATAATCAAATAGTATTAAGTGTAAAAAAAAAATAAACAAAAACTTTACCAGTATTGGCTGATGTGTAATTATTTCTTTAATCATCCCGAATATTACGTCAATACTTATTATTTATTGTGCAAAGAAGCCGGATTTTGTTTGATGAGGAAATTCCCATCAGCCATCCGTCTGAGAAAAGAATCCGGACCTAGTGACCTAAATGATTTGTAACATTTGTTATTGGCAAAAACACTCACAATAATGAATACTAATATTATAAAAATAACACTGTCTGTGTTTGTAGATAACAAACATACAGACAGAGTTACTATATGCCATAACGGATGAACGAACTTGAATAAAATTGACTCATGTGTTAGACTATAAATAATCAATTTTTAATTCCAAGAGTATATTCTCTTAGAATAATTTACGATTTCATCTTATTTATTGATTCAATACTTTGTGCACAAAAAAGTATAGGAGCGGACTTATTGCCTTAAGCCGCTTACAGACATCACGAGGCGTGCGAATGGTTCGTCAGGCTTGCCTCAACCTGAGGCATACGACCGTAAATTTATGCGTGCGTCCCGAACGACACATCCTCAAGCTGAGCACGTCAAATCATCACGCAAAGTGTGCGACGTTTGCAACGATCGCAAGACGCGAATGCTCACTGCGAGCACGCTCGTCCACACAGCCCGAGGCATGCGAAACAAACCATTCGTGACGCACGCCTCGCGATGTCTGTACGCGGCTATAGGCATTTTCTGCAAGTCAACTTTTGAGAGATGCAGGGAAAAATAGTGGCCGGTGCAATAAAAGTGAAAAAAGTATAAACCATACCACAGCACACCCATAGCACAGAAAAAATATAAACCATAATTTATACGATATATGTAGTTACAAAAAATATACTTAATGAATAAACATAGGCAGGACTTTTACGAAGGCAAAGTCGCGAACATAAACTGTTATTAAATAAATTCACGATTTCCCTTGTAGACAGAACAGATATAAGGTAAAAGATGTAATTTTCTAAGAAATAAAGGTACAAATGTCAGGTTTAGCTATTTTTATTGACGTCATTGGCCATCTCCATTATCCTCATATCCGGGAAGTTCTTTTGATATAAACTAAATCCAATTATCTGCTGAAAGAACATCTGTTCTCCCACAAAATTGATAAATATAGTAACAATGTGCCTTTTGTGTAGTTTATTAACATCAATTTCTATATAAAAGAGGAAGATTTCAAACATTTTTATGAGAAGAGTAAAATTTAATACTCTTGATTTTAGATTATTCCTTTGAAAAAAAAAACTGCCTATAAATGGTGTAAGGGACAGCCCTCCACAAACTTTAAGGGCTTGCTCAGTAGACGAAACTGAACAACCCACCATAAAAAATTTTTTCAGGAAACGAAATAAAAATTCAGCCTCTCCATACAAACTGTCCAATCGAGTAAATAATTTTCTATGGTGAGGTGGATTTTCTTTTTCGTTTCCTGATAAAAAATTTTACGGTGGGTTGTTCAGTTTCGTCTACTGAGCAAGCCCTTAAAGTTTGTGGAGGGCTGTCCCTTACACCTTGTATGTTATACACCATCATAACTCCCTTGCTAGTCCAAAAGGCACAAGACTATACATTACATTTAAGTATGAGACACTAGACTATATTTTTAATACTCTCAAAGTTTTACTAGATTATTCCATCTGGGTTTTTTACTACAAAGCAACCTAGAACCTGGAATTTTGCCCAGTTCGTGGCAATGGGCTTCTTCTCTTTTACATGGACCTAAACATAACTGGTAAAATATATTTCTAGGCACTTTAAGTACACCACCTTAATACATAACCTTAGAACATTACCTTTCTTTTTAATATTACTCTGGTTCTACCTAGTTTAATTTCTTTCATCACTAAACTATAATCTTTTATTTTTCGCTTCCATTTAATTGTGTAACACATTGTATATTTATATGTACCTATATGTTCTTATTTTTTCCCTTAATTAATTTTGTTGATTAATATTTGCTTGCAGTACATCGTAGACTACCCCCCTTTTTAGTTCTTTTAGTCTATCCTAAGATTGTCTGGTAGATACCATTGTACCTATAGATTTAAGTTTCTGTGAAATTGTTACTATTTTAGTATACAATCAAGTTTATTCTATTCTACACCGTCAGGGTTGCAGTTTGGAAGAGTTATCGCGACCCTAGAACGCAAATGGCAACAGAAAGTAAGTTTTAGCTAGTGAAAATCTGACACTTGCATTTACTCCAGAGCGAAAGAAGCCATTAATATGACGATATCATTAAAAAAAAATTCTACAAGTACTCTACTACTTAATCCATAACGATAGACGAGAAATAACAGGCAACGTGTTACGTTATATTGTACAAAAGCCGACAAAATTTCTTAGTATTATATTGAGTTCGACCCCAACTAAATATTTTTCAAACTATTTCACAAAGAAGTGCTTACACAATACCATTATATTTACTCCAATAACAATACATGTTCAATTTGCCACAAACTAGAGGTGGTGTCACAGATTGTGTTGACCGAGCTCTCTGACTCGACGCGTGTAAACACGACAGTTTACAGAGCTGCGATGTATCATACTTGATACTTATCGATGTACAGTTGAGCAAGCGGTTTGGTAAATAGGTAGCTAACTTGCAACTTTTAAACATAATACTGACATAGAAGTATCCTAATTAAATCAGTCTAGCTTTTTACGTCACTCTTGAGTATAAGTTAAAATATTATTACACCTAAATTAAACTGAAGGATAGCAATGTACTGGATGGACAATAAGTGCCTGATAGTAATCAGTTGGATATTGTGTATGATGGCTGTGGAGGTCAGACAGGCAATAGGGTAGTTTCCAGGGTCAAAATAATTACATTTTATTTAGTCCTTATTTTAGATTATAAAAAAAAAATATTGGACACGTATTTTTTCTTTTTTCGATTAAACAAAAAATTACAAAGATATATCCCATTAACGTTACGTGTGACGTCACCCTGTGCGAAAAAATGTAGCACGGCGTGACGTTACACATAACTTTCATGGGCTATATCTTTATCATTTATTTTTGGTTAATTTACAATTAAAAAAATAAGTGTCCCTTATTTTTGAATAATCTAAAAGACGGACTAATTACATTTTTTACGGCAACTAGCCTATTGTCGCTAGTAAAATCATAAAATTGAGCTGCTGTTGGATTGTAAAATTATTTGAACATAGTTTTAAACAGGCTAGGAATGTTGATTATTATATTGTCTTTTTTTCCCTAATCCTAGAGTACATCCACATTTTATTACAGTATAGTCTTAAACATTGACTTATAAATCATCATCATTTTAGCCAAAACACGTTCACTGCTGGACATAGGCCTCCAAGTGTCCTCAAAGAGTCGCGAGGAGACGATGAATACGGGACGCATAGGATGCGTGTCGTATTCATTGCATTCCCGTGATTCTCACCAGGTTATCAGTTCACCAGGCATTCCAACGCTATGTTTTTCGGTGTTAAGAATCGCCAAACTTAAGTGGTAGTGGGCAGGGCACATTACTGGTAGAAAGGATGGAAGATGGGGCCAATAGGTTCTTGAGTAATAAGTAATTTAATTATGTCCTTAACTAATAAATTGTATCTACTAAGAATGTGTCCAATAGCACTTTCCTTATTGTTTCTGTTAAGGCGTATTCACTTCATTCTTATGTTTATTAGGATCACTTAGCTACATTACCCTATTCACTATCACTAAACTTTAACTGGAACGGTTTTATTATTTTAGTCTTCTCACTTTATTCTTTATTCGTGGAATGATGACCATCTATACTAAATAGTTTGTATGACTGTACTTGTGCGGAAGAACATTGAGATGGCCAGAGATAAGAGATAAATGTTCGATGGTTAGTAGATCTTTAATGATAATAATTACAGCTGCAGTGTTATTAACGAAGATGATGTTTTGTAATTCATTGACGTCGATATTAATTGTATAAATGTACGAGCCATGTTTTTGCATGTCGATAATAATGCATTATTATGCTTCCGTTAATAGTTACTTTTTATCTAGTTTCATCATATTTGACCTTTGCCTACAACTAACAAATTATCTTTTTTTCTCATTTAATGCTATTGTTACTGCTTTTATAATAATTGAAGTTTAATTATCTATATTAACATTTACTCATATTCATATCTGTTATATCTCCACTAATATTATAAAGATGTAGTTTGGTTTTATTTTTTTGTTATCTCTGAAATCACGGGTTCGATTGCTAAATTTTTTTTACCGATAGATAGCTGTTTAATTCCTGAGTGTCATAAGCTATTCTATTTTATTTAGGCAAGTGAAGCTACGAGTAAAAGCTAGTATCTAATGATTTAGCTACAAGTCTTAATGACTGGTAGCTAAATCATTAGATATACTGAAATGAAATTGATACACTAATTAAAATTTTAATAATGATTGAAGTTCCGACAGTATCAAAGTCTGCTTCATCAAAATGGATAAAAAAAAACATTAGGCGGAAAACATCTGGATGTAGGCAAGATAAACGATAAAACTAATAATGATAGAACGTAAACACTTCGGTGACGTCAATGACTTGATCATGCTAATGAACTTAAGCATCAGATTAAATTGTAGATCTCTATCGTCTATTGATTATAAGTCGTTGTCCTTCATATTCATTAAGTTCTTGTGTTTAGTGTACCATCCTTATATCGTGTATGTTATAACTTAGCAACTTGTTTCTAGTTTAGACTATCGCAGTGGGAATTTTTTTTGAAGTGAAAACTTCTTTAGCGGCGTTGAGCACATTTTCTGTAATGGGTATAAAATCTTAAACTCGCGTCAGGACACGTGACCTGATCGAAAAAGCGTAAGACGGATGGAGAGTAGACAGCTATCCCTTATCGCGCGTTGTGAAAGGGGGCTAGACGGAAAAAATTCTCACGAAAAATTGTACCGACACTTTTACTGTCAAAATATAAATCCAAGATGGCGGCTGCAAGAAATTATCAACTTTTTCGTCATGGGTGTCGTTTTCATGGTTTTCGAGGGTGTTGAAACCGATGGTACTGTCAAAATATAAATCCAAGATGGCGGCTGCAAGAAATTATCAAATTTTCCGTCATGGGTGTCGTTTTCATGGTTTTCGAGGGTGTTGAAACCGATAGTACTGTCAAAATGTAAATCCAAGATGGCGGCTGCAAGAAATTATCAAATTTTCCGTCATGGGTGTCGTTTTCATGGTTTTCGAGGGCGTGGAAACCGATGGTACTGTCAAAATGTAAATCCAAGATGGCGGCTGCAAGAAATTATCAACTTTTTCATCATGGGTGTCGTTTTCATGGTTTTCGAGGGTGTTGAAACCAATGGTACTGTCAAAATATAAATCCAAGATGGCGGCTGCAAGAAATTATCAACTTTTTCGTCATGGGTGTCTTTTTCATGGTTTTCGAGGGTGTTGAAACCGATGGTACTGTCAAAATGTAAATCCAAGATGGCGGCTGCAAGAAATTATCAACTTTTTCGTCATGGGTGTCGTTTTCATGGTTTTCGAGGGTGTTGAAACCGATGGTACTGTCAAAATATAAATCCAAGATGGCGGCTGCTAGAAATTATCAACTTTTTCGTCATGGGTGTCGTTTTCATGGTTTTCGAGGGCGTTGAAACCGATGGTACTGTCAAAATATAAATCCAAGATGGCGGCTGCAAGAAATTATCAAATTTTTCGTCATGGGTGTCGTTTTCATGGTTTTCGAGGGCGTGGAAACCGATAGTACTGTCAAAATGTAAATCCAAGATGGCGGCTGCAAGAAATTATTAACTTTTTCGCCATGGGTGTCGTTTTCGTGGTTTTCGAGGGTGTTGAAACCGATGGTACTGTCAAAATATAAATCCAAGATGGTGGCTGCAAGAAATTATCAAATTTTCCGTCATGGGTGTCGTTTTCATGGTTTTCGAGGGCGTGGAAACCAATGGTACTGTCAAAATGTAAATCCAAGATGGCGGCTGCAAGAAATTATCAAATTTTTCGTCATGGGTGTCGTTTTCATGGTTTTCGAGGGCGTGGAAATCGATGGTACTGTCAAAATGTAAATCCAAGATGGCGGCTGCAAGAAATTATCAACTTTTTCGTCATGGGTGTCGTTTTCGTGGTTTTCGAGGGTGTTGAAACCGATAGCACTGTCAAAATGTAAATCCAAGGTGGCGGCTGCAAGAAATTGTTAACTTTTCCGTCATGGGTGTCGTTTTCATGGTTTTCGAGGGTGTTGAAACCGATAGTACTGTCAAAATATAAATCCAAGATGGTGGCTGCAAGAAATTATCAAATTTTTCGTCATGGGTGTCGTTTTCATGGTTTTCGAGGGCGTGAAAATCGATGGTACTGTCAAAATGTAAATCCAAGATGGCGGCTGCAAGAAATTATCAACTTTTTCGTCATGGGTGTCGTTTTCGTGGTTTTCGAGGGTGTTGAAACCGATAGCACTGTCAAAATGTAAATCCAAGGTGGCGGCTGCAAGAAATTGTTAACTTTTCCGTCATGGGTGTCGTTTTCATGGTTTTCGAGGGTGTTGAAACCGATAGTACTGTCAAAATATAAATCCAAGATGGTGCCTGCAAGAAATTATCAAATTTTCCGTCATGGGTGTCGTTTTCATGGTTTTCGAGGGCGTGGAAACCGATGGTACTGTCAAAATGTAAATCCAAGATGGCGGCTGCAAGAAATTATCAACTTTTTCGTCATGGGTGTCGTTTTCGTGGTTTTCGAGGGTGTTGAAACCGATAGTACTGTCAAAATGTAAATCCAAGATGGCGGCTGCAAGAAATTGTTAACTTTTCCGTCATGGGTGTCGTTTTCATGGTTTTCGAGGGTGTTGAAACCGATAGTACTGTCAAAATATAAATCCAAGATGGCGGCTGCAAAAAATTATTAAATTTTTCGTCATAGGTGTCGTTTTCATGGTTTTCAAGGCTGTTGAAACCGATAGTATTGTCAAAATGTAAATCCAAGATGGCGGCTGCAAGAAATTATCAACTTTTTCCTCATGGGTGTCGTTTTCGTGGTTTTCGAGGGTGTTGAAACCGATAGTACTGTCAAAATTTAAATCTAAGATGGTGGCTGCAATAAATTATCAACTTTTTCGATATGGGTGTCTTTTTCATGGTTTTCGAGGTTGTTGAAGCCGATAGTGCTGTCAAAATGTAAATCTAAGATGGCGGATGTCAGAAATTATCAACTTTTTCGTCATGAGTGTCGTTTTCATGGTTTCGAAGATGTTGAAATAGTGCTGTCAAAATGTACATAAAATAGGATAGTATTTTTTAGTTATATTGTATTGGCTAGACGGAAAAAATTCTCACGAAATGTTGTAACGACACTTTTTCTATAGTAAGCTATTGTAAGGCGTGCGGCGTGCGCATGTTTCTCTGTCTTTCTCTCTTTCTCTCTCTTATAGAAAGCAAGCCAGAACGGAACTTCGTTCCATCCGGGTGTCCCTTGACACCTCAGTAGTTTTTCGGAGAGATAAACTTTTTAATGTAAAATAATTGTAATAGTTTTAAAGTGTTAAATTTTTAATGTAATATAAATTGTCATGTTTGTGTACGATAGCGCAATAAATGAATATTGTATTCTACCACATAAATGATAGTACTTTTATACTGATAAAGCAATTGGTGCAAAATTATTCCCTAACCATTCCAAAATATCAAACATGCTCAACGTTAATAATCAAGTTTTCACTTCTGCCGGCACTCCCGGAGTGCAACCCGTCTTTTTTTTGCTACATTACTTGCAATCACAGCAACATGTTGGAATTAATAGTGGGAAGCAAAAGGCGCTGAGGCAATCAAGCACGATGTATCCTGGAGACACTATTCTTCTTTCAGATTGCTCAAAGAAATTTATCAGAAAGAAAAGGAGGGGAGGAGAAAGGAGGCAGCATGGGTAATTTGACACCAAGTAACCAAAATATTTAACTAGGGATGGACTCGGGACTGCGGGATTATTCGAACAAGATGCCATACAAGTCTTTTATTTTTTGACAACTTTAGTTGCTTTTTGCATGCCTGAACATGCAAAAAGCAACTAAAGTTGTCAAAAAATAAAAGACTTGTTTTGACATTTGTATTTTGACGACCTAGCGGCTTGTCTAGTTTGGTGTAGCTACTATTAAAATAAATAAAATAGCTACTACTACACCGGACCCCTTATTATATTAGTGTTTCTTTCAGTTTCGGTCCAAGTTACATTGTAGGATCTTTCTCCAATATCAAATCAGGCCTTTTATTTTTTAACGAGTTTAAGGGAAATACGGTTGAATTTTAGTCAATAAAAGTGTGACACTTCTCGCTACCGTCAAAAAATTTATTTGATGATTTCCCAAACAAAAATAAAAATCGAGAAATAAATTTAACGCTGTACATGTTAAGTAGAAGTTTAGAAATAAAAATGTTTCACATTATCGCTTCTACAAACAGTCGTTTAGTTATTTATAAAGTTTTTTACGTCTAGTTTTTGTCACATTAGTGTGACAAATTACTTCAAATAACGGTTACGTAAAAGCAAAAAAGTTGCTTTATTGTGACATTCCATTTTTAACGAACTGTCATCATACTTTTTATGTCGCAATGTATTTATATAACTACCCAGAATTGTTGACTACTAATAGAACAATCTATTTATTTGGCCTGTTGGTCTAGTGGTTAGTGGCCCTGACTGCTATGCCGGAGGTCGTGGGTTCGATTCCCACCCAGGACAAATGTTTATGTGATGAGCATGATCATTTGTTCTGTGTCTGGGTGTAATTTATCTATAATATGTATGTATTTAGAAATATATAAGTATGTTTATCAGTAGTCTAGTACCCATAACACAAGCTCTGCTTAGCTTGGGACTAGACGGCGTTGTGTGATAGTTGTGGAATATTATTATTATTATTATTTATTTATTTTATTCTTCATGCACTTAATGGCTTAAGACATTCTCTACCAGTCAACCTTTGGGTGATGCGGAGACAAATTGTGGTAGGTGCAATATTATCAATCAAGATAAGATAAGATAACATAAGATAATATAAGATAAGATAAGATAAGTCTTTATTTGCCTTAAACATGGTATAATGTTGCAAGTTGTAAAAGATTTTTTTTTATTACAAAATGGTTACTTTTAGACTATATTTGAAAGCATAACACTTAGAAGTAATGATAGCAAAGGAGAAGGCCGCACGAGTGAGGCAACGGCG
The DNA here is from genome assembly GCA_910589285.2 of Mythimna ferrago. Classification (NCBI taxonomy): domain Eukaryota; kingdom Metazoa; phylum Arthropoda; class Insecta; order Lepidoptera; family Noctuidae; genus Mythimna; species Mythimna ferrago. The sequence goes on along the minus strand of OU342680.1, from coordinate 23,095,022 downwards.
TTCACGCCCCAGTCGCCACCCGGCGGGATTCCGATCCCGATTTCTGGCCACTGTAGCGTAGGCGCGAGCAACGGCGAGCAATGGGTAGCTCGCCGTCCGACCACCTGGTAACCGACCGGACCGAGCCTAAGGGTCGGCGGGCGCGTATCGTTTCACGCGCGCCACTAGGAGTTGTCAGCAAACCGTTGGGGTCCAGCAGGGTCGAAGCCTACGGGGGCCAAGGATCTGTTTCTGAAAGGAAGATTCGGCCCCGATACGAGAGGCAGCAAAGGAACAGGAGTGGGTTTTAGTCAGTAAAAGTCTGACACTATCTTTCCCACACGGGATATCATTGGATGACTTTCCTACCTGAAAAAAAAACCATTACACTTAAAGCAAGCCACCTAAGATTATAAAAAAGTCAAGCGTGCGAGCGAGAGATAGGTATGGTACTATGTAGCTCCATCCTTTTTACTGTACTATATTTTTTTCAGCTTTGATCGTCAAATGGATCGTATTAAGAGCTCGTGGTAAACCTCTAGTACCTCATAAGTATAGCTATCAATTTGTCCTAACAACTTTTAATAACGTCCATGGTCGGTAGCTGACAGTTTTCCAATGTGTAATGTCAGTAAGGAGACTGTTCATACAACCAGTCAAATTGGCATCCGGATAAAAGATCTGTTTAAGCGTAAGTACTTCAACAAAGTCTTTGACAAAAAAACGAAATTTTTTTTTCTAAGAATTTAAGTGAGTTCTTAATTTTTTTCTTATTATTAACGTTTAATAGAAAGTCTTGAAACGAATTTCCGACATAAAAAGTCCTAAAGTTCTTATCTAGATATTTAAGAATCAACTCATGTGTCAAAAGTCATTCTGCTAAACCCGTTCAGACATAACAAAACGTCTGTTTAAAAAAAGAATAAAATGTTATTTTAAATTTTAGAGATCTGACTTTAATGGGGTTTTTCTAACACTACGGCTTTTTTTTATTAAAGTTTTAACCTTACCGACTAGCCTCTTTATTTATTGACTTTTTGCTAAGACCATTAAAACTACTACGAGTACTTAGTTTAAAGAAAGAACCATTTTCTATTCGTAGAACGATACTTTTTAGACAAGCATTATACAAAAAACTTAATTTATAATATGATAAAAACAGTTGACAACCCCTTTATGTACTTGTAGATACATCATTGGGTCATTCACATGTACTACTCGTAGATCATTAACACCGTTATTTGTATTGTTTGGGATTCATTTGTCTTTTCGTTTATTATAGTCTTCTTTCATTATCTACATGTTTGTCTCATTTGTATTTCTTACTTACGTATAAGGATGATTACAGTTAGGTACTGCTTCAACTTCGAGATTTTTATTTATCAGTATTTCAATCAGCTTACAGTATCCTGCCTTACCTTATTCTTGGTATCATAACTTTGTAACAATTCTCCATTCTTTCTAACAATCACGGTTACTCGTTATCAATTTTTATTAAACAAGGAAAAAAAATATTCTTGCAAGGGTTACCTACACCAATTAACTTTTTAAAAACCACTTATTATATAAATTGTGTCTACATATCTCATCTAACTTTCCTGTCGCAAGTCGCAAGGATGAAATTTAATTTGAAATAAGCAGCATTTTTGCGTTTCTCTATCTGTATTAATTGTTCTTTTCATTTTGAACATAAATAAACCACATAAAAGGTGTAAGGCTTGCTCAGTAGACGAAACTGAACAACCTACCACAATTTTTTTTTTCAGGAAAGAATCAGCTTCACCATACAAAATGATAAACTTGATTTGACAATTTGTATGGCGAAGCCGATTTTTTTTTTTCGTTTCCTGAAAAAAAATTTTGTGGAAGGTGGTTCAGTTTCGTCTACTGAGCAAGCCCTTAAAGTTTGTGGAGGGCTGTCCCTTACACCTTGTATAACAACATCACTGTCAGGAATAAGACGTGATATTTCTTCATTGAGGACAATGAAGAAATATCACGTCTTATCACTTTACATTGGAATCCAACTCACCTTTATATTGGAATCCAAAAGTTGTAACAAAAATTGTTTTAGGCACACAATAGATAAAAGAAAAATCTTACAAAACAGCTGCCAATCATTACAGGCAAGACCAATTGAATAGAAAGACACCGAACGATCCAAGTAAATTACTGGAACAGCGCAATTTTGGACAATGGCGAAATTGATTGTACCAAATTTCAAGTTAACTAAACAAAAGCTGTATTTTGTGATAAAAATTTACAATGGTAGCTTTTCCGGAATGAAAATCGTAAATGTGCCTGTTGAAAAAAATTATTGTGATGCAAATTGTAAGACTTTCGAATCAAAATCCAGATTGATTTCATTCTTTTGACAGTACCTAATTAGTTACCTTTTAAAAGCAATAATTTTAATAATTTGCTCATATTTTAAATTTAATAAGTTTCTATGTGTTTCACTGAAAGTTTAATTAAAACTAACGTAGCGTTGTCGAATTAAAAACATATAACCAAGTAAATTTAACCCTAAAAAATACATTTCGGTTTATGTCCAGAGTCCCAGACTGATTAATAATAAAGTTGTTTGTCCGAAAGCAGTACCTAGTATTTGAACATTAGGTAAACCATTTAAAATACCTTGTGAGTTTCATAAACTATTGTATATTTTACTGTTGAAGAATAGTTTGAAGGTAACGACTTATATTAGCTATCAAAACGTAAGCATTATTCAGTTTTATTAGACAAGCAATTTTAGTACTAAAGGTAAACAAAAACATTGCTGAATTGTATTATTGCTGGTTGATAATACAATTTAGCTATGTTTTGTTGTTGTCCTACATTCTGTAACATTTGCTTCATAAAATATTGGTAGATTACAAGGGATATTTATTTAGACTACTTTTATGTGTCAAAATTGTTAGGTTATGATTTGATAGCAACTGATTCGATACTAAAATAGCTTATATTTTCAACCAACACTAGAATTCCATAACGTTTGATTACAAAAAAGCACAGACACCGCTTATCACGATAGCATATACTTAAAAAGAAAAAATAACATCTGCAGGTTAGTTAGCAGAATTTAATGTCGATGCCGAAATTGTAAACAGCGGAGATTTCTTTTTTGAGATTACGTCAAGGATTACGAAAGGACACGCGAAATAAGAAAGTTAATAATAGGGGCGATGTTGCGTAACTTTAACGAGCTGAATTAAGCGACTTTTAAAGATTATACGAGACGGATTTAGGCCTTCGCATCTCGTCCTTTTAATTTAAAAGGAGATAGTTTTATAATTTTATATTTATAAACTCATTTTCAATTATTATTATAAATGTGTATTTCTCCGTTTATTTTGGAAATCATGTAATTAAAAACATAATTACTGGCAATGATGCAGCAATAAATACTTACATACTCGTATAACATAGTAAGAACAAAAACAAATCTTTTGGAGTAAACAGCGAATAACATGAAAACACAATTTCTTTAGAACCAATAACTATAAAACGCCATGAAAATTTTAACAAACTATACTGAAATGCTAGAAAGCCACTGATTCTCCAGTAATTAACCTTGCATTCATACGTACTGATCCGTCAATTGTGGAGAAAGCAGACATTATGGACGGTACGGTCCGTCGCCCGTGGTCAAGTAGACCGCAGCCAGCAGAGGTAACTTCAGAAAATCCAGTCTAAACGACATATTACCAAAATAGAAATTCAAATCTTGCTATTTCACACAGGCCAGGATAGGCACTAATAAAACTGTCAGAAGCTAGTCCATGGTTCCAATTGGTCGATTCCTACGGAGAAAAACCGGCAAGAAACTACATGGTAACCATGAAGTTTCTCTTTTTTAAAAATGATTCATTGTACAATATTTTCATATTACAATTAATTTTATTATGTATGAGAATGAATGAGAATGATAGTGTCGACCGATAAACCTCGTAGCCAAAAGTGCAATAAAAATAGTTGTCTATGAATCCACTGAGCCTACAGTGTTCTTGCATTTAGTGATGGGAAGGAGATGGTTAAATTGAAATATTGGCAAATAGAGATGTATGGAAGACAAAGACAAGCTGTGACTAGTCATAGGCAGTAGATTGATTATGACCATCATCATGATCATCATTGTGCTGATCATAGAGGTAAGATGCAAAACTATACTTTTTAGATGCTACCTACATCATTAGCCTCTTCTTTTGTACGAAATACGAAGTTGACACGAAGTATGTTATAAAGGCCATGTCATGGTTAAAATATTTGTGAGTAACAGGTGATTTAGGACTACTAATCAATCATAATTTATCGTTCTCTCTTTGTACATATTTTCTTGGTACATAAATAGAGCCATATTCTTATTACCTTCATCTTCATTACTACTTGCGAGTCATTTAGATTAAACCTTCTGTCCGATTTCTTATGTCTTCTAGCTGTTTATTTTGCTCATTGTTCCGATGGACGAGATGCATTTACAAGTCGCCTAGTTACAACTATCATTTCACAACACACGTTAACAATATTACTTTAAAGTACATTGTTGCATTTCTAAGGAATGTTAGCATACTCCGCGTTCAATACGCGCAGTGAAATTTTAACATTTGGAAACTTCTTATTTGACTACTGTCGTTGTTTGTGTTGTAAACACATTCTTGGCTCTAATGAGAATAAGATAGAAGTGAGAATTTCAATATTAGTTAAAGTATTTGTCAACTTAAGTGATAGTAATTTTAGACTTGTCTAATAAGTCAACGAGTTAGCAACCTTTTAATTTGGCTTAGCTAATTCTACATAATTATTTTTGAAGATCAAATTTGTTACATTTTATATTTTTTGCTATGAAAACTTCTGAGACGATAAACTTTTGAAAGATAAATTAATCATAACGCTTCTCGTGAAAATACTGTAGATAGGTACTTAATTAATAAAAACAGAGACTTTTTGTTAAATCTGAATAAAAAAATATTATTGCGCATATAAATTACTTCTTGTACTGTTACTTAAAAATCAAAATGGAATGAGTTTAAGCATTACTCATGACGTGAAATTCTCAGAAGATACTTGACTTCACCTATTCAAACACTTAACATTTTTAACGAGCAACAGATTTTTTCAAACAAAAACACCACCATAAATCAATCAGCAACTAGTTTTTCCATACAAAATTGAAATAGTAACAACATAATTATCAACAAAATAAAACAGGTGCAAAATCAGCAGAAAATGAAAGACTGGCCACAGTGTAACAACTTACAGCGTGCAGCGATTCATCCATCGCCCATATCTACGATTGACAAGACTTGGAATGTCAAAATTATTGATATTGCTGATATCTTAGTGTAACATGTTACCGGCAATCTGTATTATCTGGTATTCTATACAGTAAGTAGGCAATGTATGTATAGAATACCTAAAGCGTGAAGGTAATCGTGTGAAATATTATTTATTTTATGGGATGTCGAGTTTCCCTAAAATTACGTTAATTCTTTCTCTGCTTTCATCTTTAACACACATTTATTTTAAGCAATAGGTAGAAAATGTTTCATTTGCCCATCATTTTATACCTATACAATGATGGCCAAACGAAACATGCTACCTAAAGTAGGCGGAGTCATTTGATGATTTCCCACCGAAAAAAAAAACAAGTTCACCTCTTCATTTCTCAGATAGGTAGTTGCACAATATCCCTCTGTAAACACTTTGTTGAACCACTGTTGGTAGCTACACTGTGCCACCACTATGTTCAAGACCAATTAAATAATATATGAGATGAAGTTTTTTGTACTAATGATGTTGTATCAATAGTTGGAATATCTTCTATAGCCATGACTCGCGAGTCCTATGATTAAATAGCTTTGTACTTTGATGTCTTTGTAATGAAGGCAAAAAAAAACAACGTACGTAACGAGATGTTTTGTAACACAGTACAAGTAACAGGTTTGATATTTTATGTCAGAGTTTGTTTATTTTTTGGGTTGTTAAAAAACTCGGTGGACGCCTGGTGTCTGGAAGCAGCTGGATGAGGGTTGACGAGAATTAAGACAAATAAATGCCAAGTGAATGACGCCAAGCCTCAGGATAATATGGTGTTAGCTCAGACAGATGATAATAATGATGGTTCAGTAAATATAGTCAAGTTTTTATAAAAGAAACATTCAGATCAAGTTGAATTAATATATCCTCGTGATTATGGGTTTACTGAGTCAAAATGTCAGACTAAAAAAACCTCATAAAAATTGTGTATTGACAACGTAAGTATATTATTGTAAATCCCGCTGAATTGATTGGGAACATTTTCTATTGTGTGGGTTTCACTGAATGAGGCTATTCAGTCTCTTATGAAATTAAATGAAAATATCAATTTATTTTACAAAATCCTATCAAGGAAAGGAGAAAAAATGGATAAGTATTTTTAAAATAATGGATTTAAAAAGATGAATATTTTTAAGAATTTGAGAGAGACTTATTTATGTATGAAAATTACCAAAAGCAAAAGGTAGACTTATGAAAACGAGATTCTTAATTATGTTATTTAAAATATCCGTAGTAATGTTGCTATCCGAGCTGTTTTAAACTCTACTTAATTACTAACTGCCTCAGTTAGATACGTGTTTTTGTCGCATTATGTGCTGAGGAAACTTTTGGACGTCCTGCTCATCAAAGGGAATCGCAGCAAAGATAACTTTTCTTTTCCAATAGTATACTCGAAAACTCGCTCCTAACGCTACTACGTAAGCAACTTGCTGTTTTTCACACTTGTGTGAAAAACTAAACCGGCTTAACCCCCCCTCCCCCCCTCCTGCGGCTTGGGCGAATTCCGCCTTGGTCGCAGAGGCAAAGTTTCTCCAGTTTTACTAAAATAAAAAAAAAAAAAAAAAAATAAAATAAATTTATTTCAGACTAATTTCAATGTCCATATTATGTTAGTGACTGAAACTTAAAAACTACGTTAGTATAATAGTATTCCAATGCATTCAATAATAATTCGTTCATAAAATAAATAAATAAAATTACAATCAATCATTCCAAAACACATAATAATCATAATACTGTCAAACATAACACACAAAAACAAAAACAAAAAGTTTATTTATGAGCTTATAAAACTGCATGCTTAACATGCAGTTTTATAAACCTATCCCACACTGGTGACTTTGGGCTTTCAGCGATCATCTTTAGGATTCTGTTACCACTACCCCTAATCCGACGCATGAGTGAGGCCGACCTTTTACGCATTATTGCATAAAAGTCATCCACACCCGCGTCCGCAAACATGCCTGAGGCACTGCAGAATCGAGGAAGTGGAAATGTATTATTTTTCAACTTATAGCAACGTGGTTGACATTTCTAGCAACATAATTACTGACCTATAAAAAGTAGAAGACTCAAAAAATTAAAAGTAAATACCAGTCTACATCTACGCAAACAATTGTTGCTGTCGTTTGTGCAAATGTAATGAGACAAAGTATTAACTGGACCTCAATGTTCCAGCCAAGTTTATCTGATAAACAATTATCTTTTAAATAATATATAGGGTGACTGGTAATAAGTGACCGATAATTATACACGTGATTGTACTCATGATTTCAAACAAATTTTCCAAAGAAACTTTTTTTTATACTCATTAGTTTTATCGCAATGAGAAAACAGCTGTTCGCCCAAATTGGCGCCCACCGCGGTCACCCACCGATTCGCACCAGTTTGCAAGTGACACGGGTGCTCTTTCATTGTAGGTAAGGTACATGAGACAAGGGCGTTACGCGGCTAACAACTGAGGTTAATTTGTTAATGTGATAAAACTAATGAGTATAAAAAAGTTTGTTTGGGAAAGTTGTTTATAATCATAAGTATAATCACGTGTATAAGTATCGGTCACTAATTACCAGTCACCTTATATATATATATAATTATATATATAAAATGAGAAACTGACTGACTGACATATCCACGCACTGCTGAAACAACTGGCACTAGGAGCATAAAATTTTGTACAAAGCTTCCTTTTATGATGTAACCCTCACTAAGGGTTTCCCTAAATTCAGTTCATAATGGATAGAAAGGGGGACCAACATCTGTATAGAGAAACCTACATTTATGCGAGCAAAGCCGCTGGCAGAAGCTAGTTTACCCATATGCACGTAAATATGTTTTCTATATAAAATATATTATATTGGAGTTTTAAATGATGCTGATGAATGTATAAAATTATAATGTCTTTATTAAGTTCTTCGCCATCACTACTGCTCTCAAATCGGTGAAGAAAAACATCATGAAGAAATCGGCATGTCCAAGAACAAAAATATCGAAAACTCTACATGTGAAATCCATTAACTCACACTGGGCCCACATGGTGAATTACGGAGTTCCAGCAATAGGAACATTAAAAAGGCTGCTTATGCTATGTTTTGCTAAGTTTTCCATTCTTTCGTTGTTAGAGAGCTATCTACGAAAAGTGCTTTAATGAGAAGAATAAAATTATGAAAACATTTTTTTTAAAGTATGTGTTTACATAACTGAAGTAGATATCAAATTGAACAAAAGCAAAAAAGAAATGAGGTAAAATGATAGGAACCGAATTTTCAGGTTATATTTTTCTCTCACATTTTTACAGAACCCATATTTTTATTCAAAGGAAAGTACCTATTTTGCTTTTTCCTTTTTATCTTTGTGAAAGTTAAACTTGTTATTTTATACAGAGTTGGTATTATTCATTTAAAATCTTATTATTTTATAAATTGTAACAAAGCATTCGATGAAACGTATTAAGTACCTACGAACTGTAGAACTAGACTAAGTTTATTTTATTCTCATTTATCTTTGATTAGATTTCTATTATGTTTGACAAAGGTTAAAGTTAGTTTAAGGTCTAAGAAAGAAAACTTATAATTATATTTTTTTAAAGAAAGAAATTATATACATTATCCTAAACTTATACTTGTACTTATCTACACAGCTGTTTCAAAAAACTTTTTCAAACCTAGATAAAAAGAAAATGAAATATTTAGTGGTCCGTAATTAAGTCACTATGAGAAATAGAGACAAAAATATTAAAACATCATTTATTTTCTATGAAACTAAAGAAAACTGTGAAAGCAATGACGCAACGGCGGCAACGCGAGTATTAGAGAAAGTGTACACCGAAGAACATTGCAACGTCATTGAGTATCCATCCATTAATCAGTGTAGAAAGTTTATTGATTGTATCGGTTATTTGATCCGGACATATCCATCTCAATAAAGTCACAAAACATTAATTAAATTACCTTAATCAACACTGACAAATCTCTTAACACATCCTTTATATCCGAAGCTTCGGAAAAAACACAAATCCAATTCTTTGCACAGAAACCAAAAACAATCACATAAAAAACTTCAACAACAGTTTAACAAAATTCGCGTTTGAAATTCGAAAATCCAAGATGGCGTCGAAAGCGGCGCGCGCGCACCGGACCTTGCGGCTGACTGGACTCGCGCACAGTTCACGGCAATGACATCAAGCCCCACTACTCTACGGTACCTAATCAAATTAAGACTCTATTGTGAAAGCTTAAACGTGGGAAATAGCGTGCAGCATGAAGATGTTTCGGCTAATGAATTAACAAGTGGCAGGCTACTAGGGAAAACACAAGTTTAATCGAGATCAGTGTTGAAACAAAACTTATTACTTAAGTATGGCAAAATAATTTATGTTCATTAATTGTGAGAGCGTTTCCATATTTAGAAACAATGGACACATAATTATCGTACTTAACTACATAAGTTTTTGCTGAGAAACCTATTAAAATGATAACGTACTTTTATATAGGTTCGGTAAGAAATAAACGATAGCAGTAAAAGGCAGGCAAATGGGGTGAAAACTAGTGCATAACAATCACAGAATACTGGCATTAAATACATTATGCTTAAATAAAAAATCAACCAATAAACCATGTGTGCGATTTAAAACTCAAAACTCTCTTTTGCAGCCAAGCATCACTCTAAGTCTCGTGGATCAGTTTCATTCATGAATCGTGTATTAAATCAGCTGTTTCATCTCAAGATTGATATGCAACCTGTTGCTGCTCAAGAACGAACCTGACCTTAAACCTTGAACCAACTGCCAGACGACGGCAAGGCTTTGAATAAAGCTAAAGCATTCAATCGTCTTACATCAAATGGGGATGTTTTGAGGGGTGTAATTTTATGCTTTTCCTTAGCTAGATCTTTTATAACTGGTATTGTCATTAGCTCTTGAATCTCGATAATTATGTCAAATTGCGATTTGTTTGATATTTAAATGCTTTGTTGGACTTACTCAGTCCAACGTAGCATTTCAAATCTTTTGTTAAGAATGTTAATTACTGTAGTATTGAAATCTTTCTACATTACGACAGCCGTAATACTAGATCAAAATTTGTTAGCGAAGAAAAGAGAATTCAAAGAAAAGATAGATGGATTGTGTGAAAAGTGATATGAAAGAAAACGGAGTTAGTGACAGCGTGACGGGTGACAGAACAGAACGGAAGAAAAAAACGTGTTGCGTCGATCCCTACTATAATGGGACAAGGGCAAGAAGACAACGATGATGACTACATTAACATTTGTGTATAAAATTTTTGGGAATACACAAAGAGAGATTATTTGAAACTAGATTTTTAACTGCGGTTTTGTTAATGTAAAAACTATAATTATTATTATTCCAAATACATACTACCAGAAAAAAACAAATTGTTTCCTAATTTAGATCAAGGTCCCATGCCTCAAGATTCATATAAACATGTAAGTAAGCAGCCAGAGTCACTTTATTGTATAAATATTAAAATAAAGAAAAAACGTATTTGTTGGTCTTTCAAAGGAAAGCTACCGATAAACGTTACCATAACTATTATTACCAATATAGCCAAGGTTAATATTTCAAGGCATTAATATTTCATAGCACGAACATTACTCTCAAGCACCCTTCAAGTCATATTAGTATCAACAGCTGTCTTAGTGGAAACAACAAATGGTGTGGCTGTTATAACACTTAAAATCATGAAATAAAAAGATGTGCGTGATTCATTTTTGTCTAAGTGAGAAAACTGTTATACTATTTTCTAATACGTTTTAATCCCGTGAACCTTCGTAAATTACCTCTGAGAGGTTCAGAGGGTAAAATCATAAGTTTCCCCTCAATGTCCCATGAAAAAAATATTATCCGATAAAGAAGTACATAAATCATTTCGTGTAGTTCATTAAAACGCAAATTAAGTAAAAAAATTAAATATAAGTTATTATTACGAGTATTTTTCATTTTGAATCCTAGTTTTTATTTGAAATGTCATGGCATTAATTATTCCCATTTGTGTCATCGACGTAAATATGACGCTTTGGGAATTTAATATTCAAAGTGTTATTATGATATGAATATTTAAGCATTTCAGACTCGCTCGACTGTCTGTCATACGTAGAAAAGGAATAAATTACTAAGTTTTCAAACTGAGTATATTCGTTAATTCAATGAGTTTTAATACAGAAGCTATACAAAGTGTTTAACACGCGATGTTAAACTGCATTTTAAAAATCGAGTCAGCCATTTTTTTTAATATCTTGAATTATAAATATTTTTATTCGTCAATCTAACGCAGGCATCAGAAATGTTTACTTGTACAAGACAGTTGTTTTGTATTTTTAAAATTTTCTCTTGGGTTGTTACTTACTTCATTTTTAGTTATCTAGGTATTTTTAAAAGGCCTTGTTATCTTTGTCTACTATACAGAATAGGTACTCTTTCTTACTTTTTCTTCCAGGTTGCCTATAAGAGATCGTAAAGTGCGTAAGGCCGTCAGTTGTATTTTTTTTACAACAATAAAACACAATAATAAAAACAGTATCAAAAAAGCGCATCCCCCCCTAATCTATTCCTCGACCCTTATTCCATACTTAGCTTTACCAAACCTGGTCTAAACATGAAAAGACAAATCCCAAGAACTGTTTCCAAAAATGGCATCACCAGTGATGTGTACTGGCATGACGCTACCGTTAGTTAATGTCAGTGACCAGACGCACGTGCTCGCTCGTACCAACTAGCTCAGACTTCGATTAAAAACTGATACCGGTATGGTAATGAGGATTTCATTATTTTATTTGATAGTTTTATATATATATATATTAGTTGCCATTTTAATTGTGGATGTTCGCTGGGGATTATAAATGGAAATATGTTAGGATTGGCTTTGAGTTTGATTGGTTCGGTTTCAGTTAACAGGATTAATAGTATTTTACCTAAAGTGCAAAATTTACCTCTAGACAGATTATATGACTTCAGGCTACGATATGCCGACTTTAAACGTTATTAAAATTTCATATTTTATGAATCAAGGAGGATTTTTTACTATATCTTAGGATGGTAAACTCATCCACGGTCTAACCTCTCAGCAAACCTTACGTAACTTTGAAGACTAACCCGTGCTACGGATATTAATTAGCTACAAGTTCTTATAAATGGTGAAGATTGGGTTATCTTCGTTTTTTAATATATTACGGAATGTATTTTGTTTATAAATCACTTTGTAAGGCTATTTTAAATGTATATTTTTATTCATGATATTTACGTACAAAGAGAAGAAATGCCATAGAAATAGTACCTAATATACGACAGTAGCATTCGTGACCTTTTCTACTTAAAATTGTTGGCATTCTTACCATACCAAGATGTGCGTCAAATAAAAATAAAAGTATATGACACAGTTTGAAATGACGTCATCAGACATAAGTTATAACGTTCGACAATAGGGAAACTGGTTCTTCTGGTATTCATTATGAAACCGACAGGCCTACTACTTGTGTTATCTGTAACTGATGGCTGGTCATTAAATATTTATGCTAGCGATTAGAAGCTAAGTTCAGAAATACAATCCAATTAGATATATTTAATTTTCTACAATAAATAATTGTAATAAATTTCATGAAAGTCATTTATCGATGTTTGCAGGGTCTGTTGGTAAAGAGTAGCTGAGTATCACGTATTTAAACTGTTTCGAAATGGCGTAACAGAAAAGTTGAAAACAAATATATTGCCTTGGTATGGCCATGTAGTGAGGAAGATAAAACAAATATGATTAAAAGTCTCCAATACGATACGAATGTAGACAGATGGAGCGAGAGATACTTAGATGGTGATTAGTGCGAGGAATTATATAAAAGAAGAAGGAGTAAGTGATAGCGTGGTGACTGAAAAAAAACGTGATGTGTCGAACCCAACTAACAAGGCCCATATGCCCGAATATGATGAAGAAAAGAATGAATGAAATTAACCTAGCAATTTCAGTAAATTGCATAAAATGAATATAACTAAAAGAAATACAATTTTAGACACCGATTGAACATGATGCACCGAATCAAACTAATAAGGACCATGGATACGGTTATGATGAAGAGTACAATGATTAAGGTCAACCTAGTAATTACAATAAATGCTACTGCAAGCTCATGATAAAAACTAGTCTCCTAAGAAATAAAATAAGTTGTTTTAGTAGGCACGTAAACATTTAGAATATAACACAACAAAACACAAATCAAACCAGTTAACTCCTCAATTTTCAATCAACTCATTGAATAAGTAATACACATAAACCGTCGTTCACGATGTTAGAATCGATTTAGAAAGAGTGCGTTCAACTCGAATACTTAACAAGTAACTCGTTAGCGGCAGATAGATATTACGATCCGTATTAAACTAGAAATTAAACTTCGTAATTACTGTAATTTATTGCATAACTTGTGCTGGGTTTCTTTAATTCTCTAGATTATTATAATATTATAGCTTCTAGAGAAATTACTCGTACGGGATCGTATATAATTATTTTTATTAATCGTAATTTTAAAATAATAGATATGCTATATGGACCGGTAACATGATGAAGACTACTAGAGAACGCCAGGTGTAAGAAGCACAGGGCCGGATGATTTGGAAATGATTGTTGGCGGCTAATGTACATATAGCAGGGATCTTTGTTCTAAAAAGTGAAGGGTAAAGACTGTATTTGGAAAACCAGGTTTTGTATCTTAGAAAATATTCGGTATGTTAACTTGATTGGCATGAAATAGTTATATTTCTATAGACACTTTTATGCTTTTTAAGTTCTATAATCTAAGTCTTACAAAATATAATGTAGATGTAATCTCTTTGCACTTAGTACAACCTTTTCACTACACTTCTGAGAATTTATCAATCCTTCTCTACATTTTAAATGAGTCCTTAATTATTCAGACCTAAAGCCTCTGGTTTTACTATACGTCAACTTAATTACTTTTTAGCGTCAATTTTAATCAACATGTCAAATGCCTCAGAGACCAATTCGTACTTTATATAAAATAGTTGATGTTAGCTTGAGTCTTCGAGTATTATTCTAGTCGAGGCTACTGTTGTGTCTTGTTTTATTTGTTTTCTCTTATAGGATTTGAGTTAATACCAAGGATAGATCTTTCTGATAAATTAAAACTAAGAGTCTTCATTTTACTACCATTCAATAGCACTTGTTTATGGATTTTATATATTTTGGTTTTTTTTTTTTTATTGGATTATATTTTTCTCAGTAATAAGGTCATAATTTCAGTTATGTTTATCCCATGGGTGGATAAGCAGAGATGTTTTATTATCAGCTGGAAAAATTTGCATATTGCAGTCTTTCCACCCGTTTATAATTTTGGTGTATTTAAGGCTAGAGCTATCAATGATTGCATCGCTGCTTACCATCAGGTGAGATCGCAGTCAAGCAATTTCTATAATTTAAAAATATCTGAAAGATGTCATAGTTACTACCTTCCCTAAGAATGATAGTAGAAATATAGCAGTTCTATAAGAAACCTTATGACGTTGGAGGTCTTCATTTTCTTGCCTTTGGCTTATATTATGTACTTGGTACCGGGGCAATGCGATTTCTTTTACCAATCCATCTTGAATCATTTTATATTTATAATAATTTTAGTAGAAGGCAAGACTAGGTAGGTACAACTTTCTCCAATGTTTCGGCGTAGAATACGTCTCTACAAGCATTTATCAGCCATTGCTAACAAGCAGTCGTGACCATAAACATTTACAATTTCAATCCGACCATCCATTTTGTGAAATTGGTAACGAATTGAACTATCAGACCAGACTGGTACCGGCACCTTACATTAAGATGATTCTTTCTCTGCTTATCTCGGGTCACGATATCGTGACTTGTGAAATGGAAAATAGGGACATTTCAAATATAAAATAGCACAGAAGGTGGGCTCTGTACAACAAACTAAAAACACAAGCACACATAACCGAAATTTGACATATTTATGTATAGCAGTAAAGAAATGATAAATGTTTGTATACAATTTTTAGTTCATAGTTTGTTGGCTGGCTATGCGCTTTGATGCATACTGTAAGTATAAAACAAGCAACTGATAAATAAATAAATACATAGAACTCACGTAGCTACATCTAGTGCGTGTTCGCAACCATCAGAAGAAAAAATTTAATTTGTTTGTTTACGCTTTTTATTGTTAGAATTTTACTGACTTACACAAGTTCCTTCAGTTGCTCTTTGTGTTTTAGGATCACAGTTTCTCTTTTAGTATTTTATCCTAGTTTTAGCGGGCATCAGCCCTACTGGGCCCCTACGGAAGGAACACGTGTAATACTACGGGTCAGACGGCGAGTTTCCTATTGCTCGTCGCTTGCGCCTACAGTGGCCAGGGATCAACATGCCACTAACAATGCCCGGAGCGTCTCTTATGTGCAAGTGCGCTTGTTTCTACTTATTCATATATATTCAATGTTTAATTTTTATATATATATTATATGAATAGCAGTGCACCTCTTTGTAAGTTTCTCGGGTTGTGAAAATGATTTGTTAAGTTTGTTAGACAGACACGATGTTGATGGCCGCGTGAATTTTAGTGAGTTTGGAGTTTGTTGTTGAAGTTATTTTAGAGTTTCAATCTAAAGTATTCGTAAAATATTGTGTGATAGCAATATGTAAAACCACTTGACTATCTACTTCGATAATGTAACAATCACTAGATAGATAGAGAGAGATATTCTATCTGAAATATAACGGAAGCAGCTCAAACTATGAATCTGTACCCGATAGATAGGCTCGCTCCCTGTAGTATCCCAGTGTCAACATAACGACCGGTAATCTAACATCCATTGGATTCCCAGATTGGTCTATCATTGATTTCATAATTGTTGATTTTGAGTAAGTTTACTACCTAATCTACTAATATAATGGCTTCATTATGACTTTCCAATGATCAACCACTGACACTCCATTGAAAGAAGTGGGATAGAACGGTAATCTCGTACATATTTACAAATGAATGTCTTACGTATGCGGTAATCTGAAAAAATGTTGATAGTTACTTTGATCAGTGACCTACTATTAGAACGTCATTGTGCAGTCATTGCTTTTAATAAGCGATCAATAAGCGATCATTATGAATTAGCAGATTAGGAACTTTTAGCAAAATGACAATGGGATCGTGTTGGAATGACGAATTTACAAAAATAGCAGACTTGGGCCACAGATCATCGGTTCTCTGCGTAAGTAATGATCAAATAACTTCTCTCGCTCTGGGTGGAGCAAGAGGAAGCGTTAGACTTTTACTGACACTCCGGGTGTGTGTTTTTTCAGTTGTCATTGCATTTGAAGGTAACGATAACTCTTTCGAAAAATCCCGCAGCTTGTTCGGATATTTACTTGAAGAGAATATTCATCATTATTTTTAGTTTATGTTAAACCTGAATACGGTTTATTCAGAATCAGTAACTAAATGGATTTTAATAGTTTTTACACCACCGACACTAAGTACAACACAGGCTACGACAGGTCGTAGCAAAACAACCCCTCAGTCACCTGGATGGCCCTGTGTCTATGTATTTTTGCTGACATGATAAGCTTATAACTTTGTGTTTTTTCATGGTATAGTTCTGAAATTTTGTACCTAGATTCATTACATTAAAATACTAGACACATGTTTGGGGTTTCGCATATCTAAAATTAATGTTGTATTAAATTGAAAATAAAACAAAGATCTATTTCGTGCGATGGTTTGAATAAATACCTAACCTAACCCTAACCTAACCTAACCTAACCTTTTAGTTAACAAGATTAAGGTACTATTAGTTTTAGAAACATCAAATATTATTAAAGGCCGACCAATCTAATAAACTTTTGGATCGTGTTGTTTGCTTTGGGAATCAAAATTTTAGTAAATGTTTAGGGATTAAATGTTCAAAATTTCAGATTTTAGTTTGTCTTATTTTTGATCCTCAGTAAACTGGATAGATGGAGTGGGAGAGGGGGGAGGTCAAAGAAAAGATGAATGGATCGTGTGATGAATAATATGGAAGAAAAGGAGTTAGTGATAGCATGATGAGTGATAGGACAGAATGAAAGAAAAAAATGTATTGCCCTGACCCAAGGGGGTTAGGGTAACACATATCTAATAGGCAGGAAATTATAAAAAATGTAAATCCCCTTTATAATTTTTTATAACCGACAGGTAAACTACTATTCCTATAAATTGGTGTTTTAATAGCAATACTCTGCATACATATACCACATGAACAAAATGTTTTCATCAATATCTGATTATAAGAAAGTGCTTAACACAATCTATAACTCATCATCATCATCAGCCTTAAAACCAGCCCAATAAATAAATAAAATAAATAATAAAAACAAAGATATAGCCCATTAAAGTTACGTGTGACGTCACTCCGTGCGAAAAAATGCAGCTCGGCGTGACGTTACACGTAACTTTAATGGGCTATATCTTTGTCATTTTTGGTTTAATTTACAAATAAAAAAATACGTATCCCTTATTTTTGAATAATCTAAAAGACGGACTAATTAAATTTTTTTACAGCAACTAGCCTATTCCCGATGCGTAATCCATAACGTACGAGTATAATAACAAGTAATAGTTAAAGTTTTTAGGCCATTAATTATTAAGAGTCTGTTAGAAATAAAGTAAATTAAACGCTTAACACAGCTCTTTTTAATTAAAATGCAGTAAACCTAACACCACCGGTTTTAACTCCGCATTTAAACTTCCAACTACCCTGCTGTTTTAAACGCAGCCAACGTCTTCAACTTTTAGTAAAACCGCTTGTTGTACAACAGCAACGCCTAATTCCGTATTCCGGCTCGCACTTAACGGTCTCGCCGTTGCAAATTGCCATCGAAGACTGGCGATGGTTATGAAATCGGTCTTTACCCGGATCTATGTTACTTTACTGAGAAACACAAGAATGAGGCCAAATAGGTAAAGAGCTTACCTTCAATGATGAATATTTTATATAAGTACGGATGTGGTCGAGTTTTGTTTATTTTTGACTTAGTCTTAAGTTTGTTAGGCTAGCGTTGACATTTGAATTAGTCGGTACAGAAAGATTATTTTACTTAACAGATTGGAGTCTAGGGCAACTAGAAGGTATAGGATAGTTATTCGATATTTTTGTAATAGAATAATAATAATAAGTTTTTATTTTCATAAAAACTTACAAAAACTTAAACTTTCATCTTAATCCAAAAACAAAGCTAAACTAAACTTTTATCTTATTCCATCATAATATTATGATGGATTTACATCACTAGTTTACGACATCTATTAATAAAACATACTTTTATAGTAGCTTCATAGCAAACTGGAACAAAAACTATTAGTCCAACAAAATTACTGTAACATACGCACATAAAATAATGCTACAAAAACATTATATTTATTGCTGAAAGAGATGTCACGCAAACCTTAGGCACAAAAATCAAATAAAAAGGTACATCCCATGTTCCGTTCCAAAAGATTTATTCAGTTTTACTTAAATTCCATTCTGTAGATAAGAATGAAATTGTCGAGCCGAGATATTGCCACAGGCAGGGCAATCATTTCGTCATTTTTAGGTATTTTGGTTTGTGCTGCGATTGACGTGCAAGCGTCGCAAATTGGGTTTTTCGATCCACCACCTGCCGTGCTTGCGAAATCAACCGGTATTTACCCGGATTCATTTTTAGGATTCCGCTGGCAAAAACGGAAATCCAAGTAATTTCGTGCAGTTCGATAATAACTCTCTATATTCATTAATGCTAATGTTATTTAATCATCAAATAAATGGTGTACAATAAAGTAATTTAATCATATTTTATTATGTACATAAGTAATTGAATAATAATATTATAATAGTGTTATTTTAATCTATTTTTAGTTATTAAATTAGCTTGAAATTTTTATTTTCATATAATTTTGAGTTTAAAACCTAATTTAAATAATTAATTAATTAATATGCCGTGCATACGTGACTTTTTACATAGTATCCCAAATGAATTGTAGACAATATTTTGTAAATAATTCATTGATGTGCCTATATATAAATAAATAAGTAGGTAAGGACTTGGAAACTATTTGCACTATATTATATATTACCGATAGTTTTCTAATATACAATAATAATGTTAATATCTAGAGCTAATAGTCAGATACAACTAAGGCACTAGATAGTAACATCGATTTATTGGAAAAGTGTAGGGTTATTGGATAAAACTTTATCATTGTTGTCCAGATAGATAAATGCTTCTAAACAATGATGTCGTTATGTTACGAAAAAAGTAGTAGGGGTGACATTATCTATACCTCCCTACATATACCTAGGCAATAGAAAAAGGAAATATATATACCTATATATAATAGTATATCAACTGTCTATCTCTATTAATAAATAATTAATTCTGATTAAATCGTTCACTGTGCGTGGTGCAACACGCACTTCCCTGGGTTTTCAGGGTTCCATACCAAAAGAGTGCCAACGCGACTTTATTAATTACTAAGCTTCCGCTATCCGTCCTTTTGTCTGTCAGCAGGCTATATCTCATAAACCCTAAACGATAGGGTATATTTCTATCCTGCTACAACAACAAATAATAAAATTAAATTAAAAAAAATCCCTTAAAAAAAAAGTTACTTTGGCGAACAAAAAACGCCCGTCTTTTGTTCGATTTTAATATTGTAAGTACGGAACCCTTCGTGTGAGGTTCGAACTCACACAATGCCAGTTTTTATTTTTGTATTCTTTTACGTAACATAAAGCAATTAAAAAGTGCTCAGTGTCAGCCACTGCTTATCTTAAGTGGTTTAAGACAATTTTGTGACTGAGTTGTTCATCTTAAGTGAATTTATATTCGTTTCTATTTTTGTGATTGTAAAGTTTAGGTCATTTCTGATGTAAAATATTTTCTTAGGAAACTTTTCTGAATCTTAATTAGATACGAATGTGGCAACGCAAAAACTATACTTATTAATACTTAAACAATGCGAGTCGATACAAAAGTTAGTTTTTGGTGAAATTGGTGGATTGTCGAGGCACGTATTTAAAATATTAACGCGTAACTGAACCCCGGGACCCTAGAACGAAGGCAAAGAAGGAATAGGAGTGGGTTTTTTGTCAGAAAAAGTTTCTTTTCCCGCTTAAAAAAAAACGTACAATATTGACGAAAAAAATCACTTTTACACGTCTTTTTTTTTCGTCATTATACGAGTATACAAGATGAAGCCTCATCTAGTGTTAGCTGACTTTAGATTACTATAAAATAAAAATAGTACATTTTGATACTAGGGAAGAAAGTTTGTCATTGCGATAAAGTGATATACGCCCGAGCCGTAGGCGAGGATGTTATAGAGGGTAGGTACTACAGTGTCAACTTTCCACGTGTACTTATCAAACAACAGCTTTTAATACATTTACGAAGATATAAATAAACGGGGTTGACACGTAACTTCCTCATTTATTTGGATTCACCATTAGGTAAGTAAGTGATTATATTATACTCAGAGACAAATAAAATAATCTAGCAAAACATAGCTGATTCTGGTAGTGGGTTCTGAGTTTATTTGAATTATGAGTATAGATAAACTATTATTTGAGATTTATCGTGTATAATTTAAAATAATAAATCTAAAAAAAAAAAGATTATCTCGGAGACTCTTATCTCCATCGGAATATCGCATACACATTACGCATACAAAATTTTGTTCCCTAATTAGTTACGACTATGTATTCTGGCTATCACACTATCCTCCTGACCTACAAAAATAAATTAGGTATCCTCTCGATCAAATTGCGGTCACGAATACGATCGCCAACCTCAACGGAGATTAGTCAAGTATACAGGAGATAATTATAGTGTTCAAGTGCGTATGAAAACACAAGGGCACTCGTCATGACTTTATTATCATGGTCCAACGGGAAAGCACACCCGAGGGGCCTAGCAGAGCTTACTAGAGTCATAGGTTGACTTCTGAAAAGGTTACCCGTGGTTTTAAAGCAAAGGGTAATTGAAGGAACGTAAGTATTGTTTTAATCAGTAAAAATTTGACACACTCTCTTGCTTCGCCGTAGAGCGGCAAATAGTACATTTTGATACAAATGCTGAAAGTTAGTCGCTGAGATCAAGGCGGAATTCGCACGAGCCGTAGGCGAGTGTGTTATGGAGCCGAGGGCTGCAGTGACAAATTTGCACGCGTATCAAACGACTTTTTTCAATGCACTTACGAAGAAATGAATAAACGGGAAACTGGTGACTCGTGGGGATCATCGCGCGCCCACCTGAATGCAATAAATGTAATAAATTTATGGGGTCCCGGGAGAGCACGCGCGCAATACAGTCTATTGCGTGCCTAAAAGCAGAGGGATAAGAGCGAGTAAGTGTATTGAAAAGTTATTAGAGGATTTAGGAGCCTTAAAAAATAATAACAAAACCGGAGAAAAATCAAGCACAGGTTCAGCGGTTTTACAAACTCCGGGCAGAGATTTTTCCTTATGGAAAAACCCAATAGAAACTTTCCCGACCTAGGTATTGACTCCTGGACCCTACCCTCAGCAATAACGCTTGTAAACAAACAACAACTTGACCAACAGTTACAACACAACAAAATCATATTTCTTTCCAACCTACGACATTTTATTTACTACATCGAAGCTAATAAATATTCCCAATAGAGGGTGTATTAATATTTGTGGGACACGTCAATATATGAAAGTAATACCTTGTATGTAAGTGATATTTCTCTGGTTCATCCTTCGGGCTCATCAGATTACTGTCAATATATGAATAGGTCAGTTCCTTTGGGTTCTCGGAAAGCCAAGTCATTTGGGAAAGTTTCCTTACGTAACTGTGTTTATTATTCACGTCAAATAACTTTATTATAGCTGTCAGTTTTATCTGTTATTATTTACTTAGAGAGATTTATTTTTATTTTCTTTATTTAGATAAATGATGAATTATATTTATTTTGCAAATAGGTTTTTTAAAAACATTTTTACGTCAGTTTTTTCGTCAATTTAAACTAGTTGAGGCCGGTGTTTCTTAGATGACTATCCTGAGGAGAATCACAGAAACAAACTCAGGGGTCAAAGTCTCTTTTAAAGTATATACAGCAAACATGTTATGGTCAAATCACATGAGAACCATGCAAATTGAACTTTCCAGTCAGTGTAAGCATTTATCAAAACTTATTTGATAAACTATGTTCTAGTATTCTTTGGCTAGGAAATTAGTTAATTTAATAGGCAAGCTTGCTCTATCGTCGACCACGTCATCGCTTACCATCAAGTGTGGTAGTTTTCAACTATACCAACCATAATTATGTAATACCTATATAATTATGATTGAACTCATCTGTCATTGTGCCGATTATCGTGACCGCCAATGGCCTTATAGCCAAAAGCCTTGACGACCATCAGTTGAAGCTGTCGGTGCGTGGTTGGACCAAGAGCCAGATGCAGAAGGTAGTTCTCCTCGACACAGCTTGCATTTTGAAGAAATACCCTAACCACACCGGCACACCGGCTACCAAGCCGGGACCCTGCTCCAACACTGGCGAACTAACATTTTTTTTACATTATTATTTTTTAATATTTATTTTATGTGCGTGTTAAAAAGCATTTAAAAATATGTAAACTAGATGAATATATGAATTATAATATAAAAAATTAAGTTTAATTTGTAACTAGAATAAGAATATAACATGAAAACGAACTAATAAAGACAATTTAAAAAGATACAATAGATACAAAGTTTGCTTAAATTAAATATGAGATTAGATTGTTGAAAATGTAATGAACAAAAAAGAGGTTGAATGATATGAGACTAATTACAAGTTATATGCCTTTGTTTATGGGTTTTACAACTTGGTTTTTGAAAGTTAAAGGCCTATTGCGATTGAATATATTAACTTAAAAGAAGTCACACAATTTTTTTTGTACAATTGTTTTTTTGGCGCGCGAGCAAGAAAGAGGGATAGCGCTATACACACTAAATAGCTCTATGTCTACAACAGTTCAGTTTTGGTCGTAAAATGAATCGCTTTAAGAGCTTATGGTAAGGCCTCAGTGCGACCAACAAAAGTAAAAAGTCGCTAAAAAAGCCGGGTAAAGTTGTCAAAAATAAAAAGCCCATTCGTATTTTGACCACTACCCGACCCGCAGTTAATATTGTATTGTTTCTTTCACTTTCGTTCCAAGTTACATTCTTGGTTTTTACAAATGTCAAAACAGGCTTCTTATTTTTTAACAAGTCTAATCCAGCCGTCAATTAAGTATTTCATAAAGCATAAACGTGTTCATTACTTAACGCCTTTCATAGAATTTTACCTGACATTTCAATATACAGTAAAAAAATCTTTTTGTAGCTTTTCACCAATCAGAATAAAAAATAAATAATATTGTTTCAAAACATCCTGTGTACAACATCGAAAAAGAAATTCCCACAAGAATTCAAAAAGCTTCTTATAGGTTCTCAAACAAAATAAATTAGCTGTATACATATTTTTATAACATTTATAAGAGTTTCATAAAGCGAATTCCTCCGTTAGATAATGTAATTTATCGGTTTCTGGTGTAGCCTGACATGTTACAAAATTGACTAAGAATTTATTTCAGATACAGGAAAAATGTGTATTTTTCCTCAATATAATAGATATCATAATCTTCAATCGAAATAAGTAGAAACTTTACCTATATGGTAACATTTGGTGTTCATTATTTTTTGTCGTTTTTGTGTTGTGTAAAATAATATAATATATAGCTATTACATATTATTTTACGCATAAACCAACATTAAAATAAAATATATCCTACAAGTATGTATACGTCAGATCCAGAGACGAAATTGCTGTAGGGGTGTTAATATTTTGTATATTTATATCTCAGTCAGTCGCAATTAGTCAGAAATGCCTTTTTTACGGTGGGAAAAATCGTCCAAAGACAACCCCCGCTCTTGGGCGGAGCGGGAGATAGTGTCAGACTCTTACTAACTAAACGACTCACCCTGTTCCTTCTAGCCTTCATACCGGGGCTCGAGTTCCCTTTCGGATAACCCTGGCCCCAGTAAGCTTCGACTCGTCTGGGTCCCTACTGTTGTCAGAAATGCCTGTGATCTGACGCAACCGTTAGTTAAAAAATATTATGAAGCTCTCGGGTCTACTAAATTTCCTAGCACTCAGATCTAAAAGACCCGATCAGCTATTGAGGTGTGATTGCTGAACAAACATCCAAACAGACTTTCACATTTACAATATTAGCAGAAGGATACGATAGAAAACAATTGAGAATGGCATTGCAATTAGTGAAAGTATAAAACGTCGTGTGAGTCACGGCTCACGTTACTCGCAAACTGTGTGCCTATCAGGACTGTAGGATTGTTCAAAGAGATCCGTAGTCCTGGAACGCAAAGGGGAACATAGGGTGGTTTTTGAGGTGAAAAATCATAAAAGAACTCCATTCACTCTTTTTTTAGGTGGGTAATCTAATGACATCTCCCGTCCTTGTACGGAGCGGTATGTCAGACTTTTACTGACTAAAAACCACTCCTATTCCTTCTTTGCCTTTGTTCCAGGGCCCCGGGGGTTCTCTTTCGCATCACCCATGGGCAAGTAGGCTTCGACCCTGTTGGGCCCCAACGGTTGCTTATGTCTCCTCCAGGAACTCCTCGCGCTCTGGGTTGGCTCATAATGTAATTTTATTGAACTTAGTAGCAGCATAATCATGTAGCTACTAACAATGGTTCAACAAGAGCGTTTGTGCAGAGGAATTGTGCATATGTTTTAAATATCGGTGTCATGTGAGTTGCTAGTAAATTTTCTATCTTGAGACATGTGCAACTGTGATGGTAAATTTAAATGTCTATACGGACTTTGTGGATTGATAATAATTGGATTTTTAATTAAGAAAATATAGATTGTCACACAGACATTTGTGTTTCAGAATTTTGTGATAATTAATTCTCCCAAGTTCCAAAGGTTTACTTATGGATAGTTTTATAACCTAAATTGAATGGTTCTCAGTAAGTAGTCTGTTGATTACTTCTCACAGCTGGATCAACATACACTCAGTATTTTACAATTATTATTAAGTAATGGCCTGTAGGATGTAAATTGTTACAGGGTTTTATTAATTTATTTCATCATGGGAGCAGTGGTAGCCGAGTGATAACGGCCCCGACTTACGAGTTGTAGGTCGCGGTTTCAAACCCAGCCAGGCGCATTACTTTGTGTAATTAATTTGTGTGAAGGAAAACATCGTAAGGTAACCGGCATGTCCTAGAACCAAAAATCCGAAGACATGTGACGATCATCAATCCACACTGGGCCCGCGTGTTGAATAAAGACCCATTCCCTCTCCAAGAGAGGAGGCTTGAGTCCCAACAGTGAGAATATTATAAGGCTGACTATGACAACAGTTCCTAGTCCTTGAAGATTTCAACACTAATATTATAAAGGCGAAAGTTTGCGAGTGTATGTGTCTATGTTTGTTACTTTTTCACGTTTGAACGGTTGAACGGATTTCGATGAAATTTGGTACTCGGCTAGACCATGTCTTAGAGTAGCACATAGTATACTTTGTATCCCAGGAGTTAGTTCCCTTAAGACAATTTTCTACTTTCGCGCAGGCGATGCCACTTGCAGTAGCTAGTAAGTTTATTAATGTTATTTGCCCATTTAGTCCCTTCTATCATCATCATCATGGGCTGCTGGATTCTTTAACAGAGTTACTGTGGTGCTAGAACTCGGATGTGTTTTAAGTTAGTAAAACTTGGGTCTGGATGAAAAGAGATCCTTCTTACTCTACCCAGTGCAAAATATGTTTTATGAATTCCCACCAGCAACAAAATCATCGTCATCAACATCGTTTTAACTTCAGGCCTTCTTCAAGCAGCAATTTCAATCTCAACCTAAATATTAAGGCATCGCGTTCTGATCATAACGTCGTTTTATAAATCACGCATTCAGTTATTCAGCCAAAATATCCACTGACACAGAAAAAATCGGAAAAAAACTAGTATATCTTCAACATTAAAACAAGATGGGATCGCATCGTATTGTAACGATGCGTCGATCAATCACTCATGATGAACGAACATTAACTTCAAAGGTCAGTTTCATTCATGTTCCATCCATCCAATTACCGGTCTGCATCAGTATTACTTACTAAAAACGTTAAGCAACGATATACCTACAAATACAGATTCCAACTCTGGAATTTTCGGAAGAATAACTGTGACCCGGTGCGATCCGCAATTTCAACGCGACCCAGCCAAACCATCGCACCGCCAGAAATCATGTAAAAATATCAAATCAACTAATCGTGTCCGCTTCGCTTCGCCCATCGCTGCATCACATCCACGTATGGATCTTCACATAAGCAACCTTGGAGTCTCAATTGTTTTTTTTTCGTATCGCATTACTTCGCCATTACGTTTAATCGCCTATACGTAGAACACCACGCAAGGCATTAGCCTTTCGTGGTGTTCTTCGTTCTACGTTCGTGACCGGTAAAGTAGATGGTATAAGGCCCCTTTTTTTTATGGTGGGAAAAAATCATCCAATGACAACCCCCGCTCTTGGGCGGAGCGGGAGATAGTGTCAGACTCTTACTGACTAAAAGACCCACCCCGTTCCTTCCAGCCTTCATACCGCTGCTCGAGCTCCCTTTCGGATAACCCTGGTCCCAGTAGGCTTCGACCCGGCTGGGTCCCTGCTGTTGCTGACAACTCCTTGAGGCGCGCGGGAACAACGACGACTTGGGCTTGGTCCGGACAGTTACCGGACGGCCGGACAGCGAGCTATGGTGTAAGGCCTCGCGGGCGTAATAAGTTGCTCTAACCCGTTTTTGACTCCATGGTATATTAGGCCCTTCACACCGCCAGAGACAGGAATAAATGGAAGAACATCAAAAAAAAAGAAAGTAACGAAGCAGGGAGGTCACGACCCTCAGCATTGAGTAATACGCCGCAAGGACGAGGGAGAACACCACGTTACGCAAAGGGAAACTAAAAAAATCCAGTAGTTTAAAATCAGTAAAAGTTGATACTCCATCTCCCTCCACCTAGGGTGTAAAACGAAATTTGATGATTTTGGTCTAAATATTATTGTTACAGATACAGTATTTGTATATCATACAGATATTTATGGACACTTTGCTTCGGAATGCACGTAAAGCCGTTGGTCCCGGTGGTCATCCGTAGATCTTTGACACTTAGTCAGAAAGCCTGAAGCTGAGCAACACGATAATCTTTGTATAGACTGATTATACAAAGATTATCGTGTTGCTCAGTAACCGGGTTGTGGATGTCTAATAGCCGCTCCATGTAAAAAACGGGTATTCAGTCGAATCCGCGCAGTCTAGGCTAGTTTGGAAAAGGCTAGGGCAGACTGACACCATCTTATTTTTTAGGTGGGATATCATCCAATAAAGTTGTGGGAAGGCATGTCAGACTTTTACTGATTAAAACCTACTCCTGTTCCTTCTTTACTTTCTTCTTTCATGGGGTACTGTTTGAAATGTTATAACAAAATACCTCCCCAAATATTAGAACTCAATCTGATGTGTGTTTAAAAAAAAAAATATTCTCATAAAAGACTACAGTCATTCACATGAGAAACATGGTACAAACAGTGTTTATTATTAGTATTTTTCCTATCCAGGTCTTTTTACCTACAAACAAAAAAGCGCATTACAATATTAAAATTCCTTTTCAAACCGCAATCAATGTATCAACAACGAACAGTTGCTTGATTTAATGACAATTAGTGAAAGCATAGTATCAAGATGGTGTGGGTCAAGTCGTGCCAACAGTAGCGGTTAAGTAATACCGATGCAGGCCGGTGTTTCAATCAGTGGGCGGCATGAATGAAGTTGACCTTTGATGTTAATGTACGCTCGTCATGAGTGATTGGTTGATGCTAGATTAAGGCTCTAGCTCCCGAGTAGTGACAAAAAACAGTGACTTTCTGAAGCCTACTCCTCGGTAATGGCTAGGTTAATAGGTTTGAAAAAATATTTTTTTATTATAGATTCATGACGATTCTCAAAACGGTGAAGGAAAACATCGTGAGGAAATAGGCATGTCCTAGAACCAAAAATTCGAAGATATGTGACATTCACCAACCCGCACTGGCCCGCGTGGTAGATTACAGTCCATTTCCTCTCCCAGAGAGGAGGTCTGAGTTCCAACATTATAAGGCCGACTATGCCATATAGATTCATGTTCAAAATATGATTTTTTCGTATGACCAATAATAATTTGACCAAAATAATATAACATGATTTTGCTAGTTTTTCCTACTCCTTTCAATCGGCTTTGATCTCCAGAAATATGTTTACCCAAAAAAATTGTTGGTTAAGTGTTCTTTAAAATATACACAGCATATATAAATCAATCAATATTTTGCAAAATGGATCAGAAATCAGAAAAGTTTATTTTAAATAGACCAATTACAGACACTTTTGAATTGTTAGAATGTGGTCAGTCAAAAAAAGTGAAGCTCAATTGCACGTTCTAAAGTGTAGATCTCTATGGAAAAGAATGTGCAAGAAACTCCATGGATACTCTTTTTAAATCATATTATGAGTTACATAAGTCTTGGTTACATATTTCTTGTCGCTTGTAATATGTGAGCACAATGTAATAGTAATAATAATGGATTTCAGCGGGCTTTATGCGGGCGTTGGTAGCAGGCCAGATGGTCAAAGGACTATACGCCTTAATGTACACTCGTCATGAGTTGCTTGATGTTACGAGATGCGTTTCCTTCTAGTTTTTATATAGAAGATAGAAGTATAGTGTGGGAATTTTATTCTCCATTTTTTGCTGCACTTAGTTGATGAACTGTTTAGAAGATTTATAAAACGGGGAGGTCAGGATCAAACTTCAAACATTTGAGATTTGAATGTTATATGATTTCTTTTTTTGAACCGACTTAAAGAAATGAAGGTGTTCAATCCTTATCTCACTATACCACTTTCTTTTCTTTTTATTTAGATAAAAATGTACTTAGTTTATGACTTCTGGCTACCTACTAAAACAGTGTTGCATTTGGTTATCTACCTAGTCTTTTTCTCTATGTTGTCTGGTTGATTTTCAGTTTAATCGGATATAGCTAAGGACCCAGCGTTTGGGAAACACTTCCAAACTAAAAGCATTTATTTCGAACTAGCTTTTGCCTGCAGCTTCGCTCACGTACATAAAACACTATCGCACGCTATGTCACTCAGGAATAAAGCAGCTTTCTATCAGTGAAAAAAATTAAGAAATTGGGCTAGTACTTTCAGACAAACAAAAAAACATAAAAACAAAAACAAACTTTACCTCTTTATTATATAAGCGTAGATAAATAAACCATTTACAATTTGTAACAACTGTCAAAGTTAAACCAATGACAGCTGTGAACAGCGGATTAAGGAATTAGGCGCATAATGCCACAGTCGCAAGATATCATATTCTCAAATTATCATATTAAATTGCCTTTTCGTATGATGTTTTTGTCATATTACAATAATATATTAAAACTTGAATTAAACAAAAATTTGAATGTATGTAAATACAGTTAGTGACATTTTCAATTTTAATTCCTTGACATTAATCTGTTGTATTTTTTTTTAATCAATGTCTTTTAATTTCGTGACATGTTTCTTTTATTTCTTTTATGATATTTGATTTAGATACAATTATAATTTAATTCAATATTAAATAAATAAATAAAAATAAGTGATATCAACATATACCTAATGAGGACCAAAAGTTGTCTTTGAATATGTTAATTATTATTATAAAATATAATTTACTTACATATATTATTTTTTGTACACCTATCTTCTTACTTCTGAAGCGTGATATAAATATATGTTGTGAATATTGATTTTTAAATAATATATTATAAGTATATTTATGATACTATAAGAATGTATGGAAGCCATGCATTCTTGAATGTAAGTCTTATTTAATAGTTAGAAAGTTTTAAGCATAAAT
This sequence comes from Mythimna ferrago, assembly GCA_910589285.2. Lineage (NCBI taxonomy): Eukaryota > Metazoa > Arthropoda > Insecta > Lepidoptera > Noctuidae > Mythimna > Mythimna ferrago. The sequence goes on along the minus strand of OU342680.1, from coordinate 23,064,741 downwards.
ACAATCAGCCAGTGGGCTGCTGACCCGTTCTTATAGGCTTGTCAGTGGTGGTTAAATATTATTGTGCATACCTATATATTTTACAGACGTATCTTCTTACTTACTTGCGTACATCTTTCCTAACTCAATACTAGGAAATACTCATGCATCGTTGGTGGGTTTACACACAGGTTTGCATTATGCTATTACTAACTCCATTTTCTTTTATATCACTCCTCTCATAATCCATTCATATTTTCTTAGATAGATAGTTTCTTTATTGTACATCAAAATTAAAAATTACACGAGAAACTTAAAATTAATATAAAAAAAAAAATTAAAAAAAAAAAACGTTTATTTCAATTACAATAAGCATTTTGATACATATTTATTGGAGATCACCTTTTAAGCAAGGAAATGCTTGTATTAGATGACTCCGCTCTTCCACTTGTCATTTCTATGCAATTGAAATGCAGACATGCAAGATTAAAAAAAAAAAAATAATAATAAAATAAAATAAAAAGGTAACTTAATTTGACTTAATTTAATTTAATTTAATCTAATTCAATTTAATTTAATTTAATTCAATTCAATCTAATTTAATTTAATTCAATTTAATTTAATTTAACTTAATGGTAACTTAATTATCTCATACTTTTTTTTTTTAAATTATACAGAGAGTTCAGCAAATGAATGAGAGTTATACAGATGCCCTGATCGTGCGTGTAGGTGTGGAATGTGTGTCGTGAGTGTGTGTGCGAGTGAGTGTTTGTGTGATTGTGGATATGACTAGTGAAGTTGTGTGGTGTGTGAGTTATAGTGAGCAATGCTTAGTTTAGCCCTACGACAATGTCTTGGGATCGAACGAAACTAAACAAGTCTTCTTTCACCAACCATGCACATATCAGCCCAAATGTAACTAATTTGGATTATTGCAAACTGGATATAATCGACTCAATTTCATCGTAGGATTTAGTTTTAAGCCAATCGGTTATAACCTTTTTGCAGTCCCGGAACTTCATGGAATATATTTGTAATTCTTTATTCAGTAAATTGTATAGAGCAGATGATTGTCTTGAGTATTGCCTTTTTGCGAAAGCAGATCTAACCTTGACAGTTGGAGCAACTAAGTAGCTCCTTCTGTTTTTTGTCTTAAAGGGGTGATACGGAAGGGATCTGTGCTTTTTTAGTACGAGTTGAAGCAGATAAAGCTTTCTTACAGACAGAACATCAGATAATAGGTAGAGACTGTGGGTGGGATATCTGTATGGTTTAAAATATATGACCTTAAGTAAGGTTCTCTGCGCCCTCTCAAGTTCCAAAAATTTGAGTTTTGTTGTACCTCCCCAGCAAGATAGGCAGTAAATAAGTATAGATTGGGCCAGTGATATGTATACTTGCTTCAGAAGTTGCTTGGAAGCCACATGTCGCAGCGTCTTAAAAGTCCATATCAGCTTCCTAACTCTTTTCATAATAAGTTCAGTGTGCATGTGCCAAGACAGGCGCTGGTCAATTATAATACCTAGATATTTGGTATGCTGTACCCTGTCAATTTTTGAGCAAGAACACCCGGGGGTTCGAGTGTTGGAACAGTTATGAATTTTTATTTGAAAATCTTGAGACGGTTGTGAGTTATTATATTTAGTAAAGCAGATATAGTTGGATTTGGAGGCATTCATTAATAGGTTGATACAATGGGCGTTCTTATTGCTAATAGCGATTTTTTTACAGACAACCTTAGGCCTCGCTCTTTCTCTCCATCCATCCATATTTATACTTTTAACCATTTATTTTAACTTTTTTTTTTTAAATATTAAATAACATAAATTTAGACACAGTTACACAGTTTTGCACCGACAATGATGATAAGCTTTCAACACTATGAACCTTTAAGCATAAATTATTCAGAGATGCGGAAGCGACAAATGAAAATTGCTTTGAGTGAAACTCATTTGGCACGAAAACCGCAATGGCAGTGCAGCACTCGAGGTGCACGTAATGTGTTTAACGCCTCTCTGCGTTAAAATACGCTAGGCCAGTCATATTCAACCTTTTTTCTTCTTGGGCCACATAGCGCTTCTACCATTATCACAATGGGCCACAATAATAACTTACAGTAAAATAAAACTAAATTCAATAGTGTCTATATGAATGAAAAACAGCGCTATATTATTTTTTTTTGTATTTTTATCTACACAAATATAATAAAGAGGTAAATTTTGTTTTTTTTTTTTTTGTTTGTAGGAGGTAATCTCTAGAAGTACTGGCCCGATTGCTTAAATTTTTTCACCGATAGAAAGCTGCTTTATTCCTGAGTGACATTATAGGGCTATTTCTAATAAAACTTACGTAACCACATATGTACATAGAAAACTTAAAAAATAACTAAAGTATTTATACTAAAACTTAACTATGTACATAAATATAATATAAAATCACAAATACACACAGGCGTCGAAGTACTCCTCCACATCGCTGTCATCCGGGAATGTGCCCAAAAGATTGCCAGCATTGCCACGTTGAATGGCAATGCTGATTCTTTGGGCGAAGAACGAGTCAGCCCTCTGAATGGTATTTTTGAATTTTTGACATAGCATAGTTTCGATAAAATTGCTACATAGCACAGTTCAGTTTTTTTGTTTTCTTAGTGGGACTAACATGAACATACTCATCATCACGGAATAGTAAGCTGTGGAACTCTGCTACAGAGGCATAAAATAAACTATAAAAATATAAAATTGTAATGGCTCCTACTTACGTGTTGTAGGTCACGGGTTCAAACCCAGTCAGACGCATTACTTTGTGTAATTTATTTCATCACTCTCAAAACGGTGAAGAAAAACATCGTGAGGAAACCGGCATGTCCTAGAACCAAAAATTTCCAAGAAATGTGACATCTACCAACTCGCACTGGGCCCGCGTGGTGGATTACGGCCCATTCGCTCCCTAGAGCGGAGGCCTGAGTTCCAGCAGTGGGAACGTTATTATAAGGCCTAATAGGCTTATGTTAAATATAAAATTATACCATAAATATTGTGCTAGACTACAGGGCTATTTGGAAAAGCTTGTCGGGTCACAGATTGAGAATGGCTGCGCTAGGCGAAACAAGTGCTTTAAATGTACGTGAAAATTAAACTTTATTCATTGGATAATAATGAAACTCATTAACGGTCTAGTGGTCGAAAGAGCACTTGCCTTTATTGTGGTACCCGAAGAAGACATAAGCACAAAACGTTTTGGGAATACATTCACCGTGCATACAGCTAAGGAGTAGAATTCGCTGCCGGGGTCTGTGTTTCCTGATACCTCTACAATCTGGGGGTCTTTAGGTCGGTCAATAGGATTAAAAATTAAGCTGTTTATTCTAGCTGTTACACGATTCCATGACTTCCGAAAAATGAAACATCGAATAACACGTCCCCGTAAGTTTACTAATCCGAAACACGTAACAACGAATGCACGCGACAACGAAAAACTTAACGCTGTAGCCATGCGATTTCGAATAATATGATTCAGAAAAATGTAATATTGAACAACACGTCCCCGTAACTAACGAATCCATGCTACTACAAAAAACCAGACGCCGCCGCCGTAGTCATGTGATCTATTCGTTGAAGATAATTTTTAGACGTCAGAAAATCTCTATACTACTAATCTCTAACACGATAGAGATTTTCTGACGTCTAACTTGGCAGGTTAATTTAATTATATAAATAATAAATTTAATTATACAATTAATCAAGTGTTACGTGCAGCATGAAAACCTGCCAAATTCAAATTTAAAGATGATCAGGCTGTTGATGAAGATGATTATGATCGATTTTAAAGTGCATCTAAACTTGGCATTGGATTGGATTTCAACCCTTTTTAGGCGAACAATTAGCCGATAGGAACTTGGCCCCCTTTTAACAGGTATGTTTTTAGTGGGATATAAACTACTCGAAATGTTACAGTATTCTCAGTGTATTTATTATAGTAATCGAAGTCTATATGATGTATTACCAATCGAGCACCAACACCTAATCTAGCACTTGAAAACGTTTGAAGTCTATATGAATAATTAATTTAGGAGCTGGATACGGCAATCTGAGTACCTATATCATGCAATTTCGCTTTGATATGAGCATATGGGCACCATTGAAATACGTATGACAGAATACTCAATACATTTCAGTATATGACAGCTCTTGTGAAGGCGGATATCAACAATAACGTCAAATTAAGTTTCCTTTGTCGATGCCTGAGATATAAGTAACGCCGCACACTGGGCGACTGAAAGGGTTGGTAGCATGCATCATCGTCATTATTTCTGGCTAAAGACATTAATTGCTGCATACTGACTTCCTCTAAGTGTCGCCATAAAAATCGATCCTACATATGCGTCAATCTGATCATTAATCCACCTTGCAGGAGGCCTTCCATATATACCTCATCTTCCAGTACGCTGTTGCTGCACTATACCTTTCAGCCTTATCATCTGTTACCCGAGGGAATTGCTACTGTTTGTTTCAGGTAATCACACTGATATTAAAAAGGTGACAAGTATTTATGTCATGGTGTGTGTATGTATTTGATTCCTTCATACTCAAACAATTGAATGTATTTGAATGAAATTTGGCAAAAGTGTTGATCATGTTAGAGAAAAACCATAAGATATTTAGTTTTATTCTGAGAATATATGATTCATTGGAATATTTTTCTACATTTACGCGGGTTTGGTTTTGTAACAACTAGCACGATTTCGATTGACGATCGCAACTTGTTGTAGCGAATATTGAAGTTCAAGGATACATGCAATTTCAGAGAAATAATATTGAAAATCGCTAGCAGCCCGCGTTTGAGCAACATTTAGTAGTTGGGATCATCCACCAGGCCACTTATTGCGGCCTTGTTTGCGACCAGCAATACATACAGTATTAACACACTTCGAATATAAACGGCCATCACAAACTAACATTACGGACATGAACTTTGATTTTAATAGCGGATGAATTATCTCACAATAAATAATTTATTAGCACTTAAATAATAATTATTGGCTATTAATGTTGTATATAACTGATAGGTAAAATTACTATTAAGGTATAATGACATATTACTGATGTGTGACCTTTTGTGAATACAATAATATAAGCTGCGCGTTAAGTTTATATTAGAACTATATAGCGATCCACCCTAGTTTTGCAAAGGTGTCAGAAATCTTTGAAATCGGTTTCTCTTAACAGAGGTTAACAGAGGTTAAGAGAAACCGATTTCAAAGATTTCTGACACCTTTGCAAAACTAGGGTGGATCGCTATATAGTTCTAATATTAACTAACTATCCGTACTCATACTAAAATTAGGTAGAGGGGTTTCCCTCTTCTACCTAATTTTAGTAGTAACTATGTATAAGTAAAAAAAAACACTGAAAAGTACAAAATAACTTTAATTTCGGAAGTCGATGTTTCTATAATAGATAGTTTTGTCTCTTCGTTATTTAAGACTGACTTCCGAAATTAAAGTTATTTTGTACTTTTCCGTGTTTTTTTTTTACATTGAAGTCAGTTTAATTTTTTTTTTGTAAAAAGTTTTTTATTTTTCTCTTTAGTTATGGTACCACCACTAAAATGTACCTCTCAGCCAAACTTAAATACGTTCTAACCAGAGTGCATCTCATAGCGTTTCTAATAATCCCAAACATGGTTAGATTACATTAATTTACTACTTCCGCCTTCATTACCAGATCAGTTCGATACGTCCCCTCCCTCTTTTCTTTCAGTCAGATAATTCTGCTGTAATCCTATGAGGAGTTCTGTGCCATATCTTCGAAGTTCATCAGATCGTAACAATATTTCTATGGGAACAACTTGAAAGCATAACCTATCAATAAGAAAATAAAAAAAATCAATATCGTCCACAACACAATTGACCGACATATCGGTGAACCTACATAAAAAGAAAACATACATTCAGCCGAACATAGAACCTCCTCCTTTTTGAAGTCGGTTAAAAACTGAAATAATATTATGCTCTATTATTACAATATTATTAGTAGAATAGTTTGCAAACCAATTATTCATTCGTATTAGAAGTCAGCAGAACTAGAAATTATCATAGCAATAGAGTTTATGTTTCTATTACAGAGTAACCACCTGTAAGATAAACCTAGGAAATTTTGACGACACGGATGACGCAGTAGTTGAGCGATTTGCTGTAGCGCTGTGTCGTGGGCTGGATTTCATTGCGACAAATATTTGTGTTTTTCTTTTAATTAAAACCTGCGGCTTCAACCTTATGTACGAGATAAGATATACTTAGTCTATAGTCTATCTAAAAAGTCAAACGACTTAGGAATTTTTTATAATATTTAATAATTTAAAAAATATTTATATTCGATATCTACTTTTTATAAGGTAGATATTATAGATATTTATTCTTTATTGTACATCAGGAACATAGAATTAGTAGGGTGTCATAATGGGCGGTCTTATCGCTAAAAGCGATTTTTTACAGACCACCTTTATAAGGTGCTTCTATTAGAAACAATGATCAATCTTTTAATCAACCTTGATTATTTAACCAGTGTTGACTAAATCAGAATTCATTTTGCCCTAATAATTACCAAAGTCGTTTGACTTATTAGACAAACTCTACCTATATCACTCAAGAACAAAGCAGCTTTCTACCGGTGGAAAAATTTTAGCAATGGTACTTTCAGAGATTACCTCCTACAAACAAAAAAAAACGTTAAACAAAAAACAAACTTTACTTCTCTATAGTATATAGTGTAAATCATAGGCTCGCGTTTGACCACCAATCTGAAGGTAAGCGGTGATATACTCGACGATTGAGCACGTTTAGAAGTAATCTATTTATGAGTAAAAGACACCTTTACTCATGAATAGGTCGAAACAGTAGGCTGAGTAAATAGTAGTGATACAGTACGAGAAAGGGATCGGAAGTTGCAAGGCAATTCTCAGCCACTTCAGGCGCAGGCTCGCTTACGGCGAGCAATAGGTAGCTTGCCATCCAGTCGTCCGCAAAATACCAAAGCCGTTGTGTTTCATGCACGCTCAGAGATGTCAGCAAAATGGATGGAACCCACTAGGGCTGATGCCAGTTAGAGTTGCAGAATTGTTCGATAAAGTTGGCGTGGCTCAAAGACGTAAAATGTAACTAAAAAACACCAAGAGCAAGTCAATGTAGCTAATGGTAGGCCATCAACTTTCCTCATTCGAAGAGACTTATAGTCAAAACATTGCCAACACACAAAATCTTATCGCCAAGACAAATGAGCGAACCTGTTTCCGAATTAATAACGAAGGTGATAGTGGAATAAAAGCTTTAATTTACAAACGTCATGTGTCTTCTGATAGCCTTCGAACTACTGTTAACTTAATGGGTCTTTGTTTAAGATCTAAATTAGAATAGCAACCTACAACAAGTCTCGGAGAATTTATCGAAAATTTTAAAAGACTGTTTATGTTCGGTTATTTGTTACGGCACCGTTTCTGTGAACACTTAAGGGCGATTTACACTGAAATGCTAGCAGCCAGCAGAGTAGCGGCGAGGGCTTTCCGCGTGAGATAATTTTAAACTTTATCTACATCCTTGCTAATTAGTAGGTATGCTAGTGTCACTTGAAAGGTTCAAAGAAAGCGTGTGTTCAATCGCGGTACCGCGATGCAGCTCGCGGCGACAGTCAAGCGGCCACGAAAGTCTTGTCAGTAGTCCCGCCAGCAGCTACCCGCGGCTACTAGAAGTCGACCGTAGTCGGCTTTGCCGGCTTCTTTGCGGCACTGTCGGCCGCTGTCATTCCGGTGTAAATCGACCCTAAGGGTGTTTTTAATTAATTATATCGTACGGTTTTGACCACGCATGCGGAATGGCTCCGTACGCGTAACTCTGCAAATGTCCTCTTAATATTAGTATTTATTGTAATGCGTGGAATATACGCACGCGGGACGCGTTTTTTTTTTTGCATTTTGAAATTTTCTGCATGCGGTGCAAACCGCCGGAAAACTACAACTAAAAAGTTAAATTAATTTTACTAATTACTATATTTTGACTAATTACTCTGATTGGTAGCGCTTACCTAGAAGAAAACTATTCACTCTCGATTTAAAGATTCCCGGGTTGTAGCTATCAGGAAACACAGACTCCGGCAAGGAATTCCACTCCTTAGCTGTACGCTCAATGAATGTGTTCCCAAAACGTTTGTTTTGTGTATAAAAAGTTGCGAATAACCTTTAAATAGAGTACAAAACGTGTATGCAAACAACTATTCGTAGTGTAATCGTGTGAAATTCCTCACAAACCTCGTCTTTTTTCTTAATCTACGATATTCTTCATTGATGGAAGATCTCGTGGGAATACGAAGCTCCGTTACTAGGCCTAGAGTATTGTGAGTCATCGGGTCACGTTGTTAATAATACGTTCTGTGGGGTTTTGCATTCTTAGGTTCATGCTCACACTCAGTACTAAAAAATAAACCAATTTTCAACCGTATACTCGAAATAAGGTTTAGTTGAAAACCAGCGTCAGGCAACTACTATGTAGTTGTCTGGCATTATTGCTGAACTGGACCTATTTGGCGCCGCCGTGAGACACACATTGTTAGTTGTCTCTTTTTTTTTAAACTGTTGAAGTGGAAAAGGTTTTTTCATTACTCATACTCTGAAAGTAGGTCTGAAGTTGCCTGAGGAGCGGGCTGAAAGTGATAATTTTCATCCCTAGGGAGTTTTCTTTGAGGCGTGGCTGGAAAGACCTCACGGCGTCCTTACCTTCCGCATGACGCAGGTACTCACCGGACATGGTTCGTTCGGGAGATTCCTGCACTCGATTCATGCGGAAGTGACGCCCGGGTGTCGCCACAGTGCGGAACGTCCGGAGGACACGGTGGAGCACACAGTCGAGGTGTGCCCTGCTTGGGCGGAGCATCGCCGTGCCCTCGTGGGGGCGATCGGCGGCGGAGACCTCTCGCGCCGGACCTTGGTTGAGGCCATGGTCCGGAGCGAGGAGGAGTGGCATGCGGTCGCCGACTTCTGCGAAGCAGTAATGCTCGCAAAGGAGGAGGCCGAACGCATAAGGCAACGGCGTTATCGCCGCCGCCGTCGCCGGGATTCTGATCCCGATTTCCGGCCAACGTAGACGCGGGCTTGCGGACAGTGAGCAATGGGTAGCTCGCTGTCCGGCCGTCCGGTAACTATCCGGACCAAGCCCAAGTCGTCGACGGCGCGCACTGTTCCCGCGCGCCTCAAGGAGTTGTCAGCAACAGCAGGGACCCAGCCGGGTCGAAGCCTACTGGGGCCAGGGTTATCCGAAAGGGCGCTCGAGCCCCGGTATGAAGGCTAGAAGGAACGGGGTGGGTCTTTTAGTCAGTAAGAGTCTGACACTATCTCCCGCTCCGCCCAAGGGCGGGGGATGTCAATGCATGATTTTTCCACCATAAAAAAAAAAATCCCTAGGGAGTTTTATTTTACAACTGACAGCTGTCAAATTATTAAAAAAAACTAGTTCTATCTTCACATTTCTATTGAACCATGTTGGCATGTTCCAATTTTCCATACAGCCAGTCAATCACAGCGCGATATAAAATTGAAATAACTTAAAGACAAGTATTAATTAACCCGTTGACTGCCGGAACGCAGATCTACGCGAGACACAATGTCTTTTTAATTGTGTCTCTAATAACGGCATTCGAGAGGTTAAATAATGTTATATTTTAAGTGATTTATTTGTTCAACTACATACTTCTTTAAAACACTTTATTTTTAAAAGATTACAATTAATTTCTAATTTTTCATTAATGAGGCTGAATAGCTGGCCGGCCACAGAAAAAAAAAACCAAATGGCGGGAAAGTGGCAATCAGTCGTTGGTTTTTTCGAGTTTTGTTTACATTTCCGTAAAACAGAGATTTGTATTAACACGTTATGTTTATCAGATTAAAATAGTGATTTAACGCCTAATTTCATAAGAGAAGAGGCTAAAGCAGTAGTGGAATACCTTTTACCGCCTAAATCAGAAGAAAGATACCTACTTAAAATTATAGGTACGACGACTCAGGTTTTATAAACTTTTTATTTTATTTTTAGTTTCCTCGTATTCGTAATGAAAAGCACAGTGTTTACCTCGGGGTGAAAGTAACCCATTTAACCCCTCGAATTAGCGACCTCGCTGCGCTCGGCCGCCAACTCCTTCTCGGGACGAAATGAGTTACTTTCACCCCTAGTGTAACAATGTACTATTTTTTTAGAAATCATCCTACGATTTCTCCCGCTCTGGTGTGGTGGAGATGGAGTGCAGCTAGATTTACCTACATATTGTTTGTTATAACGGCTACAAAAATACATTATCTGTGAATATTTCAACTGTCTAGCTATCACAGTTTATGAGATACAGTCTGGTAACAAACTGTGGAGTCTAATAGGGTCACACAAACTTTGTGTTCAGAACCTTAAAAAAATAGTATGGAAAAATGTATATACACTAATTATATGCTATAAGTACAATAACATAGAAGAAAAAAAAGTTAGGTTAGTGAGGAAAGAGATTTAAAAGAGAAAGGAACTGATCTTAGGAAAATTTAATTTAATTTAAAGGAGAATGAGCAACTTACTATGGCACTTGGTTTCGCATCTTTTGACTCAGTATAGTAGTGAAAATAAGACATAAAAAAGGGTTAGTGTCATACTTTAAAACAAGGTTAAATTCAAACTTAAATATTGTAGGTCTTTTGAAAAAAAAAAATAACTTGTGTACCTGTTGAGGTTATGTAGGTTAGGTTATGTTACCATGGAATCCGTTGCTTCTCTGATTTGGCATCTAGGGAGCGGGTGTGCTAATACAAGAGAACAGTTCACACAGCGCGACATGTTTTACGTCTAGAACAAATCACCGTGAACGTAAAAAAAATGTTTTAACAATACACTTCGCAGCAGACGCACAAAAAGAGTCGAATTGCTCGATGTAGGAGATAGATTTGAAGGAATCCTAAAACTCAACTCGACACGAATTTATATTTGTTAGCAGAGAAAAGCTAAAACCATTATTCTCGGCTTAAGCGGCACGTTAGTTAACAAGGTAAACAGAAAACACCATTTTGTTTGACATTTTATCGAATAGTGTTGTGACCAAACAATAGATTACGGACGCGGAGTCATGACTATAGATTATATCTTAATTGTTTTATTTTTGCCTAGAAATTGCTTTTTAACGGAAGAAATAGTAACATAATTGAAGAATAAATATAATGACAACTCTTAATACTTTTTAGTTGCGATTGTAGATTATTTCGTTGTTCCACGATTTATGTTAACGGTTAATCGATCGATTATAATTGAAAATAGAGTCGCTTCACTATTAAGCAACAAATGACGTATTTATTGTATTAGATACTAATTAAAATGAAAATAGAAACCCCACAAATGATTTCAATGAATTTAGGTAAAACATCATTAAAAATAATATTATGAATTATACATTAACTCCAATAGCCATACGCGTCAAAAAGTGAAACTGTTGGTGCCCAATTTCCTTTAGTTTAATTTTAAAATTTCACTAACTCTTCTTTACTTATTGCTGCACACTACTGTCTACATCTCGTCTGCTGGAATAAATTTCTTTATGAAATAAGCAGTACCTTTGTACAAAGATTTATTATAATGTTCTCTTCTTCTGTATATGGTTATATATGGTGTGTACATAAATTATAAATAAAATAAATAAAATTGTTATCATTAGTAATATTGATTGAAAAATTCAATCAATCTATCAATCTTGGTTAGTTCCTATTACCATACCTTTTATCATAATAACTGAACAGCCATTGCATGATAGTTGGTACCTACTACCTCTATTCTCGTCGGATCTAATCACTTAACCGTCTTGTCAGCCAACAAACAACACACTTAGTGACTGGGTCGCTTCTGGTCTGTTTCAGCAGTTTCCCTAAAATAATCTTTATAGCCCAAACTAATCTAGTAGACAAATATACTGGTTAAGGCGAGAACACAAAAGTGTTCTTACCACGATGTAAAAGCTAAGTCTGATTAAATATTGTTTGTTTTGAAATAAACGTGCGTGGTGCTATTAGCGGCGGGCGTCTCGTGGCGTGCTTCAAACATCTTCATACTTTTGTCCTTAAAGTCCAAGATCCCAGATAAATTTAAAAATCAGACCTGTACAATATAGTACAGTTCGTTTATTTTTTATGAAGTTTTAAAACATTTGACAGAAGTTTTAGTCCATAGACAGTGTCTGACACGATTTTAATTTAGAATAATATTCTGCAAAACATATATAAAAATCAGCCATATACATAAAATTAGTATTTCTTATTTTTAGTGCCCTTTCTCAAAGGGGAGCCCCAAAGGGGAACTCCACGAGCACACGAGAAGCTATTGAAAACCTAAGGTTTCATCAAAGTTATGTTAGATCCTTCTGGGACCTTAGTATATTACTGCTCGCCGCCCCGCGCTTAGCTCCGCTCACAGCGGCAAAGCAGTGGATGAGCCGTAAGAGAGGGTATCCCAAAATTTACGTCCTAACAGGATAAAACGGGGGTACAAAATTTGTCTAAATAAATTTAATTTCATGCGGGCGAAGCTGTTGGCAGAAGTTAGTTTGTTTATAACCCCCAGCTCTTACTATGTTTATCGATGCAATATTCCGATACGCATGAACGCGAGTTTGATTAGGAAGCATTAGTCATGCTCTATCTAACACCTGTTTTGAGATTAAATCCGATAGAATCGTAAGCGATAGCATTTCTCGAGTTTCTAAAAATGTATCTGCAATGTTTTGCTAGGTTTTTTTTTTGTTCAATAAATATAGCACGACTAGCTTCTACCAGCGGTTTTGCCCGCATGAAAGGAGATTTTTACATACAAACTTCAGCCCCTGTTTCATCCTCTTAGGGGTTGAATTTTAGAAAATCCTCCCTTGGTGCTCGCCTACGTCATAAAATAAAATCTAGTGTGAAATTCGAACTCTTTATCCTAGTAGTTTCGGCTGTGCTTTGATATGTCAGTCAAACAATTTTTCCTTTTGTATATTCAGACTAGCTTATGCCAGCGGCTCCACTCGCGTGTATATCGGTTTCTCCATACAAATTTTAGACCCCTGTTTCTCAACTTATGGGGTGAATTTTACAAAATCCACTTTTAATTCTCGCCTATATTACAAAAGGAAACCTTCTCTGAAACTGTGCACTCCTTGTTCCAGCAGTTTTGGCTGTACTTTGATATAATAATATGTTAGTCAGTCAGTTTTTCTTTTTATAGATACAGATAGGCGTGAAACCTCAAATTGTCTATTCAACATAATTATTATATTTGTTAAAATCAATTTAACTTATTACATACAAAACTAAAAACTATAATTACAGTAAATTAAAAAAATAATAATAATAAAACCCTACGCTAATTACAACTAAATAAAATCAAACTAAAATATGGCGTCAAAAAACTCTTCCACATCGCTGTCGACTGGTAATGTGACCAAAAGGCTGGCGGTATTGCCACGCTGTATGGCAATGCTTATCCTCTGTCCGAGGTAAAAACCAGCCCTTGGGTCACGCGAAGTGTCAACTAGACGTTTCGACAGATTAGGTTCTGTATTACATTATTATTAGATTAGGCCAAAGGCACACAGAAAAGCTCAGTGGGCAGGATAAGTACAGCAGCTGCCCTAGAAGAACATTATGCTTATTATTATTATATCAGTTACTTTCTCTATTTTTATACAACATTATTTTTGTTTATTTATGCGAAACCTGAATACAGTTTGTTCAGAATCAGTAACTGAATGGATTTTAATAGTTTTTACACCATGTTATATTTTTCCCCAAATATATGCGCCAGGGTTTAATGACCCGGAAAACTGTTTACCTAAATCACCAATAAAATAAATAAATGAATAAAAATTTTATTTTCGGATTTTTCTAGGAAAAACAAATAATATAATAAATATGGAATAATCTATATATATAAAAATCAATGCCACTTTTCGTTTTAATTTTATAACTCAAGAACGGGCTCACCTATCCAAATCAAATGGTTAGGCTTTGTTCGGATCATTTAGTAGATGGTTTATGAGAAGTTTGCAAAAAATCGGTCGAGCGGTTCTTCATTTATCATATTTTTCGTAACAAATGAAGTAGGATAGAGTAAGGTAGAGTAGGGTAGAGTAGGGTAGAGTAGGGTAGGGTAGAGTAGAGTAGAGTAGGGTAGAGTACAGTAGGGTAGAGTACAGTAGGGTAGAGTAGGGTAGAGTAGGGTAGAGTAGGGTATAGTAGGGTAGAGTAGGAAAGAGCGGGAGCGAAGCCGCGTGGTCAAAAGCTGGTATAATATAGAAACCAAAATTTTCGGCCAAATAAGTTTCGTACAGACATGCGTGCAAAACGAAAATTAAGCGTTTTTAAAGGTCTTCAAGTTATACAGACGTATATACAATCGGTGCTTGTGGGGTCAAAAGCTGGATACCACCGACACTAAGTACAACACAGGTCATGGCAGCAAGTTTCAGGAACCAGCAAACAACTTTGAGCAAGTGCAAAACAACCCCTCAATCGCCTGTATGGCCCGGTGACTATGTATTATTGAAAAATAAAAAGCTTATAACTTTGTGATTTTTCATGATACAGTTTTGAAATTTTGTACATGGATTCTTTACGTAAAAATACTGTTTGTTTCGGGTTTTGCATACACTAAAACTAATATTGTATACATACACATTATCTATAAGTAACGAGACACGCCAGAGACAATAAATGGCCTTTTAATTTAAATCAGACGATGAACCACTAGATATATCTTATCTACATTATGAAAGAAAAAGCCGACCAGCAACAACTCTAAAATGGGATGAGAGCGTATAATGACAGTACAATATTAATGTTGATTATAAAAGTACTAATAAGGAAACGAATTTAATGAAATTGAAACGGATTTCAATTAACAAACTAATAGCTACCGACTCTTGGCTGATATATAATTAGTGGTTGTAATTCGATTCATTATCTATTAGTAACCTAATTGCTTATCGATTTTGTTTTACTGAATTTTAGAATCGCAGGCAGGTGTGTTACTTTTATTAGATTTAATTTTTGAAGACAAGTACATAAGATATTTACTGTATATGCAAAACTTGTAATTATTTTGTCTATGTTTTATAATATTTTTGGAATACGTGCAGGGGTCTGTAGACAGTGTAGAAACCTTTTTATCGGGATTTCTTTAGATGGTTTAAGAAGTGATGGCACGAAAGAGATAATAATATAATAATAATAATATATTATTTCACAGCTATCACACAATGCCGTGTAATTTATTTATTTATTTATTTAAACTTCATGTACAGTAGTGGTACATAGGCGGACTTAATGCAACAAGGCATTCTCTCCCAGTCAACCTTTGGGTTAAAAAAGAGATCACTGTGGTAGGTTTGCACAATAAACAAATAACAATTAATGAAAACGGAAAAAAAAAAGTTATTTATATATAATAAAATCTCAAGCTAAGCAGAGCTTGTGTTATGAATACTAGACAACTGATAAACATACTTATAAATTTCTAAATACATACATATTATAGATAAATTACATTCAGACACAGAACAAATGATCATGATGATTGAAGATAAACACTAATAAATTCAAGTGTTAAAAGAAAAGATTGTCAAAGAGTAATTTGTCCTGACCACCTTTTCTTTTGATTCAGAATTAAAAGAAAAGGTGGTCACTAGTAAAAATACAAAAATTGATACGAATACTGAATTACCTCGTCCGTAACAAGGACTCGATGAACCGATTGGTGGTTTAAAGAAATGTCGAAGGCAAAAAATCTCTTGGGCGCTGTCCTACTCAGTGAACGGACCACATCAAATCTGTGATACACTTTTTCACCAATATCAACTCCGCATTACGAAAGAAGCGATGGTGCAAGACTCAACCTAGACAGTTGAAGACGACCGCTCTGTGAAGAGAGTACGACTGAGAAGCAGAAAAATTTATTCATAGGAATTATTACATGCGAAGCAGCCTCTAATTTATGTTTGGTTTTCTCAGTAATGGCAAAAATAATCACAAAAAAGCAAGTAAAACCTTTCTTTAATTTCTCAGAAATTTAGTTTAGCTGTTTTTTTACAAAATGATTAACAAAAAAATTCAAAGTACGTACTTGACAAAGTGGATAAAAAAAAAAGATAATTTATTCTTCGTAAAACATCGAAATTTCTCATTTCCTAAATGAGAAATTTCAGTGATTCAGAACTGTTTTGTTCATGGTAAAAAATCTTAAACTGCTTAAATCAAACGCTGAGAAATTTTTGGTGTAGTTTTTAGATCAATTTTTCTAGGAAAAAGAAGTTATTTTGATACTCTTTTCTAGATTCTCTAATTCTAAAAATACTCGTAAAAATAAATACAAAAAAGCAAGAAAACCTTTCTTTAATTTCTCGGAAATCTAGTTTCGCTATTTTCTAGAAAATGATAGAAAAGAAAACATAGAATTTCAAAGTACGTAAATGTAGATAGCAGAGATCTTAAATAGATAATTTATTCTTCGTAGAACATCGCAGGAATTTATAAAATCCGGTTATTCAAAATTGTTTTATTCGTAGCGAAATTTTCTAATCTGCTTAAATCAAACGCTGAAAAACTTTTGATGTATTTTTTTGTTTAGATCGATTATTCTAAGAAAAAGAAGTTGTTTTTTTTTTTAGAAGTGAAATCAAGAAGGAAATAACTTCTCACGCTCTGAATTTAGCGAGACAGAGCTTCAGACTCAAACCCATATAGTGATCTTTCAGTTGCGTTTTGCATTTTAAGGCCACGGTAACTATTTTGAACAATACCGCAGTTCGAGCAGCAGGACAGCCAAGTTACGACCGTTTCGTTTCGATTCTCTTTCGTCGTTCGAACACGTCTTTGATTTCTTTGTTCACACGTCATCTCAACGCTCAGTCACGTGGTCAGAACAAAAGAATAGGAGGAGTGGTCGACTCGAAGCGATCAACGAAAGAGAATCGAAACGTAAGGGTTGTAACTTAGCTAGGGGGCAGGCATCGGCCCTAATGGATCCCGTTCTTTTTTCTGACTTCTCTTTGAGGCACACAAAGCGCTACTACCAACCCACACTGCGGATTACGGCCCATTCCGTCTAGTAGAGTAGTAGAAAGGAGGCCTGAGTCCCAACAGTGGAAACATTATAAAGCTGATTATGTCTTATGGCAAAATCAAAATGATTTATTTCAAATAGACCATTTACAGGCACTTCTGAATAGTCAACTGTCGGACAGTCCAAACAAAAAGTTAAGGTAAATTGCACGTTTCAAAGCATAGATCTCGATGAAGAAGAACGTGCAAGAAACTCCATGACGTATGACACATAGCACTTCACACGCAAAAACCCCAACTTATTTTTTCCCTTCACGGTAGAAGGTTAGAAACTGCCGACAAGTCGCAAAATGTGAGATCTGAACACTGAAATAGCTGAAACTTTATTTCCTTGAATTTCCTGTTCTCGTATGAGCTCTAAATTGCGTTCCATCTATCTTACCAAGGAATATTGTCCCGAATGGAAGTGCGATTGACATTTTTATTAGATTACTTAACTTTGAGGCTAAAGGGAAAAAAGTCATCATCAGCATCGTTTTTAAGGTTCCGTGGTCTTTTAATAGGTATTTTCCCATACCTAAAGTTAACTACTTGATGTAAAAAAATATACTGAAATAATTATGTTCATGGTAAATTTTTTATTAGATTATTTAAACCAAAAATTACGTTTAAATATCATGTCATAGTTTTAGATCGTTGGGCTGTAATTTTATGATTTTAAAAAGTAACTTGGGTCGGAATGTCTAAATATTATTGTCATTAAATTAGGTCGTTGGACCCTACGAGACTAGTCTTGTAAAGTCCAATGACCTCATCATCATCATGTCAGCCGAAACGCGTTCACCGTTGGACATAAGCCCAGAATGTCGCTACAATGAACGGTGTGTCTTACATCTATCGGATTCCCACAACACTTACCAGGTCATCGGTCCACCTTGTAGGTCTTTCGGCTCCAACGTCTATCTGTTCTGCGTGCAACGTGCCCCGCCTATTGCTACTTAAGTTTAGCGATTCTCCATGCTATGTTGGTAACCTTGGTTCTTCTGCGGATGTCTTCATTCCTGCTTCGATCACGCAGGGAAACTCTGAGCATAGCCTTTTCCATTGCCCTTTGGGTAACTTTTACTTCTGATGAGGCCTATTGTAAGCGACTACGTTTCGGGGCCCAACGACCTAATTTTTTTATTTTTTTTTCCAGAGTAGGAGAAGTCATGGGATGATTTAAATTGAAAAATAAAAAAAAACTTCAATTACTCAATCAATATAAACCTGACAACAATTACTTTACACTGTCAACTCTTCACTTTGTGACTGTCGGCTACATACTTATTATCTCCTTAGTACATGTGTACAGATGTTCAAAGCGTTTACCGCGTACCGGTTTCTTCAAGCATTATCGTACGACATTTTGAATGAGACAAAAAGAGGAGAAGTTTTGATGCAGGTTTTTCTGAGTCAGTGTGGTTTGGCAGGTGTAGTGACCTGTTACTGGCTGGAATAAGTTCTTGTATGAATTTAATAATAGATTTACTGAGACCAAAGGATATATAAAATCTTTGACTGAGACAAAATTATCAAATCGAAAGGTGCAAAGTGAAAAACGGTTTCTGTATTTTTTTTAAATTTTATGATAAATGCAGCAAAGCGCCGTACGCACCATTCATCCTGACGTATGTCCCGCCAAGGTCATACACGATGCACGATGCAAAAGTCTCGTGCGTAGGCTTGACGTACGTCAATAATCATTATTAATTGCTTGCTGGACGTTCACGATGACTTTTCGATCCAGCAAGCCCCTCCTCACTACGGATGTCGTGCAGATGGATCGTGCATAGGCTTGCTGTACAGCAGATCAGGGCTGCCAAGTGTGAAAAAGGTGTGACCGAACGACAATACAATTACAAAAAAAAGTATTCCAAAGAAATTTTGAGATAAAAAGATCGTACAACCAAGAAGTACAAACAACAACAAGTTATAAAAAATAACTAAAATTCGTTTAATTTAAACACGTTCTCTCAGAATAATAGTTCGATTACATCTATTTATAATCTGTGACATCCAGCATGCAGGATGCGTGCACGATGGTACGTATGCTACATCCAGCAACGGACGTACGTCAGGATGGATGGTGCGTACGGCCCTTAACTTATAAAAATATGCCAAACCTTTTTACGTATTGAAAGTGCAAAAAACTAGGGCGGTATCTGCTAAAACTTTTTATCGTGTGGTAGAATAGGATATTTTTAATATAAATGTATGTAATAAAATTATGGCGGGGGAGAGCACGCGCACTTTTCTGCACCAATGCGGTAAACAGTTTATTGCGTGCCTAAAAGCGGGTTTTCAAGTAAGTGTATTGAAAAAAAATTTGTGTAAAAGGTGAAACAAAGTTCATTGAAACGATTAAAGAATTAAGAATACTCAACATTTGCTTCTCAATTCCCCTTCATCATAAGAACCGTAATATTCCAATTCTTTTACGAAACAGTAAGAAATTTAAAAATAATTAATCATTCAAATTCTCGGCTGAACGATTCTAACAGTAACACCACAGCTAGTAGATTACACATTAACCCATCGAACCATATCTGGAACGAGCATAATCCGAAATAGCGACTATTTCGTGGTCACAAGCGTGACTGCTGAGCGTTGGGTCATAGGTACGATCCCTGGATCGGGTAAAAACCGCTATTTAATAATAATAATTTTTTTTTTTTCATAATCAGATAACAAAGATCTTTTAGCTTAGTTTTTTTTTATTAATGGGTTCGCGCTTGACCGCTATCTCAGCTGATGGAAAACGATGATGCGGTTGACGATGAAGTGCGCTTACCAAGAAGTAAACCATATTCACTCTTGACTTAAAGATTCCCGGGTTGTAGCGATCAAGAAACACAGATTCCGGCAGGAAATCCCACTCTTTAGCTGTACGCACAATGAATGTGTTCCCAAAACGTTTTGTGCGTATATATTGTAACGTAGCTCAGCTCGTCGGTAGGCTCGTATAGGGATTTTTCTATATAATGGAACACGGGCCGGCGGCGCACTGCTGTATTTTTATTTACTTATTTGAACGCACAAGCGCTCTCTCTCTCTCTATTCTAGAACAGCATAATCGTTCGAAGTATATTTTACAAGCCAGTTCGTTGGCTACATAAAAAAAAGGAACTCATGCGATCTCCTTTCGATATCACAATATATACGAGTATACGCACAAAACGTTTAGATAACGCATAGATGGGGTGTCCTTAGTAATAATACTCTGATCCTATGTTAGTGCTTAATTTATAAATCACAATAATGTACAGGTTGCCAATGCGCATACAAACGGGCTTTCAATCAATCAATCAATAAAAAAAAAAAATTATTTCACATAGGCCTACATGGGCACTTATAAAACGTCAGAAGCTAGTGCACGATTCCAAATTGGTCGTTACCTATGGAGAAGAACCGGCAAGAAACTCCATGGTTACTCTTTTAAAAAAAAGTGGTGGGTTTTACAATATTAATAGATATTATGTAAGAACAGTGTAGACCAGTCAAATATTGTACACAAAAGCACAATAAAAATTATCTCAGTAAAAAACAAAGTAAGTCGTTTCTTGCCTTCTGGCCACAACACGTAGGATGCTGTTGGGGCTACCTAAACCATCACAGAGTGCGAGACACCATTAATAAGAAGCTAATCCAGCGGGAACTTCACGACTCTCAGTAATGAAGAATACGACTCGAGGAGAGAACTTAGCTAATGACCACCATAATCGAAAAAGTGAGTTTAGTTTTTCTGATAAATATCATCTTTTTTACGAAAATGTAGTGAAACTAGTAAAAAAAATTAAAGCTTTTATATAAACGAATTGTTAATTCTTTCATTTCATTTAGACAATTAAAAACATCGTCTATAATTGTGGTTTCTGAAAAGACTGAATTTCTTAAAATTACAGACACAAAATGGAACAGCTGTAATGAGATTTAGGGTGACGAAAACCTACACTACAGATAATTAAACAAATAGACTTTTTGAATGAATTTAAGTATGTATGTCTTTGTTCGAAGGTTTATATTACCAAGATACATTTATCTGGTATCTAGTACTCACGAATTGAAAGCTTTATATTAAATTTTTGGTGGGTACCTAATGTTAATTGGTTTAAAGGTACCTACATTGTACCTGTTATTTGATCTTAATTAAATTAGTCTGGACTGCAGGATGAATCGAAAGAGTTACCGTTATCCTGGCACGCACATTAACTGGGTTTAATGCCTTGATCACACGTACTGAGTAAACGGGCGAGACAGTGCTCTCGACTGAGTACTCGGTACGTGTAAACACAGAGCCGAGTGCTCGGCCTACCACTTATACCTTGATCACACGTACCGAGAAAAAGGGCGAAACAGTAAAATGTTGCTCGGCCGAGACAGTGATGTAAGCGAGTTGTAGAGATTAATGATAAGCCGAACACTCGGCGCTGTGTTTACACGTATCGAGTACTCGGCCGAGAGTACTGTCTCGCCCGTTTACTTGGTACGTGTGATCAAGGCATTATCTCTACAACTCGCTTACATCACTGTCTCGGCCGAACAACATTTTACTCTCTCGCCGTTTTACTCGGTACGTGTGATCAAGGCATAAGTTAGTAAAAGTTTGACTGTTCCTTTTACTCCACCTTGTGACAGAAGTATTCCTTTAATAATCGCATCCAAGAAGACATTTTTTTTAGTCTAAATTTTGTCTCCCTTCTGGGTACAGACTTTCCCCTTTTCCTTCCAAAGTTCTCTGTCTTGGCCAAAGCCCCGGAAACATGATGTGATCGTAAAACCTCCTTTGCCGCTGTCGACCACGACAGCAATATAATTGATTATTTGATAATGTTTGTGATTTTGCTACAGGATATTTTAGTTTACGAAAGACTAATTAAATTGCGTATTTTAAAATAGTCTCTCCATAATCGCTTTTAATGACAAGGCCGCTTATTATTACGCCCTATTCATTTTAATCTCCTGCTATATTTTATAAATAATACATATTTAGTTAATAGTCTACACTATCTACACGAATATTATAAATAATGAGGTTAAGTTTGTTTTTTTGTTTTTTGTTTGGAGGAAGTAATCTCTGAAAATTTTGGAATCTGGTCCGATTGCTAAAACTTTTTCTTTGATAGAAAGCTGATTTATTTCTGAGTGATATAGGCATTATATTTTATTTACGCAGGTGGAATCGCGGGCAAAAGCTAGTATGCAATAAAGGGTATGTCTATCTAGTCTAAATAGTAAAACTCTTTGTCAACGTAATCTCATTAGCAAAACTTGCTCGTCTGCTTATGATATACTGAAGAATAAAAAGTTTTTCTGTATGTCATTAGTTTTTGTATAGTACCGAGACATTGTTTTCTTCACTTAAAAGTTATGACAACTTTAATAATATTTAGAAAGAAATATTCTAGTAGCAAGTTGTTGAAACGTAACGACGACTTAAAACTTTGCAGTGTAGAATCTGTCTAAAAAGTCTAACGACTTGAGTAATTATTAGGGCAAAATTAAATCTGATGTAGTCAACACTGGTCCAATAATCAAGGTTGATTAAGAGATTTTGATCATTGTTTACTAACAGAAGAACCTTATAATAAGTATCAAAAATAAGTATTTTTTTAATGATTAAATTTTCTACAAAATTTCCAAGTCGTTTGACTTTTTAGACTGACTTATAAAACCATTATAAAGATCCTAATTTCTTTTTCGACTATATTGAGGTCGACTTCCAATTCCGCCTCACCATCAACGATTGCATCACTGCTTACCATCAGGCGGGATCGCAGTCAAGTACTAGTTTATTACAGATAAAAAAAAAAAAAAAAAAAACTATACGGGATGTAGTTGCATACCAGTATTTTACATGGTGCGATTTCTAATTATGTATTAAGTTTTCGAAATCGGATAGACACTGTTACTCCATGTAACATGTTACCAACCTATAAATAATAACTTGCTTAATAGCTTGACGTCAATATTATTATTATCATAATTTCATCCGAAAAACGCCCACTGTGGGACACTAACCACAGCGAACGGTCCTGTACGTCTCGCATTCATCGGATTACCGTGGCTTAAACGTGCTTTGTCAGAATATCAGCCCTGCATTATTTTTTTCCAATATCGCAGCAAATTAATGTCAAGATAGAAGCCTTTTTAGCTTCGTATAAGTCCCTTTTTTATCATTTATAATGAAAGTTAGTCTTAATAAACTTAAACATAAATATTTATTTTATTGTTTTATTTGTCCTGTGCGAATCTGACATGAACATTTTTCTTTTGTTCTAAAGCATAAAAACGTACACTATATTTCCTTGTGTAATTTACTTATGTCGAGTACCTATTACGGGTCGTTTCCCATTTTTCCCTAAAGGTTACCCAAGCAAAAACACCTTAAGCCATAAACGACGTCAAAGTAGGTTTTATGTAAGACACATTTACCCTTCGAAGGTATCTTAGCTTCTAGACGTGGCTTACTCCCATCTCCCTTATTTTCCACAATATGCATATTTCAAATCTCGTGGGCCATAACTTCCTAAAAATTATTCTATAAAAGACTAACATTGTCATATTTTTAAGAACTCTATGACAGAGTCTTTGATATTTCAGTTTATCGCACGAGAATAGCTCGTATTATCCCACCACTCCACAATTCCGCCACTCTACAATTTTCAATCTTGATTTTAGTATTTTTGATTGGATTTGTACTTTACTACGTTCAAAATCATTGATATAATTTGTTTATTACTAGCACTCAGGAATAATAATGCAGATTTCTATCGGTGAAAAAAATTTTTCAATCGGACCAGTACTCTCAAATAGTAATTACTTACAAAAAAAAAACCTCTTTATAATATTAGTGTAGATTATTTAATTATATTTATTTAAAACCAAGATTACATTTTACAAAAGGAGACAAACAATATATAACATCAGTCCTCACAAATTCCATCCATCCTTTCTTTGGTCTACCTATCCCTCTCCATCCACAAATAAGTCTTTTAGTAACATGCGTTTTATCCACCCTCTTCACATGACTATACCAAGACACACTTTTCAGTCACTGGCGCCACTTTCAAACTTCCTCTTTTTTTTAAGGTGAAAAAATCATCTAAATGACATCTCTCGCCCTTGGTCGGAAAACGGGAGGGCGTGTTAGACTTTTACTGACTAAAAACCCACTTCTGTTCCTTCTCTGCCATTGTTCCAGGGCCCCGGGGGTGTCTTTCGCATCAGCCATGGCCCCAGTAGGCTTCGACCCTTTAAACATACTCAAAGTTACTCATATTTACTTTATCCATTCTCGTCACCTCACATCCATCTCAATATTCTCATCGCCACTATATGCAATCATTTTTTCATCCATCTTTTTCACAGTCCAACATTTTAAACCTTACAGTATAATAAGTCTTATCTTGCCCAGTTAGCTAGTACCTAACATATAAAATAATCACAGCTGTTAAGATACAAGATATCTAGTGTTTTTTATTGATTTGGTCTCTTCAATCTAGGCACATACCAGTTCCACCACTTTATTTTAATTACGATGAGCACTACTTACTGCAATTAAGCATTTTAACTCTTAAGAACATAAAAAATAACTATTGATAAAATAAAGATAGCTCAATATCTTTAAGGGCTTTTTAATAGCTATTATTTTAAGCTTAATTAGTAAGCAATTTATTTACTGTTTCAAAAGAATTTGACATTGAATTTCTGTATTACTTTGAACCAATTAAAAACCAATTTCAATTTATTGTACTATCGTTAATCTAGGCTAAAAGTATTTTTCAGTTTTATAATTTGTTTTAAAACTAAAATAAACGATAAGAATTATAAGGGTGCATACTGGAGTAAATATTCATACAAAAAATAAAACATTACTACAGTGTTCTCTGATATCTACAACTAGCCACAATTTAGGGGTCTTTAAGTTAAGAGTGGTGACTTCTAGGCAAGCGTGCTCCACATCATCGCTTACCATCAGGTGAGATGGTGGTCAAACGCAAGCCTTTTAAACATAATTTAAAAAAATCAACACAAAAAAATATACAAATTAAACTATTGCACGGCTGTGAGGAGTATAATCTGCCTCACTGCCTAGCGTTTGTGGACTACGAGAAAGCTTTTGATTCGATCGAGACTTGGGCTGTGCTGCAATCTTTCCAGAGGTGCCAAATTGACTATCGTGCTGAGTTGTTTGCACGAAAACGCCACCATGTCAGTCCGACTTCAGGACCAGATCTCGAAACCTCTCCTCCTGCAGCGAGGTGTGAGGCAGGGAGACGTCATCTCTCCGAAACTGTTCACGGCCGCAATGGAGGATGTCTTCAAGGTTCTGGACTGGAGTGGACTAGGTATTAATGTCAATGGCGAGTACATCAGTCACCTTCGGTTTGCCGACGACATAGTAGTCATGGCGGAGACTATGGAGGAGCTCAGAACAATGCTCAATGACCTCAGTAGAGCTCTAAGAGTGGGTCTTAAAATAAACATGGATAAAACCAAAATCATGATTAACAACCATGTAGCGCCCACTCCTATCAAGGTCAGAGACTCTACACTCGAAGTTGTGGACGATTACGTCTACCTCGGACAGACAGTCCAGTTGGGTAGGTCTAACTTCGAGAAAGAGCTCAACCGTCGAATCCAACTCGGTTGGGCAGCGTTCGGGAAGCTACGCGGTATCTTCTCGTCCAACATACCACAGTGTTTCAAGGCGAAAGTCTTTAACCAGTACGTGTTGCCAGTGATGACATATGGCTCCGAAACGTGGTCGCTCACAATGGGCCTCATCAGAAGGCTTAAAGTCACCCAAAGAGCAATGGAAAGGGCTATGCTCGAGGTTTCCTTGCGTGATCGAATAAAAAATGAAGATATCCGCAGGAAAACTAAGGTTGCCGACATAGTACAAAGAATTGCCAAACTTAAGTGGCAATGGGCAGGGCACATTGCTCGCAGAACAGATGGCCGTTGGGGCCGAAAGGTTTTGGTGTGGCGACCGCGTACCGGAAGACGCAGTGTTGGAAGGCCTCCTACAAGGTGGACCGATGACCCGGTGAAGGTAGCAGGAAACCGATGGATACGGGACGCACAGGAACGTTCGATGTGGCGACGCTTGGGGGAGGCCTATGTCCAACAGTGGACGTGTATCGGCTGAAATGATGATGATGATGACGGCTGTGTCGTGGTTGCAAGCTGCTATGATGTCCTGAGGCCTTACCACGAATTCTTAACGCAATCTATTTGACGGCTTAAACTGAACTGTTTAAGGGATCAGAAACAGAGTGTAAAGCTCCATACCTCTTTCTTGCTCGCACACCTGTCATTTTAACACGTCGTGGTAAGGCCCCAGGGTTTACCTTCTAGTTTGAGCAAAGTATTATTGTGGATTTCTATTTGTAACTGCGGGACTGTGGAGTCACCGTGGCCCCAGAACGCAAAGGCCAACTAAAGGAATACAGGTGGTTTTTAGTCAGTGAAAGTCTGTCACTTCCTTTTGACCTGGAATGGGAGAAATCATCTGATAATTTAACGCCAGCAAAGTAAAACGTTTGTAGTTTTTGTATCAAATAAAACCGTCACCAATTAATTCCAATAAAATTAATAGGTTGGCTGTAGTTACTTCACCCATTATGTATAAATCTTCCAATGAAATGCCAATTACAGGCCTTCTCCAATAAATAAAACCTGCTCGTAATACCAACACTATTCATTGATTGGAAGCCGGAATGTCGTACCGATAATAACTCCGGAATCTTGTTCACCTTCCGTTGCACAGATGCTGAGGCGAATTCGTCGACATTGAGAGACTATTAATCAATGTTATAATAGTTTTATTATTGATAGAATCGTTTGTCTTGGTATGAGCATGTTACTAAGAGATGTTATGAGTACCTACACAGATTGATGGAGAGTAAGAAGAAGGCCAAAGAAAAGATGGATTGATTGCGTATATATGTATTATATATGCGTATATATGATTTTTTTTTATTGTTGATAGGTTCGCGCTTGACCGCTATATCACCTGATGGAAAGCGACGATGCGGTCGACGATGGAACGCGCTTACCTAGAAGAAACCTATTCACTCTTGACTTAAAAAAAGAGAAGAAAATATGAAAGAAAAGAGAGTTTAGGTAGCCATACACGTTAGTGTGTACCTTACAGGTTTTCCTGTACACTTAAGTTTTACAGGTAAACCGGGCCGTGTATGTTGCACAACTGTGCAGGTTTTCATACAAGTGTACCCGACAGGTAACCCTGGACCTGTGCAGGCAAACCTGTCAAGTACACTCTAACTTGTATGGATACCTTTAGTGATAGCGTGACAGTTGACAGGACAGAATGGAAGAAAAAACGTGTTGCAACGACTCCGAATCCCGCAACTTCGAGCAAATATACAAATGTCTTAATCGTGAGGAGAACTCTAATATCACGATGGTAGATTTTTTTTATTTTATTTATTTTTTTATTTTATTTCCTATTTGGCGTCATAGATGTCGCCACAGGACCCAAAAGTTGAATTTTCGTGTTATAATTAGCAGGTCTAGCCAAGTTGCGATCGTTTCGTTTCGAACCATAAAACGGGGTGAAACAAAACTTTGGTTTGGTTTTTCACTTTGATACCATATTACTATCGGTTTCTAACAAAGCATCGACTTTTTAGAATAACAATTCATTAATAAATTAATATAATTAAATGCTGCAAAAAATACTCAAATATCGTGAAAATACCCTTTGAAGTTTTTTTTCTATTCACCCCATTTGACTAAAGCTCTTTCTACAGTCGGTAACGCCTCCGATGTCTTTGTTCTGACAACGTATTTACCGATGAGAGGATGTCATTCCCATATTCTTTAATTTTTCTACTAGCGTTAACGACTGCCGATTATCAACTAGGCTGAGCCCTCTGATGTTTAATCAACCGATACGAAGTAAAACAATGTCGATTCGATGGAAAATCTTGATTGCCATCATTGAAAATAATGTTGTGAAAATCCGTTAATTTGTGTACATACGTAAACAATATCAAGTCTATATTTATAGCGGATAATTTGCTTCGCATATTACATTCAGAGTAATTAACTGTCAACATTTGTTATTGGTGATTCTTGCTAACAACGTTGATACACGTGTATTTTTTTGAGATTTATGGCCAATATTAGATCGGCTGAATCAAATATTGGTCTCTAGAGCGCAAGTTCTATTGCTGGACTCGGGAGTCTGAGCTCAGGATGGTGGGCTCGAGATTGTTGGGTCGGGATCTGGGGTTGGAATCCTGGATTCGTGATCCTGGGCCTTGAAGCCTGAGCTCGGGATCGTGAGCTTTAAGTAAATTAAAGTGTTATTACGATTTTCCACCAGGAATATCTCAAGAGCAACTTGGTTTCTGAATGACTTGTGCTTGATAAAAATAGGTTCGCTTCTTAATTCATTAAACCCCAAGCGTATGCCTGCGTTCGCCTTCTCACTGTCTTTCTATTATGTCTCTAATTACAGTAGGTATTCGAAAGTCTAACATAAAAAAATATGGGAAGTATCACCTAATGTAGTTTCATAATCAGTCATAGAATATGCTAGTTGCCGTAAAAAATGTAATTAGTCCGTCTTTTAGATTATTCAAAAATAAGGGACACGTATTTTTTTATTTGTAAATTAAACCAAAAATGACAAAGATATAGCCCATTAAAGTTACGTGTAACGTCACGCCGTGCTGCATTTTTTCGCACGTGGTGACGTCACACGTAACTTTAATGGGCTATATCTTTATTATTTATTGTTTAATCGAAAAAAGAAAAAATACGTGTCCAATATTTTTTTATAATCTAAAATACGGACGAAATAAAATGTAATTATTTTGACCCTGGAAACTACCCTATTATATAATTTATAATTAGAAAATTCTTCTAAATAAAAAATATAAATAAAAAATAGCCTTTTTTTAAGAAATAAAAAGGAAGTGGTCAATTTAAATCCTCACAAATTCGACTCAAATTCGACCGGATGTTATAATATTTTCTAGAAAGGAAGTTGTCATTTAATTTGTAAATTGAACAGGACGTCGTAATATTTTAAAATAATTCGAAAGGAAGTTACCAAATGAAATCCTTAAAGAAGTTCAACGGGATGTTGTAAAAATTGTAATTAAAATTTAACAGGATGTTGCAATATTTAAAAGAAATAAGCAGGAAGTGATCAAATTAAATTCTCATCAAAATATTCAAATACTAGTTTGCGCCCATATGTACGTGGGTGGAAAGAAAAAGAACAGAAGAAACACAGATCTTTTTTTTTCAGGTAAAAAATCATGAAATGACTTCTCCCATGACTCTGGAGTGGAGCGAAAGAGCTTGTTAAATTTTTACTGAGAAAAACCCACCTTGTTGCTTCAGTTACCATTCGTTCCAAGACCATGGTGTCTCTTTGGACCTAGCGCGTATTAGCCCTACCGGACCCCTATCAACTACGAAGGAACACAACTGAATTTAGTCGGTCACTCCCTCTCGTTCCACCTAGAGCGCGAAAACTTATTTGATTTTCCACCCAAAAAAAGTGATCGTATGATAAACATATTTTATGTGTTGCCCACCCTGCTTTAGAAAAACATTATTTTATTTTATTTGGTTATTTAATAATGTTTTTTAATTTATAATTATTTGTTCTAATTTGTTTTTGGTTTTTATTCGATCTTTTTTTTAATCAATATTTCTTTTTATTTGTTACCAATATATAGATAATTTAAATTATTGTAATTTTTAATGTAATCAATGCTTGTCTTTTAATTTAATTTAATTTATTTAAAATATGTGATTTTGTAATTTTAATCAACCACTGTGAAAGATGTGCATGCCTTTAATTGATTTGCTTACACGGAACCATACTCTAAATATTCAATTTAGAATTTTATGAACACTTTGTTGGTGTGCCTTATCTTATATATAAAATTCTCGTGTCACAATGTTCGTTCCCGTACTCCTCCGAAACGGCTTGACCGATTCTCATGAAATTTTGTGAGCATATTGAGTAGGTCTGAGAATCAGCCAACATCTATTTTTCATACCCCTAGACTAAGAAATTACTTAAAAATTATTTATATGGCAAAACAACGTTTGCCGGGTCAAGCTAGTTAATAAATAAAGAAATGTATATGAAGAGTATAATATTCCCTCCCTTGGAAAAATTTCTACGCAGGCAAAGGCAGGTAAAAGCTAACATGAACTATTCAAACATCAAAATAAAAAAATCCTCTTTTATTTGACGCCGAATATAGGTTGGTTATAAGTTCAAACGCCGCAAAACCTTGTAGCAAGTTTATACTATACTTTGTATAATTTACTTCCGTTACACTTCAAACCACCTGTTTGTGCTATTTTTAGATCAAAGCTTTTGTTATTATCATGTATTAAACAAAACAGGCGGCCTGCCTGATGTAAATTGGTCTTCGTCGCTTATTGACACCTGCAGCGTATTCATTTTATCACTTGCTAACTTCTGCCAGTGGCTTCGCTTACGTGATAGTAGAAAATATATAACTTAGCCCAAGTTCCTCCCCTTTTTTCGGTGGGAAAATCATTCAATTACATCCTACGCTCTTGGGCGGAGCGAGGTGTGTCAGACTTTAACTGACTCAAAATCCACTCCGGTTCGTTCGTTGCCTTTCATACCAGGGCCAAGTTTTCATTTCAGAAACAAACCCTTGGCCCCATTAGGCTTCGACCCTGCTGGATCCTACGGTTTGCTAACATCTCCTTGAGGGGCGCGCCGTCGACGACTTGGGCTCGGTCCGGTCGGTTACCGGACGGTCGGATGGCTAGACATTCCCTCACTTAGAGAGGGGGCCTAAATCATAGCAATGGGGACATTACAAGGCCGATTATGTTTTATTTTATCTTTGTATCAGTTCGTCCTTTCAAATTTTGCAAGCGGACGCGAGCCTAAATGACCTTCAGCAACAAAACTCGTACACTGCAGTATAATCCCTTCTACACGGATTTAACCTTCACATTAAACACGGAAGACGTTTATTGTACACTTTGTTGTATCTTATAATAAACCACCTGATCGAATTTCGATCACGGCGGCCCAATCTTAACGGAGATTAACCAGGTACACAAAATATACAAAATATATTAATAAGACGCTGCGCAAACGGAGACACTTTTTGATCCAGTTACCGACCCCGAACACTTTTTGATCGTCATGAGTATGTGTTAAGTCGAAGCAACTGTACACAAAAAAATGTTTACGTATGCGCAAGGAGTGGATGATTTCATACTGGTTCTATACAAATCAAATATTCATTGGTAGATTGTATTTGACACAAGACACACGTTTGCGTTTCCTTGTCTTATAGTGCTCAAGCGTGTGCGTGCGTAACCACAGTTGCAGTTTGTATTGTTTTACTCTCATAGTTCGATGGGACGGCAATCTAACATGATCAAAGAGATCAGGCGCAGCACCAACGGTTTTACGCGCTTTCCGAGGCATGGGGATTTGAACCACAAATTTTCACACTTCGGGCGAGAGTAATTCCTAATTTTCGACCTGGGAATTGAAACTATGTAAGGCACTACGCTCAGTAGATTTTTCTTGAGGTGGGAGGTCATCCTGATGACTTCATTTGGTTTAAAGTAAAGCAGAAGGGTTCTCAAAATGGTGATGGAAAACATCGCGAGGAAACCGGCATGTCGTAGAACCAAAAATCCGAAGACTTGTGACATCGACCAACCCGCACTGGGCCCTCGTGGTGGATTAAAAGGTCCATTGCCTCTCTTAGAGAGAAGGCTTGAGTCTCTGTTGCGAACATTATAAGGGTGACTATGCTATGCTAGAAGGGCGTGTTAGGCTTATATTGACTAAAACCACCTTTGCATCCTTCATAAATTCTGAAATTTACTCAAAATTGATCAATAAAACAAAACAGTGATGGAAAATTTAAGTTCTTTTTTAAAAATCAATTTCTCAAGATGCGTTGTCAAAACAATTCCTAAAAGTTTCAGTTGGAACCATATCTCAGTCTTCTGTGCTAACTCAATGTGATTTCCTGTCACATTTACTTTAGCTCAGTAAGTGTGGGTTGTACAACGTCTTTGCTAATTTCCCTTCTATCTTTGCCATCAGATTACGCAAATTAAGCTGAAGTAATTACTCTTGTCATGTTATTTCAGTGGGAGTTACAGCTGTAGTATTAAAGTGTTTCTTATGGTAACACTCCTTACAACTTACATGAATAATGGTAAATTATTCATGTAAGTTGTTCGGAATTTAATAAGCTTGTGGGTGGTTTGTGTGTATGGGAAGTTAAAAATTTTAACGTCATCAATTCAGCCGAAAGACTTAGTCGTGTCTTTTGACTGATGCTGAACGCTTTGGGCATATCTATATTTGCCGAAAGCGTCGCTATATCGACTAGTCTTGTGTTTGCGTCACCCAAAAGACTTTCCACAGCTGGGCTTAGGTCCTGAACGCTTTAAGTAAGTCTATACTCGTACTTGCCTAAAGCGTTGCTACATGAGCTGGTCTTGTGCTTCAAACATCGGGCTCCCAAAGCCTTCATAAGGTAATCGGTTCACATTCTAGAATACCTTCAAACTTGGTGTTCCATACTCCGCTATACATTCCAGAGTCGATTTGACTCCTGTAAACAATCTCACAGCCCCAGCAGACAAGGATATACTCATGAAACGCAACTGAAGGAACATAGGTGTGTTTTTAGTCAGTAAAAGTCTGACTCGCTCGACGGGGAGCGTGTCAGACTTCCTAGGGTGGGAGAAGTCTTAAAATGATTGTACAACTCGAAAAAAACCCTTGCAGACATTAGGTCTAACGGGCCCCGACATTCCTCACTTAAAATAACCATTCTCTCTTTAGCAAAGTATCGAATAAACACTGTTTATACAGACAGAAATCAGAAGATTTTTGAATGCAAAACACTACACTTACAAGGTAAAGCGATGATCCCGGATCGTTCATCAACTGGCTCACACCGCAATGGCGGATCTATAGTGCTAAGTGACCATGAAATGAACATTCTCATTTTGGAAACGGACTTTACAGATCTTGCCAGAGATGTCTATGACATTTTGGTTCAAGTGTAGAATTAAATTATCATTAATTGACTTTTAAAGGCAAAACTATGGAGAATGTACGCGGGAATTGCATAACTTGATTCCGCCATCTCATTTCTACCATCGGACAACCTGACGTATGGCGAGTATTAACCCTTACGTTGTTGAAACCTCGACGGTTCGGACCAAGCTTTTTTAAAAGCTTGGTAGATGCTCATGCTTATCAATTCTTCGTTTCAATATGTCTAAAGATGATGATTATATCTTAGTAAATAACTTGTTTTTAATTAAGCCTTCAAATGCCCACTGCTCAGTAGCTCGTCACGATATCGTGATGGTAACGAAATCGTCAGTTAAGTACCTATCTAGTTCAATTTGTGTACTTACCTACAGTGAACGCAGATTATCTTCAGCTTAAGCAATCAATTTGTATCTTCAGATTACACCACTTCCGATATTATTTAGTGTAGGTGTGTGTCTATATTTTGTGTGGTAGGGGAATGTATATAGAAATGTCTAACAACCCTTAAGGAATATAAATATGTGTATATATTAGTTTTAGTAAATACGAAACCTGAAACTTGTGTCTAGTATTTTTACGTAAAGAATTTATGTGCGAAATTTTATATCTGTATCATGCAAAATCACAATGAAATGCTTGTAATGTAACCCGGTTGTCCGCATAAATACATGGTCACCGAGCCATCCGGGCGATTAAAGGGTTAGTTGCTTCCGCATTCAACTATTCGCTCGCTCTTTATGCTCGCTATGAACTGTCGTGACCAGTGTGGTCGTGACCAATTTGTGACCTTTTTAAAACATTTTTAAGATTAAACATAATATATGGAGTATAAATTATAAGAACTTGTGATGATGATGTCCAGCCCAAAACTGAACTTGGACTTAAAACGTTGAAGTATGGTACAGAGGTATCTTTTATGATCTATACAAAAAAACTTTAAATAGTGTGTAGTAATGGGTCGGACCTCGAATGGCTCCAATATGTTTTTTTTTTTTAATTAGTTTATTCAAAATTTGCTTACAATATACATGTTACAAAAATTCTGCCAAACTGTAAAACAGTTTGTCGGCAGTAGTTCTCGTTTCACATTAAAAAAAAAAGTAAGACGTTACAATAAACTTATGCTAATCTAACAACATAAAATAACCGATATAGCCACAAAATCAAACAATCCCACATACTAAATCCATGAACAATATTCACTGTTCATGGATGCAAATGCGCACTTTTCATCACAAATTCTTACGAAGACTAAAAATTGTTTTCGTTTTCTCAAAAATTGCATTTTTGCACCATAATAATGACTAGTCGGTTTTATCTACCGTCTGACATCTGCAACCTTTAGTCAGGGAAACCAGTTTTCGAAATATCATATCATCCATGTATTGACGGATGTCGAAAGGCACTTGTTGATATTAAGTCGTGCATTTTATACAGTAAATATCATCATCTTTTTAGCCATAAGAAGTCTACTGCTGCCTATTTTTTATGTTTTTATTGTGGACAGATTTGCGCTTGACCGCTATCTCACCTGATGGAAAGCGACGATACGACCGACGATGGAGAGCGCTTACCTAGAAGTAACCTATTTACTCTTGACGTAATGTTTTTCTTTCTTTCTTTTTGGCTCCAACCTCCCCCAAGCATCGCCACGACTATTGGTTCTATGCGTCTCGTATTCATTGAATTACCGCAATCCTCATCAGGTAATATATCTACTATATCGAAGACCTTACAACGCTGTAGCTCCTGAGAGAGGAATCTCCTAACAATGCGCGCTGTGCCAAAGAGTACTGCTTTCTGAATCAGGCCCGTGCTCCAGTTGCCTAACCAGAGCCTCTTTAGATGTTGCTCGAGGCTCTTAGCTATTAAACCATTGGCCTGGCCGTTACAACTATCAGTACAATGATTGCTCTATCCACTTCCCACATGTCGACAAACTCGCGAGCCAAGTCAAGATAATCAAATAAGAGAGAGAAACCCGAAACCAAACAATTTCCTTTCGTAAACATCAAATTCCCTTTTCATGGAATTTAAATTTAAACCCTTATTCTTCATTCAAATTAAGTTAAAAGGTTATTTTCAACCAGGTTCAACCTCAAAAGGTTATGTTGTGTTTACATGTACTAGGGTAACATGTCAAATATTTATGTAGAGACCTTTTAAGATAAGTAATTATTTACTGGATCTCTGCCAACTGAGCAACTAATTCTTCTAAACATGTGGGTAGAAATAAGTTCTCATGAAATGTTATTGTAATGTACTAAATTAAGTCCGCCCACAGAGGCAGACAAACGGAAAAAATCGGCCACGTGTGAGTCAAACTCACGCCCAAAGGGTTTCCTACCATTATCTATACAATACTCTTGAAACCATATTTATCTGCAAATAAATCTTTGACTTTGAACACTACAAGTTTTTTTTTTTTTATGTGTATTCTGCGACATGGCAATCTGCCTGATAACAATAGGCCACTCTTTTGGCTGAAATTTTATTTCTGGGTTTTAATTGTTTGAAGCTTGGATGGACACTTTGCAGTAAAGTGCCTCATTCCACATTGATGTATATCCAGTAGAGAGGGGATACTTTGTCTTTTAAGAACACTACAAGTATTGAATTTTCTTTCATTGAATTCGCTTTAAAAATAAACATAAAGGTAGAGCTACATTACATACACGTGAGCCACGTACGTATCTGTGTCTTCGTACATTTTATATGGCAACTAGACTTGCAGAGCTACATTATATCCACGCCATGCGATACACGTGTGTCGATATAGTGTAGTTCTCGCTTCAGTGTTGCCCTGGTTCTTGTACTAGAAGAACCTGTATCACAAGAGCCAGATCTCTCACATACAGGGATTATCACACAGTAAAGACAAAATAGATTAAAAAAAAAGACGTGTGGCACTCGGGGACTGCCGCGGTAAAGCTATTGCATAGCATTTTTATCAACTTATGCAATTATAATTATTTATTTATTTTATTTATGCAGTATTTTTTTTCTTCTGTTTTTTTTCTTTGATATTAATTGAAGTTACACTTTCACACATTGATTGTTCACTCATTTGTTTTCTTATCGGTCACCACGCTCAAAAAACAAATGAGTGGGGGGTGTTAGGTTATTTTCGTTACGGAATTTCTGGATTCGGTCTCCACGCTTAAGGCCCGCGATAGAAGCTATGCAATAGCTTAAAAAAACATATTATACAACAGAAAATAAAAGTAAAAAAGGCTGGTAGTTACAGACGAGTCTGCAAATAAATGAAAATAATATTTTTATGGCTGATATAAAAAACAAACTTATTTGCAATAGTTAGACGCATGATCAATATTAATATAATCTGGACCTGAAATCGTTCATTGCTGGTTTTTTTTTAAGGTGCGAAATATCCTACGCTAGGACAGTGCGGGAGGGCGTCAGACTTTAATCGACTTAAACCACACCTGAATTTCTTAGGTTGTCTTTTGCGTTCTAAGATCACAAACGAATCATTCATAAAATTTTATTCATAGTCTCGAGTGTCTCAAAAGGTAAAGTAACTCCTAATAATTTAATGATATTGCTAGCCCCGTACTTTAGCTCCTTCATCATCATAAAGGGAACTCGAGCCCCGATATGAAGGCTAGAAGGAACAGGGTTGGTCGTTTAGTCAGTAAGAGTCTGACACTATCTCCCACTCCGCCCGAGAGCGGGGGTTGTCATTGGATGATTTTCCCACCATATATAAAAAAAGCTCCTTCATCATCATCATCATTTTAGCCGGAAGACGTCCACTGATGGACATAGGCCTCCCACCGTCGGTCCACACCAACCGGTCCTGTGCGTCTCGCGTCCATCGGATTCCCGCGAACCTGACCAGGTCTTCGGTCCACCTTGTGGGAAGCCTTCTAATGCTGGGTCTTCCGGTATGCAGTCGCCACCTCCTCCTATGTTAATGAATTCTTCTTGGCATGGCAAGTTCAATAAGAAGAAACCGCCTTCACAAGAACTCACTAATTGCTAGTTTTCGAAAAATATTTAGCTAAATCTGAAATTATTGTCAATTTTTTTTTATCTTGTCTTTACTTTTTTTTTCTAAAAACTTATTGTTTTCGAAAGATGCAAAATTCTAGGTAGAAATAATCGTCAAATGTACTTCTACTTTCAATTTTTAAAGAAATATCAGTTGCACTAACCTATCTACGGCGTTAAAGATAAATAATTAATAATGAAAGCAATCAATCACATATTTTTGAGTAAACCGATAATAATTTATATTTTGCAAGCATGCATGCATTTTCGCGCATGTTTTTATTTCATAATTATACAGTTGACCTGCTCTTTAAGTCAAGACATGGCCTTAAAAGTGGTAAAAGTAAAAGAAATTAATCACTTATAATATACGGGTAAAGAGTTTCAAAGAAACTTGATAAAAGATATTTATACCTCTTGAGTGTAATCAAGTTTACAATATCCTTTGGATTAATGTTTCTAGTTTTTGTTCCATTCAATAAATTAATTTGAAAAGTTAAGGTTAAATTTCTCAGAAACCTTAAACCACAAGGGTTTGTGGTTTCTTTTGTTGGCAGAAATTACATAAAATATATTGTTCTTCTCCACCGCTAAGAACTGTTGTTACACACTTTAGATATATTTTATGAATGTGAATTTAGATTCAACAATTAGTAAGTCATTATGAAGCATAAATTGGACTATTTAAGACTACACACAAATTGAGTTAGGTTTTTTTTTTAAGTTTTAAGTGTATAGGGGCAGTATAGTTATTTTTAGGGTTGCGTACGTAAAGGGTAAAAACGGGACCCTATAGGCCCGTCTCCATCATCACGGCACGACGCGGTGGCGCCGCCATCATACAACGGTACGGCGCCATCACCGTGCAATGCAAGGTGCTGCGAATTGTGAGCCGCGCTGCGCGCGCAGCGGCTTCTCAATTTCTCAGCCGATATTTCGCAGTTGGCGTGCGCGCATGTGTGTAAAACAAAAATATTGATACAGATTTCTTTGTTTCGTTAGTAGAGGCACGTCCAGTGCTCTGGGATAAGACTAATGAATGAGAATTGAATTGTGCGCGGCGCAACGTTCGCGGCACCGTGCAACACATGGCGCCGTGCCGTTGCACGGTGGCAGCGCCGCGCCGTGGTGATGGGGACGGACCTTATTACTAAGACTTAGAGGTCTATCCGTCTCTCCGGCTGTATCTAAAGAACCGCGATAGCTAGACAGTTGAAATTTTTACAAAATATGTATTTCTGTTGCCGCTATAATAACAAATACTAAAAACAAAATAAAATAAATATTTAATTTACATACATCAATCGCGATTTTTTTGCCATTTTTTTGGGGGGGGGCATAGTGAGGCCCCCGGTTGGCGAAAAACTATTGTAAACTAATGGAAAACAAAGATAGATAATGTATATTATTAAAAAAAAAACTGGGCAATTACGAGGTCGCGCACGCAGGGTTCCGTACCGTCCGAAGAAAAAAATGGCAAAAAAATCGCGATTGATGTATGTAAATTAAATATTTATTTTATTTTGTTTTTAGTATTTGTTATTATAGCGGCAACAGAAATACATATTTTGTAAAAATTTCAACTGTCTAGCTATCGCGGTTCTTTAGATACAGCCGGAGAGACGGATAGACCTCTAAGTCTTAGTAATAAGGTCCGTCCCCATCACCACGGCGCGGCGCTGCCACCGTGCAACGGCACGGCGCCATGTGTTGCACGGTGCCGCGAACGTTGCGCCGCGCACAATTCAATTCTCATTCATTAGTCTTATCCCAGAGCACTGGACGTGCCTCTACTAACGAAACAAAGAAATCTGTATCAATATTTTAATCGTCGGTTGGTATCACGTTCCAATAAAATTTAAAGGGCCTCTGTAAGTTGGCTTTGGCACCTCGTGCACCGTTCAGGACCCTGCGGTCCTGATTCTTGAGTCCTGAGTTATATAAAAACATAAAATAATAATAAAAAATTATATATTTAATATCTGATAAATCTGTCCAGTTCTTCAGATTTAAATCATAATTTGTTATTCTGAAAACAATAAACCTGTGTAAGCTTTTAAGAAGCCGAAAATTTATTAGTCATCGATGAACCGAGACAATAATAATTTCACAATATTGCATCATTAATATAATATCTATTGAAATGTTAAGTGGGTTGAATGTACTATGAAAGAAAAGAGTGGATGTAAAGACCGTATTACGCCGAAGTCTACCTTATTTTTCGAGTTTGGAAAATCTTTTTCAATACATTTACTTGAAAACCTCCTCTTATCCTACCACTCTTAGACACGCAATAGACTGTTTTCCGCACTAGTGCAGACAAGTGCGCGTGCTTTTCCCCGACACAATTTTATTACATGTATTGTAGTCACCGTCAACCCCTGTTTATTCATTTCTTTGTTTGATACCCGAGTTTTATTACTGCAGCCCTCGCTTACGGCTCGTGCGAATTCCACCTCGGTCGCAATGACAAAGTTTCTGCACTTGTATCAAAATGTACTATAAATAATTATAACATTACCCACGCAGCTGGAACGCGAAGGAGTATCAGATTTTTAAAGAGCAGTATCAACTTTCATCCGTAAAATTTGCAGTAAGTACAGGGAAGAACGTGTTTAGTGGCAGTCTTTGACTGTACTGTGTACTTATAAGAAAATGTGCCAATGTATCTAAGCAAAGCTACAAGTATTACGTCATATTGATGTAGTAAAGAAGTCTTTCAATATTAGTTCTAAGTTGGCTTACCCAAACATCCTTTTGTTTGTTTATCCAGTCAATCTGGAAATGTACATTTAACAAAGAACTTACATTATAAAAGGGTACTAAAAGAGATTTGTTTTACATGATTGAGTAAAAATTTAACGCGGTTTTGGAATGTATAGATAAATAGAAGAATACGGATAAGATTTAATCAGTACAAGTATGGAACTTCCTCTTGCCTGAGCTTTAAAAAAAAAGTTCCGTTTTGCAAGGTTGCAACCAGTGTCTTTAAAAGTCAATATCGCTTAAAAGCAACCAACCAGACACATCGAACAACTTCAAAACAAAAATTAGACACAAGAAATACCAACAGTATTCCTTCTACGGGAGATATCAAATTAGCGTGCACATGTTCACCATAATTTGTGAAATACAACGTACAGTTGACCAGTTTCGCAAACCAACATTCCTACAATAATTGCTGTGAAAAAAATTACTTGACAGACTGATGAACGTCGTTTTCTCTCCACGAATGTACATAAAAAGATAGTTGTGCGGGACCACTTGACCTACCGTAGCGTCATCCGTTGCTGTGCTCGATCACTGTGCTAACTTGTCAATCGATTTTGATAATCACACTATTCTAATCGACTGTACACTTAACACTGCACGTGTATCACAACATCCTGACACTTTCACTTCAACAGTTCTGTATCGATTTGGCGAAGTTCACAAACCGTTAAAACTGTTCGGGCGAAGCGCGCCAACGCTCGCGTCACACTGGCTGCGCTGGCGCAAGACCCTCATTTCCCCCTCTTGGAAATCACAACAAGACTTCCTCATTCGAAAATATACCATATCATTCAGTAGTAGAGTTGTATTTCCTATGAGAAGGTACTAAGTAAGTGACTCGTATTTTGATATAAATTCTTATGGACTGTAATGTTTTTGTGCTTGCATGTCTATTAGATTATCTTCCTCATTGGTTGTGCTTTCTGTAGGTTATGTAAGTCTAATGTTTCTTGAATATTTTTAGGTCCGTAGTAACTTTCAAAGCAAACTCTATTGAGTCATTAGTTTGCAGGGAAAACCCTTAAAAACTGTGGTCAAGAATTCACGACCTTGTCGATTCGCAAGCGGCTGAGAATGGACTATGTACTTGAATATTTATATCTCAGCATTATTCAAATATAAAGATTATTGAAATGTGCGCTTATTTTAAAAAGATGCTCAATAGTTTTCGAATTAATTTTCGTTGCCTCAGACATTTTAAAGATAGTCATTAATCAAAATAGAGTACCTCCTTTATCCAAAATCGTTAAGTGAATAATGTAATACTGTTTCTGTAGCCGTAATAAAAACTATTTTCGATAGATACTTTCATCTCAGTATGCTAAACACGACCGGCGTCAGTTGAGTAGCGACAAGTTTATTAGTCACTCAATTGCTATGCAGACAGGAATCTCTCTAGTTCGGTAATTTCCAACAATCCCTGATAGAATTAAGGATTGACGGGATTTTAAAGTTATTTTCAGGTGAAAAGTAGTTTGGGAACACATTCATTGTGTACAGCTAAGGAGTGGAATTCTCAGAGTATGAGTTTTCTGATGGCTACAATCCGGGAATCTTTAAGTCAAGAGTGAATAGGTTAGTTCTTGGTAAGCGCGTTCCATCGTCGACCGCAACGTGGGTTTCCATCAGATGAGATAGCAGTCAAGCATGACTCCTGAATATTTTCTCCTCATGTGGGTGATAAGTAAATAACAAGCAATAATAAAACTATTCCAGACCACGCAACTGATTTATTATCATGTAGGCTTTAGGTATTCAAATCATAACGAGCCGTAAAATAATAATATAATAAAAAAGACGTGTGGCACTCGGGGACTGCCGCGGTAAAGCTATTGCATAGCATTTTTATCAACTTATGCAATTATAATTATTCATTTATTTTATTTATGCAGTATTTTTTTTACTTTGTTTTTTTTTCTTTGATATTAATTGAAGTTACACTTTCACAAATTGAATTGAATTTTGATTGATTGTTCACTCATTTGTTTTCTTATCGGTCACCACGCTCAAAAAACAAATGAGTGGGGGGTGTTAGGTTATTTTCGTTACGGAATTTCTGGATTCGGTCTCCACGCTCAAGGCCCGCGATAGAAGCTATGCAATAGCTTAATAATTATTATTATTTATTTATTTCCTTTATTCATGTTTATACACGTTACAATATATTTTTAAATATTCCTTAAAAAACAATAAAAAAAAAACATTTAAAAATATATAAAAAACAGTATCCCACCGGTATCGCGAACAGGGTCCAAGCTACCGGCGGTCAGGGCTTCAGAGAAAGGAACCTCCTAACTATACGAGCCGTGTCCAGGAGTACCGCTTTCTGAATCAATTTATTTATTTAAAGACAACTTTTGGTCCACATTGTATGTTAGTATCCCTTATTACTATGTTAGTTCAGACGCTCAATAATATTACACTGTTTTTGTATTCTTCCCTTAAATTTTTATAATTATTTATAATCCATAAAAATAGCCCTTAGACTAGTAAGTTATTGCCTATGCGTCTCTATCGACAGTCGACAGAGAAAAGAGGACCACGCCAATGTCAATGCTAGTCAAAATATTTATTTGCTCGGTTCGCGCTAACGTCAGCCCAGATTCTGTCAAAGTGGTATGACGTCAGCACCGCCTTCGACTTGTTCTCAAGCTTCCGTACTTCGACGTCACCGATACTTCCTTAACTA
This sequence comes from Mythimna ferrago, assembly GCA_910589285.2. NCBI lineage: Eukaryota > Metazoa > Arthropoda > Insecta > Lepidoptera > Noctuidae > Mythimna > Mythimna ferrago. Next base: position 23,022,067 of record OU342680.1, on the reverse strand, counting down.
CTATTACATGTACCTACAATTATATATGTATCATGACTAAAATAGACCATTGCTGTTCGGCTACCGGAAAAGGCCCAATGAACCTTTATGGAGGGCTAGAAAAAATTAACTATGTAATATCTAGGTATAAGTTTTTAAGATATGGCACTGCCTCTTGGGGATGACAGATTTTAATTTTTTTTCTGATATGATCTGATGATGATATCCTATTTTCCTTCACTCTTCCTTTATGTTCCAGAAAATTCCCGCCTCTTTTTAGCCTTTTTGCCACAAACGGAATATTTTCCTAATCAATCTTACTAAATAAGTATTAAAAATTCCTCCACATCGCTGTCTGACCACACTTGACTGAGAGTCAAGTGTGCCTCAAAGACTGCCGGTATTGCCACGTTATAAGGCAATGCTCAATCTCTGGTCAAGGAAGTCAGGCTATAAGTCAAGCGAAGTGTAAACTAGATGGCTAGATAAAAATAAAACATTCAAACCCCACGACCCAACAGTTTCAACTTCAAATGGCTCGAAAATGTAACTATCAACTGGTGCTGCAAGAGTATTGACACAAATAGCATCCCAAACTAAAAACCAACCTATCACTTACGGAAATATCTAAAGACATGCCGTCCGGATCTTATCATCGTCGAGTGTCAAGCCAGGTTAGAGTTCTAAAACCAACGGAACGCCGGAGTGGCACAAGCTCTTCTTACTATTGAGGTTCATGCTGTGATCAACGATGGACGACTCTTATCTCTTCACACTTGACTTAAAAACTTTTTTAGTTTTTAGACAAAATGATAAAAAAAACTCGTTGGAAAATTTCACTTATTTATCTATGCTTGGTGACCGGGTACATAAGTCATGACTCGCAGAGTAACCCCGGCTACCGTAGGTACAGGCTTGCAGACGACAAGCAATTGCTAGCTCACCGTCCGGCCGTCCAGAAAGATTTGAGCCCGAGTTGTCGACGGCGCGCAGTATTTCACGAGTTCCTCAAAAGTAGGGGTCAAATATGACCGATATCTGCTGCGTAGTAGCCCACGCGTACCTTAAAAGTAGGGGTCAAATAGGGCCGATATCTGCTGCATAGTATCCAACGCGCGCCTCAAAAGTAGGGCTCAAGTAGGGCCGATATCTGCTGCGTAGTAGCCCATGCGCGCCTCAAAAGTAGGGGTCAAGTAGGGCCGATATTTGCTGCGTAGTAGCCCATGCGCGCCTCAAAAGTAGGGGTCAATTAGGTCCGATATCTGCTACGTAGTAGCCCACGCGCGCCTCAAAAGTAGGGGTCAAGTAGGACCAATGTTTGCTATGACCACGGAGAATTTCTGAAAGAATACTGTGGTCCTGAAATGCAAACAGCAACTGCAAGGACACAAGTGGGTATAAGTCAGGAAAAATCGGATGCTTTTGCTCCATCCTAGAGCTGAAGATGATATGATTTGGCATCTCAAAAAAGCCATCGTTCTTTACTATTTTAAGTGCTTTTGTTGGCCGACCATCCACGATAACTAAAGTTATTAAAGTTTTCAAAAAATGAAGGTTCGTTTTGACATTTGTATTTTGACTACATAACGGCTTGTCCAGTGTAATGTAGGTACTACTAAATTAGCTAAAAAAAAATAGCTACTATACTACACCGGACCCCTAATTATTATTTTACTAGCTTTCGCGTACATTAAATGTAGCCTATGTCACTCAGGAATAAAGCAGCTTTTTATCGGTGCTAAAATTTTTGCAATCGGACCAATAGTTTCAGAGATTACCTCCTACAAACGAAAAACAAAACGATATGATATATGATAAGATGTAGATTGTTTCTTTCAGTTTCGTTCCAAGTTAAATCCTACTTTTTATCAAATGTCAAAATAGTTATTTTATTTTTTAACGAGTTTAATAACTTTGCCACAGTAACAGCAATGAGGATGACTACCTAGGAACTTCCTACGCACGTTTCTTGTTAGTAGGTAGGAAGCAGCGATGTGGAAGATTTAATTTAATTTAGGTATCGGTAGTTACGTTAATTAATTAGTATCGAATGTTCTGTTTCGATTCCTGAAATTTATTTTGCTAATATTTGTTGAAATTATTTAGGCTTCTATAATATTAGTTTGAGTTTAATTTACTCAGGTATAATTTTATCGTTTGTGTGCCATGTTGATTTATTATTCTGAGTAAATAATATAACATTTTAGTAGGTAATTTATCTCACAATAAAGCTGAAAGGTTTTTAAGATTTTTTCACTTTGTATTGGTAAAATGTGTTCCTTTTTCGGCAAAATTAATATTGATATAGTAGATCTACCCTCAGGCATGGAATGGGAAACTATTTTTCAGACGAAACTATATTTGACTGCCTAAAATTTAGAAAAGGTTTAGCCATCAACTCTCCTGGTGTAACATATATTTCCATTCCATTTTTTTAGGTGGAAAAATCATCTAAATGACATCTCCCACAATTGGGCGGAGCGGGAGATAGTGTCAGAATTTTACTGATCAAAAAACTCACTCCTGTTCCTTTTTTTCCATTGTTCCAGGGCCCCGGGGATCTCTTTCGCATCACCTACGGCCCCAGTAGGCTTCGACCCTACAGGGCCCCTACGGTTGCTGACGGCACCGTGAGGCGTGCTTGGAATACTATGCGCTGTAAACGACCTCGGCTCGACGATTACCTGAAGGCTTTGATAGGAGTGGACTGCCCGAAATGCCTTTACACCTGCACTTTGAAGGACACCGGTTCCGCAATGAGCGTAAGCACCTACTAGGTCCAAATAATTTAAGGAGTTTACTATTGATTTAGAAAAAAGAAAAACATCACAGAAATTGAAAACAAAAGCAGCTGAGTAGATGAAGTCAAATGGCGTATGAAGACAGCTAGAAGGGAAATAGATAAAGTAAAAAACTTATGGACTAATCGCAACATATCCAAAGCCACTGACACACAAGACCAAACTCGTCTGGGCACTTGTAAAGACTGTGGACAGCATTAACCTACCAGAATTATAATATCACTTTATTTATATCTATTTTAATCCTTATCTGGTAATAGTTAAAGTTAAAAGGCTTTTAAGTGACACTGCAATTACATAATTACTAAAGAACACAGAATTTAGCAAAAAAGATGAAAAGGTATGATATTGATATATCAAAGACAATCTGCGCCTAACTCCGCATATTTCAAAAACCAGATGCTCTGCGGTGCTACTAGTATAAAAGCTCGGTATTTTGTAGACAGAGTTACAGAAACTAGGTATTAAATAACATCTATCACCATTAGTACAGTCTCAAATAGTGACATCGATTCCATAAAGTACCTGGTGGTATAGAACTGACAGAGTGCAACAGGACACGTGGAAGGTCACAAATGAAGTGGATTAATCAAGTTAAATTCGCAGTTAGAAATCCTGTAAATGATCGATCCAAAATATCATATAACAACACCAGATAAGGAAAGATCGTGAGGAGATATCAGTGATTGGAAAGAACTCATAGAGACGCCGACTACTTGGCCAAGAGCGAAGCGAAAAAGATGAAAGTTATTGCCACATTTCTGTAAGTGAAATAAGCAAGCCAGTATAATATTTATTTCTAAGTATTGTCACGATTTTGTTCTAATTTTATTAGACGCCTACATCCATAAAATAAGTTGGCTATAATTGATGTCTGTTTGTTTGAAAGTGAAACTCTTCCAAATACGTTTTATTAAATGGGAATGTTTTGTAATGCTGTTACTTTCGTTTTACAGTTATTTTAGCACCAAATTTTTTATGAAATTTTGAAGAATTAAATGAGGTTAACACATCATAAAATCACCAATAATTAAAAAAAATACACTCCAATATTGTAGTTACCTTTAGAATATTAAATACAATACTTTTCATTTTTCTCCTTAAATATTTCTAATCACACGATACTCGTTCCGTACTCGATTCTAAGACGATGTAAGAAAATGTGACATATTTTTACTCAAAACTTTTACAATGGGGAACATTTTGTGAGACGTGAATAATTATAGAGATAGAAGAATAAAACGATAGATGAACTGTGTGAAAGATAAATGGCTTAAAAAAGATGGCTATTGAGATGACAGGAGATAAAGATATAAAGAAGAAGATATTCTGTATGAAGACCAAAAAACTTAGAATAAAGGTTCTGAGGAGCCTTCAAGGCATTTATTATTTTCATCAAATAAAACGTTGAGCTTAGAACGAGTAACTTTATTTACAATATACGTGTACAAGGGGGCTCATGAAACCACAAAAAGTACCGTGTATTAGCCGATGGTTAGAAATGTACAACATTATCTTCTATCGCGTTGGTGTTTTGTGTGCATGTTAACATTTGTTAATTTGACTTTTGGGTGTTTAAATTTGAAGTATTATAAAACAAAATGCTGCCAATGCTACAAGTCTACAAAGTATTTAGTAGGCTGTGTAATTTAATCCTGCACATATTTTTGATTTGACATTGACCATTGCTCAGTAATTATTGTATATCAATGTGACAATTTGTGTGAATAGCATCCTATGTTAGATCCGTGAGAAACTGGTAACTATCAAAGTCCTATTATATAGATATACTAGCTTCTGCAATCGACTTATGAAAGTAGGTTTCTTCGTATAAACTTTGGACTCTGGTTCATCCCCATAGCGAATGAATTTTGGAAAATCCTTTCTTAGTGCTCGCCTACGTAAAAAGAAACATAGTGCTCCTAGTCCCTAGTCTTCAAGTTCCTAGTCTCAGAAGTTTCGATTGTGCTTTGATATGTCAGTCATTTTCTCCTTTTCTATGTATAGATTATCTGTATTTTCTAATCCGTCGACACGATATCGTGATTTGTTCGTTTGTTTTCTCGTGATTATTGTCACAATATTGTCATCGATAGTAGGACCATTAACATCGGCACGCTTCATTCGCTTAAGTTTCCCAAGGGACAATTGGCATAAATACGCACGGTCTTGTTTTGGCGCCATATTGAATTAATGGTCTCTGTCCGAAATGTTTATTAGCTTTTACTTTCAAGCTAATCTAATAAGTAGTCTGTAGTCTTTGTCACCTCTGTAATGTGACTAAAAATGTGTTTATTGTTTGCTGGTATCATAGATGAATTTTATTCCCAAAGACTTTTTTTTTAAAGGTTTATGTTCTTCACTTCTCAGATTCTAATTTTAATGCCTGTTTTTACCATTAGTCGAGTGTTTAAAACCCAACAACGTTTCAGGCATTCATTTTCGTGTCTGTACTGTTTGATACTCCATAATCAGCATTTCAAAACCGTTCAGTCGTTAAGTTCAGTCATAATGGTCTTGATTAAATTTAATTATATTATTTGCTTGAAAGTAAAAGATTACTTTTTCAACATTCAAAGAAATGAAGGTGAATGTTTATGACAGAAGTTATTTGTTAGCATTATTTTTTATGAAGTCTTTCTCCATCGTAACGGTGCCAATAGGAAGTGAATTTAATCGTGCCAATGGCTTTCAAGAACCCGCTTTTATCTCATGTGAGGAAAATTGTATTTATTAGGATACAGTACAATAGAATCTAAACTTTGTAGGCCAACAGAAACGAGACAAATGCGGAGTTACATTACAATTGTAGTGTCTCAAATGTACCAAATCCAATTAGTTTTTTAAATTGGAACATCAATTATACAAGAAGATTGTATTAATTTACATAAAATTTGAAACTCCATTAAGTAGTCCATGGTCTAATTAAGTTACACGCAAACCTCAAAAGGATGTCAGAAAAACTAGGGCCCAGTAGGGTCGATGCCATGCTAGGACTGCGGAAATGTCCGAAAGAGTTACTGTGGCTTTTTTAATTGATATAATCTAGTACTTGACTGCAATCTCACCTGATGGTAAACAGTGATGCAATCGTTGATGGTGAGGCGCACTATTTTATTAACTTAATGGGCAACGGACACGTACTCTTATTTTACCCGTAACGGGAAAATTTATTTGACGAGCTTCTTTTTCAGAAATTCCCTGCTACCCTAGGGGCTATCGGCCCTGCTGTTTTCCTCACCTACGGTTTTGTTGACATCTCTTTGGAGCACGCTAGAAATACTACTCGTTGTCGACGACCTGGACTTGATCCAGACGGCTACCGTACGGCCGGATAGCTACCAACTCATTGCTCTTCCACCTGAATTTAGTACAAAAATCTCCAGAACTTAACTGTTCGATAACGACCTGTATCGCACCAGATGGTGAGGACACCGGTCAGACACTCCTCAAAGAGTAGCTTATCGCAATGTTTGCGGCATGTCCAGAGAACACATTCCTTGTGCGTACAGCTAAGGAGTGGAACTTCTTGCTGGAGTCTGATAACTACCTACAACTCAGAGTTCTATAAATCAAGACTGAATATGTTACTTATAGGAGCATGCTCCATTTTAGACTATATCATTGCTTACCATCATGTAAGATGGTGGTCAAATGCTAAACTATCAATAATAATAAAAAAGTTGTAAGTACTCCTACAATAAATGTTATAGCAAAGTATTACCAACGCAATACAAATGTGATATTCTATAACAGGCTTTGTTTATTTATATTTATTTTATTTTTGGATATATTTTATTAAAGATAGATAAATAAATAGATAGATATAATCTTTATCGTACACCAATAATAAAATTACAATAAAAAAACTTAAAATTAATAGGGTGTCACAATGGGCGGTCGGTAGAGATAAAAATGTTGGAATTAAAAATAAAATATACGTTAGCCTAAATGTAGTAAAAGTTTTTCACAATATTTCACAGTACTTAAATTATCAAAAACATCATTATGGTTTTTTTTTTCTACAACTATCACACAACGCCGTCTAGTCCCAAGCTAAGCAGAGCTTGTGTTATGGGTACTAGAAAACTGATAAACATACTTATATTTCTAAATACACAGGTCCATATTGTAGATAAATTACACCCAGACATAGAACAAATGAGCATGCTCATCACATAAACATCTATCCTGGGTGGGAATCGAACCCAGTACCTCCGGCATAGCAGTTAGGGCCATTAGACCAACAGGCCAGTCAAACAAACAGGTTGAAACTAAATACATCGACATTTTGTAACGAACAAGTGACATTGGATTTTAATTAATTTTCCCATAAAAAGACTTAATTTTTACAAATTATAAGAAATATGCCAACCTTTCAGAAAAAAAAAAAAACAAAACTTAAAGTACCTTATTGTGAAGGAGAACATGTTTAAAATATAAAGTTTATTTGAGCGTATAATTTTTCAAAGTCAATTTGAAGTTAATCAGAGTTGAAAGTGATAAATAATACAACTTATTTTTTGAATTGGTCCTTGAAATTTTAATTCTATGTAACTTTTCTAAAATATTAATCTTCTTCTGAAATTGAATTTGATTGTTATTCTCCACCATCGTGGCAGTAGCTTCACTAAACATATTAAATGCCATTTGCTTATAACTGTCACTTAGTTTGCGCTCTCGCGCAAGTCTGGATATGTAATTTCCGAAGTTATTTCCGCAGTCTTATTAAGTATCCTGTAAAATCAAAACGATATCGATTTTTGCGTAATAATAAACATCATCATCTTCCTGCCCTTGTCCCGTTTTATTTGGGGTCGGCGCAACACGTTTTTTTCTTCCATTCTGTCCTGTCACTCGTCACGCTATCACTAACTCCCTTTTCTTTCATATCACTTCTCACACAATCTATCAATCTTTTCTTTGGCCTCTCTCTCCATCCATCCACATGTAAATTCATAACTCTTTTAGCAACATGCTTTTCATCTCTCCTTTTTACATGACCATACCAAGACAAACGATTTCCTTTCAACTTTTCAGTCACTGGCGCACCTTTCAAACTTCCCCTAATATACTCATTTCTCACTTTATCCATTCTCGTCACACCACACATTCATCTTAACATTCTCGTCTCCGCTACATGCAATCTTTTTTCGTCAGTCTTTTTCACAGCCCAACATTCTGATCCATACAGTATGACAGGCCTTATCACGGACTTGTAGATTTTTTGCGTAATAATAAACGCAAGTGGCAAATTCGGCATAGCAAATTTTTGACAGTGCTACCTCTCTAGAACCAATGGTTTTTATTAGTCACTAGTTTTTGCCCTCTGCTTTGCTCGCATACATAAAATATGGCCTATGTCACTCAGGAACAAAAGAGTTTTCTGTTGGTAAAAAAGTGTTGGCAATTGGGCCAGTCCCTTCTCTTCTTTGCGTCGTATTCCTCAATGCTGAGGGTCGTGATCTCCCTCCTACATCACTTTAACCTTTATGATATTCTTCCATCTGTTTCTGTCTCTGGCGGTGTGAAGGGCTATTGGATCAGTACTTGCAAAGATTACCTCCTACAAACAATAAAACTTTACGTCTTTATAATATTAGTGTACGTTATTGTAATGTCGAAGGAGATTGCATCATAGCAGATGGACCCGAGTTATCGACGGCGTGTAGTGTACCACGCGAACCTTAAAGAGATGTCAGAAAAACCGTAGGAGCCCAGCTTGACCGGAGCCTACGGGGGCTATGGGAGGTCCGAAAGAGAACGCCGGGGTTCGGGGACGCAAGGCAAAGAAGAAGCATAGGAGTGGGGTTTAGTCAGTAAAAGTCTGAAATGCTCTCACGCTTTGCCCTAGAGTGGAAGAAGTCATTGAGTTATTTACCACGTAAAAAAAAAATGGTAAAATGGGGTGAACAGAAACTCAGGGGTGAATAGAAACAAAACTTCAAAGGGTATATTCACGGTATTTGTATATTTTTTACGACATTTTCTATATCAATTTATTAAGAATTGATATTTAAAAAGTCGATGTTTTGTTAGAAGCCATCAAAGTGAAAAACCAAACCAAAGTTTTGTTCACCCCGTTTTACGGTTTACAAAGTTGAGTAGTTATTGTTGTAAATTTACCTGATTATAGCTTGTTGCAGAACATTATGAAGGTAGTCAGCGGGAGTGTTCAAAAGAGTTAAAGTTGCCCTAAAACATAAAGGCTAACAGAAGCAAAATTGGTTTCATTCAGTTAAATGAGTGCGTTTAACTGAATGAAACCAACTTTGCTTCTGTGGAAACTGGAAATTTTATTAAATGATTCCCCACCGACAAATAAGACATGCAGTATAAAAAGGCATGAGTAAAATTGCATTTGATAGAAATAGATACTCGATATGGAGTAGCCACATATAAAAATGTAGTTAATATTAATTGAACAAGGAACTATAAAGTAGAATACGGCTACTGCACTTTATACTCTACCCAACACTCAAAGTTTAAATCGATTCCCTTTGTGTGAAGAAAGTGCTCACAAAAGAGACACTCTTCCACTTGCTGTAAGCACCTAACATGGCCGAATGAACACTACCTTTATCAAATTTTTCCGTACTCTATGTTAGAAAATTAAACAACAATTGTATGTCAACAAATTGAAATACTTTCATGGTATGGGTTTTTTTCTTTAGGTGGAAAAATCATCTAAATGACAGACTTTTATTGACTAAAAAAACTTTAATACAAAATAACTTTAATTTTGGAAGTCGGTGTTTCTATAATAGTTTTGTCTCTTCGTTATTTACTCCGACTTCCGAAATTAAAGTTATTTTGTACTTTTCAGTGTTTTTTTAACATTGAAGTCGGTTGTATTTTTTTTTTTGTAAAAAGTTTTTTATTTTACACTTTTTAATAATGGTACCACCACTAAAAAGTACCTCTCAGCCAAACTTAAATACTTTATAGCCAGAGAGCATCTCATAACGATTTTAATAAACCTTAAACACGGTTAGATTACATCAATTTACCTTCTGGCTTCATCATCAGATCAGTCCGATACATCCTCCCCCTTTTCCTTCAGCCAAAAAAGACATAGGTACATTTAGCCGAACATAGAACCTCCTCCTTTTCCCCCCCTTCCTTCCTTGTCATTGTTCCAGGGACCCGGAAATCTCTTTCGCATCACCCAAGGCCCTAGTAGGCTACGATATTACTAGCTGCCGACAGTTTCTGACAACTCCTTGAGGCGCGCGTGGAACACTACACGCCGTTGACGACTTGTGCTCAGTCCGGACGGTTACCGGACTGTCAGTTTTATTTATAAAAAAGTTTTGAATTTATCCATACCTTATACATACATTATTTTTTGAAACGACAAAATATAGTACATTTTGATACAAGTGCAGAAAGTAGGTCATTGCGATCGATGTGGAATTCGCACCAGCTGTAAGCGACTGTGTTATGGAACCGATGGCTGCAGTGACAAATTAGCACGTGTATTGAACGACTTTTTAATACACTTACGAAGAAATTATTAAACGGGAATCGACCGGTGATTCATAGGGGTCGACGCGCGCCCATCTTGATACGATACGTGTAATAAGATTATGGCGGGGGAGAGCACGCGCACTTATCTGCACTAGTGCGAAAAAAATAGCAGTTCTCAACAAAGTGACAATAAATTCAAGCTTTCAAACATTGACGACAGATCAAAAGTTTTACAAAGTCAGCTATGACAGATTATAGAACCAAACTCTAACGGTTCTGGTTAATCTCCTTCTATACTTGATTTAAAAGTTAGTTTCGACAGCTATGTCCCTTGTCACTGTAAACTTCGTTAGGATAACCGCAAAATTTTCTTGAGGGACCCTAACTTTGTGTATCAGATATTTATGTCATCGCTTAGAAACTTTGAATCTAAATTGAACAGTTATTGCGTCTTTTGCGGCTTTTGTTGTCATACTTTTTCCGCTTTGATACTTTCTAAGAAACGACTAACTACCTATGCGTGCTATTTTTTAGGTTAAGGCACCCAAAGGTTAAAACAGCACTCTTTTACTAAAATCAAAGGAGGAGGCCGACTGCATGAGGCAACGGCGGTCACGCCCCAGCCACCGCCGGGATTCTGATCCCGATTTCCGGCCACCGAAAGCGCGGGCTTGCGGACAGCGGGCGACGTGTAGTTTGCTGTCTGAATGCCCGGTAACCGTCCAGACCGAGCCCAAGTCGCCGACGGCGCGCACTGAACCTGCGCCTCGAGGAGTTGTCAGCAACTGTAGAGGCCCAGCAGGACCGATGCCCGCTATCTAAGACCGCGCAGGATTTCTGAAAAGGAAATTCGTAGTCTTAGAACGCAAAGGGCAACTGAGGGACACAAGTGTCGGGGGAGACCTCTCGCGCCGGGCCTTGGTCGAGGCCATGGTCCGGAGCGAGGAGGAGTGGCAGGCGGTCGCCGACTTCTGCGAAGCAGTAATGCTCGCTAAGGAGGAGGCCGACCGCATCAAGCAACGGCGCTCTCGCCGCCGCCGGGATTCCGATCCCGATTTCCAGCCACCGTAGGCGCGAGCTTGGTCACTGTACAGTGAGCAATGGGTAGCTCGCTGTCCGGCCGTCCGGTAACCGTACGGACCAAGCCCAAGTCGTCGACGGCGCGCGCTGTTCTCACGCGCCTCAAGGAGTTGTCAGCAACAGCAGGGGCCCAGCCGGGTCGAAGTCTACTGGGGCCAGGGTTATCCGAAAGGGCGCTCGAGCCCCGGTATGAAGGCTTGAAGGAACGGGATGGGTTTTTTAGTCAGTAAGAGTCTGACACTATGTCCCGCTCCGCCCAAGAGCGGGGGTTGTCATTGGATGATTTTTCCCATCATGAAAAAATAGGGCCACGGTTACTATTTTCAATATGCCCCAGCCCTAGCAGGTATCGGCGCTGTCACACAATGGGTAGCTCGTCGTTGTACTCTCTCTGTTTATTCAACGAAGATAAAATTAAACCGTTGAATTAATCCCAATTTACCACGGCTTATCGCGGTTTAATGCATGAATGTCAATATTGGACAAACGTAGAACATTTTAAGTCGGATTACAGTAAAACTTTGACCACCATCGTTTGTTCTATTCAAATCCAAACTAGTTGGTGAACTTTTCCATTTAGTTTCCTATTGTTGAACTTTGATTGCGAATCAAAGGACTAACTTTATAATTCAGACGTTCATTAGTGCTCATGTGTGTACCTAGTTGAGGGGTTGGTCGAAAGAGTCACTGCGGTTCAACAGGCTTAGACAAATGAATTTTCTGTTAGTGTCTCCGCTAAACGTTTGTCTAAGCCGATTTTGTATTATTGGTTGCATACCTAATGATATCTCTCGCCCTTGAGCGGGGCGGGAGAGCGTGTCAGACTTTTACTGACTAAAACCCGCTCCTGTTCCTTCTTTGCCATTTTTCGAAGGCCCCGGTGCTCTCTTTTGCATCACCCAAGGCCTCAGTAGGCTTCGACCCTGCTAGGCCCCTACGGTTTTGCTGATATCTCCTTGAGAAGCTTGTAGAACATTACTACACGCCATCGTACTATAAAAAGAAATGCAAAGAACAAATGAAGGAACACGGGTGGGTTTTGGTCAGTAAAAGTCTGATACTTCATCTCATTGCACTCATAGAAGTAGAATCCCACACTAAAGGCATCTACGAGTACCATGGAAATAAAGACATGCTGTTCGGTCTATTACCATCGTCCATTCAAGGCCATGTTGATCCAAGATGGTCGGAACGCTGAGGTGGAGGCAAGAGCACGTTAGACGACGTCATTGATATTCGCGTGTCGTGCTATGCGAGCCGCACTTCTTCTGCTTGACAGTCCGTGGTGTCCGAGGCTGTTGACATCTTCGTCGCAATGGCAGCGATGAGGAGAACAACAGGGAGTGCTTAGACTTTTTGGGAAGCAGCGCGGCGGAAAGTAGTATTGTCGATAGTCGGTATACGTATCAATCAAATACTTACGGATTATACACTGATCATAAAATATATAAAATTCACAGAAGATTTTTAATTTAGGCCCCATCAAGATAATTATACTAGTATAGTCTGTCTAAAAAGTCTTGGCAAAAGACTTGGAAATTTGTGAAGGAAATAAAGAATCTGTTGTTGGCTACACGAATTTTAGTTGTCATTCACTTGTTTCTTGAGATGATGATAGTTCTACAACAGATGTTGATTGTAATATGGCTAGTGATGATGAATTAATAAGCGGAGTGGAATATTAATTTAGAATCATATTTCTCTTACAATTTCAGATTTATGTTATTACTTTATACTTACTTATAACACTATTATATCTTTGCGAATGTATCCTATTTTTGTAATAAGAATATCATTAAAGAGACTGAAATAAGTGTATGAAAATCTTTTGCGTTTTTTGTTATTAGAAAGTCTCCTAATAATATAAAATCATTTAAAAAAATATTTATATTCGATACTTTTTATAAGGTTCTTCTATTTGTAAATAATGATCAAGATCTCTTAATCAACCTTGATTACTGAACTAGTGTTGACTACATCAGATTTCATTTTACTCAAATAATTATCCAAGTCGTTTGAATTTTTAGACAGGCTATGCTTACAAGCTTCTTTTGTTACTGGCTGGAAACAATATAAGCTAGAAACAATTTAAATCAGAAGCAACAAGACGCCAGAAATGTTTAGATACAAACTTTTAACATTATTTTGAATAGGAAGGTACAGAATTATTGAATTTGCCTTAACCCTAAAATTATGATTCAACTTTTAACAAAGGAAGCTTCCTGTTATATCTTCTTACAACCATTGCTTTTCGTAAATCTTTGGATAGAAATACAAAGAGGAAGTTAAAACAATAGAAATCTACACGATACTGAAGATTATGCTATTGTTAAAATTTGTTTAAAAACAACTATTGTATCAGTTTCGAAAAGGGTCAACTGGATTGTGGGCTTTGTTTAAAATGGAATGAGTTTCTCCATAAAGCGCGCTCAATCTTTTAAACTTCTATAATGGTCAGGAACTGTTTAGCATATTTTTGTGTTCAGAGAAAGGTCATTTTTATTATCAGTGTAACAATATTCATTTTAATGTTTCAAATACAGTAAATAATCATAGTGTAATTATAAATAATTATAAAAATAGTTAACCGTTAAGTTTTTATATAACAATAAAGGTACAAGTATGATCAATGTTTGATGTTTGTTTGTTTGATGTTGTTTTTAAGTCGATAGTGAATAGGTGTCTTCAAGGCAAGCGTGCTTCATCGTCGACCACATCATCGCATACCATCAGGTGAGATGGTGGTCAAACGCATGCCTATTACTAATAAAAAATAATAATAAATGTTTGTATTATTTTTCGCTTTGTTGCCTTCTGTAACTATAGCAAGCAAATGATTTATAAATAAATGACTATAACCCTGTTTGGACAAGGAAGAATAAAGCACCAGTCAAGTTCTAACAGAGCATTAATCAAGAATAGGAAAGAAAAATAGTAATATAAATGTAATAAGCAACATCAAAACAAACTTTTGGGATAAGTTTTTATTAGCGTTTTCCATTCTGATTTACACGATCTTTCTCAGTCCATTATCATCCTTCTTCAAACAACAAATAATATCAATGTTCGCCAAAAAGATTATCACAACGTTAAAACTTCAACGAAGAAAGTCTATTTCAAATTATTCCAAAAAAAATATTCCAAATGAATTCTGGTCAAGAATGAAAGTCCATTGTCTAAAATTTCCTGAAAGCTGAAATGTTCGTATTGATTTTCACAATGCCATTTTCTTCAAAATCACTAGCCTCTTTCTATAGGACAAACTAGGCAAAACAACCTTGGAACATGATAGAGAGGAATAGAGTAATCTTTCTTCATCATTTCAGTCAAAAGACGTCCACTATTGAACCCAGGTGTCCCAAGTGTCGCCATAACGACCGCTCCTGTGCGTCTCACATCCGTAAAGAGAGTGGACTTTATTATATACCTAAACATGTCTACCATAATTTGTGCACATGCCTTACCGCTGACAGCGATATCTACCCGACAACTTTTGAACAGATAAGTAAGAACACTAACTAGTTTGCGGGGTAAATTTATCAAACAAAATTTAACACTTGAAATATACTTAAATACATATACGTAGATGAGAAAAATATATAGATATAAATTCTCGAGTTACTGAACTCCTCAGAAACGGCTAGAACGATTTTTATGATTTTTTTGTGTATATTTGGTAGCTAAAAATAGGTCATATGCTATTTTTTATTCTCTTAGAGGCCATGGTCTGTAACCAGAGGAAATGGGATGCAGTGGCATCCTTCCTTCTGCAAAATAGTAATGTTAGCGAAAGAGGCGTCCGCAAGAGTGAAGAAACGTACATCCTGACGACCAAGCCACCGCGATAGAAGACGCTCCAGGTGTTGGGAATTACAGAGCAATCTCCGGCCACCGCAGGCACGGGTTTACGGACCGAGCCCAAGTCGTCAATGGCGCGTAGTGTTCCAGCGCGTCTCAAAGAGATATCAGTAGACCGTAGGGGCGAAACAGGGCCGATGCATGCTAGGGCTAGAAAGCAACTGAAGGAACATAGATGCGGTTTTATTCAGCAAAAGTCTGACACGTCGTCTTACTGCACCTTATGCAATGAGAGGGGCGTGTCAGACTTGTAACGTGCACGAAAAATCGTTGGATAATTTTTGACATTCAAAATATGCCACCTACCATTTTTTTCTTTCATAAATTAAATGGCAAAACAACATTTGCCTAGTCAGCTAATACCTTTAAAAAAACAAAACTTAAGCTTATAGATTTAATAGGTAGCAGTTTTAAATCCTATTGCTTGCCGCTTGAGATACATTGTTTCCACACATATTACAAAATAATGCGAGTTTTTTTTTATTTTATTTCATACAAAAATGATTATAAGTATTGCGATATTACTGAAAATCAAAAATCATAAAGAAACCAATAGATACCTAATTTAAGAAAAAAGAATAAAATACCTTTGATATAAAATATATTTGAACTTATATTTCCAAGTCGATCCAAAGACACACTTCAAAGCCAACCCGTTTTATAAAACGGCAATTTCATAGGTAAAGAACTACTAATACACACGACTATAATAGACAACTGACAGGTCAAAAACTCGAGTTACAAGGAAGGCAAAGGTCACATAATAATGAGTTCAAAGTTTAAATAACATGGAACCTGCCACCTGGATACTTGTTCTGTGTTGAATGGCTTTGGGCTCCAAAACAGGTGCGGTTTGGGTCAGCTTCCGAATTTATGTTCACTTACATCTATTTTACTAAGGGTTCCAAGTTTATAAATGGGATGAACGTTGGTCTGAATTGGGCAGTTGACTTGATGTTTTTTTTTTATTTCTATCACAAATTCACAAACAGTTTTTTTTAACCGACTTCTAGTTAACCGACTTCTAAAAAAGGAGGCGGTTCTCAATTCGGATGTTTGTATTTTTTTTATGTATGTTCGTGCATAAATTCGTCGCTTGCCAACCGATTTGCAAAATTCTTTTTTTGTTGGAAAGGGTATACTTTCCAAATGGTTCCATAGTAGGTAACCAAGTCGGGATCTGATGATGGAATCTTGGCGAAATCGAGGAAACTCCCCAAATATTATAGGCAACTATATAGTCATTTTGATATGTTCATCAAGGGCTAGCATTTACAAAGTGACATTTGATGAGGTGGAACTGGTGAAGAAGATCAGAAATGGCCAGCGGAACTTCATACTCAAACAGATATACACAATGAATATAGTTATGCGACTATGACAATACAAATAAATGAACAGTCATGTTGAAAATGGTATCGTCGAAGTGACTTGATGATGGTGATGGAGCCGGAAGATAGGCACCGAAACTCCGTAACTAATCAATGTATCCTAGCCGTGTTTGGGCTTACTAGAATTGTCATGAGATGCACTTCGGCTATAAGGTACTATCGAACTGATCTGATGATGGCGCCTGAAGGTGGAAGGTAGACACGGGAACTTCATAACAAAATTATGTATTCTAGCAGGGTTTGAGTTAATTGGAATTGTCATGGGAAAAGTTACTCTGGCTGTAAGTGTATTGCAACTAAAAAGTGTAAAATAGCCCCACAAGATTAAAAAACTTTTTATAAAAAAAAAAATATCCGACTTCACTAAAAAAACACTAAAACGATCAAAATAATTTTAATTTCGGAAGTCGGTTTTAAATAAGGAACAAACAACAACGGAAACACCGACTTCCGAAATTAGCATTATTTTGATCGTTTTAGTGTTTTTTAGTGAATCATAAATCATAAATCTTAAATCATAAATCATAAATCATAAATCATAAATCATAAATCATAAATCATAAATCATAAATCATAAATCATAAATCATAAATCATAAATCATAAATCATAAATCATAAATCATAAATCATAAATCATAAATCATAAATCATAAATCATAAATCATAAATCATAAATCATAAATCATAAATCATAAATCATAAATCATAAATCATAAATCATAAATCATAAATCATAAATCATAAATCATAAATCATAAATCATAAATCATAAATCATAAATCATAAATCATAAATCATAAATCATAAATCATAAATCATAAATCATAAATCAAAAATCAAAAATCATAAATCATTTATTGGTTTGCAAATATGGGTGATGGATACATAGGTGTTTTCTCATAGGTGAAGTCGGTTATTTTTTTTTTTTATAAAAAGTTTTTTAATCTTGTGGGGCTAAAAGTTAAAGTCACGTAGACATTAACACAGAGAGAGTAAATGGACCAGGAAAATGTACTCAAGACATTTTACATGACAATAGTTTTTGATCGACTACTACTGACATCTTCAGACAAACCGTGGAACGGCTGCCGCCGCCGGGATTCTGATCCCGATTTCTGGCCACTGTACGGACGGACGGCGAGCAACGGGTAGCTCGCTGTCCGACCGTCCGGTAACTGTCCGAACCGAGCCCAAGTCGACGGCGTGCACTGTACCCGCGCGCCTCAAGGAGTTGTCAGCAACACTAGGGGTCCAGCTGGGTCGAAGCCTACTGGGATCAGAGTTAGCTCCGAAAGATAGCTTACGAAACGAAAGGCAACGAAGGAACAGGAGTGGGTTTTTAGTCAGTAAAAGTCTGACACTATCTCCCGCTCCACCCAAGAATGGGGGAAGTCATTAGATGATTTTCCAATGGAAAAAAAAACTGTGGAACGGCTTCTAGTTAAATAATTCCAACTTCAGTTAGCAGCCAGTACGAATATCATATAAGTTACTACCTTTTTTGAATAAATCTGTTCAAAATAGTAAATTTAATTAGTCTTGTAATAATTGATAATATATTATAGAGAATTTAGATACAAAAAACTATATTTAAATGCAAGTATTTCAACAGATGTTGAAATTGACTGATTCGTATACCTCCATCTAGTGGGAGGCCTTCCGACATTGCGTCTTCCAGTAAGCGACTGCCACTGACAGAACTATTCGAGCCCTATCTTCCATTTGTACTGCAAGCAAATTGCCTACCACTTCAGTTTGGTGATTGTTCAGACTATCGAGTCAGCTAATACCTATTTAAATAATAACATAGGCAATATACAATACTAGGAAAAATATACAAACTTTTGTTAAAGAGCACCTAAACTCTCTAAGAAATCCAAAATCTTGACCATTAAATAATATTCGGACACCTTATTAGGAAGTGACTACAATAAAACTAACAAGGGGAAAATTTTCTGGGTCCTATATCCCGCTCGGCACCAAAAGGTCATGGAACCACGCTAGGAATAATGTTTCTTCTTCGGGTTCTAATAAAATACAAATTGAACGTGTACCATTGACCTTTAAAGGACTCTGAACTCTTAATTTACAAATAGGATCGACTTCAGCTCGCAGTTTAAATAATATCTATCAGTTGCACAACTCTATCTCCTAAGTTATACAATTGCTGAGGTCGATCTGTGCGTGGGTTACCATCTTAACACGTTCGGTACGGAACGAGGTCTTTTTTTTATGGTGGGAAAAAATCATCCAATGACAACCCCCGCTCTTGGGCGGAGCGGGAGATAGTGTCAGACTATTACTGACTAAAAGACCCATCCCGTTCCTTCTAGCCTTCATACCGGGGCTCGAGCTTCCTTTCGGATAACCCTGGCCGCAGTAAGCTGGTGAATCAGTGGTGGACATCTCGTTCGCGGAACGAGGTCTAATAAGCCTCGTATCGCCATAAAGACACTTTTTCTATCGTGCGGAAGCGAGATGAATATATTCCTAAAATGCCCTTTTAAAACAGAATGCAGTGTGGCATACCTATTTTTCAGTTTTTTAACGTTACGGGGTCTAATAAGCCCCTTAATATCCTAATGATAGTTGTCAAACAAGGTATTTAAGGCCCCATACCGTAGGAATAGAAATGATATAAAAAATTGATGCCGCTGTCAATATCATACCATACCGGAACTCCTTCGTACTTTGGAAAGCAAGTAAAGCCTTTGGTATTAGCTGTCAATTATTAATTAATTATTTATGACGATCACCAACTTCTGGACAGGTAAATTTTATAACACACAACATAACACTGCACACACAACATATACGCTGCAACACTTCGAGACAATCACTCACGACATTAAAATAAAACAATTTATTTTAGGTACAAATATCTGTTTCACAGTTAATAATGAATAGTCAGTCCGGAAATATGCCACCAATCTTAACAAGGGATATCGTATTACCCAATTACTGGGTTATCGAGATCAGATAGATACTCGCTTTGCTGGTTAAATAAACAATTTATATTAGTTTCTTTTTTGTAGTCAATTCGTTAGTCATTTATTCATTTGTTAAACACAGGTACCTATAATAGACAAAACTCAAAACAGTGAAGGAAAACATTGTGAGGAAATCGGCATATCCTAGAACCAAAAATTCGAAGACATGTAACATCCACCAACCCGCACTGGGCCCGTGTGATGGATTACGGCCCACGACCCTCTCCTAAAGGAGGAGGCCTGAGTCCCAGCAATGGGGACATCATAAGGCCGAGTATGCTATGCTATAGGTACAATAATAATGGTGTTTCCAGGCATTAATTAATTAAACCTCAAGCAAACGCCGGTGTTCGCGCTGTTGTGTCTCTAATTGACGGTATTCGAAAGGTTAAGGTAGAACTACACTGCTTACACGTGTGCCACACAAGCCGATCTGGGCGCGTTGATTTCCACACATTTAATATGGAAACTAGACTTGTAGAGCTACACTTGATACACGCCACGCGACGTCGTGTCGTTCTACGTATAAATCAGGCGTGTTAAGGTCATAGCACACTTAAACGACTCTGCTCCAACACGGCTCCCACCCAACACCAAAATAAGAGGACTGGTCGCAGTCCACGCGGCGACAGCTAGCAGGCACCCAGCCGTCCACATGGTGACAGCTAGCAGGCACCCAGCCGTCCACGCGGCGACAGCTAGCAGACGGCCA
This sequence comes from Mythimna ferrago, assembly GCA_910589285.2. Taxonomy (NCBI): domain Eukaryota; kingdom Metazoa; phylum Arthropoda; class Insecta; order Lepidoptera; family Noctuidae; genus Mythimna; species Mythimna ferrago. The sequence continues at coordinate 23,001,785 of OU342680.1, read as the reverse complement.
ACTGTCCACCTGCCGACCGCTCTCGCTTTTGTTTAGGTACTGGCCGACCGAGCGGCGACGGCGCGGCGACTGCTAGCAGTGAGCGCGCGGACCACGCGCCGACCGCTCGTCTAAAACGTGCGGCCAGCGAGGCGTCAACTACCGAGCAGTCTGACGGCGTTAAGCTCGCTGAAAGCGAGCTGTCTGCTAATTTATAATGCCAATGTAAAATATATCTAAAGAGCAATTTTTAAAGCCCATATTTGAATGATATTCTTTTTGCCGGGTGGGAGCACAATCGTGTAAGTGTACTATGATTTTTACACTTGTGCGTCGGTCTAATGAAGTACTATCTTTAATGAGAGCGCTATGTTATGCTAGAGGGCATACAAATATTTGTGAGAAATTTATAATCAAGCCAGCCTTAATGTAATCAAATAAAATAAGCCTGGAATACAAACATTTTCACTCCAAAGCTAATTTTTAAAATATCATATACATTAGGTAAACACATACGAGTAAAAGCTTACTTGGAAGGTTTGGCCAAATTTTCGTTTTTATTAAAATTCGAAAACAGGCGAACATCACGTTCATAATTTATGTCCAAATTAAAAAAGCCTTTAAAAATGTTAATTAAAAAATATACCTCAATCTAGTTCGTGCTAATTAACTTTATAACATATGTACATACCTGAAAGGATGAAATAAAACCAGCCAAGTGAGAGTTAGAGCTCCGTAATGTCCGTAGCAAAAACGGCAAAAAAACACATTCGTGGAGCCAAGCACAAAGGAATAGATAATTGTATTATTCTGTTTTTAATAGATTGTGGTTCTTACCAGATAATCGGACGGCAAGCTACCCATTGCTCACCATCCACAAACCCACCCGCGTCTACGGTGGCTGGAAATACGGATTGGAATCCCGGCGGTGGCGAGAGCGCCGTTGCCTGATGCGGTCGGCCTCCTCCTTAGCGAGCATTACTGCTTTGCAGAAGTCGGCGACCCCTGCCACTCCTCCTCGCTCCGGACCATGGCCTCAACCAAGGCCCAGCGCAAGAGGTCTCCGCCGCCGATCACCCCCACGAGAGCACGGCGACGCTCCGCCCAAGCAGGGCACACCTCGACTGTGTGCTCCACCGTGTCCTCCGGGCGTTCCGCACAGTAGCGACACCCGGGCGTCATTTCCACATGAATCCAGTACAGGAACCTCCCGAACTTACCATGTCCGGTGAGGATCTGGCAGACATCGGTTCTCGCAGGCCCCTTGACTTCTGCAGAAATCATCTCCTTCTTCCTGCCCGGCCTTATCCCATATTGCTTGGAGTCAGCGCAACACGTTTTTTCTTCCATTCTGTCCTATCACCCGTCACACTATTAATACTCCCTTTTCTTTCATATCACTCCTCACACAATCCATCCATCTCTTCTTTAGCCTCCCTCTCTCTCTCTCCACTCATCTACATGTACAATCAGTACTCTTTTACTCTTCACATGACCATACCAAAACAAACGATTTCCTTTCAATTTTTCAGTCACTGGTGCTTCTTTTAGACTTCTTCTAATATACTCATTTCTCACATTATCCATTCTTGTCACACCACACATCCTTCTCAATATTCCTGCAGACATCTCTTTGTGCCTGTATGTCTTATGCTCAGTAATTATAATCATAACTCTATATTACTTCATAATCTAAGTTACACGTGCAAAAATTAGTTCTGTAATAACTCTTGGCCTAAAATCAAAACATCCTTTATTTTTATTTTCGTCTTATAAAACTTTATTGGAGATTAAATAACATGATTTGTATAATAAATTGACAGCAAACATAGAGAGCTAAGTAAATATAAGTGTTTTTTTTTATGGTGGAAAAATTATCAATGACAACCCCCGCTCTTGGGTGGAGCGGGAGATAGTGTCAGACTCTTACTGGCTAGAAGCGCGCCTTGCGAACCTTGAATCGGATTTTGTTTTTGTGGCCCGTGTGTGGGGACACTTGTAGATGTTGTGGTTAAGTGTCCCCGCACACGAGCCAAAAAAAAACCGTTTCAAGCTTGCGCGCTTCAGCGTTTTTTTGTGACCGCTTCTAGCTTTTTTTTTGTGGCAGCTTTTTTTTGTAAGTATCAAAATGGGCGATTTTTTTAATTTTGCAATTTGTTGAAGTCAGAATTTGGAATGGCGACCACTAAAAAATAAACTCGTTTTCTTTTAGGGTGTTACCACACCAATCGATCGATCATCGATCGATGCTATCAATCGATGGTAGAATGCATGAGTCGACGTTGATCGATTGTTTCTACCAAACTAATCGATCGATTGAGGTTACAACGGATTACTCAACGTCGACCGCATGCAAAGTCTTCTAGGTTTGCGTCTCAGTAATAAGTAGGTCGAGTACGAGCAGCATCGTCAGTACGATTCACAAGAGAAATTCACATTTCTAACGAAACTGATGGCGTATAATAATCTGTCATCGTCGATCGAGTCCATCGACAGGTAATCGATCGATTGGATAGTCGACTGGTATCCGTCGATCAATTAAAGCTACCACACCAATCGATCAACGTCTGTCGATCGATGACATCGATTGACGATCGATCGATTGGTGTGGTAACATCCTAAGGAAACCGATAGTGACTCAAAATCATTTTTTTTTTTTTGTGAAAACAAAGGGATTAAATATAATGACCACCATAAAACGCTTTGGTACCCTTAGTTCTTTTGTCAAAAATATATTACTTGACACCAAAAAAATGAAATCCTAAAGTTACAATAGACTGTACTTTAAATTGTATTCGAACACCAAATGTAGTAAATGATAACCAAATCTTAGCGAGCAAATTAAAGCGCTCTTTTTAGCCCCGTAGAGCAGGATGATACTTTGTCTAATCAACAATCTATCTTAGTGGAATTTTAGGGCACCCCGGGTCGGATAGATTTAGGTTAGAAGAAGGTGGCGGGGTCGTAATGAGCGAGCGAAGCGAGCGAACACAGACCCCGTCACCTTCTTCGAGGTTATTTTTTTTTAAACCACCCAGAAGTAGGAGCCCCGCGTAGCGGGGCTCCGTCGAGCTGTCTTGGCAGGTAGTTAACCTAACCTCAAAATTTTAACTACTGATATCTCCGTAACCATGGGGTTCTGCCGATGGTTTATTTGAATTCATTTTGCTTAAATAGGATAGCGAGATGTTAAAACTTTGGTTATAATTTTACATTAAAATGTAGGTTTAATTTTGGTGATCATTTACTATTTTTGTCTTTTAAATGTTACTATATCTGGTGGTAAGTTAAACATAAGCCGAAAACAAATAAGAAAAAACCGGCCAAGAGCGTGTAGGGCCACGCTCAGTGTAGGGTTCCGTAGTTTCCCGTCCGTCACAATAAGTGTACCCACTTATGAGTTTAAAAAAATGCTTGCATATACGATTACACTACAAACTTAGTCCAGAAATTATTTTGTAGAACCTTTTTGTCTTTTTTGTACAAAAACTGTTCTTTCTACCAAGTTCAAAATGATTTTCCTAGAAAGTCCTTATAAAGTTCTACCTTTCAGATTTTTTTCATATTTTCTAAACTTATGGTTCAAAAATTAGAAGGGGGGGGACACATTGTTTTTTACTTATCGAGCGATTATTTCCGAAATTATTGACATTATCAAAAAATGATTTTAGTAAACCCCTATTCACTTTTAAATACCTATCCAACAATATATCACACGTTAGGGTTGAAATTAAAAAAAAAATCACTTCCCACTTTACATATAGGGGGGCTACCCTAATAAAACATTTTTTTCCAATTTTTATTTTACCACTTTGTCGGCGTGATTGATATACATATTGGTACCAAATTTCAGCTTTCTAGTGCTAACGGTCACAGAGATTAAGCGAGGAGGGACAGACAGACAGACAGACATGGCGAAACTATAAGGGTTCCTAGTTGACTACGGAACCCTAAAAAGATCGTTTTTTTGCACTAGGTATTAATTACACCTTTTGTAAGTCACATACACGAGGCACCCAAACCCAGAACTGTTATACAGGGTTATTTGTAAAACACTGGCATCCTCTCCGGACTATGTTACAAACATCATAAACAACAACTTTTGTTCCATGACTTTTTGAACCGCGTCTACGGAGGACGAGGACTTCATTGCTCTGCGACTTTTTAAAAAAAATATAAACTAGTGCTTGACTACATTCCCACCTAACGGTAAGTAGTCATGCAATCGTTGATAGTTTATTAAGAGCCTATTCACTCTAGCCTTGAAGACACCTAAATTATGATCGGACGGGAAGACTGCAGCCAGCATCGACTTGTATTACATATATCTGTGGCCCTAGTGAAAAAGGATCTAAGTCCAAAAATACAACTTTACAGGAGACGTAAAAAACACTGCGTGCTTCAAATTCGTGTTTGACCTCGTGTGTCATTCAAACCGCTACCAAATGAAATACATGTGATGTTTTTTATAGGTAAACAATTTATGCTCTTTATTATTATTGGGTTATTTTTTATGTAAAGTTAATAGTTTTTAAGATAGTGACTTATACCAATCACAAAATGAATTCCATAAGGGTATAAAATAAGTTAGACCCGTTCTCCCATAAGTTAAATATTAATTCATGCACGTGAAAAGGGATACGCATTTGAAATTATTTTTAATAACTAATTACCTAATGGAAAGAAATATTTTTTCTCTTTATTTTGGTGAAAACGGATATAAGTCTAATAATATCCTTTCTAACTTAAACCATTTTTATGGACTAAGTGTTGTTGTATCGATAAACACCAACCAAATTGAAATGTGGTTGATTTATGTTAATTTAGATTAAAAAACACAAAAGAAAGTTTTTATTTTTCTGTTTAAAACAATATAAATGGACTTGAAACCAACTTGCGTGGTTTTTTTGGTGTCAGTTGAATCCTTTTGCACAAAGTAACTTCCTTATTTTTAGGGCTAGCTTAGATCTCTTTTCACCAAATGATAGAGCATTTTTTTCTGATCATTTTGGTATACTTAACTCATTTTCGACAAAATCGGACTTATACCCCTTTTCACTAGGGCCACAGATATATCGATGGCACAAGGCAAATTGTTCTAATCCCTCGATGACTTTTCTTCAATGGCGTTTCTTCCGCCTGAATTTGGACCTGGAGCTTCCCGAAATTACCATATCCATTAAGGACCTGTGCTAGGCGGAATATGAGGACACCATGAAGTTTCTGTAGTCACTCCTCAAAGAGGGGTCCTACCACCATGATTGTGGCATGAACAAAATTTGGTTGCAACAATTGCTGTCACCCAAAGATTTTATGTATCCTACGGATCTGTCGCCATGTTATCATGAGATCTCATTGATACTCTGTACGCCACGCCACGACAGTGCGTTTCACATATGAAGTTCTTTCGCCGTAATGTTGGATCCCCTGGATGTCTACAGAAAAAAGAAAGGAAAAAAGAAAAGAGTTGCCTAAACACTCACAACTTTTAAAAATGAGGTTACAAATCACTACCTTTCCTCCTGAATGTTAAATTGTCATTAAGTACAGTATTTCTCTGCTTTTATAATTATATTTATATATATATACATATATATATTATATTGTTTGTAATATATTATTTATTTATTATTTTCTGTAATCTATGTGTTCTTAATTATAATATATGTAATTTTGCTAGTTTATGTATTGTGTATATGTAAATAGTACACCACGAACTACCTGCGTATCTTTTTCTCCTTCTCTGTCAAATCCATCCAAAGGTTGTCTTTAAAAAATCGCTTTTAGCGATAAGACCACCCATTGTGGCACCCTATTAATTTTAAGTTTCTTATGTAACTGCTTTATTTTTGGTGTACAATAAAGAATTTATCTATCTATCTATCTACTCTAGCAAAATTGTTGCCCGAAATTCGAAACGAAAACGATTGTAGAGTCTGTCTAATAAGTTAAACGACTTGGGTAATTATTAGGATTTAATGAAATCTGATTTAGTCAACACGGGTTCAATAATCAAGGTTGATTAAGAGATAGAGATCATTGTTTACTAACAGAAGAATCTTATAAAAAGTACCGAATATTTGTATATTTTAAATGATTAAATATTATACAAAATTCCCAAGTCGGTTGACTTATTAGACAGACTATTACGGTATTTTATTTAAAAAAAAAACCGGTCTTAAAGGAAGTTGTCAATGGAAAGGTACGATATAGTGGCGTAGCATTTCGGAATTTGAAAGAATTGTAGGCGAATCGAAATGGAGCCCAGCGTCCTATACTTTATTCAAAAAATAGTTTTTAGTTTCCGAAAGAAAATTTCGTATTGCCAACATTACGGCGAAAGAACTTCTTAAGGCTTATAGTCCCCTGAACTATCTGACCGAAATTATGGGGACGCAACTCTCGCACTCGCCTAGGCGGCTGTACGCAAATCTGTGCATTTATTTGCGGCCAGCAGCGCCCGAAAAGCGCTTTAAATCCATTTTCTTTGCGAAATATTGATTGATTTACATATGCAATGTTCACTTTAAAGAATATTTAACCACCAATTTTTATGTGTAAAAATGTTTCTAAAGGTCCAAGCCGTTTCGAAGGAGTAGGGAAAAGTTGCGAAAAGTTACGAAATTGCTAAATATTTTTTTTAGACAAAATTATTAATAGCACGAAAAAATCAAATGTTGATAATGTTGTTCATGAATCTTTAATAAACATTTATTTTTTTCAAACCTATTAACCTGGCCGTTACCGAGGAGTAGGCTTCAGAAAGTCACTGTTTTATGGCACTTTTCGGGCGCTTGGGCTTGAAACGCACTGTAGATGACTTTTTTGACTGATCGACATTTTGACAATTCAAAGGTGATTGTAATTGGTTTATTTGAAATATAATATCTTTTCTTGACATCGCTTTATTATAATAAAATGTGTACAAAATACACTCCGAGATTTTTCTCGAGAGACGTACAATGGAATTCCGACGTTTCCTTTGAAGGAAATAAGAGAAAGGTTCTCATCTTCAAAGCATATTTTACTAAAACTCTTGAATTTATTTTTTTACAAACTATAGTTAAAACCTTTGTTGTTTTTAGGCTTGAAACTGTCCATCATACTCTGTGTATAAAATCTGTGTATTTTTATCGCATACTTATAAGGACGTTTACCGGATTCTTTGTCGTATTACCATCCATCATCTTTTTGCTACGTAGTACTTTAATCTAATTTTATAAAAACTATACGAACTTTAATCCTTTGACAACCCGAAATATTTTGAAGCATGTACCCTACTCTACGAAGCAGTAAGGCGAGCTAAGAGAGTGGTACAAAGCGTGAGAGGAATATAAACCTCATTTCCCGGCCTGGAAGTCGCAAGACAACTCTCTCTCACCATGGCCGCGAGTTTGCAGACTGCGAGCAATGGGTAGGTTCCGTCCTATAAGTCCGAGTCGACAGGGTTGTGTTCTGTGCGTACCTTAAAGAGCTGTCTGTCAGCAGAATTGACGGAGTCATTGGATCCGATAGTTGATATGGTAGCGGGATTATTCAAAAGAGTTACCGGGGCTCTGAAACGGGTGGGTTTTAGTACGTAAAAGGCTCACACTTCCTCTCAATCCATCCAGAGTTTAAGAAGTTATTTGATGCTTTCTAACGGTAAAAAAGGTAGGTCATGATCTAGATTAGGCCAAAGGACACTTTTATCTTGATAGTAACACTTAGGATAATTTCTGACTATCTATTGGTCATGTTTAAGTTTTATAGGATCTTTTATGATCTATCACAAAAAGTGTAATGCATAAAATGAATTCCAAAGTTACCTATCCCAAATGCGACAATATTAAAATGCCTTCAGTATTGAAACTAAAAGCAAAATATTGAATATTGTGGTTATTCCTTGATGTGAAATAACCACATCCACGGAGGAACACATAAACCACACATATGTACATTGTTTAGGTTTGCTTTTGTACTACGCTTTGCATCGTTAAATTCTTTAGATATTTTCCGATTTCAATAAAGATAGAGAACAAGACCCGTGCCTCATTTGGACACCATGGCTGTCCAGCCAGTTTGCGCAGTCAAGAAATTACATGAAAGTCTTTTCTTGTTTGGTGGGAAATCATTCAATGACTTCTCACTTCGGTTCGGGAAGATGAGTAAAAAAGTGCCTTCATTGGAATCTCGTATTTCGTAAGATAACTGCGAATAGAGAGTACGTACAATGGTTAATATGATTGATTCTTAAGGCGTATAGTCCCTTGAACCATCTGAACGAAATTATGTGAACGCAACTCTCGCACTCGCCTAGGCGGCAGTACGCAAATCTGTGCATTTATTTGCGGCCAGCAGCGCCCGGAAAGCACTTTAAATCCATTTTCTCTGCGAGATATTGATTGATTTACATATGCAATATTCACTTTGAAGAATATTTAACCACCAATTTTTATGTGTAAAAATGTTTCTAAAGGTCCAAGCCGTTTCGAAGGAGTAAGGAAAAGTTGCGAAAAGTTGCGAAATTGCAAATTTTTTTTTTTTTACAAAAGTATTAATTGCGCGAAAAAATCAAATGTTGATATTATTGTTCATGAATCTATAATAAACATATATTTTTTTCAAACCAATTGACTTAGCCGTTACGGAGGAGTAGGCCTCAGAAAATCACTGTTTTATGGCACTTTTCGGGCGCTTGGCCCTTAATATTAGAATACAGATGAACACGCATTTATAAGTCTTAACACTACAGCGGTACGCAAAGGCGTAGCAGCTTTATATTGACTTGAAACAACTCCTGAGTTCCTTTTTTGTCTTACGTACTAGGAGCCTAGAAGCCAACCCATGGCCTCAGCAAGCTCTTGCCCTGCTGGGTACTCCGGTTTAACTTTCGGTCTCAGGCTCGGTCCATACAGTTACTAGACGGCCGGACGTCGAGCTACCCATATCTTATAATAGTGGCTGGAAATCGGGATCGGGATCCTGGCAGCTGGGAGGAACTACTTAACGACCATTTCACCTCGCCTTGGACTAATTTCATGCAAGTCTATGGTGTGCAACTCACCTGGCCACTATTGACCACGCAGTCAAGCATACATTTTTAGACATTATGACCTGGCTACACTGGCATGGCTTGCCAGTGAGGCACGCTTCTTAATATAAAAAGTGTTTATCTTTTGAATATTCTATCAGAATATGAGTACTTATATAAATTCCGCTTTTCATAATATTCTTTTTAAACTCTATGATATCCTTGTTTCTCTTAAATAAACTGTTACAATTATCTTGCGAGTACTACAATCTCCTCAGCTCTTTCATATTAGCTTGTAAAATTAATTATACATGAAGCTGTACGAACTTGAGCGTATCGCCTTTCATAGCCGAAAACGTATTAAAGCAATAGAATTATTCAAAGAAGTCGAAAATGGTTCGAGATAAATCCGCCTTTTTACAGTTTTTATTACATTATTATCCTAGTGCATAATAGTACATTATGATATAAGTGTCTAATGTTAGTGATTACCGTCGAGGCGGTATTTAGACCCGAGCCATGGCGAGGGTCTTAAGAGAGCCGAGAACGCTAATCATTAATTACTCACGTGCATCATACGGCGTTTTTCAATACACTTGTGAAAAAAATAACTGTAAAACTAGTAAACTTTTGTGGCGGTAAAAATCTGTTTTCATATGCGTGCCAATTTTTTTTTCTTTTCTTAGTGGGGGACGACGCGCGCCCATCCTGATACGATAAATGTAATAAAATTATGGCGGGGGAGATGTTGAAAAAAAAGGTTTTAACTAAATTAAAGCACTAGTGCGTAATGGTAATCATTTTGATTCACAGTTTGGGAACAAGTGCCATTATATACCTCAAAGTCGCGTCGCGTAGCGTGGATCTAAGCTCCGTAGCTCTACAAGTCTAGTTGCCGTATAAAATGTATGGAGACCGACGCGCCCAGATCCGCGTACCTGGCACACGTGTACCTAATATAGCTTGCAATGTATCTTTACTCTTTCGATCAATCCCGCAGCCCTGTTTCCTTCGCTCAGCAGTGTGTCTATCTAATTTAGAATTACAGTGTATGTGTTAAAGACAACAATGTACCTATCCGCTTTTGTTGTATTCTTTAAAAGTAAGATGTGATAGATTTCAAAAGTCACGTTTTTTTTAGGTGGAAAAATCATTCAATGACATTTCCCGCTCTGGGTGGAGTGAAAGGGTGTGTCAAACTTTTACTGGCTAAAAATTCACTCCTGTTCGTTCCTTGCCTTTCATTTCAGTAAGCTTCGACCCTGCTGGGCTCCTACGCTTTGCTGACATCTCTTTGAGGCACGCGTACCACGCGCGTCGACGACTTGAACTCGGTCCGGACGGTTACCGGACGGTCGGACGGCGAGCTACCCACTGCTCGTCGTCTGCAAGCTCGCGCAGAAATCGAGATCGGGATCCCGGCAGCTGGGGCCATTTAACCCTTTAATCGCTTGCGTTTTATTAGTCCGACGAGTGTTTTCTATTCGCCAAAGTTGTGTGTTTGCGACTAAAATCAAAGATTTATTTGCAGATAAATATGGTTATAAACGTTCTTACAATGGTTATAATACAATAGTAGCTTAACGTATTTTTTACTAAGTCTTTCATCCCGTTTAGGTGTTTAATCTCCATTCGTGACAGAAGCGCTGACGAGATTGAGAATTTGGTCGTGGATGTGTAATCCTGGCGGAATAAACGTGACAGTTTTTTTCGGATATAATTATCCGATGTAACTATCTACATCGGATATATCCGACAAAAACTCTTATAGGTTAATATAGTATACTGAGCATATTTTTTCAATTTTACTTGAGTTTTAAAACAAACACGACCCAATTCTGATTTCATTGCAAATTCATTCATCAATTTTTATCTTCTGTAAGATTCGTTCAACAAAAATTTCACCTACACTGATGTAATGGAAAGATATTCTTAAAGAAAGCACTGTTTTAACAAGATAAAGATAAATCAGGCGTCTCGGGTATCGTGGGTAATATTCTCTAAAGCCGTTTGGTTCTATTGGGAACCCATCACGTGCAAGGTTCAAGCTTTATATTGTATATAAAGCTGACTGCTTCCAAAATATTTTTATATGGAATTTATCCATAAAATTATATACATGTACTTTATCAGTTGTCTACTACTACTACTACTACTAGATATTCAAAGTAGAAGTTCTGCTTAGTTTGGGACTAGATGGCGTTGTGTAAAAGTTGTAACATCTTCTTCTTCTTCCTGCCCTTGTCCCGTTTTATTTGGGGTTGGCGCAACACGTTTTTTTCTTCCATTCTGTCTAAAGTTGTAAAATTTTATATTATTATTATTTTTGTGTACATTTCCTTTTCACAGCTCTTTGGCTGGTTTCGACCACATTACGAGCCACTGTCTTCTCATAGCTAGTGCATCACAAGCTGAAAAAGATTGGCACCATGGGTGACCATGGTTTCGGGTCTAAAGTATAAGAGTCACACGATTTTTCTGTTACTTTTACGTTGTAGTTATTTTGTTTTATTTTGATTGCCTTATCACTAGAAAATGCCACCATGGCTGTCATTTGACATTACCTTCCATTACAGCGTATGTTTGATAAGTCTAAGGGCCTCCTCTTGCACTATGAGATGCGTTAGTCTCAGCATAACTAGCACAGCAACGCTACAGTTTTTCTTCCAAGATATTTTTAGTTGTGTTCAGGTTGGACTGTGCAGCCGATTTTTTTTTATCAACCGCTTTGGAATACGTGTAAAAGTTTGCTCTTTTAACTCCCAAATATCATCATCATCATTTTAGCCGATAGACCTCCCCCAAGTGTTGCCACAATGAACGGTCCTGTGCATCGGAATCCCGCAACCTTCACCAGATCATCGGTCCACCTTGTAGAAGGCGTTCCAACGCTGCGTCTCCCGGTACGCGGTTGCCACTCCAGTACCTTTCGGCCCCAACGGCCATCTGTTCTGGGAGTAATGTGCCCTGCCCATTGCCACTTAAGTTTGGCGATTCTTCGTGCTATGTCGGCAACCTTGGTTCTACTGTGGACATTTTCATTTCTGATTCTATCCAGCAAGGAAACTCCGAGCATAGCCCTTTCCATTACCTTTTGGGTGACTTTTGGGCATTTTGATAAGGTTCTGAGCGACCACGTTTCGGAACCATAAGTCACTGTATCACTGACAATACGCACTGGTCATGGACTTCCGTCTTGGGACACTTCTCGCCCAATATACCACTATTGGGCGAGAAGATACCACGCAGCTTCCCGAACTCCTAACATTTTTTTTTTGACACATGTTGGAAATTCTCGAATTTTGTCAAAAAAAACACAAGTATTTTATGACCACTTAGTGAGATTCTAGATATTATCCTCTTTTTATAAAATAGAAAAGATTAATCTAGAAACGTACGTATTGACATGCAGGGTTGGTGGGTCAAGGGAGAAGTGCTTTCACAATTTTCTTCAAAGGTCATTTGATCGCTATCAGTCAATTCTGTCGCGTACTATTTCACTGGCGAGACCCTTTGAATTTTATGGCTAACATCAAGAAACGAGACTTATGTTAGTAGTTTTTCCAATTTTCTATTTACGGTTTAAATAATTCTTGTAATACTTTAGAACATATCGTAATTTATTACAGCAAAATGTCTGTAGTCAAAACATGACCTACGATGATCTGTCCTGTATTTTAATTACCTTACCAACTTATATATTATAATGACGTTATAAAAAATTAGCAGTTCATTAAATATTAATTGCAGCTTGATTAAACAACAAAATTGACTTTTTTTTTGTTTTGTCTGACTGCCGTTCACAACATATCCAAAATATTGGCTATGGAAGTTTTAGATATAACTATCTATAGTATTTTGTAGTAGTATACTTAGTGTCTTTTGCCAAATTCAGTCATTCGGGTAGGTGACTATGTCTTCAGTAGATAGACAGAGTACTTCCCGAAGAATCGCGGTAGCTGTGGTGGTGTTAGCAGATTTCTCTTTCAAGTGAAAACAAGAAGATCAGCTTTAGCGAAGTTCATGGCCAGTTGATATTCTTGGCACCAGTCCTATACTTTTCAAGTCTTAGCGCACAAAGTCACATGGAGTGTTTTCGTAAGTGCCGTTTATTTATGGCAATATTGTCAGCATATTCCACATTAAAGTAGCTTTTGTCGTTGAGACTTTTGACGAGGTTGTCTGTAACTAGTTTTCGAGTCATGTCGTGAGGACGCCATTTTTGACACAACGGCCGTAATGAACCTGTTACATAAAACTGTTTACTTCTGACCGTCAGTAATTGGTCAGGACTTGGGCACATACTACTATTACCCGGAATAATTCTAGATTAAATGAAAGTAGTCGTTTTGTTTTAGGGGCTATATTAGGGTTCCAAGCTAAACCATCAGAATTAATTTGATCCCTCATAAAAGGAAATGTCTTCATGTTTTTTGAAGTAAATAAATATATAATCAAGTAACAGCTGGAAGGGTTTTACCTCAATTAGTTCAGTCTTATCCATGAACCACATAAGCCTAATATGTGAGAAATAATTAACTAAATAAACAGTGCAGCTACATGTCGATCGTGAGGAGTTTCTGAAAAGGAAACCTAAAGAAAATAAGAATGCAAAGGACATCGAAAGGACACAGGTGTGGTTTTAGGCAGTAAAAGTTTGAAACGCCTCCCACTCAGCCCAAGAACAGGGGATGTCATTGGATTGATGTGAGACACGGAAAAAATTATCAATTTGTAATGTTAGGCTACCTATCCATTGATGCGAGACGACGCAGCGGAGTGTAGTTGCGTACTGTGTCTGCCCATTGATGCGGAGAGAGGTAGTGCGGAGCGGAGTAGTGGGCAGTACAGAGCTAATAGGTCGAGTATACGCAAGTTCCCGCAGTTGCAAACCACACGGCTAGTTTGCCACTTCCCTGTATCACTTCTCCACTCTTCTTCTCCGCTCCGCTTCTCCGCTCCGCTTCTCGCTTTTGTGTGAATTTTTAAACTAATTTACAAATCTGTCTCGACTAATGATGTGCGAAGATTTTATGCAATTCTATCGATTAACATTGGCACAACTTCATTCCACTCTACTCCTCTCCGTTGTAGTAGACAGTTAGGTCGTAGGTTAGTGTGTGACAACCTGTTTTACTGAGGGTAGGTATTTGACAGAAGTGGGGAGGTCGGACGGCTTACTAACGTTTCGGACACGTCATGTTCGGATACAGTGTCCCGATTGACACTGTTTGAATTTCAATATTTTTTTGGTGACAATTCAGGACACCGATAAAAAAAAAATGTTTTGTACAGTTAAATAAAAAAGTTTTTGTTTGATAAATATTAATTTATATTACCAAATCTAATTAAATCAATCAAATAAGAAATATCTCGTCAACAATCACATTGATTGATTTAACTAATTAATTATCAAAAAAATGAATTTCGGCACGTGAATATAAATACAGTTTATTAATGTATCATTTATTTCTCAAAAACTAACAAATATATAATCGCTTGACGAACAAACTTTTAATAATAGGGTAACAAATAAGACAGCCCAGAGCATACGCTGCGCAGTTTTATGTAGGTAGTAGAAAATTTAAATTACAATCTTTTCTTATCTTTCTTATCTTTCTTACCTTTCTTATCTTTCTTATCTTTCTTATCTTATTTATCTTTCACCTTAAAATAGTTTGGATACTTTCATGTTTTTTATTTAATTTTTGGATGCTTTTTACTTCTTATTATATTTTAAAACTTTTGTATCTGACAGTACTGAATAGCTCCATTAAATTTGATAGTGTCCAAATCGTCACTGAAAAAATAAAGAAACGGTTCGGACACTGCGTCCCAAAATGACGGGTCCGAAACGTAAGTAAGCCGGTCAGATAGGCAAGTGGCTCTGTGAGAAACAGATAGTAGTATTCAGCTATAAACTGAAAGACTTTTGTCTTTAAAGGGTCTCTCATACCCTGTAAACAAATATCCACAAAGTTTACTGTGTCACGTACAAAACCTAGTTGCAGATTTACCTGCTGACCTTTTTGTCACAATTTTAAATCCACTGTAAAATCTTGGATGCCAGAGTTTACGATTTTCTCGTTTTACGATCTTATTTAGGGACAGGCATGTAGTATAACGCAAAACTTCTACAGACAAGGACGCGGTGAGAATGCCATATCATAGAAAATGTTCAATTCCTTACTTGCAACATTATTTAAAAAAGCATATTGTTGTAGACCGTTAGCATGTCACAGTCTCCAGAATTTTTTGAATAGAAGTTTAAATTTTACTACTTACCTAAGAATTCTGATTAGGGAACCATAGTTACCGACATAGCTCAAAAAATCGCCAAACTTAAATGACAGTAGACAGGACATTATTGCTCGCAGAACAGATGGTCGGTGGGACCAAAAGTTTTGAAGTGGCAAACATGTACTAGAAGACGCTGCATTGGTCGGCCTCCCACTAGCTGAACTGTTTATCAGGTTAGGGCCGCAGGAGTCCGATGAAAGCGAGACACACAGGACTAAGCGTTGCGGTGTCATTTGTGGGAGGATTATATCCAATAAACAGAAAAAAAGAAGAAAACATGTTTATTTGGCACACAATGAACAAAAAGTTTAAAAAAAATAATTGAAAGCTTAAATAAAATTGAAAAACTTAAAAGTAAAAAAAAAAAAAAACACACACACAACAATGTGTCTTAAGGTAGTGCCAAATAGGTTCAATTCAGCAGACAACCACGTAGCACATGCCTGACGCTGGTTTTCAACTGAACCTTCGAGTGTAGGTGAGTAACGGATGAAAATCAGTTTGAGTTAGAAATGATGATGATGATGATGATTTTACTAACATCAAAACATACGAGAATAGCACCATCTAACTATCTGACTGTACTTATACAACCTTTTCACGTCTTAACGGTGGTACAGATTAAAATGAAGCTTAGCACACGAGTAGATCGAGGCCTTGAATACGACATATTTTATTCCGGGAATATGTTCCCTTGGAATTATTTCTAGTATTCAAAGAGGTAAAACTGCTAAGCATAAGCTTGTTTACAAATAATCCAGATTTCACTTCAAAATCAAAGTGCCTACCTTTTTACTACGCAAAACTATTCGCGATTACAAATAAGATGTTAGATCCCCGGTTTTTGGAAAGCTATGAATGTTAAACGTTTTCTTGTAATATTACATAGATAGTTTTTATAATGCTTATGTACATATTACTGAGATTAAGTTAAAAAATTGCCTCGTTGGCCACAGGGATAGAAATTCGGCCGGGAATTCATAAAGAAGAATAATAAAACTACAAAATTCGGTCTTTTTTAAATAAAAATTCCTCCCTACTCACATTTTTCCTTTCTCTGTCACCAAATTTTATTAAAGAAGTCCAATTCAAATTCTTTTCATCACTTTGAATTAAAAAATAAACTGAAAACGAAGTTCTTAGAAAAAATCCCGTTTATCTCAGTATATCTCAGTTTGACCTGAAATACAGGTCCTAAGCCTAGTTTGGGCACCAGTCTCCCACAATATAATGCCCTCTTATATGTTACCGTAGAAATAAGGCTAGCGATTAAGAATAATATTGTGGAGAAAATAAATCAAATCATTATATCTGTCAGTTTGCATATAAATAAAAAAGACATTCATCTACCGAGATATCCAGTTTTATACATTATCTGTTTTTTCGCACTCTCTGAATATTGTCGCTTTATTTTTAACGACAATTTACTTTCCTTTGACGAGCGCAGTCGAAGTGGGTCCTTAAATCTTCAAGCAACCATATTAAGGACAAAGAAACGTGGAAGTGATTTTTGAACCATAGTGAAGTCTTCAGAGTAACAGGAGAACACCTCTATTATTTATTCTTTTGTCCTTTTATATTAAACGTTCTCCACTCAATTGACTTAGTTTTCATGACAGCCAAAAAAAGCCCCGTTTAATGTCCATAAAGAGCGGAAAGCACTTAAAATATAAGAGCAAACCAAGTTGTTAGGCAAAGTAAAGTTCACACGAAAAAAAAAAAAAAATTCAAAAATATTTATTTCATCCATAACATTATGAACATACAGTTGATAAATCTTTTGCAGTGGGCTACATAACCCACTAGGTACACGTAGGTGCGGAGCGGTGATGAGTGAAGCTAAGTAGGCGTGATCAGTCGGTTTGATATTTTGCCGCGATTTATTGCGGTGCAGTGGTTCGCTTTAAATAAATTGCGAACTAAACCGCTTCGCAATCGCATTCACGTTGAACCGCTCACGTAAGATGCTGCGTGAACAATGTTCATGTGAACCATTTATAATAAGGAATTAATTTTAAAATTAATTACTACGATCTTGAAATAATTGATAGGATAAGGCAAATTTTAGCAAGTGAAATTCAGTGCAACTGGTTTGAAAATAAAAAAGGGAGGCATACATATAATACCTACGACTAAAAATAACGTGGCCGCATAAAAAGTAGCGCCAAGTTAAACGTATTTTAATTTAAACATATGTTTGATATATACAATTCCAACATAATGTTATTTCATTTATTTATTTATTTTACTATTTATGTACACACAAAAATAACAGAAAAAGATAAAACATAAGAGACATTAGTACAAAGGTACTGCTTATTTCCAAAGAAATTTCTTCCAGCAGACTTGCGAAAGGAGAAATCAAAAAGAAATGTTCATGTAAAAATTAAAAAAAAAAATAACAACCGAATATGTTAGACTAACCTAAAATCAGAATTAATAAGATCGTGTCAAATTCTGAACATATTTCATTTTCCTATTCAAGTTTCGCGCGAGCTTAGTCAGAGCTTTATATAATGGTAACTCGACTGCGTTATTCTCATGTTATCTCAGTGAATTTTGCCTTTAGCTCACATATCAAAGCCTTCCAATTATTGTGAGAGCACATCGCTACATCTTTATTGAGTGAAACTATATATTTACGTGCAGAAAACAAAGGGCCGTTAGATTTTACGACGGCTCCATACACACAGATCCTGGCTTCCGCCCAAGAAAACAGTAAATATTTTATATCCTTACAACTGTTACTGCAATATATTCCAACGCAATGTGGGTTTGTTTACAAACAAATCTGGTCTTTAAAAGCAATAAGTTTTCTTTGAAAAATCTACTTTTTCTATATTCGAAAAATCACCTTTGTCTCTACCGCTTTTAAGCACGCAATTTGCTGTTTTCTGTATAAAAGTTCGCGAGCTCACTCCAAGAACAATTAATTGTATTTATCGTATCAGGTTGAGCGCTAAGTGGCAGGCGGTCGCCGACTTCTGCGAAGCAGTAATGCTCGCAAAGGAGGAGGCCGAACGCATCAGGCAACGGTGTTATCGCCGCCGCCGCCGTGATTCTGATCCCGATTTCCGGCCACCGTAGGCGCGGGCTTGCGGACAGTGAGCAATGGGTAGCTCGCTGTCCGGGCGTCCGGTAACTGTCCGGACCAAGCCCAAGTCGTCGACGGCGCGCACTGTTCCCGCGCGCCTCAAGGAGTTGTCAGCAACAGCAGGGTCCCAGCTGGGTCGAAGCCTACTGGGGCCAGGGTTATCCGAAAGGGCGCTCGAGCCCCGGTATGAAGGCACGGGGAGGGTCTTTTAGTCAGTAAGAGTCTGACACTATCTCCCGCTCCGCCCAAGAGCGGGGGATGTCATTGAATGATTTTTTTCCCACCATAAAAAAAAAAGGTTGAGCGCTAAGCAACCCCCGCGATTCCCTGGTCAACCTTGTATTGAAAAATATCGTTTGATACAAGTAGAAATTTGTCACTGCAGCACTTGACTCCATAACACTCTCGTCTGTCGCCACTGTCGCAATGACGAACTTTTTCCGCTTGTATCAAAATGTATTATATTTTAAAACAAACAATTATCGCGCAATTTTATTTTTTATTGTTGATAGGTTCGCGCTTGACCGCTATCTCACCTGATGGAAAGCGGCGATGCTGTCGACGATGGAACGCGTTTACCAAGATGAGGTTAACTCTTTGCGCTCAGTAGTGACTCCATCAATAAATCAGCCACTAAGTACCATGGATCATATTAACACTTACATTTTTATGCAACTTACACAGGTATATCAAAATTAAGCTCAATCGTTTAGGGGTACCTATCTGTTTAAAAAAATACATATAAACATTGCCAGTTAAAAAAAATCTTGTAAAAAGACCACACCCGCATGCGGCCCCGTAACCTCTGGTAGAATAGAAAATAGATTAAGCGGTTTTTCCACTTCAGACTTCATGTTGCGGCTTAAGCTCACGTCTGCTGTTACGTATGGCGTTGCGGTTGGGAACTGCATGAAAGAAAAAAAACTCGCCTTTAAAATGTTTTCTATTTCATTCAGAACAATTTTCTGTTTCCCTGCTTTGAAAATAATAATAGCAAATATAGAAAGAAAGCCCCAGATAACCATGCAATAAAGTACATTGACCTTTTCCTAATATTTTTGCGTAGGTACACGAAAAACAAACAATGTACTGCTTTTCATTACCATGTCATGCAAAGGATCACGATACATGTCGATTCAAGACAGCTTTATGTCCGTTTTTGAAATTAAGAATTTCAAAAACGGTCAATGACCGTTATTGCACGTTTATCTGGAAATAATATAGCATAATCAGCCATTATGATGTTCCTATTGCTGAGACTAAGGCCTCCTCTCTAAATAGAGTGAATGAGCCGTCATCTACCACTCGGGCCCAGTGTGGATTGGTGAATGTCACAAATCTTCGAATTTTTAGTTCTAGAACATGTCAGATTCCTTACAATGTTTTCCTTTACTGTTTTTAGAGCAGTGGTGATGAAATAAATAAAATTACACAAAGTAATGCGCTTGGCTGGGTTTGAAACCGCGACATAGAACTCACATGTCCAGACCGTTACCGCTAAGCCACCACTGCTCAAAATCATGTTGAAATCTAATTCAAAACTTATTCTGAAATGGTACTTAAGATATTCTCTTACAACGATTCCTTTTAAAGGATTTAAAACTAATCATCATCATCATCATTTTAGCCAATAGAAATTCACTGCTGGACACACAGGCCTCCCCCAAGGTCCCCACAACGAATGGTCCTGTGCATCTCGCATCCATCGCATTTCCACGGCTCTCGTCTACAAGCGGTCAGCGGTCGCCACTCCAGAACTATTAGGCGTTATCGAGCATCTGTTCTACAAGCAATGTGCTGTGTCTACTTAAATTTGGCGATTCTTTGGACCTTTATCCTTGAAAACTAATGGCATATTACAAATTACAAAATCATTTATTCTAGTTTTTAAGATAAAGAATATTGTCCAATGTCACCAAAAAAGTTCTAAAAATGTAGATGGATGGAGAGGGTGAGGGAGGCCAAAGAAATGATGGATGAATTGTGTGAGGAGTGATATAAAAGAAAAGGGAGTTAGTGATAGTTTGACGGGTGACAGGACAGAATGGAAGAAAAAAACTTGTTACATAAAATGGGATAAGGGCAGAAAGAAGAAGAAGAAGTCCAATGTGAATTAGGACAGCTGTTAGGCCATTGGATGCGAGTAAGTTTTTATACTAATGCGTTTTACAATTTTTTTCTACAAACCACGGCGAAAAATGGACGGATAGGTACGCACTTGACCGGATTTAATTTTCTCCGATCTAGGAAAGGATCTAGGTCTGTAAGTAATAATATTCCACAACTACCACACAACGCCGTCTAGTCCCAAGCTAAGCAGAGCTTGTGTTATGGGTACTAGACAACTGATAAACATACTTATATATTTCTAAATACATACATATTATTGATAAATTACACCCAGACACAGAACAAATGATCATGCTCATGACATAAACATTTGTCCTGGGTGGGAATCGAACCCACGACCTCTGGCATAGCAGGCAGGGCCACTAACCACTAGACCAACAGGCCAGTCATAAGTAGTAGGTACTAGCTGTTTGTTGTTTAGTTGAATATCAAAGTCTTTACCATTAAATGTTCTGGTCATAAAAAGAAAACAAAAGAGCGAAAGCAAAAAAAATGTTAATTGCGGTAGCCATTTGGTGGCTAAAATATTCAAGCTTTTTTGCCGTATTAATAACCCAGTAAGGGTTCTAAATTTCAGATAGGCAGTCGCTCTTTATAAATCTCTAGTATTCAGCTACATCTGGTTAGACTGGAAGCTGACCCCAATAGAGTTCTGAAAAAAACAAAGGGTGTCGCCTCCTCGTTTATATCGCGTACATCCAAGCACTGGAACAATTTCCCTGCTGCGGTCTTCCCGTCCGATTTTAATTTGGGTGTCTTCAAGGCTTGAATGAATAGGCTCTTAATAAACTAGTGCGCCTCACCATCATGCATGCAATCGTGCATCACTGCTTACCATCAGGTGGGATCGCATTCAAGCACTAGTTTAGATCATATTAAAAAAAATTAATGGTTTTGATATTGTTTATTTATTTATGGGACAATAAACAGCTAACGCTCGTAATAATAACGCTCGTTTATATCGGTACTAGCTTTTGCCCGCGACTTCGTTCGCGTGGAATAGTGACTTCCGGCAGATTTTTGGTTTTACCCACATAGTTCCCGATCTCGCGGGATCTCTTCAAAAATGAAATGTGGAAGATATTCCAACGCACCCGTCCGGGTTGGCCGTATGAATAGATGGCGCTGTATGTCCGGAATAAATTTTATTTTTTATTTTATTTCTTGTAATAAAAACTATCCTATGTCCTTTCTCAAGTTCCAAACTATGTCTGTACCAAATTTCACACAAATCGGTTCAGTAGTTTAGGCGTGAAGCAAAGACAGACAGACAGACAGACAGACAGACAGACAGACAGACAGAGTTACTTTCGCATTTATAATATTAGTTTGGATAAACGAGCGTTTACAATATTGTAGCCCAATTATTGTATCAATTATTTGAATAATTTTTACGCAGTGGTATTAAAGAAGGAAAAAAAAATATCTAATGGAAATTAGCTTACAAATTAGAAACCTTTTATAGGGAAATATGCACCACGTCTGCGCAAAATGGTCCAACTCTCAATATAATGCCGTAGCCACATGCATGATGCGACGAGTCCACAGCGCTGGTTCAGCGTAGACTGGTGACGGTGTCGACACAAAGATGTCGGAATGGTGCAGTGTGCAAATAAATTTGAGTTGAATAAGAAAAAATAAACCTACAGTACAAATACAGCATTATTTTTAGTTTATTGTGAAACCTGAATGTTGCCTAGTTAACCTGTTTAGAATCAGTAACTGAATGGATTTCAATAGTTTTTACACTAAGTTTAATTTTTTCCCAAAAATATTTAAAAAGGTCACAATTTAGACACTACTGACACTAAGTAGGTACAACACAGATCATGGCAGTCATAGCGGGTATTAAGCGTCATCAAACAGCTGGGTGTAAGTGCAAGACAATCTGTCAGTAGCCTGGACGGCCCGGTGACCTTATTATTTTTGCTGACATAACAAGCTTATAATTTTGTGATTTTTCGTGATACAGTTATGAAATTTTGTATATAATAGATTCTTTACATAAAAACACTTGACACGTATTCTGAATTTCGCATATATAATATAATAATAATATAATATAATATATAATATATTCCACAACTACCACACAATGCCGTCTAGCCCCAAGCTAAGCAGAGCTTGTGTTATGAGTACTAGACAACTGATAAACATACTTATAATATTTCTAAATACATACATGTTATAGATAAATTACACCCAGACACAGAACAAATGGTCATGCTCATCACATAAACATTTGTCCTGGGTGGGAATCGAACCCACGACCTCCGGCATAGCAGTCAGGGCCACTAACCACTAGACCAACAGGCCAGTCAAAAAAAAAATAAAAATAAATTAAAAAATATTATAAAGGGCTAATGTTTGTTTTTATTTGTAGGAGGCAATCTCTCAAAGTAATGGTCCAATGGCAAACATTTTTACTGATTTAAAGCTGCTTTATTCCTGATTGACATAGTCTATATTTTATGTACGCGAAGCTGCAGTAAAAAGCTAGTCTACACTGAAGTTTGTTTTTATATTTTTTTGTTTGGAAGAGGCTTTGAAAGTACTGGTCCTATTGCTGTAATTTTTTCACCAAGAGAAAGCTGCTTTATTCTTGAGTGACATAGGCTATATTTTATGAACGCGGGTGAAGCCGCGGGCTAAATTTAGTATTATATAAAGCCATACATGCAAAAAATAAATAGTAAATATTACTTCATTTCTATAATTTGGCTACGACACAATGCGTCCATGGCTTAAACGCGATCAGCGGTGTTGACAAAGGCAAGACAAAGGTGAAAGGATATGACGCTACGCTATTGTATTGAGATTGACGATGGGTTTCTGAATTGAGTATTTCAAGTTAAGCACGTCTTAAATCCTACTCGAATGCCAAATGACAGGTTGAAGGTTTGACAGGCTGAAGTAGAGTTTGAGAAATACTCAACATCAAAGCTTAAATCAGAAATCGGGAGTAAGTGTAGTTTCACACGTATAAAAGAGAGTGTAAAGTCTCGCAAACCACCATTGAATCAGAGAGTCCTCCAACGAAACATGTGTTGTGTTTGACTGGCCTGTTGGTCTAGTGGTTAGTGGCCCTGACTACTATGCCGGAGGTCGTGGGTTCGATTCCCACCCAGGACAAATGTTTGTGTGACGAGCAATGAACATATGTTCTGTGTCTGGTGTAATTTATCTATAATATATGTACATTTATTTAGAAATATATAAAGTATGTTTATCAGTTGTCGGAGCAACTCCCTGGCAAGTAATTTTGGGCTGTTATATATGTTTTAATCACGAGGAGAACTCTTATATCGCAATGCAGGATTCCTAAAGTTAAAGAAAGTAAAATGTACTGTGGTTCTTCTTCTTTGCCGAGCGCTCTTGACAGAGTGGTCGTTGTTATGCCACGATTGAGTCTTGCGCCACTGCCCCTCTCGCAATGCGACGCTATTCAGCTCTGTATTTGCCTGTTTGGAAGTTATCATTAATGTTGCAGGATGTCACTGATTTGATGAGGATCGTCCTCTGTATTTGAGAGCATCCACGTGATTTTTTGCACTTGACTTTCCTTTGTACCACCAGACGTTCCGTCGAGTTCTCATTACGCCTGTACACTGTGGTAGCCGGTTCGTTAGCTTTATAAAAAAAAAAAAAAAAACAACTCATGCGATCTCCTTTCCATATCACAGTATGCACAATCAAAAAATGAACAGTAAATAATTTAAAATCTAATTAGTTATCATGAAGGACAGCGTCAGGTCAATAGGCCTTGAAAATTTCCCCATTTCCACAAAACGTGACAAAAATACTACTAAAACTGTTACGGTGTACAAAATTATGGCGGAAAATTAGGGAACCTCATAAATAAAGATGGATGCCACGATTACGCAAAAGTTGAAAATAATAAAACGTCGAACGTGATCTGAATAGCAGGAGACGACAGCTGGCTGCCTTATTTATCACGAAAGGAAGAAGCTTGAGGCCGAAACATGGATTAAACATGTCGTGGAAAATATTGCTGGTCCCATGTTGGGCGCTAAAATTAATTTGATGTTAGTTGCCAAGTGGCTAGTGATATGTACCTGCTAGCTGATTTAGTAAATACGTATTGATTTTTGTAGATACAAACAAGGTGGACTGATGACCTGGTCAGTCATAGGACCAGTCGTTGTGGCGACGCTTGGGTGAGGCCTATGTCTAACAAACTATGTCTACTAAACTGGACGTCTTTCGGCTGATTTGATGATGATGATGATGATGAGATACAAACAAGCTATACGGTAGTTACGTAAATCGGAAGATGTTTTTTATAAAGTAGACAATTTAAATATTCTAAATTGAACATTATGTCAACGGCTTATCAGTAGGTGCAGTAGGTACTTTTAAAATTCTTCTCATTGAGTGGAACACTCCAGATTTTTAAAAACTAATACTTCTTGAAAACAGATGTCAATGAAATTAAAATTTTATTAAAATTGTTCTTTTGTATACTGAAACAACTTTAAGCATAAAATAGACATCAAATGTTATGGCCGCTATGGCCCACGTACAATGGTCCGCATAGGACTAAGTGCGGAAACCATACTCAGACATAGACATACACATCAAATTGTTTACGTATCAAAATGTACTGGAATTTGACGAAAAGAGACCAAAACTACGAAGGAGAAAATTTAGAAGTGGAAAATATGTCCACCTTCTTCGTTTCGTCGTTCATTACTGCTTTACAGAAGGACGCATTCCTATATCCTTTGGCTCCGTATCATGGCCTGGATCGGATGTGAGAGGCCACTGCCACTGACCTCCTCCACGAGGACACCGCGGTTCAATACACAAGTGGGCCAGACCTCCCCGGTATGCACCGCCTTGTCCTCCGAACCACATAATGATAACACCTGGGTCAATCTTCCCGCCAAATCTAAAACAGGAACCTTCAAAACAACCGTGTCCGGGGGGATGCTGCATTATGTAATATGTGAGAACACTTCATTCACTTGAAAGCACTGGTGGCCGAGTGGTAACGGCCCCGACTTGCGAGTTGTACGTCGCGGGTTCGAACCTAGCCAGGCGCATTACTTTGTGTAATTTATTCCACCACCACTGCTCTCAAAACGGTGAAGGAAAACATCGTGAGGAAACCGGCATGTCCTAGAACCAAAAATTCAAAGACATGTGACATTCACCAACCCGCACTGGGCCCGTGTGGTGGATTACGGCCCATTCCCTCTCCTAGAGAGGAGGCTTGAGTCCCAACAGTGGGAACATAAAAAGGCTGGTGATGATGATGACTTCATTCCCAGGACCATAAATACATATTTTTTATGCCCCTTCGTTGCCTTGCATGTCAGGGCCGGATTTTCCTTTCAGAAGCGATCCCGTGGCCCCAGTAATCTTAGACCCTGCTGGGCTCCTACGGTTTGCTTACATCTCCTTGAGGCACGCGTGACTATGTATACATATTGCCTTGGGTTTGTGTAAAGCCACCTCGAGTCCTTATTGCCAGATCCACTCAGCGACTGTCGCAATTCCGTGTGTTACGACAGTCTTTCCGCGTGTATTATTCGACCGTCGCCAAGTGAAATTCCTCCCTAGGCCAGGACCGGCGTGTCGTCAGCGTAGTCTGCGATAGAGTAGCATTCTACTCGAGAAAAAATTAAAATCGGCCCGGTAGTTTTGCATTGCTTACATTAAATGTGAAAATGTTTCCAATTTATAATAATAAATAAATAATTATAATATCATTTTATTTCAGGCAACATGTACCCGTATCATAAATATCTTATAGACTAACATACACTACTTATAATAAATCATTTTGTTAGTAAATATGATTTAAAACTGGTGCTGACCTGTGGTATTTGTCCGCGAAAGCGACGGAACATCAGGCCCTGAAACCATAATACTAATATAACTTAGTATTGCAATTTTCTGGTAACATAATATTTGCATTATTATAATAAGCCCGTACATAATCCAAAAATATACTAAAGCATGATACGAGTATCAAAGACGTGAGAATACATTCTTGTGAGTTCTATAATCGCGTTTCGATGTAGGTAAACTTTATCAGTTAAGCAACAAACTTATTGAAGCGATACGCGGCCGGAATACACAATACGTAAGACCAACTTTTCTTTGGGATTCCGAGAAATGCGGGCTCGATGAAATCTCCCTGTGTGTCTAGAACTATTTTATAAGATTCGGTAGGCTGGAGGAGTCGTACCTAGCTATGTGCTAACATCGGCACGTGTCGATTTTAAAGGTCATGCAACACATGTGAAAGTCTATCAGTAGGCTGCGGAAACGGAAGAGCCACAGACTGAAGGAACAGAAGTAGCGGATTTTATACAGTACAAACTTTTTCCCGCAGCTTCGGCCGCGTTTATAGAATATAGCCTATGTCACTCAGAAATATAGCAACTGTGTATTGGTGAAAAAAATTTAGAAATCGGACCAGTAGGTGCTTTCAGAGATTACCTCCTACAAACGAAAAACATAAAAACAAAACCTCTTTGTAATATTAAAATAATAATTATAATTTAGGTAAGTCTGATACTCCCTCTAACTCCACAGAGTGAGAGAAGTATATTAATTAGTTCCCAACTCAAAAAGAAAACAGTCAGTCCAGTATTAGAAGAAAATTCTGTATAGATGTAACAAAACCTGTGCCTTGAAAACCATGCTATGCCGTGTGTTGCAGAATCGTTGAAGAGTTACCATGGGGTAAAGAAATACGGGTAGGTTTTAGTTATTAAAATTCTGACTCTTCCTCTGGCTTTAACCCAAGTGAGAAAAGTTATTAACTTCCCAGAAAAAAATATATCGTGATTAGGTTACCATCCAATATAGATATAGCGAAACCTCTTCGTGCCTCGGAGAGCACGCTGTGCTGTTAGTCCGATTGTTATTTATAGATCTTTAACAGTCAAGCAATCAGAAATCTTACCAATGGGTATCTATCTTGTTAAAAGTAAAAGGATTGTAGAAATTAGATAGGCAGATGCACTGGCATTTGTAGCGACATCTATGTCGTCACACAAGAATTAATCCTGCATCGCGCAATTAAAGTTCTCCGCGCGATTCGAACATATAAAACAGCCCGAAATTGACTATCGAGCAGTTACTTACCAGACATAACACCCGTCTGGCCGAAAGATCCTCCTTTTTCAACGAAAGTTTCTGGGACTTTATTCTCAGTTCCGCATACCTCCAAATGTTTTTCTAGCGGAACTGCCGGCTTATGCGGAAGCAAAAAATCACGGGACTTGCACGTATTCATCCAGCCCAATTACAAGCTAGGGTAGAGCGACGAAATACGTCAGCATTCAAGCGCCCTGGAAAAAGGTAGCCGCAGAACACCAAGTGATTATAGTCAGTATAAATCTGACATACCTCTCTTACCACCTTAAGAAGGAGGTCATTCTGAAGGATCAGTGCAAGTTCACACGAATAACACACAAATGACGTAGACATTCTCTATTCTATACTCAGCGGTTGAGCTGCTGTCCAACTAACTCAACCCAACTCAACAACAACAACAAGTAACAACTAAATTACATACAGTCAGGCAGTTGTCACATTGATATCAATTGACATCAAAAGTGACAATTTACTACACAGATAAATCGATTCCAATGATACCAATGTAAAAAATAACTTGATCAAATATTACACGTACTAAGCTAACAATCCATGAAGATTAACCACAGGATAAAATCAAAAATAGGAACGGTTGCGTAAGTTCATACGACACGTAAAAGCTAGCATGTGGGTGAGTACATCGACAAAGACAATATTACTTTACAAATAGGCATTGGAAACGTATAAAATTCTAGTGCTCACAGTCATATACCAACTTTCCGCACGTTTTATTACCTAAACTACCTAATTTTACGGCTCAATTTAAAGTTTTTATACCTATTTGTTGTTTTATAGCAGTTTGAACAACGTTCAGCCTCTTTAAACTGGTTACGGATACTTTAGGAATTGTATTTTGCTGTGGTAACGGCAAAATCAAATCGTAGATTTCAAAACATTTCAAAATGGCCATTCATTTCAGGAAATATTGTAATGCTAGATAGATATACACTATTATCAACTTTTGACAAAATAAACTAATAACTTAGCTACCTATTTCAAAATATGGTCAAATATTGTGAATCGCCCTGTTTCCCGCTCATGGAGCTGAAAGTACGTTATTTACTTTAACGTTTGTCGATATAACTAAACATTGTATGATTGATCGTATCGTCGAATACAACACACACACACACACACAGTTTACTGCTAGTAACTGAAAACACTTTATTTTTGAGAACGTCAAATCATTTCCAGTAAATCCCACCCGCCCGTATTCAGTGTACAAAATTTTATTTATTTATGATAGCCATGTTTATGCTGTGACGCCATTTCACGATATGTCTGGCCACTTCATAAAAAGTCAAATTCAACAGTCTAGCTACGACAGTAAAAACTAAGAAGAAAACAATGCTGGGTTGGAATTTAACATCCCACATCGCAATTTAAAGTATTCTTTTAGAAAACAAAAGTTGAACGTTGTTTTTTGCTAAGATGGTTTTTGTGTAAGGTTTTGTTTCTGAAAGAACTAATACCAAACTTAAGTGTACACTTACCTTCTTTTACCGCTAAGCAGCTTTGCTGAATTCTAAATTGATACTAATGACGATGCGATACCTTGTTGCATTGTAACAACCCGAAGAACAGAAACTATTGATCCTATTTGATCACGTTGACAGAAAATAGCGCTGGAACGTTTGGCTTGTTTCTTGATGTCTTTTGTCACTTATTCATACGTTGATATAAAATTTTACTGCTTCTTCGTTTCAGTTTCCACCTGTCTGTGGAACTAATATTTTTCTAGAAGTTTTACAGTTAATAATACTATAGCTAAACCTATCCATGTCAGTTTTTAAGGTTCATGGCGAAATACGTTATGCCTTACTTCATCGTGAACCTTACATGCGTATACCAGCATTACCAGCTTTCCAGCTGCATGCCAGTTTATGACTTGGATTGTGCAATCTAAAGTCAAATCAAATCAAAAGCATTTATTTCAAATAAATACCATTTATAGGCACTTTTGAATAGTCAAATGTCGGTCAGTCCAAAAAAAAATGAAGCTAAACACGTTCCAAAGCACCTCTATGGAGAAGAACGTGCAAGAAAGAGAGAGAACGGAAGAGCCTTAATATTCCCCTGTATTTTTCAATCAAATGTAAAACAAATTAAAAAACACTCTAATAACATCAAAACCAATTCGGAATAACGACATTTGATAAGCGGTCGAATCGTTTTGAACCAATTTACCCTGAATCGATTTAATAAGGTCAACAGCAAATTGATATTCAAATAATATTTAATCTACTTATTTATTTTTTTGCTTGAAATATCCGTTTTTACCATTATAAACAGCCATTTTCGCTGAAGTTTTGTTTAAACGCTATGAAATATAACCCTAGTTTTAGTCTACGTGAAACCCTAAACATTAATATAGTTTTCAGAAAGAAATTGTCCAAAAACTAAATTGAATATTTAGTTATCTACTATTATATTCAGAAACTTGCTTAAGTACATACCTAGATAAAATTTCAGGTCGTGCTTTATCAGCTTTCAATTTTAGTTTATTATAACAAAATAAATTATTTTATATTTTAAGCTTTGTTTACGATTCAAAACACGATAAGTATGCAAATTACTAGAAATAGGAGTGATAATGCTGCGTCATAAAATTTTGGAAACGACGATACGGTTTTGTTTTAAATTTTGTAAGTACATAATATATTATTAACACAGAAGTAAAGAAAAAGATTTATTAACCTAAATACTAATCACATTAGTTTTAAAGGAAGTAGTTGGCGTTGCGTAATATCTACCTATAGGTTATTGGACTCGCTCAGCTGACGTTTTCTTAAAGAAATTAATTTCGTACATGCGTAAATCAATACGAGTTTTGAAAAAAAGATACTTTATTTTTTAATTTTATCTTTACAAATCGATAGTGTTTCATGTACCGGATCGATCCTCCACGGGATTAAAACGATTAAAATTTAGCGGTGTATATTTCTAAATACATAATTTCATATTATTATATATACGTTATACCCAGACACAGGACAAAATAATAATCATGCTCATCACATAAACATTTGTTTCCGGCAAAGCAGTGAGGGCCACTAACCGCTATACCAATAACCCAGTCTAACATAAACACATTTAACTATCGACACGTGCCAGCTTCGCACGTGTGTAAGAAATCTTTGGAATTCTTGGTTTTCCTCTACTATCATATAGTACATGTTTGCATGTATGCACGTAAACATGAATCATGAATTACTCTGTCTATAGGTGAAAATTGCATAAAAATCTGATTGGTATTTTTTTTTTTGATAATCTACACTAATATAATAAAGAGGTAAAGTTGTTTTTTTTTTTGTTTGTACGAGTAGTGGAGTGCCGTAAGATTAATACCTCGGAATCAAGGGCCAGTCAATGAATCTTTATACAAACTTTTAAAATGTGTTTTTAACAATATATGTAAAAATGTAATAAAAAAAATATCCCATCTTCATTTTTTTATTATTTTTCAATACTCGAAAACTGACTCTTATTGCACTACGATTCGTATCGATATTTATATTATTACTATTTGAATAGTAGTGCGATATAGATACTTATTTAAAGGTAGCTCAATTTGCTACAATTTGAACGAAACTTGAGCAAAATTTGTCCATTGGTTACGAAGATACAGCAAATCAAAGATGAGCAGTTTCTTTTTTTTTTTGGTTGGGTTAACGTCCTGCACTTGCAGAAAGACCAGGCTCAAGTGCTCTATCCTATGTTTCTTTTGCCAAGGTCGACATTGCAACAATGCCAACTCTGTCGTCCTGGATGAAGAGGACGAGAATGTGGAAGACCTAACATCATATGCTGACTCTCTACCCCAGAAAACATTATTCCTCCATCTCCACTCCCCCCTCTGATCTAGACTGGATGAAACCTGGTCCTTCCAAAAGGGCGAAAGTCTGTGGACTTCGTACCGCATAACAGTCAATAAATGTAGTATATCTTTCGAAATAGTCAACCGATTGCGATGAAACAAAATCTGAGTAATATATCAAGTTACACACAATTTTAATGTATAAAAGTTATCAACATCAATTTTGTACAGTTTACGTGATGCGCGCACGACAAAAACTTCTACAGATTTATTATATGTATAGATGAACCCGATATTTTTGTAATTTTTAAGAAAACTAGGAAGCTTATGTGCATGATTTTGGTATTAAATTAAAGCTAATTAAATTTGATTCAAATTTTTGCCACATACTTCTATCTTAGACTATTAGTTTAGCCAGTACGTGTCTTTGAATATGAAGCAAACACAAAACTTTCACTTTAAAAAAAATGCCTACTTTGACGAACTGTGTCTCTGCAACTAATGAACCTAGAGTACTGGAGTTAAGCTCAAATTATAGTATATTTAGTAAGCTTGATTATATTTTAAGCAAATATACTTAAAAAATGCTTTTTTTTAGGTAGTTTTTACGAAAAACTGAAAAAAGTGCCAAAATTTCGCAGTTTTTCGAGCACCATGGGGGTAGCACAGGATGTTCAGGGTTGCAAACTTGGGTGTTAGACCTTTTTCTTTTCTCTTGTTCCTCTTATTTTTCAGTAAATTGTTGTTATCAATTGTTGAGATCGCAGTCAAGCAGTAGTTTATATCAGGTAAAAAAAAGAGCGGCCAATTTTAACTTTTTTATTTGAGCTTTTAACAATACAGTCCAATGGTTTATATTAAAATTCATTGACTGGCCCCGGATTCCAAGGTTTTACTAATTTAACGCCTTACGGCACTCTACTAGAGGTAATATCTGAAAGTACTGGTCTGATTGCTAAAATTTTCACCGATAGAAAGCTGCTTTTTTCTGAGTGATATAGGCTATATTCTATGTTCCTAAGCGGGCGAAACTGTAGGCAAAAGCTAGTCATGAATAAACTGACAGACATGGTCATGACTCTTTTGTAATATTTATAATTATGGAATGGTGACGTTCTAATAAATTCTTTCATTTTATTTATATTATTCTCACACAACAGTGGCGACAAGGAATATGTAACTGAGATATTTGTAATACATGATTGAAAAGATTGTCCATGGAGTTTCTTGCACATTCTTCTCCATAGAGATCTACGCTTTGAAATGTGCAATAAGTATCATTTTTCTGAATAACTGACTTCTTGACATTTTAAAAGAGCCTGTAAATGGATTATTTGAAATAAAATGCTTTGATTTTTTTAATTTAAACGTGAGAACACTGCTGTCGACTCCGCAGGCTCGTGGATATTATTTTCTGTTTCGATCCAGGTTTCATTTACTATTTTTATTTTACTTTTTTAGATTTACAGATATTAATAATTCTCGCCGGTTCTTTTCTATTAGAAATTACCACGGATTGGAACCGTGCATTAGGTTCTAATGTTTTATAAGCGTCCGTCTAGGTGATATTAATCTGTGTGAAATATTTCTTTTTTGTTTTATTTTTATTTCAGTCTTGTACGAAATGCTACAGGACTTTACATTGTACTTTGCCAGTTTTATTAGAAACTAGCTGACCCAGCAAACTTCGTACCGTCTCGCATCTAGCATCACACTGCACCTAGCTTAATCCCTCTTAATTATTACTTCTCACCGATGTTGTATACAGCTGTCACCTATTGTCCGGAGTCTGGAGAGGCTGGTAATCTGTCATACAAGTCTCCTAGTACAGAAACCAGTCTCTCATATAGATCACAATAATTATCGCTAATGTTTTGTATGCTTCTTTATATTGTTTGCAAATTTCTATGTGAGAGAAGAACAATAAACTTATTATTTTTATATTATCTAAAAAATGTAGTATATTTTTCGATATAGTCAATCAATTGCGAAGAAACAAAGCCTAAGTAATATATCAATACACAATTTTAATAAAAACTATCTTATCGATTTCGTACATCGCGCACAACTAAGAACTTCAAAAGATTTAGTATATATGTTCAGATAAAATGTGAATACAGTTTGAAAATGAAAAATACTTCTTTGCTTGAACTTGGACTCGTGACAAAAGATATTTATTAATCGAAATGCAAAGAAGAGAAGCGTGAAATTCATTGCGTATCAATGTTTAAATAGTAATCTTAGAGCCGTCTGGGAATGTACGGAAAAACGAATAAATTCTAATCGGATTCTTATGAATGTTTTACTTGGCGGTGATGGTAAGTTTTCTTTTCTTTCTGAAATAGTGTAAAGATAAATTCTTCTCAGAATTATTTTGAAGTGAAGTGAAACCGGAAGACGCAGCGCGGAAGGCCTTCTACAAGATGGACCGATGACCTGGTGAAGGTTGCGGGAATCCGATGGATGCGGGACGCATTGGATCAATCATTGTAGCAACACTTGGGGGAGCCCTATGTCCAACAGTGGACGTCTGTCGGCTGAAATGATGATGATGATGATGATAAAGTGAAACCACACAAATTGATAACAATTACCTGTGTCATAGAGTCAATTAGAATAGTACCCATTTAATTGCAAGAATTCGTGTCCAATTAGTTAATAATACAAATGGTGAATTCCGTCATTTCTACCAGCCCCCCTAGCCAAGTTACAATCGAATTCCGTTCTCTAATCGGTAACGCCTCGGTGACAGAAATTGTAGAAAACGATAAGTTGGTAGCCATGTTGACGCGCCTGAGTCGGCCGCTCGTTCTACAATGTAGCTTTTATATAACAAAGGATGTAGCGTTAAACATTGTAGAAACGATTTTGAACGATGTGAACTTGGCTACGAACTGTCGATTCGTTTGTTCTGACCACGCGACTTTACGTTGAGCTGACGTCATTCCCATACGTTTCATCACTTTTCGACAGCGTTAACGATTGCAGAATAACAACTTGGCTAAGCGTGCAGGAAGCTGGTTTGCAAATTCTTAACTTAGGTTAATATTCGCCATCAGTAAACTTGATGAAAAATAATTTCATTTAAAAATAGTATTTTGTTTTATTTAACCTGTTCGGTCCCATTCCTAGGCAAAGGGGGACGCCTTTCCCTTGGGAGTGGGACTCTTGAGACTTCACTCCCTCTTTCGCGCGCCCAGGCTTCATCTTGCCAATTCTGGTGGAATAAAAAAAAAAACAGTAATTATGGTTTAATTAAATTTAAATACATTTTATTACTTTATCTATTACGTAGTAGCATTTTATTAGTGACATTGATTGTCAAAACTTTGATATTGATTGGACATGTTTTGTGATATGGAGGTAATTACATTTTGGTTTCTCGATTAACGTTGTTGAAGGTAAAGATAGTACCTACATAGGTCCATTTTTGGTAGCACGGCGACAAACCACTGTGCTTACACAGTGGTTCCAATTCTCGGGTCTGATTCCTGCACTGATAAAATATTTATATGGCTTACAGATAGATTTTCTAGGTCTCGGTGTCTTGTGTGTGTGAGTTTACATTTATTTTTTTATGGATAGGCTCGCGTTTCCTTGCGTGATCGAATCAGAAATGAAGATATCCGCAGGAGAACCAAGGTTGCCGACATAGCACAAAGAATCGCCAAACTTAAGTGGCAATGGGCAGGGCACATTGCTCGCAGAACAGATGGCCGTTGGGGCCGAAAGGTTCTGGAATGGCGACCGCGTACCGGAAAACGCAGCGTTGGAAGGCCTCCTACAAGGTGGACTGACGACCTGGTGAAGGTAGCGGGAATCCGATGGATGTGGGACGCACATAAATAATAATATTCCACAACTATCACACAACGCCGTCTAGTCTCAAGCTAAGCAGAGCTTGTGTTATGAGTACTAGACAACTGATAAACATACTTATATATTTCTAACTACATACATATTATAGATAAATTACACCCAGACACAGAACAAATGATCATGCTCATCACACAAACATTTGTCCTGGGTGGGAATCGAACCCACGACCTCCGGCATAGCAGTCAGGGTCACTAACCACTAGACCAACAGGCCTGACAAAACATGATCGTTCGTTGTGGCGACGCTTGGGGGAGGCCTATGTACAACAGTGGAAAAAAAAAAATTGACGTGTAAAAGTGTTTTTATAAAACCTACTTGCAAAAAAAGATCATTTATCATTTATCATTTTTTTTTTTTTTTATAATGGATAGGATGATTATGATGAGGCTCGCGTTTGACCATTATCTCACCTAATGGAAAGCGATGATGCTGTGCGAGCGGTAGACACGTGTACACTATTTTATCTAGGCCTGTGTCCACCAAAGTCCAAAGCGTTGAGGACCTGGAGTCTTCAAGGTTGCGGAGACGCCGATAGCAGATGTCGTCCCGAGCGTACATACGAGTACATGCACCCGCGTGTGGTTTGAAGTTGTGTTGTGTTCCAAGATATACCCTGGGTATAAAAGATACGACACGTCGGACGGACTTCTGATCTGCGTTTCTAATATAATTATATGTTTGTAATCGCACCCACGATACAGGAGTTATATACACCGCTAAATTTTAATCGTTTTAATCCCGTGGAGGGTCGATCCGGTACATGAAAGCGAGTTCAATGACCTAAAGGTAGTAGTCGACGTTGCGTACAATCTACCTACAGGTCATTGAACTCGCTCAGCTGACGTTTTCTTAAAGAAATTAATTTAGTACATGCGTAAATTAATACGAGTTTTGAAAAAAAGGTACTTTATTTTTTTAATTTTCTGTACAAATCGATAGTGTTTCATGTACCGGATCGACCCTCCACGGGATTAAAACGATTAAAATTTAACGGTGTATAGTTAAGGTTAGGGGCAAAAAACAAAAGCCCGAAATAGATTTTATTCGACTACTACCGGCCAAATATAACAATAGACTTCACAAATGGCGCCACAAATAGTACCTTTGGTCCATTGATTCCGATGTATAAATAATTAATTTCCTATTTTAGAAATCACTCAATCGTTTGTTTGCAAAGGTCGTTCATTCAGTTGACTCCGTAGTGATTAATTGTTATTAAAAGGTTAGGGACTAAACCCTAGTCTGATTCACGTAAAATCAAACAAGCCAAATGTCGTTGAAGTTTTATAGTCGTTCGATCGAAGTCCTATCCATAAGCGGTATTCACTATCTATCGACTTATTTCCAGTTACAATACTATGTATTCTACCAGGATAATGTAATACAGACTTTTTTTTAAATCGACGAATTTCAAACGACTTAAAAATCGGTGTCGTTCAAACTCGATTGATGGATGTGAATACGGAAAAGGTCTAAACGACTAAATCGCTACGATATCGTTACGGTTTTCATTACGTGAATCGGGCTTTTTTTTTTTTTATGGTGGGAAAAAATCATGCATTGACATCCCCCGCCCTTGGGCGGAGCGGGAGATAGTGTCAGACTCTTACTGACTAAAAGACCCACCCCGTTCCTTCTAGCCTTCATACCGGGGCTCGAGCGCCCTTTCGGATAACCCTGGCCCCAGTAGGCTTCGACCCGGCTGTGTCCCTGCTGTTGCTGACAACTCCTTGAGGCGCGCGGGAACAGTGCGCGCCGTCGACGACTTGGGCTTGGTCCGGACAGTTACCGGACGGCCGGACAGTGAGCTACCCATTGCTCACCGTCCGCAAGCCCGCGTCTACGTTGGCCGGAAATCGGGATCAGAATCCGGGCGACGGCGTAAAAACTATTGTAATCCATCCGGTTACTGATTTTGAACAAACTATATTTAGATTTCGTTTAAACTAAAAATAATGTTGAATAACCATGTGAAAACCCGGCTACTCAGCGGTGGTGTGAGTAATCGCGCCAGTCGACCTCTAAGATAAAATGTAATGATTTTTAAGCTATTGCATAGCTTCTATCGCGGGCCTTGAGCGTGGAGACCGAATCCAGAAATTCCGTAACGAAAATAACCTAACACCCCCCACTCATTTGTTTTTTGAGCGTGGTGACCGATAAGAAAACAAATGAGTGAACAATCAATCAAAATTCAATTCAATGTGTGAAAGTGTAACTTCAATTAATATCAAAGAAAAAAAAAATACTGCATAAATAAAATAAATAAATAATTATAATTGCATAAGTTGATAAAAATGCTATGCAATAGCTTTACCGCGGCAGTCCCCGAGTGCCACACGTCTTTTTTTAAGCTATTGCATAGCTTCTATCGCGGGCCTTGAGCGTGGAGACCGAATCCAGAAATTCCGTAACGAAAATAACCTAACACCCCCCACTCATTTGTTTTTTGAGCGTGGTGACCGATAAGAAAACAAATGAGTGAACAATCAATCAAAATTCAATTCAATGTGTGAAAGTGTAACTTCAATTAATTTCAAAGAAAAAAAAACAAAGGAAAAAAAATACTGCATAAATAAAATAAATAAATAATTATAATTGCATAAGTTGATAAAAATGCTATGCAATAGCTTTACCGCGGCAGTCCCCGAGTGCCACACGTCTTTTTTTTTAATATAATGGATAGGCTCGCGTTTGACCACTATCTCACCCGATGGTAAGCGATGATGTGGCCGACGGTGGAACACGCTTGCCTAGAAGCAATCTATTCACTCTTGACTTAAATACCCCCAGGTTATAGTTATCAGGAAACACAGACTCCGGCAGGGAATTCCACCCCTTAACTGTACGTATAATGAATGTGTTCCCAAAACGCTTTGTACGTATGTATGGGTGGGATGTTCACCATGTACCGGTGGCGCAACTTCGTACGTCTTGTGGTCCGATGATGGAACGGACTTGGCGGAATTAAATTGTGTAACTCTAGTGCACACTCCCCGAATTATAAATTAACTAAGTACCTATATAGTATAGTTGGGTAATGAAAAACCATTTGTCTACCTACACTTATATCTTGAATAGCGGAGTTAAGAGACACAGAAAATGTGACAAAGGACATATCTTGTTACACATGACTACATATCAAAAACGTTGCTCTCTATCAACGAAAAACTTTCTTGATCGTATCAGTATAAGCAAATGACAGGAATTAGCAGAAATAAACAGTCATATAATGTTCCCACAATCGGAACTAAGGTTTCCTACTTATAAGAAGGAATAGGCCATCCACCACGCAATCCTTGTGTGGGTTGATGGATGTTACATATTCTGCCATTATTTGACAGGCCTATTAGTCTAGTAGTTAGTGGCCTTGACTGTTATGCCGGAGGTCGTGGGAGGTCGTGGGTTCGATTCCCACCCAGGACAAATGTTTATGTGATGAGCATGATCATTTGTTCTGTGTCTGGGTGTATTTTATCTATAATATGTATGTATTTAGAAATATATAAGTATGTTTATCAGTAGTTGTCTAGTACTCATAACACAAGCTCTGCTTAGCTTGGGACTAGACGACGTTGTGTGATAGTTGTGAAATATTATTATTATTTCTCTTCAAATTTTCATCGATCAGCGCGTCCACGCAGAGCTTGCGGGCAGCAAACAAACAAATACTCTTAACTCTTTCTCAACCTTCTGCCCAGCATGCACAACCACCTGGACCTTCCATGACTTACACGAGGCCAACGATAGAGGTATCCAGGTGGCTACATATTCATCATCATTGTTGGACATAGGCTTCACCCAAGTGACGCCACAAATTACGGTCCTGTGCTTCCATCGCATTCCCGGGACTCTCACCAAACTATCGGTCTACCATTTAAGCCTTCCATCGCCGCGTCTTCGGTGCGTGGTCGCTACTCAAGAACCTTTTGGCCTCATCGACCATCTGTTGTACGAGCATTGTGCCCTGCCCACTACTTCTTAAGTTCGGCGAGTCTTCGGGGAATGTTAACTTTTATTTATTAATAGTTAATTAACCTATCGTATGCCGTAATTAGAGACACAATTAAAAAGTTATTGTGTCCCGCGTGGATCCGCGTTACGGCCATACAACGGGCTAAAAGAGTACGTAGGTAGTCCAAATTATTTAGCATTAAATTGTGAAAAATATCAAAAGTTATCAATGTAATTATTATTAAATTGGATTCTAGACTCTTCAGTGGATATCTTCATTCCTAATGCGATCACGCTAAGAAACTTCAAGCATAAAATTCTCTTTGCCTTTTGGGTGACCTTCTGTTGAAGCCCATTGTAACTGCACACGTTTCGGAGTCATGTCATCACTGGAAAACACTGGTCATAGACTTTTGTCTTGAGACACTTTGGTATGTAATTTTGTCCGAACAATATGTAGCCAACATAATTATTGTTAAATTTGAATCAAAACGACAAAAAAAAGAATAACTTGCCAGAATAACATAAATAAAAATCCAATTATTATAGCTGGAACGACTCTAAATTTTGAAACTAAAGTTAATTATTGTTATATTTTAAACATTTCTAATCGCCCGGGTGCCGCCACTGTGCGGAACGCCCGGAGGACACGGTGGAGCACACAGTCGAGGTGTGCCCTGCTTGGGCGGTGCATCGCCGTGCCCTCGTGGGGGCGATCGGCGGCGGAGACCTCTCGCGCCGGGCCTTGGTTTAGGCCATGGTCCGGAGCGAGGAGGAGTGGTAGGCGGTCGCCGACTTCTGCGAAGCAGTAATGCTCGCCAAGGAGAAGGCCGACCGCATCAGGCAACGGCGTTCTCGCCGCCGCCGCCGCCACCGCCGCCGCCACCGGGATTCTGATCCCGATTTCCGGCCACCGTAGGCGCGGGCTTGCGGACAGTGAGCAATGGGTAGCTCGCTGTCCGGCCGTCCGGTAACTGTCCGGGCCAAGTCCAAGTCGTCGACGGCGCGCAATGTTCCCGCGCGCCTCAAGGAGTCGTCAGCAACAGCAGGGACCCATCTGGGTCGAAGCCTACTGGGGCCAGGGTTAGTTTCGAAAGACAGCTCGAGCCCCGGTATGAAGGCTACTAAAACGGGGTGGGTCTTTTAGTCAATAAAAGTCTGACATGGATGATTTTTTCCCACCATAAAAAAAAAACATTTCTAATTCTTCAAAATAACGATTCGTTAAAGTTGATTCCAGGAAAGACACTAAGTCTACAAATAATAAAACTCTTTTCATCATTTTCAACGAAGCGGTAATTGTTACCGTTTTATCGAATTTCAGTAACTATTACTTTATTAAAGGTAAAAATTTGAAGAAAATTATAATTCTTACTTTCAACAGTAGTAAGTAGAAAGGATTCATTGAAAGAATAAGATCTACTGTTAATCATACAAGAGTTTAAATTACTATTATATTTTTTTGCTTCGGCTTCTTAGATAATATGAGTGTTATCTGCTTATTTTTGATGACTATACTTATTCATGGTTATTTGTAAAGCACTAGCAATCTCTCAAGACTATATACAAACATCAGAAACAATAACTTTTGTTCTATAGCTATTAAAAATGTAGGTATTTTAGTTCATTAGATTTTCAAATAAAAATATTTAAATTGAACATTCTAAATATTACGAAGCTAGCAATAGCAAAAGAGCGGGTTCAGGCGGCAGAGTGCTTGATGCGCTTGAAATGTGTTAGATAGAACGACGAAATCTTGAAGATTTGTTTTTGGTAAATTAATTGTGTTTTGTAAAAAATCGTAGAGCAACAGTTGCTTATGATGTTCGTAATACAGTCCAGCAAGGTTGTAACTGTTTTACAAATAATCCTGTATATTGGTTGACATGTTTAAGCTACCATCACCACTTCAGGGGAAATGCTTCTCTTGTTGGACAAACGCCTCTTCCAAGTGTGGCCACACCGACTATTTTTATGTATCTACCTTTTAGCAAGGAATGGACTTCCACAATCCTTACCAGATCCACCTTGTGGCGGGCTTCTATTTACCTTTCGATCTATAGTCATCAGTCTAGAAACTTTATTTTGTGTAAGCCTATAATGACCAACCGATCGACAAAGGTCTCCATGTCTCCACCATACAGTACCGGTATTTTTTGGTGTGCTTTCAGACACTCGGTCGCGGTTGGCTCTTGCCAGTACTATTTTGGCTCTTGCCAGTCCTATTTTGGCTTTTGCGTTTCCTATTTTTATTCTTGTGAGTTTTTTTTCCCTCTTGCGAGTCCAATTTTAGCTCTTGCGAGTCTTATTTTGACTATAGTGAAGCAGGGTATAACCCAGTGATTTAGAACCTTTTTTTTTTTTCGGTGGGAAAATCATCTAGTGACATCCCCCGCGGGAGATAGTGTCAGACTTTACTGACTAAAAACCTACTCCTGTTCCTTGGCCCCATTAGGCTTCGACCCGGTTGGGCCTCTGCTATTTCTGACAACTCCTTGAGGCGCGCGGGAACAGTGCGCGCCTTCGATGACTTTGGCTCGGTCCGGACAGTTACCGGACAGTCGGACAGCAAGCTACCCATTACTCGCCGTCCGCAAGCCCGCGCCTACAGTGACCGGAAATCGGACCACCCCTGATAAGGTCGGCCTTCTCCTTTGCTAGCATTACTGCATCGCAAAAGGAGGCGGCCGCCTGCCACTCGTCCTCGCTCCGGACCATTGCCTGAACCAAGGCCCGGCGCGAGAAATCGCCGCCGCCAATCACCCCCACGAGGGCACGGTGATGCTCCGCCCAAACGCGGCACACCTCCACTATGTGCTCCACCGTGTCCTCCGGGCGTCCCGCACAGTGACGACACCCGGGCGCCACTTCCACACGAATCCGGTGCAGGAACCTCCCGAACTTACCATGTTTGGTGAGAACCTGCGTCAAGCGGAAGGTGAGGATGCCGTGAGATCTTTTCAGCCACGCCTCAAAGAGGGGACTTACCACCATAGTGATTTAGAACCTTAAGTTATTTGTTCTCTTGTCTATTACTGGAATTTTCTTTTCATTTGGTACAGTCAGAGGATTTCATGGTAAAATAAAACACATATTCTGGAATTCGGATTTTAATTGGTCGACAAATACCATTTCTTTGACATTAAAGCGAACAATACTTATATTTAGAGTTCCTTAAATTATTTACAAAAATATTTTAAATTTCGTTGAACAGCATGTGGAGCATAAGACTGCTGAAAATTGCGATTGGGATCGAGTTGGATATTTCGTATGACTGCCTTGTTGATTTAGAGGGAATTGAATTTTTAGACAGACTCACTTTAGCTGCAATTTGCAAACGGTAGCAAGTCAATGTGTATTTTTTAAAATGATGACGCATTAGATTTTATATATAAATCACTTCGTGTCTTATTTTATTTTATTTTGATGATTATATTAATAACAGTCCCATGCTGCCCATGCCATTTTTTATAAATAACATTCACACTATCATATTTTAGGCTTTTTTCAGACCACAGTGCTTAACGTTTGTTCGTCATTTTTATAAAATAAACATCAAAGCCATTCAATG
The DNA here is from genome assembly GCA_910589285.2 of Mythimna ferrago. NCBI lineage: Eukaryota > Metazoa > Arthropoda > Insecta > Lepidoptera > Noctuidae > Mythimna > Mythimna ferrago. Next base: position 22,958,914 of record OU342680.1, on the reverse strand, counting down.
GTAATTTGATGGATGTTTGCTAAGACCATATATTCATGATACAATGCGCCAGATAAACTTAAAGTACATTGACTTTTTTCTAATATGTCCAATATATCGAAGGTACCCGAAAAACCATCAATGAACTGTTTTTCAGAAAAGCTAAAGGATCACGTTGAATATCGATTCAAGACCGCTTTATGTCTTTAATTTCATTTTTAAAATTAAGAATGTCAATAAATGTCAAGAAGGGTCAATGACCGTTATTCAACATTTATTTGGCGCCTACCTTAGAATAACTACATACTTGACACGTTTTATTCCGACAACAGCGGTCACGGACCTTCGGACATTTTTCACTTAGAGAATTACATTCTTCTAAATTCAGTAAAAATCCTGAATCTATACCTACTTCACTAAAGACAAATGATTCTCAGTTTAGCCTACGGACGCTAGTGGCGAAAGGTCAATGATCGCTATTGTCATGGTAAAACGTAACAGCTATGGAGATATAAGAAAGCGGCTGTCATTTGAACTAAGCCCTATACACGATGTCGACCAAAAATGTTTTCTTTCTTAACAGTAAGTCAAAGATAAGTAAACAATAAGTCTTTGGTAATTACTATTTTAGGTGGACATGTGCATTGTTCATTTAATTTTAATATTATTCCGTTTTATTTACAAATCAACTACACTGCCGTTCAAAAAAACTGCATCAGAGTACAATGTACTTACACATCAAAATATCATTTTTTTTAAAATGCCAAGTCCAAAAATAAATATTACAAATGCAACTTATTCAGAACCTTTTTTTTATAGAAATTGGAATGATTACTAAGAAAGCTTCGATTAGATACTCAATCTACACATCAATACATATCTTCTTTGCATAAAAATGAAATTGAAGTATCTGTTTGTAATATAAAAATAACATTTATGTAATAAATGCATACGAAAGTAGGTATCGAAATCCAGAACTAAGATGCATTTTTTTTTTTTATTAAAAAAGCCTTGAAATGAAATATAATTATTACAAAATTAAAACAGGTATTTTCAGTTTTATTATTTTTTACCTTGAATCAGTTTTTTTGAACATCAGTGTATTAAATACCTAACTATTTGAGATCATGATGATGAAACATTTAGTAGAAATGGAAATGTTGACTGTCATGTTTGCCATCGAAACGCACCTTACGATTTAACAATAAATCAAATTATTTTTATATGTAATTTATTATAAAGAGTACAAAATATTTTCAACCATAGTTGGTACTTACGACCGCTTCGTATTAGGTCAGGTCGCGGCAGAAAGCATAGATAGATATTTACGACCTTTTAACACTAGGTCTGGTCGCCGCAGCAATTCAGGCCCTTTGCATCAATACTTTGAGCTTTTATCTCAGCTCTGATTGGCTACCATGTGTGGGATCTACTGTTAACTTATTCAAGACATTTATGTTTGGAAGGCTTTGTCATTTACTGCCCCTCTAGCAGTGGCATCAATGTCCACGCGCTGGGACCATACACCAACAAAGATTTGTCTTGGTGGAATGGAATATTGTTTTTAATAGTGAACCATCAAATATGTCACTAAAGTCAAGTCTTGTTAATAAATTATTCAACTCAAACACTGTGCTTTCTTATTCCACGTATATTACAAAGTCATCTGTGTACATCACCTAAAGACTGGTAAACTTTCGGCCATTAGACTTATAACAATCGAGACTCTATGATATTTTATGACGGAAGAATGACGTCATTATAAATATTATCATGATATAATCTGTCAGTGGTGATAATGACTTGTCAGATCGCGCTTTTTCGGGTCAAAATTCTATGGTTCGCCACACACGGGCCAGACGGACCATAAAATGTCGTCACCAGCATAATTTCCCGCAGTTTTCATACATTTTCCAATTTTTTAGCCTATGGTCTAAAACAGTTTTTTAGCAATCGCGCGCTTCAGCTTTCTTTGCGGCCACTTCCAGCTTCTTGTGGAGGCGTTTGTGACTATGGCATATGGCTCATGGGCGGCAACATTACGATCAAACCGCTACTTTGTAAATAAAGTCGATAGTGTCAACGTAAACGTCAATGGGGGGTTTTCAGAAAAATTCACACCACCAGCTGGCGCCACTTGGCGAAAGGTCTTCTACTTTTGAAAACGTTTAAACCTCAATTTAACTGCATAAGTATTTTGACAGGTGCTGCGTACAGACGGCTTAGTGCTGCCACTGGGTGTACCTCATTTGTGTTAAAACTGAATAACTGTCACTTAGTGACCAAAATCGAAAACCTCTATTTTCCATACGATTTGACATAACATGCGAACTTTACAAGTATAAAAATTTACGGTAGGATCACTAAAACCTTGGCCATCAGTTGAGCTATAATAATGTATAGTCGTGGTCCCAGTGCTCTTCACCTACCTTCGTCGGTCGAATAGGTAATACAAAACCGAATTGCTCCGCAAGTCATATTGGTGTTACTCATAGCCTGTTCCTAAAAACTTTTTTTTTTATTTGTTTTCACAGCCGTAGCTGTTGCAAAACGGGGCCAGGTTTCTTTGCGTTTGTGTCTAGGCTAAGGCCGATAATGGACCACAATTTTATGTAAAGTCTGCTAGCAATACGAATAGGCGAGTACCTGGCCCCCTAGCCAAGTTACACCGGTTTGTCTTGTGTTGAACGCCTCGAGGTTACTACGCCCCCGATTTTTTTTTCTGACCACGACTGAGCGTTGAGATGACGTAATTTCCGTACAATTGATGTCTTTTTATAGCGTTAACGATTGCAGATTATCAAATCGGCTAGGGGTACTGATCACAACAAAATATTGGCTTTCAAGTCCGCAACCTGACGATATATGCACGGGTTCTAATTTAATGAAAATATTTAAAACGATCTTTATATACCGAAGTATAGAAATAACATTCAATAATCCATCTTACTGTGTAAGGTTTATAAATATTATAATAATAATTTTATTCTTAGGCAATTATCGATAGATACTTATTATTATCATATAATAATAATTGAACATTAAAAAACGTCAATAGTGAGCTCATATTTTCTTTTACATAATAGGTAATAATCTAAAAATTATGATACACTATGTCTATCTAAACAGTAGATTTGAATTTTATGATACCGTTGAACTTATATTTATGATACTGACAAATTCGATGACTTAGTAACTAATAATAATAATTTACATTAAGATCAAACTGACAGTTGAAATACAACATCTATATTTTTGGAAATGGTTAAATAAAAATCATTGAAAGTCTGACCAAGTGGTAACTTACGTTGTTGGAACCTCTATGGTCCAGACTAGGACCTAGACCATGACGTTTAAAGTAAGTTTGTTTTAATCTTGTTTCAGTGTGGGTAAGAGACAGAGCTATACAGGTTGTCTAGCGTCATCTCTTACCCACACTGAAACAAGATTAAGACAATCTTACTTTGAACGTCATGGTAACCCCGTAGGTGTTTTGTATCGTAGTTTATACAGTGTACATCGAAGGACTGGAACAATTTTCCTGCGGTCTTCCTGTCTGATTATAATTTAGGTGTCCTCAAGGCTACAGTGAATAGGCTCCTAATAAACTAGTGCGGCTCACTTACAACAAAGGCATCACTGCTTAAGTAGTTGCATCACTGCTTAAATCAAGTGAGATCGCAGTCAAGCACTAGTTTTTAGCAATTAAAACAAAACTTTCTTTTTCAAAATGCGCAGACTATTTTATAAACAATATTTATGATTTTATAGTTTAACAAAAATAATGTTATGAACTCAACCTAGGGTCGCTGCACACAGACCACACGCGACAGCCACAAATGCCGCCACGAGGAGCTAGAAGCGGCCATAAAGGAAGCTGAAGCGCGCAACGGTCACTTATGGCCGGTGGCTACTACTCTTTTTAACCCATACGCGAAGTATCATAATTTATTCTGACGAAGAAGGTTTAAATGCACACGTGGCGTTTGAGGGCGTTTCGTACCGGTGTTTAGTGGCCAGTGTGGGCCACAAGAAGCGAGCACCGGCAATTTGTAGCTAGCGAATAGCGGCCACCGGCATCAACCGTGTGCGAATCCATAAAAAATGTATGAGAACTATAGGAAATATGCCAATGTGGTAGCGTTTTGTGGTTGTGGCCGGTGGCCTATATGCGGCGTCCCTTAGAGTTTGGGTTGATAAGCTGTTTCAATGTGTGATGAGTGAAATAATTTGCTGCAATTTCCATTCCTTTAACTGAGTACGTACATCGCATACGCGTTCATTGAGACAGCTTCACCAAATTACTATGTAATTAATTAATCAGGCTGGTGTCTGCAACTTCTTCAGTACTTTACAAGTACTAATTCGATAACTGGTCCTGTAAGCCTGTGGCCCAATTGGAATGACTTCAAAAAAATCAAAATAATACATATAGTATTGTAGGTTGAGTTGCTGAATGCAATAATTTATTTATTTATTTATATATACTTTATTGCACATCAAGATTATAAATTAACAAAAAGGAAACCATATAATAAAAAACACACAACTGGCGGCCTTATCGCACTAGGCGATTTCTTCCAGGTAACCTTGAATTAATATAAATATAATTTATTTTTCATTTCTGCAAGACGTCCTAAATGGGCCGTGGGTATGTGGGACGAGTTGATGAATTACTTAACTTCACGTTTGACGCCTCCACCAAATGTTGAAACTCTCCACATACACGTAGTAGAAGCGTCAAACGCCAATACACACAAAATAAACTTTATAATAACTATACTTAGGTATACACTTAAAATAACATTTAATACTGTCTATTTCTATACTACCTATCTATATTTACACGTGCCACAAACAATGTACGCAACAAGTGTCAATTTAACTTACACTATGTAAACACTATAAGTATATAAAAGACAGAATTATAAAATACAGATGTCTAAAATGAAAATTTAAAATTTAAAATAAATATGTATGTTCCTCGCAGGTCTTTAGGTCTTCATACATTCTGATAGTATCGCCTTCCATGCTTTCACAACTATATCAAAATCTGCGTTGATGTCCAAGTGAGCATTAAGCGCAGAGATTGTCTGAGGTTTGAGTGATTTGAAGTGCGAAACTGTACGACACAGAAAGCCAGGAGCCGGTGTTTCCTGCCACGACAGTACTTGTTTGGTTCATACAAGTTATAGATAGGGTTTATTAGGACAGGAGTATCTATTGCTGTATACCCCTTTTTTATGGTGCGAAAAAATCATCCAATGACAACCCCCGTTCTTGGGCGGTGCGGGAGATAGTGTCAGACTCTTACTGACTAAAAGACCCACCCCGTTCCTTCTAGCCTTCATACCGGGGCTCGAGCTCCTTTTCGAATAACCCTGGCCCCAGTAGGCTTCGACCCGGCTACCCCCCTGCTGTTGCTGACAACTCCCTGAGGCGCGCGGGAACAGTGCGCACCGTCGACGACTTGGGCTTGTTCCAGACAGTTACTGGACGGCCGGACAGCGAGCTACCCATTGCTCACTGTCCGCAAGCCCATTGCTGTATACCCGTGAGTTTGTTTGGTGTATCTTCTCTGAGTAGTCAGCTAGGCAACAACGGCCTCATCTAGTTTAAGCTGACGAAAAAATTGACATGTAAGTGTTTTTTATCTATTTGCAAAATAAATATTATTTTTCTACAATTTCCTTGAATATTTTGAATGTTGGAATCATCTGGTCACGATACCTCCTATATTACTTATTTACAGTTCATTAACACTCGGTTTCTTCTTTACTCACTTCGAGACAGTATACAAGCAAGAGATGCTTACTTAATGTGATATAAGCCCATTTTTAATTGATGCGACTGTTGTTTTCAAAATAATCCCAGTGATAGTAGAAAATCTCTTAATAATATCAATAGTCTTGCTTCCTTAGGCTATTTGTAGACTGAGTTCAGATTCAATGTTAGACAGAATTTGTCTTAAGAAAACGCAACAAGAAAGCATGGATATAAGTTGCAATGCTGATATAATTTTACAATATGATAACGCCATGCGTAGCGTGGAATACCACTGTCTACGTAAGTAGCGTTATGCTTGTCTGTAGGACTGTAGCATGGGACACATGGATGTAATCCACCGTACAATCAGAAGTTACCTTGTAGTGGTGGGACCTTGCGAATTGTAAACCAAGCTAACCACTGTGTTGATTGTTGGTTTGTCGGGTTGTTGGATTACATCTGCTGGCTAGATGGATTGCAACAAGCAAGGTCACCTCAGATAAATGAAGTGAATAACGGTGTAAATAACTTCTTAAGATAATTTTGACACGGCATTTTGCTCGTTACTGTACATTTGTATAAAATAAAATAAATAAATAAAAATAAAAATAGCCTTTATTGCTTTTCTTTTCTTAATACAATTAATAATTATTTACATGCCTTAAAAGTAGTTTATAATAGAAAGTATTAATTCCTTCCATTTTACCTTATTTAACTAATATGTTTATTTATATATATAAATATATTATTTATTTATCGGCAACCGGTTTAGCTTGTCCTTCGACAAAGGCCTCCTCTAAAGCTTTCCATTCTACTCGGTCTTTTGCTATTCTTGTTCATTCTGGACCAGCTACTTTTTTTATGTCGTCTTCCCATCGTATCGTCTGACGTCCTTTATTTCTTTTTCCATCTCTTGGGTACCACTCTGTTATTAATCTCGTCCATTTTTCATTTTTATCTCTTAATATATGACCTGTCCATTTCCATTTCAGAGATTTAAACACCTTTTCTACATTTTTAAATTTGGTTTTTTGTTTAATGTTATCCAGCCTTACTCTATCTCTTCTCTTTACCCCGATTACACTTCTTTCCATGCTATTCTGACAGACGTTCAGCTTGTTTAAAAGTTGTTTTGTTAAGGCCCAAGTTTGGCAGCCGTATGTTAAGCAGGGTAAGATGCACGTATTGTACACTTTTCCTTTATCCTTGATAGGCATGTCCTTATTTTTCATAATTTCTCGCAGTGACCAAAACCTTTTCCAAGTGTTGGCGATTCTTCTATTTATTTCCCTATTCATTGTGTCCTCTGGGGATATTAGTTGTCCTAAATAGATATAATCGTTTACGAATTCTATTTCTTCACCGTTCACTCTGATGGGCACTGGTTGGTTGGAGTTGGTTATGACTTTAGTTTTTGTTGTATTCATGGACAGGCCTGCAATAGCACTTTCATCTGACAGTTGTTGTATCATTATTTCTAAGTTACGTGGACATTCTGAGAATAAGATAATGTCGTCAGCGAATCATGGTTTAAGTTCTCACCGTTAATGTTAAGACCGTATTTATCCCAATTCATTTTTCTAAATATTGCTTCTAGAACTGCAGAGAACAGCTTAGGTGAGATTGGATCCCCTTGACGAACTCCTCTATTGATGGGAAATTCCTCTCCTGTTCTATCCAGCTTTATCTGTGCAGTGCTTCTTGAGTAAATATTTTGTAAAATTCTTATATATTTTGCCTGTACTCCTTGTGACTGTAGTGCGTCCCAGATGTATTCGTGTTCCAGAGAATCGAATGCTTTATTAAAATCTATGAATGCCAGATAATATACTTTATTGTATTCTTTGTATTTTTGTATTACTTGTCTTAAAACATGAATGTGGTCTACGGTGGAAAAGTTGCTTCGGAAGCCAGCCTGCTCTTTAGGTTGGTTTTCGTCTAGAGTGATAGTTATTCGGGATAATATTATTTTAGAGAACACTTTATATATGTTTGACATTAGGCTTATAGGTCTGTAGTTTTTAATATTTCCCTTGTCGCCTTTCTTGTGTAAAAGTATTATTGTAGCTTTTGTCCAATTGGTTGGGATGTTTTCGCTCTCCATCATCATCATCATCATCATCATTTCAGCCGACAGACGTCCACTGCTGGACATAGGCCTCCCCCAAGCGTCGCCACAACGAACGATCATGCGCGTCCCGCATCCATCGGATTCCCGCTACCTTCACCAGGTCGTCAGTCCACCTTGTAGGAGGCCTTCCAACGCTGCGTTTTCCGGTACGCGGTTGCCACTCCAGAACCTTTCGGCCCCAACGGCCATCTGTTCTGCGAGCAATGTGCCCTGCCCATTGCCACTTAAGTTTGGCGATTCTTTGTGCTATGTCGGCAACCTTGGTTCTCCTGCGGATATCTTCATTTCTGATTCGATCACGCAAGGAAACTCCGAGCATAGCCCTTTCCATTGCTCTTTGGGTGACTTTAAGCCTTTTGATAAGGCCCATTGTGAGCGACCACGTTTCGGATCCATATGTCATCACTGGCAACACACACTGGTCATAGACTTTCGTCTTGAGACACTGTGGTATGTTGGATGAGAAGATACCGCGTAGCTTCCCGAACGCTGCCCAGCCGAGTCGGATTCGACGGTTGACCTCTTTCTCGAAATTAGATCTACCCAACTGGACTGTCTGCCCGAGGTAGACGTAATCGTCCACAACTTCGAGTATAGAGTCTCCGATCTTGATAGGAGTGGGTGCTACATGGTTGTTTATCATGAAAGCTTCGCTCTCCATAATTTCATTAAATATGTCTGTTAGTTTTGGCGCAAGAACTGGCATTGTAGTTTTCAAAAGTTCGTTTGTTATTTGGTCTGGTCCAGGTGCTTTCTCTAGTTTTTGTGATTTAATGGCCTTCTCTGTCTCTTCTCTCAGTATTGCTGGTATTAGTTCTGAGTCTGTCGTGGTGTCATGTCTTTTTTCATTTTTATTTAATTTCGTACTACTATAAAGAGTTCTATAATAGTCTGTGGCAATTTCTACTATCTCAAATCTTTTATTTGTGCTTATTCCTTTTGTGTTTTTCATGTTCGACATCCAATCTTTCTTGTGATCGAGTGCCTTAAGAGCCTTTCTTACACCTCCAGTTTTTTCGATGCAACTTATTAGGGTATTTTGTCTTTTTAGTTTTCTATCCTTTCTAATATTTGAATTTATTTGTTTACTAAGTTCTGCAATTTTGTGATGGTTTTTCCTATTTTCTTTCCTTTGAAGAAGATCTTTTCTCTCTTTTAGTAACTTTTGTGTTTCCAGAGAAATAACTTTTTTTCCTTCTGCATTTGCTTTCCTCGTCTCGACTTCAAGTAAATTCACCAATTTGTCATATTTATCTTGGATTGATAGACTTTTTCCTTCATTTATGTTTAGTGATGATTTTAAGTTAGTCATTAGAGTGCTACTATGACCCGTGCATTTTAGTGCGGTGATGTTTGTTTGAAATGTTCTTCTTTTTGTGATCTGAGTCCTTGCAAGAACCGCTCTAATCATTCTATGATCTGTATTGAAATTGAGACTTTTTATAATAGATACATTTCTAAACGACTTTGGTCTGTTCGACATAATGAAGTCTATTTCGTTTTTATGGATGCCGTTAGGTGATCTCCAGGTCCATTTATTAGACTGTTTCTTTTTATAAAAGCTATTCAAAATACTTAAGTGATTTTGCAATGCAAAGCTAACTATTCTTTCACCATTTTTAGTTCTTTTCCCATATCCGTACTTGCCTATAATCTGTTCTTCACCTATTTTACATTCTCCTATCTGTCCATTAAAATCTCCCATTACAATAATATTCTTATATGCATATTGAACAGCAGTCTGTAAATCGTCGTAGAATTTTTTTATTTTGGCTGTATCTACTCTTTTATCTGACTCTGTTGGGGAGTAAGCTTGTATGATTGTCCATTTTTCGTATTTATTTTCTTTCGAGATTAGGTTTATATTAATTAGTGCTATTCTTTCAGAGATTCCTTTTATTTCTTCTATGTTATTAGATAGTTCCTTTTTTATCAAAAATCCGACACCGTAGAGTCCTGGCGTCTCTCCTTTGTAATGTAAGATATACTTTCCATTATCTTCAATCCCTTCGCCCAGGCGTCTCATTTCGCTTATTCCGAGAATATCCCATTTCAGTTTATCTATCGCTAATTCCAATTCTATGAGTTTCTCAACTGATTTTAGTGATCTAGTGTTCAAAGAAGCTATATATACGTCAGAAGTTTTCAAAGTTTCTTTATTATGTTTGTAGTGTGTTTTTGTTTTCTCCTTTAGAGGGTGATGGTCTTTTTCCCCCACGATGACCAGTCGGCTTGGGGGAGGTGGGTGATTTAACTTTTTTCCATTTTCTGCTTTATCTTTTCGTTGTTTTTTCCGTTTGCCGATTTCTAATTGCTATTGATTTTTATTTTTATGATTGCTAGTTGAAGGGTTAGGCTGTTGGTTAGGTTTAGCTCTCATTTTTTCAAATGCGTTTATTACATGGCCCTTATAATGTGTGGCAGTCTGTTGTTTCTTTGCTTGGGAGTTAGAACTTGGTGAAGTAGACCGTTCTCTTTTCCTTTTCTCATTTTCGTGACTATTTTCCTTGACTATGAGTTTATCATATTTTAAATAAGCAATGTTTCCTTTGTTTCTTTCTTCCTTGAGCTTAGCTTGTAGTGACTTCCTTTTATCTAGGACTTCTTTGGGATAGTCATCTGTAATGTATATTTCTTTTAACAGCTTTTTGTTTTTCATAATCTCTTTTTTTTTCCAGCTATTGACAAAAGAGAGAAGAATAGGTCTCGGCTTGCCTTCTTTATTTTTCCCTAAACGATATATTTTATTTACTTCGTGGCCTTCTATTGTGACATTTAAATCACATTTGAATATATTGTTTACCTTTGTTAATAAATCAGTGGTAGAATTCTCAGTCTCCATACAGCCGAAGATTATAACATTATTATTTTTCTTTTCTCTCTTTAGATATTCTATCTCTTTTTCTAAATTTTCTATTTTTAGTTTCAGATGTTTGTTTTCTTCTATAATTGGTTCCAATTTTTCCTCCATTCTCTCCATTATTGTGTTGGTTATGGTTTCGCTAAGTTCTCTTGTTTGCTCTTTCATATCTATTTTTAATTTGTCGTACAATAATTGAAATTGTTCATCCATTTTAACTTGGTCGACTTCGTGAAACGAAATTTGTACAATATTAGTATAGGAGTAAATATTTATCTCGCACTGGCAACCCTACGATGACAGTTGACGAACGATATTCGAATTCGATTTTTTTTTTTTTTTTTGTATTTCCGTCTTGCCGGTAATATTTGAATTCTCAAATAATTTGATGTCTTCAATAATCGTGGTTAAAAAAGTTTCCGAAATTGCGGGGCTCGAACCAGTGACCACTCCGCTCCGCAACTTATGTAGCTACTTTAGCCGCTCGACCACACAACACTTTACGTACAGTGGCAAAATTTGTATTCGCTATGCGCAGACAGATGAACGATGCGCAGGCGACGGCGGGGACAGCGGCGGTTAGCGCGGGAGGTATCGAGCGATCTGCGGGTTGTCGTAGGTCAGGGATAGAGTTCGTTATCGTACTTTTCAAATTTATAGTTTTTTTCCACAACTTTAATTTTGATATAACTTTGTATTACTTCATCCGATCACCATGGAAGTTACACATTTGTATACGGTAATGTTTATACTTTGCACAATTCTATAAAAACAAGAATATTTTATTAGCTTTCAAACATGATACATTTATGTTTTTGTTTTAGAATGGTGGTCTTGCATTTTTGTCTCATTTACTAGCATATAATATTTGAATAAGTGATAATATTAAGACGTATGTTCCTTTGGCTTCACGCCAGATTAATTTAAAAAAAAAAACTGCTCAGGCAGTTATCCCTACTATGGAAAAAAAAGAAACTGGGCAAATGCGAGTCGGGCTCGCGGGCTGAGGGTTCCGTACAAACTTAAAAAATAAAAAAAATAAAAAGTTATAGTGTAGCTATTTAAAAAGTTCAATTCCCGATTGGAGTCTCGATAATTTTTCCGAAAAGCATGTTTTTGAGTTAAAATTTTTTTTTGTCTCGCAACCACAACAGTTTTCAGATTCCTATAAGACGTCGTTTTATGTCAGGATTCTGTGTCAATGGGAAGTACCCTATAAATTTTGATTCCCTTGAAAGTCGAAATATACTTTTTTTTTGCGACGTAAACGGTCGTATCTTTTTTTTTCGTTAACTTAAAAGTTTGATTATTTCACAACTTCAAGGGGTCACAGACTTGAGTATATAGTTTTAATTTAAATTCCATACCTCCATTCGTTCCTGAGATAAAGGGACTTGACAGACAGACAGACAGACGGACAACAAAGTGATCCTACAAGGGCTCCGTTTTTTCTTTTAGAGGAACGGAACCCTAAAACTGGTAAATTTTGTCAGAAAGTTTAAGAGTTGTTCCGACCCTGTTCATATGCGTCTAACGAAATAAAGGAAGTTACAAACAAAATCCTGTCAATTGTGATTATGTAAATTATATTTAAAATATAGGTATCTACTTGGTAACTAGAAATTCTCAAAGGATATGCAATTACCAAAGGAAATTAAGTTTTAAACTCCAAAGACTTCATTCATTGAAATAATCATGAAGAGAAAGTGAAATTGTATGAGAAATTAACATTTTGAATGAATTATATTGTATTATCATAAAATAAGTTTGTAATTTGACAGTAACGTGTAAGTAAGGAATAAATCTTTTGCGGCTTTGCCCTCTAGCTTGGTGGTACCAGTGTTACACAAATAGAATGAATAATCATGAAAAAGTTTTAGATAAAGGAATGATTGAGAAAAAATGAGAACAAGTAGATTACTTTTTTTCATTCATGAAGCTTTTTTTAACATCGATTTTGCCTGATGATAAGCGATATAAATAACAACAATCATAATACCATTTATTTATCAAAGTACTCGTAAATAAGAATGTCGGGAAGGTAGAGTATTTTTCTTTTAAAAGTGGGTAATCATCCTATGTCTTCTCCCGCTCTAGGACGGAGCGGGAGTGCGAGTCAGACTTTTACTGACTAAACTACACTTATGAACCTTCTTTGTCTTGCGTTCCAGATCCCCGGGATTTCCTTTCGGAAGCCAACCCATGGCTCCAATAGGCTTCAGCCCTGCTGAACCCCTATGATTTCACTGACATCTCTTTCTGGCGAACGTGGACGCGATCTTGACGACTTGGGCTCAGTTCGGACGGTTACCGGACGGTCAGATGGCGAGATGCCTATCCATTGCTCGTCGTCCACAAACTCACGCTTCCGTTGGAAGGAAGCTAGGGAATAAGGTCTATGATAGACAAAAAATCAAAACTTCACAATTTTGAGAATCGACGCCAAGTTGGTTGGCCTGTCGGTTTTCCATAGTTTAGTATGTTCTAGTAGCAATTGTTATGAATGCTTGATTCAATTATGAATTTAGCAATTACGGCAAATTTTCGTGGACAATTTTGAGACTTTTTTTTTTTACTTCCGAACTTCAAATATGATCAGTACCGGGTTCGAATAGAGCCCTATTTTGTTTTTGTAGTAAATAAAAAATAAGGAAGTATACATAATTTCGCTTTTAAAGTGTTACAAAAGGAAATATTATCACAAAAAAATCCTAATCCATACAAATGAGTAATCTTATAAGGAAAATGTAACATCCCCCTTACATACATCTTATCCCATCACTAAATCTGTTCCGCAAAGAGTAGTTTGACCTTTTACCGGTAACAAGCAAAACCATTTCAATTCACAAGCCTCATTGTACCAGATTTTTTGTTAAAAATAACGTTTTTCTGGAGGTCATCCCTTTCAGCAATCAATATTGTCAAGGGGTGAAGGAAAACCACACGAGAAAAACTATACAAAGGAGCATGGTAATCAATAATAATTTAATCATCCCTGCTCTATTCTTTTATTAGGTAAAAGTACTTTGACGTTATTTTGTGAAAAGATATTCCAAATAGTTAATCAGACCTTTTTTGAAATATAAAGTCAAATATAGTAGATCTCGTTGAAGATAATTTTTATTATGATAATAATAAGATTAGGTACGAAGCTACTCAGTGATTTTAATTAGTTGGAAAGTTTCTGAAGGGAATGGTACTTATAAAGTACCGTTGAATTAAGTCTAAAATATGAAAACATTTTTAATAAGTTTATACCTGAAAAATATTTATTATAGTTGATTTTTTTGCTGATTTATTGTGTTAGTAAAATTGTTTTATTTTATTTATACTAACTTCGATCATAATATGTGTACGTGTGTGTAAGATGTGTGATCATTTTTTCAGTACACTCCAAAACATAAGTCGTTAATACAACCTAAGGGTTTTTAAGTCAAAGTAAATAGGTTACTTCTAGAGTCGAACACAGAATTGCTTACCATCAGGTGAGATAGTGATACGCGGGCTTGCGGACAGTGAGCAATGGGTAGCTCGCTGTCCGGCCGTCCGGTAACTGTCCGGACCAAGCCCAAGTCGTCGACGGCGCGCACTGTTCCCGCGCGCCTCAAGGAGTTGTCAGCAACAGCAGGGACCCAGCCGGGTCGAAGCCTACTGGGGCCAGGGTTATCCGAAAGGGCGCTCGAGCCCCGGTATGAAGGCTAGAAGGAACGGGGTGGGTCTTTTAGTCAGTAAGAGTCTGACACTATCTCCCGCTCCGCCCAAGGGCGGGGGATGTCAATGCATGATTTTTTCCCACCATAAAAAAAAAAAAAAAAAAAAAAAAGGTGAGATAGTGATTAAACACGAGACTGTCAATAAAAAAAAAATACATCAGATGTATTAGAGAGAGGCTTTTACACAGTATAGGACATTCTTGCATAATAATAATAGTAAACGTAATAGAGTAAACTGGCCATACGTGTCCCAATCGGTAACGTGCCCCACTTATCAAACTAAAACCGCAATTATAATAACATTTATACTACTATTATTTTACAATTCAGCCCTCGAGCGCCGATTGCACATACGTCTGTACAACTTGGATGTCCTTGAAAAATACTTAATTTTCGTGTTTTCCCCAAGTTTGCACGAAAGTTATTTGGTCGAAAATGTTGGTTTCTTTACATATTCTTCTATATATTTTATATGATTTGTTTTTCCTAGAAAAATCCGAAAAAAGTTTTTTTTTTAATTTTTTGTTTATTTTTTTGGTGTTTTACGTAAACAGTGCAATTTTCCGGGTCAATGAACCCCTGGCGCTCGAGGGGTTAAACTGGCCTGTGCTAGCGTTGTATAATTTACATCACCATCACATTATAAACTAATCAGATCGGCAGGAATTAACACCAAATTTTAAATAAGTGTCTTAGTTTTGCAAGTACGAGTACTTTATCAATTGCCTAGTTTACTCATTTTGTTTACTATTATTACTATCCAAGATTGTCCTATGCTGTATAAAAGCCCTCCAATACTTCTGACGCTGCGTTTGACGCTGTATTTCAAAATTATGTTTTTTTTTTCAC
The DNA here is from genome assembly GCA_910589285.2 of Mythimna ferrago. Taxonomy (NCBI): domain Eukaryota; kingdom Metazoa; phylum Arthropoda; class Insecta; order Lepidoptera; family Noctuidae; genus Mythimna; species Mythimna ferrago. The sequence continues at coordinate 22,943,616 of OU342680.1, read as the reverse complement.
ACTGAATTCTACTGTATGAGGTACGAATAAATTTTTTTTTTTCTTTCTTTCTGTCTTTACCGAGTGGGAGCATGTATGTCTAGTCTACCATAACAATATCAGTACCGTTTAAATATACCTTACTTTTATGGGTAATGTATTTTATAAAAGAGCTGCTTCAGTTGTGAAACTTAACCAAAAGTGTTTTAGTAGATAGAGCAAAGTTTACCAATAACTTGACAGATTCACGCAGACTGAGCAATTTCGTGAATGGAGCTTAGTTTCCTTTGCTTATGAAACAGCTGCCAATATTAAACTTTAACTGAGGTCTACAACATGACGTAAAGTAAATACTTCTCTCTTCTAAGAAAGGATGAAAAAAGGTTGATGAGGTTGAGAGTATGAAATTTCGGCATTTCATGTGACAATGATTATATATGTATTTTGCAAATACTCGTAGGTTTTAAAAAAACACTTTTACATGTCAGTATAAACTACCCTGAGAAGAAACAATGAAACAAATTCAGAGGTCAACGTCACTTTTAAAATTTATACAGTAAACATGTAATGGTCAAATCATATGAGAACCATGCAGATTAGTATCCCAGATGGTCTTTTGGAGAAAGAACTACACAGATTTGATGGACCTATCCAGTCAGTGCAAGCATTTGTCAGTATTCGTGTAGCTCAAATTTAGGACTCAAAGTTAAAGTCAAAATATGTTATTTCACATAGACCTACATGGGTACTTATAAAACGACTACAAAGGAGCTCATTACTTTAGAACATATATATTTAAAGTTTTCATTGAAATTATTTGCATTATAATAGTAGTTGTTTGCCCCCAGTGGCCTAAAAATGGCCAATTTTGCAGTTTTGGCCAAAATTCTACCGCTTTAAGATATTTGATTTCTTGTTTTTTTTATAAACTCAAGAACGCAACACCTTCCTTTTGACATATATTGTGTCCTTTCTGTAGAAAAGATGGATGGGATGTTTAAGTGATATGAAAGAAAAGAGAGCCATTGATAGTTCGACGATTGACAGGATAGAATAAAAGAAAAAAGCATGTTGTTGTTGTTGTGTTGTTGTTTTGTTTTTGTTGTTGTTATTGTTGTTGTTTTGTTTTTGTTGTTGCTGTTGTTGTGGTGTTGATGTTGTTGTTTGCAAGTAACAAAGGATAAGGGAAAAAAAGTGAGACGCTTACTACCTGAAAGTGTTTTTATCTAGGAAGGTAATGATGATCACGCTTGTTTTCTTCGAAAGGAAAGGCAGAGTAATTGTAGGTATAGTTTTTATATCCCATTTTGACAGCTACCTATATATTTAAATATTTGTTCTGTGATAAATTAATGTGTGCGATAAAGAAATAATAATAAACGTTGTTCAAGCAGGCTTTAGTTTTTAAACAGTTTTTGGTTACCAGTCCACTTAGCCGCCCAAAACCACAGTCTTATGTATCTTCCATATGTCACTATATTTTTACATCAACCGAGGACAACCCACGGGTGCTATGCTAGTGCACCACGTGCGTTCAGGGATAATCGTCGGTTAGTACGTTCCATGAAAATTGACTAAAGGCCCTTTACAAGTAGGCTTCAGCCTTCCAAAGGTCCAGGACCTCAGGATACAAAATATATAGGTACAGAAGTCAAAATACATACAAAGCGCGCTCGAGCAACGCATACATAGACACAGCTCACGGACACGATATTTCGGAGTGTTTCGGCCCGCTCGTCGAACAATTTCGGCTCAAACGCTCGTTAGTGAGCGTCCACCGAGCGTAAGTATAAAAGCGAAGTACATACATGAGATTGTCTTCTGTACCTATCCATTTTGTGTTCAAGATCTTGAGATAAAGAAATGCATAACAAATAATAATAATAATGGAGCCCGACAATCAACCACACAATCATACGACCTGCTTCACATAAGTTACTGATGATGGATTCAATTATATCCCGCTTAGACATCTTACCTAACGGCCCGTTCACAACCTTGCCGCTGTGAGCAGTAGTTAAGCGTGGGGCGGCGAGCGGTAAGAACAAATGTTTGAAGCACTCCATGAGACGCACCGCTCGCCGCGCCGCCCGCTCGCTGCTAAGACCAAAGTCATGAACAGGCCGTAAAACTCCGACCTCAGGAGTCGCGTGTATGCCTTTTAAACCTCATCTTCATATCAATATGCATGATTGAACCATTTCGATACAAATATATTATTATATAACTTAATAAATAAGTTTTTAATCAACATTTGTTTTTAAAATACTAACGTTCACTTACAATTATTCACATTTAATTAATATTAATAATCCAGTCACCGACACTAACCGTCACTTTGAAAATATTGTCAGTTTATCACTTAACAAATATTTACACACGCCGACCGTGAATGTAGGCTGAAACAAAAAGAAAATACATTTTTAATATTCAATTAAATGTAAGTAAATACACAGATTGCGGAATAGAATAAACTTTACTATAAACCAAAAAAGTGACACAATTTATACAATACTAGCTGTCCGCCCGCGACTTCGTCCACGTGTACATAGGTTATCGCACTCTAAACGTGTTTTCCCGTAGAAATAAGATGTTTTTCCGGGATAAAAAGTAGCCTATGTTCTTTTCCATGTCAAAGGCTATATGCATGCCAAATTTCATCCAAATCCGTTCAGCCGTTTTTGCGTGATTAAGTAACAAACATCCAAACATCCACACTTTCACATTTATAATATTAGTTAGGATTATTTTCAGTTTATGTGAAAACTAGAATATAGTTTGTTCAAAATCAATAACTGAATAGATTCCAATAGTTTTTACACCATGTTATATTTTTTCCCAAAAATATTTAAAAAGGTCACAAGTTGGACACCACCGACACTAAGTACAACACAGGTCATAGCAGATCATAGCGGGCATTAGGAGCCAGCAAGCAGCTGGGTACAAGTGCAAAATAACCTCTCAGTCGCCTGGATGGCCCGATGACTGTGTATTTTTACTGATAAAGCTTATAACTTATAAAAAAATTAATATGCTTTCTGATTTTTCATGATGCAGTTATGATTAGATTCGTTACATAAAAATACTAGACACATGTTTGGGGTTTCGTATATAGGGTGACTGGTAATAGTAAAAGTTGTTGGTTATCATGTGCACAATCATGATAACCAACAACTTTTACTATGGGAACAAACCTGAAGTCACGAAAATCAGCTGTTCAGTACATTTATGTTTGCCTAATGTACTGAACAGCTGATATTTTTTTCGCGATTTCGGCTTTTCTCCCATAATAGAAATTGTTTGTTATCATGAGCACAATCACGTGTTTAAGTATCGTACACTAATTGTCACTCACCCTGTATACTAACGCTAAACATTAGTTTAAGTATATAAATTTAAATCTATGGGTATAATTGCAGTCTTATCGCTGACAGAGATATCTACCAGACAAACTTAGGAGTTTTCAAATGCCAAAATCCCTTCTCTAAACAAAACTCTTTTATGAAAACGCATTGATAGGATGCTGAGTCTACTTTGTTTGTTCGTTTCAAGGATTTACCACAAAAAAAGTTTAGCCTAGTTTGTGAGCAAACAGGACTACTTTTTTGTTTTTTTAAAGTCTTATGACCAAAACATTGGCAGATTTATTCCATAGTAATTTTATCCTTGAATTAACGAATCAAATAATTATTTGACAATAATAATCTAAAACATTCCTGCAACATTTTTGTAGTACAAAAAACAACTAACAAAAATTGCTTTTAATTCATAAAACCCCAAGACAAAATAGATCGGTACAGAAGACAATCTCATGTATATACTTCACTTTATAAACCTACGCTCGATGGACGCACACTAATGAGCGTTTGAGCCGGAACTGTTCGACGAGTGGTCTGAGACGCTCTGAGATATCGTGTCCGTGAGCGGTGTCAATGTGTGCGTTGCTCGAGCGCGCTTTGTATGTAGATTGACTTCTGTACCTGTTTATTGTGTGCCCCAAGCGAACGCCGCCAGCGTTCGCGCTGTTATTGTCTTATTTTTGTCTTTGATTGACGGTATTTGATAGTTTAAACAATTATGATTTATTTTAAATACGAAGTGTAAGAGTCTAGGGATTCACCGACCCCATAGTGAAACCATTGCAACGGTTTTGTGGGGCTTAGTTTAAAATTCTATTTACCATTTTGTTTAAATAAAATAAATAAATAATAAAAATAAAGAACTCGGCATGTAGGTATGCTAAAATAAAGATCATAAAGATCTAATGGCAACGCAAGATAACAACCATCTGAAGCTAAATTAATGGTTTTCAATTGAATAGCTTTAACAAATTAATAATAATGAAAAGAAAAATTGACAAACATTAATTTTATGGAAGAGCATTCATTAAAAAGTAAGCATAACAATACCTCATAATGATTAAAACTAAGAACAAAACCATAAAATTTCAAGCACTTCTATATTATAATTTTCTTTGCTTCTATATTATCATTCTCTAAATATCTCTAATGTCTGAAGAATTTCTTTAGCCTAATTTCTTTAAACGGTGTCTATCTCAATTTCGGTATATTTTAAGGCTGATGGGATTTGTAAAAAGAACTTAAAATACCCCTGCAAATGAGTAATGGCGTAAAGCGTAAAAGAGGCTTAGGAAAAACAAAAGAAAAACTATAAATTAAATATATCGGAGACACAAAATCTTTGAAGATTATCTTTCAAAATGGCGAGAAAAATTAAGTTGGATTAAAAGTTCATACATATTCTGAAGTAAAGCCGCTTTTTGTTACTATTTCTATGGCCGCATTAATCTTTTTGACATTGCAATGGATTTTGATAGGGTTTTCTCTAATTTTTTTTTTAAATTGGCTCTTCTCTTGATATTTTGGGAATTTCACAGAAAGGTTGACGCAATGGTTAAGCGATTGGCTGCTGTACTGCGTGTCGCGGGTTCAATTCCGGCACGGAACATATATTTCTATGGTCTACAGACAGACGTTCCGGGTCTGTGTACCTATCTTATGTATGTGAGTTTACACGATACTGAAGTAATTCTTATTATGAAGCGATGTTTTTAGATAAAATTAAAACACTTATTCTAAAAGGTAGGAAGAATAGGTGTAATAATTTAAAACGTAGAAAAAAGCAGTCATTAAAATATATTCATTGTAGTGGCTAACATGTAGCACTACAAAAAACATACAGACACTACCAAATGTTTTAGAATTTATAAATGTAGGTAGTGTAATTAATAATGAAATTAGTTAAATTTTAATGATTAATTTATATTGATGATTTGTTTATTTATTGTTTTTGTGTTATTAATGTAATTATTGAGTTTTATTGAATTATTAATTTTTTGAGGCAATTTATTTTTTTATTCATGAATCATATTATTAGGTAATACATTAATGTAAATTGTGTTGTGTTATTTAATGATATGGATGTTACTTACCTAAATAAATATGATTATATTATTATTATTATAGTATTTTGAAAACCGTTAGTTGAAAACAGAAAATTAAACAATATTTATATAATTTTAAATGATTTAATTTAACGGAAAATAAAGGCAATAAAACAATTTGACGTATGAAATAAATTCTTTGTTTAAATGGATGATCTAGTACTAAAATAATAAGGTGAATTTTCACATTCATTTCTAATATTTTTTGTACCGTGATATTTCAGATGAGTGATTCTTGATATAATTATATCTATATAAAAATACACTCCTATTTTTAATTAGTACAATAAATAAAATAGAGCTTTATCTACACCCGTTATTGATCACAATTTTGTAGTCAAATGTAAAAAAAAATCTTAAAATTGTCTACGAGCATTCGTTATACGAGTAATTGGTAAATTCGTAACACAAACCTACGCGCAGTGCATTTTGATCGTCATTTGTTCATTCATAATCAATAGCCTGTACCCACAACATTTCTATAAATTGAGTGACATTTTGGGATATACACGAACGCTCATAATTTGGCTGTTTATGGATATTATTTGTTGAAACTATACTTACTTTAATAATAACAAGACCTTTTCTAATACTAAACCTCTTTAAGTATTTGTACTAATTAAAAATTAGTGGTGTATAAACTAAAGCATTCTGAATTGGATTAAAAATTAAATTACCATTTTTTCTTTATTGTTATTTTTTTTTCATATTTTTTGTTTTACAATAACAGAACATAACATTTAACATTTTATAAGCCTTGAAACAATGGATGTTTTGAAGTGGCAATTAGTCGAGTACTTTAGCAAAAAGTTTTAAGTGGTATCGTAACCAAAAAAAAACTTAGAACGACGGCTTTCTGAGTATTACAAAGTGACCGTTAAAATATTATATTCTGGACTCAAGTATTTATTACCTCAATAAATCCAGGATGTTATTAGCTGTAAGGAAATTTTATTCACCAATAGTTAAGGCGTGGAAATTGTATTTATTTTCTTGAATCTATTTAAAGCCAATATGGTGAATTCCTGAGCTACAACAATTAATTCAGTTAGCTGCTTCGTTTAAAATCCACTCTGTTACAGTGTTAACAAAAGCACTATAAAACTTATTTTGTGTGTTACATTCATTATGAAAAGGCACTAATTGCAATATAAAACCCAAAGGCATTACATAAAGTTTTAATTATTAAATCTAGACCCAAATGGCTGTAGTGTGTAGTTTCAGGTTCTGCTTTGTTAATTAACATGAGCTTTACAATTTGTTGCTTTCATCTGTGGATGAACTGAGTGTGAGTAAAGTTTAACTGTATGTACAATATAATAAATACAATAAACATATATTGTAATTTTTTATTTGTAAATAAATCATCAAATTACTCCTCCCGGGCTTGCTGAAGTGAGAGGGAGGGTCAGACTTTTACTGACGAAAACCAGACTTATGATCCTTCAGTTGCCTTGCGTTCTGTAAACACGGGTTTCCCTTTCAAAAGTCGACCCATGATGACCCTTGTAAGCGTCGGCCTTGCTGGGTCATAACGGTTTTACAGACATCTCCTTGAGGTGCGCGTGGAATATTACGAGCCGTCGACGACTTAGACTCGATCTGGACCGTTACCAAACAGCCGGACGGCAAGCTACTCATTGTTCTTTCTACGGTAGCTGAAAGTAGGAGTCGGAATCCTGGCGGCTGTGGTGTGAGGATGTTCGTTCCCTGACGCGTGCCGCCACCTCCTTCGCTAGCATTACTGCTTTGCAGAAGGAGGTGACCGCCACCTACTCCCCCTTGCTCCCGATCATGATTGAACCAGAGCCTGGCGCGATTGACCAAAACACACCCGTATTCCTTAGCGTTGCAGGATCGTGGAACTCTTTTGAGCAGCCCAAAGATTCTTAACGATAATTTCTTACTTGGGAATTGTTCTACTCATAGAATCAATTTAAACCGACTACAATGAGAGACGATTTTGAATTTGTCGAATCTTTTTATTTTAATGTGTGTTCTCCGATTACTTGTACCGATTTGGAAATTCTTTTTTGTTTAAATCGTTACACTTTTCAGGTAATCCTATCAAGGGCTTCTTATCAAAGGGGCGTACATACGAAAATGCCATTTTTCTTTTTAATTTTTTTTTTTTTAATTTTTATAAACTAGTGCTTGACTGCGATCCCACCTGATGGTAAATAGCGATGCAATCTTTGATGGTGAGGTGCACTAGTTTATTAAGAGCCTATACACTCTAGCCTTGAAGACACCCAAATTATAATCGGACGGGAAGACCGCAGCAGGTAAACTGTTCCAATCCTTCGACGTACGCGGTATAAACGACGGGGCGAAACGCTTAGTCCGGACCGTAGAGGTTTCAACAACGTAAGGGTGAAAATAGTAAAAAAAACAAACTGTTAACCATACTTAAATATATAAATATACAGATGCGCCACGACGTCCTCACTCTCTACCTATCTTAGGTGCTCACCAAAAACGGACAGTTCGGGAGGGTCCTGTTTGAGATTCAGGCCGGGCCGATGCCTGTCAGAGCTGTAGAGACGTTTGAAAGGGTGAACGTGGCCCTAAAACGCATAGCATAGCATAATCGGCCTTATAATGTACCCACTGTTGTGACTCAGGTATCCTCTCTAGGAAAAAGCATGGGCCGTAATCTACCACGCGGGCCCTTTGCGGTTTATTGGATGTCACATGTCTTCGATATTTTGGTTCTAGGCATGCCGGTTTCCTCACGATGTTTTCCTTCACCGTTTTAAGAGCAGTGGTGATAAAATAAATTACACAAAGTAATGCGCCTGGCTGGGTTTGAACCCGCGACCTGTAACTCGTAAGTCGCGTCAGCTACCACTCGGCCACCACTGCTCTACACCGCCTAGAACGCATAAAGCAACTGAAGGACATAGGTGGGTTTTAGTCAGTAAAAGTCTGTCACGCCCTCTCGTTCAACCCTAGACCTTATGAAAGAAGTTTTTTGAAACAACTTTGCGTGCCCCACTTCTCAATTTAGGGTTCCAAAAATTAAAGTAAGTCTCCAATAAATTGCTTCTCCTAGAATCAGTTATTGTTAAAATGTCCTGCTTCGAAAAACAATGTAAAACTATTTTCATTACGTTTCAGCTCGACTGTACAAGAGAAGTTCTGCTCTCAACGACTTTGTTTTTAATGGCACAATTCCAAGTACCTACAGAACTATGGCTAAAATAAGTTTTATAACAGCCATAGTTCTGTTTCAATGAAATTATATTTAAAAATATTTCCGTTTGATCCTCAAATGTCAATAGTGCCAATCAAGAGCACATCGTTTGAGTTCTACGTTTTCAATATTATACATTTTCAAAGGATATGAGAAATCTAACAAAATGATGTTTCCTTTGTCTGACGATTCCAGTATATAAATTGATATTATTACGTACCTACTTTTCTCTCATTTCAACTTGATTTTCCAATTCTTTGAATTGAAAGAGTAGCGAATTGGCAATATCAAACAAATACAGGACTTAAAGATTCAGACTCTGATTTGGCTGTCGTATAAATATTTCCTGAATTAGAATAAGTTTAAAACTAGCTGAAGATGCCGTTGAGATGTGGTGCTGGAGAAAAATGCTCCGTATCCCTTGGACAGCATTTCGGACCAACGTATCCATTCTGCGTGAACTAAAAATCTCCTCGCGGCTGTCATCCCAGTGAGAGTCTTCGCCAAATTTTGCAATACTTCGGTCACATTGCAAGGAAAGATGATGGAAACCTCGAAAGGCTAATCGTGACTGGTAAAGTAGATGGAAAAAGGCATCGCGGGCGCAGCCCAATACGTTGGTCCGACCAGATCTTCACCGCTCTTGACTCCACAGTATACAAGGCCCTTCACACCGCCAGAGACAGGAATAAATGGAAAAACAACATAAAAATTAAAGTGATGAAGCAGGGAGGTCACGACCCTCAGCATTGAAGAATACAACGCAAGAAGGAGGAAAACTAGCTTCTGCCAATGGTTTTGCTTGCGTGAGAATAGAAAATTATCAAGGAAAATTCTTTATTTTTTGAAGTGGGAAATCTAATAGTGACATCTTTCAGTTCCCTTTTGCGTTCCAGGACCTCGGGTCCCTTTTAGAAGTGAAGCCATGTTTTTCTGGCATCTTTGTGAGGCGCGCATGAAACACCAAGCGCCGTTGACAACACGGGCACATTCCGCACGGTTACCGGACGGCCGGAGACTCTACCCTTTACTTGCCGTCAGTAAGCCCACCCGTACAGTGACTGAAAATCGGGATCGGCGGACACGGCGGTGCTTTGCGGAAGTGCGATACATCTCCACCAAATGCTCAACCATGTCCTTCAGGCGCCTGAATCAGGTGCAGGAACCTCCCGAACTTACGATGTTCGGTGAGGACCTGCAATACGTGGAAGGTAACAACGCTGTGATGACTCTACAGCTCCTCAAAGAGAGGACTTGCCGGCATGATCATGGCGTGTCCAGCACTGGGTTACTTTATTTTATCTTTTGATTATAAGAACATATATATTTTATTGTAAATAGTAATCTCGTACTTTAATTGATTTTTTAATTTTATTATAATATTGTTCTGCATTTAAATTTTAATCTATTCTAATTTTAATTTAAAAATACTAAATATGTAGGTACGCATCTGTGAATGATGTGCATGCCTGTAATGGGTTTGTTTACACTGTACCATCTTCTGCAAGTTAAACGGAAAAAAAATTGTAAACAAATTGTTGGTGTGCCTTAAGAAAAAAATAAATAAAATAAAATAAATTATCTTTTGAAAGCCAGCAGCATGTTCCCTTGAGATAATTTTCTAATTTCACTAGGACGTATTCGCTTGATACATACTTAGAAATTACAATATTAAACGTGACCAAAAAATATTAAAAGGTTTCAGATCCAACGCTGCATCAAGCTAACATTTCATTTAGTATAGTGCCAAAAGTTGCGGTATTAATATACTTTCTACTTTGGTCATGATTTATGTGCTTTAGTGGTCACGGTAAACTCAACACTGAAATTATGAAGTGAAGGTCTATTTTGCTCTGGTTTTTTTCTGACTAGTATTATTATGAAGCCTTATGTATGACAAACGGCTTTGTGCAAGTTTTGATAAATTACAGCTTTTCCTTTATTGGCCTCTCGTCTCATAAACTGGATTTTCCTACTTCCTGATTCTTTTTCATCCTTATTTTGTTTATCTTTATGTGTAGGTATCGATTCAACAACAAACAAAAACACCGGGCAAGTGCGAATATTGTATCTCAATCATACATTTTCCAATATCATTTTTTTTTTTTTTTTTTTATAGTGGGAAAAAATCATGCATTGACATCCCCCGCTCTTGGGCGGAGCGGGAGATAGTGTCAGACTCTTACTGACTAAAAGACCCACCCCGTTCCTTCTAGCCTTCATACCGGGGCTCGAGCGCCCTTTCGGATAACCCTGGCCCCAGTAGGCTTCGACCCGGCTGGGTCCCTGCTGTTGCTGACAACTCCTTGAGGCGCGCGGGAACAGTGCGCGCCGTCGACGACTTGGGCTTGGTCCGGACATCCAATATCATATCAGGTTAGCGCAGATAGCAAGCAAATACGGTCTTTAAAACTAGAGTTCGGTGTATACATTCAAAATGAAGAGCGTGACCATTCACAAATCACATTCATTATTAACATCAATATCAAAGTATACCGAGTTTGTGCTTACATACCCAATAAACCTTTCATTAATGCAACTACAACGTATACGACATTAGTTTTAATATATGCAAAACACGTGTTTAATATTTTTATGTAAAGAATCTATGTACAAAATTTCATAACTGTATCATGAAAAATCACAAAATTATCAGCTTGTTATGTCAGCAGAAATACATAGTCACCGGGCCATCTAAGCGACTGAGGGGTTGTTTTGCTCTTGCACCCAGCTGTTTGTTGGCACCTAATACCCGCGATGACTCTCTGTGACCTGTGTTGTACTTAGTGTCGGTGGTGTCCAACTTGTGACATTTTTAAATATTCTTGGAAAAAGTATAATATGGTGTAAAAACTTTTGGAATCCATTCAGTTACTGATGCTGAAAAAACTATATTCAAGTTTCACGTTAAATAATGTTGTATATCATTATCTCTTAGTTTTACTATAGCATGCCTGCATTTCACATTCGCAAATATCATTATTTATTCTCATTGATGTACCAAACTCGGATTTTAGGTACGTCAATGTTTAATCCAAAACTATAATCAACTTCTCCAAAACCTCTACACATATCATACACATAAATTTGGACTATTCATTTCTTTGGATCATTATTTTGTTTTTGAATAGCAATATATCAAGTGCTAATTATTATCATTATAGCCCATATTGTCCCACTGCTGGGCAAAGGCTTCCCTCCACTCCTTCCAACGATCATGGTTTCTCGCTTTCTCATTCCAGTTCTTAAAGAAGCTATCCAAGTGCTAATAAACTTTAAATCTGTTCTCCCAATTCTCATACATGGTTTTTTTTCAATTTGGGCGACTTCTCTATCCTGTAAGTTTTTCCCGACCAGTAGATAATTGTAATAAAAAATTGACACACATAGAAGTTAATAGGGAAATTAAGAAATAAAAAATTTGGAAAAAAGATCCGTTGTGCCTACTGTACAAAGCTAACGACAGAGCTGTCTAGGTGGCTAAATATTACTCGGACAAAATTGGAGTCAGATCGACATGCGAAGAAGAAGAAGAAGAAGACTATAATGTAATTTTTTCTCACCATCATAGTAGATCCCATGCGGACATTTAGGGCAGCTAACAAGCAAATGCGGTCTCTGCAACGGGAGGTCGTTGTACATCGGAAACGACGAGCGCGGCCATCCGCTTACTGCACTTCCTCTTGAATTTCTGAGTTCCTCGATACCTGTAGAGGCGAATACTTCAAGGGGATTATTGTAGAAGTTTCCATTTTGAGTGAAAGATTTATTCAAGGTTTCGTCAGGAGGTAACTTGATTTATCAAATGTCATATTGTTGTGTCATGCAATGTTGTAACACGGTATGTATCAATCCAATCATACGATTCTTTTGCAAGCCTAGAGAAAGAGACATTCTTTCTTCGTTCTTCAGAATGTTTGTTGTCAATATCCGGTGTGTAGTCAATCCAAATTTTTATGAGGGCGAAAAATTATCAGCAGTTTTTCCCGCTCTGGGTGAAGGGAGAGAGTGTCAAACTTTTACTGACTAGAATCCACCTGTTGCTCTTTGCGTTCCAAAGTCGACGTGACTCTTTTGGTAATTTTGTTTCCAATACCCCAGTTATAGCAAGCCCCGTCAATCATTTTGACATCTCTTTGAGGCATACGTGGAACACAAGGCGTGGTCGACCCGGGCCTACGTGGTCAACCTTTTGGGCATTTAATCAATCACTATCGCTTATTTTACGGCACTTTTATAGAACCTTCAATCGCGACGTCCACCGACTTTTTAGCTTAGACATCGCTTGCTGACTTCGGTCTGTGGATGGGTGACTCAGTGGAGTAGCTGTACTCTATTCAAGGACCCGTAAGACAAAAGGTAAACAAACCATAAAAAGGGTTGCTTAAAAACACGAGTAAATTTGGACGATGTAACGCTTACATTTTTCTTCGCCGAAGAAAAATCGTACAAAGATAACGCCAGTGCGTTCAACAGAAAAAGGAACTGTTATTAATGTATTCAAACACGTCGAAAAAGCTTGGCCGAAGGTACCTACATTGTTTTCTTTGTTTACATTGTGTCTCAAGCCCAGATGAATAGGGACCAATGACCCTGGGGCAAAATAAAACAGGGCAGTTTTTTATTGGGAAATCATCTGATGACCTCTCCTGCTCAGGTTGAAACAAGAGGGTGTGTCAGACCTTTACCACCTAAATCAAGTTGCCATGTTTAAATTAGTGTTACCAGTATTCTTTAGATTTAGAAGTTAAAAGGATTTTTCGATTTAAAGTAGCAGACCCCCACATCCGTAACAGTAACTGGGTATTGTGGTACCCAGTTACTGTTTGTTCTTTGATAAGATAAGTAGAAATTTTCTGGCATTTAACTACCCGTGCCAACATTCAAGAAGATTTATCAATGGACACGCGGACCTAAGACTAAACTGGCCTTCAAAGGCACAAAGGAGTTGCGGTATGATATTGATGGTTACCAATCAATGTACCGATTTCGGTAAACATCTTTGCAAAGTACTAATCATTACTGATAAATCTGTATAATATTCAGAAATAAATTATAGGTATTCTATTCATTTAGATTCTTTTTAAAAGACCGAAGATGTGCTTGTTTGTAAGCTTTTCCATCTCATTAGGTTTGGAGGACCTACAAGTGTCTTACAATAATTATATTTATTTATATCGCTTTATTGCCTTCTTAAGCCTCCTTGACGTTCAAGGCGAATATTTTTTTCAGTAGAAAAAAAAATACACAATAAAAATGTTTTGGACTCATTTTTTATATATTATATTTTGTATTTTTTTAATATAAACACTCAACTTTACGATGTTATTTACTAAGTTTGTAAGTTCATAATTTACACTACAAAACAAACAACAATAATATCTACTGGTCAATTTTTATAAAAAATAACTACTAAGTCTTATTGTACGCGGACGCGTAGCTTCATAGACGCGTGTTCGTCATTATACGCTTCGTATACGCCTGCTCACATCTTACATACAAAACTATGAAACTCTGTCGACGAAGCGGCAACGTCGCGACATACGACGCGTCGTATCGTCGTGTCACTGAAGCATCGTACACCAAACGTTTACCAAGCGTACATCAAGCATACACCAAGCGTACACCAAACTTACACCAAGCGTACACCAAACTTACACCAAGCGTACACCAAACTTACACCAAGCGTACACCAAACTTACACCAAGCGTACACCAAACTTACACCAAGCGTACACCAAACTTACACCAAGCGTACACCAAACTTACACCAAGCGTACACCAAACTTACACCAAGCGTACACCAAACTTACACCAAGCGTACACCAAACTTACACCAAGCGTACACCAAACTTACACCAAGCGTACACCAAACTTACACCAAGCGTACACCAAACTTACACCAAGCGTACACCAAACTTACACCAAGCGTACACCAAACTTACACCAAGCGTACATAAAACTTACACCAAGCGTACACCAAACTTACACCAAGCGTACACCAAACTTACACTAAGCGTACACCAAACTTACACCAAGCGTACACCAAACTTACACCAAGCGTATACCAAACTTACACCAAGCGTACACCAAACTTACACCAAGCGTACACCAAACTTACACCAAACTTACACCAAGCTTACACCAAGCGTACACCAAACTCAGACCAAGCGTACACCAAACTTACACCAAACTTACACCAAGCGTACACCAAACTCAGACCAAGCGTACACCAAACTTACACCAAGCTTACACCAAGCTTACACCAAGCGTACACCAAACTCAGACCAAGCGTACACCAAACTTACACCAAACTTACACCAAGCTTACACCAAGCGTACATTAAACTTACACCAAGCGTACACCAAACTTACACCAAGCGTATAATGATGAATACGCGTCTATGCGTCCGTGGACAGGGGGCATAACTTTCTTTCTGGATACAAGAATTGTGTAATTATTAATATTTTGTAGTTACACTACCGGATTGAGATGGTGGAATGACTGATTTCACAACAACAAAATAATAGTGCTATTTGCTTTGAATAGCTTCGTCTCACCTGTCTCTAGAAGGGGAGGGAGTGTAGGAACGCCTTTGCTCTGTAGTGGAACAGTTCGTGCACCTAAAAAAGTTATACTGTCTCACTTCTAAAATTCCTATAGCAGCATTAATCTCCCAAGATTACATAATAATGTTGAACATTATACGAATGAAAGTTGTACTGGACTTTGTTTCGATACCTCCTACGCATAAGGTCGTTAGGCAAAAAGTTTTTTTTCTGGACACTTCTTTTTTTTATTACTAATGATAAATAAATCAGTTCACACGCTGGATGTAATAAGAAATAATAATATATTTTTGTTACTCAAAAAAAAAGTTACGACTTTCTGCGTAGAAGTTATCGATATTCACTACAAATATTAAAATCGAACCTTGTATTATAATAAATACATGTAAGTTCTCAACTTTAAATGTTCATTTCTAAATTAGCAATTCATCTACAAACAATTAATCTGCCTGGCTTTTTCGCAATCATGTTTGATTCGACTTCCAACGTAACACCAGACACCGCTCAATACTAGTATTTAACATAGAGTTGACTGCTTATCCGCTAAGTAGCACGCACTCCTACACTAGAAGTTATGGACGAGGAAAATCAATGTTACCGACATGGCTCGAAGATTCGCCAACTCGAGCGCCGATTGTACATACGCCTGTACAACTTGGAGACCTTGAAAAAACGCTTAATTTTCATCTTGTACACACGTTTGTACGAAATTTATTTGGATGAAAATTTTGGTTTTTCAACATATTATTCTATATATATTGTTTTTTGTTTTTCTGAGAAAAATTCAGAAAAAGTTTTCATATATAATACCACAAGAGCTTCAAAATTATCGAATATTTCCCGATAGGTTCGTTGCAAACAAATGAAGGAGTCAAGTTTTTCAGTTTAAAAAATCACGAGCGGCGCGAGTGATTTTTCCTGAAAAACTTGACGATTTTATTTGTTTGCAGGGAACCTTGAGGGAAATATTCGCCAGATAATTTTGAAGCTCGTGTGGTATTCGGGGGATTATTTTTCCGTCCCAAATGTCGCAAAATCTCCAATTTTCACAATTGAATTCAACCTGTCAGTGATCATGTTTTGTTTTTTATATATGTCAAGGACCAGAGAAAATTTTCAAAAAAAAATATCAGTATAATACCATGTAGGTTGTACCACGTGACGTCGAATGGTGCAATTCTATTGGTCGATATTTGGGTCGGAAAAATAATCATTTTTATTTATTTTTTATTTTGTTGGTGATTAACGTAAACAGTGCAATTTTCCGGGTCAATGAACCCCTGGCGCTCCAGGAATTAAGTGGCAGTGAGCAGAGCACATTACTCGCAGCACAGATGGCCAATGGTGCCGAAAAGTTCTGAAGTGACTGACGACCGCGTACCAGAAGACGAAGCATTGGAAGATCTTCCACAAGGTGGATCGATAACCTGGTGAGGGTTGAGGGAATCTAATGGATGCGAGACACACAGAACCATTCGTCGTGGCGATACTAGTTCTTATTGTTTTTTATTTATTTATGTACACACAAACACGACATTAAAAAAGAAAAGGACAAATAAATGGTGTAAGGGACCGCCCTCCACAAACTTTAAGGGCTTGCTCAGTAGACGAAACTGAACAACCCACCATAAATTTTTTTTTCAGGAAACGAAGAAAAAAATCAGCCTCTCCATACAAACTGTCCAATCAAGTTAATAATTTTGTATGGTGAGGCGGATTTTTTTTTTCGATTCCTGAAAAAATTTTTCATGGTAGGTTGTTCAGTTTCGTCTACTGAGTAAGCCCTTAAAGTTTGTGGAGGGCTGTCCCTTACACCTTGTATAGATAGAAGAGCATAAAGGTGCTGTTTATATCCAAACAGTGGATGTCTTTCGGCTGAAATGATAATGAATGATGATGGCATAGCAGGCCAATATTGGGACCACCGTAGGCGCGGGCTTGCGGACAGTGAGCAATGGGTAGCTCGCTGTCCGGCCGTCCGGTAACTGTCCGGACCAAGCCCAAGTCGTCGACGCACTGTTCCCGCGCGCCTCAAGGAGTTGTCAGCAACAGCAGGGACCCAGCCGGGTCGAAGCCTACTGGGGCCAGGGTCATCCGAAAGGGAACTCGAGCCCCGGTATGAAGGCTAGAAGGAACAGGGTGGGTCGTTTAGTCAGTAAGAGTCTGACACTATCTCCCGCTCCGCCCAAGAGCGGGGGTTGTCATTGGATGATTTTTCCCACCGTAAAAAAAGGCCAATATTGGGAAACAATAAATCTTTGGGCATTCGGTTCTTAAGACTGGAAGCCGATTCCTACACACTTGAGAAAAAGCTAGGGAGATGATGATGATGTAATATTGCTAAAGTAAAAGTTACATTTTTGTCATCAAATATAATCTCTTTCCCAAGAAAATCCAACACCAGTCGGTGTTGCTTTTACTTTATCAATATTACATCATCATTATCTCCCTAGCATTTTCTCAACTGTGCAGGGGTCAGCTTCAAATCCAACCAGGCTTTTTTTTTTTTTTTTTTTTTCGATGGGAAAAATCATCTTATGACAACCCCCGCTCTTGGGCGGAGCGGGAGATAGTGTCAGACTCTTACTGACTAAAAAACCCATCCCGTTCCTTCAAGCCTTCATACCGGGGCTCGAGCGCCCTTTCGGATTACCCTGGCCCCAGTAGGCTTCGACCCGGCTGGGCCCCTGCTGTTGCTGACAACTCCTTGAGACGCGCGGGAACAGCGCGCGCCGTCGACGACTTGGGCTTGGTCCGGACGGTTACCGGACGGCCGGACAGCGAGCTACCCATTGCTCACTGTCCGCAAGCCCGCGCCTACGGTGGCTGGAAATCGGGATCGGAATCCCGGCGGCGGCGGCGAGAGCGCCGTTGCCTGATGCGGTCGGCCTCCTCCTTAGCGAGCATTACTGCTTCGCAGAAGTCGGCGACCGCCTGCCACTCCTCCTCGCTCCGGACCATGGCCTCGACCAAGGCCCGGCGCGAGAGGTCTCCGCCGCCGATCACCCCCACGAGGGCACGGCGATGCTCCGCCCAAGCAGGGCACACCGCGATTGTGTGCTCCACCGTGTCCTCCGGGCGTTCCGCACAGTGGCGACACCCGGGCGTCACTTCCGCTTTAATTCGGAACAGGAACCTCCCGAACTTGCCATTTCCGGTGAGGACCTGTGTCATGCGGAAGGTAAGGACGCCGTGAGGTCTTTCCAGCCACGCCTCAAAGAGGGGACTTATCGCCATAATTGTGGCGTGCCCATGACGGGGTTGCGATAGTCGCTGACGCCATTCCACCATGAGATCCCGCCGGAGCTCTGTCCGCCATGCCGTGACCTGTCGCGGCAGAGGACTTTCACCCCGACGTTGCATCTCCACGCGCATGTCGTGCATGTGTGCAAGGACTGTTGCCTCCAGATCCCACGGTGGTAGGCCAGCCAGAAGGCTCGCCGCTTCGCAGGAAATCGTGCGGTATCCCCGCACCATCCGAATTGCCATGACCCTCTGGCAGGCGTTCAGAATGGCCGCCGGTCGCTTACGCAGCGACGGCGCCCACACCGGCGCCCCGTAGAGGGCCATGGACCGAACGATCCCCGCGTAGAGCCTCCGGCAGGAGGCGTCTGGACCCCCAAGGTTGGGCAGGAGCCGCTTGAGAGCGGCCCCAGTCCGGTTGAGTTTGGGAGCCAGACGTCGGAAATGCTCCACGAAATTCCACCGGCTGTCGAGGACGAGTCCCAGGTACTTCATCGTCGACCCGACACCGATGTGAACTCCTCCTACCGTTAGTTGGGAACTCAATGGCGGCGCGTTCCGAGGGCGGCGACCGTGAAAACACATCGCCTCGGATTTGTGAAGCGCCACCTTGAGTCCCAACTCCTGGATCCTGTCAACGACCATCGCAACCCCGTGTGTCGCTAGAGCGACCGCCGCCTGGTACGACTCTCCCTGCGCTAGAACCAGCGTGTCGTCTGCGTAGCAGACCACGCTGACCCCGTCAGGGA
Organism: Mythimna ferrago; assembly: GCA_910589285.2. Taxonomy (NCBI): domain Eukaryota; kingdom Metazoa; phylum Arthropoda; class Insecta; order Lepidoptera; family Noctuidae; genus Mythimna; species Mythimna ferrago. The sequence continues at coordinate 22,924,417 of OU342680.1, read as the reverse complement.
GGTCGCCCCGCAGCACGTAATCGTACCCGATGTTCCACAAGGGTGGCCCTAGTACCGACCCCTGCGGAACACCGCACGACATCTCCCGACGTTTCCAGTCTCCCTGGTGACCGGGGTAGACAATATACCTGTCCGACAGGTAGGCCTCGACTACTCGACAGAGGTATTCGGGCACCCGGTGGTACCGGAGTGCCCTCCGGATCGTACTCCAGGGCAGGGAATTGAAAGCGTTGGCAATGTCCAAGGACACTGCCACGACATACCTACCCTGGGACACCGCATCCCCCGTCGTGAGGGCTCGCACGCGCATGATGGCGTCCACCGTCGAGCGCATCCTGCGAAAGCCGAACTGTCCGTCCGAAAGGTCCGGCCCCACCCGTGAAAGGCGCGCGACGAGGCGGCTCGCAATCACTCTTTCAAAGAGCTTGCCCACCTCGTCGAGCAGCACAATGGGCCGGTACGCGGACGGAGAGTCCGCAGGGCGCCCTGGCTTCGCGATGAGGACCAGTTTCCCCGTCTTCCAGCGAAGTGGGAACTGGCCCCTCTCCAAGCATGCGCTGAAGAGCCCTCTCAGTCGAGTCCCGAGAGCCTCCATGGCCAGGACCCAGGCTTTCCCAGGCAAGCCATCGGGTCCTGGGGCGGCGTTCTTGGCACTCAGCCTTTGCACCGCCACTCTCATCTCTGCCTCGGTCACCTCTGGAGCATTATCGTCGTCGTCGCTATTGCGGTCCGCGTCAGACACCGCTGGCGGAGGCGGAGCCATAGGCGGGGGGGAGTGTTCCCCTCGCGCAGGGAACAGAGCGCTTACCACACCCTCCACGAGTTGGGGCCGGAGACTCTGAGTCAGCGGGGGAGCCCAGGGGCGCAGTTTCTCCCGTACCAATTTGTACGGGCGCCCCCACGGGTCCGCGTTCAGAGACCCCAGCCACACGTCGCGGGCCTCGAGTTTGGCCCGCTTAATCTCCGCTCGGAGGGTGTGTTTTGCCTCTCTGTAACCTTCGTACAGCTCCGCCTCTCTGGCCTCCGCATCCGGCGGGCGGATGCGGCGCCTGCAGTATCTGGCGTACCGGCAAATCCAACCAGGCTGAATATGAGTATATAATTACATTGAGCGACTGCATATCAGACCTCCCAAATCCAGTAACTGAGTAACACGATACTCCTTGGAATAGACTGTTGGGCAAAACTGTTTTCTGGCTATCTGTAACGACTGTCAAAAAGCTAAAATTGACTGCCAAGACCAACAGCATAAGAAAATAAGGCATGGAGGAATCTCGAAATTTTAAGTTGGTCACCCATCCACAGCCTTACCTCACCACGCTTATGGCTGTAATTATTTCATACATAAAAACACTTTTTTTTAGGTGGAAAAATCATCTAATGACTTCTCCTCCTGCCCTTGAGCGGAGCAGGAGGGCGTGTCAAACTTTTACTGACACAGAGATTGCATATTAGAAAATCAAAACTTTCTCGAGCAAATTTCAAAAGAACAATATACGAAATAACAAAATTTAAATGACCAAATTATTTAGAAAAAATTTACAATCCCAATGTATGTGACATCAAATGAACGACTGATCAAAAGTTGCTAGATGTAATTTTAAAATATCAAATCATTACTAATCAAATTACATAATCACTAATGACCACTGAATAAATGGGTACTTATCAAAATCCCGAATTTTAAAAGACCGAATTTTAATATCCCGAAAGTTCATTTGACCGAAAGTTTAAAATCCCGACATTCAAAATCCCGAGTCGTCCGTGTCGGGGTGCCCTAAGGTCCCGATCTGTTTTATTTTGAGAAGTAGCGTGGTTGGTCACAATTCTAACCTAACCTAACCTATTTCAGCCAGTTCGAAATAACGAATAATACCTACAATCTCTCGTAAAAATGTGATTGTATTTTGATTGCACTTTGAACTGGGTAAAATAGGTTAGGTTAGGTTAGAACTGTGACCAACCGCGCGTGAGCCGAGCGAACGAAGCGAGCGGTGCCGCGGCAGCGGCCGGCGAACGCTACGTCCAAGTTGTTTCGTCCAATCGAGATTTTTACCTTTTTCAGTTAATCCATTTGATAATTAATAATTTATCCAGTAATCCATTTTGACCTTTGAACGATTTGGTCAATAGTGTAATAAATAATTTAAACATTGATATTCCAGACTTTGGTCAGCTGAACTTTTGATCAAATGACCATCGTTATTTTAAACTTTGTTGATTTGTACGTTGTTCTTTTGAAATTTGCTCAGGAAAGTTTTGATTTTCTAATAAGCAACCCTAAAAACCTACTCCTGTTCTTTCTTTACCATTGTTACAAGGCCCCAGGGATCTCTTTCATATTACCCATGGCCCCAGTGCTTACAACTCCTTTAGGCGCGCTACGCACCGTCAACGACTTGGTGTCGGTCCGGACGGCGAGCTACCCATTACTCACTGTCCACAAGCCCGCAAACATATAAGCACTTGAATTGTGTGCCCACACGTATGAATAATCTACTTTAGTACAACAGAACATCATAAAAATCCGGTCATTTATTTAAATTATAAACGTGTTCCGGTTAACTGATCTTTTAAAAAAGTGCCTACACATATCAGGGGATCAAAAAAGGTCGAATAGCATATTTAAGGCTGAAAATAAATCATGTAAGTATGACCCGGACGTATCCTTAGGGATCCATGCTTTTTATTATGGATCGCAAATCCGGCTGACGTAAGACTAACATTTATTTTGGTAAATGTTTCATGATCTTGGACAACTGTGGCAATCGACAGATTCAATTAAAGGCCTTTGCTAAGAAATATTATCCAAGTGAAGTCAGTTTGTTTAGTGATCGATTATGTGATATTTATGATTTTGGATACGGTTCACGATCATCATCATCATCCGGGCCTTGATTGAGGCCATGGTCCGGAGCGAGGAGGAGTGGCAGGTGGTCGCCGACTTCTGCGAAGCAGTAATGCTCGCAAAGGAGGAGGCCGACCGCATCAGGCAACGGCGCTCTCGCCGCTGCCGGGATTCCGATCCCGATTTCCAGCCACCGTAGGCGCGTGCTTGTGACCGCCTTGGCCGTCCGGTAACTGTCCGGACCAAGCCCAAGTCGTCGACGGCGCGCACTGTTCCCGCGCGCCTCAAGGAGTTGTCAGCAACAGCAGGGGCCCAGCCGGGTCGAAGCCTACTGGGGCCAGGGTAATCCGAAAGGGAACTCGAGCCCTGGTATGAAGGCTTGAAGGCATGGGATGGGTTTTTTAGTCAGTAAGAGTCTGACACTATCTCCAGCTCCACCCAAGAGCGGGGGTTGTCTGTGGATGATTTTCACCACCATAAAAAAAATTATCACCATTTCAGTCGAAAGACGTCTACTGTCGGTTGTAAGCTTCCTTTTAGGCCCACGGACATAACCATTGTCACAGCGTCCGGTCTTGTGCGTCTTGCATCCATTGGATTCCTGTGAGTCTCATCAGGGTCAACGGTCCACCTTGTATTTTCCACTACGTGGTCGCCACTCTACTGTGGACTCAGTTATTATTATAATATTTGATCTGACTATAGTAATTTTCAAGAAAAAATGCGCTTTTCTATTCACTCGCGTTCTTTGTAGCACCAACACTATACTAAGTGTTTTTGCTGATAGGTGGGACTCCCCCATGAAGCAAAGATGGATGCGGCTTAATGACGTAGTGTAATTGTGTTGTTAATACCTATTAATGTTAGTTTTTAAGATATTGTTACTAACAAAATATGGACCTCATCCGAAATAAAACATTTATTATTATCAAAAATAAAATATAATATACGAAAATATTATTGTAATAACACCAACTGACTTGTCAGACGTTATCTTCAAAGCTGGTGTATTTATATTCTCTTCGACCCCATAAGAAAGCAGTTTTTTACCCAAATTACCTTGGAAACTTTTTCATCTAAACTTTCCAATTTTCTTTCTTTAAGAGCCATCCAACCCATGATACATTTTCATACTGCCGCTCATGTAATTATGTTGTTACGAGTATTACACATCTTTTTTTCGATATCTTGTAAACATAAATATCTTGTGTATATTTCCTAGGTTTTTTTTGAAATCAAAACATATATTTAGGTGAAACTGATGCAGTAAAGACCTCTGAAAATCTGCTGCATCGCTTGAACTTTGGCCCATCATAATGTACTCATAAAATTCATTCTGAGTAATGAAAATTATTTCGAAAGCTTTTAAAGTTTAACATAAATTATATTTCCTGGAACAAGTTTTATGAAATATTCCAGTGAAAGACAGAATTACTGAATACCAATAGCGCATTCAGATGATATTTTTTTTTTTTTTCGTTTGCGCTTTCCCCCTTTAACAAACATTTCGATGAATTGCGTTAGATGAACCGACAAGTTTTTTTAAACCATGCTCAGGTTGACGATAAACGCCTTTGTAAGAACCACATTTGAAATTAAATTTTAGTACGGCATGTACTGACATTACCCCCTCTTGGGTGGAGCGAGAGAGCGTGTCAGACTTTTACTGACTAAAAACCCACTCCTGTTCCTTCGTTGCCTTTCATACCAGGGCCGAATTTTCCTTTCAGAAGCATATCCTTGGTCCCAGTAGGCTTCGAACCTGCTGGGCCCCTACGGTTTGCTGACATCTCTTAGAGACGCGCGTGGAACGGTACACTCTGTCGATGACTTGGGCTCGGTCCGGACAGTTAATGGACGGTCGGAGGGTGAGCTGCCCATTGCTCGTCGTCCACAAGCCCGCGCCTACGGTGACGGCCTACCAACGCATAGCATTTCACTTTTAATTGTTTAGACGATGTTCTAATGCCAACATACCTCTAAACAGATCGATCAATCGGCTACTATGCGGTCATTGGCTCCTGAGCTTATTATTAAATATCAAGACATTTCATACCTGAAATTAGTTGCTCCACTTAACTACATATCAAACGGTAATTACAAGCAAACAAATATTTTAAAATCGTTTCTATTTTTAATGTCATATTGATTCCACCAAGGTACTCGTAATTGAGGTCGAATGAAAGCGGAGATTTCATATTACAAATAAACAAATCTATAATATAAAAATGAATCGCTAAATGTGTTACTAAGCGCAAATCTAAAGAACAGCTTTAAATTAGGGTAGAGTAGGGTAGAGTATGGTAGAGTAGGGTACAGTAGGGTAGAATAGGATAAAGATGGGTAGAGTAGGTTAGAGCGGGAGCGAAACCGCGGGGTTACAGCTAGTTTAATATATTTAATGGCATCTGGCAGGGTTTGATTTCTATTTAGCTATGGGTAAAGGTTATGTTTATTCATTTTGTGTTACTGATTTATTGTGAGTGGTGTGAGTGCCCAGAAGGTTTGAAACCAGGCAAGTAATGAAACTAATTTTATCTGGGACATTACTGACAATCCGTGCTTCGGGTAGTGTAAAGCCTTTGGTCCCGGTTATCATTCATAAAAAAGCACAGCATCATCATCATCATCATTTCAGCCGATATAAGTTCACTGTTGGGCATAGGCCTCCCCGAAACGTATATAATTAGATTATATAACTTTAATTATTATAATCAGACGATAGAAAGGCTGACCATCAGTCTATCCAAAGGGTATCGTGTCGTCCCGAAAGTAACTGGACTGTGTGTGGCTTTTCTTTCGTTCACCTCACTTACACGTGGGCATTGCTTGTGATGTGACGTGACGTGCTTTTTTTAAAAATTCTGACTACATTTTGATTCAACATGTTCAAAGGTTTTGGGCCCACATTAACGTCTCTTTGCTCTTATTTCATTGCAAAAACTTTTTTATAGAGGGTTAAAAGATAGCCCTGTTTCATATTCCTTAGTGATTGAATATTACTGATAATATAAATTTATTCTTTGGTGTAACAAATGTTATGGGTATACTTTTTATGTGCCAGACTGACTAGGTCGCTGTAAAAGTGTCCTAACAAACTTTGTTACCCTAATAAAATATTATAATAAAACTGTAATAACGTATCATAAATATTTATATCAGCAGCGGTTATGGAAAAATCTTTTCAATAAATTTAATTTATTTGCGTAAATATTTTCTTATCATTAGCAATTTCCTTTCCTTGTCTATTTTTTTTTTGGTACAGTACGTTTTAAGCAGTTTGTCTACTATATCGTTTATTTTAAACGAAATTTTATTACGCAGTACACCCAACGCCCGGGGTATCGGGAGTTGCAGGGCGATCCCTAACCATCGTAGGCGCGAGCATGTCGATAATAGGCAATTTAGCGTCCACCCGTCCGGTAAGGACCGATCCAAAGTCGTCAAAAGTACGTAGGGCGTTATCATGCTAGCGGACTGCGAGCGTTCTGAAAGCGGGGCGGGTGCGCAACGAATATGTTGCGGACGCGCAACGAACACACCGTGCATGCGCAGCGAATTTGTTGCAGACGCGCCACTGAGATCTGACAACGAGCTGCGAGTCTGCGGCATCGTCGAAGTAACAAAGCCAACAGTAATATCTCCTCGTCGCAGTCCATTTTGTTACTGAGTGTATTGTACGATGAAAACTTGCTAAAAAAGGTTCCGAATTTGCATCTGCGACTTCTTCGCCGTGTAGCCGCAGCGTGTTCGCGACACATTCACTGCGCGCCTGCCTCGCCCCGCAGCCGCTCGCAAACCGCTAGTGTGATGAAGCCCGAAGTGGAAAAAAGAAATGTCAGCAAAACCGTAGAGGCCTATTAGGATGTAGCCTTAGCGGGCTAATTTCTGAAGGGGAGACATGTGGTCCTAGAACGCATAGGACTACTGAAGGACACAGGTGTAGTTTTATTCAGAAAAAGTCTGACACGCCCTCGCGCTTTATCCTAAAGCGGGATAAGTCATTGAATGAATTCCCATATAAAAATAATAGTATGATATGGTGTAGTTGGTAAACTTCTTAATTTTTTGCATTCTTCCAAGAGATGCGATCAATTACTCCCATTTCTTTCACAATCCATTCATCCGTTTTTATTAAGCGTTTCTCTCTACACTCATTAATTAGAATTATTTCAAATATAATACATTTTTTCAAAATTTCTTCTACCTGTGATTTTTACAGAAATACAAGGGATCATTTTTATTGTTTAGGTTGAAAATCTATCAAATAACTTCTCCCGCTCTGGGTGAAACGAGAGGGATTCTTCTTCTTCCTGTCCTTATCCCATAATACTTAGGGTTAGAACAACTCTTTATATTCTTCCATTCTGTTCTGTCACTCGTCACACTATCACTAACCCCCTTTTCTTTCGTATCACTCCTCACACAAGCCATCCATCTTTTCTTTGGAAATATTGTCAAACTATTACTGAATAACCACTTGTGTTTTCCCAGTAGCTATTTGTATTTCAGATCATGGTAACTTACAAAGATGCCTTAGTTGATGGCAAGCCATTTTTTTATTTAAAAAGATTTTTTCTTCAATTTTCAACTTCTTCGTACTTTTAGTTAGAAAACTATATTTTTGCTTTCTTTTAGTCACAACATCTGGTAATTACGACTTTCTTTAGTCAAAGGCAAACTCCAAGACTTCAAGATTAAAATACTTGTACTAAACTAAATAAGCTTCGTGCCAGAGCAAGGCAAAGCTTTTTGTTCACACTTCGCAGAAGGAACTTTAGTAGTAATTCGTAGTAAATCTATTTGGTTAGAGACTGCGGAAAAAAAATGTATTTCTGAGTACTTTTCCGTATTTACTAAGTACTCAACATTCTTTAGTAAAATGAATCGAATAAAGGATAAAACTTCAAGCTTAACTTTTCAAATAATTAATAATGTGTATTTTCTATTAACCGTATTTTTTTTATTAAATCGATGTTATGCATCTTATTTTGCGGTAAATTGCATAAATTGTGTCATCAATTTAATTTCTATGCAGTCTAATAGTGACCAAGAGCTGCAGTGGCTCAGTGGCAACTATCCCAATACCTATATGAGTTGCGGGTTCAAACCCAGCCAGTAATTTAATTCATCTCCACTGCTCTTAAAATGTTAAAGGAAAACATCAAACGAAAACCGGTATGTCTTAGAATCAAAAATTCAAAGACGCAAGCCCATTGCGGCCTATTCCCTCTCTTAGAGAAAGGAGGCCTGAGTCCCAGCAGTGGAAACATTACAAGGCATAATACACCAATCGGTGTCCATGAAAAACATCATCTATATGTCCATACACCAAGTTAAATCGGGCCCACGTGGTGGATTAAGGCCCATTCTCTCTCCTAGAGAGAAAAAGCCTAAATACCAGCAGTGGGAACATTTCGAGGCTGTTTATGCTATGTTATGCTTTATACACCGCTAAATTTTGATCATTTTAATCCCGTGGGGAAGGTTGATCCGGTACATGGAACACTATCGATTAATAACGATAAAATTAAAAAATAAAGTAACTTTTTTTTAAAACTCGTATTAATTTACGCATGTACGAAATTAAGCACTCGCTCAGCTGAGTTTTCTTCACGGTGTATAGTGACATTGCTTTTGGCCTTAATTTATGAGTGAAATCTTGGAAAGAATAGGTTCCTCACATGTTTTAGATGTGTCTTCATTCTTAATAGAGTAAGTTTTACTACTTTACCGACTTAGTGTTGTCATAATATAAATGTCATAGTGTTGCTTAAAACCAACATTAAGCTGACAATTTCATAAAACTTATTCGATTTATATTTTGTAAATTGGCCAATCCATTAAAAAGTTTAGGCTGATGTCTATGGACATTTCATAAAAGGTTATTGCTATTTTGACCTTTAATTTAATAGCTTTAGTTAAATTTTAAAATGGTTTTTTTAGTACAATATGCTGCTCAGAGTTTTTTTTTTTTTTAAGATGGGTAATCATTCAATGACTTTTCCCACTCTAGGGTGGAGTGGAAAGGCGTGTCAGACTTTTACTGACTAAAACCATACCTATCCCTTCCTTCCTTCTTTCCTTTCTTATATTCCTTCTTTGTCTTGCATTCCAAGACTCCAGGGTTTCCTTTAGGAAGTTAACACTGGCTCCAGGTAGGTTTCTGCCCTACTAGGCCCCTATAGTTTTGCTAATATATCTGTTTGAATTTCGCGTGGAACACTACACGCCGTCAATGACTCTGGCTTAGTCCAAATGGTTTCCGAACAGCCGAACGGCAAGATACCCATTGCTCGTCATCCACAAAAATACATGATTCATATTGTTTTACTTGTACTTCGTATAACAAATACCTAAACTAAGCCCTGTAGAACAATACAAAGGCCGTGATAAAAGATAAAAGACCCGTTTGTATTTTTAGACCTTACATTCTTACATTACCAAAGTGATGTTAAAAATAACTCATCCATGTATTACGAGTAAGGTTCAACCCTCATCATATTTATCAGTCGTTATATGTCTTCAACTGGATATGGGTCTTTCAACTCATCGTAACTATAAATAATCTTGGGAGATAATGCAATGAGCAATCCGCTTTGATGCGAACATTCGTTTGTAATATTTCATTTCTTTTTCGTATGATTTTTTTGTTGCTAGGGGTTTTTTTGCGCCTTTCCGAGATCAGTCGAGGAATTTATAAGGAACGGGACTGGTTTTTCTCTCGTTGAAAATACATTTTTTTTTTAAAGTGTAATTTGAGTTATAAGTGATTTTAATAAAATTTCCTATTATCTAGCCATATAATCAGCTATTGTTATTCATTTTCTTCCTTATTTGCACTCATTTCTATACTACGGTCGGTCTATTTAGCAAAACTGTCATCTTCTTGGAAACTTCTGTGAAGTGACTGAAGCTGTCATTCGAACTGAAGCTAGAGATGGGCAGCTGTCTTTTAATTCACTTCGAGTCAATTTTCATGGTGACATTTTAACAATGTAGTTCTACTGAAGTGTTATGAAACAAATAATTATGAATTATGTAAACATCTCTCCGTGACAACTTATGCAAAAAAGAACAAAGTGATCTGTCAATCTATAGTTAGCTTCACGTTGAAACACATTTCATTTCCCACTTTTTTCACATAAGGTTTCACTTTCACGGTGGCATTTTTACAAAGTAGGACTACAGAAGTGATAATCTGTAAACATCTCACCGTAACCACTTATATGAATTAAGACTGAAGTGAGTTGTCAATATTGTCAATTTCACGTAGCATCACATTTTAGTTCCAATTTTTTCACATAAGGTTTCATGGTGACACTTTTTCAACGTAGGACTACAGAAGTGATATTCTGTAAAAATCTCACCGTGATAACTTGTGTGAATTAAGATTGAAGTGAGCTCTGTTAATCTATAGTTTCACGTAGCATCACATTACATTTTCCACTTTTTTCACATAAGGTTTCACGGTGATATTTTAACTGAATCGACTGACTGTAATTAGAAGACCTAGAAGTGCACAAAACTACCCGTAAGATGTCCTATAACCGTGCAACTGGTATCTCGTACAACTTTTATGACAAATGACCGCTGACGAACATGAATGGTACCAAAGATCACTTTTAATAATTACGTTAACGAGTAAAAACCTGATCGGGATCGACTCCCGGACTGCGAGATGCAATCCGGTGGCGACTCTGGTAGCGGCCGCTTAGGTCTGCGTAGGATGTCGCGCCAGCGGCACAGGATCGCTGTTCTGAAGTATGTCCTGAACCTGTGGAAGAGAAAATATTGGTGATTAACCGGTTTTAAACATATGGACAGGTTAAGTTTTAATAAGTGGTTCACTTAAATCTTACTAAAGGTAAAAGAAACTAAATAAAATTAATTGTCATCAACATTTCAACCGCAAGATGTCCATTTCGAACATAAGTGTTGCCACAACGAACGGTCCCGTGAGCCTCGCATTCATCGAATTCCCGTAACCTTCACCATGTCATCAGTCCATCTCATGGAAGGCCGTCGTCGTCGACCCCATCGACCTTCTATTCTGCGAGCTATGTCCCCCTACCCACTACCAGTTTAATATGGTGATTCTTCGGGCTATGAAGGACAATAAAACTAAATGATCTTAAATAAAATGTATCATCTAAAACAATACTTCTCGAAAATACAGATCTTTTAACCGATCTTAATTTAATGTGATAAGGGTTCCATCCAATTTATTATTGGTAAAAACTACGGTCGTATCCTACATATTGTTTTGTACCTCTGAAAAAAAAAATTGGAGAGGTCTGTAGCTCTATTTTTTTTTTGGCGTTTTAATTTACTTTTAGAGGATATCTAAAAATAAATTAAAACGCCATTTACATTTAGATCCAGACCAGACACGCTTAAAAGTAAGCTTTAAATCTGTTGCTTCATTAATAAATCACAGAAATAACAAATAGGTACCTAATACTATATAATATATACGACGAGACTGGCAGAAAATTTTCCTACCAAATTAATTCAATTAGAATTTTCCCAGCAAATAAATTGAACTAAATCTACATAAACTGGTAGAAATAGGTTTTAGAGGTGATTTAAATTATAAGATAATACTAATCTTTGCTATAAATTGCTTAATGATTACCTACCCAGAATCTGTTTAACTAGGTAAATAAAACTTTATGAATCCATTAAATACCTTTATTCGTAGATGGATTATTTGGTTAGAATAAATTGGTAAAACTTCTTCTAATTTGGTTATGGCTACAATGACGACCCTTCAGGGACCCAACCATGATGGCTTTTTTTATTTTATTTTTTTTATTAACCATTACTGTCCCACTGCTGGGCAAAGGCCTCCCCCAAGTCCTTCCATATATTCTTCTCTCGCGCCGTCTCTAACCAGTTCTCGTGATACGCGTCTAGATCATCTCGCCACCTCTTTCTAGGGCGACCTCGATGACGTTTACCCTTTGCAGGAACCCACTGGGTGGCGCCACCCATGATGGCTTAAACAACAAAAATAAAAGAAAAGAGACGATTAGTTAACGATGATTCGAGGTAGAGTCAACTTGAAGGACCTTGCTTGAAATATAGGGGAGTGTTTCCAACGCTGTTCAAGGCAGAATTCATCTCCGCTTGATGCCAAAAATAGGTATAGATGACGGCGCGTTTCACGCGCGCCTCAAGGAGTTATCAGCAAACCGTAGGTAGATAGTAGATACTCGTACATCAGAGTGAGTGAAACCACTCGTAAAAAATTCACGAGAACAACCCGTGATATTTCGGAGTGATATGTGTAAAAATAGCAGGAGCTACGAGTATATTTATATCGGGGTACAATCATAAATATGTAAGAATATTATAATATTCCTACATATTTATGATTGTACCCCAATATAACCCCCTCGTGGTGTATGATATATCATACACCACGTCGTAACAGCCATTTTTTTTTTTTTTTGATGACTAGTAATCATAAAATAACCTTTTCGGTTTTTCAGGAGCGACAGTATTAGACTGTTATTGACTACAAGCTTTTTCTCGCAGTTTTGCCCACGTAGGTACATAAAATATAGCCTATATCACTCAGGAATAATGCAGCTTTCTATTGGTAAAAAAATTTTCGCTATCGGACTGTACTCTCACAAAACAAAAAAAAAACATAAAAACAAAAAAAAAACTTTACCTCTTTATTATGTTAGTGTAGATTAAGATAAACTGCGGAAGTATCATGTGATTGATAAAAAAAAACTAGATGTTAATCATCTAGTTAAAACTAATAAAAAGTCTTAAATTGTTTGTTTGGACAAGATAATCTCCAGGAGTGCTGATTCGAATACAAAAAATATTTTCACAGCATGAAACAAATGTCATTTTTTGTTTTGTGTACCTAAGTTTATGTCGCATCATTAATTTTTAAGATTTTATTTTAAAAAGTGGTCCCAAACTAGGAATTACTCCTGTATAGTGGATGCACTTTCAAACATGTAAACTCACATATACAAGACACTCAGACATAATAAATACTATACAATTATTTGTTCCGTTCGTTCGGAGATCGAACCCACGATCCGCAGCATTGGCTGATGTACAATCCCTCAACTACCCACTGTGCTGATAGACACTCAGACATACCGTCTTTCGAAACGATTATATACATTTTTGTACATAAATGTGCAAACAAGGCCAACGCCGAAGCTACCATTTATAAACCTGTTATTTTCACCGATTTTCACCAATATCCTGGAAATGTCTGAGATCGTTCAGAAATTCCGCTCTAAATCACACTCTTGGCATTTTAAAAGTGTAGGTCGATTGGTTTGCAAAGTCGCTTAAGTATGACGAAGTGATGTCGTACTATAAGTGCGTAAAATAAGTAGAGAAGTATATTTAATCGATGCCGACCTAAGTCCCTTAACTCGAGCTCTTAACTCGATCCATTTGACGGCATAAATTGAACTGTTAAAGGAATGAAGCTAGATAGATTTTTCTAGTTTCTACGTCTGTCAAATTTCACGTCATGGTAAGGCCACTGGAATCACATTGAGAAGGGGTTACACGTTACACCTTGCATTCAATGCCATGACATTTTTTATTATATGCGCTTATTGCTGCATTCACTACGGAGCCCAACGTCGTTTGCAGTCCAGAAGAGAGTTTACATTAATTACATGTAGCCTTACAACCTTCTTTAACCTGACATTTGAAGCGGAGAGCTAAAAGTTTTTGTACACAGGGTAATTACCCTGAAAAAAAGTGTGTTAGTACCAATTGGTACTAACACACTTTTTTTTTTTTTTTTTTATAATGGATAGGTTCGCGTTTGACCACAATCTCACCTGATGGTAAGCGATGATGTGGCCGACGATGGAGCACGCTTGCCTAGAAGCATTCTATTCACTCTTGACTTAAAGACCCCTAGGTTACAGCTATCAGGAAACACAGACTCCGGCAGGGAATTCCATTCCTTAGCTGTACGCATAATTAATGTACTCCCAAAACGCTTTGTACGTATAGGTGGGATGTCCACCATGTACCGGTGGCGCAACGCCGTACGTCTTGTGGTCCGATGATGGAACGGACTTGGCGGAATTAAATTGTGTAACTCTAGACCACACTCCCCGAAGTGTAAACGACAGTATTTATTAAGTTACTAACACACAACACTATTTATTAAGTTACTAATACTCTTTGGATCTTTTGTGCCCAAAATAAAATAAATTCTAATCTATTCATTTTATGTTGATGTGCAGACGTCTCTTTCTGGACGGTGATTGGTAACCAACACTCAGGCGACACGCTGACCCTGTCCAGCGTCAATGTTAGTCCCATTTAGCTACGAAAGTATTTGCCATCAATTTAGTGTTTTGTGGAAACACAAACACTTAAGACCGCCTTTTGTACACTTTTTTTGTATTATGTTTATCGGTTTCACATTATTAGGTGTACAATAAAGTATGTTATAAATAAATGAATCCAAGGTCAAGGTTGAAAAAGCATCGATATCGTCTTTCCGAAGTCATTTTACTAGCATAGAGGTTTATTTCTGAATGAATGAAGACGTCTTTAAATAAAATGATAAATGCCTTTTAAACAGCTTTCAACAACTTCGTCTATTATATATCTTTAGTCATGCCTGTTGGTCTAGTGGTTAGTGACCCTGACTGCTATGCCGGAGGTCGTCGGTTCGATTCTCACCCAGGACAAATGTTTTTGTGATGAGCACGATCCTTTGTTCTGTATCTGGGTGTAATTTATCTATAATATGTATGTATTTAGAAATTTATAAGTATGTTTATCAGTTGGCTAGTACACATAACACAAGCTCTGCTTAGCTTGGGACTAAACGGCGTTGTGTGATAATTGTGGAATATTAAATTATTATATTATATTATGTATTATTAAAGACGTAACATTTTCCATCGCTGGCAATTCACGAGTTGAGTGTGGGTTACTGACTGGTTTTGTAATCATTTGAACATGAAAATTGAGGAAATAGGAAATATGTTTAACGATCCGCAATGTGTACCACCGTAAATCATCACGTATCTCTCTATCTCAGAGCAAAGAAATACATTCAACTCTTTGCCCTCCAAAGCATCGGGCTAAGCTAGGGTAAAAATGCGAGGTCTGTTCAAAAGAAAACGTGAATTTTGAATTTTCGCAGGCTGTGTACATTCGATTTTCGATTTTTTTTTTGTTATGTTGGTACACCTATGTTTATTATATGTTGGCATTATCAGCCAATTTGAATTAGTAGTTTGTTGTTGACAGCTGAAAAGGTTAGTTACGTTTTTATGTGTTCTTCGATTTTTGACTTTTAAAAAAATGGATCAAAGAATATGTATTAAATTCTGCGTTAAAAATGGAACGAAGTTCTCCAAAGCACTTGAAATATTGACTGTGGCATTTGGCAAGTCCACTTTGTCTCAAAAAAGCGTTTCTAAGTGGTACAAGCGCTTTATAGAAGGTCGAGAAGATGTTGATGACGATGAGCCTCCTGGAGTTGCAACCACGTCAACAAGCGAAGAAAACATCGAAACAGTGAAAAAAATTGTTTGAGAAAATCGTCGAATTACTATTAGGGAAGTTGTAGAGAATGTTGGCATATCAATCAGATCATGCCATACAATTTTCTCGAATGTTTTGGGCATGAAACGTGTGGCAGCGAAGTTTGTTCCGAAATTGCAAAATTTTGAGCAGAAGCAACGCACACACATTAATGCTTGTTCGTGATTTTTTATCCAAAAACAACACCGTAATCATGCCTCAACCACCATATTCACCAGATTTAGCTCCCTGCGACTTTTTCCTATTCCCAAAACTGAAGAGACCAATGAAAGAAAAGCGTTTTGCCACAATTGATGAGATAAAGTAACAAAAGAATCGAAGAATGAGCTGATGGCCATAAGTGCCAGAAGTGCTCCGAGGATTGAAAAAAGCGCTGGCATAAGTGCATTATATCTGAAGGGGATTACTTTGAAGGGAACAAAATGGATATTGATGAATAAATAAATAATTTTCAAAAAAATTCAAAATTCACCTTTTCTTTTGAACAGACTGTGTATGTTTTTCTTGGATTTTTCTGATGAAACAGGAAATAAATACTTTATTACCACAGACATCTTTGCAGAGATCAGGAAGCAAAGAAGAATGATTATCATTGCCATCGTTGCTATCGTTACCCTGATTCATTATCATTAGGTTACTTCTAGGCAAGCGTGCTCTATCGTCGATCACAACATCGATCATACCATCAGCCCCCCTAGCCAAGTTACAACCGTTTCGCTTGCGTCGAACGCTTCGAGTTGACTTTGCCGCTAATTCTTTTGTTCTGACCACGTGAATGAGCGTTGAGGCGACGTCATTTCCGTACATTTAAAACTTTCTACAAGCGTTAACTATTGCAGATTAGCAACTTGGCTAGGAGTACAGGTAAGAAAATGGTCAAACGCGAGCCTTATATGGTTAAAAAAACACTTCATCTGAATGGTATCTATTGCTGGACTTAGAGCTCCTCGATTTATCATCTCAACAACCGGTCCTATACGTAACGCATCCAATAAAAAAAGTTACGTATATCCTAGAACAAGTTTTGAAAAATATTCGAGGGACTGACAGATTTATCAAATGCCAGCAGAGTTTTCAGGCGATATCTCTCTTTATTAATTATTGAAAGAACAACGAGCTTTTAAACATTAAATACGTTGGCAATAGACGAGTCGGGATAGGTCCTCTTAAGAGTAAATTATGGAATGTTTGTAAACTCGTTTTGTTAAACAAAAAAGTGATCCCCTGCTTACTATTAATAGTAAAACTGCTTACGAAATTTCTGAACTAAAAAGTTTATATAAAAGAAAAATTAATCCCGAAGGTGATTTTTTTCTGGGTTGCGCGAATGTTGGAAAGTGTTACCGTGGGCCTGGAATTCAAAAGTTTACCAAAGAACAGGGCCCCAAGTCTGCTATTTTTATAAATTCGTCATTCCAACAAGATCCAATTGTCATTTTGATAAAAGTTTGTAATCTGCTAATTCATAATGATCGATCATTGATCGGTCAATGGTCTTGTAATAGAATTGTGGTAGAATGATAATTTCGAGCATATTAAAACCAATAACTGCACAACGCACGCACGCTGCTGATACGTTCTAATGATAAAACACTGATCAAATAAACAGTCAAAGTTTTAGCAGATTACCGCAAACTTCAAATATTCATTTGTCAATATGCACAAGATTACCATTCCATGTCACTTCTTTCAATGGAGTGTCAGTGGTTGACCATTGGAAAGTCATAATAACGCCATTATATTAGTAGATTACCAAACTTGTCAAAATCGACAATTACGACATCAATGATAGACCATTCTGACACTATTGTAATAGCAGACTTGAGGCCCTGGTAGGGTTTAGCCATTATCCCCTCGAGCACCGATTGTACACTTTTGCTCCACTAGAAAACGAGAAAAATCATTTGAAAATTTCCCAACTCAAAAAGGGTTGAGTTTTCTTGATATAAACGGTTTTACATTTTGCAGCCTCATATTTTTATCTATCAACATCAATATTATCATCATCAATTCAACCAAACGACGTCTACTGTTGGCCTTCCCCAAGTGACGCCACAATGGACAGGCGCGTCTCGTATTCAACGAATTCCTGCAACTTCACACACATACACAAACTGACACATTACACCCAAGAAGGTTTACCTTCAGTTCACAAATCAAATACTGTTCTGTCTTGTTTACTATACAACGTACAACCTACAACGGTAGAGCGCTGCTGTCTGAGACATGGATACTTATTTATCTAGTTCAGACACAGATGTTTATTGTATTGAATTTGTTCTAGAACCAAAAATTCGAAGATATGTGACATTCACCGAGCCGCACTGGGCCTTCGTGGTAGATAACGGCCCATTCACTCTCCTAGAGAGGAGGAATTTGTTCCAGCAGTGGGAACATTGAAAGGCTGGTTATGCTTATGCTTAATCTATCTCAAAGTTGTATTCTTGTATTCTTGAACTCTCACCAGATCATCGGCTCTAATGTATTTTAACATACAAGGTGTCGTTTTGAAGCTGCAAAATATTTCAGGAGGTAATTATGTTAGTGATTCTCGACCCGAATCAATAATAAAATAAGTAGGTAATTTTTTTTTTTTTTATAACCGCGCTTTTTTTCACACACAAACACGGAACAATAAAGGGCGTTTTCACACACACTAACTCGCAACGATAGTTTCATAAATTATGTATCATCCAATCATCATCCCGCACGCCACACCCTAGCCACGCCCCCGCGGCCATCGATCAATCGATTTAGTTTAGTGTAATTAAAAAATTAAATAACAAGTATTACTGATTATTGACCAGGTTTCGTATTTTTACATGATTATTTATGAGTTTTATTACAACCTCCTGAAATATTGTGCAGTTTTAAAACTGCACCTTGTATGATGGAAATTCCAAAAATAACAACTTTTTAGAAAAACCTCATGAACGATAGTCGTCCCCAAACTAGCAATGTATTTCAGAATCCAGATTTCCACAATTAAATTTGCCAACCCGCGGGCTATCACTTCAGTCTCACACGCTTGGAATGGCTGAAAGTGTATTGAGAGAGCGGTTGAGTGAATTCGAACACACCAATACTTGGGCAATATATCAGTTGAACGCCTCGATGATACAAATTGTCCTCAATACTAACTTAACTATCTGAAATTTACAAGGTGTAAGTTATCTGTATCGGTAAATAGAATATAGCTGGGATCTACTCACCAAAATTGATATTGTGGGTGCGAATCCGCAATATCAATCTGTTCGATATTAACAAAGGGTAAGCTATGTCTTTGATATTATAAAATTGATTATATATCGAATCTTGGGACTTCAATTGAGTGAGATTAGCGTAATAATGTAACCGAGTGGTTGGACGGACTGGAAGAAATAGTGTAGATGGTATTGAAGTATGAAAATTGAAACTTAAAGTAGCCCAGAAGTAGACAAAGTCTGGTTATGCATGACACTTAAGCTCCAAAAGTCACCAGGCACTTTAAAATAAGCACTTTTAATTTATCAAGCTCAAACAGTCACAAAAAAAAGATACAGCTATTTACTAGCTTTAAAGCATACTCTATGGAGAAGACCGTGCTAGAAACTCCATGGAAAATTTCTCTTAATTATAAATGATTGAATAACGTGTGTATAAGTATCTGCATGTAATGTGTATGTTTGTATATTGGAATAGTATATAGTATAATTTCAAAGTATCTCTCTTAATTACTTAAGTCAGTGAACATACTCTACTACAAGATACTACAAGATACTCTTAATTATTTAATTCAGTGAACATTGAGTATGTTCAAGGCAGTTAGTCTATTTGCCAGCATGATGAATGACACAATTTCAAAGCTACCGGGAAATATAAAAAATGGAAATCTTGAGTTTTTAGGGTTCCGTAGTCAACTAGGAACCCTTATAGTTTCGGCATGTCTGTCTGTCCACCTGTCTGTCTGTCCGTCCTCGCTTAATCTCTGTGACCGTTAACACTAGAAAGCTGTTTGGTACCAATATGTATATTAATCACGCCGACAAAGTGGTAAAATAAAAATTGGAAAATAATGTTTTATTAGGGTAGCCCCTCTATATGTAAAGTGGGAAGTGATTTTTTTTTAATTTCAACCCTAACGTGTGATATATTTTTGGATAGGTATTTAAAAATGAATAGGGGTTTACTAAAATCATTTTTTGAGTCAAATAATTTCGGAATGTCAATAATTTCGGAAATAATCGCTTCAAAAGTAAAAAACAATGTGCCCCCCCCTCTAACTTTTAAACCATAAGTTTGGAAAAAATGAAAAAAATCTGAAAAGTAGAACTTTATAAGGACTTTCTAGGAAAATCATTTTGAACTTGATGGAAAGAAAATTTTTGGTCAAAAAAGACAAAAAGGTTGTACAAAATAATTTCTGGACTAAGTTTGTAGTATAATCGTATATGCATGCATTTTTTTTAACTTCGTTTACATATTTTATTATCCTGAACGTATCTTCTTTCAAACGAAAAAAGAATTATTAAAATCGGTTCTTGCAATCCAAAATTACCACCGAAAACTTCTTCTGGTACCTATGTATTAATTAGTAACCCAATTCCCCGAGAGATGGCGCTGGGCTATTTCGCGTTCGCGCTGTTAGGATTTTTCCTGGGTTCCATCAACTCAGGAAAAATCCTAACAGCGGTCGGGTATTATCGAATTGTTCGGTTGGTCTCTCCTTGGCATTGGCGGTATTATCTTATAACTACATAAAACTTCTATCAGGAAAATGCTAAGGCAATTTAGAACAAAACTAAAATTCATTTTTTAACGCCATCTATCAAAATATTAAGGTAAAAACCAGTTCATAAATAGTTCGATAGATGGCTTTGCGTAATGATGTCACCTTTTTAAAAGTCGATGTTAAGATTTTCCGTGCTATCATGACCTATCGTGGTAAAAAATCGTTGGTTCTTCAATATATTCGTAATTTTACGAGTGCACAATCGCTGAAATTTCTACTACTTGCATACTGTTTTAGTTATCACCGTCCTTTGTGGGCCCGTTTTTAGGGTTCCGTATTTATTAGAGTTCCGTACTTAGTATGTCAACGTAACAAATAGCCTTTTTTTAAACTCATAAGTGGGAATACTTATTGTGACGGACGGGAAACTACGGAACCCTACACTGAGCGTGGCCCGAATACGCTCTTGGCCAGTTTTTTTCGCATAAGCCCGTTAATGTCTCTAGCACGTGCTTTTGCCATAATTTATAACGTTAAACGTGAGTGTGAGCCTTAACGACTTCCCACTTTAGGCTGTTGGTAATTACTCCATATTTTTTGATAATGAAATTCCTTCATTGCAATTTTTTTTTTTAGTTTTGTTGTGAATTTATAACTGTCCTCAATTGCAAAATTGTTCTTTCATTAGGTTTCATCGTTTCAGCCGTAAGACTGACAGACATGGCCGCCTCCAAGTGTCGCCATAACGGCAGGTCCTATTCGTGTTGCATCCTTCGGATTTCCACGACCCTCACTAGGTCATCAGCCCGCCTCGTCGGAGGCCTTCCAACGCTATCTAAGGTTTGCTGCAAGAAAACTCTATTGTAGGATAAGTTCACCTGTATACATCACTTATCCTAATTTTATAAAAGTTGTGTTTACAATAAAGGAAATGAATATGAAATTCAAAAATTAATATTTCTAAAATGGATTTTATGTATTCATCAAATTGACTGGTATACATATATATTTATATTAATATTGTTTCTGATATTTTACGTGAAAAAGTAACGAAAAGTAAGGAAAAGAAAGAAAAGTAATTGCAAAAAATAAAAGCACGTAAAGCCGTTGGTCCCTGTTGTCACTCGTAGAACTTTGACAGTCTTTATAGGTATTCAAACACCAGAAAGTTTGACTGTCAGTCTTTCCAAGGAGTATTGTGTTACTCAATTTCCGGATTGTGTAGGTCCAATATATAGGCAATCGCTTCATGTAAAATACAGGTATTCAACCGCATCCAATCAGAATGGAAGACTACCCCAAAACTGTTGGGAAAATGCTAGGGAGACGGTAATGATGTAGCATTGCTAAAATAAAAGTTTTATTTTTATTATAATAAAATCTCTTTTGAATTTGTATATGCTATTGCACAGAACACAGGAATCATATTCCTCTGTTCTGTGTGCTATTGTATTGCTAATTAACGTATTATGTTAGTTTTCACTTTTCTTGAAAGTTCTTTGTTTTTTCATAAATTATAGTTCCAATATCTGGTTTAAACAATGATAACTTTGCACAGTATACATGTGGAAGGACTTATTCATATTTAGCGCAGCCGCAAATACAATGTAACTGTTTTGTTTTTTTCTAATGTTACACTAAAAAACTAAAAAGTCGATGAATGAGCGCATCCCTACTGTTGACGCACATCATTGCCCCTGCACTAGCAGCTTTGATAGTCGAACAGAAAATTACGCGCCCTTTTCACGGTGCTATACTTTTTGAATAGTTTGAAATTATAATTAATAATAATAATAAATAATAATATTAAATGTTTCAAGTGCTAAAATTAAGATTACCTCTAATACTACATACTTGTTTCTCTATTCTGTGAGTTAAATAATGTATTCGTTTCTTTCAACACAATACCAACTCACTCAATATGAAATAGTCATTAATATTTTACCCTGTTTTGATTGACATAAAATATTCCATTGGATTTTCTCAAACAAAACGATATTTGCAGATTCATATTGCTTCAATTTATATTTATTCGTATACATACTAATAACTGTAAATGTGAAAGTTACACTGTCGGTCTGTTTGTCTATTAACTCTTCGTATCTTATTGGCTGATCGAATTTGGAGAAAACTTGGCACATGGGTGGATTACATCCTGGAAAAAGACATGGGGAAAACTTTTTCTTGGCATAACATACAAATCGATCCCAAAAAGATGATAACAACGAAGCAGTTCTTTTTGTTCATATTGAGATGTGTTATAAACATCTCATTATGGGCCCAATGCCTAATAATAACTGTGCAATATTTCCATGAGATAAAAATTCTATCAACGCGATCAAAACCGCGGGCAGTAACTGGTTAACTACATATAAAACGATCTCTGTATGAATAGTTTTATACATGAATGGTTTTCTGAAAACTAGGTACCTACTCAAATTCAAATATTTCTGTTGAAATGGGATAGGTATCAAATTCCAATAAATTTAAAAGTTACAACTTTATGATATTTCTACATGAATTGTCAATTTTGTATTAGGGACTGCGCAGACAGGGACGGGGCATGGCAGATAGGTTATTTATAGGTAAGCGCGCTCCATCGTCGAGAGCATCGTCGCTTTCCATTAAGTGAGATAGCGATCAAGCCTGTCAACGCATACCTATCAACAATAAAAAAAGGAATTTTGCCTCCAGTCAGCGCATAAATAGATAGATAGATAGATATATTCTTTATTGTACACCAAAAATAAAAATTACATCAGGAACTTAAAATTATAAGGTGTCACAATGGGCGGTCTTACTCACTTAGATACCGTGGCAGCATCTTGCCGCAGTTTGCCGCGTCACATTAATTCATTAAACCCCAAGCAAACACCGGCGTTCGCGCACCTATTGTCTTTCTATTGTGTCTCTAATTACCACGATGGAAAGGTTAAAGTATGCCACAACAGCTTCTGCTGTCAGTGTTGGCATACCATCGCCTACCACAAAACTCCCCACCACTGTGGAAGCCCGTGACACGTCTTTCAATGCAGTGCGATGATATTCCGTTCGATACTACAGCATAATTTTAAAGCATAGGATTTTGTGTCGTATTTCTATTTCGATATGTTTGAAAGTCCATTGGTAAAAAATCCTTTGCCATGTCGTCCCTGTTTGCGTAGGCCTTAAGAGACCTAAATCAGACTCATATTATTATAATAGTTTTGTTTAACCTTTGTAGATCTTTGCGGTGGGCACCTGAAAATAAGGCCTATATGAAGGCCTTTTTTGGATCGAAAAGTTCTGAAACAGAACCCAGATTTAAACTTTGTACAAATAATAACCTTACCTTCTTTACCGCATATCGTTAATTATTTTTGACATATAATTTCAAAGGATTATTTACACTGTAATTTTAGTTTCTCGTTTTGCGGGATTGTGGGATTCCTTTCAGTGAAGTTCAGAGGTTTTATTGATTATTATAAGTTGGACCAAGACCAATTGATTGACCACGATTATCGATATAGCCCGAAGCATCGCCAAACTTAAGATGCAGTAGGCGCTGTGGGCTGGGTACATCGGTAGCAGATTAGATGGTTGATGGGGCCGAAAGGTTCTGGAGTGCCAACCACGTACCGGAAGACACAGGGTTGAAAAGACTCCTACAAGGTAGATCGATGACCTGGTAAGGATCGCAGGAATCCGATGGATGCGAGACTCACAAGATTGGTCGTTGTGGTGACGCTCATGTCCTATAGTAATTCAAAAGTCTTTAGGGCGAATTGATGATGAAGAAGTATTTAAGAGATTTTGTTACCACCTTTTTTTATAAAAGCTATGGCATGATCAGCGTGGGCAGCAGCAAATGGTCTCGTCGATTGAAAACAATTAATGAAACTGAGACCCTTTTAGCGTAATATTTTGTTATTGTTAATTTTTGTTTTTTTTATTTTATGAAGTAAAAAAGAAAAAGCGTTTAGGGTCAGTAAAAGCAATTTTCTTTCTATTATTGTTATTGTTACACGAACCTATTTAAATTAAAAATACACATATAACATTTTAATTTTTTTAAGTAACCAGAGAGGTTAAAATAGATATTGATTCAAAAAAACAGACTACTAAGTAGATCTACAATCTGAAATAGCACCAGAGTTAGTTCGTTAGTTGGTTCATTCTACTCTTTCGTATTTACATAGTCTCTGCAAGAGATACAACTTTATTACTGCTGCACTGCTTGTAGTGAAGTCGGTTCCCGTACAATACAAAATTTTGTACGGGTTTGGGTGTTTGGTGTATATGTCACCAGACAACTGCAAAAGCTGTAAGATTGAAAAATATCGCCAGAAATTGCAAACAATTTTTTCTAAGATGAAGATATTTAATAGTACTTAAAATATTGTTTATTATTTTAATAAACAATATTTATTTATTTATCAACTTATTTCTATGTATATGTTTACCAATAATAAAGAAAATTAAAAAGACAAAGAAATATATCTGCGAAGACGAAGAGGTATATCTTTAGAAACTAAATAATTTCTAAAGATATACCAGGAGTCGGCAATTTTCTGGTGACATAATTCATTATATAATTATTATGATTTAAAAATAGCATTCATGATACAGGCTTAAATGAGTAAGCCAAAGTTTACTTGAATAAAGTTTTTCCCGCTAATTCGCTTCCCTGTTCTATATTGCAATGCACGTAAATGTTTTCAATATTAAGAGTGTTCCACGACACTCAACGATATTGTAGCTTTTCACCCATTAAATAAGTTTCATATTCGGGTGAGTATTTCTACAGGTACCTCCTGAAAATACACAAAATAATCTGTGCAAACATAAAATTAAAGCATGTCAAATCTAAGAAGTACCGTTTGACAGTTCTACACCTAGTGTATTTTAATTTTAATTTATTTATTAAAAAATGTATTTGATGTGATAAAATAAAAATAGTTTCATAATTCAATGGTTTTACTAATATAGTGAGTTACATCTGTGCAAAGCTATTTTTATAGAAAAGTGAGAAACGTCAAACGGTACTTCTTATGATGTGCTTTAGTTTAAAAATCCCAAACACTTACTTGGCATTCATCCAGTAATAGATGATAGGGTTGACCATAGCGTTGGCCATCGCCAGCCAGTAGAAGCCGAGGTACATGTGCTGGACGTATTTCATATACAGTATTGAAGGGTTAAAGTGTGTGTAGATGAAGTAGGAGTGATAGGGCAGCCAGCAGATCCCGAAGATCACTATCACTAGGATGAACATTTTCACAACCTGAGAACAAAGGATTAAAAAGTTATAGAAAATATTAGATCTCTATGGTGTATCTAATCAATGTTTTTCTTTATATTTTTTTTTTACTAGCTTTTGTCAGCGGCTTCGCCCGTGTACATAAAATATAGCCTATATCACTCAGGAATAAAGCAGCTTTCTAACGGTGAAAAAATTTTAGCAATCGGAATAGTACTTCTAGAGATAACCTCCTATAAACAAAAAAACATAGAAACAAACTATCTATTAAGTATAGATATAGATTGCCAACTTACACTAGCGGTTTACTACACTATATACTAACATAATAATAAAGAAAATAATGTAAAAAAACTAAAAAAAAAAAAAACTACAATACTTCAAAATTTAAAAATTCATTAAGTTTTACAAAATATTATGCTGGAAGCGGCAATGGACTCCAGATGCAGTGCTAGAGAGTGTTTTGTAACTGATTTACCAATTAAAGAAATCCCCACTAGCTTTTCAATGAAGCAAGATGTCATTTTTTTTGTTGTATTTTCACTAAGGCCTCGAAAGCTCCAGTTTTTTTACCAACGAACGTCATCATCATCATGATCATTCCAGTCGATAGACATCCACTGTTGGACAAAGGCCTCCCCCAAGTGTCACCACAATGAAAGATCCTGTGCGTCTTGCGTCCATCGCATTCCCGCTACCTTCATCGAAGCCTACTGGGGCCAAGGTTATCCAAAAGGGAACTCGAGCCCTGGTATGAAGGCTTGAAGGAATGGGGTGGGTTTTTTAGTCAGTAAGAGTATGACACTATCTCCCGCTCCACCCAAGAGCGGGGGTTGTCATTGGATGATTTTCCCCACCGAAAAAAAAAACCTTCACTAAGTCATCGGTCCACCTTATAGGAACCTTCCAACGCTGCGTCTTCCGGTACACGGTCACTACACCAGAAACTTTCGGCCCTAACTGCCATCTGTTCTGCGAGCAATGTGCCCTGATTATTGCCACTAAATTTTGGCAATTCTTCATGCTATGTCGGCAACCTTGGTTCTCCTGCAGATATCTTCATTTCTGATTCGATCACGCAAGGAAACTCAGAGTATAGCCTTTTCCATTGCCCTTTGGGTGACTTTAAGCCTTCTGATGAGGCCCATTGTGACCGACCACGTTTCGGAACCATATGTCGTCACTGGCAACACACACTGGTTATAGACTTTCGTCTTGAGACACTGGTATATTGGACCAAAAAACAAAATTCTATATAAGTACAGGTAACTAAACTAGTTCCTGTTTGTAACGTTGGTACTTTATTTAAAAATCTGACCAATAATTTTAAATTGTCCCAATTTTAGAGTTCCTGGCTTTCCTGGCTCAGTTCCAGTAGAACCTCATTGTCTCCACCTCAATGCTCTGAACGTGAACAAACAAGACGTGAGCGAACGAAATTGAATAAAACATTGGCTTGGAAAACAACATCGCGTCGTACAGGCGCGTTGTATTGAAAATCTGCCGAGAGAAAATGAATGTGTTCTCGAGAGTTTCGAAGAAAATTATCGATAATAATTTGTTGTTTCTAAATTGGAACGAGAGTTTTATTAAATTCAAGTTGGAAACAATTTTTTTAAGGGTTACGTACCTCAAAAAGAAAAAAACGAAACCCTTTTAAGATCACTTTGTCGTCTGTTTGTCGAGGCCCTTTATCTTGGAAACGCATGGAAGTATTAAGTTAAAATAAAAACTAACTACATATATACTAAGGTCTGCAGTCTCTTAAAGCTTTGAAAAAATCAGACTTCTAAGTTAACGAAGCCGTTTATGTCTATCATATTTTTAATAATTCATATGAAACTTCACGTTGACCCAGAATCCTGTAATTTGGCATAAAGTAAGGTCTTATAGCACATGTATAGAAATTTTGTAAACAGTGCAGTTACATAAAAAAAAAAATTGCGATTCGGAAAAATCTTCGAGATTCCTTTCGGGAATTGAACTATTTACATTATTAAGTTTATACGGAACCCTCAGAGCATGAGTCCGATTCGCATTTGTCCAGTTTTTTATTGCAGCTAGCATATTTCCTTTCAGTTGGTAGATACTCTATCCAACAAGTGTTCTGAGAAACTTTACTAACGCCTACTGAGGAAAACGTTTAAGTACGCCAACCAATTAAATCTACTTCCGCAAGATAAGCGGGTGCGATTTCCCCCAATTATTTCTGATAAAAGATAAATAATTGGAGACCAGAGGGCGGGTTTAGACAAAGTGAAGCTCCATTTATCAGTGATAATGAAGTTTATTTAGGTAATGTTAATTGGACAGTCAGTTTAACAGTGTATTTGGCTTTCGTAAACATAAATACATTTCTTCCTTCCGTTCTCAGCTTAAATTACTACCTATCCATTCCAAGAGATCTATCAGATTCCTCTATACGCTCTTTACTGTAGTGAACGATCCTTGTGCTCTTGGTTATTTAAAAACAATATTTTAAAGTATTGGGCAGTTCTCACAATCTTAACTTTCGAGCATCCAAAAACATACTTCTTCATAATTACTACTCACCGTACTGGGTTTATGGCTCTTATGCTAAAATGTCTCTATGTTAAAATTCTGGGAAGCATATTTCCCCATGACATCAAAAATGCTAAAAGTACATTTTTCTTTAAGCGTAAAATTCAGAAGTACTTGAAGTCCTCTCAACCTTAGTTTTTTCTTCGTTATAATTGTTATATTTTAAGTTCTTTTAATTATAATGATTCGATATTTACTCGTATATATTCATTTATTCATATATATATTATAGGTATTTATTCATTTGTAATTTTAGCATAATATGCATTTTATTGTCACAAGCCATTTAATTTAATGATACTTCATTCTCTTTGTAATATCTATTATTTACTTATTGCGTACACCTAATAGTGCGTCCAGACCTAGAGAATTCGCACTTGCGAACGGCGCGTGCATTTCGCGCACGGCTCGTACGTACGCGAAGCCCCTGTGCCGCACGCACTTCGTACGGACATGAAAATGCACGCGCGGTTCGCAAGCGGCTCACGGGCGCCTCGCGAGCGGTATATTCGCCAGGTCTGGATACACTACATCACCGTGTTATCTTTTTTAACCCAAAGGTTGACTGGTAGAGACTGCTTTGTTGCATAGTCAGCTAATGTACCACTACTGAATATCAAGTTTAAATAAATAAACAGTTGATACATACCTTTCGTTTCGATCGTATTGAATCTACTTGTCGTTGCGTCAGCTCACCGATGGAGCCGGAACCCCACAGCACCTTCCCCATTGCTGAGTAGAAGAAGGTCATTCCAAGCATAGGGATGGCGTACGTTACTACGAAGAACAAAACTTGGTACCTGTGGCAAAGAAAACAACACTTGAATCACGCCTATTCGCTGGCAACGCTTTGAAATATCCTAATATTACATTAATTAATCAGTCGTAAAGAACTCGGCTCGTGTTCGTTCCCCTCAATATTAGTGCCAACTGATTTAGTTTGAATCATCGATGATCTGAATTTATCTCGTGCGGTCTGCTAGACGAGACGTCTACCTGGGGAGAGAGTAAAGCCAGGAATAAATAGATCCCTATAATCCAACGTATTGTTGTTCATATATATATCAGTTTGGGGTTATAAAATCTAGTTTTGTACCTACCTAGTTTCGTGTTGATGGCAAAAGGAGATGTCAAACTCTGTGAGTTGTAAATATAACTGGCTAAATATGTATTGGTTGGTTGATTCGTTTAGTTGGTGGTTGGATGGTTGGTTGGTTGGTTAGTTGGTTGGATGGTTAGTTGATTGGATGGTTAGTTGGTTGGATGGTTAGTTGGTTGGTTGGTTGGTTATTGGTAAGTCTGTTGGATGGTTAGTTGGTTGGTTGGTAGGTTATTGGTTAGTATGATGGATGTTTAGTTGGTTGGTTGGTTGGTTATTGGTTAGTCGGTTGGATGGTTAATGAGTTGGTTTTGGTTATAATTAATAAAATGTCTATAATATAGGTAACGCTAACTCTTGATTCTGATTTTAAGCATTTGAAGTTGAGTATTTCTCAAACTGTAATTTTGCCTGAAAACCTTTCAAGGCTTTTAAGTAGGGTTTAAAACGGACGTACAATTCAAAATAACCCAGTTCAAATACTCGCCAATACACTCGTATAATTGATAATTATATTATAGAAGCGTTAACAGGGTGGTAGATCATGTTTGGATCATGTAAAAAAAACAAAAAGTAATTTCGTTCTAATCCACCGCAAACCAATTTAGTTTGGAAGCGTTATAAAAAGTTATACGCCTGACGAAAAGAAAATGCAGCAATTTTTTACCAGACAGACAAAATATGACGTATAAATTACTCGTATATTCCGTTTTATAGGATTGTTAACTTTTATTTGTGTCGAGTCCTGGCGTTAATAATCGTATATTATTTTTTGCTTTTAAAAATATGAAACGTACCTGCCTTCGAGCCTTCACATCATAAAATTACTTGATAGAAAAATATATTTTCATGTTTTATGTTGTAAACCGCCACTTACAATTTTTATTTTTCCAAATCGATCTCTCGACAAGTAGATAAAATGAAACTGTTTATTTATTTATTCAATTATATACATAGACAAACATTTAAAAATAAAATGAACAAATACAGATAAAAGAATACAAAAATACTGCACTGGTACTGGTTTTAGATATTACATGTAGTATTTTTGTGACGTCGTAAGATTTTTTTTTTTTTACGATAACTTTTATTTTTATTTATAGTTTTACCTTTGTGATTGTTGCTTCCGTATAATCTCTGGAACGGTTAGACTGATTATAATAAGGCTTTAGTGACAAATGGTTGATATTGCAAAGATAATTTATGATTGAAGTTCTTATTCCAAAGACTTCGATTGTTAATATTCATCATCATCACCATTTCAGCCCAAAGACGTCCTTATGTACGGTAAAACTCTAATGAGTTTATGATTTGCATCGTATTGTACCTATAACTTGTATTTTAGAAACAAATACCTGAATGAAAAAAAAAGTGAGCGTCCTCCTGTACGTCATCGCCACTCCAGAACTTATGTTCTGATACAAAAAAAATTACATGTATAATTCTAACGTTCTTTTTCTTATTAGAGGTTTATTGTACAAAATTTTTCTTAAATGTCTTAGGGCCGATTTTTCAATCCTCAGATAAATCGTCGAATAGCTATCTAGCCAGTAAAATTATCTGACTATTTATCAGGCGAATAAACATTTTCAGTTTTTCAATCTCGTATTAACTAGAAAATAGCTATCTGTGGTTTATGCTGGCCAACTTCGCACTAGTCGTGTGCAAGCGAGACGCACAGATACAGTATTCAACGTGTATGACAAGAACAGCAACTCAACATATGTTTGACATTTGAACGTTAGCATTGTCCGTCAACGGTTTATTGCAATACAAAGCTTCTTTTAAAAAAAAAGGTTACGCTTTGTATCTTTTTATAAAGTTTGTCGCGTGCTTACAGTCCATGTCATGCTATTTATATTAAAAATATTGAATTTCTGTTCTTTTGAGGTTTAAAACTCACATAATCAAAATGATGAAATTAGGAACAACAATAAGTATGTAATTGTTGCTCAACACAATGCAGCAAAATTATTGATTTGAGTTTTTATGTAAATATTAGAGTTGCGCCGAATATTCTTTTTGTACACCAATTATAAGGCCTCTCTCGTAAAACTCAGGTTTTATCTCATGATGTTTTTATTCAATACTTTGTCATGAATTGTTTCAAACACGTCCATTATAATTACAAATTGCAGTAGGTAGTACTAAATTATACAAATCGTAATACTAATAGCCAGTTTCTTCATCAACGACTAAAACTATCAGTAAAAGTATTAACTTTTACTTGACTATTACTGATATTATAGCAAATGTGTTTCTTCATCCAAGTAACAGCTAAACTAAAAGTCAATAGAGTTACCATAACACAAACGGCATAATTACCCCAAAAAAACGTGGGGAGCTTTTTTTACGCATGACAACATCGCAATATCCACTGTCAAGTCGTGTCAAAAAGTCGAATGTCATTTGATTCTGTTTATACGAACGCCAACGAACGAATTTTTTTAGAATTGAATTAATAAATGATAACATAAGTAAATGATTCCATACCAGCATTCCACTCCTCGGTGCACGGTACTGATACATTAACCAGGAATATTTTATCTTCCTCACTGGTTGATGTTGAGGTACCGTGTTTGTCCGATGCGTTGAATGCTTGGAAAATGGCTTGTTCGAACACGGATTTGCCCGACAACCTGGCCTCACAGAGACGGTGGGATGTGCCGCTCTGCAGTATTATACGTAACAATCTAATTAATACGTCTTCAAATACTGCAGAGCGTGCGCGTCTGCTGGCTGTGGGGGAATGGGAGTCGAGCTTATGGCTTCACTTGCTTCAGGCACTCCCGTCATCCACCATAGGCACTATGATGGATGACGCCTCGTTTCGGCTCACAACCTGTCTACGCTTAGGCGCACCTTGTGTTGCTCCACATCGGTGCCACTGCGGCGAAGCTGTCGACATTCTCGGACACCATGGCCTGTCCTGCTGCAGGAGCGCAGGCCGCATAGCTCGACACGCTAGCATCAACGATATTATTCGTCGAGCTCTTGTCACCGCCGGCGTACCCGCTGTATTAGAACCAAATGGCTTGGTACGTGACGATGGAAAGAGACCAGATGGTATGACGTTGGTACCGTGGAAGGTGGGTAGGCCTCTGGTGTGGGACGCAACCTGTGTCGACACCCTTGCGCCATCCCACATTCCATGTACGGCGGGCTGTGCTGGCGCTGCCGCTGCGGCTGCTGAGACCCTTAAACGGCGCAAATACTGTAACCTTATTGGTAATTACAGTTTTGAGCCGTTTGGGGTCGAAACGCTTGGGTCATGGGGTCCGAATGCGCGTCTCCTTTTTAAGGAAATTTCTCGCCGACTGATCGACACCTTGCGTGACCAGAGGGCTGGCTCGTTCTTCGCTCAAAGAATTAGCATTGCCATTCAACGTGGTAATGCTGCCAGTCTTCTGGGCACATTCCCGGATGACAGCGATGTGGAGGAGTACTTCGACGCCTGAGTGCACTTTGTGTTTTTGTGTTTTATTTATATACGTTAGGTATTAATTTAGGTTTTAGTATAAATAGTTTAAGTTTGTTTGTTTATGTAGAATCTTTTGATTTATCTTATTAATTACAACTCTCTTATAGATTTTAGTAAATTTATTAAAGGCCAGTAAATGATTTAAAAAAATAAATGCTATTAGTTGTTGTTATTGCTATTAAAACTGTTATTGGCATTTATTTTTTTTAAACCCTTATTTTTATAAGCGCTAAAGTTCGCAGAGCCTAACTTCACACTCGCCAAGATAGAACGGCCGTACTGTACACTAGTTAATTTAACGTAGTCTTATTAAA
The DNA here is from genome assembly GCA_910589285.2 of Mythimna ferrago. Taxonomy (NCBI): domain Eukaryota; kingdom Metazoa; phylum Arthropoda; class Insecta; order Lepidoptera; family Noctuidae; genus Mythimna; species Mythimna ferrago. The sequence goes on along the minus strand of OU342680.1, from coordinate 22,891,596 downwards.
TACAAACTGAAAATAAACTTAATTTTATGTGGTTGGCGTCAGTTTATCTTGTAACAACAGGCCGATACAGAATTTCAAAGGAAACAGTTACATACCTCAGTAACTGTTTCCTTTGAAATTCTGTATCGGGACAGAAAATCAGCGTCGTCCCATACGAAATGATCTTTGCGAACATTAAACTTTTTACGTCTACGCGTTAAATAACTAACGATAAGTTCATCGTCTGATGATCTTGAACTTTCACTGGACGAAGTTCGTGAAGACATATTAGTGAAACCTAAATAACCTACAACTTTGTCGAAATGACAGTGACTTTAGCTTTAACAGCCCCCTAATGAGTAGTAAAAGTTAAAGGCAAAAGTAACAGTTAAATCAACAGTTAAAATTTTGAAGAAACGAATTTGACCGTTACTTTTACTTTATGACGTTACTTTGGCTGTTACTTTAGATGAAAAAACTGGCTGTAAATCTCACAAAATGAATGTCACTGTCAAACATAACCTAAAACGTCATACATAACAGGGAGATAAAACCCTAACTGGCCCTTAGAGTAGCAGACAACTATATTCCTCCGTAAGGGACTTTATTCGACAGTTAACTACTATCTGACTATTGAAAAACTCAAAATCTTGCTATCTATCGAATAAAGGCTATCTGGCTGTTTATCTGAGGATTGAAAAATCGGCCCTTAAGAATCATATTGTTTTTATATGATTATTTGATGCCTAAATAAAATATACTTAAATTTCTCAATTAAAATAGCCAATTATCTTTTATATCCATGAATAATTGTTAAGAGTGTTGCAGGTTTCAATTCTAAATTTTATAACTTGACAAAAATGTACAAGAAAAAAAGCAAATTGCAGTCCAGGTTGGACTGCAATTTTGTACGTGACTCCAAAATAGTTTCCGTGTAGGTACCGTCTAGAACGCTTCACGAAATTCAATTGTATACGTCAGAAGATACGTCTGGTTGTGCTTCGCTCGTTATATAAATTGGCCAATATTTTTACCTGGTCTTTATTGGTAGAACTAGTCCTATTTACAATATTTGTAAGTGTAAGCGCTATTTTTAAAAATAACGTGTTTTATGAATGATATTTATTTTGCAAATAGGTTTTTAAAAAAATACCTTACACGTTTTGTAGGGTTCCGAACCTAAAGGTTAAAACGTAACCCTTATATAATCACTTTGTTGTCCATTCGTCCGTCCGTCTGTCTGTCGAGACTAATTATCTCGAGAACGCATAAAGGTATCGCGTTGAAATTAACACCATATACTCTCTATCTATCTGCGGACTCTTGACACTGTAAAAAAATCAAACTTGTAAGTTAACGAAAAAAAAGATTTGGTTTATGTAGCAAAAACGTACATTTCGGCACTCTCGAGGAAATCAAAATTCATAGGGTAGGTACTTCCCGTTGAACCAGAATCTTGAAAATTGGCATAAAGCAAGGCCTTATAGCATAACGATAGGAATAAATCTGAAAATTGTAAAATTTTTTGTTACTTCCCAATAATTTTTTATTTTGCCATTTGGAAAAATCTTCCAAGACTCCATTCCGGAATTGAACTATTTACACAAGGTTGGACAGAATCCTCAGGGTGCGAGTCCGACTCATACTTGCCCAGTTTTTCGTCAGTTTAAACGAGATGAGGCCGGTTACGTTGTTAGCCTGATGAAAATGCAGGTATTTTTCGTTTATAGCCACAAATATTCTAATAATAATGTAAATAAGCTTGGAATAGGCTTTAAGTAATATTTAATTTATTATTATTTTCTTAATATAATTATTATCTTATAGAATGTCCCACAATAATAACTAAACAAAAACCACCCAATTTTTTTATTTGTTCATTTAAGCAAACATAATAGTATATAACATAGGTATTAAAATAATAAATTGTCAATAAACAACGGAGAAATCAAAGATCAGAATATCCATTATTCAAGCAATTTAAATAGTGAATGAATGATATTTAATTTCTCTATGTTACTAATCTAAAACAAATCGACGAGTCATTTACTCAAGTCTTCTGTTTTTTTTTAATCCTTTTTCTTGTGAAATTGCTTGTGGAATGGCGTCGTTTTGAGCCTTTCTTGGTAGACAAATGACATTCTACAAATTGATATAATCTTACTTGAGCTTTTGCACGCTTAACATGCTGCTATATTGAGGTCTTTGAACTTTTGATCTTTTCAATGCACTCTAGTGTAATAATCGTAGAAGATAGGATTTGTATGCTGAAGAATGACAGTGGAGAGACGGGGGCCGTTCCCCAATCGTGATTTTTTTTTAAATTAAAAGCTTGTTCTTTCATATAATGCAATGTTTGAAGAAAAAAAGAAAAATAACGCCTAATAACTCGGTCGGCATTCGGGAATTCTGTCCTTTACTCGAATATTTCGCAAAACTACTAGGTACTCCGGGAAATACGTAATTTTTTTAAAACCTTAAAAGTTTCTGGATAAAATGTTCGTCATTCAGAATTTCGATTAAATGTGCAAGGTTTCCATAAAGTATTTTTATACATCATAATCACAGGCCTGTTGGTCTAGTGGTTAGTGACCCTGACTGCTATGCCGGAGGTCGTGGGTTCGATTCCCACCCATGACAAATGTTTGTGTGATGAGCACGATCATTTGTTCTGTGCCTGGGTGTAATTTATCTATAATATGTATGTATTTAGAAATATATAAGTATGTTTATCAGTTGCCTAGTACCCATAACACAAGCTCTGCTTAGCTTGGGACTAGACGGCGCTGTGTGATAGTTGTGGAATATTATTATTATTATTTGTTTATCTCAGGACCCTGAGGTCCTGGACCTTTGGAAGGCATATGAGGAGCCGAAACTAACTCGCAGAGGCCCTTTTAGTCGCTTTTGATGGAATGTGGTACAACCGGTTATTATTATTATATATATATATTTTTTTAATTTATGAGTACATTATGAATCTTTAAGTCAAGAGTGAATAGATTGCTTCTAGGCAAGCGTGTTCCATCGTCGGCCACATCATCGCTTACCATCAGGTGAGATTGTGGTCAAACGCGAGCCTATCCATTATAAAAAAAAGGACCAAATTTCAAGCAAAATAATAATTTTCAGAGGTCTTTACGGGATTAGTTTTTTACTTTGTGATTTGATTTCAATAAAAACCTATATAATATTCACAAGATATATTTTTTCTTGGGTGGGAAATCCAATGATATCTCCCGTCCTTGGGCGGAGCGGTTAGGCGTGTCAGACTATTACTGACTAAAACCCACTCCTGTTTCTTCTTTGCCTCCATTCACTTTCACATAACCCATGATTCACAAGATATATGTGTTTCCAAAATATCTAGAAAAAAAAGTACAACAATTTCATGATCACGTAAGAGCGGTTGTATAGCAATGAATCTCAGGTTGACCGCTCATAAGTTAAAACATTTGCAGTTCGGTTAAGACAAATTGAATATCTTAATTTTCTGGCTAATATTCGTATTTACAACTATAAAACCAACAGCAGTTTTAAAGCTTTGTGAGCATCGAATCTTTTTGTGGTGAATTGCGGTGGGAAATGTTAAGTATGAAATAATACTGATACAAATTCTCTTTCACCCGACGTGTTGACATAACTGAATTTATAGTTTATACGGATTGTTTTTATAAATTGAAAAATTCGCCATGGGACATTCATGAAAGAAATACGAAATGGCATGAGAGATGGTAGCGTTATCCAAAAATATTATTTATTTCTTTTAAATTGATAGACTCGCTTTTGATCTTACCTGATGGTAAGCGATGATGTAGTTGATGACGGAGCATGCTTAATTAGAAGTAACCCATTTACCCTAACCACCTAAGTTGAAGAAGACACTTTATTTTATGAGAAAAGTACTATTGAAAGTTAGCGACGGTATCCGTGATCGCAAGGAAGCAAAGAGCTCGATGTTCAGCAAAAATTAATGCATGGCAACATTACGGTGCCACTATTTTTTAGAAAAAATGCGATCAATTAAGCGTGATTTAGGTGGTCCTACAACATTTAATTTTTTTAATTGAATCTAGTCAAATATTGTAAATATTTTTGATTTACATTATAGCAAGCAGCAGCATCAATTTAATGAAAGTTGACTATTCGAGTAATATAGACATCTAATCATCATAAACGAATCCAATAACACATTTTTTGTTTAATAATTTACAAACAAACGTGTGGGGTGGGGATTTTTTCCCTTATTTTTCCAAAAATCCCCACTGAGATGATTTTATTTAGCTAGGGAGGAATTCTGAAAAAAAATAACAAACCCCACGGGTGAGGACTTGACGGTGGGGATTTCTATAATTGATATTAAATAAAAATAAAAATTGTAAAAGGTTTTCCTAAATATTTCGAATTTATGGAAAGTTCAGTATAGTGCCACTTTTATTTAAGGATTTGATAGTTTGATAAGGGTCTCTCTCTGTGAAATGAAAAACTACATGATCATGAAGAGTTGAGGAAATTGAGGCAGTTTTCACTCAAGGGACTTGCGAGGGATGAATAGTAATCATTTCAACCAGAACTATATGTATACTTCAATAGATTTGTAATTTCCTGTGTTATACGACTTGAAAATAGTCGATCAACTTAGACTAAAAATTATTTTAGTGCAGGCGCCAAAGGAAGTTGAGTATGCAAAATATGAGGATCGCATTCTGTGAATAGTTTTGGACACAGAAAAAACTTAGGATTTTTAAGCCAACATGCACGTTTCATTGTCGATCACTTCATCGCTTTTCATGAATTGAAATAGTGGTCAACCGTAAGTCTATAAAAAAATCATATGTTTTTTTTTTTGTATTTAGCAGTAATCCGGGATATGGTCTGCTGATCTTACAATTTTTTTTTCAAATCCGTCCTACTATTTAAGCATTAATTCATTTAGCCCCAAGCGAACGCCGACGTTCGCGCACCTATTGTCTTTCTATTGTGTCTGTAACTTCCACGATTGAAAGGTTAAGGACTTATAGACATACATACACACAATATAAGTAAATACAAACTTTCACCATAAAGATAGGTCCTTGCTAAAGGAACCAAGCACGAATGGATCACAAACGAAGCATAAACGGAGAACGAATCGAGTTCAAATTCGTGTTCAGCTCTCTTTCAAAGTCACTCCACAGTAAGATTGTAAAAAATAAAATTGGCATAAAACGGCTTGTTCGGTGTAGTCGTTTTCTTTTTTATTGTTGATAAATTCGCGCTTGACCTCTATCTCACCCGATGGAAAGCGACAATGCGGTCGACGATGGAACGCGCTTACCTAGAAGAAATCTATTCAGCCTTGACTTAAAGATTCTCTGATTGGAGCCATCAGGAAACACAGATTCCGGCAAGGAATTCCATTCCTTAGCTGTACGCACAGTTAATGTGTTCCCAAAACGTTTTTTGCGTATAGGTTTGATGTCTACAATGTACCGGTGGCGTACGTCTAGTAGTCCGGTGATGGAACGGGCTAGGCGGAATTAGGTTATGCAATTCCAACGCACACTCCCCGAAATGCGACCGGTAGAAAACCGATAGGCTAGCAACTCGGTGTCGATGCTCAAGACTTTGAAGCCTCGACTTGACGAGTGCATCATTGCCAATTATCCTTCTGGCTCGCCTCACAACTACTAAAATAGCTACTACTACCTGGACCACTAATTATCATTTCATTGTTTCTCTCAGTTTCATTACAAGTACATTCTGTGGACTTTCTCAAATGTTAAAACAGGCCTTTTATTTTTTAACGAGTTTAAACGAATTCGAGCTCTAACTCTACCGTAGACGACCTTTATAATATTAGTATGATGTTTTGTTTGAGTAATTGCTTATAAATAAAACTAGTAATGTTTCTTAATTGGTTCTAAATATTTAAGCTTACTAATTTACCATTCACACGCTAGACACAAATAGATTTATTTATACTTCAATAGATTTGTAATTTCCAGAACTATATGTATACTTCAATAGATTTGTGTGAAGCACAGAACAGAAAATACAGGTAGAAGTGCCCCTATCCTGGCAAAGCACGGGAACTAGTGTCGCCAAACTCACACATTTGTACATTAAATTGTCCATTACACACATAAAAACCAGTAATATGATTGGCTACAAATTAAAAACGCAAATTTTACTAATCATCTTCTTATTGCTTTGATAAATTAAGTCTTATTACAACGGCTGAAAGTTGTTATTATTTGACATGACACAAACAATAAAGATGTTTTTCGTCTTATAACCAATTTACAACGAGTTCAGCTACTCCACGCTAGATGGCGCTGTAACCAATTCATCATTTGTCATTCTATTCAGAACTCTAGTTACTTTGAAATAGATGCCATATTCACCTGCACATGTAATCACTTTTGCTACTCATTTAGAGATGTAGACATGTATCGATATTTTAATATTGATGTTACGTAATTTATTCAGGTAAGCAATGTAATAATTTGTTAACATCTTACAAATGCTTAATAATGGATAAGGTTGATTATCTTTAAAATATCAATGTTAAAGAGGTATTTGTATGTAGGGGGGTAATCTTATTTTTAACCGACTTCGAAAAGGAGAAGATTCTATGTTCGACTTAATGTATGTTTTGTTCACCGATATCTCGGTCAATTGTGGACTGACTTTGAAATATATATATATTTTTTTTTTAAATTAAAATGTTCTTAGTAGGTATTGCTTTATCGTTCAAATATCTATATTTGTTTTGTGAAGTTAATGTATTACGGTTAATATTATATAATATTCAGCCTTTCAAGCGTGAAGAAGTAAAGAAAGTGATTAGCAACCCGCACCTATTTCGGACGGATGCAGGTTACGTGTTGTTAAAACCTCGTGATTTATGTGCAATCTTAGTTAAATATTTATAAATTATACACATGAAAAGTCCGACACAAATTTTCTGAATGATGGTGCCAGCCATGAAATAAATAGTTAGAAATAAATAAAAATTATCGATACCGACCTACTTTACGGATGTGTCCCATCCCTAATTGAGTAGCGTCGAAGTTACTAGAATTTATGTTATGATTTTGTAGATGACGGCCAAGTGTATTTAGACTTTGTAGTTATGACTATAAGGTTGTTTATAGTTTGCATTAAAGTCATAAAATGTGGTATTTTCATTTAAAATCAATTTTATTAAAAATTAACAAAGTTTAGTGCTTAACGATGATACGATACACCTCCACAAGATACATTTTTTTTTCTGCTTTCGTTTTTGCAGGTCAAAACCGAAAAACCAGGCATAATTTGTAATATTTCGCGTATTTCTGAGAGAACCAATCGCGACAAGTGTCTGACGGTGAATAAGCTAAATGTTGCGCATCTCGACCTAATGTTGACACGCGCGCGATATCTGAGGGGCACTTCCTCTACTTTTCTTTATTCCGTGGTGTGAAGTGTGAAATCTCCTAATCTCTCTATTATAAACTTTCACCCTTATCCTAACGAAACATCATACTAATAAGTGTGATGTCTTGTTAGGGTAACTAATTGCATGTAAATTAAGCTAGTGCTGCCTCTTAATTGGTCTATTATTATATTTAAGCTTACTAATTATTTACACGCTAAACATAAATAAATCTCCTAATCTGTTTGTTACGTTAAATATTACAAGCCCATTGTATTATTTTCTTCTGAAGACGTGACATTGAATTATCTTTTGTTGAACTAGCCATTAATGTCCCATTGCTGGGCAAAGGCCTCATGCAAGTCCTTCCAAACTTTCTTCTCCTGCACCGTCTCTAACCAGTCCTCACGGTACGCGTCCAAATCATCCCGCCACCTCTTTCTAGGCCGGCCTCGACGGCGCTTTTCATAAGTAGGAAAGCGGCACCCACTGTGTGCCGAAGCTCGCCCAGCGGTCCTTGTGCATGCGGCTGACATGACCCACCCAATCCCATTTGAGCCTGGCAGCCTTTATGCCCACGTCTATTATTCCCGTTATGGAGAGCAGCGTGTGAGGAGGGAATGTGAGCTCTATACCAACGAAATGAAGATGCTAAGATGGGCGGGGGGTGTGACTAGACTTGACAAAGTGCGAAATGAACACATTCGGGGAAGCTTCAAAGTCGCACCGATCTCCGAAAAGATGACTGAAAATCGCCTTCGTTGGAATGGACACGTCCAAAGACGTAGTGGTCCAAATCGCCCTAAGCCTACCAGAACAAAAAAGAGCTAGAGGCCGCCCGCCATTGACCTGGTGGTTAAATATAGAGAGGGACCTCAAGAAAGCCCAGTTGCCAAAATTGACAACCCAAGATAGAGCCACTTGGCGCAGGAAAGTGAGGAGACCCGACCCCAAATAATGGGACTAGGGAAGGAAGAAGAAGAAGGAGAGCAGCGTGTCGTTTCGTATTCGGTATGTTCTTTTTACGCCCAAAACGCTGCGCTCCAAACTTTTGTAGTTCGGAATGAGACCTGTCTTAATAGATAATAATGATATTTGGAAGTAATTTATATTTTAAAAAAGGTAAGCATCATCTCGCCTTGTTAGTTATACTAATATAAATATAATAGTTCATAGTTAAGTATATTATTAGTTACTTTTATGTATTCAGCTGATCGCTTAGTCTTTACTCATAAAATAAATAAGCTACAGAAACTAAAATAAATAAATCAATACGTACTATCAAACTACAAATTGTAATAAAGTCAACGAAATTTATCTAAACATACAATGTTTAATAAAACTAAAACTAATAAATACAAATATTAGTATACGAATTAGTCAAGAAAACTGATTGTCAGGCCACGTTTATAGTCGGTGTCAAGTCGGCAATTAGTCGGCTGTATCGGTATATTAATGCTAACTACTTGGATTAGTCCATTTGTCGGCTCATCTCTATCTATTTCTCTACATTATTTTATGCCTTAGTACCAGTATTTGCTTTAATTGCTTTGTGCCTACTTTCAATATATTTATTTTAAAATAATATTCTTGGCATTTATAATTCGAAAAGTATAAATGATACAAAATATTTAGCAACGGCACATTAGTACTAATATATAGCTGAAATGAACTAGTAGCAAAAAAAGAATAAAAACAAATACCAAGAATGTCTCTTTAGCATGTGAATAATTTTGAATAAACAATACTCAATGAATGAATAACAAAGCTAAGGATGAAGTCAAACAATAGGTAACTAAGTATAAGAACTAGGGACAGTCCTTATCAAATTTGTGACGGTCGAATAAACTATTAACGCTTATTCGAATGTGGATAAATTATGACATAATAGCTATTCATTCAATAGAAATAATAGTAACGAGATTTTGAATAGAATTAACGAAATATCTCCTAAATTGAATGCTGTTACGGATGAGTAGATATCTGGCAGAATGAGGACAAGAGTTTCTGTACTATTGTTTTGTAATAACGTAGTTAATTTTGTTTTAAATCATAGTGTGGTACACTAGAGAGTAGTTGCTAAAGAGTAAGTGAAAAGAGGACGACATTCAGCTAACAATAATCACACACCTAAAGACATAGGATAGACCTATAGTAGTAAGATCCATTAGACATGGATCGCATTAAGCCCATTGGCTGCGCTCATTCTTTCTTTTAGAAAGAAAAAAAAAAGAAAATAATAATAATAATAATAAATAAATAAATAAAATAATAATAAATAAATAAATAAAATCTGTGTCTCGTGTGGGATGTGTGGGATAATTTGTAGGTTAATTTTGTGGATTCTAATCGTTTATACCTTCGTCAGTTTGTTTATCAAGCAGATAAACCTCACCGTGCTTACCTATTTATTTATATGCGTAAACATCTGTAACTTAAAGAAATAACGGCGAGGAAATTGTTGATAATTTTTTTTTTTTTTTTAATTTAAAATTTTTCCATAATGTATACCGGCGGAATGATTTACTAAGTTTTTATCAAATAAAGCTAATGGTCAGACTAAATGTCGAAAAAAAATCCACATAATTGGAAACTGAATTGACTAGATTTTTTACGATAGTTAATAATCATAGCTTACTTCTTTTTAGGGTTCCGTAGCCAAATGGCAAAAAACGGAACCCTTAGAGATTCGTCATGTCTGTCTGTCTGTCTGTCCGTCCGTATGTCACAGCCACTTTTTTCCGAAACTATAAGAGCTATACTGTTGAAACTTATTAAGTAGATGTATTCTGTAAACTGCTTTAAGATTTTCACACAAAAATAGAAAAAGAGCAATACATTTTGGGGATCCCCATACTTAGAACTGAAACTCAAAATTTTTTTTTTCATCAAACCCATACATGTGAGATATTTATGGATAGGTCAAAAATGATATTGAGGTTTCTAATATCATTTTTTTCTAAATTGAATAGTTTACGCGAGAGACACTTCCAAAGTGGTAAAATGTGTGTCCCCCCCCTGTAACTTCTAAAATAAGAGAATGATAAAACTAAAAAAAATATATGATGTACATTACCATGTAAACTACCAACGAAAATTGTTTTGAGATCTAGTAAGTAGTTTTTTTTTAATACGTCATAAATCTAAAAAAATACACAATTATTAAAACATCGATCAAAGTTACAACGAACTACAATAACTTTTATATTATGTTACTTGCTGCTACGGAACCCTCCATGGGCGAGTCCGACTCGCACTTGGCCGGTTTTTGTTGCTATTTTTCATTCCTTGACGCAAAAAATTATACAAGCAAAATTTTGTTCGAGAGTCTACCATCACTCTTTCTATATTATACACTAGCTTTTGCCACTCAAATATAGCTTATGTCACTCAGAAATAAAGCAGCTTTCCATTGGTGAAAAAATTTTAGCAATCGGACCAATACTTTCAGAGATTACCTCCTACAAACAAAAAAACAAACTTCACCTCTTTATTATATCATTATTAGTGTAGATTATGATACAAGTATGTAATTTCGGTGATAATCACTGAGGCCATATTTATACCCGAGGAAGAAAAACACAGATTATAGTTTTTACCACCCTATCAAATACTATCTATTATTTTCAACTGTACCTTCCATTGTTTACGTAGAATTGAAGAATTACGTGCATAGCAAAACTTTTTAGTAGGTATTATTCGATTACAGCTAAAAAATTTGAATTCGTTGCCGGAATCTGTGTTTCCCGATGACTACAACCCGGGAATCTTTAAGTCAAGAGTCAATAGGTTACTTTTAGATAAGCGCGCTCAATCCTCGACCGTATCGTCGCTTTCCATTAGGTGAGATAGCGGTCAAACGTGAACCTATCAACATTTAAAAAAAAGTGAACTACTGACTTTATTTACTTGGATTAGAAAACACGAACTCGATGAGTAACAGAAAAATGTCCGTCGAACCTATTACGCACAGTCATATTGAAATTCAAAATTATATGAGAGATAAAAATGTTCAGTATAAGCGGTGAGTAGCAGGTTAGTGAGACACGAGATAGAATATTTAACTTAATTCCTAACTCCAAAGGCGGTATGCCAGTCACAGAAACTTCTTACTTTGTTCCTAATCCAATAATATAATTGAAAATGTTATCTCTTTTCTTTCAGTAAAATTACTTTCCAAAATGATGCTCAACATTAGTACTTATTATTTTCGTATGTATTGTTTGGTTTTAATAAGTTGTGGGAGGAAAAAATAAAATGCCTATTTTTCTTGCTTTCTTCTACTACCTATGAAAAAAAAAACGGAAAGGTACAAAAAGACAAAACTAAAAAAAAGATAAAGCCTCACGCGACTGATACTTTTTTAATGAAATTGAGTTACGTACACACTGTCGCATCATGCACGTCTGCGAGAGCTTTATTTAGGATGTCACCTGAGGAAGTTGTGGGATATAGAAGGATTTTTTATTCTACTTCTCTTACTCTGAGTGGAGTGGAAGAGTGTTTGATTTTTACTGACTAAAACCCATTTATGTCCCTTTAGACTTCCTTTGCTTTCCAGGACCACCTCTTTCAAATAATCCCCCATTCGATGCGGAAGTATAACGCTATGCGCTCAGTCATTTTCAAGCACTATATTGCTTGACTATCTTGACTGAATTTGCTTGATTATTTAATGTGGGATATAATAATAATATAATAATAATAATATAATAATATTCCACAACTATCACACAACGCCGTCTAGTCCCAAGCTAAGTAGAGCTTGTGTTATGGGTACAAGACAACTGATAAACATACTTATATATTTCTAAATACATACATATTATAGATAAATTACACCCAGACACACAACAAATGATTATGCTCATCACACAAACATTTGTCCTGGGTGGGAATCGAACCCATGACCTCCGGCATAGCAGTCAGGGTCACTAACCACTAGACCAACAGGCTAGTCGAATATATATAAATCATATTTTTTTAAGAATAAAATTTCGGAGTTTTTGCCGATTCTTTTGCATAGAAAACATGCACTAGCTTTTGACACTTTCTAGGTGCACAAAGCGCATTTAAATATTTTGCCTCGCCGGTCTAATGATCACAAGGTTAAAGGTTTTTTTTAGCGAGTGCATACCGAAGACAGGTAAAATGTTAATAAGTTTTTACATTATAAGCGTTTTAGTAACATCTCGGGTTATTGGCTCCCCTTTTATGTAACCTCCTCCTTCTTACGTCGTTAATTCTAAGGGTCGTGACCTCGACAAATAACTTTTTTGTGGACTATATATGGCCATGTTGTCCTAGCTTCGGTAATGTTGATGGCGTCGAATACTATGGACACCAGTGCAACACGGATGTGATCGTACCAACGTATCGGACTCCTACCTTTTGGTTTTTTCCCCATCTACTTTTGCTGACAAAAGTAACTTTTCCAGGTTATCCTAACTTCTCTTTCTGGCAAATGTGGCTAAAAAATCAAAGATTCTTCTTTATAGGTGAGTCTCATGACTGAATTGAGTTCGACTATTATGAATCTATGATCCGATGCTCTGTCCAGTGGTTTCCGAGTATTTTTCTCCAACACCATACCTCAAAATCTTCAATCCAGCAAAGGTCAGCTATTCTAAGGGTCCAGGTTTCCGCACCATAAAGGAAGATGGAGAATATGAGGGTAGTGACATGCTTCTATTACCTTCATTAGGTGGCACGGCAGTGCCCACACCAAGGAGAGCAAAACAGTGGCACGGCTGTACCACAGTTATACTTATTTGGCTGAATCTGGGTGCACCTTACTCTTTCATATCATGGGGTAACTACACTTTTTTATACAGTCACTATACCTACGGAAACACATGATTACATTATGTAGATACCTATTTTTAACCGACTTCAAAAAGGAGGAGGTTCTATGTTCGGCTGAATGTATGTTTTTTTTTTTACTTTTTGTTTTATGTATGTTCACCGATATCTCGGTCAATTGTGGATCGATTTTGAAAATTTTTTTTGATTGAAAGGTTATGCTTCCAAGTTGGTTCCGTAGAAATATTGTCATGATCTGATCATGAACTTCGAAGATATGGAACAGAACTCCTCATAGAATCACAGCAGAACTATGATTACAAGTAAAGTTGCTTTGTTTATACGTGTAGTCGATGACTGACTGTCAGAAAAGAGGGGGGATGTATCAAACTGATCTGATGATGAAGCCAGAAGGAAAAAAAAAATTAATATAATCTAACCGTGTTTGGGATTATAAGAATCGTTATGAGATGCACTGTGGCTATAAGTTATTTAAGTTTGTCTGAGGGGTACATTTTAGTGGTGGTACCATTACTTAAAAGTGTAAAATAAAAACACTTTTTACAAAAAAATATAACAGACTTCAATGTTAAAAAACACTGAAAAGTATAAAATCACTTTAATTTCGGAAGTCGGTGTTATGGGTCAAGCGCCCGAAAAGTACCATAAAACAGTGATTTTCTGAAGCCTACTCCTCCGTAACGGCTAGGTCAATTAGTTTGAAAAAAATATATGTTTATTATAGATTCATGAACAATAATATCAACATTTGATTTTTTCGTGCAATTAATACTTTTGTCGAAAAAAAATATTTAGCAATTTCGCAACTTTTCCCTACTCCTTCGAAACGGCTTGGACCTTTAGAAACATTTTTACACATAAAAATTGGTGGTTAAATATTCTTCAAAGTGAACATTGCATATGTAAATCAATCAATATCTCGCAGATAAAATGGATTTAAAGCGCTTTCCGGGCGCTGCTGGCCGCAAATAAATGCACAGATTTGCGTACTGCCGCCTAGGCGAGTGCGAGAGTTGCGTTCACATAATTTCGGCCAGATGGTTCAAGGGACTATACGCCTTAAATAACGAAGAGACAAAACTATTATAGAAACACAGACTTCCAAAATTAAAGTTATTTTATACTTTTCAGTGTTTTTTAACATTGAAGTCGATTATATTTTTTTTTTGTAAAATGTTTTTCTACTAAACAAGAGTTGAACAGCTAATGATATCTTGACTTCAATCGAGGTTCGTTGAAAGTCGCAAATCCCGAGAGATTGCTCTCTGCATATCAATTCAGGGGACCGATAAACTGATTAATACCCAACTGACGTCGGTCGTCTTTGGTAGTGTATAACTGAGTTGGATTTAATTTGTTCTAGCTTGGAGACGCAACTGAGTTCAAAGTTGTTACTTAGTTTCAACAATATCCATAACAGTAAGATTATTCGATGAATTGTAGAAGGTGTAGATCTTGAGGGGCGATTCTTTGAAACCGAGAGAATATCTCATTCATCTGATCTACATTTTCTTTAGCATAGCATTGCATAGTCGGCCTTATAATGTTCCCACTTTTGGGACTCAGGCCTTCTCTCTAGGAGAGGGAACGGGCCGTAATCCACCACGCGGGTCCAGTGCGGGTTGGTGGATGTCACATGTCTTCGAATTTTTGGTTTAAGGACATGCCGGTTTCCTCACGATGTTTTCCTTCACCGTTTTTATAGCAGTTGTAATGAAATAAATTGCACAAAGTAATGCGCCTGGCTGGGTTTGAACCCACGACCTATAACTCGTAAGTCGGGGCCATTATCACTCAGCCACCACTGCTCCTCACATTTTTCTTTGTAATTTTATATTTTTATTTATTGTATATTAGTTTTCCCCGAGCAATAAAAGTATCAAAAGCATTCCTTTGCACCCAATGGCTTACGACACATATTAGGTACGAAAACTAGTCCAGATGAATGAGACATTCTTTCGGTTTCAAAAAGTCACCCTGTGATGTTAAATGGTATGAAACAGTACCCTGGCTCTAGAACGCAAAAGTCAAAGTCAAAGTCAAAAACGTTTATTTCATATAGACCATTTGCAGACACTTTTGAATAGTCAAATGTCGGTCAGTCCAAGAAAAGTAAAACTAAATTGCTCGTTCCAAAGAGTAGATCTTTAGGGAGAAGAACGTGCAAGAAACTCCATGGCACTCTTTTTAAAACATTTTATGAGTTACATAGATTTTGGTTACATATTTCTTGTCGCTTCTAAAAGGCAACTGAATGAACACGGGTGGGTTTTAGTCAAATAAAATCTATAATTTTCTCTCGCTACAACCAGAGTCGGAAGGGTTATTTGATGATTTCTTTACTCAAAACAATATTGTAATCTTGTATATGGTCCTTTTTTTGAGGTGGGAAGAAATCATCTTTTCCCGCTCTAGGGTCTCAAATTTTAGCTGACTAAAACCACACCTATATTTGTTCAGTTCTCTTGTGTTCTAGGACCGACAGTAGGCTTAGTCTCTGTACAGCAGCGCGGTTTTTCTGTTATCTCTTTAAGGCGCGCGGAACACTACGCACCGTTAAGGGGCTTTTTTTTTCCGATGGGAAAAATCATCTTATGACAACCCCCGCCCTTGGGCGGAGCGGGAGATAGTGTCAGACTCTTACTGACTAAAAATCCCATCCCGTTCCTTCAAGCCTTCATACCGGGGCTCGAGCGCCCTTTCGGATTACCCTGGACCCAGTAGGCTTCGACCCGGCTGGGCCCCTGCTGTTGCTGACAACTCCTTGAGCCGTCGACGAGTTGGGCTTGGTCCGGACGGTTACCGGACGGCCGAACAGCGAGCTAACCGTTAAGGGGCTGCTTTTCCACTCGACTATCGTCAACATCGAGCATGGTTTAAAAGCTTGTTACTTCATCTAACGCAATCCAACGCGATGTTTGACGAAAAGGCAACGCGAAAAAAAAGACAAAACGCCTAAAACTCTGTTAGCATTCGGTAATTTCGTAATTTATTTGAATATTTTATAAAACTTGTTCCAGGACATACCTAAGTGTTATTTTTAAAACCTTAAAAGTTTTTGAAAAACATTGTCATTATTTAGAATCTTGATAAAATTTACTAGGCTTGTATTTTTGTACTTTTTTGACTTTTTTAATTTTTGAGTAAATTATGAAGTGTCAAAGTTCATGCAAAATAGCAGATTTTCAGAGGTCTTAACTAAATTAGTTTTACACAAAATTAATTGATTTCCATAAAAGCCTAGAAAATATCTACAAGATACTGTCTTTCCAAAATATATAATGAAAAATGTGTAATAACGTCATAATCGCGTAAGAGCGGTTGTATTAAAAACTGAAATGTATGTCGAGATGCATCCCCTTAACAACTCGGGCTCAGTCCGGACAGATACTGAACGGCCAAATGGCGAGTTACCGGTTGCTCGTCGTCCGCAAGCTGATGCCTAGAGTGGCCGCTAGCCGGAGTCAGGGTTCTAATCTTGTTTTTTTTTTAATTATTTATTTGATGGCATGTAACTTTTTTTTTAAAAGCTTTTTGCATACCTACTAATACAAGAATCGTCGGATCGTGGGACTCTTTGGTCCGGGACCGCAGTCCCAACGTAAAACTATAAAGATCATTTTTGTTTTTGAGTAGTATTTTGGGACCACAAATAAAATAAATACAGTTTTTTTCTGTTTGGTAACGGTCCTCACTGTTTTTAGGGTTCCGTAGTCTAATGGAAAAAAAATGGAACCCTTACGGATTCGTCATGTCTGTCTGTCTGTTCGTCCGTGCGTCACAGCCACTTTTTTCCGAAACTATAGGAACAATACTGTTGAAACTTGGTAAGTAGAGGTATTCTGTGAACCGCATTAAGATTTTCACACAAAAATAGAAAAAAAAAACAATAAATTTTGGGGGTTCCCCTTACCTAGAACTGAAACTGATTTTTTTTTCCATCAAACCCGTTCGTGTTGGGTATCTATGGATAGGTCTTCAAAAATGATATTAAGGTTTATAATGTATTTTTTCTTTCTAAACTGAATAGTTTGCACGAGAGACACTTTCAAAATAGTAAAATGTGTGCCCCCCTGTAACTTCTAAAATAAGAGAATGATAAAACTAAAAAAATATATGATGTACATTACCATGCAAATCTCACCGAAAATTGGTTTGAACGAGATCTAGTAAGTAGTTTTTTTTTAATACTTCATAAATCGTAAAAAGCAATTTATTTATTTATTATTATTTATTTATTTAATCTTCATGCAACAAAAGATACAAAGGCGGACTTAATGCCTTAGGCATTCTCTACCAGTCAACCTAGGGTAGTGCAGAGACAAAATGGCAGGTGCATAAAAAAAAAGAAAATATTATTTAAAACAATTATAGAATTATATATAAAGCTAAAACTAAACATACATATACAAAAGCATATTTAATAAAATATAAAGCAATACATACATACAAATATATACTATATATATATATATATACACACAAAGAAAAGGAGTTTTGAGATGATTCTGCTATTTGTTCAGAAAGTAATTCCGCAACTTCCGCTTTCATTCAATCAACTCAAATATAAAAAGAAAAATAATTTCATAAACATAGACCGTGAACCATTATTATAGGTACGGAACCCTCAGTGCACGAGTCCGACTCGCACTTGCCCGGTTTTTTTCCTTGTGGTCCCATAATATTACAAAAAGAAATATTTGTTTTTATACTTGGAAATTGGGACCACGGCCCTGGTGTATGAAGCCCCATGACCCTGACCAACAAAGGTGTTCCTTATTGCGGTTAAAATTATGAAGATTAACACAATAGGTTTCATAGGAAAACATTTGACGCAAACTGTTTGTAAACAAAGTAATTTTCATAATTGATACTTTGAAAAACAATACGAACCAATCAAAGCTAAGAAGTCTTAGAAAGCTTGTTTTGATATTTGTTTTGTTGTGTGTCAATAGGTCATAAACAATTTCGCCAAATCAAAAAGAAAATATCCATTTTCATTACAATCATTCTATAAACAATAAGTTCAAATAAAATTTACATAACACTTTAGACTATTGAAATCAGAACATCAAAAGTCATTACAAAAAGTCAATACAAAATTACACTACGAATATTTATTTTATGTATTTTTATAAAATTACATTTTTTTAAATAACAGAATTTATGGCCGTACTAGGTAGTACGGCCAGCCTAAAAAGTCAAACGACTTAGGCAATTATTAGGGCAAAATGAAATCTCATGTAGTCAACACTGATTGGATAAACAAGCTTGATTAAGAGATCTTGATCATTGCTTACTAATAGAACGTTATAAAAAGTATTGAATATAAGTATACTTTTTAATGATAAAATATTATTAGGGGTCTTTTTATCAATATAAAATACAAAAGAATTTCGTTTAGAATATACTTTTCTTTTGTATTTTATACTATTGATAAAAAGTCCCCTAATAATATTTTATCATTAAAAAGTACACTTATATTCAATACTTATTTTAATCCCTTTAAAAACATTCTTATTACAAAATTGGGATAACATTTGCAAAGATACAAGTAATAAAATAAATCTAGAATCGTAATCGTAAGAGAAATCTGAATCTAAATATTCTATTCCGCTTAACGATTCATCATCACTACGATCAACATCTCTTGTAGAACTATCATCATCTCAAGAAACAAGTGAATGACAACTAAAATTCGTGTCGCCAACAACAGATTTCTTATTTCGTTCAAAAATTCCTAAGTCGTTTGACTTTTTAGACAGACTATAAGAATATAATCTTTGGTATAAATAGTAAGTACCTACTTTTTTCAGGGACTTATACCTTATTGAGAGGTTTAATTTCAAGATTATATAGGACCGAAATTCTTAGGTTTCAATCTAATTTTATAGCTTAACATTTGTCTGACCTAAAAATAATACTTAAAAAAAAGAATCTTGATTGCTAGATAATTCACTTTATTCTATAAGTATTTAATCAGGCTTTAGATATTCGTAAGATTTTTTAAAAAATGCGATCATTATTCTTCAGTTCATCAAATTGGAGGTATTGTGATATTGAAAGAGATTACAAGAGTTATTTTTCTTATTAGCTAGCGGATTGGCTAGATAAAAATACTTCTAAAGACTTTGAGTATTTAGAAAACGTTTTAAAATTAATACGAAAAAAGAATTGTCGATTGTTTTTAGTAGTGATGTGCTTTTGATTGAAATGTGATTTTGTGGAGCTGAAAGAGATATAAGTTACCAGCTTCCGCCGCGTGAAAGGTTTCTCCATAAAAACTTCTGACCCCATTTTACCTTTTTAGTAGTAAAGTTTCATAAAATCGTCTTAGCGGTTGCCAACACACTATAAGGAACCTACCTGCCTAATTATAAGTTTATAGGAGTTTTAGTTTCTGAGATTTCGTAATTAATCTCTGAGTGGTATTACGCTTTTAAATACAAAGTTATTTGTAAAACATTAACAAACTTGCAGAACTGTATTAATTACATCATAAGCAACAACTTTTGTTCTATGTTATTTTACAAAACAAAATACTCGTACATTTACCAAAAAGCAAACCTTCAAGATTTCTTTGTTCTATCTAACACATTTCAACTCTGTATTTTGCTATACCTACCTACGTCTCTACGATGCGACGCAAGCTCATCAAGCACCCCAACCGCCTTGCTAACCCCTGCTATTGCACTATCAAGAAGCAAGCATATGTACTAAGAAGTCTATGCAAAGCTCTTGCTTTGCATAGACATCTTAGTTACATATTTAGGACGTTCAATTTAAATATTTTTATTTTTGTATGAAAATCTAATGAACTAAAATATGGCAAATTTTTAAAAGTCATAGAACAAATGTTGTTGTTTATGATGTTCTTAACATAGTCCTAAGAGGTTGCTAGTGTTTTACAAATTACCCTGTATAAATACTTCCTTGTATAAGTTACCATGATTTTATACCAACGAAATAATTGGCTTAGTTTTATCTAATCAAGATTATGGCTAGTCTAAGGACTGCAAAAAAAAAACGTCATAATAGGAAACTGAATTGACTAGATTTTTTACAAAAATAAATAATCATAGCTTAGTTTTTTTATGCTCATGGCTTTCATGATTTTTGACTCAATTAAACGTTTAATGTTGCTACTAATATAGTTTATGATGTTAGTAACATAGTTCTGACAGGTTGCTAGAGTTTTACAAATTACCCTGTTATAGATTACTGTGACTCATATAGTTTAATTTTTCTTCGAGTACACATCCCGAAAACCAGAGCTAAGTCTCTACAATATCGATACTAGAGGGGATACTAAAAATATATTTATTTGTATTTTTTAAGTACATTCACAAGCACAGAGTTTTATATTATGAATTTCACTTGTAACAATAAAACCTACAGTAATTTCACACAATACATTGCTAACATTGACAAAAAATAAAAGACCCATTCTGAAATTTATCAAAACAAATTCTCAAATACGCAAAAAGAATACTTGAATATATTCCATTTTATTATTAAAGGCGCCAAAAAGTGTATCTCGTTTTAAAAACATTTTTGTAATTAATTATTACTTTATTGTTTCTTTCAGTGTCGTTCCAAGTTGCAATTTAAGGCCTTTTTTTCTAATGAGTTTCAGAGTATCAAATTATTTTAGTACTTACTACTGCAAATTATTCATTTTGGTGTTCAGAATGTGAAACTATTTTCCACATAGTAAAGCAGTGTAAAAAAAAATGAAACCAAACAAAAAATAACAAGTAATTTAGTTAGAAAGTTGGTTTGAATACTCACACAAAATCCATGTAGGACACATCAGGTAATCCGTCAGGCCAGGAGAGCAGGCAAGCAGTTTTGCGGGTGCCTTTTGACCTGCCACAGACAAAACCAGACGTTAATTAAAATTTTATTTTATCCATCAACACGCATTGGGCTCACGTGGTGGATTACGGCCCATTTTCTCTCCTATACTTCGTCGATTTCGATAGTTAACTAAATTTAAACAATCGCAACATGTCTCTTATTGAAAAAATTGTCTAAAAACTTACACACGGGCCTCAAAAACAAAAAAAAAACGCCGCTACAAATAAACGCTAGAAGCCAGAAGTGGCCGCAAAAAACAGCTGAAGCGCGCGACACCTCTTGTGTTCGGTAAAGCTTGAAGCCGCTTCAAGCGTTTTTTTTTTGTGGCGGTACCGCCGCACACGAGCCACAAAAAAAGGCCGCCTCAAAATGAAGCTTGAGGCGGCGTTTTTTTTGAGGCCCGTGTGCGGGTACAGTTAGCTTTTTACCTAAACCGATGTTAGGTAATTAACTAAATTTAAATAATCTTTGTGTGTCTTTTATACAATTTATTTTAAATAAAAAGACATATCAAGATTGTTTACTTTTAGTTTACTACCTAAACCGATGGAGTATAGAAACGAGGCCTGAGTCCCAGAAGTGGGATTATTTATGGCTGATCATGCCATTATGCCATGCTATGATAAACTTTCAAATAACTCAAGTTTTGATATTTTTTGCATTAATGAATATAGGTTTATTTAAATACAGTTCTTAAAATAAATTGAAACGTGATATTTTGGAAATCAAATTTCACAATTTATTTTCAGTCTAGGTATTGAGTGAAATGAATTATGGATTTTGATTGAGTAACTTTTTTTATGGGCCTCATAAGAAGACTTAAAGTTACCCTAAGGGCAATGGAGAGGGCTATGCTTGAAGTTTCCTTGCGTGATCCAATCAGAAATAAAGATATCCGTAGGAGGACCAAGGTTACCGACATAATCTTGAAGAATTTCCAAACTAAGGTGGCAGTGGGTGGAACATATTGCACGCAAAACGAGTGGTTGATGGGGACGAAAGGTTCTGGAGTGGCGATCGCGTACCGGAAGACGCAGCGCGGAAAGCCTCCCACAAGGTGGACCGATGACATAAAGAACAAAGGCGAGGAAATTGTTGATAAAATTATTAAGTGTCTGCTTATATAAGTACTTCCTTGTTTATGTTACCATGATATACACCAACGAAATAATTGATTTTGTTCTATCTAATCAAGATTATGGCCAGTCTAAGGACTGCAAAAAAATCGTCGTAATAGGAAACTGTATTGACTAGATTTTTTACGAAAATAATAATCGTGGCTTAGTTTTTTTTTTTATGCTCATGGCTTTCATGGTTTTTGACTCAATTGAACGTTTAATGTTGCTACTAATATAAATCTTGGTCAAGTAACATAATATGCTATGCTTTATGTAGGCATTGATAATAAATACTTCCGAAATACATTTCCGCATTAAATAATAAACAAGGCAACATAAAAACAAAAATAACTGTTTGTGCTTAGAATATAGTGGCTAAAATGATACAGTAAATGATGTTGTCACAACAATAAAAGCAATATCGAAAATCACATAACCAGAAAAAGCATAGCATTAGACATTTCAACAGCCATCCAGCCTAAAGGCATAGGGAAAAAGAAAATATAACATTTGACCAAAGATTTTATATATCCCTAGTCTTTGCATTTGACATTACATCTTGTCGTTCGTTCAAAAATGCGCTTTTAAAATTCATAAGGAGGTACGTAGGTATTATTCACGTAATATACGTAATCTGACCAACTTTAAACTGAAATATTTCTATTACTTGGAACCTGTCTATTAATAGTAATATCTAAGACAAAATTGTTTAGAAATTTAATCTGTATACTTGTGTATATTTTTCATCACAAGTCGCTAAAAAAATATGCCAGCAAAATTTTGTTCGGGACTTCGCCATAATCCTTTAAGAATATTTACGCTTACAAATTCAGTCCCAAAAGTTTTAACCTTTTGAATGTCTTAAGTTACACAGTTCGACATAAGCAATTGTCTTTCTATTGTGTCTCTTATTACGGCATTCGATGAGTTAATTCTCATTGAAAACTTACCTTTATGTAATTATTACCATTTAAACCTAAGATTTCAGTCACTGAATTATGCTACAAATATTTTAATAATAATATGACAATTTAAGTTTTAATAAAACTAACGGCGGGTTTCTGAATTGAGTATTTTGAGTTAAGAACGTCTCAAACCTTACTTAAATGCCAAATTTTGACAGGTTTTAAGGCTAAAGTAGAGTTTGAGAAATACTGAACTTCAAATGCTTAAATCAGAAATCGGGGGTAAATCTCTAAATTATAATTAACACAACATAATTATAATAAACACAAACTTTGTCAATGAAATTTTTCTCAAGTTTATGCTGTTTTTAATATTGATTAAAGCTTCTTTAAAAATTTCCTTGAAAATGAAGGCTCCAAAGCCACCAAACAGCTGCATGGCGTCGTATCGCGAGAGAAGCGATGGTGCGGGACTCGACCAAGACATGACCACGACCACTGTCAAGAGTGTACGACTAAGAAAAAGAAAAATTTCCTTCGCATATTTTCATGGAATGGTTTTAGTGGGCAAGGCATTCTAAAAAAAAAGAAAAAATATAATATGAAAGGTAAACAATAGCAACACATATTATACGAGTAGTATTGTAGTTTACGGAGGCGCAAATGAAAGCCTTCTAGTTCAATTTACTATTAATAAATTGTTAGAAGCACTCTTTGTTACATTATTTCATTTTTTTAGTCTTTTACTTATTTGACATCCTCTAATCAATAATGTTTTCGAATATCAATCTTTGGCCATTTTTAACATAAATCTTAAAAGTATTATTACCTTGCCAGTTTGCATGTTAATGAGAATGCTACAGTATTAAAGACATTTCATAGTTAGTTAGAAAAAAAATACGTGTCCCTTATTTTTGAATAATCTAAAAGACGGACTAATTACATTTTTTAAGGCAACTAGCCTATTCAGTGTATACTCAAAGGATATGGACCACTGTGTATTTGCTTGGTCGCCATTTTTAATTAAAGTTCAGGTGTTTAAAGACAATGCCAGTTCTACTTACTTTCTACCAGATATTGATAACACAAAAAATAAAATAAAGAAAACTAATATTTTTTGCCTTCAAACAGTTTTTCACTCTTGAAAACATAATATATAACTTATGTTATATTATGTTTTCACGGACCCTGCGGCTATGCTATTATAGCCGCAGGGCCAAACCGATTAGTCACGCACGCCAGCAACGCTTTCGTATCCCGAGGCTTTCCGAAGCGTGAAGATAATAATTACCGCTGAAACTTTATCACCAGAGCCACTGCTCCCGCAATAACCTTATAGCATAGTTTCAAACTTCAACATGTTTAGGCGATATATATAACGGGGATCGTAGCCGGATCCCAAAATGTGCTATTTCATTATATATCAAAAGCCGTCGCAACAAAAGCGACCGGAAGCTAAGCTGAATGCATGCCAGAGGGTCATGGCCATCCGGATGGTGCGGGAATACCACACGATTTCCCGCGAAGCGGCGAGCCTCCTTGCCGGCCTATCGTGGAATTTGGAGACAACAGTCCTTGCACGCATGCACGATCTGCACGTGGAGATGCAACGCCGGGGCAAAACTCCACCCGCGCGCCGAAAAGATAATACCTTAAACAGAAGCCTCTTACCTACATAACAGCTAGTTTGCTTTTTACACGTTTGGACCAGTAACATCATATACTCGTAATGTCAAAAAATTATGCCCGAGTTTGTATGAAGTGTGGACCCACCTTCCAATAGCTGTGTGTGTTATATCGTGGGATAGGTAATTTTAAGCTAAATAAAAGTTACTATGGCACCAAGTTCCAAATTTTAGTCCATTCAGAGTTATTCAAATGGATCTCTTTTTACAAATAAAACAATGTTAATGTATTTTGTGATTACTTAAGGGTGAGTTGCATCATTTAACTATAACGATAACCAAACCATTACCAGCCCTGAACCGGCCGCCTATTGGTCAATTCGACGATTTAACAACTGTTAACGGCTTTGTTATAGTTATAATTAAATGGTACAATTCACCCTTAATGACTTATTTTTCACTTGTTTTTTTTTTATGAAGGCAGGTTAAGAGACAGTGCAATGCTGTTCAAATATTTTTAATTAGTTAACCACCAGGACCAAAAAAAATATCGCGTCAACAATATTAGTGCATCACCTGCACAGAGTGAACTAAGCAAGCGCGGGCCTCTGAAAATGGAAATGTTATTAATCTCACTGTTTTCACGCAGCTAATTCTAACCAACGACATAATTTATAACTGTAGGCTATAATCTACACGGTACGTCAAAAAATCACGTCGTGTAAATCACAGAAATGAAATATATTACATATAAATAGCATAGCTTGGTTGTTGAAAACTATAGCTAGACAGATGGATATAATCTGCATTGTACACCAAAAGAAAAGATTGAAATAGGAAATTAATAGGGTGTCACAATGGGCGGTTTTATCGCGAATATGTTAAACAAAGAATAACTTTGAACGAACTATGATTTGGAACTTGGTGACACAGTAACTTTTATTCAGTTTGAAAACGATGTAACATACATAGCTATTGGAAAGTGGGCCCAGAATTTGCATCCTCCTTTGCTATCAACATAACGTCAGATTATGTTCAATATTTTTTTTTTATTATTTGATGGGCTCGCGTTTGACCACCATGTCACCTGATGGTAAGCGATGATATGATCGACGAAGGAGCACGCTTGCCTAGAAGTGACCTATTCACTCTTGACTTAAAACTCCTAAGTTGTAGCTATCAGGAAACATAGACTCCGGCAGGGAATTCCACTCCTTGGCTCTACGCACAATTAATGTGTTCTCGAAACGCTTTGTGCGTATGGGTGGGATGTCTACTATGTACCGGTGGCGTAACGCTGTGCATCTTGTGGTCCGACGATTTAACGGACTTGGTGGAATTAGATTGTGCAATTCCAATGCACACTCTCCAAAATGTAAACGATAGAAAACCGACAGGCTAGCAAAACGGCGGCGATACTCAAGGCTTTGGAGCTTCGGCTCGATAGGCCATTATTTGCACTACGTTTCATAACAACAAGCAGCTGTTATTAGTTAAACTTTTGCACCACAATACTTGCAAATGTCAAATATTTAGAGCTGCTTGTAGAGCAGAACGTTTATCAACGTATGTCCATTTTGTATGAGAAAATATTGTGTCATAAATATGCACAACTCATAAGAGCGGCGCTTGGCTATCTATATATAATATTTATCTATACATACAATAAATCTGTAGAAATTTTTTCTTGTGCGCTCATCACGTAAAATTTACGAAATAGATTTTTTAGATAACTTTTATATATTGCAATTTTATATATTGTAACTTGATAAATTATTTAGGCTTAGTTTCATCGCAAATGGTTGACTGTATCGAAAGATTGACTACATTTATTGATGGTTGGGTTAACAGTTAACTAGTTTGTAATAAAATATCAAGATTTTCAGAGCTATTATAAACATTTAGATATACATACTTAGTTGGCTTTTGAATTTTGTAAAAGATATTGTTTTGCTAATAGTGCTTAAACATGATTTTGGGCACGTGAGCGCCATGGCTGGCTCGGCAGATACAATTTTCGATCTTTTCAAGATTCTTTATAGACAGCGTGCAGTGTTCCATGTGCACCTCAAAGAGATGTCAGCAAAATATTTATTATTATTCGTTTATTCATTATTATAACATATAAATTATGTTTTTAAATATTTAAATAAAAAAATAAAATAAAAACATTTAAAAATATAAAAAATAGTGTCCCACTGGTATCGGGAATAGGGTCCAACCTATTATTATTATTTATTATTAACTTAGAACCATGGGGAAAAGTATGAAAAAGCAAGGGCAAATGAAGGTGAGTTTTAGTCAGTAAAAATCTGGTACACTCTGTCACTCCACCCTAGACTAGGAGAAGTTTTTTTTTCTTTCTCATCTTAATTTTTTTTTTTTAAATGTAACAAAACTCCAAACCTCCTCCGGTTTGGAATTTTGTTACGTTTTTTATTCTCCTTATATCAGTAGGCTGTACAACCCGTGCGCATTAACATGGCACCTGATGAATGACGTTTGAAGTATTGACTGCATTGAATTTTATTTTAGTCTTCTGAATATCAACATTTATTTTGCGCTGAGTAGTTTCTCACGACATCCTACTTTGCTTTACGAATTTACGATGCTTTAAATGTGACAATACAAACTATTTTCGAGTATTCAATGTGCCAAATGTTTTCGAGCCAGGTGCCATGTTAATGCGCTCGGGTTGTATCTCATGAACGGTATTTATTATGTAAGACAGTTATTATTCTCACAGCGACACGTGACACGATTGTCGGTATAGCAACAAATAATAATTATAATTCAAAATCGAAGGCAAGCTTCATACAAGGAATGTGATTTTTCCGGTCTATGAAATGGAATTTTTCGTGTTCAAGTTTGACTCGCACTTGGCGGTTTTATTTTTTGATGTAATTTTTTTTTATGTCGGCGTATGATGTTTTGTGGGCGATGACAGGGTAACGAGAAACAAAAAAAATATTCAGATCACACAACTGATTTATTATGATGCAAACTTTAGGTATTCATTTAACACAACGAGCCGTGAAACAGTCCCCGAGACTAAACGTTGTTGTTCGCATGTCTGCTGACAGAGGGAAAGAGCATCCCATTTCTGTGGTCAGCACTTTTATCTGCTCGGTTCGTGCAAACATCAGCACAGACTCTGTCAAATTGACATGTGTCATTTGTCACTTAGCTCGTTCGTTCGTTCTCAAGCTTCCGTACTATTAATTATTTTGTTTAAAATGATACTTTAAACCCAATTACTGCACACTCGATATTTATTTTTATTTACTTCTACCAATTATACTAAACACAGCATATCGAATTCCTGATTGAAACATTGTGAAAATTGGACTATCATACGAGACGTATATAATTATAAGTAAATTGCAAAATGCAGCAAAACATTTTATTAACCCCCGACAGAAAAGAGGGGTGTTAAAAGTTTGATTTGTCTGTGTGTCTGTCCGTGGCATCGTAGCTTCTCCGCGAATGGACCGATTTTGATGCAATTTTTTTTTTATTTTAAAGCTGACGTTATCGAGATGGTTCTTAAATACAATTTATGAATATCTGTTCAGGTGTTCAAGGTCATCAGCTCATTTGTTGGTTGTAGCTGGGATCTTAATCACTTAATGGATGTATACTTTACTAATAAACACATATATGACCTAATGTTTTAAATACTCATGTACCTATATGCCGACGCTATCAAGCTGGTCTGATGATGGAGGTCGGAAGTCAGAGACGTAACCTTGGAATGAGTATAAATAAACCCATCCAGTTTCAGCTTATTTAGATTTATCTTAAAAATTTTTGTTCGTTTCTCATGACGATGATAACCTGATGACGAAGATCTGATGCTAGAACAGGGAAGTGGCTGATGGAACCCTGGAATGCCTTCTAGTAATCCCACCGAGTTTGGACTCAATAGATTCATCTCAACTAGTTCTTAATATTTTTCATGATGACAAGGACCTGATGCTAGAACTGTGAAGTGGCTGCTGGATCCCTGCAATGCCTAGTAATAAATACGTCGAGTTTGGGCTCATAAGACTCGTACTAACCAGTTCTTTTACTTTTTATAGATTTTATGCGTCGGGTTTTTTTTTTTAATTTTGCTATTATGTTCCCTTTCATTTCACTGAGCTGATAATTTAATTTTATTAAAAAACGATTTGAAAATATTTTGATTTTCAATTATTTTTCCCAGTAAATTGAAAATTTTCTAAGGTACTACTTAACTGTCATAAACACGAATAGCCCTTGTCATTTTATGACGTTCAAGCAAAATTCTGAAAACTTGAACGATTCTGTTTTCAGAATTTAAATCACGAAATGTTTTCTTAAACCAATACCGCAAAAGAAAGTTTGATCGAACTTTCTTATCAGGGGTTTATTGATATTATTCAAAGTCTAATTTATTAGGATGAACCTTCATGAACCGAACGACCGCGGCGTTTTAAATATCGGTGACGAAAATAGTGCAGACTCAAAACAAACAAATAAACAAAATATACAACATTATTTCTAGTTTATGTGAAACCTGAATATATAGTATATCACTGAATAAAAAATAATCTTTAATTATACAAATGCATTTAAAACTTAAGTGGCAATGGACGGGGCATATTGCTGCCAGAACAGATAGTCGATGTGGCCGAAAGACTCTAAGTCGAAGTCAAAGCATTTATTTGAAATAGACCATTTACAGGCACTTTTGAATAGTCAAATATCGGTCAGTCTAAGAAAAGTGAAGCTAAATTGAAGTGGCAACCACGTACCAGAAGAAGCAGCGTGGGTGGGCCTACCATAAGGTGAACTGACGACCAGGTAAGGGTTACGGGAGTCCGATGGATGCGAGACACATAGAACTGGAAATTATGGTGACACTTAGGGGTGGTCTATGTCCAGTGGACGTCTTTTAATCATCTCACAATTTCTTTACAGCCCACGTATTATCTCTTTTATAGCTACATACTTGTAGTTTTTATCTGTATATTTTGAATTTACAATTTATTGGATGATATCTTTACTACTAGCAGTGCACTGCAGATCTGGTTCATTCGAAGGCGTTTTTTTAGGGTTCTGTTTTTGTAAGGAAAAAAACAGAACCTTTATAGGATCACTTTGTTGTCTTTCCATCTGTCTGTCTATCTGTCTGTCAAAGCTCTTTATCTCAGGAACGCGTGGAGGTATCGGGTTAAAATTAAAACCATATACTCAAGTCTACGGTTTCTTGAAGCTGTGAATAAATTGAATTTTTAAGTTAACGTTGTTGTAAAAGATCTGTTGATGTCATACAAATATTTATTCCGTGCGGGTATCGAACCCTTGATAAGCACCGCAGCAGCCAATCGCTCAACCACTGCGTCAACCTTTGTAGCCATAGATTTAAGTACGTGGACATTATTGTACATGTTGTGTTACTATTTTGGCGTATATCGCTGTTGATCCTGTTTATTCTAACTATAGGTTTTATTTAGGTACGTAAGGTAGTGAGTAATTAATCCTTGCCCCTCTCGGACATGTCACGAGCAGAATATTACCAATTTAGGATTTGCTGTCATCATCGAGAGTTGCGTTTTCAGGACAATGTGTGACAACGTAGAAATATGGGTTATTTATGAAGCTGTGGTGATCTATTAGCCTCACTGTGAGCAGGTGTGGTCTCAGAATCATTAATCCTTATAAAAAGTCTACTCTATCACTCACTCACTAGCTGACTCGCCCAATTTAAGCCTCTCCGTAAACGGAGCAACTTTAGTTGACGCAACTATACACTTTTTGTAAACATCCATTAACAGTTATCATTATTTTAGTCAAAAGATCTACTTCTAAATATAAGTCACCTTGAAGTGTCGTCACATTGACTGGTCTTGTGCATCTCACATATAGCGAATTCCCGTTACCTACCAGGTCGTCGGTTCGACTTATGGGAAGCCTTCTATAGATATGTAGAAAATGCACCTCGTTGCAGCTTTTCGGTGATTAACAGCAGTAGTAACGGCTGCCGTATTTAACATCGAGGAAAACTGGTGCAAGACAATACGAGGCCTAAATCGCGTAGACAACGCAGTCACTCTCAGGTTGCGGTTGCCGATTGTGAAAGCCTACCTTAACGCTTATTATGTAAACTTTCTAGTAATCGAAACTTTGGAATTGACATATGTACACTTTGCTACAAAATCATCAGCAGCAACCGAAAAATATTGGCGTTTACCAAAACTTGCTACTTAATTGGCTGTTCTTCGCGAATTTTTGAAGCTATGCGAAAATTGTCTTAAACCAGTTATTGCGAGTTGCTTGTCATCTCCGTTTAAAAAATCAAAGTTGCTTAGTCAGCCGAGTGCCTTAGACTTAAAAAAACAATCTCAATTTCATTTTTCGCTTCCCACGAGATAGGAATTTATGTGCGCACAAAGTTGCTAACTAAAAATAATTATTCATTATTTTTTTATTAGGCTATGAAACTACATTACTAGTTTTTATAGCTCGTTGTGATAACGTGTTACATGTTTAATTAAAATAATCTGTGTAAAACTTACCTATATTCCTTAGTAGTTGAGTATAATAAGCAGGGTATTGCTAGTAGCATGCCGCTGATCCAAATGCAAGCAATCATGACGAGCGAACAGGTCTTCGACATCCTCGGTCGCATTGGTCGGACGATGGCTTGGTACCTGAACCAAACAAAATAACAATATACTTTATTGGTAAGTCAAAAGTCTCATAATTCATCGCTGTTTTTTAAGTTTATGTGAAGTAATTCGTCAGTCAATAGACCTCATTTAATACAATTTTGGAAAACCTACAAGTAACCAGCTGACAATAGAAAAAAAATTTAAGTTTTTTTTTTGAAATATATTATTCTAGCTTTTGCCAGTGGCTTCGCCCGCGTGGAAGTCGGTTTCCCCATACAAACTTCCAACCCCCGCTAACCCCCTTAGGCATGAGTATCGTAAACATATGTTCTTAATGAATGTCTAGACCCTTTAAGGAACCTACCTTAGTTAACAAGTGTTATAGTTTCTGAGATTTCGTGATTGATCATTGAGTGGTATTCCGCTTTTACATAATATATAGATATTCATAAAGGATAATACAGAACAGGTGTTATACAATTGAGTTCGTATCTCAAGTACAACATATTATTTTCTTTCAGCATTTCCACTTAAGGAATCCGGTAAGCTAAAAATTCTAATTTAAAATAAATCGGTTTCGTGTTCACCGATAAACCTTTGCAAAACCTAATAACCCTCGATTCCAGCCGAGATTTTTTAATCCAATTACGTCTAAGAAAAATATCCATTATAAAATACAGCCAACATATTTAATAGACGATTTTGATTTATTGGAAGCTGAATTTAACAACAAAGAAATAGAGCTATGGATGGATTATTTTGTTACTAGTGTTATGGGCAAAAAGATTTTTGGCTACTGAACTACTATATGTATATTTGTGTATCAAATATCTTGAAAGATATGCCTCTATAAATAGGTATAATCTGATCAGAAGTGCAATTGATTGAGAATTAGTTGCAGTACCGATGCTTGACCAACAGCATAAAGAATGAAGAACTAAGACAATAAAGTTAAATGTGTTATCTATTTGTACTCTTTAATGTGGCTCAGTTATTTGGCTATTGAGTATACCAAAGCTATATTTGTGTAGTTTATTGATATCAAACAATCTTTATTTTTTTAGTGTACATAACACTTTTGGAATAATTTTAATTAAGACAGTTGATGTACTCGGGTTTAACCCAAAATTGGGTCTTTCTTGAGTTAACCTTAATGCCATAAAACAATTTGCACATGAGGTCGAATAAAAGTGTATGAGGCTATCTAAACTTACATTAATAAAAATATTATTGTAATTTTCAGTTTGCGTGAGTATTATTCAGGTGGCATTGCAGTGGACTTCAATATGCCATAACGTACTCGTAACACCGAGTATTTGTAATCAACGTGGATTGTGCAGCCAGCTGTAATCAAATCTCGTAGTGAAGGACTTTTACAAACAGAATTTTAAATCAAACTGACCGGTGCGAGGGATTTTTTACGTAAATTAAGAAAAGAAAAAATGCAACATTTCATCAAATGGAGCATTCAATTTCGACGCATTTGCTTTGTAGCCACGTGTTGTGTTTTCGTGTTTTTTTACGCAATGAAAGTTACATTTGAAGATCACGTAGAAATCGAACCAATAATCAAACGTAATTATAATATGGTTCTATTACCTGAAGATACATCCTGTTATTACACAAATAATGTAAACTTGTTCCTATCAACTGAAGACCCAATATTTTCTCCTCCTCCAAAGGATACATCGATATTTTTTATTGAATCAGCGTGTAAAGAAGAAATGTCAATGCTTCAAGCATGTGTTATAGAGTCTGCTGCTATATCCCATCCGGAATCGAAGATATACGTACTGTTCAGCTATTCTATTACAGGATCGCAAACAAAAGGATACTTAGAACAAGTTCTGAACTATCCCAATGTTTTTGCCGCAAGAATACACATTACTCAATATGCAAAAGGCACTGCCTTGGAGTCGATATTGGTAAATGATATAAAGAAATCTAGACACCCGATAGAAGACATTACAAATATACTAAAAATTGTTACCCTAAACAAATGGGGTGGTATAGTCTTGAGTAGCGATATGATAGTTTTAAGGTCATTTGAAGACCTACCAAAAAATTGGATTGCTAAAAAAAATAATAAAGCATCATCCAGAGTTTTGTCTTTTGCAAAAGATGATGTTGGGACAAATATTACCAATGAAATAATAAAGTAAGTTTTTTTCTATTGAACCAGAGTAAATAGTCATGGCAGTGGAGGTAATCATTTTCTTATTGCTCACAGAGAATTTGCAAAGACCTACGATACTAAATCAAGGTATGTTAACCGTCTAGAGACTATACTAATTCGGGTACTGAAAAGAAGGTGCTCCAACATATTCACGTCCAAATCTGGAGAATGTGATGGTAAGAATGTTAATATTAGGTTTGTTACCACATTTTTTTGTAAACCTGTAGTAAAGATGTTGTTATGTAAAAGTAATTAGTAAAGCAGTAAATTGTAATATTAATGAGTGAGAGATGTTGAAGTATTATTTGCTGATGGAATAAAAAATACTATTATAGTAAATGGTGAAGGACACGGGGAAAACACAGGAGTTCACAAGATTGGTAGATCTGGCGACATTTGGTAAAGGTCTATGTCCAGCATTAGACTAAAACGATTCACTACTTTATGTTCTCATTTATATTGTAAATGTTTCAGGGTTTAAAGTTTTTTCCGAAGATTTTTTCTTTCCAGTACGAATACCTAGTCCTGCACCTTATGTTGATGAAAGTACAGAAAGCGCTGAAGTGGAAATGCCTTACACATTTCACATACAAAATATGGACTTCAGTAGTTATCCAAGCGAAGAGTGGCCATCTGAAAATTTAGCAAGGATTTTCTGTCCAAACATTTATGAATTTAAATTAAAAATAAGCTGAAACTGTCATGAATTTTATTAAAAAACCAATATCGTCACTATTACAATATTTGCTTGTGAAAAATGTTTGTCATTTTTTTGAATGCGATATGTGGCAGTTTGGGGAAAAATTTGATAGCATTATTGTACTATATATGTTTCCTTAAAACCATGACAGGAAGTATTATAGTAGTTTATTTATTCTGACAGAGTTATTTTGTTTTTTGCAAATACTTATCTTTGAGCTGGTTAGATATTTAGGTTTTTTTTTCAATTTGATTCTATTTTTTTAGTAGGAAATCACTAATTAGCTCTTCTCGTTCTGGGGGCGAGAGGGAGTGATAGACTTTTGCTGACAAAAATCTATCTGTGTAGCCACAGTTACGTTGTTTTACTTTTTTAGGGACGCGGTAACTCTTTCCAACATTCCCGCAGCTCTTTCAATGGATCAATGTCAGAATCTAAAGAAACTTGTATTGTTTTGTTCTTTACAAATTCGTACCGTTTTAATTGACCCATTTTTTTTTTAACTTTGGATTAAAAATGTTTGGCGTCCTCTTTTCTTCAAATATTTTGTGAAACAGTAAAAAAAGCTTAATGTTCATGGTAAAAACTGAACAAAAGGCGGTAGAGGCCGCCTATCATTTAACAGGTTGCCGTTGAGATAGATCTCAAGAAAACCGAAATGCAAAGTCGAAAACGTAGAACAGATTGTCCTGGCGGAAAATCATGAGAGGACCCGACCGAATTGGAGTTAGGAAGGGCAAAAAACAAGAAGAAACTAACCACACATTCATTTTGTATACTTATAGTATATGACCATGCTAATATAAAACGCAAACGAAACACTAGTTCCTGAGAAACACGCAAAATGAAAAATTTACTTTTGGCACTGGTGTCAAAAAGAAACACTAAATGATAAGTTGATACACGCCAAACACTTCGTTCCCCTATCGGTACTCCACCGCTGTCTCTTTTTTTAGTTATTTTATAACTATACAGATCCATGTTTCCATTGTCTCCCCCTATTTTGCAAATGTTCTCAATATCAGTACGGTTCTAGTATGCTAATGTTATTATTATGTACTAGCTGACCCGGCGAACTTCGTACCGTCTAACAGTCAAAGCATGTAATATATCTTTTAATTTTATTGCACAAAAGTTATCTTTTTTTTTTTTATAATGGATAGGCTCGAGTTTGACCACAATCTCACCTGATGGTAAGCGATGATGTGGCCGACGATGGAGCACGCTTGCCT
This sequence comes from Mythimna ferrago, assembly GCA_910589285.2. NCBI lineage: Eukaryota > Metazoa > Arthropoda > Insecta > Lepidoptera > Noctuidae > Mythimna > Mythimna ferrago. Next base: position 22,856,141 of record OU342680.1, on the reverse strand, counting down.
AGAAGCAATCTATTCACTCTTGACTTAAAGACCCCGAGGTTATAGCTATCAGGAAACACAGACTCCGGCAGGAAATTCCATTCCTTAGCTGTACGCATAATGAATGTACTTCCAAAACGCTTTGTACGTATAGGTGGGATGTCTACATCAATTTCGTACACTTTACGTGATGCTGCAAAACTAAAAACTTCTACAGATTTATTATATGTATAGATATTCAAAGTTAATAGTTTTAATCCCCGTAAAATGAAATCCTTTAGTAAAATGGACTTAATATCAAATTCAACAGTTGCTCTTGATATAGAAGAACTTGAAAACAAATGAAATTAGAAAACCTGTTTTCCTCTTAGATTGTTTTTGAGATGATTCAAGATAAGCCTCGAGGCAAAATGAGTCCAAGACAGAGGCAAAGTGACACAAAAGTTAGATTACTAGTTGATCTACCAAGCAATTTTATCTTGATTATTTACTTGTTCATTTATATACACACAAATACTTGAAATCAAAAAGAACAAATACAGATAAAAGAGTACAAAGGACCTTATTTCTAACGAAATTTCTTCCACCAGACCTGTTGTGTTGTGTTGTTGGTTCTCGAAGCCAATTTGTTAAATCTATCATCGATCTAGAATTTGCAATACTTGTCTTCTTCTTTACTTCCATATTCGTCGTCGACTCATATTCACATTAATTTATTAACTCATATGAATATCACAGAAATTTTAAGGCTGTAGAACAATTGCAGTCCCCGTGAGGGTCGCAGGGGCCCAGCAGGGTCGAAGCCTACTGGGGCCATTGGTTGAGCGAAAGAGAACCCCGGGGCCCTGGAAAGAAGGTAAAGAAAGAATAAAGGAGTGAGTTTTAGTCAGTAGACACTGACTAAAACTCACTCCTGTCACTCCTCACTGTCTGACACGCCGTCTCGCTCCCTCCAAGAACCGGAGAAGTCATTGAATGATTTTCCACCTAATAAAAAGCCCATGTAAGGGCACAACAACGTAATGAAATATCTGTGGTAATTTATTAAAGAAGGCCGTCCCAATAACGCTTCTCGTTAGCCAAACTTTTTAAACTTTTAATAAAACTACTCCCTATATGCTGCCCAGTTATGTAGAAATATATTTATTCATGTCAACATAATCATTTTAATCATCGACATAGACCTCCCCTAATTGTCGTTATCATCATCATAATTTCAGCCGATAGACATCCACTGTTGGACATAGACTTCTCTTAAGTGTCACCATAACGAACGGTCCTGAGCGTCTCGCACCCATCGAATTCACGCGAATCCCACCAGGTCACAAGTTCACTTTGTGAGAGGTCAACCAAAGCTGCGTCTTCCGGTGTGCGGTTGCCACTCCAGAACCTTTCCGCCTCATCAACTATCTGTTCTCCGAACATTGCTCGCAGAACAGATGGTTGATGAGGCGGAGGCCCTGCCCACATTATCTCACATTAAATGTATGTTTTTATGCATAAAAATGAATTATTAAATGTCAAATCAAATCAAATCAAATCAATCAATCAAATCAAAACATTTATTTCAAGTAGACCATTTACAGGCACTTTTGAATAGTCAAATGTCGGTCAGTCCAAGAAAAGTGAAGCTAAATTGCACGTTCCAAAGAGTAGGTCTCTATGGAGAAGAACGTGCAAGAAACTCCATGGACACTCTTTTAAATCATATTATGTGTTACATATAATGCTTGGTTACATATTACTTGTGTGTGTTGATAAGCATAAAACTCACGAACGACAACATTATTTTTTTACTGTTAGTTGAAGTTTCAGAAAAGTTAAGAGACAAATAACAAAAAAACTGTATAAATACCCTATGATAAATGTTTCTGAGCTGCAAATATTTAAATTAATTGTCACTCCTTACTATAAGCTACTTTAATCTATTTAATTTATTCCGATTTGATACTTATTCTTTTTACAATATAACGTTTGACTCTGACATTAATTAGTGCGGTATTTTCTTGTTTTGTATAAATACTTTTTTGCACTTCTCAAAAATCTCGCAGTCCCATAGTTTTAGACAGAACGACACCTGTCAGTTAAGTTAGCAAAAAATATATTTATTTACAGACAATATTAACTGATTCACACCAAAAGAAGGCACGCTTTAATAAAAAGATCAATGTCATGTGTCACTTAGATCACATACTTTCTTTACATATTAATATTGTAGCTAACTCGCAGTCTAAAATAAGAACACCTACTATACTAAATAACATTTTCAGCAAAATGTACGAGGGTGGAAAGATTTTTCCGAATCAGTAAACCAACTACCATTCGTGAAACCTCGACTTCAACAGAAAAAAATGTGTGCAAATAGGAACGAAATACACACACATTATATTGAGAGCACTACCATTTATAGGTTCCAACTGATAATAAAAACGTAGAAATATCTAGCATGTAATCCAGTAAACAATTTCTTACAAGCATTTATGTCAAACCCAACTGCTGAGAGATCGCAAAATAAAATCGCAGCTTATAACCAACGTAGAAATTTTTACGTCACATAATTCAAGATTGAAGTTAAATTTATGATCAATTCAAAGTCCTGTTTGACCATAATAGACGAATATTTTATACATGCAATAAACGTTGACAATAATATTTATAAGTGGACAAATCTCCTAGAGAAGAGGGCTAAGTTCCTACAGTGAGAACATTACAAGGAAAATCATGCTAATTATGCTTCTGCTTAATGTATTTAAAAGAAGGTACAGCTGTAAGAGAAATCTAAGTGTTACTACTTCATTAATGTACCATCAAAGACACTTCCGCCTGACCACCGCTAAGTTCATTTTTGCTTGCACTCAAAACGAAAACTTCAAAAGGTTTGGTTTGGCGCCGCGCCAAAGGGTTCAAGTGATTTTGTTTTTAAGTGATTAGGCAGAAATGACGCGTGGTAAATGTGAAAGTTTGTATCCGTGTGTGTACAGATATGTTTGTTACTTTTTCACAATCAAATGCCAGAACAGAGTTTAAATGAAACGCACACTGGTACACTATATCCTCTAAAAGCACAGATGATACTTTTATCTCAAAAATATATTCCCTTGGAGTACTTAAAAGCCAGTGAAACCGCTGATTGAAGCTAGTATGAAAGTATTTTTATTTTATCTTTGTACTTTCGTTGGTACAAAATACGTAGGTTCCTATTCAAATAGTATCATTATTATGCACGACTTGTTCTTACTGCGGATCTTATCAGATTACCAAACCAGGGTGGTAAACTTTTAAATATAATAAGAAATTCTCTCATCTTGATTTATTTAATACCAAAAAACATACTTTCAGGAGACTGCTGGTAACGTCTGTATGCGACGAATTAATCAATAATAATTAATTAAAAGAATGATGGCGATTAACAACAGTATAATAGTATTTCATACACTATTTTATACACCACATCAACTCTTCACACTCACTCCAACACACCCACTCACACAGCACACCACTACTAGGCTTGAATGGTACTAGCGTTTTATTCTGTTTGTTTCTGAGGCATAAATGTTTAGATAGTAAATTGTAAATCCTTAATTGGCTGTAACATTAGTTTATCTTCAAGTAAAATTTTTGTAAAAGAGCTGTGGATTTTGTGAATAAATAAATAAAAAAAAAAAAATATTGGTTTCGGTATTTTACAATTTATTTTTGTGCATCTGTCAAATTATTTTTGATTTTCGGGTATGTTATTAAGTTTAAAAATCTGAAAAAATCTCGGCAGCACAAAATACACGAAGTTTGGGATTTAAGCGTTTGAAGTTTTAACCTTTGAACCATACTTTGGGGTCGTGGGGCTTTTTGGAACCGGACCGCGGTCCCAACTTTTACCTATATTTTTTTTTTGAGTAATACTTTGGGACAAGAAATAAAGTACCTAAACAAAGTTTTTTTTTTTGGTAACTGTACTTTAATACTTTTTTCCTTGTGGTCCCAAAATAGTCCAAAGAGTTCCACGACAACCCACGCTTTGAATCAATCTAAAGTGTCGTGTTTTATGAATTTCTCATTGATTTATACGATTTCAATATATGATTCTGAATACGATTGGTTTTTTGATAGACGGTGATTCATGTGACGTTGTCTTTCGAAATTGATTTTAGGTTTTACCTTTTTTGTTAGTTAAAAATCTTAGTATAAATTCTACTTGTATAACCAATACGAATAGAAAAAAACAGTCAAGGGGATTTGTAAAGTAATAAGATGGTTAAAAAGAGTAGTCAACATTATCAATCAATCAATGAATAAGAATTTTATCCTGAACTTTTAAGATTGCTGTTAAAATATTGTAATGTGTTACATAATGTTTCTCAGTTCAGTGTGCATCTTGGAACAGGCCCCCTCATCTTTCATTGTCTTCTATTTCTAGCAACACTTCTCCAGTTGGGTCTGCTGTTAATTTTATCTCATCTTCCCCTTTTACCCTTCCTCTATTCTTTTCATCATTTATAGGGTACCACTCTGTGAAATTCTTTTTCCACTTTTCTTGAATACTTCGCAGTATGTGGCTTCCATGTGGTATGGGCAAGGCACATTGCTTGATAAAGAATAGATTGCAGTTGGAGCCGAGAGGTTCTGGAATGGTGACTACGTACCGGAAGACGTAGCGTTGAATGACTTGGACCGCTCACTGCACGACACTGTACACGTGCAGCCTGTGGACCGACTACTCGCAAAAATCGTACAGCGCCCTTTGTGTCCAGTTCAACAATGCGTTCAGGATGTTGTTGGGGCTCCCCCGCTATTGCAGCGCGTCGGCGATGTTTGCGCAAGCGCGTGTTGATTGCTTCCACACATCAATGCGCAAGAGAGGCACGTCGTTGGTGCGTCGAGTGCGGGGGAGCGCTAACAGCATGCTGGCCGTACTTGCGGAGAGGCTTGATTGTGGCATTATAGCGCACTGTTCTATGCGACATGTGACAGGCTTGCGATGTAGATGACATGGAATTAATTAGTTATTATTTTAATTTTCTTAATTGGATTTAATGTACATAATGTGATTTTAATTATTTATTCGAATGTTAATTTTAATTGTGACTTCTGTGTTGTATTAATTTTTTATGAGTCATTGATACTTGAAATAAAAATTATATTATTATTATTATTATTGTGGCGACACTTGGGGGAGGCCTATGTCCAACAGTGAACGTCTTTCGGCTGAAATGATGATGATGATGAGGTGGCCTCTACAAAGATTAATAAAGAAGTAAGGAAAAAGTAGTGGTGTCGACTGTAAACAAAAAAAGGGGACAAAATCCCAGAGCTACCAAATTTATTTTCTGATCAACATTCTGAGTGAGGTTTATTTTGTTTGCATTTTTAACGTACACATAATTTCTAGCTTAAGCTGACGCGACGACCAATTTACTGAAACTCAATAATCATTTCTCATTTTTTTATATGTAATATAAAAATCTGCTATGATTTATTGAAGTACCCAAAATAAAAGGATTATGATTTTCCAATAATTCAAATAAGTATAATATAAATAACACAAAAATTAAAATACTTTTCAGCCGAAATTACTATAATAACTATGCGTATATTTAAAGTATGCACCTATTTTAGTCATTTATACTAACAGAATTAAATCCCGCAAATTTTGTTGACTCTTCATTTGAATAACTGTGTATTCGTGTACAAAATCAAGAGATACTAACAACTAAAACAAAATTTTCATTACAACGTCTGTCCAGGAAATTGACACTCAAATGTGGATGCCAATACACATGGATAGTCAAGAGTTCGTAAACTTGAGAGCTAATGAAATTGGAGACCAAATGGCAATCTTGGAGATATTATATATACATTATTTCATCTTAGATTTTGGTTTTCCTCACATACAAACTTATTAAATCTTTGTTAGACATTTAAGTTGCGATATTTACTAACAATCAATGACAAAGATCAGGTATACTAACTACTAGAGACTGTTCGCTGTGGTGTCACGGACACTCTCATGGAAAGTTGGATGGACTAACTAAAATTAAATATAATAAAAACAATGTCAAAAGAAAAATAAAATAGAACACAGTGTTCAGTATTTTGTTAGAGTTCATTCAACTACAATAGGATAAAAACCAAAACCTGTTGAAGAATAACGGTAAAGAAACAGTTGATGAGATTATATTATGTCACCAAGATATATACTGGTGAAATAATTTACAGAGGGTCGGTTGGCTTTAGAAAATGAGTGTATAGAAAACCTCATATTATATTATTATAGTAAAATACTTCTTATTTCACGAAAACTTCTAAAATGAAATGTTTCCACATCTTTTTTCCGAATTTCATCATCATAATTTTAACACAAGGTTGTTTTAGCACTTTAGCCTTTGGCTATAAAACTCTTTATAGCGGAAGACTCTCAAACAAAGTCTTTGACGAAACCCTTAGGATTTTGTAGGTAATTTATTTTGTGCTTACACAAAAATTAGATTTTTGGTTATCGGACAGGTAGGAGAAATAAAAGGAGGACCATATCTTCTTGATATTGGCATAATTTATAGCTCCACTGCGTGATACAGAAATCGATTTCTACCATATACATTGTCAATATGCAAGGGTTTTTTTTATCGTTGGAAAACCCGGCACACACCGGACTGGACACCCGGTGGACCAGGAGGGTGTGTCAGACGTTTAATTGACTAAAAACCCACTCGTGTTCCTTCGTTGCCTTTCATACCAGGGCTGAGACTTCTTTTCAGAAACAGACACCAATTAAGTAGGCTCCTGTCCCTGCTGGGCCCCTACGGTTTGCTGACATCTCGCGAGGAACAGTACGCGCCGTCGAGGACTAGGGTGGGTCGGTTTTAGTCAGTGAAAGTCTGACCTTTCATCTCGTATCACCTAAAACTGGAAGCCCTATTTTTTTTATGGTGGGGAAAATCATCCAATGACAACCCCCTTTTTTTGGGCGGAGCGGGAAATAGTGTCAGACTCTTATAACCCTAACCTTTGGATAACCCTTGCCCCAGTAGGCTTCTACCCAGCTGGGCCCCTGCTGTTGCTGACAGCTCCTTGAGGCCCTAATGGAAGCCCTATTTGATATTAAAAAAAGACACTGTCAATACAAACAAATTCATGGATACAAAATCTTCGTACAGCGAAAACCCACAAAGTACTTACCTCGATTTGCGCGTGAATAAATTTTAATATTTGTATTTGCGTGCTTCATCGTCGACCACATCATCGCTTACCATCAGGTGAGATAGTGGTCAAACGCAAGCCTATCATTAATAAAAAAAAAATTAAAAAAAAATATTGAAAAACATCTGCAGTAATATTTACCTGTCAAACGATATTCCGGTGAGTGTAAACACACTCGCTGCGACCGTCACATTCGCTATGAAGTTGCTAAGTTGGCAGTAGCGGACGCCGAACACCCAGTCGCTGCAACAAACAACAAATTGGCTTAGACATGTGGAAATATAGAACTTTGATGACAAGAAAAGTAGGTGAAATCGGAAGGTGCCAATTCGCGCGGACTCACGAGCTTTGCATAGTGATGAACAAATCAGATTTTATACATCAGAATAACATCTGGGTTTTTATATCGGGGAAAAGTGCCAATTCTACACAGGCAAAGTCTCTGGCAGAACTCTTATATGTGACTAGCTTTTGCCCCGCAGCTTCGCCCGCGTACATATAGCCAATGTCACTCAAGAATTAAGCAGCTTTCTATCGGTGAAAAAATTTAAGCAATCAGACCAGTACTTTCTGAAATTACCTCCACATACAAACAAAAAAATAAAAATCAAACTTTACATCTTTATAATATTATAGGTGTAGATGTATTTTCTAAATAAAATGGGAATATTTCAGCCAAGCAACGTGACTGTAACTATGTATCTATGTCATAACTAGGTTCTTAATTAGACAGTCTGTAAAAACTTGAACTTCTATTCTAGCCTGTAATTAAGTAGATATGCTTTTCATTAAAATTGGATAAACTATTTCTCGGCAAGTGATGAAACTTTTAAAGTACTTACAAAGTTTTGAAACAATGTCGTAATAATTATAAAAATATGTGGCCTTTTTATTGACATAACAGGTATGGAATTTTAGCCGACTAGCGAATGTGAGAAATCAGACATTTGTTAAGCCGGGTATCCACTTAGGTTCGCCGTGGTTTGCGAACGCGCCCGCTCCTCAAACCAAACATAATGGATACGTTGTGATCGCGGAGCGCGACTGGAGCACGATCGGAGCACGGCGGAGCGCTCGGGAAGCGGTTTTTTGCGCGATCTCAAAGGGGAGCGCAGTTTGTTTGTGGACGCGAGCGTGTCACGACGTGTTTGTTAAGTTCGCGAACATGGAGTGGTCCGATGAAAAATGTTGCGACACCAAATTCAATAAATATTCGAATTCGACTGAAGACATTCGAGTAAAATTTTTATAATGGCCACTTACTTATTTCTTGGGATTTTAATAATTATGCATTATTTCATTATTTTTTCTTCCCTTATACCTACATATTAGCTTGCCAAAATCGAGGAGGTCGTTTGTATTCCATCACAATATAATGTATCAAAATATAAGCTGCACTTCCTACTAATTCTGGAGGCGGCATGTTTGCACCGACCGTCTGTCGTGTGTCGACTGGAGACCGGAGCGCGGAATGTTAGTGCTCCGACAGGAGCACTGATGTTGCAGCCTAAGTGTGTACACTGTACACGTTCACGTTCGCGGAGCACACAGTGTTCGCAAACCACGGCGAACCTAAGTGGATACCCGGCTTTACATCACTAATGCCGGTTTCCTCATGATGTTTTTCTTCAGCGTTTTTGAGAGCTATGTTTTGTTTCAGATCAATTTCAAATGTTTGTGATGTTAAAGACATTTCTAATAATTATGTTCAGATTTATGAAAAATTTTATTTTTAAAATGCTTATTTTTCTTTTCAAACACGAAAATATTGTTTAATTACCTATTAATCATTTTCTTTTGTTTTAATTGTAGAACAAAACTGGTTTATACTTCCTTTTTAAGTTAAAACACCTCTCAATATTTATGACAAGCCAGACAGGCGTATGATTTCTTGAAATCATGTAAATAACGTTAATTTCAATGGGTTCTCATTCCTAAGTAGCAATATTTTAAGTCACCAATTAAGTAATAATAAATATTCGTATAAATATTAACAATTTGAGGAAAAAGATTTTACGTCCATAAATTTCATATATTTCAGGGAGTATTTTGACGGAATTTTACAGTATAATCGTCATGCTATATAGGCGTATCAACCAAAAACTAGTGTTATAGAGGAAATGCCCTAAAATTAAGAATCCTATATTAATTGCAGTACAAATATATAGCTACATGCAAAAATACAACGAGCTGGCTCAATCACAGGAAAAGTTATTAAGTTTTTTATCTCTCCTGAAAAATAGGGGTTTTGTGGATACGCCCCTATGGTTTGAGACCCGCGATATATATTACGCACTAGATTAGGCGTGCTGAACATTCACTTCAATCGAATCAGTTGTACCTCATTACCCACAAATTGACATTGATAACTTTAGTGCAATTTTGACGTTCATGCAGTGTAAGAGCGGCGCTTTTAAATGCAAAAGAAAGTGAATCACGAAATAAATAATTAAATTCTGTAGTAAGTAAAATTACTGTTTGTTCAAGCAATTTAATAACTTCTAATTTTGTAATAGTATGTTAGAAAATATTCATTTTATTTAAAAGCCTCCCCAGTTTACAATCATAGACTAAACATGCAGATGTCCTACAAGAAACCTCCTACAAAAAACAGGTTTTTACCTACAATGGCTGTAGTGAACACATACTTGCATGGTGATTTATTTCGTTTTTTTTTAAATATTTTATTTACTTAATGTTTTTTTATTTTTTGTATAAATTAAATCAATGGATCAACTTCAGAAATTATGACGTCGTGCGTTTTTTGATATTGTAAAAACAGCAAGAAATGTCGGCAAATCATCGGGTTTTCATCGGTAAGTTTTGTCGTTAAGCATTCTGCCATTCGCTGAAGTCAAATTTAAATTAGGTTCAGTTTTAACAGAATTTGTACATAGTCTTAAGTGTGATATTGCATTGCTGTTATTGAAATTTGACTTCCTACAAAATTTTCGTTTATCTGCTCTGCACACTTTCAAGCTGATGATATTTATATGACTAAAACTGGAAAATGTTATCTAAAGAAGTCAGCTATTCCTTTTAAAGTAATCCTAATAGTATTTTTTTTTTACCGTTGTTGTTTGTTTTGTTTCTAAATTTTATCAGCTTGGAGTCCTGATCTTGATTCTCTCAGGTTAGCTGTTCTTCAGAATGATGATTACAATAAATGGTTTCAATATTTTAGACGACTTTGAATTCATTTATTTATTAAAGTGTGTAGTAGTACGCAGTTTTCTGAATTTACACTAACGAGGACTATTGTAAAATTTTGAAATACTTAGTGTTATTGTAATGAAGTATTGTAGGCAAAAAGCTGTCACTTCTGCGGTATAAAAATGTATATGGCGCGTAAGTACTACGAAATTCATGGCGCTTAAGACATTTTGGTCGCAAAAAAAAAGTATCCGCTTCAGTGCTTTATATTTTAATCGTTCTGTTAGACGACATAATGCCAATGTAGCGCTGCAGCGGATTTTTTGTTTTAACTTTTCAATATTTTGACAAATAGTTTCTATGAAAGGGCTTGTCTATCACTAGAATATAAATCAATGGTAATCAAATCTTACAAATTAAAGATCCACTTCCCAGCTACCGATTGAGCTAAAATTTTGCATGCATGTGTAAATCAGATGGCAACACAAAATTATTATGACATGAAGCTAATCTGATGATGGAACCGAAAGGTGGCCGTAGGAACTCGGTAGTTAAACGACACAACCCCATCGTGTTTGGGCTCATATGATTCGTCTTGACGAGTATTAATTGTACAGGTACGAGTATGCTGATCATTATTTGGCCAGTAACTGGTAATGACGTACAGAATGCTAGTTTGTTATTACTTCTATTTAATATAGATATATACACTCTATTCAAAATAACATTAGTCATTTATGAAAACTTTTTATTACTGTCCGTTCAATCGATTTTGTATTTTATTACGTTGGTGGCTTGACAAATGGCGGCTGCAGTAAATAGTTGGTATTGTAACCACTTATTTTCTTTTAATGCCATCCTTATGCCTTCAAAATAGAAGTTAAATCGGTTAAACAGACAGTAAAAAAGATTACCACTCAACTGATTACTTGTTTATGCTGTATCCAATTATTACGAAAACTACCATAAACCATTCTGAAAGTGTCTCGTTTTTCCTGGAAAATATACAATTCCTGTGAGTTGAAATGAGAGCAAAACAGCTAACCAGAACTAATATCAATAAAGCTATTCAAAATCATAGATAAGTTACGGCCACATCCAAATCACCCCTATGCGGTACACATAGCCGTCTAATGTACGCAAAACAAAGTTCAATCAACTGTATAATCTGATCGATTAATAGAACCAACATGAATATTGCATTACGCCCACGGCATTAAGCATTGAAATCTCGGATCCAAAATAGATTTCTAATCATTACGTAATTAAGCTAGGACTACACTGCGCATACGTGTGACACACGCGCCGATCTGGGAGCGTCGGTCTCCGTATATTTTATATGGAAACTACACTTGGCCGCTATCCCACTGGCGTTTTACAAACGTTAGCGATTCTTCAACGTCTGCGCAGCGCCAACGTTACGCAGACGCGACGTTAACGTCGCGGTTTGAAGTGTATGCAAGAAATTTGCGACGTTACCGTTGCGGCTGCGTAACGTTGGCGCTGCGCGGACGTTGGAGAAGCGCCAGCGCTAGTAAAACGCCAGTGGGGTAGCGGCCTAGAAACTTGATTTATGCCACGCGACCGACGACGTCGTTCTACGTACAGATCGGGCATGTTACACATGTGCGTCTGTCTAATGTAGTTCTAGCTTTAACCTTTCGTTAGAGACACAATTAAAAAGTTATTGTGTCTCGCGTAGATCCACGTTCCAGACACACAAAGGGTTAATGATCACGCTTTAAGTTTGTGGAGCTGTATAGGTTGTATAGCTCCATATCATTTTCTGGCTCGTACGACTGCCTTTTTAAAACGTCATGGTAAATCAACAGGTCAAACTTAATATTGAATACAAAGAGTCACAACGCGATAGCCTGCCGAGTTTGGTATCTAAATAGATTGTGAACATAAGACAGTAATTCGATTATCATAAGGGCGCGTTCACACGACACGCGCACGCTCAGCGCACGCCACCCGCGTCCAACTCGCATTGAAATTTATTAAATAAGAATTTGAGTCTTATAGTCCATCAATAGATCTCAAATTGCATTTAACGAGGTCTACACGCGCACGCCCCGCGCCCGCCTCGCGCCAACCCTGCGCTCGCCCTGCCCACGCTCTGCACTCTCCTTGCGTACGCCTTGCGCCCGCGCTATGGCTAAATGCCTAGTGAACGAAGTAGTCCAGTCACTAGTAGTATAAGCGGGCGCGAGGCGTGTGCGAGGCGGATGCAGCGCGTATGCGGGTTTAAGGCGGGCACAACGCGTGCGCGGGTGCTGTGCGTGATCGGCGCCCGTCATCTGATTACGCCCTAACACTGCTAGGACTTAGACCTCATCTCTCTAGGAGAGGGATTCGGCTGTAATCCACCACGCGGGCCCAGTGCGGGTTGGTGGATGTCATATGTCTTCGGATTTGGTTCTCGGACATGCCGGTTTCCTCACGATATTTTCCTTCACCGTTTTGAGAGCAGAGGTGATGATAAATTACACAAAGTAATGCGCCTGGCTGGCTTTGAACCTGCAACCTACAACTCGTAACTCGGGACCGTTACCACTCGGCTACCACTGCTCCCTAGTAATTCGATTAATTTTATCGTTTGCAATTTAAAAAAAAAAAAAAAAACTAAATGTAAGCGCGTCAGTTTTGATAGACACTACCATATTGACAGTGATACATTACCTAGAGGTTGTTAGAAAAATATTTTTAAGTTCCATTCATCGACCTTTTTGTGAAGAACAAAAGGGTGAACCAAAAAGACAAACTATTGACTAGCTAATCAGCAGTAAATAGTAAATTATGTTATGCCATTAGAGGCAAAACTATGAAAGATGTCGTGACACACGAAATGCACGAATTTGATTCAGATGTATCATTACACTAAAGTTCATCAATCATGTTTATGTTTATATTACAGTAAACATAGACCAACTACGTTTTATGCTTTTGGGTGTCGTAAAGTTTATAATAACAAATATTTGTACTTAGCGCAATTGAGATATCTAAGTAGTTAGAAGGTTAATGAAACTGATGACCTAGTTGATGTGACGTTTTTAGGGTTCCGTAGCCAAATGGCAAAAAACGGAACCCTTATAGATTCGTCATGTCTGTCTGTCTGTCTGTCCGTCCGTATGTCACAGCCACTTTTTTCCGAAACTATAAGAGCTATACTGTCGAAACTTAGTAAGTAGATGTATTCTGTGAACCGCATTAAGATTGTCACACAAAAATAGAAAAAAAGCAATAAGAGAATGATGAAACTAAAAAAAATATATGATGTACATTACCATGCAAACTACCAACGAAAATTGGTTTGAACGAGATCTAGTAAATAGTTATTTTTTAATACGTCATAAATCTAAAAAAAATCAATATTATTAAAACATCGATCAAAGTTACAACGAACTACAAGAACTTTTATATTATATTACTTGCTGCTACGGAACCCTCCATGGGCGAGTCCGACTCGCACTTGGCCGGTTTTTTTTTATTATTAACTAGCTTTTGCCCGCAGCTTGACCCGCGCACATAAAATATAGCCTATGTCACTCAAGAACAAGCAGCCATATATCAGTGAACAAATTTTCAGAATCGGACCAGTATTTTCAGAGATGACCTCCTACAAACAAAAAAAAATTTTACCTCTTTATAATATAAGTATATACTCGTAGATAAGCTCGCGTTTAACCGCTGTTTTACTTGATAGTAAGCGATGATAAGGTGCCGATGACTTAAAGGCTCCTAGTTTTTTTTTTTCACGGTGGGAAAATCATCTAATGACAGCCCCCGCTCTTGGGTGGAGCGGGAGATAGTGTCAGACTTTTACTGACTAAAAACCCACTCCTGTTCCTGTGGTGGCCGGAAATCAAGATCGAAATCACGGCGGTGGCTGGGGCGCTGTAAGTGCCGCCGTTGCCTGATGCGGTCGGCCTCCTCCTTTGCTAGCATTACTGCTTCGCAGAAGGAGGCGACCGCCTGCCACTCCTCCTCGCTCCGGACCATGACCTGTACCAAGGTCCAGCGCGAGAGATCGCCGCCGCCGATCACCCTCACGAGGGCACGGCGATGCTCTGCCTAAGCGGGGCACACCTCTACTGTGTGCTCCACCGTGTCCTCCGGGCGTTCCGCACAGTGGCGACACCCGAGCGTCACTTCCGCACGTATCCGATGCAGGAACCTTCCGAACTTCCCGTGTCTAGTGAGAACCTGCGTCATGCGGAAGGTGAGGACGCCGTGAGTTCTTTCCAGCCATGCCTCAAAGAGGGGACTTGCCGTCTGAAAGTACTGGTCCGGTTACAATTTTTTTTTGCAGATTGAATGCTGCTTTATTTCTGATTGACATAATTATGCTATAATAGTAGTTTATGTAACTAGGGGATAAAGCAGTGTATTTAAGTCGCGGGCGGCATGTTGAATTCCGAACGAAACGAAGGTTGGTGATTTTAATCCCGAACGACAGTGAGGGATTTATAAAATTAACGCCCGAGCATTGCGAGGGAGTTAATAAAGAAACCTGAGTGAAGTGAGGAATTCAAGCCGCCCAAGACAAAGACAGCTTTATCCCCGTGTTGCATACTCTACTTTTTACACCATCTATGAGATAATTAAAAGACAATTTGGTCGACCAAATCATATATTAGAGAAATATAAGTAGATATTATACATATTTACAAATTCATCAAACAAACAAAATTCACTACTCCAAGATTCATATTCATTATAGGTATTCATAGTTTAAATCTATAATGCTCCCGTCTTGCGTCAGTAAGCACGTTTTATTCTTTTTTTTTGTTAGTGGCCAGTTTGAATTTCGAGTCAACTTGTTCGATGCACGTACATTTTAATTCACATTGTTGACGATTTTTGATGTTCCAAATTCTAATCTCATTATTCCCTTGGGATCGGCCATACTGCATTATCTCCCTAGGGATAGAATGACTTGCTTTAAGTAAGGTTTGTATGACGTATAAAACGACATTATCGAGCAGGTGGTGTAAAAAAAAAATATGTACGCGGGTGAAACCGCAGACAAAAGCCCCAAATAAATAGAAAAAAATAGAACCGATTTGAAAACCTCTTCCTTTTTTTAAATTGGTTAAACTGGTTTATTACTGCCATCTTAATGCTCTAATTAAAAAAATAAATCACAAATTTTATCTAAATGTGCCGAGATTCAACACCTTAGTTAAACCTTCTAAAAATAAATAGAGCTTTCAAAATATCTTAA
The DNA here is from genome assembly GCA_910589285.2 of Mythimna ferrago. NCBI lineage: Eukaryota > Metazoa > Arthropoda > Insecta > Lepidoptera > Noctuidae > Mythimna > Mythimna ferrago. The sequence goes on along the minus strand of OU342680.1, from coordinate 22,840,588 downwards.
AAGTTTTCTTGCGTAATCACTAGTATAAATTGCTGTCATCATTCTATGTTCACAAACCCATTTAAATGTGTTATTTGATACTTATGTTACTGCATTTACTTTGGCAGCTTTATTTAAGTATAATAAGTAGCAACATTGTGTTTTCAAGAAGCTTTTCCATAAAAGACTATGTTTGGCAGTAATGGTAAAATAAAAACAAAAGATGTGGATAAGAACTTTTTAATGGAACATTTTTGTATCTATCTTTTTATTTTCTATTGAATTTATATTGTTTAGTCGTTTAATATTAACGTAAAAAAAAAAACTTTTTTTTTATCTGTTATAAACTAGTACTTGACTGCGATCGCGCCTGATGGTAAGCAGTGATGCAATCGTTGATGGTGAGGCGCACTAGTTTATTAAGAGCCTATTCACTCTAGCCTTGAAGACACCTAAATTATTATCAGATGGGAAGGCCGCAGCAGGCAAATTGTTCCAGTCCTTCGATGTACGAGGTATAAATGACGAGGCGAAATGCTAAACGCGCGAGCGTTATATTAGCGGTTAGTAAAAAAATACTAAATCGTTAAATACCTAATATTTTTATTTCGTTTGGAAAAAAGCCGATTTCGAATAAAACCGTAATGAACACATTTTCCTCTTTGTCTCACAATATAACACTATTTTTATTTGGGCTCTCTATTTATTATATCTCTATTATTTCTCTATTTATTATATTGTACTCATATTGATACTGGACAAACATTTATTAAAACAAGTTTACAATTAATTATACGTGGTCTTATTTTTTTTTTTTTTTATTGTTGATAGGTTCGCGCTTGACCGCTATCTCACCTGATGGAGAACGACGATGCGGTCACTGATGGACTGTCAGAAAATTTTCTGACAGTCCATCTTTGGAAAGACTGAATTAAAGAAAATAGATTTAGTACAACATAAATAATGTACAAATATATAGTTAAATACAAAATATCGAATAATATATACTAATATAAAACATTATTTTTAGTAATTATGCGAAACCTGAATATATGTAGTTTGCTCAGTATCAGTAATTGAATCGATTCCAATAATTTTTACACTATGTTATACATATATTTTATATTTAAAAAAGGTCACAAGTTCGACACCACCGATACTAAGTACATTAAGGTCACGGCAAGTCATAGCAGGCATTAAGCGCTAGTGCACAGCTGAACGCGGGGCAAAACAACCAATCAGTCGCCCGGATGGACCGGTGAGTATGTATTTGTGCGGACTACCAGGTAACATAACAAGCTTATAATTATAACTGTGATTTTTCATGAAACAGTTATGACATTTTATAAAGATTCTTTACATAAAAATACTAAAACCATGTTTCGGATTTCAAATGTACCTACTGAAACCAATGTTGTACATAATTCTCCTATTCGTGTGAGGACGCTTTACTTCTATGGATAATGTATACCACAAATGAGTTACTTGAATAGTGAAAGACTTTTCAAAGAACGAAGTGGATTAATATGCATACGAATAGTAAATTTTAGATTTTCCGACGTCTTCAAGAACGTAGAATGCAGTGTCACCGAGGAGCTGAAAATATTTTTGAAATAAAATGGACTAGAAGGATTAAAGAGCATATTGTAAAGCAAAGAAAGTATGTGCACATTCTGCCGAACGTCTTTAGGAAGCCATTTGAGTTGAGTATGAAATTCAGGGTGATTCCTGTGAAAGCCAGATATAAACCTTATACTAGTGTGGGGGTGCGTGCTAGATAACCTCCACGTGTGCTCTCTTGCTGTTCGTCCCAGTTCATGCATGTATGCATCTGCATTTTATATGCGGCTGTATGTAGGCATTCGCTGGGAAGAACAGTGGGGGGGACGGTGCATCCTGGGCGCCACTGTGGGTGGCTCTCTTACGTGTGTCATTACTTATGGCATGGGTAGGGGAATCACTTACAGTGGTGGCGAATAATCAGCAAAACCCAATCCAAGGTGTCATACGTACCGAGCCGAGGGATGCGTGGCCAAGGGGGAGCTTGGTTCCTATCGGTGTCTCTCCAGGGAGATGGCAATCCTGGAGTAGTAATTTCGCCTTACCTGGGCAAGCGGGGCTCTGCCCAGGTGGACTGTTTATTTCCCTAGCTTCTCGTGGGAACTGTATGGATCTACACCTTTTTAAAAAAAATACTCCATCTCTGGACGATGACGAACGTCCGGAACTCTCGAGTAGTCTGACTGGGTCAATTCCCGATCTGACTGCTCTCTTGCTCGGTTCTGAGGGAGACTCCCTAGTCACCTTGGACACCGAACTCAACCCTCCTGAGCTGGAGTCGGCAAACGATGGCACGAGGCCTACTGAGATGGACTCGGAAGTGCCGTCGGGAACTGACCTCAGTCCCAGGAAACGACGGTTGACAGGAGCAGCGCGTAAGCGCCTGCGGCGCCTCAAGGCTGGCGGTATGGACCCCATTGAGGCCTACAAGCTGATCACGGAGCGGTTGGCAAGTGCGCATACTCCTTCGACTGGTCTAATGGCCGATATGTCCTCGGGGAAGAGGCCGGTAAAACGATCCCGATCCGAGGACGAGTCGCCAAAGGATCATGTCAAAAAGACTACGCGTGTGGACGAAAAGTCAGGGTCAATTCCAATGATCCCTGATGAGCCGTCCGCAACTCAGGTCGGACCACCGCCTGAGACAAGCGCTATGTCTTTTAAGGATGCCCTAACTAACATCCGGGTGGGAATCCGTAACAAGGAGCCCATGTCGGACGCGCAATTGGGGCTCCTTTACAAGGACATATTGAGGGCGATTCTTAACGCCCCTATGCCCAAAGCCCCCGAATTCAAAATTCGAATTGAGGGCTGCACTTTCAAGCCGGGATGGCTGCAAGTCGTAATTAAAAACGACTACAGCCTGAAATGGCTTGAAGAAAAAGTGGGGACACTAAAGCCGTGGCCAGAGGCGGAACTCTCGTTCATTAACGAGAAGGACTTGCCAAAAGCTAAGGTTGGGATCCTCCACTTCAAGACAGAAGATGTCCTGAAAACTCCAAGAGATGCCCTCAATCTCCTGGAAAAACAAAACGACCTGCAGACTGGCTTGTGGAAGGTGCTGAGCGTCAAGAAAGAAAGGGACGGAATCACGACCGCCCTCTCTATCGATGATGCCTCTGTAGAAGCCTTGCGCAAGCTAGACTGCAGGCCGCAACTAGGCTTTCGCAAAGTCTGGATTCGCATTCGCGGCGATAATACGCCGGCGAGGGCTGAGCAGGTGGCAGGAACTAGCCAATCTAGCGCAGGGATTCTGCCACCTGCTCAACACGCTCCTAGGGCGGGGCCGAGCGTCCAGGTCTCTGGTAAAACGGCAAAGCGGCAAAACGCCAAGCCGAAACCTGGAGGCCAGGGCGTCAGGAACCGCCCCCTCGGAGCACCACCGACGAAAAGGGCTACACGTCCCAATCGATCGGGAGTGGAGAGCCGACCGGCCAAACCTCGGGGCTGCCCTACAGCCCCGAAGCCAAGCGGGTCGAATAACGCCACTTAACCCACCCACCGACACAAACACACAACACTAACACAACACAAACACACCATAACACAGACACACACAAACACACAAATGGTGCAGATCAACCTGCACCATGCCAGAGCAGCCACGGCTGTTCTGGAAAAACACTTCACACAGAAGAACCTTCACATTGCTCTTATTCAGGAACCGTGGCTGGCTAATACTAACACGGTGTCTGGACTGGGCTCTGCAGGTAAGGTCGTACACCATATCGGAGGAGTCAAACCAAGAGCGTGTATACTTTTCAATAATAATATTGATTTCTTATGCATACCAGGCCTGTGCAGCGATGACCTGATTGCAGCTTATGTTAATGTCAAGAGCGGAAATGGACGCCTCATCGTGTGCTCGGCATACCTGGACGGGACGAATACCGACCCATCCGAGGAGCTTGCAAAGGTAGTCGAGTACGCCTATGCCAACAATGCCGAGCTTCTCATTGGGTGTGACGCCAACGCCCACCATACCAACTGGGGCAGCACTGACATCAACGACAGAGGTGAGTTGCTTCATGATTTTGTACTAACTAACCGCCTCCAAATAGTTAATGAGGGATGTAAACCGACCTTTGTAACTAGATCGAGGAAGGAAGTTCTTGATGTAACTCTCGCTACTATTCACACTGCCAGGCTGATAACCAATTGGCATGTCAGTGATGAACCATCTATGTCTGATCATCGACTAATTAAATTCGCACTGAATACATCCAACATTTGCGAAACCATCACTTTTAGGGATGCAAAAGCCACGGACTGGGACTTGTACAGAATAAAGCTCCAGGATAGACTCCAAGACTTCCCTAAAACCATACGCTCCCCTGAAACATTGGATTATGCTGTTGCTCAAGTTACGGAAGCCATTACAGCCTCTTACGAAGAGAGCTGCCCTCTAAGAACTGTGAGGGATAGAAAAGTGACGTGGTGGAACAAAAAGCTCGATGTTTTAAGGGAAGAATCACGTAGGTTGTTTAATAAGGCTAAATCGACTGACGACTGGGATCGGTATCGGAAAGCTTTAACTACCTATAATAAAGAAATCCGAAAGGCGAAAAGACTGTCATGGAGGAAGTTCTGCGAGGAGATTACTAAAGTCCCTCAAGGAGCCAGAATCCACAAAGTCTTATCCAAATCGCCTACAAATCAACTGGGATTCTTAAAGAAACCAGACGGTGCCTTCACTGCATCAGCGGAAGAAACCCTGAAACTTCTGGCGTCTACACACTTCCCTGGCTCGGTGATGGCACCAGATAACATCGTACAAAATACTCCTCATATCCGCCTCACCAGGCCTTCAAATGAAGACTGGAGAAGAGCGGCGAGGTATTTTAGACCGAACAAGGTAGAATGGGCTATAGACTCATTCAAGCCAATTAAATCTGCAGGGGATGACGATGTCTTCCCAGCTCTTCTGCAGCAAGGGAAGACTATTCTCATCCCTATTTTAATCAAAATCTTCAGAGCAAGCTTTGCCTGGGGATATATACCAGAGAAATGGACTATGGTTAAAGTCTGTTTTATCCCAAAGGCCGGTAAGAAGGACTACTCTCAACCAAAGTCCTTCAGACCAATAAGCCTTACCTCCTTCCTACTCAAGAGTATGGAAAAGGTTATTGACGAATGCATCAGGGATGGACCATTAAGGGATAACCCTCTGCATCCGAAGCAACACGCTTACCAAAAAGGAAAATCTACAGAAACTGCTCTGTTAGAACTAACAGACAGGATCGAAAGGGCTTTGGAAGATAAACAGATAGCCCTATGTGCTTTCCTTGATATTGAAGGAGCTTTCGACAACGTCACCATAGACGCCCTTTCCAAGGGAATGAAGGCGAAAGGGATTGACGAAACAACTACTCGTTGGATCGAATTCATGCTCCTCAACAGAACTATCAGTGTTACCTTACACGGAACTACAAAGAGCTTCAAAACAACTAAAGGGTGCCCGCAAGGAGGCGTTTTATCACCACTTCTATGGCTACTCGTTGTTGACCAATTGCTGGTTGAAGCCTCTACAAGAGACTTAGATGTACATAGCTATGCTGACGATGTGGTGGCTTGTGTTGTCGGCCCCTGTCACAGCACGGTATCATCTATACTACAGAGATCTCTGAACATTATTAACACATGGTGCACAGAAAACAATTTATCGGTTAACCCGAGTAAAACAACAATAGTCCCCTTTACTAGGAAGCGTAAGTTGGACAAACTTGTAACGCCCACTGTAAAGGGGACTCTCATACCATTCTCCAGCGAAGTCAAGTACCTGGGCGTAACTATCGACCAGAGACTGACCTGGAACACTCACATTAACAATGTGATCCAAAAGGCTAAAATAGCTTTAGGAATATGCTGTCGCTTAGCAGGGAAGAAATGGGGCTTAAACCCTAAAATCGCCCTGTGGTTGTACACCGCCATAGTCAGGCCGATAATAACGTATGCCTGCGTAGTATGGTGGAGGAAAACAACTCAAGTGACAGTCATTAACAAACTTAATGGTTTGCAGAGACTTGCATGCCTCATATCAACAGGGGCCATGTCCACAACCCCAGGAGCTGCTCTAAATGCCCTGCTTAACCTACCGCCACTTCATCTATTCATTGCGAAGGAGGCGAAGGCAAGCATGTACAGAACAAACAGCACTGGCAAAGCAAACTGGCGCTCTCAAGCACTGAGATCGCTACACGAATCAGTACTTGAACACGATCAACTAGCTATGACAACAGACGTCATGCTTCCACAGTGTAATTTCACAAGGAATTACACAGTGGAACTGCCGAGCAGAGAGGATTGGTCAAACAACCTCATCACTTGCAAGGCTGGAAGCCTGATCTGGTTTACAGACGGGTCCAAAATGGGTGAGAATGTAGGATGTGGAATATTTGGCATTAGCCCGAAATTCAGCAAAAGCTTGAATCTGGGTAAACATGCTACCATATTCCAAGCGGAGGTATACGCCATTATAGAATGTGTGGAGGCCAACCGTCAACGAAACTACATAAATCAATTAATTCTGATTTACTCAGATAGCCAGGCAGCTCTTAACGCCTTGAACTCGAATACTTTAAATTCGAAACTGGTAAAAGACTGCGTTAACAAACTGAATGACCTGGGGCAAAGGAATAAAGTTATTCTGAGATGGGTACCAGGTCATTCTGGAATCAACGGCAACGAAAAAGCCGATGAACTTGCACGGGCTGGGGCTCAAGGTCATCAGATAGGTCCAGAACCCTTCTGTGGTATCTCAAAGAACCAGGCCATGCAGACCCTTAACGGCAACTTATTTGGCGATTCAAAAAAGAACTGGTTGGTACAACCAGGTCTGCTACACGCCAAATCTCTCATAGAAGGCTACTCACAAAAACGAACTGCCGAACTTCTTGAGCTTAGCAGGACGAACATCTGTGCGATAGCCCGCGCCTTAACCGGCCACTGCAAACTAAACAGGCACCAATTTCACATGAAACTGAGTGACACTGATGTTTGCCGGTACTGCAATCAGGAGAGGGAGACGCCTAAGCACCTCTTGTGTGAATGCGGGCCCCTTGTCCACAAACGCAGTGTCCATCTGGGCCGACACATTATTCGCCCGGAGGAGATTAAAACTCTAAAAGCTAGGAGTATTCTAAATTTCTTGGAAGCCTCCGGGCTAAAAGAGTTACTCTAACAAGGTGGCGAGTCACAATAGATCTTTTAGGTCGCAGTGACTACATCCCCTACACTATGGGTGATGCATAGCCCCTTATCTTCTAAATAATAATAATAATATACTAGTGTGCCTCACCATCAAGGATCACTGCTTACTATCAGGTGGAATCGCAGTCAAGTAGTGGTTTAAATCAATTAAAAAAATATATAGAGTTTTCGAAGTTGCTCAAGTTATCCAGTTGGCTTTGGTTGAAATCAATATAATCAAATCGTCCAGGATTTGGTGATATCCATATTATCATGGAATAAAGTACTTTTTATGAATTCCCATTTTCACCTTTCAGGGTGCGACCTACTGCCATTATCATCAGACTACGATTATCATCTGGGACCAGATTCTTTATCGAGATGAACCAAAGAGGCCCTTTAATGAAACTGTGTCATATTCTTATGGCCATCTTCCAGCTCCATCATCAAATCTGCTAAAAGTATTATAAAAATGTTCTAACTCAACAAAGGAAAGACTGATTGGTCACAAAAGCTTACACGACTCAACTGTACCTACAGATACTCAGAGTAATCAAAGTTCTTAAACACGACAAACTCATCAAGTTAGAATACAGATCCGCTCAAAGTCCCAAGATATGCTAACATCGTTACCGAATACAGTGAACTGTTTATACCATGTTGCGTTAGTTAGTTTCTTAGTCCAAATTATTTCCAACTCAGCTAAGTGATGCAACTCAGCTGAGTTGGAAATTAGGCGCGGGCTTGCGAACAGTGGTCAATGGGTAGCTCGCTGTCCGGCCGTCCGGTAACTGTCCGGACCAAACCCAAGTCGTCGACGGCGCGCGCTGTTCCCACGCGCCTCAAGGAGTTGTCAGCAACAGCAGGGACCCAGCCGGGTCGAAGCCTACTGGGGCCAGGGTTATCCGAAAGGGCGCTCGAGCCCAGGTATGAAGGCTTGAAGGAACGGGATGGGTTTTTTAGTCAGTAAGAGTCTGACACTATCTCCCGCTCCACCCAAGAGCGGGGGTTGTCATTGAATGACTTTTCCCACAGAAAAAAAAAGCTGAGTTGGAAATAATTTAGTCGCTGTTCAAGTTGAAGTAAGATTGAGTTTTGTCTTCGAAGAATTTATAAACAGTGAGTTTAAATGAAAAGATTTATAGATAACATTAATGAAACGTTTTATAGATAATATTTATAAAAGACTAGCCAGCTTACGTCAAAAAATAATAATTGAGAAACCGATTGCAGTCAACTATCAGGTCCAATTTTATTTTCATACTATCCACCTACGTAAATATACACACAAATTTTCATCCTTTGTCTAGATATTTAGGAACAGTTACAATCACACGTACAGATAAATTATAATAATAAATGTTTTGATTGTATTTCGTTAGCATTTCTAAACAAATGTTATAAATTGGGCAAAATGTTTGCACAATTTACCCAATTTGTAGCATTTGCTTTTATTTCTTGCCGCTTTGCCTGCGTTAAAGAAAATTATCCAACACGAACATACCTACTCCGGAGATAAAAAAACATTTTACGTGCTATTCCAAGGCATGGTCTCTTCATGTAGCAAATTTCACCTAAATCTGTACAGCTGTTTGAACATGAAATAGTGACCAACATACACACATAATTTCCCCTGTAAAATATGGATGTGGTATTTGAAATTACCTCCTGCAAACAAATGTAGGAAGTAATTAATTTCTAGGAGTGCTGATTCGTAAAGATATTTTTTTTTTATACTGGATTATTTATATACTGGCAACCTCTCAGGAGTTTGTTACTAGCATCATAAACAAAAACTTTTGTTCTAAGACTTTAAAAAAATTATCATATTTTAGTTTTTCAGATTTTGTTATGTAGAAAAATCAAAAATATTTAAATTGAAAGTTCTAATTATTATAAAGTTTATGCAAACCAAACGACAGTACAATAGAGGACCCCAGCGACAGGGGTGCTTGATGCGCTTGCGTTGCGTCATACAGACATAGATAGGTATAGCAAAACACAGAGTTGAAATGTGTTAGATAGAACAACGAAGTCTTGAAGATTTGTTTTTTGAAAATGAATGATGTTTTGTAAAAAGTTATAGAACAGAAGTTGTTGTTTATGATGTTAGTAATACTGTCCTACAAGTTTGTTATTGTTTCACAAATAACCCTGTATATACCTGTTAAAAATTATTTTATGAAGAAAAGTATCAATTTATTTATGTTTGTTTAAACTATCACGCAGCCAATCTACTGAAATGAAACGCTAACGAACTGAATTGGTCGAAAATAAACGAAAATATTCATGTTTGAATAGTGGCTTTGATCTCGTTATTGTACGCTGATATAATTTTTATTTTACTTTTATAGTAATAAGTTCTGTTTGAAAGTTGACCAAATATTAATATAAATACACCAGTTGACCCAGCAAATGTTGTTCTACCATATAAACTATGGTTGCGGACAACGAGCAATGCGTAGCTCACCGTCAGCTCGTTCTATAAAGACCGAGCCCAAGTCGTCAACGGCGCGTAGTGTTCCACGCTTGCTTCAATGAGATTTTAGCAAACCGTAGGGGCCCAGCAGGGCCAATACGTGCTAGGGCCATAGGATTGGTTCTGAAAAGGATATACTCATGATCCTTTAACGCAAAAGGCATACGAAGAAGCACAGGTATGGTTTTTGTTTGTAAAAGTCTGACATGCCCCCTCGCTCCACCCTAAAACGGGAGAAGTCATAAGATGGTTTCCCAGCTCAAAAAAAAAAAACCATAAAAATGATCAAAGTGAAAGTTAAAAAAAAAATGTAGGGTGAGGGCAGGAGGTTAAAAACTAGCCTATAACCTATTCTCAAACTTACAAATATAAACGAAAAAAATCTACACTAGCATAATACAAGGTAAAGTTTATTTCTTTGTTTTTAAGTTTTTTTGTTTGTAGGAGGTAATCTCAGAAATTACTGGTCCAATTGCTAAAATTTTTTCACTGAAAGTCGCTTTTTTCCTGAGTGACGTAGGCTATATTTTATGTATACAGGCGAAGCCGCGGGCAAAATCTAGTAATATATAAAAATCAAACAAACTATTTTAGAAGAGTTCAATAATCAACACTGTTTTACAAGTATTTTATACAGTAGAAGATTATCACAAGCTTCTGGCATTTACTAAAGTAATAAAATAAGGAGGTTGCTCTTGATATTTTATGACCTTGCTTGCTCGCTCATGACTAGGAATTACATTCATTTCATTACATTGGAGTTCCATGCTAAAATGCCCCAAAAATAGCCCTCGAATTACAATCCTGAAAGAAAGAAACAAAGAAAAATAATTTATTTGGTACAGCACAAGACCGAAACACAATAATATACAAAAACACGTATCAAAAGTAAAAGAAGCAAAAAATAAAATAAAAAATAAAAGGTTGTGTGCCTCATGGCTGCACAAAAATAGGTCCAGTTCAGTTGAATGCCAGACAACTAGTGCCTGACGCTGGTTTTCAACTGAACCTTGTGACGCAACGGACGCAAAACCGGTTTTGGGGTTCAATATAATATATTATTTATTAGATTTTTTTATGGAAAGAAACCTACCAAAGTGAATAAACGACAAGAAAGGTTGTATTTAGCTTCTTATCATCAGGTGCGATCACAGTCAAGCACTAGTTTAAACCAATTAAAAAAAAATCTGAATAGCGACCTATCCCAACTTCGCACCGGTGGTATAAATTTTTGAAATTCTCGGCTTTCCTCTCAAAGTCTAGTAACTTTATATAACCTCTGTCGGTTTTTTATCGATTGCATTTCGGGAAGCGTGAGCCAAAATTCCATATTTTAATTCCATCAAGCCGGTTATATCATCAGGCCACCAAAAGTACATAGCGGACATCCCTGTTATTCACAGAAAATGTTTTAGGAACATATTTATTGAGCATACAACTAAGAGAGCAGTAATGGCCGAATGCTAATGGCTCCGACTTACGAGTTGTAGGTCGCGGGTACAAACCCAGCCAGACCCATTAGCACAGCATAGTATAGTCGGCCTTATAATATTCCAATTGTTGGGACTCAGGCCTCCTCTCTAATGCCTTGATCACACGTACCGAGCAAAAGGGCGAGACAGTAAAATGTTGCTCGACCGAGACAGTGATGTAAGCGAGTTGTAGAGATAAATTGTAAGCCGAGCACTCGGCGCTGCGTTTACACATACCGAGTACTCGGCCGAGAGTACTGTCTCACCCGTTTACTCGGTACGTGTGATCAAGGCATAAGAGAGGGAATGGGCCGTAATCCATCACGCGGGCCCAGTTCGGGTTAGTGGATGTCACATGACTTCAAATTTTTGGTTCTAGGTCATTTCCTCACGATGTTTTCCTTCACATTTTAAGAGCAGTCATGGTGATGAAATAAATTACACAAAATAATACACGTGGTCGATTTTAATTCACACAAACATTATAACCATTAAATCTTTAAATAAATCCTCATTACAGTAATATTCCATTACACTCAGACAAACCATCTGTGTTCAAACCTCGTTATAAAACCTGAATTACTAAATGGATCCCAGGGAATTGGCACTTAGATTTGAAGAACCTACCTACTATTTCAATCTTGTTCGCTTAATTTACATCTCACTTATAGATAAGTGTGCTTATTATACTCGTATACATACAGGGAGAGATATCCATTTTTATTTTTTCTGGGGGTGAAATGATTCATAATTATCTTCGCAAAAATGAAGATATCCGCAGGAAAACTAAGGTTGCCGACATAGCACAAAGAATTGCCAAACTTAAGTGGCAATGGGCAGGGCACATTGCTCGCAGAACAGATGGCCGTTGGGGCCGAAAGGTTTTGTAAGGCAGACGCAGCGTTGGAAGGCCTCCTACAAGGTGGACCGATGACCTGGTGAAGGTAGCGGTAAACCGATGGATGCGGGACGCACAGGAACGTTCGATGTGGCGACGCTTGGGGGAGGCCTATGTCCAACAATGGACGTGTATCGGCTGAAATGATGATGATGATGATGATCTTTGCACCCTTACCCTGTGTTACTTAGAGCTGACGCCACACGTTTTTGAATTTAGGATTCCATACCTCAAAAGAAAAAAAACGGAAACCTTATAGGATAAGAAAGAAAGAAAAGTGTTTATTTGCGGCAAACATGGCGCATACCTTAAAATAAAACCAATAATAACTATAGTAGCACGCAAGTAGGACATGCGTCACATCCGCGCAAAACGGCTCACTAGGATCACTTTGCTGTACGTCTGTCTGTCTGTCTATTTGTATGACCTAGAATCTTTATATTTGGCATAAAGCAAGGTCTCATTGTACAAGAAAAAATTTGAAAACTGTAAATTTTTAGTTACTAAACTTATAAATTATGTATTAGTTATAAAAAAAACGGAAAAATCGTCGTAACTTAATTGCGGAATTGAACTGTTTCCATAGGTAAGTTTATACGGAACCCTCAGTACGCAAGACACTTGTCGGATTTTTTTAAATTGCTTCCGTTGTGGAAGGCAATTCAAAAAAAGCTAATGATAATAAAATCGGGGTACACAGTTTGGTGTTGATCTATCATCACAATCTAAAGTTTATTTACATCACTGGATAGCTAAAAAACCAAAAAAAATGTTACGCAACGTTAGTGAGAACAGTGATGCTTCGTATGCGGTGGAGGGAGAAGCGCCACCAATTTAAAGTGATTTTTTCTATAGTTTTGTACTGATACGCTATTTACTGTCACCATTTTTTTCTTCCTTTTAAATACCGTTAATTATGCCTTGATCACACGTACCGAGTAAAAGGGCGAAACAGTAAAATGTTGCTCGGCCAAGACAGTGACGTAAGCGAGTTGTAGAGATAAATGGCAGGCCGAGCTCTCGGTGCTGTGTTTACACGTACCGAGTACTCGGCCGAGAGTACTGTCTCGCCCGTTTACTCGGTACGTGTGATCAAGGCATTAGAGACACAATAGAACGACAATGACAGCGCGATCGCTGGCGTTTGCTTGGGATTTTTTTTTGGAATGAATTACTTACATGAAAAATACATTACCTGCTATTTCATTTGAAAAAGATAAGTCATTTAAACTAACTTTTTTCACTGTCCGTCGAACCAATTGTGACTTTTATTGCGTTGGTAGCATGACAAATGACAACCGCAGTAAACAGTTTGTATTATAACCACTTTTTTGCTTTTGATATCATACTTATGCTTACGAAATAGAAGTAAAAATGGGTTGGCCGGACAGTGAAAAAGGTTTGTTTGAATGACTAATCTTATTGCGAATAGACTGTAGGTCAATAGTTATGTATGTTTTATTAAATATATATAAAGTCGATAAAACTAACGAAATAAAAGTTTTAATTTTTTCTTGATTAAGTCCAGGGTTTCATAGCAAGATATGTTCATTTCCATTATTATTGTTTTGATGGTCTGATAAAAATGCCTATGGAATAAAAGTCAGAACATGAATATACATATCTACAGACATATTTCATTAACTAGGCCAAGGCATATGTTTTTTTTTTATTATCTGTTAAAAACTAGTACGATCCCGCCTGATGGTAAGCAGTGATGCAATCGTTGATGGTGAGGCGCACTAGTTTATTAAGAGCCTTTTCACTAGCGTCTAGCCTTGAAGACACCTAAATTATAATCAGACGGGAAGACCGCAGCAGGCAAATTGTTCCAGTCCTTCGATGTACGCGGTATAAATGACGAGGCGAAACGCTTAGTCCGGACCGTAGATGTTTCAACAACGTAAGGGTGGATACTTGCCGTGCGTCGGTTTGTCCGATGGTAGAAATAAGATGGCGGAATCAAGTCATGCAATTCCTGCGCACACTCTTCAAAATGCAATTTGTAAAACACCGAAAGGCTGGCTACCCTACGCCTGTGCTCAAGTCTTATGTAATAAAGTTCGAAGCTATGTTCATCACAAGGACAAAAATCGAAAATACAGACTTTTCTTAAAAGAAACCTAATGGAAAACTTCTGTAACACGTAGGTTGACCTAAAGATCGAAATATTTTTGTAAGTTAGTGCGAGTCGAAATTACGCACCGAGACTTTCGTACAAAATTACCTTCAATACCTATGGAAATAGTTTGATTCCCGTAACGAGTCTCGAAGAATTTTCCGAAGTACAAATTACAAAAGTTTTCCTTTACATAAGTAAAGGAAAACTTTACTTATGTAAAGGAAAACTTAAGCTCCTTGTTTCTTGATAAATTTCAGAGGGTTTAGCCAAATTGATAATCTACAATCGTTAATGTTAGTAGACAACTTCAAATGTATGGGCATGCTGTCATCTCAACGCTCAATCACGTGGTCAAAATAAAGGAACCGAAGGCGTTGCTGACTCGAAGAGATCAACAAAAGAGAATCGAGACGAAATGGTTTCAACTTGGCTAGGCCTGCTGGATTTTAAGTCAACCAAAAACCTATGTTTTGATTTCCTTGCGAGCATCAAAATATGCGCCATAAATGGAGCACAAACGGCTATTTGATTGCGTTGATTTAGAAGTTTAATTTTTTTTACTGGTCTTAGGGATAGCAGACTTGATTATTTGATGAATTTTAGCTTCGCGGGCTTGCGGACAGTGAGCAATGGGTAGCTCACTGTCCGGCCGTCCGGTAATTGTCCGGACCAAGCCCAAGTCGTCGACGGCGCGCACTGTTCCCGCGCGCCTCAAGGAGTTGTCAGAAACAGCAGGGACCCAGCCGGGTCGAAGCCTACTGGGGCCAGGGTTATCCGAAAGGGCGCTCGAGCCCCGGTATGAAGGCTAGAAGGAACGGGGTGGGTCTTTTAGTCAGTAAGAGTCTGACACTATCTCCAGCTCCGCCCAAGGGCGGGGGATGTCGATGCATGATTTTTTCCCACCATAAAAAAAAAAAAGCTTAATTCATTAAACCCCAAGCGAACGCCGGCGTTCACTTTCTCATTGTCTTTCTATTATGTACCTATCTAATCACGATATTCAAAAGGTTAATACCTACATGCGTTCTCTTGAAAAAAGGTCTTAACGAATGGGCAACAAAGTGATCCTATAAGAATTCTGTTTTGGTCAACTGAGGACCAGAACCCTAAAAAGAAAATAAACCTAATTGATTAGGCATTGTAGGAACCCAAATTACTTTCGACTTACAGGATTAGGGTTGGATAGTTTCCAGCTCATAGCAATGCGGAGTAATAAAAGGAAACCCTTTGAACCCAACAAAGAGCTTTCTGACTATGTGTAGGCCGATCGCCATAGAGTCTGGCTCAGGATAATAAACATTACAGACATTCATATGACAATCACGTCCAACTATCTATATACAGGCTTATTTTTAAAACACTGGCAACCTATAAGGACTGTGGTACTAACGCCATAAACAACAATTATATTTGTGACTTTTAAAAATTTATCATGTTTTATTTTAGATCATCAGATTTTCATACAAAAATAAAAATATTTAAATTGAAAGTTTTAAATATTACAAAGCCTATGCAAAGCAAGCGATAGTACACTAGCGGAAGGGAGTGGAGATCGGGTGGCGGGGGTGCTTGATGGGCTTGCATCACATCATTCAGACGTGGGTATGGCAAAATACAGAGTTGAAATGTGTTAGTTAGAACAACGAAATCTTGAAGGTTTGTTATGTTTTGTAAAAAGCCAAAGAATAATAGTTGTTGTTTATGATGTTAGTAATACAGTCCTGCAAGGTTTTTAGTGTTTTACAAATAACCTTGTATATAAAAGGAGAAACTGAATAACATATCAAAGCACAGTCGAAAACTCGAAACTATTGGGAACGTGAAAAATTGCACAAAGTTTTCTTTTCTGACAAAGATGAGCACTAAGAGAGGATTTCCCAAAGTTCACCATACAGAGGACGAAACAAGTGTCCATTTGTATGGAGAAACCTGCCGGCAGAAGCTACTTTTTTTATAATATAATATAATAATATAATATTCCACAACTATCACACAACGCCGTCTAGTTCCAAGCTAAGCAGAGCTTGTGTTATGGGTACTAGACAACTGATAAACATACTTGTATATTTCTAAATACATACATATTATAGATAAATTACACCCAGACACAGAACAAATGATTATGCTCATCACACAAACATTTGTCCTGGGTGGGAATCGAACCCACAACCTCCAGCATAGCAGTCAGGGTCACTAACCACTAGACCAACAGGCCAGTCAATAGACCAACAGGCCAGTCATACTGTAAAATATAGGCTACTGTAAAATATAAGACATCCCCGAAGCATTTGAATCCAAAAAATGTCAATTTATCTTTATTCGGTTTCGCTGTAGATTTATTTCGTCATAATGAGATAAACACTAAGCCTCAAAGCCAGTTTTGGAAGGTTCCAACTGCCGTATGCATACTGAAAAGAAAAATATAAATCTACAACATTATTTTTAGTGTTTGCAAAATCCGAAACACTTGTTAGTATTTTTATGTATGTACCTATGACGTACAAAATTTCATGACTGTAGCATGAAAAATCATAAAGTTTGTTATGTTACCTTGTCTGCACAAAAACACGGCCGAGCCTTCCGCACTCAGCTGTGCGCTGGCTCCTAATGTCCGCTATGACCTGCCATGACCTATGTTGCAATTAGGGTCAGTACGTCCTACTTGTGGCCATTTTTAAATATTTTTGGAAACAAAAGTCCAACGAAAAATGCGAAACCTGAATATAATTTGTTTAAAAACAGTACACCATTACTGTTTTTAAACAAATTATATTCAGGTTTCGCATATATTAAAAACTAGCTTTTGCCCGCAGCTTCGCCCGCGTACATAAAATATAGGCTGTCACTTAGAAATAAAGCAGCTTTCTATCGGTGAAAAAATTTTAGCAATCGGACCAGTACTTTCAGAGATTACCTCCTACAAACAAAAACAACAAACTTTACCTCTTTAATATACTAGTGTAGAACTGTAGATAATGTCGTTCATAAATAAAATAGCTTTTATACTTCCCGAAGTAAACATACTTGATACTTCTGGGTATAATTTTCTACATTTACGGCAACGAAGATGATAGATAGTAGCTAAAATATTTCAATATCTTAAGGATAGCTTTATCCCTTTTACGGTAGGCAAGAGTAGTTTGAAGATATCCTGAGTATTTTTAATAAAGATGACATCGGTTTAAAAGGGGATACGGTATGAATAATTTATTTATATATATTTTTTTTTAATTGTTGATAGGTTCGCGCTTGACCGCTGTCTCACATGATGGAGAGCGATGATGCGGTCGACGAGGGAACGCGCTAACCTAGAAGAAACCTATTCACTCTCGACTTAAAGATTCCCGGGTTGTAGCTATCAGCAAACACAGACTCCGGCAAGGAATTCCACTCCCTAGCTGCACGCACAATGAATGTGTTCCCAAAACGTTTTGTGCGTGTAGGTGGGATATCCACCATGTACCGGTGGCGCATAGCCGTACGTCTGGTAGTCCGATGATGGAACGGGCTAGGCGGAATTAGGTTAGGCAATTCCTTATATCCAACTCGTGAATGATATAGGGCGTAATATAACTTCTAATATATTTATAAAGTATCGTAGGAATGATTTTGTCAGTTTCATTTATTGTTTTCATCACAACTTGCACATGTACAGTCACGAGCAATAAGATAAATACATTATCCTGACAATGTTTTTTTTTTTTATCTTTTGAAATATTAAAAAATGTATTAGTAATTTATATGTGTTTACAACGAATAAAAGGAATAATAATATTTACTTCCAAAACAATATTGGTCAAATGGGTGATAACAATTTATCAACTAAAGGGTTACTCATAATTAAAAAAAAGATAAGAAACTGTACTTACTATCAACCATAACCAGTGATTGACCATCAGCGCATCCTGCTTATCGGCTAAGGTTCGACGAGTGCAATTGAAGCTGGTTCTAGATCTGCTTAGCAACGAAGCAGCCTCCTTCCTCATTATAGTGTGAAAATCATCCACACGTGCTAAAGAGAATATACTAGTCCTAACATCACACTGAATCCATTTATTATACTGGAAAATCTTTTCAGTTTTAATTTTCTTTTTGTATGCTATCTTTCGCAACACAATCATTGTAGATACTTTGTATTTTATTCTTAGGTTATAAAGCGTAAAAATAGCAGATGGGCCAAGGAATAAATAAATTAAAAAAGGCGGAAAAAAGAGTATGAAACGCCCACCAATCAAAAATAAAAGGTTCTCTATATTACAATCGCTACAAAAACGAAACAGGAAATTGAGCCCTAGTTAGAGATAAAAAAAGAAATGTTGTTTATTATCGACGCCGACTCTTATACCTCGTGGAGCCTCCTCTTGAAGCATTAAGATCTAAATTAACTGGAGTAGCCCAGAAAATTTGCCAAGTTTATTTCTTGGGCAAATTAGGCTAAGGAGTATCGTAAAGTTACTTTTTTTACGGATCTGACGTCTTGTAATTTAGCAAGTAAGCATTAAGTTTTAGTGGGTTATCCGATGAGTTTTTTATTTTATTTCCTAGAGAATGAGTAACACCTGGGTACCGTAAAAGTATTTTTTTTGTTGTTTTAGTAACAAGTTACAAAAGTATTTTATGACATAGATTACAGTCACTTTGTTTTCGATTACACAGCTTCTGCAGTGAGCAATTCGATTTGAATGTATTTTTGCGAAGCGATCTTACGTGATTTTTGAGAATCCAACGCGATACGGCGGTATTGTTCTACTTGCTCGTAAAGTTGGCGTTCCAGCCGCAATATATTTAAAACTAGCCGCTGTACAGCATGATTTGGCGCAAAAATATAAAATCAAATAATTGCGTCCGCTTAGCTTCCCTCATTGCCGTACCGCACCTACTGCGGTTGGTCACGTTGGCCACCGCAATTTAGTATCCATTATTTGTTGCAGACGAGCCGCTTTGCTTCGCGATCGCGTTTACGTTGTTCTCATATCCATATAAGTCATCTGAAATTCTGAATACATCAATTTCTGAATACTTAACAACGCTAATGAACGTCACTCGAAATAATTCCACAAAATCCATTTAACTTTACAAGGCTCCGACTATTTTCTTGAGGGCCAATTAAACATCGAAAGCAAGACCCTTGATCTCTGCTAAATGAATGCTATGGATGAGGTCTCCGAAGGAAAGAACGAAAACAGATAGCAGATGTTCATCACTCTTACTTTGACAGCTGTCGTGGCAAAATTACAGTTGCTGGCGGAGTGTTCCATTCTTTGACTGGAGGTCTATGAAATGTGGAGGCAAGGCATTTAAAATGACTAGTCAAGATCTACGGAGATAACACATGTGAGTATGATTTATATTGATCGGATATGGGTTTAACTGGATGCGGCTGAATACCTGTATTCTACATAGAGGAACTGCCTATAAAAATTCGACAACACAATTACAAAGGAACACGACACTTCTTATAAAGACTGATGGTCTAACTTTCTGGTGTCTAACTACTTGTGACGACTGTCAAAGATCCACAAATGACAACCGAAACCAATAATATTACCAAATTAGACCGTCCGAAGCCGGGGAAAATTGCCAGTGAACTTTAAATCAACATCTGATCATCCATTGATTAAGTAAAAATATACGACACTTCTTATAAAGACTGATGGTCTTCTTAGAAAGTTATTTCTGGTGTCTAACTACTTGTGACGACTGTGAAAGATCTACAAATGACAACCGAAACCAATAGTTTTACGTGCTTTTTGAGGCACGGGGTGTCAGTAATGTCCTAGATAAACTTAGAAAACTACATATGATTAAAAAAAAAACATTGGTACTTGCCCGGTTTTGAACCTCATCCTCATGCATGAGAGGCGGGCGCCTTAACTATTAAATCACGACAATAATAAGTATGATGATCTTCTTCTTCCTGCCTTTATCCCATATTACTTGGGGTCGGCGCAACACGATTTTTTCTTCCATTCTGTCCTGTCACCCGTCACTCTATCAGTAACCCATTCTTTCATATCACTCCTCACCTAATCCATCCATATTTTCTTTGGCCTTTCCCTCCCTCTCCATCCATCTACATGTAGATTCAGAACTATTTTAGTAACCGATGATCACGAGTATCTCAATGAAACAAACAACAGTTCCCTGTGGGAATGAGTGTTTTCATATTTTTATATTCTCTTCAAATAAAATTAACTGATAAGAGACTTTCTATTTCATATAAAATGCACCTGTTACTCAAACAGATATTTCAATATTCAATATAATATGTACGGTATATCCAATTTCGTCCCATTTACAAGAGTACGGTGGGCAAGAGTGGTTTGAAGTTATTCAAAGAATTTTCAATAAAGGCGACTTCAGTTCAATCGTTTATCAACCCTATACGAAATAAATTATTTACTTCCGTATTTACATAAACTCACGGGTTATTTTTATAAGAATAGGGTAGGTTACAGGGTCAAAATAATTACATTTTATTTCCATATTTTAGATTATAAAAAAATATTGGACACGTATTTTTTATTTTTACGATTAAACAAAAAATAACAAAGATATAGCCCATTAAAGTTACGTGTGACGTCACCCCGTGCGAAAAAATGCAGCACGGCGTGACGTTACCCGTAACTTTAATGGGCTATATATCTTTGTCATTTTTGGTTTAATTTACAAATAAAAAAATACGTGCCCCTTATTTTTGAATAATCTAAAAGATGGACTAATTATATTTTTTACGGCAACTAGCCTATTGATAAAAACTCACAAAATGCCACCTTTTATGACTTTACGTAATTTTCTTTCTCTTCATTTTTAATTAATAATTGCAGAAAGAATGCCAAAAGCTTAGCCTGTAAGGCAACAGAAATATCTTTCTCCATCGTATTTTCCTGGCTTAGCAATAAACACAGATAAAACTAAATTTACATTTTCTTCAGTTGTGTCGGTCTCGATCATCGAATAATCTTATATTAATGCTAACCTGTCGACGTTTCAGGCCCAATTGCGGCTGTCAGGCATCTGTTACATATACACATGAAGTACCTACGTGATTGTTTGAAATAGACGATATGTCCCTGAAATGTAAAGAGCAACTAAATAATCACGTGAGTATTATTATTATTCGTTTATTCATTTAATTACATTTTTAAATATTTAAATAAAAATAAAAATTGAAAAATATAAAAAATAGTGTCCCACCGGTATCGGGAACAGGGTCCCAGCTACCGGCGGTCAGGGCTCCAGAGAAAGGAACCTCCTGACTATACAAGCCGTGTCCAGGACTACCGCTCTCTGAATCAAGCCCTTGATCCAGCCGCCTAACGAGAGCCTCCTAAGGTGTTGGTCGAGACTCTTGGCTATTAAGTCATTGGCTGAAATGACTATCGGTACCTACAATAATCGCTGAATCCACTTCCCACATGTGAACAACCTCGCGAGTCAAGTCAATATATTTAACTTTATTATTATTATATTTATTTATCTCAGGACCCTGAGGTCCTGGAACTTTGGAAGGCATACGAGGAGCCGAAACCAACTCGCAGAGGCCCTTTTAGATGCTTTTAATGGGACGTGGTACCAACCGGTGATTATCCCTGTATGCGCTATGCTAGTGCATCCAAGGACCACCCCTGTTGAAGGGAAACTATTGCAACATGTGGAAAACTAATATAAGGCTATGGTTTTTGGAGTCTTAAGTGGACTGGTTACCAGGAACTATGTTAAGACTATGGCCCCTGCCTGAACAATGTTTGTAATTTCCATCGATAAAAAGGCAGGGGGTGACTTGCACACTCAACAAATGGGCCCCCGAAACGGTCGCTAGCACGAAGTGACGTAGCAACAAGAGGGCAACATATCCTGATGTGCTTGAGGAGTGGAGAGGTATACCACGGCTATCAGGACAATCCCGGAAGTACGGTCAAGATCCCTACCAGCACCTTACTGGATTATACATCCTTCTCCCGAGCGCGTTTGCTTCTCCACTCAAGCCAGCCAATAAAGGCAAGAGAGAGGTGGGAGCTCTGTTCCTCGTCAGTATTCACTACGGCCGGCCAATAAAGGCAAGCCGGAGATTAAGAACAAGGATTATCCAGGGAGATCGGATCCGTGGAGTCGTTAATGCCCAACGGTTCGCCACAAAACTGCCCTGCGGATTGTATCTCTCTTGGTCTGGCCCCTCACCCTAGGCATGTTACGGCAAAGCAAGCGCTACCGACACAGACTTAGGGTTTATTGGAGCGCACAAGCCCCACCACGACGTCAACGTAGAGTACGGCGATGAGGTTATTATATTTATCTTCAATACTTGATTTGTTTATCTTTATTATTATTATTTAATAAGTAAAAGTCTGATACCCCTTGCTCCACTCAGAGTGAGAGAATTAAATTTTAGTCAGTAAAAAAGGGATACCCTTTTCTGCACTCAGAGCTGGAGAACTCATTTAATGATTTTCTACCTTCAAAAAGTCTCTAAGAGTACAAATTAATTCTCATCTTACCTGATACAGACATATTATTATCTGTAATATAGTATCCTAAATTCTTAACAACTATATTTTACTAAAAGATAGATCTTCTGCTTATTGCAATCAGTGCTCATGTACTGCATACCGGCTTGAGGTGGTATGTTTTCATGGAGTTGTCAGCAACAGCTGGGTCGAAGCCTACCGGGGCCAGGGTTAGTTTCGAAAGACAGCTCGACCCCCGATATAAAGGCTTGAAGGAACGGGGTGGGTTTTTAGTCGTAAGAGTCTGACACTATCTCCCGCTCCACCCAAGAGCGGGGGTTGTTATTGGTGATTCTCAGACCCATAGAAGGAAGAGCACCAAAAGGAATGCCAAAGAGATACCCAAATATAACTTTGCACCAACAGTACTCGTTACTAATAGTAGCTTGACGGCTAGACAGCTAGCTCTTTGTGCAGAAAACCGTCTAAAAAAAGTCTGCAAATGCAAGGATGATGAACTGTACGATACACAACCGCATAAATTAGTCATTCCGGTAAAAGTTTATATTTACTTACTAGCTGTCCCAACAGCTGCTGTCGTGTCTGCTATGAACTGTCAAACACGTGAACGTTAAATTATTTGAATAAAAGTCATTGTTTTTTATTAATTTTTTTTTCGCAATTTTCTTTGTTTTCCTTCCTGTAAGAATTTGCTACAAAGTACTTGGTTACTATATGGCAGTGTAACCTAGGCCTTCGACTAAGTAGACCATGGTAATTTTAATGAAAAAAATTGGAAGTTTACGGAATAGCCTTGTATTCATTAAGCTTCTAACTTCTTAACAACAACTTCTTTACAGTAACATATCAAAATAATGTAGATTGTTATAATACAATTTTAATGTAAATTTTAGTGTAATAAAAAAGTCATAAAGTCTGGTGTACCTGAAGATAGCATGTTAGGTCCCGCGTTGTTTTAAATTTGTTTCAATAATTATTGCGTGGGATCTAGACTTTAATACCAATAGTACCATTTGCCGAAGACAGTACCACAACTTAATGAATGCAATAATTCTATCGAATTTGTGTGATCTCATTTAAATTTATTATAATACCTCGTATTATAATTCAAGAAACTGTTAGCGATTGTATTTTAAAGGAAAAATCAGATGATATTAAAATGTAATCTAACATTATTTTATCTAGTCCTGCTATAACCAACCTTTGACTAATAAGTTAAAAACTAAACAATCTACTGGTTAATGCAATTCTTAAAAGTGTTAGAAGTCTTTACTTCAATAAATTAATATTATGTCTTCCGAACAAATCTTCTTATATGAATCATTTTCTTAGACGTAACCTGAACAACGTCTTACACTTGATTTTATGATTAATGAAACTAGATAATTGGGAGTACCTTAATAAATAGGCTATAAACTTAAGCCTTCAGGACCGCTTGTCTGTGTTTAGGTAAATCTTTAGGTGACTTTTATGTTCAGCAATTATTTTAGGATTTAATAGTAAAGCCTGTCTCACTTTGGATAGTTGAATTATAGGGTAATTTCATGAAATTATTTCGGAAGTTACTTATTTTATTATGTTCTGAAGTGTCGGTAACAAAATAATTATTTGGGATTTATGTTGGACACATTGTTATTTTTAGGTGAAAAATCGTCTAATAACTTCTCCCATTCTAGGGTGGTGCTGCTCGGCGTGTCCAGACTTTTACTGACTAAAACCACATCTATATTCCTTTATCGTTTTGCATTCAAGGACCCCAGGTTTCACTTTTTGGAACTCACCCCATGGCCCCAATAATTTCAGCCATGCTGGGCCCATACGGTTTTTCTGACAGCTCTTTAAGGTGCGCGTGAAACACTACGCGCTGTCGACGTCTCAGATTCGGTCGGGACGGTAAACGGACGGCTAGACGGCGAGTTGTTCATTGCTCGTCGTCTGGCTGGCTGGAAATCGGGATCGGGGTCCCGGCGGCTTCGGCAAGTATATTTTATTTTATTTTATTAGGACGTTGACATTATTAATCCAAGAGTTTTTTAATAGAGAGACCCTTTTTTTAATTCAATAGAATAACTTTCATGAGACTCGTAGTAAATTGGATTTTCCGACACATTTATAAAAGGGATAGACTAAAAGGTTCGTTATGTATAGTAATAGAAAAATGGCTTAGTGCGTAAAGATGTCTGAGCATAGTCAAAGAAAAGCAAAACCTGAATAGAATTCAATAAATATAAAATTGAACTGATTGCACGTGACTATCTGAAAAGGTTTATACAACACTAGCTTTTGCCCGCGGCTTCGCCCACGTACATAAAATATAGCCAATGTCACTCAGGAATAAAGCAGCTTTCTATCGGTGAAAAAATTATAGCAATCGGACCAGTACTTTAAGAGATTACCTCCTACAAACAAAAAAAAAACATAAAAATAAACTACCTCTTATTATATTAGTGTAGATTTCAAAATAAAATTTATATATTAAAGACATATGCTTTCGCATAGGTAGGTAAGTATATCCTTATTTTTAAGTCATATTTATAGTAAAAAATTGTATAGGTACTTTTTACCGTTTCAAATATTAAAAACATAATTATGCGAAAGCGTATGACTTTAATATATAAATTTTATTTTATCTTAATATGTAACTTTTTTTTAAATATTCAAAAGCAATGTTAAAAAGCCACTTAATAAGTCTGTAATTTAGATAAATTACAGAATTATTAAGAGGCTTGAAGAGACCTTCAAGGTAACGTAGGGTTTACGAATTAAAAAAATATATATAAATACGAGCACGTTTTTATGACTATTAATTTTATAAGACGACAAAATTCATAAATACTTATCTCAATAGAACTGTAAAGCATTTAAAGGGAAAGAATTCTGGAATTCATTAAAGTTTTATATAAAATAATAATATTTAAAGATATAGTATAAATGTGTTTATGGAAAATAAAGAAATTAATAATATTCCACAACTACACACAACGCCGTCTGGTCCCAATTATAGCGACTTTTGTGTATTTATCCAGTGTTGGTGATTTTCAGTAAATAAATAAACTACGGGAAATATACTACGTACAAAATTTTGAAAATAAAAATCAATTAGTAACAAATATTGTAATGCGATAGAAATTTGAACCTATACTGTTAATTACGTTATTGAATAACTGAAATATCGATTTGACTAAATAAATTTCCCCTGTAATAAAAGCTACGTGGTGTATCATTACATTTAAATTTAGACCTTAGAAATAAAAAAAATCAACAAAAATAGATGAATTATAAAAGTCTTAAATTTTGATATCAAATGGAAGGTTTAAATAGTGGGTAATTTTGTTAAGTATAATGTAAAGTTAACGTAGATACTTTAATAAGTATCTACGTTAACTTATTCTACGTTAAAATTTCACAATTACCAACAGACAAAAAACTTAGACTACATGTGTATTATTTAATTTTTGGCATGTTTTATTACACTAAATTAATACCGCCCATTGTAATACCCTAATAATTTCAAATTTTTACTGTAATTTTATTTATGTTATACAATAAATAATATGATTATCTATCTCAATGAAAATAACTCAAAGCAATAATTAAAAAAAAAATTACAGGCACTTTTGAATCGTAAGAAGTCAGTCAGTCAAAACATAAAGTTTATTGCACATTCAAAAGCATAGATCTCTCTCATATGGAGATCATGCAAGAAACTCCATTGAAAGGAAGTACTACATTGTAATGAGATATAATCTCCTTACTCTTTAAACGATCTGTTAAGTGCATTAACCATGCCACAGAGAGAGGCATCCAATTCCAAGAAACCATTACGGTCTGTAAATACCTCGGGGACTAATTACGTCGATACATAATTGTTCCATAATGTCAAGTAGCACAATAGCGCTTTGATCTCCGTTTACTGTAATTACAGATCGTACTAATGCCGTACTGAGTGTAAATCTGGAGTACATAGAGACACAGAATATTATCCAAGAGAAGTTAAACAATATTTTTACACCACCTGCTCCATAATGTCGTTTTATACGTCATACAAACCTCACTTAAAGCAAGTCATTCTATGTCTATCCCTAGGGAGATAATGCAGTATAGCCGATCTTTGGAATGGCCGAGAATTTGGAACATCAAAAATTGTGAATAAAATTTTTGTGCATCGAACAAGTTGACTCAAAATTCAAACTGGCCACTAACAAAAAAAGCGAGCGTTATAGAAAATTGAAACTATAGAATCTTGGAGTAGGTAGTGAATTTTGTTTGTTTGATAAATTTGTAAATATAATACTTTTAATTCTCTAATATATGATTTGGTCGACCAAATTGTCTTTTAATTATCTCACAGATGGTGTAAAAAGTAGAGTATGCAACACGGGGATAAAGCTGTCTTTGTCTTGGGCGGCTTGAATTCCTCACTTCACTCAGTTTTTTTATTGACTCTCTCGCCATGCTCGGGAGTTAATTATATAAATCCCTCACTGGCGTTCGGGATAAAAATCAGCAACATTCGTTTCGTTCGGAATTCAACATGCCGCCCTCGACTTAAAGACACTGCTTTATCCCCTAGTCACATAATCTACTATTACATTTATATATTTGAATTATTTGTTGCATTCTACAATGAAAAGAACATTGTGTTAGATAGAAAAAGAAAATTCGTCTTGATCCGCAACGACAGGACTGGCAAGGGTGGAGGAGGCGTGGCTATGTACTTACGCGCTGATCTGCCCTTCAAGGTAGTCAGCTCATCCCCTTCGCTGTATTCTGAGTCGGCTGAATACTTGTTTGTTGAAATTTCTGTCCATCATACTAAAGTCCTACTTGCTGTGCTTTACAGCCCTAACCTTCGTATTGATTATTTTGATTCTCTTGACTGCACTCTCAGTAATCTCTGCCCCTTGTATGAGCATGTTATTTTAATGGGTGACTTTAACACTTGCCTGATTAAAAATGACTACCGCTCCCATAAACTCCTTTCACTTCTATCTTCTTTTAATCTTCAAGTCTTGCCCCTTTCTGCTACTCACTTCTCTCCGAATTGCACACCGTCCTTATTAGATCTCATGATTGTTTCCTCTCCCAACAATGTCTCTAATCATGGTCAACTTACAGCCTCTTTCTCTTATCATGACCTGATCTACTTATCTTATCGTATTCGTGTTCCCAAACGTAAGTCCCAGTTCCTTTACCTTCGTAATTTCAAGGGCATGGACCTGGAGGCATTGCAGCGCGATGCCAATGATCTCAACTGGGCCTCCCTGGTCGAAACCGACGACATCGATGCAAAGGTTGAATGCTTTAACACGACTGTTCTCGACCTGTTTGACCAGCATGCCCCTTTGCGACGTGTCAAAGTAAAATATAACCCTGCACCATGGATAACACCTCAAATTAAAGAGCTTATGGCCCGCAGGGATAGAGCTAAGAGTAGATATAAGCGCAGACCTTCTGAGCTGAATCTCTCTTATTTCATATCGTTACGTAATTGCTGCAGGCGTCTGTGTCAAGATGCTAAGAGACGCTATTTCCACGAACAACTTTATAATCGCAGTTCTTCCGATGTTTGGAGATTTCTCAAGTCCGTTGGTATAGGTAAATCATCGATCAACCAGTGTAAGGATGTGGATCTCAATGACCTAAATAAGCACTTCTCTCACCTTCCTTTCTCCCTTGATCCTTGTATCAAAGCTGCGACACTGGAGAATCTTTCTAGTTTACCGTTGCCACAGTATCCTCAGTTTAACTTATGTAATATTACTGTGGATGACGTTAGAAAATCAGTTCTCGCGATTTCGTCTTCTGCAGTGGGTTGTGATAAGTTGTGCTCTAGAATGATTACTCTCATCCTTCCTTCTTTACTCCCTGTTCTCACTCACATTTTTAATCACTCTTTTTCCACCTGCTCCTTTCCGTCTGTCTGGAAACAGGCTCACATTATTCCTTTACCTAAAATTAACAATCCAACTTCATTAACTCACTTTAGACCTATTTCTATTCTCCCATTTCTTTCTAAAGTCTTTGAGCACATAGTTCACAAACAGCTATCCCTCTTCTTAACATCAAACTCGATTATATCTCCATTTCAATCAGGTTTTCGCTCGGGTCACAGTACTGTTACTGCGCTTTTAAAAGTAACTGACGATATCCGCTGGGCTATGGAGAACAAGTCACTTACTGTGCTTGTATTACTGGACTTCAGTAGCGCCTTTAATTCGGTGGATTTCGACATCTTACTTGGTATTCTTAAATCTATTAATCTCTCTTCTTCCGCTTTAACCTGGTTCAATTCATATCTCCGGGGACGCTCTCAGTGTGTCCGCCTTGAAGAGTCGTTCTCTGATTGGTGTAGTCTCACTGAGGGTGTTCCTCAGGGTAGCGTTCTCTCTCCTCTTCTTTTTTCGATTTTTATTAACTTTGTTACCAGAGTAATATCTTCTAGTTTCCATCTCTACGCGGATGACTTGCAGCTTTACCGACACTTTACTGTTGCTGACGCAAATTCTGCTATTGCTGCTATGAATCATGACCTGGATTGTGTCAGTGCTTGGGCTAAGTCATTTGGTTTGCAGATCAACCCAACAAAATCACAGGCTATGATCATAGGCAGTAGATTCGTTCGCAATGCGGCTGTGGTTTCTTCATTACCGCCTTTATTTCTTGATGGCGTTCGCATTGAATACTCCGAATCTGCCAAGGATTTGGGTGTTATTATTGACTCCAATCTTTCGTGGCGTGCGCAGGTTAACGAGGTAAGTCGAAAAGTAAATTTTTCTTTTCACTCGCTTAAGTGTCTCCAGGGTCTATTGCCTTTGAAAACAAAAATCAGTTTAGCCCAAACACTTATTCAGCCGATTATAGATTATGCCGACGCCTGCTACCTGGATGCTACTGAGGAGCTATTAAACAAGCTTGAGCGATTACAAAACTTATGCATTCGGTTTGTTTTTGGATTACGAAAATATGACCATGTCTCTCATCTTCGCAAGGAACTCAAGTGGCTACCTATTCGTCTTCGCAGGAATACTCGGATTTTATGTCTTCTTTTTAATATCTTACACAACCCATCTTATCCCTCCTATCTTCGTGATCGTTTTTCCTACACTCGTCCTAGTGACGCGCCCTGCAGATCACACCTCAGATCCCTTCTTAAATCCCCTCCCCATAAATCCAGTTACTACTCCTATTCTTTCTGTGTCCATGCCGTGAGGTTGTGGAACTCACTTCCGCCTAGCATTCGAGATTTAAAATCGATCTCACTGTTTAAAAATCGATTAAAAGAGCACTATCTTTCCTCTCAATTGTGATATTTATTTATATATTGTATGTATTATGTATGGTATATATTTATAGCTGTAAGTATGTATATATTATTTTTAGGTATATATAATTATATATGACTTTGGATTAAGACTTCACACATTTTTCTTTTGCTTCCTACACACTATGGTCTACATTTCTTTTTGACTTCTCCTTTCGCAGGGCTGCTGGAAGAAATTTCTTTGGAAATAAGCAGTACCTTTGTACTAACGTCTCTTATGTATTAAGTATCTGTTTCTGTTATTTTTGTGTGTACATAAATTGTAAAATAAATAAATAAATAGAAGAGAAATGAGAATGAAAGATAAAGGAGAAGAGGAGCACGTTGCTAAAATAATAATAGTGTTTATATCGTATACATTTTTTTTTTTTTTTTTTTTTTTTCGATGGGAAAAATCATCTTATGACAACCCCCGCTCTTGGGCGGAGCGGGAGATAGTGTCAGACTCTTACTGACTAAAAAACCCATCCCGTTCCTTCAAGCCTTCATACTGGGGCTCGAGCGCCCTTTCGGATTACCCTGGCCCCAGTAGGCTTCGACCCGGCTGGGCCCCTGCTGTTGCTGACAACTCCTTGAGACGCGCGGGAACAGCGCGCGCCGTCGACGACTTGGGCTTGGTCCGGACGGTTACCGGACGGCCGGACAGCGAGCTACCCATTGCTCACTGTCCGCAAGCCCGCGCCTACGGTGGCTGGAAATCGGGATCGGAATCCCGGCGGCGGCGGCGAGAGCGCCGTTGCCTGATGCGGTCGGCCTCCTCCTTAGCGAGCATTACTGCTTCGCAGAAGTCGGCGACCGCCTGCCACTCCTCCTCGCTCCGGACCATGGCCTCGACCAAGGCCCGGCGCGAGAGGTCTCCGCCGCCGATCACCCCCACGAGGGCACGGCGATGCTCCGCCCAAGCAGGGCACACCGCGATTGTGTGCTCCACCGTGTCCTCCGAGCGTTCCGCACAGTGGCGACACCCGGGCGTCACTTCCGCTTTAATTCGGAACAGGAACCTCCCGAACTTGCCATTTCCGGTGAGGACCTGTGTCATGCGGAAGGTAAGGACGCCGTGAGGTCTTTCCAGCCACGCCTCAAAGAGGGGACTTATCGCCATAATTGTGGCGTGCCCATGACGGGGTTGCGATAGTCGCTGACGCCATTCCACCATGAGATCCCGCCGGAGCTCTGTCCGCCATGCCGTGACCTGTCGCGGCAGAGGACTTTCACCCCGACGTTGCATCTCCACGCGCATGTCGTGCATGTGTGCAAGGACTGTTGCCTCCAGATCCCACGGTGGTAGGCCAGCCAGAAGGCTCGCCGCTTCGCAGGAAATCGTGCGGTATCCCCGCACCATCCGAATTGCCATGACCCTCTGGCAGGCGTTCAGAATGGCCGCCGGTCGCTTACGCAGCGACGGCGCCCACACCGGCGCCCCGTAGAGGGCCATGGACCGAACGATCCCCGCGTAGAGCCTCCGGCAGGAGGCGTCTGGACCCCCAAGATTGGGCAGGAGCCGCTTGAGAGCGGCCCCAGTCCGGTTGAGTTTGGGAGCCAGACGTCGGAAATGCTCCACGAAATTCCACCGGCTGTCGAGGACGAGTCCCAGGTACTTCATCGTCGACCCGACACCGATGTGAACTCCTCCTACCGTTAGTTGGGAACTCAATGGCGGCGCGTTCCGAGGGCGGCGACCGTGAAAACACATCGCCTCGGATTTGTGAAGCGCCACCTTGAGTCCCAACTCCTGGATCCTATCAACGACCATCGCAACCCCGTGTGTCGCTAGAGCGACCGCCGCCTGGTACGACTCTCCCTGCGCTAGAACCAGCGTGTCGTCTGCGTAGCAGACCACGCTGACCCCGTCAGGGAGGTCGCCCCGCAGCACGTAATCGTACCCGATGTTCCACAAGGGTGGCCCTAGTACCGACCCCTGCGGAACACCGCACGACATCTCCCGACGTTTCCAGTCTCCCTGGTGACCGGGGTAGACAATATACCTGTCCGACAGGTAGGCCTCGACTACTCGACAGAGGTATTCGGGCACCCGGTGGTACCGGAGTGCCCTCCGGATCGTACTCCAGGGCAGGGAATTGAAAGCGTTGGCAATGTCCAAGGACACTGCCACGACATACCTACCCTGGGACACCGCATCCCCCGTCGTGAGGGCTCGCACGCGCATGATGGCGTCCACCGTCGAGCGCATCCTGCGAAAGCCGAACTGTCCGTCCGAAAGGTCCGGCCCCACCCGTGAAAGGCGCGCGACGAGGCGGCTCGCAATCACTCTTTCAAAGAGCTTGCCCACCTCGTCGAGCAGCACAATGGGCCGGTACGCGGACGGAGAGTCCGCAGGGCGCCCTGGCTTCGCGATGAGGACCAGTTTCCCCGTCTTCCAGCGAAGTGGGAACTGGCCCCTCTCCAAGCATGCGCTGAAGAGCCCTCTCAGTCGAGGCCCGAGAGCCTCCATGGCCAGGACCCAGGCTTTCCCAGGCAAGCCATCGGGTCCTGGGGCGGCGTTCTTGGCACTCAGCCTTTGCACCGCCACTCTCATCTCTGCCTCGGTCACCTCTGGAGCATTATCGTCGTCGTCGCTATTGCGGTCCGCGTCAGACACCGCTGGCGGAGGCGGAGCCATAGGCGGGGGGGAGTGTTCCCCTCGCGCAGGGAACAGAGCGCTTACCACACCCTCCACGAGTTGGGGCCGGAGACTCTGAGTCAGCGGGGGAGCCCAGGGGCGCAGTTTCTCCCGTACCAATTTGTACGGGCGCCCCCACGGGTCCGCGTTCAGAGACCCCAGCCACACGTCGCGGGCCTCGAGTTTGGCCCGCTTAATCTCCGCTCGGAGGGTGTGTTTTGCCTCTCTGTAACCTTCGTACAGCTCCGCCTCTCTGGCCTCCGCATCCGGCGGGCGGATGCGGCGCCTGCAGTATCTGGCGTACCGGCGTCGCGCGTGATTGCACGTGTTGCGCAGTGCAGCGATCTCCGGCGACCACCAGTACACCTGGCGCTTAGCACGTCCTGGACGGACTCGGGGCATTGCCGCATCGCAAATTTGCGACATGGCCTCCCGGAACCACTCCGCCTCGACGTCGATGTCGACAGGCCTGTCCGGTGCTTGCACCCAGGCCTGTACCGTCGCGGCTTCCAGGAGGAGCTCCCGGTCCATCTGCTTAAGCGCCCACCGCGGACCGCAAGGGCTCTGTCGGACCGGCGCGGCCGAGGTTTCGGCGGAGACGTTCAACCGGATATACCGGTGGTCGGAGTACGTCTCCACCTCCTCCATAACGCGCCAGTCGACGACACGCGGCGACAGAGCGGGGCTGGCGAACGAAAGGTCCACCACTGATTCACCCCGCCTCCGCACCAACGTGGGGACAGAACCCCGGTTCAGGACGACCAGGCCCAGCTCCAAGGCCCAGTCCTCCACCATCCGACCCCGTGTGTTCGTGCGCCGGGAACCCCAAGCCGTATTCCAGGCGTTGAAGTCCCCGCAAACGACCACGGGGAGGGTACCAAACCCAGCGACGACGGCACTTAGCTCCATAAGGGAGACATGGAGTTCGTCGGGAGGTCTGGTCGGGGACAGGTAGACGCCTACCACTGCAATGTCCCCAACCCGTGCTGCCACGCAACCCCGTCCCCTCGCAACAGCCTCGAGGGGCGGGGTACCGGCGGCGGCCGACGAAATTAGCGTCACCGAGCCGTCTAGGTCCTGAACCCAGCGGGGATGGACGTAGTACGGCTCGGAGACGACGGCGACATTTATCGACCACTGCGCCATGCTCTGGAGCAACAGGTCCTGGGCGGGGGCGCAGTGGTTGATGTTCGCCTGGAGGAGACGTAATGGTGTCCTTATTGACATTCCATTACTGTCTCCTCCCGAGCCCCCTGTGAGGGCGCCGCCGCGGCGGGAGCGGCGGCGACAGCGGCGGCAGCCAAGACGGTGGCTGCTGCGGTGAGGGTGTCAGGGTGGATGGGCCTGACTTTGCCCTTGGCCTTGGCGGGGGGGTCGCAGGACCTGCCCCCAGCCCGGTGGTCGGCCGGCTTGCCTGCAGCCGCACATGCGTAGCAGTGCGGCTTTGCACGGCATTCAACGGCCTTGTGCCCGGGCTATCCGCACTGGTGGCAGCGGTCACTGCGGTCCTCTGCGGCGCAATAGGCCCCCACGTGGTGCCCCACGTGACAGCGGTAGCACCGCAGAGGTTTGGGTTCCAACATCTTGACTTGGGCCGAAACCCAACCCACCAATAGCCTTCGGCCCTCGGTCGTGATGGCCTTGGCCGCCGACACGGGGCAGCTCACCGTAACGGCTCGCATGCCCGTGCTGTCAGCGCGGATGGTGCCCGCCCGGACCTGATCGGTCGTGCACCCTCCCGCCCTGACGATGGTGGCCACCACTTCCTCCACCCTAACGGAGTCGTCCAGACCCATAATGCGCATGTCGATGCACTTGGTGGGTCTGGACACTCGGGCCTCCTCGACATCTAAGGACGCCCTAATCCTTTCGGCCAGGGCGTCAGCGGCTTGTCCACTGTTCGCACCTGGGACCTCCAGGATTCGAGCTCCGGTTGCGGTACGCCTCATACGGAAGCCCCCTGAGGCTCCGTATTCGTCGAGGTGGCCCACCACCGCCTCTTTCGCCTTTGCCATGACCATGTCATAGTTCACGCCCTTCTTTTCCGCAGCTGGCTGTAGTGTGATCACTACAGCTGCGGAAGTCGGGGCGCGAAGTCTGGCGGCCATGGCCCGCTTCTTGCGATCCTTTCGCCGCCTTCTTTTCTTGGCCGCCCTTGCCGCCTTGCTCGCCTTCTTTTTGGCGCCGACGACCGTCCACTCGGCGCCAGCCGAAGGGTCTTCAGGCGGAGGAGGCGGCAGGCGCGACCCAGTCGCCGCCGCGGCGGGAGGCCTCGCCAGTTTGGTGGCAGCCGCCACCCTACCCTTCGGGGGAGGGGCAGGCTTCCCCTGCCGCTGCTGCTGCTTGGCCACTGGGACCGGCCTCGCAGACTCCGACGCCGTAGCCCTGTGCCTGGCCTGCTCTGACGGGCTCGCCCTGGGTGCTGCAGTTGTGGCCGCGGCGATGGCAGCGTACGACGCCGTTCTCTTTTGGCCGGAGGCCGCGAGAGGAGGGCGCAGGACAATGCCCTCCAACACAGAGAACTGGCTCTGGATCCGTTCCTGGAACTGCTGCTGCTGTTTCTGCTGCTGTTCCCGGAAGGCAACCAGCTCCTGCCGCAGCAGGGAAACGACGTCGCTCCCCGCCTGGGGCGAGGGCCGAGATCGACCCTGCTCCTGCCTGCTCCCCCCTTCGGGAGGAGAGCCCTGGAGAGCGGCCACGGCTGCCTCGAGCCGGCCAAACCTCCCGCCGAGGGAGCGCTCGTAGGGCTCGAAGACGAGCCCCAGTGCCCCCTCAATCGAAGCGTTGGCCAGCTCGACGGAGCGTTTTTTGGCCACCCTCTCCCTCTTATTGGCAACGCTGGTGATAGCGGCTGCCACGACCTCCCGAAACCTTGCCAGCGCCTCCTCCATCCCTTCTGGTAACTCGTCAGGGAATTTCGGCACCAAGACGCTGGCCTGCTCTTTTGCGACCTCCGGGGGTCGCCGGGACGCTTCTTCAGCGCTCCCTCTCCCTTTGCCCGATTTTCGGGCCTTACCCCGCCCCGACGACGAGATTTTCCGGGCAGGTCCCGTCTCGTCGTCGGATGCGGAGCGCATGAACGCCCTCCTTCTGTTGGATGCGGTTTCTTCCACTTCCATCAAAAGGAGGGGCTTCCGCACCTCCTCCTCCACCTCCTTCCCGTCTGAAGTGAGTGAAGACGCGGCATCTGAATCCGACGCCGCGTCTTCACTCACCTCCCTGAGGCCAAACCTACGGCCGGCCTCCACCGGCATCGCGGACGTGCTGGGAACTGGTCCCAGGGACTCCGCGCTGCCGAAGTGTGAGCCACCCTGGCTCTGTGCGTCCATGGAGGACGGAACAGGGTCCGAAGACCCGAGGCGATGATTGCCCCCCCCAGAATACGAGGGGCAGCCCGAGCTCTGCTCGGGGAGGGATTCTCCTGCAAGCAGGTACCCTCCTGGGGTAGATATATTTTTATCATTCGCGCTCATGATGGTGCTGGACACAGCTTTGCCTTTTTGTTTTAAATGGGGTGGGGTCCCCATTGCACGTTCGCCATCCTGGTCATGTCTGCTGAACAGACACGTACCGGAGGCGAACCCTATCTCCCCGACATCGCTATCCAGAAGGCGCCAACAGCTGTTGTGCCAGCGCTTCTGGACAGCGCACCCTCCGGGCGGTCCGACTGGACTCCGCCGTATGTTCCTCTTGGTCTGGTCTCTCGCTTGAGGCCTTCCGGCATGAGTAGCTCTACCGGCATAGCCCTCAAGGTCACTGAAACACGCAAGCCCCACCACGACGACAACGTGGGAACACAGTTGGTGGGGTATATCGTATACATCGAGGGACTGGAACAATTTGCCTGCTGTGGTCTTCCCATCCGATAATAATTTAGGTGTCTTCAAGGCTAGAGTGAATAGGGTCTTAATAAATCAGTGTGCCTCATCATCAACGATTACATCACTACTTACTATCAGGTGGGAGCCATACAAGGTCGATCTCCAAGGTAAAAACATACTTTCATTCGTAAATTTTTGACAGTAGTTACAAATAGTCAGAAGCCAGGAAGTCAGCTGCATCTGGTTAGACTGGAAGCGGACCTCTATATAATTAGGAAAAAGTATTCTACAATTTTAGTAAAATATGTATATACTTATTACATAATAAATAAAATTTAAAATTAAAAAAACCTCCGACACAAAATATTATTAAAAAGAAAAAAAAAAATTAAATTATACTTCATTTGAGGAACCTATAAATATTTTAAAGATGAGCGTCGCTGAGTTGGGGGACCGCAATGTGAAGAAGTTTATTTAGCTCTAACGAATTACCTACTGGTTTCAAATGGTTTATAAGAAATTTGCGGTTCCCCGACTCTCTCAACTGTATGCATCTCAGTTAGCATTCATGAAAATTGTTAATTAACTTCATTGACTTCAAGGATGATAAATTCAGACAAACATCAATATTTTGGCTAGTATACATGACTAAAACTTTTCCGTAATTATATTAATTATAATAAAATTGAATATAATGGAGAAATAAATTTTATTTCTCCATTAACGAAAACCTATTAATATCGGTCATAATAACGGACCATATCACTAAATCTATAACTTAATCCTTGTGGCTTGAATACTATTCGTAAGAAATAGATGTTATCCCATACTGATGACGTAAGCGTCCTTTTGACATTGAATGTTATTACGCAACCGACACCCTAATGATCCTTAGTATTCTTGGTAGGCTCAGCGATCTTCTGCTCATACATCTGAATTACCAAATTATTCATTATAATGTATGTACTAGTACTGTGCCCGTGACTCCGTTCGTGGGAATATTTCGTAAAATCTTTAACACCCCCCAAAAAAAGTATTTTTCTAGCCTAAAGCACAGATTTATCCTCGTGCCAATAAATGTGTTCTTTTTTTAGTATTAAATATACTCTATTGTAAATGTGCCCTATGTTATAAATAAACGATTATTATCATTATTCTATTTATTTGTTTTTATACATACATGTAATTTACCTTTTTAATTTTTTTTTTATTATTATATTTTGAGGTTACTTTTGAAAAACAAATCATGCCTCTACGGCCCGTTTAAAAAGCGTGGTGTGCACAGACCCTAATGGCTTCCATAGAAAAGAGCGTTTTGGCAAGAGGGCCAGATATATTATTTGAAATAATATCTCGTTTTGTTTTTTTTACCGGTTTTGATATTGTTTTCACAGTTCGTGTTCTATTATTGTATATTTATTGATAAACTGGTTAGGTTAGCAGCAAATATGTATTTATTTGTATATGTGAATAATAAAATTATGTATTGTGATTGTCGATAGTTATTATTCTTTTCGACGGAAACATTACTTTTTTTGATGAATGACTAGCTTTTGCCAGCGGCTTCGCCCGCGTACTTAAAATGTAGCCTACATGGGCTATCATTTAAGTACGCGATCGGAACTCAGGAATAAAAAAAACTTTCTATGATTGAAAACAATTTTGCAACTGAACCAGTACTTCAAAGATTACCTCCTACAAAAAATAAAATTTAAAAAATAAACATACTTTACCTCTTTATATTTAGTGCAGATACGTACTCGATGTCCTATCATTCATAATAAAACGTTATGCAGGCAAAATTTAATCAAGACCGGTTCAGTGATTTATGCGTGAAAAGGTAAAAAACTTATTTCACATTCATAATAAAAAACAAAGATACTAACCTGTGTAACATGTAAATGAAGTTGAAGAGACAGTTGAGGGAAGCCATCATCAGATCAGCAAAGGACAGGTTCACCAGGAAATAGTTGGTTACCGTCCTCATACGTCGATGAGCTGAAAAAAAATACAATGTTAATGGAAGGCATTATGGATTTATGTGATCTTGTGTGCGCATTTTTTTAGAATCATTGATAGTATATATCTTTATTCCTTAATTATTTATTGTGTAGGTGCTAAAAAGTTTTTTCACAGTCAGTAGCGTAGCTAGGCTTGGGCGAAGCGGCTCCCCGCCCACAGCTACGCATCCAGAGGGGGCTCGCGCATGCAAGGGCTCGTGTTTAACCACTTTTCCACCAGATACAATTACCAGCACGGATCTTGAGCGCTGGCTTCAAGTTGCGCAGAAGTCAAATATTTGGTCTCTTTAGTGATGCGAAATGAGACGCGGGGGCGGGGAGTGTCAGTGATTGGCTCGCCGCGCCATCGTGTCATAGACGTCGTTCGTGATTCGTTCCCTGCGCTTGCTGCATGTATCTAACAACGACGACGATTGGCTCGCCAATGTATGGAATGCGCAAAGTGATCCCCACTCTGACGCCGAGCGCTCAAGATCCGTGCCGGTAATTGTAGTAAGCGATGATGTGGTCAGACACTAGGTTGCGAGAGCCTTCGAATTTATAAAAGAAAAAAGCTTCACTGATACGACTTCGCCCACGTAGACTCTTGACTCTGAATATATTGATATAAGAGTTCATGTACACAGGCAAGCTGAACTACAATTAGTTAAGTTTCTCCCAGCAAACCATTGAGAGATAGAGAGAGATCACAATAGAGGGTAGGCTCCAGGGTACAATTTTAATTAAAATTATAAATAATAAGAACTAAATGACACAAAAAATACCAGAATACATAAATACAAATATACTTTTATTTTATAAATATTTATATTTTATATAAAGGTCTATAAATATCTTTATTTAAAAATCTCGTGTCAAAGTGTTTGTTATCGAACTCCACCAAAACGGATGACCTATTTTTATTATGAAACTTTTTGTGAATCCTAACTAATATTATAAATGTGAAAGTGTGGATGTTTGGATGTTTGTTACTTAATCTCGCAAAAACAGCTGAACGGATTTGGATGAAATTTGGCATGCATATAGCCTTTGACATGGAAAAGAACATAGGCTACTTTTTATCCCGATTCGTACCTAATGCCACGCAGGCGAAGCCTCGGGCAAAAGCTAGTATTTGATAAGAGGAAGATAGGAATAGACTATTATTTACTCTCCTACTCCCATTCCCCATTATTTTCTTTGATAATGTATATCACAGAAGAACGTTTGTCGAGTCATTGAGTTTATTATAATTATATCATGTCATTTTCGATTCAGGAACGCATTGAGAAAAAACCATCATAACGGTTGGAAGTATGAATCGAGGAGTATATCTTGTGGTATCCTTTAAATTTTCTAAATTTGCTGTTACAACATAAAAACTAATTTACTTAGGACTTCGTTCCTCTGAATGAGTTCATCAAATAATTTCGAGGCCCTTTTTATTTGTCTGTATCACAAAAAGTTTGAAGGCTCGTTAGTACTAAAATAAATATATTTTATTTACTCATTCCTTCTACGACGACGGAGATTGAACTAATTTATCATTGAGTTAATAGAAGAACCACATTTTAGTCAAGTACATACCTTCGCGTGGTTGAGACTTATTATACTAACGATGTCTGCTATTTTGGTAAACGAATAAAAATGTAAAAGAGTATTTATC
Source organism: Mythimna ferrago (assembly GCA_910589285.2). Classification (NCBI taxonomy): domain Eukaryota; kingdom Metazoa; phylum Arthropoda; class Insecta; order Lepidoptera; family Noctuidae; genus Mythimna; species Mythimna ferrago. The sequence goes on along the minus strand of OU342680.1, from coordinate 22,800,491 downwards.
TGAAAACTTGAAGACGAATCGAACTACGTCTATCAGCACGCAAGACAGTATTTCTTTAAGGTAGATAAAGGTAAAATACATGTTGCGTAAACAGATTACATTTGTTATTTTTTACTGTTTACTCGCGTGTGGGTTTTCGGATTGCCTGACTCGTCTTAGGCTACTAAAATATTGTTGAGTCTTAAATAAACAGTACTAAAATAATAAAGTCTCTCAAATTCTACCGTATTTTATGTTACGAAAACTTTATGCTCCCTTTTTCGTGTTTTGTTGGCTGTATCCCCACTTCTACAGCACCGTTGGTGACAGCGCAGTGGTCACAGATTATGTTGACTGCAGACTTTTGCGATACTAAGAGCGGTAACGTAATGGAAATCCAGTGCGATACTTTTCTGGGAGTTGATTTTTAGTCGTCTATTGTTTATTAGGGATGGCAAAAAACTCTTCAAACTTGTGTAATTAGTTCATTGAGTCCTCAAATATATTTATAAATAATTACAAATAAACCATATTCGTATTCGCCGTTGTTTTTTTTTCTTTTATTTTACTGAACAATGTTTTTTTCTGCACCACTGTGCATGCTCCAGTGTCGGCCACATCATCGTTTCTCATCATGTGAGATAGTAGTCAAACGCGAGCCTATCCATAATAAAAAAAAAAAAACATCATAAAGTAGCCTGATAAGACATAACTAAGGCTTTAAGTTCACCTAGATATTTTTTGTATAATTTAAAAATGAAATACATATGTTCATATTAAATGGATAACTCACAAAATAAAACCTTAAATTACGAACAAGTATCTCTTTTTCATGGTTCATAATTAGGGTTAACTAATTAAACTAAGCGAATTGCGAAAATTAATTGCTAAAATCTGAATATTACACCTCTATCAAATCCTCCGGGAAATACTGAGCCAATGTTTGTTTATTTTGTTGCCATTAAAATTAATGAAAACGGACGACCGCTATTTTGATAAATTATTATGCTTAATGTTGGTCCCTCTCATGATGTTTTGGAGGCTCCTACATAAAAAGCGCGACCTGAACATTCGACAAAATGTATTCACAAAAATTGTCCTATCTGCAGAACAATTCTGGAAAATTTGTTCTAAATGCGTTGCCACATTTTCGGCAGAAACCACAATGTTTGTACCTAATATACTCTCTTAAATACATTTCGGTGTTTAAAGCTACGGTATTTACATGGTCGAGATTACGGCGGGGGATAAACTAATTTACTTCTATCGCCCGCTATTCCAGGCCAGTTTATGGCCAGGGTTTTCTGCGAGTGTGCTAAATCCGGCTCTTACCCTAAGTTATATCTGTTTACTGTTTTAATTTAGCCATGTGGCAGTAATGAGATGTGCCGACTATGGCTTTGGTCGACCAGACAATTAGACGGTTTTAAGGAGGCTGACTAAATTGCCGACTAGTCGGTCAAGCTTGTTATGGTTTTGGAGGTATTCGGCAATTTCCGTGACCTTTTATTGGCAGCTGATTTGCAACCGCCGACTGTGAGCGTGTCGGAACATGATTTGTTTACTTTGTATTGTTTTTAACTATATCAAAGAGACAGTTTCATGTCTGGTCTGGTCTACTAGACAATGTTTCCTGTAAAATCAAGTGTAACCAGTCAGAGGTGTGGGCGGAAAAAACAACAAACTAATACGAGTATAGACAACCGTACCAAGTACTGACATTCGACCCTGATAACTCAGATGGATTTTGTGGGCGTGAATTTCTTTTAAAGCATTTTATTGAGAAAAGCCTACAAAGTAAGAAAAAGTTGCCGACTGCGAAAGTGGTCAAATAGTTGACTTTGCCGACTAGTCTGCACACCTCTAGTGCATATGTGACTTTTCTGGAAAATAGTAAGGCTGCCCGCCTACGTCCGATAGTCGGTGACCGATTTTTTGTAGGAGAAAAATAGAACACACTGATAGCAATAGTGCAACGCACACGTACCTACTACAAAAAGTCGGTCAGAAAATAGAACAGGGCGCCCACGTCAGACTTTTTGTAGGACAGATAATCGGGTCAATTTTGTATATTTGTAACATTGTTCTGTATTTCTGACCGACTTTTTGTGTGTTCTATTTTTCTCCTACGAAATATCGCTCACCGATTATAGGACGTGAGCGGGCAGCCTTACGCTGCAATTTTTGTAGGACAGATAATCGGGCCGATTTTGTATATTTCGATTTTGATTTTGCGCTTCTAGGTAAGCGCGTTCCATCGTCGACCGCATCGTCGCTTTCCATAAAGTGAGATAGCGGTCAAGCGCAAACCTATCAACAATAAAAAAATTGTAACATTGTTCTGTTTGCTGTCCGACTTTTTGTAGGACGTGTGCATTGCGCTATTACTATCAGTGTGTTCTATTTTTCTCCTACAAAAAATTGGTCACTGATTATCGGACGTGGGCGAGCAGCCTTGCAAATATACAAATCGGCCCGATTATCTGTCCTACAAAAAGTATGACGTAGGCGGGCAGCGTAAAGCAGTTTTTTTTTTTTTATTGTTTTCGGTTGGAAATCATCAAATAACTTTTCCAGCGCTCTGAGTAGTGTGTCAGACTTTTACTGATTAGAACCTATCCGTGCTCCTTCACTTGCCTTTTGCGTTTCAAGACCGGGAAAACTCTTTCGAACAATCCTTGCAAGTGAACTGCGGCCTTATGACTTTGCTAGATAAACTAAAGTATAAGAAATAGTTTAATGTTTTTTTGTCACACAAATTGTTTTTGGTAACATTAATCAATCAATCCTCTGGATTGAACCCTATTTGGGGTCAGCTATGTTGAAACTATTACATATATAGGCGATTTTATGTTACGTGATTTTGTTTTTGTGTTTTATTTCTTTTGTATTCGATAACAGTCATGATGCCATCAGAAACGTAATTTCTAAAAAAACTAAGGTTCGCAACTCAGTTCTTATACCGTAAAGTATAAGATCTATTTAATATCAAGTCGGTTAATACTCGTATATTTAGTCCCTTTATGAGGGACCTTTTGCAACGTCTTTTATTGACCAGATAAATAATTACAAATCTTTACTTTATATAAATATATTGATTTGGCAATCGTACTATATTAAATTAGATTGCTTAGTCCGATTGCCATAAAAACATAAAAGATTTGTCACAAAACAATTTAGTATTTCATTGATTTATACACTAAACACTAATTTTATTTAAAATTTGGAGCTATGTCTGCTGGAAGAGCCTTAGACTTTTGATGATCGGTCAGTCAGTGAGTGACAAAATTAAAAACTTCGACCAGTTACAATTTTAAACTACTGGTTCAAATTGAATGAAATTCGAAATATATCGTATTTATATATCGTATTTATACAATGTCTTCTTGGTTACTAAAAATTCAGGCTTCTAGTTTTATACACATCGAAGTTATAGGGGGTCGAAAACGGCCTGAACTGTTTCGATGAAAGGATGTTACGACCGTGTTACTTATTTGCTCGCCTTGGTGGGGGCACCACCGTGCCCCTTAATTAAAGAGTTTTATTTTTCTTTTAAATACGTTTTTTGTATCTTAGTTTTTGTGACAAAATGAGAATTATTTTGTTGATTGTTTCAACTTCATTTTGTTTAGTTGTTCTTACTTAACTAAATTTTAAACACACTACGTATCCCTAAGTTACATAAACTACCCTTTTCACGTTCCACTATTGTGTAGTTGACAGCCGTAAATAAATTACGCAAAAACAATACCCTTTGTCTGTGGGTGACGTTTAAAAGTTAAAGAAGTAAGAAGGAGACTACGTCATTAGTTTACTCTTGCGACCTGAGTCAGGCGGAAAGTGAGGACGCATGGTGCCTCTGTTACTCCTCAGAGAAGAGACTTTCGCTGCGATTGTGGCTTGCATGAGCATATATTAACAGATAACTGAGTTTGGAATGTTCTAATTAATAAATCACGTCACCTATCACTTGACTTCTCCGCAGGTAATGTCAGTTTTGTTCTTAGCGTTTGCCGGAATGCTAACAGAAAAGTCATTCATCTGAGGTCCCCTAGCCAAGTTACAATCGTTTCATTTCTCTTGTGCAGAACGCCTTGAGTTGGCCACGTCTCCGATTCCTTTGTGCTGACCACGTGACTAAGCGTTGAGATGACGTCAGAAGAAAGAAATCGGAGCTGTGACCAACTAATAACCTACCATCTATTGTGATCTCTCTCTATCCTTAGTTTTTTTTTTTTCCTTTACTTCTTCTATGCAAAATGATATTGCTGTATAGGTATGTAACACAAAAAGCAGATCATTTAAAATAAAACATGATGATTTACCTGTAACTATCCAAATAACGATGACATTCCCTCCAATAGCGACTGCCAGCATGGCTGTGAATAGGCACACCCAAGAGTTGTGTGCCCAAGTCGGCATGGTGTTCGATGATGGTGTGGCCGTGGTCTTCGGGACCAGGATGGTGGCCGAGTTTAGTATGCTGCGGTTGAAGTCCATGTTCCATGTATACACCACCTGTGGGGAAACGTAGTGCATTAGGAAGTATATTGTCGGTATTATCGTAAACTGGAAGTGCTCAGCCAGACTAGTAGCGCGGTGCGGGGAGCAGTACAGGTGCGGGGAGCGGTGCTGGTGCGGAAACGCGTGCGATGTGCCTGTACGCAGTCGAGCCATAATAACAATGCACGCGGTTAGCTCGAACTGGTTTGAGATGTCGAGCACTTAAACTTAACTTAGTAAAAGTAGTAAGTTTAGTCCAAATGGGGTAAGCTGATGAGCTAAATGGTGATTTTAGATCACATCAGAAACGACGTTTGCTCTTTGTGCAATTCCACCTACTTATTTTCAGGGTAAGAAATCATCAAATAATTCCCAATAAAAAGAAAAGGAAAAGAAGAGAAAGGCAAAAGGGAGAAGGGAGGGAAAGGATGAAAAGAAGGAAGAGAGAGGGAGAGAGGGAGAGCAGAAGGAATGGGAAGAGGAAGGAGAAAAAGGGTAGAAATTGATTGGTTGTGAAAATAAGCACTTATACAAACTCAAACAACAACAAAAAACTGGGCAAGTGCGAGTCGGATTCGCGCACTGAGAGTTCCGTGCAAACTACGATTCCCGAATGGAGTCTCGAAGATTTTTCCGAATAGCAATTTTTTTTTTGTGACCTAGGGTACAACAAGTTTATTGTTTTTAGATTTCATTTTTTTCCTATATCTGTGCTATAAGACCTTGCTTTGTGTCAAATTTCAGGTTTCTGGGTCGACGAAAAGTACCCTATGAATTTCGATCTTTGAGAGTATCAATATATAGATACGTGTTTTTGCGACATAAACGGTCGTATCTTTTTTATTTGTTAACTTAGAAGTTTGATTTTTTCATAGCTTGAAGGGACCGCAGACCTGAGTAGGTATATGGTTTCAATTTTAACTCGATACGTCTACGGGTTCTCGATATAAAGCGTCTTGACAGACAGACAGACAGACAGACGGACGGACAACAAAGTAATTCTATAAGAGTTCCGTTTTTTCCTTTTGAGGTACGGAACCCTAAAAACACATGTAGGTAAGTACTTTCAATGTTCTACAAAATGTACATATAACAAGCTTCCGATTCCTATTATGTTACAAATTTATGAGCAACCGGTATCAGGTGCGATGTTGCCGTGGAGCTAAATTCATAATCCAGTTTGGGCAACACTGGCTCACACTATCGGTTCACGTATCTTAGGATCTAATTGGTCTGTTTGAGTTAAAACGGTTCCTGGTTTAATTAATAATTAAACCAGATCCTACATTAATCAAAAACCTGATTAGGATCTATACTGATATCGAATATCGATTAAAAGGTATTTACATTAAACGCGCGTGAAACACTATAGCCTTGATCACACGTACCGAGTAAACGGGCGGGACCTCGGCCGAATACTCGGTACGTGTAAACAAAGCGCCGAGTTCTCGGCCGAGCGTTGGTCTCTACTACTCGCTTACATCACTGTCTCGGCCGAGCTACATTTTACTGTCTCGCCCTTTTACTCGGTACGTGTGATCAAGGCATTAATGTTCCACGCGCGCTTTAAAGAGATGTCAGCAAAATCGTAGAGGCCCAGGAGAGCTGAAGCCTGCTGGGGCTAAGGGTTGTCGAAGGAATCTCTGGGATTCTGGAACATAAGGCAAAGAAGGAACTCAGAAGTCGGTTTTAGACAGTAAAAGTCTGACACGCCTTCCTGCTCCACCTTAGAGCAGGAGAGGCCATTGGATAACTTCCCACCTAAAAACATAAGCACATCTGGGTGGTACAACAATAGTAGCAGTACGATACCCACGTACTCTCCAGCATGATGTCCCTTTTACTTATGGTCTACCGGTGTGCCAAATTTTGTATGTGTGTGTGTTTTACCTATTTACGAAATCTAATTCCTAGTTAGTGTTAGTATTTATAACTACCAGAAAAAAAAAATATTGTGGAGTGTGATAGTAGAAAAGGATGAATATCGGAGCAGCAGGCCTAGCCAAGTTACGACCGTTTCGTTTCGAATCTCTTTCTATAGAAAGAAGAATGAAAGAAAGAAAACCATTTTATTTGGCTTACACACTCGTAGATACTCACAATGTATTAGTAACAGTCACATGCATTAAAAACTCCGTTTCCTTTGTTCTGACCACGTGACTTAATGTTTAGATGATGTCACTCCCGTATATTTGAAATTTTCTAATAGCATTAACGATTGTATTTTTTATCCATTAAACCTCAAGCGAACGCGGTTCTCTCTCTCATTGTCTTTCTATTGTGTCTCTAATTACGGTATTCGAAAGGTTAATAAGTCTTCACAGATTCTCCCAGGATTTAGTTAATGCACCACAATAAAATAATAATATAATAATATTCCACAACTATCACACAGCGCCGTCTAATCCCAAGCTAAGCAGAGCTTGTGTTATGGGTACTAGACAACTGATAAACGTACTTATATATTTCTAAATACATACATTTATATAGATAAATTACACCCAGACACAGAACAAATGATCGTGCTCATCACACAAACATTTGTCCTGGGTGGGAATCGAACTCACGACCTCCGGCACAGCAGTCAGCGTCACTAACCACTAGACCAACAGGCCTGTCTAATAAAACAATAAAAAACTCCTAGACAATTTCAATGAACTTTGATCTAACAATAATCCTGGCTTTTAACTTAATAAACGATTACCCCTTCAACAATAACTTCTAAATTCTCAAAATACTCGAAAACTTAAGGCCTAATCTTCTACACAACACCATCCATATAAAAAGGGTAATGTAGATATATTTTAGCCCAAGTATATCTATTGTAGGTTTATCTATTATCCGAAATTACAAAAGGTTTCTACTTAGTCCGTCTTTCAAATGCAAATGAGGAGTAGAGTGCAGTTATAATAAACTTAAACGCTAAAACCGCTTAACTTTTAACGGTGTTAGTATTAATGTAGATAATATTATAAATCTGTAATCAACACTGGGAAAATCCAATTGAAGAACTTTATCTCTAATGTTATAAAGAGGTAAAGATTGTTTTATTGTTTTTTTTTTTGTTGGAGGTAATCTCTGAAAGTACTGGTCTGATTACTAAAATTTTGTCACCAATAGAAAGGCTATATTTTATGTACACGGGTAAAACGGGGTGCAAAAGCTAGTAATTTATACAAACACTAGCTTTTGCTCGCGGCGTAAAAAAAAGACCTTCCCTGCGTACATAAAAGACCTTCCCTCTTTCTCCCCCTTGTCTCACTTTATTTATAAAAAAAAATTAGCCTATCCAGGGTCCCAACTATCTCTATACCAAAATTAATCAAAATCGGTTTTGCCATTTAGGCGTGAAGACTTAACAAACAAACAAATAAACAAACAAACTCACTTCCACTTTTATAATATTAGTAAGGATTTATTCTAGGCATCATCGTTAACCGTCAACCACATAATCGCTTACCACTATTTGAAATAGAAGCAATAAAAAAAAGTAAATTCTCTAGTCAAAAAACAGTTCTATCAGCAACAACGGTTATCAAAAATTTACAATGTATGTGTTATAAAAATCCATATGATATTTTGCTAGCGTATCTCAACTCAATGACATAAATTTTAAATTTTTGAAGATCATTTTCGCAATGTCATTTTGACAAGAGTTATGCCATGACTTTTTCGCGTGATTTTGTCAAGTGCAGATCATTGGCTGTTTTAAATATTCGAAATTAGAGTCTGTCTAATATGTTAAACGACTTGGGTAATTATTATGATTTAATGAAATCTGATGTAGAGATCATTGTTTACTAACAGAAGAACCTTATGAAAAGTGTCGAATATAAGTATTTTTGAAATGATTAAATATTATACAAAATTCCCAAGTCGGTTGACTTATTAGACAGACTATAGTTTCTAGTGGATATTGTTATTTTAAATTGGAGTAGTTTTGTGTCTCAAATGTCTAAATGGCTAGACAATTTAAATAGACGAAGACAATGCTTGTGCAGACTTTAATTTTTCCTATAGTCGACTATGGTGATGTGTGCTACTATGACCTGAACGCAGTCTTGCTGGATAAGCTTGATAGGCTCCTGAACAACTGCATCAGGTTCATATTTAATCTGAGGAAATATGACCATGTTTCAAGCTTCAGATCGGAGCTCAAATGGTTGCCTATTCGCCAAAGAAGAAGTCTGCGAGCTTTGACAACTCTTTTTTCTTTGCTCAACTCTCTTACCCCTCCTTCTTATCTTATATCTCACTTCCAATATCTCTGTTCTTCACACGCCAAGAATCTGCGTTCTTCTAACAACCTCCTACTGCTTTGTCCTTCTCACACTTCTGATGTTGTTCATTCCTCCTTCTATATTCAGTCTATCCTTCTATGGAATTCGCTACCTCTTGATATCAGAACGGCCACGAGTCAGTATGCATTTAAGCGGAAGTTGCGGAATTACTTTCTGAACAAATAGCAGAATCATCTCAAAACTCCTTTTCTTTGTGTATATATATATATATAGTATATATTTGTATGTATGTATAGCTATATATTTTATTAAATATGCTTTTGTATATGTATGTTTAGTTTTAGCTTTATATATAATTCTATAATTGTTTTAGATAATATTTTCTTTTTTTTTTATGCACCTGCCATTTTGTCTCTGCACTACCCTAGGTTGACTGGTAGAGAATGCCTAAGGCATTAAGTCCGCCTTTGTATCTTTTGTTGCATGAAGATTAAATAAATAAATAAATAAATAAATAAATAAATAAATAGACTCATTGAAACTGGCGCGATGTCGTTAAAATTGAATTGAGAATGTTATTGTAATATTAATTACTTCGGCAAAGTTTGCTGAAAAGGCTCTGATTATATATATCTATTGCAAAATACTGCAAATATGGGAGCAGTAGTGGCCGAGTGGTAACGGCTTCGACTTACGAGTTGTAGGTCGCTGGTTCACACCCATCCAGGCGCATTACTTTGTGTAATTTATATCATCATCACTGCTCTCAAAATGGCGAAGGAAAACATGTTTAAAAAATACAGTGACATTCATAACGTTAATACTAGGAACAAACACAAGTTAGTGGTTCCTGCCACTAGGCTCAAAAAAATAGGACGCTCATTTAGATGCCAAAGTATACATTTTTATAATAAGCTTCCCAGTCCTATTCAGGAACTTAGCATTAATAAATTCAAAACATTTGTAAAGCGAAAACTTTGCCAAAAGGCTTTTTATACTGTAAAAGAGTATCTCGAGGATAAAACGGCTTGGGATTGACCTGCTCCAGTACCTACTCACTATAATTGTTATCATTTGAATGTTTTTTTGTTTTAACTGCCTTTTTTTTATTGACGATTGTTGTTGTTTTACAATTATGATATTGTATATATATAAATATATTATTATTTTTTTTACAATTATGACATGTTTATATTTACTATTTGACTAAAATTTTTTATATACTTTTTTTTTAATTTGCAATATTTACACTTTTGTAAATTTTATTATTGTGAATGTGAGAATTATGTGGATTACTCTTTCCTTTTCTTTTATTTTCACATGATGTCTGGCAGTTTTGAGTATTTGATGTGGCCTACCCAAATGTCCTTTCTTTGGCATAATTGTTCGTCAAGTCGTTGAGCTCCTTAGTAGTCCTGTACCCCTAGCCAAGTTGCTAATCTGCAATAGATAACGCTTGTAGAAAGCTTCAAATGTACGGGAATGACGTCGTCTTAACGCTCAGTCACGTGGTCAGAACAAAAGAATTGGCGGCAAGGTCAACTCGAAGCGTTCGGCGCAAGCGAAACGGTTGTAACTTGGCTAGGAGGGCTGAGTTAAGCTACACGCATACTGACAAATGCTTGCACTAACTGGACAGGTCCACTTAGAACTGTGTGGTTCTTTCTTCAAAAGACCATCTCAAGCTCAATCTGCATGGTTCTCATATGATTTGACCATTACTTACATGTTTTGCTGTATTCCATTCCCCTCTCCTATAGAGGAGGCCTGAGTCCCAGAAATGAGAATATTAAAAGGCAGATTATGCTTTATTATTATTATGCTACTGCAAATATATTGGACGATGTATTACATCCACATTGTTATCTACATCTACACTAATATAATATCTAAAGGTTGTTTTTTTTTTGTTTTTATGTTTTTTTGTTTGTAGGAGGTAATCTTTGAAAGTACTGGTCCGATTTCTTTCCATCGGTGAAAATTTTTCACCGACAAAAAGCTGCTTTATTCCTGAGTGACATATGCTATATTTTATGTACGCAGGCGAAGCCGCAGGCAAAAGCTAGTGGACAATAAAATAATTGTATTCCATTCAAAAAAATAAATTCTTTCCAAACTTAACACTGGCTGAATTCTCAAACAAAACGAACCTGTATATTTCAAAACATGCTCACTACTCAGTTTAAAAAATTCACCAACAAAAGGGTTCACCAAAATGTTCACACTATTCAACACGAACTTGTGAAGGTTTTACAAGACGTGCTCCCAAACCGGGACAAAATTGGCATGTAAAGTAAATTGACTTTGACGTGAATACCCGCACACAATGTATTAGAAATAACCGATGTGGACAGTGTTCATACACCTTGAAATGTCGCAGCATCCTGAAACGTAGACACGTAATATAATTACGTTACGTTTGTGTGTTCGAACGTGGATATTAAAGGAAATTTCTATGGCATGTCGTGATAGGATGACATTTCAATCCCTTGGAAAAAATTGGGTTTTGTATTGGATTCGTTCGTATAGTCATTATTTTTTTTGTGTATCTATGCGTGATCGGATTATTTTCCTTGTCAACGGAGGTTTGCGGGACTTTACACTCTTATAAAGTATTACCTCTAAATTGTTGGCCCTCGACTGTGAAAGTCAGCGCAACCTTCGTACCGCTGCAACATCGTGACGTCATCATCACTTCCTCAAACTTTCAAGCAGCGAGCCATACGATCAGTACCCACTTCTGACCACTAGCGTGCCAGCCGGGTCATACCTGGTCATAAACCTTTTTTTATAAGGTGGGAAGTCATGCGATTTGGTTCCAGTACCTTAAGCAGACTTTTTTTCCGGTGGAAAAATCATCACTTCCTCCATCATGACTTCCCTCGCTCTTGGGCGGAGCGGGAGATAGTGTCAGACTTTTACTGACTAAAAACCCAATCCTGTTCCTTCGTTGCCGGGGCTAAGCTATTTTTCGGAACTAACCCTGGCCCCAGTAGGCTTCGACCCAGTTGGGCCCCTGCGGTTACTGACAACTCCTTGAGGCGCGCGGGAACAGTGCTCGCCGTCGACGACTTGGGCTCGGTCCGGAAAGTTACCGGACGGTCGGACAGCGGGCTACCCATTGCTCGCCGTCCACAAGCCCACGCCTACGGTGGCCGGAAATCGGGATTGGAATCCCGGCGGCGGCTGGGGCCGCCCTTGCCTGATGCCCCGTTGCCTGATGCGGTCGGCCTCCTCCTTTGCTAGCATTACTGCTTCGCAACCGTCTGCCACTCCTCCTCGCTCCGGACCATGGCCTGTACCAAGGCCAGGCGCGAGAGATCGCCGCCGCCGATACCTTTAGCTGATAATGTATTTCTAACTAAATAAACGAGTAGATATAGAACAACAGCTAAAAAAGAAACAAGAAACAACACCATAAAAAAATTATACAAAATAGTAATCATGTAAGGCATTCTCTGTGAAAGCTATATTGTAAGACATAGTAAGGCTTCATTCCCCAAAACTCCTTGTTTTATTTACCTAGACATTTGCATTATTACAATTCATTTTCGTACGTATTCCCCCAGTACCCTGTCTACAAAAACATTAATCTAGAGTGATGTATTTGCACATTGAAATCCTTACGAAATGTATGTATACATAATAATACATCCTAATCCTATGGGTTTCCTTTTTACATATCTTGAATATCTTATGCCACCGTAAAAAGATTATATTACCCAGCCTGTCCCGTTACGCTGCTTTTTGTGAGAAGTCTTTAAGTAATTCTTACCGCTTTGGGTGGAAAGTGTCAAAATCTTTTTACTGAGTATAAAAGGCGTCAGATAACTGTGGAATAAAGTACATTGACGTTTTCCTAATATCTCTGCGTAAGTACCTGAAAAACAAACAATGAATTGCTTTTCATTACTAGATCATGTAAAAGATCACGATACATATCGATTCAAGACAGCTTTATATTCATAAGTAATTAAGCATCAAAGTTAGCATTTGTTTTTATCCCAAAATGTCACTCAATTTATGGTAATATTGTACAGGCTATTTACTTATAAATGAATGAATGGCGATCAAACTAGAGAAATACTGCGCATAGTATTTTTTAGTAGTAGGTACCTAATTGTTAAGAATGATTGAATGAATTATAAATTTTGACTATTCGTGGACACTTTTGGAATTTCGTTTTTTTTTTGACTTCACAAATATGACCAGTTAACGGGTACGGATAGAACCCCATTTTTTGTACTGATTAAAAATAGTCGTGTATAACCCAGCCAGCCCCGCTACACCGCCGGGAAATCTTTCAATAACTCTTACCGCTTGGAGTGCAGAAAAAAAGTGTCAAAATTTTACTGACTAAAACCCACTGGCGCTCGTTCAGTTGCCTTATATGTTCCAAGGCAGCGATAACACTTTCAAACAATACCACCACCTCAGTAAGGATCATCAAGATCGCTTCATAAAAAGTCAAAAGCTACGACCGAATTGATAACCCTAAGAAAACATTTGAACACAATTGGTGAAATGATGGTTATATGTAGCTACATTAGACCGACGCACACGTGTCACACGCCTGATTTGTACGTAGAATGACGTCGCATAATGTGTATCAAGTGTAGCTCTACAAAAAAGTCTAGTTTCCATATAAAATGTATAGAGACTGGCGCGCCCAGATCGGCGTGTATAAAGTGAAGCTCCACAAGTCTAGTTTCCATATAAAATGTATAGAGACCGGCGCGCCCAGATCGGGGTGTATAAAGTGTAGCTCCACAAGTCTAGTTTCCATATGAAATGTATGGAAACCGACGCGCCCAGAACGGCTTTTATGACATACGTGTGAGCACTGTAGTTCTACTTTTACCAGTGTGCACACATCACTGCGTCAGAGCGTACCGTGGTCGCGTCGTGATGTTATGTTATGAAATGCTATCAACAATAAACGCACAAGCATTTGCAGTAAGCTCAGAAGATTTACTATGATATATTGAAGAGTTCTTTGTTCTATCTTTAAAAACCGCGTTATTGTCTTCTAAGCAAAATAGAAACCTGAAAATCATTTGGCAATAATGTCGCTGAACAAGCTAAAAAGCTCCTAGAATTGAGAACCATCTCTATTTTCTGAAGTTAACTGAACTAAAGACTGGCTATTGGCCTGACAAGAATATTTGTTTAGGAACTTCTAGGCAGAGTCACTAATCGCTTTAAGTCTTCAAGTTTGTTTCTGACAAATCTGTCAGGGGGGAATCTCAATTAGATCGGCATGGAAGGGTTGTACTTCAAAGTTATATTATGTTCCTACAGGTATTCTAAACTTGGAAGCACCAAGTTCAGTAAAAGTTGTATTCAAGCAATCTTTATCTAAGAGATAGACCACACGAGCAACTTGTGGTCTCCGCAACTATTTTGTTCTTCATTTCGAGTCTACGGGATCCTATGAAAGTTAGTGCATGTAGCGACACGACAGCTGGAAGGCTTTTTAGTTCATAGCTTTGGGAACTGACCGGCGACGCAATTATTGCTTCATCTATATAATTGACAGCATTTTTTGGGATAAAGTCACATTGCTGTCGTTTATGAGTGTGCATTGAGGAGAAATCAGAAACGTTTATTTCAAATAGACTAATTACAGGCACTTTTGAATTGTCAAAATGTCAGTCAGTCCAAAAAGTGAAGCTAAATTGAACGTTCCAAAGCATAGATGTCTAAGGAAAAGAACGTGCAAGAAACTCCTACTGGGGTCCGAAAGGTAGCTCAGCCCCGGTATGAAAGGCACGACGACATGTTTTTAGTCAGTAAGAGTCTGACACTATCTCCTGCTCTACCCAAGGGCAGGGGATGTCATTTTTAAAAAACGACAGAGACAAAAAAGTTTCTCTACAACTCAGTTGCTCGTGTGGTATGGTTGACTCTAAAATGTTGTGTCAACAAACCTAACTACGTTAATATTTTAATTGTTGCTTGAGAACCAACACCGGGTATATTCAAGTCAATTCAGGTATATTCTAGATATTTAGCATGAATAATGAAACGTTTACCTGGGAATCAACAAGTGTCTCTGAAAAAGTAAAAGTGAAAGAATATTTCCTCCGCCTTCACGATTGTTCTGTATGGAGACGTTTCAGCTTGAATAGTTTTTAATTTTCCGGTACGTTAAACTTTATATTTTTTCAGCAAAAAATCTTACGATATTATTTTTAGTAGGTCAATCAATAACCCTCCTACTCTGGTTTTTTTATGGTGGTAAAATCATCAATGACAACTCCCGCTCTTGGACGGAGCGGGAGATAGTGTCAAACTTTTACTGACTAAAAACCCACCCCGTTCCTTCAAGCCTTCATACCGGGGCTCGAGCTATGTTTCGAAACTAACCCTGGCCTCAGTAGGCTTCGACCCAGCTGGGCCCCTGCTATTGCTGACAACTCCTTGAGGTGCGCGGGAACAGTGCGCGCTGTCGACAACTTGGGCTCGGTCCGGACAGTTACCGGACAGTCAGACAGCGAGCTACCCATAGCTCGCCGTCCGTAAGCCCGCGTCTGTGGTGGCCGGAAATCGGGATCGGAATCCCGGCGGAGGCGAGAGCGCCGTTGCCTGGTGCGGTCAGCCTCCTCCTTTGCTAGCATTACTGCTTCGCAGAAGGAGGCGATCGCCTGCCACTCCTCCTCGACCTTCCCACTCTTGGTGGAACAAGAATGATCGTCAGATTTTTATTGACTGAAACCCACCTGTGTTTCTTCAGTAGCCCTTTGCGTTCCAGGATCAGGGACACTCTTTCAAATAATTCCGCAGCCCTAGCAGGCATCGACATCGTAGCAGATTTGACGTTATCTTGATTTTAAAGTCGAGTTACGATAGCCACTTTACCATTGCAACAAACAATAAAAACCGACCAAGTGTGAGTTGGAATCACGTACAATTGCCAAAACGGATCTTGAGCGCTCGGCGTCAGAGTGGAGATCGCTTTGCGCATTCCATACATTAGCGAGCCAATCGTCTTTGTTGTTATATACATGCAGCAACGCAGGGAACGAATCAGAAGTGACGTCTATGATGCGATGGCGCGGCGAGCCAATCACTGACACTCCCGCCCCCGCGTCTCACTTCGCATCACTAAAGAGACCGAATATTTGACTTCTGCGCAACTTGAAGCCAGCGATCGATCAAACGGTTGTACAATTGCCGTCTACCTATAAAAAGGGCAAATAAATCAAGTTTTTTGTATATTTTATGTTGGTTATAGATATGGTTTTAATTTCAACTTGATATCTCCACACGTACCCTAAATAAAGAGTTTTGACAGACAGACGGATACAAAATTGATTCTATAAGCAACAAAATTGGGCGAAAACAACTACTGACTGGATTCCGGACAGCAGGAGCCGTAGACGCGGCAGGCTCAGAACGAGATGGCGTGACGATTTGGACTCCTACCTTGAGGATTGGCCAGAAGTGGCTAAGGACAGAAAAGAGTGGAATAACGGAAAGGAGGCCTTTGCTCTGCAGTGGGACACGACGGGCTCATAATAATAATAATAAGGGTTCCGTTTTTTTCTTTTTGAGATACGGAACTCTAAAAACGATTAAAAATTAAGGAAAAAAATCTCAAAAAAAAGCGTTTTCTATAAATATGTGTTATTTATTCGGATCAGTGCTGATAGCATTGATTGGATAACACAATCTACGGTCTGCAACAGGATTTATGCTCCACCGAGCACATGCTGTAGGCCGCATGACATATTTAAAAATATGAATGAATATAAAGGCAATTTTCGTACTTTTTTATTTATATTTATGAAAAATAAATAAATATTTACATTTGTACATTAAACATTATTTATACCTACTACACTTAACTATGTACCTACAGTGCGTTTCACATAAGAGGTTCCTTTTCCGTAATGTTGGTAATACGGAAAAACAATGTTGCTATATTTTTAGCAATGAAATTACTAAATATCCCTAGATACTGATATTTCGTTACTTTTAACAATTGCGTTATTTATATATATATTTTTTGAATAAAGCATACAACGTTGGGCTCCATTTCGATTGTCCTGCAATTCTTTTAAATACCGAAACCGCCACGCCGCAATATCGTACCTCTCCATCCAACAACTTCCTTTTAGACTTGCTTTTTTTTTAATAAAATCCTATTCTCCCTCATTTATTCTGCAAAAAATGGTGTGACTACCGTTAAAATCAATTCGGTTTCACATTTCGTACAGAAATTTGGTAGAGTAGGCTACTCTTTTCATTTTTCCTTTCTTTTTAGCTGTAGACAGACATGGGTGCCAACATTCCGGCAAAGGAACCTCTTAAGTGAAACGCACTATATATATTATAGGTACATGTCGTGACCAGATGATATGTCAATCGTCATTTGGCCATGTCATTGATGTAGAATTTCTATGATAATAAAAGGTCTAAAGAAAGTAGGCCAAACGTGGATTGACATAATATCATTAAAACTTTAACGTTTAAAACAATCCGGCCATTTTTACTTGGCTATATCAATTGATCAATTTTTGCGTAAATAAACTGTTTTTCTTTCTTTCAATTTTTAAAATATAGAGCAACTACAAAATATACAAAAAATAAAATGCTTAGCAAAAAATTGTATTGGAATTGTGCCCAGTAGACTAGCAGATTGCCACGTTGAATATATCAATGCAATTTTTTTGGGCAAAGAACGAGCTAGCCCTCCAAGTATCAGTCAATCAGTGAGAAATATCCTTGAAAAGAAGACGCAGATTTAAGGAAAATATCAAGTTTAAATCCAAACCAATGTCTGTGATACTTTAACAAAGTTCGAAAAAATGTGGAATGTTTTGACCTGAATGCGAATAAAAAGATTTTTGACGAGGATAAGACCAAAGTAGTGACCAAAGAGTGGTCTGTGTGTAAGAAGAGCAAATGACTAGAAAGTTAATTGAGTTGGCAACTGAAGGAGCACGATTGGGCTTTAATCAGTAAAAGTCTTAAACTCCCTCGCACTCTATCTGAAGCGGGAGACAACAGTAAAACAACCAAGATATCGACCAATAGAAGACATGATACGCCAACCTCTGTCTAAGACAAGAGAATGTTGATTCGACACCAATTATTACCAGTCCAAACAAGAAAGATATTGAAATCGTATTCAAAAAAATATTCTTCGTTCAAAACCTCTAAATTGGAAACGAACACTAAATTGGAACAGACAAAAAAAGGTGTCAATATTTGCATCAGTCTTCATTTGATGGGTATTCGCCAAACTGTGTTGAAGTCCAAAGGTTATGGAACAAACTATGGTGCAGATTGAAAGGTGTACCATCGCGGTCATTTCTGCCTGATCACTTGAAAAAAATTCATTGAATCCTGCGGCGCGGTGGCAAACCAAACTTTTTGAGTTTTCGTTTCGAATGCAAGCAAAAATGATCTCAGCAGTGGTTAGGCGGAAGTGTCTGATGGTACATTCATTGGAGATGAGATACAAGTGAAATAAAAATGGTCTGTAGTGTAACTTAATACACCACAAATTTTTAATTCGTACAAATTACTTAAAGGGCTTATTGGAAAAGATCTTGCTATTACTTAAATAAAATCTCAATAAATAATATTCATAAACAGCAAAGTTATAAGCTTTTGTTTATATCCCAAAATGTCAATCAATTTATGGAAATATTGTAGAGGCTATTTATTATGAATAAATAAATGACAATCAAAATGGAAAAACACTGCGCGTTGTATTTTTTAGAATAAATTATTTTGAATGATTGATTATATTATTTATCCGGATACCGTTTTCTTTTTGGATTTTTAACCGTAAAAATAAGATCGATAACGGGTACGGATAGAGCCCCATTTTTTGTACTAATTAAAAAATAAACGTTTTTTGGCAAGTTTCCTTAATTGTACTTCTTTTTTACTCACGAAACCATCAAATAACTTCGCCCTCTAGGTGGAGAGGGAAGAGAGTGTCAAACTTTAACTGACTGAAAACTGCAATATTTCTTTCGTTCCTTCAAATAATCCTTCCCTGAATAAACATATTATTATTTTATTATTATAGCGCAGCCCTGCTAAGCTTCGACCCTAACTAGCACTGTCAATATCTTTGAAAAGTTTTTTGAGGCGCGTGGAACATAACCACCCCCAACTTAACATTTACCGGACAGTCAGATGGCGTGCTACTTTTTGTTTGCCGTCCGCAAGCCCTCTTCTATGGAGTCCAGAAGTCGCTGCTTCGGTTTTGACTGAAAGACGATCCTACCATAGTTGGATAAGGTCAGGTTTTTTTTAATAGTGTAGAGAGGGCGTCGCTGAATTATTTAGCCGTGAGCTTGCTAAAAGGTATTCGTGTACCTTAGGAAAAAGACAAAAACTTTTAACACTTTTAATTTAAAAAATAAATGACTGTTTGAAATCAGAAAGCTTTTCAATTTTCTGCTTGGCTGGCTGGAAGGTAGACAAGGGTAGCTAAATAAAATTGATTGCGTTTGCTTTTTACCATTTGTCTCAACTATTCCAAAGTTTGAGGAAGATTAAATTTTATAGTAAGTAACGTTAATCATTAAGTCTTAGTCCTCCAAGTGAGGAGTGGCAGGCGGTCGCCGACTTCTGCGAAGCAGTAATGCTCGCTAAGGCGGAGGCCGACCGCATCAGGCAACGGCGCTCTCGCCGCCGCCGGGATTCCGATCCCGATTTCCGGCCACCGTAGGCGCGGGCTTGCGGACAGTGAGCAATGGGTAGCTCGCTGTCCGGCCGTCCGGTAACCGTCCGGACCAAGCCCAAGTCGTCGACGGCGCGCGCTGTTCCCGCGCGCCTCAAGGAGTTGTCAGCAACAGCAGGGGCCCAGCCGGGTCGAAGCCTACTGGGGCCAGGGTAATCCGAAAGGGCGCTCGAGCCCCGGTATGAAGGCTTGAAGGAACGGGATGGGTTTTTTAGTCAGTAAGAGTCTGACACTATCTCCCGCTCCGCCCAAGAGCGGGGGTTGTCATAAGATGATTTTTCCCATCGAAAAAAAAAAAAAAAAAAAAAAGTCCTCCAAGTGAAATAACTATCTTTATTACTTTAGACTTTAAACTATATTTCTACAACTAATTATTTTAAGATCCCTTTGTAAGTTAGCGCCTATCAGCAGTAGTAAATAACTTTACTAAATGGGACGTCTATTCAATTAACAAAATAACTAGGCTTAAATTTACACCAGTCATCTCAAGTTGGCTGTTGATCCTAGCAAACCAAGAGTAAAATTCTTGTGTTTTCCTATCAACAACTTTGCAATAGTTTACTTTTGGAGAGTCTGTCTTTTCTGTTTTTAACTAGCTTTTGCCCGCGGCATTGCTCGCGTACATAAATTGTAGACTTTGTCGCTCAGGAATAATGCAGCTTTCAATCTGTGAATCGGACCAGTACTTCCAGAGAACTTCTTTATAATATTAGTATAGAATTATAGAAGTATAGATTGATATAAACTAGTGCTTTACTGCAATCTCACCTGCCAGCCTATTCAGTTTAGTCTTAATGACACCCAAATTATAATCGGGTGTGAAGACCGCAATGGGCAAATTATTCCAGTCCTTCGATGTACGCGGTATAAATGACGAGGCTAAACAATTGGTTCGGACCGTAGAGGTTTCAACAACGTAATACACGCCATACGTTGGGCTATCCGATGGTAGGACCAAATCATGCAATTTCTGCGCATACTCTCCAAAATACATCCTGTAAAATACCGAAAGGCTGGCTACCCTGTGCTCAAAGCTTTGTAGATTGGACTTAAACCAATCTGGATCACCAATTAGCCTCTTCGCTCGCCTGTCTACCGAGTCCAAAACTACTAGGTAACACTTTGCAGCTCCAGCCCATATGTGGCTGTAGTACTCCACACACGATCGGACCTGTGCTTTGTATACATTAAAAGCTGTCTCGGTTCTTGCAAAGGTCCGGCGGTATTCACACCTCTCGCTGTGAAATACTGCCAGACCTTTGCAAGAACGCCGAGTTTCTTAGCAGCTATCTTGGCTTTGGACTCAATGAGCCACCCAAAATTAAGGCCTGAGGTTTTTACTCCCAAGAGTTGAAAGTGGTCGAAGCACTCCAAGGATATATTCCGAAAAGCAGTCTAATTGTAGATGCACGAGTTTTTCAAAAACAGCATGCTTTAAATAACTTAATTGATTAGAACAAAATGCAATTAAGAGGCTGCTTTTTCACTCGCCTATCGAGCATGGTTTTAAAGCTTGTTACTTCACCTAACGCAATCCAACGTGATGTTTGACGAAAAAGCAACTCAAATTTTTCACAAAACTTGTTCCAGGAAATACGTGTTTTTCTTAAACTTTTAAAAGATTTTGAAAAAAATTGCCGTCATTTATAATCTTGATAAAATTTACAAGGCTTCTAATGTTATACTTTTTTAATTTTTGGGTAAATTATGAAATGTCAAAGTTCATGCAAAATAGCAGATTTTCAGACGTCTATACTGGATTAGTATTTTTATAAATTGATTTCAATAGAAGCCTAGATAATGTCCATAAAATACTGTTTGTTTTTTTTCAAAATATCTCTTGAAAATTGTGTGATAACGTTATAATCACGTAAAAGCGGTTGTATGAAAAACAGTAAAATTGTATGTCGAGTTGCAAGCCCCTTATAGTAATGAGTAGTTGGGGTCGTCAGATAAGGTCACATAAAGGTCGGTTTATTAAGAACATGCATATCATGTTTATCATAGTGAAGGCAACAAATTACTTAATGAATGCATTAAAAAGCCATCACTTCATTAACTTAATTAATATGGAATCCACGTGGCACGTTGCCAATATGAAGCAAGTTATCGAATAAAATTTCGTAAAATATATTTTCGTTCATTAAAAACTTTGTGAATCTAGGCTTAATTTGTGTCGTTAGTACCAAAATATTCCTAACTTTACTTCTCCAATTAAAACGTGCTTACATTGCCTACCTTTTGACACAGCTTTGAGAATTTTGTAACATCTAATTTAATTATATAAATAGGTAAAATTATTTAAGTGTATAAGCTAATGTTTAATATTGTTTGACGAATAGTAACATAAACTGAGTGCCAATGGCTGCTTTTACTGGTATTGGTTGGGCAGGAACCGAAAAACGAAACCACGGGAAAAAACCAGTCGTTTCAATACCAGGGGTTCTACTATCCCCCGTCGTAGAAACACCCAGTGGCGGCGTCAGAAGTCGTAGGGCAATTCCCGGTCAACGTAGGTACGGGCTTGCGGATAGCAAACTATTGGTAGCTCCCTATCCGATAAGGACCAAGCCTAACTCAGGCCGTACGTGCTACGCGCTGCGTACTGCTATGTGTTATTGACTCCAACAGAATTGTTTTCCGCTAGAACTAAATTTGACAGACGCACACGTGGACCACGCCTAATTTGTACTTGGAACAACGTCGCTTGGTGTCGCGTGGCGTCACGTGGTGTCGCGTGGCGTCGCGTTGCGTTACGTGGCGTCACTTGGTGTAACGTGGCGTCGCGTGTCGTCGCGTGGTGTCGCGTAGCTTGGATCTTATGTACCTCTACAAGTCTAGTTGCCATATAAAATGTATAGAGACCGACGCACCCAGATCGGCGTACGTAGCACACGTGTGCGCAGTGTAGTTCTACCTTTAAGGTAGAACTACATTAGGCCGATGCACAGGTGGACCACGCCTGACTTGTACGTAGAACGACGTTGCGTAGCGTTGCTTGGCGTGGATCTAATATAGCTCTATAAGTCTAGTCGTCATAGAAACTGATGGAGACCGACGCGCCCAGATCGGAGTACGTTGCACACGTGTGCTCAGTGTAGTTTTACCTTTATTAATTTATTAGCTTTTGCCCGTGGCTTTGTTCGCGTACATAAAATATAGCCTATGTTACTCAGGAATAAAGCAGCTTTCTGTCGGTGAAAAAATTTTAGCTATCGGACCAGTACTTCCAGAGATTACCTACCTCCTACAAACAAACAAAAAAACATAAAACAAAATAACAAACTTTACCTCTTTATTATATTAGTGTTGATAATCTTCAGGTAACACAAAGGTACCTAAGAGCCTTAAATAGATGTCAGCTTAATTGACGGAGCCCGTCAGGGCCGATGCCTGCTGGGGCTGCGGGATTATTACTTAAAAGAGTTATTGTGGCCCTCACTAAGGAGAACTGAAGGAACACAGGTGGGTTTTAGCTGATAAATCTGACTCTCCGTCTTGCTCTACACAGAGCGGAAGAAGCCCAGGACCACGGAACTCATTCAAACAATCCCGCAGTCTCGGCTTCACTTGGCCTTACTGAAACTTTTCGGTTTTAATAAAGGAAAATCTGGGAATGTATTGAAAACTTATTTAGAACATTCACAATAAGATTAACATAGCGTAATTAGCCTTTTAATGTTCCCACAGCTGGGACTCAGGCCTCCTTTCTTGGAAAGGAAATGGGCCGTAATCCACCACGTGGGCGCAGTGCAGATTTGTGGACGTCACACGTCTTCGAATCTGGTCGGGTTTGAACTCGCGGCCTACAAATCGTAAGTCGGAGCTTGTTTTTTTTGTTGGATGGTGGAAAAATCATCTAATGACAACCCCCTTGGGCGGAGTGGGAGATAGTGTCAGACTCTTACTGACTATAAACCCACCCCGTTCCTTCAAGCCTTCATACCGGGGCTCGAGCTATCTTTCGAAATTAACCCTGGCCCCGGTAGGCTTCGACCCAGCTGGGCCCCTTCTGTTGCTGACAACTACTTGAGGCGCGCGGGAATATTGCGCGCCGTCGACTACTTGGGCTCAGTCCGGACAGTTACCGGACGGTCGGACAGCGACCTACCCAATGCTCGCCGACCGCAAGCCCGCGCCTACGGTGGCCGGAAATCGGGATCGGAATCCCGGCGGCGGCGAATCGTAAGTCGGGGCCGTAACCTCTCGGGCAGTACTGACCAAACGCATAAGATCGGACATTTAAACGAAGCTTTTTAACCAGTTTTTTTTTTCTTTGAATACCGTCCTTATGCCTACGGAATAAAAGTTAAAATCGGTTGAATAGACAGTAAAAAAAGTTTTTTCAAAAGTCTAATCGTACGCGAATGGAGTACAAACATTGATGTTCAAAGTTCCAATTGATTTGAAGTTCACCAATAGCAGCTCATTAATGGGTACTTATTTGTTGTTATTTTCCCGGTTTCACGTTAAAGTGATCGTACCTAAGTTAACAGTTGTTCCATAACTTTGAGTGGGAGCACAACGCTGCCGCATGCAGCATATTCAGCTATTAAAAGTTTTTTCTTCCATTCTGAATGTTTATTAACCTTTCAATCGTGGAAATTACAGACACAATAGAAAGACAATAGGTGCGCGAACGCCGGCGATCGCTTGGGGTTTACTGAATTAATGGCGTACTATTTTAGGGTTGTGCTGGGTTTTCTCCAATATTTGCATGGAAGCTTAAATAACAAATTTTGTTGTTGTCACGTTAAACGTACTTTAGTTATTTACGCCAATTACACAACTCTGCAAATTTATAAGCTAACGTGATCTATGGATAGGGTAATTTATGCTCCACTAATGAAGCAAATTTTGATGCTCGTAAGGAAATCATTGACCTAGAATCCTGAAAGGCGAGAAGCACAAGTAACGGAAAAACGTATAACTTATCGTTAAGTTAAAAATTATTTACCTACTTTTTTGCGATTGGAAGACTCTATGGCAGTTATATTCATCATCATCATCATTTCAGCCAATAGACGTCCAATGTTGGACATAGGCCTCCCCCAAGTGTCCCCACAATGAACGAACCTGCGCATCCCACGTCCATCGGATTCCCGCAACCTTCACCAGTTCATTATCCGACTTGCACTTGACTGGATTTTTTTTCATGGTCAAGTCCCATCGAAGTGTAAAGAAGTAAAACGCTTTGTATGTAAAAACGGATTCCAAAACTAACCTTGGTGTATTAAATACTAGCTTTTGTCCGCAGTTTCGCCGGCGACATAAAATATAGCCTCATCAAGCAGCTTTCTATCGGTGAAAAAAATTTAGCAATCGGACGAGTAGGTACCTACTTCCAGAGATTACCTCCTACAAAAAAAAAAAAACAAGCTTTACCTCTTTATCATAGTGTAGATATCAAGAAAAGTACACAAGGACAAAGTCGCAGCTGGAGTGCGAATTTTAATAAGTGATAAAGTTTGTAATTTGGAGGCAAAAGGTTGCTTTCGGAGTCGCCTGCGGTGAAGATGGCTTGCCAATCTGTTCATGTTCTAATCACATCCAGACAGAGAGGTATGAAACAAAAAGGGGGAGGCCTTTGTCTGGCAGCGGGACATAACGTAAGCTAATAAAATAACCCCGCGGGTATCCCACTGCATGGCAAAGACCACACTCCACTTCCCTTCTTCTTTCCACTTTTTTTAAGACGTCTCTGAATGTCATAGGAAACCATTGAATAATTCTTTCATAGGAGACCAAGCAAAATCCATCAAAACTATGATAATGGACTATCAGTTAGGTATACCTAATAATATAATTTACCTGTTATAGTCTTTTCCAAACTATATTAAAGGCTAACCGCATGCAATCAAATACCAGTATTTTACACGAAACGACCGCTTCTCTGACCTTTACAACCCAGAAATTGGGTAATGTAATATGTTGTTAAGACTGGTATCAGATGCCGGAACCAACGGCATAACGTGCTTTCCAAGACACCTATCCACAGGCCGATATTGGCAAGCGTAGTTTAACCTTGACGACTTGTTTTACTCGAGCTATTGAAAAGAGTTTACGAAAACCATAGCATAAAAAGCCCTCTAATGTTCCTACTGCTCGGACTTAGGTCTCCTCTCTAGGAGACAGAATGGGCCGTAATCCACCACGCGGGCCCAGTGTAGATTGGTGGATTTCACATGTCTTCGAATTTTTGGTTCTAGGAGGTTTCTTACAATGGTTTCCTTCGCCGTTTTAAAAGCAGTGGTGATGAAATAAATTACACAAAGTAATGCGCTTAGCTAGTTCTGAACCAGCGACCTAAAACTTGTAAATCGGGGCCGTTGCCATTAGGTCACCAGTGCTTTTTACCACTGAACCACCACTGCACCAACGTTACGAAAACCAACAATTATGAAAACCTGGATTGTGTAAAACAAAAGGTATATAAATAGAAACAATAGAAAGAGCGTGTTTGCGTCACATTATCCATTTTAATTAGCAGGCTTTGTATAATTTGACTATTTCACCGTGATAGGGGCATGGGCACAAATGGGGATAATTTTACGTAGTTCATTAGGACTTTACGGTCCATCAATGGTAATCATCGTCATCATTTCAGCTGAAAAACGTCCAATGTTGTATAAGACCCCCAAGTGTCGTCATAACAAATGGTTCTGTGCATCTCGCATCCAGCAGATTTCCACAATCCTCACCAGGTTATCAGTCTACCTTAAGGGAGACTTTCCTCGGGTACGCGGTCGTCACTTCAGATCCTTTCGGTTCCAACGACCATCTGTTCTCAGAGCGAACAGTGGTAACAAAGTTGAATTGATTCAGCTGGTTTCAAGAATTAAAGTAAGGGGTATAGTGGATGGGAAAAGGCCTCGCAAGCGCGGCCCAATACGTTGGTCCGACCAGATCCGCACCGCTCTTGACTCTCCGCCAGAGACAGAAAAAGATGGAGGAATATCATCAAGGCTAAAGTGATGAAGCAGGGAGGTCACGACCCTCAGCATTGAGGAATACGACGCAAGGAGGAAGGAGGAGGTTTCACGAGTTACCGAAGCCCTGGAATGCAAAGGGCAACTAAAGGTAGGTTTTAGTTTCACAAAAACCTGTCACTCCCTCTCGCTCCACCCAGATCGGGAAAAGTCATTTGATGATTTCCCACATCAAAAAAAAAGGTATAATTCTAAGGAATTTTTTAAGAGTAGCCCTGAAATGGGTGAGTTTAATGGATGACTTCTTATTTGATGGTTTCCAAAAACAAAATATTTCGTGTATGGATTGGGTTTTTTTAAATAATTGATATAAACTAGTGCTTGATTGCGATCCCACTTGTTGGTAAGCACTGAGGCGCACTAGTTTATTACTATAGCCTTGAAGAGACCTAAATTATATTTGGACGGTAAGACCGCAGCAGGCAAACTAAATTATGAGTATTTTAATATTCGTTTCTGCATTAGGTTGGAATAGTAGTAATAGTAAGTTTATTGGCCTAAAATGCCTTGCTGATGGTGCATGTACTAGATAAATTCTTTCCCTTCAAAATAGTTGAGCTGAGTAGAGCTGAGTAGTCATGTTGATTATTATTTTGTTTTTTGACTTTTTTTAAACTTCTACATCTTTCTCATACATTGAATATCAAACATTAATGACGTTTATTGTATACAGGGTTATTTGTACAACACTAGCAACCTATCAGAACTATTTTACTAACATCATAAACAACAACTTTTGTTCTATGACTATTAAAAAATTATCATATCAGTTCATCAGATTTTGATGCAAAAACAAGAATGTTTAAATTGAAAGTTTTAAATATTACAAAGTCTATGCAAAGCTAGCGATAGTACAATAGCGGAGGGGAGCGAGGATCGAACAGAGAGGGTGCTTTATATACTTGCGTTGCGTCATAAAGACGTTGGTAGGTATAGCAAAAAAAAAAAAGAAATGTGCTTGATAGAACAACGAAATCTTGAAGATTTGTTTTTGGCAAATGAATTACCTATATTTTGTAAAAAGTCATAGAACAAAAGTTGTTGTTTATTGATTTTAGGAATACAGTCGTGCAAGGTTTGTTAGTGCCTTAGAAATAACATAGCATAGCATAGTCGACCTTATAATGTTCCCACTAAAATTCTAAAAAGAACCCTAAACTTTAATAACCCTATATAGTAATAAGACTAAAAATTGTTAAACGAGAGGTTCACCCATGCATTTATAAGCTAACAAACACTATCTGCTCAAGCTTAAGTAAGTCTTCATAAAGTATCAAGGTGATCCAACTTTATCCTTACCTTTAATTATAATATCAAGTGATGTGGTTGTCTATAAAAACTTAAGGTATTTACATTTAAACACAGTAATCCAATAACTAATTCGTAGGGTTAATGTCCTTATTGTATACACGTGCTTTATTAAAGGCGACAAGCTTCATGCTTTCTCTAGCTTATCCTACAACGGTAAAATGGTATTGAGATATACTTACACTCGACTTCAGCAAAAATTATGATAATTTGCGTTCTAGAAATTAAACTTACATTTTATTTTTTTTAAATGAACAACAACAAAACATTTTTTTTTTCTTTTATTTAACATACTTAATAATATATGCGTATGCATATACGGTTTTTAATGTTTCTACTATTGTGTCTCAGGCCTCATCCCTAAGAGATGGATTGGACCTTAATCAACCACGCACCACATTTTTTATCCAAAGACATTGATAACAGCCGGTTTCTTCTCGATATCTTCTTTCACTGTTTGTTTAACACTTTTAGTATACCTACCAAACATAATTTTTGAACGGAATATTTGTAAGGACCATGTTGGGCGCCAAAACTACCCTCATAAATAGGAAGTACAATTATGACGCAGAATGACATTCTGTATATTGATTTTATTGTAGCCAATGCCATACCAGTAATAATAGACCTAGTCTATTGATTCATCGTTGGTGCTGCGGGTTTCTTTAGATTATGCTAGTGTTACTACGTGTATAGGTAAAATTCTTTGAACCTATACAATGAAATATTGATGATAATATAAAAGCTGAAAATTTGTATGTATGTATGCGTATATGTTTGTTACGCCCAAACAGTTGAAGGCATTTGGATTAAATTTGGCACATGGCTCATATCTTGGAGTGGAAACTGCGATGCTTTTTATCCTAGGAGAACGTTTTCTTTGTATAATTTTCAACTTTCATGCAAGCAAAGCCGGCACGAAAGCTAATTTAAAAAAAAAAAAAACAAATATAAACAAAAAAAAACAACGTTATTATGTCAAGCACATAATATTGTCTTTTCTTGAAATACTTTGTTAGGCAGTAATTTGTTAGCTTATTATAAAAGAAAAAATAATAAGTTCGGCCATGTTGGGCGCCAATTTGACCTACTCACATTTCAAATAAATTCAGTTTTCAATAAGTCAAGTTAGTAGAAGTGGTATGTTCCAATAAATAGCATTTAATAAGCATCAAAGAATAGATATTGGTATCGAAAATAATAGTAGCTGGCTCATCAATTTTTCATAAAGTAGAATATTTCATGCAAGTTTGAAGAGAGGAATTTCTCAGAATCGCTGAATACTAAATTGACGTTAAGTAATCTACAGGGTTATTTGTGAAACACTAACAACCTTGCAGAACTGTGTTACTAACATCGTAAACAACAACTTTTGTTCTGTGACTTTTTACAAAACATAATACTCGTACATTTACCAAAAACAAAGCATCAAGGTTTCTTTGTTCTATTTAACACATTTCAACTCTGTATTTTGCTATACCTTGGTAGAGCGAACGAATATCTCACTTCAGGCAGTCTCCAAGTGGGGTGAAGCCAATCTAGTGGGATTCAACGCCGCCAAAACACAAGCGTGTCTTTTCACTGCCAAAAGGAGCCCGTGCACCTTGGTTCCTACTTTTCGGAATTTATCCCTGGAGTACACCGACCGCCTTCAGCTCTTGGGGGTTGAAATTCCCTCAGACCTTAACTTTGGGCGGTTCATTGAGTCCAAAACCAAGGTAGCTGCTAGGAAGCTGGGCATTCTAGCAAAGGTCCGGCGGTACTTCACACCGGGACAGCTTTTAATGTTATACAAAGCACAGGTCCGTTCGTGTGTGGAGTACTGCAGTCACATATGGGCTGGTGCTGCAAAATGCCACCTGGCAGCTTTGGACTCGGTGGAAAGGCGTGCAAAGAGGCTAATTGGTGATCCAGATTTGGTTAAGTCCAACCTTCAAAGCCTTGAGCATAGGCGTAGGGTTTAAGCCTTTCGGTATTTTACAGGATGCATTTTGGAGAGTGTGCGCAGGAATTGCATGACTTGATTCCGCCATCGGAATTCTACCATCGGACAACCCGACGTACGGTGAATATTCACCCTTACGTTGTTGAAACCTCTACGGTCCGGACTAAGCGTTTCGCCTCGTCGTTTATACCGCGTACGTCGAAGGACTGGAACAGTCTGCCTGCTGCGGTCTTCCCGTCCGATTATAATTTGGGTGTCTTCAAGGCTAGAGTGAATAGGCTCTTAATAAGCTAGTGCGCCTCACCATCAAAGATTGTATCGCTACTTACCATCAGGTGGGATCGCAGTCAAGCACTAGTTTATCTCAATTAAAAAAAAAAAATACCTACGTCTGTATGATGGGACGCAAGTGCATCAAGCACACCCGCCACCCGATTCCCACTCCCTTCCGCTATTGTACTATCGCTTGATGCGCATAAACTTCGTCATATTTCGAACTTTCAATTTAAATATTTTTATTATTGTACGAAAATCTGATGAACTAAAATATAATTAAAATAATTTTATAAAAGTCATAGAACAAAAGCTGTTGTTTATCATATTAGTGTCATAGTTCTGAGAGGTTGCCAGTGTTTTTCAAATAACCCTGTATATCTAAAGTTTAAAATGTTTCACAGTTTGTTTAACAACTTTCTATCTTCTACATATAGCGCAAAGTGGGTTGAAGTAATTCTAAGTTTAGAATTTTGCGGTGTCAACAAATCCCTTCACTTGTAGTAAATGTTACAGTTATTTATTTGCTTAAATTTCACGCAACATAAAGCAAATTAAGCTGACTAATGCCTGAGGCATTCATTAAACGTCAACCTAGAGTGGTGGAAACACATGGTGGCCCGAGTTGTCGATAGCGCATAATGATCCACGCGCTGCTCAGAGAGATAAACCTTAGGGACACAGCAAGGCTGATGCCGCTAGGACCACTAGGATCTTCTAAAAACGAAACCCATCTTAGAACGTAAAAGGAAACTGAAGGACACAGGAGTAGTTTTAGTCAGTAAAAGTCTGACACGCCTTCTTACTCCTCCCAGTGCGGAAGAAGTTATTGGATGATGTCTCACCTTAAAAAAAGTCCCTGCTTCCTTAGCGGGCATCGGCCCTTTACGGCTTATTGACATCTCTTTGATGATAGTTCTAAATAAAGACGAAGATTTGAAGTGAATAGAAAAGCGTTAGCCCAGTCTTTGTGTAAAACCGTTTAAAAAAAAAAATGGTTTTGGGACGTAAATGTTCTTAAATACTTTTTCTAGGTTATTTTTACCTACGATAAGAGGCTTGTCCAAATATCCTCCTTTTATGAAACCTCAAGAAAATAATACGTTAATAGAACTCCGATATCTCTAGTGGTTCTCTTTAAATCATTCAACCTTCGAGGTCCTTTGATCCGCTCTAAACTTAATAGATATATCAGAAAACCATCTATTAAAAGAAATGCTGTACAAAAGAATAAAGAAAAAACATCAGGGGCTGTACCATGACGTAATGACGAGAGATGAAGTTATACAACTATACACAACAATTTTTTTATTAGTACAAATTTTTAAAGGGCTTATTAGAAAAGATCTTGTTATTATATAAGTAAAATCTCAATAAATAATAGTTATAATCAGAAAAGTTGTGAACGTTTGCTTATATCCCAAAATGTATGTATGGAAATATACATTATGAATGAATGGCGATCAAAATGGAAAAATACTGTGCGTAGTATTTTCTAGTAGCAATTGTTATGAATGAGTGATTTTTATTATGAATTTACCAATTATGACAAATCGTGGACAATTTTGTTTTTTTTTTTTACTTCAAATGTATGATCAGTAATGGGTAGGGGTATATACCCCATTTTTTTTGTACTAATTAAAAAATATTGGTGTATATTTCTATCCCTTTAAAACTTAAGTTTAATTTGTCAAATGGATCGCGTTTCAAACTCATGGAAGGAGAAGAAGAAGTCAAAAGGGCATCTGAATGTCAAACTTACTTCCACGTCTTTAGGTTCTTGATACTTGTTGAAGTCATGTGTTGCCATGACATGTAAAAATGTAAAGCGTGTGAACTAGAAAGAGGTATGAAGCTACACAATCTATGTAGCTCCATCCCTTTAACAGTTCGGTATAAGTCGTCAAATGAATAATGCGTTAATGAGCTCGTGGTAGGGCATTTGAATGTCAAACTTACATCCACATCTTTAGGTTCTTGATACTTTTGGAAGTCGTGTATTGCATGAAAATGTATGTTAAAATATCAAGCGTGTGTTAGATTCTGAATTATTATGACGTAATTAAATCATGAATTTTCATTTTTCATGTATATTGTTAGTAGTATTTTATACATTGGTAACATTTGTGAAGCTTGAATCTAATATTGAAGTACCTGCCAAAGATAATAATGATGTGTTTACAAACATAAAACGCCAAACTTATAAAAAGCCGTATTTATGATAATGTTGTAAATTGTAATGTAATTATTAATAATCTTTGTAATATATCTTAGATTGTATGTCTACTATAATATAAGAAGTTGTGTGTTGTGCGACAACCTGAGATTTGTTGAAGGTGGAAGGATATTTGATGTTTAAGTGTCAACCCAGAGGTTTGACACTTGAACGTCAGGACTTTCCTATAAATAAGATTGGTTTCTATTAAAGTCCTTTTACTTGCTGTTCAGCCCTAGACCTTTACGGACTACCTAAGTTCACGTAAGTTATTTAATATAATAGCTTAATATTATTGCTAATGTTGTTTTGATTCTGTGTATTTGTTATACTGTTACTTATGTCTCTAATTATGTTATTGTTAACTATTGTTTTAACTCTTTGAATGTCGTAATTAGAGACACAATAGAAAGACAATTACCTTATGTCGGACTGTGTAACTTAAGACATTCGAAAGGTTAATGTGTCTGAAAAATACTATATCTGAGCTTCCGAGGTGTTTCTTGGCCGTTCTTCACCTCGAAGACCTAGTTTCCGAACGAGCCAGTAGTTTATTCGAATAATTGACAAGCCTATTTGAAATAAATACTTAGTCTTGTCTTTCTGTGCTTTTCTTCATAAAACCCTTTCCTTACACACTAGTCATAGGAACTTTGATACACAGTAAATAACCGTTATCCATCTTGACATTTTGTTATGATATATAGGTAGTTATAAATATATATATAGTTCATTCTTAACACGTGCGAGCGATAAAGAGGTATGAAAGTACACAACCTCTATAGCTCTATCCTTTTAAAAGTTGGGTAAAATTCGTCAAATAAATTGCGTTATGAGCTCTTAGTAGGGCATCTGAATGTCAAACTTACATTCACGTCTTTAGTTTCTTGATACTTCTTGAAGTCGTGTATTACCATGAAAATGTATGTAAAAATATCAAGCGTGCGAGCGATAAAAAGTTATGAAACTACACAACCTATATGGCTCCATCCCTTTAACAGTTCGGTATAAGTCGTCAAATGAATTGCGCTATGAGCTCGTGGTAAGGCCTTTAGATGTCAAACTTACTTCCACGTCTTTAGGTTCTTGATACTTGTTGAAGTTGTGTGTTGCGTAGAATTTTTGCCTTTCCAAACTAATGTTAAACATAACGTCCATTCTGCACTATTTTAACGCACTCCATTGTTTTATATCACTTTGACATCACAACTATATGCATTGTTCAGAAGTTCTAGAGTTTACGTTATAGCTTCATTAAAGGACCACATTTCACTAAGTTTGAAAATGTTGTGGATACCTGAAACAATGAAAAATACACTTTAATTATGTTTTATTCAATAATAGCATAATCAGGCTTATAATTTTCACACTTCTGGGTCTCAGGCCTCCTCTCTAGGTAAAGGAATGGGCCCGTAATCCACCAGCAGGCTGATGGATGTCACATGTCTTCGACTTTTTGGTTCTAGCACATGCCGGTTTCCTTACAATGTTTTCCTTCACCGTTTTGAGAGCAGCGGTGATGAAATAAATTTCACAAACACGCTTGGTGCGCTTAGCTGGCTTTGAACCTACATTTCGTAAGTCGGGGCCGTTACCTCTCGGCCACCACTGATACTAATATTAAAAGGCAAAAGTGTGTGTGTATGTGCGTGTGTACCTATGTACAATTATGTCGAAATAGCAAGCATATTGCGAGTATTTACATACTTTGCAACTTTCCTTTAGGACCTACCTAGTACCTGTGTTAAATTAAATGTGCTCTGTGATCCTACAACATTATTTAAAATTTAGTGTTTGAGTGATGAGCATGATCAATTGATCATTTTGTTGTGTGTCTGGGTGTGTTAATCTATAATATTGATAAATGATAAATGATATTTATTTTGTAAATAGGTTTAAAACACACTTTTACACGTCAATTTATTTTTCTTCAGTTTATGCTAGATGAGGCCGGTATTACTTATTTAGAAATATATAAGCAAGTTTATCAGTTATCTAGTACTGATAACACAAGCTTTGCTTAGGACTGGACGACTTTGTGAGTAGTTGTTGTTTGTTAGTGTTTGTAGTTGTAGAATATTATTATTATCTTAACGTCTAATAGGATATTACTCGCGTAGTTTGTGTTCTAGTATTCCGTTCATAATGCCTGCTGAGCGAGAGTCGCTTTAATATGTGGTTTATATAATCAGTCACTAATATTATTAAGACGTTAATTTGTACCTCAATATGTGTTTGTGTGTGTTCGTCAAAGTAAACTACACTACGCATACGTGTGCCACACACGCTGATCTGTAGCCTGATTCACGTAAATCAAACAAGCCAAATATCGTTAAAGTTTTATAGTCGCCCGA
The DNA here is from genome assembly GCA_910589285.2 of Mythimna ferrago. Lineage (NCBI taxonomy): Eukaryota > Metazoa > Arthropoda > Insecta > Lepidoptera > Noctuidae > Mythimna > Mythimna ferrago. The sequence continues at coordinate 22,765,976 of OU342680.1, read as the reverse complement.
TCGAAGTCCTATCCAAAAGCGGTATTCACGTGTTCCTTAATCGGGATTGGATAGAACGACAACTCAACTGGCTCGAAACTAAACGATCTATCGACGACTTATTTCCAGTTACATTGATAAGCATTCGACCAGGATAATGTAATACAGATTTTTTTTTAAATCGACTCTTCGACCAAACGACTTTAAAATCGGTGTCGTTCAAACTCGGTTGATGGATGTGAATACGGAAATGGTCTAAACGACTAAATCGCAACTGTGCGCGTCAATCTCCACACATTGTATATGGAAACTAGATTTGTAGAGCTACAATTGATCCACGCCATGCGATGTCGTTCTCAGTTCAAATCAGGCGTGTTATATGTGTGCGTCGGTCTAATATAGTTTTGGCATAACTTCTTCATGTTCAAATATCGGAACAGAGTTGGATGAAAGGCCAATGAGTAGAGTATATCCTGGAATAGCACTTGATATGCTTTTTTGTCCCGAGACTATGTTTTCTTGTGTTTTTTTTATACTTTTACTTGAGTTAAATAGCTGACGGAAGCTGGTAAGTCATATAACGTAAATATAGCATAGCTTAGCAAAGCATAATCAGCCTTTTAATGTTCCCACTGTAGAAACTCAGGTCTTCTCTCTAGAGGAGGGGCCGTAATCCACCAGTGCGTGTTAGTGAATGTCACGTCTTCGAATTTGTGGTTCTAGGATATGCCGGTTTGCTCACGATGTTTTCCTTCACCGTTATGTGAGCAGTGGTGATGAAATAAATAAATTACGCAAAGTAATGCACTTGGCTGGGTTTGAACCCGCGACCTACAACTTGTAAGTCGAGGCCGTTACCACTCGGCCACCACTGCTCTTTAATATAAATAAAGATTTACATTTTTATACGATGACTAGGAGCAAATTTTTCTAAAATAAGTAGGTATTTAACCAAAATAATTAGTTTTTTGAGAGCTAAAATATCATACCAGTCAACATGAGCCTATAATCAAGAATTGGAGTCGTGAGTATTGGGAAGCGCTCTTTTCCCAGCTGTGGCATTTATACAGACTAACAAGATTAGGCCTTATAGGAAAACTACTACTATACCCGCATCGACTGGTCCTTATCGTGACTTGTTTATTTATTTATTTAACTATTTATGTACACACAGGAAATACAAGAAAAGAGGAAGGAAACAGAAAAAATTGTACAAAGGTGATGCTTATTTCTAATGAAATCTCTTCCAGCATACCTGCGACAGGAAAGTATATCGTAGTCTGTTATTAATATATATATCTATTCTTGTCTATTTGTTGTTTGTGTTGTAATTGTGTCTTGTTATTGTAGTCTGTTATGTCCTGTCATGTTAAATTATAATGAAAGTGAAAGTAAAGGTTTGCCAATATGCAAAAAAATGTAGAAAATTAAAAAGAAACTACATTTTTTTTTAATTTAGAATGTAGATATGAGTACATTTAAATGTATTTGTACTTTGTTGTTTTCTTACTTACAGTTCGGACTTTTTATTACTGCAGGGTTATATATAGACTTTTCAAGGTCAGTTTATAGCAAAATCAAAATCTATAGGAATTATAAATTAAATCACTTTCATTCGATGTCTACGATAAAATATTATAAGGTAAATATGCCAATCTCAATAAATGGCTTCACTGTAGGATGGCGCGCCACAAAACAAATTAAAATTGTTTTAATTTGATTTGTGGCGCCATCCTGCAGTGAAAGATTTTTAAAATAGGATCAATACTTTAAAATTTTAACTTTTTTCAACCAACTTCTGAATTCAATTCGAGTTTTAGTTTTTTGTTATTTTTTTTTCTCGATGGAGTAGCAAAGATTGTAAGAATTTTATTAACTAAAACCCACCTGTGTTCCTTTACTTTTTGTTTTTAATTGTTGATAGGCTCGCACTTCACCTTTATCTCACTAGATGGAAAGCGATAAAGGAGTTCGGTGACCTAGAAGTAACCTTCTCTCTTTACTTAAAGATTTCCAGGTTTTAGCTATCAGGACCGACTACGGCAGGAATTACCACTGTATGGACAGTGAATTATGTGCTCGTTGCTTTCCATAGCGACTATAATTCTTTCCAACAATACCATAGAACTTATGAGTTAATATTAGACAAACAAAATGTTACTTGTCCGTTACAAAAAAATAAATAAATAAAGAGTGATAACACAATTTTCATTATAATAATAATATTTCCACAATTATCACACAACGCCGTCTAGTCCCAAGCTAAGCAGAGCTTGTGTTATGGGTACTAGACAACTGATAAACATACTTATATATTTCTAAATACATACATATTATAGATAAATTACACCCAGACACAGAACAAATGATTATGCTCATTACACAAACATTTGTCCTGGGTGGGAATTGAACCCACGACCTCCGGCATAGCAGTCAGGGTCACTAACCACTAGACCAACAGGCCAGTCAATTATGATGAAAATCAATTTCAGAGAAACCTAGTCCTATTTTCTTAGTCTAGATTTTCATTACAATAAAACACCTGTAAGAAAATATAAGTTTCCAAGTAAACCATTATACCTAATTGTTTTCTTTATCTGAAGCTAATAATAGTCTAATCGTCACTTTGACAGCTTTAAACACTTTTACTTATTATTTTTATCTTAAAGATTTCGAAGAAAATAATAATCTATGTTAATTGATTGTGTGCTACGGTAATATTTATCCACGCGCGTTCCATCATCGACTGCATCGTCGTTTTCCATCAGGTGAGATAGTGGTCAAATGCGAACATATTAATAATAAAAAAAGCTATCGTGGTCCTGGAATGCAAATACCAACTGAAAGAACACAGGAAGGTTTTTAGTCAATAAAACTCTGACACAATCATTCGCTCAACAAGGACATTACCCCTGGGATAAAAATATCAATAATTAATAGGAGAAACAAACATATGTTTACACGCACATAGAAATACATACTCGTTCGTACAAACTTTCACTTCATAATAATAGGTAATTACCTAAGTCCGTATACATCATCAATATTGCACACCACTTGAGACACATTGTTTCCACGGTAGAACTAAAATTACAAAATAAAGCGAGTTTTCTTAGATTTCATACAAAAATGGTTATAAATACTGCGTTATTACATAAAATGTAATAACGTATGTCTGGCAACTTGAGTATTTTCTGCGGCCTACCCAAATGTCCTTTATTTGGTATTGTTCGTCAAGTCGTGGAGCTCCTTAGTAGTCCTAAGTTGAGCTTTTCGAATACTGACAAATGCTTACACTGATTGGACAGGTCCACTTAAATCTGTATGGTTCTTTCTTCAAAAGACCATCTCAGACAAATCTGCATGGTTCTCATGTGATTTGACCATTACATATTTACTGCATGGACTTTAGAGAGACTTTGACCCCTGAGTTTGTTTCGGTATTTCTTCTCAGGGTAGTCAGATAGGAAACACCGGCCTCATCTAGCATAAACGGACGAAAAAAAATTGACGTGTAAAAGTGTTTTTTAAACCTATTTAAAAAATAAATATCATTTATCATTTAAAATAAAAAACACAAAGAAATTAATAAAAACCTAATTTCCAAAAAAAAAAAAAAAACTTACCTTCAATATTTTTCTTTTTAAAATTTATTTGAACTTATAATTCCAAGTCAATCCAAAGATATACACTTCAAAGCAACCCGTTTTCAAAAACAGCAATTTCATAGGTAAATACTAACCACAAAATAACTATTATTAGCCACGTGACCACTTTTCTGTGTATTTATCTTTGTAATGCCAATCAGACTCTATCAAAGTCATTATCTAACTAGAAGAATAAATGAACTGCAAATACCCAGACATAAAAAGTACTTAACCTTAATTTGTTCGAGAGGAAGAAATTTTTGTCTGATCTCCGTCTTCTAGAAAAAACTTTTGGTCTGATAGGTCTAATAAAAACCTATCTTCGTTAATATCATCCATCTAACCAAAGTAGTCTATCCAAAGAAAGTTAAAGTAATCATGACTGACAGTACGGTTGCCGCGGTGATTAAACGATTTGCTGCTTTACTGTATGTCACAGGTTCGAATTTACACGGAACAAAATATATTCTTAATTCTTTATTGTACACACAAAAAACTTAACCTAAATACATTTATAAGTAGATAATTCATGTACAAAGGCGAACTTAACTCAACAATGAGTTTTCTCCCAGTAAAACTTTGAGTGACAGAGAGAGATCACATTCGAGGGTAGGATCCAGCGTGCTTGGGCGGAGCATCGCCGTGCCCTCGTGGGGGTGATCGGCGGAGGAGACCTCTCGCGCCGGGCCTTGGTCGAGGCCATGGTCCGGAGCGAGGAGGAGTGGCAGGCGGTCGCCGACTTCTGCGAAGCAGTAATGCTCGCTAAGGAGGAGGCCGACCGCATCAGGCAACGCCGCTCTCGCCGCCGCCGGGATTCCGATCCCGATTTCCAGCCACCGTAGGCGCGGGCTTGCGGACAGTGAGCAATGGGTAGCTCGCTGTCCGGCCGTCCGGTAACCGTCCGGACCAAGGCCAAGTCGTTGACGGCGCGCCTCAAGGAGTTGTCAGCAACAGCAGGGGCCCAGCCGGGTCGAAGCCTACTGGGGCCAGGGTAATCCGAAAGGGCGCTCGAACCCCGGTATGAAGGCTTGAAGGAACGGGATGGGTTTTTTAGTCAGTAAGAGTCTGACACTATCTCCCGCTCCGCCCAAGAGCGGGGGTTGTCATAAGATGATTTTTCCCATCGAAAAAAAAAAAAAAGGTTAGGATTCAGCGTACCTACAACATAAAGCTACATAAATACTTCTAAAAAATTTGTATAATTATGTATATACATAAACATATAATAAATATACTAATATTATGTCAATTGAGAAAGGAAGTGCTCTTTAATTTTCCTCTTAAAGACGTTCAGAGAAGAGCTGTTGCGAAGGGAATGTGAGAGAGAGTTCCAGAGACGCACTGCAGTTACAGTAAAGGAGCGATCATAACGGCTCGAAGGAGAAGAGAATTGATAGTGCGACAGGATTTACCCCTTGGTACAAGGTAATCAAAGCGTTCACGAAGGTATTGAGGAGCGTTGTGCAGGATAGTAAAAAGGAAAGGATAGAATGTGAATATCTCGCGGTGGCAGCCACCTTAATCTGGTCCGAAACTCCGACAAATGGTCGTATATAACATTAAAGCGGATATAATATATTTGTGCGACCCAGACTGTTTTACCGGATCAGAGTGTCTCGTTAAATGTGAGTTTACTATATTCCTAGTGTAGGGTAAAGTTTTCTTTTTTTAAATGAAAATAGAAGTTTTTTTTTTCATTTTTTTCCTATTATTTAATTCTTATCGTTCCTAACATTTTCACCAGTTACATTATTCCTCTACTATCCCTGATTGATACAGAAAATCTTATCATGCGTGTTTAAGATAAGTCAATTAACGTAAGTACCTACTTAAACGAAAAGAACACGCATATGGCTACTGAAGAAACACAGATGGGTTTCATTTGGTAATAGTCTGACACTCCTTTTCACTTCATCCTGAGAACGAATTCTTAAATTCGATTTTCGGGTGGGACACAGTTTTATTGGATTTATCAATTAGGAATCTCTTTCATACCCCTGCCTAAAAATGCTGTGGAGAACATGTAAAACCGTTGGTTCCACGCTTCGACTCTCCAATCGTGCCATATTGAGAGAGCACCTGTGTTTGCGCATACATTTGTGGACCATATTTCGACGGTCCCTACGTAAATAAAGACATGTCCAAAATATCATGTTTTTTATTTCATTATTTACTTTGTTTAAACAAAGTCCTCCTTGCGTCGTTTATCTCCAATACTGAGGGTCGTGACCAAGACGAATAATTTTCTTGTGGACTACATCTCGCCATATTGTCCTATCTTCGGCGATGTGGATGGCGTCGCAGACTGTGGTCTCCAGTGTAACACGGATTTGGTCTGACCAGCGTAACAGACTCCTGCCCCTGGGTCTTTTCCCATCTATTTTTCCTGTCAGAAGCAACCTTTCCAGGTTATCACCTCTCTTTCTGGCAGGGTGGCCAAAGAAATCAAATATTCTTCTTTGGCATATGGTGGTGAGTCTCATGGGTGACCTGAGTTCGGCTATTATGGAGTCGTTAGTCCAATGCTCTGACCAGTAAATAATGAAAAAAAAAACAAAGTAAATAATGAAATAAAAAAGAAGATATTTACTTTGTTTAAACAAATTAAATAATGAAATAAAAAACACAATATATTGTGACATGTCTTTATAGACGTAAGGACCGTCGATTTGGTAATATCTCCTAGCAAACGTGACCAAAATTCGGTTGAGGGGATTAAACCCTTTGGGCTTTATCATTTGACAGTAAGTACATATTTAATGATTCCAAACACGATGATGTTATGTGGTTTTGTTGAAAATTCATCGAGGGACTGGAACAATTTGCCTGCTGCGGTCTTCTCGTCTGATTATAATTTAGGTGTCTTTAAGGCAAGAGTGAATAAGCTCTTAATAAACCAGTGCGCCTTACCATCAACGATTGCATCACTGCTTACCATCAGGTGGGATCGCAGTCAAGCACTAGTTTATACCAATTAAAAAAAAAAGACGTGTGGCACTCGGGGACTGCCGCGATAAAGCTATTTCATAGCATTTTTATCAACTTATGCAATTATAATTTATTTATTTATTTAATTTATGCAGTATTTTTTTTTCCTTTGTTTTTTTTTCTTTGATATTAATTGAAGTTACACTTTCACACAATGAATTGAATTTTGATTGATTGTTCACTCATTTGTTTTCTTATCGGTCACCACACTCAAAAAACAAATGAGTGGGGGGTGTTAGGTTATTTTCGTTACGGAATTTCTGGATTCGGTCTCCACGCTCAAGGCCCGCGATAGAAGCTATGCAATAGCTTAAAAAAAATTCTTCGGCCATATTTCGGTTTAGCATTTATTCCCTACTAAAAAAAATTGGCACTGAAATAGACAATTATCTACACTTCTACACTACCCGTAATATTATAAAGAGGTAAAGTTTGTTTTATGTTTTTTTGTTTGTAGGAGGTAATATCTAAAAGTACTGGTACGATTGTTAAAATTTTTTCACTGATATAAAGCTGCTTTATTTTTGAGTGACATGGGCTATATTTTACGTACGCGTGTGAAGCCGCGGGCAAAAGCTAGTAGGTATTATAAAAAGGAAAGTTTGTGTGTGTGTATGTTTGTTACTTTATCATGCTCGAACGGCTAAACGGATTTAAATCAAGCTAGCTTCTGCCTGCGTTTCCGTCCACGTGAAAGTAAAAATATATGTCTACGTTACTCAGTGATAAAGTAGCATTCTACTGGTGAAAGAATGTTTAAATTCGGTCCAGTAATTTTTGAGTTTGTTCATTACAAAAAAAAAAAAAAAACAAACCTATTCTCTATAAAATGTTGGTATACATTTGGCGTATGGGTAGACCATGTGTCCTGAAATAGCACATAGGATTATACTAGAAATTCTGATCTTTTTTTGGGTCAAAAATTTTCACATGTCACGTCATGTCGTACGGTATTCTATTATGGGGAAATGCCGCCGATATACAGACAATTTTCGTTTTACAGAAAAGGGCTATTCTCCCAATTTATAAATTAAGTCCCAGATACTCCCTCAGAGATAAATTTAAAGAAATTAATGTAATGACTGTGCCTTCACAGTATATTTACGAGAATATTTTGTATGCCCATAAAAATATAGACATGTTTAAAAAAATACAGTGATATTCATAATTTTAATACAAGAAACAAACATAAATTTGTAGTTCCTGCAACCAGGCTCAAAAAAATAGGGGGCTCATTTAGATGCCAATGTATACACTTCTATAATAAACTTCCTAGTCATATTCAACAACTAAGCCTTAATAAGTTCAAATCATTTGTAAAACGTAAACTTTGTCAAAAGTCTTTTTACACTGTAAAGGACTATATTCAGGACGAGAAGGCTTGGGATTGACCTGCTCCAGTACCTACTACAACTGTTGATATTTTTATTTTTATCTTCTTTTTGTATTTTTTTTTTTAATTATTTTTATTTTCAAATGTGCCTTTTCTTTTTATTTTATTTTATTTTTTACATTTTGACATTGGAGATTATTTTTATTTTGTTTTACAAATTGACGTGTATACTTTTAAGTACTTAAAGTATTTTTTTTTTCTTTGACACAAATATTTACTTTGCTAAATATTTTGTATGAGGACTATGTTGATTGCTTTTTCTTTTCTATTCAGTAATTTTAACGTATGTCTGGCAATTTGAGTATTTTCTGCGGCCTACCCAAATGTCCTTTCTTTGGTATTTTTCGTCAAGTCGTGGAACTCCTTAGTAGTCCTAAGTTGAGCTTTTCGAATACTGACAAATGCTTACACTGATTGGACAGGTCCACTCAAATCTGTATGGTTCTTTCTTCAAAAGACCATCTCAGACAAATCTGCATGGTTCTCATGTGATTTGACCATTACATATTTACTGTATGGACTTTAAAAGAGACTTTGACCCCTGAGTTTATTTCGGTGTTTCTTCTCAGGGTAGTCAGATAGGAAACACCGGCCTCATCTAGAATAAATTGACGAAAAAAAAAAATTGACGTGTTAAAGTGTTTTTAAACCTATTTGCAAAATAAATATCATTTATCATTTATCACACAAGCGAAGCCGGGGGCTTCTGCCAGTGACCCTCTTCTCTTCGCGTAAGTAAATTAATCGGTCGCTGCTTGCATCTTTTTATTCTTATTTTTAAAACACACACTCGAATTTGTAGCTATCTTTTTAACAGCCAGTATTGAAAATATAGAATAGAAGGTTGTCTTTGACCTGCACGCAACTTTTTTTTAATGACATCCCCCGCTCTTGGGCGGAGCGGGAGATAGTATCAGACTTTTACTGACTAAAAACCCACTCCTGTTCCTTCGTTGTCTTTCGTACCGGGGCTTGAGCTATCTTTCTAATTAACCCTGACCCCAGCAGTAGGCTTCGGCCCAGCTGGGCCCCTGCTGTTGCTGACAGCTCCTTGAGGCGCGCGGGGACAGTGCGCGCCATCGACGACTTAGGCTCGGTTCGGACAGTTACCGGACGGTCGGACAGCGAGTTACCTATTGTTCGCCGTCCGCAACCCCGCGCCTACGGTGGCCGGAAATCGGGATCGGAATCACCTGCATGCACCTCGAATCCGCTTCTAAAATAGAACTGACTGTAAATTTTAAGTCCGCTCTATATCAGTTTAAGGAGTATCGTGAAACACGCGAATTAGGGGCTTAATAAAAACTGATTTTCATGATAACTTCGGTATACGAATTAGGGTCAATTGTTTTACAGAAAGACCCATATTTTATTTTGTTTTTAGAAGTTCGATAAACATGCCAAGTTCTTTGCAAAATGACATTGTAAGCTTGCTTTAAATATTTTATGTGCTGTTTTTTTTTTTTTTTTTTTTTTTTTTTTTTTTTTTTTTTTTTTCGATGGGAAAAATCATCTTATGACAACCCCCGCTCTTGGGCGGAGCGGGAGATAGTGTCAGACTCTTACTGACTAAAAAACCCATCCCGTTCCTTCAAGCCTTCATACCGGGGCTCGAGCGCCCTTTCGGATTACCCTGGCCCCAGTAGGCTTCGACCCGGCTGGGCCCCTGCTGTTGCTGACAACTCCTTGAGACGCGCGGGAACAGCGCGCGCCGTCGACGGCTTGGGCTTGGTCCGGACGGTTACCGGACGGCCGGACAGCGAGCTACCCATTGCTCACTGTCCGCAAGCCCGCGCCTACGGTGGCTGGAAATCGGGATCGGAATCCCGGCGGCGGCGGCGAGAGCGCCGTTGCCTGATGCGGTCGGCCTCCTCCTTAGCGAGCATTACTGCTTCGCAGAAGTCGGCGACCGCCTGCCACTCCTCCTCGCTCCGGACCATGGCCTCGACCAAGGCCCGGCGCGAGAGGTCTCCGCCGCCGATCACCCCCATTTTATGTGCTGTTCAAGCTGTGAGGGTGGATCAGTAACGTATATAAAAATGTATCTACATATTTTACAGAATCATCATCATCATCATTTCAGCCGACAGACGTCCACTGTTGGACGTAAGCCTCCCCCAAACGTCGCCACAACGAACAATCTTGTGCATCCCGCATCCATCGGATTCCCGCAACCTTCACCAGGTCATCGGTCCACCTTGTAGGAGACCTTCCAACGCTGCGTTTTCCGGTACGCGGTCGCCACTCCAGAACCATTCGGCCCCAACGGCCATGCGTTCTGCGAGCAATGTTCCCTGTCCATTGCCACTTAAGTCTGGCGATTCTTCATGCTATATCGGCAACCTTGGTTCTCCTGCGGATATCTTCATTTCTGACTCGTTTACAGATAATACAATTCCTGATTCCAACCTAATTACGGAGACAAGAGCTGCGCTTTCATATTAGCTAAAAAGTGCCGCACTTTGTTATTCCATGTAAATAACAAAATAGCGTGCCGTGCGACTGCAGCGCGAGTGTAGCGCAGCAGTCGCACGTCTATTATTTATTTGGAATAACAGAGCAGCGCGGCAGCAGCGTTGCCGTCGCGCGGCACTTTGCGGCTAATGTAAAGACGCCAGTATTATTTATAGTATAGTGTATACTACTAATGTAATACTATATATGTACCATATTATAAAGCCAAAAGTTTGTGTGTATGTTTATTACTTATTCACGTTCAAACGGCTGAACTGATGTCAACAAAACTTGGGGACAGGTAGACTATGACCAGGAATAGTACATCTAATACTTTTTATCCCTGGATTATGTTCCCTTGAGTTATTTTTTTACTATCATGCAGGCGTAGCCACTGGCAGTAATCGGTAATTACGCACTACTTTCTGGGATTATTCATTGAAATGAAAAATCTTATAAATAAGATGCCAGCCAGATTCATAATATAATAAACAGTTAAACCAGAAAGCCGTTAAATAACTATGCATAATCTATTAACACGCTACTGTAAAGGCGGAGATACAAGTAATGGCTTCTGTGTAATCTCAATTAAAATTATGAAGCACTTTATGTTATGATGATATTTATAAAATTATTTCTACCGAGCGGCTTAACTGCTCACCAGACTTCTTTGACATTACAAATAAATCTCCTTTTCTTCCTATCAAATTCGACCATCTATTTTATATAAAGCATAAACCTTAAAAGTATCACTCGTCAGTTAACTTAATGAGGCAAGTAACCCGGGTCTGTAGTCGTTTGGGCCCGCTCGATGTTGGTCCCGCGGGCCCAAACGACCACACAATTTATTTTATGTATTTTTGGTGGTCGATTGGGCCCATATACAAATTTAAAAAATAATTCATTGTTTAAAGCTACTGGTGGATACAGTCAAGTGCAAAAGTGGTAAGTCAAAATATAATAAAACGCAATTCAGTTGGATTTAAAAGTTTATCAAAGATATTAAAAAAACGGGCCTATGATTGGATAACCCGAGCAGGTAATTCGTAAAAGGCCTAAATGCTTGACCTTGAAATTAGTAGTGCTCGTACACTTAATTTAGGTATTATTACAGTAAAAAATATGTAGTTTTAATGTTTGTAGACAAGTGTCGCACGTAAGTGTAAGTACGTAATTGAATAAATCAAAAATATATATTCTCAGTAATATAAATAATATTAGGCATATATACATATTTTAAGTCATAAAAATAAAACTAAAAGATTTGACTTTCTTTCTTGACTGTACTTATAATAAAATTGGGCGGTGGGTCCAATCGACACCTTCAAAATGGGACTGTGTCGATTGATCCCGCGGACCCAAACCGAGCGGGCCCAAACGACTACAGACCCAGTAACCCGGGTCTGTAGTCGTTTGGGCCCGCTCGATGTTGGTCCCGCGGGCCCAAATGACCACACAATTTATTTTATGTATTTTTGGTGGTCGATTGGGCCCATATACAAATTTAAAAAATAATTCATTGTTTAAAGCTACTGGTGGATACAGTCAAGTGCAAAAGTGGTAAGTCAAAATATAATAAAACGCAATTCAGTTGGATTTAAAAGTTTATCAAAGATATTAAAAAAACGGGCCTATGATTGGATAACCCGAGCAGGTAATTCGTAAAAGGCCTAAATGCTTGACCTTGAAATTAGTAGTGCTCGTACACTTAATTTAGGTATTATTACAGTAAAAAATATGTAGTTTTAATGTTTGTAGACAAGTGTCGCACGTAAGTGTAAGTACGTAATTGAATAAATCAAAAATATATATTCTCAGTAATATAAATAATATTAGGCATATATACATATTTTAAGTCATAAAAATAAAACTAAAAGATTTGACTTTCTTTCTTGACTGTACTTATAATAAAATTGGGCGGTGGGTCCAATCGACACCTTCAAAATGGGACTGTGTCGATTGATCCCGCGGACCCAAACCGAGCGGGCCCAAACGACTACAGACCCAGTAACCCATGCGATCTCCTTCGATATCACACTTCGACGATAGATTTAAGTTTATTAACAAGTTGTGTTATTTTTTGTTGTACAATACAGTTGTATTCTATTCTACGATCCACAAAAGCAGAGCAGTAAGTTTTGTTATAATCTATACATAATACAAAATAAAACAATGTTCTCAGCGTCGGTCTGTTTATACGCTAGCTACGAGTACCTACGCTTAAGCTGCAACGGATTTTGATGCGATTTTCACAAATAAAAAGAACAATAGACGAAAAAGGTTTTTGTGTATAATAAGTATCCGTACAAAGTCGGGCGGGGCACTAATTAGATCTATTTACATAATGTCTGTAAAATTTCAATAATTAAAACTCTTCAAATTTAAAAAATACCGTTTGACAATTCTGCACGAAGTACATTTTAATTTTAATTGTTGCATAAAAATTGTATATGTTGTGATAAAATTAAACTAGCTTCATAATTCAAGGGCTAGAAACCCGCTACCTATCACGCGGGCGACTTAAAGACAATTTGAACAGATCAAGATCACTAACTTAACCTCAAAAGCTACAAGTTGGCTTAGACCAATTACCACAAAATACTCAAAACTTTTGAAACTTTTCCTTTATTACTTTGTTTGCTCTTTGCAGACACTATTCCTCTGGGATAATAGTTGTTTTAACAAGATTTACATAAACTTTAGTTTTACTTACATTATGATAATTTTAATATAGGCTCCCAGGCAGACAGGCATATTGTGACAACGATTAGAAATCTATTTTAAGAAAAAAAAATCATATTAATATTATCATCTCAAATGTGGAGACGTACCCGCTCCGGGTCTGTTGACGAATGTCCTGGAAGGACCGCTGCGGTCCCCTGAGTCTTTGCCTTATATTTTTACGTGTGTAAAAATGCTTATTAACCCTTCAAATAGAGACAAAATAGAAAGACAATGCGAACACCTGCGCTCGCTTAGGGTTTAATGAATTAAACCTTTATCTATCTCCTCCAAACCAGCACAGAGTAAACTGGACAGATATATTTATTCAATGAGAGAGGAGGTAAATGTATTTTTCAATTTTTCTATTGTTACCTGCTCATAATTTCGCCAAATTTAGTGAAGGTAGAGACTCAGGGGACCGCTACAGTTCTCCCATAGACGGACGTTGGACGACAAACCCGGAGCGGGTATAGTTCCAAAGTTCAGTTATTATAAATAATAGTAATAATTGTAAAGCACAAGCATAATAAGCACTTGGCTCTATAACATCCTCGCCTGAGGCTCGGGCGAAATCCGCGTCAGTCGCAATGGTAATCTTTTTCCTCTTAAATCAAAGTATAGTGCAGAATAGTTTGTCGATGGGGCCGAAAGCTTCGTGAGTGGCGATCAAGTACCTACCGGAAGACACAGCGGTTGAAGGCCGCCTATAATGTAGACCAATCGTTATGTTGATACTAGGAGGAGGCCTATGTCCATAAACATAGTAAGTATAGCACTATACCCACGGTACGTGGAACATACACAGTGAATATGAAAATTTTATGATAAAATCAAACGACGCCTTACGACGGCGCCACAATAGCCCATTTCAGTAGTATCTCAGGTAGACTGATATTGACGCTGGCTTTCTATTGATAAAAAAGAAAAGCCATTGTTCTACGAGCATACTATTGTATGTTTTCGCATTGTCGCATCGTGCCTGTCTGAAGGAGCTTTTAATATAAGAAATTAGTCTCTTGACATTGCGCAATATCAAGTACTAAAGTTTATTGGAAGAACAATTCTTTTTTTAATAATTTATTGCTAGAAAATTCCCAAACGTAATATTTATACTTTATTTTACATTTGAGATTTTTTTCAGTTACTTAGGTAAGATGAAAGATTATTCGTGCAAAGACTTCTAAGTCAAAAATCAAAGCCCATTTGCTGGCACTTTTGAATAGTCAAATGTTCGGTCAGTCCAAGAAAAGTCAAGCTAAATAGCACGTTCCAAAGCGTAGATCTCTAGTAGTATCTTGTCTTTCTTATATATAATTTTAAAATGTGGCTTACAATGGGCCTCATCAGACGGTTTAAGGCACACTTACATGACTCTGCTCCCACCCGGCAAAAAAGAATATCATTCAAATATGGCCTTTAAAAATTGCTCTTTAGATAAATTTTACATTGGCATCATAAATTAGCAGACAGCTCGCTTCCAGCGAGCTTACCGCCGTCAGACTCCTCGGTAGTTGACGCCTCGCTGGCTGCACGTCGTAGACGAGCGGTCGGCGCGGTATCCGTGCGCTCACTGCTAGCAGTCGCCGCGCCGTCGTCGCTAAGTCGGTCAGTATCTACACAAAAGCGAGAGCGGTCGGCGCGGTATCCGCGCGCTCACTGCTAGCAGTCGCCGCGCCGTCACCGCTAAGTCGGTCAGTATCTACACAAAAGCGAGAGCGGTCGGCGCGGTATCCGCGCGCTCACTGCTAGCAGTCGCCGCGCCGTCGCCGCTAAGTCGGTCAGTATCTACACAAAAGCGAGAGCGGTCGGCGCCGGATGGACAGCTGGCCGTCTGCTAGCTGTCGCCGCGTTGACTGCTGGGTGCCTGCTAGCTGACGCCGCGTGGACTGCGAGCAGTCGTCTTAGTTTAGGGCGGTGTTGGGTGGGAGCGGTGTTGGAGCAAAGTCGTTTAAGTGTGCTATCACCTCTAAAGTCATCCAAAGCGCAATGGACAGGCCTATGCCCGATATTTCATTGATGGTAATGTTTCAGGGTGTGAAAGTATCCATTAATATAGGACAATTCTACCATTGGATAGATAACGGAATATAAAAAAAAAATCTACTTCGTTTCGCATAAATCGATAAAATGGCACAGCTGATTTTCTTTCGCTATTTCATGGTTGGCCTCATAGTAAAAGTTGTTCATAATCATGACTTGACCCTTCTACCTCTATAAGATTGACAGTAAAGCCTCCTTGAGTCAGCGGAATGTCGTGCTCTCTACAGGGAACTTGACAAATGAAATCTATATTAATAATAGGTGACTCAGCAAATGTTTTTCTGCCTTTTATATGATCAAAGGAAAAAATGGAGAGTGGGGTTAGGAGGGTACAACATTATAAAGGAACTATTCTCAACCTCCTATCAAATATACTTGCAGGAAAAAAATTATGAAAATCAATCAAGCCGTTTTGAAGGAGTTTAATGACAAACACTGTAACACAAGTTTTGTTTATAGCAATTTATTTTATAATCTATGCACGTAAAATTATTTATTCAGCCTAAATTTTTTTAAAAGAGTAAAAAATACTGATTTCATTAAAAAAAATAATTTACTCTTATTTATACCAATTTCAATAATATAAGAAGAGGCAAAGTTTGTTTTTTGTTTGTAGGTGATAATCTCTGAAAGTACTGGTCCGATTGCTAAATTTTTTTCACCGATTGAAAGCTGCTTTATTTTTTTCACCGATTGAAAGCTGCTTTATTCTTGAGTGGCATAGGCTATATTTTTTGTACGCGGGTAAAGCCGCGGGCCAAGTTTATTATAAGTGTTAAGATTTTTTTTTAATGAAATAGTAATGTACACCTACATGGTACACCTTCCACAATTTGTCTCTGCATCACCCAAAGGTTGACTGGTAGAAAATGCCTTATGGCGTTAAGTCCGCCTTTGTACTCTTTTGTGCATGAAGAATTCAGTGGGGCCCACACATAGATAAGTTGTCGAAAAAACTTAGCTCTGCCGCATGCGCTGTTAGGCAAATTCGAAATCTAACTGACTTAGAGACAGCCCGTTTAGTTTACTTCAGTTATTTTCATAGTGTCATGTCGTACGGTATTCTATTATGGGGAAATGCCGCCGATATCCAAACGATTTTTGTTTTGCAGAAAAGGGCCATTCTTTCAATTTATAAATTAAGTCCCAGATACACCCTCAGAGATAAATTAAAAAATATTAATATTTTGACTGTGCCATCTTAGTATATCTATGAAAATATTTTGTATGTTCATAAAAATAAAAACATGTTTAAAAAATACAGTGATATTCATAACGTTAATACTAGGAACAAACACAAGTTAGTGGTTCCTGCAACCAGGCTCAAAAAAATAGGACGCTCATTTAGATGCCAAAGTATACATTTTTATAATAAGCTTCCCAGTCCTATTCAAGAACTTAGCATTAATAAATTCAAAACATTTGTAAAGCGAAAACTTTGCCAAAAGGCTTTTTATACTATAAAAGAGTACCTATCTCGAGGATAAAACGGCTTGGAATTGACCTGCTCCAATACCTACTCACTATAATTGTTATCATTTGAATGTTTTTTTGTTTTAACTGCCTTTTTTTATTGACGATTGTTGTTGTTTTACAATTATGATATTGTATATATGTGGATGGATGGAAAGGAAGAGGGAGGCCAAAGAAAAGATGGATGGACTGTGTGAGAAGCGATATGAAAGAAAAGGGAGTTAGTGATAGCGTGACGAGTGACAGGACAGAATGGAAGAAAAAAACGTGTTGCGCCGACCCCAAATAAAACGGGACTAGGGCAGGAAGATGATGATGATGATGATATTGTATATATATATATTTTATTATTTTTTTACAATTATAACATGTTTATTTATACTATTTGACTGAATTTTTTTATATACTTATTTTTACATTTTGCAATATTTACTTTTGTAAATTTTATTATTGTGAATGTGAGAACTATGTGGATTACTCTTTCCTTTTCTTTTATTTTCATGATGTCTGGCTGTTTTGAGTATTTGATGTGGCCTACCCAAATGTCCTTTCTTTGGCATTGTTCGTCAAGTCGTTGAGCTCCTTAGTAGTCCCTGAGTTGAGCTACACGCATACTGACAAATGCTTGCACTGACTGGACAGGTCCACTTAGAACTGTGTGGTTCTTTCTTCAAAAGACCATCTCAGGCTCAATCTGCACGGTTCTCATATGATTTGACCATTACATGTTTTGCAGTATGGACTTTAAAAGAGACTTTGACCCCTGAGTTTGTTTCGGTGTTTCTTCTCAGGGTAGTCAGCTAGCAAACACCGGCCTCATCTAGCATTAATTGACGAAAAAAAAAATTTATGTGTAAAAGTGTTTTTATAAAACCTATTTGCAAAATAAAGATCATTTATCATTTAATTAAATAAATAAATTTTAATAAAATCTAATAAAATCTATATTCATGCGCGCTTTTTATCAAGTATAGGATTAGCAACAGGAGCGATAACACTAGAAACAGTTAGTTTGAAGTAAAATGCTCGTCACTAAAATATAAAGAACACGAAGTTTTCTCTACTATTATGCCTCTTTATAATATTTACTTATCTTTATGCTAATTGAGAAAACCGGCTGCATTTTCCTTTTTGTGTGGAACTTAATAGTTGGACCGTAATAATAGGTTGTAATCTAACCTCTGGCTCAAAGCTCAGATTATGAAACTCGCAAAACCACCGTTTAGAGAAATTAGGTACAGAACTAACGAGGGTCCTTTTGTTGTTTAAAGGGTACCTAGACGGTTCCAGGGTGAATCTAGTATTGTGTAACCTGAATGGACTTTGCTATTATTTCAGGAACAGGAGTTTGTTTTGTGACAACTTTAATTGGCTAGTTACGTTGGCTTTCTGAACTTCTTAAGGTATATAGGTTTTAGAGAATTATGTAACCGCAGTCCATGATAGCCTGGAGATAAGTACGTTCAATCAAACCAACTCTTCAACTTTATAATATAAGTATAAATAATATCTTGTCTATTACCTAAATATTAAATGTGACTGTCTTCACCCAAATTATTTAGACAGTAATTGTCTATTTACAAAAAAGCGATGGAAGCTGGAGTAAATTGGATGTTAATCTTAGAGTCTGTCTAAAAAGTCAACCAACTTGGGAATTTTTTATAATTAAATGAAATCTGGTGTAGTCAACGCTGGTTCAATAATCAAGCTTGATTAAGAGATCTTGATCATTGTTTATTAATAGAAGAACTTTATAAAATGGATCGAATATAAGTATTTTTTAAATGATTAAATATTATACTAATTTCCCAAGTCGGTTGACTTTTTAGGCAGACTATACATACTAGAGGTAGACAGACACAACATAACAATGCTACATAATATCTTACAGAATTTTGAAACTGAAATCGACATCATTGCTGAAATAAAACTTTTATGGCGCAGTCATGAGGTAAACACAATATATTTTTTTATAGTTAGGGTGTGATTATTTTTTGTGTTAACTGAGTGACTGTCGATGTCGACATATACAGACAGAATATTCTCTCTTTCCTTATTTATTTTTCCTTTCTTTCTTTCGTTTTTCCTTCCTGTTTAAAACCATAAGATTAAAGCCGTTACACCAAACTCTATTGCTCTCATTTTACGCCAGATGTCGTTCAGTCTGTGTCCGCATTTTCGTGCTAACGTTATGCCAAATTGCTAGCCAGCACCGGTCGTTATGTCCAATGCAGTCTTGTAATAACTTGACAAAGTAAGCCGAGTGTAAAAGCAACAATCGCACAGTTCTCTGTTATTGTTACTTTTGTAGTTAGTAGAAAATGCTTGTTTGATTTAGTAGTACAATTAATTGGAAGCTAGCAAGAAATAAAATACGCAAGTAACAGCTGCTGCCTTAAGTTTTTTTTTAACCTTTCGTATGCATATAATTAGAGACACAATTAAAAAGTTATTGTGTCCCGCGTTGATCCGCGTTCCGGCCATACAACGGGTTAATCTTAAGTTTCTACATGTTGTTTCTATACTGTGTAGTGTATCCATGTGTGCCAAATAATATCTTTCTTTAATATCAAAACAGAAAAAGCCGAACCCTTAAAGGATCACCTTGTTATCCGTCTGTTTATCTGTTAAGACCCTTTATTTTGGAGTGTGGAGGTATCGAGCTGCGGATTATTGAAGCTGTAAAAAAATCAAACTTCTGAGTTAACGAAAAAATTATACGACCTTTTATGTTGCAAAAAACGTGTGCTTCGATACTCTCAGGGGATTTAAAACTCTCAAATTTCACGATTTTAGTTCAACGGAATATACCCATTGACCTAAACTCCTGTTTGTCATGAAGCAAGGTCGCATAGCACAAGTACCTATAGGAAAAAACCTGAAAGGATTCACAAAATATTCACACAACTTTTCGGACACCACCAGTGTTATCATTTTGAGACTTCTTTTATGTAACAATTTATTATAAAGGTCCCCGCGCACGGCCACGGGCCACAACCATAAAACGCCATAGTTCTACGACATTTCATAATAATAATATAATAATATATATTCCACAACTTTCACACAACGCCGTCTAGTCTCAAGCTAAGCAGAGCTAACTAGTTATCTGAAAACTTGAACTGAAAACATACCATAACATGGTGTATGTTATGTATTGGTGGCAAAAATTGCATAATAGTACACATACAAGGTGTAAGGGACAGCCCTCCACAAACTTTAAGGGCTTGCTCAGTAGACGAAACTGAACAACCTTCCATAACACTTTTTTTCAGGAAACGAAAAAAAAATCCGGCTCACCATACAAAATTATAAACTTGATTGGACAGTTTGTATGGAGAGGCCGATTTTTTTTTTCGTTTCTTGAAAAAAATTTTTGTGGAAAGTTGTTCAGTTTCGTCTACTGAGCAAGTCCTTAAAGTTTGTGGAGGGCTGTCCCTTACACCCTTTATATAATGTCACCGTAAAATTACAAATACCGTAAAAGTATAATCTATCTTGCGAGATTGTAACCTATTGAAAAATTGTGAACCGTAACATACTGCTTACAATTTAACGCATTATTTTTCGGTAGATTAAAATCTATCGAAATGAAACGGTTAAATTGTGAAATAGTGTAGAACGGAACGCATCTCGCACGCTGATTGGTCGAACGTTGTTTGCCCTACGCCGCCATATTTGTTTATTAGTTCTTTTGTTGTTGAATCGACTGTAAACAAACGGTGCGTTGGTGATTGCATATTATTGACTTTGTGTCAAAAACAAGTTACAGTTTCAAAATGACTTATATAAAAATTGTTGTGCTAGTAAAATGAATCTGTGATTAACCAAAGAAGTGCAGTTAACCTAAACTAACTCTGTCGAGATAGACACAGAAAGGCCTATAGACCGAAAGATGAGGGACAACCACACAGAACAGTTAACAACTTAACGTGCGATAAATTGTGATTTATCAGTTTCACTTTGATAGATTATAATCTACCAAAAAATAATGCGTTGAATTGTAATCAGTATGTTACGGATTACAATCTTTCGATAGTTTATGATCTCGCGAGATAGATTATTATCCAACAGTATTTACAATTTTACAGTTACATATTATATAACTTGGCATTATCTTCTTTTTTTCGATTCTGTAACCTTCTTACAATAAAAGCTACGAGTAAAGCGAAGTCAGCTGTCAATAATAAGCTTCAGCGCTCATTATTTGGACGTTTTGAGAGTGTCATTTTAACGGAATAGATAGATAAAATCAAATAATCTCACGCATTTGTTTTAGGGTGTGTTTCCACTGATGCAGTGCTGGGTGGGATGGAGTGTAGCAAAGCAGTACCGTAAAACGGGGTGAATTCAATTGGCTCACCACTTGTGTAAAATGGGGTGAATAGAGACTTAGGGGTGAATAGAGACAAAACTTTAGTTTGGTTTTTCACTTTGATACCATAATATCGGCCTCTAAAAAAGCATCGATTTTTTTATAATAACAATTCATTAATAACTTGATATAGTTCAATGCTGCAAAAAAGATTCAAATATCGAGAAAATACCCTTTAAAGTTTTGTCTCTATTCACCCCTAAGTCTCTATTCACCCCATTTTACACAAGTGGTGAGCGATTCCAATGTTGCTCCTTTGGAATCGCTCACCACTTGTTACAGTGCAACTTAGTAAGTGCAGTCTAAAGTTTCAAGTTCTCAACTCAGCAGTAATAGAAAGGTAATTTAGTCCTAAAAGACAATAAATTTTGCAATAATATCATTTTCTACTTCAAACGGGTGATTTCAAAGCAGATGAAGATTTATCCGAAATGTTATTCCACCTTCTTCACCACTTTCCTCTCAACACTACCACAATCATCTGCATTCAAATATTTTCAATACGCTTTCCATTACATTCACGACTACTTTAATCCTATTAGATGTCTTTTATTGAAGGTCTGATCAAAAGAATTTGTTGGACAAAAAATCTTTTGATAGCTAAAAGATTAATTTCAACCTATAAGATCTTATTATGAAAAAAATGGTGTGTAGTGGAAGATTCCAAATAGATGTGAAATAAACCCGAATGAAAAACTTGGTAAGTCAAATGTTAGTAATAATGTACTGTATTAGTTGGACTGGATTAACGTCAATTTATTATTAATTACAAAGTCTGAAGAAAATCACATTTGAATTTTCGGCCACAAGAGAGTTATAACATTCAATAGCTGAAAACTCGATATACCAAATTTTTTTCTCTTAAACAAGGCTGGTCAAATGCGAGTCACACTCGCGCACTGAGGGTTCTTTCCAAACTTATCTATGTAAATAGTTCAATTCCCGAACGGAGACTCGAAGATTTGCTTTATGTCAAATGTCTTCTCAATTTGTCACTTTAGAAAAGGCCTCTACATTTCATTGTTTATCCCCCACAGATTTAACTTTTTTTGGAAAATATGAAAGCAGTTGAAAGGTTAAGTCACCGTCATGTAGATTTCGGTTCGGTGTCCTGAAGAATGTTTAATTAAAGCGTTTACTCACACAAAGACCAACTGTCAGATAACCGTTGCAAGCATTAATCGTCTGTACCTGAACTCGGTCGACTTTGACTGCAAATTAAATAGTTACACGATAACTTAGAATTAAAACCAACATAGCAGTATGAGTAATCAAAGAGGGTAGGTATGTAGGTACTAAGCAGAAAGAGCTCACACAGCTCGACACTGGCAAGGGCGCATCTAGTAATTAAAACCTTTGATGACTGACGATTTACTGGTCGCCTTTCATTAACATACGTCGATTTAAATAGAGTTTATTGCATTTTCAATAATAAACTGGGTCAGGGCAACGCGACTTGATGACACGTGGAACAAAGTATGAGTGACTAAGTATGGCGTCTAAGGCAATCCTTAGACGCCTTAGGCGAAATCATAGTCCTTGAGGATAGAGCATGAATGTTGTGGGAACTGGAGCACGATGGGCATTTGTCCAAAAAAAGAAAGTCATATTAATCCTATTAGTGCTGTGGCAACTTTGAAAAGAATTACTGTGACCCTACAACGTGAAGGGCAAATGAAGATGAGCCTAACTAGAAATGGGCTTGCGGACAGTGAGCAATGAGTAGCTCGCTGTCCGACCATGCGGTAACTGACCGGACCAAGCCCAAGTCGTCGACGGCGCGCACTGTTCCCGCGCGTCTCAAGGAGTTGTCAGCAACAGCAGGGGCCTAGCCGGGTCGAAGCCTACTGGGGCCAGGGTTATCCGAAAGGGAACTCGAGCCCCGGTATGAAAGCTTGAAGGAACGGGTTTGGTTTTTTTAGTCAGTAAGAGTCTGACACTATCTCCCGCTCCGCCCAAGAGCTTGGGTTGTCATTGGATGATTTTTCCCACCAAAAACAAAAAAAAGCCTAACTAGAAATAACATATTTATGTAAGTTCGCTTTTGATGTAGGTAAGTGTAATGATATCTATAACGACACATAAGAACTAAGGTACGAAATTCTGCATCGCGAAATAGTGCTTGTTTGTGGAGACGTAGGCAGTGGCGGCGCGACCGGCAATAAATTCAAACATGATGTTGTATAAACTAAAAGATTTTCAGATAATAATACTTAGTTAAACTACTGAACCAATTTTGATAAAATTTAAGCAAGGACATAGAATATTTCTGGCTTTGACTTCGTAACCGCAATAACGCGGACGAAGTTGCGGACAAAAGCTAGTCTATCATTTCATAAATTATGAAACATAACACGTTGAAAATTATACTTGCTAAGTTACAGTTTCTTGTTTAGTTGTTATTATACAATTGAATATAAATTAGATAGCAATTTTGTTTATGGTTTAAATAATATATTATTACGACATGAAATTGATTACATGTATTCAACATGTAATTAACAAGTTGTAATAACTCATTTCTATAGAAACCAATTCTATGGTGTCTTTATAGGTAATGTATGATTTCTTGTGATGCGTGATAATAAATTTATAACCGACGTCATAAAAGGAAGGTCTGTGTTCGTTCATTTATGTTTTTACTCAAGAGCTACTGATCTGATTTGGAGAAGATTATCGTTATTCAAACGCTATTTTTTTCAGTGAAGACTTTAGTACTTAATATGTTAGGTTCTGACAAAGGTCTTCAAAAATAGTTAATGTAACTCTTCAATAACTTACAGCCAACAACGCGGTTGATGCGATCTTTTGTCTGTGTATTGTTTACACAATTTCATAGCACATCATCAAGCCAGTACGCTCTGAAGGGGTATGCAGTTATGTCCAATTCACCATAATTTCACAAACAATACCTACGTAAGTATAGATTTAGTCGTTTTGGGCATTTCGTCACTCCTATAAATGGCTTTCCATAGAAATATTTCGCTGTTTAGTTTCAGTTTTAAGAAACCTAAAAAGAAAAACAAAATCCTTGTGTTTAATTAAAGTTATTTGGAATGTTAAACATTGGTTTTATTAGAATTTGGTCTTAATTTTTTTATTTTTTTTTATTTAACAGTTTATTTACAATATCTAAAAAGACTTAGAGGAAGCTTTTGCCCATCAGTCAGACGGTACCTACTAGGCTACAAAAAAAAAACATAAATAAGAACAGAACAATGATAAATGGATTTTGTGAAACATGATATTGAAAGAAAAAGAGAATAAAAAACAAAAGAAGAAAGGGTAATTATTCAGATGATGGCAAAAGTAATAGAAGTAAGAAAGAAGAACACACGAACAGGTGAATGATGATGAGGATTTATAAATTCAATCGAAACATATAACTACTACTAATGTTAATGATAGAGGCAGGAATATCAGAAAGTGTTACCGTGGCCCTAGAGCAACTAAAGAAAAGAAACTTACTCTGCCCAAAGCGGAAGGAGCTATTTGTTAATTTTCTTCCTCAAAAAAGGGACTGGACTATCTCAATAGATTTTCATAGGTTACTGAACACAAGCCCAAAGGGTTTGCTCTGTAGGGCAAACATTTCATCATAAATTCATCGACTCAGTTTATTTGAATTTTATAGGTCAGTCCAACGATAAGAAGTTTTCGATACAATTTTATTACAACTATCGTTCGTCACATAGACACGATTTTGGAGAGAAAATTTTCTAACAAAACATTTTAGTGCAAATACCGAAGAGTAAAAAAGAATTCCTCGGCGTAAAGAATTTATTGGCGATATCGAAGATGGTAAAAAGTAGCTTTTTAAAAACTAGTCCATCGAGGTGGACTCGCACACGAAGAGTTCCGTACTAGAAATATTAATAAAATCAAGCAAAGTAAATAATTCAAAACCCGAATCGAATGTCGAGGATTTATTCGAATCGCAAAAACGTTTTGTGACGTAACTGCAAACAGTTTTCAGACTTGTGCTATAATGGTCAATGGTAGTGACCAATATTTGATTTTGATTTCCTAGCGAGTGATAAAATAAAATAAAAAAATAAAAATAAAAAAGCCTTTTATTTCTTGCACACAATAAATTTACACTTATAATAATATTTTTTTTTTTTTTTTTTTTGCAAGAACCCTCTCACTAGAAGGTGAAGGCCTCGCGAGTGATATATGAGCCTAAATCTACACACTAATATTATAAAAATATGACGTTTTTTGTTTTGTTTTTTTTTTTTTTGTTTGTAGGAAGCAATCTCTGAAAGTACTTGTCCGATTGCTAATTTTTTTTTTAAACGATAAAAGGTTGCTTTATTCCTGAGTGACTTATGACATATTTTATGTACTCAGGCGAAGATGCGGGTAAAAGCTATTTTGGTAAAAGGTAATGGTATTTTCTTGAGATTGCGTTCACTTAAAAGTTTGATTTTTTCACTAAATCAAGGAATAGCAAAAAAAAAAAAAAAATTGATATTGATTTCAGATTCATACTTCCACGCATTCTTTACTATAAGATTCTTGACAGACGGACCAACGGACAAACACACTAGACGAACAACAAAGTAACCTTACGAGGAATCTTTGTAAGATTACTTTGTTATCCATTATTCTGTCTGTCCGTTTATCAAACACGGAAGTGTTTGCAACATTACGTACGGTACTCTAAAACTTAAATATTGGCTTATCGCGATAGTTGGTCTATGCATATTAAGCAAGTATGCAGTTATTAATTAGTTTGAAGATACTCCAAGCTAACCTATTCGTAGCAAGATTAATTTATCAAAAAGAGCAACAATGTCTTGAAGTCTAAATAAACTAAGCATCTAATTCATCACGCTCAAAACAATACACAACTTAGTATTTCTAAGGATTATCTATGTTTTAACGATTATTCTTCACCATTGTAGCTTCTCTTAATTGATAGCTCAATGCCTAACAAAACCTTAATGAAATAGACAAAAGATTTATTAATGTATTTAATCTTTTAATGGGCTGTTGTTTGTCACCAGTGAATTGGTGTGACGGAAACATTAATTGATTACGTGTTTTGTAAGAAACTGATACTTACTATAAACTTTTATTTCTTACTAGCTGTACCCGCAACTTCGTTCGCTTAGACTACAGGATTTTGAATTTATTTTTTCTAAAATAAAAGTAGCCTATGTTACGCCTTATTACATCAGCTACCTGCCAAAAAAATCCCATCAAAATCGGTCCAGCCATTTCAGAGATAAGCCTGGACAAACAGATAGACAGACAGACAAAAATTGTAAAAAGCAGTTATGAATGTAGTAAAAAGCAGTTATTTCAATATTACAAACAGACACTCCAATTTTATTTATATGTATAGGATGTATAGATTCGGTTAAGACCAATTAAGAAATAAAAGTTTGGGCTTTGATATTAAATATACCTAATATTTGTTATGTATAATTTTTTTAGGTTTTGTTTTTGCTGCTGTGCTAGCGGTGCGTCAG
Source organism: Mythimna ferrago (assembly GCA_910589285.2). Taxonomy (NCBI): domain Eukaryota; kingdom Metazoa; phylum Arthropoda; class Insecta; order Lepidoptera; family Noctuidae; genus Mythimna; species Mythimna ferrago. The sequence continues at coordinate 22,739,423 of OU342680.1, read as the reverse complement.
ACGTCTACTGATTAGAAGTCACTCCTATATATTCTTTCTTTGCCCCCGATCTAGGATCTCCGGTGTTATATTTTGCACAACCCATAGCCCTCAGTAGGCTTCGACCCAGCTGGCCATCTCTTTGAAGCGCGCGTGGAATACTACGCGCAGTTAACGACTCGTGCTTTGTCTGCGGTTACCGGACCACCGGATTGTTCGCCGTCCGCAAGCCCACGCTTACGGTGGCTGGAAATCGGGATCGGGATTATTGCAGCTAATGCGTAAATAAGATCGTTCTCTCACGCGTGCGGCCACTCCCTTCACTAACATTACTGCTTCGCAAAAGAAGGCGACCGCCTACCACTCCTCCTTGCTTCGGACCATGGCCATTGCTGCTGCCACAGAACGCTGGGGCACACCTCCACTGTAAACTCCACCGTTTACTTATCTGTCTGGAGAGGGTGTATAATTTTTTTATTATTACAACTCCAACTCCAGGGCCATAGTAAATCTTTCAAACAATCTAGTAGCCCAGCTAGTACCATACAATTAATTTCCAGTCACTCAAACCTCTCGATCTCATTAATTTTAAACTAAGAAATAACAGAAACTACATGCCATTAAAAATCACATTTTTCATATACCCGCGTCTAAAAATTTTCATTCATAAGACGTAAGGTCATGAATTCTCATCCATTAAACTGCCAAAAGCCAGGTGTGAAGATTGTTAATGAAGTTTCAGCATTTCACTTTCATTTACGTTAATCAATCAAGGAACGATCTGAAACTTGAGATCACACTTTGATGCTTTTAATGACTTTTTCGACGGTACGATTGGCTTCGAAAATTGAGGCCTTACGTAATGTTGGCGATCGCTGTGCTCTGTTTGTTTAAGAGTGACGTCATTGGAACGACTTGGTGGTCATCGGCAAGGGGGAGTGCTTGCGCTTCGATCTCTAGCCCATATTTTTTTTGTTTACGGAAACCATTATCTTATCCCACCTGTTTTCTTCCAGTGGCTCTTTGTGTTCTAGAATCACTAATTTCCATTTCAGCATCCTCGTAGTCCTAACGGGTATTAGACCTACTCGGCCCCTACGGTAATTATAATAAAGGTGCGATAGGTATTTATCGGCAATATTGCATAATAAATCAATTTCTATACTAGAACTTGTTAAAATGACATAGAAAACAAATATAGATATAGCCCATTAAAGTTACGTGTAACGTCACGCCGTGCTGCATTTTTTCGCACGGGGTGACATCACACGTAAGTTCAATGGACTAAATCTTTGTTATTTTTTGTTTAATCGAAAAAAGAAAAAATACGTGTCCAATATTTTTTTTATAATCTAAAATACGGACTAAATAAAATGTAATTATTTTGACCCTAGCAACCACCCATATCGATAAAAAAAAATTAAAGAATTCAATTCCACTCTTATAACATTCTACAGGCAAGGAATGATCCTGTAGGTCCTTTGTTCGAGTTAACAATGTGAGAGTAAAAAATAAGGTTACCTGTACCTTGGCAGGCATCGGTCTTTGCAGGCTCCTTTTTGACTGAACCCGCTAGGACCGATGCCTGCCAAGGTACCATTGCGATAATTTCCGCCAGGTCAAAAATTAACTTGACGGTGGTCAGGCGGAAGTGTCTTTGATGGTACAGGTAGGCTGACAGTTCTATGAGGCACACGTATTTTGAGGACCTCTTTCTCACGCTTTCCGTCACCTCCTTTTCTCGCCTCACTTCTTTGCAAAAACGCGTGATCGATTTCCATGTTGTCTTGCTGCTTTCGAACTATGTCCTGGACCAGGACCGAACGCGAGAGCTTGCTGCCGCTATTACCTCCACTAGGACATGGAGGTACTCCAACCTAGTACCCGTTGAATGGAGAGTAGAAAAGAATGAGGCAACATAGCTTTTATAGCTCTGACAGCCAATAAACAAGCACCTGCTTGGTACAACAGCTGTTACTGAGAGTCGTAAATAAAATAAACTTAAAAACAAACTTTGGAATAAAAGATTGAAGAATTTTTCAACGGTATATTTTAGTAGGCGTAGGTACTTAGTTTTTTAAGTGTATGTTAAAGTAAAAGATGTCCGTTGAAAAATTCCTCAGTCTTTTACCGGAAGACGCAGCGTTGGAAGGCCTCCTACAAGGTGGACCAACGACCTGGTGAAGGTGGCGCGAATCTGATGGATGCGGGACGCGCAGGATCGTTCATTGTGGCGACACTTGGAGGAGGCCTATGTCCAACACTGGACGTCTATCGGCTGAAATGATGATTATGTTACAGTAAATAATTAGGTAAGCATTTTGTACACAGTAGGCATTAAAATACATATGTACCTACAGTGTAGAAAATGATTACTTCCAATGTAATTCAAGTAAATAAACCATTCAAAATGGAAACCTATAGCTAATATTTCCTGTTTTGATTGCAAACATTAAGTGAGTTGATACTGGGATCCTTTGTTGTAACTCGTAGGTATGTTTGTGTACAATTTACACATTCACACTAACATTATAAAGGCAAAAGTTTGTGAATGTATTTATGTGCGAATATACAGATATTCAAATTCAAAAGCATTTAGCCAACCAAGTAGTGTAAAGTTTAGAAAGAATATACACACAGTACAGTTTTTGATACAGAATAAAGTCATTTCATTAGAATGCGGATAGACAATACGGACCTAGTGCGTAGACTAAAGAGAACTAAACCTTTTGAGTTAGTGTAGTGTTTAAAGTTAGTGTATAATAGTGATCAATGCTGTGCTATGCATTTTACACATGAGCAAAGTGTTTTTACCAATATCAGACTCTAAGAAAGTGCTATGGACTTCTAACGTGCTAAAGGACGCTATTCTTAGTTTGAGTAAAACCTTATAAAAATAAGTTAGAGTTAAATTACTTATTAGTCTTTTAGACTAGATTGTAATAAATTATTAAGAAATTTATTCTTAACAATAAGGCAAAAAATAAAATTAGAATGCGGATGATACATTTACTAGTGCGTTTGCAATATTCGCCAGCAAATGTATCCAGTCAACTTTCTCGGAAATTTTCACTTTAAAAATCTGATCTTTTGTAATTTATTGTGCGTCTATTGGGACAGAATAAACATGTTTTATTTCTTTCTTTTCTTCTTTCTTTCTTTTTTTATAATAAAGTTTTCAATTCCATTTTACCGAGATCCGCCTATTTCAGTTCTTCCACATTCTTTTTATCCACTAGTGCAGACTCTTGAGTTACAAAACTTCACCCGTTTTATATCAGAATATCCACTAAAAATAAATTTGCGAGTAATAAAAATAACTACTAAACATCACTTACAAAAGAAATTCGGCCAAAAACTCGAAAATAGTACAATTTGATACAAGTGCAGAAAGTTGTCAATGCGACCGAGGCAGCGTTATGGAGCCGAAGGCTGCAGCGACAAAGCACGTGTATCAAACTACGTTTATTAATATATTTACGAGTCATAGTGGTTGACTGGTAACATAAATGTAATAAAATTGCAACAATTAATAAAAGCACGCACACTTTTCTGCACTAGTGCAGAAAGCAGTCCATTGCGTGCCTAAAAGAAGAAGAAAGAGCGGGTTTTCGAGTAAGTCTATTAACTCTTCAAATGCCGTAATTAGAGACACAATAGAAAGACAATGGCTTATGTCGAACTGTGTAACTTAAGACATTCAAAAGGTTAAAATAGGTTTAACCTTCTTGTCACCAGATGGCGCTTATTCAGTTTTAGTACAAATTGATGTTTACCATAATGAGGTCGAGAGGAAACTCACACCGAAGCCACTGAATCTTATTTATTTGTTATGATAAATACAATCAGAAGCAAGCGGAAATCTCCACTAACTTACAAAGCCGTTGAAATTCGTGATGATTCTAAACAAACTAACTTCAAGTATTTACAGAAACTAATAAATAGCGTCAGTATTTGCTTTGAAATGCTGAATCAACTCAAAAGTTTCGGATTGTGTTGCGTCTACGTAAAATAATTACACATCTCTCCGAATTCAATGTTTCCTACAACATTTTGTTGTATCATTGTTTGCAAACAGGAAACGTGTAAACAAGGCTTAAACAGTCCCTTTTAATACTTGCTTGGATATGGATATACTCCAAGTTTTGTGTAAATCGAACTAAGTTGAAGCTTGGTTCCATCAAAGTTATACTTGAAGAATTGTTTGCAGTAGACAACTTATCTTTAGGCACAAAAATGCTAAGATTTTTCGTGCAAACTTATTGATAGTTTCGTAGCGGCTATCTGCGTAGCACGTAGCTCCGTAGCGCGTGGCTCCGTAGCACGTAGTCTCGTAGCGCGCAGCTTCGTAGCGCATTGCCCTTCAGCTCATATCCGTACAATTCGTTTCAAATTAGAATAGGAACGTAAATAATCTCTATCTGTCAAATGTTTATTGAGTACGGTTCGCAAAGGAAAGTTATTTGCGTATCAATAACGGTTTTCTTTTTTACTTTATTTTTAATCGTGTCTTATTTAAAGTGAAAAAAGTTTTTGCTTAAGAGGAGTCCCTAAGAAACACCACTTACAGTTTTAAAAATTTCTAAAAATACGCCGCACTGAATTGCACATAAAAAAAAATACGAAGAACCTAAATAAATGTGCCAACATTGAGATATTTGATTTGATATTTGCTTTTGAATGTCTTAAGTTACACAGTTCGACATAAGCAATTGTCTTTCTATTGTGTCTCTAATTACGGCATTCGATGAGTTAAGGATAACAATTTTTTCACAGGATTTAATTTTTTCCAAGCAGTGGTGTCCGAGTCGTAATGACTCCGACTTACGAGTTGTAGGTCGCGGGTCCAAACACAGCTAGGCACATTACTTTTTGTAATTTATTTCATCACCACTGCTCTCAAAACAATGAAGGAAAACATCGCGAGGAAACCGAGATGTCCTAGAAACAGAAATTCGAAAACATGTTTTTTTTTTTTTTTTTTTATTAATGATAGGCTTGCGTTTGACCACTATCTCACCTGATGGTAAGCGATGATGTGGTCGACGATGAAACACGCTTGCCTAGAAGAAACCTATTCACTCTCGACTTAAAGACTCCTAAGTTGTAGCTATCAGGAAACACAGACTCCGGCAGGGAATTCCACTCCTTGGCTGTACGCACAATAAATGTGTTCGCAAAACGTTTTGTGCGTATGGGTGGGATGTCTACCATGTACCGGTGGCGCAACGCTGTACGTCGTGTGGTCCGATGATGGAACGGACTTGGCGGAATTAGATTGTGCAATTCCAGTGCACACTCCCCGAAATGTAAACGATAGAAAACCGACAGACTAGCAACTCGGCGGCGATGCTCAAGGCTTTGGAGCTTCGACTCTACAAGTGCATCATTGCCGATGATTCTCTTGGCTCGCCTCTCAATCGACTCCAGCGCATCAAGCTGGTATTTGGCAGATCCATCCCAAAGATGAGAACAGTACTCCATACACGATCGAACTTGGGCTTGATAAAGATTGAGCAGCTGTTCCGGCGTGAAGTACCGTCTCACCTTTGCTAAGATCCCCAATTTTTTGGCAGCCAGTTGAGCCTTTGCATCGATGTATGAGCCGAAATTGAGAGTAGATGATAACGTAACTCCAAGAAGCTCAAGGTGGTCGGTTATCGGCACGGTTACACCCCGGAAAGTTGGAGCCGGGTGGAATTGGCTCCGTTTGGCGGAAAAAAGACACGCCTGGGTTTTAGATGCATTGAACTTGACCAGATTGGCGTCGCCCCAATCGGAGACCGCCTTCAAGGACGAGTTTAAGCGTTCAACCATAGCCTCTCGGGATGACTGGATCTGTGTCCCGCTAGCTCGTGCGTCAGATACATATCTCTCAGCAACAGTGCTGTCGTCTGCATACCCAAAGATACCGGGATATGTGACTTTCACCAACCCGCACTGGGCCCACGTGATGGATTATGGCCCATTCCCTCTCCTAGAGGGAGGAGGTCTAAGTCCCAGCAGAGGAAACATTAAAAAAGGCTGATGATTTAATTTTTTCATAAGATCACAATTTTTTCATAGGATCACAATATTTTCATAGGATCACAATTTTTTCATAGGATCACAATTTTTTCATAGGATCACAATATTTTTTTTTCTAAATTAAATCTGAAAAAAAAAATTCATATCTCTCAAAAACAGCTAAATCAACCTTTTCTATTTGCAGGATTTACAAATTTTTAAATATTTTTTTATGAACCATTTTTTTCTCGCTCTGACTCTTGCTGGAACTTAGTACACTGTTAGACCATGTCTCAGGACATGCAATACTTTTGTCCCAAGAGTTTATTCCCTTGCGATAATTTTCTACTTACTCGCGGGCGAAGCCGCTGACAGTAGCTGGTATTATATAAATAATCCAGTGAAATCACTATTGAATTTATTTCATTACACATTATAAAGTATGGCAGTGAGTAAATCGATTTCCTAGAAGCTCTCTTCTACGAATTTGATTTAATTACTGCAATGCATAAATCGATTTCCAAGAAGACACTTTCTAGGAATAAACCCGATAATTTGAAGCATAAAACTTAGTAAGTATCTTCCGCTTCCAACAATTTTATCCATACATTACAATATCATGCAGGTATATTTTTCAAGTAGGTGTAAATTAACAATTATTATTCCGAAACAAAAATAACGAAAGCCACTCACAGGAATTTTAGGTTTTAATACTAATTAGCAACACATAGATATAGTCGTTATTGTACACCATAAATATTTAGGGTGTAACAATGAAAAAGTGGGCGGTTTTATCGTTTAAAACAGTTTTTAGGATGCAACATACAACTTTAGGATGGATTTAACAGAGAAGAAGAAAAAGATATATAGGTAGTTCATAGTGTGCCATTTACATATATACAATTATATTATATTTACTTATTAGTTATGTACTAATAAGTAAATATAATATAAATAGGTCCATATATAGGGTGACTGGCAATTAGTGTACGATACTTAAGGGCCAAGCGCCCGAAAAGTGCAATAAAACAGTGATTTTCTGAGGCCTACTCCTCCGTAACGGCTAGGTCAATTGGTTTGAAAAAAATATATGTTTATTATAGATTCATGAACAATAATATCAACATTTGATTTTTTCGTGCAATTAATACTTTTGTCAAAAAAAAATATTTAGCAATTTCACAACTTTTCGCAACTTTTCCCTACTCCTTCGAAACGGCTTGGACCTTTAGAAACATTTTTACACATAAAAATTGGTGGTTAAATATTCTTCAAAGTGAACATTGCATATGTAAATCAATCAATATCTCGCAGAGAAAATGGATTTAAAGCGCTTTCCGGGCGCTGCTGGCCGCAAATAAATGCACAGATTTGCGTACAGCCGCCTAGGCGAGTGCGAGAGTTGCGTTCACATAATTTCGGTCAGATGGTTCAAGGGACTATACGCCTTAAACACGTGATTGTGCTCATGATAACAAACAATTTTTATTATGGGAGCAAAGCCGATATCGCGAAAAAAATATCAGCTATTCAGTACATTAGGCAAACATAAATGTACTGAACAGCTGATTTTTTTTCGCATTTTCAGGCTTGTTCCCATAGTAAAAGTTGTTGGTTATCATAAGCACAATCACGTGTTTAAGTATCATACACTAATTACCAGTCACCCTATATATGGACCTATACCTCTTTGCTTTTATGTATATACATGAAAGCAAAGAAATATGTAGGAAAGGTAGACTTGCCCACTATCAGATGGTGTAATAATACAGCGTCTATTTTTTTTAAGACATACCTGTTTATTTTTTCGACTCCTGATTAAGAATCTTAATTTTTCTAAAATCAATTGACGCAGTTTTAGTTTTCTGCAACACCAATCCCGTAACTCTTTTGAGTGTTTTTACAAAGTCACTGGTTTTGTCTGTTTATTACTTTTTAAGGACTGAAAAGATTTTACCACAAAAAACCAAAACTAGCGCTGTGGTCTCGTCGCATGAGGCGGCTACGGCTTTATGCTAAGCGTTTGTACGTTTTGCGCGTAGGTGACGCATATTTTCCCTATATAACGATTATGATCCTAAGCGTCATTTCGCGCAAATTAATGGTTTTTTTATTTTTTTATTCATTAAACCCTAAGCGAACGCCGGCGTTCGCGCACCTATTGTCTTTCTATTGTGTCTGTAATTTCAACGATTGAAAGGTTAAATAAAACATGACACACATGTCCTGGGATATTTTTCGACTTTTTTATGGACGAAGCCGCTGACAAAAGCTGCCTAGAATCAAAAAACTTATTATAATCAGTTTGCAAGTTCATGTAATTCAAATAGTTTCTTGGAATCTATTGATTACGCATGAACAAATATTTTGGAAATTCCAACGAATTGTTTTGTACCACAAATTGTTTTGATTTGAATTTGAGAGTAAAACTTTAATTTATTTTAAACACAATAAACTCATAAAACAAAATTATTGAAGAGAAATTTATAATCTTTAAAGATAATCTCTGTATGTTTTTGCAGCTTAGAGTTAACTAGAGTTTGTGAACTCAAACCCGGTTTCGAAATAAAAGTATTTTTTTTTATTACGAAACCGGGTTTGTAAACATTCGTTAAAGTAGATATTATATGCGAAACCCAAAACACGTGTTTGGGTTTTATATGTAAAGAATCTTTATATAAAGTTTCATAAGTATATCATGAAAAATCACAAAGTTATAAGCTTGTTATGACAGTAAAAATACATAGTCTACAGGCCATCCAAGCAACTGAGGGGTTGTTTTGCACTTGCACCCACCTGTTTGCTAGCGCCTAATACCTATTATAACCTGCCGTGACCTGTGTTGTACTTAATGTCGGTGGTGTCCAACTTGTGACCTTTTTAAATATTTTTGGGAAAAAAATATAACATGGTGTAAAAACTATCGGAATCCATTCAGGTACTGATTCTGAAAAAACTAAAAAAAAAGACATTTATGTTCAAGATAAAAACAGTATACATTTGACTTTTATACTAAAAACCACTAAAGCCATTACTGGCGTATGTAAGGTTAGTGAGTTCGAATAAAGCGTACTTACATAGCCAACAACACACTCAACAAAGTCATTTCAAATCACAAACTAGCTAATTGTTAGCTTACACAGAACTGATTCACTCTGTTCCCCATACTACTACAGACTGTATTACGGTGAAACAGTATTCATCGGCCGCGGTTTATATTAGTTCATACATTAGACTAGTGGCACTAATAATGTAACAAACAATTAATTAATTGTAACAAATCAAAGGAAGACGTAACTAACGTTAGATACAGCGGGTATACGTTAAATATTGTCATTCGTTATTTTATGAAAATTGTAGGTAATTGTAAAAGTTCACTATAGTCAGGTTTCACATAAACTTAAAATAATGTTGTACCTATGTATGTATTTATTTTATTTCCATACTTACGGCCGCCAGCGGGCTTGCTGAAGTAACAGAAAAAAAATATTTCAAGGCAACTTTCCGGAATAAAAAGAATCCAGGGTGCGTTTCCAGGACATAATTCACTCGTGTACCTAGTTTCACCCCAGTTCGTTCAGCTATGTATATCTATGAAGAATTATTTTGTTACTTCTCAACACCAACAACTCTCACACCACAAATCCACCAACTACTCACGATCACCAACTTTCGTCTTTATAATTTTAGTGAATAAACTATAATATTGACAGTCCTGTTGGTCTAGTGGTTAGTGACCCTGACTGCTATGCTGGAGGTCGTGGGTTCGATTCCCACCCAGGACAAATGTTTGTGTGATGAGCACGATCATTTGTTCTGTGTCTGGGTGTAATTTATCTATAATATGTATGAATTTATAAATATATAAGTATGTTTATCAGTTGTTTAGTACCCATAACACAAGCTCTGCTTAGCTTGGGACTAGACGGCGGTGTGTGATGGGTGAGGAAAAAAAAATTGTTGGAAAGTCGTTATGTATAATAAGTTTTTAAATATTTGCATATACCTACACCTGAAACTATAAATATTAGTAACCAGTATCGGGAAGAGTCTTCGAACTACCGATGGTCAGAACTTCTGATGGTGGAATTTCGAGACATGACCAGGGCCCCAAGTCTGCTATTTTTATAAATTCGTCATTCCAACACGATCCCATTGTCATTTTGCTAAAAGTTCGCAATCTGCTAATTCATTATGATCGATCATTGATCGGTCAGTGGTATCGTAATAGAGTTGTGGTAGAATGATAATATCGAGCATATTAAAACCAATAACTGCACAATAACGTTCTAATGGTAGAACACTGATCACATAAACTGTCAAAGTTTTAGCAGATTACCGCATACTTCAAATATTCATTTGTCAATATGTACGAGATTACTATTCTATGCCACTTCTTTCAATGGAGTGTCAGTGGTTGACCATTGGAAAGTCATAATGACGCCATTATATTACTAGATTACCAAACTTGTCAAAATCGACAATTATGACATCAATGATAGACCATTCTGACACTATTGTAATAGCAGACTTGAGGCTCAGGAGTACTGCTTTTTAGATCGAACGCTTCCTCAGATGTTAGTCGCGATTCTTGGTTATTAAGCCATTGTCCATCACAACTATTGTCACAATAACTGGTGTATTCACCTCCCACCTTCCACACAAGCGACTCTCTCGAGCCAAGTCAAAATGCTTTGTTTGCTTATCTTTCTCAGCTTTTACGAAGTCATCATGACTGATTAGGACTGCCATATCAATAATCGTTGTTCGACGCTCTAGTTGATCTATAACCACTATATCAGGATTATCTTAACTAATATTATAAATGTGAAAGTGTGGATGTTTGGATATTTGTTACTTAATCACGTAAAAACGGCTAAACGGATTTGGATGAAATTTGGCATGCATATAGCCTTTGACATGGAAAAGAACATAGGCTACTTTTTATCCCGGAAAAACATCTTATTCCTACGGGAAAACACGTTAAGAGTGCGATAACCGAAGTACACGCGGACGAAGTCGCGGGCGGACAGTTAGTTTTCAATAATAGTCTGCTCAGTGATAACAGATCGATCCTCGTACAATATGATAGGGCCGAAAACTGTATCACGTAATATACCTACAGTACAGTATATTTCCAACTCCGCAAGATTGTATTGAACAGCAAATAGCAGAAAGAAAATCCTGGCTATAAGATCGCGCCTACACAAATAGTTTCCGTCAGCTAGACAAGAAAACCCCTGGGCCAATGGCGTGTTCGAGAGATATCAACCATATCGATGCCTCCTACGCTTAAAGTCGTTACATATTTTTTAAATAAACTAGTAGGTTTAGGTACAATTATATTTTTTTGTTTCGTATTTACCTAACTATTGTCATTGTGCCTTGTGTTGTATCAAAATAAACTATTTTCTTTTTCTGTATTTATTTTTTCTGTATATGAAAGTATTTTTTATAACGTCTAGCTTCTTGGTACGTATTTTAACTAATTTATTACCGACCATTCAAAAACATCGGTTATAAATGTTTCCACAAACTACTTTTGAAATTATTTGTCTCATAAAAATACTTTTTGCTGTCGACCTGCGTAGGAGGCATCGGTACCATCCTTCACGATGTTTTTCCCGTAGTTATTTGTCATCTTAACCTTGTCCTTAATCGCACAGACAACCTTCTTTCTCCAAAAAGGACACTATTTGCAGGATACAAACTCTAAAATATTTACGTCGGGCAAGGATCTGGACCTTTTTCCGGGTCTGACATGGGTATGGTCCGATGAAAACCTCCATGGAGTTTTTTTTTTTTTTACAACTATCACACAACGCCATCTAGTCCCAAGCTAAGCAGAGCTTGTGTTATGGGTACTAGACAACTGATAAACATACTTATATATTTCTAAATACATACATATTATAGATAAATTACACCCAGACACAGAACAACTGATTATGCTCATCACACAAACATTTGTCCTGGGTGGAAATCGAACCTACGACCTCCGGCATAGCAGTCAGGGTCACTAACCACTACACCAACAGGCCAGTCAAAACACAGTTACAATACAGTACAGTACAGTTAGTAGTGTCTTACTGCAATATGATAGAGTCGGGTGTGCCATACTGCAGATAGTACTGTCCATCTGCTGGGCAAAGACCTCCCAACGGACGATTTATCGTTTAAATTTTTAACCTCTCGCGTTTATTGGGGTATTATTATTACGTAATTGCGCGTTTTTACGTAAAATCATCATGGATCCGAAACGTGGTCGCTCACAATGGGCCTCATCAAAAGGCACCCAAAGAGCAATGGAAAGGGCTATGCTCGGAGTTTCCTTGCGTGATCGAATCAGAAATGAAGATATCCGCAGGAGAACCAAGGTTGCCGACATAGCACGAAGAATCGCAAAACTTAAGTAGCAATGGGCAGGGCACATTGGTCGCAGAACAGATGGCCGTTGGGGCCGAAAGGTTCTGGAGTGGCGACCGCGTACCGGAAAACGCAGCGTTGGAAGGCCTCCTACAAAGTGGACTGACGACCTGGTGAAGGTAGCGGGAATCCGATGGATGCGGGACGCACATGATCGTTCGTTGTGGCGACGCTTGGGGGAGGCCTATGTCCAACAGTGGAAGTCTATCGGCTGAAATGATGATGATGATGACGTAAAATCACAAAAAAAAAAAACATTTTTCTGAATTTTTCTAGGAAAAAGAAGATATAGAGACCAAAATTTTCGGCTGAATAAATTTCGTACACCCCCGTGTACATTACGGCAATTAAGTGTTTTTCAAGGTCACTCAAGTTGGACAGACATATGAACAATCGACGCTCGAGGGCCCTTCCCCACTCGTCTCGTCTCGTCTTGTCGTCTTCGTCACTCGTCTCAATGGTTTAAAAGCTTGCCGGTTCATTCAACGCAATGTTTAATAAAAAGGCAATGCTAAAACAGAGAGATAAAACCTGAAAGCTCTGCTGGCTCTCGATAATATTGTCATTTACTCGACGAAACATGATAAAAAAAAATTGTATAAAAGGTACTGCTTATTTCAAAAAGATTTTTTTTTCCAGCAGACCTGCAAAAGGAGAAATTGGAAGAAATGTAGACAAAATAAGTGGCATTTTTGTCTTTATGAGAATAAACTATTTAAACCTAAATAATCATCTTTTTAGTAGTCAACTCCTTCCTAGCAACATCAGCATGTAACTAATAACAGTAAAATAAACGATAATGACCAATTAAAAAGAAAAATGTCTTCAAGAAACAAAGTGTAACAATCTTTACAAAGAATAGAATAAACTGTATTGTACACTACAATAGTAATAGGACTTTTGCGCAAACTTAAATCTATGGGGACAATGACGTCTTATCGCTGACAGTAGTAATTATCTACCAGACAACCGTAGGATGGAATTATAAAAGCAATGGAATTCTATTGCAAAGTTCAATGCCGAACCTTTACGACTGGCCTGTTAGTCTAGTGGTTAGTGACCCTGACTACTATGCCGGAGGTCGTGGGATTAATTCCCACCCAGGACAAATATTTGTGTGATGAGTATGATCATTTGTTCTGTGTTTGGGTGTAATTTTTCATACCACATTATTTTTAGTTTATGCGAAATCAGAAAAAAGTTTGTTCAGAATCAGTAACTGACTGGATTCCTATAGTTTCTACACCATGTTATATTTTTCCCAAAAATACACACAAGTCCACGGCAGGTCATAACGGGCATTAGGTACCAGCAAATAGTTAGGTGCAAGTGCAAAACAAACCCTCAGCCGCTTGATTGGCCCGGTGACTATGTATTTTTGCTGACATAACAAGCTTATAACTTTATAGTTTTCATAGTACAGTTATGAAATTTTGTACATAGATTCTGTACATAATAATACTAGACTATAATTACATATACAACGTTAATTTTAGTATTTAAAAATATACAAGTATGTTTATCAGTTCTCTCGTACTCATAACAAGCTCTGCTTAGCTTAAGACCAGACGGCGTTGTGTAATTAAAAAAAAAAACAAGTCATACATGTCAGTAACCTGCTAATTTGGCAATTCACTTAACCACCTGATCTTTTCACTGAACGATGCCATTCAATTAGCAGCCTAAATGTTATTCAGCCCGTCAATCGAATAACTAGGTGAAAGACTTGGATCACTAATGGCACGTTGTACAACTGTCCCCGCACACAGGCCTCGGAAAAACGCCGCCACAAAAAAACGCTAGAAGCGGCCGCAAAAAACAACTGAAGCGCGCGACACACCTTGTGTCCGGAGAAGCTTCAAGCCGCTTTAAGCGTTTTTTTTTGACAGCACCGCCGCGCATGAGCCGCAAAAAAAGGCCGCCTCAAAATGAAGCTTGAAGCGGCGTTTTTTTGTGGGGACAGTAAACTCGTTAAAAAATAAAAGGCTCTTTTCGAAACTAAAAGAAACAATAAAATAATAATTAATTACATAAAGCGTTTTAATGTAATTACAACCATAATGGTTACGCAATGTAATATAGACGGTTACATAACGTAAATAATAAAAACACCAAATGTCAAAACGGGGCTTTTATTTTTGATAACTTTAATCTGTGTTTAGACTATTTCGGTCTACAAAACTATTTTAGAACCTCGCCCGCCATCCACGAAGGACCAGGCCCAAATCAACAACGTGTTGTATTCCACACGCGCCTCAAAGAACTATTCTTTGCTGACAGTATAACTGACGGGTCAACTAGGACCAATACCTGCCAGTGTTGCAAAATTGAATGCAAAGAGGCAAAAGTGTATAAAGGCTGAACTGATTAAAACGCACTTGTGTTAATTGCGTTTTAATCAGTAAAAGTCCGACACTCCCTTTCGCTCAAACCGGAATAAAAAATGAGTTTATAAGAAACTAATCTGCCCGTGTCGGGCACTGTTAGCATAATCGATAACTTTATTTCATAAATTTGGTGACATTAATTATATTATTTTTACCTCAAAGAGATGTCAGCAGACGGTAGGAGCTCAGCAAGGTCGAACCTTACTGGGGTTATGGGTTAGCTACTGAAAGGAAAACCTGTTCCTGGAATGAAAGGTAACGAACGAACCAAGAGTGGGTTATAGTCAGTAAAAGTCTGACACGCTCTTCCGCCCCGCCCAAGGGCTGGAGATGTCATTGGATAATTTTCCATTTAAAAAAGTACATGACCATTAATATTTTGCACATGGCTTCTTTTTATGACGTAGACGAGCACTAAGAGAAGAATTGCGAATATTTCCTGATGAATAGGGATGAAGTGGGGTTCCAAAGTTTGTATAAAGAAAACTACTTTCACATGGGCAAAGCCACTGGCAGAAGCTATTTCTGTTATATAGGGTGACTGGCAATTAGTGTACGATACTTAAACACGTGATTGTGCTCATGATAACAAACAATTTTCATAATGGGAGCAAGGCTGAAATCGAGAAAAAAATATCAGCTGTTCGGTACATTAGGCAAACATAAATGTACTGAACAGCTGATTTTTTTTTCGCGATTTCACGTTTGTTCCCATAATAAAAGTTGTTGGCTATCATGAGCACAATCACGTGTTTAAGTATTATACACTAATTATTAGTCACATACGTGGCATACGTCGGCTAAATTCAATTTAGGCCGCTAGTTGATAAGGCTTATATTTGCATAAAACACGATATTTTTTTTGTCTTATCTTAGAATTATGATCTTGCTCATTTTGCCATTTACTGGCACATAAATATTCGAACAATGTTGATAAGCAGGACGAATTTTAATTATGTGACTAATGTGATGTGTAAGATAATTACTATTAAAAAGAATGGCGAATTAAGCTATAATAATAATACATGGAATAGTACTGTACTTTCACATAATGTCATCTAGTCTCAAATCAAGCAGAGCATGTGGTATAAGTACTAGACAACTGATAAATATACTAAAATATTTGTAATGACATAGGTACATATTATAGATAAATTACCCACAGACACAGAACAAATGGTCGTGCTGATCACACAAACATTTGTCGCTGGGAGTCGAACCCATGCCCTCAACGTAGCAGTTAGGGCCACTGACCACTAAACTAACAGGCCTGTCTATATAGGGTGACTGGTAATTAGTGTACGATCTTAAACATGTGATTGTGCTCATGATAACCAACAACTTTTATTATGGGAGCAAAGCCGAAATCGCGAAAAAAATATGAGCTGTTCAGTACATTAGGCAATCATAAATGTACTGAACAGCTGATTTTTTTTCGCGATTTCAGGTTTATTCCTATAGTAAAAGTTGTTGGTTATCATGAGCACAATCACGTGTTTAAGTATCGTACACTAATTACCAGTCACCCTATACCTATATTGCGGTGTGCGGAAATAGATTTTCAAAAGGAAGACAGTTTAAAGAAGATTTTATGAACACACCGAGGTATTATAAGCTAAATTGATTACATTTTTGCCAAACGAAGTTAAACAACTCGACAACGTATTCGTACATTGACCTTTTAGTTAACGAAGTTTTGTAAACAAATATACCACGCGTGTTTTGTTCAGATAATATTATTTTTTGTTTGTTTAGGCAGGTATTTTAACTACTAGCCAGATGAAAATAAAACATTAAGGGGGAGTTGCACCACTTAACTATAACGATAAAAAAAAACCGTTAACAGTTGTCAAATCGTCGAATTGACCAATAGGCGGCCGTTTCACGGCTGGTTATGGTTTGATTACCGTTATAGTTAAATGGTGCAACTCACCCTAAATTGAAAGAAATCATTGACTGTGGCACCAATAAAGCCATCTGAAATGGGTGCCACCGTATGCTCCACCGTTTCCTCCGGGCATTTCATTTGCCGGAATCCGATGCAGGAACCTCCCGAACTTACCGTGTTCGGTGAGGACTTGCGTTATCCGGAAGGTGATGATGCTATGATACTCCTCAAAGACGGGACTTACGGCCATGATTATGGTGTACCCAGGTTAAATTACGTGAGTACAAAAGAAATAGCGAGATGTTCTTATGTCGCCCCTACTCTCCCACATTCCAATCCTAACTAATATTGTAAATGTAAAAGTGTGGATGTTTGGATGATTGTTACTTAATCACGCAAAAATGGCTGAACGGATTTGGATGAAATTTGGCAAGCATATAGCATTTGACATGAAAAGGAACATAGGCTACATTTTATCCCGGAAAAACATCTTATTCCTACGGGAAAACACGTTTAGAGTACGATAACACGTTTAGACTTCGTCCGCGTGTACTTACACGCGGACGAAGTCGCGGGCGGACTTCTAGTATTTAATATTCGAATTGTTGCTTAATTTAACCAAGCCTATAAAATCTGTGCTAAGTTTTCACATTCAGATTAGGTTGGTACCTACTTAGAGAAGGCGTTATACGATAACACAGTGTAACATTTCTCGAGATAATTCAATAGAACTCGGATTACTTGACTTTGACTTTGACATTGTAACTTAGCTTATTTTTGTCTAGTACGTGTATTATTGTCACTTTGAAGTTAATCTCATTATTCTACGCAGTTTTTTCCACGAGAGATTTTTTTTTCTGAACGAAATCATTTAATGACATCTCTTGTCTTTGGGTGGAGCGAGAGGGCGTTTCAGACTTCTACTGACTGAAACCCACTCCTAGTTCCTTTGTTGCCTTTTATTCACGACACGGATGTGCTCTGCCCAAGCATAGCACTCCTCTACCATATGCTCCACTGTGATTATCTAAGGTCTGTTGACCTGGGGAAAAAAAAGAAAGAAAAAAAAACAAAAAAAATCCTATCCTCAAAAAAGAGCGCAGTTATGCGATAACAAATTACTTACAAATCCTACTGCGACACTAAAGCCTGGAAACCTTATGAAAGTGTCCCCCCTAAAACAAAAAAGGTAACATGTTGTAAGATGAGCGTCCATTACTCATAAATTAACTGAGCTTACTTTGCCATTATATGTATTTTTCTTGTAAATCTGTTATATCTAGTCATACTTCCGTCATTGCTTTTTTCAGGTTTTTCAAACCAATAATTTGATCATCATACAGATCATTTCAGCCGAAAGACGTCCACTGTTGGACACAGGCCTCCCCCAAGCGTCGCCACAACGACCGATTCTGTGTGTCTCACATCCTCCGCATTCCCGCGACTCTCACTAGTAGCCTGATTCACGTAAAATTAAACAAGCCAAATATCATTCAAGTTTTATAGTCGTTCGATCGAAGTCCTATCCAAAATCGGTATTTACGTGTTCCTTAATCGGGATTTTATAAAACAACAACTTAACTGGCTCAAAACTAAACGATACATCAAAGACTTAATTTCCAGTTACATTTATAAGTATTCGACCAGGATAATGAAATACAGATATGGTTTTTTAAATCGACTCTTCGACCAAACGACTTTAAAATCGGTGTCGTTCAAACTCGATTGATGGATGTGAATACGGTAATACTCTAAAAGACTAAATCGCTACGATATCGCTACGGTTTTGATTACGTGAATCGGGCTACAGGCCGTCGGTCTATCTTATAGGAGGCCTTCCACGCTGCATTTAACCAATAATTTAGCTTGCACAATTTACTCTAATAATAATTTCCACTTAAAGTTTTGTATTTCGCAAAACGGATCTCTGAATTTAGAAACAGTCTCCACTTCCTCAAAATAAGTTAACTTAGCAACTAAACTTCTAACTTAAGGATGAGATGAAAATCTTAAATTATTTAGTGATTCTTTTATATACTTGGAAGATTTTTTTCCCAGGTGGTTCCCTAATTTTTCCCAAGTGGTTCGTTGTTGAAACCTCTACGGTCCGGACTAAGCGTTTCGCCTCGTCATTTATACCGCGTACATCGAGGGACTGGAACAATTTGCCTGCTGCGGTCTTCCCGTCCGATTATAATTTAGGTGTCTTCAAGGCTAGAGTGAATAGGCTCTTAATAAACTAATGCGCCTCACCATCAACGATTGCACCACTGCTTACCATTATTTGGGATCGCAGTCAAGTACTAGTTTATAACAGATAAAAAATATAAATTATGAATACAGTGAAAATGTGATGAAGGACTAAGTCTTTCTTTATTTATAGAACATAGAACTCTTTGATCAATGACATCAAATCTTTTGCAATTCCATGTCGGAATCTCAATATTGCACATATTAGTTTGAAATAAAAAACAGTTTCTTTTATGTCAAGCAATGTGCAATATTAATTTTATATATGCATATAGTATTAATGAATAAATGTTAGAATGTTTATACATGAGAAGTTTAGCATTTACATTGTATATGTATCTATTTATTGGCTCCCTATATATGTAAAGTGCCATATGGACTTTACATTCTACCAGAAATTGCCTATTAAATGCTGTTGACAACTTAATAATATTTGTCAATCAAACTAAAACGAAATTTAGACGTTAAATTCCGAATAATATTTAAAATTTTATCGTCTATTATTAAATTGTAGGCTAAGAACAATAAGCACTTAATAATGAAAAGTTTTCAAGTTTCAACTAGAAACTATTTTTCAAAACTATTTCATAATAGCTGATACTTTTAGGGGCCTTTCTTTCATGCCTATTACAGCTTGAATAGAAACAAAAGAAAAGAAGAATTTTAATTTGGAAAAAGCATTTTTAAGATAATTTAAAATCCTTTCAAAAAGTGGAGTGAAAATTAAAATGTTTGTTACCTTTCAAGTTTTTTAAACTAGCATTTGTCCACAGTTTCGTCCGCGTACATAAATATAGCTTATGCTATTTAGGAAAAAAGCAGCTTTCTATAGATTAAAAAATTTTAGCTATCGGAACATTACTTTCAGCAGTGACTTATATTCTAGTGATAGACAAGCCCTTTCATGGAAACTTTGTCAAAATATTGAAAAGTTAAAACGAAAATCTGCTGCAGCGCTACATTAGCATTATGTCGTCTAACAGAACTATTAAAATATAAAGTGCTGATAGCTTTTAGAGAGTACTTTTTTCGCGACCAAAACGTCTTAAGCGCCATGAATTTCGTAGTACTTACGCGTTTAGTTCAACATAGTGTAATGACATGTTATCCATATAGATTTTTATACCGCAGAAGTGACACAGTTTTTTGCCTACAATACTTCATTACAATAAAACTCTATTTAAAAATTTTACCAATAGTCCACGTAATGTTTTCCTTCACCGCTTTGAGAGCAGTGGTGATGAAATAAATTACATAAAAAACTATTTTTTTTTAAATCTATTTTCAAACTTAATTTTTCAGAGCAAATCAAAAATTGATTCGGAGTCAGAAATTTGCACTTGGTTTAATGGTGTAGGGGAAAGCTATAAACTTGAAATATAATTATAGTTTATGAAGGACGAAATCTCAATAACAGTAATGATCACTTAATGATGTATCACTTATATTACACATATGACTACAAATTCAACTGAACCTAATTTATATTTGAATACTAATCTATATATACATAATATCTAGGTAGGTACGTAATACCTCAGTGCTTACGAATGACAGAATGCTTAACCACAAAACTTAGCAATGAAAACTGATCCTCAATGATTTGCTGGCATTTCTTGCTGAGTTTTTACAGTATTGAAAAACAGACGTATTTATAATTATTGAATTTGACGGAATTCATTGGTACCTATTATTTATACAAAAAAGAAAAAATATTAAATAAAATGTTAAAAAAAAACAAACGGAAACATCATGCAAAATCCGTGTTCACTAAAGCAGTTGTAGATAAAAACCCGGTTTTTGTGGGAGGGGAACATCTGCATATTTTAGTCTATGATTGTAAAATGGAAAACCTTTTAAATAAAATAATATAATTTCTAACATACTATTACGATATTTGAAGCTATTAAATTGCTTGAATAATCAATTATTTTACTTTCATGACTACTGTATTATTATTTACGTCCCAAATTCACTTTCTTTTGAATTTATAAGCGCCGCTCTCACACTGTATGAACGTCAAAATTGCACTAAAGTCATCGATGTCAATTTGCCTAGAATTTAGTGCAACGGATTCGATTGAAGTGAGCGTTCAGCACGCCTAATCTAGTGCGTAGTACACATATATCGATGACTTTCAGAGATTACCCACTACCAACAAAAAAAATGAACTTTACCTCTTTATAATATTAGTGTTAGCTTTATCTCTGAGCAGCATCTACGATGACTATCTTTTGAGTTCTAAAGACTTTAAAATATATTACTTTTATAAATGTGTGTATGTATCTAAGCACTTATTTAGGCCCATGTTTATAAATACCTTCAACCCTTTCAAGACTTGATCGAATGGTTATTATTTTGAATTTGTTATTTTTTACTTTTTTATTCCATGTAAATGGTTCTAATGTATTGTGTACAATTCCAAATATTTTTTGTTAAAATAACACATCACATCACTTTGTTGATAAATCCGGTTCAGGATTAAAAATAATGTCGAAGGCATTAAATCTGCATTTTGTACCACTAGTGTTCATAAAGTTTAAATAAATAATTTACAATGCGTTTCAAATTAAACACAAGTGAAGTGATAAATTTACCTGCTGTAAACTCTTTCGACTTTCAAACTTTTTAGAGCGATAAGAATGATTCTCATAATTCATGTCCGTAATACTCGTAGTAAAGAAAAATACTAAGCTTTTTTTATTAAATGCAAGTAAAATGATACATTTTTCTATTGAAAACGTATTCGGTTTATCACATAAAAATATATGATAAATCGAATAAGTTTTCAATAGATTATTTTCCCTACATTACAAAAATGTGGGGAAACTTTAGCTAAACCGCTAAGCTGAGAAAAAAATCCGGCTGCCTACAATAATAATTTGTCATATTTATTTTGCTGTCACTTTTGTACCGGAAATAGAAATATTTATCACAACAGGTTCTCATAGTTTTACCAGTAAAAATGAAGAAAAAACACTTAGCTAACCCGAGTCAGGAATAAAAATACTAATCTAACCCGGAATTAGGAATAAAAATACAAATGTAACCCGGAATCAGGAATAAAAATACTAAGCTAGCTTGGTAATCAAAAATAAAATAATGGACGCATCACAAATAAAAATCAAGTGAAATGATGCATTTATCTATTGAAAACTTATTCGAATTAATCTGAGTATTAAAAAGATATGGGTAGACTAGCTAAATCAAGAGAAAATAGATTGAGTAAAGAAATCTGGCCGCTTATAATCATAATTGGTCACATTCTTTTCTCGATAATTTGCATACAGGAAACAGCATTATTTTTAATACGACAAGAGCATATTTCATAGTTTAAACTAGTTTAAAGTATTTCAACGCGTCACAAATTAAACGCGAGTGAAATAATGTACCTATCTTCTATTATTTGGCCTTTTGAAAATTCATTTGACTTATTATTAGATTGAGACTTTTGCCTAGCAGTGAAGAAAGTAAGACTAAAGAAACCCGGTCCGATTATTTTTGTATCGAAAACAGGGCAAATTTTTACTCACCGAAAAGAGCAATTCTCATAAGTCGTGCCGGTAAAAACAGAAAAAGAAACAATAAAGTAGAATAAATTAATTTTGTCGAACTTCCGTCTTTAAAGCCATTACGTAACCACTCTTGAAGACGCATCGCTTGCACTTACGTCTCCATTTTTTTTCTTTAAGACTGCCTTTTGTGAGGAAATGGCCAGCAATGTATTATCCAATAAAAATATTACAGGAGAGAACCGATGATTACGTTAACATACGTTTTTATTTTTAGGAAAAAATGTGGTATAATATTTCTTATTACAGTTGCCATTGAAATAATTATGTGATTATTGAACTGAAAAATATAGTTCAATCTATGAAAATAATTTTGAGAAGTACACCGTTTCTATAGATGCTATTATTATTTGTGATTTGATTTCTACCTAATTTATTTGTATTATTTATTTTATTTGCTTGACATTTTATATTATTTGACATTGTAATGTAATCATTTGTTAACATGTAATTTAAAAATTCTGTATTGACTTGTAAGAATTCCTTACCAATAAACTACTATGACTATGACTATGACTATTTTTTCCAATAATTATTTTCAATAAATGCGCAAAGTGGAAATTTTCAAGTTAAGTTTCAAGTTAGTTTTATGGGATTAATCCGTGGTAAACCGAATTTTTTGTTGGTGTTATGACTAGGCTTGTATTTTTATTTTATTCAAATTAATATCATGTTTATTAATTGCAGTTTGTGATTAATCAATAAAATTTTTTGGATCTTGTTTATGAACCAAAATTAAAATTATTCGCTCTTCATTTCTTTTTCATATTTTTGTTGAATTTAAATTATTTTTCTAAAGCAGTTTTTTTTCAAATTTCATTGCTAAAACAAAATAATTAATTTTTTAACAACCCTTTTTAGATCGACGGTGTATCCTGTTAAAATTCACACTTCATCAAAGTTGTACTTACTTCAAATCCGAAAATTCCAAACTTTCTTTTCAAACAAAACTTCAAATTAAGTTCAAATAATCCAAAAATATTTTCAGTTATTCTTATTTCACTAAAGCACAAACCATTCATAGATATTTTCCTAATGCACTACAGTTTTTATTGAGTTCGTAAATTGTTAAAGTTCTCGCATAGGTCTGGAGAAAGCGCGCGCGGGGACGTCCGTACGTTCCATGCCCTACGCTTAGACTGGCTGTATGAAGCCTTTCCTACCAAACCTTTGGCGATACTCATTTGAAAAAACAAACAAGCCAATGGCCGAATTGATATTGTTTTCGCAATTAATTTGACAGCTGAGTCGTGGAAAGCTTAGTCAATCTTACTAATGTATATTGATTGTTTTTGACGAATTCGGAGATGCTTGTGGACTCTCGGATTAAATGTAACGAAGAATCGGTAACCATAGTTAAAAAAATATGTAAATAAGAAAACTTTTCATTTTAATGTATTAATTTTAGTTTAGTTGGTAGAGCCTTTTTATTTTTTTATTAAAGTCATTATATGTATCAGATTCGTACCCAGTTTTAGATGAGTTAGTTTTTTCCGGAATTTCGAATACTTATCTTAAGATTTTTTTAAACTAAAATGAATTTATTTTATTCGTTTGTCGAATCAAATAATTGGGATGGCTTGTGAAAATTTTATTCAGAATCCCAGGTATTTCTAACGGTTACTACAACCAATTTATTCCAATTAATTCAAATTATTCCAGCTATTTAATTTTTATCGGCCAGTTTTCTCGGAACGATCATCAAAACTGTCAAATTACATGAAAATTAAATGATCTTCAGCTGTGAAGTTCCATAAAAGCTGCCTCATTAAAGTCTTCTTTAGTGTTACAGGTCATTGTCCCTTTTTAATTAGGAAGCGAGATTTAAGTCCCTCGCCCTTTTGGTTCGCCGGTTCGCCATAGCGACATTTTTAATTAATTGATTATTTTGGCTTCTGAGCTTTTTATTGTTGAACGGGTTTTTCTAACATTTAAAAGTATTCCTTTACTAAAAATGAAATATAAGTAAATTGTATTTTCCAGTACTAACCCAACAAGTGCAACTGTATCAATCAAAGATTTTTATGAATATATACAGTTACTATTGTTGTAGCATTCTAGTTCCTTGTGTTAATTTTATACACTCTTGCCGATCCAATTTACTTTTGACATTGGCTCTATTTGCCATTAATAAAAAATAGCATAGATTTTTTTTATCGATTATACCTCAATATTGTTGGTAGGATTTGAACAAAAAGACGTATCTATAGGTATAGTGGTTTGTATTGGGACAAAAGATAGTATTTTAATCCGGTAGTAAGTTTTTCACAAAATTAAGAATATGAGCGAGTAAATCATTGATGCGATTGATGAAGTACTAGACACTAAAAAAATATACCAACATTGTTTTCGAGAGTTCACTATTCTCCTTTTGAATTTTACGTTTAAGGGCTATTATAGCCATATATATAAATATAATATTTCACCAAGACACCATGGCGGCGCAACCAGTCGCCACTACTAACGAAATGTATACAGAGAGTTACTCACCTGGTGTCCATTTCGTTGCGCAATCAATTTGGTGGCGCGACCAGCTCAGACACATGGCGACTCTGGTGCCTGTATGGTGTCTAGTTTGGTTACAGCTATATTTCAACGGGACACTATGGTGGCCTATATAGCCCTAAGAGATAGTAGCAACTTGAAAAATAACAATTCATTTCGTTTAATTTTTAAAATCTGTAGGTAACTTTTGCTTGCATTTTAGTTTTATTACATTTTTTGTTTCAACGTTTCGTTTTGATAAATTACTCTAACGACCATTTTGTTTTTTCAACAACTTTCTAATCTACAGAGTGTTATTTATTTTAATTATTGTTTGAGACTTTAGTTTTAGTTATAATAATTAATATTTATTTTAAAGGGATCTTTTGATTGTTGTTCTTTTAAAACATTAGTTAAATATTAACTACTACAATCTATATATACACCGTTAAATTTTAATCGTTTTAATCCTGAGGAGGGTCGATCCGGTACATGAAACACTGTCGATTTTTAAAGATAAAATTAAAAAATAAAGTACCTCTTTTTCAAAACTCGTATTAATTTACGCATATACGAAATTAATTTCTTTAAGAAAGAGTCAGCTGAGCGAGTTCAATGACCTGCAGGTACTTTGTACGCAACGCCGACTATTAACTACAGGTCATTGAACTCGCTCAGCTGATGTTTTCTTAAAGATACTAATTTCGTACATGCGTGAATTAATACGAGTTTTGAAAAAGAGGTACTTTATTTTTTAATTTTATCTTTACAAATCGATAGTGTTTCATGTACCGGATCGACCCTCCACGGGATTAAAACGATTAAAATTTAGCGGTGTATAAAACTAGCTTCTGCCAGCGGCTTTGCCCGCGTGAAATTAGTTCTCTAAATCAAACTTTATTAGGAAATCCTCTCTTAGTGTAAACCTACGTCATAAAAGGAACCCCCCTCGCACAAAATTTCTTACTCCTAAACCCTGTAGTTTCAGCTTTGTGTTGAGATGTCAGCCAGTCAGTTTCTCTTTTTACATGAATATAACATATATGACGGATGACCTGGGCCTCAAGTCTGCTATTACAATAGTGTCACAATGGTCTATCATTGGTGTCATAATTGTCGATTTTGACATGTTTGGTAATCTAGTAATATAATGGCGTCATTATGACTTTCCAATGGTCAACCACTGACACTCCATTGAAAGAAGTGACATAGAATGGTAATCTCGTACATATTGACAAATGAATATTTGAAGTTTGCGGTAATCTGCTAAAACTTTGACAGTTTATTTGATCAGTGTTTTACCATTAGAACGTTATTGTGCAGTTATTGGTTGTAATATGCTCGAAATTATCATTCTACCACAATTCTATTACAAAACCATTGACTGATCAATGATCGATCATTATGAATTAGCAGATTACAAACTTTCAGCAAAATGACAATTGGATCGTGTTGGAATGACGAATTTATGAAAATAGCAGACTTGGGGCCCTGGTCATGGTTGCGGGAATCCGATGGATGCAGGACGCGCAGGATCGTTCATTGTGGCGACACTTGCGGGAGGCCTATGTCCAACAGTGGACGTCAGTTGGCTGATATGATGATGATGATGAACATATATGTAAATTAACCCCTTATTTCTAATGGTCACGCTATAATTTAAGAACGGCTGGACCAATTTTAATATTTATTTTTAAGGTAGGTAGGGTAGAGTAGAACAGAGTAGTTAGTTGACGGGAGCGAAGCCGCGGGCAAAAGCTTGTACCAAATAAGTTTTTTTTTTTATTGTTGATCGGTTCGCGCTTGACCGCTATCTCACTTGAAAGAAAGCAACGATGCGGTCGACCCTTCACTGTTGGTTACTTGGATGCAAGCCCGACTGAAGAGCGTGAGGTACTGGATTCAATTCTAATGTATAACTCGGAGTTTGGAAGTCAGTGGTGTGTTAGGGTGCAACCATAAAGAAACAGGTTACCGGTACAGGCGAGTCTGTACGGGTCGGTACCGATCGGTGATAATTCTCCCGTGTGTTCTAATGCGCTCAATTATTTATAATTATTTTTATACTGGTCGGTATTGAATGCCTGGACCGAGTCATATGGATTTAAGCATTGGCCAGTATAGTGTTTTACACATATAGATTTACCTGTTTCTATAAATGGTTTGACCGGTACCTATCTGTACCGACCCATATTGACATATCAGGACCGAAAAACCTGTATGTTTATGTTTGCACCCATATTCTCGTGCCTTGTTTCTCCTCGAGCTATGAGATTGAGGGAACACAAATAATTCGCTTTCTATCACATCATTTTATTGTGTACCTACGATAATATCACCTGCTCTGCGATTGACAGTCACGACCGATATAATCGGGAAGGAGAAAACGATATCGGTTCTGCGTGTGTATTGTGTATATTATGTGTACTGCGCACTTTTTGTATAAGTGGGAACATCATCCAATGACATCCCTCGCTTTTGGGCGGAGCGGGAGATAGTGTCAGACTTTTACTGGCTAAAAACATATCAGGGCACAACCAAAACTACTCGGTTTACAAAGGTGAAATATATAATATTTCACCTTTGTAAACACTTCCTTTTATAATGTAATAGATGTTATTTTTGGTTTACTAATGATAAGCATGAAATATATTGTCATAATTTACATTGACTTAACGAAATTCAGCATAATGATCATTACGCATAATATTATTAGGCATAATAATGTTTTCCCATAATGCTTGTTGCCATAAATACTGCTAGCATAATAATAATGAAGCATAATATAATAAACGCATAATGATATAAACACATAATGTTCTTTGGAATAAAACTTCTTTTTCTTCTTCCTGCCCTTATCCCATATTACTTGGGGTCGGCGCAACACGTTTTCTTCTTCCATTCTGTCCTGTCACCCGTCAAACTACCACTAACTCCCTTTTCTTTCATATCACTTCTCACACAATCCATCCATCTTTTTTTCGGCCTTCCTCTCTCTCTTCATCCATCTACATGTATAATCAGAACTCTTTTAGTAATATGCGCTTCATCCCTCCTCTTCACATGACCATACCAAGACAACCGATTACCTTTCAACTTTTCAGTCACTGGCGCCACTTTCAAACTTCCTCTAAATTTAATATACTCATTTCTCACTTTATCCATTCTCGTCACACCACACATCCATCTCAACATTCTCATATCCGCTACATGCAATCTTTTTTCATCCTTCTTTTTCACATCCCAACATTCTGATGCATACAGTATGACAGGTCTTATGACGGCCTTGTAAATTTTACCCTTCAACTTGAGGGGCATGCGTGGGTCACAAGTTGTTCCCGTGATCTGTCGCCATTTCATCCATCCTGCGTTGATCCGGCGTGTTACGTCTCGGTCTACCTCACCATCCCCTTGGACGAGTGACCCGAGGTACCGAAAGTCCGAAATCGCAGAACAAGTACTCCGTTTTGGTTCTACTTAACTTCAGGCCAACACTTTCCAGTCTGTGCCACCACACCTCCAATCTGTTTTGGACCTCTAGGCCACTCTCGGCAACCAACACAATATCGTCGACAAACAGCATACACCAGGGAGCCTCCTCCTGAACGTCCGACGTCAGAGCGTCCATTATCATCAGGAAGAGGTAAGGGCTGAGAGCCGATCCCTGATGTAAGCCGACATCCACATTGAAATTTCCAGTGGTGCCCACTGTGGACCGGACTTGCGTACTACATCGACTGTACATCGCTCGGATCAACTGCACATACTTCCCAGGCACACCTTTTTCCTTAAGGGCCCACCACAGAACCTCTCGAGGTACCTGGTCGTATGCCTTTTCGAGGTCAACGAATACCATGTACAAGTTTTTATGTGCACCTCTGTATTTCTCGCACAGCTGGCGTATAGCAAAAATGGCATCCGTCGTACCCCGACCAGGCATAAAACCGAATTGGTTCTGTGAAATTTCACTCTCTTCTCTCAGTCGCCTTTCAATAACTTTCTCCCAGGCTTTCATAGTATGTGACATTAGCTTTATTTCTCTATAATTGTTGCACTCAAGCTCATCACCTTTGTTTTTAATTGGAATTAAACTAATAAACCCTAACAAATAACTCCAAACGGTAAGTTGTGGACACTATTTCACCATATTGATTATTTTATTGGGCTCCCATGATGGATTTCCCTCTCCTGCCACAAAAAAAAATCTAACCTAACCTAACCGAATAACCGATAATAAGTACTTCGCCACAAAAACATCGCCTTAAGATGAATTTAAAATTATTGGCTACATTCACCCAATTATGATTTTTTATATTTATGGCTCATGAAATTTATGGCCCTTAAAATTTATGCAACTCCAATTTAAGCCAAAACATATTAGACTAATGATAGTTATGCTAACCTTTGCATTATGCCAAAGTATTATTATGCTAATAAAAGTTATGGAAAAACGTTATGCCAAACTATATTATGCCTTAAAATTTTATGCGAACAGGGGTATTACCGTTATTTAAAGGTTTTCAAAAACCCCTACTAAGTAGGGGTTTTTGAAAAAAAAAAATTGTCCCTTGTATTTTAAATACCCTTAATGAATGGCTTTACATCTACCGAGATTTAAAAAAAATGTGAGATTTATAAATTTTACCCAGTTACTGAGTTGTAAATGTCAGCAGTTGCTTTATACAAAATACTTACATTTAACATCGACTTGGGGAAAAGTGCGAGGCAAATTGATTAGGCTTGTTAGTCAAAACGTGGAATAAATGGGAATAAGAGATTGAATTCGTAGGTATAACTTTTGATCATTTACTTTGAGGAATTACTTAGTAGGCATCTGGCGTTTTGTAAGTCCCACGTTGGGCGCCAGTTACTTAAATGAAGATTTTGTTTCCTTCGAAAATCTATTTTTATCGTTTTTTTATGGCTATGACTAGGGTTTACATTAAAAGAGCCAAACCTGGGATACATTTCAATACTCTTATGTAATTTTGACGTCATTACTCATATTTTTCTAGATAATTTGGAAACAGATATTTTTAGGGCCTACATAAACAACATCAACATCACACATTCATATTTTTAATTTAAACTTCATTTTCATTTTGTATAAGTATATATATTTTTTTTTTTCTTGTATTTTATTTGCATAAAACGACGCATTTAATTGGTATAACACTGACTCCTGTAACACAGGCACTATGCCTAGCGCAGGAATCAGGGCCTCACTATTTTTGTAAATGTTTATTATGTCAATAAAGAATTTATTATTATTATATTTTTAGGGTTCCGTAGCCAAATGGCAAAAAACGGAACCCTTATAGATTCGTCATTTCTGTCTGTCTGTCTGTCTGTCCGTCCGTATGTCACAGCCACTTTTTTCCGAAACTATAAGAACTATACTGTTGAAACTTAGTAAGTACATGTATTCTGTGAACCGCTTTAAAATTTTCACACAAAAATAGAAAAAAAAAGCAATAAATTTTGGGGGTCCTCATACTTAGAACTGAAATTCAAAAATTTTTTTTTCATCAAACCCATACGTGTGGGGTATCTACGAATAGGTCTTCAAAAATGGTATTGAGGTTTCTACTATCATTTTTTTCTAAATTGAATAGTTTACGCGAGAGACACTTCCAAAGTGGTAAAATGTGTGTCCCCCCCCCTGTAACTTCTAAAATAAGAGAATGATAAAACTAAAAAAAATATATGATGTACATTACCATGTAAACTACCAACGAAAATTGGTTTGAACGAGATCTAGTAAGTAGTTTTTTTTTTAATACGTCATAAATCTAAAAAAATACACTATTATTAAAACATCGATCAAAGTTACAACGAACTACAAGAACTTTTATATTATGTTACTTGCTGCTACGGAACCCTCCATGGGCGAGTCCGACTCGCACTTGGCCGGTTTTTTTGGATATTATCTCGGTTTCTTTTGAAAAAAAAACTATAAAGAACAACGGCGAAGAAATTGTTGATAAAAATATTAAGTGTCTACGTATGTTACCATGATGTATACAACGGAATAATTGTTTAAGTTCTATTAAATAAAACTAATGTCCAGACTAATGATTGCAAAAAAATCGTCATAATTGGAAACGAATTGACTAGATTTTACGATACTAAATAATAGTGGCTTAGTTTTTTTTGCTGTTTTGACTATATGGCCTTTGAGTAAATTGAAGTTTTAATGTTGCTGCTAATATAAATCTTGGCCAAGTAAAATAAACGTGCTTTGTTTTATGTATTGATAATAAATACTTAGAAAATACATTTCCGCATTAGAAAATAAACAGAATACAGACGCTAAAATGACACAATGTGACATTTTTACTACAATAAATACAATATCGAGAATCACATCGTCAGAAAAAAACATGGCATTAGACATTTAACTGCCATTCAGCCTAATAACTTAAAAAAAAATGAAAACATGACATTAAGACCTGACAACTTGTCTTTCGTTCAAAAATGCGTTTTTTTTTAATTCATAAGGAGGTACGTAGATATTATTGACATAATATACGTAATCTCATTAACTTTAAACTGGAACACCTTTAATATACGGATTCTATTAATAGTAATATCTGACAAAAAAATATTTGGAAATTTAATCTAAATATTTTTGTATAATATTCATCAGTTGACGCTAAAAAAATATGTCAGCAAAATCTTGTCCGGGACTTCGCCATGATCTTTTGTGAGATTCTAAATTCATTTCATTTAATTGATTTGATTGAGATTGAGAAAATGAAGATATCCGCAGGAAAACTAAGGTTGCCGACATAGCACAAAGAATTGCCAAACTTAAGTGGCAGTGGGCAGGGCGCACTGTTCCCGCACGCCTCAAGGAGTTGTCAGCAACAGCAGGGACCCAGCCGGGTACTGGGGCCAGGATTATCCGAAAGGGCGCTCGAGCCCCGGTATGAAGGCTAGAAGGAACGGGGTGGGTCTTTTAGTCAGTAAGAGTCTGACACTATCTCCCGCTCCGCCCAAGGGCGGGGGATGTCAATGCATGATTTTTTCCCACCATAAAAAAAAGAAAAGTGGGCAGGGCACATTGCTCGCAGAACAGATGGCCGTTGGGGCCGAAAGGTTTTGGAGTGGCGACCGCGTACCGGAAGACGCAGTGTTGGAAGGCCTCCTACAAGGTGGGCCGATGACCTGGTGAAGGTAGCAGGAAACCGATGGATGCGGGACGCACAGGAACGTTCGATGTGGCGACGCTTGGGGGAGGCCTATGTCCAACAGTGGACGTGTATCGGCTGAAATGATGATGATGATGAATTGAGATTCTAAATGACGAAACCTTGCAAATTTTTTCTAAGAACTAAATCGTAATTTTGTAAAAAAAAAAACTTTTGTAGTACTTAAAGTAGAGTGAGTGAAGGGATTATCGTATACCAACAGAGCGTTCAGGCGAAAAAGAAAGAGAGATAATCTTTCTTTCTTTTTCGCGTTGCCTCTTTATCAAACATTACATTGGACTGCGTTGCATAAAACCACGTTGTTCACGTTGACGACAGACGGATCGGGAAGGACCCTCTTAAGCTGTGATTATTTAATGTTTTTTTTTCTGTAAAGAAATGCTTTTCATTGTGCCTTAAGAATGCAACCGAAGGAACATACCTGTGTTTCTTTAGTTAGTAAGTAAATATCTGACGCGCCCTCCCACTCCGCCTGAGAGCGGAAGAACTTATAAAGTGATTTCCCACCATAAAAAATCCTAAAGAAAAAGAAAAAAAAAATAGTTAAAAAAAAAACCCGTATAAAACAAAAAAAGTAAGGTATAAAATAGTTTTCTTTCTTTTCTTTTTAGTTTTTCCACCTTAAAAAACTATCTGGATTGGGGGATACCATTTGAAAATTTCCAAGCATAAAAAAAAACATATACCTACCAATAATATCGAAGAAGTCAAATTAAAAAAAAGGTTTAATGATGAGAATACATCAAAAGCTTGGAAGTTATTAAACATCCAACCAATTCAAACCGTTGTTCGATGTTTTCATCTCTAAACTTAATAATACAGAGACTAAAAAGTCAGCCTTTTGAAGTTTCGACGAAAAATTGGACGAATCCAATTATCTTTTTTAGGCCAAAGCTCAAATCTCTATTATAGGAGGTTTTTAACCCTGGGAAGTCAATTTAGAAATCAACGCTCTCTTGGATTCAAACTTTCAGATACAGATTTTTGCTAACGGAAGAATGGAAAACAGACAATAATAATTTCATACTTAATATTGTAAATGCGACGAAAATAGTTCAGTCTGCCTGTATATAAATGATATTTATTTGGCAAATAGGTTTTAAAAAAATACTTTTACACATTTTTTTTTTTCGTCAGTTTAAACTAGATGAGGTCGATATTAATTTGTTCCTCACATTTCACAATCGTATACTGCTGAAGAATAGTTTCTAAAGGTTTCATTGTGATAATTTCTGACTCTCATGCGAGCGAAACCACTTACAGAAGTTGGCGCAGTAGTTAAGTGATTGACTGCTGCGCTGAATGTCACGAGTTTGATTCCCACACGTAACAAATATTTGTATGACCTACAGACAATTTTTCCAGATTTGGTTGTCTTGTTAGTAAGTTGGGGAAAATCATTCAATGACAACCCCCGCTCTTGGGTGGAGCGAGAGATAGTGTCAGACTCTTACTGACTAAGAAACTCACCCCGTTCCTTCAAGCCTCGATACTAAGTAATTCCTAGTGTGAAGCAACTTTTTAAAAAAAAGATAAACAATATTATAACAGTTCTTTTGTGTCATTGTGTTGCTTGAAGATTTAACAAAGAAATAAGAAAACATCTTTAGGATATACCTAAAGATGTTTTCTTATTTCTTTGTTAAATGATGATGATGCCAAAGGACTATAAGGCTTGACAAAGGCGTACTTATACTATTGATAACAACAGAACATAAATCCAGATTCCAAATTGTTACTGAAAAGTCCTTGATGGAAAACTACAAAAACACTTTATACGAGCCGATAATCATACACAGGATCTCATACTCAGCAATAGTGCTTGCAAACACTACACCAATATAGCAGCCACTTTAATAAAAGTAACGTTAAACAAGGATTTTATTATAACACAATACATAGGGCTCGATTTAGCCGTAGATTACTACAGTAAGTCAAATACCCTTAGGTTAATATCCTTCGTTTTCCTATCGGCTTGTTTACTTACATGTATTTTTTCGGCAAACAATTACGAGAGAAATCAGGATGTTTTTCTGTTGAATAAAAGTTCTAGAAAAAATATGTTTTTTTTTTTTAAATGAATATCAAATAAAAAATAGTTTATATTGATTGATAAAACAAGCTAACCATGCGTTTGATTTAATTACTGATTAGCAGAATCAAATCTCAAATCCAATACAATTTTAATAATTAGGTATAATTTAAAATTTTATTTATGCATCTTACAAAATCTATACATCATCATCATAATTGGATGTGTGTACATGCATATGAATAGGTACACCAAAATAACATTTTTTTACAATTTTTGTCTGTCTGTCTGTCTGTTTGTCCGGGCTAATCTCTGAAATGGCTGGACCGATTTTACGGAACTTTTTTTGGCAGATAGCTGATGTAATAAGGAGTAACTTAGGCTACTTTTATTTTAGAAAAAATAAATTCAAAATCCTGTAGTCCACGCGAACGAAGTTGCGGGCACAGCTAGTGTTATTTAAAAAAAAATACTTACTTACTGTACACCTATTTGAACGATACTCATGTGTAAAAAATTATGCTTATAGATTCTAGATCAGTGGTTTTCAACCTACGGGTATGTCCGTAGCGTGTGTCAATGGGCAGCAAGAGCCAAAACATGATTCATGAAAAGTCTAATAAGATATTCACCTTCTCACTTAGTATAACCAGAATAATTTTAAGATGTAAACTAAAAACAATAATAAGCACCTGGCAAAAGAGAACCAATATTTTTCTTAAAACTTGGCAACAGCTTTTACTAATGAGTGTCATTATTGTATTCAACATTCAATAATGGATAACTGTATGTACAAAAAAAAAAAATAAGATCTGCAATTTAAAATGTTCGAGGATTTCATTTTACAGTGCAATCTTTTTGGCACAGCTGTGAGGCACACTACGAGTATTACGTTTTTGTTTAATATTTCATTTATTTCTTGTAACTCTTTCTGTTTGAGTACCTTGTATTGTGCCAAATAAATCTATGTTCTTTTTTTCTTTCTAAATAACCATTTTTAGTTCAAACAGGTTGGTGGTCATCTATAGTTACATCAAGGGATTTAGATGTATAATTATTAATATGTGACCATTTCTAGGTTGGGGTTATTTTTGTTGAACACAAGAGTGTGCGATTATTCTGTGTGACGGAATGGGATTGCGTTTTAATAAAAAAAAAAGTAAATATTAATCTTCTTGGGTGTATTAAAAACTTTTTTTTAGTAGTCTTCACAAAAACTAAGAGTTGTATCGACGACGTAGTAAAAAATTGCAATTTTAAAACTTGCAGAGGTTATAATTATAGTACAAGAAGAGAAATGGGCCTAAAATATTTCCTTGAAGAACTCCGAAGATTATCAAGTTGTCCGAGTTGTTGACTCACCTATTTTTACCCTCTATGTACGAGTTTCGGTAATCTCTAAAAAAAAGCAATATTGATTAAAATTTTCTCATGCTCTCAAGTTTTTCCAAGACTTGATTACAAGAGACTCTGTCAAAAGCCTTTGCCAGATATAAAAAAATAGTCAAGCTTCTCTTAAGGTTTCATTTCCTAAAGTCATACTGAAAATCTGCTAATAGCTTTTTAGTTTTCAAGAAATTACGAGTCTTTTATTTATAAAAACCCGGAGTGTGGTTTTGTGCCTGGGCAGCAATAGGCTTGCTCTTTATACTTTTTTTTTTTCGGAATTTGTTGCGAAAAATATAAATAACAAATCTGACTTAACCTTTAGAGAAGTACAGCTTTAGCTCATCTGCAATTTTTTTCAAGTGTAATTTAATTTCTCAAAACTATTTTCCATTTGTATGCTGAAATAAAAGAATACTTATCTAGTACCAAAATAATCCTTATAGTTACCCAGTCAGACGTGAAGGTTTGCGTTAACAATGCAAAAGGTTTACGTTAACATTGAAGTCATGACCTCATCTTTGGCTGTTCACGCCTTGAGTCATTGTACCAAGTGTTAAAACCATTAATCTTAATAATTAGTCATTTATCTTTGCGCTCTGGTGAAAATACTTAATCAACCTAGATAAACCGTAAGAAAATGGAAAATAAAATTCAAATAGTTGATGAGTGCAAAACTTAGAACTTTGAGATATTGCGGGTTTTAACAATATAATTAAGAAGCTCAAAACAAAATAAAACTTGATCAATACGTGTACAAGAGAAGCAGTTGAGAGAAATTGTTTTTTTTATTAGTCTCTTTAAAAATTTAGTTTAAAAGTTGAATTACTTATTAATTAAGTTGAATTTGAACTCAGTTTCCAAAACAAAAACAAACAAATTGCGATTTGAAATAAGACGATACTCAATTTTTAAGCATGTGTGCTGTGAATCTACAGTCAATCGCATCCATTAAAAGCCAGAGACGATTCATATCAGTGCGTGGTAACATTCTAGTGAGGCCATAAATTTTTTTATTCTACATAGTAAAGTTCTAATTAAACTACAGTCAGGCTGCTTCCAGTGTGACCGTCATACTGTATGTGAGTGACGCATTCGGTTAGCCACAGCACGCTATGCCATACATCACTTCACTAGCACATTGGTGACCGTGAGACTGGGTACTGACTACATCAAATGCTATTCGCCGTAATAGGCCTCCTGTATCAAAGACTACATGCCAATTGCCTAATTTGCAGTGTCAAAGTTTGCTATGTAGCCAAGCAAATGTAACCAATTGTTTAACCCGTTGACTGCTGGAACGCAGATCTACGCGAGACACAATGGCTTTTTAATTGTGTCTCTAATTACGGCATTCGAGAGGTTAATAACCAAATTAGTAAATGTCTCTTCCTACCGAATCTGAAACAGAAACCTTCTGAAATAACTGTGTCTGTACAAGACCTTTTTTTTTATTTTTTATGTAGGCGGGAAAATCATCCAATGACATCTCCGCGCCCTTGAGTGGAGCGTGTCAGAATTTTATTGACTAAAAGAAGAGAAGAGCTGCTTCAGGCGGAAGACGCCGTAGTGCCTTTTTTTTTTCCGATGGGAAAAATCATCTTATGACAACCCCCGCTCTTGGGCGGAGCGGGAGATAGTGTCAGACTCTTACTGACTAAAAAACCCATCCCGTTCCTTCAAGCCTTCATACCGGGGCTCGAGCGCCCTTTCGGATAACCCTGGCCCCGGTAGGCTTCGACCCGGCTGGGCCCCTGCTGTTGCTGACAACTCCTTGAGGCGCGCGGGAACAGCGCGCGCCGTCGACGACTTGGGCTTGGTCCGGACGGTTACCGGACGGCCGGACAGCGAGCTACCCATTGCTCACTGTCCGCAAGCCCGCGCCTACGGTGGCCGGAAATCGGGATCGGAATCCCGGCGGCGGCGAGAGCGCCGTTGCCTGATGCGGTCGGCCTCCTCCTTAGCGAGCATTACTGCTTCGCAGAAGTCGGCGACCGCCTGCCACTCCTCCTCGCTCCGGACCATGGCCTCGACCAAGGCCCGGCGCGAGAGGTCTCCGCCGCCGATCACCCCCACGAGGGCACGGCGATGCTCCGCCCAAGTAGGGCACACCGCGATTTTGTGCTCCACCGTGTCCTCCGGGCGTTCCGCACAGTGGCGACACCCGGGCGTCACTTCCGCTTTAATTCGGAACAGGAACCTCCCGAACTTGCCATTTCCGGTGAGGACCTGTGTCATGCGGAAGGTAAGGACGCCGTGAGGTCTTTCCAGCCACGCCTCAAAGAGGGGACTTATCGCCATAATTGTGGCGTGCCCATGACGGGGTTGCGATAGTCGCTGACGCCATTCCACCATGAGATCCCGCCGGAGCTCTGTCCGCCATGCCGTGACCTGTCGCGGCAGAGGACTTTCACCCCGGCGTTGCATCTCCACGCGCATGTCGTGCATGTGTGCAAGGACTGTTGCCTCCAGATCCCACGGTGGTAGGCCAGCCAGAAGGCTCGCCGCTTCGCAGGAAATCGTGCGGTATCCCCGCACCATCCGAATTGCCATGACCCCCTGGCAGGCGTTCAGAATGGCCGCCGGTCGCTTTTGCAGCGACGGCGCCCACACCGGCGCCCCGTAGAGGGCCATGGACCGAACGATCCTCGCGTAGAGCCTCCGGCAGGAGGCGTCTGGACCCCCAAGGTTGGGCAGGAGCCGCTTGAGAGCGGCCCCAGTCCGGTTGAGTTTGGGAGCCAGACGTCGGAAATGCTCCACGAAATTCCACCGACTGTCGAGAATGAGTCCCAGGTACCTCATCGATGTCCCGACGCCGATGCGAACTCCTCCTACGCCGTAGTGCCTCTGTAACCAATTCTCAAAGATCGCCGCAAATGTGGTGTAACAACAAATTTTCTTCTTCTTTTTTATCTCTGCTCCTATTATCTGGGGTAGAGGCGTACACATAAAAATAAGGTCGTAATTTGTGACGCATTAATAACTTCGTTTCGGAAGCCGCGCGGCTTTAAAAGACAAACTAATGCACGCAACTAGTACGTTTGCGTGAGTTAACTAATTTACAACACAAACTTATGACTGAAGTTAAAAGTTTCTTTGAGAATTAATGAAATAATTAGATACCTAGAAACCTGACCTAACCGTAAACTTATTACCAGTAAATGGAATCACGAAATCTTCGTGCTCACCGGGCGGCGTCTAAAGACACCATTAATCAAATTTGTGCCCCCGCAATTGGCAACGAACACAAGTTTCAGCTGTGAAAATCAAAGTCAGAATTATAACGGGCCATCGGCTGGCCACTGGGATTCCGATTTCCGGCCACCGTAGGCGTGGGCTTGCGGACGGCGAGCAATGGGTAGCTCGCTGTCCGATCATCCGGTAACTGGCCAAGACCCAAGCCCAACTCGTCGACGGCGCGCTCTGTTCCCGCGCGCCTCAAGGAGTTGTCAGCAATGGCAGGGGCTCAGCTGGGTCGAAGCTCCGAAAGGTAGCTCAGCCCCCGGTACGAAAGGTAACGAAGGAACTGGAGTGGGTTTTAAGTCAGTAACAGTCTGACACTATCGCCCGCTCCGCCCAAGAGCGGGGGATGTCATTAGATGATTTTCCCACCAAAAAAAAATGTTTATTACCGATAATCGGTGTCTACAATTTTGGAAATGTCAAATTATTTTGAGAAAATTGTAAAAGACTAAAGACAAGAGATTAAAATTCAACTAAACATGGAATGGAACGTTTATCAATTAATTTAATATCAACGTAATGTTTATGTCAATTTATTTTAAAGCAGAAGACCTCTTGCCACGAAATATATAGGTACAGAAGTTAATCTACACACAAAGCGCGCTCGAGCACGCACACATAGACACTGCTCACGGACACGATATCTCAGAGCGCCTCGGCCCGCTCGTCAAACAGTTCCGACTCAAACGCTCATTAGTGTGCGTCCACCGAGCGTAGGTATAAAAAGTGAAGTACATAGGTACATGAGATTGTCTTCTGTACCTAGCTATTTTGTGCTCTCGCCTTAGTGGCGCTAATCAGTGACGTGTGAATTATCTTCGAAGCCCTCATTTCTTATACATACGAGTACACACTGCACGGTGATAGGTGGCACACCAATATTTTTTATTTAAATATATTATACGGAGAAGTCAGCAAACCCTTCGGGCCTTTTTTTAATGATTTAAATCATCCAATGACTTCTCCCGCTCTGGGCGGAGCGAAAGGGTGTCTCAGACTTTTACTGACTAATACCACACCTATGTATTTTAGTTGCACTTTGCGTTTTAGGACTACGGGTTTCCTTTTCAGAAATTTCCTGCGGTCCTAGCTAGCGGGCATCGGCCCTGCTGGACCCCTACGGTCTGCTGACATCTCTTTGAGGAGCGCGTGGATCACTACGCGTCGTTGACGACTGGGTTCGGTCCGGTTAAATACCGAAAGGCCGGACGGCGGGCTACCGATTGCTCGACGTCTGCAAGCCCGGGTCTACCGTGGCTGGTAAGTCGGGGTCAGAATTTCGGCGGCTGGAGCGTGAGGACCTTCGTTCCCTCACACGTGCAGCATCCCCCTTCGTTAGCATTACTGCTTCGCAGAAGGAGGCGTCCGCCTGCCATTCCTCCTCGCTCCGGACCATAGCCTGAACCAGGCTCTGATGCGAAAGGTCATTGCCGCCGATTTCTTCCACGAGGACACGGCGGTGCTCTGCCCAAGCGGAGCACACCTCTGCCGTATGTTCCATAGTGTCCTTAAAAAAAAGCTCCGGTATAACGGTTATTGCTCTGTCCTTAATGTCTCTTCGTAGAATAAACGAGCAATAAACTGTGTGTCGTTTTTTCTTTGATAATAAATGTTGAAGATCACGATAAATATCAATTTAGCTTTATGGCTTTCTATCCGTTTTTTGAAATAAATAATAACATAAACGTAGATAAGCCCATAAATTGTCGTTGATTCATTAAACCCAAACGTTCGCGCACCTATTGTCTTTCTATAGGGTAGTTTCCAGGGTCAAAATATGTAATTACATTTTATTTAGTCCTTATTTTAGATTATAAAAAAATATTTGACACGTATTTTTTCTTTTTTTGGTTAAACAAAAAATAACAAAGATATAGCCCATTAAAGTAACGTGTGACGTCACACGTAACTTTAATGGGCTATATCTTTGTCATTTTTGGTTTAATTTACAAATAAAAAAATACGTGTCCCTTATTTTTGAATAATCTTAAAGACGGATTAATTACATTTTTTACGGCAACTAGCCTATTGTGTCTGTACGATAACTAGGCATAGTAAATATTAGTATCTTCTTAGAAAAATAATCACATACAGATCAATTTATTTTACTTGTGGATGAAAGCAGCTCAGATATTTTCGATATTTGATGAGCTTATTCCCAATTCTAAAGGTCAATATTGAATAAATATGTATATACTAGCTTTTGCCCGCGCGGCTTCGCTCCCGCTCTTCTCTACTTCAGC
Organism: Mythimna ferrago; assembly: GCA_910589285.2. Lineage (NCBI taxonomy): Eukaryota > Metazoa > Arthropoda > Insecta > Lepidoptera > Noctuidae > Mythimna > Mythimna ferrago. The sequence goes on along the minus strand of OU342680.1, from coordinate 22,698,313 downwards.
CTACTATACCCTACTCTACCCTACTATACCCTACTCTACCCTACCCTACTCTACCCTACTCTACCCTACTCTACCCTACCCTACTCTACTCTACTCTACCCTACTCTACCCTACCCTACTCTACTCTACTCTACCCTACTCTACCCTACTCTACCCTATTCTACCCTACTCTACCCTACTCTACCCTACTCTACCCTAATCTACCCTACTCTACCCTACTCTACCCTACCTTACTCTGTGCTAAATGTTGATCCGCGCAATTTTTTTTTGCATAAAATCGTTTCAGTGGTATTTTTTAACCGATTCGTATCGTGTTTATAACCTAATTGTGCAGAAAAATACGCACTATCAATCGGTCATAACCACAAAACTGTGAGTGCCTGAAAAATTGTGAAAAAACGTTAAAAAGTGAAAATTCTGAAAAATTATAAGTTTAAAAGTGAAACGCTGCGAGAACTAGATCGGTGACACCATCATTTTTTGATGTTAAACGAAGCGTCTTGTTGACGCTCATCTTTTCGAGCTGCTTTCCGATTTTTCCGGACCACGCGTTTGGAGAAAACTGGGAAAAACTTCAAACCACGTGGCCACGTGCAACAGGTTCCAGTCGAGCTTGGCGGACACCTTCATATGGTTTCGAGAGAGGACATCGAGTTCATCACGACGCCGCTTCGTATTCAAGAGGGGTGAAATTTCTCCGAAGATATTAGGTTTTAATTTTTATCAAAAAATTCAAAAATCTGTATTTTATTATTTGTCACGACGACCCCCCATTTTTAGTCTAGAATCGTAAGCGCCTTATTAACCCCTACGTCAATGTAAAATTTCAGTTTTTAATCTCTAATGGTTTTGAAGTTATAAATTTTTTAAATTTAGGGGTTGTTGCGAGGGGTACGAAATAAGGTCTTTTTAGTACCGGACCTACCATTTAAAAATAGCTTAGACTAGACGTAAGATTATTTTTATGCTTTTAAAGTTTTTCATTGTGTCAGTTTTGTACTGTGCTCGTTTTTGACTGAATTAGGGGGTTATCTTGGCTGGCATAAATCGGGGGTAAGTTTTTCAGTAACGAAAATAAAATATCTTGACTGGGTGCTTCAAGCCCTATCCAACGAGCCCAAACTCGGGTATTCTCCGATATCGGAGGCCAAACTTACGAAATTTGCCGCCATCTTGGGCGCCATCTTGGAAATCTTACGCCTGATATAACTTTGGAACGCGTAGCCGTAGAGAGCTGCCGTTTGTACTGTTGTATTTTAGAATAGGATACCCATCCTATATAGCTAGCTTTAAGGTTTTTCAGGACCTGAAATTTTTCAGCCTGAAACTGTACAGGGGGATAGATTGCGTCAGGCCCAGTCAGAGGACCCAATCACGGTGGTATTTGGGCAAATGGTTGTGGAGTAATTCATAGTTCAGCCAATTTCGATCGCCATCTTGAATCGGAAACTGAAATTGTAAACAGCTGTAGCTCCGGACCCCTTTGTGATAGAGCTGCGGTGTTTGGGCTTGTTTGAAAGAGCTCGTAAAACGCTATAAGTTGGTATGGTCTAAATTATTATTATTATTTTTTTTTTAATTATTACAAGGACTAACTATTGACCTGTTATATTCTTCTGATATCGTGTGCCATTTTATTATTGTCGATCCCCCCTTTACAGGGATTTGCTAATTTATACCTGGCTGCTCTCTGTCGGGTTTCTCCGACTCCATCATGTATCGCACGCCGTCCAAGAAAGACGCGAGTTCAAGGGGTTGCGAAGGCTCACCGCGATCTGCAGAGAAGACCGGGACCTCGCTGACGAGTGTGAGACGTAGCATCGGGGAATGGGAGGCCGCGAGAGTAGAGCCGCTATCACCGGCCAACCCAAGACCTGTAGCTGCAGCACCATCAGCCGTACAGGGAATCCCCGGCTCTCAGGGGACGCGCCGGGCTTTGGTGGAGGCTGTGGAACCTATTAAAAAGCTTGAAACTAAAACTAAGTATCCCAACCTGACGGCGGAGGCAAGAGCTTGTTTAAATAAGGCAAAACAACATTTAAACAATTCTCGTAATATCAAGACGGAGATAAAGACGGAGGTGCTTGGAGCAATTAACCGTCTCTATGAAATTGTGAAGGAGTCGGAGAAATCCAAGCTAACTGTCGCTTCTGAAGTTACTCCAGCTACTGACTCGGTCATCTTTTCCCCTCAAAACCAAATCAACGTCAGTCAGAAAGAATTTGGAGAAAATAACATAAGTTTAAAGATACTAAACGAAATTATGGAGGTCAAAGACTTTCTGAAGAAAACCGAAAGTAAGGCCCTCTCAGCCAAAATAGAAAAATCTAAAGTTGAGCTAAGTGAAAAAATTGACGCACAGACGTTAAAAATCGAAGAACTTATAACAGCGTCAAAGACACAAACTGAGAGAACAGAAGCCCGAATAGAAAGCCTCGGAACATACGCGCAAGTCTTGGCGACACCGCCTCAGCCATCAAATAGGAAAAATATGCACTCAATTATAGTGTCATCACTACACGAGGGTGACACATCCGACATTGTAGTGCAAAAAATTCGAACGACTGTCGATGCAAAAAGTACTGGAGTTAGGATAGACCATCTGCGTAAAGCAAAAAACCAGTCGGTAGTAATAAGCTGCGCTCAAAAAGAGGAAATTAGAAGGGTATCGGAGAAGCTTAAAAACTCCAGCGGAGATTTGAAAATTGAGGAAACAATAAACAAGAACCCACTCGTGGTTATCATGGACATAATGAATTACGTAACTGATGACGACTTGGTGATGGCAATCAGTTCTCAGAATGGACACCTCCTAGAGGGAGCAGAAATTAAAGAGGGTGACGTCCGGGTCATGTATAGGCGAAGGGCGAGGAATCCGCTGACAAATCATGTGGTACTGCGTGTTAAACCGGTGATCTGGCAGCGGCTAACTTCGGCGGGCCGAATTCATGTGGACCTGCAAAGGGTAGTTGTGAGAGATCAGAGCCCACTGATCCAATGTACAAAGTGCCTCGAGTATGGACATAGCAGAAAGTACTGTAAAGAGCCAGCGGTTCTCTGCAGCCACTGCAGTGAACCACATATTAGAGCGGAGTATCCTGGACTGACCCTTAATGAAGAACCGAAATGCAAAAACTGCTACCAGGCAAAGAGAAACGCAGCACACAATGCTTTTGATAGTGAGTGCCCCATCCGAAAAAAATGGGATGCGCTGGCTCGGACGTCAATATCTTACTGCTAAGGTTGTGGTGGAGACAGGAGATGAAAATAATAAAAAATATACGAAGTATCATGTCGTACAGGTGAACCTCCAAAAGAAAAAACTTGCTACCGATGAACTCATACTTGAAGCAGGACGCAGGAAAACTAAGTACGCCCTTGTTCAAGAACCCTATGTTGGGGCGAAAGGAGAAATGAGAAGCTATCCTGGTACTCGAATAGTACAGGCAACAAAAACGAGTGATAAAGTCATTAAAGCCGCGATAGTTATTTTTGATAGCAGGGTAGACGTAGTGGTGTGTCCGACACTGACAACCGAAAATATAGCGGTGGCTAGGCTGACGGTGGAGGACACCACCGCCGTGGTGGCGTCCGTTTACTTCGAAGACTCTCTCGACTTGGAACCATACCTCGACCAGCTCAGAGAAATAGTGACGAAATCAGAAGGGGCGAAGTTATTGATAGGAGGAGATGTAAACGCGTGGAGTGCATGGTGGGGAAGTGACAGAGAGGACGAAAGAGGAAGACTTCTATCTGGAACACTGGATGAACTCAACCTCCATGTACTCAATTGCGGAAACCTCCCAACATTTGATACCATTCGAGGAGGAAAGCGATACAAAAGCACTGTAGACATCACAGCATGTTCAGATGACATGATCCGCCACGTGGAAGAATGGATAGTAAATACGGAAATGACAAGCTCGGACCACAATGCGGTAGTAATCAGAATGACAACAAAAAAAGGAATTGGAAATAAAATTAAGTACAGTAACACTAGAGTATATAATACTAAAAAAGCAGACTGGAGTCGTTTTCGACAAGAACTATCAAAATTAATACAAGAAAATAAAATTGATAAAACATATGTAGATAACATTAATAGCCTAGAAGAGTTAGAAAAATGCACAGAACAATTAACAAAAATTATTACAGAAACTTGCGACAAGACAGTACCTAGAATAAAGAAAGTAGATAAAACATACTTACCGTGGTGGAATGAAGATCTCGACCAGCTTAAAAAATCCATGATTACGAAGAAACGAAGAATCCGATGTGCGGCCCCGCGTCGTCGGGAATGGGTTGTGATGGAGTACCTGAGGGCAAAAAATGAGTATGAGTCTCAAGCATGCAAGGCACAAGTAGAAAGTTGGAAGAGCTTTTGCGTGAGACAGGACAGGGAGAGCGTCTGGGATGGTATTTATAGGGTTATCATAAAGACAAAGAAGAGGCACGAAGACCTTCCAATTGTACAAAATGGTGAGGTATTAAATCCTGAAAACTCTGCCAGGGTCTTAGCGGAAACTTTCTTCCCTGACGATGAAGAAAATGAAGACAATTCAGAACACGCTGAGATGAGACTTGCAGCGGCACGTTCAGTGGAAGGTACACCAGAGGATAAAATTGATCCACCCTTCACTCTTACCGAGCTCAGGTATGTATCAAGAAGTTTCAACCCGAAAAAGGCGCCAGGCTCTGACGGGTTCACTTCTGACATTTGTGAAGCCGCCATCAGTAATAATGAAGAAGTGTTTTTGGCCATAACTAACAAATGCCTCGAGCTGTCCTGTTTCTCAGAAAAGTGGAAGGAAGCGGCGGTCATAGTACTTAGGAAACCTGGAAAGGATAATTATACCCAACCAAAATCTTACAGACCGATCGGACTCCTGCCAATCCTCGGAAAAATATTAGAGAAGATGCTAGTCCGGAGACTGAGATGGCATATGTTACCACAATTAAACCCACGACAGTACGGATTTGTGCCGCAGCGAAGTACGGAGGACGCTTTATACGACATGATACAACATATAGACTTGAGGTTGAAGGAGAAGAACTTGGTGGTAGTTGTCTCACTAGACATAGAAGGAGCGTTTGACAGTGCATGGTGGCCAGCAATTAAAAACCGCCTGGTAGAGAAACACTGTCCCCTAAACCTTCGAAAACTGGTGGCAAACTACTTAGAAAACAGGACGGTTGTAGTGAGATATGCTGGAGCAGAACATAAAAAAAGGACTTCAAAAGGATGCGTGCAAGGATCGATCACGGGGCCCACATTCTGGAATCTCGTATTGAACCCACTGCTAGATGAACTGGAGAATAGAAACATATATTGCCAGGCATTTGCAGACGACGTGGTTCTTATCTTCTCCGCAAAAACTGCTCTGGATCTAGAGACTGAAGCCAATGCTAGTCTGGCGCATGTGCAGCGATGGGGTGCTCGAAACAAACTAAAGTTTGCGCCGCACAAAACTCATGCTATGCTGCTAACTAAGAAGCTAAAGTTCGACACCCCACGTCTGCGCATGGGCGAGGTCGACATTGCGCTAGTAGAGGAAATCAAGCTACTGGGACTGATAATTGACCGGAAGATGACTTTCCGAAGCCACGTGACATACGTCTGCAAAAAAGCCATTAATATCTTTAGGCAACTATCCGGCGCGGCAAAGGTAACCTGGGGACTAAATCCGGAAGTAATAAGGGTTATTTATACTGCGGTAGTGGAGCCGGTGATTCTTTACGCAGCTAGTGTATGGGGTAGAGCGGTGGATAAAGCCTATATTCAGAAACAGCTCAACTCTGTAGTTAGAGGTTTCGCCCAAAAGATCAGCAGGTCATACAGGACAGTGTCACTGAATTCGGCTCTAATCTTAACGGGATTGCTGTCTCTTGACCTGAGAGTCAAGGAAGCAGCATCTCTTTATGAGGCAAAGAGAGGGAAGCCTCAGCCAATTCTGAAAGATCGATCCATTGAAGAGAGGGCAAGCTTCTTGGAGAGACCTCACCCAGCTGAGGAGGAGGATCTCAGCTTTCAATGCTTGGAGAGCGATGTGGAGGTTCAGCTGCGCATGGAGGAGGGTACAGTACAAATATTTACAGATGGTAGCAAAATAGAGGATAAGGTTGGGGCTGCCCTATCCTGGTGGAATGGGGCAGTAGAAACTAAATGCCAGAAATTTAAGCTCGAGGAGTACTGTACCGTCTTTCAAGCGGAGCTATACGCAGTATACCACTCTACCCTACTCTACCCTACTCTACCCTACTCTACCCTACTCTACCCTACTCTACTCTAATAAACCTCACGGAGCCCGAGACCTTTCCAACGAATGCAAAACCGTGGAAATCGGTTCGTGCGTTCTGGAGTTATAGCGTCAGGAAGGAAAACCCGACATATTTTTATATAGTAGATTTGGAGGTATAGGAACAGAGAGTAAAGTCCTATATAATAATAGTAATAATAATAATAATAATAATAACTCACACTCTGCTTACCGCAAATCGGATGCATCACCCACGATCATCGGTGATGAGGCTGTATATCCCGCGGAAGTGTGGGGGTCGTGGCTTCTTAAATGCCAAGACCCTGCACAACCGTGAGGTATGCAGTCTCAGGGAATATTTCCTGGAAACCGACGTGGGGATGCACCGAGATGTAGTGGCGGTGGACAAAGGCCTCACCCCGCTCTCCTTGGCCAACGAGAACTGGCGCAAACCTATAGTTATGGATACTAATGAACGCAAGGAAGTATGGAAGGGCAAGGAGCTTCACGGGCGCTTTTACCGGGCCTTACATGGGCCCGATGTAGATCTTTTAGCGTCCGTATCCTGGCTACGCTTTGGTGATCTCTTTGGAGAAACCGAAGGTTTTGTCTTTGCAATTATGGACGAAGTTATGATGACGAACAACTACCGGAAATATATTGTGAAGGACGGTACGGTTGACATCTGTCGGGCATGCCACCGGCCCGGAGAATCAATCCGACACATTATTTCTGGGTGTTCTCATTTAGCTAACGGAGACTATTTGCACAGACACAACCTTGGATTATCCATCAGCAACTTGCTCTTAAATACAATCTTGTTGAATCAGAAGTACCGTACTATAGGTATGTGCCCGACCCAGTTCTCGAGAATGGCAGCGTCACATTGTATTGGGACCGATCTATCATCACTGACAGGACTATTGTTGCCAATAAGCCTGACATAGTGGTGATAGATCGACTAGAGCGTCGCACAATGATTGTTGATATAGCGGTCTCTCATGACGAGAACCTCGTGAAAGCTGAGAAAGATAAACAAACTAAATATCTTGACTTGGCTCGCGAGGTTGTCGACATGTGGGAAGTGGATAGAGCAATCATTGTGCCGATAGTCGTGACGGCCAATGGCTTAATAGCCAAGAGCCTCGACCAACATCTGCGGAGGCTCTCGTTAGGCAGTTGGATCAAGGGCTTGATCCAGAAGGCAGTACTCCTAGACACGGCGCGTATTGTCCGGAGGTTCCTCTCTCAGGAGCCCTGACCGCCGGCAGCTTAGACCCTGCTCCCGATGCCGGTGGGCTACTATTTTTTATATTTTTAAATGTTTTTTTTTAATGTTATTTTTTGAAGAAATATTTAAAAATATGATAAATATGTATATAATAATAAATGAATGGAATAATAATAATAATAATAAAAATGCTTACTTACCGGACAGATGACACATGTCATCATCGAGAAAACATAATATGAAATGGAATTCGGAATGAAAACACTATGTTGACGAGATCAGCAACACGACGCGCACGCCATCCACCCACGGGCTCGTTGCTCAGCTCCGCCTCGCCGCCGCCGGACCCCGGATCACCAGTGTCACCGGTGACTGCAGTTGCGTCGAGCTCGAGCGACGAGTATTTCTCTCCGCCGACGTCGCCAACACCTGTACGTCGGCCGGGGAGAGGCCGACCACCGAACGGCTTAGGACCTAGGGGCCAACCGGCCCCGAGCCGGGTCCCCGCTGCCGGTGGTTGTGTGCAGCGCATGAAATGGACTCAATCTATCAATGAGAACGTCATGCGCGCATATTACAGGGCTACAGAGGGGGGAACTAACCTCACTGCGTACCGTGTTAGGATGCTGTCTCTTTTTCAGGAACTAGAACCATCCGTCAACGTCACGACCCAACGATTGTCGGATCAGGTGCGGGTTATCCAACGGAATCACAGATTGGACGACGCCGCACTTGATAGGCTGCGCTCAGAGGTACTGAGCAACCGTATCATCTCGACTCCAATACAGACACAGACTGCGGCACCACGGGCTACGGATACAATCATGCCGCGGCCCAATTATGGTGATGATGAAGCAGATGATAGGGTTGTCACAGTAAGTAGCCAGTGCAACGATCAACTGAGGAGCGCGCTGGAGGATGCACTCCGCGAGTACAGATCGACTCCAATCGCTCTTAGACCTCGTCTACCCCGGTTACCTATGCACAAAAAAAATAGGGCGCTAGTGTGTGCTCTGGACTCGCTGCTTGAGAATGTGTTCGAGAGCAGCGTAAACCTCGTTGATACGCACTCGATCCTCTATTGCGGGGCTATTGCGGCATGTCGTTTAGCCAACGTTAAACTACCAAGTTGTGACGGAGCTACTCGACCAAAGCCTGCCGTCCCTGCTTGGCAATGTAGGATTGAGAGGCGTATCGATGGGGCCAGAGCACTCATTGGTAAACTATACTGCTTCAGGGAGGGCAATACACGACCACGTGTGATGCGCTACGTGAGGCGAGCGTTCTCGGGGACTGGAGTTAGCCCTCGAGAATACTTAGCTCACGTCACGGAGCGCATCGACTTCCTGAAGCAGAAAGTTTGTGCATGGGCTAACCGTATTCGACGGTATAAGCGACGAGTGGACCGGTACTCGCAGAATCGCATGTTCCAGAGCGATGAGAGATGGGTATACAGAGATTGGGAGCGACCTGAACAAAGTGTGACTGACGTGCTCCGCCCGGATGTTGACGCCACGAATGAATTCTGGCGCAGCATTTGGTCGGTGCCCGTCTGTCACACTGAGGGTGGCTGGATGCGTGATATCGAGCGCGTGTGCGAAGCTATACCAGAAATGGAAAAAGTATTCATCAGCCCAATAGATGTAGCCAGAGCAGTCCGTCCGTTACCGAATTGGAAGTCTCCAGGACCGGACGGACTTCAAAACTTCTGGTTAAAATGGTATAGTAGCTCACACGCGCTCTTAGCATCTCAATTCCAGTCATCTTTAGAGTCTGGGTCGCTACCTCAGTTTCTAACAACTGGCGTTACCCATCTGCTCCATAAAACAGGTAGTACTGCGGAACCCAAGAATTATAGACCGATAACATGCTTGTCTACGGTCTATAAACTTCTTACATCCATTCTGAGAACTAAAATTAACAACCACATTGAAAATAACTCAATTATGTCTGCCTCTCAGAATGGATGTAGGAACGGGTCACGCGGTACTAAGGAGCTACTCCTCATTGACATGGCCATAAGTCAACAGGTTCGTCGATCCCGCAAGGATTTGTCGACATGCTGGATAGATTATAAAAAGGCCTATGATTCTGTTCCACATACATGGCTCATGAGGGTGTTGGAGTTGTATAAAATAGATGCAACTCTGCGCACCTTCCTTGAGTCATGTATGGGGGAATGGAACACAGTCCTTCGCTATCCAGGGTGTCGATCGATCCGGGAGGACGATGAGCCTATATGGATTAAACGGGGAATATTCCAGGGCGACAGTCTGAGTCCACTTTGGTTCTGTTTAGCCCTGAATCATCTAAGCACATTGCTGGAGGATTCAGGCTTAGGCTATCGGTTAAGAAGAGGAGGTCAGGTTCTATCTCACCTTCTTTACATGGATGATCTGAAACTCATTGCCCCCAACAAGTTGCAACTGATGGAACTACTGAAGGTAACGGAAACTTTCAGTAGTGCCATCAGGATGGAATTTGGTGTGGATAAATGTGCAGTCATGCATGTAAAGCGAGGGGAGATTATGGAATCTGAGGGGATTCAACTCTCGGATTCCATACACCTTAGATCACTCTCCTCGACCGAAACCTACAAGTATTTGGGTATGTCGGAAGCGTTGGGCATTAACGTTACTGACATGAAGCAATCGTTGAGGGAGCGCTTCTTTAGCCGCCTGAAGAAGGTATTAAACAGCCTTCTGTCAGGTGGTAATAAGGTGCGCGCCTTCAACGGTTGGGTCATGCCGGTCTTAATGTACTCTTTCGGCATACTCAAATGGACTCAGACCGAGCTAGACGCTCTGGATAGGCGGGTCCGTACTCTGCTGACCGCAAATCGGATGCATCACCCACGATCGTCGGTTATGAGACTGTACATCCCGCGGAAGTGTGGAGGTCGAGGTTTTCTAAACGCGAAGACTCTACACAACCGCGAGGTGTGCAGCCTCAGAGAATACTTTCAAAAAACCGATGTGGGTATGCACCGAGATGTGGTCGCAGTGGACAAAGGACTCACCCCGTTGTCCATGGCTAAAGAGAACTGGCGCAAACCTGTGGTACTTACAACTGATGACCGTAGGGAAGTATGGAAAAACAAGGAGCTACACGGGCGCTTTTATCGGGCTCTTCATGAGCCTGATGTAGATTTTGGAGCGTCCGTCGCCTGGCTACGTTTCAGCAACCTCTTCGGGGAAACTGAAGGTTTTATCTGTGCAATTATGGACGAAGTCATCTTGACGAATAACTACCGGAGATATATAATGAAGGATGGGACGGTGGACGTGTGTCGGGCATGCCATCGACCTGGAGAGTCCATTAGACACATTATCTCTGGTTGTTCTCGTCTGGCTAACGGCGAGTACTTGCACAGACACAACCAAGTGGCCAGGATTATTCACCAGCAACTTGCTTTGAAATACAAACTTATGGAATCAGAGGTACCGTATTACAGGTATGTGCCCGACCCAGTTCTCGAAAATGACCATGTCACGTTGTACTGGGATCGGTCTATCATTACTGATCGGACTATTATAGCCAATAAGCCGGATATAGTAGTGATAGACCGATTAGCGCGCCGCGCAATGATAGTCGATGTCACCATCCCACATGACGAGAATCTCGTGAAAGCTGAGAAAGAGAAAAAAATCAAATATCTCGACTTAGCACACGAGGTTGTCGACTTGTGGAATGTGGACTCGGCTGTCATTGTGCCGATTGTCGTGAGCGTCAATGGCCTTATAGCCAAAAGCTTCGACGACCATCTGTCGAAGCTGGCGTTGCGCGGATGGATCAAGGGCCTGATACAGAAGGCAGTACTCCTCGATACGGCTCGTATTGTGAGGAGGTTCCTGTCTCTGGAGCCCTAACCACCGGTAGCTTGGACCCTGCTCCCGACACCGGCGGACAACTATTTTTTATATTTTTAAATGTTTTTTTTTTTTTTTTAATTATTTTTAAGAATGAAATATTTAAAAATGTAAGTTATATGTTATAATGGAAAATAAAGGAGATAATAATAATAATAATAATCCTTTATTGTCCAGAAAAGAACATAACATGATGTAATTAAATACACTATCCTCCACACTAGGATTCCCTGTGTCGTGGAGGGTAGTCTCTTTCGTCTTAACATACATACAATAATCGGAACAATAAGGAGTAAAGTAAAAAGTAAAAAAAGGGAAGCAAAACAAAAAAAAAAAAAAAAAGTGTGAGTGGTATATATGGTGAGTTCGTGTGAGTTAGTTTGTGAGTGTATAATGTGTGTGTATATATGTTAGTTAAGGGGTGATGGTATATATGGGGGTATCTGCGAGTGCGAGTTTATGTGTGAGGGTGAGTGTGTGTGTATTTCAGTTTGAAAGGGATGGTAAAGTAAACAGGTATGGGTACGTGTGTCTATGTTTGTGATGTACATGAGTAGGTGTTCGTAAAAAGAAATAAATAATGATATAGGTAATAATAGATAAGTGTGCGGTTTATTATTTATACGGATTTTTAAAAAAAGATTCCGTTGTGTCATAGTTCAGATTTTTGAGAAATTTTATTATATGAGTCTTACATTTATGCTTTGTCATGTGTAGCGACATCTATGGCGCCACATAAGAACTACGAAGAAAGTACAAAATCCTGCATCGCGCAATCAAAGTTCTCCGCGCGATTTGAACATATACGACAGCCCGAAATCATCTTCCGGGCAGGCGCCCACCAGACCGTAACACCTGTCTGGCCGGAGGATCCTCCCTTTTCAATGGAGGCATGTGGGACTTTACTCTCTGTTCCGCATACCTCCAAACTGGTGACCCTCGACAAAGAACGTCAGCGCAGCCTTCGTGCAGCTACTACATCGTGACGTCATCATCACTTCCTCAAGCTTTCGAGCAGCGAGCCATAGCCAGCACCCACGGCTATGAAGGGTATCCTGACCACCAGCATGACCACCAGGTCATACCTGGTCATCCCCCTCAGACTCATCAGCGACCTTGGCTTAGCACACCGCACCTTCGGCCAGTCATTTGAAGAGCCATGAAGAACCTCTCCTGGTCGACGCCAGCAGTCAAGCCCTACGTCGCACAAGCACCGCTCCGACTCACTGGAGCCAGCAGCACTACTCCGACTCACTGGAGCCTGCAGCATCATCCCGACTCACTGGGACAGCACCACCCCGACTCACTGGGGCATCATCCCGATTCACTGGGACAGCACCACCCCGACTCACTGGGGCAACATCCCGACTCACTGGGACATCATCACCCCGACTCACTGGGGCATCATCCCGACTCACTGGGATAGCAACACCCCGACTCACTGGGGCATCACCGCAGACAGTTCCGACTCACCGAGAACTATGCGGCATCGGTTCCGACCCACTGGAACCAACCTACGCTGGCCTGGCGCGCATCAAGAACCATCGATCTCCGATCTCCGGAGGGGAGTGATGTAGCGACATCTATGGCGCCACATAAGAACTACGAAGAAAGTACGAAATCCTGCATCGCGCAATCAAAGTTCTCCGCGCGATTTGAACATATACGACAGCCCGAAATCATCTATCGGGCAGTCGCCCACCAGACTATAACATCTGTCTGGTCGGAGGATCCTCCCTTTTCAACGGAGGTTTGCGGGACTTTACTCTCTGTTCCGCCTACCTCCAAACATGTGTAGGATGTTTAGTTCCTTATTTAGTTCTTCAAGGCTAGAGTGAATAGGCTCTTAATAAACTAGTGCGCCTCACCATCAACGATTGCATCACTGCTTACCATCAGGCGGGATCGCAGTCAAGTACTAGTTTATAACAGATAAAAAAAAAAAAAAAAATAAAAAAAAAAAAGAGTAAATAAATGGACCCATAAATTGGAAACGTCTTCTGCCGAATTCGAGTCTGGTTCTTGGTTTCTGCCAAATCTCTTTCCTGCGAGAACGGCAACTACTTTGGATTGTGTTGTGAGCGTTTCTATGGAACTTAATTGCTACAGCCAAAATATATAGTTGCCTAACACGCAGGACATTGCTTTCTGAATATATAAGATTGGTGGGAAATCTCATAGGTTTCCTATAAGCTACTTTTAGGATGGCCCGTTGCGAGCGTTCTACTTTTATCAAATGGCTCTTGTGTGCAACTCCCCAAATTGTAATGCAGTAGTTCAGAATAGGCTCACATAGTGTGTAGTAAACCATTCTTAGTATTTTTTCATTTGCAATTTGTCCCAACCTTTTAAATATATACAGCAGTTTTCTAATACGCCCATATACATGCTGGATTTGCTTAGTCCAAGTAATGCATTGGTCTATGTATATACCAAGATACTTCATGTGAGGTACCTGTTCAAAGGTTGGACATGAGCAAGCAGATTCTCCACGGTTATTACAGGTGTGTAATGTAACGGCTAGATTGGTTGGACAGGGGCTTTTTTTGCTAACATTAAAGTTGACCACTTTAGTTTTCTCAACATTAAGTGTCAGCAAGTTATAGGTTAACCATGTAGCCACCTGATTTACTCCTGTCTCTGCCGCTTCATGAACAGACTCCCAGGACCTGCCATAAAATATAATAGCGGTGTCGTCGGCGTACGTAAATATTTTAGCATTCTGTACTGGGAGGGAACAAAGACTGTTGATATAAACAATAAAGAGAGTGGGGCCAAGAACGCTACCTTGTGGTACGCCATAATTGAGGTTAGCATAAGCACTATAATTATTATTTATAACCAGTCTCTGCACACGGTCAGTTAGATATGATTGGAACCAATCAAGAGCTGTGCCACGTATACCAATACTCTCTAGTTTTTTTAAAAGAATGCTTCTAGAAACAGTATCAAATGCTTTCGCCAGGTCCAGGAAGACGCCAGTGCACTTATAACCGTCATCTAGTTTGGAAACTACGTAATCCACTAAATGCGTCACTGCATCCTCCGTAGACCTGTTTTTGCGAAAGCCATATTGATTGATGGATAGTATAGCATTCTTCTCTAGAAAGTTCAGTAACCTGGTGTTCATAATTTTTTCGAGAATTTTTGATAAGGATGTGAGTAGGGAAATTGGCCGATAATTCGATGCTATTGTTTTGTCTCCGGATTTGAAGATTGGGAAAACATTAGCCTTTTTCATTGCTGTAGGAACAGTTCCAGTTGTAATGCTTAGGTTACATATAAACGCAATTGGTGAAGCCAGAGGAACTTTGTTTAATTTAAGGATCTTATTCGTAACACCATCCCAGCCAGGAGCTGAGGATTCTTTTAGGTTTGAGACTATCTTAATGATTTCGTAACTATCAGTCGGACTAGCAAAAAAAGAGTTACTTGGAGTTAATGCTTTATAAAGATTATTGGAAATGCTGGCCAAATCGAATTCAGTTTTGTTAAGAAGGGAGAGTGATTTTTCAGCGAGCCGTTCACCCACAGTAGTAAAAAAGTGATTTGCCTTGTCAAGGGACTCTTTAGGATCAAGACAAGCTTGCAAAAGTTCGGAGCTATTTGAGTTAGAGATTGTAAAGTTACATATCTTTTTAATAGCTGTCCATGTCTTTTTACTGTTCCCATGAGCATTTTCTATAGTGTTTCTATCGTGAGCATTTTTAAGATTTTGAATTAAATTGTTACAGTGATTTCTATACATTTTATAGCGCTGCTGTATTACTGGGTTACTTTTGTTATCCTTTTTACTAGCCTCGATATGAAGGCGATCTCTTTTACGAACACATTTCATTAATCCTTCAGACATCCAAGGTTTTTTAATAGTTTTAGAATTTGGAATATTTTCTTCAGTTTTAAATTTTTCTATTGTTTTATTTAATTTATTTGTAAAATCTGTTAAAGCCTCATTTACGTTAGTGTGATTATAAATGCAATCCCAATTTATATCTTCAATAGCCTTTATCAAACTAGGGTAATATATATATATACCTCCGTTGAAAAGGGAGGATCCTCCGGCCAGACGAATGTTATGTCTGGTGGGTCTGATCTGATCTGATCTCCCCGATAGATGATTTCGGGCTGTCGTATATATTCAAAATCGCGCGGAGAACTTTAATTGCGCGATGCAGAATTACTTCTCATGTGGTGCCATAGATGTCGCTAGAGTCGCTACATATATATTATAAGATTATTTAAAAATGTAATATATAAAGCTGATGCAAAATCCCGTCTAATGAAATTGAAAGAGATTTCCGTTAAATAAAAAAATAATCAAAAAACTAACATAGTGAATTTTTAAATACAAGCTTTGCATTCTAGAATTGACATAAAATTATTCCGTTAATTGTTATGAAACGGTTAATTAAACAGTCAATTTAATTCAAATTCATTAATGCGAACTAAGTGTAGGGTTAGGAGATGTGAACAATAGATGCTAGGTTCTTGGAACTTAATTCGCAAGTTTTATTGTATAATACATATAAAAATTAATCAACAAAATAATTAAATTGAAAATTCCCAAAATTATTTGAAAGCCAGAAAATGCTGTTGTTTTCAACCAGAATGTCTACGCCGTGTATTGTAAAGCACCATCAAGCAATGCCTTCAAAAAGGTTCATTATTAAATTCAAACCTCGAAGCCATAAAAAAAAAACCTCTATGACATCCATTACAAACTCAATAATAATTGACAGTTACCAAAAATCATGTGTCAATAAATTTTGTAGCAAAAAAAATTGACAAATAATTAGAAAACTAAAAATTACGTAAATTTCTAGTGAAATGCCTAACACCAGGCGTCGGAGGTTCTCCGTCCGAGACTATGAGGTCAACGTGAGAGAAACTAAATTGCAAAGTGGTTTGCAGACCAGGTATATTTTTGAAATAAAAAAAAAATATATGAAACCCGCTTCGATTTCTAAACCTGTAGTTTAGAAATCGAAGCGAGTTTAATAAGTCCCTACAATATCGCCGGCCTAGTGCATGAATCGTCTAGTGAGCAAATTTTACGGAGATTTTAATGGTAATATACTTTCTCGGTCGTTTGGCCATTCAAATAATAAGGCAACGATTTTTGTCTGATTTATAGGTTCACTTTTTTGTCCGTCTGTCAGAACCCTTTTTCTCAGGAAAGTGTAGAGAAATCAAGCGGAAATTACACCTTATCTGCTAGACCTTGGAGTTGTAAAGAGACAAACTCCTAAGCCAACGAAATCTTTAAAAATCCGTTTGTGCTCCGTTTATACGCTTGCAAGTGAACTAAAACTTATTATGCGGAACTTTTTGATGATCAAGAATCATGAAAAAATCCCAAAATTGTGTAGTTACAAAACAAAATAATTACCTTTTTTTGCGATAATAAACTTATTGGCAATCGGTAAACTAATAGCGACGTATAAAAGTGTTGTGTGTGTATTGGAACAACAGTTTTCCAACAGCAAAGTTAGGTTTGACCCTTAGTATAGATTATCTTTTCAATAACGCAATTTTCAGTACTTTCATTAGTTACCCATATAATTATTTTGGTGAATCTACTTTTTTATAACCAATAAAATTTGTTTTTGGTGTGATCGAATGGCGTTGCCACCATTTATGACCTCCATATTTCGGGCGGAACCCTGAATATGCGGCGTTCAACGCGCACTTGGCCAGTTTTTCTTGTTATTATAGTGGTTGTTGATTTTAATATGGAAAAAATACTCCCTCCATATTTTTCTGCCTAAAATAAGGGTTAACCCTTACTTACTTTTAGTAAGGGTTTAGCCCTAAACTTTGCAACACACTCTAGGCACGATATAATCATGGTGATAAGTCGCCTCTTTGAGGAGTGACTGGTGAAACGCTATAGCTTACTTACATTCCGCAAGATTCAGGATCCTCACCGGACGTTGTAAGGGCGAGAGATACCTGCATCGGGTTCAGACGGAAGAAATGTCCAAGTGTCACCATTGTACGAACCACCCGGAAGAGGCGCTGGAGCATGCAGTGGAGGCGTGCCCCGAATGAGCAGAGCACCGCCATGTCCCGCAGCGAGGAAGAATGGCAGGCGGCCATCTCCTTCTGTAAGCAGTAATAGCTAGCGAAGGAGACGGTCACACGCGTGAGGGAATGAACATCTTCACGCCGCAGCCACCGAGACCCCTACTCCGTAAACCAGCCACAGTAAAGTTTTCCACAACAAAAAAAAACCTATTCCTCAAAGAGATGTCAGCAAACCGAAGGGGCAGCAGGGCCGATGCCCGCTGGAGCTGCAGGGATTTTCTGAAAAAAACCTGTAGTCTTCTGGCAACTGAAAGCTTAAGCCCCTCGCTCTACCCAGAGTGGGAGATGTCATTGGATGATTTTCCACCTTTTAAAGTTCTGCAACACACTAATGCTTATCCTGTTGGCAAATATCCGATAGTATTAGGAATTGTAAACAAAAATTGCATGAGTTTCTGCTGAATGAGCAAAACAATTTTCAGCCTTGGTCCTACGCTACGGTCATAGATTGCATCAATTGGGTAGAATTACTCTGTTATGCCACATTCAAATGGCGTTCATTATCCCACTCAAATGTAAGGCTCAACAAGTCTGTACCAAGTTGGGTACATGATATTTGATGGTATTAGCAATATTCATGACTAGCTTTTGCCCGCGGCTTCGCCTGCATACATAAAATATACCATATGTTACTCAAGAATAAAGCAGCTTCCTATCGATGAAAAAATTTTCGCAATCGGATCAATACATTCAGAGATTATTACTACTATAAACTGAGAAACATAATAAAAAACTTTACCTCTTTATTATATTAGCGTAGATTGCTTTAATGATTTTATTAGATGGGTATTTGTAACCACAATTTTAGGTTGATCATATTAAAGCACAATGAAAATATATGAAACACAAAATCTACCTTGAAACTACGCGCAGAAATATTTTCGTTAAATATTTAGGCCTGTTTACTTGAGAATGTTGGGGAAATAATTTGGATCCCAAATTAATATACTAACAAAATAAGAATAAAACGGAAACAAAAACGATAACAAGTTTTAAGCAGCTTAATTTTAATAAAACGAGGTCAAAGCCCTGGAAACAAAATCATATTAGGATTCTTCAACATTTTTTTTTTTTTTTAATTTTAACTTAGAGGTCCAATGTTCACCTTTACATTTTTTCTCTTTTTACTAGCCAAAGTACATCAGTAAAATTGACAACAAATTAAAAGTCTAAGCCGTTTCTTCGTATTACTGATTAGGAAATATATAAGCTCCAGCTTCACTCTGTACGGCCTACATTCACTATTTTACTATTTATTAACATCCCTTCTCTTTTTTAGCCACTCCGACCCCGACCCCGAACCAAAACTGAGGACTACTAATGAAGTCTCAACAAAACCTATGAAATCAAAACCTAAAATGAACGCGAACAGCTCAAAAAATTCAGGTCAACAAATCGCTCCTGAAAATGCAAGTTCAAGCTTTTCAATGGGGACTACGGATAAAAAGCGTTCACATACAACTGTGGATAAAGATGTCGGTGCCACATCAAGTGACATAGACCTTTACAATGAAGCAAATGCCACGGTAAATTCAGCGAATGCAGAACGATTAAAAGCAGCTGGAACTGGCGTCGAAACGCAAAAAAAACTAGTCCCTATAGAAAAAAAAGACGGCAGGCTATCATTTAGGGATAGAACACCCATGAGAAGGGATAAGTATCCACGACAACATCGCATCAAAGTAAGAAGTCCAAGACGTCGGGTGCCTATTATCGAGCCACAAAATAAAGCTATAGATAACAACAATACACGAACAGTTGGTACTGCAGCAATTGATTGGGGTTCAGAAATTGAACTATTCAGTGTCGATGATATAGCTGACCTAATAGAAACAACTGAAGATGATGAAAGGATAAGTACTCACTCTTACGATGACATGTGCCGCATTTGCCATGGTGGGGAGTCGTTGTCGCCGGAACTCGGTAGCTTGATATCTGCATGTTGTTGTCGAGGTACCGTTGGCAGGGTCCATGTGAAATGTTTAGAGCATTGGTTGACTGAATCAGGGAAATCAAAATGCGAATTGTGTGGGACACAGTATGCGACTAGACGCGTCCATAAATATGGTGTGCCTAGAGCTCTGGTCATGTGGGTGTTGAGCCATAATGCTAAACAGGTATGTATACTATTTTATTGTTAAGAGTTTAGTCTACTGTACTTTCACGGTCTTTTAAATCATTATAGTTTGGCAAAAGCTAAATATAGCTGCAGGTTCATATATTTATATCATTACAATTTGTTGTCGTCGAAACAGTTCGTGTTTTACAGGCCTAACAGGCTTTATGCTTTTAAAGTAGGTCTGATCTTTATGGTCATCAGCCACGCAATATTTGTTGGTTTTTTTACATGCCATGACTATGTTCCTAATAACTTTTGTTATAATACACACATTATTGTGCTATTATTGCCCTATTAATATTATTTGGTTTGTAGATTAATTTACATTTTTTCATGCTTTATTTTTACATTTTATAGACAGACTAGCTTCTGCCAGCGGTTTCGCCCGCGTGATAGTAGGTCTCTCTATACTGTCATACTATCTTTGAACCCCCGTTTCATCCTTTTTCCTTCAGAAGGAGAATTTTGAAAAATCTTCTCTTGGTGCTCGACTACGGTATGAAAGGAAACCTTCCGCCAAATTTTACACTCCTATCCCTAGTAGTTTTTTTTTTTTTTTATGGTGGGAAAAAATCATGCATTGACATCCCCCGCCCTTGGGCGGAGCGGGAGATAGTGTCAGACTCTTACTGACTAAAAGACCCACCCCGTTCCTTCTAGCCTTCATACCGGGGCTCGAGCGCCCTTTCGGATAACCCTGGCCCCAGTAGGCTTCGACCCGGCTGGGTCCCTGGTTCTGGCTATACGTTGATATATCAGACAGTCAGTTTCTCGTTTTATTTATTTAGATAGATGCACAAACACCTGAACCCATTTTCAGTCCATCAAATATTTAATACCATCTTGAATTTGACCTACGTACATCTAATACGTATACTAATTGCTGGCTGGCTGATTGGTATCTCAATTTTGGTCGATGGTTTATCAAACCATCGCTTCGTTTAGTTCCAGTTCCAATTCTCTCTCTTTCTTTCTCTATCTATCTTCCGACAAATTGGTCCGTCACGATTGACACTTTAGAAATAAACTGGAAAAGATCTATAGGTATTACGCAAAAGACATCTTTTAGTTAAGAAGATACTCGTATTTATTATGCAACGCGAAAGTTCCATCAGCACACAAGCAGACTATTCCCAAGAACTCTATGATGACAATTTCATTGTTTCTTTGTTTCAGTTGATGGTCGACAGTCTCGGCATAATGCTGATGTCGCCTATGGCTGTATTGGCCGCATGGCTATCAGGACGCACGCTAGCTGGCCTAATGAGTCAAGAGAGCCAGGTGACTCCATGGCCTTTGGCTTCGACCTTCGTATTGGCATGCATGACGCTAGTAAGTACTAGATATTACCTACTGTACGATTATCTATTATTTCTGGATAATTATGTAGGGCTTTGTTCTTAAGCTTACTCTTCTTCATAACTTTAATTAATTGCATTGTGTTTCACTGCAAATCATTTTAAGCTTGTAAAGCTATCGACAGAGTTTAAATTTGAATTAATCTTTCGTAAGCCGTAATTAGAAACACAATTAAAAGTTATTGTGTCCCGCGTGGATCCGCGTTCCGGCTATACAACGGGTTAAAACCACAGTCAAAATCTAGTCAACTAAAAAATTAAGATAAAATATATTGTCGTGAGAATGCTTTTATTTGAAAATAAAAGTTGGACAAAGACGGTTTAAAGTAAAATATATGTTTAGCAATACAATTGAAACCTCCCCTCTCCGACCGCCCGTATCCGCTTCGTGGTAGCTAACAGCTATCTGCAACATTTTAGAGACCTCGTCCAACTTTTTGTTGCGATACAGTCGCGAAGCTGTCGCGCGTTCGCGTCGATACAATCGCGAAGCTGAAGCGCGCTGGCATCTTTTCTATAGCGCTTGCAAATGCGACTAACGCGTATTAGTAACGTACAAAAAGTCGTCGTGGGCAAAGGCCCTTAATGTGATTTTTTTTACTTAATAGCGAACTTACCGACACTAGATTTTTGTTCTAGTGCCTATATTATCGAGAGTGGATATCGCGCCAGCGACACAGCGGTTACCAGGGGAGGGGCTTAAACTCGGTGATATACTTTTTCGTTGCACACTTGGTAATCGAAATAATAGATAAGCAAGTAGTATGTTGGTGAATGTAAATGTTCAAAGATGGAGAGATAGATAAATAACAAGGATGAATTGTGTGAGGATGGATGAGAGAAAAGTAACTGCATATGAGATCGGAGGAAGATATCGTGTGGTGACTGCCCCAAGTAACATGCTCACGGTGGAAGTGTGCACCGCTTGGGCAGAGTATTGTCGTATCTTAGTGGAGGCGATCGGCAGCGGCGACCTCTCGCACCAGGCCCTGGTTCATGCCATGGTCCAGACCGAGAGGAAATAAGATGCGGTCGCATCCTTCTGCGAAGCAGTCATACTAGCGAAGGAGGTGACCGTAAGCGTGAACGCCTCAGCCGCCGTGGTGGAGGCGTTCACGCATCGAATACCAGGTATCGGGAATCGTTTATCGTTCTTCTGCCTCCATACCCGCGAGTTTGCGGACCACGAGCAATATGTAGCTCGCCGTTCGCTCCTATAAGAATCGAGTCTGAGTCGTCGACGACGAGTAATATATGGAATATTACTCGCCGTCGATGACTCGAAGATGCGCGCCTAGAAGAGATGTCAACCGTAGTGGCCACGATACTCACTCGTGGTCCTAAAACGCAAAAGGCATTAGATACTACGACTCGGACTAAGAAGTTTTAAGAGCAATATAATACTAGTCACTAACTAAGCCTTATTAAGTTAAGAAAATGGTATTTACTAAAATCGGACCTTTCACTTTAGTAATTCAACTTATTGACTCAAAATCTGGCTTAATTATGGCGTCTCCTCTTTGAGGCATGGCTGGAAAGACCTCACGGCGTCCTCATCTTCCGCATGACACAGGTTCTCACCGGACTCAGTAAGTTCAGGAGGTTCTTGAACCGGATTCCTGCGAAAGTGACGCCCGGGTGTCGCCAATGTGGGGAATGCTCGGAGAACACGGTGGAGCAAACAGTGGAGGTATGCCCCACTTGGGCAGAGCATCGCCGTGCCCTCGTGGGGGTAATCGGCGGCGGCGATCTCTAGCACCGGGCCTTGGTACAGGCCATGGTCTGGAGCGAGGAGGAGTGGCAGGCGGTCGCCTCCTTCTGCGAAGCAGTAATGCTAGCAAAAGAGGAGGCCGATCGCATCAGGCAACGGCACTCACAGCGCGCCAGCCGCCAGGATTCCGATCCCAATTTCCTGCCACCGTAGGCGCGGGCTTGCAGATAGCGAGAAATAGGTAGCTCGCTGTCCGACCGTCCGGTAACTATCCGGAACGAGCCCAAGTCGTCGACGGCGCGCACTGATCCCGTGCGTCTCAATGATTTGTCAGTAACAGCAGGGGCCCAGTTGGGTCGAAGCCTACTGGGGCCAGGGTTGGCTCCGAAAGGTAGCTCAGCCCTGGTATGAAAGGCAAGAAGGAACGGGGTGGGTTTTTTAGTCAGTAAGAGTCTGACACTATCTCCCGCTCCGCCTAAGGGCGGGGGATGCCATTTGATTTGACCACCAAAAAGAAACTCGAAATCCGTCTAATTCGTCAAATGTACCTAACTAACAACTGACTGTAGTCAAGTACTACAGTTAAAGCTGGATGTTAGTCTAGCTATTTTTTTGTTTTTTTTTCCAATAATTGGCATGGAGGTCAGCTTGGTATTCGCTCCATTTAAAAAATACTTTTATTCCACTGCATCCAGATAAACTGAAAGCCGACCATAACATATTTGGTAAAGCCAGGCTTTCATATGAATATTATTTTTTAATCTTTTGAGTTCTTGTAACGAACAAAAATATTTTAGTGAGTGCCTGGGTGTTTTACCTCGCAGTGGAGTTACTGTGGATAATTTTTTTAAATCAAATTTAAAATATGATATACAAGCTATAGCCTGCGGCTTCGTCCACATACATAAACTATAGCCTATATCACGTAGGAATAAAGCAGCTTTCAATTCGGTGAAAAAAAAATTTTTTTTTTAATAGAAATTATTATTTTTTTTTATCGGCTTTCAGTGATAATCTCCTATAAACAAGAAAACAAACTTTACTTCTTTATAATATTAGTGTAGATGTAGATTTAGCTAAACATACGTAAAAAAAACGTTTACCTGTCAATAAATTGTCACCTTGATGTTGAAAAAAAAAAAAAAATTTACAATAGTTAAACTAGTCATCATTTCAGCCAATAGATGTCCAGTGTTGGACATGGCCTCCCCCAAGAGTCGCCACAATGATCAATCCTGTGCGTCCCGCATCCATCGGATTTCCGCAAACTTCACCAGGTCATCGGACCATCTTGTTGGAGGCCTTCCAACGCTGTTCATCCGGTACGTGGTCGCCACTCCAGAACCTTTCGGCCCCAACAGCCATCTGTTCTGCTAGCAATGTGCCCTGCCTATTGCCACTTGAGTTTGGCAATTCTTCGTGCTATGTCGGCAACCTTGGTTCTCCTGCGGATATCTTCATTTCTGATTCGATCACGCAAGAAAACTCCGAGCAGAGCCCTTTCCATTGCCCTTTGGGTGACTTTAAGCTAACTTTGGATCGGTTTATTAAAAGGTTTTAAAATAGTTGTCTGGTAAACATATATAAATATCAAGCATGAGAATTTACGTGAAGTTATGTCATTATTTTGGGAGCTTTAAAGCGTCTGTAAAGCAATACGGCCCACGGAATGTGTCTGAGAGTATTGGTGACTTGATTTTAAAGATATTACCTAAATTATACGTAAAAATCAGCTTGGAGAATTTACGTGAAGTACTATTTTTATGTACCTTGATTACCTGATACCTGAAAATTGGCCGTCTAAGTAAGCTAGCAGATAGGCATGCGTTCTTAGTACATACTAACAGTACTCAATCGTCCACATTTCGTTCGTGAGAAAATACGTGACGTCTGGCGACCCTCGGATCTTACTCTATTTTGCTACGAGCTTGAGGGGGAGAACTCGCCGAGGACAGCGGACACTCTCAGCCAGGCTGTCGCAGAGTGAACGCTCTGAAAATGTCCGTTTTGTTGTTTGTATCTACCTACCTGATATTATAATGCACTGTATCGAATTGTATTGAGAAAGTAAACTAATACAATTCCTAGCCATTTTTATTCATTGCATGATACCCACATAGACCCTGGTAGATAATAATCAGAGCTCGAACCGTCCTGGATGAGCCGACGTACATATTTTATTAGGCTGTAGCATATACATGTTATTACCTAAACATATCATATTTTCATTTTAAGAGCCGGTTGTAGTCCGGCCCAAAAAAAAACAAGCTTTATTTAATATAAACACACACATACATAAATCACTTTCGTATCCGTGTCTCTAAGTTCTGATTGGACGTCACTGTCAGTGAGAATGGTGAACCACCATTGTTGTGGTGGTGGTGCTCTCCTTAAAGTGACTGGTGACATTAGAGAAGCTATGGAGGATACCAAGGTAACTATTTTGGTTCTAATAGATTTCTCAAATGCCTTTAATGCTGTCAGTCATGATATCCTCCTATCTATCCTTTCCCATCTTATGGTTTCGTCTGAGGCATTGGAATGGTTCTCTTCCTATCTTCGGGGACGTCAGCAGTCGGTTCGCGTTGACGAGAATTCCTCAAGTTGGCGTGATCTGGATTCTGGTGTTCCACAAGGCGGTATTCTTTCTCCCTTACTATTCTCCATCTTCATAAATTTTATAACTCTTTGTCTTCGGTGTTCGTATCATCTTTATGCCGATGATCTTCAGTTATATGCAGCTGCGCGGGTAGAAGGTTTGTCAGACGCTATAGATGATGTAAATCGGGATCTGGAAGCTATCAAGGATTGGTCTGATAGTTTTTTGGTGTCCGTAAACCCCACGAAGTGTCAGGCTATCATTATCGGAAGCTCGCGCATGATGGGTAAAGTGGTGGTTAACTCCCTTCCTCCAATTATTTTTAATGGTGCCATCATCCCCATCAGTCCTAGTGTAAAGGATCTCGGTTTGCATCTTGACTCGACGCTTGGCTGGCAAAGTCAGGTTTCTAGTGTCTGCCAAAGAGTCAACGGGACTTTGCGGTATCTGTATCGTCTGAGGAACTTTTTGCCCGCGAAGACGAAGACTACGCTTGTGCAAACTTTAATTTTCCCTATAATCGACTATGGTGACGTGTGCTACTTTGACCTGAACGCGGTGTTGCTGGATAAACTAGACAGGCTCCTCAACAACTGTATTCGGTTCATATTTAATCTTAGAAAATATGACCATATTTCTACTTATAGATCTGAGCTTAAATGGATGCCAATTTGCCAGAGAAGAAATGTGCGCGCACTGACTACACTTTTCTCTCTGCTCAACTCCCCCACGCCTCCATCCTATCTCATAACTCACTTTCAATTTCTTTGTTGTTCACACGCAAGGAATCTGCGTTCTTCAAACAATCTCCTTCTGCTCTGTCCTTCTCATACTTCTGATTTTGTTCATTCTTCCTTCTATATACAGTCCATCCTTCTGTGGAATGCGCTTCCTCTCGATATCAGGACGGCCGAAAGTCGGTATGCATTTAAGCGGAGGTTGCGGAATCATTTTCTACACCAATAGCAGAATCGTCTCAAAACTTCTGTCCTTACTTTATATAAATATATATATGTAGTATATATATTATATTAAATATATATGTGTGTATTTTATCTATAATTATGTATACTTTTTACTCTTGTTTTAATACCAAAATTTTCTTTTTGTGCGCCTACCATATTGTCTCTTCACCACCCTAGGTTGACTGGTAGAGAATGCCTAAGGCATTAAGTCCACCTATGTACTTTGTGTTGCATGAACATTAAATAAATAAATAAATAAATAAACCACATCGTAACACAGCCCAGTGCCAAGGACGACCACTTGGAGAAGTGTAAAGCTGCTGGCAGCGAAAGCAAGAGTGTCACCCTTGAAGCCCACTTCAATCCCAAGATTGGAATTGCAAGCCAAAACTTTGAAGGGGATTCCAAATGAAACACCAGCCAATCTTGATCAACCTTGATTTATTCTTGATTTCTCAAAAGGAGTGCACGGGGTGTTCACCTTTACATTGCTGTCACCTTTACATTGTTCTGTCTTGCCATCTTCTCCGTGAGCACCGACCCACAAGAAGAAGAAGCATTAATTCCCAACCACTTTCTCATCGGGAGATCCTGTGGAGCCAACCTGTTCGGCTCTTTCGACGACAC
Organism: Mythimna ferrago; assembly: GCA_910589285.2. Taxonomy (NCBI): domain Eukaryota; kingdom Metazoa; phylum Arthropoda; class Insecta; order Lepidoptera; family Noctuidae; genus Mythimna; species Mythimna ferrago. Next base: position 22,671,490 of record OU342680.1, on the reverse strand, counting down.
AGAGCTGATTGGCACACCTTCCTGGAAGACGTCTCAGCGCCTGGCTGATCATTTTTGGTCCAGATGGATGCGAAAGTACTTACCCACTCTCTCGCCTCGCTACTACCAAGGTCCCCACTTTCAGTATCCCACAATTTTATGTAACTTTCAAATGTTTGCTTGACGTAATCTCGTAGATATACGACATTTGAAATCGTAGGTTAGGGTCAGATTCGTGATTTCTTTTTATCGAACCAACTAATTTAAATTATGTTTCGATTTTTACCAAACGGTTGGCTATAGTGGTTAATTTTAACAAAATAATTTTTCATGGTGTTCTCTTTTATAATCTGTAGATTTCCAGAGGTACATAAAAGTTCAAAATTAGTAAAACCTGGCCTTAATTTCTTTTATAGTAACTGTAATCCAAGGTTTTGATGATTTTAACGCCCCAGACCCTACGCTATTAAGTAAGTAACATTTTATGTGACGTATACTAACTTCACTTTAAGTTTGTGGGACAACTAATTATACAAAGTGATATTTAGTATAATTGCGAAAATTATGTATAGTATACAGCTAACTAGCTGTCCGCCCGCGACTTCGTCCGCGTGTACTTCGGTTATCGCACTCTAAACGTGTTTTCCCGTAGGAATAAGATTTTTTTCCGGGATAAAAAAGTAGCCTATTTTCTTTGCCATGTCAAAGGCTATATGCATGCCAAATTTCATCCAAATCCGTTCAGCCGTTTTTGCGTGATTAAGTAAAAAACATCCAAACATCCACACTTTCACATTTATAATATTAGTAAGGATTCGTTCCTCGTGGGGGCGATCGGCGGCGGAAACCTCTCGCGCCGGGCCTTGGTTGAGGCCATGGTCCAGAGCGAGGAGGAGTGGCAGGCGGTCGCCGACTTCTGTGAAGCAGTAATGCTCGCAAAGGAGGAGGCCGAACGCATCAGGCAACGGCGTTATCGCCGCCGCCGTCGCCGGTATTCTGATCCCGATTTCCGGCCAACGTAGACGCGGGCTTGCGGACAGTGAGCAATGGGTAGCTCGCTGTCCGGCCGTCCAGTAACTGTCCGGACCAAGCCCAAGTCGTCGACGGCGCGCACTGTTCCCGCGCGCTTCAAGGAGTTGTCAGCAACAGCAGGGACCCAGCCGGGTCGAAGCCTACTGGGGCCAGGGTTATCCGAAAGGGCGCTCGAGCCCCGGTATGAAGGCTAGAAGGAACGGGGTGGGTCTTTTAGTCAGTAAGAGTCTGACACTATCTCCCGCTCCGCCCAAGGGCAGGGGATGTCAATGCATGATTTCTCCCACCATAAAAAAAAAAAAGTAAGGATTCGTTTAGTAATGTATTCAGTTACAATCAGTAACTGAATCCATTACAATAATTTTTACACCATGTCATATTTTTTCCCAAAAATATTTAAAAAGGTCACAAGTTGGACTACCGCCACTAAGTACAAAACAGGTCACGGCAGGTCATAGCGGGTATTAGGCACCGGCGCACAGCTGGGTGCAGAAGCAAAACAACCGCTCAGACATCCGGGTGGCCCGGTGACCATGTATTTTTGTCGCCGACCAAGTACCATAACTGGCTTATCTATATATAAAAAAATCAATGCCACTTTTCGTTGTAATTTTATAACTCAAGAACGGGCTCACCTATCCAAACCAAATGTTTAGGCTTTGTTCGGACTATTTAGTAGATGGTTTATGTGAAGTTTGGTAGGGTAGAGTAGGGTATAGTAGGGTAAAGTAGGGTATAGTAGGGTAGAGTAGGGTAGAGTAGTGTAGAGTAGGGTAGAGTAGAGTATAGTAGGATAGGGTAGGGTAGAGTAGGGTAGAGTAGGGTATAGTAGGGTAGAGTAGGGTAGAGTAGGGTAACCGGGGCTCTGTCCCCACGTTGGCGCGGATGCGGGGTGAATCAGTGGTGGACATCTCGTTCGCCAGCCCCGCTCTGTTGCCGCGTGTCGTCGACTGGCGCGTTATGGAGGAGGTGGAGACGTACTCCGACCACCGGTACATCCGGTTGGACGTCTCCGCCGAAACCTCGGCCGCGCCGGTCCGACAGAGCCCTTGCGGTCCGCGGTGGGCGCTTAAGCAGATGGACCGGGAGCTCCTCCTGGAAGCCGCGACGGTACAGGCCTGGGTGCAAGCACCGGACAGGCCTGTCGACATAGACGTCGAGGCGGGTTGGTTCCGGGAGGCCATGTCGCAAATCTGCGACGCGGCAATGCCCCGAGTCCGTCCAGGGCGAGCTAAGCGCCAGGTGTGCTGGTGGTCGCCGGAGATTGCTGCACTGCGCAACGCATGCAGTCACGCGCGGCGCCGGTACGCCAGACACTGCAGGCGCCGCATCCGCCCGCCGGATGCGGAGGCCAGAGAGGTGGAGCTGTATGAGGGATACAGAGCGGCAAAACGCACCCTCCGAACGGAGATCAAGCGGGCCAAACTGGAGGCCCGCAACGTGTGGCTGGGGTCTCTGAACGCGGACCCATGGGGGCGCCCGTACAATATGGTACGGGAAAAGCTCCGCCCCTGGGCTCCTCCACTGACTCAGAGTCTCCGGCCCCAGATCGTAGAGGGTGCGGTGAACGCTCTGTTCCCTGCGCGGGGGGAACACTCGCCCCCGCCCATGGCTCCGCCTCCGCCGCCAGCGGTGTCTGACGCGGACCGCAACAGCGACGACGACGACGATGCTCCAGAGGTGACCGAGGTAGAGTTGAGAGTGGCGGTGCGAAGGCTGAGTGCCAAAAACACCGCCCCAGGACCCGACGGCTTGCCTGGAAAGGCCTGGGTCCTGGCCATGGAGGCTCTCGGGCCTCGACTGAGAGGGCTCTTCAGCGCATGCATGGAGAGGGGCCAGTTCCCACTTTGCTGGAAGACGGGGAAACTGGTCCTCATAGCGAAGCCAGGGCGCCCTGCGGACTCTCCGTCCGCGTACCGGCCCATTGTGCTGCTCGACGAGGTGGGCAAGCTCTTTGAGAGAGTCATTGCAAACCGCCTCGTCGGGCGCCTAACACGGGTGGGGCCGGACCTTTCGGACGGACAGTTCGGCTTTCGCAGGATGCGCTCTACGGTGGACGCCATCATGCGCGTGCGAGCCCTCACGACGGGGGCTGCGGTGTCCCGGGGCAGGTGTGTCGTGGCAGTGTCTTTGGACATTGCCAACGCCTTCAATTCCCTGCCCTGGAGTACGATCCGGAGGGCACTCCGGTACCACCGGGTGCCCGAATACCTCTGTCGAGTGGTCGAGGCCTATCTGTCGGATAGGTTCATAGTCTACCCCGGTCACCAGGGAGACTGGAAACGTCGAGAGATGTCGTGCGGTGTTCCGCAGGGGTCGGTACTAGGGCCACCCTTGTGGAACATCGGGTACGACTACGTGCTGCGCGGCGACTTCCCTGACGGGGTCAGCGTGGTTTGCTACGCAGACGACACGCTGGTTCTAGCGCAGGGAGAGTCGTACCAGGCGGCGGTCGCTCTAGCGACACGCGGGGTTGCGATGGTCGTTGACAGGATCCAGGAGTTGGGACTCGAGGTGGCGCTTCACAAATCCGAGGCAATGTGTTTCCACGGTCGCCGGTCTCGGAACGCGCCGCCAATGAGCTCCCAACTAACGGTAGGAGGAGTTGACATCGGTGTCGGGTCGACGATGAAGTACCTGGGACTCGTCCTCGACAGCCGGTGGAATTTCGTGGAGCATTTCCGACGTCTGGCTCCCAAACTCAACCGGGCTGGGGCTGCGCTCAAGCGGCTCCTGCCCAACCTTGGGGGTCCAGATGCCTCCTGCCGGAGGCTCTACGCGGGGATCGTTCGGTCCATGGCCCTCTACGGGGCGCCGGTGTGGGCGCCGTCGCTGAAAAAGCAACCGGCGGCCATACTGAACGCCTGTCAGAGGGTCATGGCGATAAGGATGGTGCGGGGATACTGCACGGTCTCCCGCGAAGCGGCGAGCCTTCTGGCTGGCCTACCACCGTGGGATCTGGAGGCAACAGTCCTTGCACACATGCAGGATATGCGCGTGGAGATGCAACGCCGGGGTGAAAGTCCGCTGCCGCGACAGGTCACGGCATGGCGGACAGTGCTCCGGCGGGATCTCATGGTGAAATGGCGTCAGCGACTATCGCAACCCAGTGCTGGGCACGCCACAATTATGGCGGTAAGTCCCCTCTTTGAGGCGTGGCTGGAAAGACCTCACGGCGTCCTTACCTTCCGCATGACGCAGGTACTCACCGGACATGGTTCGTTCGGGAGTTTCCTGCACGGGATTCATGCGGAGGTGACGCCCGGGTGTCGCCACTGTGCGGAACGCCCGGAGGACACGGTGGAGCACACAGTCGAGGTGTGCCCTGCTTGGGCGGAGCATCGCCGTGCCCTCGTGGGGGCGATCGGCGGCGGAGACCTCTCGCGCCGGGCCTTGGTTGAGGCCATGGTCCGGAGCGAGGAGGAGTGGCAGGCGGTCGCCGACTTCTGCGAAGCAGTAATGCTCGCAAAGGAGGAGGCCGAACGCATCAGGCAACGGCGTTATCGCCGCCGCCGTCGCCGGGATTCTGATCCCGATTTCCGGCCAACGTAGACGCGGGCTTGCGGACAGTGAGCAATGGGTAGCTCGCTGTCCGGCCGTCCGGTAACTGTCCGGACCAAGCCCAAGTCGTCGACGGCGCGCACTGTTCCCGCGCGCCTCAAGGAGTTGTCAGCAACAGCAGGGACCCAGCCGGGTCGAAGCCTACTGGGGCCAGGGTTATCCGAAAGGGCGCTCGAGCCCCGGTATGAAGGCTAGAAGGAACGGGGTGGGTCTTTTAGTCAGTAAGAGTCTGACACTATCTCCCGCTCCGCCCAAGAGCGGGGGATGTCAATGCATGATTTTTTCCCACCATAAAAAAAAAAAAAAAAAAAAAGGGTAGAGTAGGGTAGAGTAGGGTAGAGTAGGGTAGAGTAGGGTATAGTAGGGTGGAGTAGGGAAGAGCGGGAGCGAAGCCGCGCGGGCAAAAGCTAGTGACATTATAAATTTTCATGATACAGTTATGAAATTTTGTACGTAGATTCTTTACATAAAAATACTAAACAGTTTCAGGTTTCGCATATACTAAAAATAAGGTTGTATAAATAGGTACTCTTATTTAGAGTTAGAGCTAGGTAAGTCATTAGACTAACGAACGCAACAAGTGTAGGTCTTGATATTATAATCTCTTGTCTGATCGTCCTGACCACATTTGTTACACCTTGACTGGGCGGTATAGCACTAATCCGTTGATACTCCTGACCCTTATCATTGCGTGGTGAAACTGTTCAGTGATTTGTATAATTTAGGGAATTCAATTGCGTAACTTGCATACTTCGTTATACACGTTCTTTAAAATCCTATTGTAATTTTTAATACCATCATACTTTTTCTCTTTGTCCTCTCCTTTTCTCATTATAAAGGATCAGGACTCCTCACTATGTGGCTACAGGATATTTTGCCCTGGATTGTCGACCCTGGCAATTGGACTAATCATGAAGTCTCTTTCGATTTTAGGCCACCAGGGTAACTGCGGACCGTCTCTACCTTTCTTCTGTTCTGACATTTAGTGTTATATAATCTGACATGGTGTTCGCTTCTCTTACTAACATGCCTATGTCCTTCTAAAGCGATTTTTGGTAATAAGCACGATTCTAAAGCTGCCTTTTATTGCGCATTTCATCCAGGCGAGTCAAACATGTCGCTCGCATTTTCATCTTATTTGTATGTGTATATCGTTCCTCGATCATCTTTACCGTCTGTTTCCTTTACTGAATTGTCACTATGAAGGATCACAGTTTCTTTAGTCCCAAAAACATACAGGTGCTTAACTTGTTAGTAGAAGTCACGGCGTTTTAAATTTATCTAATTTTTAAACTTTTTTGATTAACGTTTTTAGATCTACCAATATTGTAACAGCACAGTATAGTTATGATGAAATATAAATATATTTACTTATTTATTTAATATTCTTCGCATCAAGATGTGATTTTAGCCAAGATCTTCACAGCTCATGGTGCATGCAGATGAAATCTTGTTTTCACTCCAATGTTTATTCATAAATAAAATATTTAAAGAATCTGCTGTTATTTTTTCATTTCACTTTTTTTCCAATTAGGTACTTTCGTTCCACAAAACCTGTCTACGTGAATTTGTTCAACGAGGTGGACTGAAAAATTTTTGTAAACCGCAGGAATCCGCTAGAGTGGACGCATTAGTTCAGCAGATGAAGACTTCGGCTGGAGTGTTGATGATATTTTTTTTTTATTTAGACGGTGTGACATCTATAACGCCACAAAGGAACTAAAATTCGAAATCCTGCATCACGTTATTAGGGTTTTCCACGCAATTAGAACACAACATATACAACAGCCCGAAATTAACAATCGCGGGTAGTTGCCAGGACCAAACATAACATTCGTCTGGTTGGAGAATCTTCTCTCTTTCAGAACGGAGTTATATGGGACTTTACACCCTGGCAATACCTCTAAAAGACCATAATATATAAATGTGTTTTTTTTGCTAATCACGTCCGTTTTCTTTTCTCCAGGTGTGCTACTACTGCTGGATAGTCTCCGCTGCGACTCGCCATGCCCTGGGCTGGTGGATTTGGTACCGATCTCAATACGAAGTCAGACTTCAGTTGCAAGAAATTGAAGAACAGAATTAACACAAATATTATTTAAATCATTTTTTGTTATAACAGTTTATACACGTTTGCTACATAGTTTTAAAATAAATATTGTCTATCACTACACAAAATGTACCTTTTTTATGTGTGGTTAGTTCATTATTATTATTATGACCCTATTGTGTCCCACTGCAGGGCAAAGGCCTCCCTTCTGTTATTCCACTCTTTTCTGTCCTTAGCCACTTCTAGCCAATCATAAAGGCAGAAGTCCAAGTCGTCACGCCAACTCCTTCTGGGCCTACCGCGTCGCCGGCTCCTGCTGTTCGGAATCATTAATAAGTACTTGCTTTTGCCCAATTTTGTACCCGGTTCTATTATAGTTCACGGATAGTGGTGAGACTGCCCCTGAATGATCATAAACATCTGCTGATCAAAATTTCGTTTTTCCTGAATAATTAATAAATAAAAAATAATAGTAAATAAATATTCCTACGTTAGGTGTGAAGGTCGGCATCCCCTGGAAGAAGTCAAGCCCCACAGCCACTTAACTTAGTAGTTATTCGTCCTAGTGACTGGGCTAAACCCCCCCACCGATTGTAATGAATTTGTACCAGTTATTCAACTTACTCGCTTTTAGGAAAAGCTCAAAATCCCGAGGTAGGTAAGTTATACAACCTTATTTTTAATATATGTGAAACCTGAAACACCTGTGTAGTATTTATATGTACAGAAACTACGTACAAAATTTCAAAACTGTATTATGAAAACTCACTCAAGTTATAAGCCGGTTATGGTACCTGGTCGGCGACATACATCCATGGTCAGCGGGCCACCCGAGCGACTAGGGTTGTTTTGCTTCCATACCAAGCTGCGCGTTCGTGATTAATGCACGCTATGACCTGCTGTGACCTATACTGTACTAGTGTCGGTGGTATCCAACTTGTGACCTTTTTAGGGTTCCGTAGTCAACTAGGAACCCTTATAGTTTCGCCATGTCTCTCTGTCCGTCTGTATGTCTGTCCGTCTGTCCGTCCTCGCTTAATCTCTGTGACCGTTAGCACTAGAAAGCTGAAATTTGGTACCAATATGTATATTAATCACGCCGACAAAGTAGTAAAATAAAAATTGGAAAAAAATGTTTTATTAGGGTAGCCCCCCTATATGTAAAGTGGGAAGTGATTTTTTTTTTAATTTTAACCCTAACGTGTGATATATTGTTGGATAGGTATTTAAAAATGAATAGGGGTTTATTAAAATCATTTTTTGATAATGTCAATAATTTCGGAAATAATCGCTCCAAAAGTAAAAAAACAGTAATGTGTCCCCCCCCCCTCTAATTTTTGAACCATAAGTTTAGAAAATATGAAAAAAATCTGAAAAGTAGAACTTTATAAGGACTTTCTATGAAAATTATTTTGAACCTGATGGAAAGAACAGTTTTTGTACAAAAAAGACAAAAAGGTTGTACAAAATAATTTCTGGGCTAAGTTTGTAGTATAATCGTATAAGCAAGCATTTTTTTAAACTCATTAGTGGGTACACTTATTGTGACGGACGGGAAACTACGGAACCCTACACTGAGCGTGGCCCGACACGCTCTTGGCCGGTTTTTTTATTTTTTTTTAGAAAAAAATATAACATGGTGGAAAAAGTTATTGTAATCGATTCAGTTACTGATACTGAAAAAACTATTTTCAGGTTTCGTGTATACATAAAATAATGCTGTATACGCCTATTTCTTTAAAACTTTTCTTTATTCTTACTCTAGATTGTGTAGCAACAGCCATAGTGCTTTTGCTACAAAATCTAGAGTAAGAAATTATAATTAACAGAGATTTTGTAGAAAAACCCCTTGGCTTTTGCTACAGAATCTAGAGTTAGGGTGAGTTGCACCATTTAACTATAACGATAACCAAACCATAACCAGCCGTGAAACGGCCTCCTATTGGTCAATTCGACGATTTGACAACTGTTAACGGCTTTGTTATCGTTATAGTTAAATGGTGCAACTCACCCTAAGAATTTATATCCATACATCTCCTTCGTTAATTATATTATTAAAACATCTTTGCTAGAAAAAACATGTTTTGAATTTATAAACTTGACGGGCTGTCAGTCAAAAGAAAATACAAACGACTCAAAAACTAAGAAATGGTAAACCCGGAAATTTATACGCGATATTATTTATAATAGACTTTTTAGAGGTAAACCTTTACTATATTCAGCTAAACTCAAAATCCTTTGAGGAATCACTTTTATCTTTTAACAGAATTCCAAAAATCCCATACTCGTGCTCGTATTTTTTTTTATTGATATAAACTAGTGCTTGACTGCATACCCACCTGATGGTAAGTAGTGATGCAATCGTTTATGGTGAGGCAAACAATTTTTTTTCTCCTTACTGTATAACTTTGTATTTTCAAGTAAGATAATAAAATTAATTGTTATTACACTAACGTTTTGCAGTAATGCCAGCAAAGGACAGGCGCGACGCAACAGCCCTCAGCCCCAGCTGATGAGATCCCGATCCCGATTTCCGGTCACCGTAGGCGCGGGCTTGCGGACGGCGAGCAATGGGTAGCTCGCTGTCCGACCGTCTGGTAACCGTCCGGACTAAGCCAAATTCGTCGACGACGCGTAGTGTTCCACGAGCCCCTTAAAAAGATGTCAGCAAACCGCAGATTCGAAGTCTACTGGGGCTATGAGTTCGCTTCTGAAAAGAAAACCTGACCTTGGAATGAAAGGCAACGAAGGAACTAGGAGTGAGTTTTAGTCAGTAAAAGTCTGACACGTCCTCCCGCTCCGCCCAAGGGCGGGAGATGTCAATGCATGATTTCCAAACTAAAAAAATATCATTGATATTTTAAGGAAAGAAAGTTTGTGTACAGTAAAATGGGGGGAATAGAGATTTAGGGGTGAATAGAGACAAAACTTTAAAGGGTATTTTCTCGATATTTGAATATTTTTTGCAGCATTTAACTATATCAATTTTTTAATGAATTGTTATTCTAAAAAATCGATGCTTTGTTAGAGGCCGATATTATGGTATCAAAATGAAAAACCAAACCAAAGTATTGTCTCTATTCACCCCTAAGTCTCTATTCACCCCGTTTTACGGTACAATGTGTATGTGTATGTTTGTTACTCCTTCAAGCTTAAACTGCTGAACGAATTTGAATGAAGTTTGGTAAGTGGATAGACCAAATTTTGGTATAATACAAGAACTTCTCTGCCTGTCGTGTTAAAAAAATCTGCCCAGTATTTGGCAACCTACAACAGCTATTTTATTAGCCTCGTATAGATCCTGAAATCCTGAAAAGTGCCGGTGATTATGCAGGATGGGCAGCATAGCAGGGCATAAAAATTATTTAAACAAGCATGTTTTTTTTAGTAAGTTTGTTGTTTTACCAAGTCGCTAGAAGACAGTTAATAATAAATCTTTTGTGTACATAATTTTTCGCTAGATATTGGAACAGCAAATACAAAACAGCAAAGCCAGCTCCAGCTTTTGAAAAGCAAGAAAATAATCGTCCAATTATCTCTTTACAAACTTGTATTTATTTTTATTTGGCTGTTGTACATGTCTACTCCTGTTACCACATTTTATAAGAAGCTCTAATAGGGAGTGATTCTGTAACAATTTCCTGGTAATATTATTATGATATTTTCCTTCTAAAATATCCGCTTATTTGTAAAAGGAAACGCATAAAAAAGCAGACTAAAAAAATATTATCTCAAGTGAGTTTACGTCATGTCAGTGATTGGCTTTCTAACGTTCTGTTTTTTGCTTGTTTGAAGTGATGCGAGAGGAAGTGTGTGTTTTAACCGAATAAGACCCACTTGCGTTCTTCCAATTGCCCTTTGCTTTCCAAGGTAACTCTTTCGAATAATCCAACCTTGGCAGGCAATGGGCCTAGAGAGCTCCGTCTATTTATCGGGCAAAATTGTTCTTTTTCTTAGATGTACGTGGTTTAAACGACGAAGCAAAACGCTTAGTCCACACCGTAGAGGTTTCAACAACGTAAGGGTGGATACTCGTCGTAAGTCGGGTTGTCCAAGGAGATGGCAGAATCAAGTCATGCAATTTCCGCGCACTCTCCAATATGCATCCTGCAAAATACGGAAAGGCTGGCTACCCTACGCCTGTGTTCAAGGTTTTGTAGATTGGACTCAACCAAATCTGAAAATGCTTATAACACATTAACGTATCGACTCGGATAATTAGGAGACAAAGTGTCCCCCAAGATTACAAGCAACGCTGTCAAATTATCCAACAACATGTCCCGTGTCAATGAATGCTTAGCAAAATGTTGAACACTGTTCAATGTTACATCATCGCACAAATTCAGCATTGCCCGTCATATTTATTGTGGGACGTTTTGTCCCCAAACATATATTAATAAAGTAACTTGCACTCAGCGCAATGATAGACTTAAAGTCGACCAAAACATAGTTAGTCCATGCAGTACCTACTTAATTGAAGACTCTATGCAGACTGCCTTGACTTCTTGTAAACAATCAAATGGGATAAATAAAAACAAAGAAGTTCATGTAAAATTTACTTCAACGAAAATAGAATAAACGTGTATTTCATTCATCAATGTAATATTTTTAGTACTAACAGTTGCAAAACCGTAGTCTAAAATTATTTATAAAAAAAATATGTGTACGTAAAATGTCTGCTCTGTGAATACCATACATTGAAACAAAAATGTTTCGTACTGTTACTATTTTATTTGACAAAAACTGATTATGATCTATATTGGCGGAATATAACGAAGACAATATTTTGTTCTTTGGAATTTTTCCTAATCTTGTTTATACAGATAACTTAGAAGTGTATTAAGCATATTAGCTTCAGTCTATCTTTAAAAAAAAGTTGTACCTAAAAAACTAATGGTTCTTGATAGCACTGACATCGCGAGCAAACTGGGGCCATCTTCTGATCTCGTTGTACAGTTTCCTGCCAGGGCTCTCAGTGGCAATCAGCTGCCGGTGTCCAACAATATGGTAGTTAGATGTCAAGTGACCTTGTTCCACGCCACACCGGAGTAGCGCCTTCAATGCTTCTAATGAGGCTTCAGTTGGAGTGTCGTCTGAAATTCGGAAGTTTTGTGGTTAGTTACAAATTCGGTATCGTGACTTGGCTCGCAAATTTTTAGTTTTTTAATTAGGTATGTGGGAAGTGGAAACAGTAATCAGTTGTGACGGCAAATGGTATAGTAGCCTAAAGCGTCACACGCGTCACCTGCTATGCTGTCTATCCTGCATAACGACTTGCAGTTTTCAGGATCTATACGAGGCCAATAATAGAGCCGTAAATGTTGCCAAACAGAAAAAAAATAATAATAGTAATTCGACAAGAGAAGACGTAGCCAAAAGCCTCGAGAAACATATGAGAAAACTCTCGTTGGGCAGTTAAATCAAGCGATTGATCCGAAAAGCAGTACTCCTGGATACGGTGTGTATTTTTAAGAGATTTCACTCTTAGGAGCTCTGACTATCGGCACAAAGAATCTTGTTTCCGAGTTTACTATTTGTATGTTTTTTTTTTTTAATGATAATAAATTAATTAAAATCGTAAATTTAATCCTCCTGACCGAATTCCGATCATGGTGGTCAATCTCAACATAGGTTATCCGAGTTCGCAGGAGATATTATAGAGCACAAGCGTGTTTGAATTCACAAGTGCACTCAAGTTCCATTGCTCTCATAGAAGGAGACGATCGTAGAATGATTAGGCTTAAGACCACAGGTTCAACGTGCTGTCGGAGACACGCGGGTGTACACCACCAACTTTCAAACTTTGGGCAAAATAATTCTTAATAGAAAAAAAAAAACTGGGTAAGTGCGAGTGGACTCGCGTCTAAAGGTTCCGTATAAACTTACCGTATAAATAGTTCGATCCCGAAAGTGTCTCGAAGATTTTTCCGAATGGCAAAAGAGTTTAATTTTTTATGACGTAACAAAAAAAAAATCTGCTATAAGACTTTACTTAAGGCCAAATTTTAGGATTTTGGGTCAATGGGAAGTACCCTAGACAGACATATTTAAACGATCGTATTTTTTTTTTCGTTAACTTAGAAGTTTCAGTTTTTCACAGCTGCAAAGAACTGCAGACCTGAGTATAGGTATGATTTAAATTTCAAGCCGATACCTCCATGCGTTCTTGAGATAAAGGGTACTGACAGATAGTCAGACAGACAGGCGGATGGACAGCAAAGTGATCGTAAAAGGGTTTCGCATTTTCCTTTTAGGGTACGGAGCCCTAAAAACTAATAATACCTTAATTGGCCCGACTCTAGAATTTAACTCAGAGCACTCAACAGTTTTGAATATTCTATATCAGCCACGTTCAAGTTCGTAATAAACCTCCTAAAACTTTACATTTATCAAGAACATCTCTAATAGAGATTGAGTAAACGTTTCAAAAGCGTCCATTAATACTTATAGTTAATTTGAATAAAACTTGTGACTTGAAACTGTAGCCCTTCGCAAAATGGTAGCTATTAGCAAACTTTTATTTTCTACGAAACTTTCAGTGCTTAGGATCCAGCATATGAGTCATAACCTAATTGAAAAATATAAAAAAATAGACTCGTTAGTTGGATGTTGGATATTATGCACTTCGGTCTCTGTACAGTAAGGCCGCAAAAGTCCATAGGAGCGCTAAAGATTACATTGCTACGAACCGAGCGAGCGCGATACTGCCGTGCGTATGTGTGCGCATGTATGAGTATCCACATTCCACAGATAACACACACTAAGGAACTGTCGTCGCACTGAGCTTAAAAACATTATTACTTTTCTGTTCTTACCATAGCAAAATTCGCTCAAATACGTCATGTGCTGGTAGCCGTGTGAACTAAGTGTTGGATTCGCAAATCACGTAACCCGAGTTCAAATCATGGTCGGTCCGTTGCAGTTATTTCTTACTTTGAAATTCCCAATCTATGTTGATATAGTTGTTTTTTTATATTTCTATGAAAAATACTATTGCATTTTTTGCACTAAATAGTTGCAAATTACGAATGTGATCTATTAACCACAAGAAGAATCACATTCGTAATTTGCAATTATTTAGTTGTTACATCTTTTCGATGTTATAAGGTGGAAATAAAAAGACGTGTTTAATAAAAATGTTTATTCTTTATATTTACAAATTAAACATTTATGAGAATTGTGACGTCGAATTGTTACCTAGACAAAAAGTTATCTTGTAACCGTTATCTATGTTACGCCTAAGATTGTTTGTTGGAAGTATACCCACTTAGACCATTCATAATATGAATAACGTAACAATGAACGGATATTCAAATTTTAATAAAATAAAATATAGGTAATTGTTTATATCCAGTTATTTATTGAAAAGTGATATATGATTTGGACTTTGTAAACATTTTATTTTTGTGTAACGTCACAATGAATGTATTGAGGTCATAGCTTAATTGTTCATTTTCTTGACGAAAAGAAGATTGAAACCAAACCTCAATTTCTGTTAAAAGAACTTTAGTTCTCACAAGATAATCGTCAATTAGATGAGAAAAATAAATTGAACTATAGTATTATGTTAAAACAGTGCGGGTAGAAGAATAAAAAACGAAATAGACTCATGATTATTGTCAACAAAATTGATAGCGAGTTCACTGCATTCTTAAGATGAGGCGATGGCACAAGTTAAAAGATATAGCTGTTTTAAACGAAAGTAAACACAATATAATACAGTGTTTGTTAACGAATAATCACAGATATGTTAAAATAAAATGGTAGGCCATTTAGTTTAGTTAACATTAAATATTTAGTGCGAAACGTAATCGTTCTTGTTTGTGCCTCTCTGTCAAGTACGGCTTTTTAGCAGGTTTTCTGTGATGCACGCCTTCAGCGTGAAGTGCACGGCGAACAGTATCCATCGAGGTGTCATATAATTCCGCAAAATGTCTCGTTGGTGCGAAACCATTCGTTTCGTATACGTCCACCATATGTCGTCGCTGCGCCTCGCTAATAAGCTTCGGTCTCCCACTTCTCTTTCGACTAGCAAGGCTACCTTCTTCCTCATATCTTTTTAGCCAAAGATTTACAGTATTTTTCTAAAATAAAAAAAAATATATATTAGGCAGCTATACCTACTTCACTTCATTTTCATTATATAAAATGTTAATAATCATAATTATTGAATATAATTTTAAAATAAAACTGCATTTATTAATCCAATAACCAATCCAATAAACCCAACGATTTACGTATTTCTCTTTTAAACCTCATAAAGATACGATGAATGGATTCATAAATGGCATACGTTTTAATTAGAAGATTAATTTGTAATAAAGTTACAATTCATTAATAGCTATTATACTCACATTCAGTCCGGTTTCTTCAGATATTTGTGTTTTATTAAGACCTCAATGATAGTCGCCCTCACTTCAATACTAATATTAGCCTGCATTTTGCGAATATTACAATACTGTCAACCTCACGTCACTAACCAACAACTACAACCAAACGACAGTTCATTTCGGTTAAGTTAAAACTCATGTCTACCTCGCAGAAATCTAATTCTTTATTTAGTTTTTTTGTGATCTACCTTTCTAACTCTAAGAAATGTGTGAACAAGTTAAAGAATAATTTAATATATGTAATGCAAATACATAACTTCCAATCGGGTAAGAACTTACAAAAAGTCAATAATTGCGTGGGATTTGAACTTGCGGCACACTGATTTGCGCTTCAATCTGTGTGCCTATACCACTGGGCCATCTTGACTTATGATAAGTTGATGAAATTGTGAATTTCAATCATTTGTTGGCGAAACTTGAAAATAAAAGGTCGTAAGTCAAACTAAACGTCAAACGAATAAGTTTTAAGAATTCTTATGGACTTTTGCAAGTGATAGTACAACAAAAATCGGGAGACAGCTTGTGGGTATGCAAACGAGTTACTGCTGTATTCTACAAACAATGTGAATTTACAAAACAGTGCATGAATTTAATTTAATTTTACTTCATTATCTATATTATTGTATTTTGACATTATTATCAACTTTCATTTTGTGTCTTTGTTATTGGCTATGGTGAAATGAAATAAACTAAATCGTACTATTAATTTTAAAATAATATTATTGCAAGAAAATGTAATATAACAATAAAGCTTGTGATTTGCATGCCTCAAGGTGTAATATGGTTGGAATGTGCTATATTTTCAATATCTTTATGTAATTACCAATATTAGCAAATAAACGATTATGAGAAAAACATAAGCGTCAATTACTACAATAAAACATAGACAACACAACACAGTACAATAAAACATGTTCATGTCTTTATAACGTTTCCATATTTAAATATAACGAATGACTGAATGTGTATTAACGATATGAACCTAAAACAAATCATGATGTGGAACAAAGAATTAAGCACGTAATTTCATTAACAGATTTATTACCATGTGTTCATAATTATTTGTATTTCCTTGCTGATTTCGGCAACGGTGACTGATTTCTAGTGACTATGAATTGGGATTATATCTAACCAATTTGAACTAAGGCACCATCTCTGCAAGCGAAAGAATTGCAAACCTACCACAGTGTTGTATTTTTTAACCCAAAGGTTGACTGGTGGAGAATGCCTTGTGGCATTAAGTCCGCCTATGTACCACTATTGTACATGAAGTCTAAATAAATAAATAAATAAATTGTCTGAAGTTACTTTAGATTCACGATTGTTTTTTTTTTTTGTGAATTCATCAAAAAGCTTCTCTCTAGTTGTAGTAAGATGGTGTCTAACTTTTACTGTCAACCAGATAGAGTTGTTATAATATAATGAAATGGCGAGACCATAACATAGGCACGAGACTCTTGCTTATACACTGTTGAATTTTAATCGTTTTAATCCCGTGGAGGGTCGATCCGGTACATGAAACACTATCGATTTGTAAAGATAAAATTAAAAAGAGGTACTTTATTTATTAATTTTATCTTTACAAATCGATAGTATTTCATGTACCGGATCGACCCTCCACGGGATTAAAACGATTAAAATTTAGCGGTGTATAGATGTCACCTAGGCAAAGTAAATATGAAGAACGAGACATTCCTGAATAATTTTGACCTCAGAAATGCTACAACATAATCAATCAGGTCATCATTGCGTCAAATAACTAAAAAAAAACTTTGCCAGATATGAGCGTCACCCAAGCATACCACCACGAATCGTCTGAAATCTCACACCTCCATAGACCATCTTCCAACAGTCTTGTGAAGAAACAATACTTACTGTTATAGTTTCCAATGAAAGTGATGCCTATAGATCTTTTGTTGTAGCCGTAAGTGTGTGCACCGACATGCAACCAACCAGCTCCTTCGTACACCTTACCATTACCGCCAATAACAAACCTGGAATTATGAAAAAATGGGGGTTAATTTACCACAATGTCTCAAGACGAAAGTCTATGACCAGTGCGTGTTGACATATGGTTCCGAAACATGGTCGCTTACAATAGGCCACATAAGAAGACTTAAAGTCACCCAAAGAGCAATGGAAAGGGCCATGCTCGGAATTTCCATGCGTGATCACATCAGAAATGAAGATATCCGCAGGAGAACCAAGGTTACCGATATAGCTGGAAGAATCGCCAAACTTAGTGGCAATGGGCAAGGCACATTGCACGTAGAACAGATGATCGATAGGGACGAAAGGTTCTGAATTGAGCATGCACCGGAAGACGCAGCGTTGGAAGGCCTTCACAAGTTGGACCGATGACCTGCCCCCTTAGCCAAGTTACAACCGTTTCGATTGCGCCGAACGCTTTGAGTTGACCTTGCCGCTAATTCTTTTGTTCTGACCACGTGAATGAGCGTTAAGACGACGTCATTCCCGTACATTTAAAGCTTTCTACAAGCGTTAACTATTGAAGATTAGCAACTTGGCTAGGTGTACTGGTCAGGTTCGCGGGAATCCGATGGATGCGAGAAGCACTGTGGACGTCTGTTGGCTAAAATGATGATGATGATGGGAAGTCAATTAGGGACTGACTGAAGCATGGGTCACACGGATCCAATCCAGCGCCTCAACACAGGTCATCTTGCTTGGACCTTGCGGATTGTAAACCAAGTCAACCATTGTGTTGTTTGTCGGTTTGGATTACATCTGCTGTCTACATGGATCACAACAAGCAAAGTCACCTTTTTTATACCACATACAAATTTGATCATGTGGTACACCACCTGTTTCCACAATGACGATTGGCACTTACCTACTTTATTTAAATGTATACCTAGTATAATCACATAATATATTGTTTAGGATGTTACGCTGTAACTTAATATATAAATATTGTTCCCACTAATTTTGATGCCGTTTATTTAGTTTACCTCCCAACTCGAGTTTCTAAATGCAATTTGTTACTTTAACTTCAAGCCACCTCAAGTTAAAGCTAGTAAATTTTATTTACAATCTAACTTTTGTGTGCTACCTAGTCGGTCAATAAAACGCAACATTGGATCGCGGCAGACCACAAACCACAAAGGAGATGGCAAGACGTTTTAAATGTCTTCCTTCTGAATTGACTAGTAGTTACCCAGAACGGGAAAAAATGGAATAAATGGAAGGAACATTTTGCCCAGCAGTAGGCAACTTGTACTGTAATTTAGGTATACTACTTTAGGTTTACTAGTTGACCCGGGCAAGGCTATCTACACCTACACTAATATAATAAAAAGGTATGGTTCGTTTTTTGTTTTCATGTTTTTTTGTTTGTAGGTGGTAATCTCTGGAAGTACTGGTCCGATTGCTAAAATTTTTTCACCGATAGAAAGCTGCTTTATTCCTAACTGACATAAGCTATATTTTATCTACGCAGACGAAGTCACGGGCAAAAGCAAGTCAATAATAAAAAAAAAGAAAACAAAAGTAACTTACGAGGATCCAATATCCGCATAGCCCAAGTTATCCATATGATTGGTCTGTATGTTTCGGACTATCTCTGCACACCCGGCGTCTGTGCTGCAGGTTCGAGTCACAGTATGTTGAATGATGACCAGATCCACCGGCCTCGCTAGGTATTCTACTTGGAGTGGAGATAGGCCATCCCATTCCCGCTTTGTCACGACGCCGCAATCTGAAAGATATGGATGATGGAGTCCTCTTAACATATAATTTACAACCTAAATTGAATTGTTAAATGTTAAATGATATTTATTTTGCAAATAGGTTTTAAAAAAACATTTTTTTTCGTCAATTTTTTTTTCGTCTGTTTAAACTAGGTGAGGCCAGTGTATCCTAGCTGACTACTCTGAAAAGAAACACCGAAACAAACTCAGGGGTCAAGGTCTCTTTTACAATTCCATATAGTAAATACCTATGTAATAGTCATAATCACATGAGAACCATGCTTTGTTTGAGATGGTCTTTTGAAGAAAGAACCATACAGATTTGAATGGACCTGTTCAATCAATGCAAGATTTTGTCAGTATTCGCAAGGCTCAACCACAAAATTGATAGGTACAGAAGTCAATCTACATAAAAAGCGCGCTCGAGCAACGCACACATAGATACCGCTCACGGAAACGATACGTCGGAGCGCCTCGGACCACTCGTCGAACAGTTCCGGCTCAAACGCTCATTAGTGTGCGTCCACCGAGTGTAGGTATAAAAAGTGAAGTACATACATGAGATTGTCTTCTGTACCTATCTATTTTGTGGCTCAACTCAGGACTGCTAAGGAGCTCAACAAAAGTATGAAGCAATATTATAGGATGTAAAGCTCCATCCTTCTTTCTAGCTCGAGCCACTGACATTTTAACACGACGTGGTAATTCCTCTGACGTCACTACATATATATTTTTCCCTATCAATTTGAATTACTTAAACTTAAAAAAATAATGATAGCAATAATTCCTAGAATGAAACTGTTTGCCAGCAAGTTTTCATAAGTGTATCGACCCTGCATTTGTAACAAAATATAACTTCTTCATCTACAATAATATTATAAAGAGGTAAAGTTTGTTGTTTTGTTTGTAGGAGTAATCTCTGAAAGTACTGGTCCGATTGCTAAATTCTTTTCACCGATAGAAAGTTGCTTTATTCCTGAGTGGCATAGGCTATACTTTATATACGCGGGTGAAGCTACGTGTAAAAGCTAGCTGTTTAAAAAACCTAAAAAATATAATAAAAAAAAAATCAATAAATAAAAAAAAAATAATAGTAATATTAATAAAAATATTCCACAACTATCACACAACGTCGTCTAGTCCTAAGCTAAGCAGAGCTTGTGTTATGAGTACTAGACAACTGATAAACATACTTATATATTTCTAAATACATACATATATAGATAAATTTCACCCAGACACAGAACAAAATGAACATGCTCATCACACAAACATTTATCCTGGGTGGGATTCGAACCCACGACCTCCGGTATAGCAGTCAGGGTCACTAACCACTAGACCAACAGGCCAGTCAAAATAGAGGTCATTTTCCTTTACAATTGAATTACTTAAAAATTATAAACATTTTAATAAATAAAAATAATGAAAGCAATAATTTCTTGAATCAAACTGTTTGCCGACAAGTTTCCGTAAGTGTATTGACCCTGCATTTTATGTGACCCGAAAACGCATTTTTAATAAAATTATATATCATCTCATGATTCTTAATATTTCATTTTTAATCCTAACTGAACATAATGGAAACTACACAAAATAATATAATAGAAAAAGACTTACCTCCATTTACAGTTACGAAAATAATAAATAACGCAAAAATACTGCAGAGTATCTTCATTTTATTTTGTTGGATGCAACTTCACACTTCAAACTCAATACAAACACTAAAAGGAACAGAAACCTAAGCGAAGAACTGTTTTAAGTAAAGATGAATCCTAATGCTATCTCTTACCTTTTCTATAATGTGTAAAAGAGAAGGAAAATCTTAACTCTGTTGTTTGGGTGTAGATGAATCACGCGCGGCAAGATTCTGTCCATGTGACATTGGTTCCGTGCATGTAACTATTAAGATATTTTTGTTTAAGTACTCTTAATTAATAAAAATTTTTTTTTTTTTTACTTTTCGCTCCACAACATGAATATATATCTCCTGTATCGTGGGCACGTTCACAAACCAGTAAACTCACATATATAAGACACCCAGATTCGGAAAACGCCTCTGTATTCTATTCTATTTTTGTTAATGGCAAATAGAGCCGATGTCGACTATTCTGCCAATGTCAAAAGTAAATTGGATTGGCAAGAGTGTATGATAATAACATAAGGAATTAGAATATTAGAACAGTAGTAACTGTATGTATGCATAAAAATCTTCGATTGATACAGTTGGACTCGTTGAGTTAGTATTGGACTGAAACAAACAAAAAAAATAAAAATACATAAATATTATAATTGTTAAGACATTAAATATATACACGTAACCACAATTACACAGAAGTCGGGACTCATAATTTGATATTATTGTGACGGATGAAACTCATCAGCGCCACAAGTAGTTCTGGGGAGGGATAAGTTAGGAGGGCGGGGACATTGATTGGGAGAGGGATTTTAAATTAACGCCTCTGTAGATTATACAATTATTCAGTCCTGCGGGGGAATCGTATCCGCATCTCGCAGTAGGTACCTACGGCAGTCAATCGCTCAACAACCGCGCCAAGCACCCGTCGTTACATTGACGATTTATTGCAAATTAATATTAATTTATTAAACCCTAAGTAAACGCGGTTCACTTTCTCATTGTCATTCTATTGTGTCCATGTCCAAAACCATGAGGAAATCTCCTATAGAAAAAAAAAAGTTACAGACTTGAACGTAAACTTCATAATCTGGCAAAGAATTAAGCCACAGTAAATAAAAAGTGTAAGCTCAAAATGTTGCCCATCATTCAACCTTTCATTTCTTGTCACAATTCTTTCAACGCCATGCAGACAATAGAAAATCTACGGTTCACGAGTTACTTGTGAATCGCGTCCGGGATAACAAAGAAGGAAGATATTTAACAAAGGAAAGGTTGTGCTAACGCGTTCACTGCCTTATTTACAAAAAAACACATAAATAAGCAGAAAATAATATCTGTGACGTCAAATTTTTTTTCCCGACTGTAGCCGTGTTTATCTCGAATGCAGGAAGGGTTATGTTTTTACCTGACTTTAGATATGTTTTTACTTGTACACATGTATTTGCATGAGTATGTTTTTGGCACGCTCTGTAGCCTAGAGTTTTATTGACAAAGGAGGTCATTTGTCAATAAAACTCTAGGCTCGGCATTAGATTCCAATATCCATAGGATACATAAAATCCTTGATTCCAAATGGCAAAGTGACATATTCTATGTAGTGGTAGGTTTTTAGGACTTTGAAAAAGAACATTTTGAATAACAACAAAAGAACAGGCACCATTAGGTAAGTAAAATCGTATTTTTTCGTAAAATAATTAAAAAAATTAAATAAAAATCTTTTGGAGACAATTCCAAAAATGTAACTCAAGTGTAAAAAAAAAACTAAATAATTATTTGCAATCGAAGACGTCTCGAGGCAGTCGAATCTACCATAGTTTAAGTTTAAGTCACAAACCGCTTAAAAAGTGACTTGTTTAGAAATTTATAGTCTTTTTTATGATCGAATTTTTTCATATAAGTCAATTTTTCAGATCGTTTTCTTCTTAAATCTATTTCGGATCAAGGCTTGACCCAATTTTCGCCAATGAACTTTTTAAATCCCAGTTTGATGCGTTCCAATTTCCATTTTAGAGACAATTCCTACGCTGGGCAATCTGCGATAACTGGGATTTTAGATTTTCAGAATATAGAGCTGAGTACTGACTGCTGTAATGTAACATGCAAGTTAACATGAAAGGAGCATTTCATAAGTGTGGACGTAACGTGCGCACGAACCGAGCATGTACCTACTCACATAGTTGAAAGGCTCAGCCCACCTAGCCAAGTTACGATCGTTTCGATTCTCACCTCGAATAGGTCACACCTCCGATTTCTTTGTTCCGACCACGTGACTGAACATTAGGATGACGTCAGAATAAAGGAATCGGAGGCGTGACTTACTCGAAGCGTTCGACGCAAGGGAATCGAAACGAAACGATCGTAATTTGGCTAAGGGGTTGTTCGCGTTTAGCGAGCTCGGTTCGCGCGCGCAATTCGTCAACAGTATGAAAATAGGATAGTTTCTAGGGTCAAAATAATTACATTTTATTTAGTCCGTATTTTAGATTACAAAAAATATTGGATACGTATTTTTTCTTTTTTCGATTAAACAAAAAATTAACCAAGATATAGCCCATTAAAGTTACGTGTGACGTCACCCCGTTCGAAAAAATGCAACATGGCGCGGCGTGACGTTACACGTAACTTTAATGGGCTATATCTTTGTCATTTTTGGTTTAATTTACAAATATGTAAAAAAATACGTGTCCCTTATTTTTGAATAATCTAAAAGACGGACTAATTACATTTTTTACGGCAACTAGCATATTCTGTTACATTGCGTAATACATTGCTAGAATGTGGACTGTAATTATTCTTTAATTGCGTGTTACATTACATGTTGCGTTACAGCAGTCTGTACTCAGCTTAGAGTGACTAAATCCAACGTATACAACTTTTTTAGAACCAATTTCATTTAAAGTCGATGTTTGCTGTGATTTTGTTTTATATAGATCCCTAAAACCACTTTAGTGATAGCATTTTAAAGTTCGAAATTAAATTAAAAAACGGCCAATTTTTTTCACATCGTTATGTTGTTATTATAGACTAGCTGTTGCCTGCAGCTTCGCCTGCGTATATAGGGTGACTGGTAATTAATGACCGATACTTATTCACGTGATTGTGCTTATAATTACAAACAACTTTCCCAAAGAAACATTTTATTTATTATCATTAGTTTAATCACAATAACAAAAGAGCTGTTTGAAATTCGCGCGCGCGCGGCTTCAACTGCTCAGCTAACATCCGTAAATATGTTCGGGACATCAGAGCAGGCCCTAACAGAATATCAGCGCTGCGTTATTTATCGTTTTAAATAACGTAGCATATGCTGAGTTAGGTGCCTTTTTGGCCTCGCACTGATTATATCTTTATTTTTTTTCTTTTCATTGTGTATTTTTAGTTTATATGATTGTGTGAGGCACGAATAAACGTTGCTTCTTTCTTCTTTCTTTCTTTCTAGCTGTTAACCGCGAAACGCTGTTGTCACTTGTACAATTATGTACATTACCAACAAATCGTGACGCGTTCTACTACTAGTAAGTACATTGCCTTTTCCCGAGCGCGCGCGAATTTCAAACAGCTGTTTTGTTATTGTGATAAAACTAATGAGTATAAAAAAAAGTTTCTTTGGGATAGTTGTTTGTAATCATGAGAACAATCACGAGTATAAGTATCGGTCACTAATTACCAGTCACTCTATATAATGTATAGCCTATGTCACTCAGGAATAAAGTAGCTTTCTGTCACTGAAAAATTTTTTGCAATCGGTTAAGTATTTTCAAATGTTACCTCCGTTACCTCCTACAAACAAAAATATATATAAAAAAAACTTTACCTCTATAAAATATTGAGTGAAGGCAAACGTAATTTCTTCGATTTTTAAATCATCATCATCATCATCATTTCAGCCGATACATGTCCACTGTTGGACATAGGCCTCCTCCAAGCGTCGCCACAACGAACTTTCTAGTGCGTCCCGCAGCCATCGGTTTCCCGCAACCTTCACCAGGTCATCGGTCCACCTCGGTTCGGATTTTTAATTACTAAATAATAAATACTATTTTCAATTTGACCCAGGATCCCTAATACTACGAACTCTTATTGACTTCTAGCAATGTTTGTATGGAAGCGGGGATTCCTCTACAAAACATAAACACAGTTTAATCTAAAAAAAATACTGTTAACGCGTTCATAAAAAATGAGGTTATGACGCGTCAGTTATAGCTAATAAATAAAACAACCGGTATTCAATCTCAATTATTTTAATTTGGACCTTAACCCATTCTAATAAGTCACACAATGGCATTTGGCATTGGAAGTAGGAATAACATCGATATATATTTATATGTACAATATAAGTCGATGAGGAATAATATATAATGCTATTTTGCGATATGTGACCTGCACAGATAACCTGTCTTGTCATTGTCTTTCCACAAACCATTTTTTTACCTAGAAGAACTTGAGTAGGATAAATATAAACTTATCTAGTAAGTACCTACAGCTAACCCAGTGGGTGCGCGTTCCGAGGGCATTAAATGCCCTCGGAACGCGCCCCCACTGGGTTCCCAAACGCTAAGAGGGCACACACTTCACACTGGCACCGAGTCGACATTGGACTCGGTCTTGACAGCTACTGAGGCCATGGGTTATGTGGAAGAGAACCCCAGAGCCCTGGAAAAAAGACAAAATGGAACAGGAGCGAGTTTTAGTCAGTAAAATTCTGATATCCCCTCTCGCTCCACCCAAGAGCGCGACAAGTCATAAGGTGATTTCGAAACTAAAAAAAAATATATCTTTTACACAGTCGGCAATAATTCCAAGGAAGCGTCATATTTTACTCACTAAAATAAGCGAGTTTTAGTGCTCCTTCAGTTGCCTTTTGCGTTCCAAGATCACGGTAAATATTTTTTCGCACACTTATTCGAAAAGCCGTTATTCTCCCTACCGCTTTTAGTTACGCAATTTACTGACTTTCATAGTAGTGCAAAAAAGTGCACGAGCTCGTCCCCGCCACAATTTATTACATTTATTGTGTCAGGCTGAGCGCTAAGTGACCCCACGAGTCGCTCGTCAACCCCCGCTTATTTATATCCTCGTAATTGTATTGAAAAAGGTTGTTTGATACACGTAGAAAGTCACTGCAGCACTCGGCTCCATAAAACCCTTGCTTGCGGCTCGTGCAAAAGCGGCCTCGGTCGCAATGAGAAACTGTCTCCAGTTGTATCAAAGTGTGCTTTTAAACAATCCTGATAATGCTTATCTAACCTACTTTGCTAGTCAGGCGCCGCATCCGCCCGCCGGATGCGGAGGCCAGAGAGGCGGAGCTGTACGAGGGTTACAGAGAGGCAAAACACACCCTCCGAGCGGAGATTAAGCGGGCCAAACTCGAGGCCCGCGACGTGTGGCTGGGGTCTCTGAACGCGGACCCGTGGGGGCGCCCGTACAAATTGGTACGGGAGAAATTGCGCCCCTGGGCTCCCCCGTTGAGTCAGAGTCTCCGGCCCCAACTCGGGGAGGGTGTGGTAAGCGCTCTGTTCCCTGCGCGTGGGGAACACTCCCTCCCGCCCATGGCTCCGCCTCCGCCAGCGGTGTCTGACGCGGACCGCAATAGCGACGACGACGACAATGCTCCAGAGGTGACCGAGGTAGAGATGAGAGTGGCGGTGCAAAGGCTGAGTGCCAAGAACGCCGCCCCAGGACCCGATGGCTTGCCTGGGAAAGCCTGGGTCCTGGCCATGGAGGCTCTCGGGCCTCGACTAAGAGGGCTCTTCAGCGCATGCTTGGAGAGGGGCCAGTTCCCACTTCGCTGGAAGACGGGAAAACTGGTCCTCATCGCGAAGCCAGGGCGCCCTGCGGACTCTCCGTCCGCGTACCGGCCCATTGTGCTGCTCGACGAGGTGGGCAAGCTCTTTGAAAGAGTGATTGCGAGCCGCCTCGTCGCGCGCCTTTCACGGGTGGGGCCGGACCTTTTGGACGGACAGTTCGGCTTTCGCAGGATGCGCTCGACGGTGGACGCCATCATGCGCGTGCGAGCCCTCACGACGGGGGATGCGGTGTCCCAGGGTAGATGTGTCGTGGCAGTGTCCTTGGACATTGCCAACGCTTTCAATTCCCTGCCCTGGAGTACGATCCGGAGGGCACTCCGGTACCACCGGGTGCCCGAATACCTCTGTCGAGTAGTCGAGGCCTACCTGTCGGACAGGTATATTGTCTACCCCGGTCACCAGGGAGACTGGAAACGTCGGGAGATGTCGTGAGGTGTTCCGCAGGGGTCGGTACTAGGGCCACCCTTGTGGAACATCGGGTACGATTACGTGCTGCGGGGCGACCTCCCTGACGGGGTCAGCGTGGTCTGCTACGCAGACGACACGCTGGTTCTAGCGCAGGGAGAGTCGTACCAGGCGGCGGTCGCTCTAGCGACACACGGGGTTGCGATGGTCGTTGATAGGATCCAGGAGTTGGGACTCAAGGTGGCGCTTCACAAATCCGAGGCGATGTGTTTTTACAGTCGCCGCTCTCGGAACGCGCCGCCATTGAGTTCCCAACTAACGGTAGGAGGAGTTCACATCGGTGTCGGGTCGACGATGAAGTACCTGGGACTCGTCCTCGACAGCCGGTGGAATTTCGTGGAGCATTTCCGACGTCTGGCTCCCAAACTCAACCGGACTGGGGCCGCTCTCAAGCGGCTCCTGCCCAACCTTGGGGGTCCAGACGCCTCCTGCCGGAGGCTCTACGCGGGGATCGTTCGGTCCATGGCCCTCTACGGGGCGCCGGTGTGGGCGCCGTCGCTGAAAAAGCGACCGGCGGCCATTCTGAACGCCTGCCAGAGGGTCATGGCAATTCGGATGGTGCGGGGATACCGCACGATTTCCTGCGAAGCGGCGAGCCTTCTGGCTGGCCTACCACCGTGGGATCTGGAGGCAACAGTCCTTGCACACATGCACGACATGCGCGTGGAGATGCAACGCCGGGGTGAAAGTCCTCTGCCGCGACAGGTCACGGCATGGCGGACAGAGCTCCGGCGGGATCTCATGGTTGAATGGCGTCAGCGACTATCACAACCCCGTCATGGGCACGCCACAATTATGGCGATAAGTCCCCTCTTTGAGGCGTGGCTGGAAAGACCTCACGGCGTCCTTACCTTCCGCATGACACAGGTCCTCACCGGAAATGGCAAGTTCGGGAGGTTCCTGTTCCGAATTAAAGCGGAAGTGACGCCCGGGTGTCGCCACTGTGCGGAACGCCCGGAGGACACGGTGGAGCACACAATCGCGGTGTGCCCTGCTTGGGTAGAGCATCGCCGTGCCCTCGTGGGGGTGATCGGCGGCGGAGACCTCTCGCGCCCGGCCTTGGTCGAGGCCATGGTCCGGTGCGAGGAGGAGTGGCAGGCGGTCGCCGACTTCTGCGAAGCAGTAATGCTCGCTAAGGAGGAGGCCGACCGCATCAGGCAACGGCGCTCTCGCCGCCGCCGCCGGGATTCCGATCCCGATTTCCAGCCACCGTAGGCGCGGGCTTGCGGACAGAGAGCAATGGGTAGCTCGCTGTCCGGCCGTCCGGTAACCGTCCGGACCAAGCCCAAGTCGTCGACGGCGCGCGCTGTTCCCGCGCGCCTCAAGGAGTTGTCAGCAACAGCAGGGGCCCAGCCGGGTCGAAGCCTACTGGGGCCAGGGTAATCCGAAAGGGCGCTCGAGCCCCGGTATGAAGGCTTGAAGGAACGGGATGGGTTTTTTAGTCAGTAAGAGTCTGACACTATCTCCCGCTCCGCCCAAGAGCGGGGGTTGTCATAAGATGATTTTTCCCATCGGAAAAAAAAAAAAAAAAAAACCTACTTTGCTAGAAACGTGTTAAGGGTAAACAAAAGTTATATCAGCACATTTGTATTAAACAAAGGCGTGAAATTCGCCCCATTTTTATTGCCAAGATTACAGTTTGGGAGAGCACTCGCGGTCTGACTTTGATCGGCAATGAAAGTTTTAACGATAGACATTCCACTTTTGTTCCGTTCAACCCTAAATAGGATTTGAAAAAATCATTAGTAATGATGCATTCGTCGAGTCAAGCCTTCAAAGTCTTGAGCACCGACGCCGAGTTGCTAGTTAGTCGGTTTTTAACCGGTTATATTTCGGAGAGTGTGCGTCGGAATTGCATGATCTGATTCCGCCAAGCCCGTTTTATCATTGGGTCAACAGTACATGGTAGACATCCTACCCAAACGCATGAGACTTTTTAGAACGTAGAGTTCCGTGTCCTGCATCGAATTCCACGCCATACTTCCTCATTCGTCTATGTTTCCTGATAGCTACAACCTGGGAATCTTTAAATTAAAGAGTGAATAGATTACTTCTAGGCAAGCGTGCTCGCTTACCATCAGTTGAGATAGAGGTCAAGCGTAAGCACACCAAAATTAAAAAAAAAAATACAAATATAATAATTAAACTACTATTTTGACCTAAGGGCTGGTTTTTACCTCGGTCAGAGATTAAGCATTGCCATTCAACGTGGCAATGCCGCCAGCCTTTTGGGCACACTTCCAGTCGACAGCGATGCGGAGGAGTTTTATGACGCCATATTTTAGTAGGCCTTTAGTGTGTATAGTTAGGTTAAGCATACTTAAATATATATATATTTTTTAATATTTAAGTTTATTATGTATATATTATATTTTCTTGTAATTAAATAAATTGGATTTTAAATGTAATAAACTAGCTTTTGCCCGCAGTTTCGCTTGCGTACATAAAATATAGCCTATGTCACTCAGGAATCATGCAGCTTTCTATCGGTGAAAATTTTAGCAATCGGACCAGTACTTCCAGAGATTACCTCCTACAAACAAAAAAACAAACTTTACCTCTTTATTATATTAGTGTAGATATTTCAGATAATTTTGTATTGCATGAAGTTTTACTAAATAAAACTAATTGTTACCCGGGACTAATTATTTTTATTAGATTAGGAAGATTACTCTCTTTTAGTAATTAATATTAATATTAAATTTTGTAAAGCCCCGTCGAAATCTATTTATAAATTTTGGAGATATTTTCCCCTTGCAATTAATTCCTGTTCCCATGGAAAATAAACCGGCCAAGAGCGTGTCGGGCCACGCCCAGTGTAGGGTTCCGTAGTTTCCCGTCCGTCACAATAAGTGTTCCCACTTATGAGTTAAAAAGAAGGCCATTTGTTACGTTGACATACTAAGTACGGAACTCTAATAAATACGGAACCCTAAAAACGGGCTCGCAAAGGACGGTGATAACTAAAACAGTATGCAAGTGCTAGAAATTTCAGCGATTGTGCACTCGTAAAATTACAAATATATTTAAGAAGCAACGATTTTTTACCACGGTAGGTCATGAAAGCACGGAAAATCTTAACATCGACTTTTAAAAAGATGACGTCATTACGCAACGCCATCTATCGAACCATTTATGAACTGGTTTTTACCTTAACATTTTGATAGATGGCGTTAAAAAAATGAATTTTAGTTTTGTTCTAAATTGCCTAGCATGTTCCTGAGAGAAGTTTTGTGTAGTTATAAGATAATACCGCCAATGCCAAGGAGAGACCAACCGAACAATTCGATAATACCCGAACCCATCAACTCAGGAAAAATCCTTACAGCGCGAACGTGAAATAGCCCAAAGTACAGCGCCGTCTCTCGGGGAATTGGGTTACTAATTAACACATAGGTACCAGAAGAAGTTTTCGGTGATAATTTTAGATTGCGAGAACCGATTTTAATAATTATTTTTTTGTTTGAAAGAAGATACGTTCAGGATAATAAAATATGTAAACGAAGTTAAAAAAAATGCTTGTATATACGATTATACTACAAACTTAGTCCAGAAATTATTTTGCACAACCTTTTTGTCTTTTTTGTACAAAAACTGTTCTTTCCATCAAGTTCAAAATGATTTTCCTAGAAAGTCCTTATAAAGCTCTAGTTTTCGGATTTTTTTCATATTTTCTAAACTTATGGTTCAAAAGTTATGGGGACACACACATTGTTTTTTAATTTTGGAGCGATTATTTCCGAAATTATTGACATTATCAAAAAATGATTTTAGTAAACCCCTATTCATTTTTAAATACCTATCCAACAATATATCACACGTTAGGGTTGAAATTAAAAAAAAAAAAAACACTTCCCTCTTTACATATAGGGGGGCTACCCTAATAAAACATTTTTTTCCAATTTTTATTTTACCACTTTGTCGGCGTGATTGATATACATATTGGTACCAAATTTCAGCTTTCTAGTGCTAACGGTCACAGAGATTAAGCGAGGACGGACAGACAGACAGACGGACAGACAGACATGGCGAAACTATAAGGGTTCCTAGTTGACTGTGGAACCCTAATAAAAAGTAGCTTAAGTTAATCATAATAATATGACTTATAATTCAGTGAAAGTACCGTTATATTTCTTCAATCATATTGAAAACGTATATCTTATTAGTTTGAAATCGTGTTCCCACAGGAAATTGAAAAGTAACCTAAGTTAAATGTAAGTAACACTCCACTGTATCAGGGATTAGCCCGAACAAATAAACTCTTCAATTTCATTTAAAAGTATAAGACTAGCTTTTGCCCACGGCTTCGCCCGCGTACATAAAATATAGCCTATGTCACTAAGGAATAAAGCAGCTTTCTCTCGGTGAAAAAAATTTAGTAATCGGACCAGTGCATTCAGAAATTACCTCCTACCAACAAAAAAAAACAAACTTTAATTCTTTATACTATCAGTGTAGATAAATAAAATTAGCCTGTTTTTAAAAAGCATTGCTCCAAGCAACTTCATCATCATCATCTCAGCCGACAGACGTCCACTGTTGGACATAGGCCTCCCGCAAGCGTCGCCACAATGCACGATCCTGTGCGTCCCGCATTCATCGGATTCCCGCAACAACACAACAAAATACACCAGCACCAACAAAAACAACTTATTGTACTAATATACAAATGAATATGTATAGTTATAGGTATGTATGTACCTTCATGCACTTTAGTGCGATATTAAACGTCTGAGTTATCACCGACTTTGCTATCTACCATACATTTTCCGGTCAGGAGGTCAATGAATAGAATAACAATATTATATTGAGAACAAAACATTTCGATTTGATATCATTTGTAATAATAAAAATGTATTTTATGTACTTATGTAACGTAATTATATTGGTTAAAAAACTAACTACCGCATAAATCAATGTTCAAGGTTAAGCAACACCTGCCGAGGTCAGTTTGTAGATGGGTGATCATCTTAACATACCAAAATTTATCCGAGCCTCGGAAAGCACGATAAACCGTGGATCTTGACTGTCATTTGGAGATATTTGAAACCCGTAGGACCGCAAAGGGCAACTGAAGGACATAGGTGTGGTTTTGTGAATATCTAACGACGTTTTTCAATAGACTTACGAAGATATAAATAAACGGGTAAGACGCGCGACTCTTGGGTGTCGCTTAGCAGCCAGCTTGTGAGCTCAGGCACTTTTTCGCACTAATACGAAAAACAGTAAATTGTGTGCCTGAAATCGGTAACAATAAGAGCGGATTCTCATGTAAGTGTATTGAAAAAGATTTATCTTGGCCTTGAAACGCAAAGGGCAACTGTGGGTTTAGTCAGTAAAAGTCCGACACGACCTTCCGCTTTACCCAGACCAGGAGAAGTCATTGTATGATTTCCCATCTTAAAAAAAGGGAATATCTTGATCCTATTGAAGTTACTGAGTTATGGAGGTCAGATAGACAATCGCTCTATATCATCATCATTACTTCACCCGAAAGACGTCCACTGTTAGACATAGGACTCGTCGAAGTGTCGCCACAATAACTGGTCCCGTGCATCTCACGTCCACCGGATTCTCACGACCCTCACGAGCTGTCCATCAGTCCACCTTGTGGGAGGCCTTTCAAACTGCATCTTCCGGGATGTGGACTTGATTTTGTGCACTTTAGAACCTTTCGTCTCCATCAACCATCTGTCCTGTTCTCTTTGACTAAAAGCCGTTCCATTTCAGAAGGCTTGGGAAATGTTCCAAGCCAATTCATTTCAGAAGGCTTGAGAAATGTCCCACACCTTCTAATTGACTAACAATATATTTTGTGGCAAGACTGGATTATCATCCTTCTTGCATTTGTTCCGTTTTACGGTCAGCGCCACACGTTTTGTTCTTCCATTCTGTTCTATCAGTCGTCACGATATTTCTGACTCCCTTTTTTCTCATCAACATCACTCAATACACAATTCATCCATCTGTTCGAGATCTATTTAGATCTTCAAATATGATTCAAGAGGCTTCACAGATAGGGAATTACCCAATCCAGTTGTTATTATTTGGCAGCTTTTTATCACTGTAGACAAAAAAAAACCTTTTTAACAAACTATTACTCATGTGCTATAATTCACACGTCTGATATAATCTGATGATGTAATATATACGAGTATCAATCGACAAATAATGAGATACTATTTGACTGAGTGCCTAGTGCGAGTTTGTTTACGTTAACACGTGCGGCGGTCTCTTTCGCTAGCATTACTGCTTGGAGGCGACCGCCTGCCATTATTCCTCGCTCCGGACCATTGCCTGTACCAGGGTCCGGCGCAAGAGGTTTTTGCTGCCGTCGTTGTTACGAGGACACGGCCGTGCTTCGCCCAAGCAGGGCACACCTGTACTCTATGCTCCTCCATGTCTGGGCGGTCTACAGAATGGTGATAACTGGGCGTTTCTTCCACGCGAATCCTGTGTAGGAACTTCCCGAGCTTACCATGTTCGGTGAAGATCTGCGTCAAGCGGAAGGTGAGGATGCCGTGACGTTTTTCCAGCGAACTTTGCAGCCGTGTTTGACTTCATCAACATCATCATTTCAGTCGTAACACATCCACTGCTGGACATAGGCCTCCTCAAGTGTCGCCATGATGACAGGTCCTGTGCGTCTCGCATCCATCGGATTTCTACGACCCTCATCAGGTCATCAGTCCACCTTATGGGAGGCCTTCCAACGCTGCGTCTTCCGAAACGTGGTCGTCATTCCGGAACCATTCATCACCATCTACCGTCTCTTCTGCGATCAATGTGCCCTGCTCACTGCCACATAAGTTTGGTAATTCTTTGCACTATGTCTGTAACCTTGGTTTTCCCGCAGATATCTTCATTTCTGTTGTAGAAAGGGCTATGCACGCAAGGAAACTCCGAGCATAGCCCTTTCCATTGCCCTATGAGTAACTTATAGCCTTCTGTTGACGTCTATTGTAAGCGACCACGTTTCAGAGCCATATGTCATCACTGGCAACACGCTCTAGTCATACTTTCGTCTTGAGACACTGTGGTATATTGGACGAAAAGACACCGCGCAGCGGCTTTACTCACTTTATTTGACTTACCGCCATAATTATGGCGTGCCCAACGTAGGGGCTAGGGTACGAGCACTTCTATTAGACTGAAGAATGACTAGGCTTTAATCAGTAATATCAAGCGCCTAGCAAGTTAAGAATACAGTGACGATCATATAGAATAAACGAATTTTTGATAGGCGCTGCGATATAATTTAATTATAATAGATGGAATGAATCTCCAATAGGCGCTAGTTCCATTATTTGATTAAATGATAATAGAAGGAATATATTTCCGATAGGTGCTACAATATACGCATGGCTCGGCACGGTTGACGCAGAGGTTAAACGATTGTCTGCTGTGTTGCGTTTCACAGGTTTGATTCCTGCACGGAACAAATATTTGTATGGCCTACAGATAGGTGTTCTGGGTTTTACTGTCTTGTGTACGTGAGTTCACATGTTTGTGAATGCACCCAAGATACCTACAGAAGCTATCCCTTGTGTGGGTAAGGTTAAAAAAAAAAATGGTCGGAATGAGTGTCCATAGAAGCGACAGTATAATTAAAACTCAAAACCATACATTCACAAAATTTCGTTTAATAAAAAATATAAACCAATTGAACTATTTACAAGAAAATTATTATTGAAGAACAAAAAAAAAATGTAGGTATTTAAAACCACGCAGGTTGCGCATTTTGTATGCACCGTATTTAAGTAGGTATATAAAAAACCTAATATATCTTTCACGATAACTTAAGCTGTATATAATCTAACACAATCTAATGGTTTGGCTGAGCGAAAATTCGTAATCTTCTGAAGGAATAGCCCTCCATTCCTCTCAACAATCACAATTTTTCCTCCCTAGGCTTTTGCCCAGCAGTGGCCCAACACGTGCTAGTAAAAAAGTCTGTAGTACTTCCAGTAAACTATCATAATTAATAAATTTTTGATTCGCGTAGCTCTTACTACATACAATTTTTGATGATGACGACGGTACAATAAAGAGTATATCTATCTATCTTTCATATTAAAGTAGAACTACATTGGGCCACATGGGCCACGTACGCCGATCTGGGCGCGTCAGAAACTAGATTTGTAGAGCTGCATTAGACCCAAGCCACACGACGCCATGCGCCTCTATTCTACGAGTATTTACAAATCAGGCGTCAACGCGTCGCCACTCTATATATGTACAAATCAGGCGTCGCCCACGTGTGCCTCGGTTTAATGTAGTTCCCGCCTTATTCGTTAAATTTACAAAAATTCTTCAAAATAACTTTATAACTAGTTTTTCATACATAAATTTAGTTTATATTTAATTATATTCTCGTCACGAAAATAAAGACTCTTTTCTTATCCAATTAATTTTCTTTTGTGTCCATCTTCGGTCTTTGAACTCTGTTCTCGTTGTTTTTATCCCAGTCTTGTACGAACAACGTCATTATAGAGTCTTCAGCTCTTTCTTTGTTGTATCTTACACTAGGCACTTAAATCCACAAAATACCTAAATGAGATTATTTTATTATTTTCCACCTGCAAAGAATAAAGATAAGGTTATTAATGAGAAGAAGGAGTTGAGAGAAATGCCAACGTGGATGTAATTAATACAATGTATGCAATTTTATATTTTATACACCGATGGCAAAACATGTAGGCCATTATTTTAAGCACAACATCTTGCAGTACTATTCCCAATTTCTACCTACGGAATACTCATTTTTTACAAATAAAATATCTTTATCTTTAATACAGGTTCACAAATTTAATTCAGGAAAAACTTAATTAATTCACATTTTTCCAATTGTTATAAAAATCGTCAATGGCTAGTTCATTTGTCAAAATACCTTCGCCCTACACGATAAAACGAAGTTATCTTTAACAAAAAAAAGTAATCAAATCACATACCTGCTATATACAAATAGGTCCACACAATCAATCAACCAATCTTCCGTTTTCTCTTGCTGCGCACATCCTTGAAGAAAATCCTTTCGAACATTTGCCAAACAATAGAATGTCTTCTCTCAAATGGATTAGGATACATTGTTAACAATTTCGCTCAAGCATTAATTAAGAAACGACGTTATTCGCCTGAGGTTGAACAGTTATAAAGTTAGGGCATATGTCAGTCAACTCGGCTGGCTGATAACGCCATTGATAATGGATGTAATACTGTTTGACAAACATGAGTTGAATGAATATAACTAGATAAATAAGTGTGTCGGTGAGAAAACTGTCATTTTTTTTTTACTTAAAAAGACCATTTTTACAGATGATTGGCGTGAGAACCGATACTTTTCTGCTCAGTAGATTTACTGAACTCCATATGTTGCGAGACCGGCAAGCGGTAAATGGTGTGGCTATTAAATTGTTACTATTGAATTACAATATTATTGCGTCGTAATTGCATAACCTAATTCCGCCTAGCCCATTCCATCATCGGACCACCTACGTATGGCGATGCGCCACCGGTACATGGTGAACATCCCACCTATACGCACAAAACGTTTTAGCCAAGGAATAGAATTTCTTACCGGAATCTAAGTTTCTCGATGGCTACAACCCGGGAATCTTTAATCAAGAGTTACTTATAGGTAAGCGCGCTCCATCGTCGACCGAATAGTTGTTTTCCTTCAGATGAGATAGCGGTCAAGCGCGAACCTATCAACAATAAAAAAGTAACATTAGCAATGAGTTAAATGTTATTAACAACTTTTATGGATTGTTTGGTCTAAATGTAATGATTTTTACTTATGTTTTGTCCACAAGTTGCTGCCAGATAGTTATTCCTCTGTTACACAGATTTTTCTGCATGTATTTAGCATGGAGGCCATTGATTATGTTTCTTAGACCTCGTTAATTGTGCTCCAAATTAAAGATCACCTCTCATTGTGTACTTTTTACTAATAAAATACTATGATTGTATTATTCCTGAATAGATTTATGAGGGCACATTGCTCGCAGAACAGATGGCCTTTGGGGTCGAAAGGTTCTGGAATGGCGACCGCGTACCGGAAGACGTAGCGTTGGAAGGCGTCCTACAAGGTGGAAAGATGACCTGGTGAGAGTTGCGGGATTCGGATGGATGCGAGACGCACGGGACCGCTCATTGTGGCGACGCTTGGGGGAGGCCTATGTTCAACAGTGGACGTCTTTTGGCTGAAATGATGATGATGATGATGATGATGATGGTTATAATTCGAAAATACTTCTTTCACTGTTTTATTTGAAATACCAAATAATTTTATGAATTCGCAACACACATCAATCGTGACTTTCAAAAGATTTTTTTCTGGGTGTCTTTGAGCTTCAAACGCAAATAAATGGTTATTTTATTTCTGTACGAGTGATTAAAGTCCCGGCTTGCCTTTACTTTACGGTGGGTGGTGGGAGGGGACTGTTACAGTGTCTGGAACTATTTCGATCACATCAATATCTCCAAATTGCTTATAGATTTTATTAAAGGTAAATTATAACGATGGAAAATTTTTTGTTTGTTAATAATTATCTGGTTATAAAAGACTAGCTCTTGCCTGCTAGTTTTCCCGCGTATATAAAATATAGTCTATGTCACTCAGGAGTGGTAATATGTTAGCTTCTGTCAACGGTATCGCCCACATGAAAGTAGGAAATTTGTAGGCTATGTCACCCAATAATAAAGTAGCATTCTAGTGATGATTTTTTTTTAAGTCGGTCCAGGAGTTTTTGAGTTTATCCATTAGAAACAAAAAAAAATCTTTTCTGAAAGAATTTCTATGATATAGATTCATAGATTTAATTATTTGCTTTTTTTTCCTGTGGTGTTTGCACCACAGTGATCTCAATCATCAAACCTATGATACAAAAAAGTGTTGATCACCTTGTGAGTTAAATTAATTTAGCGCTATAGTGTAAAAAGTTAATTAACACATCTCTAACAATTACGTATTATTTTAAGTAGTAATTGTCCCAGTTTGGAATAATAATCTACTTATGCTTTATTATTATCATTTGTGTTAAGAAATAATTAACTAGTTATCTATATAAACTAGAATGGATCGACCAGTAATCTAAATAAAGCGTAATACAACTGATAAAATAGAGTTTCTCAATTGGTGTTTCACAATGCCATTCAAGAAAACCAAATAGGACATTATAAAGATACGGATACACTGAGCAATAAAAACAATTGGTGTAGTAAATGAAAGTAGAAAACAACATTAAGGGGATGCATCTCGACATACATTTTCACTGTTTTTCATACAGCTTCAACCGCTCTTACGCGATTATGACGTTATTACACATTTTTCATTAGAAATTTTGGAAACACAGTATCTTGTGGATATTATGTCTAGGCTTCTATAGAAATCAATTTATAAATTTGTTTAAAACTAATCCAGTTAAGATCTCTAAAAATCTGCTATTTTGCATGAACTTTGACACTTCATAATTTACTCAAAAATTAAAAAAGGCAAGAAAGTACAACCGTACAAGCCTAGCAAATTTTATCAAGATTTTAAATAATGACAATGTTTTTCAAAAACTTTAAAGGTTTAAAAAAAAAACACGTATTTCCTGGAACAAGTTTTATAAAATATTCGTGTAAATCACGGAATTACCGAATGCTAACAGAGTTTTCAGGCGTTATCTCTCTTTTTGCCTTTTCGTCAAACATCGCATTGAAAACGTTAGTTAGTTAATCTAGTAAAGACCTTAGAAAATCTGTTATTTTACGTGAACTTTGGTCCTCCATAATCTACTCATATATTAAAATTATAAAAAAAGTACATCTATAGAAGCCTTGCACATTTAATCGAGATCTGAATGACGACAATTTTTCTCAAAAAATGTCAACAGAGTTTTTAGGCGTTCTCTCTGTTCTTTAGCGTTGCTTCTTCATCAAACATCATGGTGGCCCCTTACCAGCATCGGCACAGCTGAGTTTTTTAGGTGGCAAACAGCTATATATGTACATTAACTTCATGGAAATACATTAGAAAATTTCATGACATATACGAGTATGTTCGTTGTAACAAAAATACCGCTTCGGCATCCTTGAGGCCGCTGCATCAGCAGCCTTGAGGATCCTTTGGAATACTTCGACATCCTTCAGTACGCACACGTAAGCATCTTAGTACGCCTCGACATCCTCAAGGACGTTGCAGTATGCGAAGTCATAGTTGCCGACAGTATGTGCTTGCATAGGAGTGGCAAGCGGTCGCCTCCTTTTACAAAGCAGTAATGCTAGCAAAGCAGGAGGCCGACCACATCAGGCAACGGCAGCGCTCAATCCCGATTTCCGGTTACCATAGGCGCGGGCTTGCGGACGGCGAGCAATGGGTAGCTAGCTGTCCGACAGTCCGGTAACTGTCCGGACCGAGCACAAGTCGTCAATGGAGCGCACTGTTCCTGCGCGCCTCAAGGAGCTGTCATCACCCTGTCGGGTCGAAGCCTACTGGGGCCAGGCTTATCCGAAAGGGAAGCTCGGTCCCGGTACGAAGGGTACGAAGGAACGGGGTGGGCTTTTCGTCAGTAAGAGTCTGACACTATCTCCCGCTCCGCCCAAGAGCGGGGGTTGTCATTGGACGATTTTTCACACCATAAAAAAAAATGTGCTTGCATGTAGGGATTACGAAGGATCCTTTTCCTTGACGATGCCGATAATGGGCGCTGGGCCTAAAGTGTTAGTGTTGAAATTCTCCGGAAAAACTTTAAAATAGTTCTGTTGAATTTGCTTTTTAGGGTTCCGTAGCCAAATGGCAAAAAACGGAACCCTTATAGATTCGTCATGTCTGTCTGTCTGTCTGTCTGTCTGTCTGTCCGTCCGTATGTCACAGCCACTTTTTTCCGAAACTATAAGAGCTATACTGTTGAAACTTAGTAAGTAGATGTATTCTGTGAACCGCTTTAAGATTTTCACACAAAAATAGAAAAAGAGCAATAAATTTTGGGGGTCCCCATACTTAGAACTGAAACTCAAAAATTTTTTTTTCATCAAACCCATACGTGTGGGGTATCTATGGATAGGTCTTTAAAAATGAT
Source organism: Mythimna ferrago (assembly GCA_910589285.2). Lineage (NCBI taxonomy): Eukaryota > Metazoa > Arthropoda > Insecta > Lepidoptera > Noctuidae > Mythimna > Mythimna ferrago. The sequence continues at coordinate 22,631,796 of OU342680.1, read as the reverse complement.
ATTGAGGTTTGTAATATCATTTTTTTCTAAATTGAATAGTTTGCGCGAGAGACACTTCCAAAGTGGTAAAATGTGTCCCCCCCCCCGTAACTTCTAAAATAAGAGAATGATAAAACTAAAAAAAATATATGATGTACATTACTATGTAAACTACCAACGAAAATTGGTTTGAACAAGATCTAGTAAGTAGTTTTTTTTTTTAATACGTCATAAATCTAAAAAAATACACTATTATTAAAACATCGATCAAAGTTACAACGAACTACAAGAACTTTTATATTATGTTACTTGGTGCTACGGAACCCTCCATGGGCGAGTCCGACTCGCACTTGGCCGGTTTTTTGCTTTTGCTTTCTTTTCTCTATAACCAATGAAAAAGCCTACTCTAATAATACTTTCCAGACGCAGATTGCCTCCAATGTCAACCGTGGTTAATAATAGATACTTATATTTAAGACCCCCTCAGAATTCTGAGAAACCATCAAAACCTTGTTGATCAGTGTAATTATAGGTTGAATGGATAAATTTACTTCAGCTAGAGTACCGAAGGTAAGACGGCATGTAGACCCAAAACTTCCACAAAACTAATAATTTATTGTTGAATTAACAAAAAAATTATGGAAGGTATGGTAGAGGACAGACGATGGTGGACTGACGACCTCGTGAGAATTGCGAGAATTAGATGGAAAAAGAAAGATTTTATTTAATACATTTTAACTATGGCTAGTTGTCAAGATAACAGTTAGCTGTCCCCGCATACGGTACACAAAAAAAACTCCGCTTAAGCTTCTTTTTGAGCCGGCCTTTTTTTGTGGCTCTTGTGTGGCGGTGCCGCAACAAAAAAAAACGCTAGAAGCGGCCACAAAAAATAGCTAGAAGCGGCCGTAAAAAACAGCTGAAGCGCGCGCGACACCTTGTGTCCGGAGAAGTTTGTAGCCGCTTCAAGCGTATTTTTGTGGTGGCACCGCCGCACACGAGCCACAAAAAAGGCCGCCTCAAAAAGAAGCTTGAAGCGGCGTTTTTTTGTGGGAACAGTGGGAACAGTTAGCTTTAATTTTTAGCTTTTGTGTTAAAATTGCGATACGTTCCGATACGACGCCATATTGCAAGGTGGAGGTATTGGTGCGGCGAATGGGTTTTAGTTAGTAAAACTCTGACACGCACTCCCGCTCCACCTTAGAGCAAAGAAAATCATTGGATAATTTCCCACATAAAAAAGCATCGGTTCAAGCGAAAAGCGGTGCGAATCAATTTGCAAGTTTTCATGATACGTCGCGCGAGCTAATAATTATCTACGACGCGACGTTGCATAGCAGTTTTATGCCTAGACTGTGGATAACTCAAAATGATTACATATCTTCCTGAGACAATAATCCCTCATAAATGTCTCCTATGAAATGGAATGGGTCATAATCCACCTTATCTACCACAGACTTTGACTTCAGAAGGTAAATTGTGTATGTAAATATTCACCGGGTAAATCAAGGGTTAACGACACAAAGTAATGCGCCTGGCTGGGTTTGAACGCTTGCATGACCTACAACTTGTAAGTCAGGGTAGTTATTACTGAGCCACCACTGCTGTCAATATCTTTTAGGTATCGATTCCGTATTGTGTTGCTAAGCTATATAGAGGCAAATACCAACCCATCAAAGGTCGACGTCCGTATTACGATTATTTTGTCTCACTAAGATAATATAGGCCGTCAAAGGTTACCCGCAATTTATTGTTATGATTTCAGATCAACTTATAAAAAAACCGCCAAAAATTTTGCTCGAGGCAATTAGCAAAAAACGAATTTACCTCCTTATAATATTCGTTAAAATTAACAGACACAAAATTTGCGCTGCTTAGGAAACACATTAATTATGCGTACAGCTAAGGAGCAGAATTCCCTGCCGGAGTCTGTGTTGCCCGATAGCTATAACTCAGGAGTCTTTAAGTCAAGAGAAAATAGGTTACTCTTAGGCAAGCGCGCTCTATCGATGGCCACATCACCTCTTACTATCGGGTGAGATGGTGGTCAAACGCGAACCTATCCATAATAAAAAAAGCTCACAACGAATTTATTTAATACTTAAGATTAAATCAGCCATAAACCATTAACCCTCTTCTTCAAAGAAATTTTAGACATTTTAGTATTGATAGATAGCAACTGCACTTTTGACCCCGGTTTGTACATATAAAAGGCAAAGTCCTGACTCACTCACTCGTCAACGCCTAGCCCAAGCCCTGACTCACTCACTTACTCTTCAACGTCTAGCCTAAGCCCTGACTCACTCACTTACTCTTCAACACCTAGCCCAAGCCCTGACTCACTCACTAACTCTTCAACGCCTCGCTCAAGCCTTGACTCACTCACTTACTCTTCAACGCCTAGCCCAAGCCTTGACTCACTCACTTATTCTTCAACAGCTAGCCCAAGCCCTGACTCACTCATTTACTCTTCAACGCCACGCCCAAGCCTTGACTCACTCACTTACTCTTCAACGCGCAGCCCAAGCCCTTGTATCTAGTACGCTGAAATTTTGCGCAAGGGTTCATTTTTATGATTTCTACAAAGAGTAATAAAGGATTTTCTAAAATATTCATCCTTTAAAAGGATAAAATTGGGATCCAAAGTTTGTATGTAGAAACTTACATTCACGTAGGCGAAGCAGCTAGCAGACACTAAACATACATATAGCTCTGCCCAGAATAACCATTAGTAAAACATATCAATCAGATAACTGGATAAAAATATAAACCACTTATTTTTCAAATAACAAACAAATCTGTCATGAACGGACCCTAATCCCTGAACAAATTACCCGATTTAGATGCAATTTATCCCAGTTTGCGTACGATATGGTTTTTCCTCGAGTTTCCTTATATGAAACTAATAGAAAAACATTACTGGTAAATATTACTCCAAATGAGAAACACGTGAATGAAATACCTTCTACGTTTATGCTTTGACAGATGACACGGTTTGTGCATTTAGCTAGCGTCAAGTTCCTCCTCTTTGCGTCGTATTCCTCAATATTAAGGGTCGTGACTTCCCTGCTTCATCACTTTCACTTTTATGATATTCCGCCATCGGTTTCTGTCTCTGGCATTGTGGGCATTGTATATATCGTAGAGTCAAGAGCGGTGTGAATCTAATCGGACCAACGTATTGGGCTGCAGCCGCGAGGCCTTTTCCCATCCAATTTACCGGTCACAATGAGCCTTTTCAGGTTGCCACTGTCTTTCCTTGCGATGTGACCGAAGTATTGCGTTGAACCCCGTTTCTTCGGTGCCTTTCATACCGGGACCGAACCTCCCTTTTGGAAACAAACCCTTCACCTCAGTAGGCTTCGATCCTTCTGAGCCCCTACGGTTGCTGAAAATTTCTTGAGGCGCGCGAGATCAGTACGCGCCGTCGACAACTTGGGCTCGGTCCGGACGGTTACCGGACGATCGGACAGCGAGCTACCTGTTGCTCGCCATTGCCTGATGCGGTCGGCCTCCTTCTTTGCTAGCATTTCTGCTTCGCAGAAGGAGGCGACCGCCTGCCACTCCTCCTCGCTCCGGACCATATTCTGTACCAAGGGCCAGTGCGAGAGATCACCGCCGCCGATCGCCCCCATAAGGACACGGCGATGCTCTGCCCAGGCGGGACACACCTCTATCACAAATTAAATAGGTACAGAAGTGTATGCACTTCACTTTTTATATCTACGGTAGGCGATCGCGCTAGGGTCAGCGCGTTGCGCCGAACTGTACGAGTGCGACCGGGCGATTGAGCCGAGATATCGTGTCCATAAGTGTTGTCCATGTGTGCGTTGCTGGAGCGCGCTTTGTGTTTAGATTGTCGTATGAACCTATCTATGTAATGCCTCTACCGTGTGCTCCACCGCGTCCTCCGGGCGTAGTTTATACTTCATAGATTCACATATTATGTGTGCTATCACAGTTTGACTTTATTTTAATATCTCTACATAGGCAACGGTAGTGTACATAAAACGTTTTTTATGATCTTGTATGTATCGTATATTTAGAAATAAATGAATTTTATTATTACAAACATCCACACGCCCACACAAACTTTGACCTTCATAATATTAGAGTGATTATATACGTTTCAAAAATTGTTCTTATATCATCATCATTTGATTAGTTCTCATTTTTGTGTTATTAATCATTATGACAGTCATTTCCCACTTGGCTTTCGCTCTGAATATAACGTAAACGTATTTTCCCTGCATAGTAGACACATCTTATTTCCTATTACTTAGTTTGTAAGATTTCTTGGCAAAGGGGAAAGATAAACGAATTCCTATAAATGCTAACCTTTGACGACGCTACTCAAGCATTTCATCTTTCTTGCGGAAAAACAATTTGGATCATTTCTTGGGGTCATTGGATCCTTTCTTGGGTCATTGGATCCTTTATTGGCATTAAAAGTGTTGGTACTCCAGTATTTATTTATTTATTAAGGACTTCCGACAAAGGATATACACATACAAGTTAATGATTAATACATTTAAGCTTTAAATTAGAGCACTCCCTCCATTACAGGAGGCCACAGGCGTTGAGATGACGTCAGAACAAAGGAATCAGAGGTGTAAGCTTGTTACGTTACCTAGTTATCACCACAAACACATGGTCACCGGGCCATCCAGACGATTGAGGGGTTGTTTTGCTCCCGCACCCAGTTCTTCGCTGGTACCTAATGCCCACAATGATCGGTGCCGTGACCTGTGTTGTACTTAGTGTCGGTGGTGTCCAACTTGTGAACTTTTTAAAATATTTTTGGGAAAAATGTAACATGGTGTAAAAATTATTAGAATCGATTCAGTTGCTGATTCCAAACAAACGAATATACTAAAAATAATGTTGTATAAATATACACAGGTATTTCGGCACATACTTCGTTTTTAAAGCAAATGATATAAATATATATATATATTCTATCATTCGCTTTCAGACGCTTTCAGTCCAAAATTTACGTACGAAATGCTACTTCAAGTTTCACAGAACAGTCTCCAATTCAATATAACCTTATTTAAACGTAGTGCACCGTTGAGTCATTTACTGCAGCCACAAATTGTGTGACAGGATCGCGGAATCACACGAGCGCGTCTAAATAAACGCTGAGGTGAATTTGGGTGCATACAAGTACGATGTCGGGAGTGGCTTTTTAACGGTTTATAAATGAGGAGATCTATTACGAATAATAACACTGGCTTAAATAATGATTTTACAACGTGTTACGGATGGCCGTTGGAGCCGAAAAGTTCTGGAGTGGCGACCGCGTACCGGAAGACGCAGCGGCGGAAGGCCTCCTACAAGGTGGACCGATGACCTGGTGAAAGTTGCGGGAATCCGATGGATACGAGACGCACAGGATCGTGCATTGTGGCGACACTTGGGGGAGGCCTATGTACAACAGTGGACATCTATCGGCTGAAATGATATTACGAGTGATGATGCTGGTTTAGATAATGATTAAACAAAGTGTAAAAATGTGTGGGAAAAATCATCTAATGACAACCCCCGCTCTTGGGCGGAGCGGGAGGTAGTGTCAGACTCTTACTGACTAAAAGACCCACCCCGTTCCTTCTAGCCTTCATACCAGGGCTCGAGTTGTCTTTCGAAACTAACCCTGGCCCCAGTAGGCTTGGACCCGGCTGGGCCCCTGCTGTTACTGACAACTCCTTGAGGCGCGCGGGAACAGTGCGCACCGTCGACGACTTTGGCTTGTTCCGGACAGTTACCGGACGGCCGGACAGCGAGCTACCCATTGCTCACTGTCCGCAAGCCCGCGCCTACGGTGGCCGGAAATCGGGGTCAGAATCCCGGCGGCGGCAGCGAGAACGCCGTTGCCTCATGCGATCCGCCTCCTCCTTTGCGACCATTACTGCTTCGCCTGCAACTCCTCCTCGCTCCAGACCATGGCCTCAACCAAGGCCCGGCACGAGAGATCTCCGCCGTCGATCGCCCCCACGAGGGCACGGCGATGCTCCGCCCAAGCAGGGCACACCTCGACTGTGTGCTCCACCGTGTCCTCCGGGCGTTTCGCACAGTGGCGACACCTGGGTTTCTCTTCCGCTCGAATCCGGAACTGGTACCTCCCGAACGTGCCATGTCCGGTGAGGACCTGCGTCATGCGGATGGTAAGGACGCCGTGAGGTCCTTACCTTCCTTGGGCCCTGGTACAGAACATAGTTTGTAAGTTTGAAAAAGTTTTTTTTTAATTTTTCCAATAGGTAATTCTAAACCTTCTTATATGCGACCGATGAAACCAGCTCTACAATGTCTATATGATTCCAAATTTTTAACTCTTCTTTCTCAAAAAAAATCTAACATTTTTTTCGCTAGACTGATTTCAAACTTTTGCTCCTCATCTTTTAATTATCACTGGAACTATAAGAGAGGAAAGGTTCTGCCATTTATAACCACTTGATGCTCCTTGCGTTGAGGACACTCAATAGCCAATTATAGTTTTACACTCGGAAAGGATGCAAGTCATAAGCTTTGGGAGAACAATGATACAAGGACCAAAACGTTACGTACGTAACGTACGTTCTTTTTTTTTTGGTGGGTAAAAATCATTCAAAAACATCCCCCGCCCTTGGGCGGAGCGGGAGATAGTTTCAGACTCTTACTAACCAAAAGAACCCATTCCGTTCCTTCTTGCCTTTCATACCGGGACTGGGCACGCCACCATTATGGCAGTATGTATGTATATAACGGTTATGTATATAACTAATGTACGTTCGACGTTTTTAAAAAGCTTTTTTTAATAAATACAAAAAGTGACAGTATTTTTTATAAGTTTTTTTTCTCATAAATTGTCTTTTAACCAGTAAACCTCACCGACTTTTGCTCCCCCCTAACAGAGTGTAGGTACGCCGTCATCCTGATATTGCGCTGTTGTTATACAGGCTCAATACCACCAACCTATACTAAAAATTAAATTGTAGTTAGCCTCCGGAGTAGGAACCCTGTGTTGCCTTCATTATTACGATATTATCAAGACGAGCTTGTCTCTATTTTGGGCGGAGCATCGCCGTGCCCTCGTGGGGGTGATCGGCGGTGGAGACCTCTGGCGCCGGGCCTTGGTCGAGGCCATGTTCCGGAGCGAGAAGGAGAAGCAGGCGGTCGCCGACTTCTGCGAAGCAGTAATGCTCGCTAAGGAGGAGGCCGACCACATCAGGCAACGGCGCTCTCGCCGCCGCCGGGATTCCGATCCCGATTTCCGGCCACCGTAGGCGCGGGCTTGCGGACAGTGAGCAATGCGTAGCTCGCTGTCCGGCTGTCCGGCCGTCCGGTAACTGTCCGGACCAAGCCCAAGTCGTCGACGGCGCGCGCTGTTCCCGCGCGCCACAAGGAGTTGTCAGCAACAGCAGGGGCCCAGCCGGGTTGAAGCCTACTGGGGCCAGGGTTATCCGAAGGGGCGCTCGAGTCCCGGTATGAAGGCTTGAAGGAACGAGATGGGTTTTTTTAGTCAGTAAGAGTCTGACACTATCTCCCGCTCCGCCCAAGAGCGGGGGTTGTCATAGGATGATTTTTCCCATCGAAAAAAAAAAAAAAGCTTGTCTCTATTTTTCACTCGTCTTTTGGGTTAATTAGTAACTCAACGTATTCTTGACAGGACGTAGATTTGTTGTAACACCTTTGCAACATTTAAGCACTCGAGGAAGCCTAGGTTTCGACAAATAATATTTAGTGACGAGTTCAAAACCAAGGCTAGTTGCAAATAACCCACACTACCACATCTTGCCGGTAATAAGTGGAGTTTCCAATAACCTTGTATAAAAAGCAATTCTCTTTTATTTAGACTGGTTTTGGCCCCAAATCCTTTCAGGCGGTAGGCGTCTAGATCATTTCCCAACTTCTTTTCAGGTTGGCCTTAAAATTGTTGTAGGTATTATTTAAGTCTTGAGCATCGACGCAGAGTTGCTAGCCTGTCGGTTTTCTACCGGTTGCATTTCGGGGAGTGTGCATCAGAATGACATAACCTAATTCCGCCTAGCCCGTTCCATCATCAGACTACCAGACGTACGGCGATGCGCCACCGGTACATGGTGGATATCCCACCTACACGCATAAAACGTTTTGGGAACACATTTATTGTGCGTGCAGCTAGGGAGTGGAAATATTTGCCAGAGTCTGTGTTTCCTGATAGCTACAACCCGGGAATCTTTAAGTCGAGAGTAAATAGGTTTCTTCTAGGTAAGCGCGTTCCATCGTCGACCGCATCGTCAAATCGCGGTTAAGCGTGAACCTATCTACAAAAATCCAGGACGAAAGGTTCTGGAGTGGCTACCACATACCACAAGGTGGACCGTTAACCTAACATAGCAATTCGATGGATGCAAGACGCACAGGACTGTTCGCTGGGGGGAGGCTTGTGTCCAGAAGTGGACGTCTTTCGGCTGAAATAATGATGAACATATTATTTACAATCAGAAAAAAATGCAAGCATAATCCCGCTTTCGCTTATATTTTGTTAACACTACACTGGTTTCATAACTGGGCAATAACGATGGACCCAGTGAAGAGTCGTTACATTGTTCTTTATGATATACTTAGGGATAATATCCAACTATAACTGACATTTAAACCCTTTAGTTAGACAGTAAACCCAATATAAAATTTATAGGGGGCTTGTTTCATGTTTGAAATGCTGTGTTAAAGTGTACGAGATCGCTCTGTCCCTCGAAAAGCACGTTCAACTGTCCCATCTGTCATTCAGATGTCATTGTGAGTCGTTTTGAGTAGTCAGAAATCTGAAAGGCTGACATCCAGTTCAGTTATCACAGTTCATGGGATACAGCCTGGTGACAGACGGACTGACAGACAGACGGACATCGAAGTCTTAGCAATAGGCTCCCGATTTACACTTTAGCTACGGAACCCTAAAAAATGGCGTATTATAGTGGGACGGAATTTAAAAAGGAATGTTTCGCAAGAAAAAAAGTGTCTTTAAAGAAAATTGTAAGAAAAATATGTTTTATGATTTTCAAACACGAGTAATGAAAAGCAATATTGGAGCGAAAAAATGCTTGCATACTTTAAGAATTATCAGGAATGGAAAAAATGCTAGTGTCTTTGAAAACTGACGTTTAATAGATGGAGTATTACTAGTAGAGTTTGTCCAATAAGTTAAACGACTTGGGTAATTATTAGGATTTAATGAAATCTGATGTATTCAACACGGGTTCATTAATCAAGGTTGATTAAGAGATAGAAATAATTATTTACTAACAGAAGAACCTTATAAAAAGTACCGAATATAAGTATTTTTTAAATGATTAAATAAATAAAGTAAAGTAATAATAAAGTATTTTTTAAATGATTAAGTATACAACATTCCCATGTCGGTTGACTTATTAGACAGACTTTATGAACAATAATTTCTGAGTGAAATAATTGTAATTATCTTCTAAATTTAATTTTGTTCATATTTATGTTATAAATACTTGACTGAATGGGTGGAAAAGGAGATGGAGGCCAAAGAAAAAATTGATTAATTGTGTGAAGAGTGATATGAAAGAAAAGGAAGTTAGTGATGGCATGACAAGTAACAGGGCTGAATGAAAAAAAACGTGTTGCATCGACCCCAAATAAGATGGGACAAGGCAGGAATAAGTGCTATAAATACTTAGTTGATTCCTACCCTAATTTACGAAGAAAACCAAGTAATTGTGATTGCTCTAGCTAAAATACTACGACCAACTTTGACATAGCGTTCGCCGGCCGAAGCCACGGCATAGCTTGCTTCACTTACTCGGTTGTTGGTTTCACTAACTTGGCTTGCATGTGGTTGGTCAAAGTTCTAACTTAACTCATTTAGTTGAGGTGCCGTAACTTAATTATTATATCCAACTTTTAAGTTAGCGTTATGTTAAGCTACCGATGTTTGAAAAAAAACAGTTTGTTGAATGAAAAAGGTGAGTATCGTTAGATCAAAAGAAATCCCATCACAACAACTTTTTTTATTATTTTTACGATGAATTTTGGGTACTTTGACATATGGCTCTTGATAAAAATAATACAATCACAAGCTTCAATTGTATTTGGCGGTATATATAACGGTGACAGTAAACAGTTTAGTAGTTTAAAAAAAGCCTGTAACAATTTACAAAGAAGAATATGCTTACCAACTTTACGGTAACTTAGCATAAATCATGGTAAGAATACATAATTTTATTTTATCTCAAAACCCATCTAAACACTGACAAACTTTTTGAATAAGTCCAAATAATTTACGAGTACTCTCAATATCGCGGATTTACCAAGATACATTTCTTTCTTACTCGCACCATTTACAAAATGATAAATTTTATTTGCCTGATCGTGACAGTCGGTTGGACAGATAGAGCTGTTTTTCTGAATAGCAAGTTTCTTCAAGAGAATATTTTATGAAGGAATATGTTAACTTCTGTTCGTTATTGCTGTATCACAATAGGTGTGAATATAAAAGGCGCAGTGTGGAAAATAGGTATGCAGAATACGCCAAAATTCGTCATAACGGTTGAACATGCTGGGTTTATTCATATTTCAACACTATATTTCGGCCAGGGATTTCGTCTACTTGCAAATAAGAAGTAAGGGAATGTACTACCGGGATAAAAAGTATACTTTTATGTCCCAATCCAGACCTATACGCCCGTATGTAGTCAGTATGGATCAATTCGTCGTTGAAATTCAAACAAACAAAAGTCCAAACATACAGAATTTTAAACTTCTTATATTAATAGGATAGGACGAAACAGAATGAGAGTGTACACAACTCAGGTGAGGTGTAAGTTCAGACAGTACATAACACATTGCTATCTAGAACACGTTAGGCGAGTCTTTAAGTCGAGAATGGACTGACAATAAATTGTTAATACGTTATAATAAATACAAATATTACATATATAGGTATAGTTTTAGTCAGTAAAAGATTGACATGCCCTCTCTTGCTCCACTCTAAGCGGGAGAAGTCATTGGATGATTTTAAATCCTACAAAAATAAAATAGCAACAGTAACAATCGCAAAGTAAAAAAGAAAAATAGTAGGAACAGAATGATAAAATAAAAGTCTTTTGTTCTGAGTCTTATTACATTCTATTCCACGATCCTATTTGTTTCTATCAACTAGGCTGGTAATATAGGTCTTCAATAAAACCCCCTTACACATATTGTTTTTTCGCCAATTTAAACTAGATGAGGCCGGTGTTTCCTAGTTGATTACCCTAAGAAGAAACACCGAAACAAACTCAGGTGTCAAAGTCTCTTTTAAAGTCCATACAGCAGACATGTAATTAAATGGTCGAACCTTACAGATTTGCGTCTGAAATGGTCTTTCAAAGAACGCGGTCTATTTTCTCAATTTTCTGCCATATACCTACTTATAAGTAGCCCATTTTACTTTAACTTAATTTCCTTTCTGATCTATATACCTACTCTATTCTAGGCTCTAGCCCATTCCATTTCGAAGTATAATTATAATATCAAAACTATTTCTCGAAAAGTCACGTACCTATCTTTTGTTCCTCTTGACTTAGGTTCTAAGGATTCATGAATCATCTTTGATCCTTCAAACAATGGCAAAGGCAAGTCAAGAATATTCTTCAAATGGTTACCGACAGCTTTGTAAGACATTTTCAGATTTACTTTATGTGTCTTTTATTGCTACGAAAGTACTGTTACTGCTTTTTATAGCCATTTCTCTTCCATTTCCCGATCGTTATTGCTATCGTATTATTAATTTGTTTTTTACCTTTCCATGGGTTGAATCAAGGTCATGTTTAGCATTTACTGTTTTCAAAAAGGTTTTATCGTTAAAAAATGGAATCTTGATGTCTTTTGAACATATTTTTTTCCTAATTATAATTCTTTGTTTCACTTTAATTCATTAAACACAAATGAACGCGTCGCTCATTGTCTTTTTATTGTATCTTTACGATATTCGAAAGGTTAAATTTACTTTTTAACGTAAAGTTTTATAGGTTTATTTGGAGTTGTTATCATGCATATTAGATAAGTAAACTTATGAGTAGTTTACCAAAATTTAAAATGCTTACGTGCTCAGTTATTCTTTCATTCAAAATATATTTGCTTTACAAATTTACCAATAATTTTGAGTTAAAAAAAAAAACAACATTGCTGTTATTCTATTTATTGCTGCTATACAGTTATTTATCCTACAATTTTATGCATATTAAACCTAGACTTAGTTTTTTCTTTTTTCATCTATTCCATTTAATTTTGCAATGTTATCTTATAGATTTTAAAAACTTTTAATACACATTCATGTATGAAGAAATACCATCTAGATTATTTAAAGGATTTTTGATTAGTAGGTATCTATTATAGTGAGTAGATATTTCAATAGTAACGTGTGTACCTACTTATTTAATATTGTTCAGTAGGAGCAAAAATTTTATTAATATTTGTATGCCACTTACTGTGGCAGGACACACAGACATATAAAATTTTGTAACAACTCATTTGTACCTGTGTGCACAAATAAACGTTTTGTATTTGTATTTGTATTTTTTTTATACTGTTAAACAACCGCACCTTAGAGCAAGCCTATTACGCCTTATACATTTCTACAACTTATGATACTTTCATGGTATTTATAAATACTATTAAACATCTAAGGGATCCAAGGGACGAGTGTGACGTTGATTAATTTTTTATCTTACGGAAAGGGCGAACCGTACTATCTATCTTGTAAGCCTCCACGGTTCTCTTAGTTTTTCTAACCATACTATAAATCACACCGACATGAAGGCCACGCGATACTTACATAACCAAAGCGCTACGTTTATCCTCAAAACGTTAAGGGCACAATATGTATATTTATAAACTAGTTAGCTAGGGGGAGCAGTGGTGACTGAGTGGTAACGGCCCCGACTTACAAGTTGTAGGTCGCGAGTTCAAACCCAGCCAGGCGCATTACTTTTTGTAATTTATTTCATCAACACTGCTTTCAAAACAGTGAAGGAAAACATCGTGAGGAAACCGGCATGTCCTAGAACCAAACATTCGAAGACATGTGACATCCACCAACCCGCATTAGGCCCGCGTGTTGGATTACGGCCCATTCCCTCTCCTAGAGAGAAAGCCTGAGTCCCAGCAGTGGGAACATTATAAGGCCGACGATGACGATGATGATAAACTAGTTTCTTTCAGCGGCTTTGCTCGCATGAAAGTAGCTTAACCTATATAAAATTTGGACCCCCGTTGCATTCCTTTAAAGAGCGAATGTTGATAAATTCTCTCTCGATGCTCGCCTCTGTCATGAAAATAAATCTTGTCCCAATAGTTTCGGCTGTATGTTGATATATCAGTCAATCAGTTGAGTGGTAGTTGAAAACTTCTTATTTATGTTAGTTGACTCTTCGCGTGACCCAACCTTCTACCTCGGTCAGAGATTAAGCATTGCCATACAAAGTGGCAATACAAACCAGCCTTTTGGGCACACTTCCAGTCGACAGCGATGCGGAGGAGTTTTATGACATCATACTTATTTAGCTAGGCATTTAGTGTATATATTATTTAAGTGCATTGTATTGTTTAATTTGTTTAATTATTTTTAACTAATTTAAGTATTTTTGAAATAAAATTGGATTGTTATCCTAAATTACAAAGAAATATTATTATTTCATTCACACCATAAAAAAAATACAATAGGTGCTTAAAATTAAAGACTTGTACGTTCAAAAAATATGTTCAATGTTAAATACTGTTTGTCCAAATTTTATGTTCTATTTTAAAAATTCAAATTAATGTTCGTTAAATTTGTTGTTTTCATTCTGTTCTGATTTTGTATTTTTTTTTGTGTTTTAATTATTATTATTAGCTGTTAAGGCGTATTAATTACTGCATGTAGTGCTGTTTTGTAAGTGATGGCGGACTAAACATTAGGTCGAATTATTTTTCTTAACATTTAATAGTGCACTCATTGTTGAAGAGCCAAATAAAAAATAATAGGGTGCAACAATATAATCTTACCACGAAAAGCGACTTTGTACAAACAATCTTTCAACGGATTTTTATATATTGCTATGTGTTTATTAACAGGCACTAGAAAAACATTTTACAAACAATAGCTACAATAACATGTACTTGTACATTGTACAACTAAAGTGTGGTAAAAATATTTTTTTTATCTTTTACTTCTTTAATAAAATAATCTTACCGATATCTTTCACACACAGAGAAGATACAAGACATTTAACTTAGAGCAATAAGTTCATTTACAACTTATTGCAGCTTAATTTAAATTGAAAAGTGACAAGGCGTTAGAGTTTGGATTGCTAGCTATTTTCTGTGGCATTGATCCTATATAGACCAGGGTCGATAATTTTTAAAACCAAAAAAAATAATAGTAGGATGAAACCCATTAGAAAAGGAGGAGAATATTATAAAAATGAAAGGAAAAATAATTTACGGGCGATCTGAGGTCGGGAAGGGGATGGGGGTGAGTTTTTAAGGGTAAAAAACGGTTTTTCTCGATTTCCGGCAAAACTAAAAGTCCTATGGAAAAAAGTCAAATGGCAAAGTTGTAGGTAGTAAAAAGATCTAAAACTTTCGCATTTACACTTCTTTCACATAACCTCAAAATTTATGTGAAAAATTCAAAAAACCAAGTTTTTGGTTTTTTATTTTTATCTTTTTAAAAAATAATTTTTTTTTTCACGAAATTTGGTGAAAACTTACCTTTTTATGTCCCAAATACGCTGTAATTTATTTGATTAGAAATATTTATTTTTTCACCTTATTTTGAATTAATATCGAAAAAGCACCCTAATTTTCAATCGAAAAATCACCCGTCAAAATATCAGCTTTTTTCAAAAAGTTGGTATGTTTTCTGTTCGTTGAAATCTCTACGTTCCGATGGTGAAAAAAAAAATATATGTTACGATAGTAAATCTTCTCAGAAAATGCAAAAAATCGAAAAAAACTCGAATTCGAAAAATTTTTTTTAATTATTATATACAATTTTGAGCTATTTATTAAAATTTTACACTTTAATTACTCGAAAAACGTAAGATTACATTTTACATTGATAAAAAAAAAAATTGCAAATCAAAATATACTACTATAATTAACAAACAAATAAGTTAATAAAATGTCACAATTATATTAAAGAAACTCAGCATGCACGTGTATTTTTATAAACGATGTTGTATACTGTACTGTATTTTGAATAGGTACTGGCTAGGCTAACGGTTGTTACAGCAGCTAAGAAATAGTAGTAAGACCCAGACCCGCCTAGCCCCTTCCCCACTTCTCTATGAAATACCTTTTGATGGGCTAAAATTTTTCGTAGGTCACTTAGGTATATAAGTTATCTAAAAATAGTTATAAATAGGCATCTACGCATATAATTTAAAGAAGATTCGACTACTTTCTCCAAATATTGTAGATGTCTTATTGAATATGAATTTTATTAACTTATTTGTTTGTTAATTATAGTAGTTTATTTTGATTTGCATTTTTTTTTTTTATCAATGTAAAATGTAATCTTACGTTTTTCGAGTAATTAAAGTGTAAAATTTTAATGAATAGCTCAAAATTGTACATAATAATTAAAAAATTTTTTTCGAATTCGAGTTTTTTTCGATTTTTTGCATTTTCTGAGAAGATTTACTATCGTAACATATATTTTTTTTTTCACCATCGGAACGTAGAGATTTCAACGAACAGAAAACATACCAACTTTTTGAAAAAAGCTGATATTTTGACGGGTGATTTTTCGATTGAAAATTAGGATGCTTTTTCGATATTAATTCAAAATAAGGTGAAAAAATAAATATTTCTAATCAAATAAATTACAGCGTATTTGGAACATAAAAAGGTAAGTTTTCACCAAATTTCGTGAAAAAAAATTTATTTTTTAAAAAGATAAAAATAAAAAACCAAAAACTTGGTTTTTTGAATTTTTCACATAAATTTTGAGGTTATGTGAAAGAAGTGTAAATGCGAAAGTTTTAGATCTTTTTATTACCTACAACTTTGCCATTTGACTTTTTTCCATAGGACTTTTAGTTTTGCCGGAAATCGAGAAAAACCGTTTTTTACCCTTAAAAACTCACCCCCATCCCCTTCCCGACCTCAGATCGCCCGTAAATTATTTTTCCTTTCATTTTTATAATATTCTCCTCCTTTTCTAATGGGTCTCATCCTACTATTATTTTTTTTCACTTTTTATTATTTTTAAAGGCTTCTACCCTGGTCTAATAGTCCTCAGTGACTGTGCAATGTGAATGTTATTTTATAAAAATTGGCCTACGACCCTGTTTTTATTTTAATTATTTTATAATTTTAATGATATTTATCTACTCGTTAGGTAACATAAAGTTCCTTCATTATCATCATCACCAGCCTTTTTAATGTTCCCACTGTTGGGACTCAGGAGAGAAAGAAAAAGTTATGTCAAAAAAGTAAAACTTCATTGACAGTTTTTATCCACCGATAACTCCAGTAAAATTAAAGAGTATTTTTATATCATACCTCTGACGAATACCAGGATAGCAATAAAGCGACTAAGCTGTAGGGCATAAATTTGCAGACTGATCTGACTCATACACATAAAATGAACATAACAAAAGGACCCACAATTTACAAATATCACAACCTAAAGGATATAAAAAATATGATATAACAAAAAGAAAATATGGCAAAATATTTTGCGATAAATATCCGTGGAACAATTTGTATGAAAACGCGCTCGAATCTAAATTATAAATGATGTTTATTGAGGTAGTTGATCATAAATAACATCTGAGAATGTTGTTATTATTTTCCTATTTATTATATGTACCTAATTTTCGAGTACTATGTCACTTGTCCCAACCGCGCCGAGAAATGTTGAATTTGATGAAATTTTATAGAGTAGTGTATTAACAAGAAGATAATAATTTTATTGGTTTACCAAAATACGTAGCAAACTTGAATATTAACTCTAGATACTTTTAAACTAAAAATCTAACTATGTACATAAAATACAAAAACACAAAATACACTCAGGTCACTGTCATCCGGAAATGTGCCCTGAAGACTGACAGCATTGCCACATTGAATAGCAGTGTTAATTCTTTGAGAAAGAATGATCCAGCCCTCTGTTCATGCGAAGTGTCGATCAGCCGGCGTGAAATTTCATTGAAAAAGAGACGTGCTCTCGAATCCTATAAACCAAGCATTCGTTTTCCTGTTTTTTTTTTTTTTGTGTTTTAACTTATCATCATCATCAGCCTTTTAAGGTTCCCACTGCTGGGACTCAGGCCTCCTCTCTAAGAGAGGGAATGGGTCGTAATCCACCACGCGGGCCCAGTGCGGGTTGGTGAATGTCACATGTCTTCGAATTTTTGGTTATAGGACTTGATGGTTTCCTCAAGATGTTTGCCTTCACCGTTTTGAGAGCAGTGGGGATGAAATAAATTACACAAAGTAATGCATTTGCCTCGTTCTGACCTACAACTCGTAAGTCGGGGCCATTACCACTCGGCGATCACTGTTCTCAACTAATTATAATGCGTGTTTTAACTAATTATAATTAAATATTAAACAATCACATGATACTGTTTGTAGCCAACCCCCACCAGGATCGGGCAGATTAGTTACACTCTATTCCATCTCGTAGAAAGGAGACCTAAGTCCCAGCAGAGAAATACATCTTCACGACCTTGCCGCTATGTGCGGCAGCTAAGCGCGGGGCGGCGAGTGGTAAACACAAAAGTATGGAAATGTTTGAAGCACGCCACGCATTATAAGACTGATTTTTTTGTTGGAAAGTGTATACTTCCTACTTTGACCTGAGTGTATTTTATAAGACTGATGGTGCTGTCACAATCAGCCTTTTAATGTTCCCTCTGCTGGAACCACATAGCTTAAAGATGCTATGTTATGTGACTATTCTAAACGTAGCCTGCAGCTCAGCTTATAAACTCACACTCTTAGTTTGATAACCAGGGTTCGGATTTAGTTAAAGTTATTCATGTACTTGCATCGAAATGTTGATATTAATATGGATCTTCCCGGGATTTCTAACGAAAAATCCCGTGTGACCAACAATAATAATAAAAACCTCAGAGATAGATAACATACAAATTTTATAAGTAATTTTTATTGAAAAAGATCTCTCTATGTCTCTTGAGGTAAGGTTAACAACACTTCCTCCTTCTTGGCATTAATGCAGGAAGACATTTTTATTGCTATAACTCTGATATCATCATCTTCCTACAGTAGTCCCGTTTTATTTGGGGTCGGCGCAACACGCTTTTTTCTTCCATTCTGTCCTGTCACTCGTCACGCTATCACTAACTCCCTTTTCTTTCATATCACTTCTCACACAATCCATCCATCTTTTCTTTGGCCTCCCTCTTCCTCTCCATCCATCCACGTGTAAACTCATAACTTTTTTAGTAACATGCGTTTCATCCCTCCTTTTCACATGACCATACCAAGACAAACGATTCCCTTTCAACTTTTCAGTCACTGGCGTCACTTTCAAACTTCCCCTAATATACTATATACTATATGCTATAACTCTGATAGTGTCATAAAAAAATGCTCTTTAAAATTAATCACAGGATTACTCGGGGAAAGAATAAAGTAGATATGACTCAAATCTACTTTTTTCTGTCGCTGTATAAAATCGGTGTACGTACAAGTTTAAGGGCCACCATGGTAGCGCGACCAGTTACGTCGCCATGGTGTCTCGTTGAAATATAGCCCTAAGCTACAAAACTAGACACCATACAGACACAAGAATTACACGTCCGAGCTGGTCGCGCCACCACATTGGTTGCACAACCAAACGGACACCAGGTGAGTAACTCTCTATAGAGCTATATATACATTTTGTTGGTAGTGGCGACTGGTCGCGCCACCATGGTGCCGCTGTAAATATACCCCTCACTCTACCTAATTCCGAATGTGGTGCTGCAAACACTTTTAACAATTTGTTAGGGTCGACAGTTTCTCTAAATAGCTCACAGCTTCAAAGTTAAATAAAGAGCAATACAAAAATGTCTTCTACGAAAGGTGGCAAGCAATAAATTTTTAAAGCCTGATACAATGAGAAAGTTCTCGTTTGCTGAATACTAATAACTTAATTAGTTAGTGCTTCGTCCAGCGCAGACGCTTCGCTGTAAACTGCTTGCAACAGCTTAATTTAGTGTGTGCCAGTACTTTAGAACTATTAAATTGAACGTAAGAAGAGATTGATAAAGGTTGTGAAAACTGCTAACTTGCATTTTGAATTTTATTTTTGCTAATGATTGAATTTGCACCCTGTTATATAAACGCGAAGGGGACATGTAATATTTGACAGTTGACATTTATAAAGGCCTACTATTTTCTGTTTAATAAAGCAATTAGTTTTTTTTTTTTTTGTTCGGTTCGCACGAATTTTCTTAGTATCAAGTTCAAAAAATTAAAAATTTATTTATTTAAGGATCACCAACAAGTGTTACAAAATAAAAAAAACTTAAGAAATAGAAATTGGTACAAGTAACCTGGTCCTATAATGAACACTCAATTATAGACAACTTAATAAATGAGTGAGCATGGCTTTAAATAATTATGGAAATATTGGATAATAAAAGTAATGTCAAAATTAAACTTGATTATTTAGGTTTTTGTACAACTAACAGTCATTTTGTTTCCCAAAATAACAATTTTTGAAATAGGTACTTTTTTTCAGCTTCCTTAATGATATATATCAGAAAACATCTGGGCAGACAAAGGTTGAAATAAAAAAAAAAAACATTTTTTTCCCGGGTCTGCCTCAGTTGACGTTACCTAACAGCCGTATCTGGTGAGGACATACGTGAAGAGGAAAGTGAGGACGTTTTTATGCTGCCTGGAGGCTGGATGTCGCCCGATCAATGTCAACAGACTGGCTGCTATCATAATATAAGACAGGCGAAATATGAATGCAACTTTACCTAAAGTTTTATTAGACCTTCCTGTTCAAGTGAAAAATTATAGTTTTTTGAACTGGAAAACACTATAAAAAAGTGGAAAACGGAATAAGCTTTAAAAAAGTAGCATACGTATGTGTGATATTTTTTTATTTGCCAAATTAAGTATTTTTAGCTAAATAGAAGAATCTTTCTAAAATTTAATTAAAACTTCACAGTTGCTAATTTGTAAGACAGATTAGACGTGACTTTGACGTCAAAATTTACGACCACCATAGAAAAAATTTTTCATGCATATTCCCTGTTACAAAATAATCCATCCGACAAAGAATTTTCTAGATATTCATCGATGAGTTCATGATTGTAAAGTGAATTGAAAATCTGTTCATTTCCTTTACAATAAAGAAGAAGTGAGATCACGTCGGGGATTCATTCCGATGTCTTTTATTTGCATCCTTCCGTGAAACGAGTTTTTTTTATTATTATTTTTATTAGAATCGTCTTAAACCTTTGTTACTGAAGTGTGATATCTAGTGGCTATTGTATTATGCAAAAAGCGCTTTATATTTATGGTTAGATACCTACTTCAAGACGAAGAGAAACGAGAGTAGTGGTGGCTGAGTGGTAATGGCCCCGACTTACGAACTGTAGGTTGCGGTTTCGAACCCAGCCAGGCGCATTACTTTGAGTAATTTATTTCATCACCACTGGTCTCAAAACGATGAAGGAAAACATCGTGAGGAAACCGGCATGTCCTAGAACCAAAAATTCGAAGACACATGACATTTAACAACCAGCACTGGGAAAGGCTGATGATGATGATGACTTCAAAACGCAGCGTTTATCGAAAAACATCCTTTGATTCTGTCTTTGTGTCACTGTACATGAGCCACATGCCACAGCCACAAACGACACTACGAGAAGCTAAAAGCGGTCACAAGCAACTTGTGGCCAGTGAATGCTACTTTTTTTAACCCATGTAATGTAGTAATGGACTCTGTCGAAGAAGGTTTAAATGCGCGAATGGCGTGGGACAGCGTTTTGTATTTATTTATTTATTATTATTTATTTATTATATTCTTTATTGTACACCGCATGAACAAAAAAGATACAGGACAAACATTATTCAAAATAAGTGTAGAATGGGCGGCCAATGGGTGGGTGTGGATGGTGTGCAATGGTATCGGCGTTTTGTGGCTAGGTTTTGTGTTTAAGGCCGGTGTCCCGTGAGTGGCGACCCTTAGATTTAGTAATCAATATGAAATTTCTCACCAATAGCCTTCTAGGTTCTTTTACTCGTATTATGGCATGCTCCAATAGGAATATCTATGCATCTATGCTTTCGGAGAGCTGTCAACTGTCAGTTTTGCTTAGCCATCATCATAGTCATCTGTGGATTCAGACTTTGCCTACGGCTGAGTATAAGCCTCTCATTTTTTGTGCCAATCCCCACTTACATAATTATGTCAATCTCATCTAAGTCTACAATACCCATATTGATAACAATATCGTTTACCTACAGCCCAATAACCGTAATGACACTGATTTTTTCTCGTCGTTTATCTTCTTAGAAAATTAATTTTCATACAACACTTCTTAAAAAGTCATCAGTGTTTTGGTCGCAGTAAGTCATAAGTAGTGTGTAACGACATCTATGACGCGAAATACGAACTAAAATTCAAAATCCTGCATCGTGGTGAGTTCTTTGCGCGATTAAAAAATACAGGGTGGCCGGAACATTGACGTCCAAAAATAAAATTTAGGTCCCTCGTATCGTGGGGTATCCGAATCACCCCCATGTATGTTCTTTTTTTTGTGAGTAGCCATGTACTTTTTTTTATTTTTTTTAGATTGGTCAGGTCGATTATTCTCAAAAAATCAGAAAAAAATTCATAACTCGAAAACTATGAAAAGTCGCGGAACATACATGGGGGTGATTCGGATACCCCACGATACAAGGGACCTAAATTTTATTTTTGGACGACAATGTTCTGGCCACCCTGTATAACACAACTAGCTTTTGCCCGCAGCTTCACCCCCTACACAAAATATAGCCTATGTCACTCAGGAATAAAGCAGCTTTCTACCGGTGAAAAAATTTTAGCATTCGGATCAGTACTTCCAGAGTTTACCTCCTACAAACATAAAAATAAAAAACAAACTTTACCTCTTTATCATATTAGTGTAGATAGCTCAAAATCAAATAAGTGTACGTGTAGTGGTGTTTGAGTAGTCTGATGCAGTTTGGTAGTTTAAATCTGTAATTAAACTTAAATAATTGCCACTGCCATTCTGATGCAGTTAACATCAGGCTGCTAGAAAAGTGGGCTTTTTTGAGGTATAAAATAACCAAATGATTGGCCCTGCTCTAGGATGGAGCGAGGTGTATCAGAGTTGTCGACGGTGCGCACTGTTCCCGCGCGCCTCAAGGAGTTGTCAGCAACAGCAGGGACCCAGCCGGGTCGAAGCCTACTGGGGCCAGGGTTATCCGAAAGGGCGCTCGAGCCCCGGTATGAAGGCTAGAAGGAACGGGGTGGGTCTTTTAGTCAGTAAGAGTCAGACACTATCTCCCGCTCCGCCCAAGAGCGGGGGTTGTCATTGGATGATTTTTTCCCACCATAAAAAAGGTGTATCAGAGTTTTGAGGCAGGAAATCAACAAATGACTTTTGATCGTTTCTTGCGATGCAGTTTACGCAATAGATACTAGTGTACATTAATGCCATTATTCCAAGAATGATTAAATATTGGTTTAAAATAAACATTATGATGCAATGATATATTGAAATTAGTGATTCAAAATAAACTCTAGCTGTGTTTATTTTTATCTTACTGCGTTGTTAAGACGAAACAAACGCTTACATGCTAATGTTTGAAATAAACCAGTCAAATAGGTGTATATTAATACATTAATATTCAATATTCAGAAACTCGACGTTAAATATCAACCAAAATAGAATAAACAAGTATAGATATCGGCACGAATCTTGACCGCTGGCTTCAAGTTACGCAGAAGTCAAATATTTGGTCTCTTTAGTGGTACGAAGTGAGACGCGGGAGCGGGGAGTGTCAGTGATTGGCTCGCCGCACCATCGTGTCATAAACGTCACTCGTGATTCGTTCCCTGCGCTTGCTGCATGTATCTAACAAAGGCGACGATTGGCTCGCCAATGTATAGAATGCGCAAAGCGATCCCCACTCTGACGTCGAGCGCTCAAGATTCGTGCCGGCACCTATACCCACAGTTAATATTATAATACTTAAAATATACCTGCTTATACAGGGTTATTTTGTAAGACACTGGCAACCTCTCAGGACTATGGTATGTATGTTCTATGACGTTTAAAATTTATCATACTTTAGTTCATCAGATTTTCATACAAAAACAAAAATATTTAAATTGAACGTTCTAAATATTATGATGTCTATGCGAAGCAAGTAATAGTACAATAGCGGAGGGAAGCGGTGATTGTGCGTGTAGACTTAGGTAGGTATAGGAAAATACAGCGTTAAATTTTTTTAGATAGAACAACGAAATCTTTAAAGTTTGTTTTTGATAATTGAATTATATTTTGTAAAAAGTCATCGAACAAAAGTTGTTGTTGTTTATGATGTTTTTTTTTGGTAGAAAAACATCTAATGTTATCCCCCGCTCTTGGGCGGAACGGGAGATAGTATCAGACTTTTACTGACTAAAAACCAACCCCTTTTCCTTTTTTGCCTTTCATACCGGGGCTGAGCTATCTTTCGAACTAACCATGGCCCCAGTAGGCTTTGACCCATCTGGGCCCCTGCTGTTGCTGACAGCTCCTTGAGGCGCGCGGGAACAGTGCGCGCCGTCGACGACTTGGGCTCGGTCCGGACAGTTACCGGGCGATCGGACATTGAACCCATTGCTCGCCGTCCGCAAGCCCGCGTCTACGGTGGCTGGAAATTGGTATCGGAATCCCGGCGGCGGCTGGGGCGCTGTGAGTGCCGCCGTTGCCTGATGCGGTCGGCCTCCTCCTTAGCTAGCATTACTGCCTCGCAGAAGGAGGCGACTGCCTGCCACTCCTCCTCGCTCCGGACCATGGCCTATACCAAGCTCCGGCGCGAGAGATCGCCGCCGCCGATCACCCCCACGAGGGCAAGGCGATGCTCCGCCCAGGCGGGGCACACCTCCACTGTGTTGTTTATGATGTTAGTACCTAATGAAGTCCTGCAAAGTTGTTAGTGTAATAAAAATAACACTGTACCTATACAGCCAGATCAAAGAATATGTCAAACATCACGCTATTGGAATATCTCCCACCTAGACCGGCTTTTCCGTCACTAAGTGGAGCTCTATTTAACGATTATATCTTTCCAAGATAGTCACAAGTTCACAACACTCAATCACTAACACAAGATTGGTCTGGATGCCAATCTACTTAAATCCCATCATATTCGCAGTGCGGTGGGTGTAGCTGAATTATTAATGGGTTATTTGTAGACTTGCCAGACGGCACTCACTTACAAGTACGTCATTGTAAGATTAATGTATTTTCGCAGACATTTTCATAAAGCCTCAATACACTGAGGTGATAACCCGTTAGCTACCTTCTCATATGTATTTTCATAGCATTTTCCATGGAGCGTCGCGATTCACTTAAACATTCCTTTTTTGTTGTTTTTAGGGATCCGTATCTCAAAAGGAAAATACGGAACCCTTATAAGATCACTTTGTTGTCCGTCTGTCTGTCTGTGAAGACCCTTTATCTTCATAATGCGTGGAGTTATGAATTCGAAATTAAAACCATACACTTAGGTCTGCAGTCCCTTGAAACTGTGAAGAAATCAAACTTCTAAGTTAACAAAAACATGAAGCTATACGACCGCTTATGTCGCAAAAAATGATACTCTCAAGGGAATCGAAATTTTATAGGGAAACATTCAGACACAGAATGCTGAAATTTGGCATAAAGCAAGATATAGGAATAAATCTGAAAACAGTTTTGTTGTTACAACACAAAAAAAAAAAATTAGTTCGGAAAAATCTTCGAGACTCCATTCAGAAATTGAACCGTTTATATAGATAAGTTTATACGGAACCCTCAGTGCGTGAGTCTGACTCGCACTTGCCTAGTTTTTTCTTTACAATTTTGATGTAAAATAGAAAACTTGTAAACTAACCTAGCACTATAGGACAAGACGCGTGCTGCTAGCACTATCAAAACTTGCAAAACTCTAACTTTTGAACTGCAATAACTCATAAGAGATACAAATGGAGAAGCCGTTCAATCTTGAAAGAAATACAATTTCAGAACCACTTGCAAGGTTAACAAAAACAAAAAAAAAAACAAAAAAAAAAGAAATGTCAAATTCAGATTTAGATTCAGATTCAGATTCTGATGTCGATTCAGATTCAGATTCCGATTCAGATTCAAAATTTATTTGTAAATGTTGGTTATAGATACACATGAGTATGAGATTTTACAGTTTTGTTGGTTCTCTGTGCTTTACATTAGGCTTACAAATGTTAATATTTATTTAATTAATTATTTTGCATTATTTAAAAAATATAGAAAGTACTACAGTCTTTGGATAGATCAGTACCCTTAGCCAGGTTGATAATCTGCAATCGTTAATGCTAGTAGAAAACTTCAAATGTACGGGAATGACGTCATCTCAACGCTCAGTCACGTGGTCAGAACAAAAGAATCCAGCTTGAGGCGTTCGGCGCAAGATAAATGGTTGTAACTTGGCTAGGGGGGTGGAAGGGTCACCCCAAACATTCACCCTTGTCGAAGATCTCAGATAAGCTTGGTCAAACACTTAAAATATTTGGAAATAACTTCCGATTCACACATCCGTACAAACATTATCCCTTATCTTCCATTTTACCTAAAATGAGATCAAACAGATCGGACGTGACCACGCAACTAATGGTCAGCTTTGGTTAAGGTTGGAATTCGCTTCATTACTGAAGGTATTTCAGGCCTTTATAATGTGGGTTCATATTTTACCTGCAGGTTTCAGTTATCACGTGAGCCTATGTCTGAATATATCTCTCTGAATATGACTCTTACCCTTAACAAACTACTTCAAAATTGATTTTACATTTATATTAGACTTAAAATTGTTGCCAATGGACTATTTTTGAGGTGGGAAATCATCTAATATCTGCTCTAGGATGAAGCTGGAGGAAGTGTAAAACTTTTACTGACAAAAAACACACCTATGTTCCTTCAATTCAGAAGGGTCAGTCGACCCATGGCCCCAGTAGGCTACGGCACTGTCCTTACTAGATGGCAAACTACTCATTGCTTGCAAACTACTCATTGCTTGCTGTCTGCATAGCCAGAAATTGCCCTGCGATGCCCGAGACGTTTCTTGTGGCAGCTGGTGCGTACCCTAACGTCTCAACCACCCATCCTCTACCTCATAGTTGCAGCCACCTCCATCACTTGCATTTCTGCTTCGCTGAAGGTGGTCCCTTTCATTCCCTCAGACTATGGCCTGAACCAAATCCGGCCGCAAGACCTCTCCCAATCACTACCATAAAAACACGGTGGTGCTACGCCCAAACGGGACAGATTTCCACCGTATGCTGTACCTTGTCTATCCTCCTTTACCCTCTTTACCTTTCTTCCGCCTGAATCCGAAACAGGAAATTCTGGAACTGGCCAGTGAAGATGTCACCTCCGCATTTACGGCATTCCCAGTTCTAGATTGCGACAGTCGCTTTCTCCATACCATCATGAGATCCCGCCGGTACACTGTACACCATGAGGCAATTTGTCGCGGCAAGAGATCGACTCGCGCCGATGCCACAATCCCCAGTTATCAGTTCATATCAGTAGTTTTACAGTTAGTTTTAGTAACAGTTCAATGACCAAACACTTTCGATCGTAATTTGTGTGACCTTCTACGGGTCTCTGACTCTCGCAGTTTTTTGTAACAGTCTCGGATACTTACTTTACCGCAAGATATTTTATATGTAGTTTTTCAAGCTTTACTAGTTCTGGGGCCAGGGTAATCCGAAAGGGCGCTCGAGCCCCGGTATGAAGGCTTGAAGGAACGGGATGGGTTTTTTAGTCAGTAAGAGTCTGACACTATCTCCCGCTCCGCCCAAGAGCGGGGGTTGTCATAAGATGATTTTTCCCATCGGAAAAAAAAAAAAAAAGCTTTACTAGTTCATTCATGAGCTAAGATACTCGCAGGTCCGCTTCGACTTTGACCTTATTCATCTTTATGATGAATGAAGAGCTACATATGTTCCACCGAAACACCATGGAGGCGCGACCAGTTGCGTTAGCATGTTGCCCCGGTGAAATATATCTCTAAGCTACCAAACTAGACACCATACAGACACCAGAGTTGCCACACGTCCGAGCTGGTCGAGCCATCAAACTGGTTGCGAAACCAAACGGACACCAGGTGAGTAACTCTCTATAGAGCTGTATATATCGCAGCCATCTGGTTAAATTAGCCATTCAATTGGACGCCTAGGGCGTTTGTTAAACGTCGGCATCCAATTGGATGCCTAGGCCGATAGTGCTTTGAACTAAAATCACTCAACGTTTAACAGCTTGGCGTACTGAAAGTTAGCCCTTTCGAAATGAGTAATCAAGACTCAGCCAAGTGATTCAAATTTAGTTCCACTATTTACTGATTTAATAATATTTCACTTTTACTTGGTGGACACTATTACTAAAAAGTAGTTTTATATAACTTATGGTGACTATGACACCCTACTAAACTAAATGACTACATAACGTTCAGCCATCTGGTTAAACATTGCGGTCAACAACATGGCTAGTTGTTATTCAGCCATTTCATTGGATGCCGGCGTTTAACGAACGCCCTAGGCGTCTAATTGGATGGCTAATTTAACCAGATGGCTGCGACATATACATTTTGTTGGTAGTGGCGACTAGTCACGCCGCCATGGTGTCTCGGTGAATTATAGCCCTAAGAATTGATCCCTATTAATATTATGTCAAAGGTTCTCAAAGGTTGTTTCAACGGTGTGCGTCTATGTGCGCCAAACATTTTTTTTTTCTTTCTTTCTTTCAAAGGATTTTATGTTATCTTTTTTTGATGGTGGAAAAATAAGAAAAATCTCGCTCTGGGTAACATCGAAAGGGCATGTCAGTTTTACTGACTTACCACCCACGGCACTCACCTGTTTTCCTTCAATTATCCTTTGAGTTTCCAGGACACGGTAACTCTTTCGAACAATCCCGTAGCCATGGATACGTCCGTTGGTTGTGCGAAAATCAACCTTGTGGCCCTGAAAAGAAGCCAAAAAAGGAACAGGAATGGGTCGGGTCAGGAATGGCATCTCTTGCGTGTCAGACTTTTACTGACTAAAAAGTCTGACACGCGGGAGATGTCATTAGATGATTAGGTCATTAGATGGTAGGCTCGGTTTGGCCTTACCAATCTCTATTAGGAATTCATTCCTTTTTATTTTTCAATGGGAAATCAGGAATTGATCTCAACAAAAGTTTTTTCACTAATCAACATTTGTCTTTATGTTTTTTTACCTATTTTTAAAGGTAAGTCAAAAGTGAATCTTTTATACAGCCTCACTGCAAGAAATATTGTTCAAGTTTCATGTTATTACATTGTAATAACTTATATATAGTTGGGGGGTAACATCAACTAGGCAGATTGGCAATATATTTTTCATTTTCACTTAAATCTCTTCATATATAATTTAAAACTGTCTGTCTGTTTATCCACCAACTCTTTTTGAACCACGCTACGTATTTTAAAACTGTTTACACTAATAGAACAAACAATAAACGAAAAAGGTTTTTAGTTATAATTTGCATTCATGCAAAGCTGGAACAGATCACCTGTTACTTGATAAAATTAAGCATATCTCCAATAGCTCAATATTCAACATCGAAATATATCGATATAAATCGCTCGCTAACACACAACATCACACAAGACATGAATGAAGACATCTCTACCTAGCAGCAAGACAGAGCATTGCAATCATTTCATAACAATCCACAAGCTGCCCCTTCAACAGTCAATTAAAGTTTCATAACGC
Organism: Mythimna ferrago; assembly: GCA_910589285.2. NCBI lineage: Eukaryota > Metazoa > Arthropoda > Insecta > Lepidoptera > Noctuidae > Mythimna > Mythimna ferrago. Next base: position 22,602,869 of record OU342680.1, on the reverse strand, counting down.
TTAGTCAAGATAACAAGTCATCTTGAACTTGACCTCCAAGGCTTGCAAAACGCCCCCCACTAAACCAACAGCACTCACCGACAATATCGAAAGACCAGCCGAAGTGAACGCACGATCCGACCATGTACCCAAATCCGTTTGACAGAAAACATTCAACCATAAGACAAGTTCTGGACCGAATATTTCGAGAAAAAAGTGGTCGGAAAAATGTACTTTCGAGGAAAAATAGTAATACATCATCCTGTTCGGCTTCAAGTTCGGAAAGTCGAAAGATGTTCGGGTTTAGTTTGCGCTGAGTTCGTGAACACTTGTGATTTGTAATCGTGTTGGTTCGTTGCAGTCCGCTAGTCAGCGGTTCACTTTCACTACTTGACACTTTAGTAAGTACTTTATATGTATTTCTATTAGCTCTAAGATGTCAACTTATTTATCAAAACTAAAATGAATATAAACGTATAACGGTGAAATGCCTTAGCAATTCTGTATCAGTCACCCAAGGGTGGAGAGGTAACGTGATAAATTGCAAAATATATAAATATATCCAATATGTAAAAACCTCATGTCACAGTGTTTATTATTGTACCTACCTATCTACCTATTATTAAATGATTTTAAAGATTTTTTGTGTATATTTGGTAAGCCTTGAAAATGTCGTATTTATATTATATCGGCTGTTTTTTACTGTTTTGCCTTACCCCTCAAATTTTTATGGCGACATTTCTTTGAGTGTGCTTATAATATGACAGAACAACGTTTGCCAAATCAGCAGTATTTATAAAAAATATAGGAAAAATATTTTTGAAACGTCTCTACTATTGTTTTAGATCACAATTCTGTAACTTCCGACTAAATGCATGAGTACTGACTCGCGGTCGTTTTTCCAAAAATCACTGAATTTAATTCTGTAACCCGTTCTAGTTCCTCATACAGCAAATATAAGTTACGAGCAACCGTATCTTTTACCTAAAACTCTCATAAAATGTCACGTCATAAAATACCTCATACCCAGCCTGAGCTTCAACACCATCCCCTAGAGAATCAGAAAACATAAGCAATTTTAGTAGAGGTAAACCCCGGTAGGTCGGTATGTCTAGTAATCTAGTTGGTACATTTCTGAACGTATTGGCAAATGACTTGTTCTTGCAAAAGCAATTTCTCATGTTCTCAGCAAATAGATACTGCTGACCTAAATCTCTTATGCATTTGCTTATAATGAGAATTTTCCTGCTCATTAAAGTTTTTTCCCAACATAATTAAAAATGATAGCTTTGTAAACGTTGCATGTTCGTGACTTGCATGTATGTTACATTGAATCATTAATATTAGACGCACGATACATAAAAAATGAATTGTTTATTTAAATTGACGGTACATTATGAATTTACATGTAGATGGATGGAGAGGGAGAGGGAGGCCAAAGAAAAATGGATGGATTGTGTAAGAAGCGATAGGAAAGAAAAGGGAGTTAATGATAGCGTGACGAGTGACAGGACAGAATGGAAGAAAAAAACGTATTGCGCTGACCCCAAATAAAACAGGACAAGGGCAGTAAGACAATGAATGACTAGTCAATTTAATCTATTAATTTCAATGAAAATAAATTTATTAATTTTTTTTAAATCAATTTATTATTATTTTATATTTTACTGTGATTTCATTAATTTCAATGAAATGATGAATTTTCAAAAACATAATATATTTAATTATTTTTTTTACTTTGTTATCAAATTTTACCAATAATAAATATGTTTATCTGTCTGTCAGTCAGTTTGTCATAGAACTGATGCGTATTCATAAATGTGAGATAGATGCAATTTCGCTTATTGTATTCAGTATCTGATCTATCAAACTCACGTCAGACCATCAAAAAACTGAAAACACTGCTAATAAAAAATTCAGGCACTGTCAAAGTTAAATTGTAACCATCATATGAACAAGTTTTTTTTTTATTGGTATGAACAAAAAAGACATATTCACAAAAGATTTTACGATTTTACATTTAAATGTAGATTACTTTAGATCTATGTAAATATGTCACTTTAAGACACGGCTTGTTTAATTCATTAAATCCCAAGCGTTCACTCTCTCGTTCCTTTTCTGTTATGTCTCTAATTATGGTATTCGAGAGGTTAATTGACAGGTTAGTTGACAGGCCTGTTGATCTAGTGGTTAGTGACCCTGACTGCTATGCCGGAGGTCGTGGGTTCGATTTCCACCCAGGACAAATGTTTGTGTGATGAGCATGATCATTTGTGTTGTGTCTGGGTGTAATTTATCTATAGTATGTATGTATTTAGAAATATATAAGTATGTTTATCAGTGTCTAGTACTCATAACACAAGCTCTGCTTAGCTTGGGACTAGATGGCGTTGCGTGATGGTTGTGAAATATTTGTTAACAAATTAGATATAATTTTCCCACAGAAAAACAAAAATTGTTTTTAATTTTAAAAAAAGGTATATATCATTTTAACTATTTAATTCGTTATAAATATAAATAAATTAAAATAATGACTTTTAGTTGACTACAAATTATTTTTTTACAATGTTTGTCTTAACAATGAAGGTAGCTTTATTGTCACAAAATAAATCACCGTCAATATTCGTGAAGGTAGCTTTTCTGTCTCAAAATAAATCACCGTCGATATTTGTGGAGACGGCCCTCGTTTAGTCATTAGTTTAGCGGCCAAGACGAGTACAAGCCTTTGAAAATAACTAATGAACTACAAATACAAAATAAACGTGCTTCTGTGAAGTTAAAAATAATCGTCACTGACATTATGGAAATCTAAAATGTCCACAAAATCAAGGACCGATTCTACTTCATCTTGTTTGTGCTCGATATTTATTTATTTATTTAAAATGTTTGTAGAGGCACATAGGCGGACTTAATGCAACAATGCAGAGAGCTGGTTTAAAAGACACTACATAATCCTGTAAAGCAGTGGTGGCCGAGTGGTAATGGCCCCGACTTACGAGTTGTAGGTCGCGGGTTCGAACCCAGCCAGGCGCACTACATTACTTTGTGTAATTTATTTCATCACCCCTACTCTCAAAACGGTGAAGGAAAACATCGTGAGGAAAACGGCATGTCCTAGAACCAAAAATTCGAAGACATATGACATTCACCAAACCGCACTCGGCCCGCGTGGTGGATTACGGCCCATTCCCTCTCCTAGAGAGGAGGCCTGAGTCCTAGCAGTGGGAACATTAAAAAAAAGGCTGATATGATGATGATGATGAACCCTGAACTTGTCTCAAAATTATCAATACGCACTAATCAGATGAGGCTGCGACAGTGACCATTTCTGCATATGCCTAGTGCAAACACTATTTATAGGCGTCATGCGTTTTTTTTTTTGAGAACCAGTCGCAGTTTTAATGAGATTTCATGTGAACCCGGCATTGACCTCTTTTGCACCAAAGCGGGGTCTGTTAGGAAGCTCTTAGTAAAGCCATTTTTTGAGCAACCAGCACCTATGTGCACTTGAGAATATATGTATATTATTATTATAGTTTGTTTAAAGTTATTAATATTTCAAGATAATGCGAGACCAACTTTGAAATATTTTGTCATTATACTCACAAACATGTGGAAGCTTGTTATCAGTAATTTAGTTATTTTAATATTTGAAATAGAACTTTGTATCATTAAGATAAAATATATAATTTTATGCTAAAATAATAAATAAATAAATACTATGATGAATATCAGAACATTGGAATGAATAAAATTTGAAATATATTTTTGAGAACCAAATTTACGTTATAGTTCCAAATTTTATGCTTGAAGGAATTTTTTTTCTCGTCCTTTTTGATGTCAAGAGGAAGCATAATTCAAAGTTTTATGGTAAAGATAGCGTAAGAATGAGATATAAACCCAGAGTTTTGAGGTTTGAGGTTAGAGGGTTGATATCTTTATTTTCCCATAAGAATTTCAATTCACTTTTATGAGAAAACTTTAAAAATATACAAACATTACTGGTAACGTACAGTAATAGTTTTGACTTAAATTAATTTAAAAAGAAACAATCAAAGAGTAATCCGTAAATACTTGCAGAGTTAAATCGTAGACATACACTTAGTAATACGACATCAAGAAGATGATCAATGAAATGATTTGTACCCAAAGCATCCGTTTGGACAAATTAGAAGGTCATATTAAGGAAATAAAAAATCATTATACGGAAATTAAGGTCACAAATACTGATCTCGAAAAGGCAATGACAGTGGTCTCCGATCAACTACAGTCCCTTGAAAATAAAATTACGGGACTAGAAAATCAACGTGGCTCCATGACAATCCAGTTAGCTAAGTTAGAAAACAAGATAGAAGTTCTCGAACACAATCTCATCAAAACATCTATAGAATTACGTAATGTACCCAAAAGGCAGAGTGAGACCAAGACAATGCTGTATGATACTGTATCGCACCTCTCAAAGCATCTAGGAATTGATATGGAATCCTCTAGTATCCGTGATATTGCAAGACTACCTTCAAAAAAGGAAAACTTAACATCAGGTCAATACCATGGCGAAAACAAAGTTTCTTGCTGCTGTTAAAGACTACAATAAACTTAATCACACCGACAAAATAAAATCAACGCACTTAAACTTAAAATCTGTACCGGAAACACCTATCTACATCACAGAGCTTTTAACAGCCAACACTAAAAGGTTATTTTACCTTACTCGAAACCACGCTAAGACACACCAGTATAACTATTGTTGGACGTCGAACGGAAAAGTTATGCTTAAAAAGAATCCTGATAGCCAGGCTATTGTGGTGAGAAGCGAAGAACAACTGAAGCAGCTGGCGGCAATCATTAAAGTATGACTATTTACATTTAAGTATACCCTGCTATTTTGTATGTATCATTTGATTACTTTTACGATTTCATCAAATTGCTATATTAAAACACTAAATACAGACACTAACAATACTCACACATATAACTTTTTTCATCAACACCACATACTCTCAACATACATGACTCACTCAACACCTACATATAACAACACCAAGTCACCACAGATACCCCTTACATCTGCATGCGTTAATACCCATCATTCTTTACATAGCTACTTCAATATCATAAAAAGTATGTTTTTAAACTTAATGCCCCCGAACATAAGCCTTCCATACGTTCTTAAAATATATACCATCCTATTTACTCGTAACCCACTAACTATTTTTACCTTGCAAATAAAATGACTACTAACATAAACAATCTAATTAACTGTATCGATGAATTGTCTGTATCAACTACCTATACGTGCACACCTGAGGAAACACTCTCCATCGTGAAGTGTCCTAATAACTTCATTAAAATCCTATCACAGAAGATTCGTTCTATAAACCGTAATTTTTTAAACTTGCAAACGCTTCTGCACCGAATTTCTTTTGATTGCGATCTTATTGTTTTAACTGAATGTTGGTTACCATGCTCTAGCAATATCGTTATCCCGATTCTTAATAATTACTCATCATTTATGACCACCAAACATCTCAATCAGAGTGATGGTGTAGTGGTGTATTCGAAATCGAACCTGTCTGTTACATGTGAAGAACCAGATTTTCACCAATCCGCGTCTGGTCTTATTGTAAAAATTAACTCAGATTTGGCGATAATCTGTATTTATCGATCACCATCCATAGACAACATAAACAGCTTTCTCACAGCTCTTAACAGCATACTTGCGTCGCTGAATAGTTTTAAATCGGTAGTTCTAACAGGCGATTTAAACGTGGATATCAAACCTACAACATCTGACATGCGCTCCCATGAATACTTAAATTGCCTCGCTTTTCACGGTTATCTCCCTGCTCACACCCTTCCGACCAGGGATGGGAATTGTTTGGATCATATGTTTCTCAAATCAACTGCCCCCACCCATACCTTTGTTTTAAGTTCCACAATAACTGATCACTCCTCTTCCTTACTTTGCATCTATAATAAATCTATACGAACGGTCGCAAACCAATTTATAACAAAAATTGACTATGATGGCCTTGACAAATCAATGTCACAACTGGATTTCTCCCCGATTTTGAACACAAAAGACCCAAATATGGCTACCGATAAATTACTGAATTTAGTGAAGGTATCCATATCTGAAAATACTATAGTTAAAAAAGTATCATCAAAAAAAAGAATCCTAAAACCATGGATCACATCTGGTATATTACGGTGCATTAGAAACAGGGACGCGCTACATAAGAAAGTTAAAAAAATCCCAGGAAATGAAGTTATAAAAATTACTTACCTTCGATACAGAAACTACTGTATTCGTATTTTAAAGAAGGCTAAAAGAATTTACGATAAAGAAGAACTAGAAATAGTTAGTAAAAACCCCAAAACATTATGGGACACTATTAAACGAGTTACTAACACTACTAAAACTAAAAATACATCTGAACAATTACTTAACTTGTCACCCATACCTATTGAATCCTGTAACTCTGTAAACTCATTCTTTGTTAACATTGACGAGAGGCTTGCAAATAATATTCACTCTAGTACTACGCAGCCTTTGACTGCCACTCAACCCACTTTTAAATCCTCGTTAACTTCATCATTCGTCCTTGAACCTATTGATCTTGACGAAATTACAACAGTTATACACTCATTGCGCTCTGATGCTGCAACTGGCTGGGATGGCATATCACCCTACATCCTAAAGAGATACTCAACCCTCCTGGCACCCATACTATGCTATATTTTTAACATCTGCTTTGAGACTGCAGTCTTTCCCTCTTCTTTTAAAAAGGCAATCATTCATCCAGTCTTCAAGGGAGGCGACGGGAACTTGCCGAATAATTACCGACCTATAGCAGTTCTAACTGCCTTATCCAAGGTACTAGAACGTCTTATTAATAAACGACTTGTAAACTACCTAGAACATCACAAACTAATATCACCAAAACAATTTGGATTTCGTAAAAACAAGTCAACCTATGACGCAGTTCAGGAATTAACTAACAATATTGTAAAAAACCTAAATATTAATAAAAAAAAGTCCTAACAATATTCTTGGACCTTGCAAAGGCGTTCGACACCGTCCCCGTTCGTTCTCTCTTACTCAAACTTGAAAAGATGGGTGTCAGGGGATTGCAACTTGATCTCTTTCAAAGCTACCTCACAAATCGCTCACAGATAGTCAAAATTCATCAGCATAGCAGCAATGAAATCCCCATCTACTGTGGCGTTCCGCAAGGAAGCATATTGGGTCCCACCTTATTTCTAGTCTTTATAAATGACTTATGTAATTTAGACATCCCAAATGCTAAGATGACATCATATGCGGATGACACAGCTATAACTTTCGTCGCTAATACATGGTCTGAACTCGAGAACAAGGCACAAAATGGCTTTAATGTAGCACTGATATGGCTTAATCTCCACAAGCTTACACTTAACACCTCCAAAACAAAGTTTATTACCTATTCGGTCAGTTCTGCTACTCAACCAAACCAAAGAATATTATTAAAAGCTCACACCTGTAATTTGCAAACTCAAATGTCATGCCAATGTACACCCATATCTTCTATGGACGAAATAAAATACCTAGGTATAATCATAGATAAGAATCTAAAATTTAAATCCCATATTAATGTCCTTACTGGCAGAGTTCGTAAACTTATATATATTTTTAAAACCCTTAGAAGTATTGCTAACCCTACTATTATACGTAATGTCTATTTTACCTTATGCCTATCAATTATTACTTATTGTATTCCCTGTTGGGGTGGTGCTGCAAAAACTATCCTCAAACCACTGGAAGTAGCGCACCGGGCCATACTGAAAGTGGCTACCTTCCGTCCACTAATTTATCCAACTAATCAACTATACACAAATTGCAATGTCCTCAACGTGCGGCAACACTTCATTTTACAAACAATTTTATTGCAACACTGCATGACCCCCTATATTGAAATTACCAAACGCCGAAAAGATATGATATGCACCACGCCAAAAACTCGCTTAACGTTTACTAAAAGATTCTTTTATTATTTAGGTCCGTCCCTTTACAATTTAATAAACAATAAATGTCCAATTTATAGACTGTCCTATCATAATTGTAAAAAGACGCTCCGCGCATTCCTCCAAAATAAAACTTATGACGAAACAGAAAAATATTTAATTTAATTAAGGTATGACAAGTCTGTAACTTGTACCACACCCCAAAACATATACACACACTAATCAAATCCACTGACTCACACACGTTTAACACAGCCACGCATGCTTTCACAACCGCTTGCCTACGCACATACACTCATTCACACACTCACACACATTCACAGACCCATACACGACACAACCCAACACACGCACCATCACACATTATACACATGCAATTGCACGCACACTAATATCTGTTAAACATTTTACTTGAATTTGTAGCTGTTAAAATAAAATTAAAATTGTAGTAATACAACTCGAGGGGATCGGCACTGTTACTTCTTAATACAGGCTATTTCATAGCCTAGCAAGGAGAACAGAACGTCACCCACTTGACTGTCAGAAATGTAAAACTACCCGCTTTGTGAAAATTGTAAAATGCTCTGCAATCTGTTTTATATATAAATAAAGATTATTATTATTATTAATAGGCTTCCCACAAAGTGGACCGATAACTTGGTCAGGGCCGCGAGAATCCAATGGAAGTGAGATGCACAGGACCAGTCGTTGTGGCGACGCTTGAGGGAGGCCTGGGAGACTGAATGACGTCTTTCGGCTAAAATGATGATGATGATGATGATACACGTAGTACGAACAACTATAAGCGGCATATACTAAGGTGCGTTTGCTTTATTAAAGACTAGCTTATGCCAACAGCTTCGCCCTTGTGAACTTAGGTTTTTCCATAAACTTGGACCCCCGTTTCATGGCCTGAAGGGGTAATATTTTCTAATAAATAATAATAATAATATAATTTATTTAATCAGATAACTGAGATCCATCTTATTCCAGTAAAATTAATAAGTAATAGTAAGCAGCGACTTTGTCCGCTGTACTAATTTCCACATTAATGGACAATCGTGTCTACTAGCTATGGCACTCAGGATGCTGTGGCGACTTCCACGCAGCCGACTGATGAACGAAGCGGTCTTTTTGCGCCAGATAGATGCGAAGCCATCTGTGCGCGCTTCAGCAAACATTGCTAATGCACTACAAAAACGTGAAAGCCGCAACAGCGCCCTGAACGCGTTGTTGAATTGGACCTGCAGAGCATTGTATGCTCTCTGGGTATAGTTAGCCCATAAACTTCCTTTCTAATGCTCGCCTACATCAATAACGAAAAAACCGGCCAAGTGCGAGTCGGACTCGCCCATGAAGGGTTCCGTAGCAGCAAGTAACATAATATAAAAGTTCTTGTAATGTGTTGTAACTTTGATCGATGTTTTAACAATAGTGTATTTTTTTCGATTTATGACGCATTAAAAAATAACTACTTACTAGATTTCGTTCAAACCAATTTTCGTTGGCAGTTTTTATAGTAATGTACATCATATATTTTTTTAGTTTTATCATTCTCTTATTTTAGAAGTTAGAGGGGGGGGACACACATTTTACCACTTTGGAAGTGTCTCTCGCGCAAACTATTCAGTTTAGAAAAAAATGATATTAGAAACTTCAGTATCATTTTTGAAGACCTATCCATAGATACCCCACACGTATGGGTTTGATGAAAAAAAAAATTTTGTTTTTCAGTTCTAAGTATGGGGACCCCCAAAATTTATTGCTTTTTTTCTATTTTTGTGTGAAAATCTTAATGCGGTTCACAGAATACATCTACTTACAAAGTTTCAACAGTATAGCTCTTATAGTTTCGGAAAAAAGTGGCTGTGACATACGGACGGACAGACAGACAGACAGACAGACAGACAGACATGACGAATCTATAAGGGTTCCGTTTTTTGCCATTTGGCTACGGAACCCTAAAAATGTCACGTTCCTAGTCCCAGTAGTCTCGGTTGCGCGTTAAGGGCCAAGCGGCTAGGTCAATTGGTTTGAAAAAAATATATGTTTATTATAGATTCATGAACAATAATATCAACATTTGATTTTTTCGTGCAATTAATACTTTTGTCTAAAAAAAATATTTAGCAATTTCGCAACTTTTCGCAACTTTTTCCTACTCCTTCGAAACGGCTTGGACCTTTAGAAACATTTTTACACATAAAAATTGGTGGTTAAATATTCTTTAAAGTGAACATTGCTTATGTAAATCAATCAATATCTCGCAGAGAAAATGGATTTAAAGCGCTTTCCGGGCGCTGCTGGCCGCAAATAAATGCACAGATTTGCGTACTGCCGCCTAGGCGAGTGCGAGAGTTGCGTTCACATAATTTCGGTCAGATGGTTCAAGGGACTATACGCCTTAATATGTCAGTCAGTCAGTTTCTCCTTTTATACATTACTAGCTTCTGCCAGCCGCTTTGCCTGCGTGAATGTACGTTTCTCCATACAAACTTTAAAACCCCGTTCCATCTCTTAAGGGGATAAAACTTGAAAGTGCTCGCCTAAGTTATAAAAGGAAGCCTTTTGCAAAATTTCACGCTCCTAGTCCCAGCAGTCTCGGTTGTGCGTTAATATGTCAGTCAGTCAGTTTCTTCTTTCATAGATTACTAGCTTTTGCCAGCGGCTTCACCCGCGTGAATGTACGTTTCTCCATACAAACTTTAGAGCCTAGTTTCATCCCATTAAGGGCTGCATTTTTGAAGGATGTTTGGTTAAAAGTAATACGCAATATTCTTGATGTATATTTGTTTTAATCACGTTTTAATTAACTGAGACACACAGACACATTTTTCGTATATTTCCGCCATGACAGATTTCTAATTGCTAGAGAGAGAAAGAGCACAGTACGTCATCATATTTTTGTCTCATCTATTACATTGTCTATCGATACGTTCCATTCCGTTCAACAATTTTGAACAATCTTTTGTTTCTGTTCGCCTACATCATAAAAGAAAATATTGTGCAAAATTTCACGCTCTTATGCCTTGATCACACGTACCGAGTAAACGGGCAAGACAGTGCTCTCGGCCGCGTACTCGGTACGTGTAAACACAGCGCCGAGTGCTCGGCCGTACGCTTATCTCTACAATTCGCTTACATCACTGTCTCGACCGAGCAACATTTTACTGTCTCGCCCTTTTACGCGGTACGTGTGATCAAGGCATTAGTCCCAGTACTTTCGGCTGTACGTTGATATGTCAGTCAGTCAGTTTCTCCTTTTATACACCGCTAAATTTTAATCGTTTTAATCCCGTGGAGGGTTGATCCGGTACATTAAATACTATCGATTTGTAAAGATAAAATTAAAAAATAAATTACCTCTTTTTCAAAACTCGTATTAATTTACGCATGTACGAAATTAGTATCTTTAAGAAAACGTCAGCTGAGCGAGTTCAATGACCTGTAGTTAATAGTCGGCGTTGCGTACAAAGTACCTACAGGTCATTGAACTCGCTCAGCTGACTTTTTCTTAAAGAAATTAATATCGTACATGCGTGAATTATTACGAGTTTTGAAAAAGAGGTACTTTATTTTTTAAATTTATCTTTACAAATCGATATTATTTAATGTACCGGATCGACCCTCCACGGGATTAAAACGATTAAAATTTAGCGGTGTATATATAGATATAAATGTGGTGTTGGGAAGGAATATTCCTGTGATGGATCTCAATTTTTTATAAGTCTATAAAAATCTTATCGGAGCTATAATGAAGACATGTAGTTCTTTCTTCACAAAGACATAATACGTAATTTGAGTACTCATTGTTAACTAACATCCGTTGAGTATGTTCTTGTAGACAAAGAAAACAATGGAGTCTCGTATTATAACCTGTTTTATGTTGTAAAGATTTAAAAGAGATTTTATTTTTAATATTATATAATTTCAATTTACTGGTTATCACGATCCGGTGAAAAAGTAATTGTAAACTCTTTTCTAAAATTAATTAAAATATAAAGTTAAAGTTTTTATATTCTAATTAATTTTAGAAAAGAGTTTAATTTAACAAAGATTTTATTTTTCAAAATTTTTATTAGTTAGTTACGTACGAGTATTAATCAAATATTAGGATAACTCCAAAAACAAACAGTTTCTAATTTTTAATTACAATAAAAAAATCATCTCAGAAACAATAGCCGAGTCATCTTCACATTTATTACTTTATTTTTGCTTTGTACATTTTTACTATACTTTGTACATTTTGACTTTGATGTTCCACCAATTGGAAAATAAGACCTAAATAATTTTTACTTAGACCTTATATTTTTAGGTACGTCTGAAGGGCGCCAATTGAAAAAAAAAACTATTTCTCTACAATATTTTATACTAAACAATAAACAACACTGAAAAAATCTTTTTCAACATTGGTTATTAAATGAAGCAGTAATAACCATTTCAAATGTTGTTTATGGCAACTCATGCATATCTACCCGTTTTTTTTTTTTTTTATGATTTTGCAATAATTATTATGATGTAAACTTATGTTTTACATTATGATACAAATGCAGAAAGTTTGTCTTTGCGACCGAGGTGGAATTCACATGAGCTGTAGAAGAGTGTGTTATGGAGCCGAGGTACATATTTATACTGTGGCCGAGGCCTGCTGTGACAAATTTGCACGTGTGCCAAACGACTTTTTTCAATACACTAACGAAAAAATGAATAAACGGTGGTGGAAAGTGGGGGTCGACGCGCGCCTAGCCTGATACGATAAATGTAATAACAATGTGACGGGGATAGTACGCGCACTTTTCTGCACTAGTGCGGAAAACAGTTTATTGTTTGCCTAATAGTGGTGGGTTTTCGGGCAAGTGTATTGAAAAATATATTCTATTTTATTCTATGAAACCTTATATTAGTGACGTCACATTTCAATATGTTTGTACATCTTTATCCTGTAATTTGACAGTTTGCCCTTCCCTTCCACCAGATTTGAAAAATTTCTAACTCACTGAGCGAATTTAAAAACTTTTTATTTGTGCTTTTAGATTAAGCTACTTTTAGATACAAATAATAATAATAAAAAAAATCATCACCGAATTGATCTCATCTCGATAAACAATATAATTTTAATAAAAAATGTCGATAAACATTACTGTAGATTTTTTCAAACTCCAAACATTTTTTTGCTAATATCGGGACCCTCATATTTAGGCGTAATAAATATTGCACACTGTTTTATTTGAAATTTTTTTTTTTTTTCCACAACTTTTAAAACAACATACGAATATAATAATTAGGTAATAATTTAAATATAAAAGTATACCTAGTATATACTCTCAGCAATAATAAGTAATTAAATTAAATGAATTTAACGATTTATTAATAATACAGATAAGAAAATTAAATAGGTACTTATATTAGCGCTTTTCCTCTCTCCTACCATTTATAATGTTGCTGTGCCCGATAGGGTCCATAATTGTTTCAATTTTTTATTATTTATCACCTGACATGTAAATTATGGATGGTAAATTATAGATTTGAGATTTTATACTGTAGACATTCAAATCACAGTTCATAAAGACGTAAAAATGTATACTTAACAAAAAATGTATCTCTGCATGTTCCTATGGTTTGTCTCATGATACATTATGTATTCTTTTATAATTATGTACGAGTAAGTATAATTCTCTATAAATCTTCGGTTATTTCTTTCTTAGGACAAAAACGAAAAAAACATATCTTTGACAAATCAATTAATAACTTTACTGAGGAGCTCAAAAAATTGTGATTTTGACGTGCAAAAATTCAAGTTCCCTAATTACCATCAGTCTCTATTTCGCCGGTAACCGCATAAATTTAGCTAGATATTAATTACACCATTCGAGCAGTATTTAAACTTGAGCAATTTAATTTTTATAAACGAAGACGGCTGGCTTTCGCAAGCAACCGGTCCGTTATTTCTGTGCGACCTTGCAACTATTATACGTAGTTATGATAAAACTTAGGTGTTAGGCTGTTAGGTCAGGCGCAAAAATGCGACAACAATATGTTAAAGAGATGATGTTTTAGAAATAGTTCTTTGTTTTTAGGTGGGAAAATCATCAAATGACTTTCCTCAGTTGGGCGAAGCGGGAGATAGTGTCAGACTTTTACTGACTAAAAACCCACTCCTCTTACTTCTTTGCCATTGTTCCATGAGGGATCACTTTCGCATCACCCATGGCCGCAGTTGGCTTCGACCCTACTGGGCCCCTACGGTTTGCTGACAATTCCTTGAGGCGCTCGTGGACCAATACGTGCCGTAGACGTCTTGGGCTCGGTCCGGATGGTTGGATGGCGAGCTACCCATTGCTCCCCGTCCGCAAGCCTGTGTCAACTGTGGCTGGAAATCGGGATCGGAATCCCGGCGGCTAGGGCGCGAGGAGCACTGCTTTGTGAGTGCGGCCGCAACCTTTGCTAGCATTACTTACTGCTTCGCAGAAGGAGTCGACCACCTGCCACTCCTCCTCGCTCCGGACCATGGTCTGTACCAAAGCCGCGTGTCGCGTCTATCTGAGAGAACCTTTATTTTAGACGCTTCTGAAAAGTTCGCAAACTTGAAAATACTTAAATGTCTAGTAACTGGAAAATCGTGTAGATTTGGAAAAGTTTTCTGAAGTTCGGTTCAGATTTAGAACTAGTTCACAACATACTGTATACTGAATGTAACATTGGATGTTAGTATTCAACTTTCAATATTTTCTTTAACATTTATTGAACAGAGCATAAGCAGTTTTATATTTGTTTTGTTATGTTTTCGAAGTAAGCAGTATTCGCAGTTATGACCATGACAGCCGCACAAAATTTTCCACTAAAGCAATTTACATAAATAAAAGTTCTATATATAATATAAAGAATGCATAAGTAATGAAGTTACTTCGAACTTACTAGAATCAAAAGTATAATCAGTACAGTATCAGTAGTACTTAACCATTTAAAAGGGAATATTAAAATAATATTTTTTTAAATTTTATGTGTATATTGTTTACTAGCTTTTGCCAAAGGCTTCTCCCGCTTACATAAAATATAGCCTATGTCACTCAAGAATAAAGTTGTTTTCAATCGGTGTAAAAATTTTAGCAATCGGACCAGTACTTCAAGAGATTACTTACTGATTACCAGTACTTCCTCCCACAAACAAAAAAACAAACTTTACCTCTTTATTATATTAGTGTTCTTGTAGATCATTTAGATGAAACAGTCAATATTATGAGCCTCGTCAGAAGGCTTAAAATCACCCAAAGTGCAATGGAAAGGGCTAAACTCGGAGTTTCCTTGCGTGATCGTATCATGAATGAAGATATCCGCAAGAGAACGAAGGTTGCCGACATAGCCCGAAGAATTACGAAACTTAAGTGTCAGTAGGCACATATTGCTCGTAGAACAGTTGGTCGATAAGGCTAAAAGGTTTTGGAGTGGCGACTGCGCACTGGAAGATGCAACACCAAAAGGTCTATCTCAAGGTGGACCGATGACGTGGTAATTGTCTTGGGAATGCAATGGACACGAGAAGCACAGGACCGTTCGTTGTGGTGACACATATATGGTTTTAAATCGGGTTGTTACCACTGGTCTACAAGTGGTCTTGTGCGACAGTCACAAAAGTGCTTCGAATTAACTCTACTCTATCTCGAATTACGTTATAACTGGTTAATTAATGATCTAAATTACGCAATGAAGGTCCTTGAAACTGACTTGGAATATGGGCTACCACTTCTAATATTCGATTGTTGAATAGTTTAAACACATTTCAACAATCGATTTAGCGGAAAGTATATTACTTTGTCTTAAGTTTTTGAAACATTTACTCCCGGTTTTTTAATTACGCATTATTGTAGATGAGGATTTTTTTATAAAATCTACTTTAGTCTAAAAATCTGTCGTGGCAGAGTTTGACACATTTTTAGCTCAAAGTACTGGAACTCAGTTTGCAGCGCCGATGCTCGTTTGGGCCGTGGGGGATTTCTGAATATGAAACCTTTTGTCTTAGAACGCAAAGGGCAACCGAAGGAGACACGTGTGGTTTTAGTCAGTAAATGTTTGACACGCCTTCCTGCTCCACTTTTAGGCAAGGGATGTCAGCGGATGATTTTCCCCCTCAAAAAAAAAGCTATCCAGTGTCAATATTTTTTAGTAAAATACAATTTACGCTAAATATCCATGCATAGGCTTTACTATATCTAAGCAGTGTTTTTTTTTTTGGCTTTGAACGATATTTACATTTAGCCAGTGTCAACTTTAGAAATTTAAAACTTAATAAAGTTTTCAATCACTTTAAGTTACTTTGGGTTCCATTAAAACGCGGATGTAACATATTCTAATGTTTTAATGTATTTGGCAGCAAATATATCGGGTCAGACCTCTTGGTAAGCTTCGCTATGGTATTTAATACTACAATAATTCTCAGCTCCATTTTACCGAAACCGCACCTGTTCCAATTATTCCACATATTGTCCAGCTCTTTAAACACTTGAGATACAAAAACGACGTGTGGCACTCGGGGACTGCCGCGGTAAAGCTATTGCATAGCATTTTTATCAACTTATGCAATCATAATTATTTATCTATTTTATTTATGCAGTATTTTTTTCCTTTGCTTTTCTTCTTTGATATTAATTGAAGTTACACTTTCACACATTGAATTGAATTTTGATTGATTGTTCACTCATTTGTTTTCTTATCGGTCACCACGCTCAAAAAACAAATGAGTGTTAGGTTATTTTCGTTACGGAATTTCTGGATTCGGTCTCCACGCTCAAGGCCCGCGATAGAAGCTATGCAATAGCTTAAAAACCACACCAATTTTACATCACAAATTTTACATCCAATAGGAATCAATCTACGAATAATTAAAACAGATACTGAACTTCACTTCGCCAAAACGCGCCTCCCTACTTATAGTGTTGTATAACAGTTTATAAATGTGCTAACAGCATAAGCTGACTGCAGACTCTATCGACATAGGTTAGTCACGATTAGTTAACGAGAGGAAACATTGGTCAAGATTAGAAGACATATTAGATATTTCTGCCACTGGGCGTCACAGCTGTGGTCATGGACACCAGTGTGACGGAATATTACCGGTGTTGCTAAGCCCGACTAACCGATTGCCATTTGTTTTCGCCAATGACTTAACGAAGTGAGGCGTTTACCAATACTTATTTTGCTTTTGTATAATTTCTTATAAAACTTCCGTGTTACTGATGTTTATTGTGCAGTCGTTCTGAAGTAAGTATTTCGTAGTTCGGAGTAGAAAAGAGTTAATATTCAGACAAGATAGAAAGGAGAAGCGTAAGGATATTATTGAGTAAGACAATAAAGACTGGACTAGTAAGACTTTTCCTATGCATAAAAATATATTTTTTACACCAAAACCACCACACCTGCTCGATAATGTCGTTTTATACGTCATACAAACCTCACTTAAAGCAAGTCATTCTATACCTGGGGAGATAATGCAGTATGGCCGAGCCACAGTGCATCCCATAACCATTCTAATAATCCAAAACACGGTTAGATTATATTAATTTTTATTTTCCTTCTGGCTTCATCATCAGATCAGTTCGATACATCCCCCTTCCCCTTTTCTGACAGTCAGTCATCGACTACACGTATAAACAAAGCAACTTGTAACCACAGTTCTGCTGTGATTCTATGAGGAGTTCTGTTCCATATCTTCGAAGTTCATGATCAGATCATAACAATATTTCTATGGGACCAACTTGGAAGCATAAACTTTCAATCAAAAATTCTTATTATTATTTCTCTTTATAATATTGTTTTAAACAAAATAATGTAGCTTGAGATTTTATTCAAGCAACGATATTAATCAAAAGCAATATTGATATTCACAGATCTATATATAGATAATATACATTCCAAAAAGGAGTCATAAAAGTCAAGATAATGATAGTGAACTTCAAACGATTACTTTGACGTTCCATGAACCCAAGTAGTTAATGTGTATCTTTTATAGTGATGTTCTCTTTTCGTTATTATAATATCATGAAAATATATTTAAAAAAATGTATCACTCAATCGGTGATCGGTGCGTCAGTCTATGTAAAGAGTTACAGATATGCCTTGATCACACGTACCGAGTAAAAGGGCGAGACAGTAAAATGTTGCTCGGCCGAGAAAGTGATGTAAACGAATTGTAGAGATAAGCGCTCGGCCGAGCACTCGGCGCTGTGTTTACACATAACGAGTACTCGGCCGAGAGCACTGTCTCGCCCGTTTACTCGGTACGTGTGATCAAGGCATAAGAGAGAGTAGAGTGAGAGTAGTGTAAGAGTAGTGAGTGGAGATGTTGTCCAGCAACTGGGTGGTCTGATAGGCAGTTGCCCCATGTAAAATACGGGTATTCGGCTGTGTCCAGTTAGACTGGAAGCTAGCTGGTAAAAGGCTAAGGAATTATTGTACTCAAAATTACAATGAGAACGCATGAAGGAAGGATTTATCTGATTTTGATAGAGAATGAATTGAGTGCGAATTGGACTCGCGCATTGTAGATTCCGTACAAAGTTATCTATGTAGATAGTTAAATTCCTGAGTGGTGTGTGGAACATTTTTACGAACCACAAAAAAAAACTGGCCAAGTGCGATTTGGACTCGCGCACGAAGGGTTCCGTACCGTCCTTAGGAAATTCGGAAAAAAAGTCGGGTTTGTTGCATGGGAGCCCCCTTAAATATTTAGTTTATTTGGTTTTTAGTATTTGTTGTTCTAGTGGCGACAGAAATAGATAATTTGTGAAAATTTCAACTGTCTAGTTATCGCGCTTCTTGAGATACGGTCCAAACATGACAGACAGATGGACAGACAGCAAAGTCTTAGTCCCGTTTTTACCATTTGGGTACAGAATCCTAAAAAGGTTTCTTTTTTGTTACAACCACAAAACTGTTTTCAGACTTATTCTTACTTATACTTACTATATCTGTGATGTAAGACGGCTTTATGCCAAATTTCAATATTCTGAGTCAACAGAAAATACTCATAAATTTTGATTCCTTTGAGAGTATCGAAATATACGTTATTTTAGGGACATAAACAACCTCTTTGCCTTTCGTATATCTTCTTTTTCTCGTATCTTTTTTTTTGTAACTAACCTAGAAGCTTCATTTTTTCTCAACTTTAAAGGACCACAGGCTTAGGTATAACTATGGTTTTAATTTTAACCGATACCTCCACGCATTCCCGAGGGAAAAAGGGTCTTGACAGACGGACGACAAAGTGATCCTATAAGGGTTCCGTGTTTTTACTTTTCAGATACAGAACCCTAAAAATAATCTTGTTTTGCAAAGAGTAATCCAGTTTAAACGATAAATGTTCAAGTATCATTAACTTCTCATACTCTTACTCAAGTTATATAACTCTGAAAATGTTACTCAAATACGGGTTTTGAAATAGTATGCTAAGCCGATATTGGTCAGTTAGTGACGTAAGATGATACTGTTGTAAATGAGCCAACTGACGCGCCTCTGCACCGGCCGGTCAAAGTCAAGAATTGTGACAACATGATGCCAACACCTACCTGTTTATTAGAGAAAGGGCAATTTTAGCAATATTTACTTTCGACTTCGAGACCGTTTTGGTAACGGCTTTGATAAATAATCCTTTTTTTAAGGTGGAAAATTATTTAATGACTTCTTCCGCTTAAGGCAGAAAGAAAAGACGTGTCAGACTTTTACTGACTAAAACCACACCTATGCTTATTCAATTGCCTTTTGCTCTCTAGGTCTCACCTAGTTTAGGAGGCAGAGTCCAAATATTAGAAGATACCTTTCAAAAATGCACCTACCTACGAGTATGTATACACCGTTAAATTTTAATCGTTTTAATCCCGTGGAGGGTCGATCCGGTACATGAAACACTATCGATTTGTAAAGATAAAATTAAAAAATAAAGTACTTTTTTTTCAAAACTCGTATTAATTTATGCATGTACGTTAATACACGGCGTTGCGTACAAACTACCTACAGGTCATTTTTTTGAAGAAATTAATTTCGTACGTCCGTAAATTAATACGAGTTTTAAAAAAAAGGTAATTTATTTTTTAATTTTATCTTTACAAATCGATAGTGTTTCATGTATCGGATCGACCCTCCGCGGGATTAAAACGATTGAAATTTAGCGGTCTATAAGCCTTAACTAGCTTCATCTTTCTGATCGACTTCATAACAATTCAAAAGCGCTTGCACATGTTTTAATCGAAATTGGTAAACAGTAAGACGCAGCGTTGGAAGGCCTTCCGCAAAGTGGACCAATGCCTGCAGCCCGATTCGCGTAATCAAAACCGTAACGATATCGTAGCAATTTAGTCGTTCAGACCATTTCCGTATTCACATCCATCAATCGGGTTTGAACGACACCGATTTTAAAGTCGTATAGTCGAATAGTCGATTTAAAAAAAAAATCTGTATTACATTATCCTGGTAGAATACTTATTTATGTAACTGGAAATAAGTCGTCGATAGATCGTTTAGTTTCGAGCCAGTTGAGTTTTTTTTTTTTTTTTTTTTTTTTTCGATGGGAAAAATCATCTTATGACAACCCCCGCTCTTGGGCGGAGCGGAAGATAGTGTCAGACTCTTACTGACTAAAAAACCCATCCCGTTCCTCAAGCCTTCATACCGGGGCTCGAGTGCCCTTTCGGATAACCCTGGCCCCAGTAGGCTTCGACTCGTCGTTCTATCCAATCCCGATTAAGGAACACGTGAATACCGCTTTTGGATAGGACTTCGATCGAACGACTATAAAACTTCAACGATATTTGGCTTGTTTGATTTTACGTGAATCAGGCTACTGTACCTCTACATGAGTTTAAAGCAATTTTATTTGTCGAAACTCGATACCGACTACGTAAATATTTTGTATGGCAAATT
Source organism: Mythimna ferrago (assembly GCA_910589285.2). Taxonomy (NCBI): domain Eukaryota; kingdom Metazoa; phylum Arthropoda; class Insecta; order Lepidoptera; family Noctuidae; genus Mythimna; species Mythimna ferrago. The sequence goes on along the minus strand of OU342680.1, from coordinate 22,581,977 downwards.
TTGGTTCCGTAAGTGACCGCTAGAGGCGCTGTAAAATTTGCCATACAGAATATTTACATAGTCGGTATCAAGTATCGACAAATACTATTGCTTTAAACTCATGGTAGAGGTACTGGTGAGAATTGCAGTAATCCGATAGATGCAATACTCACAGGACCATTAAATGTGGCGACACTTGGGAGACGCTTGTCCAGCAGTGGACATCTTTCGCCTGAAATGATGATGACGATGATTAGATAAATGCTTTGAGTTTGATGAAAAATATCTATTTTCAGAGATAGATAAGGAAAATAAAGCCAAACAAAAGACGATACATAGATACAATCTTACAGTACGTAGCTTAAAATAATTAGGATGTAACAATGGGTTATGGGCGGTTTTATGCTGCTAATATGGGATATTTTACAAACAATCTTTAGACGAATTCGACAGAGAAGGAGAAAAGATACACAGATAGGCCATAGTGTAATATTTTTATACATAGCATATAGCATAGTCGGCCTTAAAATGTTCCCACTGTGTCCCACTGGGACTAAGGGCTTCTTTCTAGGAGAAGGAATGGACCGTAGTCCACCACGCGGGCTCAGTGTGGGTTGGTAGACGACAGTTGGTTGCCTTTGAAATAACACATTTCAAAGGCAACAAATGCTGCAGTATGTTTTTTCACATTCCACCTAAATCTTCAAACAAACTCCTTCAATAAACGGTCGTCACGGATATGAATAAACCCCAATTATTTAAATGAAGTACTTTTCTGTAGTCATTAATGAAGCATACGTATGCGTGTAGAACGCTAATCGTCTCTTTAGGTTAATTGGGGGAAACTTGCAATAATACTGTTTAGTGGCACATGGCTGATATTTGTCCTTGGTCGGTTGTATTTGTTATAGCTAATCAATATAGCGGAATTAATTAGGCTGTCTTTTGGAATACTTACGGAAATGTGAGTCTTGTTGTGACTAGAATAAAGACTATATTTAAGACTGATGTAAATGCAATGTCATAATCTGATAGCATTGACTACAGCTCCTGATTACAGAGTCAAGATCTTTCGATTTGTGCCAATGTTTCACATTATTTGCAGAGTTATTTCAATGTAGTTACTTCCTTATGGAAGTAATTTCATCGAAATAAGTACCCATTTTCTTTTTGAAAAATTTCAAAAGACCTGGATAAGAAGTTTGCTTGAACTTTGAAAGAAAAGTACCCGTGATCTCTTGAAAGACTATTCCGGAACCTCTCTCTCTATCTGTACAATGCCTGTTAGGGAACGTTTATAAGAAGACTGTAAATAAGTCTTCCAGAGGCTCGCTGTGTATGACAGCTCGGGACAGCAAGTATCCCCGAGAAAGACTGGCAGAGTGAGTCTTTCTTGGTAGGCAGACAGTCTTCAATCTGCCAAATATGATGCAGGTAGGATTTCACTAGACTAGACTATCTTGTACAGGACGTCGACCCATATCTTTAACACGCTCTTTCTCCAATTTGCAGCAACCTCTTTGTATCTAGTCTAACTTCTATCTAAGAGTACCAACAGCTTACAAGACTTCGACCTATACCACCAATACAATCTTGTTCCATTTAGCAGCAACCTTTTTGTAACTAGTCTAATTTCTATCAACAGTGTACCCTGTATATCCAAAGTGTGCTGTACCACAATTTCTTAACCGCAAACGTATTTTTCCTTAACCTAGCGATTAGGCAGTAACACCACGTACCAAAACAATTATGAATTATAAACATTAATGCCTATAAAATACGGAGTGCCGACATACATTGGATTGCATTGCCGCGCAAGCCAACCGGTCTCGGCAAGCACTGTGAATGCATTAAATGGCGAAACAAGCACTTTCCATAGACCAGTTTGCACGATATATTTTTTAACTGTGATTTGTTTGATTCCGTTTATTGAATTGCTTTTCACGCTTCGTAGATTTTTGTGTCTAGTTTACGATGCATTGTAATCAACGCAATGTTTCTTTAACTAAGAAGCGCAGCTTTTTGCTTTTGTGCTGTTCTTTACACAATCCCTTCATTTCTTTTTTGATCTTTTTATATCTGTCTCTCCATCCATCAACATTTACCTATTATTTCACTTTTAGTCCCACGTGTTTCATCGCTTCGCATCATCAATTCTTCAATAAACGATTTCTTTTCAACTTTTCTGTCACTGACGCCACTTCACTTCCTCTAACTGTAGTACAATTATACATAACAATATTTATCCATCCGTTGAAGAAATATTGTATCAATTTGAATGAAATCTCGTTCTCATTAAAGCTGAAATAATGAGGATAGCTTTGTGAATTCGAAACTTTAGCGTCATTGATTTTTTTTTTGTTTATAGTGGAAATCATCAAATAAGTTCTTTCGTTGTAGAGGGGCGCGAGAAGGCGTGTCAGACTTTTACTAACGTTTTTTTTTACGGTGGGAAAAAATCATCCAATGACAACCCCCGCTTTTGGGCGAAGCGGGAGATAGTGTCAGACTCTTACTGACTAAAAGACCCACCCTGTTCCTTCTAGCCTTCATACCAGGGCTCGAGCTCCCTTTCGGATAACCCTGGCCCCAATAGGCTTCGACCCGGCTGAGTCCCTGCTGTTGCTGACAACTCCTGGAGGCGCGCGGGTACAGTGCCCGCCGTCTACGACTTGGGCTTGGTCTGGACAGTTACCGGACGGCCGGACAGCGAGCTACCCATTGCTCACTGTCCGCAAGCCCGCGCCTACGGTGGCCGGAAATCGGGATAAGAATACCGGCGGCGGCGGCGGTGGCGAGAACGCCGTTGCCTGATGCGGTCGGCCTCCTCCTTGGCGAGCATTACTGCTTCGCAGAAGTCGGCGACCGCCTACCACTCCTCCTCGCTCCGGACCATGGCCTCAACCAAGGCCCGGCGTGAGTGGTCTTCGCCGCCGATCGCCCCCACGAGGGCACGGTGATGCATCGCCCAAGACTTTTACTAACTAAAACCCAATCCTTTATTCCTTCTTTGCCTTAGATTTCAGAGCTCCGGGTTTTCCTTACGGAAACGAACCCAGACCATGGCTCCAGTAGGCTTCTTCTTCTTTTTCCAATGTTCGTATTTAATATTTTCTTCCGATACCTATATTTATTATGTAGTTTATTTAATCTCCGTGAGTGTGACCGTGGCATCACCGCGGGTCCTAACAGAGTACCAGCGCTGCGTTATTTATCTTTTTAAATATCGCAGCATGTGCTGACTTAGGCGCCTTTTTGACCTTACACGGATTTAAAGTTATCTAAATACCGTTATTTGTTGTTAAGTTTTTTTTTGTATCCTAATTCTACTGTTTTTAATTTTAAATGTACTTATGTGTGAGGTACAAATAAACGTTTTTCTTTCTTTCTTTCTACCCTGTTGGGCTTTTTTTTTTTTTTTTATGGTGGGAAAAAATCATGCATTGACATCCCCTGCCCTTGGGTGGAGCGGGAGATAGTGTCAGACTCTTACTGACTAAAAGACCCACCCCGTTCCTTCTAGCCTTCATACCGGAGCTCGAGCGCCCTTTCGGATAACCCTGGCCCCAGTAGGCTTCGACCCGGCTGGGTCCCTGCTGTTGCTGACAACTCCTAGAGGCGCGCGGGAACAGTGCGCGCCGTCGACGCCTTGGGCTTGGTCCGGACAGTTACCGGACGGCCGGACAGCGAGCTACCCATTGCTCACTGTCCGCAAGCCCGCGCCTACGGTGGCCGGAAATCGGGATCTGAATCCCGGCGGCGGCGGCGGCGGCGATAACGCCGTTGCCTGATGCGTTCGGCCTCCTCCTTTGCGAGCATTACTGTTTCGCAGAAGTCGGCGACCGCCTGCCACTCCTCCTCGCTCCGGACCATGGCCTCAACCAAGGCCCGGCGCGAGAGGTCTCCGCCACCGATCGCCCCCACGAGGGCACGGCGATGCTCCGCCCAAGCAGGGCACACCTCGACTGTGTGCTCCACCGTGTCCTCCGGGCATTCCGCACAGTGGCGACACCCGGGCGTCACTTCCGCACGAATCCGGTGCAGGAAACTCCCGAACGAACCATGTCCGGTAAGGACCTGCGTCATGCGGAAGGTAAGGACGCCGTGAGGTCTTTCCAGCCACGCCTCAAAGAGGGGACTTACCGCCGCGATTGTGGCGTGCCCAGCACTGGATTGCGATAGTCGCTGACGCCATTTCACCATAAGATCCCGCCGGAGCTCTGTCCGCCATGCCGTGACCTGTCGCGGCAGCGGACTTTCACCCCGGCGTTGCATCTCCATGCGCATATCGTGCATGTGTGCAAGGACTGTTGCCTCCAGATCCCACGGTGGTAGGCCAGCCAGAAGGCTCGCCGCTTCGCGGGAGACCGTGCAGAATCCCCGCACCGTCCTTATCGCCATGACCCTCTGGCAGGCGTTCAGTATGGCCGCCGGTTGCTTTTTCAGCGACGGCGCCCACACCGGCGCCCCGTAGAGGGCCATGGACCGAACGATCCCCGCGTAGAGCCTCCGGCAGGAGGCGTCTGGACCCCCAAGGTTGGGCAGGAGCCGCTTGAGCGCAGCCCCAGCCCGGTTGAGTTTGGGAGCCAGACGTCGGAAGTGCTCCACGAAATTCCACCGGCTGTCGAGGACGAGTCCCAGGTACTTCATCGTCGACCCGACACCGATGTGAACTCCTCACCCTGTTGGGCTCGAGGCGTGCGTGGAACACTACGCGCTGTCGATGACTCGGGCTCGATCCGGACGGTTACCGGACGGTTAACCCTCGCCTGCTGTGGCTGGAAATCGGGATCAAAATCCCGGCGGGTGGGGCGTGAGGGCCGTTTCCTAGTGCGTGCGGCTGCTTACTTTGCTAACGTTACTGCTTCGCAGAAAGAGACGACCGTCTGCCATTCCTCCTCGCTCCGGACCAAACTCTTTCCAAACATTCCCGCAACCAATTTGTCCACATTAACAAATCATAATCTGTGGCCCTAGTGAAAAGGGGTATAAGTCCGATTTTGTCGAAAATGAGTTAAGTACAAATATTTTTACAAATACAAATACAAATATTTTTATTGCTCCAAAAAGGTAAATACAGAGATTAACAGATCTCTGGCCTACACACTAGGATTCCCTGTGTCGTGGAGACCAGTCTCTTCCGTCTTATAAAAAAAATAAAAATAAAATAATAACACAAAAACTACTTTTAAAACATAAAAGAATTAATTATCACATGGCGTGGTTATGTGTGTGTGAGTGAGAATAAGTAGTGTATATTAATGAGTATGTGAAAGTGAGTAAGTGGATAGATGAGTGTGAGTGTGTACATGTATGTATGTGTTTGTGTGTATAGTGTTTAGTTGTTTCATGTAGCTTATATAAATTATTATTCGTACATACTGTGAATTTTTAAGTATTTTTTCCGTGCCTTCATAATCTAAACCTATAAGGTAAGTTTTAATTTTAGTTTTGCAAGTGTATCTCGTCATTGGTAAAATATTCAGCACATTATTCAGCTTGCGGTATATGAATGGGCCCATATAATTGAAACATCTTTTGCCAAAGTTTAGTCTGCATTTACGTTCTTTCCATCTGGGTTTCCTGCGAGAGTGCATGCTGGATTGTACTGTGACGTTAGCTTTAATGTGGAACTTTAGTGCAGTAGCCATAATATATAATTGTCGCACACGCAGGGTGCCTGTCTCACGATATAAAGCATCCGTGGGGAAGCGCAATGGTTTCCTATAGGCTACCTTAAGGATGGATCGTTGCGACCGTTCTGCTTTTAGCAAATGTGTCTTATGGGCAACTCCCCATGCGGTTATGCAGTAGTTTAAGATGGATTCGCACAAAGCACAGTACACCATCTTAAGAGTTGCTTCATTGGCGACCCGACCTAGTTTTTTAAAAATATATAACAGCTTTCTTACACGTCCGCTCACGTGATCTATTTGTTTTGTCCATGAAAGGTGTTTGTCTATAATGACACCAAGATACTTTATATAAGCTACTTGTTCCAAACTAGAGCATGGGCAATCAGAAACAGTGTCACCACTACAAGTATGCAATTTAGCAGTCAGATGAGGTGGGCAGAGATTTCTAGTACTGACACTAAAGTTGACAACTTTAGTTTTGTCCACATTCAGTGTCAGAAGGTTTGTGTCCAACCATCGCACGATCTGGTTCATACCTTCCTCTACCAGATTATAGACAGACTCCCATGTTCTGTCGTAAAACACTATGGCAGTATCATCGGCATAGGCGAATATCTTTGCATTACTGAGTTGTAGTGAGCAGAGGCTATTTATGTAGATGATAAAAAGTGTGGGCCCAAGAACGCTGCCCTGGGGTACACCATAGTTTAGGCCTGCGTAAGAACTAAAATCATTACCTAATCTGAACCTTTGTGAACGGTTTGCAAGGTAGGATTGGAACCATTGGAGCGCTTTACCACGAATTCCTATGCCTTCGAGCTTTTGAAGAAGGATACTCCTAGAGACGGTATCAAAGGCTTTCGCAAGGTCAAGGAAAACACCAGTGCATTTGTGCCCATCATCTAATTTAGTTACTACAAAATCAACAAGACTAGTTACTGCATCCTCCGTTGACCTGTTTTTGCGAAAGCCAAATTGATTATCAGATAGAATACCGTTCTTCTCCAGGTAGTGTAAGAGTCTAGCGTTCATGATCTCTTCAAGGATTTTTGTCAAAGACGTGAGAAGAGAAATGGGGCGATAGTTAGATATCTGGGTTTTGTCTCCAGATTTAAAAATCGGGCAAACATTAGCCATTTTCATTACCATCGGTACATCGCCCGACGAAATGCTAAGATTGCACAGAAAAACAATTGGAGGAACAAGGTGACATTTATTAAATTTGAGAATGTTGTTTGTTATACCATCCCAGCCAGGTGCTGCGGTGTCCTTTAGGTTGGAGATAATCCGATTAACCTCATTTTCATCGGTTGGATTAACAAAGAAGGAGTTGTGTGGGGTTGGGTTACTATACAAACTACCAGATATATTGGCCAATTCTGTTTCAGTTTTGCCAAGACGGGAAAGAGTTTTGTAGGCAAGAGCCTCTCCCACGTTTGTGAAAAAAATATTCGCCCTATCTAGAGACTCTTTAGGATCGGGATAGGCGAGCAGAAGATCTTGGTTGTTGGACTTTTCCTTTTTTATATTGCATATACTTTTTACAGCCATCCAAGTCTTTTTACAGTCACCATTAGCATCATCTAAAGATTTATTGTCATGGGCATTTTTAAGATTTTGTATTATATTATTGCATAGGTTTCTATAGTTTTTATAACGCAGTTGAGCAGTGCAATTTTCTTTATTTTTACTTGCATCTAAATGTAAAATGTCTCTTTTGCGAATGCAGTTTAGAAGACCAGAAGTCATCCATGGTTTCTTGATTGATTTAGAGTTTCTGATGATTTTCGAAGTAGAGAAATTTTGTATGGTTTTACTTAAAATATCTGTAAAAGCTGCTACCGCTTCACTGACATCCATTAGAGAATAAATAGGATTGAAATCAATTTTTTCAATAGCCATTGATAAGTTGGGGTGGTCAATTTTTATTTTATTGTAATTCTCTGGTGAAGAGCGATCTTTCTCTTTAGCGATTCCCACGATAACCGTATCATGATCCGTAATGCCTGAGCTACAGATGACTATTCTAACAGCTTTTTGAGATTTTATCAAGACATGATCTAAGCACGTTCTGTCGTGAGTAGGCAAATGATGCCCCGGGAAGTAGCCATAATGCCCAGTAATATCCAAATAGTCAGTTGCGCGTCTATCTTTAGAATCGGGCACAATATCTAAATTGATATCTCCAATCACTACAGAGTTAGGACTCTTACAAGTCTGCATGATCCTTTCTAGCGCACCACAGAAGTTATCTATGTTGTAAAAGGATGGAGACCTGTAAATTGCGCATATAGTATATTCTTTACCGACATGAATTAGCAAACAGTTAGCATCTTGAAAAGATGGCTCTTCAATTGACAGTTGTAGATTATTTTTATATAGGACAGCAATACCATCATTTTGGTTCAGATAACATTTAGAGTAATGACATTCATAATTATTGAGATATACCAGAGGGGTCGACTCACTTAAGCGGCATTCAGTAAGGATAATTATGTCTGGTAAAAAATTAAGTCTATTTAAGAAAATTGAAAAATTGACAAAATTTTTTAAGATACTGCGTATGTTTTGACACACCATAGTGAGTTGTGTTTTAACGTCACCAATATCACTTAAACATTTCTGAGGGTTAAATCTTTTATTGCTAACGTAAATGTCAGTCTTATCTAGATCTTTGATCAACTTGTATTGGTTAGCCATAATTTAAAATAAAGAGGATGGAGTGGAGTATTTATGAGGTTATACCGCAGTGTGTAATATGATAAATAGCAAAATATAATATGCGTAATATTGTTACCAACTTGTAGTGTAGGGAAAGCACGTGTGTATTTTGTTTTATTGCTCGTATTAAGTGTATATGGATATGGAGTGTGGAAAATTGTGTTAGCCATGTGGTTAAACCAGTGTTCAAATATTATACCGTGTGATGACGTTAAGAAAACAAACATTTTGCTATACTTTACATTAGTCCTGATGTTTATGAGATTCCCGCAGCTGCTGAAGTGTATTTTCATTTCTGACAACTGTGTATTTCTCGCCTTCCTTTTTACGCAGGAAAATTCGACCACTTGCAGTCCAGCAGAATTGAAAATTTTCCGATCTAGCAAATTCACGGGCAAGAAAAAGCAGACGTTTCGCTTTTGTTGTTAAGTGATCTGAGACAAATATAGTCATTTCCGGCCCCTCTAGACCTAAGTGTCTGGTGCTAATTTGTCTACCCGGTTGCGATGTATTGAATTGTTTCACTTGTTTCAGGAACTTATCCTTAGTAAAAACGTCAGTGTATTCGATGACCATAGTTGAAGTAGTTGCACTAGCCTTTGATGGCAATCTATATATGTCCTTGATGTGACTACTAGACCATTCACTTCCAATGCTTTTTGTAAAGCTGGTAACCATGCTGAGTAAGTCTTCATTTTTTTTTTTTTTTTTTTTTAGTATATATTTTTCATTTATATTTTATAAGTATACCAAAATGATCAGAAAAAAATGCTCTATCGTTTGGTGGAAAGAGATCTAAGCTAGCCCTAAAAATAATGAAGTTACTTTGTGCAAAAGGATTCAACTGACACCAAAAAAACCACGCAAGTTGGTTTCAAGTCCATTTATATTGTTTTAAACGGAAAAATAAAAACTTTCTTTTGTGTTTTTTAATCTAAATTAACATAAATCAACCAAATTTCAATTTGGTTGGTGTTTATCGATACAACAACACCTAGTCCATAAAAATGGTTTAAGTTAGAAAGGATATTATTAGACTTTATATCCGTTTTCACTGAAATAAAGACAAAAAAATATTTCTTTCCATTAGGTAATTAGTTATTAAAATTAATTTCAAATGCGTATCCCTTTTCACGTGCATGAATTAATATTTAACTTATGGGAGAACGGGTCTAACTTATTTTATACCCTTATGGAATTCATTTTGTGATTGGTATAAGTCCCTATTTTAAAAACTATTAACTTTACTGGGTTGTTTTTTATACAACCCAATAATAGTAAAGAGCATAAATTATTTACCTATAAAAAAAATCACATGTATTTAATTTGGTAGCGGTTTGAATGACACACGAGGTCAAACACGAATTTCAAGCACGCAGAGTATTTTTTACGTCTCCTGTAAAGTTGAATTTTTGGACTTAGATCCTTTTTCACTAGGGCCACAGATATTACTTTAATATAATTACCTTAATACACAGCATCAGGTGACAATTTTATTAAAGCTTAAAAAACTGTTTGATCACGTTTTCAACATAAACGTGACACAGTCGTTTGATTATAAATCATGGACTTATTAAAAAATTTAGTTGATATTAATTCAACTAGAATTTTGAATAAGTTTATGATTTTTTTTTATTCTTAAGCTGAGTACACACTGCTGTCACATAACATGCAATGTAACGCGCAATGAAAGAATTTGCCGTCCACGTTGTGGCAATGTATCATGCCACAACGTGGACGGCAATTATAGTCTGTATCATGCATTGTAACAGAATTATCATAGTGTTACGCTACGCGCGCGAACAGAGCATTTCAAATCGTGCGCGCCGCGATCTGCAATTTGTAAATTTTTTCATCGAAGACAAAGGGGACGTCAGTGTAGCCGGGTCGTGTGTATCTGTACTCCCAGGGGCGCCGCACCGGCTTTTAGAAAATCTCATGGTTACTCATGCTCATTTGATGACTAGAAAAAGTGGCGAAGTGTCTTCTTCTTCCTGCCCTTATCCCATATTATTTGGGGTCGGCGCAACATGTTTTTTTCTTCCATTCTGTCCTGTCACCCGTCAAACTATCGCTAACTCCCTTTTCTTTCATATCACTTCTCACACAATCCATCCATCTTTTCTTCGGCCTTCCTCTCTCTCTCCATCCACCTACATGTAAAAAGTAGCGAAGTGTGAGAAGAGACAATCACACTGATTGATCGACAAATAAATAAATGCCCTACTTACATACTGCATCCTAGGCTAAGGATTTCCCTTGTACTATGGAAACCATGAACAATGAAGGTACCACAAACACCCAGACTCAACACAAATATCTGTTTCATCAACAAACATTTGTGTTGGTATGGAAATCGACTGCGACCCTTGCGTCTCAACCGGCGTTCTAAACCACTATGCTAAACAGGTCGTTAAAAAAACGTCTATCCTTAAACGGTGTTTCTTGATGTCTGTTGTCAGGGGTGTTCGACAGCCACTGTTTATTTCTCATGGCTGCTTGAGCTCCGAGCACCCACGGAGTCGGCGCTCCTGTGTACTGCGGAACGCGGGTAAACTATGCAAGATGAAGACAGCGTCATCGTCCAACGTTTCACTATTAATAATGAAGTTGGCAGTAGTATCATCACTGCGTTAATGTTTTCCTATTGTCGATCTGGACCAATTGTTTAAGTAGTTTAGCGTATGTAGTATGTGGTATATTAATTTCAGTGTATAATCGTATTATATTTATTGTATGATTTATTAGTATATCTATTATAAATGGTCTATAAGTAAATCTGTTCTTGTATTCGCCTATTTCTGTCTCTTTTATTGAACCTACCACAATTTTTCTCTGCATCAACCAAAGGTTGACTGGTATAAGATCTGCCTCTGTACTTTTGTGTGCATAAAGAATTAAATAAATAAATGAAGCCCCGACAATCATCCTTCTTAGTCGTTCATACTTAACAGAGTGGTCGTGGTTAACGATATTGCATTTTCGTTGGCGAGTGAGGCTCCCGCGATGCGTCTTCATTTGCCCCCGTTTACGGCGTCTCAAGAACTCTGAACTATGGAGTTTTGTGTTGCAGCTTTAATGAGGTCTGTCCAACGCGTAGACAACGAGTCGCTTCATGAAGAGTTCGTTGCGAACAACGTGACCAAATTATTTGAGGATTCGTACTTGCACAGTCGACAAGCATGGTAGCCAGTAATTGGTCGTCACGATCCATTCTCTTCGCGTGTTCTCGGCAGACTGAGCTACGTTCGCGCGCATGCCAGAAACAGAGGCACGAAGAGAGCAAGTAGGTACATGCTCGCTTCGTGCGCGCGCTGTGTCCATACTTTTAAAATGCTCCGTTCATGTTACCTTGCATGTTACGTTACATGTTACGTTACAGCAGTCTGTACTCGGCCTTATAAGTTGGCCAAAACTAATAAACCAACTAGGTTTTTATGATCTCTTGGATTACATATTTATCTTTTTGAATGTCAAGTTAATTATGTTAGTAAAATAAAACCGGCAAAATTATGTAAATAAGAAGATAGTGCGTTTGAATAACTAAGCGCAGTAATTTGTTTTAAGTTTTATTTAGAACTTGCAAAAATTTATTACGTAGCATTCTAATGCCAACTTTTAAAGAGTGTTGATGGTTAAGCAAGGATTCATTAATTATTTTAGTCGAAGGATGTCCACTGCTGGACATAAGTTGCCCTCAAATATTACTACAACAACCAGTCTCGTGCCTCTAAGGGCCATCGCCCAACGACTTTTTGTAGTGATGCGGTCACGGTTTCGTAAGGGCCTACGCAGACCGGGACGGCATGGCAAGGGATTTTAATTTTTACTAATGGACATTCAACCGCACTGTTACAGAAATACGACATAAATTGCTATGCTTTAAAATGATGCCGTGGCATTGAAAGGGATTTTATCGCACGGCATTAAAAGACGTGCCACAGGCTCCCGTGGCGGGATGCCGTGGCATACTGCGGTAGGCAACGGCATGCCACGGACTCCGGCGCTCGTAGTGATATACTGCGTGGTGCGGCGGCGGGGGTAGAGAAGCGGGGAATGCACACCATTGACCATCCATTTGCGCCCGCGTGCTGGCATACCGTGGCAAAGTGCTGGAATGCCGCAGTATCTAAGCCGCCAGTGTGCGCTGACTCACGGTAAAATCCCTTGCCATGCCGTCCCGGTCTGCGTAGGCCTTAAGCGTGCCACAGCATCGCTACTAACGCGCGTTAGTCGCATTTGCAAGCGCTATAGAAAAAATGCTAACGCGCTACAGCATCACTACAAAAAGTCCACCGTGGGATCTGGAGGCAACAGTCCTTGCACACATGCACGATATGCGCGTGGAGATGCAACCCCGGGGTGAAAGTCCGCTGCCGCGACAGGTCACGGCATGGCGGACAGAGTTCCGGCGGGATCTAATGGTGAAATGGTGTCAGCGACTATCGCAACCCAGTGCTTGGCACGCTACAATTATGGCGGTAAGTCCTCTCTTTGAGGCGTGGCTGGAAAGACCTCACGGCGTCCTTACCTTCTGCATGACACAGGTCGGTGTCAGCGACTATCGCAACCCAGTGCTTGGCACGCTACAATTATGGCGGTAAGTCCCCTCTTTGAGGCGTGGCTGGAAAGACCTCACGGCGTCCTTACCTTCTGCATGACACAGGTCCTCACCGGACATGGCACGTGTTCCGGATTCGAGCGGAAGAGACGCCCGGGTGTCGCCACTGTGCGGAACGCCCGGAAGACACGGTGGAGCACACAGTCGAGGTGTGCCCTGCCTGGGCGGAGCATCGCCGTGCCCTCGTGGGGGTGATCGGCGGCGGAGATCTCTCGCGCCGGGCATTGGTTAAGGCCATGGTCCGGAGCGAGGAGGAGTGGCAGGCGGTCGCCGACTTCTGCGAAGCAGTAATGCTTGCTAAGGAGGAGGTCGACTGCATCAGGCAACGGCGTTCTCGCTGCCGCCACCGGGATCCTGATCCCGATTTCCGGCCACCGTAGGCGCGGGCTTCCGGACAGTGAGCAGTGGGTAGCTCGCTGTCCGGCCGTCCGGTAACTGACCGGACCAAGCCCAAGTCGTCGACGGCGCGCACTGTTCCCGCGCGCCTTAAGGAGTTGTCAGCAACAGCAGGGACCCAGCCGGGTCGAAGCCTACTGGGGCCAGGGTTATCCGAAAGGAAACTCGAGCCCCGGTATGAAGGCTAGAAGGAACGGGGTGGGCTATTAGTCAGTAAGAGTCTGACACTATCTCCCGCTCCGCCCAAGAGCGGGGTTTGTCATTCGATGATTTTACCCACCATAAAAAAAGCTATAGGCGACAAAGGAGTACTTGACTCACATTTGACGTTTTGATATAGATAACTCTGCACTCGATAGATGGCGTTGAGGTCAAAATAAATCAACAATTATTTAAAATATAACGTGGCTACAGATCATGTTGGTTTTATATCATCCACACACATACAGATCAAACATAGCTACAACCCGGGGCTCTTTAAGTCGAGAGTGAATAGGTTTCTTCTAGGTAAGCGCGTTCCATCGACGATGCGGTCGTCGCTTTCCATCAGGCGAGATAGTGGTCAAGCGCGAACATATCAACAAAAAAAAAAGTAAAATAAATAATAAAATAGCGAAATAACAATAAGTACTAAGTGTTAACATATAGGTACATACGCCCACGCTGCTGGAGCCTTCTTCTAGGACTAACTTGAACAAGTTTGCCCCACTTTCGCGAGCCATAAGGATGCTGAACATTATTGCTGCTGACGTGGATCTATTTCACTGCAGCCTGCCGAGGTTCACTGAAGCAGCACTAAAGTGCATAGAAAACATAAACGTTTTGAGTTGATTAATGTTATATTGTATAAACATGCAATATAATATTAATTAACTGTTGTTGTTTTTGTTAATTTAATAGTTAATATATTATTATTTGGTTATTTCTTGGAATATATATGTATAGCTGGTAATAACATCGCATTGGCGTTAGCTGTAATGGTGTTATTTACAAAATTTTAAATAAATAAATAAATATAATATAACAATAAAATATTTGGGCAAGTATTCGCGTGTATAATTCTTACAATAGGTAGTTGCAGTTTATGACTTGATGAGTATCGAAATCAAATTGGCTCATCATTTGAAAACAATGTTAATGAGAGGTGAACAAAGTAGCCATTGTTCCAATATTGGTTATGATAATTTATAGACAATACTCTAAGGTTCGGCCAATCGCCCGAAGAGGCACTCATTCAACAAAACAAATACATAAAGGTCACTTTAAAATTTATAATTTTAGTATTTGGAAATGGGAACTTTTGAAAAGAGTATGGCTAATACTCAACTTTAATTAGGGAGTAATCGATTTTCATATACTCATGTAGTACAAAGTTTACTAAAAATGCCCGATAATTATAAATAACTGTAAGTTCACTAAGATTTATAATTTGTAATCACGTGTAAAATGTATTCATCATCATTATCATCATCAGCCTTTTTAATGTTCCCACAGCTGGGACTCAGGCCTAACACGTATACTCACGTCAGTAAAACGTACTTGGAAATTATCTAGACTTTTGGTGGGTGAGTGAGTCTCTTATGAATCGTAAAAAGTTTAGCACATGTAACTAAGAATCAAAATGTTAGTAACAATAATTTCTTACGACTATGCTAGTATCCTGAGGACCTAAGATGAGTTCTTAACGCTATCCATTTTACGGCCTCAACTGAACTGTCGAAAGAGATGGAGCTATATAAGGTGTATAGCTCTATCCCTCTTTCTTGCTCGCAAGACTGACATATTGACATGTCATGGTAAGGCGCCTGAAAGTACTTAACAAACTTGGTGTGTAAATCTCAGCTAATAATATTGTTGAAATACGGGAGTTTGTTATTAGGTCTCACTAGACATACGAAATGTGTCTTGTTTAAGTAGTTAGAGTACCTATGTGGTGCCATAGCTGTTGCTACAAAAGTAAGCGTCGTCCTTTTACTTCACAAACTTGGCTATTATAGTACAGCCAAACGGGCTGAATAGGAATAAAAGTTTGAAGGGGATCTTCGCGTTAATTAACAATTTTTCTTAGCATTTATGTACTCCTGTTTATTCTTTAATTGTAATAAAAACGGATGATTTGATAGAAATCAATCATATATTAATAACTAGATTTTGCCCGCGGCTTCACCCGCGTACATAATATAGCCTAAGTTACTCAATAATAAAGCAGCTTTTTATCGGTGAAAAAAATTTCGCAATCGGACAATACTTTCCGAGATTACCTCCTACAAACAAAAAAAAAAAACATGAAACCAAAAAAACAATTTTACCTCCTCATTATATTATTAGTGTGCTGTGTAGACCAAAGTGAAAAACCTAACCAAAATTTTGTTCCTATTTTATCCCCTGTTTTCCTATATATCCCCTGTTTTCCTATTTATCCCCTGTTTTCCTATTCACCCCGTTATACGGTACCGTGACATCTTATCTGATATAAAGGCAATTACTTAGATTGTTTTGAAACAATAGTAACAGCCAGTAAAAATAGATTACGTGGAAGAGATCAGTATCAATAATGGAAAAATCCCCACCTTCCGTTACTGTTATTTTTTCACAAACAAAATGTTCCTTTGACTTTTCCTGGTCTTCATCTATTGCCAAAAATATACTGATCAATTAATTTACTTTGTTATTTCTGAAAGGTCAAATCGACTGTCATTGTGTGGGCATCGGGCATGTGATAGGCCGTAATGAGGAAGACATCAGCAGTATGAATATAAATAGCTAATATTAGATTAGCGGAAGGCTAAAAGAATGGATCGATTGGTACATTGTGTCAATGATAATTTGGTTAGATAGAACGTGACTATAGATACGACGGCAAGGCGTCGCAATGAGGGTTTTCTAAAATGACGATCAACAGATGGCAGTACTGAGTCGTCAAATCCAGACACCTGTCAAAATGATGATGATGCTTATGTTAGTGACATTAGTCAAATTGACGTCAACGTCATGTATACGTTTTTAAAAGTAGAAATTCTCTCGGCATAGTGGTGCCAACTGGTGATGAGAATTTTCTGGAATTTTCTGGTTTTTTTTTTCACTTGCCAAATTTTACGAGGTTTATTATGAACAGACATTGGTACTACTACCAAAAGTTTAGTAACTATTTACTAAACTTTTTTTGTGTGACCCACATGACCTGAACGTGTGTTCCATGGTTTTTTGATTAAGAATGCAACAAAATAGAATACCAAAATTACGTTGCCGAACTTTTCATTCTTCACCAGGCTCGCTGGGGCCGACGCGATGCCTGCTAGGGCTACGGAATGGTTCAAAAGAGTCACCGAGCTCTTCTAGAACGCAAAAAAACAACTGCAAGAACACGAATGAGTTTTAGTCATTAATAGATTTTTCCGGATTAAAACTCCCACATATTTCTTTCCTTTCGTCGTGTGGGGTTCCACAGGGATCTATACTAGGGCCGCCTTCGGTATGACCAATCGGACCAGTACTTTCAAAGGAGGAGGCCGAACGCATCAGGCAACGGCGTTAACGCCGCCGCCGCCGCCGCCGGGATTCTGATCCCGATTTCCGGCCAACGTAGGCGCGGGCTTGCGGACAGTGAGCAATGGGTAGCTCACTGACCGGCCATCCGGTAACTGTCCGGACCAAGCCCAAGTCGTCGACGGCGCGCACTGTTCCCGCGCGCCTCAAGGAGTTGTCAGCAACAGCAGGGACCCAGCCGGGTCGAAGCCTACTGGGGCCAGGGTTATCCGAAAGGGCGCTCGAGCCCCGGTATGAAGGCTAGAAGGAACGGGGTGGGTCTTTTAGTCAGTAAGAGTCTGACACTATCTCCCGCTCCGCCCAAGAGCGCGATGTCAATGCAAGATTTTTTCCCACCTAAAAAAAAAAAGGACCAGTACTTTCAGAGATCATCTCCAAGATTTGGGGCATAGAAACATTCAGTGTCAACAAAAAATAAAAACATATTTAAGGATCGAAAATGCATTGTAATTTACTACAGTCATTTAAAATCATGCTCGCTACACAGAACAAACCAGAATATTAAAAACAGTTGCATATTATTTAACCTTGTACGTGGTAATAATCAGACCATGGCATGTAATTTCCTATCTACTTACTCAAACTTAACATTTTTATTTTCATTCCGCCTAAATAATGAATTAAATTGCAAAATATACTTCAAATCCGGGCTACTAATGAAAAGTGTAATAATATATTAAATGTTAGTCATTTTAGATTTTTATAATAAGCATCACTTTAATCTGCTAATAACATATCCGAGTGATATAAAAAATACCGTACTTTTTTTAATTGATATAAACTAGTGCTTGACTGGAATCTCACCTCGTAAGCAACGTTTTCCGTGTGACCTGTTATTTTGCAGCCCAGTTTATTTACACTGAGCTGCAAAAATAATGGATCACATAGTAACCTTGTACATGCTAATAAAATTAGACCATGGCATATAGTTTCCTACTTACTTACTCATTTTGAATACAATTCCGCATAAAAAAAACTATGGGTTTCCTACCAAAGGTTAAATAATAACTTAACTCAAAATTAGCAATAAATTAACAGTTTTAATAATAGGGATATCAGAGGTGTTGGTGGAAGTAGATAATCATTTCCGATTATTAACCTGTTCGGAATCCGACACCTTCAGTCCTTGAAAATATTTTTTGTTATTAGTATTAACCACGCTTACACTATTAATCATTTACTGTATAACATTATTAGTACCATACTCTTATTATTATGGATTATTATATCTCAGAACCCTGGGGTCCTGGACCTTTAGAAGGCGTACGAGGAGTTGAAACCAACTCGCAGAGACCCCTTTGATGTTTTTAATGGAAAGAAAGAAAGAAAAGAAAGAAAGAACATCCCTGTACACGGGGGATGTCCTTGGATTCTTTAGCACAGGCTAAAGAATCCAAGGACACCCCCCGGTTTTAGTATTCTTAAATGGACACCAGTCCATTTGGTCTTCATTCATTCTGGTTACCAAACCAGGAACTATGTTAAGACTATGGCCCCTGCCTGAACAATATTTGTAAGAAGGAGGTAACTTGCACACTCAACAAATGGGACCCCAAAAACTGTTGCTAGTACGAAGTGACTATTATTATTATTATATTTAGTCTATACTGTTCCACTATTGGGCATAAATCTTCCTCCATTTCTTCCACAGTTCCCGGCTCTTAGCCACTTCTTACAATTCTTAAAGAAGACATCTAAGTCATCCCGCCATCTCCTTCTTGGTCTACCGCGACCCCGTCATGCAATTTCAGGACTTCATACTCTACATTATTGAATTAAAAATAAGTCAATTATTAAACCCGATTTACTGTTCGCTTTGATATTTATCCAAGGTTATATTGACACCATGAAAATGACAAGGGTTAATCGGATTATATATATAATCTTATACTTGTCATCGCCCTCCTCAAAGTGAAGATTTTCAATAAGACTTCGTTAATTCCTGATCGAGGTTTAAATCCATTTGAGCTGCTACTCTATTTTCGACTTAAATAACAAGATGTATTAAAGTTTAATTTTACTTTTTACAGGTACGTGATGGCGCCTTGGACTGCAAAACGAAATGATATTATCCCAAAAAGATAATTCACGAATAAGGACAGAATAACTATAACCTACGAGTGTTTCGTAGTGAAAAAAGTCATTTGAATATAAATAGTGTATTATAGAGGAGTCCGGAAAATTGATATCAACATGAATATGTAAATATAATATTACGTAAATAATATTTACGAGTCGTAGTGTTATTTGATTAATATTTGATGTTCTGATTAAAAAAATGTGAATAATATTAATCATATTTGCCTACTGGGAGTTGAATGGTCTGTTAAAAATTTATGTAGTGTGAAATAGAATCATTTTTTATGTAATACATAGTAATAATTTTAATTAAAATTATACTTTGAAATTGTTTGCAAGGAAGCGTTAACCAGAAACTGTTTTGAATAGAATAAACTTTATTGTACACCAAAATAGTAACATGGTTTTTAATTAAACTTAAATCTATTAGTACAATGGCCTTTTTACAGTCCTGTGATATCTACCAGACAAACTTTGCATGGATTTAAAAACTTATAAAAAAAGTAAGTAGTCTGCGGCGTACCTACTGCTAGCAAATTAATCAAACATAATAATTCACATTAAAAATATTAAAGAAGATATGCTTGCAAATATATACACATTATATACACATATCACAAAATATTATAGAAGGAAACAAAAACAGAAAAGAAAAATAAAGGTGGGTAAGTGGTAGAAGGAATTATGTATATGCATATTAATAGAATACTTTACACTACACTACAACAAAATGTCATACCTAGACGGAACAGTTTTTAAATCAAAATAAATTTTGCATACATTTTTTTGTGAATTCGGTTTTTAAAAATAAATTATTGACGCGTTTAAATAAAACACCAGTCAGTTGATTGACTGGTTAATACGCATTTGCTATTAAAAATTAATTCCAACAGTCACAATAGCTTACTGCAAATCGTTCTACGCCTACCAGAACAAAAGAGTCGACCCGGTGATTCAATATTGAGAGGGACCTCAAGCAAGCTCTATTGTCAATATTGACAACCCGAGACAGATCCACTTGGCACAGAAAAGTGGGTCTGATCTCAAATAATGGAACCAGGGAAGTAACAAGAATCATCATCACAATAATTTACCTTTATCATTTGATTACCCTTACCATTTCTCACATAAATGCAATAATCTTATTTTCCAATGCAATAATTTTTATTTTACATTTTGACATTTAATTTTAATTTATGACTTCATTCAAATTCTTTAATATTCTATACTTAAATGAGTGCTGACTTGTTTCCATTTCAATACAATAACTACGGACATTTTGTTATTTACATTATGATATTTTGTCTTACCACACGTAATTTATCTAATTATCTAATCGACAATGTTCAATGTGATTGCAAATTTTTAATGATAAAAATTATTTAAATCTTTTTTTTGTGGTTTATAAATCTGTATTAAATTCATGTTTGCATGTGTTATTACTTTGTACACCCTAGAGACAAAACATAACGTCCTCAATATATTAAATAAAAACTTATAATGTACCTATGTTTTACAATGAATAAATGAATTTAGAAACTTAATTTCAAAGACTGGGCCTACATCAAATGTTTTGTATAATTAAGAGTCTGTGCATTATAATTTTTATATTGGATTGTCTAAAAACCTTAGTCTTTCGTAGATATACTTGTAGCTCTACCATGAGTTTATTTGTCGATACTCGATACCGACTACTTAAATATTTTGTATGGAAAATTTTGGTTCCTTTCCGCTAGAGGCGCTGTAAAATACGCAACTAACTAACTATACGCATAACTTTAGATATATATTATGTACTATTGCTTTGCAAAATAGTCATTTAAAACTACAATTTACATCATAAAATAAAATGTCTGGTAGAGAAATTGCATGTATAATGTGAGTCAGTCGTTGCGAAAAATTTCTTAATTCCTTGCTTAAGAAATTTAACTGCTAACTAGATTTGACGTTGATATTTTTATAAATGTGAAATATTAAGAATTGCAATAAATATTTAAGTGTATACTATCTTCACGTAGTATATAACAAAGTCGCTTTCCACATCTATCAGCTAACTTCATTTAAACCACGCTTCAAAATTTAATACAGTTTTCATTAACAGATAAACCAATTGACGAAAAAAGTTTCGGTATATAATTTGCAATACATTGGGATCTAGGCCATGGGTCAAAAATGTTGAATTAATTATAAAACTAAAAGCTACTTATGAGTTCATTGATTAATTTTATTTTGGTGTACAACAAAGTATATAAAAATAAATAAATCTTGAGTTCATTAGTCTAGAGAAGCTTAAAATAGAAATCAAATACCTACACTATTGCTATTTACAATACTTATTATCGTTTTAGTGTGAAAACCTCATGAATGTAAAAACAATAAATTAACTAGAGGAAGAAAAAACCGCATCTTGTAAAATTTTATTTACACAGCTTATGTTTATAATGTATATTTCAATTTACAATTTTAATACGTTTTCAGTAGTATTTATGTACAAGAACACATTTAAATTTACTATCGTAAACATGTCGAATCCTACCTGTAAGATTTTCTTATAGACTTTTTTTATGAGGTTCTTATGAACCGTCACTGATGATGTTACAGTTAAAAATAAGCATAGCACAATCAGCCTTAAAGTCCTACTGCTGGGACTCTGGCCTCAGAGAATGGGACGTATTCCACCATGTGGACCCAGTGCGGTATGGTAGGTGCGGGTGGGTGGTTACAGGTTACTTTTTTTTGGTTAATAAGGCATGAGTCTCGAGGTTGTCTTTCTAAAAATGTGATAGAATAAAAATGTCAAGTATTATATTCCACAGTTTTACATTCCCAGTCGTCATTGTAATAATATTATTAGATACTATGTACGAGTCAATAATATTGTGTAAGCATTACATAAGAACAAATACCTACATATTAGATTTAATTAGTAAGATAAGGATATAGAATTTGTAAATGAATTATGTTACTTTTAGTTTATGGTATTCACCAACCGTTTGTGTGTACAGATTGTCAATATATAAGGATATCAAAATATAATTACTCGTTAGTATTTTATACCTACTGTAAGTAGTATCAACCTAGCAAATAAGTCATTTCATCATAATGTATTGAAATAAAAAGAAATATTATGTCAATAATATTTTTGTTATTTTACACAAACTATATTACATGTAAAAAAAATTCAAAGGTTCTGTTGAGCAAAGTTTCATCGTTCGTTGCCATTTGCAAACATCGATTATAACAAAAAACTTTAATTTACTATTCAATTATAATGCGTGTATTTTGTGATACAAAATTGGTAAACTACAGCAAAAAATGTAATTTAAAAAGTTTAAAAATATTCAAAACTTTTTAAATTGCATTTTTTTAAACATGGAATACCCACAAGCATACAAGCACTTGTTTTTATTTATCTAATGAAAATTGTGTTTTTTTTTTTATAAATATACTTAAGTACTTTATTTTTTATTAGTTTTTATAATATAAAAGATTTTTTATACTTTGTAAACTGTCTACCAAAACTGTAAATACACAAACACGTTTTTCCAAATATTTTTTCTTTTTAAGTTTTAATGCCATTGGAAGCTTTAAGAATATCATAAAGTAATTTACCCCAAACTTTTAATTTATATTGTTATTATTTATAAATATTTTGTAATAAAATATTTATGACACAAGGTGGTGTTTATATTAATAACCTAACGTGTTGGGTGCCTAATTTAAAAATTCTTGTATTGTTGATGATATTTTCACGTGTGAAATCCTAAAATAACCCGTTAATTTGGGATTTTACACGTGAATCAACAAAAAAAGGTTTTTATTTTTCGTACTCACGTTTTCATGCACACTGGTTTACTTGGCTGTTTACGCTGATATCAGGATTTTTTGAGCGGCCCTTTTTTTATGGTGGGAAAAAATCATCCAATGACATCCCCCGCTCTTGGATGGAGCGGGAGATAGTGTCAGACTCTTACTGACTAAAAGACCCACCTCGTTCCTTCTAGCCTTCATACTGGGGCTCGAGTTACCACGGCCCTGGTACGCAAAAAATGCGATCCCACCTGATGGTAAGCTGTGATGCAATAGTAAATAGTTTCTATTAACATACTATTATAAATACTTTCTATTAGCAAAAGGGAAACTCTCTTTCTGCAAAAAGTCGAGACTGATTCTAGTTTGTTGGGTTAGACAAACGTTCTCCCTTATAAATTGTCCAAAAAAAATGGGGGGCGGTGGTAAGAGGGTTTTTTTGGGTAAAAATCATCCAGATGACATTCCCCGCCCTTGCGGTGGAGCGGGAGATAGTGTTAGACTAACTAAAAAACCCACCGCGTTCATTCGTTGCTTTTCAAACTGGGGCCGAGCTTTCCTTTCAGAAGCAGACCCTTGGCCCCAGTAGGCTTCGACCCTGCTGGGCCCCTACGGTTGCTGACAACTCCTTGACGCGTCCGCAAGCACGCGCCTACGGTGGCCGGAAATCGGGATCGGAATCCCAACGGTAGCTGGGGCGTGAGCGCCGTTGCCTGAAGCGGTCGGCCTCCTCCTTTGCTAGCATAACTGCTTCGCAGAAGGAAGCGGTGGTATGAGGGTAAAAAAAATAGCCTACCTATTCTTCTTAAGTCATAAGTCATAAGTCATTTATTTCATAACAATGTAACATTGTGTTGAAAATAATAATAATAATAATAATAAAAAAAAAACAATTTCGCGATAGTTTGAAGGGAAAAAAAACATGCAACATACTAGAAAATCCTAATAAAATAACAATATTGTCAATAATTACTATACATAAAACAAATAAATAGAATATTTAACTATGTACTATAAAATTATTTAAACAATTCCCAAAAATTAAAAATCTATTAAGTACATATAAAAATATCAACAAAGTCACAAAAAATAATGATACAAATTCCAAATTAAATCCAAAATATGATACAATCGATAAATTTAATGAAAACATAAATAAAATAATATAATAATTCAGTAGTAATTTATAACAGAATTAATAAATTCACACAATAACAAACGAATTAACAGAACAATATTCCAAATTCCATTATCCATTATAAAATCTGTCCAGTCATAAAAAAAAATAATAATAATAAATTAAAAAATAATGTCAAAAATTAAATTATACATAAACATCAATAATGTCAGCGGTGAAACAAAAGAAATAAATGTCGAAAATAATTATGTCCAAATCATTCAAGTCAACAGAAAAACTTCAATGTCAAAGTTAAGTTAATAATGAAAATCAAAAAAACAATTTTTTTTTTTTTTTGTAATGTTAAAATTATTGCCGTTTATCCTCTAGAAATTCATCAACACTGTAATAGCCCTTCCCCAATAAGTAGGCCTTGAGTTTGTTTTTGAATAAATTTACACTATTTATGGTTTTAAATTCTGCGGATAAGTTGTTGTACAGCAAGACTGACTGATACCTGGTACTGTGTTTAACCACATTTAATTTCGGTTGGATAAAATTAGGGAAATCTTTTCTTCGAGTCTTCTGTCTTACTTGTCGTTGTTCGTCGGTTTCAATCTTGTGCAATTTTTTAACAAAATTAGTTAATAATATTAATATATAGAGGCATGGCACGGTCAAAATTGTATGTGTAATAAAGTGGTCCCTACATGATTCCGTCGGTTTCAATCGGAGTATTGTCCTTAAGGCCCTCTTTTGTATAACAAATGCCGACTGGATGTTATATTTATAACTATTGCCCCAGAACTCAATACTGTATCTAAGAATAGACTCAACCAAAGCAAAGTAAACCATCCTAAGCTGGGCCAATGTTAGTTCTTCCCTCAGGTTTCTAATAGCATAGCATGCGGAACTAATACACTTTCTTACAAATGATGTCTCAACTTTTCAGTTTAGCAACGCATCAATATAAACTCCTAGGAACTTGACATGGTCTACCACTTCGACTTTATTACCACAAGATAAAACCTCAAGACTATCTTTGTTTCGGACGTTCGATTTTAATAAAACACATTTTGTTTTTTGTACATTGAGTTTCAAATTATTTGTACCAAACCAATGTTCGAAAGCTACTAACATGTTATTAATTTTCAATTCCAGATTACTTATGTTGTCAGCCGACACTATTGCGTTGGTGTCATCTGCAAAAATAATTACCTTTGCGTCTGTGGTACGCTTTTTTATAAACTCAATTAAATCATTTAAGAATAGAATAAAGAATATTGGGCCTAAGATCGATCCCTGAGGGACACCACGATGTACTGTCATCAGGTTGGAGTTAACAACTTTTTCTTCACCGTCTACTACACACTTAATTTCTATAAATTGACGTCTGTTTTTCAAATAAGAGCTAAATAACTTCAAAACCTTCCCCCGTATGCCGTAATATTCTAGCTTGGCTAGCAGGATGTCATGATCCACTGTGTCAAAGGCAGAACTGAGATCCAGAAAAATACCTGCCACCTTGTGCCCAATATTAAGGTTGCAGATCACCTCGTCGATTAATGCCTCAACAGCATCGGTAGTTCCCACAGATCTCTGATAACCAAATTGTTGACTATTTAAAATTTTGTGCATTCGGACGTGTTTCATAAGCCTGTCTTTCATAACTTTTTCGAAGATCTTCGATAATACGGTCAAAAGGGAAATGGGCCTGTAGTTACCAGGGTCTGTTTTAGAACCCTTCTTAAAAATAGGAATGACTCGCGCGATTTTGAACTGATCTGGGAAAAGGCCTTCCTCAATACACTCATTGTAGAAAGATGCTAGTGGAGTTGCTAACAAGTCAATATTGTCCTTAATTATATTCAGAGGGATTTCGTCGTAGCCGGTAGAAGATTTGTTAGCCATATTTTTAACCAAGTTGAAAATTTCCAAAGGTGTGACTGGCTCAATAATCATATTCGAATCTACCCTGCTAACACTTTCATTTAAATATGTAATTGCTAAATTTTGGTCACACGCATTTAGACAGATATTGTTATCAAACCTTCCAGAAAAAATGTTAGCCACGTCTACAGCATTATTAATAATTTTGTTGTCAATTTTAAGAATTATTTGTTCGCCGTTAAGGCTTTTCGTAGCATTACGTCGTTGATTGACAATATTCCAAATCATCCTACTAGAATCTGTTGCCTTTTCTATTAGTTTTCTTATGCTATTTCTTTTTGCACAATTTAAAACTTTCTTATATATTTTAATATACCTGTTTCGATATTCAACAATCGATTTATGGCACTGCGCTTTATCAAAAGTGTTTAAGAAACGTTTAACTTTGCTGGCTATTCTTATACCATTAGTTATCCATTTAAGACACTTACTTCTATTAACATTAACCTTTACTTTAAACTTTTTAAATGTAGAAGAATGAATTTCTTTAAATCTACTAATGAACGTGTTAACTCCTGTGTTCCAGTCAGTCTCCGCTATCTTCCTCCTAAAGTGCCCTATGTTTTCTTCGTTATATTTTCTTTTACAAAGACGAATATAGTTAGCTTGCTTCTTGCACACAACTTTATCTAGGCGTACTGAACATAATAGACCTGCGTGACCGTCAGACAGCCCATTATGATCAACATTTGTATAGTCTACGAGACTTTCTGGTAAATTAGTTAAAATATTATCAATACATGATTCTGAGTTATTTCTTTTGAACGTGGGACAATTAATTAGATATCGAAAATTGTAGCATGCTAGCAACGATGAGAAAGAGTTATGTCTCGAATCATCTTTTAGAACATTAATATTGAAGTCACCACAAATTATACACAACTTATTGATGAAATGCTGTAACAGCTTTTCGAGCCTATCCATGAAGTCGTCAAAATTGTTGTTTGTTGGAGTCCTATAACAACAAATAACACACAGATTTGTCTCAATATCCTTGATACCACAGATTTCAAAACAGTCAGTTTTATATAGTTGCTTACATATTTGAAGTTCATCAATGTTTCTGTCGTTATGTGTTAAAATCATTGAACCACCTCTATTCTTATTGAGTCTAGTGTTATAAGACCCCATTTTATAATTAACAAAATTGAATTGATTTGCGAGAGTATCATTCAGGAAATGCTCAGATATGCATATAAAGTCTAGAGTCCTCAATGATTCACTAACATATATTTCAAGGTCATCCTTTTTATTGTTGATTCCACATAGATTTTGATGAAAAATATTGAGAGTTGTGTACTGTTTGACATGATTATTATCGAAAAAAAATTTGAGAAACGTTATCGTTGTGGTCCTGATTGACGGTATTTTTAATGTAGTATTTTAAATGATCAAAAATATTCAACATGCCATAGTAACTAACTGTTCCATTGTTTTTAAACATGGAACGATCAAATGTCAGGTCTAGATTAGTGTCAAACAATGAAGCATATTCATGAGTATAAATGTCAAGATACAATAAATTATTAAATGTTTCTATTCGTGAATTATACATTATAGTTGAAGGGTCATTTTTATAAGTCGGTAGACATATTATAAGATTGGTATGTTGAACGGTCATTAACTTTTGTCTAATGTAAACAGTTAAGTCCAGATAGTTCGTTGTATGTCCGAAGTCTTCGTCTCCAATGAAAATTACGCAGTAGTCGTCCTTTGAGTAGTTAGCTAGTTTCATGGTGATGTTGCTTAGCAGGTTTTTGATTCCGTTGTTTGGCAGACGATAGTGACATATCTGCATGTCAGGAAATGTATTTTCGGCTAGCGATAGTACGTTGTTGGTGTTGTTGCTACTGATGATACATAATTTTGATCGTGTATGTGTTAGTTTGTCCATACGAGACGTACGTGCATTGATAGTTTTTGCTTTTTGTAATGGTATGTTTTCCTGGACAGATACAGTTTTTGATCCCGATTGAGGGGGAGTATTATTTAATTTTGATGTTTTTGGTGTGTCGGTAGTATTATTCATCACATTTGTCAAGGGTGACGTCACCGTGTGTTTGATTTTTGAAGCTGGGGTTGCAACGGATTTTTGTTTTTGTTTGCGCTTTTGTCCAGTTCGAGGTGTATCATTTTTGTTTTCCGCAAAACTTAAGCCTTTGTAGGTGTCTATGACTTTCAGATATTTTTGTAGATCTGATTTTAGTCGAAAATTTTCCGAGTTGAGATTCTCAATTTCTTGGTGCGCTATCAATAAGTCATCCGATAATTGTTTGACTTTGTCGTTCAGGTCAATTACAGTTTGGCTAATATTTAACGAAGTGTTAGGCAAACTCATCATTGTCGCGTCAAAAAGCGCCGAATTATCTTTGGAGACGTCCTTCAATGGGCTGCTACGGTGTAATTTGCGGTATGTAATATTGTTACATTCCTCCATGTTTTAAAAATAAATATAAAATCTGCGAGTAATGGAACGCAGTCTCAAAAGACCGGTTATCAGTTTAAGAATTTAAGTTTCCGAACGAAGAAAGTCCTGTCAACTTAGTGAGCTACTAGGTGATTGGTCGAATGAGTCATCAAATCTTTTCTTTGTTTACGTTTATAAAAATGTTGTCTTCGAATTTATAACCGTTAATTGTGATTATGTTAATTTGTTTCTGTTAGGCGGAGTGCCGTATTATATGGTTTGCTGACGACTTATTGTATAGAAGTAATTTATAGCCAACCTGATTAAACGTTGTTTATAGTGATAGACTCCTTGATCACTGTTAATTTCACTTTCACACTGGCACCGCTTCAGCAACGAATTCTAGCTGTTTTAAGCTTGGATAACACTGTTAGTATTATAATTACTCATTCCGAATGTATCTATTGAAGTTTAGGGAACAGTTATTGAGGAATTACATTAATTCTGAATTAAAACTTAACTCGGCGATGTTAAACGTTTGACAGCTGTCAAACGAATTTGAAATCGAAATCTTCTTCTTCTTCTTCGAAAATGAAATCTTCTTCTTATCATATCGATGGCAAAACTAGTTAAATTCTTGCCTGGTCCAGAATTCGGCCACGGCAATGCCGTCCACTGATGATGTCATTAGGTCCCTACGAGAGCAGGCAACAGGGCACGTGATGCAGGACAGAAGGTGGGACATGGTCTGCGGAGAGACGCCGCACAAACACTGAAGATCGGAACCATCCGAGAACCCCCACCTGTGGAGATTGTCTTTGCTGCGCCCAACCTGGGCCTACCTATTCTCAGCCCTACCAAATATATAAAAAAAAAAACATAAAAATTGGTTAAGCCGTTTTGAACAAGATCGATAACAAACACGTTATATTTGTATATTCATTAAATAATTATTTATTCACTCCTAGTTACACATACAAACGAAATTCTCTGAGACCTGAGCTATTACAAACTAAATAAATTACAAGTTAAAGTTCCTCTCAAACTAACATCCTAGTTAGTTCCTATAATAGGTTATGCATTTTGGCCTTTACCTTGAAACTTACAAAACATTTATTTATATCTTCATGTTTCCGCTGCATTTGCGCTTTAACCTTCAAATGTCTCTGACACATAATATTCCGGAATAGGTTCTAAGAAATTTATGTACAAGTCATCTCAAGATATTAATCTGTACCGAGTTCCTGTCTTCCAGCTAGCCTAATCTGCCTTGTGGTTATTTTCCAATGAAGTGAGACTGAAGTAAACATCTGAGTCATCTGAGCGGAGTATTTGTTGCCTGTTAGCCACAACCAAGGGCGGATTAAAGGGGGGGCACAGAAGCACGTGCCCCTCCCTGACGATATTTTTAGGTAGGTACCGTGGAGACTCAATCACAGTACATACATATTATTTTTTTTATTGTTGATAGGTTTGCGATTGACCGCTAGTCCGCTATCTCACCTGATGCAAAGCAACGACGCGGTCGACGATGGAGCGCATGATCGTTTACTTAGAAGCGAATCAAATTATCAGAGTTGTTAAAATATATGGATACAAAAAAACACATCGTAAACTAGCTGCTGCCAGCGGCTTCGGCCATGTGAAAGTAGGAAATCTACACTATTATAAAGAAGTATTTTTTTTTTTGTAGGAGGTAATCTCTGAAAGTACTGGTCTGATTGCGAAATTTTTTTCACCGATAGTAAACTGTTTTATTCCTGAGTGACATAGACTATATTTTATGTTTGCGAGCGAAGCTGCAAACAAAAGCTAGAATCTATTGTCTATGCCACTCAAAGATAAAGAAGCATTCTACTACTGATGAATGAATTTTGAAAATCGTTCCAGTAGTTACGTTATTTTATCTAGGACATCACTGACATCCCGTGCCTAGGGAAGCATTCAGTGCTTCCCGAGGCACGGGGTGTCAGTGATGTCGTTGTTCCCGTTTGTCATTCGTAGACGTTTGACATTTGTTACAGATAGTCAGATGTCAGTAAGTCTCATCAGTCTATCCAGCCCAGTAACTAGGATGTGGAGGTCTGATAGGATGTTCATCCACGAAAAACACAGGTATTCAGCCGCATCCGATCATACAGGAAGCCAACCCCAATTTTTAGTAGTTAGGAAAAAGCTATGGAAATGATGTTCCAGTGGTTTTTGAGTTTTTTTTAGCCTGTTCTTTCCCATTCCTGGACAAAGGCCTCCATCCACTCATTTCATCTTTCGCGCGCCGGTGTTCTCTTGCCAGTTCTGGTGAAATCTGTCTAGTTCTTCGCACCGTCTCCTTTTGGTCTGCCACGACCCCGTCTCACTGTTCCAGGGCACCAACTTTGTGCTACTTTGACCCACAGTTTGTCGGGCGTGCAGAGTTTATTTATTACCAAAAAATTCAAAGATTCAAATTTACCTTTTTATCTAAATTAAGTATGTAATATAGATTCGCAATATCAACTGGTTTGGTCACTCCTATGCTAAATAAGATACTGCGTAGTAAAAACATAAACAGTCTTATTATATTCAATATTCCCATTGCTGGGACTCAGAACTCCTCTTTATGAAATTAAATGGTCCGTAACCCATCACGAGCGCCTAGTGAGGATTGACGGATGTCAGATGTCTTTGAATTTTTCGTTCTAGGACATGCCTGTTTCCTCACCATATCTTAAAGCCTACTTGGTTCACAGTTTCTTTCCTTAGCACATCTCGTATATCGTCGATGTTACTACATGGCTTTTGCTTTTCTTACCAGGAAGATAATCATCAAATATCTTCTTTCGCTCTGAGAAGAGCGAGACTGGCAGTCAGACCTTTACTGACTAAAACCCACCTTCGTGTTGCTTCAATTACCTTTTACGTTCAAAAAATCACGGAGTCACGAACACTCTTTAGAACAAACCTACAGATCTGGAACGGCACCACCGCTGTTTTCACGCTCATCATCATCATCATCACCATCATCATCAGCAGATCATCGCTGTTTTTTGTTTGTGTTTGTGTTTTTTTGTTTTTTTTTTGTGTTGTTGTTTGTGTTTTTTGTGTGTTGCTGTTGTGTGTTGTTGCTCTTTGAATGTCGTAATTAGAGACACAATAGAAAGACAATTACCTTATGTCGGACTGTGTAACTTAAGACATTCGAAAGGTTAAGTCAATTTGCGTTTTTAGTAGTCAAGTCACATTTATTTGCAAATCTTGTTAGTGATTAATGAGTATCTCATTTAGCACACGAGTAACCAAACCGGTTCAAATTGCGAAATTGCGATTTTTAATTAAATATGTATGTACACACAAAAACTAGAAAAACATAGACATAATAGATATAAGTACAAAAGATACTGCCAATTTCCAAAGTTTATTCCAGCAGACCTGTGAAAGGAGAGATCAAAAGAAATGTAGACGAAAGTATGTAGAAAGAAAGAGAAAAATAGTGTGTGGAATACTAATCTATAATAAAATATAATAATGAGATATTAGTAATACTACGAATTTAATTAATTTAATCCCAAGCAAACGCTGGCGTTCGCGCATCTACTGTCTTACTATGTCTCAAATTGACGGTATCTGAAAGGTTAATTTGCCTTCAAGAATAATTTGCATTTAAAAATATTTAACTAATTATAATTACAGTAAAATTAAAAAAACACGAAAAAAAATCCTAAAATTATTACACCTAATTAAAAACAAATTAAAAACTGGCGTCAAAAAACTCTTCTGCATCGTTGTCGACTGGTAATGTGCCCAAAAGACTGGCGGCATTGCCACGCTGTATGGCAATGCTTATCCTCTGTCCAAGGTAAAAACCACGGGGCACGCAGTGTCAAAGAGTGTCAATAAATACTTAATATATTTATCTTGGTCTTTTTAGGGCAAGTAAATAAATGGTGTGCCTTGCTTCTGCTTTTGTCCGATTTAAACCCACACAGGCGCTTTCATCATTATCATCATTTTAGTCGAAAGACGTCCACTTTTGGACATATGCCTGCCCCCAGTGTCGCTACAACGACCGGTGAAATGCGTCTCGCACCCATCACACAGGCGCTTTAGTTTGTGTAAGTTATTTCATCAACACTTCTCTTAAAGAATATACAAGGTGCAAGGGACAGCCCTCCACAAACTTTAAGGGCTTGCTCAGTAGACGAAACTGAACAACTTACCATAAATTTTTTTTTCAGGAAACGAAAAAAAAATCCGCCTCACCATACAAAATTATTAACTTGATTGGACAGTTTGTATGGAGAGGCGGAATTTTTTTTTCGTTTCCTGAAAAATTTTTTTATAATAATAATAACCATTTATTTTCAGGCATCGAAGGCCCATAGAAAAAATACATAAAATAATCTTATAAATTAATAAACTAATACATATTATAACAACAAAACTTATTTAATAATTATACACGTAACGTCGGCGTCGTGTTCCGCTGCGTGGTGTCGCGTAGCCGTCCTCGGAAACGTCGATACACGACACCTTTCGGCCAAAAGTCCTCTCTCAAAAAGGTCTCCAGATGGTGGGTTGGAACTCGTATCACGAACGACTTGAAGTTGGTGTCGTGGCGAGAATCCAGCCTTTCGACCCTCAGAGTCCAGTTGCTCTTTATCTTCATATACTCCACGACTTCCTCAATCTTCGTAGAGCAATGCAGAAGCGAAATATACAGCTGCGTCGTAGGCACAGCAGGACGCAGCAGCATATTTGGTCCAGTCGGTGCGGTACCGCACAGGTTCCGGGAACAGGGCTTCTTCTTCTTCTTCTTTTCTACTCGAGTGAAACCCTCTTCATCAACTTGGCCCGTTTTTAGCAAGGAGCTACGGACCGCAGTCTGGGTAGGTTGAGAACCCGATGTCTCTTTGTCCCCTATATTCGCTTGTCGCTTAGGTTGCGACGTACCTGATGGTTTCCTGGAGGTGGCAACAGCAGCGTAGGCACGTTTAGAGGTCAACGTACCTACGTGTGACGTTTCCGCAGCCGGTGTAGAGGCGCGGGCGACGGCGACGGCAGGCGGTGCTTGATCAGCATTTTCGGCGGCCGGTGACGCACTTGTGTTTGTCGAATCAAAACCGCCGACTGATGCATTTTGCGCCTCCTGACGTGTTTTCACCTTTGAGGCCTCAGGTGACCCAGTTACTGAACCAACGTTGCGCAATAATGCTATTTCCACACGTAGTTCAGCATTGGATTTTTCTGACGCCTCCATTCTAGACTGCATCTTGGTCATCTCCACTTTCAAGGTAGTGATTTCCTTTAGCAGCCGTGTGACGTCGACGTGATCGAATGTGACGGGAGGCAGCTTACTGAGCTCCTTCGCCACGAAATCTGGCACGTCGTCTGGGTCAGTCTTCTTCAACATATCTATGATATCTTGAATGCTCTTCTCAGTTCCATCTCTTCGGCGAGACGGCATCTGGTCCAGTTTTCCAAGAGACTGGAACAGTAGCAGTTTTCCACTGCTGATCTCGTCCTCCTTGAAATTGGACCGATTGGAATTTATGGTTGGTTGTTCAGTTTCGTCTACTGAGCAAGCCCTTAAAGTTTGTGGAGGGCTGTCCTTTACACCATTTATAGTAATAAAAACCATGATATATTCTAGGACCAGTAATTTAAGACATGTGACATCCAGCAACTTGTATCGTGCCCACATGGTAGAACAGCCCGTTTCTTTTAACACAACTTGACGGCCTGTAATGGCTCGTTTACGACTTTGCCACTGCGAGCGGTAGCTAAGCGCGGGGCGGCGAGCGGTAAGACCAAAATTATGAAAATTTTTGAAGTACGCCCCA
Organism: Mythimna ferrago; assembly: GCA_910589285.2. NCBI lineage: Eukaryota > Metazoa > Arthropoda > Insecta > Lepidoptera > Noctuidae > Mythimna > Mythimna ferrago. The sequence goes on along the minus strand of OU342680.1, from coordinate 22,547,896 downwards.
CTCACCACGCCGCGCGACTCTAAGACCGAAGTCGTGACCAGGCCGTAACTAACCAATGGAAAAGTTTACAGACTTACCTGAAGTGTCATAAAAAAAACTCCCGCCCTTGATCACCCTTGAGACTATCCCATCCATTATAATCTCCACTTAATAAAACACCAATAAAAGTTAGTGTAAAATTAAACCTCAACCGCAATGTTATTTTGATCTTAACCTCCATTCACTGTCAAGCAAGTACAATAAACCGACACAAATATAGTTTAAATTTACTTTAAACACATTTTCCAAGGGCAGGGCATTGGCATACTTCGTGTTTGTGTCATAAACTATTGGAATGTACACAATAGTGTGTCATATTTTTTAAATTTATGAGTTTGCTCGAATTCTTAATACCACTCATGCTCAGTGTTCTCATACTAAAAATCTCCATAATCGGTTAATATTTCGAGGTTACGCCAATAGCGTTCTCTCATTCAGCTAGTATGCATAAGTGTAAGTTAAATTTTTAATACTATTATTATTTACAGTGGAGGTTAGTAAGTGTTACTAGTATGTTGTCAGTAACACTTACTTCCTTCTACTGTAAAAAATAATAATCTTTACTGACGACTTACTAATTGACGTTGCGCAACCTCTAAATATTAACTGATTATGGCGATTTTTAGTATATAAACACTGGGCATGAGTGATATCAAGAATTCAAGCTAAGTCAAATGAAAATCGAAAATTAAGAAAAGACATAAAACACCCTAGTACACAGTACATTGAACTGAACTTGAGGACAGAAAAACAAGTCCCAGTTTTTCATTCATTGTAATATTTATGGGACGAAGGCGCCGAAGTATTGTTTACGAGTAAACATCATAGAGCACTAGTATCGCTAGTGGTTTCTCTCTTAAAAATATTGAACAATAGTTCTGTTTGTTTTGATCAGCAACTGTTACTAACAATCCAAATTTTGGTCAGCCAATAATTGGGGGGACTTGTTGTGGAATAGACTAGGGATTAGTGAGAACTAAGCTGGTTGTATATAGGAAGTAAGTCGTTAGGTATTGAACTTGCTTCAAAATCACCCAATCTTGAAACAAATGACAACGAATAAGTCTGACAGGAACTACTTTTTCCTTGGTTGGGCAGGCTTTTTGGAAGTACTTTTTGAGGTAACTGCACTATTAAAACTAACCATAACAACCAGAACAAGTTCTGGGACTCCTTATCGACAATTATTATTATTATTATTATTCTCATTTATTCATAAATATTACATATAAATTACATTTTTAAATATTTCAATATAAAAAAAACATTTAAAAATATAAAAAATAGTTACCCACCGGTATCGGGAACAGGGTCCAAGCTACCGGCGGTCAGGGCTCCAGAGAAAGGAACCTCCTAACAATACGAGCCGTGTCCAGGAGTACCGCTTTCTGAATCAAGCCCTTGATCCAGCTACCTAACGCGAGCCTCCTCAGATGTCGGTCGAGGCTCTTGGCTATTAAGCCATTACCCGACACGACTATCGGTACAATGATTGCCGAGTCTACATCCCACATGTCGACAACCTCGCGAGCCAAGTCGATATACTTGATTTGTTTATCTTTCTCAGCTTTCACGAGGTTCTCGTCATGCGGAACGGATATATCAACAATCATTGCACGCCTCTCCCTTCGGTCCACCACCACTATATCAGGCTTATTGGCTACAATAGTCCTGTCAGTGATGATGGACCGATCCCAGTACATTGTGATATCGCCATTATCGAGAACTGGGTCGGGCACATACCTGTAGTACGGCACCTCCGATTCCACAAGAGAGTACTTCAGAGCAAGTTGCTGATGGATAATCCTGGCTACAAGGTTGTGTCTATGCAAGTATTCCCCGTTAGCTAGACGAGAACAACCTGAAATAATGTGGCGGATCGATTCACCCGGACGGTGACATGCCCGACAGATGTCAACCGTACCGTCCTTCACAATAAATCTTCGGTAGTTCTTCGTCATGATAACTTCGTCCATAATTGCACAGACAAAACCTTCGGTTTCCCCAAAGAGGTCACCGACGCGCAACCAGGCTACGGACGCTAGTTGGTCTACATCGGGCCCATGAAGGGCCCGGAAAAAGCGTCCGTGCAGTTCCTTACTCTGCCATACTTCCTTGCGATCGTTAGTGTCAAGCACTACAGGTTTGCGCCAGTTCTCGTTAGCCAAGGAGAGCGGGGTGAGTCCCTTGTCCACTGCTACTACATCACGATGCATACCCACGTCGGCGGCTAGGAAATATTCCCTGAGACTGCATACCTCGCGATTGTGCAGGGTCTTAGCATTTAAAAAGCCTCGACCCCCACACTTCCGCGGGATATACAGTCTCATCACCGATGACCGTGGGTGATGCATTCGGTTTGCAGTAAGCAGTGAACGAACTCGCCTGTCCAGGGCGTCCAGTTCTGTTTGAGTCCATTTGAGTACGCCGAAAGAGTACATCAATACCGGCATGACCCAACCGTTGAAGGCGCGCACCTTGTTTCCGCCTGAAAGAAGGCTATTGAATACCTTCTTCAGGCGTCCAAAGAAGCGCTCCCTCAACGATTGCTTCATGTCAGTGGCATTGATACCTAAAGCTTCCGACATACCCAAATACTTATAGGTTTCAGTTGCAGAGAGGGATCTCAGGCTTATGGAGTCCGAGAGTTGAGTACTCACGGACTCCACAATCTCCCCTCGCTTTACATGCATGACCGCACATTTGTCCACACCAAACTCCATCCTGATGGCACTACTGAAGGTTTCAGTTACCTTCAGTAGCTCCATCAGTTGAAGCTTGTTGGGGGCAAAAAGTTTCAAGTCATCCATGTAAAGGAGGTGAGATGTAACCTGACCACCTCTCTTCAACTGATAGCCTAGGCCTGAATTCTCCAGCAGTGTGCTTAGAGGATTCAAGGCTAGGCAAAACCAAAGCGGACTCAAACTATCACCCTGGAATATACCCCGCTCAATCCTCACCGGTTCACTGCTCCTCTGAATATTTCGACATCCTGGATAGCGAAGCACCGTCCTCCATTGCCTCATACACGACATCAGGAAGGTGCGTAGTGTTGTATCAATTTTGTACAATTCTAGCACCCTCATGAGCCATGTATGAGGAACTGAGTCATAGGCCTTCTTATAGTCTATCCAACATGTCGACAGATCCTTTCGGGAGCGCCGAACCTGTTGGCTAATGGCCATATCAATGAGGAGCAGCTCCTTAGTACCACGGGACCCTTTCCTACATCCATTCTGAGAGGCAGACATGATTGAATTATTGTCAATATGGTTGTTAATCTTATCTCTCAAAATAGATGTAAGAACTTTATAGACCGTAGGTAAGCACGTTATCGGTCTATAATTTTTAGGTTCCGCGGTACTACCTGATTTGTGGAGCAGGTGGGTAACTCCTGTTGTTAGGAACTCGGGTAGTGAACTAGACTCCAAGGCAGCCTGGTACTGAGATGCCAAACAAGCGTGCGACCTTTGAAGCCACTTTATCCAAAAGTTGTGCAGTCCGTCCGGCCCTGGAGATTTCCAATTAGGCAACGGACGGACTGCACGGGCCACATCCTGGGGGCTGATTGTGATTGCCCCCATTTCTGTTATCGGTTCGCACGCTTGTTCGACCTCTCGAGTCCAACCACCTTCAGTATGACTGACAGGCACCGACCAGATGTTGCGCCAAAACGAACACATGGCGTCATCATCCGGAAGGCGCGTGTCAGTCACACCTTGGTCCGGTCGCTCCCAAGCCCTGTATACCCACCTTTCATTACTTTGGAATGCGCGATTCTGGGTGTACCGCTCCACCCGCCGCTTATACCTGCGGATTCGGTTTGCCCATGCATACACCTTCTGCTTCAGGAAGTCGATGCGCTCTGTGACACGGAGCATATAGTCTCGGGGGCAGATGTCAGTCCCCGAAAATGCCCGTCTCACAAAGCGCATCACTCTTGGGCGAGTGTTGCCCTCCCTGAAGCAGATTAATTTGCCGATGAGTGCTCTGGCCCCACCAATACGACGCTCGATCCTGCACTGCCAGGCCGGCACAGCTGGTTTTGGTCGTGTAGCTACATCACTATTTGGAAATTTGACGTGAGCTACACGACATGCCGCTACAGCCGCGCAGTACATGATCGAGTGTGCATCAGTGAGATCTTTGCAGTTGTCAAAATAATTTGACAATTGCATATCCAGAGCAGCCACCAGCGCCTTATTCTTGTTATGCATGGGCAAGCGAGGTAAGCGCGGCCTAAGTACGGACGGCATGTTTCGATACTCGCGAATAGCGCATTCCAAAGCACTCCTCAATTCATTAGTGCACTGGGTACTTACTTGTATAACCATGTCAGTACTCTCCACGTCAGCAGGGTTGGCGACATGGTTAGACGGTGGTACCATCACTGGTACCACTGGTTGCGACGAAGGAGCAATGACATGGTTACTCATTTCCGTTCGGAGGCGATCAAGTACAGTATCGTCCAACATATGATTACGCTGGATGACCCGCACCTGATCCGATAGTCGTTGGGCTGAAACGTTGACGGCTGGCTCAAGCACCTGAAACAAAGAGAGCATCCGAACACGGTACGCGGTCAGATTGTTTCCTCCCTCTGTAGCCCCATAGTAAGCGCGCATGACGTTTTCATTGGTCGATTGCGTCCATCGCATGCGCGGCACACTTCCACCGGTAGCTGGGACCCTATCAGAGGCCGGTGGGCCTTGAGGTCCGAAACATGCCGGCGGCCGGCGTCCTCCCCGGCGACGCGCAGGTGGTGGTGTCGTCGGCGGCGAGTAGTACTCGTCGCACGAGCTCGACGCAGCTGCCACGGTCGGTGTCACAGCACTCACGGTGGGGCTGGGATCCGGCGGCGGCGAGGCGGAGCTGAGCGACGAGGCCGGAGGTGGTGGGCGTGCACGTCGAGCTGCGGCTCTAGTCAACATTTGTGTTTCCTTGTCGATATTTTTCTATGTCATAAATATGTCATATGGTATATTTTACGTGAAGCCATTTTACACAGATAGGTACACGTATTTCACAATAACGGTGGTTTTATTGTACTTTTAGACCTTTTTTTTCTTTGGATAATCTCATTTTGGTAAGGTATTTAGTATTTGTGTTTTATTTTTATTATTATTATTATTATATATCTTTATTGCACACCTTAACTTACTAAAGAATAATAATTAACAAAAATAAGTGTACAATAGGCGGTCTTATTGCACAGGGCAATTTCTACCAGACAACCTTTCACAAATTTTCTGATTTCACGCCTCCGAAACTATTGGCAGAAGCTGGTATGAATATAATTTAGTAAATTATATTATTACAGTCCCGTTGATAAGAAAAACCCTATTTATTAAATAGTAATCCTCTAGATTATGATAGAACAGAGTGTAAAGTCCCGCAAACCTCCATTGAAAAGGGAAGATCCTTCGACCAGACACGTATTATGTCTGATCTAGGCAACTACCCGAAAGGTGATTACGGACTATTGTATATGGTTAACGCCCTGAGGTCGCTGGTTCAAATCCGGCTCGAAGGACCAGAATGTTACGAGTGGACTGTGTTTTTTCTGCTTATCCTGAGTTGAATAGATTGTCAAGGCTTTGCAAGTACTGGGTCTTGAGGTTTTCGTCCTTATCTAGGCGCCGTTCTAGATTTTCTTGCCGTTTTAGGGCACCTAGGTAGTTGTTTGGTGTTTTAGGTACCTCTTGTTTCCACAGTAGTCCGGTCTCGAAGCTGCCGTCAGGTAATCGTCGACTCTTCTGTTCTAAAATGTCTAAGACTCGTTGTTGCAGGTCATCCTAGGCATCCTAGGTTCTATGCCTAGTGATTCTAATTTGAAAAAGGGTCACGACTTTGGTCTTAGTGGCGAGCGGGGCGGCATCGGTAAGCAGGCACGGGGCGGTGCTTCAAACATTTTCATACTTTTGACCTTACCGCTCGCCGCCCGGCGCTTAGCTACCGCTAGCAGCGCCAATGTCGTGAACGGGCTGAAATTGCGCAATGTAGGATTTCATATTTGACGTCATAGATGTCGCTTCAATAACATAGGTCATCACTCTAATATCATAAAGGCTAGTTTGTTTAATGTGTTGTTTATTACTTTTTACGCGCTCAAATGAATGAACGAATTTTATAGAGTCGAGTAGACCATCTCCTAGAATTCCCTTGTGATACTTTTCTAATTTCACGCTTCCGAAGCCACTGGCAGTTGAAGCTGATATGAATATAATTTGGTAAATATTATTACAGTCCCATTAATAAGACAAAACTGGTCAAGTGCGAATCGGACTCGCACCCTGAGGGTTCCGTACAAAGTCACCTCTGTAAAGAGCTCAATTACTGATTGTGAGTCTCGAAGTTTTTTCTAAATAGCAAAAAATAAACTTTTTTTTGTGACGTAACAATAAATTTTCCGTTTCATATTTATTCCTATACTTGTGTTATAAGACCTAGCTTTATGAAAAATTTCAGGATTCTGGGTCAAAGGTAAGTACTCTAGAATTTTGGTTTCCTTGAGTGTCGATATAAAAAGGTTTTTTGCGACATAAACGGCCATATCATCTTTTTCTGTAAATTTAGAAGTTTGATTTTTTCACAGCTTCAAAGGACCGCATACCTAAGTGTATGGTTTTAATTTCAACTCGATACGTCCACGCGTTTCCGAGATAAAGGGTTTTGACATACAGACAGACAGTGATCCTTTAAGGGTTCCGTTTTTTTTTTTTCTTTTGAAGTACGGAACCTTAAAAACGCTATCTTTAGAACTACTAACTCGTGCAAAAAAAAAGGACCGTAATAAATTATTTCAGATAACTAAACCATACGTTTAAAGTTTTAAACTCGACACAGGTCAGTGACCACTCTCAAAGTTAATTGCACGTCATTATAATGATGCCTCATAATCAGAACTCATTGAACCCATCAATGGCCGATAACCCTTCTTTAGGTCTTCTGATCATTTAGGTTTGGGCATTTGCACTTAGACATGTTTATTGCTTTGAAAAACGTTTTTACCATTGAAAAAATAAACCTTTAACGATAAATTCTGGCTGATATGCGTCCAAATGTAATGGTTTTTGCGCCAACCACTTTAACTTTTTGTGATTAACACAGAAATTTAGACTTTTGAGGCTTTCAAAAATAAAAGAATCTTTCTTCGCAGTAAGTACTGTGGCAACTATGATGTTGTTTCATTGTAAAAGTTCCTGTCCTTTATTTTTTAAGGTAAGTAATCATCTAATGCAAGGCAAGAGGGAGTGTCAGATTTTTACTGGCTAAAACCCACCTCTTTTCATGAGTTCAGTAAGCAGGAGGAGGCGATTGCATCCCATTCTCTACCACTCCGGACCATGACCTAAATCAATGCCCTGTGAGAGGTCACCGCCGTTGATCGCCTCTACGAGAACACAATGGTGGGACCTTTACTTGTCCACCATGGGGCACCTGAATCCAAAACAGGAATATCCCGAACTAGGCATGTCTGGAAAAGACCTACGTTAGGCGGAACGTGAGGATGCCGAGGTGCCTCTTCACTCACTCTTCAAACAAGGGTTTTACCGTTGCGTTTGTGACTTGCTCAAGGCCCTGTCTGCTTTGGTAGTTTTTCTACTAACTAGTTTGCCCTCATCATCATCATCATCATTTCAGTCGAAAGTCGTCCACTATTGGACATGGGCCTCCTTCAGGTGACGCCACAATGGTTGATCCTGTGCGTCTTTTTTTTCCGGTGGGAAAATCATCTAATGACATCCCCCGCTCTTGTGTGGAGCGGGAGATAGTTTCAAACTTTTACTGACTAAAAACCCACCCCTTTTTCCTCTTGCCTTTCGTACCGGGACCAAGCTTCCCTTTCGGATAACCCTGGCCCCAGTAGGCATCCTGTGCGTCTCGCATCCACCGCGTTTCCGTGACTCTCACCAGGTTGTCAGTCCACCTTGTGGGAAGCCTCTCAACGTTTGTTTGTTTGTTTGCCCCAGCTGGTGGAAAATTGTCTCGTATAACAATTCATAAATTATCATAATCTGTGTTTATGGCATAATAGGATGTTACTTCCTACCATGAAAAAAAACCCTTTAACGACTATGGAACAATTAGGTTGTAAATTTTCCGTATGAATAATTAAATAGGTCTTGTCATAAAAAAATATAATTATATAAATGTTATCTTCCTGGTCAAACAATGTGATTATAAAAATTATCTTTTTATCTAAACATGAATTAATAAATCATTACCTACTTTATCATGATTATTGTTGCATAATTTATGAGTGCGGAATAATAAAATTGGAATTAGCACCAATAGTAAAAACGAATACATTATTTTTATTACATTCATCTAACAAGAAGAGCAGAATTTCTGTATTTGTAGGACATAATATTAGGGGGTGCTTAGGGGACTACGAAAAAGCCTTGGCCTACAGAGAACTACTCTATAGCAGTATGCCGTAGTAGCAATTCCAGTACTTCACCATGAGTTTAAAGCAATAGTATTTGTCGATACTCGATACCGACTACGTAAATATTTTGTATGGCAAATTTTGGTTCCGTAAGTGACCGCTAGAGGCGCTGTAAAATTTGCCATACAAAATATTTACGTAGTCGGTATTGAGTATCGACAAATACTATTGCTTTAAACTCATGGTAGAGGAGAATATACATACTATAGCTGTGTGCCAAGGCACAAAAACCATACGTATCGAAAACAAATATAAACTTTTTTTTTTATTATTGATAGGCTCGCGTTTGACCACCATCTCACCTGATGGTAAGTGATGATGTGGCCGACGATGGAGCACGCTTGCCTAGAAGTAACCTATTTACTCTTGACTTAAAGACCCCTAGGTCTAATTACTGGGACTAATTATTCGTAATTGATAACTAAGTATAAAAAGCTATCTAAAATTGGGATCTTTGTCCCGATCAAAGATTTGAATTTGATTTGATTTGAGAATTTGGACGTGATACAACATCCAAATTCATTAGTTTCCAACATAACCGTATTTTATTTGGTAAATAGTAATTCTTACGGTGTTCACAATTTTCCGTTGACATACCCAACCTTTGAAATCGGGATACTTGACTTCAGTGTGGCAAATGGCACAATTATACCGAAAACAATGCATGGATTCTGTAGGAAAGAAAATATAGATAGTTAGATAGTTGGATAGATAGATAGATAGATAGATAGATAGATACAACAAAAATAAAAATTACATCAGGAACTTAAAATTAATAGGGTGTCACAATGGGCGGTCTTATCGCTAAAAGCGATTTTTTACAGACAACCTTTATATAGATATCAATACACGGACGATACCTATATCCCAATCATCATCATCATCATCATCACATATAGTGATTGAAGCCGAAAGACGTCCACTGTTGCACATAGGCCTCCCCCAAGCGTCGCCACAACGACCGGTCCTGTGCTTCTAGCATACATCGGATTCTCGCGACCCTGACCAGGTCACCGGTCCACATTGTTGGAGGCCTTCCAACGCTGCGTCTTCTGGTACGTGGTCGCCACTCCAGAACCTTTCGTCCCCATCGACTATCTGTCCTGCGTGCAATGTGCCGTGCCCATTGCCATTTAAGTTTGGCAATTCTTCGAGTAATATATTATATCCAAATGTAATACCTATTTAAATCCAAAATTGATTGCAGTAAAATAATCACAGTACCTAGTAAATTGTTGTCTATAGAGTAAATAAGAGACGCAGATGAAGAAGTATTTTGACAATATTAGGAATGATGAAATAACACAATTTCTCTCCGTAGATCTTCTATTTTAATCCGACTGCGCCAAAAGGAAGGTTCTGTTTTTTTTTTTTTGTATTGTTAAAATATAAACGTACCAAAAAAACATGTGACAAAAAAAATGTAAGTACCTAACCAAAATAGCACATTAAAGTTTTGAACCGATAAAATTTTATGCTAATTACCGGTAAATGTCAAGGCTGGTCAAGGTAAAGCAGGTTACCGGTACGTGATAATTACACACGTGTTAATGTTACTGCATATGGCGTTACCTGTTCTGCCGGTATGGCGCAATGTCGCAATGTCACAATTAACGTACTCAGTTTACCTCACTACGGGTTACGAGATGAGAGCGAGATGTGAAATGCACAACTACGAGTATGTATACTTTTAGTTAGAACTGCGAAATAAGATTTTTTTTTTGTTTCTAGCTTTCTTTAAAAAAAAATTGATCAACTACCTAATCTACACTAATATAATAAAGAGGTAAAGTTTTTTTAAGCTATTGCATAGCTTCTATCGCGGGCCTTGAGCGTGGAGACCGAATCCAGAAATTCCGTAACGAAAATAACCTAACACCCCCCCCACTCATTTGTTTTGAGCGTGGTGACCGATAAGAAAACAAATGAGTGATGCTATGCAATAGCTTTACCGCGGCAGTCCCCGAGTGCCACACGTCTTTTTTTGTTTTCTTTTTTTTTTGTTTGTAGGAGGTCCGATTGCTAAAATGTTTTCACCCAAAGGAAAGCTGCTTTATTCTTAAACGACATAGGCATAAAAACGTATACGTATAAAACGTTTTGAGTTTCTCTGCAACTCACACACAAAGTTGCTAAGATCATCAGAAAACTTGCGACTCAAATTGCCAGTCCATACCAAGGCGTTCTTTGATAAATCATTTACTGTCCAGGCTGCTCGTCTGTGGAATGGATTGCCAGACACAATTAAACGCGCTCAATCGTTGCCTGTTTTTAAAAGACTCGTTAAGGAACATTACCTGTCGCTGTGAATATCGATAGTCGTCATTTATGTACATATAATTTTGTCTATAGTCTTCAATAATTATGTATGTATTTATGTATCTATTATACGGCATATGTATATATCTATGTATGAATTTTACAGCATATGTATATATCTGTGTATATATTATAATATATATGTGTAACTCTAGTTTCTCACACCAACGACAGCCCCATTTCTTGTCCAGGCAATTACTGTCCATTCCAGATTGCCTGGAAGAGATCGCGGAATGCGATAAGGCCGCCCATTGTATGTATGTGTTTTAGTTTTAGTTTCCTTTTTGTATATGTAATGGTGTACAATAAAGCGTATAATAAATAAATAAATAATAGGCTATACTTTATGTACGCGGGCGAAGCTTTGGACAAAAGCTAGTTTATTTTTAAAGAAAGAACTAAAATGACCAAAGTTATGACAAGTCTGTGCTTTTCTTTCCTGCCTTCAGCTTTTTTATGGTAGTTAGCGATAATGTGGCCAATAGTATTTAGTACTACACCTAGCAATACTAGTAGTAGTATACGCTTACCTAGTAGTTACCTATTCGCTTTGGATATGTGAAAAAGTAGGATACTCCGACCAGACGGATGTTATGTTGAATCCGGGCTACGGCCCGATAGATGATTTCGGGCTTTAGTATATGTTTAAATCGCGCGGAGAACTCTAGGATTTCGATTTTTTTTTTAGTTCCTATGTGGTGCCATAGATGTCGCTACTTCACTCAACTCCGAGATCGAAGATCAATGATTTCCTTGATGTGACATGATGCGTGCCAAGCCATCATGTCACATCAAGGTTCCAGTGTGTCGGAACTGGAAGCCGCATAGTTCTCTGTAAGTCGGAACTGTCTGTGGTGATGCCCCAGTTAGTCAGAGTGGTACTATTCCAGTGAGTCGGGATGAGGCTGCATGCTCCAGTGAGTCGGAGTAGTGCTACTGGCTCCAGTGGGTCGGAGCGGCGGTGCTATGCGACTTAGTAGCTGGACTGCTGGCGACGATTAGTAGAGATTCTTCATGGCTTCTCGTGTGACTGGCCTAAGGTCGCTGATGAGGCTGAAGGTAATGACTAGGTAGGCATTCTTTTGTTTTTTTTTGGTGGGTAATCAATCATCCAGATTTTTTTTTTTGGTGGGGTAAATCATCCAATGGCAACCCCCGCTCTTGGGCGGAGCGGGAGATAGTGTCACACTCTTACTGACTAAAAAACCCACCCCGTTCCTTCAAGCCTTCATGCCGGGGCTCGAGTTCCCTTTCGGATAACCCTGGCCCCAGTAGGCTTCGACCTGGCTGGGCCCCTACTGTTGCTGACAACTCCTTGAGGCGCGCGGGAACAGTGCGCGCCGTCGACGACTTGGGCTTGGTCCGGACAGTTACCGGACGGCCGGACAGCGAGCTACCCATTGCTCACTGTCCACAAGCCCGCGCCTACGGTGGCTGGAAATCGGAATCGGAATCCCGGCCTCATCCTTAGCAAGCATTACTGCTTCGCTGAAGTAGGCGACCGCCTGCCACTCCTCCTCGCTCCGGACCATGGTCTCAACCAAGACCCAGCGCGAGAGGAAATCATCCAGATGACATCCCCGGCCTTGGATGGAGATGGCGACGCATAGCACCGGTCTTTGTGGCGACGCTCGGGGCAGGCATATGTCTAACAGTGGACGTCTTTCAGCTGAATTGATGATAATGATAAAAGCGCCTGTGTGAGTTTGAATCAGACACATAGGAATGGTAATGTAGAGCTGATACCACTGGGCCACCACTTCATTGAGAAACACTTATATTCTCTCTCTTGTATTCTTAATTGTACATAACTTTACAGATTATACATAGGTAGTAAGAAAGCCGATGTACACAGGTAAGCTTAACCCAAAATTGGGTTTTCTTACAGCAAACCTAAATATTAGATAGAAATATAATATGAGGATAACTTAACCAAATGCACAACAAAAACTAAGTTAACATAGATGAATTGAATCTTATAACTAAAATAATCTACACACTTCTTCTAAAATGCTGAGATTTTTTTTGGTTGCCTCACCATTAACGATTGCATCATGTAACGTAATGTGTTACATGAAGTTACGTGAAGGAGGAGGTAAGGAGGAGTATGAGAGTGAGGAGTGTAGAGGAAATAATATATATAGATATGAATCATTACGTTACATTGGCCCCACGTTGGGCGCCAATGTAACGTAAAAGGGTTACGTGAAGGAGTATACTGTTACAAGAGGAGGAGGTAGAGGAAGAGTGAGAGTAAGAAGTGTAAGTGTATAGTAAGAGGAGAGGAAGAGTGTTACGCGAGTGCAAGAGGGAGTGTAGTGAGTAAGTGCCTCCAGGGAGTAGCCCTGGCAAGGCACGTGTGGTGAGTAAGTGAGAGGTTGAGTGTGGAAGTGAAGGGTGTGGGAGGAAATAATATATATAGATATGAATCCTTGTGAGGTTATATTACAAATAAAAGCATATAAAAACAATAGAAATATAAAAAGATATAAAGTTATAAAAAATCAGCTCAAACGGCGTTACGGCGGAGCGCAGCAGCTGGTGTAGGCGCAGCCCTCAGCCGTACGAGGGACGGCGAAGGCTGCGCTGCCGCAGGCAGCAACAGATCATCTGTTGCTGCCTGCGGCGGCGGTCAGGCGACACAGCCCTCCAGCATAAGGGCCGGCAGAGGTAGAGAGGAGGCCCTCAGAGGCCAGGTCCAATTGTAGTACAGCCCTCTGCCGTCAGGGCCGGCAGAGGCAAAGAGGAGGTCCTCAGATCCTTCTCGGAAGAGGGCTTCATAGTCAAGGAGCTCAATCAGGAAAAACAGTCACCAGGAGCTGAGCCAAGAAACTCTCACCAAGGATCTGACACATGTAACTGCACCAAGAAACTGTCCACAAGGAGCTGACACCAGGAGCTGAACGAAACTGTCCAAGAAACTCACAAACATGGTTTTTTATCAATTTTGACGGCTATGCTGGCTGTCAATTCATAATTTAAAATTTGAAAACAGGTTTCAGCCAGCATTGCTGTTTCACAAGAAAGATATAAATTACAATTCAATTTTAAAGAATGATTCGCAGATAGGAGAACATATAATTTGTTAGCAAATTATATGTTTACAAAATAAATAATATTATGAGTAAAAGAATAAAACCTAAGACTATAAAAATACTCTTTGTTGATACCTAATCAAAACCATAGAAGAAAATAGTAGTGACATGACAGATGACAGTGATCAAAGAAAATAAACAAACTAAATATATAAGAAATATTCTATAGAGATGTGATTATTGTGAAGTAAAGTAAACGTAAGTATTAATAACATTACAATCACTGCTTACCATCAGGTAGGATCGCAGTCAAGCACTAGTTTATTTGAGAAAAACATCATCCAAATGACATCCCCCGTCCTTGGACGGAGCGGGAGATAGTGTCTGATTTTTACTCACTAAAAAACCCACCCTGATCCTTCGTTGCCTTTCATACCGGGGCCGAGCCTTATTTTCAGAAATACATTCATGGCCCCAATAGGCTTCGACCCTGCTGGACCTCTGCGGTTGCTGACAATTTCTTGATAACCAGTTGATACTGGTGGCCAGGATACCCTTTTTTAAAGCTCCCCAATATGGTATTTAAAGCTCAATACGTGACGCTGCAGTGTCCCGTTGTCCAAAACATATTGTAAGGGTCCACCCTTACATACAACATGTTTGCGGACTGCCCACCATGCCACCATGTATCGGTGGTGCATCACCATACGTCTTGTGGTTCGACTACGGAACAGGTTGGGCACCATTCAATTGTGCAAGTCCAACGCACACTTGTATAGTTATCGGCACGAATATTGAGCGCTGGCTTCAAGTTGCGCAGAAGTCAAATATTCGGTCTCTTTAGTGGTGCTACATGAGACACGTGGGCGGGGAATTTCAGTGATTGGCTCGCCGCGCCATCGTGTCATAGACATCACTCGTAATTCGTTCCCTGCGCTTGCTGCATGTATCTAACAACGACGACGATTGGATCACCAATGTATGGAATGCGCAAAGCGATCCCTACTCTGACGCTGAGCGCCCAATATTCGTGCCGATAACTATAGTTGTAGTCGTAAGTTAGGACTTAGACGGAGAGGCTTTGTCGCTCGCTGCTCCACTTGTGCTAGTGACCGACTAAGCACATAGGAATATGTTAGGGCAAATACTTACAAACTTATTAAATTAGTATGCGACTATAGATCAGGGCCTTAAGTCTGCTATTACAATAGTGTCAGAATGGTCTATCATTGATTTCATAATTGTTGATTTTAACAAGTTTTAATAATCTACTAATATACTCGTAATGGCGTCATTATGACATTCCGATGGTCAACCACTGACACTCCATTGAAAGAAATGGCATAAAATGGTAATCTCGTACATAATGACAAATGAATATCTGACTTATGCGGTAATCTGAAAAAAAATTTGACAGTTCCTTTGATCAGTGACTCACCATTACGACGTCGTTGCGCAATTAGTGCTTTTAATAAGCTCGATATTGTCATTCTACCACAATTCTATTACAAAACCATTGACCGATCAATGATCGATCATTATGAATTAGCAGATTTCAAACTTTTAGCAAAATGACAATGGGATCGTGTTGGAATGAAGAATTTATAAAAATAGCTTAAGTCTAGGTCACAGCTCGCTATTGACGACCGTTAATTTATTTATTTATTTATTACATCCTGGAGGACTTACAGCTTAAACAAACTAGAAATAAAGACAAATATAGACGACAGCAAGCCAATTACAAGTCCAATATAATGTCAGAGAATTAAAATTGAGAAGTGACCGTAGCACCCTTTACACAGTGATTGATGTAGCTTATTAAAATGTTAGTTACATAAACAAAGTCAATTGCAAGGGTGACCGTGAAACGAGTGGTTACTCAAAGTCAAAGGCAAAGTCAAAATCATTTATTTCAAATAGACCATTTGCAGGCAGTTTTGAATAGTCAAATGTCGGTCAGTCCAAGAAAAGTGACGTGCAATTTAACGTTCCAAAGCGTAGGTCTCTATGGAGAAGAACGTGCAAGAAACTCCATGGACACTCTTTTTAAAACATATTATGAGTTACATAGATCTTGGTTACATATTTCTTGTCGCTTCTAATATGTGATCACAATGTAGGTAGATACGTAATAATAATTTTTTTTTTTATGTAATAAAAAAATAGAAACCGAATTAAGCCACTAGCAGGCAAGAGATGACCAGTCTCAACCGATGGCACCCGTTCACGGGCATGACACGTGCATCAGCCCCACTCAGCAACCATTTTAAAGGGAACCGAATGACCCAATAACACGTGCCACCATCAGCAAGACATTTGGGTGAGCATGACAAACTCTCAACTGCCATGCTCGTAATGTCAAACAAGTTGTAACCTAATAAAGATGCTCCATGGTGCTTCACATTCACAAAACTTGAAAAAAAAAGTGCTTCTACATTATACAATGCTATTTAGTTTCCAAAGTTTAGTACTACAAACCTTTCAGAAGTGAGTAACAGTAAAAAAAATAAAAACATTGCAGAAAATTAGGGGAGCAATTAAAAGGCTACTTAAAAACCTGAGGCTTATGCGTCTTCTGGTATTAATGGTGGAGTAGCGACATCTATGCTGCCACATATGAACTACGAAATCCTGCATCGACAACAATCGCAATTAGAGTTTTCTGCGCGATTTCAGCATATACAACCGTCCGAAATCATCTACTAAGCAGTTGCCCACCAGACATAACACCCGTCTGGTCTGGTCGGAGGATCCTTCTTTTTCAATGGAGGTTTACGGGATTTTACTCTCTGTTCCGCATATCCTCCAAAGCAGTAATAACAATTACTACAAAGACAGTCGAGGCCACATTCCGCATGTCGACAACCTTGTCAAAGATATTTGATTTGCTTACCTTTCTCAGCTTTCACGATGTTCTCGGCTATTTATTATTCGCAGTCTACCTAATATATCTCCAAAGTGATAAAAGGGTCGTGGTTTAAATTTAAGTATTTCTTATCATCATCATCAACATCATCATTTTAGCCGAATGACGTCAACAGCTGGACATGGGTCTCCCCCAAGAGTCACCACAATGAACGGTCCTATACATCTCGTATTCCCGCAACTATCACCTTGTAGGAGGCCTTCCGCGCTGCATCTTCAGGTTACCCTCCAAAACCTTTCAGGATTCATTGCCCGATTCTACTTTTATTATTGAACTATTCTACGAGCAATATGTCTTGCCCACTGCCATTTAATTTTCGGGCTACGTCAGTAACCTTGGTTCTCCTGCAGATATCTTCATTCCTATCGCTTCTATTACAGAACACGTCCTGTTTTTCTCTGCTTCGTTTAATTGATGATGATGAATGATGCCATCTAGTCAATTTCGGCCACAGCGACCGCATTCTATGGCTTCTCATAGTGGTTGTGAGCTCAGATCTGCTGTTTATGCGCCCTCATGTGACTTGCATATCTTCGTTTAATTCCACACAGATAAGTACATATTAATGTGCTATTGATACAGGGAACTTTCGAATAGATTTTTATTGCCATGTTGACCTTTCTATATATTTATGTCACACACCATTAACATCCCTCTAAGAAAAACTTTGTAAGGGAATTGTTTATTTTATTTCATTTGTTTGCTATCTTGTCTGGGCAACGTAGTAATCTGGAGCTTACGAAAAGGGTGCGTAAATCCTTCAATCAACACAAACCGAGCAGTAAATAATCCTAAAGATGAAGATAACAAATAAGTATTAAGGAAATACTACTCTAATTAATGGCAAAAAAAACTTACTCCTTATTTATTTATTAACATAACTGTTTCCTTTCTTTTTTTCCAAATAAAACTTTGAAATGGTGTAAACTTTATAATAGGTAGACCTCACCTGCCATAAATAAATGTTTCGTGTGAAAAAAATGAGAAAATTTATGAGTCTGCAAACGTCCATCACCTTCTTGCATTTTTCCCATGTTTTTTTCTATCTCCAGGAGGGCAGGAGTTAGTGATAACAACCCATCCATTTTTTCTTTGGTCTCCCTCTCTCTCTCCATCCATTCATATGTATACGCATGACATTTTTAGTAGCAATAATAATAGGCTAGTTGCCGTTAAAAATTAATTAGTCCGTCTTTTAAATTATTAAAAAATAAGGTACACGTATTTTTTTATTTGTAAATTAAACCAAAAATGACAAAGACGTCACGCGCCGTGCTGCATTTTTTCGCACGGGGTGACGTCACATGTAACTTTAATGGGCTATATCTTTGTTATTTTTTGTTTAATCGAAAAAAGAAAAAATACGTGTCCACTATTTTTTTATAATCTTAAATATGGACTAAAACCCGAAAATCCGAGGTACCTAATCCACGTTTACTATAACATAACTTTTCATTAAGTTCGCCTGAAATGTGTGAATCTACGAAAGTTATATCTTCGAGGTCAAGCTAGAAATGTTTAGATGACCTGATGATGAGGGTTAAGTAATCCAAGTTTGGGTTGCCATATAAATTTGCAATAGTTTTACGTGCGCTATCGAAGGCCTAAATAAGAGACATGAAATTTTAAAGGGTTTATTCAAACTCCATTAGCGAGGTAATGCGTTTTATCACTGTCGTCCTGCGAACAGGGTTCAATATTTATTTTATGTTTAATTTGATAGATTGCTGAAGTGTGTTGATGTATGGCGGCCAGTACAGTCCTTGCACACATGCACGATATGCGCGTGGAGATGCAACGCCGGGGTGAAAGTCCACTGCCGCGACAGGTCACGGCATGGCGGACAGAGCTCCGGCGGGATCTCATGGTGAAATGGCGTCAACGACTATCGCAACCCAGTGCTGGGCACGCCACAATCATGGCGGTAAGTCCCCTCTTTGAGGCGTGGCTGGAAAGACCTCACGGCGTCCTTACCTTCCGCATGACGCAGGTACTCACCGGACATGGTTCGTTCGGGAGTTTCCTGCACTCGATTCATGCGGAAGTGTCGCCCGGGTGTCGCCACTGTGCGGAACGCCCGGAGGACACGGTGGAGCACACAGTCGAGGTGTGCCCTGCTTGGGCGGAGCATCGCCGTGCCCTCGTGGGGGCGATCGGCGGCGGAGACCTCTCGCGCCGGGCCTTGGTTGAGGCCATGGTCCGGAGCGAGGAGGAGTGGCAGGCGTTCGCCGACTTCTGCGAAGCAGTAATGCTCGCAAAGGAGGAGGCCGAACGCATCAGGCAACGGCATTATCGCCGCCGCCGTCGCCGGGATTCTGATCCCGATTTCCGGCCAACGTAGACGCGGGCTTGCGGACGGTGAGCAATGGGTAGCTCACTGTCCGGCCGTCCGGTAACTGTCCGGACCAAGCCCAAGTCGTCGACGGCGCGAACTGTTCCCGCGCGCCTCAAGGAGTTGTCAGCAACAGCAGGGACCCAGCCGGGTCGAAGCCTACTGGGGCCAGGGTTATCCGAAAGGGCGCTCGAGCCCCGGTATGAAGGCTAGAAGGAACGGGGTGGGTCTTTTAGTCAGTAAGAGTCTGACACTATCTCCCGCTCCGCCCAAGGGCGGGGGATGTCAATGCATGATTTTTTCCCAACATAAAAAAAAAAAAAAAAAAATAGGGCAGGAGTTAGTTATAACAACCCATCCATTTTTTCTTTGGTCTCCCTCTCTCTCTCCATCCATTCATATGTATACGCATGACATTTTTAGTAACAATAATAATAGGCTAGTTGCCGTAAAAAAATTAATTAGTCCGTCTTTTAAATTATTAAAAAATAAGGTACACGTATTTTTTTATTTGTAAATTAAACCAAAAATGACAAAGACGTCACGCGCCGTGCTGCATTTTTTCGCACGGGGTGACGTCACATGTAACTTTAATGGGCTATATCTTTGTTATTTTTTGTTTAATCGAAAAAAGAAAAAATACGTGTCCACTATTTTTTTATAATCTTAAATATGGACTAAAAAAATGTAATTATTTTGACCCTGGAAAGTACTCTATTCTGCAATTAACTTTTTTTATAATAAGGCCAGTTACAAATATAAGCCAACTAGCTTCTGCCAACGGCTTCACGTACGTGAAAGTCCGTTTCTCTATTCAAACTTTGGTCCACTGTTTTATCCCCTTAGGGGTGAATTTCGGAAAATCCGTTCTTATCAGATGTCTACTCCCTATAACAAACCTATCTGCCAAATTTTAAGACTGTAGGTGTTATAGTTTCTGAGCAGTGCCGTAACTAGGGCGGTGCCCAGGCACAGGGCGCAGACCGTGATGGGGCGCAGAAATGATCAAACCAAGATCAAGTTTTGCATAATTAATCCCAGAATTCGGTTATTGTTTCCCATTTTCTCTTACCATGGCTGGACACTCAGGTCGTACCGTCGATTGCCTCCACAAGGACTCCGCAAGGCCCTTTGCAAGCGGGGCAAACTTCCACCATATGATTCACCGAGTATTCGGTGCGTTATGTGCTTGGTGTATTGTGATACCCGAGCGTTTCTTCCTGCCAGATCAGAAACAGGTACCTCCCAAAACACTCATGTCCGGTGAGGATCTGCATCAGTTTGATTAACCTTTCGAATGTCTTAAGTTACACAGTCCGACATAAGGTAATTGTCTTTCTATTGTGTCTCTAATTACGACATTCAAAGAGTTAAACGTACCTACCCAGCTCGGACTTTTTTAGGGGCGACGTTTCAGAAACTGGCACCGGGCGTAAAACAAGCTAGTTAAGGCACTGTTTCTGAGATTTCGTGATTAATCAGTGAATCAGTGAATGCGAATTACGACAATTCACTTTTTTAGAGCAACCCCCACTCCCTTTGGGGCCAAGTTTCGTAAAATCCGTTCATAGCGGATGTCTACACTGCATAAGGAACCTTTCTGCCAAATTTTAAGTTTGTAGGTGTTATAGTTTCAAAATTTCATGATTAATCAGTGAGTGGTATTTCACTTTTATATAATTGTAAATAGATTCGTTTTGTACATTAGTATTAACTAAAAGAGTTAAGGATATGTCAATAAAAGTTTAACACTCCTCCTCACTCCACTTAGAGCGAGCGATTTGACGATTTTCCACCAAAACAAAGCCTTTATAATTACCAATTTTTCATAAATTAAACTCGTAATTGACATTACGTACCAATTGGAAAAAAATCTCATTGTTAGTTTCGTAAGATCCGCTTCTCAGAGATGTAAAGTGTAGACACGCAGTAGCCACGCACACAGCACAGTTACATGAATGAGTTTGTAGTAGCCAAAAACCAACAATCAATCTATACTCTATTCAAATTAACATTAGAAATTTATGAAAACCTTTTATTACTGTCCGTTCAACCAATTTTGATTTTATGACTTTTATTACATTAGTGTCTCTCTTTATTATTTAGTGTACTCTGTGCGTTAGTGGCATGTCAAATGGCGGCTGCAGTAAATAGTTCGTATTGTAACTACTTTTTTGCTTTTAATGCCATCTTTATTTATTTAAACTTTTTTATTTGAAAATTTATATAATATCAATTAATCTAATAAATAATCACTATATATACAAACTTAAAATAACAATATGTACAAACGAGTAAAAAAGGCTGAAAAACGGGGAAAAACTTAGAGGGCATCAAAAAATTCGTCCACATCGATGTCAGTGGGAAAAGTGCCCAGAACGCTGGCAGCATTGCCACGCTGGATGGCAATGCTGATTCGTTGACTGAAGAACAGTCCAGCCCTCTGGTCACGCGAAGAGTCGACCAACTGTTTGCTGATATCTCGGATAACTCGATGAGCGCTCGGACCCCAAGGCCCTAGAGTTTCAACCCCAAACGGCTCAAACACATAACTTCCAATGAGGTTATTATATTTACGCCGTTTGAGGTTTTTTGCACCTGCAGCAGCCGCCCCAGCACAGCCCGCCGTACTCAGAAGATGGGATGATGAAGATTTTACTCGTTTGTACATATTGTTATTTTAAGTTTGTATATATAGTGATTATTTATTAGATTAATTGATATTATATAAATTTTCAAATAAAAAAGTTTATTTAAACTTCATATACAATAGTGGTACATAGGCGGACTTAATGCAACAAGGCATTCTCTCCCAGTCAACACTGTAGTAGGTATGCCTACGAAATAGAAGTTAAAATCGGTAGAACAGACAGTTTCTATTTTCTATTCTAAACGCGAATAGGGTATACTTACCTTTATCCCAACTCTCCTCATGACCCGTATTAATAAACGTCACTCAAAACTCAAGCGTTACTTAAAACTAATTTCAACCAATCAAATGGCTTGAATCTAGTTTTAAGTAATGCTTGAGTATTGAGTGACGTTTATTAATACGGGCCTTAGACTGGCTGTTGATCAAGTGGTTAGTGTTTAGTGGTCCTGGCTGCTATGCCGGCTATCGTGGGTTCGATTTAAACCAAATTTTTGTGTGATGAGCACGATAATTTATTTTGTGTTTGGGTATAATTTATATATAATGTTATACATGTGATTAGAAATTCATAATAAATACTAGCTTTTGCCCGCGGCTTCGCCCGCGTGGCATTAGGTACTTAAGGAATCGGGATAAAAGGTTATGTTGCCTATGTTCTTTTCCATGTCAAAAGCTATATGCATGCCAAATTTCATCCAAATCCGTTCAGCCGTTTTTGCGTGATTAAGTAACAAACATCCAAACATCCACACTTTCACATTTATAATATTAGTTAGGATGTTTATCAGTTTTCTAGTACTCATAGCACAAGCTCTGCTTAGTCCGGGACTTGGCGTTGTGTGAAAGTTGTGGAAAAAAATATATATATCACGAGTTTCCCAGAACCTGTAGCCCGATTCACGTAATGAAAACCGTAACGATATCGTAGCGATTTAGTCGTTTAGACCATTTCCGTATTCACATCCATCAATCGAGTTTGAACGACACCGATTTTAAAGTCGTTTGAAATTCGTCGATTAAAAAAAAATCTGTAATAAATTATTCTGGTAGAATACTTATTAATGTGACTGGAAATAAGTCGATAGATCGTTTATACCACTTTTGGATAGGACTTCGATCGAACGACTATAAAACTTCAACGATATTTGACTTGTTTGATTCTACGTGAATCAGGCTACAGTCCGTTAATAACCAGTATTTTGAGTTCTCTCGCTCTGGATGGAGCGTGAAGGTGGTGTGACAGACTTCCCAGACGTTCCAGTGCCAAGGTAACTCTTTCGAACAATCTCAGCCTCGTATTTACCCTTGGGGCAGACGGAGGTAACAAAGGTAAAATTTCCAGTTACGTACACAAGATGGAAAAATAACTTTCCATAAATACATTTCCCGGTACTTCCTCAGTTACACCTATTAACTGCCCTACAAGGTGATTATCTAAAAGTCATTTAACAATACAAGGAATTTTAAAAAGTTGAATAAACCACTAACCGATACAACATAAACCAGTTTCATTTAATAGTAAAAACACAGTCAAACACAAATTAAAAATGGTAGCAAACGGATATCCACAAGGTTACGAACAGATTTTAGGAATTCAAAAGTCCAATAATTCAAGTTATTGTGAACTAATTAATAAACAATAATTATTCATAATCGTTCAGATTTATTAGCGAAAGACACATTGAATACCAGTATTGTCTAATTGTTCAATTCGGTAGTTACAATTGAAGAAAAAAAAACATTGCAATTCGTATCCCAAAAACCCAAAAATTCACAGATAATTAATCAAAGTACATATTTAAAATCATATAAGTACCTGACAAAAGCTAGGCATAAAAGCTAAGCTAGGCAAAATAACATATTTTAAGTGACTTTATACCACTGTTTTATGATTAATATACTTATAATAAGAGATTAAAAGTAAATACAAGACAGACAGTTTTGTTGTTTGCCACTAAAACTATCGCTTATCTACATTTAAAAGAAGAAAAGGACTGGCACATCAACGCATATCCAAAATTACTGGGACTAGTGTCACAAAATAGTTAGGTACAGAAAGTCAATCTACATACAAAGCGCACTCGAGCAACGCACACATAGACACCGCTCACAGACACGATGTATCGGTCGCGTCTCGGACCACTCGTAGAACAGTTACGGCTCAAACGCTCATTAGTGTGCGTCCACCGACCGTAGGTATAAAAAGTGAAGTACATACATGAGATTGTCTTCTGTACCTATCTATTTTGTGCTAGTGTTGTGAAATTTTGCACAAGGTTCCCTTTTATGACGTAGGCGAGCACTAAGAGGATTTTCCAAAATTCATCTCCTAAGGGTATAAATGGGGGTCCAAGTTTATATGGAGAAGCCTGCTTTCACGCTGGTAAAGCCGCTAGCCAAAGCTAGTTTACTGATAAAACCACATTGGAAAGGTCTAACATGCGCCCCTTATTGCGGCCGTAACACAGATAGCAATAATGGGTTAACGATTCACACTGCAATGTACAGCGATTCGAAATGGAATTTAATTTGATTTGCTACCAGGTAGCAATCTATGTGGGGGCGACTGGAAATATACCGGATTTACTCCTGTGTCGTGGGTAGGGTGTTCACAGACATTAAACTCACAAACTCAAAACACCCACACCTGGCCCATCGGTCAACCACTACAATTAGTTTAGTGGTTGAGCGAAATATGTCAAGTATAATGTATCATGTATCTAACACGGACATTAATTACAGTCACCATTATGTCTCAATTTAAATTCCATTTTTTATATTAAATCGCTTGAGAATAATGATTGGTTTTTGCATCTTAACGACTACAGACTATGAATGAAGAGATGGAGGATTGTTTGAAAGAGTCACCGGCAGCCGTGGAACGCAACTGAAGAAACACGAGTGGGTTTTAGTCAGTAAAAGTCTTACACTCTCTCTCGCAGCAGCATTCTCTCGATAAAGCAGCTTTTTACTGGCGAAAAAATTTTCGCAGTCGTACCAGTACTTTCAGAGATTACCTCTTACAAAAAGATGTACATGTAGATACTCGTATACATGTAGATGTACATAGGTAGTTTATTTATTTTTTTAAAGTAAACTCTGAAATTGTTTATAGCCTTCTACGAAGTCATCCCATACCGGAGGCCATAGAAATGCAAATATAATTTCCACGTATTAATTCCGTGTGTCATGGGGCACAGGTGCTCTCAAGGTTGATACATAGTTAATCATAACTACATACCTATCAACGATTAACTTTTTCCGGTATTTGTAGAACTTAACATTCAATGCCAATCAATTTTATATCTACTTATCATTTATACCTTTTTTATTAAGGTGAGAAATAATATAATAATATGTACTTACAAATTAACAATGTTATAATGACATTGTTTGTCAAACAATTATTTATTTTTTTGTATGGTACAAGCTCAAAATCTACTAAACCGATTTTTATTTTCACCAGTAGAATGCCACCGTATCACTTAGTGACTGACTAGATCAATAGGTAGATAATAGGTTCCTTTCTCTAGAGCCCTGACCGCCGGTAACTTAGACCCTATTTCCGATACCGGTTGGACACTATTTTTTTATATTTTTAAATGTTTTTTTTTTTATTTTTTTTTTTTTAAGGAATATTTAAAAATGTATTAAATATGTTAAAATGGTAAAGGAAATATAACTAACATAGCGCTTATAGGGATAATCTCTGATTGATACCACGTTCCATTAAAAGCGTCAAAGGGGCCTCTGCGAGTTGGTTTCAACTTCTCGTACGCCTTTCAAAGGTCCAGGACCCAGGTTCAGAGATATACTGGGTCGGGTTCTTCCATAACGAAATAATAATAATATTCCACTACTATCACATAACGCCGTCTAGTCCCAAGCTAAGCAGAGCTTGTGTTATAAATGACTAAATATCTTATCCCGCGCTGGGTGGAGTGAGAAAGAGTGTCAGATTTTTATTGATTAAAACCTACCCTATTGTTCTTTCAGTTGCCCTTTGCGTTCCAGGACCGCGGTAACTCTTTCGAAAAATTCCGCAGCCCCGGTAAGCATCGGCCTTGGCAAGCCCCATCAATAAGCTGACTTTTTTTAATACGGGTTGGTCTTTAGAATCTGTGCATTTTTCCGGGATAAAAAGTAGATATATTTGCAAATGGAACAGTACTCTGTACCACAACTCTGTACCTACCTCCTTATACTTATAACTGAATGATCATTTAAACTCTTTTAGTTTTTATTACATAGTTTCTGCCATCGGCTTCGTTCGCGTGAAAGTATGAAAAATATCCCAAGAAAACATACTTCCGAAATAAAAAAAAAATAAAAAAATCTAAAGTGTTATTCCAGGATATGGATTAAGGTAGAACTACACTGTGCACACGTGGCCACGTACGCCGATCTGGGCACATCGGTCTCCATACATTTTATATGGAAACTAGACCTGTAGAGCTACACTAGATCCACGCCACGCGACGTCATTCTACGTACAAATCAGGCGTGGCCACGTTTGCGTCGGTCTAATATTAATTTTTATAGCTAGCGTAGCTAGGTAGCTTTATATTCTAGACATATCCGATAGTGTGAATGAGTTTTGCTGTGTTAACCGACTTCGAAGGGTAGGAGGTTCTGTGTTCGACTGAATGTATTGTTGTGTATTTGCTGTGTGTAAAAAAATAAAAAGCATTTAATTCAGGCAACCAAAGGGGGTGCCCTTTGGTTGCCTGAATTAAATGCTTTTTATTTTTTTTATTTATCCGTGAGCCATTTTTCGTACGAGTCCGAACCGTTTGAGCGCTAAGGATTACCAAACATACACACACAATTACTTATTAACTTTCACCTTCAAATAATATTAGTGAGATTTCTAGTTTAAGAATTTCATGTTGAGTATTTGCCAAACTTTACTTCAAATTGAAAACCTGTCAAATCCTTCGTCATTGCCATAGTTACATTGAAGAAGGTTTTGACACTTTTTTGATTTCAAATTCTCATTTAGAAACTCTTCATTAGTCTTTGTTGCTATATAGATAGACTAGCTTTTGCCTGTGGCTTTTCCCACGTGAAAGCAGCTTTCTCTATAAAACTTTGGACCCCCTTTTCATCCCTTCAGAGGTTTCTTTATGGTGGCAAAATCATCTAATGACAACCCCCGCTCTTGGGCGGAGCGGGAGATAGTGTCAGACTCTTACTAACTAAAAACCCACCCCGTTCCTTCGAGCCTTCATATCGGGGCTCGAGCTGTCTTTCGAAACTAACCCTGGCCCCAATAGGCAACTCCTTGAGGCGCGCGGGAACAGTGCGCGCCGTCGACGACTTGGGCTCGGTCCGGACAGTTACCGGACGGTCGGACAGCGAGCCACCCATAGTTCGCCGAGAGGTCTCCGCCGCTCGATTCAGGGGGTGAATTTTAAGAAATCCTCTCTTAGTACTCGCCTGCGCCATAAAAAAAGCTTTGAGCAAAAATTTCACGCTCCTGACATATCAAAACATAGCCTTAACTGCTAGGACTAGTTAAGACTAAGTTTTGATAGTCAGTCAGTAATTTTTTCCTTTTATATATGTAATGAAATGACCTCCTTGGAAATGACATTTCATTAATTTAATTTTTAAGCTGTGAATACGGGGTGACGTATCATTCAATGACAGATGATGTTTAGACTATTTTGTGCATTTTATTGTTATAAAAACTTGTAGAGAGATAATTAAAGGGATATAATTGAGGAGGCGATATTAGTGAACTTTAAATGTCGTTTCTTTGTTTTCAGGTGAGATAAAAGTGTAATTTTAGTTAAACGATAATTGTTATACTGTAAAAGCATGTTGAATAAAACAAATCTTTGTTTTCAGAGAAACAATTTGTGGTTTATTTCGAAAATCCGCAATAAAATCCATTATATATATATACAGGGTTATTTGTAAAACACTAACAACCTTGCAGGACTGGATTACTAACATCATAAACAACAACTTTTCTTCTATGACTTTTTACAAAACATAATACATTTCCAAAAACAAACCTTCAAGATATCATTGTTCCATCTAACAAATTTCAACTCTGTATTTTGGTATATCTACCTACGTCTGTATGACACGAAGCAAGCGCATTAAGTACCCCCGCCAACCGATCACCGATCCCCTCCGCTATTGTACTATCCATTTTTTTTGCATAGACTTCGTAATATTTAAGAAATTTAATTTAAATATTTTGATTTATTATGAAAATCTGATGAACTAAAATATGATAAATTTTTTGAAAGTCATAGAACAAAAGTTGTTATTTATGATGTTAGTACTCTAGTCCCTGTATAGACACACTATTTTATGCCTGCGCTTTCGCTCGCATGAAATTCTTTTTCACTCCTTTAAGGGTTCTAATTTTAAAAAATATGTTCTTATTTGTCGTTTACGTCTTAAAACAACTGTGAAAAAAATAGTTTTTTAGGATCAAAGTTAGGCTGAGCGTTGATGACAATCAGGCATGTCATTTCGACGATCATCTATGAAGTATGTTTTTTAAAAGTATTTAAAAAACAACCAAGTTCTAAGAAATATTATCAAATGCCTATTAAAAATAAATTTGCAGCCCCAAATCAAATAAACTTTTCTAAACATTTCTTTAGAAAACCATTAATTTTTGAGTTTTTGCAAATGACAGCCGCCAAGGGCTGGCACCTACTTATGGCTCTACTCTGGCATGGAATGTTTTCGTTTTGATACGGTTTTGGTTAGCGAAACGAAAATCTTCGAGTTATTTAGTTAGTCTATTCATAAATACGAGTTTGGATTAGTTATAACATGTAATGTAAAAACCGGTCAAGTGCGAGTCGGACTCGTGCACGAAAGGTTCCGCACCATCCTTAGCAAAAAAAACCACTTTTGTTTGCATAGGAAACCCGTTTATCTAGATACTAAAAAAATTAAAAAAATATTTAAGGCGCGCTCTCTAAGGTCGGAACAACTTGCACTTGGCCAGTTTTTTCACAGTTGTAGTTTTTTAGACTTCCTCGTAAAAGAGACTTTTTCTTTTTAAAGGTTGAAAAAGGGTTTAATGCGAACAACATCGCAGACATAAGCAAATATTTAGATGAAAACGGTCAGCCATAACATGTGAGCTAAATATAACTGACTCAGTTAGTCAGTGAGTAGTAGTAAGTGTTATCAGGCTTTGGCAAATTGAAATTGTATCGGCGGTAACAATTAACAAAAAGTTTATGTTTTTTTTTTTTTGTATGTATAGGACTGCTACGGAAAATGTTACATAATCAACCCCAGACTTTTGGCAATAGTAATCTATACTTCTTTACTATATTATAATATATGATTATATCCTAAAGAGGAAAGATTAGTATGTTTACGGTTTTGTTTATTTGTTTTTTTTTTCTGGTAGTCAGGCGCCAGAAAGTCTGATCATCAGTCTATCCAAGGAGTATTGTGTTGCCCAGTAACGGAGTTGTAGAGATCTGATAGGTAGTCATGTCATGTAAAACATGGTTTTAAAAACGCATCCGGTTAAACTGAAAGGGAACCCTAAAAACTATTTGAGAAAAACAAACATATATCAATCATCGCAAGGAAAATTTTTACATTTTAGGTAAAAGTACTTTACGTTAATTTATACTTCTGGTATCGTTATATGGAGCCCTTTGCCTTATAGAAACTTATATTTGAGAATTCACAATTAGTCATCAATTAAATTCATTACTTCCCAGGATACTTAAAAATTCTGTCAGGTAATCCCAATACTTAATGTTAGTATGTCTAGAACATTGTTTTTTTACGAGGTATTTCCAATATCCGTAGTATCAAACCTGAACGAGTAATATGAGTCACCAAAACAGAATTTATTAATAACATTAAATGTCAACTTGCGGTACTGAAATGCAAATAAGAGTTCTTTTCTAAAGAAATTAAAACATGTTTTTCCCAATTTTGAAACAGTCAACAAAACACGGAAATTATTTCCGGGATGAAATAAGATCTGTTCTTGACGTGAACAATTAAATGCTCTTTTAAATTTGAGCTGAGAGCTTTAATTGTCCTTGAAAGAACTGTCGACGTTTGCCGTTTATTTAATTACCGATATTTTTTAGCGTTAAAGGTCAAATGGAAGAATATTCTTCAAAATTATCATTATCATTTTCTTTGCCCTCGGATGACGTACATATCCTGAGATTAGGATTTATAACATAGTGTATATTTTTCGTTAAATGATTCGAAATGGTAATTTAGAGATTTGGTTATTTGAGATCACATGATTAAGGTGTCTGGTTTTTTTGTGATAGCGAGGATTTGTTGTTAAGTGTTTCCTATTAGCAAAGTTACGGGGACGTGTTATATGATATTACATTTTTCTGAATCATGTTATTCGAGATCACATGATTAAGGCGTCTGGTTTTTCGTGGTAGCGGGGATCAGTTGTTAAGTGTTTCCTATTAGCAAAGTCATGGGGCCGTGTTATACGATATTACATTTTTCTGAATCATGTTATTCGAGATCACATGGCTACGGCGTTAAGTTTTTCGTCATCACGTGCATACGTTGTTACGTGTTTCGGATTAGTAAACTTACGGGGGCGTGTTATTTGAGGTTTCAATTTTCGGAATCATGTAACACATCCATCCTGGAAACCTGAGACCCTGAGGACTCAAAACGTCTTCCCTCTGCGTCCTCACTTTCCACTTGATACAGATCTTCTCCAAACATTGATGCTTCAGGATGTACTGCGTTTTGCCTCGTCGTTTATACCAAGTACATCGAGGGACTGGAACAATTTGCCTGCTGCGGTCTTCCCGTCTGATTATATTTAGGTGTCTTTAAGGCAAGAGTGAGTAGGCTCTTAATAAACTAATGCGCCTCACCATCAACAATTGCATCACTGCTTACCATCAGGTGGGATCGCAGTCAATCACTAATTTATATCAATTTAAAAAAAAAAAAAAAACTTGTTTCAGATTTTGAACTTGACAGAAGAAAACGCCTGAGCGATCTGCGTAATGGTGAGACGGTGGAGCATACGGTGTCTGCTCGTTCGGGCAGAGCACTGTTGCACCATGTCGTCATAGAGCAATGGGTAGCTCGCTGTTCGGCTGTCCGGTAAGGGCCAAGCCAAGTTTTGATGGTTTCCCAATGCAATAAAAAAGTTATTTTCTCTAGGTTAGGAAATGGACCAAGAGCAACCCATGGGCTCAGTGCATGTAGTACAATTACCGACACGGATCTTCAGCGCTGGCTTCAAGTTGCGCAGAACTCAAATATTCGGTTTCTTTAGTGGTGCGGGAAAAGACGCGGGGGCGGGGAGTGTCAGTAATTGGCTCGCCGCGCCATCGTGTCATAAACGTCACTCGTGATTCGTTCCTGAGCTTCGAATAAACAACATCTTCGATATTGTTTATTCCAGGACATGCCGGTTTTGTCACGATATTTTCCGTCACCGTCTTGAGAGCTGTGCTCGTGAAATAAATTACACAAAGTAATGCTGTCCTTGAATCCACAACCTACATTTCGCATTCAGAGCCGTTACTACTGAGCCACTTTAGCTCTCCTTTTTTGCTTATTCCAATATGTTGTTGTGACCGGCTCGACATGTTTTTCGGAAGAAATTTCTGTAGACGTTAGCAAACCTTAGCAAAAGTAAAGTTAGTATATATAACCTAAGCATTTGTGTCTATTTTTCTGTTTCTGTCTTTTTCAGGGTACCTCAAAAGGAAAAACGGAACCCTTATAGGATCATTTTTTGTCTGTCTGTCAATCAAGACCCTTTATCTCAGAAACGCGTGGAGATATCGAATTGAAATTAAAATCATATACTCAAGTCAGCGATCACTTGCAGCTGTAAAAATCAAACTTATAAGTTAACAAAAAAAGATACGGCCGTTTATGTCGTAAAAAACGTACATTTTGACATCTCAAAGGAATCAAAATTCTTATGATACTTCCCGTTGACCCAAAATACTAAAATTTGTCATGAAGCAAGGTCTTATAATAGAAGTAAGTATAGGGCAAAATCTGAAAACTGTAAATTGGCAGTTACGTCACAAATAAAAACTTTATTTGCAATTCGAAAAAATCTCAGTAACTCAATTTGGGAATTGAACTGTTTTCATAAGTTTATACGGAACCCTCAGTGCGCGAGTCCGACTTCCACTAGCCCAGTTTTTTTCTTTTATTAAATAAGTGTTTACATGAAATTGTTAAATTTAAAAAAGTAATATATGTATAATGTTTTCCTCTTCCACATTTTTTGTTAGTTGTCATCTCAATAATCACCTCTTTTCTAGCTATATAATTTTGACAGTCCCAAATATACATTTTCTGATTTGTACATACTTTCCCACTGCCTGCTATACTGCATAGGTATTCTAGATTTTTTTTTTTTTTTTTTTTAATTTGTATAAACTAGTGCTTGACTGCGATCCCACCTGATGGTAAGCAGTGATGCAATCGTTGATGGTGAGGCGCACTAGTTTATTAAGAGCCTATTCACTCTTGCCTTAAAGACACCTAAATTATAATCAGACGGGAAGACCGCAGCAGGCAAATTGTTCCAGTCCCTCGATGTACGTGGTATAAACGACGAAGCGAAACGCTTGGTCCGGATCGTAGAGGTTTCAACAACATTAGGGTGGATACTCGCCGTTCGTCGGCTTGTCCGATGGTAGAAGTGAGATGGTGGAATTAAGTCATGTAATTCCTGCGCACACTCTCCAAAGTGACACTCACTTCGGACCAGCAGTTACGATATACGTCCAGCATACGCCTTTCCAGGTCTGCTTTGGTAGCGTCGTCCATCTTCACACATGTAGGTACACAGTTTGTGGAGACTCTTGTCCAGATGTCTATGTGCATGCGGTCGACATGAGCTACAAGATTCCATTTTAGCTTGGCCGCCATTTTCCTACTTATAAGATCCCTGTTTTTGTGTAGTGTGGTGTTTCTTTTTCTGTAAATCACTAAATGGCATTTATATGCAGGCATAGGCATATAACTCAAATCTAAAATGTACTGCAGAAGTAATGGATTTTGCAATATCTGATCACTCAGCTCAAATACTCAAAATTCAAGTCAGTAGAGTTTGTAAATTAAAGTATTGGCGGACTCAGAAACGAGACTACTCAAAAGAAAATTTAGTTAAATTTAAAAATCATTTAAAAAGTTTATCCTTTTCTGACGTTTATAGAGAGAGTAACCCTAGTGAGTGTTATGCTATTTTTATGGAAACTTTTCATCTACTGTACAAACAGTGCTTTCCAAAAAAATGGATTAGAATTAGTTCGGAAAAAAAAATTAAATGAATTTCGAAAGGCATTAAACTCTGTAGCAAGAAACAAAGACACTTACTATGGAAATATAGATTGAATCCATCAAGCGAAAATCAAAAAACATTTAGGACATACTCGCAAAGATTAAAAAAGATCCTTAAACTTACACAACGGCACAGAATAATAATGTTATTAATAAGGCTCACAATAAATCCAAGGCAGCGTGGCAAATTATCAACAATAATAACCATATTAAAGAACCTATTTTAAAAATTGACTATCAAAATGTGACAATAAAGAATCCTAGGGAAATAGCAACATCGTTTAATGACTTTTTTATTGACCAAGTACAAATTGACTCTAATGACACACCTGACCGAATTATTGACGTAGACAGTAACTCAAATTCAATGTTTATGCCACCGATTATCCCAAATGACATAATAAGAGCAATTAAATCGCTCAAAAATACAAAAAGTTTTGGTCACGATGAAATTGCCACCAGTGTAGTAAAATTTGTTAGTGATGTTATTGCTGAGCCTCTAAGTTATATTATGAACTGTAGCATTGAATCTGGTATATTCCCTAATAGCCTTAAAACTGTGGTAATAAAACCTCTGCATAAAAAAAATAATAGAGAAGACATGTCTAATTACAGACCAATAGCCTTGATCCCAATATTCTCTAAGGTATTTGAAAAGATTATTTATCAAGGAGTCGATAGATTTTTGAGTAAATATAATATATTAAGAGAAGAACAAATGGGATTTAGAAAAAATAAGAATATTAATATGGCTATATATAAACTCTTACATAATATTATGACAAATGTTGACAATAAAATTCCCGTATGTGCAATTTTGACGGATATGACGAAAGCATTCGACTATGTAAACCATGACGTACTTTTAGAGAAGCTTTATACCTACGGTATAAGAGGAAATATCCTGGATCTAATAGAATCATACCTACGAAACCGATTGCAGTACACTGAAATAACGATAGTATGCCTTAAAACTAAACGTGAACTTAAATATACTTCGGATTGTAGAGAGGTTAAACATGGCGTACCACAAGGTAGCGTTCTGGGGCCACCTTTGTTTCTCTTATATATTAATGATTTGCCCCGTCAAACACATCATCCTATGGTGCTATTTGCTGACGACAGTACTGTGATAGTAAAATGTTCTGACGTAAAAAAATATGAAAGTGAGATAAATGACACATTAAAAAATATTATTAATTGGCTTAGAATAAACAACTTGATCATAAATTTGCAAAAAACGAAGATAATGCTTTTTATCAACGGATTAGTCCCGCTAATATAACTGTCAGCTATAATGGGCAAAAAGTTGACTCAACAAATGCAGCAAGATTCCTGGGAATCTTAATTGACAGCAATCTGAGTTGGAAACCTCATTCTGAGGATGTGTGTAAAAAACTAGGTAAATTAGCTTATGTCCTGTACAACTTATCGCACAAAGTAAGCAGTACTACACTTCTAACAGCTTACCATGGTTTGGTTGCTCCAATATTGAGGTTCGGAGTGATATTCTGGGGCAACTGTAGTGAGAGGGAGGAAATTTTCAAAGCCCAAAAACGATGCATAAGATCAATGTCAAAGTTAAAAACTACTGAAAGCTGTGAGCCTGTGTTTAGGTCGCTGAATATACTAACCTTCCCGTGTCTTTACCTATTGGAAGTGTCAATTTTTGTAAGGTCGAATTTAAATTTATTTCCGGCTCTAGCTGACATTAGATTACGCTCAGGTCCTATGAGACTACAGTATAATAAATTGTTACATACAGGAAAATACAATACAGCTCTATTAAGGAAGAGTATAATGTCAATGGGCCCTATCATATATAATAAAATTCCGCATAGCTTAAAAGAACACCCCATACGCATATTTAAAACTAATTTGACTACATTACTGTTACAAAAATGTTATTATTCTGTTAGTGACTTCTTGAATGATAAAGATTTATAATTCAACTTTTTTTTTGACATTTTATATGAAAATAATTTATTATAATTTTTAGGTAGGTAAACGATTGTATTGATTTGTAACTGATTATTTATTTGACAATTAACATATTTATATAATTTTTGATACCAACTAAGTACTATATCGATTATGTTTAATGTATTGTAACTTTAAAAAATAAAATAATATTTTTGCATGCCTAAAGGCAGAATGTAGCGGAAACATCTAAATCTGTATCATCTTAAAATTGTACCTACATTGCTTGCAAATAAATAATTCTGATTCTGATTCTGATATTTTGGCCACTAAGCAAACATCTTAATATTTAAAGATGGTGAGTGTTTTTCGTGGCATCACAGCGAAACCTTTTTTTTTTATGGTGGGAAAAAATCATCCAATGACAACCCCCGCTCTTGGGCGGAGCGGGAGATAGTGTCAGACTCTTACTGACTAAAAGACCCACCCCGTTTCTTCTAGCCTTCATACCAGGGCTCGAGCGCCCTTTCGGATAACCCTAGCCCCAGTAGGCTTTGACCCGGCTGGGTCCCTGCTGTTGCTGATAACTCCTTGAGGCGCGCGTCGACGACTTGGGCTTGGTCCGGACAGTTACCGGACGGCCGGACAGTGAGCTACCCATTGCTCACTGTCCGCAAGCCCGCGCCTACAGTGGCCGGAAATCGGGATCAGTATCCCGGCGCCGGCGATAACGCCGTTGCCTGATGCGTTCGGCCTCCTTTTTTGCGAGCATTACTGCTTCGCAGAAGTCGGCGACCGCCTGCCACTCCTCCTCGCTCCGAACCATGGCCTCAACCAAGGCGCGGCGCGAGAGGTCTCCGCCGCCGAGCGAACCCTAACAGAACACCAGCGCAACGTTATTTATCGTTTTAAATATCAAAACATACTGAGTTAGGCGCATTTTTGGTCTTGCACAGATTTTGTCTAATTTATACGAATGTGTGAGGTACCAATAAACTTTTTTCTTTCTTAATTTGATTATCTGTAAAAATATAAATTACTGCTTAATTTCTCATATGCCTGCCAAATGATGGCGATGTTTTTTCTCAAACGCCCAGATCATGACATCTCAGATGACACACAATATTTCAATGTCAAATTCAAATAACTTCAAAGAATTTAGCGTGGACAACCTCTAGACTTGTCACAAATATTTTGAAGGCCGTGCAAATATTTTGGTACGAACTTGCCATCGTGTTAGGCTGACAACAGACGGACTGCATCGCTGCGACCGCGCGCAGCCGATATATTTAACTGCATGCAGTTGTTAGTTCGACTTCGTGCAGTCATGATATCAACTGCACGCGGTCAGCTGCAGTCGAGTGAACTCAATATCAACTGCATGCAGTCGTGCCTTCAACTTTACGCGGCTACTGTCGTGTAGTGTCGACGCACGCTATCCATCGCTAACCGCATACAGTCAGTGTGCAGTTAATTACATAGAGCAAATGCACATTGACATTGTCAACTTTAATTTGAGGCTCTTAAAGATTAAATCCTCCTGGGCTAGATGCGCGGCGCAAACTGCGCAGTCAGATAAAACTGCATGCAGTGGAATATATGGACTGCGTGCGGTTGCTGCGATGCAGTCCGTCTGATGGCAGCCTTACTTAGACATGTCTTTTGTACTGTTTAAAAAAAACTTGCGCGTATTTACTTTTCTTTTTAAACTTGCAGCTTTGATAAAAACCTTCAATCAAAAGACTATTGGCTATGATTAGAGTCAGGGCGCGATATAGATTTAGCCGCTCCGGGCAAAGATAATTTTCACCGCTCTTTACATACACAAAACCATATGTCATGATGAGTCTTAAGTCTTAAATATTTCCACTATCCAACCTGAAGTAGATTGAAAGGTGGTGTATAAAATTCTCAACTTCCCAACTTGGGTGTGGATGGCTAATTTGATCTTCTTCATTTCGTGTCGATTTTACTGAAATTTTGTCCGACCTGAACAAAATTTATATTTAACCATCTGAACAGCTCTGTCGTTGGCCTCGTATAAGTCGTGGAGGGAGCAGGTAGTTGTGCATGCTGAGCACTGGGCAGGAAAGGAGGTGACGCATATTCTGTGAAGGGGTCAGAGTTTTTGTAACACACGATGAAACTTATATCTTTGTCTTTTTTTGGAATGGACAATCATTAAATACCTAAAAAAAATGTTTATTGGTACCAAAAATAAAATGATTCACAATAGGTATTAAAGGTTCAAGAAAAAAATAGGCACAGTAATCGTAGAAGTTGCAGATGCTGGTTTCTAAACTAAGCTAGTGCGTGTATTTTGGGACATAGTTTTCAGCCGTGGATATTGTTACCGTTTGGTTTCTTTATGGTACCTTTTAGAGGCTTATTTGCTGTGAATGTGAACAGCTTATATTGTAAATCTTTTTCTATTTTAGGCGGGACAAGAGGAAATATCAGACATTTACTGACTAAAACCCACCAAGGAGAAAGGCAAAACGACAACAGATTTTGTACTAGTACCTTACTGGAAGCTTACGTCATTATCAGCATTTTACCTGAAAGACGCGGCCTATGGCTGGAATAGGCATCTTTCAGCTAAAATGAAAAAAATGCTGGTAATGATGAAAAAAACACAACATAAGACTTACTTTAATTGTACATCTACTAATATTACAAAGAGGTAAAGTTTTTTTTTTGTTCTAAAAGTACAGCCCCCCTAGCCAAGTTACAACCGTTCCGCTTCGATTTGACCTTGCCGCCAGTTCTTTTGTTCTGGCCACGTGACTGAGCGATAAGACGACGTCATTCCCGTACATTTAAAGCTTTTTACAAGCGTTAACTATTGCAGATTAGCAGCTTGGCTAGGGGTACTGGTCCGATTGCGAACATTTTTTTACCGATAGAAAGCTGCTTTATTTTTGAGTGACATAGGCTATATTTTAAGTAGTATATTATACTCGAATACTTAATTTAATTCAATTACACAATGATTAGCTGGAAGACAATTTATCAACGAGTTAAGCTCGTCTTTGTACATGAATTGTTTAATAACTGTGTACTATGATAAGTTTTTGTATACAACAAAGAATTCAGAATACTTGGATTCAACAGACACCAAGTGCAAATGAAACAAGGAGCAACAAGAGCAAGATAAAGTTTCAAACAAAACGTTTGCTTTGTAAGAAAATATTTTAAAGAAAATAACTGCGTCTTTTAAAATCTTATTTTACTAGAGTTAAAGAAGGCAAAGAAGGAATATAGGATTGGTTTTAGTCAGTAAAAGTTCGATGATTTCCCACCAAAAAAAGAGTCGTAGTCAAGTACTAGTATATCAATTAAAAAAAAAATTTATTATTAGATTTAGACGTATTTACAGTAGAAGTAACATTGAGATTAAAAATTTATGTGTTGTGGCCACGGAGCAAGTTGTGGTCCGATCTTAGAATTGATCACTTCATGATATGACCAACTAAAACTGGCCAGATCGTTTAAACATGAACATGTCAATCTTCGTTTGGTCATATCACGAAGTGATCAATTTCTGGGATAAGGCTATGACATATCTAATATTTGATCTCAGTCTTACATCTTACTTTCGGGTGTCACGGACACGGTGGAGCATACGGTGCAGGTTGCCACGCTTATCGCGCCGTACCCTCGACTGGCGGCAGCGAGCTCTTGCACTGGGCTCTGCTCTCACTGGGCCATGGTCTGGCGCGAAAAGGGATTGGGAGGCAGTCGCCTCCTGTTGCGAAACAGTAATGCTAGTGAAAGAAGCAGCTGCACGAGTGAGGTAATGGACTGCCTCACGCCCCAGCCACCAAAATCTCGACCCCGATTCCGAACCACTGTAGACTCGCCATCCGGTCGTCCGGTAAAAGTCCGGACCGCGCTCGAGTCGTTGACGACACATACGCGCACAAAGAGCTGTGACCATGTGTTTAATTTTAAGGTGTTTCCGTTTTTGTAATGCTAATTAAATGCAATTTTCTTTCTTTCTTTTCTTTCAAAACCGTAGAGGCTCATCTGGGTCGAAGTCTACTGGGGACATAGCTTTGCTTCTAAAAGGATACCCGGGGTCTTGGAACGCAAGGTATATACGAAACATAGGATTGGTTTTAGTCAGTGAAAGTTAAATGGTATGGAAAAAAGTCACTTGATGATTTTTCACCAAAAAAACGAGTTAGCTAAATATCAAATATCTGTGAATCCAAAAGAAGACGTCCTTTAAATTATAAGCTCCTTAAAGGTAGAACTCCGCAGCACACACGTATGCCACACGCCGATCTGAGCGCGTCGATCTCCATACACGAGACGGGACGTATGGAAACTACACTTGTAGAGCCACACTTGATACACGCTACGCGATGTCGTTCTACGTACAAATCAGGCGTGATACAGGTGTGCCTCGGTCTAATGTAGTTCCAGCAACAATTCAAATGATTCCAATTATTTTACCACGTTGCTTGCACCAAAGCTAGTACAAAGGATCTCTCTCCAATTTCATCTGGGTTTCGTATTTGTGTACTCACTTGTAAAGCAATAGCAATACGTCTTTGTGTAAAAGCTTGTGGATACACAATATAGACGGATTCAATACATACTCATACAAGGCTGTATTATCCCTCGATATCTATAGAAACATACGTCTTAAGATACAGCCTGGGGAATGAATGAATGAATGAGAGCGTCAAAGACAGCAGTTATCTAGCTGCTGTCTTTGACGCTCTTTGGGTCTATTTGGTCAGTCCTTTAACTGGAGATGGCCGGTGAGTAAATACCCATCGGGCATTTACCATTTATGATTTGTGAGTTGTGAGTTTTGAGTTGTGAGTTGTGAGTTGTGAGTTGTGAGTTTTGAGTTGTGAGTTGTGAGTTGTGAGTTTTGAGTTCTGAGTTCTGAGTTGTGAGTTGTGAGTTCTGAATTATGAGTTGTGTGTTGTCTTTTGCCTTTTGCCATTTCTCTTGTCTCGCCTTACCATTTATTATAATAAATTGTAAAATTACTTCAATTGATATTCAATTTTGTAAAAGACTTTTTATTGAGGTGACGATTTAAGTAGGTGGGCCAGTAGCCATCTATGTTATATAATTATGTATATATATATATATATATATACATATACTATGTTATAGTACTGACAACAGCTTACTATCTGTTGTCAGTACTATAACACACAATAAGAATTGGAAAATTACTATGGACCCTTGATAGCGATCACGTTTCCATTGCGAAACAGTCTTTACAGTGTAAAAAATAAATACCTACCATTTGGGTATTTACCAGGGTGAAAACCCTGCCATTGAGTATTTTAGGTATTTACCGTTTAGAAGTCTCTAGTCCTAACTGATTCGTACTGTCAAAGAAACTTACCTACAACTACTGATGGAGCTTCGCTGTTATTTTAGGAATATTAAGATTTAAACATTGGATAGCTTTATATCTCGATCTAAAGTAATGGTTATTACTGACATCTAAATATTTATGAAGTTCACGTCAAAATAACCATCCTTTTGACCCAACTTAGATCCTCACTAAATTCCCTTGAACAGACATATTCTCGAGAACATTGTAAAATATATATTGCTTTTGCCCGCGCGGCTTCGCTCCCGCTCTTCCCTACTTCACCCTACTATACCCTACTCTACCCTACTCTACGCTACTATACCCTACTTTACCCAAGTCTACCCTACTCTACTCTACTCTACCCCACTCTACCCTACTCTACCCTACTCTACTCTACTCTACCCCACTCTACCCTACTGTACCCTACTCTACTTTACCCTACACAACACTAATTTTCATTTTTTTTCCATAAGAACCTTTCCCTCACAATACTGAATTCAACAAAAAAAATTAGCGAAATCGGTCCAGCCGTTCACGCGTGATGGCGTGACCAGTATATACCAGAAGCAGAACGTTTATTAGAAGCAGTTCCAGAAGGAATCAAGGTCACTTGACCCTTTGTTTATGTATATATATATTATAATAAATTGCGTAAAGACAGCCATAGATTAGATTATTACAAGCTTTTACGATCTTATTTGTTTATTCTTTTGGCAAAGAAACATATAATTAAGTGATAAATTTTTCCTTAAGCGACAGCTTGGAATTGACACAACGCGGTCGACCTTCCATGAATCTCTCGCTACCATAATTTAGGTTGTGTTGAGGTAGTTTGTTTGGGACAAATATAGTGGAAATAGGTCACCGGTAAGGGTAAACTCATATGTCTTATTTGGGTCGAAGAAGATGAAATTACATTCGAATAAAAAATTGGCGGCCACCAAGAATGCTCGTTCAGGAGCCTTTTTTATTTACATTTATAAATCATCAATAACTCTTTCCGCTCTAAGTAAACAAAGATTCAAAGAATTTTATTTCAAAATAAACCATTTACAGGCACTTTTGAAATGTAAAGAAGTCAGTCAGAAAAAATGATACTAATTGCACATCCCAAAGCGTAGATCTCTATGGAGAAGAATGTGCAAGAAATTTCATGGACACTCTTTTCAATCATGTTGTGTAATTACAATATCTCTGTTACATATATTTCTTTTCTCTATCATCTGAGAACAATGTAAATAAAGTAAAAATAAAATCTAAATATAGATATTAAATTAGTAATATTAAAATAGTAACTGATCGTTCTCAAACCCGATATCTAGGACCAGCAGCCTATTATTTTAATTCTCTTTTGGTATGGGTATTTTGCGAATAAGGGTTCATACGCACTATGCGGGTAGCTGCAATGCGGGTAGCCGTGCGTACTATAAGTAGAGGATACGATTAAGAACGACCTTCACCGGTTTGTTTAACTCATCGAATGCCGTAATTAGAGACACAATAGAAAGACAATTGCTTATGTCGAACTGTGTAACTTAAGACATTCAAAAGGTAGATGAAACGTATTTTATGACAAATCTAGTATATTCAATAATATGGTTAATAATATATAATAATATATATATAATATATCGGGTGGGTTGCCTAAGAAATTCCTGGCCAAACCCGCGTTATATTATTTAATATACTAAATTTGTCATAAAATACGTTTCATCCATTAAACAGACCGGTGAAGGTTGTTCTTAAGGGGATGCATCTCGACATACATTTTCACTGTTTTTCATACAACTGCTCTTACGCGATTATGACGTTATTACGCGTTTTTCATTAGATATTTTGGAAACATAGTATAATATGGATATTACCTAGGCTTCTATGGAAATCAATTTATAAATTTGTGTCAAACTAATCCAGTTAAGACCTCTGAAAATTTGCTATTTTGCATGAACTTTGACACTTCATAATTTACTCAAAAAGTCAAAAAAGTACAACATACAAGCCTAGCAAATTTTATCAAGAATCTATAATAATGACAATGTTTTTCAAAAACTTTTAAGTGTTTAAAAATAACACGTATTTCCTGGAACAAGTTTCGTAAAATATTCGAGTAAATCACGGAATTACTGAATGCCAACAGAGTTTTCAGGTATTATCACTCTTTTTTCGCGTTGCCTTTTCGTCAAACATCACGGTGGATTGCGTTAGATGAAGTAACAAGCTTTTAAACCATGCTCGATGTTTACGATAGGCGAGTGAAAAAGCAGCCTCTTAATCGGATCTTAGACTATTATAAAACTTAACCAGGCTCCGGGTAGAGAAAGAGACTTAACCTGACTACAGCCCATCCGTGTTCCTTTAGCGGCTCTTTACGGTCTAGGCATGACTCTTCCGAAAAATTTCGCAGATACCCTTTTACGTATACAATCCAATTAACAAAAATCATACGGAAGCTGATAGTCAAGCAACAGAAATAAATATACATAGTAAATATTACAGTCTATGAGATACAATCTGCTGGCCGACAAACGGACAAAAGCTTAAAAGTATGGTTCCGTCGGTTACTTTTCGTGGGATTGTTTCCAATGGTTCACGAGTTTTTGGAGGTAAGTGGAACAGAGAGTAAAGTCCCAAATACCTCCGTTGAAAAAGAAGAATCCTCCGACCATCGCGCAGAGAACTTTGATTGCGCGATGCAGGATTTCGTATTTTTCTAGTTCTTATGTGGCGCGCCATAGATACATCACTCCCCACCGGAGATCGGAGATTGATGGTTCTTGATGCTTCTTGCTGGCTGTATGGCTCGCTGCTCGAAAGCTTAAAGAAGTGATGATGACGTCACGAAGTAGTAGCTGCACGAAGGCTGCGCTAACATTCATAGTCGAGAGTCACCAGTTCGGAGGTATGCGGCATAAGCATGAAAGGAAAAGTTTTACTAAAATAGGCTTTGCATTATAAAAAATCACTGATACAAAATAATCACAGTGCAATAATCTCATACAATAAAATCGACCTAAGACCGAACGCGATTCAGGTACAAACCCACGAAATTTTTTTTCAAAAACGAGCCTTTCATTTCTTTAAAAATAAACTACTAACTACTGAGTCATGCGATCTATACCGGATGTTTTGACCATTAGAAAATTAATACCCAGACTAATTGGGTCAATCGATTCATCATCATTATCTTAGCAGACTTGAAAGACAACAACATCCTATTATGATACTCCTAAATGCATAATGATGATTGTATTTTCTTGATGATGACGTTGGCTTACTTTTAGGGAAATCAAATAGGTGATTACATATTTTAGGATCCTGTTTTAATTACAATGACGTGTGACGAGACATAATCATTAGTTTTCTAAAGATCATTTTTGAAGGTGGAAATTTTTACTAACTAAAAAACCCCCGTATTCCTTCCGTTGTATTTTGCCTCTCTTTTAAATGATTCCATAGATCTAGTTGGTTTGTAAAGAGCTTAAGTAATATCTTTGTTAGTCTGTATTTGTGCAGGATTGAAGACATTGGTCTTATCCCCTATTTCATAAAACATATCTTTATTCGTAGTAATATCATCCACTTGATTTTAAAAATGATCCAAGATCCCAGATCTCTGATGTGGAATTGAGTAGTGTTATTTGAATGTTGGCGTACCCGCTAGTTAGGACCAATGGCCAATTTTGTTTTATATCCAAATGACGTACCGGTTAGAACTAAATTTTTTATAGACTTTCTAATTTCAAATGATTGCATGTTTGTGTCTTTGTGTCTCGTCTTCTAGAAGATTGTCCGGGTTTCAAAAACCGAACTCCCCACAATTCGTTCACCACTTCTTTGACCTTCCCATCCTGCTCTATCTATCCACATGTATACTCATGACTCTTTTAGTATCATGAGTTTCATCATTTCTCTTCATATTACCATACTTCTCTTTCATCATTTCAGTCACTGGCGCCACTTTCTAAATTCCTCTATTATATTCATTTCTTAGTTTCTTGTCACCCTACACACCCATCTCAACTTTCTCATCTCCACTACATGCAATCTTTATTCATTCATCTTTTTTACAGTCCAATATCCATATCTATAATTAAAATATAACAGGTCTTATTACAGACTTGAAGATAGTAGCACGATAATTAAATTAATTTTAATAGCCATAAATAAGATTAAAACAAACAACTCTAATCTGAGATCAACTCTAAATTGTCCGTCTAAAAGTCATTAATATATCCAGAAAACACAAAAACCCCATGAAATTATTAGGCATTCCGCATGGTTCGAAACGTGACGTGTGTAGTAGTCACGTTGAAAGTCATGCAGTTCGCGAGGATCTTAACAAACGTGATCACGTTTAGTATATTAGTAAAAACTAGCTTCAAAATTCAGTAATTACTTTTAACCGGTTTCAAAGGCGGGTCCAGGGATTTTTTCATTACCGTTAGGACATTTTTATAATCGTTTCAAATTATATTGGCTGTATACTCGGAATGTAAAGTTTCATTTATAACTTGATCTTTGA
The DNA here is from genome assembly GCA_910589285.2 of Mythimna ferrago. Classification (NCBI taxonomy): domain Eukaryota; kingdom Metazoa; phylum Arthropoda; class Insecta; order Lepidoptera; family Noctuidae; genus Mythimna; species Mythimna ferrago. The sequence continues at coordinate 22,503,041 of OU342680.1, read as the reverse complement.
CATCAACTGCTTTGATAGACTAGTTTTTGGCTGCGGTTTAAGCATCCGGCTTATTAGGAATTCTATTGGAGTGTGAGCGATTTATTTAACCGTCAATGAGCTGTATGGCACTGGTAAATAAAACTAGTAAGATTGGAGTGGTTTTGTGTTCTATTAAAACTACGTACCTCGATGACATGCGCTCGACTGCGCTTATATTTCTGCGCATCCTAAAATGTTGTGTTAGAGATACTTTTTTAATTGTTTCTTATTTTTTCAACTTTTTGTTTTGTGAAATCGCAGTGTGGCCTAGTGCCTTTGCCTTCAAAGTATTACATCATAAACACACAATTTACATCTACGACATCATTTTATCGATGCAATTTCTTCATACTTTTAAAAGTGCAAACAATAAGTTAGATCTTAAAAATAAACACATTAACACGTTGAACGCCCAAAAAAAAATACGCCTTCGCCCTATGGGCCATGGCAGACACCGTATGGCTGACAATGAGCCGGGTCCATCGGGCCGCGGCAGACACGGTTTGACTGCCAGTACGATCTGCGTTAAAATGTCTTTACTGGGCTGGCAGACATAAATAAGTTTGTGAACGCTATTCGCAGTGACCCGCGGGGCGCTGTAGAACAAACCTCGCGCCTTAGCGCGGCAAAAATCTTACAAGTCTTTGAGATATTTGGGACCTGACGGACCCGACACATTTTTTCTCTGACATTTCTGGTTTAACATTTATACGGATGACTTTTAGTTAAATAAATTGTGTCATACAGTTATGATTTTAATTATTTACATCATTGGGGTATAAAATTAAGCATGCCAAATATTAGAAAAATACCTTTATTATAAAATAAAAAATACAGTACTCTACGCTATGACTTAAAATTGGAGATCAAACAAATTAAATGACTTCTTTCTTAATTATACATAATAAAAATGAAAAAAAAAACAATCAAAACACATGGACGGCTTATAAGGGCAGGTTTCACAAAATATACTGACTTTCTTGGTTTTATTTCTAGCATATTGTCGGCCCATGAAATAGACATAAGTTCTAAACTTTATGTAATCTATTAAAACAATCAAAACACATGAACGGCTTACAAGGGCAGGTTTCACAAAATGTGTTGACTTTCTTGGTTTTATTTCTAGCATATTGTCGGCCCATCAAAATGACATTTTGCTTATAGCATCCAGAGCACAAACGTCGGGTACTTTTAGATTTGCCATCTTTTTTAGACAATTGATGCTTCAACCGTTTAGGCACCTCACGAAGTCGATACTCCTCGCTCTCTGTTTGGCAGAATTGTTGTACAATTTCCTTTCTAAAATCTACTATTTGAATAGTTTTCTTTGTGACTGACTGATACAAAATTAGAGCATTTATCACTGTAGTGTTTAGTAGTAAATTAATGGCAAGCTTCTTATACCATTTGACAGATTTTCGTAGTGGAGTCGAATAAGACGCTAATTGATCAGAGAGGTCTACCGCACCCTTTGCCATATTGTAATCAACAATTATTTTTGGCTTCCGTATAGTTTTCCCACGCTGTTGAATATTAACAAATCGATCAGTATGTTTAGTGGATAGAACATACACATCCCTCTTGTCCTTCCATTTTAAACACGTTATTCCGTCGTTACTCTCTGCAGCTTTATACTCTCCACGCTTAAGTTTGGCATCAATGACCTCTTTTGGTTTACCTTTACGATTTTTTCTTACGGTGCCGACGAGATGCATTTCTCTTTGTAATAATTGTCTGGCTAATGTAATGCTTGTGTACCAGTTGTCCGTAAATAATGTATGCCCTCTTTCAAAACGATCTTCACATAAAGACATCACAACATTTGTGGGTGTGTTATGAACATCATCATTTTTCCCCGCGTATACTTTTACTTTATAAGTATAGCCCAGTATGGTACATAGTTTAAATTCTTTAATCCCGTATTTATGCCTCTTTTGTTTATTGTATTGTCTGAAAATAATTCTCCCACGGAAAGGGACCATGCTTTCGTCTATACACAGGTTTTCTGTTGGCGAAAAGTTTTCCTGAAATACTTTATTTACTTCATCATACAGCTTGCGGACACGATGCAGTCGGTCTGATTTATGTTCATTGTCATTTTCTGAAAAGTGTAACATTTGCAGCAACAGCTCGAAACGATTACGAGACATAATGGTCTTTGGAAATGGATGGCTAATCATGTCGTCCTTACACCAATAATCAGCTAATTTAGGTAGCCTCACCAAGCCCATAAATAAAATCAAGCCAAAAAAACATTTCAACTCAGCAGGGTTAGTGGGTGTCCATCTACGAACCCGTGCAAATTTAGAAGCTTCAGGTAATTGTGTTATTTCTTTAATTGCATATTCATTAGTGGCATCGACTATTAGTTGCAATATGTTATCAGTCAAAAAAAGCGAAAAACATTGCGCAGGAGTCATTCCATGCATACACTTTATATGGGGTGCGGGACCAGAAATGTCTGTAAACGGAATAATACGGCGTTGATTACCTTGAACCTCTGTCCAGATGTTCGAAGGGCTTGTATTATTACTGGGGCAGGGCGGAACGTTTTCGGCATCGCTGTCTTCGCTAGTTGATAATATAATTCGGCGGCACTTTCGTCTTAGGGGTTGAATTATATCACTACACTCGTCATCTGAACTCGGCATTATAAAACTATTATTTAGTAATGATATTTCAATATTGTCCAGTTGCATCAGATGTTCAGCGGTTATATCAAAATCCAAGTCTTCCATGTTTATTAGTAATAGTAGGAGTATTAGTAACGAATACTGAATACGTATGTAGGTATAATTACAAATTACAGAGCGCGCGAAACGGTCCGCACTTTAGCGTACGACTTTTGCCACTGAGTAGTAGCGAGAGCAAGCGCAGCGCTTACGCGCGGGTGCGGGGGGTGGTTGACAAGGTGACCCGCGTGGCCCCCTCCACTGAAATAACGAATAGTGCTTTGGCTGGGCCATGGCAGATAATGGTGACTGCCAGCTATTTTTTCTCTATATTTACTATTTTTCGCTATTGTATTTATTTCATATTAGATTATACCCATTTTTCATACAATTAAACCGGAAAAATATGTTAACAAATTTTGACTGTTTTTTTAATATTTCATGAAGCCCACTGAGAATACACACTGGCAGATAAATGGTGTCTGCCATGGCGTTCAACGTGTTAATAAAATAGATTCCATTAAAACTTTTTATTTTTAGTTTTTGTAAATGTAACTTTAGAACGTTAATTTATTTTTTGCACTGCATGCCATTAAATACATTACAGTTTTTGTAAACCGCTGCACGTATTTCATTCGTCTTGATCATAACGGATTGTCTGTATTAATTTAAAAACTTCAAGTAGAAAAAATCTGTTCTAAAATTTAATCTAGTTGACGCAAGTAACTTTTGTGGTTAAAGAAAATTAATTCAGTCAAAAAAATAAAATATTCACTTCTATGATAAAAATAAACTAAGGATTAAGTTAAGCGGTAAAGCAGAACGAAAAAACTAAAGGAATATTACAGTAAAATTAACGTTGAGTAACTTTTAAATTTTCTAAAAATTTAAAAGTTGAAGAGATTTCGATTCCTCTATGTTTTTAATGTATTCGTTTTTAAATATTATTTGTGTATTTTATATCTTTATTTATTATTTTACGTAATGAAATTTCATAAAATCAAAAAAAAAAAACATTTTTTTTGTCATTTTTTTAGTTTTTTATGGTTATTTTTAGCACCATTACCTACCCTATATCTCTATTAGATAATCGAAACATTGTTTTACCAAAGAAAATAAAAAGCAATTATATATTTTATTTGTAATGACTAGCTGCTGCCCGCGACGTCGTCTGCGTAAAGGCTCTACAGCACCAAAAATACCTAAGATGCCAGTGCCGCTATAGCATTATAAGTAAACAACTTTTAAAACAGCATTAAAATATAAGTTTTTTTTTTGCAAGCGAAGCAAGTGAAAAGAGTTATATGGGAATCCTGCTGAGTTCAGTTATAAGATTTGACTGAAGGAATTAGAGAAAATAATGCAGGAATACATTCCAGGACACAAAAGAGTAAAAATACGTACAAAGGTATCATACCTTACAACACTTCCCTTCCGTTTGGTAGTTATACTGCCAGGAGCCAAAATGTAAAGAGAGTCAGGACTGGTGACGCGAGAGCAAGCAACGTACAGTAGCCCGTGTGAGAAGCAACTCGTCCTGAGGTCGACACCCGCTGCCCTCAGTGTCTGCCCTTGCGACTTATTGATGGTCATCGCGAAGCAAACACTCACGGGGAACTGTACGCGCTTGAACTGGAACGGGAAGTTATGGGGTATGAGGGGAATGTGTGGTATAAATACTGCCTCGCCGACGCCACAACTCATAAGAATTTCCGCCTCAATGGTGTATCTGTGGAGCGAGATGACTTTAAGGCGGGTCCCGTTACACAACTTCGGAGGAGACAGGTTCTGAAGAAGCATAATCGGGACACCAACCTTCAGCTTGATGGTATGCGCCGGAAGTACACTTGCAGACAGGGAGTTCAGAAATTCCACGGGATAATGTGTGGCGTCATCTTGCTCGAAAACAGTGTTTATCTTCTTCTGTTTATATTCACTTGTCACATGTGACCAACATTTGTAATAGACTAAGGTCAGTATTAGTGAAGTTCTATCAATTGAACAATGTTGTGAATAGACGCACGTTATTAATGGTCTACTATGCATTAGCTGACTCAATACTCAGCTACGGGCTTGTTGTGTATGGAAGAACATTTAAAACATATTTACAAGAGATCAAAAATATCCAGATAAGACTGATTAAGTTCCTAGTTAGCAAGCAGGTTAAGAATGAGTGCAGGAGAGATTATGACAAATTATTCTCAGTTTGTAAAATCTTGCCTGTAGATATGAAGGTTGACTACTTGTTGGGTTTGGAACATTATTATAATGATTTGTACAAAATTACTGTGAAGAATAAATTTAATACAAGGAGCGTAAGAGAAAAAAAACTTATTCAGCCAAAAGTAACAAATTACTATGGAAAAAGAACGACCAAATATTTAGTGCCACGGGTTTTTAATAAAATAAGCTGCCTCAGAAATAACCACAAACTAAGTAAAGGTGTCATAAAGTCGAGATTAAGGAATTTGTTGCTCGAGAGCGGCGGCACTGCATCGGGTGTTTTGGTTGGAGACTCATTAAGTACTACATAGGCCATGAGTTTCGAACTAAAATGACCCGCCAGGTCTGCTACTGTCGAGAAATAAACTCTTCGAGAAAAAAAATAAAAATAAAGGCAATTTTGTTAAAAAGTAAAATTTTTGTTAAAGGATTAAGCATGTAATATTTATTGTACACATACTGAAACCTACTCATACTTTTACTGTATATGTGTTGCTTTGTCAATAAATTGATTGTAAACGAGCGTTTCTCGCCATCAAACTATAAAGTTTGGCGAGTTAAAAAAATATGTTATACAATTGTTAAAAGTTATGAGAGAAATAAATAAAAAAAAAAAAAAAACTTCATTCCTCTCAATTGCTGCATCCTGATCATTTTTGGACGTCAAAATGGCCCGCTCACACACCCAATAATTCTGCTGGTGCGGTATACGACTGATGTCCCCGTACACACAGCGAATGAGTTCTTCTAAGCTGGAACCACTCTACCGAGAGACTCTGTAAGGACCACCTGTCAACCTCTCTCTTCTCGTAGAGTGCCTTCGCCAAAACTAAGAAGGACATCGGAAAATTCTTGAGCACGTGCATTGCCGTCGAGTCGAGCTCTCATATTAATGGTTAGCGTACGAACTCGTGACCACAACGAAGATCGTTTCAACGAAGCATTCACCTCGTCAGCCCTCGATCCCGGCGTCACTACAGGAAGTGTTTGCCGGAAATCGCCATTAAACAGAACTGTGACACCACCCATCAAATGTTCGTTCCTGCGGATGTCCTGGAGGTTTCTATCCACGACCTCAACTGCCTTCCTATTGGCCATCGTACACTCATCCCATACGATCAGAGAGCAATCCTTGAGCACATGTCCCTTATCGCTGTTACGTGACACACCACAAACAGGCGTTTCGGCGCTCTCTAAATCGATGGGAATTTTAAACATGGCATGTGCTGTCTCGCCACCCGGAAGCAGTGTGGCAGCGATTCCCAACGAAGCTACAGCAATAGCAATTTTGCCTTGCCTCCTGACCTCTGCAAGTATGCCAGTGGTAACAAATATTTTTCCTGTTCCACCAGGAGCATCCAAGAAGAACATTTTACCCTGGTCTTGCCCAACGCTTTCAAATACGGTGTCATAAATTTGTTTTTGCTCTTCTTGCCATGTCGCTTTGTTCTCTTGAACAAAGCGACATGGTCATTTCGTATGGTGGTCATTTCGCCCGGATCGTAATTTGTCTCAGCGTTATACTCCCGATTTCCACGGTCTTGATGCGGTTATGATTGGGAAGCTGGTAACCCATATTCGATCAGTGGATTGCTGCCGATAGAAATGACCACATCTTGAAGTGAACTGAAACAGGTGTTCAGCACGCGTTCATTAGTTACTTTGACTTCGTCTCCAGTAGCACACCTCAAAGCTCTTAGAAAATCTACAAATAGATGATGGCGATACTTCTTCCACAAAGCTAATGGGTTCGCGACTCCACAAAACACCAAGATGACGGCAAATAGATGATGCATGCGGCTGGGACTATCACTGACGCTCGCCTCCGCGAGGGTGTCATCCCAATTAGGCAAAAGGCTGCGCGGTAAGTGGGATACTCCACGCCATCAAATGTCCTCAGAAGGGCGAAAGACGTTGGGCCTCGGACAGTGTGAAGTAACAACCGCAGAAAATAGCATTCGCCATTATTCGGATGCACGGTATAAACCCTACACAATGCGGTGTCCTTGAAAATTCCCGGAAAACCTTCCCCAGCACCTCCTCGTCGACGTCGGTTAAATACACGTCGGTTGAAGGCATCTCGTCATACGCAAAGGATCTCGCAAACTGGTCGACTTCACAGAGCCTGAAAAATGCCACCATGTAATACTTAACACCGCATTTTTTTTAATTGTCTTCCTTAACTCTGCTCAAGATTTTGAGGGTTTTGTTGGAACTTGAATTTGTCAAAACGAACTATAATATGAAGAAAATGCACAATACCATCTATGAATTTTAAGAATAACTAACTACTAACCTCGCCAACATGATCAAATTTAAATTATTAATTTCCAAAAAGTGTTAACATGTAACTTAATTTGATTTTTATGAAATCTCATAGATGACGCTGCTTCAAAATTGTCTTTATACTACTAACATTCATTAAACTATGTTTCTCTGCCCAAGTTACTTAAATGGCGTAGTTTTTATAGTGTAAAGCTAGATAATAGTATGGCTTACTCAAAAACAACATTTAAATATGCGTCGTTAGATTACACGCTGTCACAGAATACGTAAGAAAAATAAAGATACACAGCTCCTCCCCCGTAGGTGATAGCGTGATAATATGTAGCCTATATGTTGTCCCGACCTCCTAGTAATATTCATGCAAAATTTGAAGTAAATCCGTGCAGTACTACGGAAGTGTACACAGTGCAGTACACTTTGAAGAAATGCCTAACGATTAAACACGTTATTGCGGCTAATTTATAAAAGATAGATATATACTGTTGAGGACTTTTTTATAGATCTATTAGAGACCGTCATCTTTGTAATACATACTTTTGGTGTATGATCAACGTATGCGAGGATAAGAGCTCGAACGCACATTTTCATCCGACTTGCTTCAAATTTATCGTCCTTTCTCAGCTCCTATGTATCTTAGCGTTATCTTATATAGCCTATAACCTTCCCAGGAGTATGAACCATAATCGTACCAAGTTTGGTTAAAATCCCTTCAGTAGTTTTTGACCCATGCGTACAGACAGACAGACAGACAGACAAAAAATTTACTGATTGCATTTTTGGCATCAGTATCGATCACCAGTCATTCTCTACTATTAATTTTGAATATGTATTCAATGTACAGAATTGACCTCTCTACAGTTTTATTATAAGTATAGATATAGAAGATAAGCATCGAGCATATTTTCTAAGTCTCTCGCTTTACACAGAGTAGGAAAAGTTATGTATTCGATAATGACATAAACTGTGCACAATACAGCCATATTTGATATTGGGATCGAAGGACAATTTCACTTTTGTATAATTACAAGTGTAAATTGAGAATCAACGTCTATCAAACCGGATAAAAACTAGGCTACCATAGGTAACAGGTGTCCCTTTTATTCGTCTCAAAAAGATACGAGGTACCAAAGACCTCATAAATGAATTTATCTGTTTTTGGGTTGACCATCCACTATTTCGGGTCTCCCACAGGGGTCATAAAGGTCCCGAAAATCCGAGGTACCTAATCCACGTTTACTATAACATAACTTTTCATTAAGTTCGCCTGAAATGTGTGAATCTGCGAAAGTTATATCTTCAAGGTCAAGCTAGAAATGTTTAGATGACCTGATGATGAGGGTTAAGTAATCTAAGTTTGGGTTGCCATATAAATTTGCAATAGTTTTACGTGCGTTATCGAAGACCTAAATAAGAGACATGAAATTTTAAAGGGTTTATTCAAACTCCATTAGCGAGGTAATGCGTTTTATCACTGTCGTCCTGCGAACAGGGTTCAATATTTGTTTTATGTTTTATTTGATAGATTGCTGAAGTGTGTTGATGTATGGCGAACGATTATTGCGGGTTTTAGGCAGCCATTTATGTTTTTAAAAATAAATAATATTGCCCGGATATGATGATGGATTTCGCTGTCTAAATTGATGATCAATTAAAAAAATTGAAAGTTATGGAATTTTGATTACGTACCTACACAAGTGAAACTTTATTTAGTAAAATAAAATCTAATCCCTGTTATAAGGTAGCTGCTAACTTGGATAACACGTCGCAAGACCCCAAGGCTGGCTTTTACCTAGGCCTGGCTTTTAACGTGCCAATGTCGCTAGTCTTAGGGCATAGGTACTTCAACAGCGATCCAGACTTTTTTTTGATGTATAATTTGTATATAATAATAATAGACTATTTTAGTGTATTAGAACTATACACACCAACTCGTTGGTTTCGTAGTTGCAGTCCTAGATTTAATTCCCGTGTCGGGTAAAAAGTGTTATAGGTTTCTTCTATTAAAATTAATATGTAGTAGCAGAGGTGTCACACTACTAACCTTGAGGTAGTGTGACACCTCTGCTACTATATACCTACTCTAAAAGTCTGTCAAACCGTAGGTCCTGCGCCTGATCTATCTCCGGTCGTGTCGGATTGCTGTCCCATCGGATTATTAGGGCCTGCTCACGAATTCGATTCGAATAGCGGCGAGTGGCGCGGCGAACGGCGCGGCGAGCGGGAAGGGCATCGGTAAGCGGGCGCTGGGCGCTATGAGCGGAGTCTCGTGGCGTGCTTCAAACATTTTCATACTTCTGTTCTTACCGTTCGCCTCCCCACGCTCAGCTACCGCTCACAGCGGCAAGGTCGTGATCGGGCCGTTATAGTATAGGAATCAAATCAAATCAAAAACATTTATTTCAAATAGACCATTCGCAGGCACTTTTGAATAGTCAAATGTCGGTCAGTCCAAGAAAAGTGAAGCTAAATTGCACGTTCAAAGCTTAGATTTCTATGGAGATGAACGTGCAAGAAACTCCATGGACACTCTTTTTAAAATCGTATCTGTGTTTTGCTCAAACTCTTGTGTACCTACTATAATATCTCCTACCTGCTTAAGTAATCTCTGTTGATAATGGCCACCGTGATCGATATTTAGTTGGGAAGATATTAGATATTATTTTAAGTGTTTTAGTAATGTGTAGGTATATTTTTCTGTATTTAATACATATCTCTACACCTACACCTCATTCTCTCTAACAATTGACTGTATTTGTTTATTCACTTACACTTATAATAAAATCTTGTATTTTCCAAAGGGTTTAAGCGAATATTGATCATTATCTATGATCATTTTCGGAAACCTGTCATGGGAAGCAGTTAACATAATGAAATAATATATATATACATAAAAAGTAACTTTATCAAAACTTACGAATAGAAAGAATTCTTCAAATTCGTTCAAAATTAAGTAATTTAGAAATATTTTAAATTAGGTAGAAGGGAAAATTACTATAATTTACACTATTTATTACACTAATTATAATTTTCCACTAAGCTGTTAATTGGTCGTAATAGGTTATTGGTTGCCTGTATTAATTTTATACAGAATAATAACAAAAGATTAATCCAAAAATAAATATCATTCATGAATGAATGAAACCTCATCAAAGCGAAAATAAAATCCCTAACTTAAAAATGTCTATAAAAATCCAGAAGAGATTTTTATAACGGAATCTAAGCCCGGAGTATTATACAGGAAAAGCCGATCTCTCCCAATCATTTCAGTTTCCAATTTATAAAGCTGTCTATAATCCGACCCTACACAGAGTAATGAGTAAATGGAGTACCACTACGAATATATGCAAAAAACATGTCATCTGCACAACAAACAATAGAACTGACGTACGTGATTGATTGATAAGATACGAATGAACATAAAAAAAGCAAAAGCAAAAAGCATCGACAGTTTTTGTATAAAGTTGTATAGTATGACCACCTTATTGCAGCTATTAAAACTATACCCAATTAAATCAACTGTAGTGATCAAATTATTATTATTATGTTTAATAGTTGCCTATTTTATACAAGGTGCAGTTTTAAAGGTGCAAAAAAATTCAGGAGGTAATTATGTTAGTGATTCTCGACCCGAATCAATAATAAAATGAGTAGGTATTTTTTTTCTTATATATGGAAATCGGTATGTGTGAACTACCTTTTTTATAAACTCTGCTAGTCTGATACCTCCCTTATAACCGCGCTTTCACACACACAAACGCACCATTATTTAAACCGCGCTTTCACACACATACACGCAACGTAAAGCACCAATAATCTCCCGCACGACACACCCTAGCCACGCCCCCGCGCCATCGATCAATCGATCATGTTTAGTGTAACTGACGCCGCCGACGTGTGCATACACGCGCTTGCAATATTCGCCCACAGCGCCTTCGGTTAACGGTTGCGGTATCTAGTGATGAAAGATGACAGACCAATACTCCAATGTAGAGTTGGTGGAGATAGTCCGCTTGTATGCTATCAGTGGAAACATCGTAACGTCCATCTCAAAGGGTAATACTGGCTGCTACGCAAAGACTCCGCGAGTTTCGACGATTCGGCGTTCCCCGGCTTGCTGACGGTCGCGGCAACGAAGGCCTGCTTGTCGCCTTGCAGGAAAATATCCTGGAATACTTCAAGCGAGAGCCACGGGCCAGCACGCGGGATGCTGGTTTACGGTTTGGTTTCCTCACTACGGTCGGCAAGTACGTTACGTGAAAAGGTGATCACTAGTGATTAGTGCTTTCGACACTTTAAAACGAATGTGTTTGTGCTACGAAATTAAAAGAAAATCAGCAACGTCGTGCTAGACTGCTGTCTGTTTGAACAACACCTCCAGGTAACATAAGTACCTGCTTAGGTATTTATTTTATTTTATTAGTAAGTACATAAAAAGTCATTTGTAAATACGTTGTTAGCCGAATCAATTTGATTAGTGTAAATAAATTGATTTAAAAATTTTAACTACGGTAAAAATACCTACCTAACAGGCAAGATAAATCACTTAAAAACCTACCTATCTACGTAACTAGCACAAATTATCTTGAAGTGTTTTTTGTCGGTCCTCAGCCCATTAAAAAGTACGAAGGGAAATTTCACATCCACCAATTTAATCTACAAATAAAAACGAAATTATTACGGAAAACTGACCTTGAGAATGACATTACCGACAGACTGCGTTTGGTAGATACGTTCATGTACCACTGCGTATCTAAATCTCGAGCGCGCGCGCTCGATGATACCTACGGACGGAGGCACGGACGCCTCATAAGGTTTATTGATCTCGGCCTAACATTTTATTCATCAGCTGATACGTAAGTACCTATCGACGCGACGTCAACGTGACTTTTAAAAGATTTTCACATTGTGATGATGCTTAAAAGCGAGTAATTAAATAGCGAAATTTAAGACATTAATGTACATTATGATCATCGAATTCGATCTACATCTAAGGTTAAATTATTCATTTCGTAAAATAAGTGGGCGGAGCCTCGTACAGGTTGATGCACTCACACACACAGTGACACGGCGTGCGATAAATCGCAACGGGTGATTCTGTATTTTTTTAAGAAGTTTATTTAGAGAGTTATTCTGAAAAACGGTTAAAATTAAAAAAAAAAAATAACAAGTTTTACTGATTATTGACCAGGTATCGTATTTTTATATGATTATTTATGAGTTTTATTACAACCTCCTGAAATATTGTGCAGTTTTAAAACTGCACCTTGTATATAGTATAATGACGAATATCATTGTGTATGACGTAGTTAAATCATGTATTTTAATATTTCACGAATGTTGTGTCTTCAAATTTCTAACACCTGCATTTACTCAAATCTTTATTTATAAAACTCGCTAATCATATTAAAATTATTTTAATTTGGTTTAAATTCTGATTACCAGATTTTAAATTCAAATATTCTATTGAAATTTATTAAGAACAAACATGATAATTCTATTTCTTCATCTTCTCTGCTATCTTTTCATGTTTTCTAAAACTGTACACCTATTTTTGCCGAACTTCAATAAACCTTTCAAAATCTTAACCGCTATATCGTGACTTGCAATACATCTGTTATTACTGCTATTCAGTGTTTAAACTACAAATGATATCCTTACTAATATTTTAAAAGCGAAAGTGAGTTTGTTTGTTTGTTACGTGTTCACGCCTAAATGGCAAACCCGATTTTGATGAATTTTGGTACAGAGATAGTTGGGACCCTGAAAACGGACATAGGCTAATTTTTACACGCAGGCGAAGCCGCGGGTAGAAGCTAGGTATTTTATAAACTAGTTTTATTTTACTACGCCGTTTGTTTCCCTATGATTACTTTATAAATCTATCTACTCTGTGATCTCCTGGGATTCACCCTCATCATTCATTCATCGAAATATTTACCACACGTTTCCTCTCCATCGGTTTATCGGATAATCTCTCATTTATTGATAATATGGCACGAATTGATAAAACATCAGGTGTGGCTGACATGGTTGTATGTACGTGAAGATTACACGGATTTGTGAATTAACAAGGGTACTTAATAATTAATGATATTAGTCAATCATTTTTCGAATGTTTGTTTTTCTGTGAGGAAACAAACATAATGTGGCATAATGGGCACGCCACAGTTATGGTGGTAAAACCTTTCTTTGCGAAAGGGCTAGAGAGGCGCCATGGTGTCCTTACTTTTCGCCTGATGCACCTCTCGAATATACTTAAATAATTATTGTTTGTGCGGGACAGTTGTAATTTGGGATATTGATTATCGGCAATATACCAGCGTTCATAAAATACTGTCCACTCATTTCCACCCAACCCCAACATTGATCCTTCGAGCCGGATTGTCTTTCGACGGCATCTCGAAAGGCGCTGAGACAATAACGAAGAAGGAAACCATAAGGAGGGCCTTTTATAACATCTGCCCCCTTCCAGTTTTTTTAAGCCTTCGCTTCAACCCAGGCAGCATGTTTGGAATCGAACCCAACAGACCAATGACGCGGTCTGCACGCGCAAGCGGCGTGCATGATAAACGTCATCGGCAGCGGGGCGCGGAGAAGCGGGCGGCAACACCAGCTGTCCGGCGCACCGCGGCACTGCGGAGACTCGCTATCACGGACGCCCCCGCGACAGACGACACCTCTCGAATATACTTAATTAATTATTGTTTGTCCGGGACAGTTGTAATTTGGGAAATTGATTATCGGCAATATACCAGCGTTCATAAAATATAGTCCACTCATTTCCACCCAACCCCAACACCATGTGTTCCTCAAAGATACTCGTATGTCAGCAAAACTAAAGAGGCCCAGTAGAGTAAGTAGAAGTAGAGCAAGGGCTGCAGGACGATTTGAAAGAGTTACGGTGACCCTAGCACGCAAAGAATGAAGGAACACAGGTGGGTTTTAGTCAGTAAAAGTCTGACACGATCTCTCGCTCCACCTTAGAGTTTAAAGAAAGAAAGAAAGAAAACTATTTTATTTGGCATACACACTCGTAGATACACAATGTAATAACAACATGTAGACAGTAATAAATTATTATATATAAAAAAAGAGACAACTAACAATTTGTGTCTCACGGCGGCGCCAAATAGGTCCAGTTGAAGAAGTCATTTGATGGTATCCATCTTAAAAAAAAAAAATACGTGGCTTATTATAACCTGTATTTTGGACAAGCAAAATTAAACATTATTATCAGCTCAGCTTTAATCCCTCGCTTTAAAACGTAAATAACTGATTGAGTTAATCATGTATAATTAAATTGGGTATTTATTAATTTAAACGTAAGTCCCTTTCGGCAATAATGTTATATTCAATTAAATTAAATACCATAATTGAATGAAAAACCTCTGACATGTGGTGATGAAAATCTGTAAAAGTAATTTTCAGATATATTTAATTATATTTCAATTAAAATCTGCGAGAGGTGTTCAATGTAATTTGTTTTACAAAAAATATGTATTGTAATTGAGATGAATTGAGTCTTTTGCAGTGATTAATCAATTTCTTCGGCCCCAACGGCCATCTGTTCTACGAGCAATGTACCCTGCCCATTGCCACTTAAGTTTGGCGATTCTTCATGCTGAAGGTTCTGGAGTGGCGATCGCGTACCGGAAAACGCAGCGTTGGAAGGCCTCCTACAAGGTGGACCGATAATCTGCTGAAGGTTGCGGGAATCCGATGGATGCGGGACGCACAGGATCGTGCATTGTGGCGACACTTGGGGGAGGCCTATGTCCAACAGTGGACGTGTATCGACTGAAATGATGATGATGAATCAATTTCTTGAGCAAAGAAATTCTCATTATCCACCTATAACTTTCGAAAGGGAAACCCGGAGTCCTGGAACGCAAGATAATGAAGGAACATAAGGGGCGAGTTTTGATCAGTAAAAGTCTAACACACCCTCTTGCTCCACCCTAGAGTGAAAAAAAAAGAAAAAAAAAGCTATCTATCAGTATAAAAACACCACTTGCTCCCTATAACTGAAGTGATAGATCTCGGGGAAAACATACGTACAAATCGTTTTGAGAACACATTCATTATGCGTACAGCTAAGGAGTGGAGTCCTCCTACAAGGTGGACCGATGACCTGTTAAGGGTTGCGGGAATCCGATGGATGCGAGACGCACAGGACCGCTCATTGTGGCGACGCTTGGGGGAGGCCTATGTCCAATAGTGGACGTATTTCGGCTGGAATGATGATGATGATGATGAAGGAGTGGAATTCCCTGCCGGAGTTTGTGTTTCCTGATAGCTACAACCTAGGGGTCTTTAAATCAAGAGTGAATAGGTTACTTCTAGGCAAGCGAGCTCCATCGTCGGCCACATTATCGCTTACCATCAGGTGAGACAGTGCTCAAACGCGAGCCTATCAATAACAAAAAAAAACAGCCAGGCTAAAGTGTTAGTAGTCTGGCCATGTTGCACGTATGCATCCAGATAGATGAATGAAGATTGTCACTCACCGGATGCCTGAAGGAAGACAATGCCGTTGAAGTCGACCGTGGAAAACGTGGTGTGACAATCTGACTACGTTCGCGAAGCAAACTTGACCAGAGATTACCCAAGACAAGAGATTTGGAAAGAGAAGAGTAAGTCCTTAGCCCAGCAGTGGGAAACAACCGAGCAACCTTCGCGCAGCTGAGACCTGTTTGGCAGTCGCGGAAACTGACCCGAAGAATAAAACTTAAAATTTTCGGGTCAAATGTCAAATCTGTGCTGCTCTACGGGTGCGAAACGTGGAAGGTCACAAAGGACATCTCACGCCAAATCCAAGTTTTCGTCAACCGCTGTCTGCGTCGCATCCTCGGAATTTACTGGCTCGAGACAATATCCAACGTAGAGCTGCTGGAAAAATGCCACGAGATCCCAATCGACCGCCAGATCAAGCACCGCAAGTGGAGATGGATTGGCCACACGCTCCGAAGGAATTCCGATCACATACCCAAGCAAGCGTTGGACTGGAATCCGCAAGGAAAAAGAAAGCGTGGCCGTCCGCGTCAGACCTGGCGTCGCACCGTGTTGGCGGAAGCAGCGAGCATCGGGATGACGTGGAGCGAAGTGAAGCGTGAAGCTCAGGACCGTTCGCGATGGAGGATTACTGTGGACGCCCTCTGCCCCATCTAGGGGACATAGGACATTAAGTTAAGTCAAGTCCAGCAGTGGGAAACAAAACAGGCTAATAAAAAGGGTATGGCGCTTGACCACTATCTCACCTGATGATAAGTGATGAAGTGGTCGAAGATCAAATAGAGAACTACTACGTTCCTTAACGGCCCGTTCACAATCTTGCAGCTCTGAGCGGCAACTAAGCGCGAAGCGACGAGCGGTAAAATCAAAAGCATGAAAATGTTTGAAGCTCGCCACGAGACGCCGCTCATAGTGCCGCTCGCCCGCTTACCAACGCCGTCCCGCTCGCCGCACCGTTCACCGCTTAGATCAAAGTCATAACCGGACCTTAAGACTTAAAGACCTATATTAAAATAAACCGGATACAAAATCCTGCTGTAAACTCTCCAAATGGTACGCAAATTACTTGCAAAGAAAGAGTTTATGAAGTTAAAATGAAAATACTAAAAGAAGACTTCGTTCTTAAAACTACTACAAAAACATCACATCATATTTCTTTCAGTACTTTCCTCCTTCACTGAAGTGTTTCGCTTCTCAAAATAATACCTTTCACGTGTCGTCAGTCACCGTAAACAGATTAATCGTGTGAAAGGAGCGTGCTCACTACGCCGTCCCATATTATGACCGTGCTAGGAACGTATTAGGGCTTCTTCACACGTACCAAAACACACCACGCCGCAACGACAAAATGTTGTTAAGCAGTGGTTACGTGCGAGTAGTGTCGCTGCAGCTTTTTAACCGACTTCAAAAAGGAGGAGATTCTATGTTCGGCTGAATGTATGTTTTTTTTTATGTTTGTCAATTGTGGACCGATTTTGAAAATTCTTTTTTTGATTGAAAGGTTATGCTTCCAAGTTGGTCCCATAGAAATATTGTTATGATCTGATCATGAATTTCGAAGATATGGAACAGAACTCCTCATAGAATCACAGCAGAACTGTGGTTACAAGTAAAGTTGCTTTGTTTATACGTGTAGTCGATGACTGACTGTCAGAAAGGGGGAGGGGGGGATGTATCGAACTAATCTGACCGTGTTTGGGATTATTAGAATCGTTATGAGATGCACTGTGGCTATAAGTTATTTAAGTTTGTCTGAGGGGTACTTTTTAATGGTGGTACCATAACTAAAAAGTGTAAAATAAAAAAAAATTACAAAAAAAATATAACCGACTTCAATGTTAAAAACACTGAAAAGTATAAAATAACTTTGATTTCGGAAGTCGGTGTTAAATAACGAAGAGACAAAACTATTATAGAAACACGGACTTCCGAAATTAAAGTTATTTTATACTTTTCAGTGTTTTTTAACATTGAAGTGGGTTATATTTTTTTTTTTTGTAAAAAGTTTTTTTATTGTAGTTGCGATGTGGTACCGACAAAATGTCGATGTTGTTGCGTTGTCGCCAGTAGTTGCGATGCGGTTACGAAGTGTGCAAACACGGTTACGTACTGTAGTTGCGTCGACTCAACGTTGTGTTTTCGATGTGGTCGGCCACTAGTTCGCAGTGTCGCTGGTGGTTGCGTTGTGGTTGCGATGTGGTCGGTATCACACACACGGTCGATAACGACTGCAAAATGTGGTACGTGTGAATAGTCCTATTCATTTTCAATACGAAATATACGCCCGGCCACGTGGTGTGGTTGAGGTGTGGTTGTGGTACGTGTGAAGAAGCCCTTAAGCACGTATGATACTCGTGTATAATGTTAAGGGCCAAGCGCCCGAAAAGTGCCATAAAACAGTGATTTTCTGAGGCCTACTCCTCCGTAACGGCTAGGTCAATTGGTTTGAAAAAAATATATGTATATTATAGATTCATGAACAATAATATCAACATTTGTTTTTTTCGTGCAATTAATACTTTTGTCAAAAAAAAATATTTAGCAATTTCGCAACTTTTCGCAACTTTTCCCTACTCCTTCGAAACGCCTTGGACCTTTAGAAACATTTTTACACATAAAAATTGGTGGTTAAATATTCTTCAAAGTGAACATTGCATATGTAAATCAATCAATATCTCGCAGAGAAAATGGATTTAAAGCGCTTTCCGGGCGCTGCTGGCCGCAAATAAATGCACAGATTTGCGTACTGCCGCCTAGGCGAGTGCGAGAGTTGCGTTCACATAATTTCGGTCAGATGGTGCACGGGACTATACGCCTTAAGGGCGCTTTCAATTTTTATATCTTTTGACAGTCTACTGCGGTACGGATGCGGTGCAGATGCGATACGTTAGTCGTACTATGTACAAACGATCGTATTTTTCATAAAAAGCGCGCGATGCGGCAACCGTGCGGCGAACGGTCGAAAACGTCACAAGCAACACGTGTTCAAGGCGGTGTTGAATAAACGCAACAAACGCAAGGCAGCCAGACACGTTTTAAATTTAGGCGCCTGTTGTCGGACTGCTAACGTACGGCAACCGGCCGGCTGCGGCGCGGTAAACGTGCGGCAGCGGTCCGACATGAAACGTCTAAATTGAAATCAAGACAATCCGTGTATCAGTCCTTTTATCCGTTCCCGTCCCATCGGTTGTACCTAATTGTAGTTTACCTGTGTTTTCAGTGTCAGATGCGACAAGAAGAACAATTCAGCCAGCATAGCTCACCATCATCATATTTCTGGCCTTAACCCATATAACTTGGGGGTGGAGTAACAAGCTTTTTGGGTTTTTTTTAAAGCCGTGCAGGTACGCACGTACGGTTTGCGTTGCATGATACGCAACAACTGTCTACCACTAACGAACATCAAACACTCTGTTCGTCAAACATGTTTACGGCGATCCTATTAGTATGTTCTGTATGGACGGTGTTCTTCATAAATCAATGTGAACACCAAAAATCTTTTCGCTACTTCACAAACGACCACTTCCAACGACACCGCCATGGCTATTGAGAGAGTTCACGACTGTTGTGCGCGAAGTCAATTCGAACTATGTTCGCGTTCGTGTTCGAATATTCCATTCATACAAACAAACTAAATATTCAAGTTTAGTGTTTGTGTTCGCTATGTTCATGTTCGTAAGTACGTACACGGCTTTAAGCTAGACACTAATAGTGTAAAACTAAGTTTTCATCTTCGAAAGTCCTATGCTAAAAGCCGTGTAGTGTTCGGAAAATCTTACAATTTTGCATTATTTTTCAGGATTTTTTCAAAACCGTGAGTATATAGTATCGCTATAACACTAAAATTTTATTACGTGAAAACTTATAGGCGTACTCAACCTCTACTGACGCATGAATAACTTGTGTAACCTTTACCGTTTCGGAATTCTTTACAACCAACTGAAACCTGAATGTGGGTTAAGCTTGCCTGTGTTAGGTAGGGTGTCCTGTTTTTATTAGGTATTTGTAAAAGTGGCGAACAATAAAGAATATAACACCCGCCCTTGCTTTACAAAGATATTTCAAAGCTTTGAACTTTTCGAATATTCTCTATTACTGGCTGTCTCAGAAAAAAAAAACTAAATTTAGTAGATTTATAAAAAATAGTAGACATGTTATTTATATACAAGGTTATTTGTAAAACACTGGCAACTTCTCAGGTTACTAACAACATGCGCGCCTCAAGGAGTTGTCAGCAACAGCCGGGTCGAAGCCTACTGGGGCCAGGGTTATCCGAAAGGGCGCTCGAGCCCCGGTATGAAGGCTAGAAGGAACGGGGTGGGTCTTTTAGTCAGTAAGAGTCTGACACTATCTCCCGCTCCGCCCAAGACCGGGAGATGTCAATGCATGATTTTTTCCCACCATAAAAAAAAAAGGTTACTAACAACATAAACAACAACTTTAGTTCTATGACTTTAAAAAATGTATCATATTTTAGTTCATCAGATTTTTTGTTTGTTTAGTTCTAAATATTACGAAGTATATCATAAGCTGTGTTTAATGCGCTTGCATCGCGTCATACAAAGTAAAATACAGCGTTGAAAGGTGTTAGACAAAACAACGAAATCTTGAAGGTTTGTTTTTGGTAAATGAATTATGTTTTGTAAAAAGTCATAGAACTAAAGTTGTTGTTTCTGATGTTAGTTATATAGTCCTGAAATGTGGTTAGTGTTTTACAAAAAAACCTTTATAAGTGTTAAAGGACAAAATCATAAACTGAAGTCGTGGGAAAATTACCTACATTTTGAAAATAACATTATTCAAAAAAAGGGTACAAAATAAATCTTAACTTTCGGCTCTCAAAATTTGTTGCCTAATTAAGACCGAACTGAAGTGGTAGATTTAAGGAAAAAAGATTTGGCGTTTTCAAAGGTAATATTAATGTAGAAAACAGAAGTGAAATTATAAAGTCATAAGCTAATGCAGACTCTTTACAGTACAAAGTTAAAAATAGTAAAAAATGTCAAGTACAAAATAAAATGCTATTAATGAAATGCAGCGCAGACGAGACTGCTGATTCGTTTATAGACCTCCATGGCATGCAAATTTAATGCTAAATACTTGTAGGTGTATAAAATGGTAGAGTTCTGCCTGGAATGAAAAAAATACGAAAGTTTTACAGTTAAAGTTAACGTGATTATTAGTAAATTACTGTTTACCCATGACTGAAAAACTCACAGAGTCCAGGTTAAGATGGTAAGGACATGTCATGCGTCTCCGATGGCCATATCGTGAAAAAGTACCGTTCCATGGCTACAGAGAAGAGAGGGAGAGATAGACCGCAAGTTACCTGGATGACAAATGTCCGCAAGGACATGCAAAAGCTTAGCCTTACGGATGACTATGCTGATCAGCAAAATGAATGGCGCCGCATGATTAAGAAAGCCGACCCCGCGTAACGGGAAGAGGCGAGGGCAAAGCTGTTTACGTATATTTGGGTCTCCTGTCTGATTAGATGCATATGTGTGAGTCTGTCACATTTTGATACTAATAAATTGTATTGTGATTCCCGTGCGCCTGAGCTGATAAATAAGTCAAAAAGGCATTAAGTCTGCTTATGTAGATTTGTGTTGCACGAAGTTTTAATAAAACATAAATAAATAAAAATCCAATGATTTCGTCTAACTTTTACTGACTAGAACCCATATAATATCCTTGAGCTTCTTATCCTTCACTTTGCCTTCCAGCACCACGATATGGGAACCCGTGTGAGTGGGAACGGACATCCTCATGACCTAGCCGCCACCAGAGGAGACGTGTCGTGCGTCGAGCTTGTAGACGACGTGCGATAAATAGATCGCCTTCCGGCTGTCCGGTAAACAACGAGCCCGAGTTTCGACGGTGCGTAGAGGTCCACGCACGCTTAAAACACACGTCAGCAAAACCGTAGTGACCTAATTGGTCCAATACCCACTAGGGCCATTGCATGACTTCTGACAAGGCAATCCGTAGCCTCACAACGCAATGGGCAACTGGAGGTATGGTTTTGTTCAGTAAGACTGACTCGCCCTCGCGCCCCACCTTGAACCGGAAGAAGTTATTGATGATTTCACGCCTCAAAAAAAAAATGGGGTCAACCAAATATGGTTTCCTGATATACTCTATACATGACAGGCAACCATGTTGGTCAGTGACGAAACGGTCAAGTAGACATGGACTCTAATTTTCATCGCAAAGTACATTTTTGTGCCTGAAAAGTTCCTACCACGTTCGTGGTTAGATACAGTGTAATAGACTTAAGGGCCAAGCGCCCGAAAACTGCTATAAAACAGTGATTTTCTCAGGCCTACTCCTCCGTAACGGCTAAGTCAATTGGTTTGAAAAAAATATATGTTTATTATAGATTCATGAACAATAATATCAACATTTGATTTTTTCGTGCAATTAATACTTTTGTCAAAAAAAAATATTTAGCAATTTCGCAACTTTTCGCAACTTTTCCCTACTCCTTCGAAACGGCTTGGACCTTTAGAAACATTTTTACACGTAAAAGTTGGTGGTTAAATATTCTTCAAAGTGAACATTGCATATGTAAATCAATCAATATCTCGCAGAGAAAATGGATTTAAAGCGCTTTCCGGGCGCTGCTGGCCGCAAATAAATGCACAGATTTGCGTACTGCCGCCTAGGCGAGTGCGAGAGTTGCGTTCACATAATTTCGGTCAGATGGTTCAAGGGACTATACGCCTTAAAATTTATCGGATGAATCAGAACAGACATTTTTATTGTCTATTTTAAGCGTAGTCTCGGTATTTGCGTCTCTAGCTTCGTGGGCGTCTAATTGTATCGTGTTGAGAGTAGATACTATGGGATTCAAATAAGAATAGGATAGACTCAGCGCCATGTTGCGACGTCATAGCTGTCAAATCGAATAAGGTAAGATGAGCAAAACAGTTTAATCAGAATCTGTGTCTGAGTCGAGGCGAATAGAAGAAGATGGCAAATTATTGCCAACAAAAATTAGAAAGTAAACAGTGCTTTTTTTAAACTTATTAAGAAAATAATATTACGCTGATTTAGATTATAAAACCACGTTTTTAAGCAAGTCTTATTTAAATCTAAGTACAGACTTAGATTTAAATAAGACTTGCTTAAATAGAGTAAAAAACAAAAGAAAACGTTATTTATACGTAAATAAGTTTTCTTTGCAAACCGTACTTTTCAAACAAAATTTGACAGACAGAGGTCATTGTCATTCCTATTCTTATTTTTAATCAAAGAGTTTAAGTAAAAAGTAAACCTGTTTTCTTGCAATAAATTGCAACAGGTACTGGACCTTTTCCTTTTTTTTTCGGGCTAACACAACGCTTTTACGGTATTTTAAAATAAGAAAAATACGAGCTGAATGCGGACTTCGAACAATCGAGGCTATAACAGAATCCCAGAGGCATTTAATACCTGTACTGGTCGCCCATGTGTGGCCACTACGTATGTCAGAGTGGGAACACTATCGCGCATCGAGAACTACCTGGAGGTGCCATCATTCACCTTAAATGTTTTAGTAATCACGTTTAAACAGTTGGACCAAAGCCACTAATCTAGTTAATCTAGATTTTAGTCCAGCAAAAGAGTTTTTGTTTTATTTTTATTAAAAAAACAAAAGACGTGTGGCACTTGGGGACTGCCGCGGTAAAGCTATTGCATAGCATTTTTATCAACTTATGCAATTATAATTATTTATTTATTTTATTTATGCAGTATTGTTTTCCCTTTGTTTTTTTTCCTTTGATATTAATTGAAGTTGAAAGTGTAACTTCAACACATTGAATTGAATTTTGATTGATTGTTCACTCATTTGTTTTCTTATCGGTCACCACGCTCAAAAAACAAATGAGTGGGGGGGGGGTGTTAGGTTATTTTCGTTACGGAATTTCTGGATTCGGTCTCCACGCTCAAGGCCCGCGATAGAAGCTATGCAATAGCTTAAAAAAAAACTTTGGGCTAGGCAAGAATTGCTCGTGTATTTAGGGTGCGTACACAAATATGCAAACTAACTCACAAAACACACAAGACTTGTCTTATGTGTCCGAATCAGGGGATCCAGGACATGTGATGGTCATACAAATATTTTTTCCATTCGATAATCAAACCCACAACATGTAGCGAAGCAGCCAGTCGCTCAACCACTGAGCAAATCGTGGCGTCAGTATATTCGACAAAAATTTTAATTAACAACAACGATCATCATCATCTTTTCAGCCAACAGACGGCCGCAATTGGACATATGCCTCCCAAGTGTCGCCACAACGACCGGTCATATACGTTCCGCATCCTTTAGATTCCGGAGATCCTTACCAGCACGCTTAGCCAAGTTGTTATTCTGCAATCGTTAACGCTGTGGAAAAGTGATGAAACGTATGGGAATGACGTCATCTCAACGTAAAGTCGCGTGGTCAGAACAAACGAATAGACAATTCGTAGCCAAGTTCACATCGTTCAAAATCGTTTCTACAATGTTTAACGCTACATCCTTTGTTATACAAACGCTACATTGTAGAACGAGCGGCCGACTCAGGCGCGTCAACATGGCTACCAACTTATCGTTTTCTACAATTGCTGTCACCGAGGCGTTACCGATTAGAGAACGGAATTCGATTGTAACTTGGCTAGGAGGGCAGGTCATGGATCCACTTTATGGGAGACCTTCCAACGCTGCGTCTTCCGGTATATGGTCACCGCTTCTTTTCACCGAATCTTTCAACTACATCGACCATCTGTTCAGCGAGCAATGTGTACGAGTAACGTAATAAGCTGTATAAGAATTGCATAAAGGTTTTGTACCTTAAGCTTTTTAAGGGCTGTATAAACGCTTATACAGCTCTTATAAGTGCTAAATGAGCCCCAAAATTATACAGCTTTAAGCGTCAATCTTCCGGTATGTGCTCACCACTATAGAACCTTTCGACCCCGCTGACATCTGTTCTGTAAAAATTCGCTGCTCTAATGGCCAACGCGGGTCGTATTGTACGCGATGTGGCTCGCCTCGCTTTGTTCAATACTTTGTTATGACAGCCCGCGTTTAGTTCAGCAGTACAAAATCTATATACAGACCAGATTTATATTGCTTTTGAATCAACATTTATTTTAAGTTAGTGCGGTATCTTATCTAGTACTTGTCAGTGACTTTTTTGCTTATTGTAAAGATACTGTAAAGACCAAATATAATGAAAAGCACATGCGTGTTAAACTGTGTATACAAACAGGGTAACCCACGTGGCGGGGTCCTCTCACGCAGGACCTGGTTGAGAATGGGCAGTAGTTGCATCCTTCAAAGCGGTAACAGTTCTGCGAAACTGAGGCAGCCCCACGCATGACAGAACGAACATTCTCACGCCCCAGCTATCGCAATTACTTCTCCCCGTCTAGGTAAAACGGGAGGGCGTGTCAGACTTTTACTGACTAAAACCATACCTGAATCTATCATTTGCCCTTTGCGTTCTAGGACTACAGGTTTCCTTTTCAGAAAATTCCTATGGTTTGCTGACATTTCTTTGAAGTACGCGTGGATCACTACGCCCCGTCGATGACTGAGCTCGGTCTGGTCGATTACCGGACAGCCGGACGGCGAACTACCCATTGTTCGACGTCCGCAAGCACGCATCTATCATGGCTGGTATTCGGGGTCGCAGTCTCGGTGGCTGGGGCGTGCAGGCCTTTGTTCCCTCACGCGTGCGGCCTCCTCCTTTGCTAGCATTACTGCTTCACAGAAGGAGGCAATCACCAACCATTCCTCCTCGCTCCGGAGCATAGCTTGAACCAGGGCCCAGTGCGAGAGGTTACTGCCTCCGATTGTCTCCACAAAGACTCCGCCCAAACGGAGCACACGTCCACCGTATGCTACATAGTGCCCTCCGGGTGGTCCACACTGTGGTGACATTCGGGCGTTTCTTCCGCCTGAATCCGATGCTGGAATCTCCCGAACTTGCCAAGTTCGTTGCCGTCCTAAAGGATGCCGTGACGCCTCTCCTCAAAAAGGGGGCTTGCTGTCATAATTATGGCGTGCTCAAACGCCTCAACATGCTTTAAATTTAAAATTTACTTGAACTTTATAATTTTAAGTCCATCCGAAGTTATGACAGGTCAAAATATGAACATGAACACTAATTTAATATGTAAGGGCCTAATATAAGTTGAACTAACTACTTAAGTAAACTGTTACTAGATTAATATTTAGACATATCAATTTCAACTTATCACGTCGGCTTTCCCTTGGTGTTTACGATACTGAACAGACAGACTGACAGCAATGTTAGCATATTCAAGATAGACATGAAGGCTGACTTTACTTTTTCTTGACTTTTGGAATTTCTTAACTTCGTGAAACGTAAATACCAAAACAAATTTGAGAAAAAATAAAAAATAATAAATTCTTATTTACTTTAGGCTGAAAAAACTAAGCGTTTATTTCGGTTTTTGCGAGGTTAGAAGCCATTTGGCCCCAAATAAACGTAATTTTGGGCAGTAGAAAAAGCAATAACCTTACTTAGGTTACAATAAAGAGTGCGACATGACGGACGATTTAAGAAACAGTCATTTTTCTAGTTACATAACTAGAAACAGTTGGGGTACAATGAAACGCTTTCTGTTTTTTGTAAAGATATTTTGTATACCTTAGTATTTTTTATTTGCACAACTAAGAACGGTTAAGAATCAAAACTATCTATTGACAACAAAAGCGAGATCAAAATTATCTTTAAACTTTTCATATCGGAGAATCCAAATTGATTCTCTTCATCTGGGGAAAACGAAATTTTATGACTGACTCTAATTGGCTAAAAGCCCCGAGTTCCTACTGATAATAGGAGCCCATTATAGTATTTAGAAAAAAACGATTTTGGCACAATCTTTCTTTTATTCCAGTGTGCCCCACGTCTGGGGTATCATGAAACATTTTTTTCATTAGAACAACAGCAATTATAAACGTATTTTTTTTTAACTATCCATCACTGTCTTTCTGCTGGGCAAAAGCCTCCCCCAAGTTCTTTTAAACTTTCTTATCCTACGCCGTCTCTAACCAATCCTCGCGGTACGCATCCAAATAATCCCGTCACCTCTTTACTTTAGCGTTAAAAATTTTCCCGCTCTTAGATTGAGCCACAACAATCTCATGTCTACAATTATAGATAACAATGCCACATCTGGTTCCAGGGGAAAATAGAAACTGTTATCAATTTTTGCTCTCCCTTATCGAATATCGTATTACTATTTTGGCGTACAATAAAGTTTATTATGATTTTCGTCAATAGATCACCGTCCAGGCACACTGTTTCATAGAACCCGATTTCAATGTGCCCCATAAGGTCTTTAAAACCCACACTACGTTATTTTTAAGTCCTGCACCGTCTCTAACCAATCCTCACGGTACGCATCCAAATAATCCCGCCACCTCTTTGCTTCAGCGTTAAAAAAATTCCTGCTCTTACTTTTAACCCCACTAATCCCATGTCTACAATTATAATGCCACATCTGATTCCAGGAGAAAATAGAAACTGTTATCAATTTTTGCTCTCCCTTATCGAATATCGTATTACTATTTTGGCGTACAATAAAGTTTATTATGATTTTCGTCAATAGATCACCGTCCAGGCACACTGTTTCATAGAACCCGATTTCAATGTGCCCCATAAGGTCTTTAAAACCCACACTACGTTATTTTTAAGTTACTCATTCACTTTTTCATTTCACAGACCTGCTACAACTATTTTTCTCAGCAAATATGAAATTTAATTTTTTACTACAGAAAACAATGTTTCCCATTCCAAGATTTTGTTGACACTGCCGGTTTGTATCAAAACATAACACTGCGACATTACTTGGCACATACAACACTGTAATTTACTGGAATGGAAGCACATGAATTCGTATCTGATAATTTATTGACCTCAATCCATTGTACCTCGTATCCCATCGTGTTTCTACTCTCCCTAAGCAATATGTACACCATTGTTTTTATTTTATATTATGCGAAACTTGAATATAGTTTATTCAGAATCAGTAACTGAATGGATTCCAATAGTTTTTACACCATGTTATATTTTTTCCCAAAAATATTTAAAAAGGCCACAAGTTGGACACCACCGACTCTTAGTACAACACAGGTCACGGCAGGTATAGCGGGCATGAAACGCCAGTAAAGAGCTGGGTGCAAGTGCAAAACAACCCCTCGTTCATTCGGATGGCCCGATGACTTTGTATTTTTGCTGACAAGCTAATAACTTTGTGATTTTTCATGATACAGTTATGAAATTTTGTATATAGATTCTTTACGTAAAATACTAGACACGTGTTTCGGGTTCCGTACTTGCTTTGTGTACGTGTTAGCAAAAACGGTCAGTACTCCTCATAAGAGAGGGAATGGATAGAAATCCACGTCGCAGACCACTAGATTGGTGTATATAACTACTCAGGTCTGCTACCCTATGTAGTGAAAAACTCAAACATGTGCGTCACTAAAGATAAGGCAGTTCATGCTCCGTTTAGGCACCTATTTTGACACCACGAGAGGAAATCAAAATCCATAGGGTTTCCCGTTGACCTAGAACCCCGCAATTCAATTCTGAAAACTGTAAAATATTTGTTACGTCACAAAAGATACTTCTTCGAAATAAATTTATTAAGAAAAATCTTCGAAACTCGGTTCGGGAATTGAATTATTTAAATAGGTAAGCTTATACGGAAACCTCAGTGCTTGAGTCCGACTCACACTTGACCGGTTTTTACAAAAGAAGAAGGTTTTATATAGTTTTGGAATAAAAAATAGAGATGTGCCGCCTACTCGCCAACTGGTCGGTAAAGTCGATTACTCGACCACTTCCACTACCACGCGACTAGATGGGGACTATTTTGTAAAGAAAACCGACCGTCAAACTTCTTAATTCTTGTATTTCTCAATATAATGTCTATAGGAGGAATTTATGATCACAGAAGCTAGCTAAAGGATCAGGGTTGAATGTCAGTATTTGATATGAACATTCATAGTCTTAGTATTTGTATTTTCCTTGCAAATCATGGGAAATTATCATTTTGCACTAGTTATACTTGACTTAATCAGAATGATTGTCCAACATATTTTTTAATAATTATTATTATATTCCGAAACGCTTGCAGGCGAGCTTGCAGTAGCTATAAATAAAGCGTCAAGGAATTTGCTGAATACTCCCGAAATCGTGATCGACTTAGCAGACTAGTAGGCCGAATAGTCGACCTCTATAAAACCAATTAATGGACCAATAGTTGGCCAAAGTCATAGACGGTACATCTCTAATAAAAGATAAAACGGTTACAAAGTTTTGCTGTGTCAGTTAGGTGCTCAGTTATGCTGAGTTTTTCCTGTGGAAAAACACTGTACGTGACATTTGACGAAAATTTCGGTGGGTTCTCCACAAAATCTAGAAAAATAAATTACAGCTCCTGCCAGCGTGTTACAGTGGTGGAATAATTTAATAAAGTAGCGCCATTTTCTGTGCGGCAGTTTTTCTCTAACTTATTTTTCGGTTATTAACATTTTAACCAGGTTTTTGACTTTTGCATGTTTCTTTAACCTTTGTAAAATCCAGTTGTGGATGGCGTCTTGAAAAAAATATTTCTTTACATTAGCCTCGGCGTCACGCAGTTGTGTAAAAATAAACCTTCAACTTTCTATTTTATTATACAGGATTTTTTCTGAAATATGGATATTATGTCATATTCACTTCTCCCACTATGGGCGGAGAGGGGGAGCGTATCAGACTTTTAAGGAATAAAACCACACCTGTGTCCTTCAGTGGTCCCTTGTTTTCTAAGACTACAGGTTTCCTTTTCGGAAATAATATAGCGGGCATATTCTGCTGTGGTTCAGCAGTGGTGGCCGAGCAGTAATAGCTGCGACTTACGAGTTGTAGGTCGCGGGTTCAAACCCTGCCAGGCGCATTACTTTGAGAGCAGTGGTAATGAAATAAATTACTATTTCATTACCACTGCTCTCAAAACGGTGGAGGAAAACATCGTGAGGAAACTGGCATGCCCTAGAACCAAAAATTCGGAGACATATGATATTCAGTAATCCGCACTGGGCGCGCGGGGTGGATTGCTGCTCATTCCCTCTCTTAGAGAGGAGGCCTGAGTCCCAGCAATGGGAACATTAAAATGGCTAATGATGATAATGATGATGACGATTCTGCACTGCTGAGCCCCTACGGTTTGCATGTTACATCTCTTGATGAAGAGCGCGTGGATTACTACGCGCTGTTGACACGCTGTGGTATAAAGAAAATTCGTAATCAAAGCGCGTAGTTTCACTTTTACGAGTAGGTTTATTTTTGCAGTGGTATTAGCAAAGCCTTATAAATATGCGAAGTCTAAAGGGATTAACATCCAATAACATGTCTAGACTACACGTAATTACTGGCCTTGCCTAGACTTTCTGTTATATTGGGACAGTAGTTTTTATATTAGCTTATCTGACAAACTTGATTGTGGAAAAAAAATTAAACAAACAAGAATAAAAAAAAACCATAAATGTTGTAACATTTATGGTTTTTTTTTTGTTGTTGTTTTCGGCCTGTATTGTTTAATGTAATTAGTGAGTGAGATTTTAGAGCCTTAATAGTTGATAAGGTGTTTAGCTTTACTTGTATTAGGTTACTTTGGGTCTGACATGGTTTTACTGTGACCAAAAGTCCCTAAATTTATGAAAAACTAGCTTTTGCCCGCGGCTTTGCCTGCGTACATAAAATATATGCTTATCAGCAGAGGTCGGAATTAGGTAGAGTTATTAATGTACTTGCATTGAAATGTTGATATTAATATGGATCTTTCCGGGATTTCTTATGAAAAATCTCGTGAGGCTAACAATATTACAAATAAATAATAATAAAAACGTAACAAATAAAACACAGATTATTTGCATACAGTTTTTAATAGTATTTTTCATTGTAAGAGATCTCTTTACTTTCAACTGAGGTGAGGTGAGGTTAACAAATTTATTATATATAACAGTTCTTTCTCCTCGTCATAAATGCGGGAAGAATTTTTTTCTGCTATATTTTTGAGGCATATCCACTTTATTCTTTCGCTGTATGAAATACATGAATAACTCTACCTAATTCCGACCTCTGCTTATCAGGAATAAAGCAGCTTTCTATCGGTGAAAAAAGTTTTGCAGTTGAACCAGTACTTTCAGAGATTACCTCTTACAAACAAAAAAACAAACTTAACCTCTTTAGTGTATTATATTAGTGTATAAGTGTAGATATTAAAAAAACGTTAAGGGGCCGGCGGAGGATGAATTTCCATACAAACGTAATACCACGCTCATTTGCAGTTGGAGCATATTTCCAACATATTATGATGATATTTGGTTATAGACAATATTTATCTAGGTTCCTACGTCTTTCTTTTTTAAAAAAACAAAAAGAAATTTAAGCAAATTGTATTTCGCACTTTTTTATAGCGTAAATGGCAAAACATGCCATTTGGCTTTTCTTGTATTAAAAATAACAATATTTCTAATATTCTCGACGTAGGAACCTAGATAAATATTGTCTTTAACCGAATATCATCATAATATGTTGGATATATGCTCCAACTGCATATGAGCGTGGTATTACGTTTGTATGGAAATTCATCCTCCGCCGGCCCCTTAAGTCAAAGTCAAAGTCAAAGCCATTTATTTGCAATAAATGCGGTACAGGAGATGGTAACTTAATATAATAGTGCAGACACATTTTGCCATGAGTTGGCATGCAAATATTAAAATACGTTATGTGATGCTCATAGTAAGCAAAACTACTTTACTTGTGTGTAAAGAATAATCAACAGGTAATCCACTGTCCAATCAATATAGTCCATGGCAGTTGACAGATGGAATTCATTTGCAGCATCTACAAAGGCGTAGTCTGGAAAAACCAGATTTTCATTTTTTTTTTTTCACCCATATGCAAAGTTAAAAGTCACGAACTCACGTAAAAGACTATAGGACGGACGGACTATTGCACGTATAGGACGGGTGTAAAATCCTGTAAACTTCAATTGGAAAGAGATAATTCTCCGACCAGACCGATATCATATCTGGTCCGATCAACTGTCCGATATTTGATTTCAGACTATTGTATATTTTCTAATCAGGTGGAGAATTCTGATACCACGATGCTAAATTTTGAATTTTTAGTTCGTATGTAGCAAAATAGACGTCGCTACATACACACATCTCGGTCAGATTGTCCGTCATGACGTGAGTGATGTATGAAGCTATTATAGGACACCTACGAAACGACATTTTTGATATATCTGATGGGCAGCGTGACAGTGACGTGACTGGTACTGTACCTTAAAAGTTCAAATGATTTCATATTATTTTGGTACGTATAGGTGAACCGTTTTTTTAAGGTGGAAAATCATCCAATGGCTTCTCCCGCTCTAGAGCGGAGCGAGAACCTGTGTCAAACTTTTACCACAAAATAGATAGGTACAGAAGACAATCTCATTAATGTACTTCACTTTTTATACCTACGCTCGGTGGACGCACACTAACGAGCGTTTGAGCCGGAACTGTTCGACGAGTGATCCGAGACGCGACCGAGACATCGTGTCTGTGAGTGGTGTCTATGTGTGCGTTGCTCGAGCGCGCTTTGTATGTAAATTGACATCTGTACCTATTTATTTTGTGCTTTTACTGACTAAAACTACACCTTGTTCATAAGTGAAGGATATTTTAATGGCTTAACTTATTTTTATACTAAAACCTAACTATGCTCGCCTATGTACATCAAATGTACTGTTTTTGTGGTTTGTAAAAAATTGTTTGTGTACAATAAAGAATAAAGAATAAAGAGTATGCACATATAATACAAAGGCGTCGAAGTACTCCACAATCCACATCGCTGTCATCTGGAAATATGCTCAGGAGACTGGCAGCATTGCCACGTTGAATGGCAATGCTAATTCTTTGAGTGAGAACGAGCCAGCCCTTTGGTCACGCATTGTCGATCAATCAGCGTGTTTCCTTGAAAAGGTGACGCGCACTCAGACCCCATGTTCAAATGTTTGGACCCCAAAGGGCTCAAAACTGTAATTATGTTCCTTCTTTGCGTTTTCGGACCCCAGCGTTCCCTTTCGTTACCCATGGTACTTCAAAATATCATAAAGGTTTAAATTACTGTATCTTTTTTTATATTTATTGTGTGTGCGAATAGTTTTCAACATGAATTTATTTCGGAAGGCTTGATAATTAATTAATTACCTATAGTAACAAGAGAACAAAAAAAAATAGACCGTTTTTTATTCCACTTCGGACGTAGTTAAAATAAAAATAGGCATTATTCTTTTGATTACACGGCAAGATACGTAGCGGAATTTAACTGAAAAACCCACATAATTTTTATTAAAGATGTGATGATAACCAGAATTCACATTAAATAGGTTCCACAGAAACAAATGTATGAGAAACTTGCTATATTTTATGTAAATAAGCAAATCTAAGTACTGTTTTTGTAATAATATGTTATACAATGTTGTTCCATTTAAAATAACAATGGTAGGCTGTATCAAATTCTTAAGTTAGGAAATGTTCCTAAGTTTTTTTTATAAAAACTGGTCAAGTGCGAGTTGGACTCGCACACGAAGAGTACAGTCTTTAGGAAAATTTGGCAAAAAATCGCGTATGGGAGCCCCTCTTAAATATTTATTTTATTTTGTTTTTAGTATTTGTTGTTATAGCGGCAACAGAAATACCTACATAATTTGTGAAAATTTCAACTGTCTAGCTATCGCGGTTCTTGAGATACAGCCTGGTGAGAGACAGACGGACAGACAGCGAAGTCAAAGTATAAAAAGTACCTATAACAAACCTTGCTTTTATCAAGATTCTAAATTTTGACAATTTTTTTCAAAAACCTTTACGGATTTTAAAAAAACACGTATTTCCTGGAACAAGTTCTGATATAATATTCGAGTAAATCACGGAATTAACGAATGCTTACAAAGTTTTCAAACGTTATCTCTTTTTTTTCGCGTTGCCTTTTCGTCAAACATCGTGGATTGGAATAGATGAAGCAACAAGCTTTTAAACCACGCTCGATGTTGGCGACAAGCGAGCGGAAAAGCAGCCTCTAAGTTAACTAATTATATTAATAAATAATAACAAATAAAAATAAATTTTTTTAAGTAGACTTTTAAGAAAACGGTGAAGAAAAACATCGTGAGGAAACCCGGCATGTCCTAGAACCAAAAATTCGAAGACATGTTACATTCACCAACACGCACTGGGCCCGCGTGGTGGATTACGGCCCATTCCCTCCTAGAGAGGAGGCCTGATTCCAGCAGTGGATACATTAAAAAGGCTGATGACGATGAGACTTTTACAAAGAAATACATAAAACAAACTTATGAAAACTTAGTAGTACTAAGTCCTAAAAAGATTGGCTTAATTACCTAATTGCATAAAAACTTGTTTAATTTACACATATTATTTATTGACCTATGCATGTTGGAACTGCCATTCCAACTCGTAGCGACTAGCCTAAGCTAGGTTAATAATCATAAAATCAAACAATAAATCACCACCATAATATAACTCATTAATCTTATTCGCTCACAAGGCGATTTAATAATAATAAAAAATCAGACAAGTGCAAGTTAGACTCGCGCACTAAGGATTCTGTACAAACTTACCTATGAAAACAGTTCAATTCCCGAATCGAGTTAAGAAGATTGTTCCGATTCACAAAAAAAGTTAAATACAAAACAGTTTTCAGATTTTTTCCTATACTTGTGATTCTAGGTCAACAGGAAGCACCCTATAACTTTTGATTCCCTTGAGAGTGTCAAAAAACACGTTTTTTTTGCGACTTAAACAGCCGAAACTTTTTTCCTTAACTCAGAAGTTTGATTTTTTCACAGCTTTAAGGGACCGTAGACTGTTGTATATGGTTTTAATTTCAACTCGACACCTTCACGCGTTCCTGAGATACAGGGTCTTGACAGACAGACAGACGGACGGACAACAAAGTTATCCTATAAAGGTTCCGTTTTTTCGTTACGGTACGGAACCCTAAAAATATGAATTTTTTTTTTTTTTTAATTCAACCGAGGAGGGATCAAATTAACAAACATGTGTAGTAACACGTGTCCCTAAAACATAAGTTCATAACCTGTATTTAATTTTTTCAAATATACTAAAGGCTGCCCAACTTAAATGGGACTGGGCAGGCCATGTCTGCCGCATGTCTAAGTAGCTGTGGGCGCGTAAAACGCTGGATTGGTGCCCGGACACAGCAACGCGGGGCCGAGGCAGACCACAAAGGAGATGGCGGGACGACCTGGATGGCTTCGTTAAGAACTGGAATGAGAAAGCGAGGAACCGTGATCGTTGGAAGGAGTGGAGGGAGGCCTTTACCCAGGAGTGGGACAATATGGGCAAACTATAATAATAAAATAACACTAATCAAGTGCAACGGAGAAAAATGAAACTTAATTAGTGTAGTTATATTTTTCCTACTTAGTTAGTTAGCCCATTTATGTCCCACTGCTGGGCGAAAGCCTCCCTCTCCCTTTTCCACACACGCCGCTCTTCAGCCATTGCGGGCCAGTCCCTCCGGTAGTTATCCAGCTCATCTCTTCACCTTCGCCTTCGCCTGCTGCGATGTCGCCTAGCGTTTAACCCCTCGAGCGCCAGGGTTTAATGACCCGGAAAATTGTCGTGTTTACGTAAACGACCAATAAAAAAAATAAAAAAAAAAAAAAAAATTTTTTTTGGATTTTTTTTAGGAAAAACAAATAATATAATAAATATGGAATAATATAATATAGAAACCAAAATTTTCGGCCAAATAAGTTGCGTACAGACGTGTGTACAAAACGAAAATTAAGCGTTTTTCAAGGTCTTCAAGTTGTACAGACGTATGTACAATCGGCGCTCGAGGGGTATGGAACCCAATAAGTGGCTTTTTTAGCCACACAGAGTCACAGCTCGTGCACACACAGAATATTTTCCTACTATTAATATGATTTTGTTTAATATTATTTTTATAGCTTTGGTTTAAATATACAAAATCAAATCAAACATAATAATTGCACGTCCTGAAAGTATTTAAAGTACGAGTAGTCGAGTATGTTCAAAATCGGCCAATGTTGTTGATTGTTTTAGGGGAAAAAAACCTATTTTGCAATAACTAACAAAAAAGAACTACAATTAAAATAAAAAATAACAACAATGGAAAATAACTAAAATATAAATAAGAAAAAATCTAAGTAGGTACTGTTTTCGTAATAATATACGTACTTCACAAAGTTCTTCTGTTTCAAAAAAATAACAGTGGTAGATTGTATGAAATTTCCTAAGTTTTATACAAGCTTTTTTTTTATTGTGAAATAAACCAAACAGACATTATTATAAAAATAAAACATACTAGTCTTGTTCACTCACAAGTCTGGTCAATAAATACAAAATATGAATTTATTTCTGCATTTATTTCAATCAGGGAGGAGTCGAGGCATTCCAATGTCTGCCTAGCCTTCTTACAGACATGTGCGTTTACACGTGTTCTTAAAACACATATTTTATAACCTGTTTTTTTTTTGTTGATAAGATTACGCCTGGCCTCTATCTCGCCTGATGGAAAGCGACGATGCGGTAGATATGGAGCGCGCTTACCTAGAAGTAACACAGACTCCGGAAACACAGACATCGGCAGGGAATTCCACTCCTTAGCAGTACGCATAATAAATGTGTTCTCAAAAACGCTTTTTACGTATGGGTAGGAGGTTCACCTTGTACCGGTGTCGCAACGCCGTATGTCTTGTGGTCCGATGATGGAACGCACTTGGCTGGATTAAATTGTGTCACAGTGCACACTGCACTGGAGTAGCACTGCCTGAAATGTAAACGATAGAAGACGGACAGGCTAGTAGCTCGGCGTCGGCGTCGATACTCAAGACTTTGGAGTTTTGACTTGACAAGTGCATCATTGTCGATGATCTTCTTGGCGACTCAAGTGCATCGACAGACCCATCCCAAAGATGAGAGCAGTACTTTATACATACACGATTGAACTTGCGCTTAATAGAGGTTGAGCAGTTGTTCCGGCGTGAAATACCGTCTCACCATAGTTAAAATCCCCAACTTTTCAGCAACTAGTTGAGCTTTTGCCTCGATGTAGGAGCCGAAATTGAGAGTAGACGACAGCGTTACCCCAAGAAGCTCAAGATGGTCGGTTACTGGCACGGTTACACCCCGGAAAGATGGAGCCGTGTGGAATTGGCTCCATTTAGTGGAGTAAAGACACGCCTAGGTTTTCGTGGCATTGAACTTGACCAGATTGGCATTGCCCCATTCAAAGACTGCCTCTAAAGACAAGTACAAGCATTCAACCATAGCCTCTCGGAGAGACTGGATTTGTGACCCACTAGCTCGCGCGGTGGTCATGTAACTCTCAGTAATAGTGCTGTCATTTGCATACCCAAAGGTACTGGGTTAACAGGTTCCGGTATATAGGTAATTTATGTGCAGTAAGAACCAAGAATACCGACCCTTGTGGGACCCCAACATCCATTTGACCCGACGAGCAGCCATCAATAACCACTCGGATGGATCGATCCCTCAAGAAGTCTGCGATCCAATCACACAGACCAGTGGGTAGACCGAAGGAAGGAAGCTTAGCAATAAGTTGTTCGTGCCAGACCCTATCGAAGGCCTTCGAGATATCAAGAAGAAACTGAAATTAAATCAGTAGGTAGTCGATTTTGAACATATTAATTTTAGGACGTGCGTTTAAAATATTAGATGTTGTATGAATTCCTATTAACACTAAAAAAATATTTAATTAAATTCCAATACCAGTGGGAAAAATAGAACTAAACTATATAAATAATTCAACATAGTAAACAAAATTAAAACTTTTTGTAATGCCTTGACTTCTCCCCCATTAAGTACAGAAATAAAATCACATTTTTTATTATTGAACGGACTTGTGAGTGAACGAGATTAATGTGTGTTATTAGCTTATACTTGCTTAGTTTCTTTGAACAAAAAAAATCTTATGAAAAATTTAGTAAATTTGATACAACCTACTATTGTTATTTTTTAAATGGACCACATTAAAAAGCATGTTGTAACAAAAACAGTACTTAGATTTGCTAATTTGAATAAAAATATATCAAGATTTTAGCTATTTTGGGCACGCCATAATTATGGCGGTAAGTCCCCTCTTTGAGGAGTGGCTGGAAAGACGTCACTTCGTCTTCATCTCCCGCATAACACAGGTCCTCACCGTACATGGTAAGTTCGGGAGGTTCCTGCATCGAAATCGTGCGGATGAAACGCCCGGGTGTCACCATTGTGTGGACCGCCTGGAGGACACGGTGGAGCATACGCTAGAGATATGCCCCGCTTGGGCTGAGCAACACCACCTTGTCGTCGTGAGATCAGCGGCAACGACCTCTCACGCTGGGCCTTGGTGTAGGCCATTATCCAGATCGAGGAGAAATGGCAAGCAGGCAGGTAAAAAAAAAGTTATTTTAAGAATAGGCATTTTTTATTCTAAAATAATTACCGATTGCTTAAGGATAAAGAAATATCTATTTTGATTATTCCAAAAAAATCAATTATTATTTTAAGATAAACCTTAAATTTTAAGATTAATCCCTCGTGCGCTGATTGTTCACTCGTCTGAACATCTTGCATGACCTTGAAAAATGCTTGCTTGTCGCTAAATAAATTTCGTACAAACGTGTGATGTCTGTACTCCAGAAAAAGTAATTTCTTATTTAATTTTTTGTGATTTACGTAAAAACGCGCAGTTACGTAATAATAATACCCCGGGCCATAAATTTCCTAAGCTTTTTCATAGCACGTTTTGTAAAATGAACCAGGCAGGTATTATTATAATAATACAACACATTAGTCTTGCTCAGTCACAAGTCTAATCAATAATAAAAAATTTGAATTTACATCTTCTTCTAATTCAATCGGGGAGGAGTCAAGGCATTCCAATGTCTGCCTAGCCTATTAACAAACGTGCGTTTACACGTGTTCTTAAAACACAAATTTAAAACCTGTATCTATATAATATATTAATCAAATGCAACGGACAGAAACGAGCCATAAAAAGCTTTAGGTTTGGTTTACTATGTTTTTTTTTGGTGGGGAAAATCAATGACAACCCCCGCTATTGGGCGGAGCAGGAGATAGTGTCAGACTCTTACTGACTAAAAACCCACCCTGTTCCTTCTAGCCTTCATACCAGGGCTCGAGCTCACTTTCGGGTAACCCTGGCCCCAGTAGGCTTCGACTCAGCTGGGTCCCTGCTGTTGCTGACAGCTCCTTGAGGCGCGCGGGAACAGTGCGTGCTGTCGACGACTTGGGCTCGGTCCGGACAGTTACCGGACGGTCGGACAGCGAGCTACCCATTGCTCACTGTCCGTAAGCCCGCGCTTACGGTGGCCGGAAATCGGGATCGGAGTCGCAGCGGCGGCTGCGGCGCTGTGAGCCGTGATGCGGTCGGCCTCCTCCTTCCTCGTTCCTTCTCCTCAGAAGTCGGCGACCGCCTGCCTTGTTTACTATGTTGATTTATTTATTTAGACAAAGCGCCTGATAACCGTGGAATAAAGTACATTGACCTTTTCCTAATATCTCTGCATAGGTACCCGAAAAAATCAAACGATTTATTGCTTTTCATTACTAGATTATGAAAGAATCACGATACATGTCAATTCAAGACAGATTTATGTCTTTATGTCCGTTTTTGAAATGGGAGGGTCAATGACCGATATTCCGCGTTTATCTGGCACCTAGCTTAGTTCAGTTTTATTTTTCCCACTAGTATTAGAATTTTGTGTAATTATTTATACCTTTGGTATATATGTTACTGTTAGAATACGGAATACGTTAATGTTAATAAGCGTATTAACTAGGTAATCTGTAAATTACCAGGTGCAATCCATTAAAGCATATCATTTGATTTAAAGTAGCAGATATCTTCATTTTACCTATTTAATCTGCATATTAACGGATGTTACATCGTTAAATCACGGAAAACAGTGAGCGAAACACCTGCTAATATAGCTCGACAGACTTCTTTATTGATAAGTACAAAATTCAATTAAAGACATGCATTTTTTTATCAATGTTTAAATGAAATAGTAACATTGTCATATCGATGTAAGTAGTTTTGACACATATCTTAATCTTGACTTCTGAGTGGTTATAAAAAAAATAACCACGAAGTCCGAGGCGGGAGCTCTGCTCCGCTTCGTTACCGCATAAGCTATAAAGCTTTTCGAAGGTTATAAAACCTAACCTTTTTTATTTAATGATTTATTTTTTACCTATGTTGCTGTGCCCTTACAGGGTCCATAAATGTTCCTTAGCTTTAAGCCTATTGTAACATCCTTAATCACATTATGGTATGCAAATAAATAAATGAAATGAAATGAAAACCTGTCCGTGTCAGAGGTGCCTTAAAATATCTTAATTCTTCATGACTAAAATGCCTTAGACGCAGGTACCAGATTACCTAGGAAGTCTGCAGACTATCTAGTTAATATAAGAACCTAAACTACTAAATCAGATATTATCTGTCGCGGTAACATATAAGAAACCATTAAAAAAAATTAATTCAGGTGTCAAAATCTTTTAAAGATCAGCAAAGATGTAATGATCAAATCAAATGAGAACCATGCAGATTAGTGGGTAATTTGAGGAAAGAACCACACAGATTTGAGTGGACCTGTCTAGTCAATGTAAACAGTTGTCAGTATTCGTATAGCTCAACTTAGGACTACTAAGAAGCTTAACGATTTGACGAACAATGCCGAGAAAAGGACATTTACTCAAATTGCCAGACATACATACGTCAAAATAACTGATAACAAAAAAAAAAATACGGTCCACATATAGTCTGTCTAAAAAGTCAACCGACTTGGGATTACCCAAGTATTAAAGTAAAATGAATACTAGTTCAATAATCAATGTTGATTAAGAGATCTTGATCATTGTTTGCTAATAGAAGAACCTTATATAAAATCGAATATAAGTATTTTTTAAATGATTTAATATTATACAAAATTCCCAAGTCGTTTATAGCATTTCGTTATAGCATAACATATAATTACAACTTACACCATTATTGGATATGGACAAAGAGATAGAGATGTACATTGTGCAAAGTGAATAGTACATATATCTCGTATATATTTTAATAGTACATTTACCTCTTGTCGGAATTTTTTTTTGTTTCGGGGTTAGTCATCAAATCTTCTACTTTAGAATATAACAAGAGGGCTTTTCAGACTTTACGGACTAATTCCCGCTTGTGTCTTTCAGTAGCCCGTTGCATTCCAGGATCACGGTAACACTATCAAAAGTTCTCCTGGCCCTTATGACATTATACAATTATTTCCTGAACAGAAAGTTGAATAACCGTTCCTAAAAAATTATCTACACAATCAATCGTTTACCCAAATCGTAAAGTGCAATGATACGTTATACGTTTTTTCATTCGTTCGTTTTTTGCACATTACAAAGCACATTCTTGAGTTGTTTCGAACTGGTTCTGCGCTCTCGATAGCCGTTCTATGACGTCAATGAGAATAATCGTAATGTGCGATCGGGACCGTGGAAAAAACGACTTCAAAAAAGGAGGAGGGTCCAAATTTAACTGAATGTTTTTTTTTGCATCTTTTTCAACGTTATACCTAATTCGACAAATTTAAAACGATTTTTGATGATATTTTTTAAGTTTGGAAGAGTAATTTAGCCAGGTGGCCACATTTCAATTTTATGAAGAACTTCGGAAATAGACTCTTCAATAAATTTAATGATAACCAGTGTATAGTGTTCAGAGGAAGCTAGTTACTTACAGTTAAGTTGTTGGATGTGAGTTGACGAAAACCACAGAGTTCACGATAATTGAGTTTATTCGTAAAAGTTACAATAAGTTAAGTTAGATGCTAATCTACGGTACGGCGCTACGGCAGCTATTGGTCAAGTAAATTTGTTACAAATACAAGTATAAAAGTAAACAAAACTAGTAGTGAAAAGTAGGTCGCGGCGTTAGCGATTTGCCTGTACGTGAACCGAACAACCAATCTTCTGGGATTGCTGCAATCGCATCTCTATTTATTTTTAAACCCGCGTTCTCCGAAAGCTACGGTAGAGGTGTATTTAAAAGTATCATCACAAACTTCGACTGGCCTGTTGGTCTAGTGGTTAGTGACCCTGACTGCTATACCGGAGGTCGTGAGTTCGATTCCCACCCAGGATAAGTGTTTTGTGTGATGAGCATTATCATTTGTTCTGTGTCTGGGTGTAATTTATCTGTATATGTATGTATTTAGAAATATATAAGTATGTTTATCAGTTGTCTAGTACTCATAACACAAGCTCTGCTTAGCTTGGGACTAGATGGATGTGTGATAGTTGTGGAATATTATATTAAATTATATTAAACATTTCG
The DNA here is from genome assembly GCA_910589285.2 of Mythimna ferrago. Lineage (NCBI taxonomy): Eukaryota > Metazoa > Arthropoda > Insecta > Lepidoptera > Noctuidae > Mythimna > Mythimna ferrago. Next base: position 22,460,860 of record OU342680.1, on the reverse strand, counting down.
CCCCAGTTTTGTTGTATTTAGGTCTATATCGTTTTTTTTTCTGTGTGATATTATCAAATGACTTCTATGCCTCTAGGGTGTAGGGAAAAGGCGTGTCAGACTTTTACTGACTATAACCTACCTGTGTCCTTCAGTGGTTCTTTATGTCCAAGGTCACGAAACTCTATCGAAAATTTCCGCGGCTCTAGCGGGCATAGGCCCTAAGAGTTTTGCAGACTTAACATCTCTTTGAGGCGCGCGTGGAACACTACGCGTCGTCGATAGGGCTCGGCTAGACCCTTACCGGATGGCTACGGCTAACAATTGCTCGCTATCCGCAAGCCTGCTCCTACGGTGGAATCGCTCTGAGACACATGACACCCGAGGTGTCTTCTGTTCGGTGGCTAAAGCGCAAGGATGCCCGTTCCCACATGGTTGCGGCCTTTTCTTTCACCCGCATTGCTACTTCGCAGAAATGGGTAACTACTTCCCATTTTCTCTCGCTTCGGACCATGGCCTGAACGAAAGCCAGGCGCGTGAGCGGCGCAGTGACCCACCCAGCGGTGCTCCGTTCAAGTGAGACCGACATTTACCGTATCGTCCACCGTATCATACACACACACATGAAAGGCTGAAATTTTGCACACACGTTTTTTTTTAATGACAATGTATGGTCGAAATTTGAAATACAATTTCTTCCATGATAGTGGACCAATAATTTTTATGCAACCTCATGATAAGGATGATACCCATTATCTAATAAAAGTGTTTAGCTTTTTTTTATTAGTACTATAATATCTGTTAGCTTTCGAAATACCGATACTTTACGCATGAAGTTAATCATTAGGTCTATTATTTAACGAAGTAGTGGACTTTGATTTTTGATTCTGCAGAAAAAAATACTGACGTCCACAATGATATGGCGTTTATTAAAAACAAGGCTCTCTCATTTGCATAATATTAAATAATATCATTACCTATATCAGCTGTAAATGATTTACGAATGACCTAAGTAGCAAAAGTACCAAACTAGATTTGAAAATTAATCCTAGGCCTAAAACTATAGAATTAATTCTGATTAATAATTAATTAATTGAAAATATAAAATACGAGGGAACATTATAGGATCTAAAGAAAAAACTTGGATTTCATAATCGGTAGCTGTGTTTAAAATATGAATGCATATTAAAAAAGAACTGGGATAATATTTGGAAAAAAAAGAAATTTTGGCGACCATCAATAATTAATAATTACACATTTTTAAAATACGTTTAACGCATTATTTTTTACTATGGCGTCTAAGGCAAAAATTATTTGGGTACGGAGATATCCTCGTATACCAGTAGAATTATAATAGATTGCTTCTTGGCGGGCGTGTTCCATCGTCGGCCACATCATCGCTTACCATCAGGTGAGATTGTGGTCAAACGCGAGCCTATCCATTATAAAAAAAGACGTGTGGCACTCGGGGACTGCCGCGGTAAAGCTATTGCAAAGCATTTTTATAAACTTATGCAATTATAATTATTTATTTATTTTATTTATGCAGTATTTTTTTTCCTTTGTTTTTTTTTCTTTGATATTAATTGAAGTTACACTTTCACACATTGAATTGAATTTTGATTGATTGTTCACTCATTTGTTTTCTTATCGGTCACCACGCTCAAAAAACAAATGGGTGGGGGGTGTTAGGTTATTTTCGTTACGGAATTTCTGGATTCGGTCTCCAAGAAGCTATACAATAGCTTAAAAATAATTAAGACGATGAGGACGCAAAACGATTTGTATTACGGGTTTAAAATCCATATCACACCAATTAAAGATGGGTTAGTTAGTAGTGTTGTGAGTATCAACACTAACCACATCATTAGTTTATCATTCATCATTGTGAAGTGGAATAATAATTTTACGGAATTTTACGCAAAATGGTGGTAGTACATTTAAAGATAATTGTATATCTTTGTTCCCAAATTCATTACAGCATTGTCGCCATACAAAGAAACGCTTTTACTCCAGCCACTAATTAAATAATGTGTAATTTATTCCTGGCCGCCGACTTTTATATTTTTTTCCCAAATCATCGAACAAAATGGGTGATCTTTTTTATCCTGGCGGTACTATATTAATTTTCAGTCTGGATTTAGTAAAAAAAATAGCTACATCAGTCGCATTATAAATGATATTTATTTTGCAAATAGGTTTAAAAAACACTTTTACACGTCAATTTTTTTTTCGTCATTTTAAGCTAGATGAGGTCGGCGTTTCCTAGCTGACTACCCTGAGAAGAAACACCGAAACAAACTCAGGGGTCAATTTTCGTTTTGTCATTGACGTCTGTCCCATGAAAAAATTGGCGTTGACCGGTCGTATAAAAAATGAAATACGTAGTTTTTATTAAGCTATTGCATAGCTTCTATCGCGGGCCTTGAGCGTGGAGACCGAATCCAGAAATTCCGTAACGAAAATAACCTAACACCCCCCCACTCATTTGTTTTTTTGAGCGTGGTGACCGATAAGAAAACAAATGAGTGAACAATCAATCTAAATTCAATTCAATGTGTGAAAGTGTAACTTCAATTAATATCAAAGAAAAAAAAAAACAAAGGAAAAATAATATACCGCATAAATAAAATAAATAAATAATTATAATTGCATAAGTTGATAAAAATGCTATGCAATAGCTTTACCGTAGCAGTCCCCGAGTGCCACACGTCTTTTTTTATATGCTTTTGATTTATGTACTACGTATAATTTATAAGCAAAGATCATTTAGATTTTGCCGAATGAAACCAGTTTTACAGCCTGTTTTTTATTGTTCTGTTTTTTAAGATCAAGATTCAAAAAGGTTAGATCATAAATCCCAGGTCACCTTTTCAAAACAGGTTTGCACGAATTCAATTTGTAATATTCGTGCGTGAAATTATTCTTTTTTTCGACAGAGATATAATATAAAATATACAAAATATAATGTTGCTCAAAATTTCTGGGTGTAAAAAAAGGAAAGACAAAATACGAAACACTATACTGCGCACCAAAACCGAAATTCTGGCTTAAACTGGGCTGGCTATAGTTGCAGGTAAACTGACAGTTTGAGTGAATAACACATAAAATTGCCATTTTGTGGGTAACAACAACTTACGTGGGAGGCGTCGAAATACATAGACTCTGGCCAACGAAAGATGGTACTACAAAAAGGAGGCCGTATTAAAAAAAATTGAAGCTGTTCACCCTAGCTGTACGCCACTTAAACGGAGTTGATACGTTTGATTATTCATGAAAATAATAAGTATGCGATATAAATGATGCATTTTTATTTAACAAACACGTGTTGCTTATTTAGCCACGATATTCAATGCCGCCAAAACTCAAGCATGTCCGTTCAATGGCAAACGGAGCCTGATCACCTTGGCTCCTGCGTTTTCGAATGCATCCTTGGAGTGTATCGACCGCCTTCAGCTTTTTGGAGTTGAAATTTCCTTAAACTTTGGGCAGTTCATTGAGTACAAAGCTACGGTAGCTGCTAGGAAACATGCAAAGGTTAGATGGCACTCAGTGACGGATTAGTCATGTAGCAAAAGTAGCAAATGCTACAGACCCCCCATTTGGGGGCCCCGCGCGTTCAGGGATCCCGCATTTTTGAACATAAAAAAATCTAGTCAAAATATTTGTTCTGCGTGAAACCTAAATACAGCTGATTTCTTTAGATGTGATGAGATAGTCACTTTACTTCAGACTTGAAAGTAAACTACAGAATAGAAGATCTCTTAGATTTTGCTCCATCATCGTACTTTTTACGCAATTGATCTTAAAATCCACGGAGTTATTGGTGTATAAAAGCCTTATTCAAGCTTATTTTTAGGAAGGGTAGCTTTAGTCAGCAGGTTCCCGCGCGTGAAGCCGCTAGCTAAAACTACTTAATTTTAATATGTGTGCCTCGGTTAAGTTATTCTTAATAACAATACTAAGAATAAGCTTAAACAAGGTTTTTAGGGAATTACATATTTTGTGTGTCTATGTGAATATTACATTGCCTGTACGTAGTTACATTTGGCTCTGAAACATGATCGTTCACAATGCGCCTCATCAGATGATTTTAAGTTACACAAAGAGCAATGGAGAGGAAGATAAGCTTAAGTGGCAGTAAGCTGGGTACATTGCTCGCAAGAACAGATGATCGATGGGGCCGAAAGGTTCTGGAAGGACGATCGGATACCTGAAGACGCAGCGTTGGGTACCGATAACCTTTTTGAATTCGATGAATGCGTGATAAACAGGACCGGCCGTTATGGTGACACTTGGGAGAAACCTTTGTCGAGCAATGGACGCCTTTCAGCTGAAATAATGATGACGATCGATGTTGGCATGATGAGATCAATCTTTCAGAAAGATTATTCCAATTAAAGATTGGCTAAATCTGACCTCTTCAAAGAAAAAGAAATGTTGCATCCTATCATTAAATGTTAACCGTACAGCTTTTCTGTATAAGTTCACAAAGGCTTCGCCATCATCATCGAAAAGACTATTTCTGTATAGCAAAACTCTAATTAAATTATAATAATGAATAATTATTCGGGGTATGCAAAAAAAGATCATCATTATTAATTAGATCATCATCTAGGTTTTGGAAAACCTAGATGATGATCTAATTAATAATAGTAATTAATGCCTAATTAATTAATTTAGTACTTTTGTACTAACTTAATTAGTATCTTACTACTAAATTAATTAATTAGTAGTAGAGGACCCCTTGGTCGAATTTGCAACAGACCCCGCGCCGGTTTAATCCGACATTGACGGCGCTTCACACCAGGACAGCATCGAATATTACACAAAGCACAGGACCAATGATTTGTGGAGCCACATGTGAGCGGTGGGTCTTTCAATAAGCACTTCCCTGGAATCTTTCAATTTGAATAAAACAAATTGTGTGTTATCGATTTTTTTTAATAATTTGTATGGCCGATTGGTATCATTATGGATATAATATCGTTCAAATGTCCGCTGCAACTTTGCTGCATAGCGCGCATACGTAATATACAACTTTCCATGTCCTTTACTGTTTTCATCAGGTTTAGGAGTTTCGTCTGCTCATCGTCGAAACCTCCTGGAAAGTATAATTCGCCGTGTGAGTAATATTGCAATTATTAAATAGTCATAAAGTATCAAGTTTTTTATAATAGAAATTAAAAAAACTAACCTAGAAATGATATTGTTGTATCCAACCGTCGCATTTTCTCTGCATGTTTCTAATTTAATTCACTTTTTGCGTCTTTAAATTTGTCCATCATATTAAATAGTAGCCTCTCCATCGAACTAGTTAGTTTTCGGCATTATTTTAAGCAAAATAAGTATAATAAGATGCACGTATGTAAACATAAAATGAGTTATGTCGGAAACGTCAAGAACACAATTTTGACAATTATTAATTTTTTAAACACAAAGTGTGATAAATAATTGGTTGTCATCTTTCGATGGCCAAACTCTAGTCACCGGGCCATCCAGGCGTCTGAGGGGTTGTTTTGCACTTGCACATAGCTAATTGCTGGCGCCCAATACCCGCTATGACCTTCCATGACCTGTACTGTACCTAGTATCGGTGATATCAAACTTGTGACCTTTTTAAGTAGTTTTGGGGAAAAATATAACATGGTGAAAAAGCTTTTGGAATCCATTCAGTTACTGATTCTGAACAAACTATATTCACACCCCAATTTTTTAATTAGTACGAAAGAAATAGGGCTCTATCCGTACCATTACTGTTCATATTTCTGTAGTCCAAAGTAAAAAAAAACGAAATCCCAAAATTGTCCACGAATTGGTAAATTCATAATAAGGAATGATTGATTCACAATCATTCATAACAATTGCTAATAAAAAAATACTACGCGCAGTGTTTTTCCATTTTTATCGTGATTCATTCGTAATTATCAATAGTGTGTACAATATTTCCATAAATTGAGTGACAATTTGGGATATAAACAAACGCTAATACCTCTGCTGTTTTTGAATATTATATAATGAGCCTTATAAATAATAACAAGACCTATTCTAATAAGCCCTTTAAGTATTTGTACTAATTAAAATTTAGTAGTGTATAAATATTTTATAATTGATATAAACTAGTGCTTGACTGCAATCCCACCTGGTGGTAACTGTGTAATCCCAGTGATGTAATTGCTATCAGAATGTCACTGTGTCTAGACAAATTGCGTGAGGTAGTGTAAAAAAGTATAATTAACTAAATATCTAAATGAAAAAAGTAAGTAAAATATTTGCCCAGTATACAGCACTATAGACTAATTTAAAAAAAAATACAAATATAAGATCACAAGTAAATTGTTTTATTTTTCCATGATACAACAGCAAATTGCAGTATCACAAAAGTATATTCTAATACCAAGTTATTGAATCTTAGAGGCAGTCTCCCGTCAACGGTGAAGATCCGACAAGCAGTCATCTTGTAGAAGGCCGCTCGGTTCAGACGCTGCACGTTCTTACAAAGTTTCTTAGCTTCCACTACAATATAGAAGAAAAATAATTTACTATAGTGATACTAAAAGTTACAGCACACATACATATTAACTCAGAAAGGGATCGTCTCCGTATCGCCATCCGTGTCACCGTCAAATAGGCGTCAACCTAATGGTGCGTCCAGATCTGTCGAATGCACCACTCGCGAGTCACTCGCGAGCGGCTTACGAACGGTGCATTCGCCAGATCTGGACGCACCATAAAATAAGCACCTAACCAAAGCGGACCACCACTCGGCTTTTTTTTTTCTTTTTTTTTTTTTTATGGTGGGAAAAAATCATGCATTGACATCCCCCGCCCTTGGGCGAAGCGGGAGATAGTGTCAGACTCTTACTGACTAAAAGACCCACCCCGTTCCTTCTAGCCTTCATACCGGGGCTCGAGCGCCCTTTCGGATAACCCTGGCCCCAGTAGGCTTCGACCCAGCTGGGTCCCTGCTGTTGCTGACAACTCCTTGAGGCGCGCGGGAACAGTGCGCGCCGTCGACGACTTGGGCTTGGTCCGGACAGTTACCGGACGGCCGGACAGTGAGCTACCCATTGCTCACCGTCCGCAAACCCGCGTCTACGTTGGCCGGAAATCGGGATCAGAATCCCGGCGACGGCGGCGGCGATAACGCCGTTGCCTGATGCGTTCGGCCTCCTCCTTTGCGAGCATTACTGCTTCGCAGAAGTCGGACCACCACTCGGCTTCAGCTAGGCGACTCAAGGACGACGCACTTACGGCTCGACGACAATTGGATGACGTGGCTGTCACCAGCTCAGTTTGAATCCAAGCGTGAAGGTAGCGCACGGTTATATCTCGAGACGCGAGATGGCTGTTAAAGACATAGCACTGGAAGAAGAGAAAAAAAAAAGAAATAAACGAAGAACCGCAGGCAGACCGCGGGAGAGGTGAGACGGGCAAGTGTGGACGGTGACGGCTATAACCTTAATTAAGAAGAGTTTCAGATTTATTATTGAAGTAATAATTAAATAAAAAAGCAGTAAAAGTTAGTAACATCACAATATTACTGAGTTTAATAATAGAACTAAATAAAAACGGATTTCGCATAAAACAAAATCACCACAATTCAAGAAAAAACAAGAAAACCACTGCAAAATTTGTTTCTGCACTTGCACTAGCATTTGTATCTATAATACAATCAAAATTCTCAGCCTTCAGGTCTTTACTTACAAAGAATATCTAGGTTCCATAATTCAAGTTTTCCTATTCCATGATAAAAATTAAATGGATCTTACCAGAGCTTTGCAGACTCTTCAGCAGCCTGCTGCAAACAGCGTCTACTTCAAAGAGAGACAAGTAGAATTTCTCACAATAGAAGTTGAATATAGTCACGAAAGTCATATTTTTAACAATCAAAAGGGCAGAGACTATCTCAAACCTGTGGGCATCCTCCTAAAAAAAAAGGTAATTCTTGTAATAAAGCCAGTAAGGGTTTAAGTTATAATAAAGCCAGTTAAGGGTAGTTTTTAATATGGTGCGCATTACGTAGGTATATGGAATTTCTCCGCATGCGGGGCTGCTGCCTAATATCACGCCTCGCATTGCACGTCCATATTCCACACATTAAAATAAATACTTATATGGAAAGGACACTTGCGGAGGATACGCATTCGGAGCGATCTCGCATGCATATTAAAAACACCCTAAAAAATTAGCAAACATCTCGCTACCGCGCGAATCGAGTCAATATTAATAAAAGTAGAAACTGACTGCCGACATATCAACGCAAAAACGAAATTAGTAGGACTAGGAACATGACACTTTGCACAAGGCTTCCTTTTATGACGCACTAAGAAGTTTTTGGAAGGGGTGAAAAGGGAATTACGTTCGTATTCAAAATTGCATTCCGTGTATAGATTTACTTGAAAATATGCAAATGATAGATATAGACGATTTGTTTATCACTCGATCTTTGAATGACTTCCAAATATAGATAAATTACAAAAATTCTTAACCGAAACATGCACCTTTTTATGTGGGAAATCATCAAATGACTTCTCCCGGTCCGGGTGGAGCGAAAGTCAATGTCAGGCTTGTACTGACTAAAACCGACAATGCTCCTTCAGTTGCCCTAACCGAGGGCCTCAGTAATTTTTTCGAACTATCTGCAGCCTTGCCATGCATCGGACCTAAAGGAGACCCATTAATATTGTCGGCATCTCTTTGTGGGGCGTGTGGAACATAACGCAAAGTCAGCGTCGATCCGGGTTCGGTAAGAACGGTATGAACCGGAAGATAAGCTATCCATTACTCGCCGTCCACGAGTGCGCGCCTACGATGACCGGGAATCGCACTGCGACTGACGCGAGAGAACAAGCCATGAAAACTGGTGACCAGCATCCGCTATCGGTGATGGGAGGCCTTCGTTGCTAGGTGCAAGTCGCGAAGTCAAAATTTTCATAAGAATGTTTAGTTGAGGTTTCATATTAACTCAATTGTGGAGCAAGCAGTACCCGCTCCGGGTCCGTCTACCAATATCTGTCTGTGTGAGGACCTTCTCTCTCATATTTTGACGTAAGATTCAGAGGACCGCAGCGGTCTTCCCACAGACGGACATTTTTATAAGGACCCGAGGCGGTTCCATGCCACAGACAAAGAGATGATTGACCAGCAAGTTATAATGGAATTCAGCGCAATATTATAACCCGGCTACAGCCAACAGCAGCAAAGGGTGTAAGGGCAGAAACCTTTACATATAATGCTGAATGTTATAAATGAAAAGATGTTAATGTTCTATGAATAATGTTTAATAAAACACTTCACTAATCTAATGTTACTTAAAAAATGTTAAAATAAATGTTACTTAAAAGGACTAATAAATGCTCTATAATTTAAATGTTAATAAGATGTTAAAATGTTATGAGAGTTCGGTGCCAAACGTACTACTGACGCACTTGTCTACGTGACGATACAGCAAACCTACTTTTACCCGATTTGCAGTAATTACTAACTAGGTCCGAGTCCAATGTACGGATGCTGACCGTACAAAGGGTAATACTGACTAATATGAGATTAGGTTTGCATGATAAATGTACAAGTATAACCATAAGCTTTTGAGTAGGTAATGTGAACAATATTTTTACTTCGCTCACCTTGGTAAAACCCTTTACTTCAAGATTCAAAACTTCTAAAGTAACTTGAACGTACAATAAACCGTGGAAAAATGTGTCAAGTGTTTGAAATAACATCTGGAAACCAAATAAATTTTACGTTTTAGAAAATACTTTGCACCATAATATGGTCATAAAACTGTACAAATACAAATAAGATTACATTAATATATTTATTAAAAAAAATACACTTTCTAAAAGCTAATCTTACCCTAAGTTGAAATATCTTCTTGAAAATATCAAACGCTTCCAATAAATTACAATATGCTTGGAAAAGTTTATTGAATTTATCATCACATTTTTCTTCTTCCAGCTCCAAGTAGATTTTACTGTAGTATTCGACCTCAGAGGTCCAGGTAACAACACCATCTCTTATCAACCCGATTATGGCAGCACCATAAGTTAAGAGGACGTCGAAATATAGCATGATGTAAAAAAATAAAGCCAATATTAAACTACGAGTTAATGCAATACTGACAATATAGCCTAAAGTATGCCGCAAAATTATAAACCAGTTCCTTCTGATTGGCTTTTTGTAATTCTTGAAATCGATTAATCTTAAAGCCTTTTGAATCTCCAAAATCAATCGGATGTGGTCCTCTCTTTGGATAACGTTGAGTAAATAGAATAAAGCAAGAGGAACCACTACCATGATGAAGTTGACCCTAAAAAAAAATGCGAGTTCTGGAGTGATTGTGCCAAGATCCGTTAAAAGAACATTAATTGTGTGGAAACAGATAAACACAAGAACACCAATGAACGACAAGATATAATAGGATGCACGGTGAGGCCTAATACAATTGTACTCAATAGAAAAACTTGATAGAAACACGATATGCTGGAAACACCGGAAAGGAAAAAGAACTTTTTGAAGTTTTTTGTCCAAGAAATTAATAGTAATAGGGTCAACTATGAACCGTGTTTTCATTTTTAATTCCCAGAAACAACCGCTTTATAGTAAAGTAGATACTGAAATGAATGTCATTTATGTATATTAGTAATATTATTGTTGGTTTGGTACAATTATTGTAGGTTTTCATTTTAATCTACTAAAAGGTCATTATCATTGACTTTGTAACAGCTCGAAATTAAATTCGAATAATAGGTAATAATAAATTAATTAATTCTTGGATGCACTAGCATAGCGCGTACAGGGTTAATCACCGATTGATACCACGTTCTATTAATGACAGCAACCAACCAAACCAACTTCACGGTTTTCATCGCAATCACACTTCATACAATCATACCAATATTGTAACACGTTGTATGCCGAAAACAGATCTACGCAGGACACAACGCCTTTTTAAATTGTGTCTCTAATTACGGCATACGAAAGGTTAAAAGGGCCTCTGCGAGGCCTTCCATAGGTCCAAGACCTCAGATAAATAAATAAAACATAAAAAAATAACGCCATCAACATATCTTTACATTGACGTCGTGGTGGGGCTTACGCGCTCCATTGACACTATAAGGTCACCAGTAGAGTTTGCTTTGTCGTAACATGTCTAGGAAGAGCGCACAAAACTAAAAGAGATACAATCCGCAGGGTAGTTTTGCGGAGAAATGTTGAGCCTTAGCGACCCTATGGATGAGATCTCTTGGAAGAATTCTTATTCCTTAGGCCAGGCGTAGTGAACATTGACAAGGAACAGAGTGATCACCTTTTTTTAGTGCCTTTATTGGCTGGCTTGAGTGGAATTTCGTACGAGCAAACGTGCTCGGGAGAACACGTTTGCTCGTACATTTTCTTTCTTTCTTTCTTTCTTCTTTCCATGTATAATCCGGTAAGATGCTGGTAGGGCTCTTGACCTTACTTCTGTAATTGTCAAGATAGCCAAGGTATACTTTCTCCACTTCTCAAGCCCCTCAGTGTATGTTGCCATAATATTATCTACAAGGAAGCTAATAGGTACTGTCGCTGCGATAGTACTTATAGCTTTCGGGAAAGACGCTCTGACTGACTGATACTGAGACACTCGGACTCAGTGTGCTTCTGCTATTTAAGAATTTTTGGCTATCACCCATTAAAAGGTTATACTCGTTACATCGAAACAAAACAGGCCAGAAGCTATAATTATCGTATCGACGTCAATCCCATGAAACCATACCTATAATAACTTTTTTTTCCATTGTTTTTTTTGTTGATTCTTGATTTATGATATAATTTATTGACTATGTATCAACGAGCGAAGACCATCACGCCACTTTTTCAGCTGGTTTCTTAATGTTATATTTTCTGTGACGTTTATTGAAACAGGTTAGGTCAGGCATCACAATCTAATAACTGGTTTGCACCAAACCAATTTGTAATAAGTAATATAAGTATGCTTGAAATTTTTTATTTTTATTATTACAGTAGAGTTGTATCATATACAAAGAGCAATGGTGCGTAAGGAAGCTGGCTAATAAAAAGAACTGGCAGAACACAGAACGCTATGCTGCGCTCAAAACGGTAATAGGTAATATATAATTATCAAAACTATATGCAACATAAATGATACGAGTACAAAGACGAACTTAACCGTAGGCTTGACTGATAAAGAATCTACCAGACAACCAACCGGCCAATTTCAAGCGAGATTGTGCGGGTCATAGACCACCTCAGATTAAATCAAAACAGTGGAAGATAGGTGATTCGCCTCTAGCGCGTGGACCGCTGAAATCAAGTCCCCGTCGCCTAATTTCACTCAGTCGCAATCGGCGAGTGACATAAACGGGCGTGTTATGCATTTTTTTGTTTTTGTTTTAAGTGGGATAATGTTTGTGTGGTATGTGATACGTGGATGGGTGGAAAGGGAGAGGGAGGCCAAAGAAAAGATGGATGGTTTGTGTGAAGAGTGAAATGAAAGAAAAGGAAGTTAGTAATAGCATGACGAGTGACAGGGTAGAATGGAAGAAAAAAACGTATTGAAATAAGAAGGGACAAGAACAGGATGATGATGATGATGAAGTGGAATAAAGGTTATCATTTTTTTTTTTTTGTTTATACGTTATGACCGGTCCAGTTCGTGTGTTCTGTTCCGTAACGATCAATCTAGGAGATACAATCTTCTGGATCCGGTCGACGAATAGAAATCCGGGTCAGTGTGCATGCTCCTAACCTGATTTTCCTTTTGGACCCATAACCTAATCTGTCATCCAATCCAAACCATGTCTCTGTGTCTTGGGATATCCGTATTCAATTTTTGTATTTCCACACAAAGTAATTGGTGTAATGTGCCACCAATTTTTATAAATGTAACACGTGCTTCTAAGAATATAAATCTACACTAATATTATAAAGAGGTAAAGTATGTTTTTTTTTGTTTTTTAGGTTTTTTGTTTGTAGAAGGTAATATCTGGAAGTACTGTTCCGATTACTAAAATTTTTTCACCGATAGAAACTTGCTTTATTTCTGGATGACATAGGCATATATTTTAAGTACGCGGGCGGGAAGCCGCGGGCAAAAGCTAATTGATAATTATGTATACAGAAGCCTGTCATTGCGTACAAAGAACCTCATACGAGTATCTAAATACCTTTGTGAACGAGTATGTGTAGCCTTTGCCTAATATTCAGCATGAATAATAAAAAAAAACTATAAAAAAGAGATTACAAATTCGTTTTATTTCTCCATGATATAAAAGCAAATTGCAATAACACAAAAGTATATTCTATTACCAAATTATTGAATCTTAGAGGCAGTCTGCCGTCGACGATGAAGATCCGACAAGCAGTCATCTTGTGGAAGGCCGCGCGGTTCAGACGCTGCACGTTCTTATAAAGTTTCTTAGCTTCCGCTGCAATGTAGAAGAAAACTATTTTACCAGATAGGCATGCTGGTGGTTTTTGATTTTTTGGTGGGTAAAAATCATCCAAATGACGACGGCGCGGGAGATAATCTCAAACTCTTACTGACTAAAAAACCCACCCCATTTCTCCCATAAACGTCGTCTGCAAGCCCACGCCAACGGTGGCCGGAAATCGGCATCGGAATCCCGGCGGCGGCTGGGGCGCTGAGAGCGCCGTTGCTTGATGCAGTCGGCCTCCTCCTTTGCTAGCATTACTGCTTCGCAGAAGGAGACGACCGCCTGCCACTCCTTCTCGCTCCGGACCATGGCCTGTATGACCGAGAGATCGCCGCCGCCGAGGCATGCTGGTGGTCAGGATACCCTTTAAAACCGTGGGTACAGACTGGCTGTATGGCTCACTACTCGAGAGCTTCAGAGAGTGAGGTTGATGTAATCACGATGAAGTAGCTAAATACTCGGAAGCTGCGCTGACGTTCATAATCGAAGGTCATACCATCCGGGTGTCGCCACTGTGCGGAACGCCCGGAGGACACGGTGGAGCACACAATCGCGGTGTGCCCTGCTTGGGCGGAGCATCGCCGTGCCCTCGTGGGGGTGATCGGCGGCGGAGACCTCTCGCGCCGGGCCTTGGTCGAGGCCATGGTCCGGAGCGAGGAGGAGTGGCAGGCGGTCGCCGACTTCTGCGAAGCAGTAATGCTCGCTAAAGAGGAGGCCGACCGCATCAGGCAACGGCGCTCTCGCCGCCGCCGGGATTCCGATCCCGATTTCCAGCCACCGTAGGCGCGGGCTTGCGGACAGTGAGCAATGGGTAGCTCACTGTCCGCCCGTTCGGTAATTGTCCGGACCAAGCCCAAGTCGTCGACGGCGCGCGCTGTTCCCGCGCGCCTCAAGGAGTTGTCAGCAACAGCAGGGGCCCACAATATCTCCCGCTCCGCCCAAGAGCGGGGGTTGTCATAAGATGATCTTTCCCGTCGGAAAAAAAAAAGGTCATACCACAAATGTATATTTATTTTCTTATTTATTATATATTTTATTGTAATTACATAAAGAAATATAACAAAGAAAAACTTATATCTAAAACACACACAATGGGTGGCCTTATTGCATTCCGCGATCTCTTCCAGGCAACCTAATGGACTGTCGACCGCATCGTCGCTTTCCATCAGGTGAGATAGCGGTCAAGCGCGAACCTATCAACAATAAAAAAAAAAAAAAAAAAACTGTACCTACTTTATAACAGAGTGCTAAATACCCCTAATACTCCATTAAAAAGATAGGATTGCCCGACCGGATGGATGATGTGTCTGGTCTGGGTAAATATCCGATATACAGCCTTAGATTCAGTATAAACGAAACCTGAAACATCTATCTAGTATTATTATGTAAAGAATCGTAGTACAAAATTTCAAAACCATATTATGAAAAATTCCAAAGTTATGTAGCGACATCTATGGCGCCACATAAGAACTACGAAGAATATACGAAATCCTGCATCGCGCAATCACAGTTCTCCGCGCGATTTGAACATATACGACAGCCCGAAATCATCTATCGGGCAGTCGCCCACCAGACCATAACACCTGTCTGGTCGGAGGATCCTCCCTTTTGCGGAGACTCCCAACGGAGGTTTGCGGGACTTTACTCTCTGTTCCGCCTACCTCCAAACTGGTGACCCCGACGTGATTTGAACACGCAACCTTCTGATAATCCTTGTTATAATCTTGTTATGTCAGCAAAAGTACCTAGTTCGGTAACTAGGTACTTTTGCTGACTGGCCATCCAGTCAACTGAGGGATTGTTTTGCACTTGCATCCAGCTGTTTGCTGGCGCCTATGACCTATCCTGACTTGTGTTGTGCTTAATGTCGGTGGTGTCTAACTTGTAACCTTTTTAAGTATTTTTGGGAAAAAATTAACATGGTGTAAAAACTGTTGGAATCCATTCAGTTACTGATTCTGAACAAACTATATTCAGATTTCGCATGAACTAAAAGTCGTATAAGTAAAAGATTTTGTTTTTTATTTCCTATATGGCTGCATACATGTCTTGAAGGCAGAGAACTTAGATTGTATCGGCACAATCTAAGTTCTCTGCCTTCAGGACCTTGTTTACAATTCTGTACCTCAGAGGTAAACAACAGTATGTGCCAAAAAGTAAATTTTACAGGAGAGGCAAAAACGCGCGGATAGACTTTAAATGTGTTTTCGACATATTTGCTTTAAAGATATTGAAACAAACTCAATTGTATTTTTTATAATTATTAGATGGAATTATTATGTATTACACATAATTACAATAAAGTTTAGAACGACATTAAGTGCGCGTAAAGCTGAGTTTTATCATCATTTTAAGTCCTATACCCAAAATGTTTTTGTCATATACGATTGGATATTTCTCTTCCTAGATGTCTTAGGGCATCAAGCCCTATACCATTACGTAGAACTGGTTCTTACGATTTTAACAGTGCAAAAAAACATTTTTTCAAAAAAGTGGAGTTACTATTGTTTACCTCTGAGGTACAGAATTAACATTCAGTTTCTACAATTCATAGACTCCATTGTAAATATTAAATGAATCCAATCTTACCAGTACTTTGTAGTTTCCTCAGCAGCCTGCTGCAAACAGCGTCTACTTCAGACAGAGACAAATAGAATTTCTCGCAATAGAAATTGAATATAGTCACGAAAGTTATACTTCTGATAGTCAAAAGGACGGTGACTATTTCAAAAGCACGAATTTCCACCTGAAAACCAATAAAAATGGCAATTCATATAAGAAAGTTTAAAAAACATCTACTGCATGAAGCGAGCACCTTTTAAGGAGATGCAACTCGACATATATTTTCACTGTTTTTCATACCACCACTCTTACGCGGTTATGACGTACACATTTTTCATTAAATATTTTGGAAACACAGTACAGGTCGCGCGGTGAATTAAGATCGCTCGGTGAAAGTAGTGAAGGCAATCGGCGCATGTGTACAATTGCGCACAGAAATTCTTAGTATGTTAGGATTTTATTTTTAATTTTGTATGTTTGAATCTTAGTAACATAACTTATAATAACACTAGTTTTTGCTTGTAATTTATCTTGTAAGTAGGTAAATTCAGAAAAATTAAAATGTTTAAAATTATAATTAAAAAAAAAAAATAATTTCGTTAGTTTCTTTTCTTTTTTTTTTTATTTATTTCTCTCATAACTTTTAACAATTGTTTAACATATTTTTTTAACTCGCCCAACTTTATAGTTTGATGGCGAGAAACGCTCGTTTACAATCAATTTATTGACAAAGCAACACATAACAGTAAAAGTATGAGTAGGTTTCAGTATGTGTACAATAAATATTACATGCTTAATCCTTTAACAAAATTTTACTTTTTAACAAAATTGCCTTTATTTATTTATTTTTTTTTTTTTCCCGAAGAGTTTATTTCTCGTCATTAGCAGACCTGTAACGTAACAATTCACGTCGTTAACCATTTTTCCGGCTTGCCGTTTTAAAACTTTATTTTTAACCATTTTTTTTACGACTACGTATTACTAATACGATAACACAAGCTGTACGCAACAGTACCCAAGTACAACAGTATCCAATGAGACGCGAGAACGCAACGCGGGAATTGAAGAGCGACTCTATCTACCAATGACGTGCCGCCGTCGGCGCACACCCGCCCGCACGTCGCCAAATAGACCTTAGAATTGAATACTGCGCATGCCTCTTCCACTTTTGCCGAGCGCTCTTGATTCACCGCGCGACCTGTATCTAGGCTTCTAATGAAATTAATTTATACATTTCTGTGAAACTAATCCAGTAAAGACCTCTGAAAATCTGCTATTTTGCATGATCTTTGACACTTCATAATTTGCTCAAAAATTTTAAAAAGACAAAAAAGTATAACAATAGAAGCCTTGCAAATTTTAATAAGATTCAAATGACGACAATTTTATGGTTTTTAGAAAAAACCGGCAAGTATTACCAAAACTGAGGAGGCCGACTAGAGTCGTTACCTACTATCATCATCATCATCATCAGCCTTTTAATGTTCCCACTGCTGGAACTCTTCGTCCCATTTCCTCTCTAGGAGAGGAAATGGGCCGTAATCCACCACACGGGCCCAGTGCGGGTTGGTGGATGTCATATGTGTTTGAATTTTTGGTTCTAGAACATGCCGGTTTCCTCACGATGTTTTCCTTCACCGTTTTGAGAGCAGTGGTGATGAAATAAATTACACAAAATAATTCGCCTTACTGGGTTTGAACCCGCGACCTGCAACTCGTAAGTCGGGGCCGTTACCACTATTATATTATTGCCCGGTGAGTAAGGGTGCGCCCTCGGCCCAACGCTCGGCAAATAATAGGTAGCTTTAGCTTAGGTATGCATAAAATATATGAGTTTGTACATCATCATCATTTCAACCGATACACGTCCACTGTTGGACATAGGCCTCCCCCAAGCGTCGCCACATCGAACGTTCCTGTGTGTCCCGCATCCATCGGTTTCCTGCTACCTTCACCGGGTCATCGGTCCACCTTGTAGGAGGCCTTCCAACACTGCGTCTTCCGGTACGCGGTCGCCACTCCAAAACCTTTCGGCCCCAACGGTCATCTGTTCTGCAGTCTGAGTTTGTATGCGACCCAACGTTTTCGAGTAGGTAGTGTGAGAAATATTTTTACTGAACTCACCTTGCTAAAATACTTCACTTCTGTGTCCAAAATTTCTAAAGTTATTTGAAGATACATTAGGCTATGAAAGAACGTGTCAAAGATTTGAAATAATATCTGAAAATTTGATAATACATAAAATTTTACGTTATGAAAATTCCTTTTTTTTAAGAATAATATGTGAAGTTAGTTGGTTGCAAAGATTTGTAATAATACATGTACGTAAAGAACTAAACGATTAACTAAATATTGAAACTAATAAATAGTACAGTAAACTTTGCTTATTATTAATGACATAATAATATTCCACAACTTTTACACAACGCTATTTAGTCCCAAACTAAGCTGAGCTTGTGCCATGAGTATAATACAACCGATAAACATATTAACAAATACCAGCACGAATCTTGAGCGCTCGTCGAAAGAGTCAGGATCAATTTGCGCATCGTACACATCGTCGAGCCAATCACTTCTTCCAGCTCCCGCTTCTCACTTCATACCACTAAAGAGACCCAATACTTCACTTCTCATCCAAGTCTACGCGATTTCAAGTTAAAGTCAGCGCTCAAGATCCGTGCCGGTATTTGTACATATTTTAAATACATACGTATTATAAATAAATTTTCGTGCACAACACACAAACATTTGTCTTGGGTGGAAATCGCATCCATGATCTCCGGTATAGCAGTCAGGGCCACGAACCACTCGACCAGTCAGTTCTAGGGCAGTTGAGTAATAAAACTGAGCATATGTTGTGGCCCGATCTTAAAATTGATCACTTCATGAAATGGCCAAGTAAAACTGGCCAGTAGCCCGATTCACGTAATCAAAACCGTAACGATATCGTAGCGATTTAATCGTTTAGACCATTTTCGTTTTCACATCCATCAATCGAGTTTGAACGACACCGATTTTAAAGTCGTTTGGTCGAAAAGTCGATTTAAAAAAAAAGAATCTGTACTACATTATCCCGTTAGAATACTTATTAATGTAACTGGAAACAAATCGTCGATAGATCGTTTAGTTTCGAGCCAGTTGAGTGTCGTTCTATCCAATCCCGATTAAGGAACACGTGAATACCGTGGATAGGACTTCGATCGAACGACTATAAAACTTCAATGATATTTGGCTAGTTTGATTTTACGTGAATCAAGCTACTGATCGTTTTAAAAGTAAAAGTTTGATGATATTACAATCTTCGTTCGGCCCACTTTCTTTAGACTTTTTATTACCATTGAAATCCTACATCAATGATATGGCCAAACAAGGTTTGACATTTCATCAAATGCTAGCACTTAAACGATCTGGCCAGTTTTAGCTAGCCATATTATGAAGTAATCTATTCTAAGATCTGACCACGACACATACACAAGCAAGATAAAATTGCTAAATAAACTAAAACACACTTTCCAAACGGTAAACTTACCCTGAACTTAAATATCTTCTTGAAAATATCAAACGATTCCAATAAATTACAATATGCTTGGAAAAGTTTTCTGAATTTATAATTACATTTTTTTTCTTCCAGCTCCAAACAGACTTTACTATAGTATTCGACTTCAGAGGTCCAAGTAACAACACCATCTCTTATCAACCCGATCATAGCAGCACCATAAGTTATGAGCACGTCAAAATAAAGCATAATATAAAAATAGAAAGCCATTATTAACTCATGAGTTAATGCAAAGCTGATAACATAACCAATAGCATGCCGCAAAATTATGAGCCAGTTCCTTATGACTGGCGTTTTGTATTGTTTAAAATTGATTATTCTAAAAGCTTTTTGAATCTTCACAATTAATCGAACGTGGTCCTCTCTTTGGACAACGTTAAGTACATAAAATAAAACAAGAGGAACTATTACCAGAAAGATATTGATTCTAAAATAAATTATGATATTCGATGCGACTTCGCCAACGTCCATTGAAAGGACATTAACTATGTGAAAACCAATAAACACAAAAACTCCAATGAACGACACGATATAATAAGACACGCGGTGAGGTCTGACGCAGTTGTACTCAATGGAGAAACTTGATAGGAACACCATATGCTGAAAGTACCGAAAAGGCAGAAGGACCTTTTGAAGTCTTTTGTCCAAGAAATTTATAGTAACAGGGTTAATTTTAAACAGTGCCTTCATATCTTATTTCTGAAAACAACCGCTTCGTAATGTGATAGATAGAATACTGAAATGAACTGTTATTTGATATTATTTCTACTATAACAGTTGGTTTTCCTTTTAATCAACTAAAAGGGTGTCATCGTTGACATTGTAACCACCCGAAATTATGCTGACCGATCAATTCTGTTGACACTTGATAATACAGAAAAATATGTTTTACTATTATGTAATTAGGTAAAATTAAGGACTGCGATGGTTTATCTTATTAATGAAATAATAATAGACGATAAATTTACTTAAACTACCGTAAAGTAAAATATTAAACTGTACTTTATTGTATACCTTGGTAATGTCTCATATATAAAAGTGTTCCTAACGTTCATTTTTATCATTTTAAATATCGATTACCACCTGCATTATTATTAGTGCATAATTATGTTACATAATTGTGATACGCAATGTATAGAATACCTGGGGCGTCCAGGCAAAGTATGAAATATTTTTAATATTATTGCCCATTATATACCTAGGTTATGTTTACAATTCCGGATAATTGTATAGAGTACCTGCTACTCCACCGGCAATGTGTAAATTAAATAGATTTTGATCTATATTTATCAATGTTAATCGACCTATCTACAAAATGATGGACAAATGAAACTAGTACTTAAAATTAATGTGTGTGAAAGACGGGAGCAGGGAAGGGATTGAAGTAATTTTAGGGCACGACACAGATAGATTAGGTAAGAAGGCTAAGTCGGGAGTGGAGCGGAGCTCCTGCCTTAGCCTTTGTGATTTTTTTATAACTACCCAGAAATAGAAGCCTTACTTTAAACTGGATTGAAATAATATTGTATCTTAATATTTTTACGTATGAAATAAAGCAGAAAGTATAAAATTTTAAAAATAAAGTTATAAATCAATTGTTTTATTTTTCCATGACATAATAGCAAATTGCAGTATGACAAAAGTATATTCTAATACCAAATTATTCAATCTTAGAGGAAGTCTTCCGTCAACGGTGAAGATCCGACAAGCAGTCATCTTGTGGAAGGCCGCGCGGTTCAGACGCTGCACGTTCTTATAAAGTTTCTTAGCTTCCACTGCAATATAGAAGAAAACTATTTAACTATAGTAAAGTTAATAAGAGTCTCAGATTCATTATTTATAGTAATAACCAATTTACATCTGCACTAATATTAGAAAGAGGTAAAGTTTATTTTTTGTATTTTTTTTTGTTTGTAGGAGGTAATCTCTAGAAGTACTGATCCGATTACTAAATTTTTTTCACTGATAGTAGCTGTTTTATTTCTGAGTGACATAGGCTATACTTTACGTATGCGAGCGAAGCCACGGGCAAAAACTAGTAAATTGTAAGAAAGCAATAAAAGTAGAAACGACAATTACGTAGGTAACGCTATAATTGAGGTTGCCAAAGTCTCGGATGTGGTTGTGTATATAGCAAGCTGAAAGTTCAGTGTACTTAGCCCAAGACGCTCATGCAGTTGAGGATGTAGTAAAGGTATGGGCAGGTAAGTATGCTGGTGTCAAGAATAAATACTGATTGGCTGTGTGACTCCACTGATTGAAAGCTCTTACCAGTATTTTGTAGACTTTTTAGCAGCCTGCTGCAAACAACGTCTGCTTCTAAGAAAGACAAGTAGAGATTCTCGCAATAGAGGTTGAACAAAGTCGCGGTAGTTATATTTTTACTAGTCATAAGGACGGTCACTATTTCAAATGTACGGATATCATTCTGAAAATGAAAAAAAAAGATGATTCAAGAATCCACACAACACACATCACTCAAAAAGTATCTTGCTATAAGACGAATCGAGCTAGGTAAAGACTTTTAACAACGATAGGTGGCATAAAAGATGGCAGCAAAGGCAAGGCTACCAAGGCTGCGGGTTTGTTTAACCTTTCAAATATATATATTTTTTTTTTTTAATCGCTCACAGTTGCCAGTCATGATTCATGATTTTGAGTTGTCAGTCGTGATTCTGGGTAACCCGCGCTGCTATGAGCAGGTCGACAGGTTAAAGTTTTCAAAAGAATGTTTAGTTGATATTTAATGATAGTCAGTAGCAACTCAATAATAAGTACAACAATATAGCCTAACTACTGCCGACAGCAGCAAAGTTATACCTCTAGCCCAACGCTGGGTAGAAGCAACTAAATTTTGGTTAGTTTTGCATGACATATGTACGTGTATAAACTAACATTTTTGCACTTCACTTACCTTGCTAAAATTCATCACTCCGGCTTTCAAAACTTCCAAAGTAACTTGAACATACAATAAACCATGGAAAAAAGTGTCAAATGTGTGATACAATATCTGGGAAACAAAAAATTTGATATATTTTCATGTTATAGAAAATAATTTATACATAAACTGAATAAATTTTCTTCCTTTTGGGGCCGTCGGGTAATCTACTGGGGCCAGGGTTATCCGAAAGGGCGCTCGCCGTTCTAATACCAAAAACTAATACAACTTGTATTTTTTTTGAAATCATATTAATTTTCCATTTCGAACAAATACCATAAATTTAAATTTCGTACAGTCATCTGAGTTAAAACTTATCAAAATAAATTTAAATTATATGGATTCAAACAAATACCAGTAGTATTAGTTGTTGGTATTGAACAAAAACAAGTGTGATAACATTATTAAATTAAAATACAATTCCCAAAAGCTGATCTTACCCTAAATTTAAATATCTTTTTGAAGATATCAAACGCTTCCAATAAATTACAATATGCTTGAAAAAGTTTTTTGGATTTATCATCACATTTTTCTTCTTCTAGCTCCAAGCAGATTTTACTGTAGTATTCGACCTCAGAGATCCAAGTAATTACACCATCTCTTATCAACCCGGTCATAGCAGCACCGTAAGTTAAGAGTACGTCGAAATAAAAAAGAGTAAAAAAATATAAAGCCAATCTTAAATTACGAGTCAATCCAACGCTGACAATAAAACCGACACCAAGGCGTATGATTATGAACCAGTTTCTTTTAATTGGCGTTTTATATTGTTTGAAATTGATTAATCTAAAAGCTTTTTGAATCATTAAAATTAATCGGACGTGGTCCTCTCTTTGGATAACATTAAGTAAATAAAATAAAGCAAAAGGAACCACTACCAGAATGGTACTTATTCCAATAAAGAAAGAGATATTTGATGTGGTTTCATTAAAATCCATTAAAAGTTGATTAATTATGTGAAAACTAGTAAACGCAAGAACACCAATGAACGATATGATGTAATAAGACACACGGTGAGGTCTAATACAATTGTACTCGATGGAAAAACTTGATAGGAGCACCATATGCTGAAAACACTGGAAAGGAAAAAGTACTTTTTGAAGTCCTCTGTCCAAGAAATTAATAGTAATAGGGTCAATTTTAAAGTGTGCCTTCATTTCTAATTCCCGGAACCAACCATTCCGTTATGTAGCAGAAAGAAAACTAAAATCAACTGTTGTTTATGATATTAGTTTTTGATTATTTCTACAATTATTGTTGTTTTTTTTTATAATCAACTAAATGGATGTTATGATGGACTCAAAATTATATTAACGGACCAATTTTGTTGACATGTCATAAGGTAGAAATATATTTTGCTTTTAGAAACTCTTTAAAACCTTTATGCAATTAGTTAAACTAAGGATTACGTTAGTTTATTATATTAATGAAATGAAAGTTAGCACTATAAAATATAACACAGTATAGTAGAATTATATAGTAGACAAGGTAGTCGGCCGTTTGATTCATAAAATAAATGAAGCAGAAAAATTCGACGCAGAATGAAAAATAATTCTAATTTCCATCATGATTGTAGTTTAAATACCTACAAAGGATCACTATACATCGATATTTTTAATAAAAGGGAATGTTATATAAAAATAAATAGCTGATACTTTTGCCCAGCAGACAGCATTATTAATAAAAAAGAATTAATTTTCCATTTTAACATGCTAAATATATTTTTAAATATTTCTTAAAAAAATAATTTAAAAAAAAACATTTAAAAATATAAAATTATTATTATTATTATATATTCTTTATTGTACACCATTTATACAAAAAAATACAGGACAAACATTATTAAAAATAAGTGTACAACGGGAAGTCTTATCGCACAGGGCAATTTCTTACAGACAGCCTTTGGATGGACTGAAAGAAAGGAAAAAGATTTAGGGCTGTCAGTGTACAACATCAAAAATAATACTGATAAGAAATAACAACACAAATACATACACACATTACAAAAATACTAATAAATATCAAATATATAAAATAGTTAGGAGAAGAAAAAAAAAGAGATAAAAAAAGATTATAAGTCAATTATTTAATTTTTCCAGGACACAATAGCAAATTGCAGTATCATAAAAGTGTACTCTAATACCAAATTACTCAATCTTAGAGGAAGTCTCCCGTCCACGGTGAAGATCCGACAAGCAGTCATCTTGTAGAAGGCCGCGCGGTTCAGACGCTGCACGTTCTTGTAAAGTTTCTTAGCTTCCACTGCAATATAGAAGAAAACTATTTTACGATTATTATCGTAATTAAGAAATTTTAAGAAAGCTTTACTAGGCTTTACTAGGCTTTCTTAGAATTTCTTTATTATTGCTATAAATAGTAAGTCTCAGATTTATTATTGATGGCAATAACAAATAAAATCCAAGAAACTAGTTAGAAACATGATAACATTTCAAAAGCCGATAGCTTGCATTGGCTTTTGAAATGTTAAACCCTCACTGGGTTTTTTAAAGAGCAAAACAAACACTGACATCATCCAATAAAAAACACCACAATACATAAAAATAACTACAACATTGATTCTGTACTTGGTGGAAAATACCAAACTAGTCAAATCAAAATCTTTGTCTCTATTTTCCAGGCCTTATTCCATTATTTGAGGTCGGCTCACCTCGAAATTTTTGACGTGTCTGTGCTTGATCATCAAGACATCTAAATTCTACCTTCAAGTCGTTGTAAAGTTTATTACAGACATCCAAATTTCACAAATCAAACACTCCAATAAACGTTAAATGGATCTCATCTTACCAGTACTTTGCTGACTCTTCAGCAGCCTGCTGCAAACAGCGTCTACTTCAATTAGAGACAAGTAGAGTCTCTCGCAATAGTGGCTGAATAAATTTACGAAAACTAAATTTTTAGCAGTCAAAAGGACGGTGGCTATTTGAAATGATTGGACATCATTCTGAAAACGAAAGAAGGAAAATTGATTCATACCGATTCGGTTTGTGCTGTGGTTGAATGATTGGCTCAACTACTGTGCATTGATAAGGAATCAATGTAATATTGATACGGAACAAACATCTGTGTGGCCTACAAAAAGATTCTCCAAGTTTGGGTATCTTATATTTTAGTTTAGTTGCTGGCGAACGCACCTTGCAAAAAGGGTTAACCTTCATAAGGTCTTTAATATTACTAACGTTACTGTGCTTTAGGTCAGATTTGACTTAGTGTTAGAATAATACTGAAATATTTTCAAAAAGAAAGAAAACTTTCTAACTAATGCAATTTAATACTTATTTAAGCGACATATAAATATGTTTCTTTTATCGCAACATATAAATATGTTACTTCTTTAAATTTAATTTATTTTAAGTAGAACAATTTGACAACATGATAATACAAATTATCATTCCCAACAATTCAATTTGTTTTACACATTATAGGCTGATATCTACACAATGATTCTAATTTATACTATTTAAAGTCACCATAACTAATAATTAAAAGAGTTTCCATGGAGTTTCTTGCACGTTCTTCTTTATAGAGATCTACCCTACGGAACGTACAATTCAGCTTAACTTTTTTTGACTTACCTACATTTACACCATGCTCTATTTGTAATAAACGATTCTGATTTTTGATCTCACCGTTTATTCTTCCTTTATCTAATGTATCAAGTGATAGACTTTTTTAGTACATACACGCAGAATTTAAATAAAATTCTTCAATTTATTTTAGTCTAATTATATTATCATATGTTTTTATCTGCATAATTACATTTTAACTATGATGTAATATGCTAAGAAAATACACAGACTTCTTTTTTTTTGAGGCCGCTTAGTATGTTTGGTAAAAGCAAAACATGAACATAATGGTCTTGTACAATTTACATTTTATTTTGTCGTGTCGAGTGACATAAGCACTAAATGATAAAACTGCTATTAATTGCTGATATTTAAAAAAGTAAGGTTTTTCTTTCGTTGCTGCTATTTCGACTTGGGTGCCATATTGAATCTTGACTGTAATGAAGAATTACAAAGTAAACTTCCAAGCTAACGAGTTAAGATTTTATTTCACAAGCGAAGCGAGAGAGTCAATACTGGAATCCTAAATGCCGAGAGGGATCAAACAAGTTAAAGACACCTGTAAGCAAAGTAGTAGTGCAGGGTAGGAGTAGTGACTGACAACCGCGACCAGTGATGGTCAGCCATTGCTGCTAGGCGTAGGTCAAACGGTCATAGTTTACAAACGAATGTTTAGTTGAGGTTCCATATCCAAATCACTATTTTGACCAGCGAATTATAATGAAATTCAATACAATGCTATTACCTGTCTACAACTGACAGCAGCAAGGAATTACCCTTGATCCAGCTCTAGGTAATATTTACTAACTTTAGGTTAGGTGGCATGACATTTAATCTAATGTTTTTGAGCAAGTGATGTCGAAAACTGAAACTGATGAAACTATTCTTTACTATGCTCACCGGGTTAACATCCTTCACTTGTAATTTCGAAAATTCTAAAGTAACTTGGAGATACAATAAACTATGAATAAATGTGTCCATCGTTTGAAATAAAATCTGGAAACAAAACAATGAAATATGCTATAGAAAATACTTTGTCTGAGGACAGTAAGACAACATTAATAACAAACAAAAATATAAATATTAAGGCTGCCCTTACCCTAAACTTAAATATCTTCTTAAAAATATCAAACGCTTGTATTAAATTATTGTATGCTTGGAAAAGTTTTTTGAATTTATCTTCACATTTTTCTTCTTTTAGATCCAAGCAGATTTTGCTACAGTATTCGACCTCAGAGGTCCAGGTAACTACACCATCTCCTATCAACCCGGTTATAGCAGCTCCATAAGTTAAGAGCACGTCGGAATATAACAGAGTATAAAAATTTAAAGCCATTATTAAGTTACGAGTTAATGCAATACTGACAATAAAGCCAATAGTATGCTGCAAAATTCCGAGCCAGTTCCTTATGACTGGCGTTTTGTATTTCTTGAAATTTATTATTCTAAAAGCTTTTTGAATCTCCAAAATTAATCGGACGTGGTCCTCTCTTTGGATAATGTTGAGTATATAAAATAAAGCAAGAGGAACCACAAACAGAATGACATGGACCTTAACTAAAAATAATAAGTTTGATGTTGGTGCTTCGACAAGGGCCCCTGCAATGTGATAACAAATAAACCCAAGAACTCCAATAAATGACACGATATAATAAGACGCACGGTGAGGCCTAATACAATTGTACTCTATAGAGAAACTTGATAGGAACACCACATGCTGAGCCCACTGGAAAGGTAGGAGGACTTTTTGAAGTCCTCTGTCCAAGAAATTTATTGTGATAGGGTTAATTTGAAACGTTGTCTTCATTTCTGATTCCCGAAAACAACAGTTCGATTATAAGGTTGACGGAATACTGAAATAAACGGTCATTTATATTGATAATTTTGATCATTTGTTGAATGTTCGTTTTCATTTTAATCAACTAAAAGGATGTTTAGTAGGCATTTTACCTACTCGAAATCGCATAATTTAAATCCGCTAAGCCCATTCTAATATCGGACTACTAGAAGTATGGCGCAGCGTCACCGGGACATGGTAAACATCCAACCGATACACATAAGACGTTTTAGGAACACACACACACAAAAAAAGTGTGCTTCTTTGGGGATTTTAAATCAAGTAAATAGGTTTCTTATAGGTTAGCTTGCTCTGTCGGAGCGTCGCTTACTATCAAGTGAACTAGTGGTCACACATGTACCTATTAATTATAAATGCGGTAAGTTAGGAAAATATTTAATGTAAACCCATATAGTATATGTTTGGTATAGTGTACAAAGGAAAAATTTTTTTATTTATTAAATGCTTTATGCACACAAAAGTACAGAGGCGGACTTAATGCCTTAGGCTTTTTCTGCCATTCAACCATTGGGCGATGCAGAGAAAAATAGGACTTCAATGGTTTATTTTATTAATTATATGGTAATTACAAATATTGAACTTTGAAGTGGAACGGTAGAAACTATTCAGCCATTTGTTTCATAAAACAATTAAAGCACAAGAAGTGCGACGCAAAATGAAAAATAAACTAAGTTTCAATCATGAGTGTAGTTTCAATACCTACAAAAGATCCTGAGTGGACGATGGATCGTTATATTGAAACAGGAAATGACTTTATTCCTCTGAGACGTACAGAAATAGCATTGGCGATATGCAGTAAGGGACGGAACGAAATAAAAAGGACTGGCTAGTTTCACAATGAGTGCAACTCTGTCTTAAAAAGGAAAAAAAATATATACATATACTAGTGTCGGTAGCTGCTGTAACGCCAATCATTTTCGTTTTAGTAAGACCGGACACTGTGACGGTTACTAGCGACTGACACATATCGTCAAATATACTCCATGGTCCAAAAGTTCTAAATAACAAAAGTATCTTTAAATAAAGAGCATTCAGTTTTTATGATAGCTTTCCACAACAATTCGAATGCAGTGATCGAAGTATCTCAGTGTGCGGTTATACATTATATATGTACATATCGGTAATCGGTTCGTCCAGGATAGTTCGAGCTCTGATCATCTACCAGGGCCTATGTGGGTATCGTGCAATGAACAAAAAAACCTAGAAACTGAATCAGTTTACTTCTCAATACAATTCGATACAGTGTCTATAATATCAGATAAGTAGGTAGGTACAAACAACAAAACTGACAGTTTCAGAGCGTCTTCACTTTGTGACGGCCTGGCTAAGAGTGTCCGCTGTCCTCGGCGGGTTCTTCTTCCTCAAGCTCGTAGCATATCGGAAACGACCGACTCTGCGCGCCACCTCTAGTTCTTCTAGTTACCACTAGATGGCGTGCCTTGTTTTGTTGTGAAATCAATTGCCGATTCCGACATACATAAAGTTTAAAAAAGTGCAATCCGAAAAAGCAATCAAATAGTAGCCTCATAATATATGGAGTATAGAGAATTTTTGTCAGTTGGAGTTCTAAGATAATACTAATACCTTCTGTTTACCCCACAAACAAAAGGCACTGTAGGAAATATTATCGTTTATAGCTAAATCATCCAATGACATCTCCCACTCTTGAGCAGAATGTTGTGTTCATTCAGTTACCTACTCTTTACCTTGTAGGACGGGTAAACTTTTCAGAAGTCGACCCATGGTAGACTTTGGCCCTGCTAAGCCCCTACGGGTTTGCTGACATGTCAGGATCCCTCGCTCTAGGTCCTGGCTTGTACTAGAGCCCGATGTGAGAGGTTGCTGCTGCCGATCGCCCTCACGTGGACAAGACGGTACTCCGCCCAAGCAGGGCACACCTCCACCGTATGCTCCACAAATTAGTGCTTGATTCGATCGCTCCAAAATCAGCAAAGCAGTTCAGGTAAGCAGTGATATAATCTCCAATCTCTACTGTACCTACTACAGCAGAATTAAAAAACTAGTAGCGTAGGTCCACGTTAGAGGCTCGGCTTTTACTCATTTCACAAATAAGGTCAACGTTAAAGGCTCGGCTTTTACTCACGTCACAAATATTTACTCACGTCACAAATAGTGATATTAAGAGTTTATCATTTTATATAATAACAACATCCTTAGTCAAAAAATATGCCTATTATATAATGAATACCATCTATACTAATATTATAAAGAGGTAAAGTTTGTTTTTTTTTTGTTTTCTTTTGTTTGTAGGAGGTAATCTCTGAAAGTACTGGTCCGATTGCTAAAATTTTTTCACCGATGGAAAGCTGCTTTATTCCTGACATGGCTATTTTATGTACGTGGGCGAAGCCGCGAGAAAAAACTAGTATTATAAAATGATTATATTGGGCCAAAGGGCTGTTATTTTTGGATGTTTTAAATATCGAGGAGATTTCATCACGCATGTGGATTTATTCCGCATGCATAACCCCCGCAAATGTCCTTTTCATACAAGTATTTAATGTAATACCGAGAATATGCTTGCGGGTCGCGTGCAAGGCGAGGCAATTCGCATCCGTGATGAAATCCGCTTAATATTAAAAACACCCTTATGGTTACCGAATCAGCGGCGCGAACCGCCACCTTTACGGTTACGGTACTGTGAAAATGAGATTTTTTACAGTACCGTAGGCGTGGGTTTGCCGGTGACAAGCAATGGATAGCTCGCCGTCCACCCGTCTGGTAAGGATCGAGCCAGAGTCATCGACGGCGCGTAGTACTCCACGCGCATCTCAAAGAGATATCAGCAAAACCAAAAATGACCCAGCAGGACCGATGCTTGTTAGAGCACGCTCAAGCTCTGAAAATAAAACCACGCAAGAGGCAACTGGAGGACACGTACAGGTGTGGTGTTAGTAAAAATCTAACACGCGGTCTCGCTCCACTCTAGACTGCGAGAAGTAATTTATTGATTTTCAACCCAAAAAAAAAACATAAAAAAAGCATTTATACGCTTTAGCATAGTTAATAGAATGTCAGATGTTTATGGTTAGTCACATATTATTTAAATGTGTTCTTAAATGTTTATAACACCATGTCTCAGAAGTTATTCACTATTGTAGACGCATAAAAAAATAATAAATATTTATTTATATTTATTTCACAACTAAAGCAACAATAAAAACGCTTAATGACGCAAAACCTATGCATTCGTTTTGTTTTTGGACTAAGATAAAACGACCATGTCTCTCAATTCCGCAAGGATTTCAAGTGACCCTATCCGTCTTCATAGGAACACTCGATTATTATGTCTCCTGTACTTTATCCTATTTAATCCTGCTTATCCTGGCTACTTGCGTGATCGTTTTTCGTTCACTCGACCTG
The DNA here is from genome assembly GCA_910589285.2 of Mythimna ferrago. Taxonomy (NCBI): domain Eukaryota; kingdom Metazoa; phylum Arthropoda; class Insecta; order Lepidoptera; family Noctuidae; genus Mythimna; species Mythimna ferrago. The sequence continues at coordinate 22,429,560 of OU342680.1, read as the reverse complement.
CCGACGCCCCATGCAGATCCCACCTTAAATACAATTTTAATTTCCCATCCCATAATACCCATTTCTATTCCAACTCCTTCTCTTTTCATGCGATACGACTGTGGAACTCACTTCCAGCTAAAATCCGTGACGCTAAAAATATGTCTGCTTTCAAAAAGCTAGTTAAAGAACACTACCTCTCTACTATCTCGTAAAGTTATTACCTATTTATAGATTTATATTTTTATAATTTAGTTTATGTATTTATTAATTTATTTATTAAATATTTTATTTTACATGCAAACATAACAAAGTAAAACTTATATCTAAAACACATACAATGGGCGGCCTTATCGCATTCCGCGATCTCTTCCCGGCAACCTAAAATAGACAGTAATTGTTAGCAGTGTGATTCTGTAAGACTTCATTCTAAACTTCGAATCTGAATCCGCGGTGAGTTTCTTAATTGGCATTCTAAAACTCGGTTGATAACTCGGTAGTTAAAAAAACATGATATGGGGCTGTCATAAGTTCAACAATAAGCATTGAATAAAAATAATTACATTTATATAATATTATTTATGTATAGTATTTATTTATGTGTTTTATTTACTGGTATTGATTTATAGAAATTTATGTTTGTATCATACGATTTAATTTAGATTTTAATAGTATAGTAATTATTTTTATATATCTAATTTATTTGTATACACTGTGTCTACATCTCTTATCCAACTCTTCTATCGCAGGTCTGCTGGAAGAAATGTCATCTGAAATAAGCAGTACCTTTGTGCTCTTTTATCTGTATGTGTTTTTTTTTCATTTTTAAGTGTTTGTGTGTACATAAATAAATAAATAAATGACAGTAAAGTGTTATTTACAACCAATTTACAACAAAAGACATTATAAATGTATAAATGTCATGACGAAACATTTTACGTACAGTGTCTGAGCACATGCCCAACATGTGTTTACTAACAACATGCGAATCGACACGTGCTGCGATAAGTCTACCTCACCTTATAACCTAGTGATTATAATGTAATCAGAACATTCGTTAAACACGTTTTGTTTATATATAATTATTTTGCACGGTGTGGAATTTTTATATAAAAACATAACCCTTTAACTTTAGACTAGAAAATTAATTATTAATTTAGAATTTATATAACAATGCAATGTTCCACCATTTCAAGTTCCCGCGGTTTATGAAATCTAAAATGCTCGAATATATTTTTCCCACTTTCATATAGAGCTTTTTCAGGAAGAACATCGTAAGCGACAATTTGCGTTTTTCGCTGGAATGGGTTTTCTTATTCAAAATTAAAAAATATTTTATATTAGTAGTGTCCCTTTATCTAAAAGTACATTTTTTTTATAAAAGGTTAGAAAATTATAATAAAATGTTGACAACCTAGTTATATTTAAAAAAAAAAACCTTGTAATAAATTATAAAAATAAAATCAATGAAAAACCTTATTTATAAAGCATAATAATAATAATATTCCACAACTATCACGCAGCGCCGTCTAGTCCCAAGCCAAGCAGAGCTTGTGTTATGGGTACTAGACAACTGATAAACATACTTATATTTCTAAATACATACATATTATAGATAAATTACACCCAGACACAGAACAAATGATCGTGCTCATCACACAAACATTTGTCCTGGGTGGGAATCGAACCCACGACCTCCGGCATAGCAGTCAGGGTCACTAACCACTAGACCAACAGGCCTGTCAAAGCTCAAAGCTCACTAACCATTTGCTTAGTTTAAATACTGTTTAATGGATAGGTACTGATGACTTCTTTCATTACTACAATGTATTTTTTTATAAATAAAGCTTACTGTAACCATGAAAATATGAATTTCCAAAAAAAAACTCATCAAATAAATACATTCCAGCCAGTATTCGAGTATGTTTTCATAAAACGAGGCCATTCAGGATTACTAGTACGACCCATTTTTTAAAATTGGAACATTAAGCACATAAAGCGAGCTGTCAGTCCAACGACCGGCTTGGACTGATCACTAATGCTTTCACAGAGGCTAATTGAAGTCCTGCAGATTAGAGGCACAGAGTACTTGAAATGCAGAGAACCCAATTCGTATAAAATGCAATGTTGACAAATATAAGACAGCTTAATCAGTTGGGTACTTCTCTCGCATTAAAATTTTAGACCAGTTGAAGACGCTGTCCGTACAAAGATGTTAAACAAAATTATTTTTCAATAAACTTCTCGAATACCCACTCTTATCCCACCGCTTTTAGTTATGCAATAGATTGTTTTCCGCAGTAGTACAGAAAATTGCGCGTGCTCTTCCCGTCACAACGTTATTACATTTATCGTATCAGGATGGGCGCGCGTCGACCTCTACGAGTCGCCGGTCAACCCCCGATTATTAATTTTTTCGTAAGTTTATTGAAAAGAAAGTCGTTTGATATTGTTGCCCTAATATATATTTCTATATAAATATGTAATCTTTCTGCACTTGTATCAAAATGTACCTACTATATTTACTGGCTACTGCTAGCAGCATCGCCCGCGTAAATGTAAATACCTATTGTTCCAAGGGGAACTCATATTCAGGATAAAAAGTCCTATGTGCTAGTTTAGGACAAGATTTACCCGTGTGCCAAATTTAAATCAAATTTGTTCAATTGTTTGAGCGTAAAGAAGTAACAAATCATTAACAAATACACAAACATATTCACAAACTTTCGCCTTTATATTATTAGTGTGATGATTTATTGCACACAAAATACAACATACCTAATCACATACCTACAGACAAGTCTCAACTTAATGGGTACATGACCCTGTTAGGGAGCAGCTAATGGACACAAATTTGAGAGATCTTGATAGCTATATCACGAATTATGGTGAAAGCAGTGTTACTAGAGTGACTCCGATTCGGACACATTCCGTGCAATGAGTGCCTATACTTAATGGTAAAATCAACTACGCCTAACTGTGATTTTTGTATAAGTCAAAGTCAAAAGTTTTTTATTTCACATAGGCCTACATGGACACTTATAAAACGTCAGAAGCTAGTGCACGGTTCGAAATTGGTCGTTTCCTATGGAGAAGAATGGGCAAGAAACTCCATGGTTACTCTTTTTAAAAATGGTTATAGTTACAATATTTCCATATTACAGTATTAATAGGTATTATTTAAGAACAGTGTAAACCGGTCTATATTGTACTCAAAAGCACAATAAAATCATCAAAATAATCATTTTGAAAAAGTGAGTCAAAATATGAAGTAATCTAAGAATTCGTGGAGTCTACAGTGTTCTTCCATTTACATTATAAAAAGAGGTTATATAAAAAAAAAAAGCTGTCTATAGATGAGACGTTAACAACCAAAAAAGAAAAACTAACGAGTTTAATGTGGTTGGAGTCAGATAATATAAATTAAGAAAAAATATTGCAAAAGCAATGTGTTAGAAAAAAAAAATGTTACAACAAAGATGGAGCAGTTAATAGATACATTCACACAATATTATTAGTTACCAGGGGGCCACAAGTGCAGAGGCAGTCATTGCCAATATAATATAAATTCCGTTCCATATTAGCTTTTGTCGGCAGCTACGTCCGTACATAAAATATAGCCTATGTCACTCAGGAATACAGCAGCTTTCTATCGCTGAAAAAAATTTAGCAATCGGACCAGTACTTCCAGAGATTACCTCCTACAAACAAAAAAAAACAAACTTTATCTCTTTATTGTATTGGTGTAGAAGAGTAGATTAACAGAGTGTGTCCGCAACGAAGAATTTAAAAATAAATTAGATTGTAGAGTTAGAGAGATATGTTACTGTAACAATGCTTTTGAGATAGGTATATAGAGATATGTAGTAACACCACTTTTGGATGCAGATAGAATACAGTACAAACTAGCTAAGGTTAGTTTAAATATAGACTACTAACTTTTGCCCACGGCTTCGCCCACTTGCGTAAAGTATAGGTAGCCCATATCCCATATCACTCAGGAATAAAGCAGCTTTCTATCTTCTTCTTCTTCTTCTTCCTGCCCTTGTCCCATTTTATTTGGGGTCGGCGAAACACGTTTTTTTGTTCCATTCTGTCCTGTCACTCGTCACGCTATCACTAACTCCCTTTTCTTTCATATTACTTCTCACACAATACATCCATCTTTTCTTTGGCCTCCCTCTCCCTCTCCATCCATCCACATGTAAATTTATAACTCTTTTAGCAACATGCTTTTCATCTCTCCTCTTTACATGACCATACCAAGACAAACGATTTCCTTTCAACCATTCCATTTCATTATAGCAGCTTTCTATCCGTGAAAAAAAATTTATAATAAAAAATAAAAACAAACTTTACCTCTTTATAATATTAGTATAGATCATGAAAACCAACCAGGTTAAATCAACCAAAGCGGTAGAATAGCATGTGTGACAATGCCCTTTCATTTTTAATAAAATGAGTATTACCAAAGGTTGTCTGTAAGAAATTGCCCTGTGCGATAAGACCGCCCATTGTACACTTATTTTTTATAATGTTTGTCCTGTAGTTTTTTGTATATGTGGTGTACAATAAAGAATATATAATAATAATTATTATTATTATTACAAATTAAAACAATGACAAGTTTTAGTTTGAAACTATGAGCACAAGTTGACCCGAACATCATACACGTAGCACAGATATAGCAGTGTCGGAAGGAGCGATAACTTGAGCTATTTATAATAATAACCGGATCTCTCATTCATTGTTCTTATCGCTCTTCGAGCTCGGAAGTAACTTTCCATTCAAATGTAAAAATATTAATTCTCGTATCACTTGATAAATATGCACGTTTTTTGTGCGGTCTGATATTTAAATTTAAGGAATCTTGCTTATATATTAATTTCAATTAACCGCTAAAACCTTTACTTAAAAACAATCGCGTCTCGATCGAAATATATCTACATCCGGATATTGAACAGTCCGTGCGTTGAACAATGAAATCGCCTGATTACAAATAAGAAAAAGCGTACGTGCGTTTCAAGGCTGCAAGCAAATATACCTGACGCTGGTATTCTGCTGGGTCCCTGTGGTGACTTACAGACGCTGAGCTGAATTGATCACTTTGACTCTTTGCCATATATTTTATGGAGTATCGTCAATAGAAGGGGCGCGAGTAGTCGCGTGCATTGGACCAGGAAAGCCCACAACGCAATAGAGTCGCGATTACTTTTAAGCAGCAGTAAGTAATGCACAAGGAGAACCATTTCAAACACTCTGCCAATGTGAAGCCTCTTTGCTGCCCGTCCTGCACAACCACCTGCACCTTCCAGGATTTATACGAAGCTAATGACAGAGCTGTACAGGGTATTCAAAGTTAGTCAGAAAAAAAAGAAAAAGTACATATTTACAACTCAACTCGAGGAATAGTGGATATCGATGAGATACCCACTATTCCTGAGACGAACAGAGTGGGATACAAATTGGGATAATATACCAGAACTTACACTACTCTTAGGTAATGCGGTAGCGAAGTCGATTTCAATATGGAAATACAGGTAACCAAGGAAGACAGAGCATTTGAATATCATCATCATCGTCATTTCAGCCGAAAGACTTCCATTTTTGGATATAGGCCACCCCTAAGTGTCGCCACAACGGTCTTGTGCTTCTCGCATCCATCGGATTCTTGCGACCCTCACCAGGACATCAGCCCACTTTGAGGGAGGCCTTCCAACACTACGCATTACGGGACGTGGTCGCCACTCCGACTCTCCACACTCCACTTTCGTCCCCATCGACCATCTGTTCTGCGAGCAATGTACCTGCCCCCTGCCACATAAGTTTGGCGATTCTTCGAGCTATGTCGGTAATCTAACCAAAGTTACCAAAATGACACCTGCGGATATCTTCATTTCAGAGAAACTCACTCATAATAACCCTTTCCATTGCACTTTGGGTGACTTTAAGTCTTCCGATGAGGCCCATAGTAAGCGACCACATTTTGATGCCATATATTCATCACTGACAACAAAATTTTAATATACAAATGTCAAACTGAATTAAATTCTTAAACAACCTTATTTGTAGTATATAAGAAACCTGAAGTACTTGTCTAGTATTTTTATGTGAAGAATAATCTACAAAATTTCAAAACTGTATGAAAAATCACAAAGTATAAGCCAGTTATGGTACCTGGTCGGCGATATAAATACATGGTCACCGGGACACCCGGGCGACTGAGGGGTTAAAAAGCATCGTGAAACTTCTGTGTTTGTCCTACTGCTGAGTAGAAAGCAAGCTCATTGCTTCATTGTGGTGATTTGTGGCTAGATTAAAGGGGTTAAAGCGGTCTGAGTGAAGGACTGTCTCGGGATCAATTAGTTAGTGCTGTGCTACTATCAATAATTAAATTAATGTGCTTCAATTTTGAGTCACGAGCTCGTGTGGACTTAAGTGTATCATGTTTTGATTTTCAATAGCTCTTTTGAAGATAAATGGCATGCGTACTCACGGGAGCATTTAAACGCCAGCATAGCAATATATGTATAGAGTGGTTAGTAATAATTAGTGACTGATACTTATTCACGTGATTGTGCTTATAATTACAAACAACTTTCCCAAAAAAACTTTTTATTTATTATCATTAGTTGTATCACAGTAATAAAACAGCTGTTTAAAACTCGCGCGCGCGTGCCTTCGACCGCTCATCCGGAACGCCGTTATCTCATGTACAATTATGTATATTACCAACAAAACGTGAGAGACTCTACTACCAGTAAGTACATTGCCTGTGCCCGAGCGCGCTCGAGTTTCAAACAGTTGTTTTGTTATTGTGATAAAACTAATGAGTATACACAAGTTTCTTTAGGGTAGTTGTTTGTAATCATGAATAGAATCACGTGTATAAGTATCGGTCACTAATTACCAGTCACCGTCACCCTATATAGTGTTCGGCCACACTGAAAGCGCGGGGCGCGGCGCGGCAATCTTAAACATAAGAACTTCATTTGAGTGTCCAATAGTGAGCACGCGGGCGCGGGAAGCGGTGCGGGTTGCACAACGACGGACGCATGCTGGCAGCTCACGCCATAGCTCGTTCATACCAACTGCTCGTTCGTACATACCGGCCACAGTAAGTGCGCTGACGACAAGCGCCAACCCTGTCTCTGCACCCACGCCGTTCTCCCCACCGCGCTACCAGTGTGGCCAAGCAAATCACGCGAATTCCCATACTTGAGCCGCTGCCAACACCGAGCTGCCAGTGTGGCCGAGCACATAGAAATTGATTCAATAAAGGTCTCAACCCGTGTGAGGGAACTGGTAACCGTGTACAGGAAAACGCAGCATTGGAAGGCCTCCCACTAGTTTATAAAGGATGACTTGATGAGAACCACGACAGTCTTCTAGATACAAGTAGTACAGCACCACTCGATGTGGCTAAACCTGGGGAATTCAATGTTCAGGAGTTGATAGAATGCTGCTGGACATAGACTGAACATAAATCTATAAGCACCCCCTCCTTGCATCGTATTCCTCAATGCTGAGGATCGTGGCCTCCCTGGTTCATCAGTTTCAATTTTATGATGTTTCTCCATCTATTCCTGTCTTTGGTGGTGTGAAGGGCCTTGTATACCGTGGAGTCAAGAGTGGTGCGGATCTGGTCGGACCAACACATGTCTATGAGTGCAATGGCGCTTTTATCGTTGACAGCTATATCTACCAAACCACCTTTAGGGTGAGTTGCACTATTTAACTATAACGATAACCAAACCTTAACCAGCCGTGAAACGGCCGCCTATTGGTCAATTCGACGATTTGACAACTGTTAACAGCTTTGATATCGTTATAGTTAAATGGTGCAACTCACCCTTAAATGCTAAGAACTTAAATAAATCAAGAGGTCAGTCTGCGATGTACTGCTACCAATTAAATCAAACATTATATATTATAATTAAACAAAGATATAAAATTCTATACCGATATAAAAGACAATACATAACCTTACAAAGATTTCTTATATATATTATATAATTGTATATGTGTAGTCATTAAGTAATAAGATGGCAATGACAATGACATGTGCGAGGTCTCTAACCAATTATGTCTACTTATATATTGACATTAGCTTAATAATGTTCGCAAATTAATACTTCTATGCACGTTAAGATCAGTAGTGTTGACAAATTGAATATCAAATTATCCATCTAATTAGCATACAATACTATGCCCTCCTAACCCGTCTGAATCACAAGAACAATGCATGACATCGGTAACTAACATCTCAGGGTTTCAAGGTCAGGAGTTTTTACATGTCAAATCATCAAATGTCTCCTTCCGCTTGGTAGAATCTGCGAAGCAGTAATGCTCGCGAAGGAAGCGGCCGCACGCGTGAGGGAACGGCCTTCAGGTCCGAGCCGCCGGGATCCTGACTCCGATTTCCAGCCACCGAAGGCGTGGGCGGACGACGAGCAATGGGCAACTCGCCATCCTGCCGTCCGGTAACCGTCCTGTAGCCGTTCGGACCGATCCCGAGTCGTCGACGGCGCGTAGTGTTTCACGCGCGCTTCAAAGATTAGTCAGCAAAACCGTAGAGGCCCAGCAGGGCCGAAGCCTACTGAGACCATAGGTTGACTTCTGAAAGAAATATTAACATACTAGTTTTTGCCCGCAGCTTCGCCCGCGTACATAAAATAGAGCCTATGTCACTCAAGAATAAAGCAGCTTTCTATTGGTGAAAAAATTTTAGCTATCGGACCAGTACTTCCAGAGATTACATCCTACAAACAAAAAAAATAAACTTTACCCCTTTATGATATTAGTATAGATTAAAAAAAAAATGTGACAATAATACTGACAACTGATAAACTTATTTCAGTTAAAAGCAGTTTTAATCACGTGTACGATTCGGGGAGGCCTCGAGCGTGTTCATTAGGTCAACAATCGCAGTTACGACTCAGCCGCAAAATAATCAGCTAATTCCGAAACTCAATGAATAAATCGTAAATAGTAAAATAAAGCATGAATGTGTTCTGCAAAAGATATCATACTCATAACTGAAACATTACAATAATGAACTGTTTTTTGGAAGTGAAGTTATAACAGTGCGTAAGTCACTACTGGCTATTTTACAGGAAAGAAAGAAAGAAAAAGTGTTTATTCGCGTCAAACATGACAGGAGAGTAAATAGTAACAATAACAAATTAAGAAAGTAATAATAATTATTATTTATAGCTTTTTTTATTTGTATTGCTTTATTAATTAACATTTACTTTTTTATTAAAAAAAAACTACCATTATAAACATATACACTAAATAAAGACACAAAAATAGATGTTCTAATAGGTATATTTTTGGAAAAATTATTATTGGTTAGCTTTTTGATTAGTTGAAAGTATCAATCTTCAATCTGCCATTGAAACAATGATCTTCAATAATAAAACTGAAATGACATTTAAACGGGACTCGTCTGCAAACCCGACACTAATAACTTCTAGGGATCTCACGCGAATATTTGATCCTAAGGCAATTGAAAGGGCTATTCTCGGATTGTCCCTGCGTGATCGAGTCAGAAATGAAGAAATCTGCAAGAAAACCAAGGCTCTCGACATAGAGTGAAGAACCGTCAAACTTATGTGGCAGTGGGTAGGGCACAGAGTCGCTTGGGCGGAGCATCGCCGTGCCGTCGTGGGCGATCGGCGGCGGAGACCTCTCGCGCTGGGCCTTGGTTCAGGCCATGGTCCGGAGCGAGGAGGAGTGGCAGGCGGTCGCCGACTTCTGCGAAGCGGAAATGCTCGCAAAGGAGGAGGTCGACCGTATCAGGCAACGGCGCGGTGCTTCCGATCCGATGGGATTCCGATCCCGATTTCCGGCGACCGTAGGCGCGGGCTTGCGGACAGTGAGCAATGGGTAGCTCGCTGTCCGACCGTCCGGTAACTGTCCGGACCAAGCCCAAGTCGTCGACGGCGCGCACTGGTCCCGCGCGCCTCAAGGAGTTGTCAGCAACAACAGGGGCATTGATGGGTCGAAGTCTACCGGAGCCAGGGTTAGTTTCGAAAAACAGCTCGAGCCCCGGTATAAAGGCTTGAAGGAACGGGGTGGGTTTTTAGACACTATCTCCCGCTCCACCCAAGAGCGGGGGTTGTCATTGATGATTCTCCCACCATAAAAAAAGGGTACAGATTCCGAAAGGTTCTGTTCTAAAGTAGTGACGGGTACCAGAAGAAGCAAAGTTGGAACGTCTGCAACAAGGTGGACCAATGATCTGGCGAGGGTCGCAGGAATCCGATAGATGTAAGACACAGAGCCGGGTGTTGTGGCGACGCTCGGAGTAAACCTATGTCCAGTAGCGAACGTCTTTGGGATGAATTGATAATGATGATAATATGATTTCAACGATGAGACTACAGCTCCTGATCATCAGGTTTTAAAATCTTTAGATTTGTTAACGGTGCAGAGGCTAATGACAACATATTACAAATAAGCATTTTGTACTAATATCAATAGGACATGCAACGTTGAAAGGCCTCCCACAAGGTTTCGCCTCGTCGTTTATACCGCGTACATCGAAGTACTGGAACAGTCCGATTATAATTTGAGAGTCTTCAAGGTAAGAGTGAATTGGCTCATAAACTAGTGCGCTTCACCATCAGAGAATGCATCACTGCTTACCATCAGGTGGAACCGCAGTCAAGCACTAGTTTATATCAATTAAAAAAAAAGGTGGACCGACGACCTGTAGCCCGATTGACGTAATCAAAACTGTAACGATATCGTAGCGATTTAGTCGTTTAAACCATTTCCGCATTCACATCCATCAATCGAATTTGAACGACACCGATTTTAAAGTCGTTTGGTCGAAGAGTTGATTTAAAAAATAAAAATCTGTATTTCATTATCCTGGTGGAATACTTATTAATGTAAATGGAAATAAGTTGTCGATAGATCGTTTAATTTCGAGCCAGTTGAGTTGTCGTTCTATCCAATTCCGATTAGGAGACACGTGAATACCGCTTTTGGATAGGACTTCGATCGAACGACTATAAAACTTCAACGATATTTGGCTTGTTTGATTTTACGTGAATCAGGCTCCTGGTCAGGGTCGCAGGGAATCCGATGGATGCGAGACGTACAGTCGTTGTGGCGAAGCTTGAGGGAGGCCTATGTCCAGCAGCGGATGTCTTTCGGCTGAAATGATAACTACTATCAATAATTTATTTATTTATTTATTTATTTGCATAGGCACACCAACGACTTATTTACAATATAATTTAAATAATTCATTATTAATTCATGAGGTGATCCTGTGTAAATAAGTCACTTACAGGTATGCACAACATTTACAATAGGTCTAAATAATTAAATAGATTAAAAACGATGAATAATAACAATAAACATTTAAGACAGTTACGAAATAAAAGAGATTAAAAACCAATGTCCCAAATTAAAATAAATTAAATTAAAATTAAAATTACATTGTTTCAAATTACAATTAATTCTTAAATTAAATTACAATATTAATACATGTCAATCACATTATTATTAAATTAAATTACATAAGAGAAAAAAAAAAAAAAAAAAACATTCAATCACGATTAAATTACAAGATTAAAATAATTAAAATTTCTGCAATGTCATTTTATGGAAACGAAATAATGCATAAGTCTGTATGTAATGAAATCAATTGTCATTGAACTGGAACAGTTTGCCTGCTGCGGTCTTCCCGTCTGATTATAATTTAGGTGTCTTCAAGGCTAAAGTGAATAGGCTCTTAATAAACTAGTGCGCCTCACCATCAACGATTGCATCACTGCTTACCATCAGGCGGGATCGTAGTCAAGTACTAGTTTGTAAAAGATAAAAAAAAAGAACTGCTGGCTGAACTGATTTGGACCTTGGCATACGGGTGACCCAAATTACGACATTTGATACTTTTTATCCAAAAAAATACTTTTCCTGAGGATATTCTTAGCGCGGATAAAGTCACTAGCAAAAGCTAAGGTCGAAGTTAAAAAAGTCCATTAAATGACTTTGCAAATCATCGTCTTACGTCGTTATTGGACAAAGTCCTTTTCTTTTGAAAATTATTTACACTATTAGGTATGCAAAATAACATTTTGACCTACACAATGATTAGTAATTAGATAGATAAATTACTTTATTAAATATCTATTAAAGGTATCGTGTAATATACGCATTTATATTTAAAACTGCGTCAATAGCCAATGTTTATGATAATAAATTTGATTTGTCGAACTTTTGGGTCATCATAACGTTTTGTTATCTGCAGTTGAATATACAGACTGCTACGATAAACTTAAAAAAAGACTATTATTAGTTTGCTGAAGTATTTGTAATATGTTTATTTTTTTAAATTGATATAAACTAGTGCTTGAATGGATAAAGTGAGAAATGAGTATATTAGAGGAAGTTTGAAAGTGGCGCCAGTGACTGAAAAGTTGAAAGGTAATCGGTTGTCTTGGTATGGTCTTGTGAAGAGGAGGGATGAAACGCATATTACTAAAAGAGTTCTGAGTATACATGTAGATGGATGGAAAGGGACAGGAAGGCCGAAAAAAAGATGGATGGATTGTGTGAGAAGTGATATGAAAGAAAAGGGAGTTAGTGATAGTTTGACGGGTGACAAGACAGAATGAAAGAAGAAAACATGTTGCGCCGACCCCAAGTAATATGCGATAAGGGCAGGAAGAAGAAGATAAACTAGTGCTTGACTGCGATCCCACCTGATGCTAAACAGTGATGCAATCTCTGATAGTGAGCCTTATTAGCGATAACAAACTAGTTGCAGAAGAATTTGTAAATTTCTTTACCAGTATACCAATTAAAACTACTGAAGCCCTAAATTCGTCGCCATCGCATGCTTTTGGTTTATTACAGGCGAACGTTGCAGCCTGTTCGACTGAATTTAACTTTACACATATAAACCCCATAACAGTAATAAAAGCTTTTAAAGAAATCAAGATTAAATTGACAGAAGATCTATGGGGTATGTCTATCAAAGTTTGTACCTCAATTATTGAGACTATAGCGCCGTACTTGGCTTTAATATTTAATTTGTGTATAGATCAAGGAGTCTTTCCAGATCTAATGAAATATAGTAAAGTGATACCACTCTTTAAATCCGGGAATAGTAGAGACACTAATAATTATAGGCCGGTGTCCGTTTTGCCGGTTCTTAGCAAGATATTTGAAAAGGTAATGTTAAATCAAATGCTTAGTCATTTTAACTCCAATAACATCCTACATGATAAACAGTATGGTTTCACCAAAGGACGTTGTACAACTGACGCGGGTGTTTCCTTACTAAAACACATTTTTAATGCGTGGGAAGAGGCACAAGATGCTATAGGCATCTTCTGCGACCTATCTAAGGCGTTTGATTGTGTAGTTCATGAAACATTGCTTCTGAAACTCAAGCATTACGGACTAGGCAATGCAGCGTTAAGCTTATTAAAATCTTATTTGAATAATAGACAGCAATTAGTGCAAATAAACGGTGTCAATTCGTCGGGATTGAATGTTGAAATGGGGGTGCCCCAAGGTTCAATTTTAGGTCCTTTTTTATTTTTAGTTTATATTAATGATTTACCCAATTTGTTGCAAAATAAACTTAATATGGTGTTGTTTGCTGACGACACTTCTTTGATTTTTAAGATAAATAGAAAGACTAACAATCTTGACAACGAAAATAGCGCCCTATTGCAGGTTCAAAACTGGTTCACTGCTAATAATCTGGTTCTAAATGGGAAAAAAACTAAATGCATAAGATTTTCCTTACCGAATGTCAAAAGTAGTGATTGTGACATTGTATTGAATAATGAAAAACTAGAATTTGTTGATAAAACGATTTTCCTGGGGATTACGCTTGACTCAAGGCTACAATGGGGTCCTCACTTAACATCTCTTGCAGGGCGGCTTAGCTCAGCTGCATATGCTGTTAGAAAAATCCGCCAATTTACGGATGTTGATACCGCTAGGCTAGTCTATTTTAGTTATTTTCATAGTGTCATGTCGTACGGTATCTTACTATGGGGACGGGCTGCAGACATCGAGTCAATCTTTATATTACAGAAAAGAGCCATCAGAGCTATTTACAATCTCCGCCGGTGCGATTCTTTAAGGGAACTGTTTAAAGAAATTAACGTAATGACGGTACCTTGTCAATATATCTATGAAAACATCATGTATGTTAGAAAAAATCTTCATCTTTTTAGCAAAAGAGGCGATAGACATAATTATGTTACAAGAAATAGGGATCAATTAGTTCAACCAGGTTTCAGACTGGCTAAAGTGGCCTCTTCTTTCATGGGGTACTGTTTGAAATGTTATAATAAAATACCACCCCAAATATTAGAACTCAATGAAACGAAATTTAAATCTTGTATTAAACGCACACTATGCAGGCAAGCATATTATAAGTTGGAGGATTATATTCAAGATAAAAATGCTTGGCTCAATGCTGGTCCAGCTCCACTACCACTAGGGCGTACTAATTAGTTGATTAGTTGGAAACTAATATTATTTTTTTTTTAATTTGAAAGACAATTGCATTGTATAATGTAGAAGCACTTTTTTCAAGTTTGTGAATGTGAAGCACCATGGAGCATTTTTATTAGGTTACAACTTTTTTTTTGACATTACGAGCATGGCAGTTGAGAGTTTGTCATGCTCACTCAAATGTCTCGCTGTTGGTGGCACGTGTTATTGGGTCGTTCAGTTCCCTTCAAAATGGTTGAGCTGAGTGGGGCTGATGCACGCGTCATGCTCGTGAACGGGTGCCGTCAGATGGGACTGGTCATCTCTTAGCTGCCAGTGGCTTAATTCAGTTTCTATCTTTTAATTATTTTACATTTTTATTTCATTATCGACATTGTGCTCACATGATAGAAGCAACAAGTAATATGTAACCAAGCATTATATGTAACACATAATATGATTTAAAAGAGTGTCCATGGAGTTTCTTGCACGTTCTTCTCCATAGAGACCTACTCTTTGGAACGTGCAATTTAGCTTCACTTTTCTTGGACTGACCGACATTTGACTATTCAAAAGTGCCTGTAAATGGTCTATTTGAAATAAATGATTTGACTTTGACTTTGACTTTGACTTTGAGGCGCACTAGTTTATAAGCCTATTAACTCTTGCCTTGAAGACACTCAAATTATAATCAGACGGGAAGACTGCAGTTGGCAGTTCCAGTCCTTCGACATATGCGGTATAAACGACGATGCAAAACGCTTAGTCCCGACCGTATAGGTTTCAACACTGTGTGGGTCGGACAACTCGTCACATGTTGAGTTGATGGTAGAAATGAGACGGCGGAATCAAGTCATGCAATTTCTGAGCACACTCTCCAAAATGCATCCTGTAACACCCAAAGGCTGGCTACCCTACGCCTGTGCTCAAGGCTTTGTCATTTATTTATTTACGTTGTTTCTTTATCTAAAAACTATACTTGAGATGATGAGGTGGATGTGTGGTGAAATGAAAATGAAATGTGAGAAATGAGTATATGAAGTTTGAGAGTGGCGCCAGTGACTGAAAAGTTGAATGTGAATCGTTTGTTTTGGTACGGACATGTAAAGAAGAGAGATAAAACGCATGTTACGAGTACTAAAAGATTAATTACTATGAGTATAAAGTGGATTGAGATCTCGGAAGAGAAAGCCCAAACAAAAGATGGACGTACGAAAGAAAACAGAGTCAGTGATAGCATGACCAATGACAGGACAGAATGCAAAAAAAAACGTATTACATCGACTCCGAGTAACACGGAACTAGGGTTAAATGATGATGATGATGATATTTAATCATCTTCTCCTTTTGTATACTTAGGTATGATCCTACTTTAAAAAGTATTAACGTCAACTTAAAAAAAATAAAGTCAATTTCAGACATCTTTTCTAGTTGAATGAACAAAAAACCTCTAAAATTACAATAGAGCTTTAACATTTCAAGTCTTTTGGAGCCAATTGTCTTAAACATAGCTATAATAGGCCCCTAAAAATGTCATTTTGTCTAGAACCCGTCGTTTTTTTCTGTCTGTAAGTACTACTATTAGGACAATGACCTCTGATGCCATATCCGATGTGTCGACAACCTTGCGAGTAAGACAAGACAGTTGATTTTTAATAATTCTTGGGTTGTATGAGATTCATGCCTTATGGTAGAATGATATTGTTATTGTATGCTATTTATTCAACATACTTTTAGGGTTTCGTACCCAAAGGGTAAAAACGGGACTCAATGACTAAGATTTCCTGTCTGCCCGTCCATCCGTCTGCCTGTCACCAGGCTGTATCTCAAGAACCGCGATAGCTAGACAGTTAAAAGTTTCACAAATTATGTATTTCTATTGCTGCTATAACAACAAATACTAAAAACAAAATGAAATAAATATTTTTAAAAATTGTATTTGTTGTATGGGAGCCCATACAACAAATACAATTTTTTTGCCGCATTTTCCTAAGGACGGTACGAAATCCTTCGGTGCGCGAACCGAAGTCGCACTTGGCCAGTTTTTTAAGACTAGCACTTTGCCCGTGAATGTTTCATAAAAACGTAATAAGTAACTCTGTATTTTGAGGGTAGTTTTGAAAAACGAATTATGACAGTCTTCATAATTCATTTTGGTTAGAATTTGTGCCAAGTTTCAAGTTTATTAACACAAGAAATAAGAGTATAACAAATAATGACAACCATTATTCTTAATTACTTAGATTTTGATAATTTTCAAGTATATTGGCAGACAAAATACAATTTTGCACACAATAAAAATTATCCCTACAGGTTGATTTCTCAAAAACCCTTTCTTGGTGCTCGTTTACGTCATAAAATGAAGCCTTATACACGTTCTACTCGGGTCGAAGCCTACTGGGGCCAGGGTTATCCGAAAGTACTTTTGGCTGTATGTTGATATGTCAGTTGAATTCTCCTTTTATACATATAGATTTATTGGCGAATAATCCTATGATTTAAATCTAATTGAGTAGTTTGTATAATAAAACTATTTGTATGCCATACAAATATTATAACAATATATTTATTCCGTGCGGGAATTGAATGTAGCCGACAATACCTCAACCATTTTGCTATACTTCCGAATTAAAAAAAGGGATTTATGTGTTTTAACAATGTACACAAAAACAAGTCTTAACTTTAATGGGAACATGAACCAGTTAGGTTAGGACGCAGCAAATTAACATAAAAACAAAAACTATAATAATATAACCTTTGGAATCGTCCATTGAATGGTCCATTATTTTTTATAGAATTTTTAAAGTTGAATTAACAGCTACATAATACTATTTACATATTTAAACACACTATACTTACTACATTAAAACAAAAAAAAAAACGAACTAAAAACAATCCAAAATAAGTCGTCGAAAAACACCTTTACATCGGTCTCGCCTGTTAAAGTACACAAAAAACTGGTGGCATTGCCACGCTGTATGGCAATGCTTTATCCTCAATCCAAGGTAAAAGTCAGCCATTGAGTCGCGCGAAGAGTCAAAAATTAAAGAATTAAGCTACCATAAAAATACATCCAAAAAAAAAATTCATGAATTGAAAATAATTAAAAGTTTCAAAAAACATAAAAGTTAATAATAATCCATAACAAAATCATTTAAAAAAAAACACAAAAATTCATAAAAGTTCATAAAAAATTAATTAAAATTATAAATGAGAAAAATGTTTAAAATCATAAAAAAAATCATAACAAAATATCATAAATACATAAATTGTAAAATAAATAAATATTCATTGGATAAAATTGGTAACATTAACAGAATTGATTACAGTGACAAAATTAATTATAGCGATAAAATGAATAAATTAATAACTTGATAAAATTAAGTTTAGTGACAAAATTAATAAATCAATAATAGTGATAAAATTAATTATGGTGATAAAATGAATAAATTGATAAAATTAATCATAGTGATAAAATTAATAAAATAATAGCAGTGATAAAATTATTTATATGAAAATGACTAGGGGTTGATAGGTAAACGATTAATAATGGCCTTCTGTTTAGCGAGTGAGTCAGTGGTTATGTACAAACTACATATAATATATGATTTTTTTTTCTATCTTTACCCTTTCGAATATCGTAATTAGAGACACAATAGATAGACAATGAGATTGAGATGAGTTTAATTAAATAAAATACTGATCTGAATAATACGTTCCTACCGCTGCTTACCCCGTTAAGACAAAAGACAAGAAGATGAACTGTGAATAATACAAAATGTCCGGCTTCTTCATACCATGATTCCTATATACGTAGGATATGTAATATGTAGGTATCGATATAATATCATCGCTATTAAATAATAATCCAAATTGATTTTGATTTCGTAATATTTAATTAAGTGTTGAGTAATTACTTGAGTATCACAGTATAATGTAATTTTATAAAACGATTGTATTAATACAAATACAAATACAAATACAAAACGTTTATTTGTGCACACAGGTACATTACAGTTGTTACAAAATTTTATATAGGTATCTCTGTGTCCTGCCACAGTAAGTGGCATACAAATATTAATAAAATAAGTATTTTGCTCTTACTGAACAATATTAACTAGGTAAGTACACACGTTACTATTGAAATACTCACTATAATAATAAGTACCTACTAAAAACGGTATTTCTTCATACATGAATGTGTAATACAAGTTTACAAAATCTAGAAGATAACATTGCACTTTTTTGTTTTATTTTTATTACCTAAGTATATATATGAACTATGCTAAAATACCTTAAATTATTTATTACCTATAAACGGGTCACCCATTTATATAATTATTATCTAGTTACTATATTGTATTTACAAAATGCATATTTATTTTACTTATTAGTTTTTTTAACCTTAAACATTATAGACTATTCACATGACATGGTGTTATCTTATAATATGGATGCCTTATCTTCTAAACAAAACTGAAATAAATTTACTGGTGGGGCTTACCTATACCTATGAGATAAAGCGTGATTGTCAGTCTCATAATCCGACAGGAATTCATTGACTGAGTAGTATGTATTCTTTATTAAAAATAATTTTAGTTCTTTTTTAAATATTTTTAGATCTCTGATTTCTCTTACAGATTTTGGAATTTTGTTATATATTTTTGGTGCCATACCAAGAATATTTTTATCATATAAAGATGTGGTATGACTTATTGACTTTATTTTGTTACATTGGCGTCGGCTATTTAGTCTTTCAAATAACTCCGGATGGGACTTCACAAATACTGCTAGTTCAAATATGTAAAGAGATGGTAACGTCAAAATATTTAAAGTTTTGAAATGTGGTCTACAGGTATCAGGTAGTCGTAAATTACAAATAGCCCTGACGCATTTTTTCTGAGCCCTAAAGGCTTCCTCCCTATCTGTTGAATTTCCCCAGAATATGATGGCATATCTTAAGGTAGACAAGACATAAGCATTGTATGCTACCAAAACTGCTTTCTGAGTAACAACTTTGGAAAGCATATATAGTGCATACGAGAATTTATTAAGTTTCTTGCAGATGGCATCAATTTGTGTTCTCCATGTCATGTCTTGGTCAATCCATACACCCAGAAATTTTATGGTATGGACTTGTTCTATATTTACATTTTCATACTTAACCTTTATGTTGTCTAATGATTTTACTTTCTGTTTGTAATGTACAATTTTAGTTTTATCAAGGTTTATCTTAAGGTTTACATAATGTATGTGTATGTTTATTACTCCTTAACGCTCAAATGGCTGAATGAATTTAGATGATAATTTGTACATTGGTAAACCATGTCTTGAAATGGAATACTTTTATTCGGGTATGTTCTCTGGAACTTCTTGCCGTTTCTTCTCCGTAGTTAAGGACCACTGGGATTCGTGCACCAGCTTCTTCGTTTACAAGTGCCCATGCAGGCCTTTGTGAAATAAAAATATTTTTGATTTGATTTGATGTGGGTTTATTTTTTACTCATACAAGGGCAATACCACTTGCAGAAGCTAGTATAAAATATTGGAAAAAAAAAGTTACAATCTGATAAAAAACAAAAATTACGTAACTTGTAAAAAACACAGGAATCAGGTTTTAATAATTGAGACACCAATGACGCACTGAATAAGCACGTCATATATACATCAAACAGGATACAATTATTTTTTTTACTTTATGTCAGTAACTTGAATTTAACTTGGATTTGTCTAGGTATGTCTACTCAATTTTTTTTTTTACGATATAAATCAGCGCTTAACTGCGATCCCACCTGATGGTAAGCAGTGACGTAATCTTTGATGTTGAGGCGCACTAGTTTATTAAAGCTGATAAGCGATAGACATCAAGGTCGGACGCGACGAAGGTGGTGTGATAATCTGATCATGATTGCGGGGCAAACTTCGCTAGAGATCGCCCCAGAAAGATAGTTTTGAAAGGAGAAAGGGAAAGCCTTTGCCAAGCAGTGGAATACAAAATGGTCTCATCATCATTTCAGCCGATAGACGTCCACCGTTGGGCAGGCCTCCCCCAAGTATCGCCACAATGAACGATCCTGTGCATCCCGCATCCATCGGATAAAAATAGTCTATTTTATAAATAAGTGATAGACAGACCCAAGTAACGAGGGTCAGCGGACGGGCCTACAGAATTACACGTGTGCAAGTTTGATAGTGAGTTACCCAATTTAGTTATTAGAAGTCATTTTCAACTGCGTCTGCGCTGTGGCAGTTACAAGTTGCCGTAGCTCCGTAACCGAAATTATCCGAAACTAGCGGATAATCCACGATAATTTCATTTCCGTAACCGTATTTTAAACCAGTACAATATTATTCCTATATCCGTATCCAGATCCGAAATTCCATATCGTTAACATCCCTGATACCCATCATCATCATTTCAACCGCAAAACGTCCACTGTTGGATATAGCCCCCCAAGTGTTTCCGCATAGAACGGTCCTGTGCGTCTCACTTCCGTCAGTCATCGGTCCACCTTGTGGGGGGCCTTCCAACGCTGCATTTATCGGGTCATATCGGTAACCTTGGTTCTCCTGCAGATATCCTCATTTCTGATGCGATCACGCAAGGAAACTTCCTTTCCATAGGGTGACTTTAAGCCTTATAATAAAGCTCATTGTACATTCTGATGAAGTACATTTTTCATTCTGATGAGGCTCATTGTATATTCTGACTCTCTTATTGTCGATACATGTAAATTGTAAGCGACCACGTTTCGGAGCCATATGTGATCAAAGTTTGATCACATATGGCTCCGAAACGTGGTCGCCATGACCAGTGTTTGATCATCAAACACTGGTCATGGACTTTCGTCTTAAGACACTGTGGTATATTGGACGAGATAACAAACTGCGTAAAACAGGCAAACATCAACATGTGAATGAACTGTCTACAAATAGCATTATATCTTATCAACGACTTTGTAGTGTAAATGTTTATCCACTTTACTGCACGAGACTCCACTCGCCTGATGTTCACTATCGCGTTGATTAATTGAAACTGACCAAGTGCCCGTTGTAATCTACTTTCTCAGTATTCTGTACTTCATTATCGCATAAAAAAATAAAGTAGGTATACAATTTTGAGATACTCGTATATTCAAACTAGCTGATAGGTACCCATTGTTTCAAATTACGCAATTTTTTTATACACTTGCACCGGTACAAGCTCTCGCACTTTTCCGCGATTTTTAGTTTAATTCATTAAAATTAAACCCCAAGCGAACGTCGGTGTTCGCGCATCTATTGTCTTACTATTGTGTCTCAAATTGACGGTATCTGAAAGGTGGTAACAGTTTATTGTATTTATATATTTGTAAACTTACTAGTGTAAAAGTTTGAAACTTTAGACACTAATAAGAAACACTGTACAAAGGCGAATACGCCTTATCTATAAATTGCAATGACTTATTTAATTTTTTCTCTGTTCCAAGGGTAGGTGACGTGAGTATTTGATATTACTTTCAGTTTGATATGTCCACGCGTTCCTCAGGAAAAGGGTCTTGACAAACGGACAACAAAGTGATTCTATTTATAAGAGTTTCGGATTTGCTGACTGAGACAGGTATGAAACCCTAAAAAAAGAAGGGGCCCATTGAAGAAACGTTTTTTTTTTTTTTATCAGTTTAATTAATATACAGAACGCTTCGTGTATAAGCTCGACTTACAGTTGATTGATTTTTATTTCAAAATTTTGAATACCGTAATTAGAGACACAATATGAAAACTACGAGACGGCGAATGTTTGCTTGCGGTTTAATGAAACAAACCACTTGCTTGAAGAGTAAATTTAAAAACTCAATTTGACTTTTCCGCATTGACTTTCGAAGGTAAATTTTAGGTTAAAATAAAGGTAAATTTTAGGGAAATACAAGGAACACCAAATTAGATTAAATACTACAGACAGATACCACAAAATAGATAGGTACAAAAGTCAATCTACATACAGAGCGCGCTCGAGCAACGCACACATAAACACCGCTCACAGACACGATGTCTCGGTCGCGTCTCGGACCACTCGTCGAACAGTTCTGGCTCAAACGCTCATTAGTGTGCGTCTACCGAGCGTAGGTATAAAAAGTGAAGTACATACATGAGATTGTCTTCTGTACCTATCTATTTTATGCAGATACTTTAACCTTCCGAATACCGTAATTAGAGACCCAATAGAAAGACAATGACAGCGCGAACGGTGGCGTTCGGTGGCGGCGTGGGGTTTAATGAAAAGCAAAAATAAAATGCGATAAAAATAATTATCGGCAATGTAAGGGTTTTTTTCTCTTTGTAGAGTTTTAATCTAAAACTTTGTCTACTATTAAAAAGAAAATGGTTTGTGTTGATGTGGACCTAGAGGTTCAAAATCAAGGTGGAACGATTGAGCAACAGACCAAATATCTATCGGCCTCATGAAGAGCTAACTTCTACTGTTGGCTAGGTTGTTTACAAAAAAGGGAGGGTTCCGTAAAAACTTACCAATGTAAACAGTTCTATTCTCGAATCAAATTTTTCCAAATCGAATGAATGTAGGTAATCGATAATTGAATCAAATAATGATTTTTTTTTGTGACGTAACAACAGTTTTCATATTAATCCTACACCGGTAATATGATACCTTGTTTCGTGACTTTCAGAGTTCTAGGCCCATTATTAATTCTAAGGAATTACCCTGGTTTTAAAACCAAGATAAAGCTTAAGATAAAGCCGTTTCCTATATCCTATAATATCCTAGAGACTGTCCAAATATACGCTTAAACGGAGTAGAAACGGCTTTATCTTAAAGACTACGTTGACTTAGAAATTTGATTTTCATTGCTTCTTGGGCTCGCAGACTTGAGTATTTGACGCCACTCACACGCTCATGAGAAAAGGGCTCCACGGGTAGATTTAGGGTCTAGTAGATGTACGGAATCCTGAAATGGTTTTCTCAGAAATGAAGATTCGATTATACGGCTAGCTAAATTTTTATATTTCCGTAAATAAATAAAAAAAAATAATAAAAAAAAATCATACCCATACACTTTTTTTTGTAGGTGAGAAAATCATCCAATGACATCCGCCGCTCTTAGGCGGAGCGAGAGGGTGTGTCAGACTTTTACTAACTAAAATCCCACTACTGTTCCTTCGTTGCCTTGCATACCAGGGTGGCGACACGGCGGTGCTCATACCTAGCTCCTAGGTACATACTATATGTATTTATATCGGGCTGATGTCCGCAATTCCAAATCCAAAGTCCGTATTCTGCGTACGGGTGGGACCAGTGTGCTTTTCGATCCACCTCAGCTCCTCAAGTAAGGCCAGCAGACGCAACTGCATCCTGATACTGCACCAGACACCCTGTATCCAAATAACACTAGGCAGCTGGGCATTTACTAATAAGACGATTTGCCTGCTATGGTCTTCTTGTCCGATTATAATTTAGGTGTCTGAAAGGCTAGAATGAATAGGCTCTTAATAAACTAGTGCGCCTCACCCTCAACAACAGCATCACTGCTTACCGTCAGGAGGGATCGCAGTCAAGCATTAGTTTATATAAATTAAAATAAAAACAATCTTTGAAATTCTCACAATGGGCCTCATCAGAAGGCTCAAAGTCACCTACAGGGCTATGGCTATGCTCGGAGTTTCCTTGCGTGATCGAATCAGAAATGAAGATATCCGCAGAAGAACCAAGGTTGCCGACATAGCATGAAGAATCGCCAAACTTAAGTGGCAATGGCAGGGCACATTGCTCGCAGAACAGATTGCCGTTAGGGCCGAAAGGTTCTGGAGTGGCGACCACCAGAAGACGCAGCATTGGAAGGCCTCGTACAAGGTGGACCAATGACCTGATGAGGGTTACGGGAATCAGATGGATGCGGGACGCACAGGATCCTTCATTGTGGCGACAATTGGGGGAGGCCTATGTCCAACAATGGATGCCTATCGGCTGAAATGATGATGATGATGATGAATCTTGAAAATAAATAAACATCTCTAACTCTTCAACCAAAGTATTTACGCACAATAGTAAAAACAGTATTAATAAATAGACGTCAATAAACCAACGTAACAAAATATTATTCAATGCGCATCGTTATTAATTTTATTACGTCTAATAACATAGTACTGTGCAACAGTACGAAACGTAAACTCATGACGTACATAGCAATAAGTAAATTATTAATTACGTATGTGTTGTGTATTATTATGTCTGTGCATTATTATAATTGTGTTTGTTGAACAATCTTTGCACAAACGTAATATACTGAAGACTCTTGACCTATAAAGCACATTTTCATAATTTTGTTTTTCATAACGTCAATTTTAATATGACGTGAGCGTTTTTATTGAGTGTAGAGTGTAATTGGTTTCAAAACAATGTTGTTTTTCTTTTCAGTTTTCTTTTATAAATATTATTCAAATTAATCGACTGAATAAAGGAAACAGTTCTACGAAAATTATATGTAGGCAATAGAATTGTTCTTCTTCTTAGCGTATCGATGACAAAACCAGTTAGATTCATTGCCTGGCCCGAATTCGGCCACTGCAATGCCGTCCGCTGATGCTGTCATTAGGTCCCTACGCGAGCAGGTAACAGGGCACGTAATGCACGACGAAAGTGGGACATGGTCTGCGGAGAAACGCCGCACAAACACTGAAGATCGGAATCGTTCGAGAACTCCCACTTGTGGAGATTCTTTTTGCTGCGCCCAACTTGGGTGCGGAGTCTGTTTAGAGTTTTCCAGGTTGGCCATGGCAAGTCGTGTCCAGGAGAGAGGCTCTCCGATGGCTCGATCAAATCAGTATTGTACTAGTTATTTTTGATTAATTAGGACTAGAACAATTTGTGCTGCTTGAGACTGAACATCGATTGTTTATTATGTATGTATGTTGCATGCACTAATGGAAATCTGATCAGTTTGTGGGTGGCATCTCTGAGTGCTAGACTATTTTGCGACTACTTTTGTTACCTTGGGTATACCTGTTAAAACAATAACAAATAAAAAAAAAATAATAATAAATTTGTCTGGTGCGCTCTTCCCGTCCGATTATAATATAAGGTCTTTAAGGCTAGAGTGAATAGACTCTTCATATACTAGTGCGCCTCACCATCAAGGATTGCATCACTGCTTACCATCAGATGGGATCGCAGTCAAGCACTAGTTTATATCATTAAAAAAAAACGACTGAATGGAGGAAACAGTTCTACAGAAATTAGGTATATTAAGTAGGTAATAGTAGTAAGGACTGGAACAATGCCTGCTGCGGTCTTCCCGTCCGATTATAATTTAGGCGTCTTCAAGGCTAGAGTGATTAGGCTCTTCATAAACTAGTGCTCCTCACCGTCAACGATTTCATCACTGCTTACCATCAGATGGGATCGCAGTCAAACAGTAGTTTATATTATTAAAACTACGACTATGACTTTAAAAAATTTCAGAATTACATACAAGTATAAAATTTGTCTGGTGCTCTCTTCCCGTCCGATTATAATTTAGGCGTCTTCAAGGCTAGAGTGAATAAACTCTTCATATACTAGTGCGCCTCACCATCAACGACTGCATCACTGCTTACCATCAGGTGAGATCGCGGTTAAGCACTGCTTTATATCATTAAAAAAAAAACGACTGAACGGAGGAAACAGTTCTACGGAAATTATATTAAGTAGGTAATAGTATTGTACTAGTTTCTAGTTAGTAAGGACTGGAACAATGCCTGCTGCGGTCTTCCCGTCCGATTATAATTTAGGCGTCTTCAAGGCTAGAGTGAATAGACTCCTCATAAACTAGGGCTCCTCACCGTCAACGATTTCATCACTGCTTACCATCAGATGGGATCGCAGTCAAACAGTAGTTTATATTATTAAAACTACGACTATGACTTTAAGAAATTTCAGAATTACATATATTATACTCGTATGTAATTCTGAAATTTTGGCCACAGCCTTTTACTTTATGACATTCAGTTCGTTGAGTATACCAAATAACGGCCATCTTTTCTTCGGTTTAAAGGTATTTTATTTCTCATAAGAACATACAGTCCGCTTATAATGAGATACAAAGTAATAAGTATGATTATACAATACAAATTCCTCCAGAGTATTAGAAGTTATAATGTAGTTAAATGGTTCTTAAGTTTGTTTTTAATGTATTAAATGTATTCTTAGGTTTTTTTTTTCCAAAATCTTTTTTGTTTTAACAGTTTCGTGTTTAGAAAACAAGAAACGAAATGTACAGCGGTTCTAGTGTGGCGGCCGGCACTTCGCAGTTCATTTAAAGGCGCCCTTATCTCACACTTTTTACTTTTTTTTTATTAGATGAAATTCTAAAGAAATACGCATATCTTTTGTAGTATATTTTCAGGGTTCCGTAGCTGAAAAGTGCCCACAGTACCCTATTACTGAACGTGTTTTGTTGTAAGTAAAAGCTAATATCTGACTCAATTATTCTGTAATTACCTAAGAAAATAATATAGAGGATGGGTCGGAAAACATCTACTAGCTAGTACTAACCAACACAGGGTTAGATTTATAAATAAACAGAGTAGTTAAATACCCTGTAGACATTTCTCTCGAAACCGTTCATACGTGAAATTACTCCTCAGTTATAATAACCTACCGTGTCTAATTTGTAATATAAATAAACATTGCTTTTTATACTAATGAAATTGACGATAAAATAACAAGTTATACATAAAATAATTAAATGTAATCTCCACATCTATAGGTTTTTAGGTGATTTTATAAGTTTGTAAGTACTAACTCAATCATAATCAAAGTAAAATACCTATCAAAAATGTACCAGAGCTTGTTTTCAAGTGGATTATCTAATGACTTCTTTCGCTCTAGGTGGAGCGGAAGAACGTGTCAGACTTTTACTGCATAAAACTACACGTTCATACGTGTAGTTTTATGCAGTAAAAGTCTACCCTAGTCTTATCCTTCAGTTGCCCTTTGCGGTTGCCCAAGGGCGGGGGATGTCAATGCATGATTTTTTCCCACCATAAAAAAAAAAAAAAAAAAGGAGTTAAAAGTATACCGTGGCCTTGAGACGCGAAGGTTTATTAAAGGAACACGGGTGAGTTTTCGGCAGTAAAAATTGACACTCATTCTCGCTCTATCCAGAGCGGAAAGAATCATTTCATGATTTCCCACGCAAAAAAAAAAAACAAAAATCTTTTATTTACTACTTAAATAAAAGGTGTGAGGGACAGCCCTCCACAAACTTTAAGGGCTTGCTCAGTAGACGAAACTGAACAACCTTCTACAAAAAATTTTCAGGAAAGGAAAAAAAAAATTCAGCCTCACCATACAAAATGATAAACTTGATTGGACAATTTGTATGGCGAGGCCGATTTTTTTTTTCTTTTAACTCACACATTTGTATAGTCTCAAGTTAAAACTTCATCCTCTCTGCAAAAAGGCTTCCACTGTTGGACATAGGCCTCCCCCAAGTGTTACCACAACGACCGTTCCTGTGCGTCTCGAATCCATAGGATTTCCATGACCCTCACTAGGTTTTTTTTTTTTATGGTGGGAAAATCATCTAATGACAACCCCCGCTCTTGGGCGGAGCGTGGGATAGTGTCAGGCTCTTACTGACTAAAAACCCGCCCCGTTCCTTCGTGTCTTCATACCGGGGCTCGAGCTACTCTTTCGAAACTAACCCTGACCCCAGTAGGCTTCGACCCAGCTGGACCCCTACTGTTGCTGACAACTCCTTGAGGCGCGCGGGAACAGTGCGCGCCGTCGACGACTTGGGCTTGGTCCGGACAATTACCGGACGGTCGGATAGCGAGCTACCTATTGCTCGCCGTCCGCAAGCCCGCGACACTCACTAGGTCATCGGTCTATTTTGTGGGAAGCCTTCCAACGCTACATCTTCCGGTACGCGGTAGCCACTCAAGAACCTTTCGGGTCCATCGATCATCAGTTCTACAAGCAATGTACCCATCCTATGGTACCCAGCCTACTGGCACTTAAGTTTAGCGATTCTTCTTTCTTTTCTCTTCGGCGAGTCAGGACTTGCGACTATGTAAATGCGTAACTTGAAAATTCAAAGACATATTTTAGCAGTCTTTACCACGTTTACTGCATATTTTTTCGCATTACGTAAATTACTTAACAAAACTTTAGATAATATTCTACTTAGTCTAGAGATGTTTATTTATTTATTATAATAATATACTTTATTGCATTTAAGGCTATACACGCTACGGTACGGATGGATGGAGAGGGAGAGGGATGCAAAAAAAAAGATGGATGGGTTGTGTGAGAAGTGATATGAAAGAAACGGGAGTTGGTGATAGCGTGACGAGTGACAGGACAGAATGGAAGAAAAAAACGTGTTGCGCCGACCCCAAATAAAATGGGACAAGGGCAGGAAGATGATGATGACACGCTACGGTATTCCTTGTCAGGTTGGCCTTTTTTTTTTATGGTGGGAAAAATCATGCATTGACATCCCCCGCCCTTGGGCGGAGCGGGAGATAGTGTCAGACTCTTACTGACTAAAAGACCCACCCCGTTCCTTCTAGCCTTCATACCGGGGCTCGAGCGCCCTTTCGGATAACCCTGGCCCCAGTAGGCTTCGACCCGGCTGGGTCCCTGCTGTTGCTGACAACTCCTTGAGGCGCGCGAGAACAGTGCGCGCCGTCGACGACTTGGGCTTGGTCCGGACAGTTACCGGACGGCCGGACAGTGAGCTACCCATTGCTCACTGTTCGCAAGCCCGCGTCTACGGTGGCCGGAAATCGGGATCAGAATCCCGGCGACGGCGGCGGTGATAACGCCGTTGCCTTGTCAGGTTGGCCTGCACAGTTATGCCTGTCAGTTGAGCTTGTATGGAAACCTGCACAGGTGTGCAACTTACACGCACCAGTTTACCGGTACAGATTTAACTGTACAGGCAAACCTGTGAAGCATACTTTAGCATGTGTGGTCGGCATTACACATATGAATGGAAACTAAAACTAAGTTTACTCACATATTAGAACATATGAGTTTACTGTATGGGTTTATAAGAGAGTTTGGCCTCTAAGTTTGTTCCGGTGTTTCTCCTCAGGATAGTTAGTTAGGATACACCACCTCATCTACTTTAAACTGACATGTAAAAGTGTTATTTATAACCTATCTGCAAAACAAATATCATTTAATTTTATGGGATATCAAAACGTATAGAAATAGCCTAGGCTACTTTTTATCTGGCTTCGACTTCGACTTTGCCTCCGCAGTAACATTCACGCAGACGAAGTCGCGGATAAAAGTTAGTTTCTTCAAATATAGGTAACGAAACATACATTTATATAATAAAATAAGACGAAGGGCGTATTCCATAAGACCGACTGGCGACAGGTGATAGTCCGACAATATCGTAGATTTCTTCCATGCATTTTCTATTTTATTTATTAAACAACACCTGTCCGGAAAATGTGACAATCATGTCAAAGAGCACAGTTTTAGGGTTCTAAACATCCAAAAAAAAAAAACGAATCCTAATTCATCTGTGTCTGTCCGTTTGTCACAGCTCAAATGCTCCGAATCTACTGGACGAATTGAGTTTAACAAACATGATTTCGTACGAAGCGTGCGACATATCAAATAAAAAGGAATATTGTGAGGATTTCAAATGTATTTTTTTCCTAATTTTTAAATAATCAGTCTTGAAGTTATTTAAGAAAATAGATTAAAATTGACTTTTCTTCCAATTTAGACTGTAATTTTGGAAATAACAAAGAGCGCTTTATTATTTCTAAAAATACTATCCTTATTTCTTAAACGGTATTTTTTTTTAATTGTAGACTATACTTAAATAAAGTAACGTTTATTATTTTTAATATGTTTAAAAAAAATAATTTGTTCAGAACTCTTTGCATGTGATTACAACTTGCTCTTGGCCGGTTTTTCATTATCCATCTTAGTTTAAGACCTCCTTTGCATGTTCCAACCAATGAGGCCACATCTCCACATGCTTTTGCAGCATCTCTCCAGGACTGTCTGTTTTAGACAGTTGACTGTGAGCGACCAGGTAGTAGTCTTCGGCTAAGTACTTGTTCGTGACTCCACAGGCAAGGAGGCTCTTGAGGGCTTTCAGTGCTAGTGGGGACGGCAGTTTAGCTGTAAATAAAAATAAATTATTCCAGGACTTTGAATAAAGAACTCGTGGCTAAGTAATAACAGCTGCTACGTTAGATCTCTAAATATTACAACCGCTAGGGTCAATCTCTAAGTAATACATACAACAGCTTTGACAAGCCTGTTGGTCTAGTGGTTAGTGACTCTGACTGCTATGCCGGAGGTTGTGGGTTCGATTCCCACCCAGGACAAATGTTTGTGTGATGAGCATAATCATTTGTTCTGTGTCTGGGAGTAATTTATCTATAATATGTATATATTTAGAAATATTTAAGTATGTTTATCAGTTGTCTAGTATCCATAACACAAGCTCTGCTTAGCTTGGAACTAGACGGCGCTGTGTGATAGTTGTGGGATATTATTATATATATTATTATATTAACAACTAGGGTCAATCCCTAAGTAATACAGCGGCTAGGGTCAATCTCTAAGTAATACAACGACTAGGGTCGATCTCTAAGTAATGCAGCGGCTGGGGTCGATCTTTAACTAATACAGCCGCTAGGGTCGGTCTAAAAGAAAAGAAAGATAGAAAAATATTTTATTTGGCACGCATACACACAGGTACACTGTGAAAATAAAATTTAAAAAACTTAAAACAAAAAATAAAAAACACTGACACAATGTGTGTCTCACGGCTGCGCCAAATAGGTCCAGTTCAGTAAAAATGCCAGGTACTACATGGTAGTCAGTGGCAGTTGCCAGATGCTAGTTTTCAACTGGTCCTTATGATCAAAAATAGCGTGCAACTTATTTTCAGATTTACTAAATATACACAAAAAAAATCGGAGAAGCCGTTTCGGAGGACTATGATAACAAATACTGTGACACAAGATTTTTATATAAAAAAAGTGTCTTTTTCTCTGTTAGTCATCATCCCAATTATAATAGTCAACCCTCTTTCTAGATATATCATCCTACACACAATCGCTTCATCTTTTATCTTCCTAGGTACTTTAACTATTTAAATTACAGTAAGCAATGTGAATATTCATTTTAAGAACGAAAAAAAAAATACTCCACATGTACAGGAATGCCTGACGAGAAAGAATTCAACAATAGACAATATATTCAGCAATTTCCTTTTACAATCCGATAAAATACCTACATAAATTGTTTAGTTACCACAAAGAAAGGGTCAGATACAAGGGTAGATAAAAATATATTCAACGTACAGAACCCTCTCAACGCAAGTCACGGTTGTATCTTTTTTCCCTACTGTTTTTTTTTTCAAGTGGGAAATCAACCGATGACTTCTCTCGTTCTAGGATAGAACGGGAGGGTGTGTCAAAGGTTTACTGACTAAAACTACACCTGTGTCCCTCATTTGCTCTCTGCGTTCTTGGCCCAAAGTTTCTCTTCCAGAAATTCCCCATGGCTTCCCAAGTGTTTGTGTCATCTTCTAGTCCAATCCACTTATATGGCTTATTGGACTAAGAAATTATACATATATGAACTTTCCTTATTAAATTCCTGCATAATCAGCCTTATATTTTTCCCACTGCTGAGAGTCAAACCTTCTCTCTAGGAGACTGAAAGGGCCGTATTTTACCATACCGACCACGCAGTCACATATATTAGATTTCGAACCCGGCGTTCGCGCGTGATTTCGCGCCATTCGGTTGAACACTAAGATTATTAAAAGTCCACGTAGATTATTAAAATTTTGAGCGTCTTATTTATTGGTTATGTATCTAAGAATGTAAATAAAAAATTCTTCATAAAGTAGTCTGTAATTTTCGAAAATAAGCAACCTTTCCATTTTTCCGTATTTATACCTATATTTAAATAGGTATAAATACGCAGGGGGTTATGGGGTCTCAGGGGTTAACACAAAAATTCGAATATATGTGACATGTCTAGACATGTCGTTCCTTACGATGTTTTCTTTCTCTGTTATAAAAGCAGTGACAATCCCTAACTTTCTATAAAAAGTTTAGAATCTCAAGAGAGTTCTAAAATATTATGATACGTCTGAGACTAAAAACATTTTTCAATTTAGTTTTTCAATTTGCTTAGTGATGACCTCAATTTATCTCGACAGTTCGATTGATTCGATCGACACCTGTTAGTTTAAAATTGAGATATTAATCTAGTCTCCATTCACTGCCAGAAAAGTGAACCTAATAACAGAGGCGTAGCGTGGACAAATTCAGCCCCCCTAGCCAAGTCACAAACGATAAACGTAAACTCTCAGTAGTCTTTAATAGATTTTCAACTTTATGCTCTTAGGTATAAAGTTGAAAATCTATTGGAGATTACTAAGCGTTCACGTTTATCGTTTGCAACTTGGCTAGGGGGGCTGCCCCCCTGTGGGTAAAGACTCATTACCGAGGCCGAGGAAAAATATAGGTATACACCGCTAAATTTTGATCGTTTTAATCCCGTGGAGGGTCGATCCGGTACATGAAACACTATCGATTTGTAAAGATAAAATTAAAAAATAAAGTACCTTTTTTTTAAACTCATATTAATTTACGCATGTACGAAATTAATTTTCGGCGGCGGAGACCTCTCGCGCCGAGCCTTGGTTGAGGCCATGGTCGGAGCGAGGAGGAGTGGCAGGCGGTCGCCGACTTCTGCGAAGCAGTAATGCTCGCAAAGGAGGAGGCCGAACGTATCAGGCAACGGCGTTATCGCCGCCGCCGCCGCCGCCGGGACTCTGATCCCGATTTCCGGCCACCGTAGGCGCGGGCTTGCGGACAGTGAGCAATAGCGGTCAAGCGCGAACCTATCAACAATAAAAAAAAAAAAAAAAAAAAAAAAAAAAAAAAAAAAATGGGTAGCTCGCTGTCCGGCCGTCCGGTAACTGTCCGGACCAAGCCCAAGTCGTCGACGGCGCGCACTGTTCCCTTGCGCCTCAAGGAGTTGTCAGCAACAGCAGGGACCCAGCCGGGTCGAAGCCTACTGGGGCCAGGGTTATCCGAAAGGGCGCTCGAGCCCCGGTATGAAGGCTAGAAGGAACGGGGTGGGTCTTTTAGTCAGTAAGAGTCTGACACTATCTCCCGCTCCGCCCAAGAGCGGGGGATGTCAATGCATGATTTTTCCCACCATAAAAAAAAAATGTACGAAATTAATTTCCCTATGAAAACGTCAGCTGAGCGAGTCCAATGACTTGTAGGCAGTAGTCGGCGTTGCGTACTAACTACCTACAGGTCATTCGTACATGCGTAAATTAATACGAGTTTAAAAAAAAGGTACTTCATTTTTAACCGACTTCTAAAAAAGGAGGAGGTTCTCAATTCGGATGTTTGTATTTTTTTTTTTTTTTTTTATGTATGTTCGGGCATAACTTCGTCGCTTGCCAACCGATTTGAAAAATTCTTTTTTTGTTGGAAAGGGTATACTTCCCAAATGGTCCCATAGTCACCAAGTCGGGATCTGATGATGGAATCTTGGCTAAATCGAGGGAACTCCTCAAATATTTATTTTCATCAAGGAATTAAGCATTCACAGTCAAAAAGTGACATTTGATGAGGTTGAACTGGTTAAGAAGACCAGAAATTGCCAACGGAACTTCATACTCGAACAAATATCACAATGAACATAGTTAAGCGACTATGACAATACAAATAAATGAATAGTTCTGAATAGTTATGTTGAAAATGGTATCATCGAAGTAACCTGATGATAGTGATGGAGCTGGAAGATAGGCACCGGAACTCCGTAATTAATCAATGTATCCTACCCGTGTTTGGGCTTATTAGAAATGTCATGAGATGCACTTTGGCTATAAGGTACTATCGAAGTGATCTGATGATGGAGCCGGAAGGTGGAAGGTAGACACGGGAACTTCATATGAAAATGATGTATTCTAGCAGGGTTTAAGTTAATTGGAATTGACATGAGAAAAAAGTACTCTGGCTGTAAGTGTGTTGCAACTAAAAAGTATGAAATAAAAAACTTTTTATAAAAAAAATAAAACCGACTTCACTAAAAAAACACTAAAATGATCAAAATAATTTTAATTTCGGAAGTCGGTGTTAAATAAGGAACAAACAATAACGAAAAACACCGACTTCCGAAATTAAAATTATTTTGATCATTTTAGTGTTTTTTTAGTGAAGTCGGTTTTATTTTTTTTTTTAAAGTTTTTTTTAAATTTAACGGTGTATTCAACATTATATTTAGTATATGCGAAACCCGAAACACGCGTCTAGTATTTTTATGTAAATAATCTATGTACAAAATTTCATAACTGTATCATGAAAAATCACAGATATAAGCTTGTTATGTCAGCAAAATACATAGTCACCGGGCCATCCAGGCGACTGAGGGGTGGTTTTACATTTGCACACAGCTGTTTGCTGCCGCTTAATGCCCGCTATGATCTGCCGTGACCTGTGTTGTACTTAGTGTCGGTGGTGTCCAATTTGTGACCTTTTTAATTCATTAAACCCCAAGCGAACGCCGGCATTCGCGCACCCATAGTCTTTCTACTGTGTCTCTAATTGATACGATTGAAAGGTTAAATATTTTTGTGAAAAAGTTAAAAACTATTGAAATCCATTCGGTTACTGATTCTGAACAAAGTATATTAAGGTTTCTCATAAACTAAAATGATATAATAATATATAATGAATGTTATATAGATACACGAAATGCAGCCCTCGCTTTTAAAGAGCCGTCACTAGCGCGAGGCCCCGTTAAGTACGAGGCCGTGGGCGAGGAGCCTTCACCTACGCCTACCTACTAGTAATTCATTAGAAAGAATAACAAACAAAACTTACTTCTGAAATCGCCAATGAAGGAAATCCCAACGGCTCTGCGGTTATAGCCCAGAGTGTGTGCCCCAACGGTATGCCAGCCCGCTCCTTCGTACACCCTGCCATTACCACCGATTAGGAACCTGAGGGATTCATCAAAAACATTCGTTAAACTCGAAGAGAATGCCATCGGGGAAATCTCGGAATCGACTCAAGACGGGAACTAATTTGACCGATTAGTTATCTTTGCTATCTGCAAATGAGTTTGTGAAACTACTTCCAAAGATTTTAGGCCCCTGTAATGTTTTCTGAAGTCTAACTTTTTAACTTGCAATATAAGTGTGGGTTTGTAAAGGGCAAATCTTGCAAATAGATTTTGATATAGTTACCCCTAACCTTTTTCAAGTGGAAAATAATCTAATGACTTCTCCCACCCTAGGGCGGAGCGAGAGGGCGTGTCAGACTAATACCTACTAATCAAAACCACACCTATGTTCCTTCAGTTGTCTTTTGCATCCCAAGACTACAGGTAACCCTTTCAGAAGTCGACCCATGGCCCTAGTAGAGTTTAGCCCTGCTGGGCCACTTCGATTTGCTGACATGTCTTTGTCAATGACTTGGGCTTCGTACGCACCGGACGGCCTGATGGAGAGCTACCCATTGCTCGTCGTCCTCGACATACTTATCTGAACAACAATACGTTAGTATGGTACCATAGAGCTGGTCTCATGATGGAGCCGGATAGTGGCCATATGAATTACTGAGTGCAACAAGATCACCCATCGTGCTTGAGCTCTTTGGAATGGCCTTCATCAGTACTTACCCGAAGAAGCTTGTTATTAAAATTTGTTCTATTTCTTACAACCATATTGTAAATAATTTTCTAATTTCGACCTAATCTCAATACCTCAATCTTTTGATTAGATTATAGAATCCAATTTTTTTTATTTTTTTTACATTGAAGGCTTCGATTCGATTTTTTTTCGACTGACATCGCAAATGAGCAAAGACGGATGCTTTCTTCAAAAAGATTTAAGGTAAAACTACACTGCTTACACGTGTGCCACACACGCCGAACTGGGCGCGTCGGTCTCCATACATTTCATATGGGAATTAGGCTGTCTTGTAGAAGTTGTAGAGCTACACTTGATCCACGCTACGCGACGTCGTTCTACGAACAAATCAGGCGTGATCCACGATTGCTTCGGTGTAATGTAGTTCTGGCTTTAAGGTAGAACTACACTGCTCACACGTGTGCCACACATGCCGATCGGGTGCGTCGGTCTCCATATATTTTATATGGAAACTAGACTATCTTATAGAGCTTAATCCACGCCACGCGACGTCGTTCTATGTTCAAATTAGGTGCGTTACACATTTGCGCCAGTCTAATGTAGTTCTGGCTTCAGTATTTGAGCGTACTTTTCTTTTTATTTCGGTTCGGTGGTTTTTGAGATTAATATCGTTAGAAATGAATATTCCTGGAACTACTACACTTTATTCAGTAATTGACATTTGTAAAAACAGTAAACAATCTTGGAAGTTTGATTTATATCAGCTTTGCTCATAAATCCGTCAGTATTTTCGACTTGCTCAAATATTGAAGGGAAAAATATTTTACAAGCAACTCCAACCCGTCACGCACGTCGATTTCATTTATTGTTTTGAGCTATAAAAAAGGCTATAATAAAAACTAAAATAGTTTTGGGTGGTCTAATAATTGGCTACAAAACTAAAACTCGTAAAAAAGGTTTATTTGAAACCAGCTGTCCCCACAGTTTCACCCACGTCTTTGGTTACTGCTCCATTCCTATCCATCCCTGCCATGGGTCATAACGTGATGTTATGCCTTATAGCCTTTCTTGATAAATGGGCACTTTTTCTATTATTGATATGCTCGCGTTTGACCACAATCTCACCTGATGGTAAGCGATGATGTGGCCAACGATGGAGCACGCTTGCCTAGAAGTAACCTATTCACTCTTGACTTAAAGACCCCTAAGCTATCCAATATACTAAAAATATTTTTCAATTCGAACCAGAACATATTTCCTAAACTCGTTAAAAATAACAGGGCCGTTTTGACGTTTGAGAAAAACCCTAGAATGTAACTTTCAACGAAACTGAAAGAAACAATAAAATAATAATAAGGAGTCCGATGTAGTAGTAGCCAGGGACTCAAACTGTAACCGTAATAATGTGATTTAACACTGTTTTTTAAAACAGTTATAACAGAAAAACACTTTTAAATGTAACAGATACAATAATGTTACCGAATGAAACTGTAACCTTTTATATGTGTTAAGAAGTGCTACCGAATCGAACTGTAACCTTTTATATGTGTTAATATGTGTAACTGAAATAATTGCACAGTACCATAAATAAGTAAATTGTAACTCTGGCAACGCTGCGTTTACCTGTTACACTTATTAACACTGTTAACACTTGTATATCTGTTACAGATATGTTATAGTTACACTTTTTTAAGTGTTTTGGGTTAACACATTGAAAACACATATATAAGTGTTACATTTTTTATTCTGTTACACATTCAACATGTAACACTTATAATTCTGTAATCTTTATGAACGTGTTTTTAAGTCCCTGGTAGTAGCTATTTTAGTAGTAGCCACACAAAAAATACAAATGTCAAAACGGGGCTTTTATTTTTTGACAACTTAATAGCCCGATCAAACAAATAAACTCAGCTTCATAAAATTAATAGATGAAATGAAAATGACCTTTTCTTAATAAGCATTCAAAAGACCAACTAGCCTTCTCGTTCAGACTGACCGACTTCTTAACAATTCAAAAGCCAATTAATTACAATAACAGCTCAGTGCTACCACGAGCTCTTAACGCGATCTATTTCACGACCTAAACTGAACTGTTAAGGGATGGAGCTATACAAGGTGTAAGGGACAGCCCTCCACAAACTTTAAGGGCTTGCTCAGTAGACGAAACTGAAGACCACATAATTTTTTTTCTTAAAACGAAAAAAAAAATCGACCTCGCCATACAAATTGTCCAATCAAGGTTATCATTTTGTATGGTGAGGCAGATTTTTTTTTCATTTCCTGAAAAAAAAATTTGTGGAAGGTTGTTCAGTTTCGTCTACTGAGCAAGCCCTTAAAGTTTGTGGAGGGCTGTCCCTTACACCTTTTATAGAGTGTATATTGAGCATTCCACTTTCTCGCTCGCACGATTGACATTTTAACACGTCATGCCCGCCCCAGGTAGTAAATAGTTCATCATAATTATTTCAGCTGAAAGACTTCCACTGCTGGACATAGGCCACCCCCAAGTGTCACCACAACAACCTGTCCATCCAACCATCGGATTACCGAAACCCTCACTAGATGCTCGGTCCACCTTGCAGGAGGCCTTTCAACACTGCATGTTCTCTCTTTCAACTTTTAGCGTAATCGACCAATATGACCTGCCCGCTGCTCTGATTCTTTGGGCTATATCGATAGCCTTGGTACTTGATTCGAGTTTCCGTTTATCATT
Source organism: Mythimna ferrago (assembly GCA_910589285.2). Classification (NCBI taxonomy): domain Eukaryota; kingdom Metazoa; phylum Arthropoda; class Insecta; order Lepidoptera; family Noctuidae; genus Mythimna; species Mythimna ferrago. The sequence continues at coordinate 22,390,740 of OU342680.1, read as the reverse complement.
GAAGTAATGACCTGGGCCCCAAGTCTGCTATTTTTATAAATTCGTCATTCCAACACGATCCAATTGTCATTTAGCTAAAAGTTTGTAATCTGCTAATTCATAATGATCGATCATTGATCGGTCACTGGTCTTGTAATAGAATTGTGGTAGAATGATAATTTCGAGCATATTAAAACCAATAACTGCACAATAACGTTCTAATGGTAAAACACTGATCAAATAAACTGTCAAAGTTTTAGCAGATTACCGCAAACGTCAAATATTCATTTGTCAATATGTACGAGATTACCATTCTATGTCACTTCTTTCAATGGAGTGTCAGTGATTGACCATTGGAAAGTCATAAGGACGCCATTATATTAGTAGATTACCAAACTTGTCAAAATCGACAATTATGACATCAATGATAGACCATTCTGACACTATTGTAATAGCAGACTTGAGGCCCTGTACTGCCATGAATTTTAAACTAAAACAAAAACCACGATATGCTTCATCATCTACCAAAAACTCACGATTGTCCAATATCAGTGAATCCCCGATCTTGCATGTGATATTTCCTGATACCGTTGGCCGCTTTCAAACATTCCTCGTCACTGATGCACTCAGGAACCACAGTGTGCTGTATCACGGCTACATTCACAGGATTCCCAAGGGGTTCTTGCCTCAGAAGAGGAGAACCACCCCACTCAGTGATAGGAATTACTCCGCAATTTCCATCTGAAAAAAAAATAGAGACTTCAATTTTCTTGGAATAACATGCTTTATATTTATACAGGGTGGCGATTAGGTTATCACATTAAATTATGCAGCAGGCATTTCAAGTTGTTATTATTCCGGTAAAATAATAAAATAAACAATTTTACTAAAATTAAGAAAATGCATCTTTCATACAAAATAAATAGCATTATAATTGGTAAAAAATAAATCATCCTTTATAACAATAGTTTATTGACCTGTAAAAGCGGCAACGCCGCGGCGCCGGCGACTACACGCCATACCTACGCGAGTTACGAATACCTACTTGTGGATGTAGGCACGCGCGCGTGATGCGACGGTACTTACATTATCATTTTGACAACATAGGTACTTTATGATGTTGTTTTGTGAAATAATCACTAATTTTCTTTAAAAATCTACACTTAAATGTTTAATTAGGCATTTTAATTTTCACATCTTCAAAATGTCCACCATGCTACTGTACACACAAATGACATCGTCTTACGATATTGTTTCGGACTTTTCTTAGTTGGTCACCATTTGCGGCAAATTTTTTTAAATTGTCGAAGGCACGAATTATTCGAGTTTTTAAATCGTTCAAATCAAAGTCGTCACTTCATCTTATTCATACAAAGCTAACATAAAACAATGACCACAAAATAAAAACAACAATAATATCCACGAAGGGCGCGCGCGCAGATAGTTAGCTCGTCAACCATCCCTCAAGTATTTTGGCGGCGGACTAGACTCATTCATCAGACGCACCAAAGAAATTAGAAATATGCCTATAAACACCTCCGTACCCCGTAACATTTCGCGCAATGAGATTTAAACCTTAAGTCGTCAACTGTAAGAATATTGTTGCATATTTTTTCATACTTCATATGCGGTCCCTTTTCATCTTTCAATTGGGCGCACAAAAAACGTCTTCAACTATTAGTCGTAAGGACATTTTTCGCTTGAATTGTTTGCGTTTGTAGTAATGATTAGAAGAAACATAAACAATTCTAACGTAAACAGTTTGTAAAATGATAGTTTAGAGCTTGTAGGTAATACGGAATGGCAAAGTTTGAAGTTGTGAACTAGGTATCTTCACCAACCACGGGTCTTTGACCTACTTTTAATGATCAGCTGATTAAGATTATGCAATACATGATGTTGTGAAATATTAAAATGGAAAAAAATCTCCCACGGGTATAATATTGTTTATTATTAAATTATTTTAACCGTAAATGATAAACTACCTAATATAGAGTATGTGGCTTCAATTAATGTGATAACCTAATCGCCACCCTGTATAAGAAAGTGAACACATTTTATTTGCCAGTCAGAAGAAGAACATAACCCGTTATCGATGAGCAGTGGGAACATTTGAAAGAGCAACTGTGGTCCTGGCACGCAAAAGACAACTGAAGGACACGGGTGAGTTTTAGTCAGCAAAGGTCTGACACGCCTTCTGGCTCCACCCTAGTGCGGAAGAGTCAAATGTGCACTTAAAAAAAAGTCGATAGAGATCATTGTAAATTAGAGCCAAGAAATATCGTTGAAATCTACATCTAAGATTTTTTGTTTGTAGCACGTAATCTCTAAAAGTACTTACTGCTCTGATTGTCAATTTTTTTACCGATAGAAAGCTACTTTATTCCTGAGTGACATAGGCTATATTTTATGTACGCGAGCTAAGCCGCGGGCAAAAGTTAACAAAACCCATTCGACTCGATTTTATATTTCCGTGTATCTCGAGACATTCAAGCTTACTCTGATCTATTTCTGAAGAGTAGCATAATCAGCCATTTAATGTTCCCGCTGCTGGTACTTAGGCCTCCTCTCCAAGAGAGGGAATGGGCCGTAATCCACCACGCGGGCCCAGTGCGGGTTGGTGAATGTCACATGTCTTCAAATAAAAAATAAAAATACTAAAAGAGTATCCAAGTATTATATTTATAAGACTTTCTAGTAAACATTACTGAAGATACACCCACTACCTACCGAATATTTTCTCCTGCGAAAACTTTCAAGACAACCCATCAACGAAATTGATTAGCTACTCAGAAACTTACCTTTCGCCTCTACCGTTAACTTGACAACAAACGTTAAGAATAGAATTGCCCTCATTTTGCCAAAACAAAAACACTGTTTTTCCCACTAAAACACGAAGAAACAAATCTATTAACTTTCTTACTGGAATCAAGAGCGCGGGCGTGAATACACAGTAATTAGCGTTACAGCTCTTTATATTAGCATAAAACCTTGACAGGGTAAGAACCTTTATCTTTGGGAAAACACAGACTTTTTTGAGGATAAATTCAGTTATTCCCTGTAGCTGTGTTTTCTCAGTGTGTTATTGATAAGAGCCTGTGTAAAATGAGTAGAATGGAAACTAATAAGTACGTGTTTTTATCTCGCATCGGCACGTGCTTTGTTTAAATGGGTCATGCTGGGGACTGATAAGACAGGAAGGTTGGTCATAGAAGTGACCGCTACGGGTGCATCAGAAGTTGCATAGCATAAGCATAATCGGCCTTTTAATGTTCCCACTGCTGGGACTCAGGTCTCCTCTCTCTAGGAGAGGGGATGGGCCGTAATCCACCATGCAGGCCCAGCCGGATTGATAACTGTCACATTTTTTCGAATTTTTGATTCTAGGACATGCCGGTTTCCTCACGATGTTTTCTTTCACCGTTTTGAGAGCAGTGGTGATGAAATAAATTACAATAGGTAGACAATAGGTGCGCGAACGCCGGCGTTTGCGCACCTATTGTCTTTCTATTGTGTCTGTAATTTCCACGATTGAAAGGTTAAGAGCCTATTCACTCTAGCCTTGAAGACACCCAAATTATAATCGGACGGGAAGACCGCAGCCGGCAGACTGTTCCAGTCCTTCGACGTACGCGGTATAAACGACGAGGCGAAACGCTTAGTCCGGACCGTAGAGGTTTCAACAACGTAAGGGTGAATATTCGCCGTACGTCGGGTTGTCCGATGGTAGAATTAGAAATATAATAATGCCTGGCTCAGTTGAACCCGCGATCTACAACATGTAAGTCGGGGTCGTTATCACTAGATCACCATTGCTTGGAGCAATGGTGATCTAGTGATAGCTCTTCTACGTCAGAAGTAGGTAATATTAAAATTGTAATGAACGTATAATCCTATTTGCATCGGTGACAATCATTACCGGTACTCAAATAGAAATTTTGATGACATCTCCACGCCCTTGGCCGGAGTTGGAGATAGTGTAAGTCTTATACTGACTAAAAACCCACTCATGTTTCTTCGTTGCCTTTCGTACCGATGCCGATAATTTCTGTCAGGCAAGAAGCAGATCCCAATATCATTGGGGACCACCGAAGGTGTGGGCTTGCGGACGTCGAGCAATGGGTAGCCTGGCGTTTGGCCTTCCAGGAAGCATCAGGACCGAGCTTCAAAGAAATGTGAGCAAAATTGTAGGGGCCCAGCACAGCCAAAGCTCATTGGGGCCATAGGTTGCCTTCTGAAAGGAAAACTCGTGGTCTTGGAACGCAAGAGGCAAAGAAGGAACACAGGTGTGGGTTTAGTCAGTAATAATCTGACACGACCTCTCCCTCCGCCCTATAGCGACAAAATTCATTAAACGATTTCTCACCTTAAAAAAAAATACATCATTAGGAAATGGTTTGGCAGATGGAGCATTTTTAAAAACGTAATTCTCGATAGAGAAGTACTCGTAATTCTCAGTGTGGGCACAAAATAGCGAGCGCGCTTTGTATGTAGATTGACTTCTGTACCTATACAGAAATCAATCTTCATACAAAGCGCGCTCGGGCAACGCACACAAAGACACCGCTCACGGACACGATGTCTCGGTCGCGTCTCGGACCACTCGTCGAACAGTTCCGGCTCAAACGCTCATTAGTGTGCGTACACCGAGCGTAGATATAAAAAGTGAAGTACATACATGAGATTGTCTTCTGTACCTATCTATTTTGTGGTATGGGGCAACGTTTTAAAACGAACGCTGGCGTTAGACTCCTCATTGTCTTTCTATTACCTTAAGTACTATAAATCTACTATATCTAAGTACTATAAACCTTATTTGTTTATAGTATTAAAGATTAGAATGATGCAACGTGTGTACGCGTAAGTTGATAAACAAGGAAAAATAATGACTATGGAAGAGGGGACGTACTTTGAATTACGATTTTAATTAATTAACATTTTACGTAGACATGGTTTTTTTATTATTAATGGACTCCCGCTTGACCACTATCTCACCTAATGGTAAGCGACTTTGTGGTCGTACTCGTTTAGTTGTACACACAAAATTTGAGTGTACAACTAAACAAGATGTTCTCAAAACGTTTAGTGTAGCTTTTTTTTTATCGTCTGAAAGAATCATCCAATGACATCCCCCGCTCTTGGGCGGAGCGGGAGATAGTGTCAGACTCTTACTGACTAAAACACCCACCCCGTTCCTTCTAGCCTTCATACCGGGGCTCGAGCTCCCTTTCGGATAACCCTGGCCCCAGTACGCTTCGACCCGGCTGGGTCCCTGCTGTTGCTGACAACTCCTTGAGGCGCGCGGGAACAGTGCGCGCCGTCGACGACTTGGGCTTGATCCGGACAGTTACCGGACGGCCGGACAGCGAGCTACCCAATGCTCACTGTCCGCAAGCCCGTGCCGACGGTGGCCGGAAATCGGGATCAGAATCCCGGCGGCGGCGGCGAGGACGCCGTTGCCTGATGCGTTCGGCCTCCTCCTTTGTGAGCATTACTGCTTCGCAGAAGTCGGCGACCGCCTGCCACTCCTCCTCGCTCCGGACCATGGCCTCAACCAAGGCCCGGCGCGAGAGGTCTCCGCCGCCGATCGCCCCCACGAGGGCACGGCGATGCTCCGCCCAAGCAGGGCACACCTTGACTGTGTGCTCCACCGTGTCCTCCGGAACGTTTAGTGTAGCTGGGATGTCCTCCATGTACCTGTGGCGAATGAAAAGAAAGAAAGGAAAACATTCTATTTGCTGGAAAAGCATATAACAGATTAAAACTGTGTTATTGACCATCTGAACTAACAGTAATAAGTGATACTAACATGTAATGTGGACCAAAGTTGTCTTTAAATAAATAAATTATTATCTTTATTTTTTATTGTAACTTACTCAATACATTTTTAAATATTTCTTTTAAAAAAATCAATATTTAAACATTTTAAAAATACTGTCCCACCGGTGTCGGGAACAGAGTCCAAACTACCGGCGGTCAGGGCTCCAGTAGCCCGATTCACGTAATCAAAACCGTAACGATATCGCAGCGATTTAGTCGTTTAGACCATTTCCGTATTCACATTCATCAATCGAGTTTGAACGACACCGATTTTAAAGCCGTTTGAAATTCGTCGATTTAAAAAAAATCTGTATTACATTAACCTGGTAGAATACTTATTAATGTAACTGGAAATAAGTCGATAGATCGTGAATACCGCTTTTGGATAGGACTTCGATCGAACGACTATAAAACTTCAACGATATTTGGCTTGTTTGATTTTACGTGAATCAGGCTGCAGAGAATGGAATCTTTTAACAATACGAACCGTGTCCAGAAGTACCGCTCTCTGAATCAAGCCCTTGATCCAGTCGCCTAACGAGAACCTCCTAATAAATTATTTTTATTATAAGTAGTATAAATCAAAACTGTAATATGGTCAGCGAATAAAGGCTTTTATTATTATTATAGCTGTTCTGGCGTGAAATAATGTCTCACCTTGCCTATGATTCCTAACTATTATACAGCAAACCAGTGCAGCCTTGAGACACACACAATTTTCATGTATTTTTTTCTATGTACTTGTTATTTCTTCACTGTGTATGTGTCTGTGTGTTAAATAAACATGTTTTCTTTCTTTCCAATTTTCTTTCTAATTAATATTTTAGTGCGGGAATCGAAATCGCAACATGCAGCGCAACAGCCAATCGCTCAACCACTGCGCTAACCATGCCGTCAAAGTTATTTACTTTCGTATTTTATATACAAATTATCACGGTCGCGTTGGGACGGCTGATATTTTAAACTAATGAAAGCATTCTAAACAAAAACACTCCTCTTGGGAAATTTAATGGAAAATGAATTTGCTGAAAACGAATTTGAATTTCGAAACAAACAGTGGAACAAATATTAGAACCAATATTGGAACAAATATTGGAACTGTAGATAACTGTTTATAATGATTTGCATTCGATATTGTTGTGACTAGGTAAACAAAATACCACATTAGCAAAATAGCGCTCGAGCAACGCACACATAGACACCGCTCACGGACATGATATCTCGACTCAATTCGGCTCATTGCGAGCGCGTATGCATCCACATGAGACACGCATTTGTAAAGTTTTTTGGGAAACAATGTCATAACTGTTTAGTGGACGGTTTATGAAATTTAACATTGATTGTTGAATTATCGTTAAATCGTTTGAGCTATCAGTTTTAAGACGTAATTAGGAAGGTATTTGTGTGTGTAGTTTATTTTTACATAACGCAAAACAGTTAGGTAGGTAGATAAGTACATGATGACTTTGTGGCCATGTAACATTTTTACAATTTTTATTAGTTATTTATCGCCGCGACCGAGCGCGCTTGGACCGGACAGAGCGGCGCCGACCCTAGCGGGATGGCTGAGCGGAGCGGTATGAAAAGTGAAGTACATACATGAGTTTGACCTATCTATTTTGTATCTTGATTGAATCTATTTTGTACTAGATAGGTTAGTAATTATATATACCGTCACTATAAATGTTACCAAATTAAATTCAATCGTCAATCGTGGCTTGGTTTACAACCTTCATTCAAGAGCCAAAAATTGCATCAACGATTTTAACTTTTTTCTCATACTAAATTCTTAATTAAAACTTAATTAAGTAGCCTGAAATTTTATGTCTTGCACAGATAGTCAGTATTGTGAGACAATGGCGTAAATAAAAAATAAAACATTATTTATTAGTGCAACAACTCTGGGTAACAAATAAGTGAAACCTTGACTCCTGATTGGATACCAGCCAGTGGCTTCTTCCATTTAAATTAGGTATGCGTTTTCAAAGTATTACGTAACAAATAAAGAAAATTGTACTCCGAATTTTATAATTTTAAATTAATATAAAGAAAAAAAAAATAAGAAAAAAATAATTTACTCGGGATTGAGAGAAATACATCGTTAATAAAAAAAATAATAATATCAACAATCAATTCATCAATAATAAGAAAAAATACATCCTAAGCTAGAAAAATAAGTGTACCCACAATTTGCAAGTAACGCTTAAATTCGTCTTACTGAGTTAGAGTATTTCCAAAGGTGATATTTTCATAAACCCGATAGATAAAAAAAAGAGCAATAAACCCATATTGTTACAGCCCTAAACATAGACTAAATAAGCGTTATCTTACATACACATCCGTCGAGTGATATGAACCATTACATTAATTATTAAAATCATTCATCAGTCAGTACCTAATTAAACTTATGTAATTAACATAAAAGTTGCTAAATAAACTACGAGTATGTTTGGTAAATATAGAACCAATTGGCGGTCTTTTCCCGGAGGACACGGTGGAGCATACGGTAGATGTGTGGCAACGATTTCTCGCGCCGGGCCTTGGTACAGGGGCTTCTTTGCTAGCGTTACTGCTTCGCAGAAGAAGGCGAACGCCTGCCACTCCTCCTCGCTCCGGATCATGACCTGTCGTGCTATTCTCTAAGAAAACAGCCTTAAGCGCAGCGCTGACCGCAGCGACGAAATCCAAATAGGTATGTACGTACATTGGAATAACAATCTAATTTACCTATACATTGGATTGTTAATTCATTGTACTGCGCTCTCGACTTGTTGCTGCGGCCAGCGCTGGGCTCAAGGCTGTTTTCTTAGAGAATAGCACGACAGGTCATAATCCGGAGCGAGGAGGAGTGGCAGGCGTTCGCCTTCTTCTGCGAAGCAGTAACGCTAGCAAAGAAGGCGGCTGCACGCGCAATGCTTCGGCCCTAACGCCCCAGCCAGTCAAGCACTAGTTTATCTCAATTAAAAAAAAAAAAAAAGCCACTGGGCGCGGGCGGGCTAGCAGACGGCGAGCAATGGGTAGCTCGCCGTCCGACCATCCGGTAACCGTCCGAACCGCGCCCAAGTCGTCTGTTCCACGCGCGCTTCAAGGAGTTATCAATCCGTAGAGGCCTAGCAGGGTCGAAGCCTACTGAGGACATGGGTTCGTTTCTGAAACGAAAACCCGGCCCTGATATGAAAGGCAACGAAAGAACTAGGTGTGGGTTTTAGTCAGTAAAAGCCGCCTAACATGTTCCCTCGCCCCGCTCGAGCGCGAGAAATATCATTTCGTCCAGTCCGGGAGTTTTTTTAACAATAATCGCGCAATTATTGTTAAAAAACAAGACACCGTCCGTTCGTCAATACGGCACACTCGCGACGAGGCGCGTAGGTATAGCTCGAGTTTCGTCCGTTTGCATGAAGTTCGAATACTGTATGATATTATTACCGTGCCTGCACAATCCCTACGGTTTTTCTGATATCTCTTTAAAGCTTGTGTGAACATCGACGCCTCGGGCTCGGTCTGCACAATTACCGGACGGCCCGACGGTGAGCTACCCATTGCTCGTCGTCCGCAAGAGCAACTTTCTAAGACCAGAGTAACGCATAAGGCAACTGAAGATCGACGGACGGGCGGGCTTTAGTCAGTAAAAGTCTTACAACCCCTCTTGCTCAACTCAGACCCGGAAAAATTATATGATTACTTCCCATTAAAAAAAAAAGCTTTTTAACATTGAAATCGTATCGTAGGTAGTTCTAGGAACTACCTTTTACAAACATATCAACATCGATGAATCACAGGACCCTGAAAAAAATACATTCCAAAAAATATATTTGATTCTTCATTGGACCCAATTAATCAATTTGTTAGTGGATAATTGATTAGAACCTAATCTTTAAGACTAAGTTTTAAGTAACAGAAGAAAAGAAACTTAATTGATGAATGAGGAGTTTCTAATAATTTAATTAGACTATCAGCTACTGTATAGTTTGTTTAATTGAATTATCGTACGTGAGAAAAATAAGATTAATTCGAGGTAAGATAATCTAACATAATGTTCCATTGACGAGATAAAATAGTTTATTTTATACATGTGTGTCAACGGTAGAGCTAGAATTACATTAGACCGACGCGACGCACACGTAAAACAAAAAACCTTTTTTTCTTCGAAAGGTTCTGGAATGGAGACCACGTACCGGAAGACGTAGCATTGGAAGGCCTCATTCAGATTCTGGAGACCTCAGACCGTTCATTGTGGCGACACTTGGGGGAGGCCTATGTCCAACAGTGGACTTTTTTGGCTGAAATGATGATAATCATAGAAATATAAAAAACAGGAGAAGTGGCAAGGGGGCGTGTGCATGTCCGTGCGAAAAGTACAAAATGCGCACATTCGAGCAAACGGTCGACAGTTATAAACTTGCGAGAGTCGCGACACGTGATCGTAAACAAATTTAAAATGCCGTGTTGTTTAGTGATTTAATGCAAGAACTGAAGTGATAAGACAAGCCTGGGTCATCACGGAATCTCTTACCATATGTAAATACAAGTTTAATGATATATTTATATTCAAAATCAGTAAAAACAACAAATATCCTTTCCTGCTACTACGTTTTTTTATTTCCAAATATCAAAGGGACTGTATTACTCTTACAGTAAATACATTGCTCTTTAACCCCTACCAAATTTTAACCCTTAGTAACTGGACAAGCAATGTAAAAATAACATATCGATACTTTATCAGTGCGGTACCACGGTGTATTTCGTAATACCGGCCGCTGTCAGTTGCCGACAGCCGGCCGCAGTCAGTGAAGTGCCTAATAGATCCCCTCATGTAGACTATCGACCATAATATCGATTGGTTGAATTTTCGGAGTGAAATAATGTAAATATTTTTATTATTTTACAGAGTAGTAGAGAAATACGTTAGCAACTGTCGGAAAGTAAGTTGGTTAAATAGTAAGTTAATAGTCGATGGACAATTTTTGCTTTCGGATATCGTATATTATGGCAGTATCTTCGTGTTATTTCTTTATGCTACGTCTACACGTTGGCCCAGCCTCGGCCAATCGCCATTGTGTTAACGGGGTTTCCCCGTTTATACAATGACTACATAATAGCGATTGGCCGAGGCTGGGCCAACATGTAGACGTAGCATAACATTTTATGATTTTGATATTTTCACTTCCTTCTCAAAGTCTTCAAAAGCTTCGAATGCGCTATAATAATGAACATGGATGCGTGACGCACAAAACCGGTCATTATAGCGACGCTTGGCGAGGCCTATGTCCAACAGTGGACGTTTTTCGGCTGATATGATGATGATGATGATGAATGAGCATAATTCAGAACATATTAAGGAGTTTTGCGTAAAATAAGGCAACATGTTTTAGCTTTTTATTTGTTATGCGTGTTATTATTTTGTATTCCTCCGCGACACAGATAAGCGGTTATATTTAACAGTAGCTTAGGTAAAAATGATAACTAAAATGTTATATTATTTAGTTATCATTTTTTATCTTTGTTTTCAGTTTCCCGAAAAATAATTTAAAAAAGCAATGAATTGATGCTACTGGAAGGCCACCTTATTGGTTGCCTATAAAAATATAATACCAATGCTCAATTCACTTTCGACCAGAAATATTTCAGCCTCTGCAAAAACGCCATCTCTTAAATCCCTAAATCAAGACTAGACCTAAGTTAAAGTTTTTTCTTTTAATAACTCGTTTTTTCATGTGTAATTCATAATACATATAAGTTATAAAACTTTTCAGGATTCTGTAGTAGTGCGTGTTCCATTTCGCCGATTTTTCGTATTTGATATTGTCGTTCTAAAATGCCGTATAATTGCCTAATGGGAATAAATAGAGTTTTTAGTTTTTTGAAAACCATTTTGGTTGTTCTACTTTACATATATATTATAATATTACATACACTATTTTCTGGAAGCATTTACTTTTATTTAATTTGTTATAGGGACCAAAAAAAAAGTAGCACGATAAAAAAAATCGATAACTTTTCTATTTAGTCAATCACTAGCGTAAATGTAAAATAAATGGCTTTTGCACAGCGCATCGATAGTTGTATGTTGTTAATGTGTGCGTAAGTTGTACGGATGCAAGGAAAATACACGCTGTTTTTAGAAAAATAAGGTTTATAATTAACTGTGTAATTTGGTCTGATTTATGATTTGTGGATGTATGCGCGACTGCGTAAGTATTCCTGTACGTGTAGTAGTGTCGGTAGTGGAAGGAGAAACTGGAGACACAGTGTTCCGATACAATTTTTACCACTTAGCATATCTCCTCCTATAAGAATATATCTATGATGATAATGATGATGATATAACACGCCTGATTTGTACGTAGACCGACGTCGAGTGGCGTGGATCAAGTGTAGCTCTACAAGTCTTATTTCCATGTAAAATGTATAGAGACCGACGTGCCCAGATCAGCGTGTGTGGCACACGTGTGCGCAGTGTAGTTGTAGTTCTACCAACTAAACGGATGAATAAAATCCTTCTGTACCAAACTTTTAGATATGTGTGGAACAAGGTGTAAAGTCCCACATACCTCTGTTAAAAATGGAGGACCCTTCGACCATACGGGTGTTGTTCCTGGTCCTGGCAACTGCCTGATAATTGATTTTGGGCCGCTCTAAGGCCTCTACACATATGTATCGTATCTGTACCCCTAGCCAAGTTACTAACTTGCAATAGTTAACGCTAGTAGAAAGGGAATGACGAAGGAAATGAAGGGGATGTACTGGAATGACGTCATCTCAACGCTCAGTCACTTGGTCAGAACAAAAGATTCGGCGATGCGGCCAACTCGAAGCGTTCCACGCAAGCGAAACGGTTGTAACTTGGCTACGGGGGCTGGGGTAGCCTGCAGGTTAGCTAAAAAATTTTTAACACCATGATATTTTTTCCCTACTTCTTTCAAACGGCTTTGATTTTTAGAAATATGTTAACACAAAAAAAAATCTGGTTATGTGTTCTTCAGAATGTACCATCAAAGACACTGCTAAAGATAAAGACCACCGCTAAATTCGTTTTTGCTTGCACTCGAAACGAAACCTCAAAGGGTTTGGTTTGGCGCTGCGCTGTAGGATTCAAGCGAATTTTTTTTTAATGATCAGGCAGAAGTAACCGCGATGATACGTCATCATCATTAGCATCTTTTCAGCCGATATACGTCCACGGTTGGACATAGGCCTCCCCCAAGTGTCGCCACAACGAACTTTCCTGCGCGTCTCGCATCCATCGGTTTCCCGCAACCTTCACCAGGTCATCGGTCCACCTTGTAGGAAGCCTTCCAACGCTGCGTCTACCAGTACGCGGTCGCCACTCCAGAACCTTTCGGTATGTATTATATTTAAATCAATCAATATTTCGTAAAGAAAATGAGTTTAAAGGTCAGCGGGCCCAGTCCCTATATTCTAAGCGGGTGCAGGCGGCAGTACGAGTGTGTGTGCATTTAACTCAAGCCAGACAATCAAGGCACTATACGACGCCTTAAGTAACGACCTCCTTCCACTTAAAGAAACAGATTTAAAATAAGAAATAAATTATTGTGACTTTTAGTGTTTAAGTAAACCAGGTATATTATTATTATTATTTTCCATTGTTTCGAGACTTTAACTGTTAAATATTGTTATCTATTTTATTGCTCGACAAAAACCATAACGTAAGAACTTCTACGCCTGTGATACAGGTTTATCCTAGTACAGGCACATAACATAGTTATACCTTTGTAAATTATTCCTAAGATTTTATGTAACTATTTTACCAAACTTTAACTCTGAATAAATATTATTATTATTATTTCGTTTATTCAAATATACATATATACATATAAATTATATTTTTAAATATTCAATAAAAAATATAAAAAATAGTAGCCCACCGGTATCGGGAACAGGGTCCAAGCTACCGGCGGTCAGTGTTCAAGAGAAAGGAACCTCCTGACTATACGAGCCGTGTCCAGCAATACTGCTTTCTGAATCAAGCCCTTGATCCAGTCGCCTAACGAGAGCCTTCTAAGGTGTTGGTCGAGGCTCTTGGCTATTAAGCCATTGGCTGAAACAACTATCGGTACAATGACCGCTGAATCGACTTCCCACATGTCGACAACCTCGCGAGCCAAGTCAATATACTTGATTTGTTTATCTTTCTCGGCTTTCACGAGGTTCTCGTCATGCGGAACGGATATGTCAACAATCATTGCACTCCTCTCGCTTCGGTCCACCACCACTATATCAGGCTTATTGGCCACAATAGTCCTGTCAGTGATGATGGGCCGATCAAAGTGATATGACCGTTATCAAGAACTGGGTCGGGCTCATACCTATAGTATGACACTTCCGATTCCACAAGAGAGTATTTCAGAGCAAGTTGCTGATGGATAATCCTGGCTACAAAGTTGTGCCTATGCAAGTACACTCCGTTAGCTAGACGAGAACAACCAGAGATAATGTGACAGATTGATTCTCCCGGACGGTGACATGCCCGACAGATGTCAACCGTGCCGTTATTATTATTATTACTTTCGTCCACAGCTGAGCTACTAAGTAAGAGATCGATTAGCGCAATGACGAAATAGATAAAATCAGTAACTCATTTAACGATCAAGAAGCACGTTGGTTGGAGCATGTTCTTGTGTTTAATGATGGGCTTGAAAGGCGACACGTGTTTTATCGCGTGGATGCATTTGCTTATTAGTAAGAAGTTCAAGTGACATCATTATTACAACATCATCATAGTACATGGAAGGCCTGAAACGATTTGAGGGCTGCGGTCTTCCCGTCGAATTATAATTTAGGTGTCTTCAAGGCTAGAGTGAATAGGCTCTTAATAAACTAGTGCGCCTCACCATCAACGATTGCAACGCTGCTTACCTTCAGGTTCCCAGTCAAACACTGGTTTATCTACTAATATAATAAAGAGGTAAAGTTTGTTCTTTCTTTTTATGTTTTTAGGGTTCTGTACCTAAAAGGAAAAAACGGAACCCTTATAGGATCACTTTTTTGTCTGTCCGTCCGTCCGTCTGTCTGGCTTTCTGTCAAGACCCTTTATCTCGAGAACGCGTGGAGGTATCGAGTTGAAATTAAAACCGTATACTCAAGTCTGCGGTCCCTTCGAGCTGCGAAAAAATCAAACTTCTAAGTTATTAAATAAAAAAGATACGGCCGTTTAATTCGCAATAAAAATATGAATATTTTGATACTCTCAAAGATCGAAATTCATAGGGTACTTACTTCCTGTTGATCCAGAATCCTGAATTTTGGCACAAAGCAAGGTCTTATAGCACAGGTATAGGAATAAATCTGTAAACAGTAAATTTATTGTTAACTACGTCACAAAAAAAATTTTTGCGATTCCGAATAATCTTCGAGACTTCGTCTTCAGTGCGTGAGTCCGACTCGCACTTACCCAGTTTTTTTGTTTGTAGGAGGTAATCTCTGGAAGTACTGGTCCGATTGCTACAAATTTTTCACCGATAGAAAGCTGTTTTATTCCTGAGTGACATAGGCTATATTTTATGTGTACAGGCAAAGCCGGCAAGAGCTAGTATCATATAAAAAAAATGTTATCATCTTTTTAGACTGTTTGAAGTACAGTTTACACATATTGGATCATTATTATCGGGGATACCTCAACCGCTATCATACAGGTGGTCCTCGTTCAAGAGTTGAGACCACATTGATGTAATCTATTTTGAAATTTTGGAAATAAATTATTATTATTGTCCACGACATCAATATCCAGTGATATTGACCTCCCCCAAGTATCGCAACATCTGTCGCGACGTCTGTACTCTGTACTCCTGCAAACCTCAGCAAGTCTTCGGTTGACTTTGTAAGAGAAGCTCTGATTCAAGAATAGCAACCGCGTACCGAAGGGGTTTTTTGTTTGTTTGTCTGTTCTGTCCTACTCTTGGGCAAGCCAGTTCTGGGAAAATTTGTGATTGAAAAATCTAATTATTCTTATAAACACTTTATCGAAACCACACAATACATGTTCAACGCATCTAAAGTAGACACCAGATAAAATTGCAATAGCGGTCATTGATTCTACATTCCTACATTTATTGACATTCTTAAGAGGCTGCTTTTCCACTCGCCTATCGTAAACATCGAGCATAGTTTAAAAGTTTGTTGCTTCATCCAACGTGATGTTTGACGAAAAGGCAACGTAAAAAAAGAGTGATAATACCTGAATACTCTGTTGGCATTCAGTAATTCCGTGTTTGTCTCGAAAATTTTACAAAACTTGTTCCAGGAAATACGTGTTTTTTAAAAGCTTTTGAAAAACATTGTCATTATTTAGAATCTTGATAAAATTTGGTAGGCTTGAATGTTGTACTTTTTTGACTTTTTTCATTTTTGAGTAAATTATAAAGTGTCAAAGTTCATGCAAAACAGCAGATTTTCAGAGGTCTTAACTGGATTAGTTTTACACAAATTTATAAACTGATTTACATAGAAGCCTAGTTAATATCCACAAGATACTGTGTTTCCAAAATATCTAATGAAAAATGTGTAACGACGTCATAATCGCGTAAGAGCGGTTGTATGAAAATCATTGAAAATGTATGTCATGAAAACCATGCTGTCTTGAATCGACATCTATCGCGTTCCTTTATATTGTTAAGTAATGAACAGTTTATTGTTTGTTTTTCGGGTACCAAACACAGACCGGTTCGCAGATATATTACGAAAAGGTCAATATATAAGAGTACTTTATTGCAAACTAATCGAGCTTCTACCATAATAAGATTAAAAATTTCCAAAAAATAAATTGCTTTAGAATTTCAACTGAAAAATTAAAACAGAAACTTTTCTTCAAGGATAGATAAAACGTAAAACGCTTTATCTACCGCAAGAAAATGTAAACTTCATTTTCATACAAAATATAAACGAAACAAAATGGCAGACGTTGCATTTAATACTTCCTTTAAACCGCTTCTTCTGTATGAAATGGTACATTGTCAGCTACCAAGCTATTTGGTACAGAAATGCTATTGAATAATGCTAGCTTTTTCTATATCATTTGCCTAGCTTAGAGTCCTAAAGAGCTCAGCTTCCATTCTTGATTTAGATTGTGGTCTTTCTGCGAAGGAGTTGAAGAGTCCAGAATCTTACAACTTAGAGGTATTTAAAGCCAGAGTGAATACGTTACTTCAAGGTAAACGTGCTCCATCGTCGGTCATATCATCGCTTACGAACAGGTAAGATAGTGGTCAAACGCGAACCTATGCTTACTAAAAAAAAAATGAAGCAAAAATAATACTCTTTTAATGATCCCACTGCCGGATCTCAGGCTTCCTCTCTAGGAGATGTTACTTTTACCTATTATTACCCTCACGTATTACAATGTTTTTCTTCACCGTTTTGAGAGCAGTGATGATGAAATAAATTACACAAAGTAAAGCGTCTGTTTGGGTATACACTTCCATCTGTTGCGTGGTTGAAACCCACGGCGTACATATCGTAAGTCGAAGATACACAGGCATGCTACACGTTTCTTTGGTTGTTCGGCATGTATGGTTCGGAACGATAAACAAATGCATAATCGATTTTAACCCCGATAGAATCCGAAAAAGTTTGTAGCATGCATTTTATCTGCAATAAGTGTGTTACTCACACTACTTTCACAGATCCACTTTAAGGGAAAGAACTCACGAAGCGGTTTTCTCCCGGAGCCGCCACGGTTGCGGGCCCGCAGCTTCTGTAAAACATTAAAGCAATTTTCACGATGCGTTTTACGACGGCGGTGTGCGCGGTTGTTCGCGGCTCCCGCTGCAGCAGCGCCGCGGTCGCCCGCCTTCGCCTCGACGTTTTGAGCCCGCAAGCTCTGCGGTAAAAATACCGTAATCGGCTTGCGGTCGAAAATCGCAGCCATCGCGGCCGTGGCGGCAGCGGCGATTCTATCGTCTCGTAAGTTTTGTAATAAAATAGCCGTTTCCTCTGCCGCGGCGGCCGCGGGAGAAAACCGCTTCGTGAGTTCAGTGCCAGGTTACTCAGAACAATGACAGCCAAAAAAAGTATAATTTGTTTTTGAATACAATAATTGGTTTTTGAGACACGAGCGCCTCCCGTGTCTCAAAGGAAAGTAGAATTACCTCTAAACCATAACAGCGTTGTAAGAAGGCGTAATCACAGCTATAATGGACAGTACTTATATTCCTTACCATGGCATATTTGCATAATTATATACCTGACACTAGCCACATTGTGTTGATTCATTTCAATTATGTAAGGTGACTGATTCAATCGCATTGTTCTCAGAAATTATAATATTAACGTGCTGCTTTTGTCGAGCAAAATTAAATAACCTTTGAATTACCTTTGAAATCTGGTGGAAGGGGAACTATCAAGTAACGGAATAAGGATGCAGAGACTGAAATGTGACGTCACCGCCCTTAGGTTAAGTGTGTACAAAAGAGATGGCGAGATGTTCCTCATACCAATATTTGAAATGCTAATTGCTGCTTTATTTGAAAAATCAATTATGAGGTTGTCTTTACAAAAAGATTTCTGTTTAGTGTTATTTGTTTAGCACAAAATAAAGTACAAAAATGAACACAAAAAAGTATCCAATTGTAGAATATTTATTATAACTCTTGAGCATGTTTGAACCAACATTGGAGAAGGTAGAATTTTTAGCCAAATCTTCCAGGCAGCGAATAAGTTACTTCTAGGCAAGGATGCTTCATTGTCGACCGCATCGTTGCTTACCATTAGGTGATATAGTGGTCAAACGCGAGCCTATCTATAACAAAACTTGCTCCCAAAAGAAAAATTAAGGCCCAGGCGCCCGAACATTGCCATAAAACAGTGACTTTCTGAAGCCTACTCCTCGGTAACGGTCAGGTTAATAGGTTTGAAAAAATACAGGTATGTTTATTATAGATTGATGAACAACTTTTTACTATTTCGTGCGATTAATACTTTTGTCTCAAAAAAATATTTAGTAATTTTGCTACTTTTCGCTTCTCCATCGAAACGGCTTGGATCTTTAGGAGCATTTTTATACATAAAAATTGGTAGTTAAATATTCTTCAAAGTCAACATACTTGATTATTTCCCGCAAAAACCAAAATAAAGCTCACAGTAAATTTTTACAAGTAGTCGACCTTAGTTAATAAAGCCGACAAACGTTTGGTATATGAAAATCTATATTTCTATAATATAAAAATGAATCGCAAAATGTGTTGGTAAGCGCATAACTCAACAACGCCTGGACCGATTTCGCTAATTTTTTTTTTGTTGTGTTCGTTATTATGAGGAGAAGGTTCTTATGGAAAAAAAAAATGAAAATTAGGGTAGTGTAGGGTAGAGTAGGGTAGTGTAGGGTAGAGTAAGGTAGAGGAGGGTAGAGTAGGGTAGAGTAGAGTAGGGTAGGGTAGAGTAGGGTAGAGTAGGGTAGAGTAGAGTAGAGTAGAGTAGGGTAGAGTAGGGTAGAGTAGGGTAGAGTAGGGTATAGTAGGCTGAAGTAGGGAAGAGCGGGAGCGAAGCCGCGCGGGCAAAAGCTAGTTATATATAAAAATGAATCCCTATTTCCCTTGGTCACGCCATCACGCGTGAACGGCTGGACCAATTTCGCTAATTCCTTTTTTGCTGTTTCTTATTGTCTGAAGGTTTTTATGGGAAAAAAAATGAAAATTAGGGTAGTGTAGGGTAGAGTAAGGTAGAGTAGGGTAGAGTAGGGTAGAGTAGGGTAGAGTAGGGTAGAGTAGGGTAGAGTAGGGTAGAGTAGGGTAGAGTAGGGTAGAGTAGGATAGAGTAGGGTAGGGTAGAGTCGGGTAGGGTAGGGTAAAGTAGGGAAGAGTAGGGTAGAGTAGGGTATAGTAGGATAGAGTAGGGAAGAGCGGGAGCGAAGCCGCGCGGGCAAAAGCTAGTCAATCTATACTTCGTAAAGAAAATGGATTTAAAAGTCAGCGGGGTTCTATATGGGCTGCAATCAAGTGCACAGATACTCATACTGCTGCCTAGGCGGGTACGAGTGTTGTGTCCATTAAATCCCGGCCAGATGTTCTAGGGACTATAAGCCTTAAACTTTTAAGATCAGGTATTTTTCGAACCAGTTCCTCTGGAAAATATTGTTTTGTAGAAACAAACGACATAAACACTCAGTTACCTACGTAAGTTTATTTTATGACTATCAAGAACCTGTTTAGCGTTTGGAGTCAGAGGCAACAACATGCTCCTAAAGTTCATTTTGCTTATATATTAAATACTTTGATAACGTGATGAGTTTCATCATCGCAATGTGCATCAATAAAAACAAAATAAAAATCGAATAGTATAACAACTGGTTCTATAAATTGTCACTTTTTTTACTACTACGTAGATTCGACGTAGGCACCGCTAAGCAAGCGGGACGTTTGAGTGACCGTTGTTATCCATAAATCGCCATCAAAAAAATATAAATCAAAGGCATGTTGTAAAACGAGTTTTTTTTTGCACTAATAAAATTTATAATGAGTAACATTGACGCGCATAAGTTGAACTAACGACGACATAGTACTGGAGAATCCGCTAAAAACATAAACAAAAAAAGACGTGTGGCACTCGGGGACTGCCGCGGTAAAGCTATTGCATAGCATTTTTATCAACTTATGCAATTATAATTATTTATTTATTTTATTTATGCAGTATTTTTTTTCCTTTGTTTTTTTTTCTTTGATATTAATTGAAGTTACACTTTCACACATTGAATTGAATTTTGATTGATTGTTCACTCATTTGTTTTCTTATCGGTCACCACGCTCAAAAAACAAATGAGTGGGGGGTGTTAGGTTATTATCGTTACGAAATTTCTGGATTCGGTCTCCACTAGCGTTGAAAATTCCCGAAAGAAACAATTGTTTCTTTCAATGAAAAAAACAAAAAGTGGTTTTTTTCCGTTTTTTTCACATGTTGCATTGAAATTTTGCGAAAAAAAACGTTTGGGAACGAAATAGAAATCTTTCGAATGTTTTATTCATTGTTTCGGTTAATTTCATGAAAAATGGAAAAAAAACGAGTTTTATTGAAATTGAAATATATTTATAGTGGGCGAAAATGTACGAGTGGTACATTTTCACCCACTACAAATGATCTAGCTTTCCTCAGCCAAAATCTCGATTTCACTGTCGTCGGCTTGATCAGAATCGAGCTCCCACAAGCCTCCCCCAAGTGTCACCATAATGATCGGTGCCCACTGTTGGACACAAGCCTCTCTCAAGTATCGCCATTTAGGGCTTTAATGACTGCTGTCCACTGTTGGACGTAGGCCTCCCCCTCGCTAGAATGACCCATGCCCACTGTTGGACATAAGCCTCCCCCGAGTGTCGCCATTAGGCGCTAAAATACTGATGCCCATAGTTGGACATAAGTCTCCCCTCGCTATAATGACCAATGCCCGCTGTTGGACATAAGCCTCCCCCTCAATATATGACCCATGCCCACTGCTGGGCATAAGCCTCCCCCTAGTGTCACCACGTAGGCGTTATAATAATTGATGCCCACTGTTGGACATAGGCTTCCTCCCGCAATAATGACCTATGCCCACTGTTGGGCATAAGCCTCCCCCAAGTGTCAACACCTAGGCGTTATAATAATTGATGCCCACTGTTGGACATAGGCCTCCTCTCGCGATAATGACCTTTGCCCACTGTTGGGCATAGCCTCCCCAAAGTGTCACCACGTAGGCGTTATAATAATTGATGCGCACTGTTGGTCATATGCCTCCTCGCGATAATGACCTATGCCCACTGTTATTCATAAGCCTCCCCCAAGTGTCACCACCTAGGCGTTATAATAATTTATGCCCACTGTTAGTCATAGGCTTCCTCTCGCGATAATGACCTTTGCCCACTGTTGGGCATAAGCCTCCCCCAAGTGTCACCACGTAGGCGTTATAATAATTGATGCCCACTGTTGAACATAGGCCTCCTCTTGCGATAATGACCTATGCCCACTGTTGGGCATAAGCCTCCCCCTAGTGTCACTACGTAGGCGTTATAATAATTGATGCCCACTGTTGGACATAGGCCTCCTCTCGCGATAATGACCTTTGCCCACTGTTGGGCATAAGCCTCCCCCAAGTGTCACCACGTAGGCGTTATAATAATAGATGCCCACTGTTGGTCATATGCCTCCTCGCGATAATGACCTATGCCCACTGTTGGGCATAAGCCTCCCCAAAGTGTCACCACCTAGGCGTTATAATAATTGATGCCCACTGTTGGTCATATGCCTCCTCGCGATAATGACCTATGCCCACTGTTGGGCATAAGCTTCCCCCAAGTGTCACCACGTAGGCGTTATAATAATTGATGCCCACTGTTGGACATAGGCCTCCTCTCACGATAATGACCTATGCCCACTGTTGGGCATAAGCCTCCCCGTAGTGTCTCCACGTAGGCGTTACAAAAAAAAATTAAGAGGTGTCAAGGGACACCCGGATGGAACGAAGTTCATATATACAAGGTGTCGTTTTGAAGCTGCAAAATATTTCAGCAGGTAATTATGTTAGTGATTCTCGACCCGAATCAATAATAAAATAAGTAGGTAATTTTTTTTTTTTTTATAACCGCGCTTTTTTTCACACACACAAACACGGAACAATAAAGGGCGTTTTCACACACACTAACTCGCAACGATAGTTTCATAAATAATGTATCATCCAATCATCATCCCGCACGCCACACCCTAGCCACGCCCCCGCGGCCATCGATCAATCGATTTAGTTTAGTGTAATTAAACAATTAAATAACAAGTATTACTGATTATTGACCAGGTATCGTTTTTTTATATGATTATTTATGAGTTTTATTACAACCTCCTGAAATATTGTGCAGTTTTAAAACTGCACCTTGTATATATATATAAGAGAGAGAGACAGACAGAGAAACATGCGCACGCCGCACGGCTTACAATAGCTAGTATAGCAAAAAGTGCTCACAACGCGCGATAAGGAACTTCGAGAAAAAATTGAGAGAATTACATTTTGACAGCACTATCGGCTTCAGCAACCTCCAAAATCATGAAAAAGACACCCATATCGAAAAAGTTGATAATTTATTGCAGCCGCCATCTTGGATTTATATTTTGACAGTACCATCGGTTTCAACACCCTCGAAAAGCATGAAAACGACACCCATGACGGAAAATTTGATAATTTCTTGCAGCCGCCATCTTGGATTTATACTTTGACAGTACCATCGGTTTCAACACCCTCGAAAACCATGAAAACGACACCCATGACGAAAAATTTGATAATTTCTTGCAGCCGCCATCTTTGATTTACATTTTGACAGTACCATCGGTTTCAACACCCTCGAAAACCATGAAAACGACACCCATGACGAAAAAGTTGATAATTTCTTGCAGCCGCCATCTTGGATTTATATTTTGACAGTACTATCGGTTTCAACACCCTCGAAAACCGTGAAAACGACACCCATGACGAAAAGTTGATAATTTCTTGCAGCCGCCATCTTGGATTTACATTTTGACAGTACTATCGGTTTCAACACCCTCGTAAACCATGAAAACGACACCCATGACGAAAAATTTGATAATTTCTTGTAGCCGTCATCTTGGATTTATATTTTGACAGTACCATCGGTTTCAACACCCTCGAAAACCATGAAAACGATACCCATGACGAAAAAGTTGATAATTTCTTGCAGCCGCCATCTTGGATTTACATTTTGACAGTACCATCGGTTTCAACACCCTCGAAAACCATGAAAACGACACCCATGACGGAAAATTTGATAATTTTTTGCAGCCGCCATCTTGGATTTATATTTTGACAGTACCATCGGTTTCAACACCCTCGAAAACCATGAAAACGACACCTATGACGAAAAATTTGATAATTTCTTGCAGCCGCCATCTTGGATTTATATTTTGACAGTACCATCGGTTTCAACACCCTCGAAAACCATGAAAACGACACCCATGACGAAAAAGTTGATAATTTCTTGCAGCCGCCATCTTGAATTTACATTTTGACAGTAAAAGTGTCGGGTACAACTTTTCGTGATATTTTTTTCCGTCTAGTCCCCTTTCACAACGCGCAATAAGGAACTTCGTTCCAATAATTGATGCCCACTGTTGGTCATATGCCTCCTCGCGATAATGACCTATGCCCACTGTTAGGCATAAGCCTCCCCCTAGTGTCACCACCTAGGCGTTATAATGATTGATGCCCACTGTTGGACATAGGCCTCCTCTCACTATAATGACCTATGCCCACTGTTCGGCACAAGCCTCCCCAAGAGTCGCCATTTAGGCACTATAATGATTGATGCCCACTGTTGGACATAGGCCTCCCCGTACTATAATGACCTATGCCCACTGTTGGGCATAAGACTCCCCAAGAATCGCCATTTATGCGCTATAATGATCGATGCCCACTGTTGGACATTAGCTTCCCCCAATTTTCACCATTTAGGCGTTATAATGACTGATGCCCACTGTTGGACATAAGCCTCCCCCAAGTATCGCCATTTAGGCGTTTTAATGACTGATGTCCACTGTTGGACATAAGTCTCCTCTCGCTATAATGACTTGTGTCCACTGTTGGACATCAGCCTCATAAACTAGTGCGCCTCACCATCAGATTGCGTCACTGCTTACCATGAGGTAGGACCGCAGTCAAGCGCTAGTTTACATTAATTAAAAAAAAAAGTACGCATTTGAAAAAAACAAGCATGAAGTTTTCGGTTCTTTTCATATTTTTCCGTTTTTTTCGGTTTTTTTGGAAAAATACATGAAATTTATAATTTATAAATTTCTTGAAAGTTTCGAATGTTACATTGAAAAAAACAACAGTATTTGAAAGAAACGGGAATATTCCCTGTTTTTTTCAACGCTAGTCTCCCCGCTCAAGGCCCGCGATAGAAGCTATGCAATAGAATAACAAAATACTTTTATTTCGCTTACATGTCTAAGTACATAAGCACTTATAAAACTTCAGAAGTTCGTACACAGCAGAAGAGTGGTCATTGTAACAGTGGCATAATGGGTATAACGTCTTTGGTTCTTTTTAAGGGTTCCTAAGCTTAGTCAGCAAAAATCAAATCCCTATTTATCTAGGTACACGAGAGCAAATAATCAGGGCTTGGACAATGAAAAAAATGTACTACTAAGTCCACGCAATCTAGAGATCAGGCGTGCTATTCTCTAAGAAAACAGCCTTGAGCGCAGCGCTGGCCGCTGCGACGAAATCCAAAATAGGTACATTGGATTGACAGTCCAATGGACCTTTAAATTGGATTGTTAATTCAATGTACTGCGCTCTCGACTCGTCGCTGCGGCCAGCGCTGCGCTCCAGGCTGTTTTCTTAGAAAATAGCACCGCAGGCCATTTGTGATCCGTTTATGGCACGTATTTTGACGCTTGCAAGAAAATCAAAACCTATAGAGAACTATCCGTTGACCTAAAATCCTGTAATTTGGCAACAAGGAAAGTTTTCATAGCAAAAATAAAGAAAAGGTCTGAAAATCGTCTATTTGTGGTTACATCACAAAATAATTACTATTTTACAATTCGAAAGAATCTCTTAAAAATTCTTTCGAATTGTAAAAACGTAATTATTATTTTTTTGATTCGAGAATCGAATTCAAACTCAAAATTATTTATATCACATAGACCTATATGGGCACTTAACTGTGAAATGCAAGAGGACCTGAATGAACACCTGCAGGTTTTAGTCAGTAAAAGTTTGACACTCCCTCTCACTGTACTCAAGGCGGGAGGAGTCATTTGTTGATTCCCAACAAAAAAAAAGATATTATGACACCATCGATTTGAAAATCTGTAAGCGGTTGTAACCTACGTACTTTTCAAACCTCGTATCCGGTAATATCCTTGTTGGCATAAAATGTTTAGGCATAATCGATATCCGTGGGCATAATATTGTTTGGCATAACGTTTTCGCATAATTTTTTTTAGCATAATAATACTGTTGCATAATAATACTATGGCATAATGCATAATTTAGCATAACTGTCATTTAGTCTAATATGTTTTGGCTTAAATTGGAGTTGCATAAATAAAGGCATTATTTATTCGTCTAATAATCATGAGCCATAAATATAAAAAGCCATTATTGGGAGAATGTAGCCAATAATTTCAAATTGATCTCCAAGCGATGTTTTTGTGGCGAACGTATCGTCGGTTACTGGGTTAGGTTAGGTTAGGTTTTTTTTTTTTGTTGCAGGAGTCTGAAGTCCATCATGGACGCCCAATAATATACAATCAATAAGGTGAAATAGTGTCTACAACTTACCGTTTGGAGTTATTGATTAGGGTTTATTAGTTTTATTCCAAAGAACATTATGTGTTTTATCATTATGCGTTTATAACATTATGCTTTATAAAATTATGCTTTTTTATTATTATGATAGTAGTATTTATGGCCACAAGCATTATGGCAAAAGTTTTATGCCTAATAATTTTATGCGTAATGATCATTATGCTGAATTTTGGTATGCCAATGTATATTATGCCAATATATTTTATGCTAATTATTGGTAAACCCTCGTATCCATATAGTCCACTATTCATTTGAACCAGCTCTCGGCATCTGGGATAACCACTAACTCCAACATTTCCACCCAAGTAATTGGTATATTAAAAACCAGACATACTTACGTGTCTTAGTTTTGCAAGTGGGGCACATTACCGACTGGGACACGTACGCCTGATTTACCTTAAGGCACCACCATTATTTTACAGACCGCAGTCTGTATCTGGACCCTAACTACCATCAGAAACAATTTACACGTCATGACGTATTGGATTCTCAGTAAACACCTTCTACACAAAGGCATTAGATAACCAGGTCAGTTCATTTTATTCTATAACCAACCCCGCCTTGACCGCACTTCATAATCTGATCAATACGGCAATAGTTAGGTATACCAGCTAACCTTTTACTCGTTGACATTGATCTCCTTGGATATTAATTCATATCTACAGAATAATTATAGTTAATTGTTATTATTAAGGCTTATAGTCCCTTGAACCATCTGGCCAAAATTATGTGGACGCACCTCTCGCACCCGCCTAGGCGGCAGTACGTAAATCTGTGCATTTATTTGCGGCCAACAGCGCCCGGAAAGCGCGCGGCTGACCTTTAAATCCATTTTCTTTGCGAAATATTGATTGATTTACATATTCAATATTCACTTTGAGGAATATTTAATCACCTATTTTTATGTGTATAAATGTTTCTAAAGATCCAAGCCGTTTCGAAGGAGTAGGGAAAAGTTGCGAATGTGATGTTGTTGTATGTAATATTTTTTTAGACAAAAGTATTAACAGCACGAAAAAATCAAATGTTGATAATGTTGTTCATGAATCTATAATAAACATATATTTTTTTCAAACCTATTAACCTGACCATTACCGAGGAGTAGGCTTCAGAAAGTCACTGTTTTATGGCACTTTTCGGGCGCTTGGGCCTTAATATTTACAGCATATTGCTTGCGTAGAACAGATGGCCGTTGGGGCCGAAAAGTTCTGGAGTGGCGACCGCGTACTCCTACTAAGAAGGCCTCCTACAAGGTAGTCCGATGACCTGGTGAAGGTTGCGGGAATCCGTTGGATGCGGGTCGCTCAGGATCGTGCATTGTGGCGACGCTTGGGGGAGGCCTATGTCCAACAGTGGACGTCTGTCGGCTGAGATGATGATGATGATGATGATTGCTTGCAAGCACGGGCCTCATCAGAAGGCTTACAGTCACCCAAAGGGCAATGGAAAGCGCCATACTCGGAATTTTCTTGCGTGATTGCATCAGGAATAAGGATATAGACAGCTGAACCAAGGTTACCAACATAGCCCAAAAAATCACTAAAAGTGGAGGTGTGCAGGGCAGGGGAACATTATTCGCAAAATAGATAATCGATGGAGCCAAACAATTCTGGAGTGGCGACCGCGTACCGGGAAACATAGTGTTGGATCGCCTCTCACAATGCGGACCGCTGACCTAGTGAGGGTCGAGAGAATCCAATGGATGCAAGACACAAAGTACCGATCCTTATGGTGACACTTGGGGGAGGCCTATATCCAACAGTAGACATCTTTCGGCTGAAATGATATTAATGATGACAGAACCATTTCATTCATTTTTACCCGACGGCGCCATAAGGAGGGTACGAAAATATACTCCATCTACTGTATCAGACTGCTTAAAGCTCATCTTATTTTGAACTTTTTAGTAGTTTTTCTTTTTATTTTATTTGACTGCTTGAATACATATTTATATGTCCCGCAGATACAGTTTCTCTGGGTCTAGGTCTCTTATATATGAGTTCACATGTTTGTGAACACATCAATGGTACAGGATGATAGGGCAAATAGGAATTTCTAAAAAAGGAAACCCGTGAAGCAAAGGGCAATTGAAGGGACATAGATGGGTTAGTAGAAGTCTGACATGGCTTAGAATAGAATTTAGAATAAGGCGTCGCTTCTATACTAATATAATAAAGAAAAAAAGCTAGTTTTTTTGTTTGTAGGTGGAAATGAAATGACTGGTCCGATTGCTAAAATTTTTTTACCGATAGAAAGCTGCTTTATTCCAGAGTGGCATAAGTTATATTTTATGTACGTGGGCGAAACCACGGGTAAAAGCTATTTCTAAATAAGAAAGAAATAAATATTTTAACAATTAGAAAGAAAAAGAAAGGAAACGAGTGTATTTGCATCAAAAACGTCACATACTTAAAAAAAAAATAATTAAAAAAAAACCCGACTGCGTAAAAAATTACTTTCTCTCTAGTCTAGTTAGTTTAGATTA
This sequence comes from Mythimna ferrago, assembly GCA_910589285.2. Lineage (NCBI taxonomy): Eukaryota > Metazoa > Arthropoda > Insecta > Lepidoptera > Noctuidae > Mythimna > Mythimna ferrago. The sequence continues at coordinate 22,362,157 of OU342680.1, read as the reverse complement.
TTTTAATGGGTCCCGACTGTTGCTGAACTGTGGACTAAACTTGTTTATTTTACTTTTCAGTTTTTATTTAAAGTAATTTTTTACGCAGTCGGGTTTTTTATTTTTTAAATTATTTTTTTATTTTACACTTTTTAGTTACTATTATAATATCACTATTTATTCACATTGACTGGCCTGTTGGTCTAGTGGTTAGTGGCCCTGACTGCTATGCCGGAGGTCGTGGGTTCGATTCCCACCCAGGACAAATGTTTATGTGATGAGCATGATCATTTGTTCTGTGTCTGGGTGTAATTTATCTATAATATGTATGTATTTAGAAATATATAAGTATGTTTATCAGTTGTCTAGTACCCATAACACAAGCTCTGCTTAGCTTGGGACTAGACGGCGTTGTGTGGTAGTTGTGGAATATTAATATTATTATTATTATTATTTCATTTATTTATATTTTTACATATTAATTATATTTTTAAATATTTCTTATAAAAAGGATATTAAAAAAAAAAAAAAAAACATTTAAAAATACAAAAAATAGTAGCCCACCGGCATCGGGAACAGGGTCCAAGCTACCGGTGGTCAGGGCTCCTGAGAAAGGAACCTCCGGACAATGCGCGCCGTGTCAAGGAGTACTGCCTTCTGGATCAAGCCCTTGATCCAACTGCCTAACGAGAGCCTCCGCAGATGTTGATCGAGGCTCTTGGCTATTAAGCCATTGGCCGTCACGACTATCGGCACAATGATTGCTCTATCCACTTCCCACATGTCGACAACCTCGCGAGCCAAGTCAAGATATTTAGTTTGTTTATCCTTCTCAGCTTTCACGAGGTTCTCGTCATGAGGGACCGCTATATCAACAATCATTGTGCGACGCTCTAGCCGATCTATCACCACTATGTCAGGTTTATTGGCAACAATAGTCCTGTCAGTGATGATAGATCGATCCCAATACAATGTGACGCTGCCATTCTCGAGAACTGGGTCGGGCACATACCTATAGTACGGTACTTCTGATTCAACAAGATTGTATTTAAGAGCAAGTTGCTGATGGATAATCCTGGCTACAAGGTTGTGTCTGTGCAAATAGTCTCCGTTAGCTAAATGAGAACACCCAGAAATAATGTGTCGGATTGATTCTCCGGGCCGGTGGCATGCCCGACAGATGTCAACCGTGCCGTCCTTCACAATATATTTCCGGTAGTTGTTCGTCATCATAACTTCATCCATAATTGCAAAGACAAAACCTTCGGTTTCCCCAAAGAGATCACCAAAGCGCAGCCAGGATACGGACGCTAAAAGATCTACATCGGGCCCATGTAAGGCCCGGTAAAAGCGCCCGTGAAGCTCCTTGCCCTTCCATACTTCCTTGCGTTCATTAGTATCCATTACTATAGGTTTGCGCCAGTTCTCGTTGGCCAAGGAGAGCGGGGTGAGGCCTTTGTCCACCGCCACTACATCTCGGTGCATCCCCACGTCGGTTTCCAGAAAGTATCCCCTGAGACTGCATACCTCACGGTTGTGCAGGGTCTTGGCATTTAAGAAGCCACGACCCCCACACTTCCGCGGGATATACAGCCTCATCACCGATGATCGTGGGTGATGCATCCGGTTTGCGGTAAGCAGAGTGCGGACCCTCCTGTCCAGGGCGTCGAGTTCCGTCTGAGTCCATTTGAGTATGCCGAAAGAGTACATCAAAACCGGCATGACCCAACCGTTAAAGGCGCGCACCTTGTTCCCGCCTGATAAAAGACTGTTTAGTACTTTATTCAGGCGGCCAAAGAAGCGCTCCCTCAACGATTGTTTCACGTCAGCAGCATTGATGCCCAACGCTTCCGACATACCCAAATACTTGTAAGTTTCGGTTGAGCAGAGGGATCTAAGGTATATGGAATCCGAGAGTTGGGTTCCCACGGATTCCATAATCTCCCCTCGCTTTACATGCATGACTGCACATTTGTCCAAACCAAATTCCATCCTGATGGCACTACTGAAGGTTTCAGTTACCTTCAGTAGCTCCATCAGTTGCAAGTTGTTGGAAGCAAAAAGTTTCAGATCATCCATGTAAAGAAGGTGAGATATGACCTGACCCTCTCTTCTCAACCGGTAGCCTAAACCTGAACCCTCCAGCAGTGTGCTGAGAGGGTTCAAGGCTAGGCAAAACCACAGTGGACTCAGACTGTCACCCTGGAATATGCCACGCTCGATCCTTAACGGTTCGCTGTTCTCCGAAACCCGTCGACACCCTGGATAGTGAAGGACCGTCCTCCATTGCCCCATACATGACATCAGGAAGGCGCGAAGAGTTGCATCAACTTTATACAGCTCTAGCACCCTCATGAGCCATGCATGCGGCACTGAGTCATAGGCCTTCTTATTTATTATTATTATTATTACTATATTTTAGACGTCAAATCACTATAAAGTTCAAAAATCGACCCAGGCATGCGCCTCAGTACAAAATAAATAACATAGATTTCCTGTTGTACTTGCCCTTTAATTTGACATCCATATTGCAGAATTAAAAAAAAAAATTTTTTTTACTCTAACATATAGCATCTCACAGTCGATACGTTGTTTTTCACCGTCACCTATCTAAGAACACTTGGGTTATCAAGACAAATCTAACGATATGTTAATTATAAAAATCTGTTCAGCGGTTTGGAAGATATGAGGTAATAAAGAATATTACATACATACAAACAAACATACAAGATACGCGCGAAAAACATACCCTTGTCGGGTAATAAAAAATAACAATAACAACTTTATAATATTAGGAAGATTTGCGTCACATCCGTGCAAAACGGCCGGCGTATAATCTATGTAATTAAATCAAAATAAACACCATTAACATAAACTAAAACATGCTTATTGAATAAATTACAGGAAGGCTGGTCGGTAAAATGTGCAAAAAAAATTGAAAAGCCGTAAACAAAACTATCAAATAATTTGACGAATTTGTCTCCGTGGCCTTGACATACAAAGATCAACTAAAGGAACACGGTGGTGGTTTCTGTCATTTTCAATGCCACCATTTCATGCTAAGGTCGATCATATCATGTAGCAAACCGTGGGGGCCCAGCAAGTCATCGGCCCTGCTGGGTAGCTAGGACCGTGGGGAATTTCTGAACTGGAAATCCGTAGTCCTAGAACGCAAATGGGAACTGAAGGTCACAGGTATGATTTTAGTCAGTAAAAGTCTGACACACACTCGCGCTCCACCCAAAGCGGGAGTCATTGGATGATTTCCCACCTTAAAAAAGGGTCAAATTGTGAGTTATCGTAACATGATCGTAGGCGAGCAATGGGTAGCGCGCCGTCCGGCCGTCCGGTAAACGTCCGGACCAAACCCGAATCGTTGACGGCGCGTAGTGTACCACGCGCACCTCAAGGAGATGTCAGCAAAACCGTAGGGGCCCAGCAGGGATAAAAATCGTCATTCAGAATCTTGATTAAAATGTGCTAGGTTCCTTAACATTTTTTTTTTTCGTTTTTAATTTATAAGTACAATATAAAACTCACACAAGATTTTCAGAGAATAATTTACACAAGATATCTGTGCTTCCAAAATATTTAGAGATAGATTTGTAATAACATCATAATCATAATGTAATTTTGATGTTGATTACATTTAATAAATTTAATTTATTTATTTATTTAGGTATTTTAATTTATATAATAATTTGATTTGTGTTGTTTTTGACATGTTTTGTTTAAAAATATGAAATTTATTTCTTTAGATAGGAATATTGAATTGTAATAATAATATATAGAACTGCACGCTTAGCCAAGTTGTTATTCTGCAATCGTTAACGCTGTCGAAAAGTGATGAAACGTATGGGAATGACGTCATCTCAACGTAAAGTGGCGTGGTCGGAACAAACGAATAGACAATTCGTAGCCAAGTTCACATCGTTCAAAATCGTTTCTACAATATTTAACGCTACATCCTTTGTTATACAAACGCTACATTGTAGAACGAGCGGCCGACTCAGGCGCGTCAACATGGCTACTAACTTATCGTTTTCTATAATTGCTGTCGCCGAGGCGTTACCGATTAGTGGCAGGCGGTCGCCGACTTCTGCGAAGCAGTAATGCTCGCAAAGGAGGAGGCCGAACGCATCAGGCAACGGCGTTATCGCCGCCGCCGTCGCCGGGATTCTGATCCCGATTTCCGGCCAACGTAGACGCGGGCTTGCGGACAGTGAGCAATGGGTAGCTCACTGTCCGGCCGTCCGGTAACTTTCCGGACCAAGCCCAAGTCGTTGACGGCGCGCACTGTTCCCGCGCGCCTCAAGGAGTTGTCAGCAACAGCAGGGACCCAGCCGGGTCGAAGCCTACTGGGGCCAGGGTTATCCGAAAGGGCGCTCGAGCCCCGGTATGAAGGCTAGAAGGAACGGGGTGGGTCTTTTAGTCAGTAAAAGTCTGACACTATCTCCCGCTCCGCCCAAGGGCGGGGGATGTCAATGCATGATTTCTTCCCACCATAAAAAAAAAAAAAAAAAAAGGCGTTACCGATTAGAGAACGGAATTCGATTGTAACTTGGCTAGGAGGAGCTGGAATTTTATGGCTACTAACATAGCTTTTAAGTAAATTTTGTTACTAACCCTTTTTATGAGTGCAAGCTCGAAATAAAATGATTAATAATAATAATAATCACGTAAGAGCAGTTGTATGGAAAATATCAAATTTATCTCGGATTGGGCGCTTAACAATAAACATACAAGCGGCTGCAGCAATCCCAAAAGATTTGCTATCATTTATTAAAGTGTTTTATTTTTGGACCCAGAAGTTGTTTACCAAATTTAAATGGGACCACCTGGAAAGTAGACCCTTTCAATTTCGAACAAAACAAAGAATGTTCTAAATTTATTCAGGCGTCTTCGAGTAATCGAGGAACATAATATCCGCAGAAGAACCAAGGTTACCCACATAGCCCAAAGAATCACTAAACTTAATTGGCAGTGGGCCCATTACTCGCAGAACAGATAATGGGGCTGAAAACTTCTTGAGTGGCGACCGCGTACCGGAAAACATAGTGTTGGAAGATCTCTCACAAGGTGGACCGATGATTTAGTAAGGGTCGCGGGAATCCGAATGGATGCGAGATGAACCGGACCTTTTGTTATGGCGACACTTAGGGGAAGCCTATGTTCAGCAGTGGACATCTTTCAGCTGAAACGATGATCATGACGGAAAACGTATTCACCTAACATACGGCAATATGCTAGGTGAATTTAAATAAATTCCTCAACAAAGTAGTGCACCTCACCATCAACGATTGCATCAGGTGGGATCCCAGTCCCCTCGTGGGGGCGATCGGCGGCGGAGTCCTCTCGCGCCGGGCCTTGGTTGAGGCCATGGTCCGGAGCGAGGAGGAGTGGCAGGCGGTCGCCGACTTCTGCGAAGCAGTAATGCTCGTAAAGGAGGAGGCCGAACGCATCAGGCAACGGCGTTATCGCCACCACCGCCGCCGGGATCCTGATCCCGATTTTCGGCCACCGTAGGCGCGGGCTTGCGGACAGTGAGCAATGGGTAGCTTGCTGTCCGGCCGTCCGGTAACTGTCCGGACCAAGCCGAAGTCGTCGACGGCGCGCACTGTTCCCGCGCGCCTCACGGAGTTGTCAGCAACAGCAGGGACCCAGCCAGGTCGAAGCCTACTGGGGCCAGGGTTAACCGAAAGGGCGCTCGAGCCCCGGTATGAAGACTAGAAGGAACGAGGTGGGTCTTTTAGTCAGTAAGAGTCTGACACTATCTCCCGCTCCGCCCAAGAGCGGGGGTTGTCATTGGATGATTTTTTCCCACCATAAAAAAAAAGGTGGGATCCCAGTCAAGCACTAGTTTATATCAATTAAAACACATGAAATAGTTACTTACAATAATTTATAATATGCAAAAAAATGATTTCATTATACTAGATACAGGGACAGGACGAACATAAATATCAATTAAGAAAACTGGTCTGCCTCGTGATACAATTCTTCAAATCACTATAGACCTATTTATCATGGCGACCTAGGAATTAAACGTAGGTCAGGCGTGCAGCATCACGTGTTTGAAATAATTGAGCTAATTAATCATACTACTATTGTTTTGATAAAGATAATTACGGGTTTTGAAATCGTTACAAATAAATAATATAACAGACCACCACGATCTGCATGATGCCTACATACAGAAGTTATCTTTATTTATTTTAATGTAGGAAATCATTGAAGTGGGTCACGACTTCTCGAGCGGAGGACGATTCGAAAATTCGTGAAGTGTGAACCGACTACATGCATGCTGCCAATATACAAAAGTTATCTTTATTTATTTTTATGAAGGAAATCATTAAAGTGGGTCACGAGCGGAGCACGAGCCGAGCTCAAATTCTTGTAGTATGGACCGACTCTAGATGATGACTGGACTGTCTTTGGGGTCGTGCTCCACTCGTACTCAGCTCCTTTAGCGTAGACGCCCATTTACATCCTAATTGAGGTATATTTAGATAAAAGCATAATCAGTCTTTTTAATGTTCCCACTGCTGGGTCTCAGGCGTCCCCTCTAAGAGAGGGATGGAATGGGCCGTAATACACCAAGGAGGCCCAGTGCGGATTGTTGAAAGTCACATGTCTTCGAATTTTTGGTTCTAGGACATGCCGGTTTCCTCACGATGTTTTCTTTCGCCGTTGTGATGAATCAGTGGTGATAAAATAAATAACACAAAGTAATGCGTCTGGCTGAGTTTGAACGTACTGCTTGTGACTTAGAACTCGTAAGTCGGGGCCATTACCACTCGGCCACCACTTCTCTGGTGTTTATAATTTATAGTTATTTTTGTAATTTCTATCATAGTTAGTAACCTGACTAGATATGCCTAGTAAGTAACTGATGACAACCTGTCAAATAGCTCATTTTTTTAACTTTTCAACAAATAACAACGAAAGCTGCTAACCTAAACATAAAAACACGGCACTTTGCTCATAGAACAGATGGTAGACGAAGCCGAAAGGTTCTTTGAGTGGCGACCGCATACCGGAAAATGCAGCGTTGATAGACCTCTCTCAAGATGAATTCACCTGATAAGGATCGCGAGATTCCGATGGATGCCGATAAACCGGTCGGTATGGCAACACTTGGGGGAGGCCTATGTCCAGCAGTGGATGTCTATCGGCTGAAATGATGACAAGAAAATTGTGGCTACAACCCGGGAATCCTTAAGTCAACAGTGAATAGGTTACAAGAAAATTGTAGCTACAAGCTGGGTATCTTTAAGTCAAGAGTGAATAAGTTACAAGAAAATTATGGCTACAACCCGGGAATCCTTAAGTCAACAGTGAATAGGTTACAAGAAAATTGTAGCTACAAGCTGGGTATCTTTAAGTCAAGAGTGAATAAGTTGCAAGAAAATTATGGCTACAACCCGGGTATCTTTAAGTCAAGAGTGAATAGGTTACTTTTACGTAAGCGTGCTCCATCGTCGACCGCATCGTCGCTTTCCATCAGGTGACATAGCGGTCAATCGCGAACCTATCTACACTTTGTTGTTTTTTTTTTTCGTTTTGTTGGTAATCTCTGGAAGTACTGGTCCGATTGCTAAAATTTTTTCACCGATAGAAAGCTGCTTTATTCCTGAGTGACATAGGCTATATTTAAAAAACGCGGGCGAAACTGCAGGCAAAAGCTAGTCAACAATAAAAAAAGGTCTATATCTAATCATTGAACGGATATAACATTTGTACTATTTATATTTACTATCGTCGCCGTTACTACCACATAAACAGCGAATGATTCTGATATCAGTCTACTAAACTATACTCCATTTATTTCAAAACTGATTACAAAACTGGATCAAGGGAGTCCATTGTAATATGAAAATAATATTCGAGTTCAGAGGTTGTTAAAAGTGTGTTATGGGCATTTATTTTTAACTTTTGATCTGGGTTTGCCCTGACCTTTCACTGGAATTCGCTATATTTATTGACATATTTATTTTGTTTGGCCCCTGCTTATCACGCTTTATCACACTATATTGCACAGGCGAAGGTTTGTGAATATTTGTATACTTTTAATAGCTTTTTTCCGCGGCTTCGCCCGCACACATAAAATAGGTATGTGTCACTTAGGAATAAAGTAGTTTCCTATCGGTGAATTTTTTTTACAGTCGGACTAGTACTATCAGAGGTTACCTCCTACAATCAAATAAAAAAAAAAACTGTACCTGTTTATTAAACTTTACCTCATTTTGGTGAGCGCTGGCCATTTTGCGCGGATGTGACGCATATTCTACTTACTTGCTACTTATAAGTCAATATTGTTATTTATTTTAATTTTTTAAGGTAAGCGCCATGTTTGACGCAAATAAACTCTTTTTCTGTGTTTCTTTCTTTGTAGGTAATATTAATAATAATGTAGATTACATCAATATGCTCAAACGACTGAACTTTGGATTTAAGGCACACGTGTAGTATCTTGGAGTAACACATAAGCTACTTTTTACTCCGGGAATATTTTCCCTTGGGATGATTTTCTACTTTCACGAGAGTAAAATCGCTGGCAGAAGTTAGTCTAACTATCTATAGATTAATTCAATCGACTACAATACCGATTCTTCTCTCGAATGCTGGCGTCAAGGAGATTTCTCTGGATTTACAAAGTCAATTCCTGACCACTCAGACATCATATTAGGTACATCCGACGAAGTAATCTATCAAACTTTATTTTTATACAGTTTCGCATTGCCTACGACAAAAATGATAGCTTGCTGTTCGACCGTCAGGTAAACATCTGGACCGAGCGCGCCTCAAGAAGCTGTCAGCAACCGTAGGGGCCCAGCATTGTCGAAGCCTACTGGGGCCATGGGTGATGCGAAAGAGAACCTCGAGGCCCTGGAACAAAGCCAAAGAAAGAACAGGAGTGGGTTTTAGTCAGTAAAAGTCTGACACGCCCTCCCTTCACGCCCAAGGGCGAGACATCTCATTAGATGATTTCCCAACTTAGAAAAGAAAACGACAAATAATGATATTTCCAAATTAATTCCCTTTTTAAGCGACCGTGCGCGTGTGTTCAATGCGACAGAATAGTAAAATTACGTTCAAAATTCTCTTTCTATGAATAACAAAAAATAAAGAAAGAAACTAATAAACTTTGAACAATAATCCACTCATAAATAAGGATAAACTAAACTAAAAATTGTAAGTTCTAATATTGGAAAAATTAATAGTAATAGATTCAACACATAAATAATAACAACTCACGTGTATTTTTTAAATAGAACCTGCATATCAACCCCGTGTCTATATACAGTGATCACAGTTAAGATATGAATACCTAGAAATATTTATGAAATCTCGTGTCTGAACCACATGAGGATAATAATAGCTTTAAAACCTGGCCTCGCCTTAATTGGATACTTTACTGTGTTTATTTTTGTACAATCTTTTATAATACTAAAAATACATATTTTTCTAAAGTCTGCATCAAAATTGGATATTAAATGATGCAGCTATTAGTTTTTTAAACATTGGTCTGAGGGAGAGTGGAGGTGTGGTGGTTGGCAAGCTTTGCTTAGCTTAGGACTAAACGGCGTTGTGTGAAAGTTGTGGTTCATTATTATTATACATTTATTTATCTTAGGACCCTGAGGACCTTTGAAAGGCGAACGAGGAGCCAAAACCAACTCGCAGAGGTTTTTTTAGACGCTTTTAATGGAACGTATTAGACGGCAATAGAAGCAGCTAGAGGAGGCATTTGCCAACAGGCACACTGAAGTGAGACATTTTATAAAAAAAAAAAAACTTTGTAATGAAAAACATCTTTTAAGAAACACATCAGCAAAACAAAAGTAGTTCCAAAGAAAAAAAAAAAAACAAACAAAACAGAAAAAAAAACAAAACAAACAAAAACAATAATTATGTGTGTGTATCTGTAAAACTCCTTCAGTAAATAAAGGGTATTTTATTTTATTAATGGAACGTATTATTATTATTTTGCTATCTTTCTTGTACGTTCGTATCCTAATGGCAGCACGTCATATTTCAATTTGGGCGTTCTTATTCTGTTACTTGACAGTTAGAAAAATTTGAAAAATTAACTTGTTCGTCAACTCGCTACAACAAAACTCGCTCGTGCTCGCGAGTTGGCACCTTCCGATTTCACCTACTTTATTGTCGTCAACTCGCACTCACGTATAAAGTACAGTCAAATTAAAACAAATTGAAACCTAGCTATTGCCCGCGGCTTCGCCCACACTGGCTAAATATTAGAATAAAATTAATTGTTGTAAAGAAGTCAGATCATCAGGTCGATGATCTGACTTCTTTACAACAATTAAAATACAAAAAACATTAAAAATACAAAAACCAGCAAAAAGTAAATAGAGGATAGAAATAACCACATACATTGATTATGTTTATCCGTCCAGTAAACTTGCGGAATATATTACTGAATCTGACAAAACAATAGGACGAGATTATCTCTCCCTTTGTTGACACGCAAGTATTAATTTATAACATTGAACCTTATGGTACCAAACAATTAATTTCTGACTGTTTAAGTATAATAAGCGGTAATTACTCTGCCACCAACATTCATGCCTTTTGGATTGAAGGACCAATTTTGCGTGCTTAAAAGAAAAACGCTTTATTCCTCAATTTATCATCTTCTTCATCCATTAAATGATACATGATATTTATTTTATCTATACATCTATATCTATACATATAAATAAAATTGGAGTGTCTGTTTGTAATATTGAAATAACTGCTTTTTACTACATGCATATGAATATTTATACGGTACATACATCAAAATAACAGTTTTCACAACTTTTGTCTGTCTGTCTGTCTGTTTGTCCGGACTAATCTCTGAAATGGCTGGACCTATCTTGACGGGACTTTTTTTGGCAGGTAGCTGATGTAATAAGGAGTAACTTAAGCTACTTTTGTTTTAGAAAAAATAAATTCAAAATCCTGTAGTCCACGCTAACGAAGTCGCGGGCACAGCTAGTTATATAAATAAATAAGGCCTTCTTTAGACGAGTATTCGTCTTTATACATTTGTTTTATGCCTGCTCACAGTTCACGCAAATAACGACACGAAGTTGCGGCATCGTCGACTGAGTTTCTTAGTTTTAGAAGATAACTTTACTATTTTGATTTTCCGATGTGTTTAGAAAGAAATATTATTAGATGTGTCGTTGTGATTATTACTCGTGTGTTTTCGATATGCATTTTTTCTTTTATGAAATTTAACATGCTGTATAATGTATAATTTTTTTTTTTTTGCTAACTGTAAATCAATGTATGAACATTCAAATTATGAGATCAATGGGTTTCAGAGCACGGTGGCACTACCCATTCTTCCTAGCTTACTATCTCTTGAAAAAACATCAAAACAGACTCAGTCTTTTAAACTCCATACAGCGTCGTATGGCGACCCCCAAAATTTATTGCTTTTTTTCTATTTTTGTGTAAAAATCTTAATGCAGTTTACAGAATACATCTACTTACCAAATTTCAACAGTATAGCTCTTATAGTTTCGGAAAAAAGTGGCTGTAACATACGGACGGACGGACAGACAGACAGACAGACAGACATGACGAATCTAAAAGGGTTCCGTTTTTTGCCATTTGGCTACGGAACCCTAAAAATGACCTTTAGTGTCAAATTGTACGTTATGTTATAGTCAATGTCAATTATCATTTTGCTATAAAAAAAAAAACAAATAAAATAAAGGGAAAAAAGCAAATTAATGCAATAAATGCATTGTAATACTCACGAAAGATCAAACGACAATGGGCAGGGGCAAGGCATGTAGCTTGATCACACGACGAAAAGTAGACCAAACAAGTCACAAAACAGACAGACCCAAAAAGCAAAAGTAGGCAAGGAAGACCAAGCTGCGGGAGGGCAATCGAAGGAACACTTTCTACCCAGAACGGAACAAATTACTTAATGGAAACATCAAAAAGGCACTTATAAAACACACACTTTAAAAATAAATTGTTTTTTTGAGTATCTCGTCCCAAAGGGTAAACTTTGTCGCACCACCTCTTTTCTCCTCCTACGTACTCCGCGTCATACTTCCAGCCGCTATGATAGTTCCTTTTCTGCAACTGCAGTGCGTCTCTGGAACTCTCTGCCACACTCTCTAGGAAAATAAAAGAGGTAAGGAATTAAAGAGCACTTACTTTCATGTAGGTTTATATTGTGCACTGGATCCTATCCTCAAATATATAAGTCCTCTTTCTGTAACTCAAAGGTTTGCTGAGAGAAAACTCATAGTTGAGTTAAGCTCGCCTTTGTACATAAACTGTCTGTATCACCGTGTACTATATATGTTTTGTGCACAATAAAGATTCAAGAATTTAGTAAATTCTGCAAATAGAAAAGGTCAATTTAGCTGTTTTTGAGAGTATTAGTAGTAGCACAATTTTTTTTCTCGAAATTAGTGATAAGTTTGCGCTGAATTAATATATTATTGCGCTGAATTAACATATATTAATAATCTCGCGATGAATTGTTGGAATGTGTATTTATTCTTAATTTTTTTTGTGTGTATATCAGTGCGGTGTATTTTAAAAATTTTTGAAAACTGTAGTAAGCTTTTCTTAAGGACTCTTCACTCCAAAAAGTAGGCCTCTTTCTTTTGCATGGGACTTGAACATTTCATTAGAAATGTGAATGTACTATAAGTATACCCCTATTTACCCCCTTGGGCGATTCAAGCTTAATATTATGTTAAAATGTTACGTACAAAAGTAAACACATTTACTTTAAAATGTTTACAGTCGTAAAATAGAATCAATACTCAAATCAAGATATTCAGTACCATTTAATGGAATCCAAATAACCTTTACTAATGTTATTTTATTTCAGAAGCAGGTTTTAAACGGGGGCCTACATATATTTGAGAGGCGTTTTCAATCGCAGACATCTTTTTAGCTTTTAAGTTAGTACTTGAAAGTGTATTTATATTACTGAAAAGCGTTACTACTGAGAAAAGCAAATTACGCTGTCATAGATAGTCTAAGTAAGGAAATGTATACTATATATATTCGTAATGTTTTGATACATAAATATCTACAGTTGGTTTTGACAAAACTTTTCGTGGGCAAAGGTTTCAGACCAGTGAATAAGCAGTCAACGCTTTCAAGTCGGCCATTTTGGACATACCGACTTCAGAGTGGAATAAGTGTTTTAATAACTGGCTCGAACGAATGGAAAAATTTATAAAACTTACAGGTGAATACTTTGAAAATCAATAAATAATACTTTAAACTTCTAGTTGTGTTTTTTTCTTCAAACGACAAAATTTAAAAGGCATTCCAGCTGCGATCGAGGTGTGTCCAAAAATATTCTACCCCACAGTTCACGCGAGGATGTGAACATGCCGACGCAGCAGGGCAGTGACCGCGGTGAACCTTGGTGATTTTACGTCAATGCTAATTATTTGTCACTAAATTATTGGACTGCACCAGCTGTTTCACACAAGTGCGTTAATATAATTTATATACTCATAGGTACATGTAAATAGATTAATATTAATAGCATGTAAATATGTAATAAAGTCTCTTTCTACGCTTCGAGCAACGCTGTTTCTTTACGACGAGACCGACCAACCCCCTTTACGGTACATTCAGGTAACTGATTGTACACGTACTATCATCATTATTTCAATCGAAACATGCTCATTACTGGACTCGTGCTTCTCACTGACAATGGCTAAGTCATTAGTCTAGTTTACGTGATCGCCATTCTAAAACCCTATGGTCATGTGGTCTGCGAGCAATGAGGGCACACTCCACCGTCACTAATATCGACAAATATTTCATATCGAATTGGTTTACCAAAATTCTATTTTTTTCAATTTAATCACATTAACATCTACAATTAGAAGATACACTCAATTCAGTCCATCATGATTCAGAAGATCAATTATTCAATAATTTACTGTTCTGATTGCGCTAGACAGAGACACATCTTGGTCACTCACATTTCATTGATTCCAGACACAGACATTAGTTAAGAAATTAAGTCCAATAAAATCAATACAGTGTATTGGCTTTCAATTGACACGCATTACCTACTGTTTATGATTTATCAAACTGATCAATGGCCATTCCTTGGCTGGACCAAACAGGTTATCACCAAATGAGACGCAGACAAACAGAAATGATAAGAATGTTGATTTTAATGTGACCTTCATCCTCGCGATTATCAAATTTTTAATTTACATATTTTAGTGCCGCCGCACGTGTGCAACATGCCACAGCCACAAACACTGCTACGGGAAACTGGAAGCAGCCCGAAGGAAGCTGAAGCACGAGACAGCCACTTACGGCCGGTGGCTATTAGTTTTTTGAATCCATGCGCGCAGTATTATAATGGACTCTGTCGAAGAAGGTTTAAATGCGCGAATGATGTGCGGTGGCATTTTGTACACAGGATGCGAGTAGCGGCCATTTTTAGCGGTTAGCGACCACCGGCGTCAACCGTGTGCGGCGAACCCATATAAAATGTATGAAACCTACAGGAAAGATACCGGTGGCGGCGTTTTGTGGTTGTGGCCGGTGGCCCTTGAGTGGCGCCCTTAGAGTATCTATTAACTGCTCCATCTTTGTTGTAACATTTTTTTTTTTTCTAACACATTGCTTTTGCAATATTTTTTTTTTTATATTATCTGACTCCAACCACATTAAATTCGCATTTTTTTTTATATAGCCTCTTTTTATTATAATGTAAATGAAAGAACACTGTAGACTCCACGATTTCATAGATTACTTCAAATTTTGACTCACTTTTTTTTAAATGATTATTTTTATTGTGCTTTTGAGTACAATATAGACCGGTTTACACTGTTCTTAAATAATACCTTTTAATACTGTTATATGGAAATATTGTAAGTACAACCATTTTTTTAAAAGAGTAACCATGGAGTTTCTTGCCGGTTCTTCTCCATAGGAAACGACCAATTTCGAACCGTGCACTAGCTTCTGACGTTTTATAAGTGCCCATGCAGGCCTATGTGAAATAAAAAACTTTTGACTTGACTTGACTAGAGCTGTTATCTAGGGTTGCTAGTATAACATATAACAGTGGCGATGAAATAAATTACACAAAGTAATATGCCTAACTGGGTTTGAACTCGCAACCGACTCGTAAGTCGGGATCGTTACCACTGGCCTACCACTTCTCGTCACTGTCGAGTCGAGTTACTGTAACCTCGATAGACCCAGTAGGACGTGGTAGTGTGTCTATTTGCAAAAATTACGCGAAAACATCAAAATTATTGGATATTTGTAATTTTCAATCACATCACACAACCCATGAAGGTCTAAAATCTAAATATACATTTAGCAGTCCAACTCTAAAAACAGCTGTTACGATATGGAATGCAAAACGATAAACGTCAATTAAGTCACAATTGACCACGGTTGAGCTGATGAAAGAATATCAGGTCTGTCATAGTTTTTCTTTATTACTTTATACCAATGACCTTCCAGCACCCCTAGCCAAGTCGACAATCTGCAATCGTTAACGCTAGTAGAAAACTTCAAATGTACGGAAAGGCCGTTGTCTCAACGCTGTCACGTGGTCAGAACAATAAATCGGATTCGACGCAAGAGAAACGGTTCTAACTTGGCTAGGGGGGCAAGTCGTTACTTTATACCGAGGGTGGCTCTTTAAGCTAGGATTATCCAATGACGTCTCCCACTTTAGGGAGGCGCGGTCCTACGTATGCTCCGTCATGCTCTCGTGGGTAACTGGTGCCTAAACTAGCTAAACTATCTAGATCTGTACTTCAGGACTTCAAGATCTCCGCCACTTACATGTTTATAAAGTAGTTATTACGAGTGTATACTGCACTTGTACACTGACCACGTAAAATACAATATCAGGGTAGCAAGAAAAACCATGAATTTATAGAGTCACTAAGATAAGATGCTTACCGTGGGGACTGGTTCGAGGTAGCTCAAGAAAAGAATACCTGGAAGAAGTTGGAGGAGGCCTTTGCCCAGCAGTGGGACAGTATAGGCTATTAAAAAAAAAAGATAAGTTACGGAGTCAGTGATTTTAAAACGTTAATTGATCTTACAGCTGCTGTAGCGTTTCGTGAACTTTTAGCTCTAATGGAACTCATTGGCCAATCTAATGTTCCGAAGAAGTTGAAAAGCTACCGATTAGACATCATAGCGGAGTCATAGCAATAGGGTCCCGTTTTTACCCTTTGGGTACGGTACCCTAAATACTAAAGAAAATTATAATGCTGCCTTGGAGCCTCCCCCTTAAAAACTTAAACGTCTTACAGCCTATACCTATGGCTATTTGACTGCGAGATCTATAGAAAGAGTTACCGTGGTGGAAACACAAAAAGCAACTGAAGGAACACGTGATGGTCTACAAATTAGAAATACTCTGTAAACTACATCGCCTCTTTTAACTTACACATTAAAGAATTATCATTTATCCACCACAAATTTATTGAACAAGGAACTGTTTGTATGGTGTGTAGGTTTTGCAGACCCACATTTTTAAATAATTAATTGGGTACCATAAAGCCAATATTTTTTCTCCTCTCACCAATAGGTAGGTACAGAGCCAGGTTACATGTGCAAATCCCACCCAATTTCCCTGTCATGAATGTACACAATAAACATAAGTACATTACTCATTGGTCCAACAATACACCAATGAGTAATGTTTACCAATATTACAACAATTACAGTAACCTTATTAAACAGTAAACAAACAATAGATAAAACTTATTATATTCTTATAACAATTTGTTTATTATTATTTTATTAATAATTAGTTTTACAGCATGTCTGAAGTCACGTAAGCATTTATTGTGAAGCTCATTTTTTTTTTTAAACCTTGGCTCACTATACAACTGTATCATGGTTTTTTTTTAGTGGCAAATTATTCCATGACTTTTGTTCTTTTGTTTTAAGGCCGTGAACTCATGGCCTGTACAAGGGCCCGGCGCAAGAGGTCGTTGCCTCCGATCACCCATACGAGTACCAGGACACGACGGTGCTCATCACGAGCGGGCACACCTCCATCAGTCATGATGACACCTCTAACCCGATTCACGTAATGAAAACCGTAACGATATCGTAGCGATTTAGTCGTTAAGACCATTTCCGTATTCACATCCATCAATCGAGTTTGGACGACACCGATTTTAAAGTCGTTTGAAATTCTTCGATTTAAAAAAAATCTGTATTACATTATCCTGGTAGAATACGAAGATAAAATAGAAAGAATAGAATATCGGAATACGTGCCGATAACCGACGGCCTTGAGCTTCTTGGGGTAACGTTATCATCTACCCTCAATTTCGGCTCTTACATTGAGGCAAAAGCACAACAGGCTGCCAAAAAGCTGGGGATCTTAGCTAGGGTGAGGCGGTACTTCACTCCGGAACAGCTGCTCAACCTATACCAAGCGCAAGTTCGATCGTGTATGGAGTACTGCTCTCATCTTTGGGATGGGTCTGCCAAGTATCAGCTTGATGCTCTGGAGTCGATTGAGAGGCGAGCCAAGAGGATCATCGGTGATGATGCGCTTGTTGAGTCAAAGCTCCAAAGCCTTGAGCATCGACGCCGAATTGCTGGCCTGGCGGTTTTCTATCGATTACACTTCGGTGAGTGTGCGTTGGAATTGCACAATTTAATTCCGCCAAGTCCGTTCCATCATCGGACCACTAGACGTACGGCGTTGCGCCATCGGTACATGGTGGATATCCCACCCATTCGTACAAAGTGTTTTGGAAACACATTCATTATGCGTACAGCTAAAGAGTGGAATTCCCTGCCGGAGTCTGTGTTTCCTGATAGCTACAACCTAGGGGTTTTTAAGTCGAGAGTGAATAGGTTACTTCTAGGCAAGCGTGCTCCATCGTCGGCCACATCATCACTTACCATCAGGTGAGATAGTGGTCAAACGCAAGTCTATCAATAATAAAAAAAAAAAAAAAAAAAAAAACTTATTAATGTAACTGGAAATAAGTCGATAGATCGTGAATACCGCTTTTGGATAGGACTTCGATCGAACGACAATAAAACTTCAACGATATTTGGCTTGTTTGATTTTACGTGAATCAGGCTACAGAGCGTTTCTTTTCATATTAATCTAGTGGAAGAACTTCCCGAGCTTAACAAGTCCGATGAGAACCTGCGTCATGCGGAAGATGAAGACACCGTGATGTCTTTCCAGCCAGTAACTGTCCGGACCAAGCCCAAGTCGCCGACGGCGCGCACTGTTCCCGCGCGCCTCAAGGAGTTGTCAGCAACAGCAGGGACCCAGCCGGGTCGAAGCCTACTGGGGCCAGGGTTATCCGAAAGGGCGCTCGAGCCCCGGTATGAAGGCTAGAAGGAACGGGGTGGGTCTTTTAGTCAGTAAGAGTCTGACACTATCTCCCGCTCCGCCCAAGGGCGGGGGATGTCAATGCATGATTTTTCCCACCATAAAAAATAAAGCCACTACTCAAAGAGGGGACTTACCGCCATAATTACCGCATATCGTAGGTTCAACCCATACATGAAAACTCACAGACACAAGACATTTAGAAAAAATAAAGTTAATTGGACATTGTAATCCAATCTCAATGGAGAAGAACGTGTAAGAAACGCCATGAGTTTCTTTGGTTTTTGCTGTTTCTATGTTTTTTTCTTTCAAATTTCACACAGCATTTATGTCTTTCAAATCGTTTTTCGTTTTACACAAATCCTGGTTACGTTATTATTGTTGCTACTGTTTGAGAAAAATGTAAAAACAATAGATTTATCTGATTTTAACCGGATTAAAAAAGAGGAAGGTTATCTACACTAATATATTAAAGAGGTAAAGTTTGTTTTTTTTTGTTTGTAGGAGGTAATCTCTGGAAGTACTGGATCGATTACTAACATTTTTTCACCGATAGAAAGCTGCTTTATTCCCGAGTGACATCCGCATCAGGCACCGTAGGCGCGGGCTTGCGGACAGTGAGCAAAGGGTAGCTCGCTGTCCGGTCGTCCGGTAACTGTCCGGACCAAGCCCAAGTCATCGATGACGCGCACTCTTCCCGCGCGCCTCAAGGAGTTGTCAGCAACAGCAGGGGCCCAGCTGGGTCGAAGCCTACTGGGGCCAGGGTTATCCGAAAGGGCGCTCGAGCCCCGGTATGAAGGCTTGAAGGGACGGGATGGGTCTTTTAGTCAGTAAGAGTCTGACACTATCTCCCGCTCCGCCCAAGAGCGGGGGTTGTCATAGGATGATTTTTCCCATCTGAAAAAAAAAGGCTCCTATACCAGATTAGTAAAATTATCTTCTGATTAAATAAAAAAAAAGGCTGTTAAGGAGTATCGCTGCCTTACAGGAAACCGTGCGGCATCTCCATACAGTCCAGATCCCAAATGTCTCTCAAGCCATAAAAAAGAAGCAACAATGTATTTTAATCCTCCATGTGGCATGGTACGATCAACCAGCAACGTAAGAGAAAAAAACCGGTCAATTATTATTATTATACCTAATATAATTAACGATTATTATTAATTCCGCTTGCCTGCTCAAAAAAAACATTTGATTCATAATGTTTTTGCATTTCTAGATCCTCACCAGTTATATAATATCTACACTAATATTATAAAGAGGAAAAAAAAATACATTCATACAGTCTGGTCTTAAAAACTTGTTGCACCGGTTAAATTCATAGGGTCTTTGAATTGACATCTAGACAATTAAATTAGAATTTATAACTATTACTGTATCCGTTAAAAAAGAAAAAAATCGGAAAAGTAATACTTATAAGTAGGTAATTAAGAATACTTAGTTGTAGTGACCCAGTTACGGCACCCGCCTTTCATGCATTAGGTTGTAGATTCAAAACTGAGCAAGTACCAAGTACCAATATAATTTTTTTAATTCATACGTAGGTACTTCTCTAAATTTATCTAGGACATTACTGATACCCCGTGCCTCAGAAAGTACGTAAAGCCGTTGGTCATTCGAAAGAAAGAAAGAAAGAAAAACATTTATTTGTACCTCACGCACACATTTAAAAAAAAAAAAAAAACAGAATTAGGATACATTAACAACACGGATGATAACGGATTTTAGACAACTTTAAAATCAGTGTAAGGTCAAAAAGTCGCCTAACTCAGCAGCTTCGATATTTATAGAGATAAATAACGCAGCGCTGGTATTCTGTTAGGGCCCGCGGTGATGCCACGGTCACACTCACGGAGATTAGATAAACTACATAGGTATATAAGCATCGGAACAAAATAATAAATATGAACATTGGAAAAATAGTAATTAATACATAATATTGGTAAAAAGCATGAATTTATGTTAATAAGTGTCCAGTGTTAAAGAAATATAGAAAATTTAATAAATTATGAACCATAGACAGACGCCTGACGCCGCGCTCCTAAATCATTTGTCAAAATCATAATTATATACACAAATGAACGCAAGCGCACAGCGCACTGCACGGGGCGGTTCCCGAATATTACAGTGTTTATTGTCTCTTACTAATCTGTGGAGTGTGTAATCTATGAATATTAGTGATCGTATTTTTTCGTATTTCATTCGTAGATCTTTCACAATCATTACAGCCACCAGAAAGTCTGACCTTCGATCTATTAAAGTTTGTGAAAGTCTGATAGGCAGTCAAACCCAAGTTAGTTGGAAATGATCGTCCGGTAACCGTCCGGACCGAGCCCGAGTCGTCGAGGGTACATAGTGTTCCACACGCACCTCAAAGAGAGTCAACAAAACCGTAGGGGCCCAGCAGGGCCGAAGCCTACTAGGGCCATGGGTCCACTTCGAAAACTCGTGGTTCTAGGACTCGTTTCCTGGTGATCATTGGAAATGTCTAACCCATTTTAATTTTTTAGTCATTACAGATTTTCCTGATGTCTTTATTTCTCACTTTAATTTTGTTTCCCAAGGTAAATAGTAAGTAAGTAACAAAGGGATACAGTGATCCTGGAACGCAAAGGGCAATTGAAGTACTTAGGTATAGTTTTAGTCATCAGTAAAAATCTGACACGCCCTCCCGCTTCGCCCTAGAGGGAAGTCATTAGATAACTTCCCACCCCACCTCAAAAGCTTGCTGGAAAAAAACTACTGCTACCACACACACGCCTCCAGTCTAGCGCAAAAACGTTTCTGTGTCACAAACAGTAAATTACTATCAGGCTGGGCGCAAATTGTGGACACTTTTATGTCTTGTGTCAGATACATGCTACCGATGAATATTTGATTTCTATAGAACCAGTATGAAATCATTCCCTCCCTGCGCATAAGTAAACACTTTTTGTGTCCAGTTGCACGTATGTACTTCACTTTTTATACCTACGCTAGACGCGCCGAACTGTACGAGTACCACCGAGCGAATGAGCCGAGATATCGTGGCCGTGAGCGGTGTCTATGTGTGCGTTGCTCGAGTGCGCTCTGTATGTAGATTGTCTTTTATACCTATCTATTTTGGGGGATCGGTAACTGGAAACTACCTACCGGTAAAGTGTCTACGTTAGTGCATCGCCTAAACGTCTGATACGCCATACCGCTACACCCGCCCTTGAGTGAAGTCATTAGAGAACTTCCCACCTTAGTAACAAAGCTAGTTAGAAAAATACTAAGATGATGATGAAACATAAAAGCATTGCTACCTAACACACGCCTCCAGTCTAGCACAAAAACGTTTTTGTGTTACAAACAATAAATTACTATCATTGTCAAGATTATTATTTTAAATTTCATCATCTCAATACAAAATATTATTTGAACTTTATCTTGCTGTTGCTTAAAACACGCGTAACTTTGTCACGTTGCTATTACGGAGGTATGAAACAAAAAAAAAACGAAATCTCTAAAATATATTTTTCCATTTTATTACGTAAAGTATTGGGTTATCTTAGAAGACAAATGACCTGTTGATAATTGTGTGTTTTTATGAATAATCTACACTGCCTAACTGCTAGGCAAAGAATTCCCTTTTTTTTCCAGGAATTATTATCTCGTACCACTTTGAACCAATGATATGATATACAATATTAGTTTTAGTAATATGCAAAACCCGAAACACGTGTCTAGTATTTTTATCTTATCGTACAAAATTTCATAACAGTATCATGAAAAATCACAAAGTTATGACAGTAAAATACATAGTCACCGGGCTATCCAGGCGACTGAGGTGTCGTTTTGCACTTGCACCCAGCTGTTCACTGGCACCTAATGCCCGCTATGTCTTGCCGTTACCTGTGTTGTATTTAGTGTCAGTGGTGTCTAACTTGTGACCTTTTTAAATATTTTAGGAAAAAAATATAACATGGTGTAAAAACTATTGGAATCCATTCAGTTACTGATTCTGAACAATCTATGTTCAGGATTCCCATATTTACTAAAAATAATGTTGTATATAATACACAATTGCACACTAACATTATAAAGGCGAAAGTTCCTATATGAATATACAAGCTTTTGCCCGCGACTTTGTTCGCGTACATAAATTATAGCCTATGTCACTCAAGAATAAACCAGCTTTCTATCGGTGAAAAAATTTTAGCAAACGGACCAGTACTTCCAGAGATTACCTCCTACAAACAAAAAATAAATAAAAACAAACTTTACCTCTTTATTGTATTAGTGTAGGTGTACCTACATACCTGTTTGTTTCTCATTTACGCTCAAACGAAACGGTTTGATTTGAAATTTGGAACACGTATAGACCGCGCTCTTTGACTTTTTTTGTTTTTTTTTTTTGTTTGTAGGAGCTAATCTCTGATTGGAACCATGGGCGCGCAGAGTGGGGACTCTGCTCGCTCATCGAGGGATTCCAGGGAAGACGGTAGCACAGTGATCACGTGCTGGCGTGCATAAAGAGGGTCAGGGGAGACCGTTATAAAATCTCCTCAGGGATGTGTCGTAACAGGCGTTGCACTGAGGGGGTTCCGGAATGGTCTTTTGAGAGGTAACGGGGCCCCTTCTATGTGCTGATGGTGATCACCGGAGTGGTTTTAGTGAGGTAAAAATCCCACACTCCCCGTACTTATCCCCAAAGTCCGGGCGCCTTTTGAAGGTTTCCCCTCGAAAACAAAAAAAAAAAAAAGGAGCTAATCTCTGAAAGTACTGGTCCGATTGCTGAAATTATTTCATCTATAGAAAGCTGCGTTTAATCTGAGTAACATATGCTATATTTGTGTACGCGGATGAAGCCGCGGGCAAATGCTAGTGCATAATAATTTATGACTTTACACCTGAACACGTAAAAACCCTACGACCATTGACGTCATAAAATAAATAGGTTTACTTACAACATTATTGGTACTACGCAAATATTAGTAAGCGAGATTTTCAATGAAAACCACACCGGATTACCAGTTCTTGTTTATTTTCTCATCCAGTCATTCTAGTTTTCCCTCATCATCGTGCTATTTTAAAATTCGTCCACTGCAACTTCTGGACATATATCTTCCCCAAGTGTCACCATTTTTGGAGTATAGCAATTTCTCATTACAGTGACAAAATTACCATTTGATCTTTGGGTTCATGTATATCTTTTTGTGCCTCGGACTTTACTTAAATATTTCATCGTCATCATCATCATAATCATCATTTCTGTCAAGAGAAATCCACTGCGGGTCATAAGCCTCTCCAAGTGTCGCCACAATGAACGGTCCTGAACTTCTCTCATCCATCGGATTCCCGCAACCCCCAAGTCATCGGTCCACCTTGTAGTAGGCCATCCAATGCCGCGTCTTCCGGTATGCCTTCACAACTCCAGAACCTTTCAGCTCCAACTTCAGAACCTTTCGACCCTAACGGCCATCTGTTCTGCGAGCAGTGGGCTCTGCCCATCGCCACTTAAGTTTGGTGATTCTTCTTGCTATGTCGGCAACCTTGGTTCTCTTGCGGATATCTTCATTTCTGATTCGATCACGCAAGAAAACTTACTTAATATAATTTAAATATTTAGTTAACTTGATTTTAATGAGAATAAAATAACTACGGTAAACGCGAAGCCTACTACAAAAACCAGCTGGAAATGGATAGGTTCATTTCTAGAAAGGTTAATTTTTAAGGGTGCTAATTAAATAGACTTATTTTTAATAGCATTATTCGCCTCTAAAAACCTACATTGCCTTCTAACTTCTTTTATACTAAGTCAGCCACAATTAACAAGCGTCTGAACGATACTATCTTAATCACTAGTTATCTCTTGTGAGCAACATTCTGGGTGGTTATAAAAAAATTACTACGAATGTTAATGGCAGGAGCTTCGCTTCACTCTACTCCGGCTTAATCTTCTAACCTAACCTAGCTATACCAATTCCAAGCTCGCTTCGCTCCGTCTTGGACTGAGAATATTTAGTTGACGTTGTAAAAAAACAAATTAGTTTATTAGAGGCTTTTTTTGCCTTTGCTTAAATTATAAAATGAGAATTTATATCACGTGACCAATAAAGAAATTTGTGGCTTGGTTTCAAATTTCTAAATTATTTTCATTTTGGTACATACCTAACCCTAATTAGGATCCACCTGTGGTCGGCAGGCCTAGCCAAGCTACGATCGTTTCTTTTCGATTCTCTTTCGTCGAACTCCTTGAGTTGGCTATGACTCCAATTCCTTTGTTCTGATGTAATCTCAACACTCAGTCACGTGTTCAAAACAAAAGAATCGAAGGCGTGGCTGACTCGAGGCGTTCGACGCAAGAGAATCGAAACGAAGCAGTCGTAACTTGGCTAGGGGGCTGTTGTACACAAATTCGAAAGTAAAAAATCTTTTATACTAATTAACAACAAATGATAAGAAAATCGGATGTAACCATTACATATAAGACAATAATATATTAAGTCTTTGTCTGTCTAATGGCTGTCGGCCATTAGACAGACAAAGACTTAAACTATAAACAATGACTTGCAATAACTGTTATCTCAAAATAGTATTACAAAGAGGTCTATCTGTTTGTTCGTAAGAGATATGGATTGAAAGTTGACTGATCTTTGACTTCTACACAGCGAATTTTCGCTTTATACCAGAGGCTATCCACACTGTTCTGGCGGAACACGTTTCGGAAGTGAAGTTGGGAGCAATGGCTAGTATCGATGAATCAACTTTACAAAACTTTATTTGTTTGTTTAATTAGATCTTTACAGACAGACAACAAAGTGATCCTATAAGAGAGCCGTTTATGACGACTTAGCTACGGAACCCTAACAATGAATCAGATCATTAATTCGAATTGTATTCATGCAATTCTTCAACTAGTTACTTAATGTAAAACCATTAACAAAGCAATAATTAATAGGACAGACGGTAAATAGGTGAACCATCCGAAGTTATAACAGAAACGTGAATCATTTTCGCGATATTTACTCGACGATATATTGCGTGGGATTTTTTAACACAGATGTGGCAATAGTTTATTGACTTATATGAGATCAGCGTGAAAATCTAAGAAAGATGTTGGATTTACAATAGCCAATAACTCAGTCAATATATTAGTGGAAAATCTCAGAATTCTGGTAGTTCAGGAAATGACGCATGAAAGATGACAAGAAAAACTGATGATGGCAACTTGTATGCTTTTTGTGAAACTCATTTCCTTACCCTAATCTTACTCGTAGATCTTAAATCAACTTAACTGGGACTGAGCAGGACATGCCTGCCACATGTCTAACTAGCTGTGAGACTGTAAAACACAGGATTGGTGCCCGGACATAGCGACGCGGGGCCGGGGCAGACCACGAAGGAGATGGTGGGACGACCTGGATGTCTTCCCAATTTGACGTAAAACGTCTGAAAATCTGCTATTTTGCATGAACTTTTTTGTATAGTTTGCTTACATTTTTTTAAATATAATTAAAAAGTCAAAAAAAAATAACAAGCCTTCCAAATTAAATCAAAATTCTGAATGACGACAACTTTTTTTTAAACTTTTAAGGGTTGCTCGTGAATGGGTGCCAAAAGTTAAGTCACCTCTTAGCTGCCAGTGGCTTATTTCGATTTTTTTTAAATTAGTGTATATTTTTTAAAATTATTAATTTACATTATGCTCACGTAGTAGAAGCGACAAGAAATATGTAACCAAGATTTATGTAACTCATAATATGATTTAAAAGATGTCCATGAAGTTTCTTGCACGTCCATATAGATATACGCTTTGGAACGTGCAATTTAGCATCAGTTTTTTTTTAACTTATCGATATTTTTACAATTCAAAAGCGCTTGTAATTGATTTATTTCAAATAAACGTTTCTAATTTTGATTTTCCCCACATAGATTTTTAGAAAATTTTCTCCGAAGCTGAATACCTCGTGGTTGTGCTGAGCCTTCACGTTTAAAAAACCTCATCCTCCATGCTAAATACCTGTATTGAGATTGTATATCAGGACATCAATCTCATCATCGATGACCTTGGGTGGTACATCCAATTTGCAATCAGCAGTATATGGAGCCTCCTATACCAGATTAGTAAAATTATCTTTTGATTAAATAATTATCGAGGATGATATATACCGGCTCAGAGAATAAAAAGTAATCTACCATTTTATCTGCGGCTATCTTTGTGTATCTTATTTATCAGCTCTTTATTTTATTTAGCCTCGTCATGGTAATTTATTGAAATTGGTATCAGGGTTAAAAATCATGTATTTAAGACAACCCAACAGTTCTACTTTATTAGTTTTGCAATAACCGAGTAACATGTCGGTTTTATTCTGGCACGTAATTGTGGTTTATGTTTTAGTTCTAAGTCAAGTTGAAGCAGCAAGGATCCTAGCTTACTTCCCAACTCCATCCATCAGTCATCAAGTAGTGTTCCGTCCGCTGACGGAGGCGCTCGCCAGCCGAGGTCATGAGGTCACTGTCGTCACAACAGATCCTGCCTTTCCGAAAGAAGGAACTCCTCCTAACTTGACAGAAATAGACGTCCACGATTTATCATATAGAATATGGCGAACTGAAGTAATGAAAGTGCATAGAGGCACACAAGACCACGACATTATAGCACCGATTAATACAATGATACAAGCAATGTTAAAAGTGTTTGATAGCCAACTAAAAGAAAAAAATATTCAGCCTTTAATTAATGGCAAGCGCTTCCAGTTTGATTTGCTTCTGTTAGAAGCTTACATGGTGCCTCTCCTGGCATTTTCTCATACTTATAAAGTACCAGTGATTCAAGTGAGTTCTCTAGGCGCCTCTTATCCGAATTATAAATCAGTAGGCGCTTCTACACATCCATTACTGTATCCAAATAATCTTCGACGAAAATTAAATAATCTCACAATGTGGGAGAAGGTTACAGAATTTTATAAAAACTACAAGATCGAGAAATTAACATGGACTAATTACGATACCTTGGGCAATAGCATATTAAGAGAGCATTTTGGACCAGACGTACCTCAAGTTTCGGAATTACTAAATAATATTGACATGTTGTTTCTGAACATACATCCCATATTTGAAGGCATCCGACCTGTTCCTCCGACTGTTATCTACATGAGTGGCTTACACCAAAAACATACAGAAAAACTACCAAAGGTATCAATGAAAAACGAACATATTTTCCTTAATTTAACAAGCAGTTAAAAGCACATCGAATCATATAATGAATTGTTTCAGGATCTCAAGTCATACTTAGACTCGTCTAAACATGGTGTGATATACATAAGCTTCGGTACAAATGTGGATCCCTCACTTTTACCACCGGAGAAAATACAGATACTAATTCGGGTGTTCTCTCAATTGCCATACGATGTTCTTTGGAAGTGGAACACAGACGAAATGCCTGGACGAACTGAAAATATACGGATATCCAAGTGGCTACCACAGTCAGATCTACTAAGTGAGTTTTTAGATAAAAGGCCTTGAACTCAATTAGCCCGCCATTTGTTCACCTATTGCAATTTTGATTTACCTTCAAATCTGAGAAAAAACATTTTGTTTTTTAGA
This sequence comes from Mythimna ferrago, assembly GCA_910589285.2. Lineage (NCBI taxonomy): Eukaryota > Metazoa > Arthropoda > Insecta > Lepidoptera > Noctuidae > Mythimna > Mythimna ferrago. The sequence goes on along the minus strand of OU342680.1, from coordinate 22,334,232 downwards.
ACATCCAAAAATCAAGTTGTTCATAACTCAAGGAGGACTGCAATCGACAGACGAGGCCATCACCGCAGGTGTACCACTCATCGGCATGCCGATGTTAGCAGACCAGTGGTTCAATGCAGAGAGATACGAGTTCCACAAGATTGGTGTTAGACTCGATATGGATACGCTTGTCGAGGAAAATTTAAGGAAAGCTATTACCACGACAACAGAAGATAACAGGTCTAGCTTATTTATTGGTTTCGTTCATTTATTTCTGCAAAAAAACGTCCATTATTGGACATAGTTCTTCCCAAGCGTCACCACAACGACTGGTCTTGAGCGTCTCGCATCCATCGGATTCCAGCAACCATCATCAGTTTATCGGTCCGTCTTGTTTCGATGACCTTGGACTTTTTAACACTGTGTCTTCCAGTATGCAGTCTCCACTCTAGAATCTTTCAGAATCATCGACTATCCGTGCTGCGGGCAATGTGCCCTGCCTGCTGGCTTAATTCTAGCGATTATTTAGGCTATTTCCTCCACTTTGACTGTAGCATCACCATCCCTGATTCGATCACGCAAAGACTTTAAAGGCTTAAAGTCAACCAAAGAACAATGGAGGCTATGCTTGAAGTTTCACAATTAACTTCATCAGTAAGCACTAATGAGGTTAATTGTGAGTAATCAAGTTTTAGAGCCATTTGTCATCCCTGGCAACACGCATTGGTTTATGATATAACTAATTTCCTGATTACGTATCAGCTAGATGACCCTGACTGATAATCGATAACGTAACAACAAGATAAAGTAAAATATTAAGATAACATATTTATTTTTCCCAAATAGACGCACAATAGAAATACAGCATTGGTCGGGCCAAGTATGAACCGAGCTAATCACCAAGATCTACATAACTGATCTGAATAAATGCTCCTTGTCACTTGCAGCTACCGCCGCAACATGGAACGTTTCCGCAGTCTGATACAAGACGCACCGCAGAGCCCGCTGGAGCGCGCCGTGTGGTGGACGGAGTACGTGCTGCGTCACGGCGGCGCCAAGCACCTGCGCTCGCCCAGCGCCAACATCACGTGGTGGGAGTACCTCGAACTTGAACTGGTGCTAACGTTACTCGCGGTATTATCGATAGCCTTCACATTATTTTTTGCAGCGCTTCGTTTAGTCTATAAGTTTATGTTAAGGAATTATTTAGGTGTAATTGATGTAAAAATTAAACGAAATTGATCTGCTTTTATTTCCTTACTTAAGTCCTGGTCATAAAGAAAGCCATTTTGCCTCATCCATCAAAAGATGTGCAAAATTTAGAACCGCACTTTTATGGCAGGATGAACTCTAAACTTTATTAACAAAAAATATGTTCCACAGCTAAAACTGAATAGTGAGCACTAGAAATGGCACCATTTATTTGAGGTGGGGAAATCATCAGCTTTTTTTTGTTCAGTATGTTATACGATACAGCTGCGATCGAGATTAATTATGAACGTAGCCGAGCGCTGTCCTTCACCAGTCGCCGAAACACCCGAATCGGGCATTCGTGCAGCATCGGGAAACATCACGAGCCGCTGTCAGTCATCTAGAGTTCTTGACGCCGAGAGGTTACGTGCGCGCGCCTAGAGCTCCGACACAGAAGGCCCCTGTACGTAGTAGCCAAATAACTATCCTAGAGACCTAATGATTTTCAATGAAATAAACGTTATATCCAAATAAAATTTAGAGCATATAAATTTTAAATGTAAAAAAGTTATACCAACAGTAGATATCTGACGTAAATTACTTAAATCTTGTGAACGTTATTGAAATGAAAATATAACAAATAATTTTAAATGTTGATGATATGAGACGCACCCATTATTGTCGATTCTGATAAGGTAGTTATCACATTTGACAACAATGGGAGCGTCTCGCGTGCGTTACGTAACAATACTCACACACTAACGTTCAAGGTTCCTAAAACATTTGCACAAAACGGTTGCACAACGAAAACTAAAATTGCGTCATCACGTGCGCCTGGACATTTTTTAGTATCAGAATATGATTGTTTATGCACTGGGTAACCAACATTTTTAGTGTATTTTCGTTAGCTGATTTTTTTTCTGTCTTTATTTTGGTAATCTGAATGATTTCCAAATGAATAAACTGAATGTTTGTCCTTCTATTTTAATGGGACCTTATATTATTTATATACCTTTTATAGAGCATCCAAAATCAAGCTATATAAAAGCTGTTTTAAAAATTGAGCTAATACACTGCGGTGATTGGATATATAACGCGACAACGTTAGAACTTATTGGCATCATTGAAATTATATGCAGTCAATATAATATAACAGTTTTTCAGTTGAAGAAATATTATAAGAAGCAAAAAATAATTGAAAAAAAACGACTCTACGTTATCGACTAATAGTAACGATACATTACACAAGATTTAGGAACAGAAGGTATAGGAATACAACAAACCATACTCGTAGCTACACATACGATTGCAAGTGCAGTTCCGACTTTTTTTTTAGGTGGGAAAATCACCCAATGACTTTCCCCGCTCTTGGGGGGACGGGAGATAATGTCAGACTTTTACTGATTTAAAACTCACTCCTGTTCCTTCGTTGCCATTGTTCCAGGGCCCCGGGGCTCTTTCGCATTACCCATGGCCTCAATAGACTTCAACCCTGCTGGGCCTCTACGGTTGCTGACAACTTGAGGCGCGCGTGTATCACTACGCGCCGTCGACGACTTGGGCTCGGTTCGGATGGTTACCGAACGGTCGGACGGCGAGTTACCCATTGCTCACCGTCCGCAAGCCCACGCCTGCGGTGGCCGGAAATTGGGATTGGAAACCGAGCTGGCTGAGGGTGGGGCGCGAGGGCCATTACCTCGCGCGTGCGGCCGTCTCCTTTGCTAGTATTACTGCTTCGCAGAAGGAGACGACCACTTGCCTCTCCTTCTCGCTCCGGACCGAGGCCTATACCAAGGCTCGGCGCGAGAGATCACAGCCGCCGAACGCCCATACGAGGTCACGGCGGTGCTTTGTCCAGCCGGGGCACACCTCTACCGTATGCTCCACCGTGTCCTTCGGGCGGTCCACACAGTGGTGACACTTGAGCGTTTCTTCCGCACGAATCCGGTGCAGGAATCTCACGAACTGACCATGCGGAAGGTATGGACGCCATGTTGTCTTTCCAGCCACTCCTTAAAGTGGGGACTTAACGCCATAATTATGGCGTACCCAGCACTGCGTTGCGACAGTTGCTGTCACCGTTCCACCATGAGATCCCGCCGGAACTCTGTCCAACATACCTGGCGTGGCAGCGAAGTATCGCTCCGGCGTTGCATCTTCACGCGCAAATCGTGCATGCGTGCAAGGACTCTTGACAGCAAATCCCATGGAGGTAGGCCAGCAAGGTGGCTCGCCGCTACGCGGGAAAACGTGCGGTATCCCCGCACCATCAGGATGTCCATGACCCTCCGGCTTGCGTTCAGCTTGGGCGCCGGTCACATTCGTAGCGGCGGCGCCCATACTGGCGCCCCATAAAGGGCCATGGACCAAACGATACCTGCATAGAGCCTCCGGCAGGAAGCATCTGGACCCCTTGGGTTGGGCAGGAGCCGCTTCAGGACGGTCCCAGTCCGATCCAGTTTGGGAGGAATGCTCCTCGAAATTCCATCGGCTGTAGAGGACGAGTCCCAGGTACTTCATCGTCGACTCGACGCCGATTTGAACTCCTCCTACCGTTATTTAGGAACCCGGGGGTGGTGTATTCCGAGGGCCATGAAAACACATGGCCTCGGACTTGTGCAATACCACCTTAAGTTCCAACTCCTGGATCCTCTCCGCGACTGTTGCAACCCCACGTGTCGCTAGTTCGACCACCGCCTGTTACGACTCTCTCTGTGCTAGGACCAGCTTGTCATCTACGTAGCAAACCACGCTGACCAAGGAGGTCACCGCGCAGCACGTAGTCGTACCCGATGTTCCACAAGGGCGGCTCTAGTAACCGGTTCTTGCGGAATACTGCACGACATCTCTAGCCGTTTCATTCTCCATGGTGACCAGGGTAGATAATGTACTTGTCGGACAAGTAGGCCTCGACCACACGACAAAGGTAGTCGGGCACCCGGTGATACCGCGGTGTCCGTCTATTGCTACTCCAGAGCAGGGAATTAAAGGCGTTGGCGATGTCTAAAGACACCACCAAGACACACCTGCCCTGTGACACCACATCCTCCATCGTGAGGGCTCGCACGCGCATGATGGCGTCCACCGTAGAGCGCGGCCTGCGAAAGCCGAACTGGCCGTCCGAAAGATCCGGCCCCACCTGTGTTAGGTACGCAACGAGGCGCTCTGAAATTACTCTTTCAAAGAGCTGGCCCATCTCGTCGAGCAGCACGATATGTACGTGGACGGTGAGTCCGCAGGGCGCCCCGGCTTTGCGATGAGGACCAGTTCCCCCGTCTTACAGCAAAGTAGAATCTGGCACCTCTCCATACATGTGCTAAAGAGCCCTCTTAGTCGAGGCCCGAGTTTCTGCATGGCCATGACTCAGGCTTTTCCAGGCGACCATCGGGTCTTGGAGCGGTGATCTTGGCACTAAGCTTACGTACCGCCACTCGCATCTCTACCTCGGTCACCTCTGTAGCGTTGTCGTCGTCGTCACCGTCGTGGTCCACGTTGGACACCGCAGGTGGCGGAGCCATAGGCGGGAGAAACTGTTCCCCTCGCTCGAGGAACAGAGCGCTAATCACACCCTTCACAAGCTGGGACCGGAGAACCTGCGTCGACGGGGAGCCCAGAGGCGGAGCTTTTTTCGCACCATCTCATAGGGGCGCCCTCAAGGGTCTCCGTTCAGAGTCTTCAGCCAAAAATTGCGGGCCTCTAACTTGCCTCGATTTATCTCAACTCGAAGGGTGCGCCTCACCTCTCCGTAACTCTCGCATAGCTCTGCCTCTCTGGCCTCCGCATCTGGGGGGCAGATGCGGCACCTGTGGTGTCTGGTGTACTAACGCCGCGTTGCATTGCACGCGCTACGCAGTGCCACGATCTCTGGCGACTACCAGTACACCTGGCAGTTTACGCAAAAACGTAAACCAGACAATTCAAAACAGAACAAATACGACTCGCCATTGGTTACCAGTCTGCGTGACTAAGGTTCTCACCACGCTAGGTCTCCGCACCGCACCTTCATTGCTGCCTCCGTTGGCACATAGGACCCTCATAGAACCACAAATCACAACACCATACATACCACCACACTACACATACTACAGCACCACACGTGCTGCAATATCATCAACACTCATATTTTACCATTTTGAGGCTAAGTTAAGACCATCATCAATCTTGCAGCATACACTGACCAACACTTTCGGCTTGCTGTTTTAAAGCTCGAACATTTTTCGCATCAGATTTTCATCGACACGAGCTGGCTGATCATTTTTCAAATTCGGTTGTGTTCGAGGTGATCCCACTTCTGATGTCGCCGTAGGTGGGCCACGGCACTTAGTGGGCACATGTTCTTGTAGAGTTTTGGCATAGTGGGAAGCCACGAGCCAATAACCATTAAACGAAATAACTGAATAACGTTTTACTAAAAGGTTTACTAATGATAAGCATAAAATATATTGTCATAATTTACATTGCCATGATGAAATTCATCGTAATGATCATTACGCATAATATTATTAGGCATAAATGTTTTGCCATAATGCTTGTTGCCATAAATACTACTAGCATAATAATAATGAAGCATAATTTTATAAAGCATAATATTATAAAAGCATGATGATGTAAACACAATGTTTTTTGGAATAAAACTAATAAACCCTAATAAAAAAATAACTCCAAACGGTAAGTTGTAGATACTACTTTACCTTATTGATATTAAAATTGGGCGTCCATGATGGATTTCCCACACTTGCCACAAAAAAACCTAACCTAACCCAGTAACCAATAATATATTGCCAGAAAAACATCGTCTAAAGATCAATTTAAAATGATTGGCTACATTCAGCCAATTATGACTTATAAAAAGTCTTTAAAAAGTCATACTTTTTAAAGACTTTTTATATTTAAGACTCATGATTATTAGACGAATAAATATTATGCCTTAAAAATTTATGCAACTCCAACTTAAGCCAAAACATATTAGACTGAATGACAGTTATGCTAACCTTTGCTTTATGCCAAAGTATTATTATGCAGCAGTATTATTATGCCAATAAAAATTAAGCGAAAACGTTATGCCAAATTATATTATGCTATAAAATTTTATGCCAACGGGGGTATTAAAATAGCAGCTTATTAAAATAGGATCATAATAATATTCGAACAGACACGTCCATTCGGTGCGAGTTCCGATCATAGAATGGCCACGGCCGCGTCCTAGCCTAGCACGACTTATCGTGCGTTCGGTAGTAGGAGTTTTTTTTTTAATTTGTGGCCTCTCGCAGGTCAACCTAGAAGGTTGTCGGCTGCTTAACTGGACTTGCCTGTGGCGGCCTTGATATCTAATCAAAGCCTCCACCCAGGGCTTAACCGGTAGTGGGAGTCAATTCTCCGACCAGTATATATTAAAGGAAGTTTGATAGTGGCGCCAGTGACTGAAAAGTTGAAAGAGAAGGAATCGTTGATCTTAGTACTGTCATGTGAAGAGAAGCGATAAAACGCATACAACTAAAAGAGTAAAGATGTATGGTGTGACAGGTGATATGAAAGAAAATCTGCTCGATTTGGTCTGGGTCAAAGCTCTGCCCTTAGATAAAACGATCGGCAGTAGCCGTAATTTAATCATAATTAAATGCTGATCAGTAATAATGTGTCAACCCTCAAAAAGAAATATTGATTATTTCTTATGTATAATGTGCTACGTGTTTAACAGTATACAAGCGTATCAAATAACTTAAATACTAAAGAAAAAAAATTTTATTATAAAACAAACAAGAAACCACGTATACAACGTTTTTCAACACGCCATCAAGCTCCTCAAAACTTTTGTAATTTAGAACTAGCGCCTTCCATTATCTTGATAAAGATGTTCTGACACTTGGGACTTTACTGCGGAATATCATTAAGTGATTCGGTCGCAGCGACCAGCATCAAACTCTAAGTATACAAAAGTTAAATATTTCCTTTGTAAATGAACTTGTAATGACTTGTTTTATTTTTAAACTGTTGTTTTCATCAAGGTAAGTCAGTAATTATTGTGATATTAAGGTCCAAGCGCCCGAAAAGCGCCATAAAACAGTGACTTTCTGAAGCCTACTCCTCGGTAACGGCCAGGTTTATAGGTTTGAAAAAAATATATGTTTATTATAGATTCATGAACAACATTATCAACATTTGATTTTTTCGTGGTATTAATACTTTTGTCAAAAAAAAAAATTTAGCAATTTCGCATTTTTTCCCTACTCCTTCGAAACGGCTTGGATCTGTAGAAACATTTTTACACATAAAAATTGGTGGTTAAATATTCTCCAAAGTGAACATAGCATATGTAAATCAATCAATATTTCGCAAAGAAAATGGATTTAAAGGTCAGCCGCGCGCTTTCCGGGCGCTGCTGGCCGTAAATAAATGCACAGATTTGCGTACTGCCGCCTAGGCGGGTGCGAGAGTTGCATCCATTTAATTTCGGCCAGATGGCTCAAGGGTCTATAAAATAATAAAAAAAATAAAAAATAAAATCTTTTTATTTCAGACACTTAGTCCATATTAGGCATTAAATTATCCATTACATTTCCACTATTAATTTATTATTTTAGTACTTAGGTATAGGTTTCTTTTATTAATTTAGTATAGTATACTATAAGACTATACCTTAAGATTTTTTTTATGTTCTGGATTAGGTAGAATTGACGTATTTGTAGCACAACAGTAACTATAATGTAGTATTATGTATATACAATATACATACATAATATATTATGTACCACGAAACGTAACACATTATTAATAAACCAATAAAGACTTTTAGGTAAAACTTATACCAAATGTTTCAACGCTAAAAAGAAAAAATTAAACTTTTCCTTTAAATCTTTCACTATTAACTTTAACGTTATTACCCAATTTATATGATACAAAGCTCGTCGCGAAAATTACCTGTGTAGATAATTAAACGGATTAAATAACTTGATCTGATTGATTTCATTTTCAAACTAAGTAGGTATATACTTAAAAATCTCGCGACAAGCTTTTGTATCATATAAATTGGGTAATGATGTTATAAGTTAATAGTAAAAGATTTAAAGGAAAAACAATCTTTTTTCTTTTTAGCGCATCGATTTAAAAGCTTGTTTTTAAAAAGTTTTGTTTACTTCTAATTTTATTTTCCATATTTTGCAATAAGCAAAAATCTATTGTATTTAGACAATTTAGCAGATTTTTTCTATACATATTTACTTTAAATCCCTTATTCGTCCTGAAAAAAAAATAGGAACAACAACAATTACAACAACAACAATTTAATAAGAATTGTTGACAAATCTCTGAACGCCTTTTTCACAAAACTAAGTCTGTGTGGCTTGATACACTATTGTTTATCAGCATCCAATTATCGTGATGACTTGCATTTTCTCAATATAATTCAGGAACCGCAAGTCAAGGTGAATGATTATTCTCGGAGAACTGAATCCTTTATCAGTGTTCAAGAAGATTGTACGCTTATATAAAGCCAAACGACTATTCGTCATTTATTAGTTTCGGCGCACAGTATAAGTAACATGTCGGCTATGTGGTACATATTTGCGGCTTATATCTTCATTCTAAGCTGAGTTAAAGCAGCAAGGATTCTGGCTTACAACCTGAAGTCCGGCTATCTGTCATCAAGTACCATTCCGGCCTCTGACGGAGGCACTCGCCAGTCGAGGTCATGAGGTCACAGTCGACACTACAGATCCTGCCTTTCCGAAAGGAGGAACTCGTCCTAACTTGACGAAAATAGATGTCCACGATTTATCGTACAGAATATGGACAACCGAAGTAGTGAAAAAGAAAAGAGGCACAGAAGACAACGACATGGTAGCACCGATGAAAACAATAATACAAGCAACAACTGGAAAGCGAAGAAGTACAGGCTTTAATTAGTGAGAAGAGTAAACAAAATGATTTAATACTGTTCGAAGCTTTTTTTTGAGCCAGCTCCCACATTTTTTAAACCCGTATAATATGGGAACTTAAAAAACGTCAGAAGCTAGTGCACGGTTCCAAATTGGTCGTTTCCTATGGAGAGGAACTGGCAAGAAACATCATGGTTACTCTTTTTATTTCATCTGTAATTCTAATAAAGCAACAGGAGCTAATTTCAGATCATTTTAACCTAATATTTTGTTTAATTAATCATTTAAATATAATGGCACTTAATAATGCAGTTTTAATTAGTTCAAGTAAGAAGCATACAAACTTTAAGCATGCAGCATGCAAGCAGAAATACAGCATGCAAGAAGGCATGTAGCATGCAAGTAGGCATGCGTATGCAAGCAAGCGGGCCTTCAATCCATCTGCTCCTCAGCTCGCGGGCCGCCTACGCAGGATTGAATTACACTCTAGGGTGCTCTCTCTGAAGGTGCTACATTCACGATGGCGCTGTACCACTGCCAGGATTGTGGCAAGGCTCGACTGCCTTCCAAATCATTCTTAGTAAAGGATTTGGGCTTCTCGTAAGTTTTCTTTACATTCACGATGTCAGCATACGACTATTACCAAGTATTTTTGATGGGTGTACGGGTAATACGGCATTGTAGTCGATTGTGATAACGTACATAATAGCAACACTCATACACTTTAACGTTCGACGTTTGTAAATCTTTTCTTAGCGTCTCGGTTGCACAACGAAAAATGAAATTGTGTAATCAATGATATTTAAGTCAAACGGGGGGCGCCACCCACCCGCGATCACCTATGTCAGAATGTGATGGCATGAGTTGAACAATCGACACGATAAGCGGTGACGTCATTAAGTGCGCCTGGACTTTTTATACTATCAGAATTTATTATGAGATGTGTTTATGCATTGGGTAACCAACATTTTTAATGTATTTTCGTTAGCTGATTTATTTTCTTTGCAAGTATAATAAAGTTTGGTTCTCCTGCAGATATCTTCATTCCTAATTCGATCACTCAAAGAACCTCCGAGCATAGGCCTTTCCATTGCCCTTTAGGTGACTTAAAGCCTTCTAATGAAGCCTATTGTGAGCGACTACGTTTCGGAGCCATAAATATATCATCACTGGCAACACGCGCTGGTCATAGACTTCACCTTAAAACACAATGGTATGTTGGACGAGAAGATACCACGCAGCCTCCCAAACGCCGTCTAGCCGAGTCGGATTCGACAGTTGATCTCTTTCTCCAAATTAGATCTATCCAACTGGACTGACTGTCCAGGTAGACGTAATCGTCCACAACTTTGAGAGTACAGTCTCCGATCTTGATATGTTAGAGAAAGTTTGAAAGTGGCGCCACTGACTGAAAAGTTGAAAGGAAATTATTGATCATAGTACGGTCATGTGAAGAGGAACGATGAAACGCATGTTACTAAAAGAGTTATTAATATACATGTAGGTGAAAGTGGGAGGGAGAGGGAAGCCAAAGAAAAGATAGATGGTGTAAGAGGAAATATGAAAGAAAAAGTAAGTGTAAGTAAGTGATAATGCGACGGTTGACAGAATAGAATGGAAGAAAAAAACGTGTTGCGCCCCAACCCCGACTGCCATAGAACAAGACCAAAAAAATTATGTCGCTCGTTGTATAGAACCGTATGTGTCGCGCGTTGTATCTACATATAATTTATGTACACATCTCTTCGTTGTAAAGTTCGTTTCGTGAAGTGTCTGCTCGACTTTGGCTGGGTCTAAGCTCTGCCCTTAGATAAAACAATCATCAGTAGCCCTAATTTAGTCATAATTGGATGCTGATAAGTAATAGTGTGTCAACCCTCCAAAAGTTTTTGGAAATGGTGATATATTCTTATGTATCACGTGTTTAAGAAAAAAAAAAGTGTTTCAAATCACTTGAATCAAAAAACTACTAGAAAAATGTATTCTTATCATAAAAGAAATAAGAAACCACGTATATAATGTTTTTCAATACGCTATCAAGCTTCTCAATATTTTTGTAATTGAAAAGAAAAGGAAAAAGGTCCTAGACCTTCTATCATCTCGATGAAGATGTTATGATACCTGGCACTTTATTGCGGAATATCATTTAGTGATTCGGTTGCAGGAACAAGCATCAAACTATGGACAAAAGCTAAATATTTTGTTTGTAAATCAACTTGTAATGATTTGTTTTATTTATTGTTGTTTTGATCAAGGGAAGTCAATAATTATTGTGATATTAACATTTTATTTTAGGTTCCGATTTGATTGACAAATTGGAAGCCAACTACAGAAGATATCTACTTTACTATTACTAAATACAAAACAATATTTTACAATCATTCATTCAATATATAATAATAATAATAAAAAAATAATAATAATAATATAATTTTATATATATATATATATATATATTTTTACTTATTCTTTTAAATGTTTGTCCTGTATTTTTGTTTATTTGGTGTACAATAAAGATTATAATAAATAATAATAAATATTTTGTATAGTCTGTCTAAAAAATTAAACGACTTGGGAATTTTTATAATATTTAATCATTTAAAAAATACTTATATTCAATACTTTTTATAAGGTTCTTCTATTAGTAAACTATGATCAAGATCTCTTAATCCACCTTGATTATTGATCCAGTGTTGAAATAAAAAAAGGATTAAAAAAAAGGATTTTAATCAAATCCTTTTTCCATCCTATAAAAAATTGAAACCACAACTGCGCAGACAATTTTCAAACAATTTAACTAGCAAAAAATTCAAAAAAAAATAAAAATAATTTTTAGCAATTCGCGCATTGTCGACAGCAATAAGGTATTGCTGTCTTCGCAAACAAACTCTTTGTGGCTTGACACACTATTGTTTATCAGCGTCCAATTATCGTGATGACTTGCGTTTTCTCAATATAATTCAGGAAACGCAAGTCAAGGTGAGTGATTATACTCGTAGAATTGAAGCCTTTATCAGTGTTCAAGAAGATTGTACGCTTATATAAAGCCAAACGACTATTCGTCATTTATTAGTTTCGACACAGTTTAAGTAACATGTCGGTTTTGTGGTACATATTTGCGGCTTACATTTTTGTATTAAGCCGAGTTGAAGCGGCGAGAATCTTGGCTTACTTCCCAAATCCGGCTATCAGTCATCAAGTAGCGTTCCGCCCTCTGACGGAGGCGCTTGCCAGTCGAGGCCATGAAGTCACCGTCATCACTACAGATCCTGCCTTTCCGAAAGGAGGAACTCCTCCTAACTTGACGGAAATCGACGTCCACGATTTATCGTACAGAATATGGACAACCGAAGTAGTGAAAAAGAAAAGAGGCACAGAAGACAACGACATGGTAGCACCGATGAAAACAATAATACAAGCAATGTTAAAAGTGTTCGACAAACAACTGGAAAGCAAAGAAGTACAGGCTTTAATTAGTGACAAGAGTAAACAATATGATTTGATACTATTGGAAGCTTTTTTTGAACCAGCTCTGGTATTTTCTCACATTTTTAAAGCACCTGTGATTCAAGTGAGTTCGTTTGGTGGCGTTTATCCAAATTATGAATCAATGGGCGCCCCTGCACATCCATTGCTCTACCCAATTAATACTCGACGAAAATTGAACAATCTAACGATGTGGGAGAAAGTGAGAGAATTGCACTATACCTACAAACTTAATAAAATGCTACAAGACAGTTGGGACACTACGGGCAATAGCATAATTAGAAAACATTTTGGACCGAACATACCTGAGATTTCGGAATTGATGAATAACATTGACATGTTGTTCTTAAACATTCATCCCATGTTTGAAACCATCCGACCTGTTCCTCCATCTGTCATCTACACAGGTGGTTTACATCAAAAACCTACAAAAGAACTTCCAAAGGTACGTGTGCAATACGCCAATGATTTCTTAATTAGACAGCGAGTGGAAACGTGAAACAAAGATATAAAACGTTCGTAAAGTCAATTAACATTAATTTTACAGGATCTCAAGTCATACTTAGACTCCTCTAAGCATGGTGTGATATACATAAGCTACGGTTCGATTGTGGATACTACTCATTTACCGCCGGAGAAAATACAGATAATAATTCGAGTGTTATCACAATTGCCTTACGATGTTCTATGGAAGTGGAACACTGACGAACTGCCTGGACGAACTGAAAACATCCGGATATCCAAGTGGCTGCCGCAGGCAGATCTACTGAGTGAGCTTTTTTATATTTTGAAATTAATAGAAAACTAGTTTATACCTCTAACTTTGGTCGCTGGAACTTAAAAAAAAAATCTCACAATGTTGTTTGAAGATTTAAATAATTGTATTAAAACTTTTTTTATATGTTTTACAGAGCATCCAAAAATCAAGGTGTTCATAACTCAAGGAGGATTGCAATCAACAGACGAGGCTATCACCGCAGGTGTACCACTCATCGGCATGCCGATGTTAGGAGACCAGTGGTTCAATGTAGAGAGATACGAGTTTCACAAGATTGGAGTCAGACTCGACATGGAAACACTGACAGAGGAAAATTTCAAGAACGCTATTGCCACAACAATAGGAGATGACAGGTTAATGCCTATTACATGTAAATCGTAAAAAGTATTATTGAATTAAAAATATTGCCTTGATAATATGTGTACTTACAAAAGTTAATAAGTAACACTAATTCCCTGATTACCATCTGAACAATAACATGGCGATGAAGCCAAAAATTGAACTGTATAGTAACTGAATACTCCTAATCACTTACAGCTACCGCCGCAACATGGAACGTTTCCGCAGTCTGATACAAGACGCACCGCAGAGCCCGCTGGAGCGCGCCGTGTGGTGGACGGAGTACGTGCTGCGTCACGGCGGCGCCAAGCACCTGCGCTCGCCCAGCGCCAACATCACGTGGTGGGAGTACCTCGAACTTGAACTAGTGCTGACATTACTCGCGGCGTTCTTGATAGCCGTCACACTTGTTATTGTAGCTCTTCGTTTCGTCTATAAGTTTGTGTTCAGAAGTTTTAAAGGTGTAACTGATGCAAAAGTTAAAGTGAATTGATCTGGAACATTGGAACATATTATTTTCTTAATTGAATCCAAGCCAAAGAAAATAGATAGTCATTTTGCATCATTGGATGACTAAAATGTAGCTCCATACTTTTATGGCAGGATGAGCATTCAACACAAGTAAGAAGTGTAAAAATGTGTATTGCACTACAACTAATATTGTCAGTAAGGCATATCGATGGTGCAACAGCTGTGTATATTTTACTCGAGATGAAAAATCTGTCCAATTACGAAAATAAATGTTTTTAAAATAGCACAAAAAAACTTTTTCATTACTCATACTCTGAAAGTAGGTCTGAAGTTGCCTGAGGAGCGGGCTGAAAGTGATACTTTTCATCCCTAGGGAGTTTTACTTTACAACTGACAGCTGTCAAATTATTAAAAAAAAAACTAGTTCAATCTTCACATTTCTATTGAACCATGTTCCAATTTTCCATACAGCCAGTCAATCACAGCTCGATATTAAAATTGAAATAACTTAAAGACAAGTATTAATTAAATAATGTTATATTTTAAGTGATTTATTTGTTCAACTATTTCTTTAAAATACTTTATTTTTAAAAGATTACCATTAATTTCTAATTTTTCATTAATGAAGCTGAATAGCTGGCCGGCCGCAGAAAAAAAAAAACAAAATGGCGGGAAAGTGGCAACTGGCAATCAGTCGTTGGTTTTTTCGAGTTTTGTTTACATTTCCGTACCACGAGATTTGTATTAACATGTTATGTTTATCAGATTAAAATAGTGATTTAATGCCTAATGTCATAAGAGAAGAGGCTAAAGCAGTAGTGGAATACCTTTTACCGCCTAAATCAGAAGAAAGATACCTACTTAAAATCATAGGTACGACGACTAAGGTTTTACAAACTTTTTTTTTATTTTTAGTTTCCTCGTATTCGTAATGAAAAGCACAGTGTTTACCTCGGGGTGAAAGTAACCCATTTAACCCCTCGAATTAGCGACCTCGCTTCGCTCGCCCGCCAACTCCTTCTCGGGACGAAATGAGTTACTTTCACCCCCAGTGTAACAATGTACTATTTCATTACTTATACTTTGAAAGTAGGTCTGAAGTTGCCAGAGGAGCGGACTGAAAGTGATACTTTTCATCCCTAGGGAGTTTTACTTTACAACTGACAGCTGTCAAATAATTTAAAAAAAAAAACTAGTTCTATCTTCACATTTCTATTGAACCATGTTCCAATTTTCCATACAGCCAGTCAATCACAGCGCGATATAAAATTGAAATAACTTAAAGACAAGTATTAATTAAATAATGTTACATTTTAAGTGATTTATTTGTTCAACTATTTCTTTTAAATACTTTATTTTTAAAAGATTACAATTAATTTCTAATTTTTCATTAATGAGGCTGAACAGGTGGCCGGCCGCAAAAAAAAAAGACAAAATGGCGGGAAAGTGGCAATCAGTCGTTGGTTTTTTCGAGTTTTGTTTACATTTCCGTACAAGAGAGATTTGTATTAACACGTTATGTTTATCAGATTAAAATAGTGATTTAACGCCTAATTTCATAAGAGAAGAGGCTAAAGCAGTAGTGGAATACCTTTTACCGCCTAAATCAGAAGGAAGATACCTACTTAAAATCATAGGTACGACGACTCAGGTTTTACAAACTTTTTATTTTATTTTTAGTTTCCTCGTATTCGTAATGAAAAACACAGTGTTTACCTAGGGGTGAAAGTAACCCATTTAACCCCTCGAATTAGCGACCTCGCTGCGCTCGCCCGCCAACTCCTTCTCGGGACGAAATGAGTTACTTTCACCCCTAGTGTAACAATGTACTATTACCGTTTTTTTTTTTTTGCTTTAAACCTTTGTGCTTTTCTATCTGTATTTGTTATTTTCATTTTTAAGTGTTTCTGTGTACATATACGAATAAAAAAGAAGTAGTTGAATATAATTAAATTACAAATTAAAATATATTAAAATTATAGAATCTTATGATCACAATGTATGGTGGAAGTAATAAGGAATCCCGTTTCAAGGACTTTCATTTATACTAATTAGGTAATCTGGTCTGTACCAAGGCCCGGCGCGAGAGATCATTACCGCCGATCGCCCCCACTAGCACACGGTTGTGCTCTACCCAGGCAGGGCACATCTCTACTATATGCTCTATCGTGTCCTCCGGGCGGTCAACACATTGATGACACCCGGACGTTTCTTCTGCAAAAATCCGGTGCAGGAACCTACCGAACTGACCGTATCCGGGGAGGACCTGCGTCATGCGGTAGAGAAGCAGGAGGAAGCTACTCCTCAAAGAGGGAACTTACCGCTATAATTGTGGCGTGCCCGGAGTGCTAGTACACTTGCGACTTGCATTGAGCCGAAATTGCAGAATCCATAGATTTATTTCCCTGGTGTCAGGCGACAGGCCACAGGAACAATATATGACCCACGAATGTCCCTTAAGTTAAAAGGTAAGTAGTAAGTGTAGTAAAGGTAAGTAATTTACAAGGCCGTGAAAAGAACTGTAATATTATAAAGATCAGAATATGCCGCAGAAATGCGGATGAAAAAAGATTACATGTAGCAGAGATGAAAATAAAAAGTAATAAATCAGTACATTAAAAGAAGTTTGATAGTGGCACCAGTGACAGAGAAGTAGAAAGGGAATCGTTGGTCTTAATACAGTCATGTGAAGAGGAGCGATGAAACGCATGTTACTAAAAGTGGGTGGATGGAAAGGTAGGTAGAAAAAGGCCAAAGAAAAGATGGATGGTGTTAGACGTGATATGAAAGAAAAAGGAGTAAATGATAGTGTGACGGTTGATAGAATCTAGAATGGAAGAAAAAATCGTGTTGCGCCAACCCAGACTGCCATAGAATAAGAGCAAGAAGATAATGTCGCCCGTTGTATGGAGCCGTATGTGTCGCGCGTTGTATCTACATATTTAAGCACACATCTCTTCGTCGCATAGTTCGTACCGTGAAGTGTCTGCTCTCACTTTGTCCGGGTCAAAGCTCTGCCCTCAGATAAAACAATCGTCAGTATATCATAATTTAGTCATAGTTTTTTTTTTGTCGACGGCTTGGGCTTGGTCCGGACAGTTACCGGATGCAGCTATCCACTGCTCGCCGTCCGCAAGCCCGCGTCTGCAGTGGCCAGAAATCACGATCGGAATCCCGGCGGCGGCGAGATCGCCGTTGCCTGATGCGGTCGGCCTTCTCCTTTGCTAGCATTACTGCTTCGCAGAAGGAGGCGACCGCCTGCCACTCCTCCTCGCTCCGGACCATGGCCTGAACCAAGGCCCGGCGCGAGAGGTCTCCGCCGCTGGAATTAAAAAGGCTGATGATGACGATGACCCATCCCATCAACTCAGGAAAAATCTTAACAGCGCGAAGTAGCGCGAAGTAGCCCAAAGTATAGCGCCATCTATCGAGAGAGAGAGGTTACTAATTTATACAAACTAGACTAGAAGAGGGTTATGTATGTTGAGTTTTCGGTGGTAATTTTGGATTGCTTGAACTGATTTTATTATTATTATTGTTTATTTAAAAGAAGATACATTCAGGATACTAAAATATGTAAATTAAGTTAAAAAAAAATGCTTGCATATACGGTTAAATTACAAACTTAGTTCAGAAATTTTTTGGTTGAACTTTTCAAAAACTATTCAACTCATCAAGTTCAAAATAATTTTCTTAGAAAGTTTATATAAAGTTCCACTTTTGAGATATTTTTCATATTTTCTAAACTTATGGTTCAAAAGTTAGAGGGGGGGGGACACATTGTTTTTTACTTTTGGAGCGATTATTTCCGAAATTATTGACATTATCAAAAAATGATTTTAGTAAACCCTTATTCATTTTAAAATACCTATTCAACAATATACCACACGTTAGGGTTGAAATGAAAAAAAAATCACTCCCCACTTTACGTGTACGGTACCCTAGTAAAACATTTTTTTCCACTTTTATTTTACCACTTTGTCGGCGTCATAGATATACATATTGGTACCAAATTTCAGCTTTCTAGTGCTAACGGTCACTGGGATTAACCACGGACTGACGGGCAAACAGACAAACATGGCGAAAATAAGGGTTCCTAGAACCCTACTAGGGGACTACGGAAACCTAAAAACACATAATCATTTTGAGTCTATATCCATCAAGAGATAAAAAAAATGGCTCCGTAAGTTTATGGCACGATGAGTCATTCAACACAAGCGTGAAATGTGAAAATGTGTATTGTAATACAACTAATATTGTCAGCAAAGCATATCAATGGTTGAAGCATGACAATATGCAACAGCATACATAAAATATACACTATTTTACTCGAGAAGGAAAAATCTGTCGAATTACGAAAATGTATGCTTATAAAACAACACAAAAAAGTAGTTCAATATAATCAAATTACGAATTTAACTAAATTAAATTACAGTTATAGAAAAATCTTATAATTTCATTGAACGATGAATAGTAATAAGGAATCCAGTCTCGAGGACTTTTATTTATACTTAATAGACACAAAGCATATGCGACTTGCATTTAGCCGAGAGCCCACGAAAACTCGGTAAGTTAAAGGGTAAACTACAAGTTCGTGACAAGTAATACTGTACAGACAAGAATGTTGGGCTGTGAAATAGGCGGCAAAAAGGATTACATGTAGTAGAGATGAGAATAAAAAGTGATAATTCAGTATATTAGAGGAAGTTTGAAAGTGGCGCCAGTGACTGAAAAGTTAAAAGGGAGTCGTTGATCTTAGTACAGTCAAGTAAAGAAGAGGAATGAAACGCTTGTTACTAAAAGAGTTATGAATATACATGTGAGTGGATTTAAAGAGAGGAAAAAAAATGGATGGTTTGAGGGGTAATATCCGAAAGGGCGCTCGAGCCCCGGTATGAAGGCTTGAAGGAACGGGATGGGTTTTTTAGTCAGTAAGAGTCTGACACTATCTCCCGCTCCGCCCAAGAGCGGGGGTCATAAGATGATTTTTCCCATCGAAAAAAAAAAAAGTGGTAATATGAAAAAAAAAGAAGTAAGTGATAGTGCGACGGTTGACAGGATAGAATGGAAGAAAAAACGTGTTGCGCTTACCCCGACTGACATGGAACAAGGGCAAAAAGATGATGTCGCTCGTTATATGGGGCCGTATGTGTCACGTTGTATATATTATATATTTATGCATAACTCTTATAACTCTTCGTTACAAAGTTCGTTTCGTGAAGTGTCTGCTAGATTTTTTCCAGGTCAAAGCACGCCCTAGATAAAACAATCGTCTGTATCCGTAATTTAGTCATAATTATCGAGGTGAATTGCGTTTTCTTAATATAATTCAGGAAACGCAATTCACGGTGACTGATTACACTCACATAATTGAAACCGTTATCAGTATTCAAGAAATTTGTTTATATAAAGTCAAACAATCATTTGTCATTTATTAGTTTCAACACAGTTTAAGTAACATGTCGGTTTTGTGGTACATATTTGCGGCTTACATTTTTGTTCTAAGCCAAGTTGAAGCGGCGAGAATCCTGGCATACTTCCCAACTCCATCTATCAGTCATCAAGTAGTGTACCGCTCTCTGACGGAGGCACTCGCCAGTCGAGGTCATGAGGTCACCGTCGTCACAACAGATCCTGCCTTTCCGAAAGGAGGAACTCCTCCTAACTTGACGGAAATAGACGTCCACGATTTATCATACGAAATATGGACGGCCGAAGTAATGAAAGCACACAGAGGTACACATGATGACGACTTTGTAGCACCGGTGAATGCATTAGTACAAGCAGTATTAAAAGTGTTCGACAGCCAACTGAAAAACAAAGAAATACAGTCTTTAATTAATGACAAGGGTAAACAATTTGATTTGTTACTGTTAGAAGCTTTATTTGAACCAACTCTGGCCTTTTCTCACATTTTTAAAGCACCAGTGATTCAAATAAGTTCGTTCGGCGCCGTTTATCCAAATTATGAATCAGTGGGTGCCTCTACCCATCCATTGCTTTACCCAACTAATAATCGACGAAAATTGAACAATCTAACGATTTGGGAAAAAGCAAGAGAATTGTATTATACCTACAAAATCAATGAATTGCTACGGAACAGTTGGGATACTACAGGCAATAACATAATTAGAAAACATTTTGGACCGAATATACCTCAGATTTCGGAATTGATGAATAACATTGACATGCTTTTCTTAAACATTCATCCCATGTTTGAAACTATCCGACCAGTTCCTCCATCTGTGATCTACGTGAGTGGCTTACATCAAAAACCTACAAAGAAACTTCCAGAGGTAAGTGTGGAAAACGACAACGAAATCATAAAAAGACAGTAAATGTTCGTAAAGTTAACTAACATTAATTTTTCAGGATTTGAAGTCATACTTAGACTCATCTAAGCATGGTGTTATATACATAAGCTTCGGTACGAATGTAGATACTTCTCGTTTACCGCCGGAGAAAATACAGACACTAATTCGAGTGTTCTCTCAATTGCCTTACGATGTTCTGTGGAAGTGGAACACAGGTGAACTGCCTGGACGTACTGAAAACATCCGGATATCTAAGTGGCTGCCGCAGGCAGATTTACTGAGTGAGCCTTTTCATATATTTTTAAATCAATAAGAACCTAGTTTACACCTGTAACTTTAGTCGCTGAAACTTAAAAAAACTCATTTCATAATGTTGTTTGAAGATTTAAACAATTGTATTATTACATTATTTATATGTTTTATAGAGCATCCAAAAATCAAGCTGTTCATAACTCAAGGAGGACTGCAATCAACAGACGAGGCCATCACCGCAGGTGTACCACTCATCGGCATGCCGATGTTAGGAGACCAGTGGTTCAATGTAGAGAGATACGAGTTTCACAAGATTGGAGTCAGACTCGATATGGGAACACTAACAGAGGAAAATTTCAAGAACGCTATTAACACAACAATAGGAGATGACAGGTTAGTGCCTGTTATCGTTATCTGTAAATAGTAAAAAGCCTTATTGAATTAAATTTCATATTGCCCAGATAATACAAAAGGTTATCTTTTATATAATTAGCACTTATTTCCTAATTATCTATCATTTGAACGATAACGTGATGATTACAAAAAAGTAATCAATGGATGATGTAAGTCATAAAATTGTGCCTATTGCCTCTTGCAGCTATCGTCGTAACGTGGAGCGTTTCCGCAGTCTGATACAGGACGCGCCGCAAAGCCCGTTGGAACGCGCCGTGTGGTGGACGGAGTACGTGCTGCGTCACGGCGGCGCCAAGCACCTGCGCTCGCCCAGCGCCAACATCACGTGGTGGCAGTACCTCGAACTTGAACTAGTGCTGACATTACTCGCGGCATTGTTGATAGCCGTCACACTCATTATTGTTGCTCTTCGTTTCGTCTATAAGTTTATATTCAGAAATGTCAAAGGTGTAAATGGTGTAAAAATTAAACAAAATTGATCTCGAACATTTTATTTTCTCATTTATTTTCTTATTTATAGCAAAAAAAATAGGTAGTCGCTTTACATCTTTATACATCAATAAAAAAGTATCATCACATGATCAAGATCATAATGTCATAAAACTTTAAAACTAACCTAACTTAAAAATCCGAGATCGTATTTAAACATTGTTGTTTTTCTTTGCAAACTCTTTCTCATCTTGTTCTTGTTTAAACTTACAGATTATAATATGTGGCCACTTTCACACATAACTTTTTATTGCTTTACCCATGATAAAGCAATTATTGTTAAAAATAAATATCTGTTACAAAATACTGACAAGTGCAATCACAGACTTTGACGTACTTTTGACGGCTAAATAATAATGTTGGCATTTTAATTTAAAAAACAACTCCACGTTTTCATTAGACGCACTCTACCTACATTTATGTTGATCAAGTCTATTGTTTCTAGTATTAATTCTAAAACCCTAACGTCTGCCCTGTTTCTGAACCTCAGTAAAGCATTCGAACTTGTAGATCATTCCATACTTCTAGTAAAATTGGTATAAGAAGTCTGGCTTCTCAATGGTTCCAGTTATGTATAAATAATCAAAAACAGTTCACAAAGGTAACTAAATTCAACAAGAAGAATAATTGCATAGAAAACTCACACTCACAGCATCGTACAAACCATTTTGGCGTGCCCCAAGGAAGTATCTTGGGACCTTTGCTATTCCTTGTATACATAAATGAAGTTCTCCGTGAGATACTACAGAACTGCGTCTTATTTCATGATGATACAACTGTCATCATTGAATGTAAAAAAAAATATGAATCTGAAGTAAATCAAACTCTTTGTTCAATAGTTGAATGGTTGGAAGGTAATACATTAAAAATAAATATTGACAAGACAAAACTTATATACTTCAAAACACCTAACCGAAAACAGTTTCAGTTTAATATAAGTCTTAGCCATTTTTTTTATTTGGGAAATCTTCCTGTGATTTTTTTCACTAGAACTACTCCTACGTTCCTTCTTTGCCTTGCATTCTAGGACCCCGAGTTTTCCTTTCAGAAGCAAACCCATGCCCCCGATAGGCTTCGACCCTGCTGGGAACAGATACAGTATTGTTGACATCTCCTTGAGGCGCACGAGGAACCCTAGGCGCCGTAGACGACTCTGGCCTTAGGATTTTCATCTACGAATTCGCCAAATTTGTTAAAGGTTATTCATTTAATTTCGAAGGTAATGATAACAAAAATAAGCGATTGTTAACACATTAGCAATTGGTAAAGCATTTAAAACTATTTGACGTAACTGTGCATATATAGTACCACTTATTTACAACTCCTTACCTAAACATATTTCAGAATTACCATTTTTCATCTGATCTATGTGTCGTATTTTACGGGACTGATTGATAGAGGAAAAAAGCTTTTATTCAGTAAATGATTTTTTGAAGAAAAGTGCATGTTGTTATAATTTTGATTAATGAAATTTATTTCATGTTAATTTTATGTCTATTTGATCGTTGTAATATAATCAATCATGTAAACTACAATTGTGTGTTTAAACAATTTTCATTATTCGTGTATTTGTAAATTTTGTTTTTATATTGGCATACCTGTAACTTAAGGGAAATATGTCTTTGTCTATAACTGTTACTATAACAACTTTACAACCATTTTTATATTTAAAAAAAAATTGATTGATTGATTGAAGAAATCATACATATAAAAATCAATGCCACTTTTTGTTGTAATTTTATAACCCAAGAACGGGCTCACCTATCCAAACCAAATGTTTAGGCTTTGTTCGGACTGGTAGAGTAGGGTAGAGAGGGGTAAAGTATGATAGAGTAGGTTAGAGTAAGGTGGAGTACGGAAGAGCGGGAGCGAAGCCCCCCGGGCAAAAGCTAGTTTTATTAGAAAAATAAAGACCTAATTGAAGTGAAATAACCCTACTGGCTATCGGCTAATAGAAACCAACCATACATCACACGAGATAGGCACGGAAAGTCGGTATACAACAAATCAAAGCCAGACACGCATAAATGCACTTCACATACAGCGAATGCAAACGCACTTGCAACTTGCGTTTACCCCAGATTGCATAACTACTACGTTCTGCAATGAATACATACATATATGGATATATGTGCCTGGTATCAGGCGACAGGTCACTGGAACAACTTGTGATTCATGGATGCCTTTTAAGCTAAAGGGTAAAATCTATGATAATACCTGAGGACCTACCACGAGCTCATAACGCAACCATTTATGACGACCTGAACTGAACTTTTAAAGGGAGGAAATGGAGTTACATAAGTTTTATAGCTCCATCCCTCTTTATCGATCGCACGCTTGATATTTTAACACGTCATGGTTAAGCCCCTGTAATATTGTATGGATCAGAATGTTGAGCTGTAAAATCAAAATTAAAAAAAAAAAGTTAAAACAAAAGATATAAACTTTAAAAAAAGACAAAAAAAAACGAAAAAAAATTAAAGTGATAAATGCGTATATTAGAGGACGTTTGAAAGTAGTGCCACTGACTAAAACGTTGAAAAGGAATCGTTGATCTTAGAACAGTCATGTAAAGAAGAGGGTTGAAACTCAAGTTACTAAAACAGTTATGAATATAATGTGGATGGATAAAAAAGGAGAGGGAGGCCAAAGAAAGGAAGGATGGATGGTGTGAAGAGTGATATGAAAGAATAGGGAATCAGTAATGCATTCAGCGTGACGTCGCAAGTAATAAAACAGAATGGAAGAAAACATTGCAAACAGCTGCGGTCTTCCCGTCTCATTATAATTTAGGTGTCTTCAAAGCTAAAGAGAATAGACTTTTATTAAACTAGTTGGATTCAGCATCAACATTGCATCATTGCTTACCATCAAGCGTGTTCGCAGTCAAGCACTGGTTTATTTCATTTAAAAAAACGTGTTGCGAAAAAACCTACTCCAACTGACATGGGACAAAACCAAGTAGTTAATGTAACTCGTTGTAAGGAGCCATGTGTGTCGTGCGTTGTATCTACATATTTACGTATTTTGTGCACACATCTCTTCGTTGCAAAGTTCGTTCCGTGAAGTGTCTGCTCGACTTTATCAGGGTCAAGCCGAGACCCCAGATAAAACAAACGTCAATAACCGTAATTTTGTTAATAATTTCATTAATTACCATGACAATGACACTTATGATTAGAAATAAATTTAACTAATAAGCAAACTCATAAACAGTAGCATCTCTCTGTCAATGGTAGTCACCGTGAATTGCGTTTTTTCAATTATAATCGTCTAATTGAAACCCTTATCAGTGTTCAGGAAGTTAGTTCGCTTATATAAAGCCAAACAAACATTAGTCGTTTATTAGCTTCAACATAGTTCAAGTAACATGTCGGTTTTGTGGTATTTATTTGTGGCTTATATTTTTTTTCTAAGCCGAATTGAAGCGGCGAAGATCCTGGCTTACTTCCCAACTCCGTCCATCAGTCATCAAGTAGTGTTCCGTCCGCTGACGGAGGCGCTCGCCAGCCGAGGTCATGAGGTCACCGTCATCACCACAGATCCTGCTTTTCCGAAAGGAGGAACTCCTCTTAACTTGACGGAAATAGACGTCCACGATTTATCATATAGAATATGGATAGCCGAAGTAACGAAATCGCAAAGAGGCACACAGGACCACGACGCTATAGCACCGATGAATGCAATGATACAAGCAATTTTAAAAGTGTTCGATCATCAACTTGAAAGCGAAGAAATACAGACTTTAATCATTGATAAGCGTAAACAATTTGATTTGTTACTGTTAGAAGCTTATTTTGAGCCAGCTCTGGCCTTTTCTCACATTTTTAAAGCACCAGTGATTCAAGTAAGTTCGTTTGGCGCCGTTTATCCAAATTATGAATCAGTGGGCGCCCCTGTACATCCGTCGCTTTACCCAATCAATAGTCGACGAAAATTGAATAATCTGACGATTTGGGAGAAACTGAGAGAATTTTATTTTAACTACAAAATGAATAAACTGTTAAGGGACAGTTGGGACACTACAGGCAATAGCATAATAAGAAAACATTTTGGACCGAATGTACCTCAGATTTCGGAATTGATGAATAACATTGATATGTTATTCTTAAACATTCATCCTATGTTTGAAACTATCCGACCTGTTCCTCCATCTGTGATCTACATGGGTGGCTTACATCAAAAACCTACAAAAGAACTTCCAAAGGTACGTTTACAATATGACAATGAAATCATAATAAGACAGCGAGTCGAAACGTGAAACGTTACGATATAAAATGTTTGTAAAGTCAACTAACATTAATTTTTCAGGATCTGAAGTCATACTTAGACTCATCTAAGCATGGTGTAATATACATAAGCTTCGGCACAAATGTGGATACTTCTCTTTTACCGCCGGAGAAAATACAGATACTAATTCAGGTGTTGTCACAACTGCCTTACGATATTCTGTGGAAGTGGAACACAGATGAACTGCCTGGACGAACTGAAAACATCCGGATATCCAAGTGGCTGCCGCAAGCAGATCTACTGAGTAAGCTTTTTTACAAATTTTCAAATTAATAGAAAGCTAGTTTATATATTTTACACCTGTAACTTTAGTCGCTGAACTTAAATGACTTGTCTGATTATGTTTGAAGATTTAAATATTTGTAATAATATTTTATTTATATGGTTTATAGAGCATCCAAAAATCAAGTTGTTCATAACTCAAGGAGGACTGCAATCGACAGATGAGGCCGTCACCGCAGGTGTACCACTCATCGGCATGCCGATGTTAGCAGACCAGTGGTTCAATGCAGAGAGATACGAGTTTCACAAGATTGGAGTCAGACTCGACATGGAAACACTGACAGAGGAAAATTTCATGAACGCTATTAACATAACAATTGGAGATGACAAGTTAGCGACTGTTACCCGTAAATCGTAAAAAGCCTTATTGAATTAACCTTTCAATCGTGGTAATTCGAGACACAATAGAAAGACAATAGGTGCGCGAACGCAGTTGTTCGCTTGGGGTTCAATGAATTAGAAATATGGTCCAGATAATAGAAATTATAATAAATATCACAAATTTTCTGATTACCAATCAACTGAACTATAAAGTGAATATTACAAAAAAATAATTATGTAAGTTATTAAATGTGCCTTGTCACTTGCAGCTACCGCCGCAACATGGAGCGTTTCCGCAGTCTGATACAGGACGCGCCGCAGAGCCCGCTGGAGCGCGCCGTGTGGTGGACGGAGTACGTGCTGCGTCACGGCGGCGCCAAGCACCTGCGCTCGCCCAGCGCCAACATCACGTGGTGGGAGTACCTCGAACTTGAACTAGTGCTGACATTACTCGCGGCGTTCTTGATAGCCGTCACACTTGTTATTGCAGCTCTTCGTTTAGTTTATGAGTTTGTGTTAAGGAATTATTCAGGTGTAATCGAAGTAAAAATTAAACGAAAATGATCTGAATTTAAGGTGTTTTAAAGTTCATCCCTATAGAAACAATGTAAGAAATTTTCAATTTAAGAAGTTACTTTGTAACATGTAACTGAAGAGACATAATTCGACATTATTTTGTGACTGAAGACACTTACATGAAGTTGATGTTACTTTGGTGACGTAAGTTGATGTTACTTTGTAACTGAGAAGCCGTAAGATGACGATACTTTGTAACATAGTAGACGTGAGTGGACTTTACCTCATAAATAAAGAGACGTAAGTTGACGATACTATGTAACTGAGACATATTATAAGTAAGTTGATGTTACTCTGTAACCGAGAAGCCGTAAGATGACGATACATTGTAACATTAAAGACGTGAGTAGACTTTACCTTGTAAATAAGGAGTCGTAAGTCGACGATACTATGTAACTGAGACATAAGTCGATGTTACTTTGTAACTGAGAAGCTGTAAGTTGACGCTATTTTGTAACATTGAACACGTGAGTGGACTTTAACTTGTAAATAAGGAGACGTAAGTTGACGATACTATATAACTCAGACATA
The DNA here is from genome assembly GCA_910589285.2 of Mythimna ferrago. Classification (NCBI taxonomy): domain Eukaryota; kingdom Metazoa; phylum Arthropoda; class Insecta; order Lepidoptera; family Noctuidae; genus Mythimna; species Mythimna ferrago. Next base: position 22,306,645 of record OU342680.1, on the reverse strand, counting down.
AGTAAGTTGATGTTACTTTGTAACTGAGAAGCTGTAAGTTGACGCTACTTTGTAACATTGAAGACGCGAGTGGACTTTACTTTGTAAATAAGGAGATGTAAGTTGACTATACTATGTAACTGAGACTTAAATAAATTGATGTTACTTTGTAACTGAGCAGACGGAAGTTTACGTTACTTTGCAACTGAAGAGCCGTAAGTTCACGTTACTTTTAACTGAGGAGACTGTACAGTGCAAGCACAAATTTAACATAATTGTGTTAGCACTTTACTTGCTGCGAGTGGTCTATACTTAGTACACAAATATCATTCAAATCGCGTTCATTATTTAGTTAGTAGTTTAGTTTTATCAGTCAATAAACATTATTATTAGAGTCCGTCTAATGAAAGCATGACCTGAGAAAAGGAGGTTGCAACCAAAAATTTTGAATGTGGTATTATTGAAATAGTAGGAGAAAAAAGTTTTGATACTAGAGTATTTTTTGTATTTATGACAATTGTATAATAGTTGTATAAGAACTTAAATCCTAGTCAAAAACATGTTTGTAGACTTAATTATTTGGTGGGTGTATGGTAAAGGTCAATAACACACAAAATGTTAGTTATTATTCCAGATTAATTTTATTAATCAATCAATGAAAAATATTTTATTTCACATAGGCCTACAAGGGCACTTATAAAACGTCAGAAGCTAGTGCACGATTCCAAATTGGTCGTTTCCTATGGAGAAGAACCGGCAAGAAACTCCATGGTTACTCTTCTGATCTCCCAAATGTCGCTATATAATATTCAAATAATCTTCTTTATTTACCATTTGCCTTCTGGCAAGAATACCAAGTGCGCAACACCGCCATAGTCAAATAAAATAGTCAACATGATTTCAACTTCATCACGTCTCGCCAACACTAATAATGTGTTTCAAGATTGTTGGGTTGGAATCGATTCGTTTTAGCATAGAGAAAATTCAGATCTTTTGGGATTAGTTAAGTGGGAACATGTTTTATACTCCAGTGATTGTTTCATATGATACGGATCGACTCGTGAGACACAAAAAGTTCAGCAGCTATCTCTCTCAAACTTGATCTAGGATTTCAGTCACTATTTCCTTCACTTTCGCGATTTTAACTTCAGTTGAAGACTTTGATGCACTACCAGACAGAGTGAGGCAAATCTTTTATTACATTTCAACTGCTTTTGAACGCATTCTACCACTCACTAGCATGTGTTTTTGATTAAGTCGATTCCCCAAAAGCCTTCTTTGTTCCATGTTTTGTCCATTATGAAATTCGCATTATGTCAGATTATCTAAAAATATAAGAAAAAAAATCATTATGTCCTAAATATAATTTAACTATCTAATAATATTAGTCGACAAGGATCAAGATTATAACGTCATACTAACTTAAAAATTCAGAAATCATATATAAACATTGTTGGTTTTCATTGAAAACACTGTCTTTCTCTTCTTGTTTTTATTTTAATTTATTAAACATAGTGTGTAGCAGTTTTTGCACGTTACTGTTTATTGTTTTTCCCATAATTACGTAATTATTCTTGAAAAATCTGTTTCCAAAAACTGACAATTGCAACCATAGACTGTCGTGATTTTTTCGGCAAAACAATGTTGACAATTTAATTTAAAAAAAAAACTCCAGGTTACGCTTTCAGTAGACGCACTCTACGTATTTTTGCCTATCATTCAAACTATCATCATTAAAAGGTGTAAAGACCCTACAAGACATGAGTTGACGTTACTTTGTTGCTGAGGGTGATTATAAAATAACACCGACTCATTGTGGATAACTGAGGTAATATGATATGTAAATTTAAAATTTATTTTGAATTTAAACCCTAACAAGGCATGAAACTTTGGATAGAATATTAAGCCGCGTACAGACATCGCGAGGCGTGCGTCGCGAATGGTTCGTCACGCATGCCTCAACCTGGGGCATACGACGGTACATTTATGCGTGCGTCCCGAATGACACATGCTCAAGATGAGCACGCAAACCACCATCCACGGTGTGGGCTTGCGGACAGTGAGCAATGGGTAGCTCGCTGCCCGGCCGTCCGGTAACTGTCCGGACCAAGCCCAAGTCGTCGACGGCGCGCGCTGTTCCCGCGCGCCTCAAGAAGTTGTCAGCAACAGCAGGGGCCCAGCCGGGTCGAAGCCTACTGGGGCCAGGGTTATCCGAAAGGGTGCTCGAGCCCCGGTATGAAGGCTTGAAGGAACGGGGTGGGTTTTTTAGTCAGTAAGAGTCTGACACTATCTCCCGCTCCGCCCAAGAGCGGGGGTTGTCATAAGAAGATTTTTCCAATCGAAAAAAAAAAAAACCATCCACGGTGTTCATCAGTAGAAAACGCAAACAACACCTGTCCATCCACACGGAGCACACGGCTCGTACTGAGGCGGCGTTCGCAACGATCGTATGACGTGAATTCTCACTGTGAGCATACACGTCAACACAGCCGGAGGCATGCGAGACGAACCATTCGCGACGCACGCCTCGCGATGTCTGTACGCGGCTTTTTAAGCTGTTTGCTTCAGTTGCCCTTCGGAAATTTTTGGCAGTACCTAGTTACGGGTTTCAGAAGCCTGATTTTAGTGTGACATCGTGATAACCATACGTATGTACGTTTTAATGTACTGTCATGTTAACTGTTCAGTCTTTTAATGACCAGCTAAAGGGTTGACCAAACGGTTGCAAATTAGTGTTCCAACCAAGGTGAACTCAGTTTGTGTGTTTGGTTTGTGTTGCGGCTACTACATGGATGTAAAACACGCGCCAACACATTCGGTGGTTGGAAAAACGCGCCTGCCAACCAAGGGCGTTGAAGGTCATGGTTTACAACAGCTGTCTACAAGGATTGAAACATGCAAGATCACCTTGGTTGGGAGGTTGGTTTGCAACCATCTGGTCACCCCCTTAGTTTTTATATTACACTTAAATGCCTTTTATGTTCTACTGGTTCTACTAAAAAATCGTCAGTAATAGAATGAAGGAGTGGAGGGAGGCCTTTGCCCAGCAGTGGGACAGTGTGGGCTAAGTAAAAAAAAAAAAAATAGAATGACGGTTGACAGGGCACCACGGAAGAAAAAGATGACAGCGTTGCTTTTACATATTCAAAACAGACTTTATACTTATAAATAAACATGTTTATAACAAAGATTTAGCGTAGTCAAACAAAAAATTGACGACTGAAACAATGGTGGTCAATAGGTTATCTCCAAATAGGTACACATTATTAGCATTATTATAATAATAGCTCACGTTAACATGTATGTATCGCATGAAAATTGACTTTACTGAGATCTTAGGAGTGTCACACCTAACAAACAAAGGCACGTTGCCACATATTAAAGATGTAGGTACATTCTTATTATTAACATAGTAATTTATGAACGGTAGATAATTGAACAGACTTATTTTAATAGCATTGTTCGCCTCTAAAAATTTACATTGCCTTGATGCCTATTAGATGTCTAAGTCAATCACAATTAACAAGCGTCTAAATGATACTATCCTAGCTACTAGTTATGTTTTATGTAAGCCACTTTCTGGGTTGAAAAATACCACGAAGGCTAAAGCAGGAGCTCTGTGCCGCTCCTGACTTAGCCTTCTAATCTAACCTGTCCGTTTCAGAGTGCTCTACAATTGCGAGCTTGCTTTGCTCGCTCTTGGACTAAGAATATTTAGTCAGCGTTGTAAAAAAGACGAATTAGTTTATTATATATACTATCTCACTTTCCTGATGCTTAGTAAAATTAGATGCTTGATCACGTGGCCAATAAAGAGTTTCGTTGACTTATAATTTCTCTTTTTGAACACGCTAGGGGATTCCTTACTTATCTCGCCGCCCGACCATCCGGTAACCGCCCGGACCGAGCCCAAGTCGTCGACGGCGCGTAGTGTTTCACGCGCGTCTCGAGGAGGTGTTAGCAGAGACCAAGCAGGGTCGAAGCCTATTGGGGCCTGTGCAAAAGAGAGCCCCAGAGCCTTGGAGTGAAGGCAAACAGTAGTGGGTCTTAGTCAGTAAAAGTTTGACATGTCCTCGTGCTCCGCCCAAGGGCGGGAGATGTCATTAGATGATTTCCCACCTAAAAAAATCTTATTTGGTGGTCGTATCTATACCTACATTTCCAACTGTATTCTGTATTATATTGTTTTGAAGCTAACTTAAGCAACCACTATAGTTTCAAAATATATCCAGTACTTACATTATTTGAAATTCACATAAAGTCCTATCGAATTTAAGCCTTTTTTTCGATAAGAAATCATAGGTGGGTTTTAGTTAATAAAAGTCTGAACTTCCCTTTCGGTCCCCAGAGCGAAGAAAGAAGTTATTTGAGGATAAAAAACAAACACGCAGTAATCTCAAACAATATGATTTACAATTGTTATCACAGCTGAGAACGTCACATTGATGAATTGATTGGAACGTCACTTTGACGAAACGATTTAAGAATCAATTGAACTAAATATTAAAACGTATGTCCTGTGACGCACCTAAAGTGCGCAACTGATATGCAGTGAATCATTCAATTGCTATTCATTTAAATTCGGGTATCCGAGGGGCGTGTCTCAATAAACACAAACTTAATTCATACAAACTACTGCGCATCAGAACCCTGACACTAGCATTATGACTAGTTAGTGCGCAATTGATATGGCATTGACAAACACTAAAGTCAATTAAGTGAGTAGTTCATATTATTATAGCAAACTAAAAATTTGTTCTGAACAAGAATATTAAGTTAATGATAATCTGACAGATAATCTACCTTCAAGAGAAGAGGAAGACAAAGGAAAAGTTGAAAGGATTACGTCAAACTCGATAGGTCTAGGAAAAACACACTCTTTAAATGACAGCAAAACGAGATTTGAAGTTTTGACTAGTTAGTGCGCAAATGACATCGTATCAGACACTAAAGTTACCGAAATGAGTAGTTCATATAGCAAACTAAACATTTGTTCTGAATAGGAACATTAAATTATTGATAATCTAATAGATAATCAATAATTTAATGTTGTAAACAAGAGAAGAGGAAGACAAAGGAAACCTTGAATGGATAACGTGAAAGACGATAGGTCTAGGATGAAAACACTCTTTAGATGACAGCAAAACGAGATTTAAGGAAGTTGAGACTAGTTAGTACGCAATTGATATGACATTGACAGACACTAAAGTTAACAAAGTTAGTAGTTCATATAGCCAAGTAAACATTTGTTCTGAACAGGAACATTAATTTAAATATAATCTTACAGATAATTTACCTACAAGAAAAGAGGAAGATAAAGTAAACATTGAATGGATAACGTGAAAGACGATAGGTCTAGGAAGAAAACACTCTTTAGATGACAGCAAAACGAGATTTAAAGAAGTTGAGACTAGTTAGAATACGCAATTGATATGACATTGACAGACACTAAAGTCAACGAAGTGAATAGTTCATATAGCAAACTAAACAGTTGTTCTGAACACAAAAATTAAGTTAATGATGATCTAACTGATAATCTATCTACAAGAGAAGAGGAAGACAAAGGAAACGTTGAGTAGATTATGTGAAAGACGATAGATCGTAGATTAGATAGAAGAAAATCACTCTTTGGATGACAGCAAAACGAGATGTATGAAGATGACCTCACATTATTTGAGGTAAAGAAAGGAAGATAATAACGATGATGTTTTAGCAGATAATCACAGAAAAAGCTAGCAGAAGTAACAAAGCCGACCATATAGTAGCCATGGAGCTTATGACCACTGGGGTAGACGCCTTCTTGAGTTCAGACTGCAAATAAGTAGGAAACAATTTATTATTTTAGCTGTTTTGCACATGGGATTCTTATAATAAACTCATTCTCACCAGAATCAAAAAATATACATCTACACTAATATTATATAGAGATAAAGTTTGTTTTTTTGTTTGTAGGAGATAATGTCCGAAAGTACTGGTCCGATGACTGAAATTATTTCACCAATAGATAGCTGCTTTATTCTTGAGTGACATAGGCTATATTTTATGTACGCGGGTGAAACCACGGGCAAAAGCTAGTACAAAATATAATTATTAGGTGTGCTATCGAAAAAATATGTTGTGGTCATTGTGGTCAATCCAAACATTTTTGTAATGCGATAATAATTATCGCTGTCAGAATGTCAACCTCCAAGAGTTAATTAATGTCACAAAGCACGTGTCTATACGCGAAGAGTATGCACCTTTAACCTCATAATTTAACAGAGCACGTTATCCCATTATGTTCTTGATATTATCCGTACACCATAGGGCAATTGACTGAGACCTTTATTTAATGCAATTAAATAATGGTTTCTTGAGAATAGCAATTTGATTCCTAATGAACTTTTAAAATAAAAATTGCAACCACACATCATGATTCAGCAAGAACAGCTTTTTACATGCTTGGTTGTTTTGTAATATAGTTCATGTACGTAAAATTAGAAGAATCGCAAAAAAAATGGAAGCCCACAGGAGCCTCCTCCTGTGGGGCTCCTTGTTTTTTTTTTTATCTGTTATAAACTAGTACTTGACTGCGATCCCGCCTGATGGTAAGCAGTGATGCAATCGTTGATGGTGAGGCGCACTAGTTTATTAAGAGCCTATTCACTCTAGCCTTGAAGAAGCCTTTTAAGCCTATCAACGAGTAAATTGATAACATACGTTAGCTAGCACAAGACACCCTACAAATGTGAAACATCTATGCTATCGAAAGCTGTGGCGTATGGGGGCATCACGGGTAACAGCATCATGCCATTTTCCGTCACGGCATTCAAGTCAGTTTTACTGCTTTGATGTTTATTCATGATGTATTAGATTCTTTAAGCTCAAAAGTACAGAGGCGGACTTAATATCTTAGGTATTTTCTACCAGTCAACCCCGAATACAAACGATAAAATTGAAACATCAAATCCAGATCAATTTCTTTTAATTTTTACGTTATTTACATTTAAAGAATTCTTTAACACAGACTTATAGACTAATCGAAGAGTAACAATAATGAGTGTGACGGCTATTAAGAATGCCGCGAGTAATGTCAGCACCAGTTCAAGTTCGAGGTACTGCCACCACGTGATGTTGGCGCTGGGCGAGCGCAGGTGCTTGGCGCCGCCGTGACGCAGCACGTACTCCGTCCACCACACGGCGCGCTCCAGCGGGCTCTGCGGCGCGTCCTGGATCAGACTGCGGAAACGCTCCATGTTGCGGCGGTAGCTGCAAGTGACCCGGAGCATTTATTACATCAACAGTAATTTTTTTGATCTAATCGTCACGCTTAGCTAATAAGTAATCAGAGAATTGGCTAGTTGCCGTAAAAAATGTAATTAGTCCATCTTTTAGATTATTCAAAAATAAGGGACACGTATTTTTTTATTTGTAAATTAAACCAAAAATGACAAAGATATACCCCATTAAAGTTACGTGTGACGTCACGCCGTGCTGCATTTTTTCGCACAGGGTGACGTCACACGTAACTTTAATAGGCTATATATTTATTACTGTTGGTTTAATCGAAAAAAGAAAAAATACGTGTCCAATATTTTTTCATAATCTAAAATAAAATGTAATTATTTTGACCCTGAAAACTACGTAATTAGTGGTATTTATTATCTTTTCCCTCTCCTAGAGAGGAGGCCTGAGTCCCAGCAGTGGGAACATTAAAAAGGCTGATGATGATGATGATTATCTTTTGTATTATCAAGACAATATTGGATTCCACTCAACAAGGCTTGTTATTATTTTTGTTTTTATATTTATGGCTAACAGGCACTTACCTATCATCCCCTATTGTCGTGGTAATAGCAATCTCATCTATATAGAGATATATATATATATATATATATAAGGAAAAACTGACTGACATATCAACGCACAGCCGAAACTACTGGGACTAAGAGCGTGAAATTTTACACAAGGAACTAAAAATTCCAAAATTCACCCTCTAAGGGGATGAAACGGAGTTCCGAAGTTTGTACTTCAAAATCTACTTTCACGCGGGCGAAGCCGCTGGCAGAAGCTAGTATTTTATAGTATCAGGAAACTTTTGGATTCTATTCGCATCCTGCGGTACTATTCTCTAAGAAAACATCCTTGAGCGCAGCGCTGGCCGCAGTGACGAGTCGAGAGCGCAGTACAATGAATTAACAATCCAATTTATAGGTTTATTAGATTGTTAATCCAATGTACCTATTTGGATTTCGCTGCGGCCAGCGCTGCGCCCAAGGCAGTTTTCTTAGAGAATAGCACGCCTGTATGTATCAGACTGCGGAAATGTTCCACGTTGCGACAGTAGCTGCAAGTGACAAAGTACATTTTCAACATTTCAAGTATGACTTGGAACAAGAGTTATAAATCTTCTTTTATCTTAACAAAGTGTAATCGGTTAGATACTGCTATCATAATCTCAAGTAGGTATATTTGGGTGTTAGTAAATTTAGTTTATCATTGCGGTCGAGGCGAAGTAGAGGCCAGCCTGCAATGGAAAATGCTTAAGTTTGTCAAAGGATGTTTTTACCTTATTGGCATAGGGAGCTGCCCCGCGATCGGACTAATATTATAAATAAACACAATAAAAACAGGTGAAGGCTCATTATCATCATCATCATAATATCAGACGAAAGACGTCCACTGCTGGTCATAGGCCTCCCAAAAGTTTCACCACAGCGAACGGTCCTGTGCATCTTGCGTCCATTGCTTTCCCACGACTCCTACCAGGTCATCAGTGGGAGGTTCACCGCTGCATTTGACGCCACCACACGAGTACAAAAAACATTTCAAGGAATCAGGTTTTCGAGTTAGTCCGTCTGAAAATTATTTTAAATGAAATTAAACACACACCTTTCATCACTAATTACTGTGGTAATTGCATTCTTCAGATTTTCCTCTGTCAGTGTTTCCATTTCGAGTCCGACTCCAATCTTGTGAAACTCGTATCTCTCTACATTGAACCACTGGTCTCCTAACATCGGCATGCCGATGAGTGGTACACCTGCGGTGATGGCCTCGTCTGTTGATTGCAGTCCTCCTTGAGTTATGAACAGCTTGATTTTTGGATGCTCTATAAAACATATAAATATTGTAACAATACAATTGTTAAAATCTTCAAACCACATTAGGAGATGAGTCTTTTAAGTTACAGCGATTAAAGTTACAAGTATAAACTAGCTCCCTATTGATTTTAAAATATATGTGAAATGGCTCACTCAGTAGATCTGCCTGCGGCAGCCACTTAGATATCCGTATATTTTCAGTTCGTCCAGGCAGTTCATCTGTGTTCCACTTCCACAGAACATCGTAAGGTAATTGAGAGAACACCCGAACTAGTGTCTGTATTTTCTCCGGTGGTAAAAGTGAGGGATCTACATTTGTACCGAAGCTAATGTATATCACACCATGTTTAGACGAATCTAAGTATGACTTGAGATCCTGAAACATAAATGTTGGTTGGCTTTATGAATTCCTGATTTTTTTTTAAACCTCTTATCTTATTTATTTTTAATAATTTTCAGTCAAAATGAGTTATATAATTATTGTTTGCCCGAATGTTTATGTCCGAATTTGCAATGGTATGCTTTAAAGACGGCAGAATTTTATTTAGCATAATAACTTTTGACAAAGTTAAAATGCCACATAATTTCGTATAGCATAATGTTTATTTACATCAACGATTATTTTGTAACGAAACAAAAAGTTTTGCTATAAGGGTTGCTATGTTTTGAAATCATTTGGAGCAATCCTGCCTGGCTTATTGTCTTATTACGAAAAAAAGGTTAAATTGTGGAATTGGAATTTCCCATACGTACCTGGGGCAGTTCTTTTGTTGGTTTTTGGTGCAAGCCACCCATGTAGATCACAGATGGAGGAACAGGCCGGATGCCTTCAAACAAGGGATGTATATTCAGGAACAACATGTCAATGTTATTCACTAATTCCTCGATCATGGGCACTTCTGGCCCAAAGTGTTTTCTTATTAAGGAATTTCCTGAGGTCTTGAAAATATCCATTACTACTTCTTCTCCTTTATAGTTATAATATATTTCAGTTACTTTATCCCACATTGTGAGATTGTTCACTTTTCGACGTATACTAAGAGGGTACAACAACGGATGCGTGGGCGCGCCTACTAATTCATAGTTTCCATAAAAGGCACCAAATGAACTTATTTGAATCACTGGTGCTTTATAAATATGAGAAAATGCCAGAAGAGGCAACATAAAGGTTTCCAGTAGAAGCAAATCAAATTTTTGGTGTTTACCGTTGATTAAAGTCTGTAACTTCTCATCTCCCAGTTGGTGATCAAATACTTTATGCATTGATCGTCCCATTGTATTCATTTGTTTTTAAAAATCTGCGTCAGCACCCCTTTGTTCTTTCATTACTTCTTCTATCCATATTCCGTAAGATATGTCATGGACGTCAATTTCGATTAGGTTGGGAGGTGTTCTTCCTTCCGGGAAAGCAGGATCTGTAGTAACCACGACGACTTCGTGACCTCGACTGGCGAGCGCCTCCGTCAGGGGACGGTACACTACTTGGTGACTGATGGATGGAGTTGGAAAGTACGCCAGGATCCTCGCTGCTTCAACTTCACTTAGAACTAAAATATAAGCCACTACTATGTTCCACAAAGAAAACGCCATGTTGCTCGATTTTAATAAATAAACTAATGAATAAAAACGGCTGGACTCTCTTAAATATAACGAAATTGTATTTTCAATCAATCATCATGACTTGGACAAAATATGTAGATAGCTGCAGATAAAGTAGCAGTTTTCTGAATGATAAAATAATTTTTTTGGAAGTTACGTAAAATACGTAAATTGATAAATACAATGATTGATGATTTAGCTAATTTGAGAACACGACCCTGTAAAAGTCCTACCTGAAGAAATGAAAACCATGGAAGCACGGTTTCAGGTGGTACTGATGTCGTGGCCAGATCTTAAAAATTGATCACTTCATGATATGTATGTTCAAGTGAAACTGGCCAAATCGTTTTAAACGTTAAAGTTTGATGATATTTTAATCTTCGTTTGACCTACTTTCTTTAGACCTTTTATTATCACTGAAATCCTACATCTATGATATGGCCAAACGAGGATTGGCCATCATCAAATGTTACCGTTTAAACGATCTGGCAAAGAAAGAAAGAAAGAAAGAAAGAAAGAAAGAAAGAAAGAAAAACAGTTTATTTACGCGTTAAAGACGCAATCTTAAAAGTAGGTAACAGAACATAACATCAAAATAGGGAAGATTTGCGTCTCCTCCGCGCAAAACGGCCGAACGCTCAGCATAAAGCTGCGGCCTCACGCATAATGCGTTGAGCTCACAGCGCTGGTTTTTAGCGTGGGCCGGTCGCTGTGTCGACATAAAGACGCTGGAACGGTGCAGTAAACTAAAAATAAGTATAGATAAGTTATAAATACAAATTAAAATAAATAGATAAGGTGACAAATACAATTTTATAAAGTGGCAACACCACGACGCGCCCATAGCTCAATTTGTGCAACTCGTTTTAGTAATCTGTGGTAATTTCATACACTATGGCCAGTTCTAGTTGACCTTATCATGAAGTGATCGATTCTAAGATCTGGCCACGACACTGATACCTTATATCAAGTCAAAATTTAAATGGCGATCAGCATTGTAAAAAGCAAACCATCTTCTTTTTTGTACTTCAATCGAATAACAATTGAATCAACAGCAGCAGAAGTGTTTTCAATGCGAAACCTAAATATGGTTTGTTCAGAATAAGGAACTGAATCGATTCCAATATGTTTTAAGCTATGTTATATTTTTTCCCAAAAATATATTTTAAAAAGGTCCCAAGTTGGGCACTACCGACTAGTGATGTAACGAATATTCTCACTCGCGCGAATATTAGCACATTTTTACATTCGCATTCGAATTCACAAGAAACATTATTCGCCAACGCGAATATATTCGCGAATATTATTGATAGCGAATATTCGTCAAAATTTAACATTATTCACATCAGTTGTATTATCATTCTATACCCGTTCAATCAATACTTAAATACATACCTTTTTGTTTGTCAAAAAAAGTTGCCAAATATTCGCATGTTTCTTGTGAATTCTGCGAATATTCGCGAATGCGAATGCGAATGCGAATATTCGTTACATCACTACTACCGACACTAAGTACAATACAACACAGGTCACGGCAGCTCATAGCGGGTGTTAGGCGCCAGTGTACAGCTGGGTGCGAAAGCAAAACATTCCCCCAGTCAGTTATTTGTGTGGACAACCCGGTAACATAACAAGCTTATAACTTTGTGATTTTTGATGATATAAGTAGTTATAAAAATTTTGTACATAGATTCTTTACAAAAAAAAAAACAATACTGTTTGTTTGTTAAAACTAATGTCTATTATTAGTCTATATAAAGACTTATGACCTTACACAAGTTCACAGAACCGCAAGAGAAACATCGTTCCATGAATTAGATATAACGTTTGTCGAAGATAAACAACATCCATTCAAATACTTCTATATTTAACACAAAACCGCAGCATGCAGGTGCGCGAAACATTTTCTCGAAAACATTACTTCATTTGAAATATGATACCTACGACAATTTTAATGGCTACTTATTGCAGGTGTATAGGTCATCGATTCCAAGATGGCAGAATACGAGTACATTACATAATTTAGCTAATCACATGCGTGCAACGGGTTTTGTGTTTTCCCACAGTTCTTTTTTCTATCGAAAGTTAAAACCAGACGAAGATATGAATTAAATTTCCATAAAGTAGATCACAAAAAAGAAATCTTTAATTTTGTAATAGATCAAGTAATTATACAATCATAATAATAGAGATGAACGCAATTTTAACATTACATTACAACTCCAATCTATTCAAAAAGTATAACCCCGTGAAAAGGGCGCGCAATTCCATTTTCAAATGTCAAAGATGCCAGTATGGGGACGATGATGCGCGACGCCATTAGGGATGCGTATAATCATCGACTTAGAGCCATATTTCACCGGGACACCCGGGTAGCGCCACTGGTTGCGCTACCGTGGTGTCCCAGTGAAATATAGCAAGACACCAAACAGACACCAGAGCAAAGATTTTATGTATCCTACGGATAATCTAGATTGCCTGCGCAGCAAACACACTCTATAGTGTTCTTTATTCTCATTGCCATTAAGTTCATATTGACAAGCAAACGGGGAAAAATGTACTGAACAAGACAACGAGAAAGGGTCGGTGTATCCCTTTCTTACCTCTGTTTTAACTAGGGTAACCATGATTTTACAAAATTAATTGTTATTATTTTTGTCACTGCAGCATTTGATATTAATTAATGTATTTTTTTATATCGACAGCAAAATACCAATAACACCAAACTGTCTGTCAGACCTGAAAACAAAAAAAATTACTCGAATTTTACTAAGACGATTATCGTATGATTTTGTATGAAATGAGTCAGAGCCTGCGTGAATTTACAAAACGCACCAACGCGCGTGAGTGCGTAAAAAACCCGTACGATGATGCAGATCTGCACTTCCGCAAGTACGCGCGTAGGTGCGTCGACACGCAACGTGCAGCGTCATGCGTGGCAGTGTGATAATCGCTTAAAACACGCGGAAAAACCTTTTTAAATTCATAGCGGTAAATTATGATTTTCTTGAAAAAATATTTTTAGGCGGTATTGGTACTTCACGGTCGATAAATATAATATTCTAGCATTTGCCCGCGGCTTCGCCCGCGAACACCCCACTCAGGAATAAAGCAGCTTTCTATCGGTGAAAAACTTTTTGCTATCGGACCAGTACTTTCAGAGATTACCTAATATGGCTTGTTCGTCAACTCGCTTAAGCAATTCGCGCGAGTCCGCGCGAGTTGGGACCTTCCGATTCACCTACTTTTTCTGTCGTCCTCTCGCTTAAACGTATAAAATACAGTCAAATAATAACAATTACTATAAATAACTAGCTATTGCCCGTGGATTTTTTCACGCAGGCTATACCGGTTATCTACTTAGATTTCGGGATATTATGTTAAAGGTGAGGAATGAGGCGAGTAGGATGTGGCCAATGGTACACGATACCCAAGTTACTTTAAAAACATTTTACGTTACTTTTGACTTTCTCATGTTACCTGCACCTGCATGGTCCTCACCGAAAATGGCAAGTTCGGTCGGTTCCTGCATCGGATTCAGACGGCAGTAAAGCTCGGGTATTACTATTGTGTGGACCACTCGGAGGACACGGTGGAGCACCCGAGGACATGGTAGAGTTGTGCCCCGCTCGGGCAGAGCACCGCTGTTGCCTCGTGGAGGCAATTTTTGGCAACAACCTTTCACGCAGGGCCCTAGTTCAGACTATGGTCCGGAGCGAGGAGGAATGGCAGGCGGTCGCCTCTTTCTGCGAAGCAGTAATATTAGCGAAGAAGGAGGCCAAAGGACCATCGGCCGCCGAAATTCCGAGCCCGACAACGGACCACGGTAGACGCGGGCTTGCGGACGTCGAGCAATGGGTAGTCCGCTATCCGGACGTTCGGTAATTAACCGAACCGAGCTCAGTCGTCAACAGCGCGTAGTGATCGACGTGCTCCTCAAAGAGATGACATCAAACCGTAGGAGTCCAGAAGGGCCGATGCCCGCAAGCTAGGACCCCGGCGAATTCCTAAAAAGGAAACCCGTAGTCCTAGAATGCAAAGGGCAACTGAAGGTCACAGGTTAATCGTGAAATGGAACGCATCCAAGAAAGATTTTGTTCATCGTGTGGGCGCTCTTAACTTTTTTGACACATACATGACGTATCGATACTGCATATTCACTCACTTACGTGTATTTCTAAGTCTCCTATTTCGCTTACTTAAACGTGTGCTAACATTAACTAATATTTGGACGTCAACTTTGGTTGCTTATTGCTGATAATGTTGTGATTTGTTGGTAATTAATAGGTAAATATGCAATATTATATTATTGTAATGTTGATTTATAAGTGTTTTATTTTAAAGTCAAGTCGAATACAATTTCTAATACATTTTTAGTGGGTACCTATGTTATATTTTTTTTTTTTAGTTGACTGTACATAAATACGTCAGATTTTCAAGTCTGAGCGAGTTGACGACAGAAAAAGTAGGTGAAATCGGAAGGTGCCTGCTCGCTTGGACTCGCGCATATCGCTTAAGGCCCAAGCGCCCGAAAAGAGCCATAAAACAGTGATTTTCTGAAGCCGACTCCTCGCTAACGGCCAGGTTAATAGGTTTGAAAAAAGGTTGCTTGTAGGGCCGGCTGGTATTTTTTATTTATAGTTTTTTTTTATTGAGATAATAAAAACAACGAAAATTAAAAGCAAAATTATTTATATATTTTTGAAAAAAAAAATAGATACGTAGTCAATTTGACGAATATTTCCAGAATTTTGTGATAGATTCCATTCATCGTGATATGCTCTCTATGCAAATTCTGGCATCCTGTTGCAGGTTTGTGTTGTTGAGAGCTGCAATTTAATCAGCTAGTGTTTATATAACAATAATAATAAATAATTTATTAGTTTGGTGGTGATCACTTGCTAAGCGATCTCCTGCTTGGTGAGCTCCTACATGTTTTCAATAGCGCTCATGTCTGGTGTATTGATTGACTAGTTTTTTTGTCCTATGATGAGTTCCCTGACAGTTTTTGTCTGACAATTATAATGATGTGACCTAACGAAATTTAATCGATTTTTTACAATAACGAATCAGTTGGCAAAGGTAATGGAATCGGATTACCGATTTTAGATTTATAGATGATAAATGTGAAAGTTTGTATGTGTGTGTGGATGTTTGTTACTCTTTCACGCAAGAACTAGTCTACGGATTTTGAAGAATTTTTACAGTAAATTAAAAAATCTGACAAAAACTAAAAACCTGAAATAACGCGGGCGAAACCGCGGGGGACGGGTAGTGGTAAATAAAATGCAGTCTGTTTAAAATAATAATTTATTTATTATTCACTGTCAGAACTTGACTCTTGATTTGAACTCATATCCGAATCGGAATCTTCTTCAACTAACCGCGATGATTAATTATTAGTCCTCTGTTATAGTTTTTTGAGTTTTTTCTATTACTTTTTTCCAATTTTACATGCGATTACAAGATGGCCGCTCCGATTTTGTCGATTAGTGTGTCGTCGAGTAGTGTCAATCTCTATTGGCAGAAGTTCCGTTTAACGCATTACACATTTTTAAGTTCTATTCTTTTTTATTTTATTTACTTAATTTATTAACAGTTAATTATAACCACAATAACTTACTTAGTAATTTACGAAAGACAATATTTTTTTATCATTTCCTTTTTTTTTCCAGTTTATTTTTTTAGTAATCTAAAGTAGTATGCGTGCCACGGAAAAAAATGAACTGTCAGGGAACTCATCGTAGGGCAAAAAAGGTATAGGGTAAAACATTTATGTTTTTTAGCCAAGTATGCAGTAACACCCCTGGTTTTGTAGCACAATGCAGATTCGGGCATAAAAATGGACTCTTCGTCAATAAGGAACCATTCTTCGAGATGCGGCAGCAGTCCAGTTTCTAGTACTCGCTTGTACTGGTCATGCCTCACGGTCCCTTTCACGATATGTGGTCTACATATCGTGAAAGGGACCGTGAGGCATGACCTTGACCTGAGACTTGCTTGAGATTAAAGACCACATCATAATACTAATTGGGAATTTAGCTGTCTCTTAACACCGGTTTTTATGGAGCTATTCTCCAGGGCGTCGTCGGAAAGGAGCATTTTTTGAACGGACAAAAGAGCTTTTGTCAACCAAAACCTGAAACGTCGATTCATCGGAGAAACATGTCTGAAAAATTATATTATTTCATCAGATAATGGCAGTAGTTTATTAACAATGTACTGTACTATTTAAAGTCTTATTTTTAACCGACTTCAGTCTGAAACAGTCATATTTTGATGTTGTTTGGCCCTGTGCAATAGTCTCTTCTTAATGACCTCGGTGAGGCGTGGTTTTTTGGCAGGCCGATGACCTATCAACTTCTCTTTTGCTTACTCTCGAAGAATTGTCTTATCGAAAACTTCTAGGCTCTCGTAGTTTGTAATCGTGGTAAGGTCTTACCTGTCTAATATACATATTAGTTTTTGATTAGTTTTCTAAAATATAATGTATTAATAACAACTTGAACTTCTTTAGAACACAATGGCTCGTAGTACGAACTAATCTATGGACACACTAGTAGAAAGGGATAGAGAGCGTTCTTGGGTCGCCACACCCAAGAATCTTTTATACTATCTGGATTGATTACGTCAACCTCAAAAATGTACGATACAAGTACGCCCTTTTTTTAATTCTTTTTTATTTTGTTTTGTAGACTATTCCATAATGTGGGATGTCGTTAGATAGGTCTTTCAAAAATATTGCGAGTGTGTGAAAACTATTTATCAATTTAGGGATCCTATTGTGAATTATAAATATAGTTTTTTACCTAATGCTAGTTTTCAATTGAACCTTATTGAGTTAACAGATGAAAACCAGTTTATTTATTTATTTCCACACTGATAAGGTGTAATTTGTTAAGCTTAAAATAAAGAAAAAACAGGTTAAATAAAGTAACACTTAAAGGTATTTCACCTAGTATGTTTCAGTACATTTGCTATTACAATCTTTGTCTTGGACGGCTTTTAATATTCTCACTTTACTTAGATTTCTATAAACACACTTGTTTTTCCAATTTACTATGGACTTGGCAGAATAGTCGAAATCGGCTCGACTTGAATAAAGAATACACAAAAAAACACTAAAACGATCAAAATAACTTTAATTTCGGAAGTCGATGTTTCTGGTATATTTTTTTATTTAACATCGACTTCCGAATTTAAAGTTATTTTGATCGTTTTACAGTTACTGTAAAACAAACATAAGTAACTAATTGTTGTTATAGATAGTTTTTGTTAAAAAACTAACTATTAGTTTGGTTTGATTCTATAGTTTTGTACCAACTTTATGGTTATATATTTTTGTTAAATTTTTTGTATATTTAATTGGCCATTATTGGTCTTGTTCATCAGTTCAACTTCATCAAATGATACTTTTTGACTGTAGTAGAATGTATGTAATGTATGTATGAATACAGAGACTTCTTGGTAAAACACCAAAATCCCTATAGATATACACACATACATAATCAGCCTTTTTAATGTTCCCACTGCTGGAACTCAGGCCTCCTCTCTAGGAGAGGGAATGGGTCTCCATCGAATTTAGAAGGAAAAAGCAATCGAATTGAGAACCTCCTCCTTTTTTGAAGTCAGTTAAAAAAAATTACATCCACCTTCTTCAATTAAAAGAATGATATATTCGTAGCCACAACCCCCAAAAATGACTTTCATATCAATTTACTCAATTAAAGTTGTTAAAAATATTGTTTTTAGTTTCATTCTATATCAGTAAATCAATACCTGTCTAATTCTAAAAAAAAGTGTGGTAGAGTCTGTCTAAAAAGTCAAACGACTTAGCTAATTATTAGGGTAAAATTAAATCTGATGTAGCTAACACAGGTTTAATAATCAAGGTTGATGAAGGGATCTTGATAATTTTTTACTAGTAGAAGAACCTTATAAAAAGTATCGAATAGTATTTTTTTAATGATTAAATATTATACAAAATTCCCAAGTCGTTTTTTATTTTTATACTCATAACTAGGTACTTAATTTTATTTCGAAAAAGTATCAATGCATACAATCGCAGTATACGTTTTTTAAAGAAAGCGAAACGGCCCGTGCTTCTCAGAACGCGGACGCGTTCAGCGCGGACTGAGGCTTGGAAGTGGTGGGTTCAATGAAAAATGTATGAAGATTTTTTTAGAGTGGTTTTATTTTGGTCATAAATCATAAAGTTATTTATGTAAGTTCAAAATAATTAATTAAAGGTGTAGAAGACTATATAAGCTGTGGTATTTTATGATTTTTAAGCTAAAAATGTGCACTGGATTTAGCTTACGCGACCTATTCAGACCCTTGTATTTTGTAATTTTCTTGATTAGTGCGTTGGTAAAATCGTATTTAACTATATGAAAGTTTTATACAAAACCATAATATTTTTTTATGCCATCCTAGAGATGAATATGTATATTATCTTTTATTTGATACCGTGACATCCTCATAGTTATGATTCTTGGTGCATTATAATGGTACCCGAAAAAACGAGATATTTGTCTAAAACGGTCAAAGCGTCCTTAATAACATCTTGAACTTCTTTAGAACAGAATGTCTCGTAGTACGAACTAGTCTATACACACTGGTAGAAAGGGATAAAGATTCTTGTATGGTACTTCTTTATTACATCTTTAAGGTTGTCGTAATCAATCCAGATTGTATTGTACAAGATTCTTGGTTCACTGTCACTAACGTTTGACAGTTGGTTAATTATTGTTTTCAAAGGTTAGATTTCCATCTTATTATACACGTTCTTTGGTGGGGGGCGTGACTGGCGGCCGGACTGGTGTCCGCACTGGTTGCGCCGCCAAATGGGTTGCGCTACCAAACAGACACCAGGTGAGTAACGCTCTATAGAGCTCTATACATTTTACTGGTGGCGCAACCAGTTGCGCTACCAGTGGCGTCCCGGTGAAATATGGCCCTTAAGTCTAACATTACGTAAAATAAAAAAGCTTACTCCGTCTCAGAGATTTCTCGAAAACCGGATAATACAATAACAGAGCTTGTAAAAACCCATTGTAAACGTAGAAAATCTTAATTACAAAATATGGACGTCCTTTATGTCTTACTGAATAATTTTAACATAATCAGTTGCAGTGACTTTATTATACCTTTTAAAGTAAAAAAAAGAAGAGATCTACCTATAATGATTTGGCAAACCAAAAGCATATTTATTTGGCTCTGCTGCCGGATCTTATTTATTTTCTCATTTTTTAAGTCTGGATTATTCGAAAGAGTTAACGTGGCTGTGGATGGCAAAGAGCTACTGATTGAACACATCATCATCGTCATCATCATCAGTCTTTTTAATATTCCCACTGCTGGGACTCGGGCCTCTTCTCTAGGAGAGGGAATGGGCCGTAATCCACCACGCGGGCCCAGTGTGTGTTGGTGAATGTCACATGTCTTCGAATTTTTGGTTCTAGGACATGCCGGTTTCCTCACGATGTTTTCCTTCACCGTTTCGAGAGCAGATGTGATGAAATAAATTACACAAAGTAATGCGCCTGATTTGCGTTGATTGAACATATGTGGATTTTCATTTAGTAAAACTCTGACAATTACTTAACTTAAAAAGAACTGATCCTGGTCTTCTTGAAGTAAACAAAACACTAATCTTTCTAGGTTAGCCCTGCATTTCTCATAACTAAAGAGATGACTGTAGGCAACAACACACTATATATTCGCATAATATTATTTATTTTTCAAAATTAAATCAAATCAAAATCAAATCAAAATTTTTATTTGCAAGAAATACATTGTTTACAAGGAAAGATCTTATAACCTAAAAGTCACTGTATTCAGCCTGCAAGCAAGCGTGCAAATTATTAATATTTATGTCATTAAAATATTTATTATTTCATGCAATTAAATTATTATCATCATTTATAATTTTCATAAATTCGATTATTATTTAAATTATTACATACAAATTATCGTCAACATTAACTAACTGATTAAATTATACACTTTTATGTCCAAATTCCAAAAATTCCTTAATACTATAGAAACAGTTTTTTTGTAGCCACTCTGTCAATTTTGTTTTAATACCCTGTAACAATTTTAATTCATTTGGGATGTTATTATAAATCAATATACACATATTATACACATTTTTCTTATAAATATATTTATGACTGGCTGGTTGATGCAATAAGTTATGGAATTTAGCCCTTTTCTGCCTTGGCTGAACCTCACTACGAAAGAGCAGCTTCTACTGATACATTCTGTCTTAACTTTTTTAAAGCAAACACAAACCTATCTAGTTTCTGACAAATATGTTCTCATTATTACAGACTAGCTTTTACCCGCGGCTTCGCCCGCATACATAAACTACAGTCTAAGTCAGTTAAAAATAAAGCAGCTTTCTATCGGTGAAAAATTTTTCACAATCGGACCAGTTATTCTAGAAATGAACTTCAACAAAAAAAAAACATAAAAACAAACTTACCTCTTTATTATATTAGTCTAGATATGTGGATTTGCAAAATTTATAATATCCACATCTACATAATATAAAAGAAAGTTAAATATTAAACTACTCCTAAGCATAACTCTAACTAACGACACACTTAGATAATTACCTAGCTTATCAGATAATTTAATGAACCCAGTAACAAATTACTAGTAAGTAGTTACTGCGATGATTCAATAAATACTATCTAGAACAGTAATACGGAAACAATAACCTAATGAGGTGCAATTATTAATTGCCTAGCTCATTGATCAATGACTTCTTTGAAAAAATCATAATGGCAGCACGTGAAAAGATATCCAATTATTTATTTAAACTTTATTATGTACCATTTTTTGTTTTTATAAACTGACATATAAAGATAGCGTTTATCTTTTAATAAATACACTTGAACTTTGCATAAGAAAACGTATTTATAACATTCAGGTTCAAACTTATCTAAATATACAAAAATGAAACACCAAAATACCCTAAACAAAGTCGTTAAAGTTTAAAAATACATTGAAAAATCCCAAAACTGTTTATCGATTCAATAAAGGTTAACAATGTTATCATGGACATCAACATATGCCGTGAGAAAATAAACGTAAAAAATATCATTAGGTTTTACCGATCCAAACACATAGTAAATTCACAACTGCATGATTTAAAACAAAGTAATATTGACATAGCAGACTACGTTAGAAAGGATGTAAACTTCCTCGATACGATAATGATTGACGCTTCAGAATGCGGCGTACAAAACCAAACCAAACCACTTGCTCCAGTAAAACTTTTACGAAGAAAAAAACGGACGTCAGCGACACACCCGTTCATCATAAAGAACCAACCAATTACTGGACATCAAAACAAAAAGCTGCTATGACGTCTGTGAGCGACCAATGTTTGAACTCCGGCTGACCTAAGCGCACGCGCAGGCTTTATATATAAAGAGTGGGAGGGACAAGGCTTCACAACATATTGAACGCTCGTAGCGAACAGACGTGTTGAATTATTCAAATTAACTCAAACAACTCTTATCAAAATGTACACAAATCCTTTTGAAAGAAAACACTCGTCGTTGAGGCAAGCCCTTGACCGCTTCATAAAAGGCGAGACACGGCTGAGCTTCAGAAAGAAGACGGATTTATCTAAATCTTCAAGCAGCAGTACTTCTTCGATGGCTTCATCGACAATGGACTACAAACCTAAGTTTAATGAGAAGAGGTGAAGAGACAGTGCAAGTGTTTTGTGATAGTGAAATAATTTTGGAAGATCCACTCTTAAAAAGGTTGGTATTTGTGATTTTTATTCTTAGTTTTAGAGCTCATCTTCATCTTTTACGAATCCTTCTACCGTTAATCAACGTAAGATTCTAGTGCAATCTCTATCTATATTAATTTTTTCATGGTCTCTTAAAGACGAAATTTTTCATTCTTTAAAGTCTGAATTTCAGTATTTAAGACTGATAGACCAATTTAGATAGACATTCTAAATTATAAAGACAGTTTTTAATATGGCCACTGCAAATCGGAGTAATTGTATTCTACTTGGACGAGTCTCAATAGGTTTAAATAAAATAAATGTTAAAACTGTTGAGATCTACAAAACTTAATCAATTAACGTAATTGGACGAGCTGAACGATTGTCATTATTTACCATTGTAATTGGTCTAATTGATAAACGTTTATTGACAATCATATGAATCGTTGTAACTAAAACAGAATCCAATTGGGATGGAATATAATAGATCGAGTATGCAAAAGCAAATGCAGAGCAAACATTTAAGACCAAAACACGAATGAGGTCTAAGGTGGAACAGAAACGGTCTAAACAAAATCAAATTAAACTGGTTACTTCAAACCAGTCGACACGCGGTAAAACTAGTAGGTAGGTTTTCGTGACATTTGCGCTATTGTAGTTAAACTTGTTGGAAAACCCAGTCCCACCACGGCAATTAAAACGGCCATTGAATAGTAAATTATAACAGTTTTAGCAAGAATGTAAATTCCCACGTTTCTCGGCATTGAAAAGAAAAAATAATAAGTATAAAAAGCGAAGAAACGTCCGGGTAGCAGGCCAATTAAAATCTTGTAGAAAGACTTAATGAAGCAGTTTATTCATTCACATGTTACATCAAAATTGTTAAATCTAAATTGTAAATTTATATTTCCCCAATATTACTAACAACAAATTAAAAACAGTCAAATCAATATTATTAATAGAGTCAATTGTGTAAAAAATATTTTAGTCAAAATCTGTACTTTCAAATATGCTCTAGTTTTTCGTAAATATCTCTGATATTCCATATTATGTCCACAAATTTTCTAGTATACTCTTATTAACATCTTACTTTTTTTTACGCTAAAACCCTTCGTTAGAAACAGTTGGGAATGTCCAAAATTTACACAACCATAATAATGAAAGTATCTTTCGAAAGTTACAATCTAAAAAATCAAGACCACCACTCGTAAATCTAATGTCTCTAAGCTCATTTATTATACAGCTCGTTACTTCAAAATTAACATTGCTTTTGTAATCTGTTTTTGACAAGATCATCTACCAAAGAAACAGTTAACGGGAATATCTAAACAATTTTGTTGAATAGAAAGTCTAAAAGTGTTTTTTCTTTTGCCTCCAGATCGAGTGTGTTCGAGACCGGTTGATCGATGTGAGCAGTACGAGACCAGTGGACAAGGGACTTTACCCGTCAAAGTGATTGAATAAATAAATCTTATTCTTATATTTTACTCTTTGGTTTTATTTTACAACTACGCACAACTGCTTGAAGCATATTCCCTATGAAAAACATAGCTTCAAGATACTATACTGAAGAACATTAAGACATTGTTACAGAAACAAATTACTAATGTGATATACCGTGACCTAGATACAAAGATATCTTATTATCGTTTAAGAACATACTATTAAGCACCTACAACAACAATTTACGTAGATGCTAGCATCTAAATAGATATAAAATTATCTATTACACCACCACACATCACACAACTCGATCAATACATATTAGTAGAATTAATATTTAGTTCTTCTATAGTAAAGACTAACTACTTAAACACCTGGGTATTTTTTTGTTAGTCTACAAAGCATCCTTCTTCTGGACTAAGGCCACCGTTTCTTTCCAAACCACTTTGTCCTAAATGATTTTTAGCCAAATTTTGCCCCACAAACTTGATCGTCACACCACCTCCGCTAGTCGACCTTCTACGAGTACTTCAGGCGTCCAGTGATTGAAGATAATCGCCCATCTAGCCGGATGCATTCATGCCAAGAGATCAGCCTACTCCCAATTCGAACTGGCTGCTTTTACCTCAATTGAAAGAGCAGTCTCCGAGGTCTAAAAACCTAAAAAAAAAACAAGTGAAAACACTAAATTGCAGACAGTTTTAAATATTACTAGGCCGTATTATTATAACATAATCTATACTAGTAAAACTAAATAATGAATAAACTACTACTGACACATTTATTTATCAGGCTCGTGCATGAGTTTTAAATAGAGCCCTAGTTCCAATTCTTATCACTATGATGGGTCAATAACCGATACAATACATAGACTTCCGCAAAACATTAATCAATTGTTATCAAATATTTATGAGGAAAATAGTGGAGCTGTTATATAACTATATGAGCTTGATACCTGTATGTTGGAGGTACGAATGAATGCTACTGATAATATAAGTGCAATATCTGTAGAAACAAAAAACAACTTCATAGCATCCTAGTGATCCGTACCGGTTTTGTGCAGGTATAAATCTTATAGATAAACCAGCTTTCTTGGTTATTGCTAATTAATCTTCAATCGATGGTTTTCTTTTCTTTCAAAGTTTTTGGGCCCAGTAAGTTGCCATGTTTATAGCGGCATCAGTGGCGTTCGTTAGGTCCTCCAAAGTACAGATGAAGGGACTCTTTGGGCACTCCAATAAGTGGGCCATCGTCTGTTCAGAAGCACCGCACTGGGTGTTCGAGGGGTCTATAATCTCCCATTTTTCCAGGTTGTGTTTGCAACGGCTAACTACTGGCCGATTTTAAAAAATCTTTCACTAGTAGAATGCTGCTTGATCACTGAGTAACATAGGCTTTACACATAATACTTTCATGCAAGCGATACCGCTGGCAGAAACTAGTCTACACTAACATAATAAAGAGGTAAAGTTTGTTTTTTTTTTTTTGTAGGAGGTAATCTCTGGAAGTACTGGTCCGATTGGTAAATTTTTTCACCGATCGAAAGCTGCTTTATTCCTTAGTGACATAGGCTATATTTTACGAAGGCGGGTGACGCTACGGGCTAAAACTAGTATTATATAAAGAAGAAACCCCACACGGAAAAATCTAAACGCAAATATTCGTGCAACACAACGTGCATCGATAATAGCATTTAAATATTTAAAAAAAGGCAATTATTTTCGACGTAAATAATACATTATACATTTGAAATAACGCCACAATAACCAAATAACTCGACATAAAACATGTTTTTTTTCAACCAGTTTCGATTGTCCTTTAAGAAGAAATTATAATAAATACATTATGTACAGGTTTTTATATAAAACTGGTTTTTGTGGGTGTCGAAGTGTATAGGAATAGGCTGGCAACTAAACAATTTATATTTGTCAACCAAATGTTATGCCATTTGGATGATTTCCTTAAGTCTTTATAAGGTCGTTAAAATAAAGTAAGGTTGGGGTTACAATTATATACTTTTAAAATAATATACTTTTTTTGCTTTCAGTAATACTTACACGATAACTCAAATAAAAAAATATTAGCTTACTTACCTATAAACTAATTTTATATTCACATTTAGTAACAAACAGACATAAAAACAGTCACAGTATTATGATATTAATACTGTGACACAGTAGTATCTACATTTTGATACAATTGGAAAAACCTTATCAATGCGACCGAGGTGGAATTCGCCCGAGCCGTAGGCGAGAGTGTTATGAAGCCGATTGCTGCAGAGACCAATTTCCAGAAAAAAATAAACGGGAGCTAAATAGTGACGAGTGGGGGCTGCTTGGCGCCTAGACTAATACGATAAATTTAATAAATTATGGCGGAGGCACTTTTTCGCACCAGTACAAAAAGAGTAAATTGCGTGCGTAATATTTCGCCAAACAAAAACGCGTGTTGCGCGGTCCCTTAGTATCTATACATATAATAAATCTATAGAAGTTTTTATTTGTGTGCGCATCACGCAAAATACACGAAATCGACGTAGATAACTTTTATACATTAAAATTGTGTGCAGCTTGATATATTATTTAGGCTTTGTTTCATCGCAATCGGTTGACCATATCGAAAGGTATACTATATTTCTTGACGTTTAGGGGGTACGAAGTTCGCTGGGTCAGCTAGTTAATAATAATAATAATTTAATGATCTATTGTTACAAAATGTTTATGAATACTAATTTATAGCATATTGTTACAGTAACTGTTTAAATTAACATTAATTCGAACGGTGGTCCCCAAATTAGGCAGTGTTGACCTTGTATAAGTCTGTCTAAAAAGTCAAACGACTTCAGAATTTTGTATAATATTTAATGATTTAAAAAATACTTATATTTGATACTTTTTATAAGATTCTTCTACTAGTAAATTATGATCAAGATCTCTTAATCAACCTTGATTATTGAACCAGTGTTGACTTCATCAGATTTCATTTTGCCCTAATAATTACGCAAGTCGTTTGACTTTTTAGACAGACTCTATAAGTTAAATACCTACTCCAGAATGTCTGCATATTCTGAAGGCAATAGGCGTCTGAGCTCGAAAACTTTATCAAAAGATTGCGTTTTTGTTTTTATATTGTTGACTAGCTTATCCGGCGAACTTCGTACCGCCTAACAGTCAATAAATGTAGTATATCTTTCGATATAGTCAACCGATTGCGATGAAACAAAACCTAAGTAACATATCAAGTTACGCATAATTTTAATGTATAACGCGCGCACAACTAAGAACTTCTGCAGATTTATTATATGTACTTATAGAAGATAGGCTTGGGCTCGAACACTATTTCATCGATGGAAAGCGACGATGTGGTCCCCAAGTTGTAGTTATCAGGAACTATAGACTCCTTTAGGCAATTCCACTCCTTAGCAGGGCCGGTTTATGCATGTCGGGGCCCCTAGGCAATGCACGTCTCGGCCCCCCCTACCCTTTTCTGACTTCTTATTATATTTTGTGTCTTACATAAATTTATTCATAATTACGTTGTTTTTAGGATTCCGTAGTCAACTACGAACCCTTATAGTTTCGTTTAAATCGACAAAAATGGTTTATATTGGTATTAAACGGATGGGTTTAATTAGTTTTAAACTGGCCTTACATCTATAATCAGGTGAATAAAATATGTAAAAAATAATAAAACTTACGTAGAAATAATAATTTTAACTTTAGTTTATGAATCTTTCACCGATATTCTCGAAGCCCGAAGCACTTCTGCAGTCTTTACAAATAAATATCCAATACTAAGATCTAAAATCGTAAGTTTTCAAACACAAACTGTAAAACTCTCTTTTTTTTTCACGGCCGTAAAACTCTCAAAGAAATTCGTCTAAGTGAAAATTCAACAATTAAATAGTACGAAAATGTTGTCTGTGATACATATTGAACAAATCAGGGAATGCCCCGGTCATGCGAACGAATTAGTACTGCCAATCTTATGAAAGTAGCGTGGCCATAGAATATGGTACCTTTAAAAATCCCGTAAAAATATATATTATTCTACAATATATTTAGCAGTAGATCTTCGTTTTATAAATTAAAAAAATATTTTAAAATATTGATTTAAAAAATATGCAGTGCTGTACACGGGCGTATAGTAATATATCGAACTATGTTTCGTTTTTCCATGTAGTTGATTGATTCAATTTTATATTATGTAAATTTATATAAACAAAATTATCAACAAAAGCCAATGAATATGCTCTGCACTCACACGTTGCTAATGAAAGATTGTGTTTTATTAACTCCGTCTGTTGACAGCTTTTCCTATAATCCAATCCTAGGATTACTCATCGAAATTTCAAATTATTTTTTTTAATTTTTATAAAATGTAGTCTATTTTTTTCTGAAGCGCGGGGCCCCTGAACCTGGCGGGGCCCCTAGGCAGCTGCCTAAAGTGCCTAATGGATAAAACGGCCCTGCTCCTTAGATGTACGCACAATGAATGCGTTCCCAAAACGTTTTGTGGTTATCTACAACATAATTTTTAGTTTATGTGAAACCTGAATATACTCGTCGTTTGTTCAGAATCAGTAATTGAATCGATTCCAATAGTTTTTACACGATGTTATATTTTTTCCCAAAAATATTTAAGAAGGTCACAAGTTGGATACCAGCGGCACTATGTACAACACAGGTCACCGAAGGTCATAGCGGTCAGTAAGCGCTAGCAAACAGCTGAGTGCAAGTGCAAAACAACCCCTCAGGTGACTGGACGGCCTGCTGACTATGCATTTTTGCTGACATAACAAGCTTATAACTTTGTGATTTTTCATGAAACAGTTATGAAATTTTGTACATAGATTCTTTACTTACATAAAAATACTAGACAGGTGTTTTTTTTTGCTTAAAATATACTAAAAATAAGGTTGTACCTATGTGGGATGTATAACTCAAAAGTTTTAAATGTGACTCCCCACAAAAAAAGTCCTGTCGACTCTAGACAAAACTCTAGTCTCAAAATTTAACTAAGTTAACAAAAACAATGTTTGCACGTCAAGAGGCCGTGTCAAGTTTTTCTTATATGTTAATTTATGTTCATTTTGAGTTAGTTAATAGGTATTAATATTAATTAGCGACTCGCCCATCATGGATGTTTTTTATGATATAAAAATTATCAACGAAATATTATGCGATTTCAATAATTTCCTTGACTCTATACGAGTTATAGGTGGTTGAAATAAGGCAAAGTGGTTTGCAACTGGGCATAGGCATAAAATCACATCACTTTTACATTTTGATATAAATGGAGAAACTTTATCAGACCGACCGAGGCTGAGTTCGCCCGAGCCGCAGGCAAGGGTGTCTTGGAGCCAAGCGCAGCGACAAATTTCCATGTGTATCAAACGACGTATCTGGGAGTAATTTATCTACGCTAATATTACAAAGAGTTAAAGTTTGTTTTTTGTTTGTAGGAGGTAATATCTGATATTTTTGTGTGCTGAAATTTTTTCACCGATAGAAAACTGCTTTATTCCTTAGTGACATAGGCTATATTTTATGTACGCGAGCGAAACTGCGGGCAAAAGTTAGTATTTTATATGTAGGTACTAAAAAGATCCAATTTCATCGGTACCTCTTTAGAGGGTTTAGAACTAATGCCACATAATATGACATAAAACCTGATTCGAATAATTTTAAAATAAAAAGGAGATTGTCAGAAGAGATTAGGCCAGCTGTCGGGCCAAAAGAAGCGAATGTAAGAGTATTTGCGAAGGAATAATCCTACATTGATATACGAATAAGCCTTTTTAGGATTCCGTACCCAAAGGGTAAAAACGGGTCCCTATTACTAAGACTTCGCTGTCTGTTCGTCTGTCCGTCTGTCTGTCACCAGGCTGTATCTCAAGAACCGCGATAGCTGGACAGTTGAAACTTTCACAAATTATATATTTCTGTTGCCGCTATAACAACAAATACTAAAAACAAAATTAAATAATACTTAAGGGGGCTCCCATACAACAACGCGATTTTTTGCCGTTTTTATCTGCGGACGGTACGGAACCCTGCGTCAGCGAGTCCGACTCGCACTTGCCCAGTTTTTTAGTCCGATCTCTCCGATCCTTACTGTACTAAAGTAACTGCTCAACCTTTGGAGAATACAGGCGAGACGCCATATTATAATGCCTGTAAATAAAACATTTTGTAACTTGATGTAAAGAATAATCAGAAGAGAATTTTAAGAGAATAGCAGGGCCCCGAAACGAAGGCAAGATAGAATATAGGAGTGGATTTTAGTCAGTAAAAGACTGGCACCCGCTCCGCCCTAGAGCGGGAAAAGACACTGAATGATTTTCCACCTAAGAAAAAGTGCCTATATTTTTAGTTTTTGCAAAATTTGAATATAGTGTGTTCAGAATCGGTAACTGAATGGATTCCAATAGTTCTTACACCATGTTATATTTTTTCCCAAAAATATTTAAAAAGGTCACAAATTGGACACCACCGACACTCAGTACAACACAGGTCACGGCAAGTCATATCGGGCGTTAGGAGCCAGCAAACAGCTACGTGTAAGTGCAGAACCACCCCTCAGTCGCCTGGATGGTCCGGTGACTATGTATTTTTGCTGACATAACAAGCTTTGTGATTTGTCATTATACAAATTTCATAACTGTACAGTTTTGGATGTTTCGGGTATCGTATATACTACGGCGGTTATCACACTGCCACGCACAACGCAGCGTAGCGCGTGAAATCGCTCCTACGCACGTACTTGCGGGAGTGCAGATCTGCATCATCGTGCCAGTTTTTTTCCGCACTCACGCGTAGGTGCGTCTTGGAAATTCATGCAGGCACGCACTCATTTCATACAAAATCACGCACGGTACTACGAGACTCAGTGTGCGGGGCGACACGCAAGGTATTTGCGTGTCGCTCCGCACCCGCGCGTGTTAGTGCGTGTTTCTCCGCATGTAGGTATGTGATCTGCATGAACGCACGTGGATGCAGTTTCAAATCAAATCAAATCAAATCGTTTATTTGCCTTGAATGTAGGTATTATAAATAAATATGTTATGAAAATATAGTGAGCCAGATACATTCTGCCTTAGTTTTGGCATGCAAAATTTAACAAATGTCATAGTAATGAGATTGAGTAAAATATTCAAATTAATAATAAAGACAATGATTACAATATTAATAAGTCAAATAAAACATTAAATTAGATATTGAAAAATAATAAAAATGTCAATAATATTATAACATTGGAATGTCACATATAGGGTCATTCATAAAATCATCTAGTGAATAATAACATTTTTGTATTAAAAAAGTTTTAAGTCTGTTTTTAAATTGTTGAAGGGTGTCATTCTTTATGCTGTCTGGTAGTTTATTAAATATTATTGGACCCATGCAAAGAACACTTTTTCTAAGTAGTGCTGTTTTATAACTGCCAACAATTAAGAGGTTTTTGTATTGGCTTCTCACGGGACCTTTCTTGGCGTCTGAGACCTTAGTAAACAAATGTTTGTTAGTTTTTACAAAAATTGCCATCTCCAAAATATATAAGGACGGAAAAGTTAGGATTTTCAACGATTTAAACAAAGGTTCACAGCTATCTCTAGGCTATTTCAGTGTGTTGGACTGTGCGTGTTTTCTATACAAACGGAGATAAGTACTTACAAGCAACGTTAAGGCCCAAGCGCCCGAAAAGTGCCATAAAACAGTGACTTTCTGAAGCCTACTCCTCGGTAACGGCCAGGTTAATAGGTTTGAAAAAAATATATGTTTATTATAGATTCATGAACAACATTATCAACATTTAATTTTTTCGTGCTTCGGCTTTCGGCTTTTGTCTAAAAAAAATATTTAGCTAGCAACTTCGCAACTTTTCCCTACTCCTTCGAAACGGCTTGGATCTTTAGAAGCATTTTTACACATAAAAATTGGTGGTTAAATATTCTTCAAAGTGAACATAGCATATGTAAATCAATCAATATTTCGCGAAGAAAATCGATTTAAAGCGCTTTCCGGGCGCTGCTGACCGCAAATAAATGCACAGATTTGCGTACTGCCGCTTAGGCGGGTGCGAGAGTTGCGTCCACATAATTTCGGCCAGATGGTTCAAGAGACTATAAGCCTTAAGACACGCACTAAGCTGCGGGGTGCGTGGCAGTGTGACAACTGCCTAAAACTAATGTTGTATTGCAGATGAGTTATAGATGCACCTGGTAGGTAAGTACCTACTAAGTTTAACCTTTCAATCGTGGAAATCACAGACACAATAGAAAGACAATAGGTGCGCGAACGCCGGCGTTCGCTTGGGGTTTAATTAGGGCTGTCATCCGTCCGGGTTTCCCCGGATTTGTCCTAGTTTGGAAGACGTCCGGGGAGCGTCCGGGCGGGGTTTCAATTGTAGTCCGGGATTTTGATTAGATCCCGTTCCCATAATTTACGTAAATAAAAGCTATGGGTTAGGTATTTCACCGCACGCACTGCCGACGCTATTTTACTACGCAAGCGGCGAGCGGGTATGGGGCGCGTTCGACCGACGCATGGTAATGGTATGACTTTAGTATAAATTATTATAACTTTCTGAATTTGATTTAAGATTTCAGTTCGTTTAAAACTAAAGTAAATATTGTTAATTGTATGGAAAAATAAGAAATTAAACAAGTTTTTCATTTAATTTTATTAACTGAGTAACTAATATTGGATTTGTTTATCTTTTATTGAATACCTAAGAAGGTTAAAAAATAAAGCAAAATTACTCACTTGTAGTCACAAAAACGATTAAACACACTATTTCATGCAACAAAAGAGGCTTACAATTAAAGTTCACTTCTATCAAGTACGGAGTGAAATATATTTTAATCAAGATGTAAGTAAATGAAAAAAGTATTGAAATGTCCGGAGTAAAAGCTCCAAAATTCGGGGAACCTACGCTTCCGGTCCTGGGGGACAGGTTTTAGAGATGGCAGCCCTAGGTTTAATGAATGCTGCAAAGAAAAATAACTAACTGCAATGTTATTTATTTATAAGCCCAATATATCTAGAAGGATGTGTGTTATTTACTGTTTTCAAAGTCAGGGTCAACGAACCTGGAGCCATGAGTCGACGCCGCGGCGGTGAAGTTTAAATCCCCGAACTCCGTAAACATTTTAGTTGTGGTCACAAATCGCCTACATAAACTCATTCTGATTTATCTAGATCTACATTTCTACACTATATATTAGACTAGCAGCCCGTCCTGGCTTCGCACGGGCAATAAATAGTCTATGTTACTCAGGGTGAATTTAACTTTCGAATGGTGAAAAAATTTTTGAAATCGGCACTGTAGTTTTTGAGTTTATTCATTACAAACAGACAAAATACAAATTTTAACTCTTTATAATATTAGTGTAGATATCAATATTTTAATGTTACAAAGAGGTAAAGATTTTTTGTTTTGTTTGTAGGAGGTAATCTCAGAAAGTACTGGTGCGATTGCTAAAATTTTTTCACCGATAGAAAGTTGGTTTACTCCTGAGTGGCATAGGCTATATCTTATGTATGCGGGCGAAGTCGCGAACAAAATCTAGTAATATTATAAAGAGGTAAAGTTTGTTATTTTGTTTATAGGAGGTAATCTCTGAACGTACTGGACCGATTACTAAAATTTTTTCACCGACAGAAAGCTGCTTTATTCGTGAGTGACATAGACAATAGTCTATGTCACTCACGAATTTTATGTATACGGGCGAAGCCGCGGGCAAAAGATAGTCGTAAACATTTTAGTTGTTGTTACAAATCGCCTACATAAACTCATTCTGATTTATTCAGAATATCTTATTTTGTTTATGGATGAACAAGTATTTAATGGAATGGAATCTCTGAGTCAAAAGAAACAAACAATGCTATCTATGTTATTTCAGAGAATACTATTTATTTACCCTTGCTGAATTGCAACTAATTTCGTTTTGCAATTTTAGGTACGTCAACCAAAGTTGAATATTAATTTAATTAAACTAGATGGGGCAATGTCAATAAGAATTTATAATTTATCATATTATTCATTCTTCAAAACATATTGAGACTAGCATTCATCCGCGGCTTGGCTCCCGTCAACTGACTACCTTCCCTACCCTATGTACTTACCTACCTACCCTACGCAACCTACCTACTTACCCTACCCTAAAGCCGGCCATACACGTTCAAACCTATCGTCAAATCGGTATGACGCTACCGATCGGATCAAACAGATTTGACCGTGTGTGAGAATGGATTTGTATGACAACATGTTGGTCATACCAATTTGTGTGACAACATGTTGGCATAAGCTATATGGGTAAAATATGGCAACAAAACCGTCGTGGGCCAGCAGGGCTGAACCTTGCTTGAATCATGGGATGATTTCTGAAAAGGTACCGCTGCCACTATGGATATTGAACACTCGGCGTCAGAGTGGGGATCGCTTTGCGCATTCGACGATTGGCGAGCCAATCGTCGTTGTCGGAAGGTACGTGCTGCAAGCGAAATGAACGAATCACGAGTGGCGTCTATGACGCGGTGCGCAGCGAGCCAATCAGTGACGCTCCCTACCCCCGCGTCTCACGACGCACCTCGTAAAGAGACCCGATTTTTGACTTCTGCGCAACTTGAAGCCAGCGTTCAATATCCATGGTGGCAGCTGTAACCCCTGGTCGTAGAACGCAAAGGGCAAATGAAGATAGGTATAGTTTTAGTCAGAAAAAGTCTGACAGCCTCCCGCTCCACCCTAGATAGAGTAGTCATTAAATGATTTTCCATCACAAAAAAAAGAATAAGATAAGATATTGCTTATTGGCATGAAAAAGTGCAGGTATAAGCAGGTGAGGCTATGACTTCTATGCTAGAGGGAATACCTGTGTCTTCTCGTAAACATTGTGTAAATTATATTGGAGTACAAATAAATATATTAGATTAGTAGGAAGTAAATTAAAAACTAGCTAACCCAGCAAATAATATGGTTATGAGATACAAATTATTACAGAAACAAATGGGGTTTTTTTCCGGTGGGAAAATCACCCAATGACAGTCCCTGATCTTGGGTGGAGCGGGAGATAGTGTCAGACTCTTACTGACTAAAAACCCACTCCTGTTCCTTCGTTGCCTTTCGTACCGGGGCTGAGCTATCTTTCGAACTAACCCTAGCCCCAGTAGGCTTTGACCCAGCTGGGCCCCTGCTGTTGCTGACAGCTCCTTGAGGCGCGCGGGAACAGTGCACGCCGTCGACGACTTGGGCTCGGCCCGGACAGTTACCGGACAGTCGGACAGCGAGCTACCCATTGCTCGCCGTCCGCAAGCCCGCACCTACGGTGGTCGAAAATCGGGACGGAATCCCGGCGGCGGCTGGGGCGCTGTGAGCGCCGCCGTTGCCTGATGCGGTCGGCCTCCTCCTTTGCTAGCATTACTGCTTCGTAGAAGGAGAAGAAAATGGGGGGTGAGGGTAGGAGGGTAAAAAAATAGCCTACTACCACATAAAATTCCATAGAAGTCGATCAAACCGTTTCGGAATAGGTTTAGAAGTCATTAAAAATTATAATTTAAAACAAAAGTAATGAAATTAAAAACCGATGGCTTTCTACTAAAATATGGATGTAACACATTTTAATATTTTGGCAGTATTCAAATGTTTTTATTTTCTTGATACACATAAAATTTACATTCAAAAATACTTAGCTAACTATAATTACAGTGAAACTAAAAAAATAGAAGAAAAACTCTTAAAAGTAATTATTAAAAACGAACTAAAATATGGCGTTAAAACAAATATAAAAAACAGAACTGCTTGTTTTAATATTTATTGTTATATATTTAAGCTGCATTAGAACGACGCACACGTGTAACACGCCTGATTTGTACGTAGATACGACGTCACGTGGCGTGGATCTAGTGTAAATCTACAAGTCTAGTTTCCATATAAAACGTATGGAGACCGACGCGTCCAGGAGCCTAAGTCTGCTATTTTTATAAATTCGTTATTCCAACACGATTCCATTGTCATTTTGCTAAAAGTTTGTAATCTGCTAATTCATAATGATCGATCATTGATCGGTCAATGGTCTTGTAATAGAATTGTGGTAGAATGACAATATCGAGCTTATTAAAAGCACTAATTGCGCAATGACGTCGTAATGGTAGGTCACTGATCAAAGGAACTGTCAAAATTTTTGCAGATTTGTCATTATGTACGAGATTACCATTCTATGCCATTTCTTTCAATGGAGTGTCAGTGGTTGACCATCGGAAAGTCATAATGACGCCATTATATTAGTAGATTACCAAAACTTGACAAAATCAACAATTATGAAATCAATGATAGACCATTCTGACACTATTGTAATAGCAGACTTGAGGCCCAGATCGGTGTGTGTGCCACACGTGTGCGCAGTGTAGTTCTATTATTATGTAGACAAGTACGTTGTACTTGTAGGGGTAGAGCTAGAACTACATTACACCGACGCACACGTGTAATGCCAGCCATACACGGTCAAACCTGTCGTCCAATCTGTATGACGCTACATGTTTGATCAAACAGATTTGACCGTATATGGGAGTGACAACATGTTGGCAACATGTTCGACGGTACAATCGAATTTCAATTCTTTTGATTTGATCAAACCCATTGGATCATACAGATTGGGCCATGTATGGGGCTGTCCAATCGGTATGATCAAACCAAAAGAATTGAAATTCGATTGTGCCGTCATACATGTCGGTCATACCAATCCACTCCCACACACGTTCAAATCTGTTTGATCAAACATGTAGCTTCATACCGATTGGACGACAGGTTTGACCGTGTATGGCTGGCATAGCTCTACAAGTCTAGGATCCATTTAAAATGTATGGAGCCCGACGCGCCCAGATCGGCGTATGTGTCACACGTGTAATCATCATTCAAAACAATTAGTAATTCACAACGGATTATGAATCTAAAGGTTTGCCTACACAGTTATACCAGCAGTCAGTTAAGCTTGTTTGGTTGCGGAGACCTCACTGTCCGGACGTCCGGTAACTGTCCGGACCAAGCCCAAGTCGTCGACGGCGCGCACTGTTCCCGCGCGCCTCAAGGAGTTGTCAGCAACAGCAGGGGCCCAGCCGGGTCGAAGCCTACTGGGGCCAGGGTAATCCGAAAGGGCGCTCGAGCCCCGGTATGAAGGCTTGAAGGAACGGGATGGGTTTTTTAGTCAGTAAGAGTCTGACACTATCTCCCGCTCCGCCCAAGAGCGGGGGTTGTCATAAGATGATTTATCCCATCGAAAAAAAAAAAAGCTTGTTTGGTTAAAACCTGCACAGTTGTGCAACATACACGCCCTGGTTTACCTGTATAACACACCTGTACAGACAAACCTGTCAGGTATAGCGTGTGTGTATGCCTTGTTGCATTAAGTCCGCCTATGTTCCACTATTGTACATGAAGTTTAAATCCTAACTAATATTATAAATGTGAAAGTGTGGATGTTTGGATGTTTGTTACTTAATCACGCAAAAACGGCTGAACGGATTTGGATGAAATTTGGCATGTATATAGCCTTTGACATGGAAAAGAACATAGGCTACCTTTTATCCCGATTCCTTAAGTACCTAATGCCACGCGGGCGAAGCCGCGGGCAAAAGCTAGTAAATAAATAAATAATAAATAAAATCATCCAATGACATACCCCGTTCTTGAACGAAGCGGGAGATAGTATCAGACTCTTATTGACTAAAAATCCACTCCTGTTCCTTCGTTGCCTTTCGTACCGGGGCCTTCCTTTCAGAAACCAATCCTTGGCCCCAGTAGGCTTCGACTTTTTTGAGCCCCTACGATTTGCTGACAATTCCTTGAGGCGCGCGTAGAACAATACGCGACGTCGACGTCTTGGGCTCAGTCCGACGAACGCTTACCGAACGGTCGGACAGCGAGCTAGTCGGGTATACCCAAGCGCGTATGCTGGGCATTATGGCATCAAACGGTAAAACAGTTGATAATTCAACATGAACACAGTAATTTCCAAAATAAACAAACAAGACAAGTATACCTAAACAAATATTAGCATCTCCCATCTTCTGAGTCGACATACTAACATATCAAATTATCAAACGGCCTTTCTCTATTATCTAACATTCATTAAGTAGAAAGAAAGTATACTTTCGTAACCTCTGAGACTTATGAGTGATAATGTATTCTTACACTACTAATGCCCTTCGTAGTGCGCTTCGGTACATCCATCTCATTAACATTACGGGTGCAGCGGTGCTATGTTAGTGTGATTTAAGTCAGTAGCTTGGCGTAGGCGAAATGGCCTCTTGCCTAAGGCCTTGCACCCACAGAGGCCTTGTACAAGCGAGGGTTATTTAACCTTTCAGATACCGTCAATTTGAGACACAATT
The DNA here is from genome assembly GCA_910589285.2 of Mythimna ferrago. NCBI lineage: Eukaryota > Metazoa > Arthropoda > Insecta > Lepidoptera > Noctuidae > Mythimna > Mythimna ferrago. Next base: position 22,268,399 of record OU342680.1, on the reverse strand, counting down.
GTAAGACAATAGATGCGGGAACGTCGGCGTCCGCTTGGGGTTTAATGAATAGTGTCAGTGGTGTGACGATTTGATCATGTTCGTGGGGCAAACTTGGCCAGATATCGCCCTAGACAGAGAAGTTTAGAAAGAGAAAGGAGAGGCTTTTGCCCAGCAGTGGGACACACAGTAGGCCTTAAAAAAAAGAAGACTGTTGTTTGACCACTATTTCACCTGATGGTAAGCGACGATGTGGTCGAACACTGTAGTTGCGACCAGTCGCTGTCTCCTTTTCCAATTTATGAAAGAAAAAGGCCTCGCTGATGTGCCTTCGCCCACGCCTAAATTAGTACACGCTACGCCTCTGTTTGTAATTATAAATGTTAAGAGCATAACGTGATAGTAACGAAAAACTCAGAATTATTAAAAAAAAAGACTTTTTCTGTTTTTTGATCAAGAAAGCAATACAAACCTATTTTGTCACCTAAAACTAGAACTACATTAGACCGACGCGCACGTATTTGTGCGTAGAACGACGTCGCGTGGCGGGTAGTCAGTCAAGTGCACCTCTACAAGTCTAGTTTCCATTTAAAATGTATGGAGACCGACGCGCCCAGTTCGCGTGTGTAGCACACGTGTTAGCGATGTAGTTCTACCTTATTTCCTTATCACTTCAGCTGAAAGATGTCAGCCTCGCTTAAAATATCGCCACAACCACCGGCTCTGTTCTTCTCGATTTATTCCATTCTAATACCAAAAACTAATACCACTTGTAATTGTTTAATATCATGTTTATTTTCCACTAGTTTTTGACCGCGGCTTCGCCCGCGTACATAAAAGACCTTCCCTCTTTCTTCCCCTTTTCTCACTTTTTTTATAAAAAAATTAGCCTATGTCCGTCTCCAGGGTCCCAACTATCTCTGTACCAAAATTCATCAAAATCGGTTTTGCCATTTAGGCGTGAAGACGTAACAAACAAATAAACAAACAAACTCACTTTCGCTTTTATAATATTAGTAAGGATTCCGAACGATTACCAACAATTTCAGCTTGGTACACTAAGCTCAGTCAAACCTAATCAAAATAAAGTTTACATAAATATATTTAAAAAAAAAGTTTTATGATTACACAGAAAGCATTTTTATCGTCTTTAAACTTGTTTTTAAATATCAGTTGAGACATATGCCAGTGGTATTGGTTGTTGGTATTCAAATAGAATAATTCTTTATAAATATGAGTTGAAACAAATACCAGTGGTATTAGCTGTTGTCGACATTATATCTTAGTACATTCTACAGACATGAAATGATCCTAGGTCCTTTTTTCGAGCTAACAATGTAAGAAAAGAAACAAGGGTACCTGCACTCCACGACCTACCCAGTGGAAATAGTCTAGTCGAAAAAACAATAGCAATCTCTTTGACGCAAGGGATCGTGAACATTGAGCTCTTTTGTTTACGTAATCGGTGCGCATTTTCATTAATCATCTTACAGCTGTGAGTATTGAATCATTAGCAATGACCGGAATTGACCTTTTAATAGGAAAATCACTCATGCAAGTGCAATGTGTATATCTCACTTTCAGTTGAATGTACTTTGCTAATGGAATATGGGCACAAAATAGAAAGCTACAGAAGTCAATCTCATGTATGTACTTCACTTTTTATACCTACGCTAGGCGATCGCGCTAGGGTCAGCTCGTTGCGCCGAACTGTAGGTACGATAACTTTAATTTCGGAAGTCGGTGTTTCTATAATAGTTTTTTCTCCTCGTTATTTAACACCGACTTCCGAAATTAAAGTTATTTTATACCTTTCAGTGTTTTTTAACATTGAAGTCGGTTATATTTTTTTTTATTTGTAAAAAGTTTTTTATTTTACACTTTTTAGTTATGGTACTACCACTAAAAAGTATACCTCAGACAAACTTAAATAACTTATAGCCACAGTGCATTTCATAACGATTCTAATAATCCCAATTCCGGTTAGATTACATTAATTTACCTTCTGGCTTCATCATCAGATCAGTTTGATACATCCCCCCCCCCTTTTTCTGTCAGTCAGTCATCGACTACACGTATAAACAAAGCAACTTTACTTGTAACCACAGTTCTGCTGTGATCCTATGAGAAGTTCTGTTCCAGATCTTCGAAGTTCATGATCAGATAATAACAATATTTCAATGAGACCAACTTGGAAACATAACCTTTCAATCAAAAAAAGAATTTTCAAAGTCGGTCCACAATTGACTGAGATATCTGTGAACATACATAAAAAAAACACATTCAGCTGAACATAGAACCTCCTCCTTTTCGAAGTCGGTTAAAAATTGTTCCACGATAACGTATTGCTGGGATAAATATGTTTTAAAGCAGGTCATGGTCTCCGGGTATTCCAAATTCTATCCAAATCCTGAACACTCAGACATGATCAAGATGCAGATGCACCGCGGGAATCAGCTTGTTAGACATATTAATATAAAATACATATGTACATACTATATATACCTACTAATGATATACATCTCCAAACTATACGAAACACACGCATCAGCTAATAGCTGCTAGTGTGTCTTACTAAATAATAATAATAATAAAATAATAATCAAATGCACATTCGAGAAAGAAAAAGAAAAATATGTAAAATAAATGCTCTTTCACAATTTGTTTACGTACGTGGGTAACCTTTGAGCTGCTTAAATGTGAATAATTTATCAAAGAATGCAGTTGAATACAATGACGTCAATTAGAATCGCTAAACTTAAGCGGCTGAGCGGCATTTGCACCACAGCGTCTCAAGACAAAAGTACAACAGTGCGCGTTGCCAGTGATAACACCGTGGCTCCGAAACGTGGTCATCAGAAAGCTTTAAGTTACCCAAAGAGCAATGGAAAGGGCTATGCTCGGGGTTTCCTTGCGTGATCGAATAAAAAATGAAGATATCCGCAGGAGAACTAAGGTTAACGACATGGCACGAAGAATTGCCAAACTTAAGTGGCAATGGGCAGGGCACATTGCTCGCAGAACAGATGGCTGTTGGGGCCGAATGGTTCTGGAGTGGGGACCGCGTACCAGAAGACGCAGCGTTGGAAGGCCTTCTACAAGGTCGACCGATGGCCTGACGAAAGTTGCGGGAAACCGATGGATGCGAGACGCACAGGAACGTTCGTTGTGGCGACGCTAGGGGGAGGCCTATGTCCAGCAGTGGACGTGTATCGGCTGAAATGATGATGATGATGATGATCTACTTTGGTCAATATTTATTTTGGTTTTCGTTAGAAATATTACGTTTTTTAGAACAATGCTTTTACTTTTGATTTTCAAAGAACAGAATGTTCAAGGTTTGAATTAATGGTATATTTAAGTTTATTTTCTTTTGGTAACTAACAAAAAACCGCTTTCAATCGCTTAGAAACTTAGAGCCCATTTTAGAGTCTTCTTTTGTTTTTGAACCCTTCAATAGTCACAATGGTTACCTTGAAAAATGATGAGGAATTAATTACAAAAAAAGTGGTCTCTGAGCAAAAAAAGTTAATAGCCACAGTGGTAAAGGAAACAAGGACGTCGACGGCGCGTAGTGTTTCACGCGCGCCTGAAGGAATTGTCAGCAACTATACCTACCCAGCAGGGTTGGAGCCTACTGGGGCCATGGGTGATACGAAAGAGATCCCGGAGACCCTGGAACAATGGCAAAGAGGAGGGAGGAAAGAACAAGAGTGAATTTTTGGTCAGTAAAAGACTACAATAAAGTATATAATAAATAAATAAATAATAAATAAAAGTCTGACACTATCTCCTGCTCCGCCCAAGAGCGAGGGATGTCATTAGATGATATTCCCACACAAAAAAAAAGTTGTAAAGGAAAAAAGTATAGTGCACAATCCAGTGAAGACGAATAGAACGTCCGCGTCATTTGAACGAACGAAATTTAGAAACGAGGTCATGTTTGTGCAAATCAGACTATCAAACACTAATAAACCTGATACAGAAATGTTTAAGTCGCTCAAGCTTATCCAATAATAACATATTAATTAGAGATTTCATTAATTTGACGTCAATTGTCTGGAAAATGCCGTCAACAACTAATTAAATGATATAAAAATTAATGTTAATGTACAAACGTATTTAAAACACATAAAGTACATTAGAATCAATTATTTCTAAATGAACATCGTTTTGGATGTGTTCAATTGACGTTATTTGTGTTTTGGTTAATAGGTAGCTGGTACCCGCGATTTTGTTCGCGTTAGATTCGTAAAACATCATAATGCCATTTGGTTTCGATTTTATTTTTTTGTGGCACCCTTGTTCTTTTTCTAAAATAAATGTAAGCCTAATTTACTCCTTCTAACATCAGCTATCTATCCGTGAAAGTCAGGTCAAAATTGGTCAGCCATTTTGGAGATTAGACAGACCGACTGACAGACAATAATTATTAAAATTACATTTTTGTTACAGGTATCGAACATACTTTCATTGTGCATTTAGTAAAAAAAAATGTTATTTTGATATTTAAAATGGACACTTCAATCTACACTAATTTGTTTTTTTTTTGTTTGTGTATGTAATCTCTGAAAGTACTGGTCTGATTGCTAATTTTTTTTTTCAATTATAGACAGCTGCTTTATTCCTGAGTGACATAATCTATATTTTATGTACGCAAGCGAAGCCGCGAGCAGAAGCTAGTTTTATTTATAAGTATAGATTGGCTCCTAGATTCACTTGTTTTTTATGCATTTTTATTAGCACCTATTCACTACCACTCAAAAATTATGTCAAGAGTGACCTGCATTTTGGATAGTATACCTAACCTTATAGCCTATAGTTTACAGTAGTTCCAAAGAATATTTGATGGTTGTTCTTATGTACACATACTTACCTACATTGATTCAGGTTGAGTTTTGTGTAACCATTGACGACTGTGACCTTGAAAAACTTTTTACAAATTTTAAATAAATAACAGACTTCACAAAAAACACTAAAAGGATCGAAATAACTTTAATTTCGGAAGTCGGTGTTTCTCGATATTGTTTGTTTCTTATTTAACATTTACCAAATACCAAAATCACTATATGGTTGCCTATAATATTTGAGGAGTCCCCTCGATTCCTCAAGGATGCCATCCTCAGAACTGGTTTTTTTTATGATGTAATGAGACCAATCTGGAAGCATATCCTTGAAGAGAAAAAATAAATTTGCAAATCAATCCATAAACTACAGAGTTCTAAGGTAACAATCACAAAAAAAAAACAAGCGAATTGATAACCTCCTCCCTTTTTTGAAGTCAGTTAAAAATTTAATGTCTTTTTCTAGCCAAAGCTTAATTCATAAAACACTATGCAAAACGTATATTCACTTTAAAAAAATACACGAACATTTTCGCAGAATTATTGAGGAATACAGACAGAAATACATATTTCTTTAATATGAGGTAGAATGTTGTGGAAAAATGAATCAATTTAATTACTTTTTAATGGACGCACGTTAAATAGTTCAGGTTCGTAATTATCTGCTCTTGTTTTATTGTTAATTATTGATATAAATATTGAATTTTACACAGTAATGACTCCATTATTATAATTTTATTAATTAGTTTAGTGTTTACATAAACAAACCTTAGTCCATTTAAAAACTATAGCTATTTAGAATTTACACTATACTATATACGAGTACAAAACTAGCTATTGCCCGCGGCTACACCCACGTACATAAAATATTGCCTATGTCACTCAGGAATAAAGCAGCTTTCTATTGGTGAAATAATTTCAGCAATCGGACCAGGACTTTCAGAGATTACCTCCTTTAAACAAAAAAAAAAAAAACTTTTCACAACAGATTTTTTTTCTTCGCTTCGAAATTTTGTGTTTGTTAAAGTAACAACATTATATTAAAAGCAATTTAATCAAAATAAACGATTAAATAAATATTTAAGTACAAAATTTTCATGATTTAATTCCGTTAACGTAATGAAAATTTTCGAGTCCGAAATTCCTCTCTGAACTTTAATAAATTAGGTTGAATTTTTTCTGTGAAATTAAATCCATCAATAAGGGACAAGAATAAATTTAATATTGGGGATCGAGGACAAACAGGTCCCAAATGGCATTTCATTTTACACTGTAACTTGTAAGACCTACCCAAATGTCCTTTTTTTGGTATTGTCCGTCAAGTCGTTGAGCTCCTTAGTAGTCCTAAGTATATTTTATTATCCAAATACTGACAAATGTATGACTGGACAGGTCCACTCAAATCTATGTGGTTCTTTCTTCAAAAGACCATCTGGGACACTAATCTGCATGGCAAACCATTACATGTTTACTGTATGGATTTAAAAAAAGACTTTGACCCCTGAGTTTGTTTCGGTGTTTCTTCTCAGGGTAGCAGCTAGGAAACACCGGCCTCATCTAGTTTAACCTGATTGAAAAAAAAAAATGACGTGTAAAAGTGTTTTTTTGAAACGTATTTACAAAGATAAACCGCGATCGACGTGGGGCGATCTTGTGGCTCGCCTAAGTTCGTTGGAGATTTATAGATCAACAAAGGCCCGTAGTTTTAAAAATCGAATTGTCAAAACTTTAGCATAGTTTTGACAACTTCGAAAAAAGAAGAGGTTGTATATTCGAATGTATGTTTGTATTCTAAGATTAATTAAAACAAATTGCTATCTATTTTCTAGCTCTAGAACGATACGTTCTGTTACGCTCTTAGGGCTAAATGCTCTAAGGTTTATGCTCTGCACGCTCATAAATTGCTTCTCAACTATTTATGCGAAGATACTGCCTCTTAAGATACAAGATCTTCCTAGTTAAGGAGTTAAGAGGCTCAAATTTTGTATTGCTTATTATGTGACAGTTTTGTGTTGAATCTTTTCTTAGAAAAATCGCTTAATTTTCTATATCATTTCGCTATTCGCGGCGCAATATTTGGCTATACCAACCAAACAGTAGGTATAACATATACATAATTATTTTATATGTGTAACCCTATCCAAACAAGTCAACACAATTTATTTTTATTAAATTAAACTGCGACACATAAACTTTATTTTTACCTTGCTTTTAAATATTTATTTGATGACCTTCGAGAAGGCATGTTGTAAATCGGGTTCTATGATGCCCATAACTATTTTTCTTACTATGGAAACTGATATAAAAGGCTGTATAAAATTAAAATATTTAATTGAAACAGTCACGAGATAAAAACATTATTATATACGATATCACATCACATGTCAGTTTCAGTATAATTTAATATATTTTTTTAGGTAGATTAAGTAAGATTAAATAACATCTGATGAGTTTAAGCTCTGCATGTTTGTTGAGCAATAAAGGATTTTTTTTTTTTTCGATGGGAAAAATCATCTTATGACAACCCCCGCTCTTGGGCGGAGCGGGAGATAGTGTCAGACTCTTACTGACTAAAAAACCCATCCCGTTCCTACAAGCCTTCATACCGGGGCTCGAGCGCCCTTTCGGATAACCCTGGCCCCAGTAGGCTTCGACCCGGCCGGGCCCCTGCTGTTGCTGACAACTCCTTGAGGCGCGCGGGAACAGCGCGCGCCGTCGACGATTTGGGCTTGGTCCGGACGGTTACCGGACGGCCGGACAGCGAGCTACCCATTGCTCACTGTCCGCAAGCCCGCGCCTACGGTGGCTGGAAATCGGAATCGGAATCCCGGCGGCGGCGGCGAGAGCGCCGTTGCCTGATGCGGTCGGCCTCCTCCTTAGCGAGCATTACTGCTTCGCAGAAGTCGGCGACCGCCTGCCACTCCTCCTCGCTCCGGACCATGGCCTCGACCAAGGCCCGGCGCGGGAGGTCTCCGCCGCCGATCACCCCCACGAGGGCACGGCGATGCTCCGCCCAAGCAGGGCACACCGCGATTGTGTGCTCCACCGTGTCCTCCGGGCGTTCCGCACAGTGGCGACACCCGGGCGAGCAATAAAGGATGAGTTATGATTTTGGAACCTAATTCCAGGAGGTAGATTGGGACAGGGCAGGTAGCCAAAGAGGATGGAAATGTTTCTGAAATGTTGACAGCTAAATTACATAACATAGAATAAGCAACTCCCACTTCCCACTGCGGGCTCCTCTCTAGAATAGGAAATGAACCGTTATCCACCACGCGAGACCATCGAATTTTTGGTTCTAGGACATGCCGGTTTTCTCACAATATTTTCTTTTACCGTTTTGAGAGCAGTGATGATGAAATAAATTACACAAAGTAATGCGCCTGGCTGGGTTTGAACCCGTGACCTACCACTCGTTACCATTGGGTCACCACTGCTAACAGCTAAACTGTTGATAACAAATTCTACTATAGCACTATTAACACGACAGAAATGTTATCACAACGGATGCTGCAAAACGACGATACCGGCGGCGGGCTAAACATCCTTTCCACTAGTTGTTTGTGAATATTTCTGCGTTTGCGCAACAGTCTCGTTTATTCAGTTTTTCGATGAAAACAAAATAAACATCAAAAGCTATTATGAAGGTACTTATGCTCCGCCGCCGGGATTTCCAGCCACCGTAGGTGCGGGCTTGCGAGGCTTGGATCGAGGGAACTCTTCAAATATCATAGTGATTTTGGTATTTTCACATCATGTGAAAATAAATTACGTCAGACAGCTCTGAGATCTTGGACGTAGTAGTAAGTAAAGTAAGTATAGAATACTACTAGCTTCTGCCAGAGAACATAGGTTTCTCCATCTGCATGGAGAAACCTATGTAAACGTAAAAGTACAGACTTTGGACACCAGTTTCAACCCTTTAAGAGATGAATTTTGGAAAATCCCCTCTTATTGCTTGTCTATGTTAGAAGAGGATGCCTTGAGCAAAATTTTACGCTCCTAGTCCAAGCGAGTTTCTCCTTTAATGTATATAATTTATTTATTATTTATTTAAACTTCATGTGGTACATAGACGGACTTAATGCAACAAGGCATTCTCTACCAGTCAACCTTTGGGTTAAAAACAGAAACTTCAAATGGAAAAATATAAAATAAGTTAATATTTTAGAGCAAATGTCACCATTTCACCAATATCCTACAGCAGTTCAGCAATGATGACAGATCCTGGACGCAGTTTAGATTTGCTGAACGCGTTCAGGATCATTGATGAATAGCCCTCTACGTCAATTTGATTCTGAGAAAAACTAATAAATTTTTTGTGCTTATTTCAGGTACTAGCTTTTGCCCAAGGTTTCGTCCGCTTACATAAAATATAGCCTATGTCACTCAGGAATAAAGCAGCTTTCTATCGGTGAAAAAAATTTAGCAATTGGACTAGTACTTCCAGAGAAGAAAGAGGAAAAGTTTTTACAAACTTTACCTCTTTATAATTATTAGTATAGATTTAATAGTAGGTAAACTCATTTGTCTAGATTTAGTCGTTAAACAACACAAAGTAAACGGTATACGGCATCACATAAATATTACGAAACATTAGTCAATATGTATTTAAATTATAATGTTTATAGTTAGTTACCTACATAACATTATACAGTGAAGTGTTATAATAATAAATATCTGTTTAAGTTATTAACGAACGTTTATTTATAGATATACTAAGAATAGATTTTATTATACTGTTGTTTCTATTAATATGTACATGCGTAATTATATAAAAAAAATAGACAGAGGCTAAGTACGGTTTTTAGGGTTCCGTAGCCAAATGGCAAAAAACGGAACCCTTATAGATTCGTCATGTCTGTCTGTCTGTCTGTCTGTCTGTCTGTCTGTCTGTCTGTCTGTCTGTCTGTCTGTCCGTCTGTCCGTCCGTATGTCACAGCCACTTTTTTCCGAAACTATAAGAGCTATACTGTTGAAACTTTGTAAGTAGATGTATTCTGTGAACCGCATTAAGATTTTTACACAAAAATAGAAAAAAAGCAATAAATTTTGGGGGTCCCCATACTTAGAACTGAAACTCAAAAATTTTTTTTTCATCAAACCCATGCGTGTGGGGTATCTATGGATAGGTCTTCAAAAATGATACTGAGGTTTCTAATATCATTTTTTTCTAAACTGAATAGTTTGCGCGAGAGACACTTCCAAAGTGGTAAAATGTGTGTCCCCCCCCCTCTAACTTCTAAAATAAGAGAATGATAAAACTAAAAAAAATATATGATGTACATTACTATAAAAACTGCCAACGAAAATTGGTTTGAACGAAATCTAGTAAGTAGTTTTTTTTTAATGCATCATAAATCGAAAAAAATACACTATTATTAAAACATCGATCAAAGTTACAACACATTACAAGAACTTTTATATTATGTTACTTGCTGCTACGGAACCCTTCATGGGCGAGTCCGACTCGCACTTGGCCGGTTTTTTTCTAATTTGTCTAATCCAATGTATCGATGTACGCAAATATTGCAAAAAGTTCCGACATTTAATTTTGTTGGTTAACCTTTTCTGTTTGACGTTTACTTGAGTGGAATCTTCCATTTATCGTAGTTAGTACCTACCTACTAGATTGTTCCATGACTGTCGCAAAAAAAAGAATGAATAAGCGGAACCCACAGAACGTTTTGGTAATAATTTCCTAGTGCGTTGGTATAGCTAAGGAGTGGAATCCCCTTGCTGTTTTCGTTTTGTGATAGCTCTATAGAGTTTTTAAGTCAAGAGTGAATAGGTACTTCTATTCAAGCGTGCTTTACCGCTTAGTAGGAGGTGGTCAAAAACAAGCATGATTATCAATAAAAAAAAAATATCTCATAAATGTGTTTGTTCACGAAAAGGAGTGGAAATTCTTAGTACACTTCTCTTCAGCATTTCTTTGAAGGACAAGACTTCTTACTTACATAATCGTCATATTTTTGTTGATATTGATTTATTAATTCATTAAACCCCAAGCGAACGCGCTCTTCGCTATCTCATGATATCTTTCTATTGTGTCTCTAATTACGGTACCGAATTCAAAAAAATAATGAGATGACGGACGTTCCCAAATCCATCAACCCTAGACCTTTTTAGAGGGGCTGGAAGATGGTCGGTATCCACAATTTTCAAACGCTTGGTGAGTCTAGTGGGGACGGCACATTTAAGCTTTCTTTTCCTTTCCGCAGCCTCTTTCCGCCAGATGCTATTCTGGAGATCTCCGCATCCCTGAACACTGCACTAACGACCACAGAACGAACCTTAGGCTCGTCCCTAGCGTAACCATATTATGAAATGGCATACCTGAGTTTACAACGATACTACTAGTTACTGTCCGCTACCTCGCCTGCGTGAAAGTAAAAAACAATCCCAAAGGAGTATACTCCTGGGACAAAAAGTCAGTTGGCCAAGTAAAATAAGGCTTCAAGCTCACTATAACTCACATAAACTCACTCGTAATTATTCTCGTAACTCGAGCCAGCGGTTTTGGCCGCGTCTCAAGGAAATATACTGCCAAAATAAAAAGTAAGTATAAAATATACATATATATACTATTCCAAAACATGCGTGATTACCATGACGTTCAACGTAAGATTGTTTTAATCTAATTCCAGTGTGGGTAAGAGATGGCGCTAGACAACCTGTATAGCTCTGTCTCTTACCCACACTGAGACAAAATTAAAACAATCTTACTTTAAACGTCATGGTCTAGATCATGGTCTATCCGTTCAACCGTACGTACACTAACAAACTTTCGTCCTTATAACATCAGTGCGATTTATACATATCTACCTATATATAGAACATTTCTAGCAAACCCATCGGGGAATACAGATATGATGTGATAATACCATATCCTCTTAGTAACATTACATCATTAATTCAATATTGACACACCCATCATCAATGTTCTTCGAAGCATGAGATGCCTCCAGTACGTTTCCTTTACGCATATAATTATTGTTCAGGTACATACACAAACAACAAAGTTACCTACGTCAATTGCAGTAAAAGGGAAATCCAGAGTCCAAAGATTAAAGTTGTAACCACCGGATATGGTCGAGCCATTACCATATCTACTACTTGGCCACAAGGTATAAATTCCGATGTAAATATTTTTTTAAAGACCCTTGGAAAATTAAATGGTAATTTTTAGAAAAAAAATACTATTGACGTATTTTTGATTGGAATTAGGAACATTTTTGTACTTATAACCTTGGTAGTTATTTAAGTAACAGATCGGTCGGCAATCTCTGTATCATTATAACATATGTAACAAGAACCTACTAGAGGCCTTACCATGACGTGTTAAATGTCAAGCGTGCCAGCGTGAGAGAGGGATGGAACTATACACCCAATATACATATTTATACATTTAAGTACTGTAATAAATTTAGGCCGCGGTATTCGTCATTATACGCTTGGTGTACGCCTGCGTGAAACTTATAAATACAAAAACTAAAGCCTACTGTGTACGAACGCGCAGCTTCATAGACGCGTATTCGTCATTATACGCTTGGTGTACGCCTGCGTGAAACTTATAAATACAAAAACTAAAGCCTACTGTGTACGAACGCGCAGCTTCATAGACGCGTATTCGTCATTATACGCTTGGTGTACGCCTGCGTGAAACTTATAAATACAAAAACTAAGGCCTACTGTCTACGAACGCGCAGCTTCATAGACGCGTATTCGTCATTATACGCTTGGTGTACGCCTGCGTGAAACTTATAAATACAAAAACTAAGGCCTACTGTCTACGAACGCGCAGCTTCATAGACGCGTATTCGTCATTATACGCTTGGTGTACGCCTGCGTGAAACTTATAAATACAAAAACTAAGGCCTACTGTCTACGAACGCGCAGCTTCATAGACGCGTATTCGTCATTATACGCTTGGTGTACGCCTGCGTGAAACTTATAAATACAAAAACTAAGGCCCACTGTCTACGAACGCGCAGCTTCATAGATGCGTATTCGTCATTATACGCTTGGTGTACGCCTGCGTGAAACTTATAAATACAAAAACTAAGGCCTACTGTCTACGAACGCGCAGCTTCATAGACGCGTATTCGTCATTATACGCTTGGTGTACGCCTGCGTGAAACTTATAAATACAAAAACTAAGGCCTACTGTCTACGAACGCGCAGCTTCATAGACGCGTATTCGTCATTATACGCTTGGTGTACGCCTGCGTGAAACTTATAAATACAAAAACTAAGGCCTACTGTCTACGAACGCGCAGCTTCATAGACGCGTATTCATCATTATACGCTTGGTGTACGCGTGCGTGAAACTTATAAATACAAAAACTAAGGCCTACTGTCTACGAACGCGCAGCTTCATAGACGCGTATTCGTCATTATACGTTTAGTGTACGCCTGCGTGAAACTTATAAATACAAAAACTAAGGCCTACTGTCTACGAACGCGCAGCTTCATAGACGCGTATTCGTCATTATACGCTTGGTGTACGCCTGCGTGAAACTTATAAATACAAAAACTAAGGCCTACTGTCTACGAACGCGCAGCTTCATAGACGCGTATTTATCATTATACGTTTGGTGTACGCCTGCGTGAAACTTATAAATACAAAAACTAAGGCCTACTCTCTACGTATGCGTAGCTTCATAGACGCGTGTTCGTCATTATACGCTTAGTGTACGCCTGCGTGAAGCTTATATACAAAAACTAAGGCTTCTGTCTACGTATAAGTAGCTTCATAGATGCGTATTCGTCATTATACGCTTAGTGTACGCCTGCGTGAAACTTCCATACAAAACTATGAAACTGTGTCGACGAATCGGCAACGTTATACCATCGTACGTTACGCGTCCGTGGACAGTAAAGCCTTAATCGTAATTTCTAGGAAAACAATAAAATTTCTCTAGTAAGAAAACCCTTTATTTTTGTTCAACAGTAAAATCTACATATGGAAATAAAGAAAAAACTTAAATACTAATTATTTATACTGAAACCTAACTGTGTACATAAATATAATACAAAATGACTAAGTACACTCAGGCGTCAAATTACACCTCCACATCGCTGTCATTCGGAAATGTGCCCAGGGCCTCAAGTCTGCTATTGCAATAGTGTTAGAATGGTATACCTATCAGTGATTTCATAATTGTTGATTTTGACAAGTTTTGGTAATCTACTAATATAATGGCGTTATTATGGCTTTCCGTCAACCACTGACACTCCATTGAAAGATATGGCATAGAGTGGTAATCTCGTTCATAATGACAAATGAATGTCTGACGTATGCGGTAATCTGCAAAAATTTTGACAGTTCCTTTGATCAGTGACCTACCATTTGGACACCATTGCGCACGTAGTGCTTTTAATAAGCTCGATATTGTCATTCTACCATAATTCTATTACAAGACTATTGGCCATCAATGATCGATGATTATGAATCAGCAGATTACAAACTATAAAGCAAAATGTCACTGGGATCGTGTTGGAATGACGAATTTATAAAAATAGCAGACTTGGGCCCCTGAAGACTGGCAGCAATGATACGTTGAATGGCAATGCTAATACTTTGGCCGAAGAACAAGCCAACCCTCTGGTTACGTAAAGTGTTGATCAGTCGGTGTGAAATTTCCTTGAAACGGAGACGCGCACTCGGACCCCATGAACCAAACAACCAAAAAAAAAACAATACTATTGACGTATTTTTGATTGGAATTAGGAACATTTTGTACTTACAACCTTGGTAGTTATTTATAGTAACAGCTTGGCGTCAATAGCTGTGTTATTATTACATACGGTAATAAGGACCTACAATACATACGTATATTGCCATATTTGAGAATGCCTCTCTCAAGGCCCTTACATTCCAGAGTAAATTCGAATCTGATCAAATATGTAAATAATATATGTCACCGGAAAATTGCCGTTTTTGTATAATTGTAATAAACCTTTATTAGATTATAATTTCTCGATATGTTATGAAAATAATTGTTTTGTATACGATACATCACATCCAAATTCATTACAATTTCTCATCGCGAAATTTAATAATCTTACGGTGTTTGCAATTTTTCGATATCATAATACAACATTATTTTTAGTTTACGCAAAACCTGAAGGAATACAGTTTGTTCAGAATCAGTAACTAAATGGATTCCAATAGTTTTTACACCATATTATATTTTTCCCAAAAATATTTAAAAAGATCACAAGTTGGACACCACCGACACTAAGTACAACACTGGTCACGGTAGGTCATAGCGGGCATAGGGTTATCCGAAAGGGCGCTCGAGCCCCGATATGAAGGCTAGAAGGAACGGGGTGGGTCTTTTAGTCAGTAAGAGTCTGACACTATCTCCCGCTCCGCCCAAGGGCGGGGGATGTCAATGCATGATTTTTCCCACCATAAAAAAAAAGGTCATAGCGGGCATCAGACGCCAGCAAACATCTGGATGCAAGTGCAAAACAACCCTTCAGTCACCTTTTTTTTTTTTTTTTTTTTTTATGGTGGGAAAAAATCATGCATTGACATCCCCCGCTCTTGGGCGGAGCGGGAGATAGTGTCAGACTCTTACTGACTAAAAGACCCACCCCGTTCCTTCTAGCCTTCATACCGGGGCTCGAGTGCCCTTTCGGATAACCCTGGCCCCAGTAGGCTTCGACCCGGCTGGGTCCCTGCTGTTGCTGACAACTCCTTGAGGCGCGCGGGAACAGTGCGCGCCGTCGACGACTTGGGCTTGGTCCGGACAGTTACCGGACGGCCGGACAGCGAGCTACCCATTGCTCACTGTCCGCAAGCCCGCGCCTACGGTGGCCGGAAATCGGGATCAGAATCCCGGCGGCGGCGGCGGCGGCGATAACGCCGTTGCCTGATGCGTTCGGCCTCCTCCTTTGCGAGCATTACTGCTTCGCAGAAGTCGGTGACCGCCTGCCACTCCTCCTCGCTCCGGACCACGGCCTCAACCAAGGCCCGGCGCGAGAGGTCTCCGCCGCCGATCGCCCCCACGAGGGCACGGCGATGCTCCGCCCAAGCAGGGCACACCTCGACTGTGTGCTCCACCGTGTCCTCCGGGCATTCCGCACAGTGACGACACCCGGGCGTCACTTCCGCACGAATCCGGTGCAGGAAACTCCCGAACGAACCATGTCCGGTGAGGACCTGCGTCATGCGGAAGGTAAGGACGCCGTGAGGTCTTTCCAGCCACGCCTCAAAGAGGGGACTTACCGCCATGATTGTGGCGTGCCCATGACGGGGTTGCGATAGTCGCTGACGCTATTTCACCATGAGATCTCGCCGGAGCTCTGTCCGCCATGCCGTGACCTGTCGCGGCAGCGGACTTTCACCCCGGCGTTGCATCTCCACGCGCATATCGTGCATGTGTGCAAGGACTGTTGCCTCCAGATCCCACGGTGGTAGGCCAGCCAGAAGGCTCGCCGCTTCGCGGGAGACCGTGCAGTATCCCCGCACCATTCTTATTGCCATGACCCTCTGGCAGGCGTTCAGCATGGACGCCGGTCGCTTTTTCAGCGACGGCGCCCACACCGGCGCCCCGTAGAGGGCCATAGACCGAACGATCCCCGCGTAACCCTTCAGTCACCTGGATGACATAACAAGCTTACAGCTTTGTGATTTTTCATGATACTGTTATTAAATTTTGTACACAGATTCTTTATATAAAAATACTAGACAAGTCTTTCGAGTTTCGTATTATAAGGGATGAGAGTGATTCGTAAATGAAAGGCGTAGTTAGTCGTTGATGTCTGAACAAGATCTGTATATTTTCTATAATTACACCCTATTTATATTTACAATGGTACTTATGGAAGTAGTGGTTAGCCTAATATATTTACAAACGTGCGTCGTTGTTTCTCAGACAGAGGGCGCTTGAGGTGCTGCACATTAAACGCACTGAGTGGGCTGCTCACCGCGCATGCGCGACTGAGTACACGGCGCAATACTGTCGCGATTCTATAAATACGTGTCGCGCGCAGAGCGCGATCTTTTTCCCCGTCGAGACGTCACCGAGTGAAGATCTCCGCTGCGCGCGGCCACGTGATCTATCTGCGAGGGTGCTGAGGCTTATGCTTAGCGCTTATAAGCTTATCCTATTTCTTCATTTGTCGTAAAACGTGTTGCTTCACTGTTTCTATAACAGACGTTGTCGTAAACGTGTTGATTCACTGTTTCTTTAACAGAACATGGTTGAAAACGTGGTAATTGGTTCTGAGGTATTGGTAACTGGTATCTGGTGTGGTGGTACGGTGGTTTGTGGTTTTCTGGTAACAGGTACTGTGTCACTACATCACTCCCCCCTTAAGTGAAGCGTACGTTCGGTTTCACCGTGCGGCCGGTTCTTGTGACGTAGGTGTGCTTGGGCGGTGCGCTCGATGTTGGTGCTGCAGCTGGCACGTTTTGATGATTTTGCGTTGGCGGACGTGAAGTAGGTGGTGGCAAGCGTGAGGTTGCTGAAGGTTGAGTCTCATCTTCGTTGTACAGGTGTGCAGGCTTCAATCTGTCGACTGACACGACGGCGGTACGAAGAGGTAGCTGCAATGTAAACTGCTTTCCATCTTCGCTGCGGTGTAGAATCTCGTACGGGCCGTCGTAAGGTGGTGTGAGCGGTCTGCGTACGCTGTCGTTACGCAGAAACACGTGCGTACATGTTGCGAGATCCTTGTACACGAATGTGTTCGCGTTCGATGAGTGAGTTCTTCTCACCGGTGATAGTGACGACATTGTTTCTGTCAGCTGACGAACGAATTCGGCGTCTTCAATATTCGGCGTTGTAGGCACGAAGAAATCAGACGGAATGCGTAGCGTTGTACCGTACGTCATTTGGGCTGGGCTGAAGGAGGTGTTTTCACGAAGTGCAGTACGTAGTCCAAGGAGTACTGTAGGTAGTTCTTCGCTCCAGCGTGTCGCGGCTGCTCTCGCCATCAATGCTGACTTAAGTGTGCGGTGCCATCTCTCCAATTGGCCATTCGCCTGAGGGTGGTATGCGGTGGTTCGAATACGAGTCACACCGAATTTCTTCATCAGCGACGTGAATAATGCGGACTCAAATTGTCTTCCTTGGTCCGTTGTTATACGTAACGGGCAACCGAATCGCGATATCCACCCGTCGTATACGGCTCTTGCGACTGTCTCGGCGCTGATGTCACGTGTAGGTATCGCTTCGGGCCACTTGGTGCAGCGGTCGATTATCGTGACGAGGTATCTGTAGTCATTAGAAGGAGGTAACTCTCCGACGATGTCGACGTGAATGTGGTCAAAACGCGCAGATTCTTGGAATTGACCAAGTGGGCTCTTCACGTGTCGTTGAACTTTGGCGCGCTGACATCCAATGCACGCCCTTGCCCATGTAGCTACGTCTTTGTTCATAGAAGGCCAGAAGAATTTATTTGCCATGATTTTTCTCGATGTTCGTACTCCGGGGTGACTTAAATCGTGTTGCGCTTTGAAGGCGGCAAAACGGTAAGTCGGTGGTAGGTATGGTCGAACATTTGTTGTAGATGTTTCGCACAGTATCGGTCGTTGAACTCCGGGCATAGTCAGTCGGGTGAAGTTGAGTTTGGGGTTGTTCAAATACGATCGTAGTTCGGAGTCGTTTTCGTATTCTTGGACGAGTTGATTGTAGTCGATAGTCGAGTTCAGTAGTTCGACTTCTTCTATTCGTGATAACGCGTCGGCCGCTTCATTTTTATCACCGTTGATGTATAGGATGTTTGTGCAGAATTGACTTATATAGTGAAGTTGTCGCTCTCTTCTTGGAGTGTCGCTGCTACTCGGTGGTCTTGTAAGCGCGTACGTTAGAGGTTTGTGATCGGTGTAAATTGTAAGGTCGTTGCCCTCTATTAGCCGACGTAGATGTTGCACAGCGGTGTACATAGCTAATAGTTCGCGATCGTACACGCTGTAGCGTCGCTGAGTGTCGCTCATCGTTTTTGAGTAGAAAGCGAGAGGTTTCCACACGTTGTCGACTTTTTGTTGCAGAACGGCGCCGATGCTGGTACTCGAAGCGTCGGTGAATAAACATAGCGGTGCGTTTGGTATTGGGTGTGTCAGCGTAGTCGCCTCGAGTATGCTTTGGCGGCAATATTCGAAGGCTTCCTCGGCTTCAGGCGTCCAGGCAATTGGTGATTTATCGTTCTTCTTGCTGTTGTGTAGGTACTTGTTGAGTAGGGTTTGATGTTCGGCTTGATGGGGTAGGCAGCTGCGGTAAAAGTTGATCATGCCTAAGAATCTTCGTAATTCTTGAATTGTAGTTGGTTTTGGGTAATTGACTATGGCTTGGATGCGATCTTGTGTGGGTTTGATTCCTTCTTGTGTGACTTCATATCCGAGAAATTGTATTTTGTTAGTGCCGAACTCGCATTTTTCGATGTTGAGTGTGACGCCGTACTTGTTCAATCGTTCGAGAACTTGATGTAGGTGGCGCTGATGTTCTTCTTCATTTCTTGAATATACGAGTAAATCGTCGACAAAACAGAATACGATGTCGTCTAGTCCACGTAGTACTTCATGCATGAAACGTTGGAATGTTTGACCGGAATTGCGTAGGCCAAACGTCATGCAATTGAATTCGAAGAGACCAAATGGTGTGATGATGGCGGTCTTCGCAGCGTCTTCTTCATGAATTGGGATGGAATAGTAGGCCATTTTCATATCCAACTTAGAAAAGACTTTTTTCCCGTGTAGTTGGTAGGTAAAGTCTTGCATTCTCGGAATTGGGTAGCGATCGGGTACAGTCACGGCGTTAAGTCTACGGTAATCGCCGCATACACGTAGTGAGCCATCTTTTTTCTTGACGACGTGTAATGGGCTGGCCCATGGGCTCTTCGAAGGTTTGCAGATACCCATCTCCATCATCTTCTCGAATTCAATTTTTGCCGCGTTGTACTTGTCCGGAGGAAGGGGACGTGGCCTTGAGTAGATAGGTTGGCCGGTTGTTTCTATGCGATGTTTAACGTCGTGTTTTGCTGGAGACTTGAGTGACATGGGTCGCAGAACGTCAGGATACTTCCTCAGTATGTCGTGGTAGGCATGGTTACGGTCGATAATGTAGACGGCTTCTTCAGTTGTTTGGATTTTGATGGCGTTCACGCTGAGATCGGTAACGCGATCGATAAGTTTTCTTTGATGTAAGTCGACTAGTAATTTGTGATTTACTAGGAAATCTGCGCCTAATATTGATGTCTTGACGTCGGCGACGACGAATGTCCATTTAAAACTTCTACGTAAACCTAGGTTGAGCTCGAGTGTACGCTCTCCGTAGGTATGTATTTGTGTGCCGTTTGCGGCGAATAATTTATAGGTACTTTCTGCCGGTTTCGAATATTTCTTGTTTCTTGCTGCTAAGACTGATATATCGGCTCCGGTGTCGACAAGAAACTTTTCTTTGCTGTTCCTGTCGATGATGCATAGGCGGAGGCTTCGTTGGTATACATCGACTTCCGCCACGGTCGATGTATTTTCTAGTTTTCCTTCGTTTTAGAACAGGGAGATTCGCATTTGCGCGCGTCTTCTCCGAATCTGTAGTGATAGTAGCACAACCAATCAGCGTCGCCCGGCTTGCTCGACCCGCGAGAGTTTGCACGGGAATTTTGGCGCGAAATGCTGCGTTGCCGCGTCGACGACGGGTAGCGGGAACGGGAGCGAGCGGGGCGGGCGTGCGCTTCGCGCTGTTGCCAGCTTGTGCGTAGGTCGGCGATCTCGAGTGATAACTTTTCGATTTGTTTTGATAGCAAATCGACTTGCAGGTTCGTGATGGCTGAAATCTGATGACTTTCGCAGCTTGGTGTAGTTATTGTGGTAGCAGTGGAGACTGCGGCGAATGATGCTGGTTCGAAGTGCTCCATCATCTTGTCGGCCATGGCAGCTAGGACTTCGAGCGTGGATTCGGTGTTCACTGAGAGAACGGCGCGAACTTACATGGGCAGCTGATTGAGCCACATTACTTTGAGAGCTTCATCTGTGAGTAGTTTGCCGCTCAAATCGCGCATCTTGCGAAGTAGCTGGCTAGGTTTTTGGTCGCCGAGCTCGAGGCCGCCGAGTAATTTCTGCAGCTGGCGATGGTCTGATTCTTGGTATGTTGATATCAACCGGTTCTTGAGTGTGCTGTATTTGCCAGTAGGAGGTGGATTTAGGATGATGTCAGCAATTTGCTCCAAATCGCTGCAGCCTAGCAGCGGAACGACGAGGTTGATTTTTTGATCTTCTCCGATTTTACTGGCAGCGACGGCAGCTTCGAATTGCGCAAACCAGAGTTTAGGGTTTTGGCGCCAAAATGGTGGTAGACGTGCAGGCAGTGATATTGTGGCAACGTCGCTCTTCACTGTTGAGGTACCGTGGGCATCGCAGAATTCTTCGGCTTGGTTTTTCGACATGACGATTGCTTGATCTTGACGGTTCTTCTATTTTTCAGAAGGCAGGCGTCTTGATTTTCCAGCGGGGTCACCAATATAAGGGATGAGAGTGATTCGTAAATGAAAGGCGTAGTTAGTCGTTGATGTCTGAACAAGATCTGTATATTTTCTATAATTACACCCTATTTATATTTACAATGGTACTTATGGAAGTAGTGGTTAGCCTAATATATTTACAAACGTGCGTCGTTGTTTCTCAGACAGAGGGCGCTTGAGGTGCTGCACATTAAACGCACTGAGCGGGCTGCTCACCGCGCATGCGCGACTGAGTACACGGCGCAATACTGTCGCGATTCTATAAATACGTGTCGCGCGCAGAGCGCGATCTTTTTCCCCGTCGAGACGTCACCGAGTGAAGATCTCCGCTGCGCGCGGCCACGTGATCCATCTGCGAGGGTGCTGAGGCTTATGCTTAGCGCTTATAAGCTTATCCTATTTCTTCATTTGTCGTAAAACGTGTTGCTTCACTGTTTCTATAACAGACGTTGTCGTAAACGTGTTGATTCACTGTTTCTTTAACAGAACATGGTTGAAAACGTGGTAATTGGTTCTGAGGTATTGGTAACTGGTATCTGGTGTGGTGGTACGGTGGTTTGTGGTTTTCTGGTAACAGGTACTGTGTCACTACAGTATCTACTAAATGTAATGTTGTAGACCGACCTATAAGCGTATAATTAATGACGAAGACGCGTCTTAGAAGCTACAAATCCGTGGACAGTAGGCGTAAGTAGTTTAAGATCGCTTCATCATTTTTATAGACAAAAACCATTACACATATAAGAGCTTAAAGGTGCTGCTTATTTTACTTAAATTTAACCAATTGCCACCCACAATCACAGTACAATTGCCGAAACGGATCTTGAGCGCTCGGCGTCAGAGTGGGGATCGCTTTGCGCATTCCATACATTGCCTAGCCAACCGTCTTCGTTGTTAGATACATGCAGCAACGCAGGGAACGAATCAGGAGTGACGTCTATGACGCGATAGCGCGGCGAGCCAATCACTGACACTCCCCGCCCCCGCGTCTCACTTCGCACCACTAAAGAGACCAAATATTTGACTTCTATGCAACTTCAAGCCAGCGCTCAAGATCCGTGATGGCAATTGTAAATTGCTTCTCGTAAGCGATCGTCTCAGGTGAATACCTGAGCTATATGACCGGTAGTGCACATTCCTAGTATTAACTAGATAACATACATTAAACTACTGCAATTATTCGGTCAATTACCAGTAAACCTGCTGTACTTGATCTTTGCGGAAGTACGCTCACAAAAACAGATTGGTATTTATGTTTAGTAA
Source organism: Mythimna ferrago (assembly GCA_910589285.2). Lineage (NCBI taxonomy): Eukaryota > Metazoa > Arthropoda > Insecta > Lepidoptera > Noctuidae > Mythimna > Mythimna ferrago. The sequence goes on along the minus strand of OU342680.1, from coordinate 22,245,834 downwards.
GTTCATAAAAAAAAAAACTTGCAATACTTGCAACTGTAGAAAAACAGGTAGGTAGTATTAATTTATGTATCGTGGGTGCTCAACCTGTAATATTTTAATAATTGTACACAAATATTATGTAGAGGTAAAGTTTGGGTTTTTTTTTGTTTTTAGTTGGTATCTCTGAAAGTACTGGTCTGATTGCTAAATTTTTTTCTTCAATAGAAAGTGATTTATTCTTGAGTGACATAGGCTATAGTTTTATGAATGCGGGTGAAGCCGGAGGCAAAAGCTAGGGTTTAGTAAGTTCATAAAAAATCTTGCAATACTTGCAACTGTAGAAAAAAGGTAGTATTTATTTAAGTAGCGCAGGTGCTCAATCTACAATCTAGTTTAATATTATAATAAAGTTGAAGAGTTTAGTTGAATGCACTAATCCAAATAAGTACTAGTTTGTATTGAAAAAATATTTTAATGTTGGATAGTCCATTTATCGAGGAAAGGTATATAATTCTTTGCTTCGACAATTAGGAGCAGAGCAGTAACCAAAGATGCGGGTGCAACCGCTGGGGACAGCTTGTATTTCATAAATATAAAAAAAAAACTGAAACTATTAGATTGGTTCATGTCAGGATGGCTGAAGTAGGGTCCTACCCGGTACATAGGCACATAACATTATATTAAAAGGTAAGACGTGTAATGTTATTAATACTTACGTTTACTTTACTTCACAATAATCACATCTCTTTATAATATTTCTTATATATTTAGTTTGTTTATTTTCTTTGATCACTGTCATCTGTCATGTCACTACTATTTTCTTCTACGGTTTTGATTAGGTATCAACAAAGAGTATTTTTATAGTCTTGGGTTTTATTCTTTTACTCATAATATTATTTATTTTGTAAACATATAATTTGCTATCAAATTATATGTTCTCCTATCTGCGAATCATTCTTTAAAATTAAATTGTAGTTTATATCTTTCTTGTGAAACAGCAATGCTGGCTGAAACCTGTTTTCAAAATTTAAATTATGAATTGACAGCCAGCATAGCCGTCAAAATTGATAAAAAAAACATGTTTGTGAGTTTCATAGTCAGTTTCTGGTACAGTTTTCGTTCAGCTCCTGGTGTGAGCTCCTTGTGGACAGTTTCTTGGTGCAGTTACATGTGTCAGATCCTTGGTGACAGTTTCTTGGCTCAGCTCCTTGGCTCAGCTCCCTGGTGTGAGATTCTTGGTTGAGCTCCTTGAACTATGAAGACCTCCTCTCTGCCTCTGCCGGCCCTGACGGCAGAGGGCTGTTCTACAATTGGACCTGGCCTCTGAGGGCCTCCTCTCTACCACTGCCGGCCCTTACGCTGGAGGGCTGTGTCGCCTACCACTATCTGCTGCTGCCTGCGGCTGCGCAGCCTTCGCCGTCCCACGTACGGCTGAGGGCTGCGCCTACACCAGCTGCTGCGCTCCGCCGTGACGCCGTTTGAGCTGATATTTTTATAACTTTATATCTTTTATATTTCTATTGTTTTTATATGCTTTTATTTGTTATAAAACCTCACAAGGATTCATATCTATATATATTATTTCCCTCCATACCTTCCTCCCACACCCTTCACTTCCACACTCAACCTCTCACTTACTCACCACACGTGCCTTGCCAGGGCTACTCCCTGGAGGCACTTACTCACTACACTCCCTCTTGCACTCGCGTAACACTCTTCCTTTCCTCTTACTATACACTTACACTTCTTACTCTCACTCTTCCTCTATACTCCTCCTCCTTACCTCCTCCTCATGTAACACTCACTCCTTTGTGTAACTCTGTACGTTACACATTACGTTACAGACGTTGTTACTTGCATAGAGATACTTATCGCTTTGGTTGACTGTACAAACTGTACATTGTAGAAACATAATCTCCGTTTAGCAGATTATTTATTTATTTATTTATTTTAATTAATTACAACGGTTAAACAACCAATTACAGTAACTAAACAGAGTAAAAGTATAAACGTTTAAACAACACGTACATCAATTCCTCTCACAGTACTTCTGACATGCCAATAAAATCATCTTCCATTCATCCGCAAACAGATCGTTTGTTGGATAAGAGTCCAAGAGATCATTTAGTGCAGCCAAAGTGCGAGGTATTGGAGACTGAGCACGGGCAACAGTGCGACACTGAGGCACAGCAAACATTCTGTGCTTCTTGCCGCGGCAGTAATTGTCCGGGACAGATCTCTCGGGGCTTCCTTAGTACCCATACTAAAGTGCCAAGTCACGAACACACTTCAGTTTTACACATATGCAAGAATTAACCCAGATTACCGGTTTTACAGTAAAAAATACTATAATCCGTAATCTGGGTTAATTCTTGCACCAACATAGTGCATGAAAAAAAAGTCATTATGGATGAAATGCCAGTTAATTCTTGCACCATCAATGTACTGCGTAAAGGAGTAAGAAACATACAAATATACACACTCACACTCACAAACTTTCGTCTTTATAATATTATACAACCTTATTTTTAGTATTACGAGAAACCTGAAACACCTTTTTTTTATGGTGGAAAAAAATCATCCAATGACATCCCCCGCTCTTGGGCGGAGCGGGAGATAGTGTCAGACTCTTACTGACTAAAAGACCCACCCTCGACTTGGGCTTGGTCCGGACAGTTACCGGACGGCCGGACAGCGAGCTACCCTTTGCTCACTGTCCGCAAGCCCGCCAAACCTGAAACACCTGCTTAGTATTTTTATGAAAAGAATCTTTTTACAAAATTTCAAAACTGTATTATGAAAAATCACAAACGACCATCCAGGCGATTGAGGGGTTTTTTTTTTTTTTTTTTAGATAAGATCATTTATTTGTATAAACATGTGTATGTTAAGATGGTGATAAAGTGAATACAGTTCAACATGTTTTGCCGTAAATCGGCGTACAAAATTAATTAAAAAAAACAACAATTCCTTAAAAAAACATTCAAAATTCAGTCAATTCAATAATAGTCAACTATATAGTCGGGTTGTTTTGCACTTGCACCCAGGCATTTGATGGCTCCTAACACCCTAGTGTCGGTGGTGTCCAACTTGTGACCTTTTTAAATATTTTTGAGAAAAATATAACAAGGTGTAAAAACTATTGGAATCCATTCCGTAACTGATTTTGAACTAACTATATTCTGATATCGTATACTAAATATAATGTTAGGTATGTAGTGTGAAATTTTAAAAACAATATTTTTCTTGCATAATAAATTAGTTTTAAATTTATTATGCAAGAATAAACCCAGGATGTCGTACGATTGCTACGTCGTATTGCGGTTACTTACAAGTAGGTACTTACACTAATAAGTGTTAATTACCGCAGCCCAGTTACTGGGTAATACCAATATTACTAGGTTAATACAACGTCGCTTTGTATCCTACGTGACCTTATACGGTTTATTTAATATGATGTAAATACCCTTAACATTGTGACTCGTTACTAAAATAATAAACGTCGCACGAGTCAATTTGATCGAGGTTAAGCAACGGTTGCCGAGGTCAGTCTGTGGATGGGTTACCATCTTAACTTACCGAGATTCATCCGTTCCTTGGAAATGTTTCTATCGGAGTCTGGTTTAGTCAAACGCGGACCATCAAAGCAAAGGAAGGCGCGTATTGTTCCACGCGCGCCTCAAGGAGTTGTCAGCAAACCGTAGGGGACCAACAGGGTCGAAGCCTACTGGGGCCAAGGATCTGCTACTGAAAGGAAGATTCGACCCCGGTACAAAAGTCAACGAAGGAACAGGAGTGGGTCAGTAAAAGTCTGACACTATCTCCCGCTCCACCTAGAGGCGCGGAGATGTCATTGGATGTTTCCCCAACTAAAAAAAAATCACAACAGAGGAACGATCCCCAAGATTGATGACATAGTGCTGATAGTGGACGGCAACCTTCCAAAGAAGGGGACCTGGATAAGGGAACAAATCAGCAACACACTGAGTTTGAGACACAGTACCAGTGTGGAGCCTCTCCACAAGACATGCGCATCCTGCTATGCTGCCCATCCTGCATAACGACCTGCAGTTTTCTGGATCTACGAGGCCAACAACAGAGCTATACAGGTTGCCAAATATTGGTCAAAAAAAGTATAGTTTGAGAGCATCGACAACGAAAAGAAGAAGAAGCAACACATTTCACACACTGTGGACGTAGCCTGTGTGTAGGCCATGGCAGCCAACCTTTGGTGGGCTTGTTCCAACCAGCCCAACTCTTTCCAAAAACAGGCTCGCGTATATCACTGACACCTGTGCAGTCAAGGAGCACATGCGCACTTAAAATAATTACAAAACTTCACTTAAATCTATAGTCTAGTGTCAGAATTGATTACAGATAAGCACCCCACATATGCTAAAATGTTCAAAATGATTTATGTATCTAACCGAAGATGAAATTGTAAATGTGAATAAATAAAACAATAAATATCTTTGCTTATCTATTTAACTAATACTTATATGTAATTAAAACAAACATGAAAAAAAAAACAAAACTGATCAAGCCAGTTACGTTTCTTGGTGCGTCAATTTCTGGAACTTTGCAACAGCTTGTTATTCGTGAATATGATTAAAAATTCTTTAAACATGTTAACAGAAATTCTTCTAGATGAATGTAAACACAATATCAAAACAAAGATCGACTAGTTATGCGTCACACCTGCTAATTCTATGCATAGTATCAATAGGGTATAAACAGATAGAAAACAAACTTATTGCGTCTAATTTGTATAGATATCTCTGGCAGTTTCGAATTGTATAGAGTAGTTGGACCACTATATTTGGTTCAGATGAATGGCTGAGATAAACTAACTATGTATAAATATCTAACACTTATTTATATACGTTTTATTTATATCTAAACAGGTTTCAAGGAGTTTAAGGTATTAGATAACTGTTTTAAGATAACATCACAAGTATAAAAAAAAATCAATCGTAAATATTTTTTGTTTTTAACTTAGAGCTAAGCCTAATAAAACTGAGTTTAAGAACATATCTTTCAGGCGTTTTCAGGCTTCTTGGCTCATCCGACCATGACCGCTATCAACGATCACACAACCCATCATTTTGCTGGAATAATGCTCATCCCCATAGGTATAACTCAATCAGAAAATCAAGTTAGAATCATAATTCAAGTTAACGTGTTTCAACGTTTTGGGAACACATTCATTATGCATACAGCTAAGGAGTGGAATTCCTTGCCGGAGTCTGTGTTTCCTGATGGCTACAACCCGGGAATCTTTAATTCAAGAGTGAATAGGTTACTTCTAGGTAAGCACGCTCCATCATCGACCGCATCGTCGCTTTCCATCAGGTGAGATAGCGGTCAAGCGCAAACCTATCAACAATAAAAAAAGTAGAGATTTTTTTAAGAAATTATTTATCCTTATTGTAATAACATTTGCGACGCATTACATTGGTAGTACATCGTCATTAGTATCCACTCACGACGCACATACAAACACACATGTGACGCGATCACGATTTATCAAGAAATTTACTGAAACAGTAATATTTTACTACCTAACCTAAAATAATCCTTCATTAATTTACGATAAAAAATATCTATTTTAAAAAATAGCTGACATCTACACTAATATAATAAAGAGGTAGTTTGTTTTAAGAGGAAATCTCTAAAAGTACAGTAGCCTGATTCACGTAAAATCAAACAAGCCAAATATCGTTGAAGTTTTATAGTCGTTCGATCGAAGTCCTATCCAAAAGCAGTATCCGCGATCTATCGACTTATTTCCAGTTACATTAATAAGTATTCTACCAGAATAATGTAATACAGACTTTTTTTTAAATCGACGAATTTCAAACGACTTTAAAATCGGTGTCGTTCAAACTCGATTGATGGATCGTTACGGTTTTCATTACGTGAATCGGGCTACTGGTCCGATTGCTCAACCGTTTTCACCGACAGAAAACTGCTTTATTCCTGAATGACATAGACTATATTTTATCTACGCGGGCGAAGCCGTGGGCAAAAGCTAGTGTTATATAATTTGTATTTCTATGCAGGCGAAAGCCTACTAAACTAATAAAAAATCAAATTAGTATCTAGTCAATTCCTACAACACCATAATGAATAACTAACAAAGAAACAGGATTTCCTGCAGAAAACTTTGATTTCCCGTAGGAAGAGGAGGGCCAATGTTTAAATAGCACTCTCTCTCCGTGTGCCTTGATTTATTGTAGCTAATGAAAGGAATCACAATTATGTATTTAAACCAATTATTTGAGTAGATATATTCGTGTATTTAGTTCAATTCATTTGAGTGTATATTAGTGTTGACATATGGTAATGAAACGTGGTCGCTCACAATGGGCCTCATCACAAGGCTTAAAGTCACCCAAAGCACAATGGAAAGGGCTATGCTCGGAGTTTCCTTGCGTGATCGAATCAGAAATGAAGATATCCGCAGGAGAACCAAGGTTGCCGACATAGCACGATGAATCGTCAAACTTAAGTGGCAATGGGCAGGGCACATTGCTCGCAGAACAGATGGCCGTTGGGGCCGAAAGGTTCTGGATTGGGGACCGCGTACCGGAACACGTCGTGTTGGAAGCCTACAAGGTGGACCGATGACCTGGTGAAGATTGCGGGAATCCGATGGATGCGGGACGCACAGGATCGTTCATTGGGCGCCACTTGGGGGAGGCCGATGTCCAACAGTAGACGTATATCGGCTGAAATGATGAGTGTATATTAAACACCCCTATTTTTTAAATAGTACGATATTTTTGTAGTGAAAAGTAAAAAAATCGAAACCCCAAAATTGTCCACGAAAATATGTCATAATTGATAAACACAATAGAATGAATCATTCATAAAAATTGCTACTAAAAATACTACCTACGCGCAGTGTTTTTTCCATTTTGATCGTCATTTATTCATTCATATTCAATAATCAATAGCCTGTACAATATTTCCATAAATTGAGTGATATTTTAGGATATAAACTTTGCTATTTATGAATATTATTTATTGAGACTTTACCTAAATAATAACAAAAGCTTTTCTAATAAGCCCTCTAAGTATTTGTACTAATTTAAAATTTGTAGTTTAATTTATTTTATATTTTTTCTTTGTATTCCCTGTGTTTTCTTTAGTCACATCTACTACTATTTTTAACCTTTTGTGTGCATAAAGTAATAAAACAATAATCAAAGAAATTTTGATGACAGAAAAACCGACATTAATAATTCACACGAAATTCTTTTGACATATACGTGTAATCTGTCTACTCTGTAAACATCTCACTGTAAAAACTAAGATGACATGAGCGTGAAGCGAACTGATATTCCTTCTAAAGCTCTGGTTCATGATGATCAGCTCACCCTATTATTATTTTATCCTTGCAGCCAACTAACTTCATGCCTACTTGACCGCTCATACACACAGTAGACTTGCCATGCATACTAATAGCCACACACCATCAAGTTTACCGGACACCACTTCAACCGCGCTGCAACATTCACGCTGTGATATTTTCATTATAACTTTACATTAGTACTAATTAGACTTGTCATGCATACTGATAGAGACACGCCGTCGAGTTTACCCTACGTCCTTCAATTTGACGGTAAACTGAATCATGTGTGGCTGGCATTAGTTTTCGCACTGTGATACTTTCACTATATCTTTACATTAGTACTATTCTGTAAAAGTCTCACCGTTAAAACTTAGGTATCTTCTGATCATGACATTACGGGATTGTTCAAAAGAGTACTATGGCCTCGAAACGCAAAAGGCAACTGAAAGCCACAGGTAGGATTTTATCGTTTCGTTCCGCCTAGAGCGATAGAAGTGTGATTTGATGATTTCCGACCTAATAATTATAAAAATATTCCGGAACTATCACACAACGCCGTCAAGTCCTAAGCTAAGCAGAGCTTGTCTTATGTGTACTAGACAACTGATAAACATATTTATATATTACTAATAACATACTTAATCTTCACTATCTACACTAATATAATAAAGAGGTAAAGTTAATTTTCTTGTTTTTTTGTTTGTAGGAGGTAATCTCTGAAAGTACTGGTCCGATTTCTAACATTTTTTCACCAACAGAAAGCTGCTTTATTCCTGAGTGACATAGGCTATAATTTATGTACATGGGCGAAGACGCGTGAAAAAGCTAGTTATAGATAAATTACACCCATACAGAACTTATGACCGTGCTCGTCACACAAACATTTGTCATGGCATAGCAGTCAGAGCCTTTAGACCAACAAGCCAGTCAAAAGAAAGAATAATAAAACAGAGAAAGAACAAAATATGACTAGAAATCGGGGCTTTGACGTAAGCATCAACTAAATATGAAAGCTCTTAGCGATTTGAAAATAATAAACAATACTGTCTGTAGTCAATCTAGGACACATTGCAAAATAACAACGTATTGTACTGACGATCGCTAACAGTAAACATCTACGTCAATAGTTTTTGCTTACCTTTTGGTCACAGGTAGAGTTCATTAGGTCGCGTCACTAGTTGTCAGTGACGTAGTGGCGGCAATACTAAGAACTTATTTTTGTTGTTGTAGCAATTCAAAGAGGTTACAAGGTCTTAAAGATTTTATTACACTATTGATATCTTGGTTATGTCCCGATGCCCCATCGGTATTTGTAATGATGGCGTTTACGCGAAGTCTTACCGGAACTTACGCAGTGTCTGCGTATAAAATAAATTTAAGAAACGAAATAATCTTTAATTTTATTTTTTTTTAATTTCAGTGTGCTAATAAAAGGTAAAGAGTTGAGTCCTGAAGATACTACAGTGTTCTTGGGCATTACTCTAGACGCTAAGCTTCAGTGGGGCCCACATATAGACAAATTGTCGAAAAAACTTAGTTCAGCAGCATATGCTGTAAGACAAATTCGAAATTTAACTGATTTAGAGACAGCCCGTTTAGTTTACTTTAGCTATTTTCATAGTGTCATGTCGTACGGTATTCTTATATGGGGAAATGCCGCCGATATACAGACAATTTTCGTTTTACAGAAAAGGGCTATTCGATCAATTTATAAATTAAGTCCCAGATACTCCCTCAGAGATAAATTTAAAGAAATAAATGTAATGACTGTGCCTTCACAGTATATTTACGAGAATATTTTGTATGCCCATAAAAATATAGACATGTTTAAAAAATACAGTGATATTCATAATTTTAATACAAGAAACAAACATTAATTTGTAGTTCCTGCAACAAGGCTCAAAAAAATAGGGGGCTCATTTAGATGCCAATGTATACACTTCTATAATAAACTTCCTAGTCATATTCAACAACTAAGCCTTAATAAATTCAAATCATTTGTAAAACGTAAACTTTGTCAAAAGGCTTTTTACACTGTAAAAGACTATATTCAGGACGAAAAGGCTTGGAATTGACCTGCTCCAGTACCTACTACAACTGTTGTCATTTTTATTTTTCTTCTTTTGTATTTTTTTAATTATTTTTATTTTCAAATGTGCTTTTTCTTTTTATTTTATTTGATTTTTTACAATTTGACATTGGAGATTATTTTTATTTTACAAAATGACATGTATACATTTTAAGTACTTAAAGTATTTTTTTTTCTTTGACATAAATGTTTACTTTTTTAAATATTTTGTAAACTATCAATTTGCTTATATTATTGTAAATGTGAGGACTATGTTGATTGCTTTTTCTTTTCTTTTCAGTAATTTTAACGTATGTCTGGCAATTTGAGTGTTTTCTGTGGCCTACCCAAATGTCCTTTCTTTGGTATTGTTCGTCAAGTCGTAGAGCTCCTTAGTAGTCCTAAGTTGAGCTTTTCGAATACTGACAAATGCTTACACTGATTGGACAGGTCCACTCAAATCTGTATGGTTCTTTCTTCAAAAGACCATCTCAGACAAATCTGCATGGTTCTCATGTGATTTGACCATTACATATTTACTGTATTGACTTTAAAAGAGACTTTGACCCCTGAGTTTGTTTCGGTGTTTCTTTTCAGGGTAGTCAGATAGGAAACACCGGCCTCATCTAGCATAAACTGACGAAAAAAAAATTGACGTGTAAAAGTGTTTTTTAAACCTATTTACAAAATAAATATCATTTATCATTTATTCGGACAAGTGACATCCATATGGGTTAGTAAACAATTAACCTTTCGAATACCGCAATTAGAAACCAAGGATGCGAATATTGTTCGCGAATATTATTTGCGAATATTGTTCGCGAATATTCATCGAAATGTAACATTCTTTACATCATTTGTATTATTATTCTATATCCCTTTAAACAAATACTTGAAAAAAAAAAGGTATTACTTTTTGTTTAGCAAAAAAATTGCCAAATATTCGCATGTTTCTTGTGAATTCGAATGCGAATGTCAAAAAATGTGCGAATATTCGCGAATGCGAATATTTGTTACATCACTATTAGAGACACAATAGAAAGACAATGAGAGAGCGGGTTTAATGAATTAAGAAAAAAAATTAACCTATGTTAGTAAACTTACTATCTATCTATCTATTTATTTTAAAACAAGGCGGTTGTTTAAGATGCATTTGTGTAGGTACACCACCTAACAAAGGAGAATCGTACCTCCACGCTATAGTCTTCAGGATGGAGTTGGAACTAGCCCACACTCTGTAGAGCAAAGAGGCAGATTTCTGTCTGACGATGGCGTGGAAGCCATCAACGTGTGCCTCTACGAACATACCTGATGCACTGCAGAAACGGGCCAGCCTCATCAACATCCTGAACCCATTATTATGTTGGAATCGCAAAAAGTCCGGGCGTCAGGGGGCCGTACGGTAACTGTCCGGACCAAACCCAAGTCGTCGACGGCGCGCACTGTTCCCGCGCGCCTCAAGAAGTTGTCAGCAACAGCAGGGGCCCAGCTGGGTCGAAGCCTACTGGGGCCAGAGTTATCCGAAAGGGAACTCAAGCCCCGGTATGAAGGCTAGAAGGAACGGGGTGGGCTTTTAGTAAGTAAGAGTCTGACACTATCTCCCGCTCCGCCCAAGAGCGGGGGTTGTCATTGGATGATTTTTCCCACCATAATAAAAAAAACCAGCCAAGTGCGAGTCGGACTCGCCCATGGAGGGTTCCGTAGCAGCAAGTTACATAATATAAAAGTTCTTGTAGTTCGTTGTAACTTTGATCGATATTTTAATAATAGTATATATTTCTTAAATTTATGACATATTAAAAAAAAAACTACTGACTAGATCTCATTCAAACCAATTTTCGTTGGTAGTTTTCATGGTAATGTACATCATATATTTTTTTTAGTTTTATCATTCTCTTATTTTAGAAGTTACAGGGGGGGACACACATTTTACCACTTTGGATGTGTCTCTCGCGTAAACTATTCACCTTAGAAAAAAATGATATTAGAAACCTCAATATCATTTTTGAAGACCTATCCATAGATACCCCACACGTATGGGTTTGACGAAAAAAAAATTTTTGAGTTTCAGTTCTATGTATGGGGACCCCCAAAAGTTATTGCTTTTTTTCTATTTTTGTGTGAAAATCTTAATGCGGTTCACAGAATACATCTACTTACTAAGTTTCAACAGTATAGCTCTTATAGTTTCGGAAAAAAGTGGCTGTGACATACGGACGGTCAGACAGACAGACAGACAGACATGACGAATCTATAAGGGTTCCGTTTTTTTGCCATTTGGCTACGGAACCCTAAAAAGGCGCTGTGTCTAATATAATAATGGGTACAGGATCACTAAAGCCTAGATGAGTTTACAGGAAGCCTTCGCCGAGCGTATAAGATACTTAAGAATCTTAAAGGGAATTCTTGCGAAGCTTACAGAAATCCTAAGGGTGAGTCGACGAAGGACATAAGCGACTAGACTATAAAGTTTAAATTAAAAGTTCCCATCGTATCTAAACTAAACTCAGAAAGTACTAAGCGGATTTTCATGGGACTATCATCAATAGACAGAGCAATTCACGAGGAAAGTTTAAGTGTATATTACATACATATTATAGCAAAGAACAGACGAGAATTTAAAAAATTTCGAACAGCAGTGTGAAGTTGAGACGGGTCGCTTGTATGAACTAATTTAGTTACAATTGCCAAAACGGATCTTGAGCGCTCGGCGTCAGAGTGGGGATCCCTTTGCGCATTCCGTATATTGGCGAGCCAATCGTCGTCGTTGTTACAAACATGCAGCAGCGCAGGGAGCGAATCATGAATGACGTCTATAACGTGATGGCGCGGCGAGCTAATCACTGACACTCCCCGCCCCCGTGTCTCACTTCGCATCACTAAAGAGACCGAATATTTGACTTCTGCACAACTTGAAGCCAGCGCTCAATATCCGTGGTGGCAATTGTACAGGTGTAGTGGTATATCATCTCCTCCTTTTCCCATCTGTGCTGGTGTCGGCGACCAGTCTAATAACGGGATGCGGCTGAATACCAGTATTTTACATGGAGCGACTGCCTATCTGGCCTCCACAGCCCAATAACTGGGCAACATGATACTGCTTGAAGAGACTGACATATGAGAGAGATGAGAGGTGTATTGGTAAAATTATGTTTCTATTTAAAACAGTTCAGTGCCTATTTTTAACAGATCTTTTTTAGGGTTCCGTACCTCAAAAGGAGAAAACGAAACCCTTATAGGATCACTTTGTTGTCCGTCTGTATGTCTGTCAAGAGGCTTAATCTCGAGAACGCGTGAAGGTATCAAGTTGTAATTAAAATCATATACTCAGGTCTGCGGTCCCTTGATGATGATAAAAAAAATCAAACTGCTGAGTTCACGAATAAAAGATACGGCCGTTTATGTCGCAAAGAACGCATATTTCCACACTCTCAAGGAAATCAAAATTCATAGGGTACTTCCGTTCGACCAAGAATCCTGAAATTTGGTATGAAATAATGTCTAATAGCACAGATATAGGAATAAATCTGAAAACAGTAAAGGTTTTGTTACGTCATAAAAAAAACTTTTTGCGATTCGGAAAAATTACTATAAGTACAAAAGTTTGTACAGAACCCACAGTGCGCGAGTTCGAGTCGCACTTGCCCAGTTTTTTTTTATACCAGATCCGGGTTTTGTGGCATATAAATAAAACCCGGATCTCCAAATCCTTTAATCAAAGTTTTCCAATGTTTGCTTTCCCAAATATAGCTGACCAATTAACACAAACCGACTATGACGTGATGACACAGTGTTTTTTTTTTATTAATTCGATGATATTTTCGATTCGTGTTTACGTGATTTATTCGCGCTTTATCTTACCATTAATAATTGTCTTATTTTAATATGTATTTTATGCTAATAAAATCATGTGTGTAGTTTAGCTGTTCTACGAAAAGTAACCGGGTTAATATTTAGTCTCTCGACTGCTTTCAGCGTTTTCAGAAAAAAAACCATTAAAATTATGAGGGACTAGCTTTTGTCCGCAGCTTCGCCCGCAAACATAAAATATAGCCTATGTCACTCAGAAATAAAGCATCTTTTATCGGCGAAAAAAAAAATATCAATCTGTAACCAGCACGCTTAGCCAAGTTGTTATTCTGCAATCGTTAACGCTGTCGAAAAGTGATAAAACGTATGGGAATGACGTCATCTCAACGTAAAGTCGCGTGGTCGAAACAAACGAATAGAAAATTCGTAGCCATATTCACATCGTTCAAAATGATAGAATGAATTTCTACAACGTTTAACGCTACATCCTTTGATAAACAAACGCTACATTGTAGAACGAACGGCCGACGCAGGTGCGTCAACATGGCTAGCCACTTATCGTTTTCTACAATTGCTGACACCGAAGCGTTACCGATTGGAGAACGGAATTCGACACGATACGGTTGTAACTTGGCTAGGGGGGCTGTACTTTTAGATATTACCTCCTTCAAACAAAAAAACAAACTTTATCTCTTTATAATATTAGTGTAGATGAACCATTTACTTCATTGAAATGCAGAGGTCTTTTCTAAAGTGAGTCAATAGTGCTCACTCGACGAGTCGAAATTATTTAAAAGTTTACAACATGCGTCTCTATTTATATTGGTAAGTAGAACTAGCTAGAGTACCGGCGGCTGGGGCGCGAGGGCATTGTCTCTAGCTTGCAGCCACCTTCTTCGCTAGCATTACTGCTTCGAAGAAGAAGGCGACCGCCGGCCACTCCTCCTCGCTCCGGACCATGGCTTGCATCAAGGTCCGGCGCGAGAGATCGCTGTCGCCGAGCGCCCCCACGAGGACATGGTAATAATCAGCCCAGGCGGGGCACACCTCTACCGTATACTCCACCGTGTCCTCTGGACGGTCCACACAATGGTGGCACGCGGGCGATTCTTCTTGTTGGCGCGACCATGTCCGGTGAGGATCTGCGTCATGTGGAAGGTAAGGACGCCGTGTTGTATTTCCAGCCACTCCTCAAAGAGTAGACTTACCGCCATAATTTTAGGGTGCCCAGACTAAAACCGAACTGAGTTCCTTCAAGGATATGGTACCTAACTCTTAATTTTTTTTCTTTCCCCCTCTTCCTCCTTGTATCCTTAAACAAATAACTTTCAATGGATGTAATCTACTAGTAAGTATTACAAAGTAGCTCTTGCCCGTAGCTTCGCCCGCCTAGATAAAATATAGCCTGACCCTATGTCACTCAAGAATAAAACAGCTATCTATTGGTGAAAAAATTTTTGCAATCTGACCAGTACTTTCAGAGATTACCTCCTACAAAAATAAAATAGTAATATTCTTTTAGTAAATGTATATAAAGACTAAGTAATTAAAGTATGACCTAGAAACACGATTGTATCTATATAGCCACAGAGATTAGAGAGGTACCTTCTTATTAAGTGAAGCTAACCGCAACTTGGCAGTATAGAAGGTTAATAGTGCTTTAAAAAAAAAAGCTCGGTCGTAGATGTTATTACCGCGCGGGTTTTCCCCGCGTTGTTGTTGTTCAGACAAGTCAATGGAAGATTTTCAAGATCATTGTCACTCTACCGCGAAAATAGTATTGACGCATATATATTTACATAGCCGACAAATGTAAATGTTTAACTATGAATGTTACAAAGAGGAAAGATAATCTACACTGATAATATAAAGAAGTAAAGTTTGTTTTTGTTGTTTGTAGAAGGTAATCTCTGGAAGTACTGGTCCGATTGCTAAAATTTTTTCACCAATAGAAAGCTTAGTTATTCCTGAGTGGCATAAGGCTATATTTTATGAACGCGGGTGAAGCCGCGGGTAAAAGCTAGTTTGTAATATTTACTAGTAGATTTTGCGGATTTTTTTTAGAAACTAAAAACAGCTAGTCAAAAACCATAAAAGACTACCAGTCATGCCTTGCTTTAACGTCTCCTGATATCCAGTAGACGTCTGATACCCAATAACTGGGTGGTAACTCGTCAGATAGGCAGTCCATCTATTCCATCCTTGTATTCAGCTGTCGAATTAAAAACGAAATCCTTTCGAATGTCGTAATTAGAGACACAATAGAAAAACAGGCGTTCGCTTGGGGTGTAAGGCTGTATGGTATATTTGAGGATATACCCTGAGTCCCATATGTTGTAAAAATCACAAACTTCCCTCTGTAAATACACCGCAGTATTCAGTTATTACTGAATTAACCGAATAAAACTGAAAGCCGCAATCACAGAAAACAGACTAAAGATTAAGAAGCTAGGTACGCAAATTATGACGGTCAACAATATCATCGCTTACCATCTAGTGAGATTGAAATATAACTTCATGAAACCCCAAGCGAACGCGCACCTATTGTCTTTCTATTGTGTCTGTGATTTCCACGATTGAAAGGTATATTTCTATCTCGCTAGATGGTAAGCGATGATATTGTTGACCGTCATAATTTGCGTAGCTTCTTATATCTTTAGTCTATCATAATATACATAAGTCTACCTATATGTTAGTTGTTTATTCGGACGAGTAAGAAGGTTCTGGAGCTAAAAGATTTAAATATAATCGACCGCGTGTTTGTAACGTTTTTTTTTTTGTAGTAGTTAATTGTTGTTGCGACTATTATGTAAGTGCGTATCTGCGTCGGTTTTTTTTCTACAAGGTTTTTTATACGTTATTGTTTGGCACTTAAATGTAGGATCTTGTATGGGGTGTCCTATTAAGGGGCCGGCGACGGATGAATTTCCATACAAACGTAATACCACGCTCATTTGCAGTTGGAGCATATTTCCAACATATTATGATGATATTCGGTTATAGACAATATTTATCTAGGTTCCTACGTCGTCTATAATTCACTCGTTTAAACGAGCGAATTGCAACCTGTTTGAGTATTTACGGGAAGAAATTTAAAGTCATCTTTTCTTTTAAAATACCAAAAGTTGTAGGAATATTACTATTAACCCTTCTTTACGTAGCAAATCATCAAAGGACTACACTCACTCTTGGTGTAGTGAAAGGGACTGTCAGGCTTCTATGGCATCGGCCCTAATGTCCCCGACTCCCTGTCAATCTTGCTGACATACCGTTGAGGCCGCCTGGAACAAAACGCGCCGTCGTGGACGTCGAGAGCGCAGCAATCCAGTTTTAGATAATACGGACACAAAATAGATAGGTACAGAAGTCAATCTACATACAAAGCGCGCTCGAGCAACGCACACATAGACACCGCTCACGGACACGATATCTCGGAGCGCCTAGGCTCGCTCGTCCAACAGTTCCGGCTTAAACGCTCATTAGTGTGCGTCCACCGAGCTTAGGTATAAAAAGTGAAGTACATACATGAGATTGTCTTCTGTACCTATCTATTTCAGATCTTTTTGACCGCACGTCGACTGCACGATGATTGCGCAATTTTTGCTGATCACTATTCCATACGTAATCAGCCTGCCGGTTGGTCGTTACCAGACGACTAGTTACTGTTAGCCCTGGACTTGAGGCACCCCCATAGGAAATAATATACAAAATATGTAATCTACACTAATACAACAAAGAGGGAAAATTTATATTTTTGTGTGTATGTTCATAATGAATAAACTCAAAAACTACTGTGCTGATTTCAAAAATTCTTTCACCATTGGAAAGCTACATTCACCCTGAGCAACATAGGCTATATTTATTGCCCGTTCGAAGCTGGGACGGGCCGCTAGACAATATTTTATAAAATATTTATGGGACATCCTGTATCTGAAATTGGTTTTGCGTAAATTTAATTGTTTGACGTAGATAGGTAAAAAGTCAAAACGTTATATATTTTTCATAAATAAATTCTAAACGCAGGATGTGCCTTACCTGACTTTGGAAGATTGTTGACCGTTGCGCCAAACCACAACGATTATAATACAAAATGGAGGTCCCGCGCGCCTCAAGGAGTTGTCAGCAACAGCAGGCGCCCAGCCGGGTCGAAGCATACTGGGGCCAGGGTTATCCGAAAGGGAACTCGAGCCCCGGTATGAAGGCTAGAAGGAACGGGGTGGATTTTTTAGTCAGTAAAAGTCTGACACTATCTCCCGCTCCGCCCAAGAGCGGGAGTTGTCATAAGATGATTTTTCACAGCGAAAAAAAAAATTATACACTTCGTTTTTAGTGGTTTCGTCTGAAACACCTGTCTAGTATTTTTATGTAAAGAATCTATGTACAAAGTTTCAAAATTGTATTATGAAAAATTACAAAATTATAAGACAGTTATGGTATCTGGTTGGCGACATAAATACATAGTCGCCGAGCCACCCAGGTGACAGAGATTGTTTTGCTTCCGCACCCAGCTGTGCGCTGGCATCTAATTCCCGCTATGCCCTGCCGTGACCTGTTTTGTACTTAGTGTCGGTGGTGTCCAAATTGTGACCTTTTTTAAATATTTTTCAGAAAAATTATAACATGGTGTAAAAATATAACATGGTGTAAAAATTACTGGAATCCATTCAGCTACTGATTCTGACTGAACAAACTAATTTCACATTTACTAATAATAATGTGGTGTATTATACTTGTATATTATTGTCGGTCATGAATCTCTTAGAAGACATCTTATGTGCCGTGAAAATGTTCAAAAGAGTTTACAGTGGCCCTAGAACTCAAAAGGCAACTGAAAGACACAGGTGGTTTTTTTATTTAAAACTAGTGCTTGACTAAGATTCCACCTGATGGTAAGCAGTGATGCAATCGTTGATGGTGAGGCGCACTAGTTTATTAAGAGCCAATTAACTCTAGACTTGAAGACACCTATATTACAATCGGACGGAAAGACCACAGCAGCAAAATTGTTCCAGTTCTTTGATGTACGCTGTATAAATGACAACACGAAACGCTTAGTCCGGACCGTAGAGCACAATTTAAGGGTGGATACTCGCCGTACGTCAGTCAGGTTGTCTGATGGTAGAAAGGTGATGGCGGAATTAAGTATTAGTCAGTTAAGGCCCTCGCACCCGAGCAGTGCCACAAAACAGTGACTTTCTGAAGCCTACTTCTCAGTAACGGCCAGGTTAATAGGTTTGAATAAAATATTATGTTTATTACAGATTCATGAACAACATCAATAAGTAAAAATTTTCATTTTTACTATTTTACATTAAGAAAAAAGAAAAAATAAGTGTCCAATATTTTTTTATAATCTAAAATACAGTCTAAATAAAATGTAATTATTTTGACCCTGGACACTACCCTATTCTTTTAGTAACATGCGTTTCATCCCTCCTCTTTACATGACCATACCAAGACAAACGATTCCCCTTCAACTTTGATCATTTAATTTTGACCAGATGCTCAAAGGACAGCCTATAGTGTGACATTTCCTCTTGCGCTACTCAGACTGGGAGAGCTCATTTGATGATTTCCCACCTCAAAGTAAGGCATCCTGTCATCATCATCATCATTTCAACCGATATACGACCACTGTTGGACGTATACCTCCCCCAAGTGTCGCCACAATGAACAATCCTGTCGCACCCATCGGTTTCCCGCAACCTTCACCAGGTCATCGGTTCATCTTGTAGAAGGCCTTCCAACACTGCGTCTTCCGGTACGCAGACGCTACTCCAGAACCTTTCGGCCCAACGGCCATCTGTTCTGCGAGCAATGTCTCCCCATTGCCACTTAAGTTTGACAATTCTTCGTGCAATGTCGGCAACCTTAGTTCTTCTGTGAATATCTTCATTTTTGATTCGATCACGCAAGGAAACCCCGAGCATAGCCCTTTCCATTAAATTACAGCAGTTTGGAATAAAACACGAACTCTGCTAATACTAAAGAAGGAAGGCCAAATACAATGGAATGGTATTTCTCAGAATAAATGCGAGTAAAATAAAATATAATAAATTATTTTTCCTTACAATTTTCTCAGATGTAAGTAGGTACAGACAGACATGAAGATGTTGCGGACTTTGTTCTTATTCAATTTAATAAAAACATTTACATAATTATACATATTATTTACAATGAACAAAGGTTTTATTTTATGTGAGAACTGTGAAGACCTCATTGCGTCAAATAAATCTAACAACTTTTTTTTTTTAGTAAATGAGAAATCTGAATACCTATAGTTTGTTCAGAATCTGTAACTGAATGGTCACGGCAGGTCATAGCAATCATTAGGTGTCAGAAAACAACTGGGCGCAAGTGCAAAACAAACCCTCAGTCGCCTCGATGGCCCGGTGACTATGTATTTTTGCTGACATAACAAGCTTATAACTTTGTGATTTTTCATGATATAGTTATGAAATTTTGTACATAGATTCTTTACATAAAAATACAGACATGTGTTTTAGTTTAGCATATACTTAAACTAATGTTGTTTATGTATATAAAAGAAGACACCTTCCATCATCGGACCACACGACGTACGGCGTTGCGCCACCGGTACATGGTAGACATCCCACCCATACGCACAAAGCGTTTTGGGAACACATTTATCGTGCGTACAACCAAGGAGTGGAATTCCCTGCTGGAGTCTGTGTTTCCTGATAGCTACAACTTAGGAGTCTTTAAGTCAAGAGAATAGGTTACTTCTAGGCAAGCGTGCTCCATTGTCGACCACATCATCGCTTACCATCAGGTGATATGGTGGTCAAACGCATGCCTATCAATATTTAAAAAAAAACTGTCAGACTGCCATATCAACGCCCAGTCGAAATTATCTGGGACTACGGCTGCGAAATTTTCAATTTCACTTGGCTTCCTTTTTTGACGTAAGTTGCGAGCATTAAGAGAGGGATTTCTATTTGCCCCCTAAAGAAATGAAACGGGGGGTTCCAAGTTTGTATAGCATAGTCGGCCTTATAATATTCCCACTGATGGGACTCAGGCCTCCTCTCTAGGAGAGGGAATGGGCCGTAATTTACCACGCGGGCCCAGTGCGGGTTGGTGGAGGTCACATGTCTTCGAATTTTTGGTTCTAGGACATGCCGGTTCCCTCACGATGTTTTCCTTCACCGTTTTGAGAGCAGTGGTCATGAAATAAAGTAATGTGCCTGGCTGGGTTTAAACCCGTGACCTAAAACTCGTAAGTCGGGGCCGTTAGCACTTGGCCACCACTGCTTATCCAAGTTTGTATGGTGAAACCTAATTTCATGCGGGCAAAGCCGCTGGCAGAAACTAGTCCATAATAAATGCACTTTTAATTTGTTTTTTTTTATGCAAAATCTGAATGCGTTTCTTTGTATGTAGATTAATCGAATGAATAATGACTGTTTCATTTAATTACATTTGGATTATAAACATGTCCTTTCATTTTGTGTTGGTAATAATTAATCATTAAGTCATCTCAATTATATCTATTGTCAATGACAAGATCACACAATGGAAATAAAAAAAGCAAAATGCAGAGACAATTTACTGTCTACCTATTTTGACAAGTAGATGTGTATATTGATTTATCTATACTAATATTATAAAGAGGTAAAATTTGTAAGTTTGTATGTAGGGGGTAATCTCTGGAAGTACTGGTCCGATTGTGATAATTTTTTCATCGTTAGAAAGCTGCTTTACATTTTATGTATGCGGGCGAAGCCTCGGGCAAAAGCTAGTGACTAATAATATAGGTACGTTGGAAACACCTGAATAATATTACCACTTTGCAGTATCCCCGGACCATCCTTATTGCCATGACCCTCTGGCAGGCGTTCAGCATGGCCGCCGGTCGCGTTTTCAACGACGGCGCCCACACCGGCGCCCCGTAGAGGGCCATGGACCGAACGATCCCCGCGTAGAGCCTCTAGCAGGAGGCATCTGGACCTCCAAGGTTGGGCAGGAGCCGCTTGAGCGCAGCCTCAGCCCGGTTGAGTTTGGGAGCCAGACGTCGGAAATGCTCCACGAACTTTCACCGGCTGTCGAGGACGAGTCCCAGGTACTTCATCGTCGACCCGACACCGATGTGAACTCCTCCTACCGTTAATTGGGAACTCAATGGCGGCGCGTTCCGAGGGCAGCGACCGTGAAAACACATCGACCGCCACCTGGTACGAGCTTCCCTGCGCTAGAACCAGCGTGTCCTCTGCGTAGCAAACCAGGCTGACCCCGTCAGGGAAGTCGCCGCGTAGCACGTAGTCGTACCCGATGTTCCACAAGGGTGGCCCTAGTACCGACCCCTGCGGAACACCGCACGACATCTCTCGACGTTTCCAGTCTCCCTGGTGACCGCGGGGTTGACTATTGACCTGGAATAAACGAATATTATACTAAATCATGCTGATTGTCACTCCAAACGCGTTCATCCTTGAACTCAATTGGTAAACAACACATTATCCGTAAAGTGTAGTGACACCGGAAAACAGGAAGCTGGTAACACTTAAAGTATGCATGTCAAATTGCTACAAACTACTTTCAATCTTAACTAACAAGAGTCAAGGTTGAATATCAAATGGAAAGTTATAATCGATACATTAGGCGAAAATAAATCTCGCAAGACCAATGTTATTTTGGTTTATTGAACACGGAAAAGGCAATGAATAAGTCACATGGCGAGGAGTCTTTTTTCGGAATGCTTGAATTTGATTCTTGAACACCTGTTTGTTGGTTATTTTTGCACAACACTGCCATTTGTCACATTTTTGCACTGAAATGGAACTTTATTTGAAATGAAAAGAAAATTTATTTGCTAGAATGTAGGTACACATAATAACGTATTGAAGTATTGTTTTTATACAGTAGGTATAATATTCAACTTATCAGTCGTACAAATATTTTTAGAATAAGCATAATAATAATGTCATGAAACATCACTGTCATTAGTCACTTTAGTCAATAAATAATATTAATTGTGCACATACATACCTTTATAAAATACATAAATTAAATTAATGCAGAATTTATTTTATAGTAATACTTTACGTCTATTGAATAAAAAGATATGGCACAAAACTTGAATATATCAAACTAAATTTAACAGTAAATAACTAACTCTGAAAATATTGATTAAATACTACCCTAGAAAGAACCAAATTTGGATGAGTTACCTATCTTATGGCAACAGATATAAAAGTTACGAATAGTTTCGGATATAGGTGGTAACTTAACTTTTCGAATTCGAAATTAGAGACACAATTAAAAGACAATGAACGGCGTTCGTTTGGGGTTTAATTAATTAAAGGCTATAATAATATTTCACTAACGCTGATTGTAAAATCAAGTGCACTGGACAATAAATAAAAGTAAAAATATCTTGCTATTTATATTTCATTCTTATAATTTAAACATTCTAATATCTGTAACTGAAACTATCCGAAATAATTTTATATCCGTAATCGCAGTAGCGCAGCGAGGCGTGGGCGAAGAGGGCCCTGGCTCACGGTCTTGCACAAAAAGGGACCTCGCATAAACGAGGACTCTTTAAGAACGAGGTTTTTTTTTTATAATCGATAGGCTCGCGCTTGACCACTATTTCACCTGATGGTAAGCGACAATGTGGTCGAACACTGGGTAGCGACAGTCGTGGTGTAGTTTTCGAATTTATGAAAGATTAAGGCCTCGCTGATGTACTTTCGCCCACGTCTTAATTAGTCCACGTAACCGTATCTGAATCCGGTATAATATCATCCCTATAACAGTATCTGTATTCAGATCCGAAAATTAAAAATCATCAAGGGCATCTCTGGCCTGGAGTCCAACCCCCCTAGCCAAGTTACAACCGTTTCGCTTGCGTCGAAAGCTTCGAGTTGGCCGCGTCGCCGAATCTTTTGTTCTGACCACGTGACTGAGCGTTGAGACGACGTCATTCCCACACATTTCAAGCTTTCTACTAGCGTTAACTATTGCAAATTAGTAACTTGCCTAGAGGTACTGGAGTCCAGCCCCCCTAGCCAAGTTACAACCATTTCGCTTGCGTCGAACGCTTCGAGTTGGCCGTGTCGTCGCCGAATCTTTTGTTCTGAACACGTGACCGAGCGTTGAGACGACGTCATTCCCGAACATTTCAAGCTTTCTTCTAGCGTTAACTATTGCAGATTAGTAACTTGGCTAGAGGTACTGGAGTCCAGCCCCCCTAGCCAAGTCACAACCGTTTCGCTTGCGTCGAACGCTTCGAATTGGTTGTGTCGCCGAATCTTTTGTTCTGACCACGTGACTAAGCGTTAGGATGACGTCATCCCCGTACATTTGAAGCTTTCTACTAGCGTTAACCATTGCAGATTAGTATCTAACTTGGCTAGAGGTACTGGAGTCCAGCCCTCCTAGCCAAGTTACAACCGTTTCGCTTGCGTCGAAAGCTTCGAGTTGGCCGCATCGCCAAATCTTTTGTTCTGACCACGTGACTGAGCGTTAGGATGACGTCATTCCCGTACATTTGAAGCTTTCTACTAGTAGCGTTAACTATTGCAGATTAGCAACTTGGCTAGGGGTACTGGGCAGATAACGTAAACGGTTCTTCTGTGTCACCCCGACACACGAAGCTACACATACCTAAACGTTTTTTTTTTCAGAGGTAAATCATCCAAATGACATCCCCCCGCCCTTGGGTGGAGCGGGAGATAGTGACAAACTTTTACTGACTAAAAAACCCACCCCATTCCTTCGTTGCCTTTCATACCGGGACCGAGCCTTCCTTTCAGAAGCAGACCCTTGGCCCCAGTAGGCTTCGATCCTGCTGGGCCCTTACGGTTGCTGACAACTCCTTGAAGCGCGCGAGAACAGTGCACGCCGTCGACGACTTAGGCTCAGTCCGGACGGTTACCAGACCGTCGGACAGCTACCCATTGTTCGCTGTCCACAAGCCCGCCCCTACGGTGGCCGGGAATCGGGATCGGAATCCCGACGGCAGCAGGGGATCTAAACATCAAAAATCGCAAAATCGATACGCAGTAAAATGTCGTAAAATTCATAGCAAATATAGGTTTATGTAGGAAGTGATAATATTAACTTATTACCATTGCAAAATATTGTTTCAAATGAATTAATTAATTGAAACATGTGCAAAGGAGGAAAATCTCACACGTGTAGGCACGAGGTCACAAGATTCAAACGAGATAAATAAATAAATATAACTAAATATTTTACAAATATTTTTCCTACTCGGAGAGCGTAGCGAGTGCCGACTTTTACTGCTACTCAAACCCAAAGTACCCCCAAAGCGAACGCCAGCGTTTTGCGCATAATTTCGCGCCATTTCGGTTAAACACCAAGCGAACGCGTCCGCATAGATTATAAAATACTAGCTTTTGCCCGCTGCGTCGCCCGCGTACATAACATATAGCCTTTGTCACTCAGGAATTAAGCAGCTTTCTATGGGTGCAAAAATTTTTGCAATCGGATTAGTACTGTCAAAGATTACCTCCTACAAACAAAAAAAAAACAAACTTTACCTCTTTATTATATTAGTGTAGATGTAGATTGAACGTTTTATTTATAGGGTATTTATCCAAAAACGTAAATAAGTACGTAATCTTTTGTAAATGTTTATCCTGTATTTAGCTAAGGTGTGCAATAAAGTTATAAATAAATAAATAAATAAGAAGTTCTTCGTAGTCTGTAAATATCAAAAAATAAGCAAACCTTTCTGTTATTCCCTATATATACCCATGGGTATAGAATGGCTAAAAGTGCTAAAACACACTTGTGTTAATTCTATTTTCCCTTGCATACCAGGATAGCGGTAAATCTTTTTAACAATTCCGCGGCCCTGGGCCCTATGAAGTTTATTGAGTCTAAAATCGTATTTAAACTCAATAAACTTCATAGTTGGACAGTCTTGAACCGGATTCATGTTACTATGTAGTTTCATGTCGTTACGTTTTCGGACGCAATAATAGCCAATCAAAACTCGTCGTAGATTCGTTTGATTGGTGTATACGCCACGACATGCTACATGTATAAGTAATATGACTGTCGCTATGCTGTGCTTTGTGGGCTACGTTATACAGAATGTCAAGGAAATACCTTGATACTGAATTGATGGATTTGATCCGAAATCGGTAGGTAATAAGGAAATAGAAACAGTCATAAATAAAGTTAAATAAACCTAAGCCTGCAGTCAATATCTTATCGCCGTAAGTAAACAGGTATGCAGTCTCTTTAGTAATATACTACGAATATACACAATATTTAAAAAATCCACTAACTATACTTACTATCTGTATATCAGGGGTCCTACCGAACGATTTTGGCAACCATTAGTATACATACATATTTACCCTTTGCCAAGGCACGGGTCGGCAGATATCGAGCTATTACAGGGCCTAAATTATTTAGAAAAGAAAGTCAAATGCTTATTTGAAACTCACATAAATAAATAAATATTTAGTGATCCGCCCCGGATTGCTCGGGTGTAAATTATGAACATAAGTCTTCCTCGTCTATTGATCTTTCTATTAGTGAAAATCGCATCAAAATCTGTTGCGTGGTTTGGGAAGAATTAGCGAATAAACAGACATAATATGTGCAAAGTAACTTTGTTTTATAATTAAAAAAAAATATATAAACAAAATAAAAAACTGAACAAAGTTTAAAATTATAAAATAACTCTGATTTATGACTATTTGTTATGTTAATTGTTACACGTGTGAAAAAACAGTTCTAAATCCAAATTCCAACATTACTTAATAATAGTCTTTGTTTTAATATTTACTGCGCAAAATAATTAAATCTGAACACGTGATATTATAATATCATAATTCTTAATTAAACATTTTAGGTTTTCTCTCACAATGAAATGAGAGTAGGTACTCGTATAATTGTGAAAGGACTGCGGCATCGTTTGAAAGAGCTAAAAGGCTGCTTTTTTACTCGCCTATCGTTAACATTGAGCATGGTTTAAAAGCGTCTTACTTCATCTAACGCAATAAAACGCGATTTTTGAAGAAAAGGCAAAGCGAAAAAGAGAGATAACGCCTGAAAACTCTGCTATCATTCGGTAATTCCGTGATTTACTCGAATATTTTACAAAACTTGTTCCAGTAAATGACCTACGTGTTTTTTTTTAACCCTGTAGAGTTTTTGAAAACAATTGTTATGATTTGGAATCTTGATAAAATTTGCAAGGCTCCTATTGTTATACTTTTTAATTTTTGAGTAAATTATGAAGTGTCAAAAGTCACGCAAAATAGTAGATTTTCAGAGGTCTTAACTGGATTAGTTTTACACAAATTTATCAGTTGATTTCAATAGAAGCCTAGATAATATCCGCATGATACTGTGTTTCCAAAATATCTGATGAAAAATGTGTAATAACGTCATAATCGCGTAAGAGCTGGTGGTGTATAGCTCCATCCCTCTTTCTCGTCGCGCGACTGCCATTTTAACACGTCATGGTAAATCATAAGAAGACACAAAGTCACCCAAAGGGCGCTGGAAAGGGCTATGCTCGGAGTTTCCTTGTGTGATCACATCAGGAATGAAGATATCCCCAGGAGAACCAAGGTTACCAACATAGCTCCAAGAATCGCCAAATTTAAGTGGCAATATGCACATTGCTCGCTGAACAGATAGTCGATGGGGACGAAAGGTTCTGGAGTAGCGTATCGGAAGACCTCCAACAAGGTGGACTGATGACGTGGTCAGGTGCGGGAATTCGATGGATGCGTGACGCACAGGACCGGTCGTTGTGGCGACGCTTAGGGGAGGCCTAGGTATGTCCTTCGGCTGATATGATGATGATGTGTAAGGCCCGTATTAATAAACGATGCTCAACTCCGTCCTCAAGTGTGATATCATTTGACCCTCGATTATACGATGTCAGAAGCTCAAGATCATTGCTAATTAATAAACACATGAGTACAGAATCTCAGTTACCAAGATCAGCTCCTCAATGCTCTGTACTCAAACGATTACGTCACATTGACCGAAGTTTATAAAAAAAATTGACATAGTTTTGGCCTGGATACTAAGTCCTTTAAGCCATGAAGTTTATAATCAAATTCGTCTCGTTTCGTTACTGATGTGTCGTAAGATTAATTGAAATTCTTTTATTTTGTTAAAACTTTGATTAAAAGCGCTTTATCACATAACGAAGTAGTTTGCTATCCAAGATAGGTTTAAATTGTAAAAAAGTCATGTATGTATTTTCCAACACTTCAAAAAATGTTTATTTTGCAACTCAGTGGACACAAATAACATAACGCAATGTAGCGTTAGTACTAACCACAGGATACGAGGCATCCCTTATATACATATTTGATAAATGATATCCCATAGGCCAAGAAATATCGTCATAGTACTCTATTTCAACATAATAATTAACTTCACTTAAAATATTTTCAAACTCCATGTTTCGCGCTACGCTAATCACGACCTCAAGTCCCGGTCGGTCTGCACTCATGATCTGGCAGCTCAAGTACAGAGATCTTTGTAAACTTAAGTTTCGAGTTTGGTTTATTAATCAGACAACACTCGGCTGATGTCGTAAACCTAAGCTGAGCTTGAGCTCGAACTTGAGCTTGAACTTAAGCTTGTGAATCTCATTTATTAATACGATCAAGACCTCAAGCTTGGTATCAGGTACGAGATCTTGGGCTGAGAAACGTTTATTAATACGGGTCTAAGTCCCCTGGTGGGTTTTGGTCAGTGTCTGGCTCCGCCCCCATAGCATAGCATATAGCATAATCAGCCTTTTAATGTTCCCACTGCTGGGACTCAGGCCTCCTCTCTAAGAGAGGGTATGGGCCGTAATCCACCATTCGGACCCAGTACGGGTTGGTGAATGTCACATTTCTTCGAATTTTTGTTTCTAGGACATGCCGGTTTCGTCACGATGTTTTTCTTCACTATTTTGAGAGCAGTGGTGATGAAATAAAACTGATAAATCCATAATAGTAATTAAACGCAAAGGGCAAATAAGGAACATAGCTGTGTATAGACAGTAAAAGTCTGTCACGGCCTCCCACTTCGCCAGAATTTCGCTTCGGTTGCAATGACAAAGTTCATTCACTTGTAGCAAAATGTACTTACAATTATGTTTTTGATGATAGTATGTTATGCGGTTTACCTTGATAATTACATATTAAGTATACTTGGGAACTAAAACAGATGTTTTTTTTTGTGTTTTATAGTCTCCGACAGTTATTATTTTAAGAACTACTTCCGTCCGTATCCTGCTTGGTAGGATAGCGTCAAGATCAATGTCAAATGTAGATACATAAACAGATCACGTGTTAAATTGCAAGTATGAAAGGTCATTTTTATTGAAACATTCCTCATTTCAGAAGGTGTGCTTTCTATCTACCTACTAAAAATTTTCAGGAGAATAAAATATTGAGAGAAAAACAAACTACTTGAACCTACACCCTAATCATCTGGGCTTGAGATATACATATATCTTATATATAGTAAAGAAAAACATGCAGGTACTTTCTGCCAAGTTTCTAACCAAACTTAACTTCATCATCATTATCATCATCATCAGCCTTTTTAATGTTCCCACTGCTGAGACTCAGGCCTCCTCTCTAGAAGAGGGAATGGGCCGTAAACCACCACGCGGGCCCAGTGCGGGTTGGTGAACGTTCAGAACGTCACATGTCTTTGAATTTAAACTGAAATTCAAAATTTTAACTGTAACTGTTATCAAACACGTCGAGTTTTTGATAACAGTTACAGTTTCCTTTTCTGTTGAAAACATTGGCGTTTTATTTGAACGGTTTTTTAAGAACTACTTCCGTCCGTATCGTGCTTGGTAGGTACGTAAGTAAGTTTTAGTCATCAAAATCAAAACGCAGTAAATCAGTCGTCACTCCCTCTCGCCCCGCCCGAATACCAATTTGGTTGCAATGACAAAGTATCTTCACTTGTATCAAAATGTAGGTACTAATTTTTTTTGTGATGTTATGTAGTTTACCTTGCCAGTTACATATTAAGTATATTTAGGAACTAAAACATGGTTATCAATCGTGTTTTTTTTTTGTATTTCATAGTCACTAATTATTATTTTACGAATTACTTCCGTCCGCATCCTGTTTGGTAGGTGAGCGTCAAGATCAATGTCAAGTGTACTTAAACAGATCACGAATTAAATTGCAAGCATGAAAGTCACCGCCGGAATTCCGATCCCAATTTCCGGCCGCCGTAGTTGCGGACTTGCGGTCGGCGAGCAATGGGTAGCTCGCTGTCCCACCGTCCGGTAACTGTCCGACCGTCCGGTAACTGTCCGGACCGAGCCCAAGTCGTCGCATGATGCTTTCATGCTTTTTCAATATTCATTTAAATATTCCTCATTTCAGAAGGTGTGCTTCGAATTTTAGCTACTAAAGATTTTCAGGAGAAGAAAAACAACCTATTCATCGCAGCTTGAGCCAAAATGTAAACAAAGAAAACAATGTAAAGTTGCCAAAAAATAAATACTAATTTATTTTAATACGTAAAAAGAATAGGTTGTACTCGCAATAGGTCGATCACATTATTTTAACGCGCCAAAAAATTTACCTATGTATTTTTTAAAACACTTCATGTAATTAATTATTATTGTTATTGTTTCTTTCAGTTTCGTTCCAAGTTACATTCTAGGGTCTTCTCATATGTCAAAACTGGGGCCCAAGTCTGCTATTTTTATAAATTCGTCATTCCAACACGATCCCATTGTTATTTTGCTAAAAGTTCCTAATCTGCTAATTCATAATGATCGATCATTGATCGGTCAATGGTCTCGTAATAAAGTTGCGGTAAAATGACAATATCGAGCTTAATAAAAGCAATGACTGCACAATGACGTTCCACTCATGTAAATATGTACCTACGAGATTATCATTCTATCCCACTTCTTTCAATGGAGTGTCAGTGGTTGATCATTGGAAAGTCATAATGACGCCATTATATTAGTAGATTACCAAACTTACTCAAAATCAACAATTATGAAATCAATGTTAAACCATTCTTATTGTAATAGCAGACTTGGGGCCCTGGTCTTATTCTCGAACGAGTTTAAGTATCTACTATTACGTAATAAAATTTTATTGTAAAAGAAAAACATGTCAAGTTGTTATTCGATTAAAAACAACCCCTTCCATGAAGTTGTAGTCTTCTTTATTATATTATTATTATAACAGTTTTTCTTAAATCGCCAAAAATGTCCTAAATTTGATAAATCTTATCTATTTGGGAGCACTGGTGGCCGAGTGGTAACTGGTAACGGCTCCGACTTACGAGTCGTAGGTAGCGGATTCAAACCCAGCCAACCATTACTTTGTGTAATTTATTACATCACCACTGCTCTTAATATGTTGAAGGAAAACATCGTGGGGAAATTGGCATGTCCTAAAACCAAAAATTCGAAGACATGTGACATTCACCAACACGCACTGGGCCCGCGTGGTGGATTACGGCCCATTCCCTCTCCTAGAGAGGAGGCCTGAATCCCAGCAGTGGGAACATTAAAAGGCTGATTATGCTTTTGTATATCTATTTGATTTTTATTATTATCATACGATAATAATATGATAAACGACCAAAACAAATTAATTCATTTTCCTCCTCCATAAAAATGCTAAAATACACGTGTCGAAAAGATTAGCAGCCATAAGCCGACAGGAAATGAATGAGAGTCTTCCCACGATAATGGCGTAATATCATGCAAGAACTAGGTTTTGCCTGATCAGTAATTACGTAATCGGTCGGGGGATGTATAGATACATATATTCCACACAACTATCACACAGCGCCATCTAGTCCCAAGCTAAGCAGAGCTTGTGTTATGAGTACTAGACAGCTGATAAACATACTTATATATTTCTAAATACATACATATTATAGATAAATTACACCCAGACACAGAACAAATGATCATGCTCATCACATAAACATTTTTCCTGGGTTTGAATCGAACCCACGACCTGCGGCATAGAAGTCAGGGCCACTAACCACTAGACCAACAGGCCATTCAAAGATCCAGGGCAAGGGGGATTGTTCGAAAGAGTTACTGTGACCCTGGAAGGCTAAGGGTCAGCGCAGACAGAGAGGAATAATTCTCGCGCGGTCTCGGGCATTTTCTGACGGATGGCGTATGTGGAAGATACGCTTCCCGCGTATCCTCGAGGACGTGCGACCATTTTTTGTCAGGTTTAAACAAATATGCACTTTATTTCAATAAAAGTTTAAAGCTAATTTTCGGGTGCCTTAATAAAATCCTCTCCGCTGCGCTGCTCTCTGTCTGCGCTGACCCTAAGGGCAACTGAAAAAGTCTGACACGCCCGCGCACCCTCTCGTTCCGTCTTAGGGCGGCAGAAGTCAATGGATGATTTCACACTTGAAAAAAAAGTGCAACAAATAATGAGAGACAGAAGTCTACAACCAACCAATGAGACGATCCATGACCACGACCAATCCGCTAGAAGTATACGACTAGGAAGAAGGCCTACCTTTTAACACGACATCAAAGTAATTGAAGGGCTTTTTACTAATTGGATTAGGCCCGATGCCCATCATCGGCATCGGCGAGGAAAAGGTTCTTTCGACATCGCTACATACTAGCGCACGCTGTCGAAAACGAAACCTACTGGGGCCAGGGTTATCCGAAAGGGCGCTCGTGCCACGGTTTCATACCGGGGCTCGAGCGCCCTTTTTTTTCGGCTTGAAGGAACCGGATGGGTTTTTAGTCAGTAAGAGTCTGACACTATCTCCCGCTCCGCCCAAGAGCGGGGGTTGTCATTGGATGATTTTTCCCATGGAAAAAAAGCCATGTAGGCATGCCGAAGGATCCTGGATCCTTTTCCTTGCCGATGCCGTTAATGGGATCTGGGCCTATAGTTTTAATATCAGGAAAAACTGTTTCGTATGACGCACACTTTTTTTTATCATCCAATGACATTTCCGCGCTCTTGGGCAGGGCGGGAGATAGTGTTAGACTTATACAGACTTAAAACCTGTTCCTTCGTTGCTTTTCGTACCGGGCCGAATCTTCCTTTCAGAAGCAGACCCTTAGCCCCAGTAGGCTTCGACCCTGTTTGGCCCCTACGGTTTGCTGATAACTCTTTGATGACACCCACTGGTTGCCATAATGGACCAGACAATAGGCAGGTAAACATTCAGTCATGAGGTAAGCCTTAGGTGTGTAACATAACAACACACTATTAATGGACTAAGAAATATCACACAATTTGAATAATAGATTTGACGAAAATCTAGTATTCAAATGTTGTCCTTGAGCTTCACAGACGGTAGGAAGTTATTTACCTACACGGTTATGGTCACACCAAATAAAGCAGAATGATCAATAGGTACCTAATATCCATCTTTCCTTTCAGATCATAGTCAGTTTTAGAATAGAGAATTTGGGATTAATAATCGTATCAAGCCCTGGTCACAGGCTTTCAAAATAAAGGGACCATTCAAGTACTTAAGCACTAAAAGGGGGGTGGGGGGTCTTTGCTTCAGATTTATTGACATGAGGGACGAGGCGTTTATAAGTATCTAACATTAGCAATACTTTTTATTCCCTTCTTGTGATTTTCCGCAAAACTAATACATATGTAAGTATACCTAAATATTTACGTAAGCATACGAAGGGGGGAGGGTAAAATACAAGGTGTCGTTTTGAAACTGCAAAATATTTCAGGAGGTAATTATGTTAGTGATTCTCGACCCGAATCAATAATAAAATAAGTAGGTAATTTTTTTTTTTTTTATAACCGCGCTTTTTTTCACACACACAAACACGGAACAATAAAGGGCGTTTTCACACAAACTAACTCGCAACGATAGTTTCATAAATAATGTATCATCCAATCATCATCCCGCACGCCACACCCTAGCCACGCCCCCGCGGCCATCGATCAATCGATTTAGTTTAGTGTAATTAAACAATTAAATAACAAGTATTACTGATTATTGACCAGGTATCGTTTTTTTATATGATTATTTATGAGTTTTATTACAACCTCCTGAAATATTGTGCAGTTTTAAAACTGCACCTTGTATGCTGGCCAGCAATGCGATCAGGGCTTCAATTATTAAAACTCAACTTACATACCTACCTAGATATCTAATACTTAGGTACCTACTTGAAGCCCCAAAGTAAAATTACCGGCACGGATCTTGAGCGCTGGCTTCAAGTTGCGCAGAAGTCAAAATATTCGGTCTCTTTAGTGGTGCGAAGTGAAACGCGGGGGCGGGAAGTGTCAGTGATTGGCTCGCCGCGCCTTCGTGTCATAGACGTCACTCGTGATTCGTTCCCTGCATTCCTAACAACGACGACGACTGGCTCTCCAATGTATGGAATGCGCAAAGCGATCCCCACTCGTGCCGGTAATTGTAGTGTTTGACAAAAACGAAATCTTAAATTCAATCGGGGATAAACAGTGGTCTACCTATTTAGGTCGATGAAAAGATATCCAGCTATACCTAAATGTAGCTCCCTTGCTTCAGCTTGCTTTAACAAAATGCTATTTGTCTGACCTGGCAAATTATTTAGTTTTTAAATAATATTGTTATTCCAACTCTCAACTTTTTTATGATCGAAATACAAATTTTAAGAATTAATTTATTTTTTATATGAGCAACTATCGATTTCTCAAAAAATGACGACAACATTGATTCACAAACAAAACTGGTCTTCATAAATAATATCGTAATATTTGAAAGTTTATTTTGAATGCAACCACGTTTGAAGGATTTTTGGGTCATAGACGTTGTCCTACAGCCAACCAGAACGCGAGAGCTACGATGACGCAGTTGCGAACGTCCAATCACAGGCGTGTATACCGTGTTCCAAGTGCGCGCTTGTTCTAAGAAACTGTTTTGTCTGTTATGATCAGATCGAGGCCCTACTACGAGTTCTTTACGCGATCCATTTGACGACGTAAACTGAACTGTTAAAACTGAACTCTGAACTGTAGAAGCTGAGCTGAACTGAGCTGTCTGAGCTGTAAAAACTAAGCTGTTATAAAGTTTATTCTCTGAACTCTTTCTCGCTGCATGCCTGATATTTTAACACGTCGTGGCCCCAGAGATCAGAATAGGTAGATTAGATTCTTTATTATAGAAAAACTGATATATTGGCAGTAGGAACATAAATCCCCAACACAGGTAGTAACTGCCCGGAAGACACTGAGAATACGGTAGAGGCGTGCCCCGCCAGGGCGGAGCACCGCCGTGTCCTCGTGGAGGCAATCGGTGGCGGCGATCTTTCGCGCCGGGCCCTGGTTCAGGCGGAGCGAGGAGGAGTGGCAGGCGGTCGACTCCTTCTTCAAAACAGAAATGCTAGTGAAGGAGGAAGCCGTACGCGTTAGGGAATGAACCTCATGCCCCAGCCGCCGTAATTCTGACCCCGACCACACCGACTACCAGCCACGGTAGACGCTAGGCGTGTGTAACTCTTTACTGAACCGACTCACTGTTTCGAAACATTTTAGGATTCCGAAAGATTGGAACGTCAGTAATGTTTTAAATATATCATTTGGAACAATTGGAACACTGAAAAACTCTTTACTTAATGTGACCTACAGTGCTTTTAAAATTTAAATTAAAACGTGTAACGTAAATAATTAACAAACTGAACTAAAAACATCTCCTTTAAATTATTCTCAAATCAAAATTAAATTAAATAAAGCTTAAAGTGTGACGCAACTTAACAGATCACGATTCATAACATTTGTATCTTGTGAGTCGATGTTTCAAATGTTGCTTTTGTATCTTTTGAGCCGATGTTCCAAATGTTCCAAATTTTAATGATACATATCACTGATTTGGAACATTTCAGTGATTCAGATGCAAATGTTCCAAACGCAAAGATGACACACTTTTCCCAGGCCTTATAGACGCGAGCTTGCGGACGTCAAGCAATGGGTAGCTCGCCGTCCGGCCGTCCGGTAATTAACCGGACCGAGCCCAGTCTCAACAGCGCGTAGGTAGTGTTCCACGCACTCTTCAAAGAGATGCCAGTACACTGTAGAGGCCCATTAGGGTCGATGCCTGCTAGCTAGGACCTCGGGCCAAATCTGAAAAGGAAACCTGTAGTCCTAGAACTCAAAAGGTAACTGAAGGACACTGGTGTGGTTTTAGTCAGTAAAAGTCTGACACAGTCGCGCACTAGCCAGAACGCGAGAAGTCATTGGATAATTACCACCCTAAAAAAAACCAGGTAGTAACGATGCCCTAATATGAAGTTTCAGTTATGGTGACTTTAGCAGGTAACAGGTAACCAAGGTGTATAATAATTATAGCAACCTGTATTCGTTTAATTAAGCACAATTATTTTAAATGTTCTTTTGGATGGTATTAGTAATCATGGTCATCCATTACCAGACACCTAGTGTGGTGCAACCCCTCTCCAGACACCCTGAAACTTCAATAAAATGTGCTTACGTTATACCATAAAAGCTGATTGTTTAATATACTTCTTCTGTAATTGTAAGACAATGTTTCCCCAGTAGCCAGACAGCCGGTATAATTATGTAGACAGACTTATTAATATGCGAGCGCGTGGCAAATATTCATCAGTGGGTGCAAGTGAGAGAGTGGGTTATGTCTTCCGTGCACTTTATCTAAGAGTACAGTCCTCGACCAATCAATATGTGAATAAATAATAATCCTTTTAGTAATTGGTACTTTCTAAAAAAAAAGAATATAATTGTTTGTAGCGACATCTTTGATGCCACATAGGAACTAAAATCCACCAATATTATGAAGAGGTATTTTGGAACTCCTCTAAGATCCCGGAATCATAAATTCCGAGATTTAAGATACCTATAACAATAATAATAATAACCTACCACCTACCTACCACCATACCATTATTTTTTCCATACCTATGTTACTTACTTCCATGAAGTTTAGGTAAATATTAGACATGGAACGAGTAGGGATTCGCCGAGTACTCGGCCGAATGCTATTCTGGGAATATTTTGAAGAAGCTGCTGACGCATTAACCAGTTACCAACCTAATAATCCTAAGAATTCCGCTGCAGCAGAGTTAAATCATTACTTAAGCATACCAAGGGCCGCAAGAGATGCAAATCCATATAAATGGTGGGTTTGTAATACTTATCAACTCCTGCCAGTTCAGTTTACAGTGAACGGCTTTTTTCAGAGGCGGGCTTAATATATGAAGCAAAAAGGAGCAAACTAGACCCTAATAGGGCCGAAAAGCTAGTGTTTTTTCATCACAATCTTCCTCTCTTTTTAAATTATTAGTAATCATAATTTCTATTATAGATTCATAAGTACATTTTCAATATTTCTGCTGTTTCTCATATTCCTGATATTTGAATTGTTCTAATATAATAATAATCATAAAAAAGGCTTTTTGACTTTATTTTTCCCTGCGATTTAACCCTGCGTTAATACTCGGTGCTCGGCCGTACCCTAAAAATAGGAGATAGAATCCATACCGAGTACTCGTCCCATGTCTAGTAAATATACTCTACCTATTTTACCTCTGCTACTACTGTTTTTTCTCCTCTTATGATAATACTACATCAATATTGCATAGTGAAGTAGCGTGAATTCTGACACATTTAGGGGCACAAAAAGAGAACGGACTTCCTCACACCCCAGCCGCTAAGACCCCGACCCCGACTACCAGTCACCAAAGGCGCACCGACAAGCAATAGGTAGTTCGTCGTCTGAAGAGGTAACCGCCCGGGCCGAACCCGAGCCGTCGACGGTACGTAGTGTTTCACGCACACCTCATACAGTTGCCATAACGGATCTTGAGCGGTTGCGCAGAAGTCAAATATTCGGTCTCTTTAGTGGTGCGAAGTAAAACGCGGGGGCGGGGAGTGTCAGTGATTGGCTCCCCGCGCCATTGCGTCATAGACGTTACTCCTCATTCGTTCCCTGCGTTGCTGCATGTATCTAACAACGAAGACGATTGGCTCGCCAATGTATGGAATGCGCAAAGCGATCCCTACTCTGACGCCGAGCGCTCAAGATCTGTTGTGCCTACTGTACGGTGTAGTTTTAGTCAGTAAAAGTCTGACACGACCTCCCGCTCCGCCTTAGAGCGGGAAGTCATTAGAGATTTCCCACCTTAAAAAACAGTATTTAGGTAATTAATCTTTCGAATACCGTAATTAGACACAATAGAAAGACAATGCTACAAACAAAAACCAAAACCCAAATAACTTATTCATAGGCTCGCGTTTGACCACTATCTCACCTGAAACCCGATGGTAAGTGATGATGTGGCCGACGATAGAGCACGCTCAACTAATGATTAATGAATGAATAACCCCACCGCCACCTAATTTTATACCATCTATGTACATGTGGAATGCAATAAAGTATTGAGTACTGAGTATTGAGTAATGAGAGAGCGAACGGCGTTTGAATGGGGTTTTAATGAATTAAACAGTGTTACTTGATAAAAATTATTTATTTATCTCTCATTTCTTCTTCTTCTTCTTCTTGTTAGTCTTAAACTTAAGTTTTTGCTTGATCTTCTCCTTGCGTATTCTTTCCTTCACTATTTGTTGTTTGTTCTTGAATTCATTAGACTTGGCTTCGGCCGACTTCTTGGCGATGCTCTCGTTGTGTTTCACCCAGTGGGGACGGAACTCAGATGCTGTGATGAAGAAAAGGGATAATATTAGTTATGAGTAATCTTTGTTGACTGGACTGTTGGTCTAGTGGTTAATGGCCCTGACTATAATGTTTATCAGTTGTCTATACTCTGTTCAAAATAACATTAGACGTGTATAAAAACCAGTCAGGTGCCAGTCCTGGCAGAGCAGTAGTGGACGAGTGGTAACGGCACCGACTAACGAGTTGTAGGTCGCGGGTTCAAACCCAGCCATTACTTTGTGTAATTTATTTCACCACCACTGCTCTCAAAACAGTGAAGGAAAACATCGTGAGGAAACCGACATGTCGTAGAACCAAAAAATTCGAAGACATCCACCAACCCGCACTGGGCCCGCGTGGTGCATTACAGCCCATTCCCTCTCCTAGAGAGGAGGCCTGAGTCCCACCAGTGGGAACATTATAAGCCCGACAATGCAAAAACAGTCTGTTCAACCAATTTTGAATTTTATTACGTTGGTGGCGTGACAAATGGCGGCTGCAGTAAATAGTTAGTATTGTAACCACTGTTTAGCTTATAATGTCATCCTTATGCCTACGAAGTAGATGTTAAAATCGGTTGAACAGACAGTAAAAAAGGTTTTTTCAAATGTCTAATCTTAACGCGAATGTACTCATAGCACAAGCTCTGCTTGGTTTGGGACTAGATGCCATTGTGTGATAGTTGTGGAATATTATTATTATTATTGAATATTATTATATATGTCATACAGTTTCGCCGACTTAGTGTGAATTCAAACACGATGGGTAACACGCGATTCTAATTCTTATTGACATGAGCTTCATCGTTCACTTTAGTCATAATCGCGCGATTAACCTCTCACTCAACTTTTTCGAAGGCCAAAAGAAGTTTATATTTAAATTCAGTATTCAAAATTATTATCCAATTTTGAGTTCAACAAAGTTCAATAACCATTGCTTTTTAATACACATGGTCATTTAAAAATCGACTTAAAACACTCAACGCTAAAGTCGATAATTGAGTTGGTGGCGGTTGATTGCAATTATCTCACAATCAAAACTCATTTATTCAAAGGTTAAGCCAGCACTTTTTGACCGTCATAGTTTTACATAATGGAAATCTCTCAAAATTATTATCGTCATTATATCCTAATAGACATAAATAAACGCTTGTTTCTTTCTTTCTTTTCTTTCTTTCTTTCTTTCTTTCTTTTCTTTTCTTTCTAATATTTTAACTAGAAAGAAGTGGTACCAGAGATCACTTTGTTTTTTCTACTTTTTTGTTACGGCTTCGGTTTGTGCATTTAGCGAGTGTCAAGTTTTTAGTATTACAATACATTCTAATGTTTTTACAGTATTCGGCAGCAAATAAACGTGATGCTAAGCAGTGATGCAATCGTTGATGGTGAGGCGCACTAGTATAATTAAAGGCTTATTCACTCCAGCCTTGAAGACAGATCTAAATTATAATCTAATGGGAAGACCGCAACAGGTTGTTCCATTTCTTCGATGTACGCGTTATAAAAGACGAGACGAAACGCTTAATCCGGACCATAGAGATTTCAACAACGTAAGGGTGGATACTCGCCGTACCATCAATGACACTTCTGCCTAACTACCGTTAAGTTCATTTTTGCTTGCACTCGAAACGAAAACTTCAAAGGTTTGGTTTAGCGCTGTGCCGCAGGATTCAAGCGAAAATTTTTTTAAGTGATCAGGCAGAAAGAAGTGATATGAAAGAAAAGGGAGTTAGTGATAGTTTGACGGGTGACAGGACAGAATGGAAGAAGTAAACGTGTTGCGCCGACCCCAAGTAATATGGGATAAGGGCAGGAAGAACCGCGATGGAACGTACAGTTAATTCTAGTATAGCAACTCACCAGACTTCTTCCTATTGCTGTCATGCGCCTGTTCGTCATCCGAGCCTGCATCAGCCGCGTTCCGCTTCCTCCACTCGTCGTATCGTCCGCTGCGGTACGACGCAGGCACTCGCCCGCCGCTCTCCGTCCGAATCATTTTACGGCCACCGTCCTGACGAATAATATATGATTATTAGCATCATCATCATCATTTCAGCCGGAAGACGTCCACTGTTGGACATAGTCGCCACAATGAGCGGTCCTGTGCGTCTCGCATCCATTGGATTCCCGCAACCCTTACCAGGTCATCGGTCCACCTTGTAGGAGGCCTTCCAACGCCACGCCTTCCGGTACGTGGTCGTCATTCCGGAACCTTTCAGCCGTAACGGCCATCTGTTCTGCGAGCAATGTGCCCTGCCTATTGCCACTTAAGTTTAGCGATTCTTCGTGCTATGTCGGCAACCTTGGTTTGGTTGGTATTAATATATAATAATTGTAATTGTTATCTCATTGTGTATACCTGTGTGCCAAATAAACGTGTTTTCTTTCTTCATATTCTTTCCAGAGCACTAAGTAACTGTTTCGAGAACAGTCTAATTAAAATCTGTTGAAAGCACAGGCTTGTTCAAGAGGCTGCAAACAGCATAACAACATCTATCTACGAGTTAGGCGTCTTTTTTCTCGCTCTGATTATACATATTTGTTTTATACAACTGTTTTTTTTTTTCATAGTTGTTTTTATTTTATACGATTATGTGAGGCACGAATAAACGGTTTTCTTCTTTATCTTTTTCTAAGAGAAGAAGAGTTAAAGAATAAAACGTCTTTCTTTCAACAAGATTTCATGTTTAGGGACCCAACATAAACTTTCTATGTTTCAGAGGGTTATAACTTCATAGTAATTAGTTTTTTCTAAACAAAATCAAAATAACGAGATTAAAAAGATATAATATTAATATTGTTAGAGTATTTCGCCGTTGACAATCCTCCAATAGTTGTTGTAGGTTGTAAGAAGTAATACTAAACCACTTAGTAACACGTTAAAATGTTTGTTGGTAAATACAATAGTTATGTATAGAGCCGCACTTATTTATTCCTAACACATCACCGCGTGACGGAGGTGTAGTTAGGACTAATTAAAAGTATATTGTTTAAAACGTAATTTGCTGTATGAGCATTATTCGTACAAATATTATAGGTCGAGTATGATAGGTAGGTTTAGAAGGCTATCAATTGTCATCCCTACCAACTCGACATAAGGTTTAAATTCCACTGACATACCGCTGTGCTGCCGCTGTTCGGGATCAACTCTAGCTAAGCTTGTTCCGCGCCCACGCAGGAGCTAACATAAAGCCACACATACCGGATCAACATGCACCATCTTCTTCCGCTTGCGGTCCCAACGCTGCATGGCCTTACGTGCGCGCGCGCCGTCGCCGCTGTCCGCGTTCAACTCTAGCGCAGCTTGTTCTGCGCCTACTGCGAAGTTTACTGCCATACTGAAAAGATCATGTAACTTGTTTAATAGCAGTCGTGGACACAAGGAGTTTTTAATCGAAATACTGCTATTTTCAAAAATAAACATCAGTAACAATTTATTGAAATTGCCAGGTTTTCGTTATACCGCTGATATATGAAGTAGCAGTGGTGCCCTAGTAAAAATAGCCCCGACATAAGAGTTGTAGGTCACGCGTTCAAATTTAACCAGACGCATTACTTTTTGTAATTTATTTAATCACCACTATTCTCAAAACAGCGAAACCGGCATGTCCTAGAACCAAAACTTCGAAGATGTGACATCCACCAATCCGCACTGGGCCCGCGTGGTGGATTACTAGAGAGGAGGCCTGAGTCCCAGTAATGGGAAAATTATAAGGCTAATTATGCTATGCTGTTGTTATGCTAATATATAGGCGAATATTCAC
This sequence comes from Mythimna ferrago, assembly GCA_910589285.2. Lineage (NCBI taxonomy): Eukaryota > Metazoa > Arthropoda > Insecta > Lepidoptera > Noctuidae > Mythimna > Mythimna ferrago. The sequence continues at coordinate 22,204,209 of OU342680.1, read as the reverse complement.
CACTACCACTAATAAAACATGATTTTGCTTAAATTATGACATTCATCAGTTAAGCAAAATCATCGCACCGCCAATGAACTTGAAACAGCAACTGTTTTGCATATTTAGGAAATGATAAGACATATTTAATACTTCCTTATACTTTACCACACTATGAGGAAACGTTAGGCGTGACATTTCACTATAACATAACAGATATCATCTCGCGAACACGCGTGAATCATTTTATTCTTTATCATAAGTCACATGACATGCTCGTCAATTGCACAGTATATACCTACGCTGACCCAACATTTGGGTTAAGAATATCCGGAGATGTTACAAAATATTCCTGACTATACTAATTAAATAGGACCAAGTATTTTTTGGTATGTATTGTTTTGCTTATTAGCATATAGCATAAGTAACCAAGTAGTGTAGTAAATCGCAGATATAGACAACTTAGTCGCCACACTAGAATAGAGGAACTGGGCACGCCATCTCTGCCGCGTGACGCAACAGAATTTGACGAAGACACTGACTGGATCCTGAACAACAGGAATCGGTGACGCGGTAGACTCAGAAGAAGATGGGAGGACTAGCTCGTCATCCCATCTTCTTCTGACTTCTACCTAAAAGATTCGCAAAATGTTGCTAAAGACACCAAGAACAGAGAAAAGTCGAAGAAAGGAAGGAAGGTCGTTTAACAGGTTCATAATAATTTACACTTATATTATAAAGAGGTAAAGTTGTGAGTTAGTATGTGGGAAGTAATTCCTGTAAATCCTGAACCGATTTTGAAATTTCTTTCACCATTACGAAGATACATAATGCCATAGGCTATTATGTATTTTGATTGTGATACATACATTTTTATACGCAATGTTTGACGACGAGATAGCAAATAACCAATAATTTTCACTTCTGGGAAATTAGAAGAAGATCCAAGAAAAAAAATGAATGCATTCTATGACGAATAACAAATAAATGAATGAATATAAAATTACTTCGGTCAGAGATTAAGCATTGCCATTCAACGTGGCAATACCGCCAGACTTTTGGGCACACTTCCAATCGACAGCGATGCGGAGGAGTTTTATGACGCCATATTTTAGTAGGGTGTGTATAGTTAGGTTAAGCATATATGTATATATATATATATATTTTAATAATTAAGTTTATTGTGTATATATTTTGTTGCTTTAAGTTGTAAACAACTAAAATGAATATAAAATAAACGAAAACAATAGGAGTGAATGATAGTGTGACGGTCGACAGGAGAAAATGAAATAAAATAAAACGTACTTCGACGAATCTAAATAACAAGATGATGATGGTGATGATGATGATAATGTTGATGATGATTATGATAACGATGATAATGATGATGATTATCTATCTCCACTTACCCCATTTCAGTATGCTGATCGCTAGCGTAGTGTGAGATGTAGTTCTCATCGCGAATAATTTCTTTCTTCTTCTTCTTGGGCGGCTGGTTCGGAGGCCGGCTCGGTTTTGTGTTGCTAGTGTCTTCTAGAACTACACCTTCAGCCTACAAAACGTAGATAAATATATCAATGACACTTGGGGGAGGTCTATGTCCAACAGTAGACGTTCTTCGGCTGAAATGATGATGATGAAGTATATCAATGTACACGGGCAATGCCAATTAAGTTAAATTAAGTATATCATAAATTTAAAAAAATTGGCCAAATTCGACTCGTGCTCGCGCATGAAGGGTTCCGTTTTTTTTACACAATTTAGTTTATTCAGTTTTTAGTATTTGTTGTTATAGCGGCAACAGAATAATCTGTCAAAATTTCAACTGTCTATCTATCACGGTTTCTGAGATACAGCATGATGACAGATAGGCGGACAGTGAAGCCTTAGTAATAGGGTACCATTTTTACACTTTGGGTACGGAACCCTAAAAAACCTTATCTACAGACCATTCTAATAAAATTAACTTTTACTTCAAAACACACAGGAAGCTCTATTTCTGTTGCCGAAAAGAAAAAAATTACATACCAACAATGTATAGGAAAAGTTTAATTTCCCTTTGATTGTTATTTCAAGTCAAAAAGGGTTCATGTCGAAAGGTTCATATTAAAGATGCTCTTACCGCTAGTTTCTTAATATCCCGAACTTTCTGAACTGTCTTGCCATGTGCTTGCTTCTTCTTCTTCATTGCTAAATACATCGGCGAATCGTTCTTTGCAGAGAGCTCTAGGATTGTCTGAAACAGGGGTAGGGGTCTTTAAGTCAAGAGTGAATAGATTGCTTCTAGGCAAGCGTGTTCCATCGTCGGCCACATCATCGCTTACCATCAGGTGAGATTGTGGTCAAACGCGAGCCTATCCATTATAAAAAACAATATAACAAAGCTTGTAAAAATTAGGTATATAATTTCAATCAAAAAGTGCTGGGCTGCCGTCTGTCAGACTTTTGATTTTATTTTGTTTTTGATTTTTTTTTTTATTACTGATAGGCTCGCGGTTGACCACTATCTCACCTGATGGTAAGTGATGATGTGGCCGACGATGGAGCACGTGATTTAACTTAATCGAGTCTTTTTCGTTAAAAACTGTAATAGAAAACTATTTTATAATACAAACTGCTCTTGATGTACTTGTAGTCTCACTCCTCGTAACCCTAGGAATGCTTACCTTGGCATGGGGAAGGGACCACTCTCTTCAGTACCTACTAAGATACTATTACTTCATTACAGTACTACTACTTCATTACAGCATTAGTACTTCATTACAGTACTATTACTTCTTTATAGCACTACAACTTAATTATAGAATAGAACAGAATAAACTTTTATTGTACACCAAAATAGTAACAATTTCACAGAAACTTAAATCTATGGGTACTATGGCGGTTTTATCGCTGACAGCGACATCTACCAGACAACCTTGGGATTACGGTACTACTACTTCATTACAGCACTACTACATACTTCATTCCAATACTACACTACTCATACTTCATTAGTATCGACTGCTAAAATACTCACTCCTTTAGGCGTATAGTTCTTGATCTGTTCTATCATGTTGATGGCCGCGTTATCGTTTTCATCCACTAAGAACGGGTGCGTGAGCACGGGGAAGGGAGTACACTTGGCGCGCTTGTTGGCCTCGGCCGATGCAGGCTCGCGCCATTTTATGTATTGTTGCCAGCCGCGGCCGCAGACCCGGGCTGCATCTTCCTGTTGGCGAAATAATGTAGTGTAAGGAACGCAGGCAAGTTTTGATCTTACCTAGTTTCGACGCTAAAATACGAATGGCGCATCGTGTGGTGTATTTGGCCAGTTAGAGATGTGTTAGAAATATAATTGAGGAGTGGAATTCCCTGCCGGAATCTATGTTTCCTGATAGCTACAACTTAGGAGTCTTTAAGTCTAGAGTGAACAGGTTTCTTCTAGGCAAGTGTCCTTCGTCGTTGACCACATCATCGCTTACCATCAGGTGAGATGGTGGTCAAACGCAAGCCTGTCATTAATAAAAAATAAAAATTAACTAGCTTTTGCCCGCGACTTCTCCCGCGTACATAAAATATAGACTATGCCACTCAGAAATAAAGCAGCTTTCTATCGGTGCTAAAATTTTTGCAATCAGACCAGTATCAGAGATTACCTCCTACAAACAAACAAAAAACAAACTTTATCTCTTTATTATAGTAGTCTAGATTTCACCGCTGCTGGCATGTATTTTTATAATGCTATAAGAAATATCTACTATGCATACAAGCATTTATACAGGTCTAGTTCCCCACTCGCCTCTAGGATAAGCAAGGCCTCTCTCCTTCACTCGTGTGCGTGTGTCCTAACTACGCTTAAAAAGAAAGAGACAGAGGTATTCAACATTTCTGAATAATTCTTCTATCAAGTTCTGACAACCTGGTATCGTAACTCCAACTGCAAGGAAGGTATAGCTCCCGAAACGTCACTGCTGCTGCGTCAATGTTGACTGGCCTGTTGGTCTAGTGGTTAGTGGCCCTGACTCCTATGCCGCAAGTCGTGGGTTCGTTTCCCACCCAGGACAAATGTTTATGTGATGAGCATTATCTGTTCTGTGTCTGGGTGTAATTTATCTATAATATGTATGTATTTAAAAATATATAGGTAAGTATGTTTATCAGTTGTCGAGTACCCATAACACAAGCTCTGCTTAGCTTGGGACTAGACGGCGTTGTGATGGTTGTGGAATATTATATTATATTATATTATATTATATTATATTATATTATATTATATTATATTATATTATATTATATTATATTATATTATATTATATTATATTATATTATATTATATTATATTATATTATATTATATTATATTATATTATATTATATTATATTATATTATATTATATTATATTATATTATATTATATTATATTATATCATATTATATTATATTATATTATATTATATTATATTATATTATATTATATTATATTATATACTGCACTGAGACAAAAAGGCCGGTATTCTTCATTTCAGCAGAGATACACAACATTAGTTTTAGTATATACAAAACCCGAAACACGTGTCTAGTATTTTTATGTAAGGTACAAAATTTCATAACTGTATCAAGAAAAATCACAAAGTTATAAGCTTGTTATATTACATGATTGTCCGCACAAATACACGGTCACCGGGCCCTGTTTTGTTCCTGCACCCAACTGTGCGCTGGCGCCTAATGCTTGTTATGACCTGCCGTTATATGTGTTGTACATAGTGTCGGTGGTGTCCAACTTGTAAATTTTTTAAAATATTTTTGGGAAAAAATGTAAATGGTGTAAAAATTATTGGGTTCAGTTATTGATTCTAAACCAACTTTTTTCAGATTTCGCATAATTATACTAAAAAAAAATTTGTATAAGAGAAAGGTACTCACAATCTCCGAATAATTCGTCTCCCAAGCTCTGACATTCTGGTGCCTCAACTCCAGTTGCGAGGTAGGTATAGCTCCCCACACGCCACTGGGGCATGCGAGCCCCCTCTCCTTCACCTGTGCTGGTGATATCATCTCGGCTCCGAGGAACAGTTGGAGGTCTAGCAGATGCGCGACGTCATCGGGAGCTATGAGGGAGAAAGCACGACCGGCGCGACCGGCTCGGGCACTCCGACCTAGAAGATAATTCTTGGTTAAATACATATTATGTTGTTAGATGTAGTGTGATGATTGTTAGGGTGGATGTTGCACTTTGTTGATGTGGTGAATTCAACCGTAATAATTCAACATAAGTTCTGATTATCCGAAGGGTTTTAAAATTGAGACTATGGCAATTATCACACTGCCACGCACCACGCAGCGCGTAAATACGTGTTTTAACATTGCTTGTAAATACGGCCTATTCCCTCTCCAAAAGAGGAGGCTTGAGTCCCAGCATTGGGAACATTAAAAGGCTGAGTATGCTATGCTATGCTTATGCTACTCAGCTAATTTATAAATAAACTTTAACTCACCAACTCTATGCACAAAAAGTTTCGGTTTGGCAGGGAAGTTGTAGTTAATGACCGTATCCAAAGCCGGCAGATCCAACCCTCTAGCGGCGACGTCAGTTACTATGAGCACCGAACACTTCTTGTTGGTAAAGCGACCGAGCGCAATCTTACGCGCCGATGCGTCCAGACCCGAGTATGCGTATGTTGATGATATGCCTGCTTGTTGTAACACCTGCGAAAGAAGAAAATAGTAAATGACGGTTACTGCAAAGTAATATTGAATAGTGTTTTAGAATGCATAACAGGATTGAAAAGAGTATCCATGGAGTTTCTTCCACATTCTTTTTCTTTATGAATTTAGGCTTTGGAATGTGCAATTAGTATTATTTTTTTCTAACTGACTTCTATGACAATTCAAAAGTGCCCGTGAATGGTTTATTTGAAATAAATACTTTGACTTTGAGTTACAACCCAAAAATTTGGCAGTACTATTGTCTGTGCGATAAAAGAACCGTCGTGGCGTAAAGTGAAAACAACATTAAAGATTTTAAGTAGCAACCCAACCCAGCCATCCGTCAAATGCCAAACGTCATATAATATTGACACCGGTTTATTTATTATGTTATTTTATTGTGATTTTTAATTGAAATCTTCAGAAATGTGATAAAAAATTTCACTGAGCTGCAGGGGAAATAATATTTAATATATTACAGTTTTTCCAAAGATAACAAATGGCAAATCACACCATTATTGATCAAAACAAAGTCACGAACTTGGGAAACATTGGTATGCTGTTTTTTTGGTACGTAACACTTTTATTTTAATGTTTTTAGACTTCCTAGGTAAACTCCTGTCCCTGTTATCTCCAAATATATATAAATTAAACGGAAATTCATTTAAACATGACGATATTTATTTATTTTGTTTTGGTCAATATTTTCTATGGCTAGTATAAAGAGTATTGATACTTTAAATTTAGAATGCGTTTAGACTAACTTAGAATATTTCTTTTCAGGCTTGAGTACGGATACAGTAACTGAAATAAAAAAAGCCAAGTGCGAGTCGGACTCGCGCACTGAGGATTCTGTACAAATTTACCTATGAAATCAATTCCCGAATTGAGTTATGAAGATTTTTCCGAATTATAAACAATTTTTTTTTTGTGGCGTATCTACAAATTTACAATTTTCAGATTTTTCCCTTTACTTGTTCTATGAGACCTTGATTTATGCCAAATTTCAGGATTTAATTCATTAAACCCCAAGCGAACGCAGGCGTTCGCGCACCTATTGTCTTTCAATTGTGTCTGTAATTTCCAAGATTGAAAGGTTAAGGTCAACGGGATTCACCCCATGAACTTTGATTCCCTTGATTATAGAAATATACGTTTTTTTGCGACATAAACGGCCGTATCTTTTTTTTTTCGTTAACTCAGAAGTCTGATTTTTTCACAACTTCAAAAGACCGCGACTTGAGCGTATGGTTTTAATTTTAACTCGATACCTCCAAACGTTAAATGGTCTTATCAGATAAACAGACGGACAACCAAGTGATCCCAAAGATCTTATATACGAGATGGTCCCTTACAGGCTAAATAGATTTTTTACGAAGCAACATTACAAATTCTGAAGTGTACTTTATTTTCATAGACATTAAGTTCATATTTTTCATAGATTAGCAAAAGGGAAAAATGTACTGAGGAAGACAACGAGAAAGTGGTAGTGTGTTCCATTTTTACCTTTATACTAGCTTTTGCCCGCGGCTTCGCCCGCGTGGCATTAGGTACTTAAGGAAGCGGGATAAATGGTAGTCTATGTTCTTTTCCTTGTCAAAGGCTATATGCATGCCAAATTTCATCCAAAACCGTTCAGCCGTTTTTGCGTGAATAAGTAACAAACATCCAAACATCCACACTTTCACATTTATAATACTATTTCGATCCCAACGCCATCTATCGAGCATAGTGACAACTCGGATTATTTATCTATACTCCGTTCGGGCATTTTCTTTGTACTAAAAGTTTTATTATATTGATATTATTTTTTTCATACCTTTTTACTATTTATTTACTTTTTTCCGATGAATTAAAACAATAACATGAACCGAACTCGTGTAACGATCGACACCATTGCGCGATCACCAACTATCTATACTCCGTTAGAGCATTTTCTTTGTACTAAAAGTTGTATTATATTATATTTTCATACCTTTTTACTATTTATTTACATTTTTCCGATGAATTTTCAGTACTGAATTGATGCCGACTCTTGACCAATAGATGGCGCTGTATTTCCGGAATAAATTTTATTTTTTATTTTATTTTTTGTAATAAAAACTATCCTATGTCCTTTCTCAAGTTCCAAACTATGTCTGTACCAAATTTCACACAAATCGGTTCCGTAGTTTAGGCGTGAAGCAAAGACAGACAGACAGACAGACAGACAGACAGACAGACAGAAAGACAGACAGACAGACAGAGTTACTTTCACATTTATAATATTAGTTTGGATTTAACTAGGGTAAACATAAACTTGCTGTTAGCTACAATATTCCAGTCAGTGATAATAGACCGATCCCAGTCAAAGTGATAGAACCATTTTCGTTGGCACTGGGTAAGTGGTCGCTGGTGGAACCTACCTAGATAGGCAGTACAGCAGTTTCTTCACGCTATTTTCCTTTACCAGTTCGTGTTTGCATTTAAATGTTCATCATCATTACAATCGAAAGACGTCCACTGTTCGACATAGGCCTCCCCCAGGTGTCGCCACAATTAACGGTTTGTAACTCATTACGCAAAAACTTATAAACGGATGAATTTAATGATAAACGTTGCAATAATATAGCTTATAACCTATATTTTTGCTAAGTTTCATCACGTGAACAAGTCCAATAAATAGGCTACTAATATTATAAATGCAAAGGTTTGTGAAGATGGATGGAGGTACTCGTATGTATGGATGTGTCGCGCAAAAACTACTAGACAAATGAACTTAATCATAAACATTGCAATAATATAGCACATGAGCTATAACTTTGCAGTTTCATTAGGTGAGCAAATTCAGCCAATAGGATAATTTATATTATAGGGTGAAGCCGCTGGAAGAAGTTAGTCTAACATAGTTTCAAAATATCAAGATTTAACAGTCGCACTATAATGACGTCACAATGTTGCTTACATAACAAAAACGATATTTATCTACAGCAGCGCCCTCAAATCCCACGACGGTTTACTTTCCGCACAGACTCTATGAACAATGCCAATATTTAAGCTAATTATTTGTTTGGAATAAAAACGCAAAGAAAATTTGACAAACAAAGACACGGCAAAAGTTAAAACAGAGGTGCGTCATAAGTAAAGCCTTGATCCATAGTATGTCATCAGAATATTTAAAAACTGACAACTTGACCTTACTTTGTTAGTCTATTTTTTTTTTAAATTGATTTAAACTAGTGCTTGACTGCGATCCCACCTGATGGTAAGCAGTGATGCAATCTCTGATGGTGAGGCGCACTAGTTTGTTAAGTTTATTAAGAGCCTATTCACTCTAGCCTTGAAGGCACTTTTTTTTTTTTCGATGGGAAAAATCATCCAATGACAACCCCCGCTCTTGGGCGTAGCGGGAGATAGTGTCAGACTCTTACTGACTAAAAAACCCGTTCCTTCAAGCCTTCATACCGGGGCTCGAGCGCCTTTTCGCATAACCCTGGCCCCAGTAGGCTAGCCTCGAAGACACCCAAATTATAATCGGACGGGAAGACCGCAGCATGCAAACTGTTCCAGTCCTTCGACGTACACGGTATAAATGACGAGGCGAAACGCTTAGTCCGGACCGTAGAGATTTCAACAACGTAAGGGTGGATATTCGCCGTACGTCGGGTTGTCCGATGGTAGATTTGTGATGGCGGAATCAAGTCATGCAATTCCTGCGCACAGTCTCCAAAGTGCATCAATTAGCCTCATCGCACGCCTCGAGTCCAAAGCTGCCAGGTGGCATTTTGCAGCACCAGCCCATATGTGACTGCAGTACTCCACACACGAACGGACCTGTGCTTTGTATGACAGTAAAAGCTGTCCCGGTTTGAAGTACCGCCGGACCTTTGCAAGAACACCGAGTTTTCTAGCAGCCACCTTGGCTTTGGACTCAATGAACCGCCCAAAGTTGAGGAAATTTCAACTCCCAAAAGCTGAAGACGGTCGGTACACTCCGGGGATACATTCCGGAAAGCAGGAGCTAAGGTGAACGGGCTCCTTTTGGCGGTGAAAAGACACGCTTGTGTTTTGGCGGCGTTGAATCCCACCAAATTGACTTCCCGCACTTGGAGACTGCCTGAACTGGGCCATAGCCTATCTTTCGGACTGAATTAGCTCCTTACTAGCCTGGACACTGGGCAGGTATCTCTCTACAACTGTGCTATCATCTGCATACCCATAGATACCGGGCACCAGCAGATCGTTGATTTGCAGCAGGAAGAGAGTTGCAGAGAGAACAGACCCCTGAGGAACTCCGGCATTAGTCGTCATGGGCTCTGATGAGCATCCATCGACAACAACTTGGAGAGACCGTTCACTCAGGAAATCTTTTACCCAGTTAATCAGACCAGGGAAAATGCCGTACGCTGGAAGCTTACTCAAAAGGCCAGCGTGCCATACCCTGTCGAAGGCCTTCGAGACGTCTAAGGAAACGGCAATCACTTCCCCATTCTTCTCGAGGGCCCCGCCCCACAAGTGAGTGGCATACACTAGTAGGTCCCCAGTAGACCGATTGCAGCGAAACCCGTACTGTCGGTCACTGAGGAGATCGTTACCTTCCAGGTATGCCATGTAGTCTACACGGCACTTTTTAAAAATGACATGCCCAGGTAGTCTACGCGGCACTTTTAAAAAATTGTGCATCGCTTTAAAAATGCTAAACTGAAAAATCAATAAAGATATTTTATAGAACGGAACCAACTTACCAAGTTCAAATATTCCACATGATGCTTAGTAGCCGCAAAAACAACAGCTTGAGGAGTTTTCGCAGACAACACTCTATCTAACAATATCAACAGAGCAGCGGTCTTTAATTCCGCTCTCACTGCTATCCAACCCAGCCATAAAGTTGAAGGCAACTTCCAGTCAACATCCAGCCTTACTAATGTAGGGTCTGTGAGACCGGCTCTAGCAAATTCTACCAGCATTTTAGGTAATGTCGCAGAAAATAAAAGTGTTTGACGTGTAGATGGTAAACGGGCAACGATTTCCCTCAGTTGTTCACCGAAACCCAGCTCGAAGAGTCGATCAGCTTCGTCAAAGACTATTAGCTCTGTAAAGATATAGGAAGATGTTTAGTGCTCAGTAGAAGTTAAGATTACCTATTTTTCATTGGCCACGCTTTCTTAATACATAATCATCAAGATTAGTTACAGTTAGTTTTCAATGCCAGTGCTTTCTTCAAAGTAAGCTGTTTTAATGCTGAAAAAATTATCCAAATGTGTCTTCAACTGGTACCCAATTAGGGCATCAGAAATGTTTAGAAAAGTTTCCTGTGGTCTTTGAAAGCAATGTTCAACTGAAAGTCACAGGTGGGTTTTAGTTAGTGAAAGTCTGACACCTGACACGTCCTTGTGCTTCACCCTAGACGGGTAGAGAAGTCATCGAATGATTTCTCACCTCAAAAAAAAGGGGTAGAGTGCGTCTACTGAAAGCGTAACCTGGAGTTTTTTTTTTAAATTAAATTGGCAACATTGTTTTGCCGAAAAAAATCACGTCAAAGTCTATGGTTGCAATTGTCAGTTTCTGGAAACTGATGTTTATTTTTTAAGAATAATTGCTTAATTGTGGGAAAAACAATAAACAGTAACGTGCAAAAACTGCTACACACTATGGTTAATAAGTTCAAACAAAAACAAGAAGAGAAAGAAGGTGTTCTCAATGAAAACCAACATTGTTTACATACGATTTCTGATTTTTAAGTTAGTATGACGTTATAATCTTGATCCTTGTCGACTAATATCATTAGATAGTTACTGTTATATTAAGGATATAATGATTTTTTTTTTCTTATATTTTAAGATAATCTGACATATTGCGAATTTCATAATGGACAAAAACATCGAACAAAGAAGGCTTTTGGTGAATCGACTTAATCAAATACACATGCTATTGAGTGGTAGAATGCGTTCAAAAGCAGTTGAGATGTAATGAAAGATTTGCCTCACTCTGTCTGGTAGTGCATGAAAGTCTGCAACTGAAGTTAAAATCGCGAAAATCCTAGTTCAAGTTTGAGAGAGATGCTGCTGCAGCAGCTGCTGAACTTTTTGTGTCTCACGAGTCGATCTGTATCATTTGAAACAATCACTGGAGTATAAAACATGTTCCCATTTGACTAATCCCAAAAGATCTGAATTTTCTCTATGCTAAATCGATTCCAACCCAACAATCTTGAAACACATTAATAGTGTTGGCGAGACGTGATGCAGTTGAAATCATGTTGACTATTTTATTTGACTATCACGGTGTTGTGCACTTGGTATTCTTGCCAGAACGCCAAATGGAAAATAAAGAATATTATTTAAATATTATATAGCGACATTTGAGAGATCAGATAAAATAAAATAATTTGGAATACTATCTAACATTTTGTGTGTTATTGACATTTACCATACACCCACTAAATAATTAAGTCTACACACATGTTTTTGACTAGGATTTAAGTTCTTGTACAACTATTCTAAAATTGTCATAAATACAAAAAATACTCTAGTATCAAAACTTTTTTCTCCTACTATTTCAATAATACCACATTCGAAATTTTTGGTTGTAACCTCCTTTTCTCAGGTCACGCTTTCATTAGACGGACTCTACCCTTTTTATATCGTATTTAATAAAAGTCTTACTTATATTATCCAGTTTCAAGCTCATTTCAATACAGATGTGCAAAAATCGTCCCGGAGTAGCCACCACAATGTCTGGAGCCGTTCCCGACATCACACTGAACTGCTGTTCTATTGATTCTCCACCTAGGATAGCTGCTGAGGACAGGCCGGTAAACTTGCCTAGTTCTCGGACAAATCTTAGTGTCTGAAACAATTTAGTATACATAAAACATGGTGAATAATATTATGAATAGCTGTAATTAGTAGGATAGAACTTGATTAGGAAGTTGAAAATGGAAATCTTTATGAAAGTATTAGAGACAACAAATCTGTGTATAATCATGATGATTATGGTCCTATGTTCTTGTTACTGGACCCTATTTTTCCTGCTCCAGTATTTATGAATCTTTCTTGGTAAAGTTAACATTAGATTAACTGGTTTATAATCATAATTATGATAATATACATAAACAAGCTATCCCGGCAAATACAGTTCTGTCATATAAATTATCAAAGAAAAAAATGGGTGAAGATAGATGGGTAAAAAATAACCTATTCTCAGACCTACTAAGTTTACATTAAAAAAATATTGTTACGCCATTAAACGTGAACACGCCATATCTCCGAGAAAATAAAGAGTAGCTCGTAATAATTAAAACGCATTGCTGTTCGAAAGGTCTAGAATGGTTGTACGTAGCCAGCCTTAGAAAAATCTCGAAACATCCACAAAGTACTTACAAGTAGTAGTTAGGTATTTATGGGAAATGGTACTCTCCGACGTTAACAATAGAGTCGAAATTCGCATGAAAGTGACTCTTATTACCACGAGTAATAAAAATGATTTATGACTTCGAGAAACGATTCAATTGTTCTGGAATTCTGGATCGTTCGTGGGACGTCGGTATCTAGAATTTTCTTGGCTCCGCATATAAATACGAGCCCCCGGCCGGAAGCGAGTCAGTTGTGATTTCGACTGCGATCAAGAGCGAACTACCCTAGTACTTGAAGTGATTTCATCTAACGACCTTAGCGATAGTATAACGGTACTCTAGTGTTAATTGCGATTTGGATTATTGTTGACTGGACTATTTTGTTATTGTTAGTGGTGAATAAAGTTGTCTCTTAGTAAATCGGCATTTGATTACCCACGTACGTAACAACTGGTGTCAGAAGTGAAATGCCATTAACACCAAGGGACGACGAACAGCGACCACGAACAAGGAGGCAAATGGAGATGGATGCTGCGCGTCATCGTTTGGAGGAGGAAGATCAGGCTGGTATGGGAGCAACAGCAGCTGCTGAGGTGCCAACAGGACCATCCTCGGAATTGAACCTCGCTGCGGTGTTGGCCGCCATGCAAGCTAGTATGGAAGCTGTCCGCCGCGACCAGGAAGCCGCCCGCCGCGAACAGGAAGCCGCTCGCCGCGATCAGGAAGCCGCTCGCCGCGAACAGGAAGAAGCTCGCCGCGCACAGGAAGAAGCTCGCCGAGATCAAGAGGCTAAGCAGAACCTGATCCTCGAAAAAATTGATCACGGCCTCGTCACATTGGGTGAGAAAGTAAAGAATCTCACCTTAGAGGTCAAGGAGGTTTCCGCCCGAGCTGATAGCCTCGAAACAAGGATTGATGGCCACGAAGATCGCCTGCTGGACATCAACAAAAAAATTGTCAAGCTCGAAGCACGCGAATCCGTTACTGTTGGCTCACCATCGCACACCCACTGTGCATCAGCCGCAAAATTTGATGTGCCGCGTTTTGATGGCACGTCTTCCTGGACGGCATTCAAATACCAATTCGAAACATTGGTTAAGACAAACCGCTGGGATGATGAACAGTCTTTCGCGGCATTAACTTTGGCTCTACGAGGGGACGCCCTGCTGGTCCTAGAGAACCTTCCTGCGGACGGCAGGACATTGGAGCGTCTCATGGAGGGACTGGACACTCGTTATGGAGACAAGCACCTCGAGCACGTTTTCCGCGCTCAGTTACGCGAGAGAACGCAGAGGTCGAACGAGAGCCTCCAGCAATGGGGAGTCGAGGTTGAACGGCTAGTCCGGCGTGCGTACATGTCAATGACACCTGAGACGGTGGAAGTAAATCTGGTGCAAGCATTCATCGACGGTCTACGGGATACTGAAGTCAGAGCTATGGTGCGACTCGGACACCACCAAACTTTAAAGAGTGCGATGGCTCACGCTCTGGAAGTAGAAGCCGTACGACAAGATTCACGCACGCACAGAGTTCGGGAAGTGGTGGTCTCGCCGTCAGTGCAACCACGTCAACGAGAAGTGGTAGCTGCTCCTTCGGCAAAGTCCCGCTACATTCCGACGTGTTACGGGTGCGGAGAAAAAGGGCACATTCGTACCGATTGCCCCAAGAGGAAGAGGAGGAGTGTGGACTCCGGAACTCAAGTTAACGAGGAGTCGTTAAACTAAATGTCGCCAGGGCCGCGGGGCGGGTGCTGGCTGGTCAACTGAAGGCCCCAACCATCACCATCAATCAAGTTCACAACGGAAATAGTTTGATCATCGAAGGGACGCTAAATCATCGGGCTTGCAATTTTACCATTGACACGGGGGCGTCACGGACTGTTATAAGACCTGAGTTGCTGAAACGCACCATCTTGTGGCAAAGGGAGTCTCCATCCTGCCGACTTCAGACAGCAACCGGCCAGCCAGTCTCCGTCCTCGGTGATACAGAAATTGAGATCAAAATCGGTGATCAAATGTACATCCATCCTGCGTTAATCGCGAATATTACCGACGATTGCATACTGGGTCTCGACTTCTTGCGGAATAACCGATGTATTTTAGATATCGACAGGGGAGTATTGAAATTCCCAGATCAAGAAGTCTTCCTGCGAGGAATTAACTCATGCAACCTCTACTGTTTAAAGAATACTACACTGGCTCCGAGAACAGAAACCTTAGTCGAAGTAAAGTTTCCCAAGAAAATCTGGCAATCAAGATGTGTTTTGGTAGAGGATACTGGCCGGCACCCGGAGATCATCACCGCGAGGACATTAGTTATGACGACAGGGAAATCCAAGGTCAGGATTGTGAACCTTGGGAAAGAAGAGGTCCAACTGAAGAAAAACAGTGTTGTTGGGAGATGTGAAGAAGTTCAGTATCTCCGTCAAATCAATAAATCTCCAGCAAAGCAAGACACGACCAAAGTCGAAACTGATCACATCCAGCAACTTCTGGAAAATTCTAAGAGCAACTTATCGACTTCGGAACTACAGCAAGCCAAGGAATTTCTGCTACGGTTTCGAGATTTCTTTGCAACGGGAAAAGACTGCGGGAGAACAGGTCTCGTCAAGCATGAGATAGATACAGGTGATGCGAGACCAATTAAACAGAGACCGCGCCGCATACCCTGGGCTAAGGAATCTGAGGTAGCAGAAATGGTAAAGGACATGGCTGATAGCGGAATAATTGAGCCTTCTACGAGTCCATGGTCTTCTCCAGTCGTTCTGGTGAAGAAGAAAGACGGCAGCACAAGATTCTATGTGGACTACAGAATGCTGAATAATGTAACAAAGAAGGACAGTTATCCCTTACCAAGGATAGACGATACGCTGGATATGCTCAGTGGCATGAAGTGGTTTTCGACCATTGATTTGAAAAGTGGCTACTGGCAAGTGGAAATCAGCGAGAAAGATAAAGAAAAGACAGCGTTCAGTACGGGTATTGGCAGCGGCCTGTGGCAATTTAACGTCATGCCTTTTGGGTTATGCAACGCTCCAGCGACGTTTGAACGCCTCATGGAGAGAGTCATGGTGGGCCTTCTTGGTGACGTCTGTCTGGTATATTTGGATGACGTCATTATAATGGGTCGCACTTTTAAGGAAAACCTGAGGAATATGGAGAAAGTGTTCACCAGGATACGAGGGGCTAACCTAAAACTAAGCCCAAAGAAGTGCGCCCTGTTCAAGAAGGAGGTCAGCTACCTAGGACATGTTATTTCCGCTGACGGGGTGAGAACCGACCCTGAGAAGATAAAGGCAGTCCAACAGTGGCCGGTTCCAAAGAACAAAACGGAAGTACGTGCATTTCTAGGGTTGTGCACATACTACAGGCGGTTTGTCAAGAATTTTTCGGACATTGCAAAACCTCTACGTCAGCTGACTGAGGATAAGCGAGATTTTATTTGGGACGAGGACTGTGAGTCAGCATTCGACGAGCTAAAGCAACGGCTATGTGAAGCGCCCATACTGGGGTATCCGAGCAGAGACGGAAGATTTGTCGTCGATACCGATGCCAGCAACACGGGAATTGGTGGAGTGTTGTCACAGGTGCAAGGTGACAGACAGGTCGTAATCGCTTACTTCAGTAAGGCACTTTCAAAGCCAGAAAAGAACTACTGCGTGACTCGACGAGAACTGCTGGCTGTGGTAAAAACCTTGCAGCATTTCCACAAGTACCTCATAGGAAGACAATTTACGTTGAGGACGGATCACGCTGCATTGAAATGGCTTCTACAGTTTAAAAACCCTGAGGGCCAAGTTGCAAGATGGCTCGAGCAGCTGCAGGAGTTTAACTTTGTGACGGAACATCGTAGTGGAAAAGGGCATAACAATGCTGACGCCCTGTCGCGACGTCCATGTAATGATGACTGCAGACACTGCCAGCAGAATGAAGCCCGAGAACGCGTTAATTTAATTAGGGCTGAAGGCAACTTCAAGAAGTCCCAGGAAGAAGATGACGATATTCGACCTATACTGGACTGGAAGCGTAGCGGAACTAGGCCCCAGTGGAGTGAAGTATCGTCACATAGTCCCGTTACAAAGAGCTACTGGGCACAGTGGGACAGTTTAGTCCTAGAAAATGATGTGCTTTGTAGGAAATGGGAATCGAACGATGGCAAGGAGGTGACCACACAAGTGATAGTACCACGATGTGAAGTAGTCCCCCTGCTACAGGAAATACACGATGGTGCTTCTGGAGGACACCTGGGCATCAAGAAAACTCTACTGAAAGTGAGACAGCGGTATTACTGGCTCAATTGTAGAGATGACATAGAGCAATGGTGTCGGAAATGTACAGCGTGCGCATCGGTGAAAGGACCACAGACGAGGAGCAGGGGCAGGCTTCAGCTGTACAATGTGGGAGCCCCATGGGAGCGCATCGCTATCGACGTCGCTGGACCTTTTCCAGTTACAAATGACGGAAACAAGTACATAGTGGTGATCCAGGACTATTTCACAAAGTGGCCCGAAGTCTTCGCCATACCCAATCAGGAAGCGACGACAGTGGCGAAGAAGGTGGTCGAAGAAGTAGTATGTCGGTATGGCGCACCTTTGGAAATCCATTCCGATCAAGGCCGTAACTTCGAATCTGCGCTGTTCCAGGAAATGTGTACTCTTCTGGGAATTTATAAGACACGCACAACACCTGCGCACCCGCAGTCGGACGGAATGGTGGAAAGGTTTAACCAAACCCTGGAGAATCACCTGGCTAAGGTTGTCAATGACCATCAGAAGGACTGGGACCGGTATATTCCACTATTTCTGATGTCTTACCGATCGGCAGTGCATGATAGCACGGGACATACCCCAGCAAGAGTGAATTTCGGCAGGGAAATGAGACTTCCAGTCGATGCCATAACTGGCGTGCCACCTGACAAGACTAAGCCAGTAACGGACTACGTAAGTGACCTTCAAGATCAATTGGACGAAGTGCATAAACGAGTTCGTGAGAATAGCATGAACGCCAGCGTAAAAATGAAAACTAGATACGACCGTAATGCCAATGCCAAGGGATTTGAGGAAGGTACACTGGTCTGGCTTCACAACCCGCTTCGACGGAAAGGGAAGTCGCCGAAACTCCAAGCTCGATGGGAGGGACCTTACACCGTGTTAAAAAGGATTAATGACGTGACCTACCGCATCAAGAAAGGGCTAAGAGGGAAACCCAAGGTTGTCCATGTGGATAGATTGGCGCCGTATCACGGATCTAATAATGCTCGGGACGAGCATGACTAAGAGGGGGGCACTGTTACGCCATTAAACGTGAACACGCCATATCTCCGAGAAAATAAAGAGTAGCTCGTAATAATTAAAACGCATTGCTGTTCGAAAGGTCTAGAATGGTTGTACGTAGCCAGCCTTAGAAAAATCTCGAAACATCCACAAAGTACTTACAAGTAGTAGTTAGGTATTTATGGGAAATGGTACTCTCCGACGTTAACAATAGAGTCGAAATTCGCATGAAAGTGACTCTTATTACCACGAGTAATAAAAATGATTTATGACTTCGAGAAACGATTCAATTGTTCTGGAATTCTGGATCGTTCGTGGGACGTCGGTATCTAGAATTTTCTTGGCTCCGCATATAAATACGAGCCCCCGGCCGGAAGCGAGTCAGTTGTGATTTCGACTGCGATCAAGAGCGAACTACCCTAGTACTTGAAGTGATTTCATCTAACGACCTTAGCGATAGTATAACGGTACTCTAGTGTTAATTGCGATTTGGATTATTGTTGACTGGACTATTTTGTTATTGTTAGTGGTGAATAAAGTTGTCTCTTAGTAAATCGGCATTTGATTACCCACGTACGTAACAATATATATAAAAATCAGTCAAGCCCTTTTGAGGGAATACAATAACAAACACTAAAAAGAAGTACTATTGTAAATAAATAACACACACACAGTGATACAAGAATGAATAGATATAATAATAAATAGTTATATAAGTATTTATTAGTTCAAGATTTCACTAACTCTACTTATTTCTGCACACTATTGTCTACATTTCTTCTGATCTTTCCTTTCGCAGGTCTGCTAGAAGAAATTTCTTTATGAAATAAGCAGTGCCTTTGTACATAATTTATAATAATGTTGTATCTTCTTCTGTATACTGTGTGTACATAAATTGTAAAATAAATAAATAAGAACTTAATTATATTATATTAAGTTCTTTATTATATATTATTATATTAAGTTCTTGTATCAGTGTGTTTGTTATTTATTTACAATAGTACTTCCTCAAGATTTCCATTTTACGTAACTGTGGTGCAAGAAACAAAGCTAATAGCAATATTGACATAACATTCTGTACTTTTTCTGTTAACACTGACAAATATTTTATTTTAAAATATAGGTAGAAAAAATAACTGTCAGCTTACATCACCATTACAGGGCAAAGGACGAAATCTTTTAAAGTAGACTATTACAGTTTTATAATTGAACACAAATAAAAATACAATTTACCTGTAGTGCCAACTCCCTAGTAGGTGACAGGATCAAAGCCCTGAAGTTCTTGCCAGGCATAGGTTTACTGTTTGGGGCCAGCAGTTTCTCCAGAATAGGAAGAACAAAACACGCTGTCTTACCGGACCCTGTGCGAGCCATAGCCACCACATCCTTGCCTGTTAACGCTAGAGGGATTGTCTGAAATCAGTCAAAAATAAATTGTCAAACCAGTGTATTTTGATTGAGTGGCCTGTTGGTCTAGTAGTTAGCGGCCCTATATTTAATGTGATTATCAGTTTTCTAGTACCCATAACACAAGCTCTGCTTAGGTTGTGACTAGATGGCATTGTGTGATAGTTGTGGAATATTATATTATATTAATTTTTTTTTTTTGCCTGCAAGCAAGTTAGTGGATGGTAATTGGTGATTGGGGTCTACTCTCTGGCCCGTTTCCCTTCTTGTTTACGGTTCTCGAGGACATGCCATGTTTTCAATCGTCTTGTTGGGCTGTTTGTATCCTGAATTAAGTCACGTGCCAGAGGATTGTTGTGACGTCTCAGTCGCCCTGGGTAGACCAAAGAAATTAGTGTATAAACCAATATTTTATTATAGAAAATGATTATAGAAGCTTGAGACAAAACTCTATATCTACGAAGTAGCAGTCTTCAATTCTACTCTGACTGCAATCCAACTTTCACACACAACCATATTACATAAGTTTAAGTAATAAAGTGCTATAAATTTAACATTTCACATGAGATTTTGGGCTTAGTATTTCTG
Source organism: Mythimna ferrago (assembly GCA_910589285.2). Lineage (NCBI taxonomy): Eukaryota > Metazoa > Arthropoda > Insecta > Lepidoptera > Noctuidae > Mythimna > Mythimna ferrago. Next base: position 22,183,943 of record OU342680.1, on the reverse strand, counting down.
TGCAATTATTGGGTTTGGTAAGTTTTGAGGTTAGGTTAGAAATAAGTGTTTGTTTCGCTTACCTTACGCTGTATAGGTGTAGGTTGCTTATATCCTCGTTTCGTTATACCTTTAAGTACAGGAAAACTCAGTCCCATGGACTGGAATCCACCAGAATTCTTCTTTTTCTTCTTATTACTATGAGAATCATCTTGTGTGTCTTCTTCGTCAGGGGCATCAAAACCCGGAAGATGGTCTTCCAGATCTTTAATTTTCGACATTTTCACTGTTTAAAATTAAATAAATACTTTTTCTGTCACATATTAATTTAATTATCAAACGCACGTGAATAATTGAGAAGAGCGTGTGTTTATTTTGACACAGCGTGACATTGACATATTTGACATTAACCATGACATTTAAAGTTTAGGCTTGCCGTTTAAAAAAAGAGTATAATACTGCTACATTAAAAAATATTTTAGTTTTTATAGTCTGTCTAATAAGTCAACAGACTTGGGAATTTTGTATAATATTTAATCATTTAAAAAATACTTACATTCGGTACTTTTTACAAGGTTCTTCTGTTGGTAAACAATGACCTCTATCTCTTAATCAACCTTGATTATTAAACCCGTGTTGACTACATCAGATTTAATTAAATCCTAATAATTACCCAAGTCGTTTAACAGTTAACTTATTAAACAGACTCTAAAGGTTTTGCAATTGATTTGATTAATTTTCAGCTTTAAATCTTTTTAAAGTGGTTCAATGGCCTAGCTCCCTATTTATTCTATCATCATACCTACCTTATGACTTATGAATGAATCGAAACTTACGCGTATAATTAGGTAGGTAACTTAAATTCAATGAGCCCTCTAATTAAAATAAATGCGAGTTCAAGTGATCAAGTCCCATTGCTGATGAGGTAAAATGGATAAGAGACTAACGTAGAGAAAGGATATCTCGATATCTTCACCAAACGCCTGACAATGAGACAACAAGTTCGAAAAATGTACTGTATGCTAGATAGATGGAAAGTCACGGCTATCATTGGCAAACAAATTGCTACGGCATTATGTAGTCAACCAACCCACAATATTCGCATGCGTAGTAGATAATCAGAGACCTAACTCAAAAAGAAGGTATTTGAATATTAAAACATTTTCAAAAGCTAATGTTAAATTTTCAAATACCGTCTATATAGGATTGTAAATAAGAGACGTTAAAATCCCAAGTACAAAGATTTCACTTAAAAAACTTAATATTAATTGCACTTAGGTATATGTTTATAAAATAACTATTAACAAGCTTTACACAGTCGCTCTTTTGCCCATGAAACAGTCATCGTGTGCGAAAGAACGCGCTTGTGAAGAATTGAAGATGTCAAACAAAGAGTATAATAAGATGTCAAAAAAAACCGCATCAAAATCCGTCCATTCGCTTACGAGCTACGATGCCACGGACATACACACAGACACCTCAAACATGAAACACCTCTCTTTGCCGGCGAGGTTTAAAAAGGGGACGAGATCGAGAAAGACTTGTCAGCTTTCAGATTTAAGTAAAAAGTGAAAAAAAAAAACAAACGATTTAAAAAACAATCTAAAAATTGCAAATGAACTACCTACGTATTTGAAAGTCGATATCAAAAACGAAGACACCACAGTTTCAGAAATTAAAGTACCTAAATAGGTAGGTATTACAATTTGATTCTGAAACATTTTTCCGACATTCGTTTCGCCCACGGATATCGAGTTTCGCCGTTGAACGGTTCATCGACAGAACGATCCACTTTTCTTTTTTTTCACCGATAGAACGATCCACTTTCAATTTTTTCACCGAAAAAACGATCCACTTTTCATTTTTTCACCGATAAAACGATTGGCTTTTCATTTTTTCTCCAATGAAATGTTTCGTTTTATTTTATTACAATTCCAATTATTACAATTCATGTAAAAAGATAAGGTGGAAAAATGTCTCATATGAGTTGGTGGGAGTACGCTGGGTGCAAGAACAAAAAACTCAAAACGTTTTAACTTCTTTTTACCGACTTCAAAAGAAGAAGGTTCTCTCTCAAATCGGCGGCGGCATTTTTTTCTCATCAATGTCTCCTAGCCGTGTTTGGGCTAGTTAGAATTGTCATGAGATGCACTCTGGCTAATAAGGTATCATCAAACTGATTTGATGATGGAGCCGGAAGGTAGAAGGTAGGCACGGGAACTCCTTAGTAATACAATACAACGTGTGTACATGTACATAATATGGCTGCACTTGGATAATAATAAGTATAACTATACATAAAAGTTGAGTGCGAATAAATTACAGTTATTTTGCACTTTTAAGCTGTGGCTGTGGTTGTGGTAGGCAGAGTAGAGGTATCCCATCATTACCCACATCTATAAAGTGCAAAATAACTTGTCCTTAAACGACGAGGCGAAGCGCTTGCTCCGGACCGTAGAGGTTTCAACAACATAAGGTGGGTGGATCACGCGGATATCTATGGGGTGGATGGATACTCGCCGTTCGTCGGCTTGTCCGACGGTAGAAGTGAGATGATGGAATCAAGTCATGTAATCCTGCGCACACTCCAAAATGCATCCTGTAAAACACCGAAAGGCTGGCTACCCTTCGATTGTGCTAAAGACTTTGTAGATTGGACAATTAGGTATTCTTTTCGCACGCCTTTCCAGTTTCCACCGAGTCCAAAGCGAAGCGAGTGGCATTTTGCAGCTCCAGCCCATATTGTCAATTGCATATAGGTAAATTTTATTATCAATTGCAATTTACCGTTTCCGGAATCCGTATTAATTATATTTGCCATTCCTAGTTTTCATGCATAACATCATAATTATAACAAAATAACTCGTTTAACATCATATTTATCGCCTACCTACGCCCGTTAATTAATTACGCGCTGTTGCTACAACTAACTAACGAGATAGCGTTATTACGCTATCTCTTTCACACCTGCGAAACATTCATGATGTTTTTTTCCAAGATAACGTTTCAAGAATAGTCTGGGTGTTTCTCCGATGTTGCCAACACGCAAAGTTTAATCTCCCAAGTAACCTTGTTCCGAAGCTTTAGTAATAAAAAATATTTTTTAATGTGTAAAGAATATTTGAATAGTCTATATTTGTGCTTTTTTTATTACTTTTTATTTATTACACAGATTTTGCTAAACGTATAAATACAGATTTTTTACAAAAAACCTACTTACCTACCTTACATGTAGGCTAGGGATGGCGAACCTACGGCACGCGTGTCAGGTCCCTACTTGAAATCGAATGATGTTAGCTCGAATAACAATTGCTCAAAAACTTTAGCCCGACAGTACCTGAAATCTATAACTTATCATCGCGACAGTTCATTACCTCGATACAAATCAAAATCTCATAAAACCATAAAGTCGAATAATCGGCAGCGCGAAGGGACTTTATGTTGAAACATCATTTCTCGACCGACCCTCTAATCGATTTGTAGAATAGTTTTAAGTATCTGTAAATGCAGATCAAAATATCATGATATAGTTATGGATGGATGGTCTTTTATGAACGTTTTCCTGTAACTACGACGGTGAAAGTACTAGCCTTTACTGACCCGTCTCAAAAATTATAAACTTAAAACGTTACATCAATTAATTAAATACAAAAAAGTTAATCACTCGTTTGAGATTTAAAAAAAAAAACCTGATAGATCAATTTTGTCAAGGAGACTATCTGTATTTAATTTCCAATTTTTTTTTTATCAATCTCCCATTTTTTAGGGGAAATTTCCATAGTGACAACCCTTTTGAGACAGCAAATGTCTCGTTATCTCTTTCTCACAAACGCTCTGATTGGTCGCAATGCCCTGACACACTGGATTATTCTTTCGATTCTGTTCTCTGATTGGCCGCATCCAGTGACATCCAGCAAGAGGTAGAAATCTCTCGAATCTCATTTGTGCACTGTATATAAGCGACGTTCGCTCAGCGCGGGCATTCATTATTATTTGAAACGCGATACAAAGCAGACGAAGTGTTCGGTGCAGACCGAAGAAGTTACCCGCAAGTTATATTCAACGCGACGTTAACTAAAGTTACTACCTACTTCAAACAAGTTTATTGTTGTAAAAAGTACTGCAAGAAGAAGACAAAATGCCAGCTATAGGAATTGATCTCGGTACGACATATTCGTGCGTCGGCGTTTGGCAGCACGGGAACGTGGAAATCATCGCCAACGACCAGGGCAACCGCACAACACCATCCTATGTGGCCTTCACGGACACGGAGCGCCTCATCGGCGATGCAGCCAAGAACCAGGTCGCCCTCAACCCCAGCAACACCGTGTTCGACGCCAAACGACTCATCGGTAGGAAATTCGACGACCACAAGATTCAGCAAGACATGAAACACTGGCCCTTCAAAGTAGTCAACGACTACGGCAAACCAAAGATTCAAGTTGAGTTCAAGGGAGAAGTGAAACGTTTCGCGCCTGAGGAGATCAGCAGCATGGTGCTAACGAAGATGAAAGAGACGGCGGAAGCATACCTCGGAAGCTCCGTGCGCGACGCGGTAATTACAGTGCCGGCCTACTTCAACGACTCTCAGCGTCAGGCGACCAAGGACGCGGGAGCTATCGCCGGGCTCAACGTGCTCAGGATCATCAACGAGCCCACAGCCGCGGCGCTCGCGTACGGCCTCGACAAAAATCTCAAGGGCGAGAGGAATGTACTCATCTTCGACCTCGGCGGTGGAACGTTCGATGTGTCAATTTTAACCATCGATGAAGGCTCGTTGTTTGAAGTGAGGGCGACGGCAGGCGATACACATCTCGGCGGTGAAGATTTTGACAACAGATTGGTGAACCATCTCGCGGACGAATTCAAGCGCAAGTACAAGAAGGATATGCGCATGAATCCTCGAGCACTGCGCCGCCTCCGCACAGCCGCTGAGCGCGCTAAGCGCACGCTGTCATCCAGCACTGAAGCCACGATCGAGATCGACGCGCTCTACGAGGGAATAGACTTCTACACTCGCGTGTCCCGCGCGCGCTTCGAAGAGCTGTGCGCAGACCTCTTCAGAGGCACCCTCGAGCCCGTGGAGAAGGCGCTCAAAGATGCCAAGATGGACAAGAGCCAAATCCACGACGTCGTCCTCGTCGGAGGCTCCACAAGGATCCCTAAAGTACAGAATCTGTTGCAGAACTTCTTCTGCGGCAAGAAACTCAACCTGTCCATCAACCCTGACGAAGCCGTGGCTTACGGTGCGGCCGTCCAGGCAGCTATTCTGAGCGGCGAGCAAGATTCGAAAATCCAGGACGTCTTACTAGTAGACGTAGCCCCTCTGTCTCTTGGCATCGAGACTGCTGGTGGTGTGATGACGAAGATCATCGAGCGCAACTGTAAGATCCCATGCAAGCAGTCGCAGACATTCACCACGTATTCGGACAACCAGCCGGCGGTCACCATCCAGGTGTACGAAGGTGAGCGAGCGATGACAAAGGACAACAACTTGTTGGGCACGTTCGACTTGACCGGTATCCCACCCGCGCCGCGCGGCATTCCTAAAATCGATGTCACCTTTGACCTGGACGCGAATGGCATCCTCAATGTGTCGGCCAAAGAGAACAGCACTGGCCGCAGCAAGAATATCGTCATCAAGAACGACAAGGGGCGTCTATCCCAGGCAGAGATCGAGCGCATGCTTGCTGAAGCAGAGAGATACAAAGACGAGGATGAGAAGCAGAGACAGCGCGTATCGTCGAGGAACCAGCTTGAAGCGTACGTGTTCAGCGTGAAACAGGCGCTAGAAGACGCCGCAGACAAGCTTTCGGAGCAGGATAAGAGCACAGCAAAGAACGCGTGCGATGATACGCTGAGATGGCTCGACAACAACACCTTGGCAGAGCAGGAGGAGTACGAGCAGAAGCTGAAGGACGTACAGCGCGTGTGCTCGCCTATCATGAGCAAAATGCACGGCGCAGGTACTGGCGGCCCCGGGGGCATGCCTGGAGGAATGCCCGGCGGTATGCCTGGAGGAATGCCCGGCGGTATGCCAGGAGGAATGTCCGGCGGTATGCCAGGGGGAATGCCCGGCGGTATGCCAGGGGGAATGGCGGGAGGAATGCCTGGCGGCTTTGGAGGAATGCCTGGAGGCATGCCCGGCGGCTTTGGAGGTATGCCGGGAGGAGGTATGCCCGGTGGCTACGGAGGGTACCAACAAAACACAGGTCCAACAGTAGAAGAAGTTGATTAAGTGGAAATACAATTACTTACTTTGACCCACCGACCTGAACACATACCTACTAGGTACCCTAAATATTATTTTTGAAGACTGATTAATTAATATTGATAACGTTAGCTTAATTCAACAGAGGAATTGTATGTCTAAGTCATTTGTATTAAGATAATTTAATAAGTTCGTAATTGTGAATTGTCAATAAAATAAGATATTTTTTTATTTATTTGTTTCATTTTTCATAATATGTATGATACACTTAGGTACCTATCCTGAAATAACGGTACACGACATTAATCTACACAATCACAGCAATTAATATTTCGACCACAACACAAAATACAAAACCAATTCATGATGAACAATAGTAATTTATTCGGCTGAAGCTGAGTTGGTTGATTTCTCGGCAGTTATAAATCACAAACGAGTCGACAGACTGAACAAACTTTACCAGCACGCTTACCAATAAATACGTTAGTACTTATTCTCTTCTATGCTTTGCTTACCAAGACCTACCAGCGCTGATTTATTAACCAAGTACAATTACCGGCACGGATTTTGAGCGCTGGCTTCAAGTTGCGCAGAAGTCAAATATTCGGTCTTTAGTCGTGCGAAGTGAGACGCGGGGGCAGGGAGTGTCAGTTATTGACTCGCAGCGCCATCGCGTCATAGACGTCACTCATGATTCGTTCCCTGTTCTTGCTGCATGTACCTATCTAACAACGACGACGATTGGCTCGCCAATGTATGGAATGCGCAAAGCGATCCCCACTCTGACGCCGAGCGCTCAAGATCAACTGTGCGTACATGCGGCGGCGGCGGCAGTTGCATACCCGCAGGACCACCTTGAAAGGCAAAAAAAATTCTCGGGTACTTGTCCAGCTCATCTCTATCTTGCCTTGATGTCGCCTTGCGTTTAATGGGACCCAATAGTGGCTCTTAGTCTTAGCCCACAGCTTACCGATATGCGGCAAACATGACCGCCCAATCCCACTTCATAATAGCAGCTTTTTGGGTAACATTTACTTAGTTTTGGCGCGCAGCATTGTGTTCCTTACGCGGTCGTATATTCGAAAACCCAGGATACTGCGCTCCTGACAAACCTTGAGCCTGGACCTCTGCTGAGGCGTCAAGGTTTGTGCTCCGTACGAAGGTATAGGGATAATGCATATGTCCATGATGAAACTCGTTAAAAAATAATTTGCCGTGAGAAATCGACGATGATTACTTTTGTGATGCGTTTCTATTTGGTTTCTATCCAGCAGGGCCACTCGAGGGGTTAGGGGTCATTCGGCCCACTATGGAACTGGGACTGCGGACCAGTTACCCCTTTTAAAAATTGATAGTGGTTAACTGGGCCCACATCTGTTTTGCTTTCAGTCAAGTGAAGGGTGGCTTAAAATGGTTTATATATTATTAAGTATACAATAGATTTTGTACAGGTACAAGCATTTACATTATAAATATTATACATTATTATTTTTACTACTATAACATACATTGCAAATTGCAAAAAATATAAGAAAATTTGATTTTCGCGGGCTTCCCTGGCGCTTTCGCCTTAAAAAAACATGTCTAATTAATCAATCAACCTATCTCGTCCTTCTCGAAGTTCCTTATCGCGCGTTGTGAAAGGGGGCTAGACGGAAAAAATTCTCACAAAAAGTTGTACCGATACTTTTACTGTCAAAATGTAAATCCAAGATGGCGGCTGCAAGAAATTATCAAATTTTTCGTCATGGGTGTCGTTTTCATGGTTTTCGAGGGTGTTGAAACCGATGGTACTGTCAAAATATAAATCCAAGATGGCGGCTGCAAATTATCGAATTTTCCGTCATGGGTGTCGTTTTCATGGTTTTCGAGGGTGTCGAAACCGATGGTACTGTCAAAATATAAATCCAAGATGGCGGCTGCAAGAAATTATCAAATTTTTCGTCATGGGTGTCGTTTTCATGGTTTTCGAGGTTGCTAAAGCCGATAGTGCTGTCAAAATGTAATTCTCTCAATTTTTTCTCGAAGTTCCTTATCGCGCGTTGTGAAAGGGGGCTAGACGGAAAAAATTCTCGTGAGAATTTTTTCCGTCTAGCCGTCTAGCAGCACTATCGGCTTCAGCAACCTCGAAAACCATGAAAACGACACCCATGACGAAAAATTTGATAATTTCTTGCAGCCGCCATCTTGGATTTATATTTTGACAGTACCATCGGTTTCGACACCCTCGAAAACCATGAAAACGACACCCATGACGGAAAATTTGATAATTTGCAGCCGCCATCTTGGATTTATATTTTGACAGTACTATCGGTTTCAACACCCTCGAAAACCATGAAAACGAACACCCATGACGAAAAATTTGATAATTTCTTGCAGCCGCCATCTTGGATTTATATTTTGACAGTACCATCGGTTTCGACACCCTCGAAAACCATGAAAACGACACCCATGACGGAAAATTTGATAATTTGCAGCCGCCATCTTGGATTTATATTTTGACAGTACCATCGGTTTCAACACCCTCGAAAACCATGAAAACGACACCCATGACGAAAAATTTGATAATTTCTTGCAGCCGCCATCTTGGATTTACATTTTGACAGTACTATCGGTTTCAACACCCTCGAAAACCATGAAAACGAACACCCATGACGAAAAATTTGATAATTTCTTGCAGCCGCCATCTTGGATTTATATTTTGACAGTACCATCGGTTTCGACACCCTCGAAAACCATGAAAACGACACCCATGACGAAAAATTTGATAATTTCTTGCAGCCGCCATCTTGGATTTATATTTTGACAGTACCATCGGTTTCGACACCCTCGAAAACCATGAAAACGACACCCATGACGGAAAATTTGATAATTTGCAGCCGCCATCTTGGATTTACATTTTGACAGTACTATCGGTTTCAACACCCTCGAAAACCATGAAAACGAACACCCATGACGAAAAATTTGATAATTTCTTGCAGCCGCCATCTTGGATTTATATTTTGACAGTACCATCGGTTTCGACACCCTCGAAAACCATGAAAACGACACCCATGACGGAAAATTTGATAATTTGCAGCCGCCATCTTGGATTTATATTTTGACAGTACCATCGGTTTCAACACCCTCGAAAACCATGAAAACGACACCCATGACGAAAAATTTGATAATTTCTTGCAGCCGCCATCTTGGATTTACATTTTGACAGTACTATCGGTTTCAACACCCTCGAAAACCATGAAAACGAACACCCATGACGAAAAATTTGATAATTTCTTGCAGCCGCCATCTTGGATTTATATTTTGACAGTACCATCGGTTTCGACACCCTCGAAAACCATGAAAACGACACCCATGACGGAAAATTTGATAATTTGCAGCCGCCATCTTGGATTTATATTTTGACAGTACCATCGGTTTCAACACCCTCGAAAACCATGAAAACGACACCCATGACGAAAAATTTGATAATTTCTTGCAGCCGCCATCTTGGATTTACATTTTGACAGTAAAAGTGTCGGTACAACTTTTTGTGAGAATTTTTTCCGTCTAGCCCCCTTTCACAACGCGCGATAAGGAACTTCGTTCCAAAAATCAGCTGTTGCTATAATATATATAATCAGATAGGTTGATTGATTAATTAGACATGTTTTTTTAAGGCGAAAGCGCCAGGGAAGCCCGCGAAAATCAAATTTTCTTATATTTTTTGCAATTTGCAATGTATGTTATAGTAATAAAAATAATAATGTATAATATTTATAATGTAAATGCTTGTACCTGTACAAAATCTATTGTATACTTAATAATATATAAACCATTTTAAGCCACCCTTCACTTGACTGAAAGCAAAACAGATGTGGGCCCAGTTAACCACTATCAATTTTTAAAAGGGGTAACTGGTCCGCAGTCCCAGTTCCATAGTGGGCCGAATGACCCCTAACCCCACTCGAGCTCGTAGCTAATCATACCTCCCCTTCGTGGAAAAACTAGTAGGCGCTTGGTAAGGTAGGTAAGAGCAACAAAACAAAGAAGTTATTCCCATAATGAGGGTAGTATGATAGCCACGATAACGATTATTTTGTATTCAAAATAAAATTTAGAAAACTCGCGAAAATAATAGTGAAGAACTCAAAGGTACATTGGTATTAAAGATCAATGGTGTGCTTTTTTGCACTTATGATGAACGCAAATTACGAAGGGCTGCATATAATAGACAAATTTTTCTCGAGGAATTTATCTCCATGAATCGAGACGAGAGTTACCTACATTGCAGGCCATTGGTAATCGGTATTATTTTATGTATTCCGGGCGTAATAGAACCGCGGCGAGGACCCGGATGGATGATAATGGACATTGGATTTTGTCAGTAAATTCGTGAGGTAGGTACATAGAACAAACAAAGCAATAGCACTAGTTTTATCGGAATCGGGTAGCCCCGATACCGAAATAGATAGATACACATCTTTGTTGAGACTTCGATATTGGACATCGATTCAGTCTGAACCAACAAGTTGTTGTCCTACCTGTAACTTACCCAGAATTCAAAATTAGTAGATACGATTGTTCACTGTCTATAGTTATAGTGTGTACCTAGATGTATCTATATTCCCACAGTTGGAACTCCGGACTCCTCTCCCAATCCGTAATCCACCACAGGGGATATCACGTCTTCGAATTTTCGAATATTTGGTACTAGGACATACCAGTTTCCTCACGATGTTTTTCTTCACAGTTTTGAGAGCATTGATGAAATATATTACTCAAAGTAACTCGTCTGTTTTGGGTTAGAAACCACAACTGCAACCTACAACTCGTAAGTCGGAGCCCATACCACTGTGCACTGTGGCACCACTTGACCACTGCCCCTGTAACTAGTGAGCTTGGAAATAAAAGTCAGATAAAAAATCATGATTATGTATATTTAAAAAATTAAGATAAACGATAGATGTTAGAGTACCTACTTACAATTATCTGTACATGATGATAAATAACGAATTAATTTCGAGGAGAAATTTATCTTAGTTTCGGACATTTGCAATATTTTCTTAAACAGAATAATTTAATAAGACCGTAAGCGAAAACGTTTATATACAGATATAATTATAATTTTCAACTTGAAACAAATATGAGACTATAATGAATATAATATTAAAAGGTACGTCAATTATATACTATCTATCTGTCCAATGCGACATTATAATAGTTCACCCACACACAAATATAATGGTAATAAATATGGATTTATTAAGGCTAGGTTTCAAGCTGAGAGGCAATTTATACAAACCTATGAGTAGCGTCGTAAAAGGCCAGTTTACATCGAAGGATCGTCTAAAACGCCTAGCGGAAGAGCTAAGTACATAAAAAGCGCAAAACAATCTTATATAATTCTAAAATAAGGCATATTATTGCTTGATTCATATACAGATCCCATATATTTCACGAATGAATGTAGGCGTTAGGCATTGGATGACGTACGCATTCTATGAGATCCCAATCACCGTATTGTGTTGGTACAGAGGGGGAAGACATCGAACATCATTAGCTTCTCACTCAACACTGCTACTTCGTGCAAAATATGTTCCACATTTAGTTAATATTTAGTGGCACACTGCTTTCTAGCGTTTAAGAACAAAAATAAAAGTAATGATATAAACTGGCCCAAATATACTGTACGTGTCAACTAAAACTTGACACTGTAATCTAGATTATCGTATTATACAAGAAATATAAAATATATGACGTCATAAAAAAAATGCACGTTATATACATCCTTGCCTCCACAGATGTTTCTTGCCGCATATATATGCTTTAATATAAAGAGCAGTATATCTGTGACTGACTTTCCTGTAGCTGTAGTAGCCTTTGATTAGCCGGATTAGGAAAGACCAGCTACTGGTCTACCTGCTTCTCATTATCAAATATTTTGTCCCTGAAGTCCCAACTGGCTAGGCTAATCAGGGCTCTACTGCATGTCTTTACTTACGAGTATGTCATTTATGTTTATGGAGAAAATCGGAATATTTGATTGGACACATTTAAAAAATATAAACATCTCGTCATTGCTTTAGTCAAAAATTTGGCAACATTCTCACTTTTTTTTCACAAACCCTTTAGATGTCGAAAGGTCAATGATACGAGGTATAATATTCTAATCAATGTTTACTCCTTTATTTAATAGTACAATAGTATTGGTTCCATTACCTACCTAATGGCATCACTGCCCACAACACATAATAACAATAACCCCATACATCATACATACATTGATATAATTCATAAAACATCTATTTTGTTATAAGATCCACCTAATTTATTTTGGTGTTTCTGAGTCTATCTAGCGTTGGACATTTAACAATAAGATTTTCGATTTCCATATTATTCTAAAAGTATTTAACATCTAAAACAATGCCATTTTTACACGTTCCTTTGGCATATCGTTCGCATTCATGTCAGTAACAGCAAAATTTATTTATCATTCGTTTCGCATTCATTTCTTTCAATGTACATACAGGATAAAACTTAAATTTAATCGGCTAAGAAACCTAAATCTAAACCACTCTTCATGCCTGAACAATCAGTCTTCTCATTGCGAAAATTATCATAATTTCATTTTATTATTTACATATTTTTTTATTTTAGATTTTTTTTAACATTCTATTTGCACAGTAACCTTTATACATGAAAAATATTATTCTGTCAATCTGTTTATCTTTACAAAGCACTATCGGGATCTACAGTGGACGGGTCAAACATATTCGTGAATGATCAAGAGTCAATGTTTGAGCAAATAAGACTAAGATTCCAAGGTACAGCGTGTGTCAGTGGGTTATGGCACTAAAATTTACAAAATCTAAGTGATGTAAGCTACGATTTACAAGTTAACATAGTATGCGAATCTCAAATTTTCTAAACGAATATGTGTATTGAAGATTAAAGGCTACTCTCAAGTTACACTCGGTATAATGAGAAAAGACGAGTTCCCCATGAGAGAGCGTTTACACGTTCAATTCAAATATTATTAAAGAATCTCTTTGTCCCTGTCAACTAGTCATTTTCTAATGTGCAGGTGCTCGATATTGTAAGCTATAGTAACGAAACTAAGGAATAAAGTGCCCTTCAACGACATTTGACTTCAGTACTCAAGCATACAATTGTCTAATTCGCCAGACAAGTCAGTCGCAAAATATTACAGTAATTTTTGCAACTTTACATTGGACTGGTGTGACGAAGTGGATATGTGCAGGTCTCCAACGAACCTCAACGAATGAACAGCTTCGTCGGTTTGGTCCAGACAGGCGAACGCCAACGAACGAGATTCAGCATTAATTCCCATACATTCGTCAGTTCATTTTACATACCAAGTCCATCAAAGGGTTTAAGAGATAAAACACTATACAAAAAGCACGACAGAGGATTTAAAGAATAACTGAGTACGCTAACTCTAGGACGACACTGTCGGACTTATGACCACAGTATTCACTACGATAATCGCCATCACGTTTGACAACAAATTTTAATAGTCATATTGGTTTGTAATATTAGACTTTCAAGGTGTGACGATGTGCAAGTGATATTCATCCTTAAAGTGGTACACATACGATTTAGATAATAAAGATAGGGCTGTCCGAACATTTGTTTTTTCGCGTTCACCATACAAGAAATACGGTATTTTAAAGTCTCGCGCTCACGACTTCTTCCGATGATAGCCGACAGCACGGCGAGTTCGCTTCGGTTTAAATTGCATGCGGTTCGTCCTGTCTTTACTTGGGTGGCGTAGCGAATACTTGGTCGTAAAGGTAGCCATTTACGCTATGGTATACCTGAGGTTACCGTGTATGTTGCACAACTGTGCAGGTTTCCACACAAGCTTACTTGACAGGTATAACTGTGCAGGCAAATTAGTCAGGTATACCCTAACGTGCATGGCTACGTTAAGTGTGGGATGGTGCGTGGTCGGGCAGGCTACAGGATGCCGTTGGTGTAGTACTGGTAGTTGTCGTAGAGGCGCGTGGACAGCGAGTTGAGCGCGTCGCGGACCAGCTTGTCGACGAGCGCCTGCAGCTGCGGCTCGGTGCGGCCGAGGTGGAAGCGCGCGCGGAACGACGACACGGCGCTGCTGCTGCGCAGGCACGCTAACTGCCCACCTGCACATTCAATATTGCTTACTTTCTGTGAGATATATAAAACGTTCCAAAAACCTCTCTAGACACTGAAAAAATTACAGAACATTAACTTAGTATCATAAGAAGGACTAATTGCCCTGTGCGATAAGACCGCCCATTGTATTGTTGTTGAGGCAATTCAAAACTAAGACACAAATATGAAAAAAAAAAAAACTACGCGAAGGCAAAGTTACTGGACCTACCACACGCACGAACTTTACCAGTTTTGCTTGCGCAAAGTGTGCAGGCCAGTTCGTACACAGACTACTGTGCGTGTGGTTGGTAAAAACTCAATACAATTTTACAGTGTTCCTTGTACGAACCGGCCAACGCAGGTAAAACTGTGTTGCAGCTTGTACGTGTGATAAGCCCATAAGAGGAGCTTAGTTCGTTTGCAACCAGTGTCATACACAATCCACCAGTACAATATTAGATGCACTTAAGAAAGGACGAAGGATGAGCGTATTACCAAACCAGGTACTGAAAAATTTCTATTAAAAACCTTAACAATACTGTCCAAACTAGAGATATAAAACTGACCCACTTATATCTTTTTATAACCAATCATGTACAATTATTTCCCAATAGCTATAACCTAGCCTAAACTATAAGCGTGCTCCATCGTCGGCCACATCATCGCTTACCATCAGGAGAGATAAAGGTCAAACGCGATATACGTAATAATAATAGTTAAAAAAAAGCTGTACATACCCATGCGCATGAGTTCGACGACGTGTATGATCTGGTCGCAGTGCTTGCGCGCGGCGATGAGTCCTCGCAAGATGAGGATCTTGAAGTACTGGAACATGTCAGAGTTCTCGCCGTCCATTACTTCTACGAACTCGTGCGTTAACTGGAAATAAAAAAAAACAATTTGGTTCAAATATTGTACTTGATGAGAGAAGCATTCGTTCTCCATTAATTTTATAGCTAGCTGCTCTCAGTAAATTGTAACGGAGAATACTACCGGGCTAAAAAGTATCCTACATTGTGATTCTTTCTTTTTTCATCTTTTTTTAGTCTTCTGCGAGACTTTCACAGGTTTGTTCTTCTCAAAAAATTCCAGAAGAATAAAAATGTGTTTTAATTACCTTAAAAGGCGAGCTTTCAAATCCAAGATTTTTGGGTGATATTGAAAATATGAATCCAAAATCTATATGGATGATGTGACCTGTGCTGTCCAATAAAATATTCCCATTATGCCTGCAACAAGAAAGAAACACATAAGTACATTGTACCTGTTATTTCAGTTTAAAAATAACAATTTTGCAGGATACACTGGTGTTAGTAACGGGACCATTTTAGGTCAGGTGTAGGTATTGTGTAACCTAGTAAGGGTTGTGGAGGTCAGATAGGCTAGTTGATCCTTGTATTTAGTCTACATTTTTTCCGTCTTGAAACATCGCTGAGATGAAACTTTTGGCGTAGTCGAGACGCTCACACATTATGTGGTATTGTTTTTTTTTTTTATTAACTATCACTTTTTATTTTATGTTGTCTGATACTGGTTATTGCCTCCAAATAAATATTTATCTTTCTTTCTTTTCTTTCTTAGAAATTGGTAGCATAAGTTAAGATACTGACCTATCTTTAAGCTGTAGAAGGTAGCTAGTAAGCGCATACGCAGCGGCCGACTCCACAAAGTTGTTCTGCGCCCGCAGGAACCCCTCGCTGTTGGGAGGTCCGTGCTCGAGTTCCAACCAGGCGCGGAGACTCTTGCCCGATTGCTTCTTTATTTGGTGCAGGGATACCGAGTTCAGTACCTGTTGAACAATTGGTTAAGTTATTGTTTTATGATTCGTATTATTGTTTAAGGTGTAGCGTAATCTATAGCGTCACATAAGAACGAATCCTGCATCGCGCAATTCAGTTCTTCGCGCAATTCAGTTCTTCGCGCGATTTGGGCATATACGACATCCCGAAATATCTATCGGGCAGTTGCCCACCAGACATAACACCCTGGTCTGGTCGGAGGACCCTCCCTTTCCAACGGAGGTATGTGGGTCATTACTCTCTGTTCTGCATACCACCAAAAGGGCAATTTAGTTTAGATTCTGCTAATTATAAACACACAGATCTCTAGTCTCCACTGTAGAAATACTAATCAGAACCCGCAAATTAACACTTCAGGATTTTTTTTTGCAACTGTATGGTCCTGGTCAATAAGCTACAGTTGCCATCACGGATCTTGAACGCTCGGCGTCAGAGTGGGGATCGCTTTGCGCATTCCATACATTAGCGAGCCAATCGTCTTCGTTGTTAGATATGCAGCATGTCGAGTTCTATGCAGAGTTTAGGCAGTAATCGAAACGAGTGACGTCTATGACGCGATGGCGCGGCCAGCCAATCTCTAACACTCCCCACCCCCGCGTCGCACTTCGCATAACTAAAGAGACCGAATATTTGACTTCAGCGCAAGTGTTCAAGATCCGTGATGGCAACTGTATTAGGATATTTTTCCTAGTCTGTATATTTAATTAAGAAAAAAAAAACATACTACGCTTTGACATGAAGGTTTTCTATTTATAATACTTCCAGGTTATTGTACATCAATTAAATAAGTATGATAATAAATTATTTTATAAACATGAAGTATCTTTATACATTCATTATTATGTAAATCGATGAGATGTATTTATAGTATGGTAAGTTCACACATATATTAATATTGAATGTTCAAGTTCTCGTTTATCTCATAATAGACAAGATTTTATCTATTCCAAGATAAAGGTATTGCATTATAACTAAACTGACAAGTACGTGTATTATTTAGTAATAATAGACCCATTATTATGAAAAGAAAAAAAAAAACTGTCATGACATGAAGTGAATCACCCTTATGAATCAGTTGCTTATAATGTAGTATTTCTTTTCGTATTAAAAACAAATATTGATGACAAATCAGTTAAGTCATCTGGAAACGTACCGTTTTTTTCCTAACAGCAAATGACGATTCTCTATTGATGACAAGTAAGACTCAGCCCAGAAACACACCCCTAATGATATTTGTAAGATGTTAAAGAACATCTTAGATATAGTAAGACGTGGGAAGACATTCAATGCCCGACATACGGCTTATAGGTCGAACCAAAGTTCATTCGTGTGCCTACTACTCGCTTCCAGAATCGTATTTATGCTATTATTGACAATTAGCATAGCATAATTGTCAATTATTTTATGGCAATTAATAATGCACGCTGATTGAGCTATTAGCCCCTAAAAAAATTGTGTATGTGGTCGTACGTAGCAGATCACGAAAGATATGGCGATAGAACTTAGATGTCTTCATTACAAACAGCAACAGTAACAGCAGCGGCCCAGCCGGGTCGAAGCCTACTGGGGCCAGGGTTATCCGAAAGGGAACTCGAGCCCCCCGGTATGAAGGCTAGAAGGAACGGGGTGGGCTTTTAGTCAGTAAGAGTCTGACACTATCTCCCGCTCCGCCCAAGACTTTTCCCACCATAAAAAAAAAGATGTCTTCATTAGGGATTGGCAAGAAATGGCCCAAAGCAGGAAAAATGGATACATACACAGAGTACAGGCTAGAGACTCCCCCTAATGTAAATACGGTTGCTATGCGAACTCAAGAGTTACAAGACTATTGCACTATATCGCTAGTACTCACCGGTTGTATAAGCCCGCACTCCTTATCTAGGCAGAGTATCTCGTAAGGCCGCAGCTTCAAGGGCACCCGCTCGGCCACCCAGGCGGTCTGCAGGCGCCTCAACAGTTGTGCCGCGAGCATTTCTTGTCGCAGATCGTCGCCCACTTTGACGATGCAGCCGAGAAGCCGCCAGCCACTTAGGGCGCCGTATGGAGATGATGACCGCATGCGGGCATATTTGCTTTCCCATGATTCCTGGAAAGAAATTATATTTCAAGATTATACCTTTATTTAATATGTAATATAAATTCTTTTTAAATTGTGCATATAGGCTCACGTTTGACCACTATCTTACCTGAAGGTAAGCAATGATGTAGCTGACGATGGAGCACGCTTGCCTAGAAGTAACCTATTCACTTTTGACTCAATTCATAAAACCCCAAGCGAACGCCGGCGTTCGCGCTGCTTTTGTCTTACTATTATGTCTCTAATTGACGGTATTTGAAAGGTTAAAGACCTAGCTAGCTGGCTAGTTGTAGCTATCAGGAAGCGGAAAAATATATGTTAGTACTACTAAGCACATTTCTGATTGATCTGGGCAATCGACCCTGGATCGTTGTTCGGAGATAGGGATCGTATCGATCTATAAAATACAGCGGAAGAGTTTTCAGTTGGTTTAAAAGCCCTAATCTCTGGGATTATTATCTCTGCGATAATCTCAAGTCGTATTGGAAATATCTTTCTGTATAGAATAGCCAGATTCATACCGAGTATAAAGCTATGACTCACGGATGCGGAGTAGTAACCAAAGACAGGAGTGAATCCGCAGAGGACAGTTAGTTTAATATAAGCATGATCGGTTCTGTCGGACGGGTTTCTTCCGATACCCAGTGCGAGTGCGGTGCTCCAGATCAGACGATGGCCCACTTATTAGAGTGCCCAATGTGTCCCAACATCTGTACTTTAGACAACCTAAACGCCACTGACACCGCTATAAACGTGGTAACATACTGGGCCTTGTTTATAGCGTTTAAGGGAAGAGAAAACTACCGATTCGAGAAGAAAAAACCGTCAAAAAGCGTTTAGGGAACACATTTATTCTGCGTACAGCCAATGAGTCTGTGTTTCCTGATAGCTACAACTTAGGGATCTTTAAGAGTGAATGGGTTACTTCTAGGCTAGCATGTTTCATCGTCGACCACATCTTCGCTTACCATCAGGTGAGATGGGTGTGGTCAAACGCGAGCCTATTAATAAATAAAAAAAAGAAGATCGGTTTGACATAATTTTGAAATTGGAGCAACCAAATATAATGTTAGTGTCTATATTTGGCTTAAAACTGCCACTATTGTACAGTTCGACCGATTTTTTCTAAAGGTACAGCAACCCGAAAGGCCCCATGAGCTAGTCTGATCATTTAAAACGTTGATAACGATCCGTATCTCCGAGTGGCGTTCCACGGTCGATTGCCCAGACCAATCAGAAATGTACTTAGTAGAACTAGCATAAACTTTATACTAAATAGTTAGGGGAAACGCGTAAAGGTGGATACAGACTTTGCGAGGCATGCGCCGCGAACGGCACACAGCGAATGCCTCTGATTGAAATGTGCGTATTGAAAATAATTTATGAACTGAGGTCGAGCATAGCGTGCGAAGCAAATGCTTCATTTGTCTGTCTTCATGTTTGTGGCGAGGCATGTACTTGCGAAGCATTGGCTGTGCGCCGTGCGTGAAGCATGCCTCACAAAGTCTGTATCCACGTTTAGAAACACCACGCTGCGCTACATAACTAACAGCCAGGCTGAAGTGGGAGTGGTCTGGCCACGCCGCCGCGCCGTACCAATGCATCCTGACTGAATGGGTGAGGATTGAGTGCAGTACGCCTGAGGTCGACCGCGGTGAAGCTGGCTGACGATCTGATCATGTTCGCAGAGCAAACGTGGCCAAAGACTGCCCTAGACTAGACTGAGAGGTTTGGATTGAGAAAGGGCCCGCCTATGTATGTATGTTGCATGAAGATTAAATAAATAAATAAAGGGAAGGCATTTGGTCAGTAGTAGGTCACAAAATAGGCTAACATACGACCGTGGCTTCCTCGACACATTAAGGTTAAAAATCTACCCGTGTGGCTGTTGTTGTTTTACCACAAGCTCCAACATTCAGCAGCTGATGACATAATAATCACCTTGCATTGCATTGCAGGCAGGCCAGCCAAGGAGGTACTGCTCTCCATCGATGGCCGCTTCACGAAACAGGCCCTACGGTTGACTAAACCTCAGTTACGTAAAGTGATGGCCGTTACAACTGGCCACGGGACCTTTAATAAGCACCTCTCTGTCATAGGAGTTACAGAGAGCCCACTCTGCTGAGCCTGCATGAAGAAGGACGAGACAGCAGACATCTGCTTCTAAGCTGCCCAGTTGTCCCTGGATACAGGGCAAAATACTTTCGAAATCCGGGTACACTCCGTGAAATGGTCAGTAACACCACGGCGCTGCTGGCCTTCTTTTAGGAGCTGAGATGGATCGAATGACACATTTGTCCCACCCGCATGCAAAATACGCGCTTTAGTCGTTCTTTTAGGGTGGAAATCATCCAATGACTTCTCCCGCTCTGGGCGGAGCGAGAGGGCGTCAGTTTTTTTTTTATTGTTGTTAGGTTCGCGCTTGACCGCTATCTCACCTGATGGGAAGCGACAATGCGGTCGACGATGGAACGCGCTTATCTAGAAGAAACCTAAAACCACACCTGTGTCTTTCAGTTTTCCTTTGCGTTCTGGGACTTCAGAAATTCACCGTACGCGCTTTAGTCGTGGAGTTGCAGACACCAGCCTGAAATACAAATATTCACCTTAAGCGCCGTAGCGGAAGGATCAGCGGGGTCATGTCGGAAGGCGTTGGGCGGAGGCGCGGCGGTCGCGTCGGCCAGCCGCCTTCTCACTTCTCCCGCACCCACCGCCACTGACTCGCGCGACCCGCACGACGACGTGGATAGAGCTGATATTGCTGACACCTGACAATAAAACAACACAAGAACATCAAGAACAATCATCATCATCATTTCAGCTCAAAGACGTCCACTATTGGACGTAGATCTCCCTCCAAGTGTCGCCACAAAGAACGATTCTGTGCAACTCGCTATCATCGGATTTCCGTGACCTTCACCAGGTTATCGGCCCATCTTGAGGCCCCATCGACCATCTGTTCTGCGAGCAATGTGCCCTGCCCATTGCCAGCTAAGTTTGGCGATTCTTCGGGCTGTCAGAACAATACTGTGAGTGATAGGCTATTGGTAGAGTGATTCTTACTCTCATACTTATGTAAGTATATACCTACTAGTAGGAACTAAGATTCCAAGGAAACTAGGAAAATTGTAGAGCTAAGATAGCAACCGCTTGGGAACTGCTGTGCCGTTGCTACATTTAAATTAAACACTTTTTATTTATTTATCCATTAGTGTTTTATTTTTTATTTTTGTTAGGCCCACGTTTTGAGTGTATTTCCTAATGTTTTACTGATATACATATAATTATTATTCATTTACCACTGCTTTCTATATACAGGCTTCTAATTAAGCTTAAAATGATCGACCTACAACTAAATATCACATTTCAATCAGGTTTTTAGTCTATTAGGTTGTTGACTTCTTACATAACCACACTTACTAAAACACTTATAACTCTGCTCTTAGACTGACAAAATCCACAGAATTTTCAGTAAAGGTTGAAAATTACATAATCTAAAGATTGTTTTAAAGCGTTTCTGCCTCCTTAGCCAGTTAAGGCTATAGAACAAGCACTAAATAGCCGTATAAAACGTGATAAGTACATATATTATTTACTGTAACGTTGACATGGAAACATCTTTAGCAGTTTCTCGCAAGTAAACATCTAGTCAGGTGAAAGGGCGGTTTAAAGTATAAACTGAGAAATAACTACCTCTCACATACATGTTATTACCACGAGTAATTTCCCTGTATCATTATTTTGTCGTGAACGAGGTTTTTCCTTTAGTAAGAGATAACGCGTTTATTTGAGTCATAGGGTTAACAGGGATAAAGAGTGTTTAGTGCAGGCGAACTTACTGAACTAATTTGGTATAAGTTAGCTAGATACTAGGATTTATTTATAGAAAAGTATAGACAGTAGATAATTACTACAATTACGGGCAATATTTTTTCAATGCATTTACTTGAAGACGCACTCGTTTTCCGCACTAGTGCAGAAAAGTGCGCGTGCTCTCCCCTGTACCAGGCTGGGCGCGCGTCGGCCCCTACGAGTCGCCGACCAAACCCCGTTTATTAATTTCTTCGTAAGTGTATTGAAAAAAATCGTTTGATACACGTGCTTTGTCACTGCAGCCCTTGGCTCCATGACACACTCGCCAACAGCTCGTGTGAATTCTGCCTCGGTCGCAATGACAAACTTTCTGTACAAGTATCAAATTGTTACCGCAGTCCTGGAACGCAAAGTGCAACTGAAGGAACAGGTTTAAGTCAGTAAAAGTCTGACAGTCCCTTTCGATTTATCCAGACCAAGCCAGTTACAGCCAGTTATCTTTTATCCTTGGAATAAAATTTACAAAGGTGTATAAGTCCAATTACAGGAATTAACAAGTAGAAATAGAACATTACATCATTTTGAAATAGGTTGAATGCCCCGAAATCAGTGATCATACAATGTCAGAATTGTTTCATTAAATCCTACGCACCTTAATCTGTGAATAGAGTTCAATAGTGTAATATAATATTAGAGCTCCATTTACTGTTGAAGACGTACTTTAGTTGAATGCGAGATGATTGTAGATCTAATTTGAAAGCTAGAATAGCTTCTAGACGTGGGAAATTTACGTATAACTTATTTATATAAATTTAATACCGTTACATCATCCAATACGGGAGAGGCCAATGATCTTTGATTGTTGTTATTGATTCTTAAACCTGAAATACTACTAGTATATTTATACAACATTATTTTTAGTATATGCGAAACCTGAATATTGTTTAGAATCAGTAACTGAATCGATTGCAATAATTTTTACCCACACCATGTTATATTTTATCCCAATAAAAAAAAAAAAAAAAAATTCTCAAGTCAATACAGGTCACGGCAGGTCATAGCAGGCTTTAGACGTCAGGGCACGCCACAATCGTGGCGGTAAGTCCCCTCTTTGAGGCGTGGCTGGAAAGACCTCACGGCGTCCTTACCTTCCGCATGACGCAGGTCCTTACCGGACATGGTTCGTTCGGAAGTTTCCTGCACCGGATTCGTGCGGAAGTGACGCCCGGGTGTCGCCACTGTGCGGAATGCCCGGAGGACACGGTGGAGCACACAGTCGAGGTGTGCCCTGCTTGGGCGGAGCATCGCCGTGCCCTCGTGGGGGCGATCGGCGGCGGAGACCTCTCGCGCCGGGCCTTGGTTGAGGCCATGGTCCGGAGCGAGGAGGAGTGGCAGGCGGTCGCCGACTTCTGCGAAGCAGTAATGCTCGCAAAGGAGGAGGCCGAACGCATCAGGCAACGGCGTTATCGCCGCCGCCGCCGCCGCCGGGATTCTGATCCCGATTTCCGGCCACCGTAGGCGCGGGCTTGCGGACAGTGAGCAATGGGTAGCTCGCTGTCCGGCCGTCCGGTAACTGTCCGGACCAAGCCCAAGGCGTCGACGGCGCGCACTGTTCCCGCGCGCCTCAAGGAGTTGTCAGCAACAGCAGGGACCCAGCCGGGTCGAAGCCTACTGGGGCCAGGGTTATCCGAAAGGGCGCTCGAGCCCCGGTATGAAGGCTAGAAGGAACGGGGTGGGTCTTTTAGTCAGTAAGAGTCTGACACTGTCTCCCGCTCCACCCAAGGGCAGGGGACGTCAATGCATGATTTTTTCCCACCATAAAAAAAAAAAAGGCTTTAGACGTCAGCACACAGCTGGGTTTACTCATGTGGCTAGGTGCAGGAGCAAAACAACCCTTCAGTCGCCCGGTGACCATGTATTTGTGCGGACAACTAGGCAACATAACAAGCTTATAACTTTGTGATTTTTCATAATACAGTTATGAAATTTTGTACATAGATTCTTTACAGAAAACTACTAGTAGACACGTGCTTCGGGTATCGCATATACTAAAACTGATGTTGTATAGAAAAATGTCATAAAACATAGAATAAAAACGATGACGTACAATAAAAACTTCTTCATAAAGAACATGACGTTACAACGTGACACGAAATAAAAGTAATTAATAATAATTACCTGCCACCACAGTAAAGAAAAAAGAAGTTTATTCAACAACCAGTTCCGTAACCAACCAGTTATTTAGATTATAATCACCGTGCAGCAACATTTTAAAAATACAAAAATTAAAACAAAGTTTGTCCTAAGCACTAACGTAACAAATTAAGTACCCAAAAAAAAAAGGAACAAAAAAGTTAAATGGCGGTCATTGTCCACTATTGTACTGTAGAATTGTTTAGTTCAAATTGTTATTTTTTAGCTAGATTGTTTCACCTGCTAATACCTTGGTCATTAAGATTGTTCAATCCATTCTTTCCATTGTAAACGATCCATTACAGGAACTAAAAGATGTAAACGGCCTTTTGATGGTTCAGAAAGTTTCTTACAATGTATTAACTAATGAAGTTATTCATAGAGTAATATAAACTGTTGCAATAAAAAATAGTGCTGATTATATTATTAAATATTTATTGAACATATCAATAAGAAAAGGCAACTTTTGAAAATGATTCTATGAAGTTTGTGGTTTGTTATGCGCCAAACCAAGACGACGGTGGAGAGATGAGCTGGACAACTACCGGAGGGACTGGTCCTCAATGGCCGAGGACAGACGTGTGTGGAAAAGGGAGAGAGAGGCTTACATTTGTCGGTAGCGGCGACTGGTTTCACCGCCTTGATGTCTCGGTGAAATATAGCCCTAACACAATCCATCCATATATCAGCAGGGGACTGCTTATAAATTTATATAAACACAAATAATTAAACATGTGTATTTAAAAATATCATGTCAAGTATCTGGGACTCTGATTGAAAGTCAGTTTCTCCAATTAACGTCAACCACATAAAATGTAGAAGAACGGAAACCTACCAACGATTATATCAGAATACATTAATCCAGTTGCCTTCACGAAGGTTCTAAGAAAGCGTTCACCTCACCTCTCGTGCTCTTCTAACACGCATGTTGAGTGTAATGGCATAGGACGATGATTTACCGATAAACTAGGACAAAGAACCGTACTAGACTAGACTTGGAGTTTGAACCTAGACTTGACTAGTAAATAAGGTATAATCATAGGCTATTTAGTCTCTAGACTAGACCGACTTGACTTAGATTTCAAATAAAACGTTAACCTATACTATAGAAGGCGCCTGATATCCGTGGAATAAAGTACATTGACCTTTTCCTAATATCTCTGCGAAGGTACCCGAAAAACAAACAATGAATTGCTTTTCTTTACTAGATCATGTAAAGGATTACGATACATATCGGTTCAAGACAGCTTTATGTCTTTATTTCCGTTTTTGAAATTAAGAATGTCAACAAGGGGCAATGACGTTTATCCGGCAACCTACCTTAGATTAGACTGGCTTGACTTAGATTTCTTTCAAATAAAACGTTGACCTATACTAGGAAGCACGCTTCTGTATCGTGGCCGCGTTGTCTGTAACATGTAAACTCGCATACACAAGACACCCAGACTCGGCCAATAGCCGCAGCGGCCAATTGCTCAACGTCTGCACCAGCTGAACAGCTGAGCTGCTGGCTGCTGGGCAGATGTATGGCCCAAAGTTGAGAGTTGACGTCAACGTAACACCAAGAAGATCAAGATGGTCGGTTATAGGCACGGTTACACCACGGAAAGTTGGAGTAGCGCTGAAGGCTCCTTTTAGCGGAAAATAGACACGCCTGGGTTTTTAGCTGCATAAACCTGACCAAATTGGTATCGCCGGATTCAGAGACTGCCTCCAAGGACAAGTTCAAGCGCTCAACCATAGCCTTTCGGATCTAGCGCTTACTATGTGGTGCCAAGAAGTTGAATAAATAATATTGTCGATGGGATTATTTTACTAGCTGTCCCCCGCGGTTAATAGATACGCGAAGAATAGATACTTGAGTCACGAGCAGGTAGCTCTATTGTTTATTTTTCAAGTACTCACTCCGTAAAGTAGTCATATACTTGAAAAGAAAGCAAGATCTAGAAGCTACCGGTATCTAGACTTGTAGGATTGTTCAAGAGTTATCGTGACCTTGGAACGCTATGGGCAACTAAAGGAACATCCACCACGGAGTTTTAGTTAGTAATAGTCTGACATGCCCTCTCGCTCCACCAAGAGCGGGAGGTATTGCACAAAAGCCGTGTACCGGTATTAGCCAGTTTCATCATAGCGACGAACATTAATAGAAAATCAAGTATCTTTTCAAACTGCTTATTTATTCGAACTAGCAACAAACTATTCATTTTCCTATGCACATATGTATACCTATGTGTATTTATTTCGTCATATTCAAGGGCAAACGTATTCGCACGACAGGAAACTGAAATTGGCATCATAACTCGTAAAATTAAAAACACCGCCAAAACTTTAAAATTAACCGTTAATTTCATGATTATAACCGTCGAAATAATACGCAAATACATTGTTATTAATAATACTGATGTGTTATCAAACGATACTAGATAACATGTAATAAAAAAAAACATAATACCATAATGTAGTAATGCACAATCTTATCACGTTTTTGAAAAGTCAATAAAATCTTTCGTGATGTTGATTTTGTTACTGGTAACTACCTCGATCGGCATAATAGAATCTTCCTCGATGCTACTATTATTACTGGTAGCAAACATTGTAAGGCTAATTATGCTATGCTATGAGGCATAGCATAATCAGCCTTATAATGTTCCTATTGCTGGGAGCCAGGCCTGCTCTCTATGAGAGGCAGCATCATGATGCCATTTTCGGTCTTGTTCTGATCTATTTGGGGTCGGCGAAGATTACCTTAAATCGTTTTTTTTTTTTACTACTTAAAGGCTTGCTTTTGACCACTATTTCACCTTATAGTAAGCGATGATGTGGTTGACGATGGGGCACGCTTGCCTAGAAGTACTCTCTAAGACTATTCATTATTTGACTGAAAGACGATGGTTATCTCTATGCGCTGTTATCTCAATAATCACCTCCTTTCTAGCCATATCATCTACTTAAGATACCCAAGCATAAATCGCAATTCATTATTGAGTATTGTGCCACGAAGACACTACTTTTCAAGAACTAAACAAAAGAATCTTCTAAATAGGAGGTAATATTCAAAGCATAAGTGTCCAATTGACTATAATGGCTTTGTAAACACACGTCAAACAGAGAGACACGGTGCAAAAACCGTGTATCTAATATGCCAATCAGATGCACGCTTGAAACGCCGACTGGTTCGCTGCCGTTCCGGTTTGGATGTGGAATGGGAAATGTGTGTCAATATTAACATAAGATTTATAAAAATTGACAAATGCGGTCTGTGAAATGTAACCGTTGGCGATGCGGAACACGACTTAATAGACGGTTATTTAGCAGTGGTTTATGTGGCTGTCGTCGAGGTGAATGTGTCATTATATAAAGACTTTAAACAGTCTCATCATCAATAATGTTATGTGTGATTCACTACTATTCATAGCACCCTTCCGGTTCAAGAGGATACGCCTACAAAGATACATTTTAGACTCCCACTCGTAAGAAACTGCAGTAGCTGAGTGGGACTAAGTGACAAGTAATAGATGACAGTCCTTGACCAAAATTGTGCTGACTTCACTTTAGAATCATGTAAACACCAGGGGCGACTACGCTCAAGTGTTTCATCAAAATCGTCACAAAATGACCAAAAAAAAAAAACAGACTGAACAGAACTGATCATTTAAAAATTTCGCTTGAATACTGCGGCGCGGTGCCAAACCAAACCCTACGTAGTTTTTGTTTCGAGTGCAAGCAAAAATGAACTTAGGGGTGGTCAGGCGGAAGTGTCTTTGACGGTACCGTTTCGGCGTTTTCGCAACAATGTTGGGATTCGTTTTCCTGTCTCACCAATCAGTATACACCTCGTTAGTCGGAGCCATTACCATTGAGCTCCAGTAGCTTGCTCCAAAGCTGCTTCTACAATACCTAATAATTTAGTACTAAGCAATCAAATTACCTGCGACAAACTATCCGGCGCCGGCGCTCTATGCGAATAATGCGTACTTAAATCCTCATCATCATGACTCCAACAATCCCCTGCATCTCCATCATCCAGGCCCGAATACAATGACAATGCTGGCCACTCAGGAACGAGGTTCTCTTCGCTCTTCGTATGCCTGATCGGGGGTGAATGAGGAGCGGGTGGCGCGGGTGGTAGGAGGCGCGGAGGCAGAGGCTCGTGGCCGTCTGTTTCTAATACTTCCACGTACATTATGTAGGGTGCCTGTGGACAAAAAATGATTTGTTAATGTAAACAAATTTATACAATGGCGGCGATAATATTGTACTCTCGCTAGCTCACTACAATGAGCAAGTGAATTAGCGTGATTAGTTTCTTTGTCTGGATGTCATTCTGCTCGTCTGCTGAATGACACTTGAAGCAACGAGGGCAGAATAGATGACAAGTTTGAGGATTGAGTAACCGAGTGAAGTGTTGCAATTTCTTTATGAGAGACAGACAGCTGGTTTAATGCTAATAAGAAGGCTAAGTAAGTACATGAAAACCAATGTATGTAGTATGTACCAAGGATGTAGACTAATAAATTTTGTTATTTTGCCGAACTGATAATGACTTTATCTTATGCCTCATATTCAATTAGTAATTGTCCGATAACTGTGGTTTTCCTTAAAATGCGGTCATGCTTCGTTGAAAAACTCAATTAGATAACTTTTTGACATAGCAGTAGTAATGTGACGGATTAGGGGACGTCCATCGGCCCATCAATCTGGACCCGAGATGGTTCCACGCGCGCCTCTATTATGACGTATAAGAGAGCCTATTGGGCCCCTAGGATTTACTGACATCTCTTTGAGGTGCGCGTGGAACCATCTCGGGTCCAGATTGATGGGCCGCGCCTACGCGCCTTTAACGACTTGGGCTCGGTGCGCGGTTACCGGACGACGTACTACCCATTGATCGGCGTCCGCAAGCCTGCACCTACGGTGGCTGGTAATTGGGATCGAGATACGCGGCGGCTGGGGCGTGAGGCTGCCTGCCATTCCTCAATCCAGACCATGGCCTGTACCAAGGCCCGGACGAGTTAATACCAGTGAGGTTTTAGTCATTAAAAGTCTGACATTTCCTTCCCTTCTTCATCTAAGAGAATTTGCACCTCGAAAAATAAAAAAAGCACTATACTCCATTTGTTTAGGTAGTTAACTAAATGTAAACAATCTTAACATGTCTTTTATCTAAAAAATTGTCTAAAAAATTTATTCAAAAATGTTTACATTTAGGTATTTACCTAAACCGATGTTAGGTAATTAACTAAATTTAAATGATCTTTGTATGTCTTTTATACGATTTATTTTAAATAATAAAAAACCGGCCAAGAGCGTGTCGGGCCACGCTCAGTGTAGGGTTCCGTAGTTTCCCGTCCGTCACAATAAGTGTACCCACTTATGAGTTTAAAAAAATGCTTGCATATACGATTATACTACAAACTTAGTCCAGAAATTATTTTGTGGAACCTTTTTGTCTTTTTGTACAAAAACTGTTCTTTCCATCAAGTTCAAAATAATTTTCCTAGAAAGTCCTTATAAAGTTCAACTTTTCAGATTTTTTTCATATTTTCTAAACTTATGGTTCAAAAGTTAGAGGGGGGGGGACACATTGTTTTTTACTTTTGGAGCGATTATTTCCGAAATTATTGACATTATCAAAAATGATTTTAGTAAACCCCTATTCATTTTTAAATACCTATCCAACGATATATCACACGTTAGGGTTGAAATTAAAAAAAAAATCACTTCCCACTTTTCATATAGGGGGGCTCTACCCTAATAAAATATTTTTTTCCAATTTTTATTTTACCACTTTGTCGGCGTGATTGATATACATATTGGTACCAAATTTCAGCTTTCTAGTGCTAACGGTCACAGAGATTAAGCGAGGACGGACAGACAGACAGACAGACAGACAGACGGACAGACAGACATGGCGAAACTATAAGGGTTCCTAGTTGACTACGGAACCCTAAAAAGACATATCAAGATTGTTTACCTTTAGTTAACTACCTAAACAAATGGAGTATAGTAATGTACTACAAAAAATTCAACAACACGATAAATTAAAAGCCATTTCCAAATTGGCGCCAACTGCATTGCGAAGGAAACGTACACAATTATCTTGTTCGCCGTCTGTCTACAGCGAGCGTTTCCTAACAAAATGGTGTTCTTAATTGACAATAACGACTCCCCCGGTACGAACAGCTGGCACATTCAATATTCTCCTTTTATTACTATCTAGCTTCGGGTCGAGGGGCTCTTTGGAATGGGACCACGGTCCCAACTTCCACGTTTCTATCCAAACTCGTTAAAAAATTAAAGACTCGTTTTGTCATTTGAGAAAGACCCTAGAATGTAACTTGGAACGAAACTGAAAGAAACAATAACAATAATAAAAATTAATTACATAGTATTTTAATGTACCTAATATAGACGAATACGTATCGAAATAATAAAAACATCAAATGTTAGAAAGGGCCTTTTATTTTTTTACAACTTTTAATATTATACATATCTATCTACCTATTTTTTTGTATAGTATTTTGGGAACACTAATAAAATAAATACATTTTTGTTTTGGTAACTATAATTTATTGTCATTTTCTTTTACCTGGGACCGCGATCCCGGGCCATACAGCCTTACGACACCTAGCTTTTAGAGTCTGTCTAAAAAGTCAAACGACTTGGGTAATTATTAGGGTAAAATGAAATCTGATGTAATTAAAACTGGTTCATTAATATAATCGAGATTTATTAAAAGATCTTAATCATTGTTTACTAATAGAAGAACCTTATAAAAAGTATCGAATATAAGTATTTTTTTAATGATAAAATATTATACAAAATTCCCAAGTCGTTTGACTTCAGACTATACCAGCTGTATTGTTTGCGTGAATTTCGGTTATTGTGGATGCGAAGTCAAAGCCGAAGCTAGATAAAAAGTAGCATAATATGTCCTTCCTTGGGGATCAAGCTTGCTCTGTACCAAGTTCCATCAAAATCGGTTAAATAGTTTAACCGTTTTTTTTTTTTAAGATGGGAAATCGTCCTGTAACTTTGACGCATGTCAGACTTTTACTGACTAAAACCACACCTATTTCCTTTCTTTACCTAGCGTTTCCAGGTCCTAACAAACAGACGGGAGTTATTTTCACAGTTATAACTTTAAGTATGGATTTGATATTGAAATACGGTTTATATACGTAGTTTTATCTGAACTTATCAGTTAGATTGAACAGCAGAACGACCTTATCAACTTGTTGAAGCATATTGTATGCTAAATAGTTTCATCGAGCTACCATATATATATTCTACTTCGCTGTCGTTGTAATCTACCTATATTTATATAAAAATGAACCCCTATTGTTCATGCTAGAACTTAAGAACGGCTGGACCAATTTTAATAATTCCTTTCTTCTTTTGTCACCAGCATACAGGAAAGGTCGTAAGGTAGGTAGGTAGGCTCGAGCCCCGGTATGAAGGCTTGAAGGAACGGGATGGGTTTTTTAGTCAGTAAGAGTCTGACACTATCTCCCGCTCCGCCCAAGGGCGGGGTAGAGTTGGGTAGAGTAGAATAGTGTCTACTCAATATTACAATATGTCAACTTGCTGACTAATTGACGGGAGCGAAGCCGCGGGCAAAAACTAGTTTTAGATAAACTACGAACCGGGTTTTTCTTGTCAAAGGTTTATTGAGACTGTTCTCTTTCAGGATAATGCCAAGCCAAATGACTCCCTTTGTGGTTTATTTAACCACGTAGGTTTGCGTTTATGTATTAAATATTATAGATAAACAGCTATCAGGGATCGTAGCACGTACCGTCGTACCCATTTAGTATTATAAGCCAACAGGGGCCTTACCATGATGTGTGTGTGTGAGTGAGAAAAAGGGACGGAGAGACTGAATTGTGAGGGATGGAGCTATTTATCAGTCTTAGTCGGTTCAGTTTTGGTCGCAAAATGCTCGTGATAGGGTCTCTAAACTTTCTAAGGGCCTATTTCACCGAGCCACCATGGCGGCGACCAGTCGCTGCTCACAAACGTATACAGCTCTACAAGGTGCAGTTTTAAAACTGCACAATATTTCAGGAGGTTGTAGTAAAACTCATAAATAATCATATAAAAAAACGATACCTGGTCAATAATCAGTAATACTTGTTATTTAATTTTTTAATTACTCTAAACTAAATCGATTGATCGATGGCCGCGGGGGCGTGGCTAGGGTGTGGCGTGCGGTATGATGATTGGATGATACATTATTTATGAAACTATCGTTGCGAGTTAGTGTGTGTGAAAACGACCTTTATTGTTCCGTGTTTGTGTGTGTGAAAAAAAGCGCGGTTATAAAAAAAAAAAATTACCTACTTATTTTATTATTGATTCGGGTCGAGAATCACTAACATAATTACCTCCTGAAATATTTTGCAGCTTCAAAACGACACCTTGTATAGAGCGTTACTTACGTGGTGTCAGTTTGGTTGCGCAACCAATTTGGTGGCGCGACCAGCTCGGACGCGTGGCGACTCTGGTATCTGTACGGTGTCTAGTTTGGTAGCTTAGGGCTATATTTCACCGGGACACCATGGCGGCGCAAATGGTCGCGCCACCATGGTGTCTTGGTGAAATATAAACCTTAGAGTATGAAGTTTTTGGATTGTGTGCATTTTTGCAATCACACGAGTTACATTTTAACATTGCCCAGTACAGTTATAACAACAGAAACACGCATCCAATACTACAATACGTAATTAAATGCGATAACAAAACATTTTCGTTAATTACCTTTTGTAACATACTTCAATGTAATAAAAACTAAAGTTAGAACATTTTATGAGCAAATATTACACAATTTTTGGTTTAAGTGTAACACTAACTGAATGGTGAAGGGAAATCCTATGAGGAAATCTACATGCTACGCCTTCGAGCTTGCCTTGCCTTGTAATGAGGCCACCTTTAGGGCGTAAACCGTAGATTTTATGTGGGGATACACCACGTCAAGGTGATTTACGGGTTAGTTTATTTTACGCATTTATTGGGCACTAGTCGCACTCATTGACCAACTATACATAATTTGTAGTATTTAAGCGAAACCTGAATATAGTTTTTTCAGAATCAGTAACTAAACCGATTCCAATATTTTTTACACCATGATATATTTTTTCCCAAAAAGGTCATAAGATGGACACCACCGACACTAAGTACAACACAGGTCACGGCAGATCATAGCGCGTATTAGGCGCCAGTCCCTCAGTCGTCTGGATGGCCCGGTAACTGTGTATTTTTGATATTACAAGCTTATAACTTTGTGATTTTTCATGATACAGTTATAAAATGTACATTATTTTCGTTACATATAAAAATACTAGACACATGTTTCGGGTTTCGCAATTAAAAGTAATGTTGTATATTACTCGTTTTTTGGGCAATAGTCGCACTCATAGACCAATTTATAGAGGTCCGTGAGAAACTCCTACGCACATAATTCTCAGCCACGTAATTAAACCACACCTATCTAACTTAACTGAGTTTTCCAAGCACAGGCTTGGAAAACTCAGTTGTGCGAGAACTATAAGAAAGTCGGTTTTCTGTTACAAAAATACTGACTGATTACTGTCTGCTGACTGGTAGAGATTACGTTGTTATATTAAGTCCATTACTGTACATATAATTTAAAGAAATCTATATAAAGCGAAATTCCACTCACTGATTAATCACGAAATCTTAGAAACTATAACACCTACTAACATAAAATTTGGCAGGTGGGTTCCGTATAGGCAGATGTCTACAGTTCTACACAGAACTGTAGACATCTGCTAAGAACGGATTTTACAAAACTCCACCCCTAAAGGGGTCCCGGGTGTCGCCACTGTGCGGAACGCCCGGAGGACATGGTGGAGCACACACTTGAGGTGTGCTCTGCTTGGGCGGAGAATCGCCAACGAAACAGGCGGTCGCCGACTTCCGCGAAGCAGTAATGCTAGCGAAGGAAGAGGCAGACCGCATCAGGCAACGGCGGCGCTCACAGCGCCCCAGCCGCCGCCAGGATTCCGATTCCGATGTCCGGCCACCGTAGGCGTGGGCTTGAGGACGGCGAGCAATGAGTAGCTCGCTGTCCGACCGTCCGGTAACTGTCCGGACCGAGCCCAAGTTGTCGACGGCGCGCACTGTTTCCGCACGGCTCAAGGAGCTGTCAGCAACAGCAGGGGCCCAGCTGGGTCGAAGCCTACTGGAGCCAGAGTTAATTCGTTTGTATGAAGAAACCTACTTTCACTCGGGCGAAGCCACTAGCAGAAGCTAGTAAATATTATCCCCGAACATGACAAATGTCAGTACGTACGTCACAATATTTTATCATCATGACCAAATCGTAGTTAAGTGCGGAACCATACCGCCTGTCTCTGTAATCTCCTTGGGGATTACTGGTATGACGATCGTACTGTTATTATTTATATCTCTTTATATCTCAAGAGAGAAAATATAATGCCCTGTAACGTGACGAGAATATAAAATAAATTATATTTGAGTCGTAAAGATAAATCAGATTAAATTATAGCTCATAAACACTAGACTTTAGACGACATTCAATATCATTATCAATTTATTTGTTTAGAAAGGCTAAAGCGAGGTTTCAATTACATGCTTAGAAACTTGATAAATGAATTGAACGAAGTGGAGATTAAATTAACACTTCTCTTAGTAGCCTTTCAATTTAAATTAGATTAGATTCTAAAAAAAAATAACAAGGTTAAGTTTATCTATACCCTATTCGCGTTAAGATTAGACATTTAAAGAAACCTTTTTTTACTGTTTGTTCAAACGATTTTAACTTCTATTTCATAGGCATAAGGATGGTATTAAAAGCAAAAAAGTGGTTACAATACCATCTATTTACTGCAGCCGCAGGTTGCCGACATAGCACAAAGAATTGCCAAACTTAAGTGGCAATGGGCAGGGCACATTGCTCGCAGAACAGATGGCCGTTGGGGCCGAAAGGTTTTGGAGTGGCGACCGCGTACCGGAAGACGCAGTGTTGGAAGGCCTCCTACAAGGTGGACCGATGACCTGGTGAAGGTAGCAGGAAACCGATGGATGCGGGACGCACAGGAACGTTCGATGTGGCGACGCTTGGGGGAGGCCTATGTCCAACAGTGGACGTGTATCGGCTGAAATGATGATGATGATGATGACTGCAGCCGCCATTTGTCATGCCACCAACGTAATAAAAGTCAAAATCGGTTGAACGGACAGTAATAAAAGGTTTTCATAAATGTCTAATGTTATTTTGAACAGACTATATGACATTACTGACACCCCGTGCCTCGAAAAGCAGGTAAGCCGTTGGTGTCGGTTGTCATTCGTAGATCTTTGATAGTCGTTAGGATAGTCAGACGCCAGAAAGTCTGACTATGAGTCTATCGAAGTAGTTCGTTCGTGTCGTGTTGCCAAATAACTGGGTTGTGGAGGTCTGATAGGCAGTCGCTCTATGTAAAACATAGGTACTCAGCCGCATCCGGTTAGACTGAAAGCCAACATCAAGCTAGTTGGGAATAGGAAAGGGATAATGATGAGAGTCCAAAACAATGCTAGATCAAATTATAACAATGAAACTGAAATAGATGCTAGAGAGTTCAATAATCATAAAGTAGACGAAACCCATTCAAATCACAAAAATAACGTTTCATAAAATCAAAATTCACCAACAACCAATTCTCGTAAGTTCATAGTACAATCAGCATTTTAATGTTCCCACTGCTGGAACTCAGGCCTCCTAAGCTCCTCTCTAGGAGAGGGAATGGGCCGTAATCCATCATGCGAGCATAGTGCGGGTTGGTGGATGTCACCTTTTTTTTAGGTGGGAATATCATCTAAATGACATATCCCACCCTTGGGCGGTGCGGGAAGGCGTGTCAGACTTTTACAGACTAAAAACTCTGTTCCTCCTTTGCCTTTGTTCCATGGCCCCGGGGGTCTCTTTCGCATATGGCCCCAGTAGGCTTCCTGCTGGGCCCTTACGGTTGCTGGTGGATGTCACCTGTCTTCGAATTTTAGTTCAGAAAAGCATAAAACTCATTGTGTTCATAGCAATATTAGCAATTCTTAGTAAACGCTATTACATTAATTGCTAACCCAAGCGCAGTGCGCAACCTTCTCATTAATAAAAGAATTCAATCGGTGTAATGGGTGTCGTGCATCATATCCAACACAATCGAAGGTGGACGACCTTCGTGATACAATAGTTAAATTATCAAGATCTATGAAGGAATTAAATTCTTCGCAATTTGTTCTTCAATCACCAGCGACTTTTAAGATCCGACTTTAAGATTAAGCACTTATCGTCGAGCCTCCAAGCCGGACAAGTAAAGGTACTTAGTTTAAGTTCAGATTTGGCACTCGACAAACGCGCTTGGCTTAATCGCTTTCATTTTTCATTTGAGGAACTCGCCTTCAAGGCTGTGTGGTCTGCTAAGTATAGTTCACTCTGTCAACTCCTTAGTATTGTGTCGTTTAGACAATTAACAGAAATCTTTACATCTATCATCAATACTGACGACGATACATTTTTGCACAGTAGTAACGTTTATTTGTACAACATTGTGGTTTCTATTCTAACTTGATTTAGTAGCAGCCTTCAATAGAAAATCTGGCTCGGAGCCAGGTCCAGGATTAAGGTCAAAGCCTTGATAAGCCAACCTCTGTCAGCTTCCTTAATATGGAGCTTTGAAATCAATAAAATTTTTAGAAGGACAACTAGAATTGGTAAGTAAAGCTATTTAAACACACACGGATTTAGTTTAAAATAATTTAGATGCTTTTTCGGCGGATTGGAGAAGACTGGGATGAATTATCCCACTGCTGAGATTGCTCAGCAGTGGGATAATACTGCAAGCCTATTACTGTCCCAGTGCAGAGCCAATAATTCTGCTCAAACATGGTAGGCATGAGCATTAATTAGCTCGCTTGCTCAAGAGGAGTTGGTAATTTAAGGTTTTATTCCAGGCTCCTTACAAATTTTTAATTACATTTATTATTAAATATAAGTTCGCGTTTGAGCACTACCTCACCATATGGAAAGCGATAATATGGCCGAAGATCGGGCACGATTGCCTAGAAGTAACCTATTTATTCTTGGCTTATAGACCTCTAGGTTCTCCTAGGACTTAATACTCCGGCAGGGAATTCCGCTCCTTAGATGTAAGCATAATGAATGTGTTCCAAAACACTTTGTACGTATGGGTGGGATGTCAACCATGCACTGAGATGGCGCAACGCCGTACGTCTAGTGGTTCGATGATGGAACAGACTTGGCGGAATGAAATTGTGCAATCCTCCCCGAAATGTAAACGATAAAAATTTACTACAGTCTAGCGGCTCGGTGTCAATGCCCAAGACTCAAGAATTATATTGAATATAGGTTGAAAAAAATATTGAACAAAATTCTCACCTTATCTTTGCTGTTAAGCACAGCAGCTGCATGCGGTGGTATCCTCAGCACATAATGCGGCCTCTGGTGTAAAGGTAACCACACCCTCGCGGGCAGGTTGAGGTCTAGCGCCGCCAGCTCGGCCCTGAGACGGCCATTACGACGCTCCTTGTCCGCCACACCGGCCAGACGTTTGCCGATGTTCGTCAGTGACGTCAGAAACTGAAATATGGAATAGTGGTGTTTATTCTAGATAGAGCAGTCTGAAGCTGTCTCTGCTGTACTATATGGTAAAAATTTGTAGATGATTTCTAAAGTGCGTATTTGAAATGTTTCTTCCTGACTTGTTTAAGGTTTCTAACTGAAAGATCTGCCTCGAATAATCTACACTAGAGTAAAAACGAATATGTATGTATTATAAAGAGAGATTTTAGCCTAGCCTCATAAATGTGGAATAATAACAGTACCTAAGTACTGATCCCAAGTCATAAATTCTTTCACTAATTAAAAGTTTACACTATCGCTGAATGCTTAAACTATTATTGATCTCGGAGAAATTCACGATGCCTGTAAGGTAAAAGACGGTAGTGAATTTGCGAATAAAAGCTGTCAAATAATGATAAAAACAAATCTTCAGTTAACAAAAACCCACCGCTCATCAACACTACAAAAAAAAAACTTAAATAATGTCTTGAAAAACAAAACACCGTCTGGCAAAGCAACACTCAAGATTTATTATGGTAATTCTCAAGTGATTTAGGTACAGCGATATTAATAAAGTATGTTTTTCTCCTTGTCCGTAGACCTCTAAGCAATGGCATGGCAATGTGATTCAGTAGCCGCACGTGTACGTAACGTGTGGAGCATTTCCGATTGTGTTTTAGTATAGACGCAGGTCACACGGGTAGAAGGTACACTAGGCAAACTATGGCAGTTGCCTTTGTCACGTGTTAGACACTAATGATGTATTTCTAATTAGCTACTGTGCTTGTTTTAGGATTTTACAACGTGAATCAGAAATCAGAAACGTTTATTTCAAATAGACCAATTACGGGCACTTTTTAATTGTCAAAATGTTGGTCAGACTAAAAAAAGTGAAGCTAAATTGAACGTTCCAAAGCGTAGATCTCTAAGTGAAGAACGTGCAAGAAACTCCATGGACACTCTTTTAAATCATATTATGAGTTACATAAATCTTGGTTACGTATTTCTTGTCTCATAATAATAAAATGTGCTGTTTTGGGATTTGTTTTGAGTGGCTATTTCATGAA
This sequence comes from Mythimna ferrago, assembly GCA_910589285.2. NCBI lineage: Eukaryota > Metazoa > Arthropoda > Insecta > Lepidoptera > Noctuidae > Mythimna > Mythimna ferrago. The sequence continues at coordinate 22,145,062 of OU342680.1, read as the reverse complement.
AAATTCATCATTAGAGTTAGCTGAACTGAGAGGGTTGTATTGATGATTTTAATGACTATAATTAAGAAAATAAATAAATACGTGATACGGTCGCAAATCATATTTTTATCAACATACAACTGTGACAATGACCTGCAGAATGCAAAAAACGTCTCTTTATATTTAGCGGGTTACCCTGGCGGTTTTGTCAGGATCTAATAGACCATAATTCTTTACAAGTGCCTTGTTCTATCAAAGTTAAGGCAAAAAGCTATATGCATGCACTGAAGATAATAACCCTTCTTGTCAGTCGGGTAAAAAGTTGAGCTATAGAGAGTGCTTTAACTAGGCTGATTTCGTTGCTTCACACACGGCATACTACTCTAAGAACACAGGCATACTACTCTAAGAAAATCGCTCTACGTGAAAGTGTAGTTGATGTACAGGAAACTCATCAAGCCTCGTCACCAACATTAATTGAGCCTTCACTTTAACAGACAAGAAAATACAGGATATTGATACGCACACATAAAAACAGCCCATATTACGTACTATGTAATGACCTAAGAAATATCACTTTCCCATAAGCTTTCACAACTTCAACATTCTAAGCACGAAACAGATTAATATTTATATATTAATTTTACCTATTACAGCAAGCATTAGGTATAATTCAGGACAAAAATAAATCAGAATAAATCAGTACATTAGTACGCAACCCGTAAGAGGATAAATCCTGCGAAAAATCTGTAATGTCCTTTGTAAAACCATTTTCCTTGTACTCAGTCAATTAAATCTAAATATAGTTGAGCACAGCAAGTTAATTTCATTAGATAAGCGGGGTTTCCACGACCTTTCTCGCCCTAGGCATTAACCAGTTACGTTTGATTGTATTTCTTGTATTGTTGCAGACTGGCCCTGACTTCTAAACTGGGTCAACCTGGATAGAACAGCTGTATACATACACAGTGTACTAAAAACAGAGTATTAATCTGTCTGTGAACTAACAGTCACTATGACGTGGGATGTACGCATTACCGTGTTTACTTCACATTTATCTCTTGCGCCGCGGGATGCCCAGGAAAATATCATAAAGTGGAGCATATAACTTTTAAAACTTTGCCGTTTCTCTACAGAAACATAATACATAGTAGAAACTTTATTAGAAACCGCGATGTAGAAAGTACATAGATTTAAAAGAAAACATGAGCGCTAAAGCCGGAACAATGTGACGTCAGTTATCTCGCTTTTATGGTTATCATGATGATTTTAGGACGAGCAGATCATTGAACAGACGATATTATCTCTATTAATGTTGTATACACTTCCTACTTAGTGCCTTTTCACACGCTCTGGACAGTTACTGATTTCCTGGTACCCGGTTGAGAATGTACGTGTGAGAACTTTCATACTGAATGACCCATACACCGGATACCAAGTACCGACGAACCGGCAGCCCTCCATATAGAAAGGCACTAACCGTTGATGAATGTTTCCATAGCGTACGTGTGATGTTATAGCTATACACGTATGTATGTTTATCATCACACACGAGCGAGCAGGTGTGGTGAACGTCACTATGTTATACGATTGTAATAACTTTTACACATTCCATTCCAATTCTTATATTGTTTAATATTCATGAAATACTTCCGGCATTTATTTATTAATTACTAGCTAATCCGGCAGACGTTGGTCTGTCTTAGCTATGAACTGTCCAACGCAAAAAGATTAAATAGTCATCGTAGTTTTCTGAATTTTATTTCAAAACCTTCTCTTGATTATAAACAAACAATAAAAAAGGAATTAGCGAAATAGCGGGTTCTATGTTTATTGCAACAACGACCTTAAAGTCAAGAATGAATAGGTTCCTAGGCAAGCATTCTCTATCGACGAATACATCGTCGCTTTCCATCAGGTGAGATAGTAGTCAAGAACGAACATATCTAGAAAAAAAAAAAGTCCTGCCGTTCACACATGGTGTCACGTCACCATGTGATAACGGCAGGATTTTTTTAGGGAAAGGGAAATAGGGATTACTTTTTATCTATACAGATTTAACTAAAAGAGAAGTAAGTGTTGTTCAAGTAATGTAACTTGTCAAGTTTTTCTTCAATATTAACAGAACATAACATGTAATATCGTACTTTAATCTAAATTAAAAGGGAAACGCTTGATTTTACGTAGGTCAATCAATCTACACTAATATAATAAAGAGGTAGTTTGTTTTTTTTGTTTGTAGGAGGTAATCTCTTGAAGTACTGATCCGATAGCAAAAATGTTTTCACCAATAAAAAGCTGCTTTATTCCTGAGTGACATAGACTATATATTATGGGCGCGGGCGAAGCCGCGGGCAAAAGCTAGTCTCTCGTAAAAATACACCTGAATTCAAAACTACTGAAGTTGAATCGAAGTTGATACAAACAAATGAATGAATATAACTTTGTGAATGAAGCCAGACTTTATATAGAATGAGTTTAGTACAGCAACCGAAATATATTATTATCAAACGGTTTTTTATCAGTGATAAGCAGTAATATATCAAGCAAGCAATAACATGTCGTGAGCAACCTATCGGTAATCGTTGGTGGCATGCATTTGTTATCATAGAATGATTACATCAACATCAGTGTACAATTATCAACACAGGACAGCACTAACAGAACTATCATGCAACTTTCTATTGTATTGTTGTCAACAATCAGCTACCTTTGACTACTTATTTAATTTTGTATGTCAATGTGATTGAACATGCAATTGTTATTTACAGTACCTAAATAAAATACTCATAATAAACAGAGGTGGTAAAAATTATCTATATGTTTCAGCAGTGTCATGGTCATTATATAGTATAAAACTCTTTGCATTAAATTGCAGCACTTATCAATTAAGCTATACTCGTTAGGGTGTACCTAACAGGTTTGCCTGCACAGTTATACCTGTCAGGTAAGTTTGTGTGGAAACCTGCACAGTTGTGCAACATACACGCTCCGGTTTACCTGTACAACACAACTCTACAGGCAAACCTGTCAGGTATACCCTAGCGAGTGTATTTTTGGAAAGCAAAAAATGTAGTTTTAACCAATAAAAAGTGATTCATGAGGAAGGTTTGGGTTAATACATGAACATTATAGTACAGAAAAGCCAAGAATTACAAAGGTTTCTAACACCCGTACAAAGTTGGGGCGGCCGGATCGCTAGTCTATACTAATATTACAAAGAGGAAAGATTTGTATGTTTGTATTTTAGTTTGTAATTAATAAACTCAAAAACTACTAGACCGATTTTGAAAATTATTTTACCAGTAAATGTTACTTTATCACAGAGTAACATTGGCTATATATATTTTTTACATTTACGTGGGAGAAGCCGCTGGCATAAGCTATTTAGTGACATAACAATGGTCAGTAATTTGTGCAGTATCTTATCTACATCTGTCATACTGAGTTAGTTACTGCGAATTATAGCCAGAGGGCAATTGAAATGAATACGACTTTCAGATGCAGCTGCCAACCAGTATTTTAGATAAAGCAATAAAAATTAAAAAAAGCAACTCACAACGCAGTAATTGGGTATGGGATACCCGAGTTGTGTGAGACTTCCTAGCTTCTGACTATCCACAACGACTGTCAATGATTTAGAAATTACTCAGTATCTAAAAAATCTCGGTATGTTAAAATGGTCACCCATCCACAAAACGACCTCAGCAGGTGTTCCTTAACCTAGGATATTGACGCGTGCGTCTGTTGTTATTTGAGCCACAAATTCCTCGATAGTTTTGGAACATTACGCACCATAATCTAATGTCATCCATTAATTTCGTGAGTTATATAAAGACCCTTTTGCGATTTATTAATCTTTGTTCCGAGCAGACGCACATTAACTGACCATCAATCTCAAAATCGACCGTCTAAACTTTGAACCACCAACGAAGCGTTAATTTTCTGGGAACCGGCCCTTCCGGGTATACTACGTCTCTCTTAGAACTGTCGTTTAGAACAGTAAAGTGAAAAACATTTTGAGGAATAGAGAACTTTGAACACAGTTTTTTTAAGCCAAGATTGTTTAGTTTACTTCTATGCTATCCGTTGGCCACATCATCTTTTATCATCAGGTGAGATAGTAGTGACACGCAAACCTGTCTATAAAAAAGTGACTGGGTTGTAGAGGTCAGATAAGTAGATAAAATAGATACTGATATTCGGGAAGAAACTTGAAAGAAAAGAAAGAAAACATGTTTACTCAACCTAAATAGCTAAGAGACAAACTAAGCCTAATGAAGCTGCAAAATTAACAGACACAACAAACAGCAAAGTTAACATTGACAATAACGATACAAGAGAGGCACACAATGCTAATACTGAACATTCACCAAATGTGGGTGCAACGATGACCGCAAGCGCTTATTTGAAGGTGATTAGAAATGATACAAGCGACGTAGGTGTTAAAGGCGTTAGTGATATAGCATGAGTTAGAAGCTCTAAAATTATTCGGTGAGCGGTCAATCTGCTACCAAGGCCTTGCGTATTTAGGTTTTCACTTATAAGCTTAGTATTAATCGAATCAAAAATCTGTGTGGTAATGGCGAGGATTTGAATGTTAAAAAAGGGTAAGCCTGTGCAAAATAATAATGTAATACAGTAAATATAAGTCAATATATGTCCCCACAGCTGGAACTCAGGCTTCCTCTCTAGAAGAGGGAATGGGCTGTAATCCACCACGCGGTCCTAGTGCGGGTTGGTGAATGAGACATGTCTTTGAATTTTTGGTTCTAAGACATGCCGGTTTCCTCACGGTAATGTATGTTTTCGTAAACAATTTAACATAAATTTGTTGTTTCTAAAGAAATTCGATAGGAACCGAATAGTATAGGCTCTTTGCCTTGCAGTATTGCGATAGATCAACTATTCATAGGTAGGTAAACCTCGGATATCTATGGTAAACCTAAACTAAATCACGAATAATAACCAAACCTACAACATAGTCAAAAATTGTAAAATAATAAAACTTCCATCTCAGAAGGATGCCTTAAAAAATATAAAAATAAAACAGCAGCAACAAAGGTTCTGTTTTAAGGTCACGCAGTAAAATATTATTACGTTTTATTGACACTAGTAAAAGGAGAGATTTCACTTTTCCACCACTTTTTCTATTAACTAAATAAATATTATACGGCCATTATATAATAAATATTATATAAAGGCCTTCACCCTAATATGGGGGCCTAAATAAACAATGCATTGAAATTTAACCTGATAGCCGAACTTTCAATCATGCGAGTAAATAATGTGTCCTCTTTGCCTAGTCTTATCCTATTTCATTAGGGTAGGTTCTCCTCGTCATTTTTTGTCAGACATTTTGGTTTTGGGTAGTCGAGTCACTTGGGTTTTCTTTAGGTCCTTGTTTGTTATAGACATCCAAGCTAGAAGGGGTCTCCTCCAAGCTACTAGGCTTTTTGGACCAGTATTCATGCTCAGGACGTGCCTAGTCATACGTTCTTCAGATCTTCTCATTATATGACCATAGTATAGACACGTTTCACAGAGTTTTTCTCCAATTGAGCGAATTTTACGAGTAAATAATGTTTGTTTAGGTTTTGAGTTGAGTATTAATGTTGGAGATGAGTTTGGATGGACGAAACAGGAATTTTTTTCATTATTTTATTAGGGCTTTCTTTAGGTCCTTGTTTATTACAGACAACCAAGCTAGAAAGGGGGTCTCCTTCAAGCTACCAGGGTTTTTGGACCAGTATTCATGCTTAGGACGTGCCTAGTCATACGTTCTTCGGATCTTCTCATTATATGACCATAGTATAAACGTGTTTCGCTGAGTTTTTCTGCAATTGGGCTAATCTTACGAGTAAATTTTTGTTTAGATTTTTAGAATGTAAAGTATTAAATGTTGGAGATGAGTTTGGATGGACGAAACAGGAAAATGTTTCATTGTTTTATTAAAACCAGTGTTTATCATAGGGTAAATATCGAACAAAATTTAATTTACCTGGTATCCTATAATTCATTTTTTATTATGTTGTTATTTTATTAGGTACCTACTTTTAAAACGCAGCACATTTTAGAAGCATCTTGATACATTAGTTTATTTTTCAAAAATATTAAACATCCTAATGAGATTCGATAGTTTCAAATAATCGTTTTGCACCTATCTGTTTCATACTTTAGTAAGATCATAATGTTACTTAAAATGTACAGGAGCTATTTAATTCGTAATGTCATGTTAAATGTCAGTTACAAGTTTCAAGATCAATGCCCACACTACTTTTTTTGCTTGCTCGATGATAAAGTGAAGGTGTTAATATCGAATGTGTAAAATGTAAGACCTTGCGGAGATTTGCAAAACGGTTGCACTAGCAAATTTATTCCAGACTTAATTGTAATGGGCCGAGGGATTGTTCTTTAGTGTTATTGCGGCCCTGGAATGCAAAAAGCAACTGAAGAAAGACAGGTGACCCAGAGAAGGAGGAGTTAATTGTGATTTTCAACCTCAAAAAAAAAACATTTACAAAAAAAATTAAACCGACTTCAATGTTAAAAAACACTGAAAAGTATAAAATAACTTTAATTTCAGAAGTCGGTGTTTCTATAATAGATAGTTTTGTCTCTTCGTTATTTAACACCGACTTCCGAAATTAAAGTAAAAAAAAAACCACCAGTAAAAAGTATCCCTCAGCCAAACTTAAATTTCATAGCCAAAGTGCATCTCATAACGATTCTAATAATCCCAAACACGGTTAGATTACGATTAATTTACCTTCCGGCTTCATCACCAGATCAGTTCGATACATCCCCCCCCCCCTTTTCTTTCAGTCAGTAATCGAATAGGTACACGTATAAACAAAGCAATTTTACTTGTTACGACAATTCTGCTGTGATCCTATGGGGAGTTATGTTCCATATCTTCGAAGTTCATGATCATAACAATATTTCTATGGGACCAACTTGGAAGCATAACCTTTCAATCAAAAAAATAATTTTCAAAATCGGTCCACAATTGACCGAGATATCGGTTAACATACATAAAAAAAAAACATACATTCAGCCGAACATTGAACCTCCTCCTTTTCGAAGTCGGTTTAAAAAGGCCTAGTCGTGATTAAATCAACCAGAATAAACTTTCAAGACGTAACTTTTTTCATTCAATGCCAATAAAATTATCTCAGATCATGAATTTACGATGAGTTCTGAGAATGAGAAATTGAGAATTTAGAAATCTTTTTCATCGATGGTTCGTTGATCGAAGGTCAATGAAATTGTTTCAGGGTAGTAATATAATATTCCGAAAGTCCTATTTAATTTAATCTGGTACGAGGACGACGGTTCATACAAAAATAAATACACGCTTATTTTTCTGACCTCCATAATAGCCCAGGGCGATACTTACTTTTATAATTATTCAGAGAAACACAAGTATTTAATACAAGAGTTGGACTGTTTAAAGGCTTTAGGAGATACGTCGAGTACGTTTTTGATCTATCTTTATTTTTTACGCCCGAAAACATCACATGAGTTCTCCAGATCTTGGTGGTGCGAGAGGAAGTGTCAGACGTTTTCAGTTGCCCTTTGTGAACACAGCCGTGGTAACTTTTTCGAACAATCTAACAACACTGGCAGGTTGATCTAATACCTAGCACTCGCTACCTCAACCTCTGCTAACTTGTTAATAAGACTAAATATCGCAATAACATTAATTAATATAGTCTCTTGCATCTTTCGCCAAGGTTCTACGTAGAATGGTGACTGGCTCACAAGTCCACAACACGGATACACACGCGTGTTACAGAATGTGAACGTGAATACCCAGTCCTAACGATTTTGCAAAACCATTTCGACACTTCACTGGAGGAATTACTTAGTATCGTGGCTCAACTGCTCTCTGGTTATGAAATGTCCGTCATAACACGAGTTAAACATAGAAAACAATCTCGATTATTTTGAAAACAGTCACGTGTCATCATCAAACATGGACCTAAATCAAAAGGGGCCTATCAAAATCATCGCCAATGAAGACTAGACTTTTATTAGCTTTAAGCACAGCACACATTTACATCAGATCGGAATGAAGTGGAATGGCTACGTGACATGGAAAAGCATTGCTTGGCATAACGTCCAGATAGGTGCTTAATCGTTATCAGCAGTCATATTATTATGTTTCGTCATAATCAATGTTAAGAGATTTATAAGCATTGTAAATTATACAAATTGTTCGTCATTCATTATCATAACTTAGTTATGGTTCTGAATGAATTAGTCGTCATTCAGAACCATAACGAAAGGTGTCTAAAAGAAAAGTAGATTACGGAATATTATTTTCAAAGTATTACCTGTATTTGAGGTGCTAATCTCGGTGCTCCACACGAACACTGCTCTCCACAAAGGCATCCGTTATCGAACGCCCGACCAGACGCCAAGTCTCCCAGGTGCCTCCCCGAGGGAGTCGCTAGCCTTAACGCCGACGCGTCAGACTGCGATCTATGATGCCCTCTCCTCGCCGCCGGCCTAATCTCCTCGGCCAGTATAGAGTCTCTTAGTTTAGTCGCCCTCGACCTCTTAGCGTCACCTCCGAAAGCAGTCAATAACCACGCGAGCCTAAGTGAAAACTCAGCACTTTGTTTACACCTGCACACCAAATACGGTTTCAACACGTCCGCCACATCGCTCATTTCTATATACATGGTAGCTAATTGTGGCAGATAGAAATCCACGTCTTCGTATGGGAATGAGAATAGTTTGTTCGCCAGATAGGTCTGCACGCCCGGCTCTTTAGAGTTGAATAAATATGAGATCGCCATGCTCATGTCGAACAGTTTACTTTCGAATAACCGAAGCAGAAAGTCTTTGTTTTTAGAAGTTTCAGCGGCACAAATATCAGATTTCACAGCTGAGTCAATTAGTGTATCAGGAGGATCGGGCGGTTTGTCTGTGTCTTCTGGGTTGCCGGAATCGAGGCTTTCTCTGGAGCGTGCAGCGGCAGGGGGTTGTGGTCGCTCCTCGTCGTTGCCGTCGGGAGGTGTGTGGATGCCGGAGTCGTCGGAGCCCGTGGGCACCTCCGGTGGAAGCGCTAATCTCGGAGCGGGCACTTCGATTGGGATTCGAAGTGGCGCCCCCTCCGGTGATGTGGGTGTCATGTCTTCTGGTATCCTCTGGAGAACCGAGTCCAGGGATCTGTTCCTTTGGTGGCCGCATCCTGCAGGCGGCCCGCTTGCACCCGTCACATGCCTACAACAAAGGAAATAGATATAAGGAAAAAATAATTCCAGAATAACAACTTCCTTGAGGACATCACAAGTCAGAAATCCTACACAGAGTTCAAGTTACGTACTTATAAAATGGATCCTCGTAATGCTGTATACCAATCACAATAATCTTTCTAACCATTTGTTCGATTTACACTATAACGCACAGAAACTCAACACTGATTTAGAACACAGAACACGATTATTCAATTAGCCTCCTCACATAAACATAGTAGCTGTGCTCAAACACTGGCGTAGCGTTAAAACAATGCGAGCAGCCTTGCGATATATCATAGCGCGTAATTAAACAACACTGAACATTGTGCAAAGCGCGCACACACGTCCTACCCCGCGGCCGCCGTATGGCAAACTGTTTTACGCAACAAATAGACGCGCCGCTCCGCATACCATTCGAATAAGGATCACCTCGATTACGCAGCCGAAACGCAACTAAACAACTTCGAAACAGTATAAACAAAGAACTTTGCAGGCCAAAGATTTCGCCGACCGAGTTTACGTTTTCTCAGAAAAGTGGAACTAATTTCTATGTTTTATTAAAATTTTACACAGACTTGACGAGACACTTGTGCAAACTGACGTAACTTTTATTCAGTAATCGGGTCTTTCAAGCAAGATCTACGGTAGGAAAAATTTATAGTTATCAAATTTTAGAGGTCAATGACTTGATATTCAGTAAGCAAGCGATTTCACGTTGTATAATAAAAGGATCACATTAGTCTCATATTTTATATTCAAGGGACGATTACCAAAGCCAGTTCCTTATGAGACTACGCGGTGTATTTGCCAATGTTGAAAGGAATTACAATGAGATGGTACTGTTACAATAGCAAACAAATTATTTAGGACTTGAGATAGACGTCTTCTTGTAATTCTGCACATATTTGTTCCCTTTTTGCAACAACCAGCAGACACCGTGACATAATCGAGATTGAAGATCGCATACCAACTCGCTAAGTAGGAGAAAGCGGCCGATGACCCCGAAAAGTTTATCACCGACTTCATCCGACTTAGCTATCATTCTCGGAAGATACATAAAACGCAGTGCAACCTTAAGTGGCGATGGCGTCTTTAATGCGGCCGCGTATTCACACAAGAAAGTAGAGGAAGTGGAAGTGTGTATAGTGGCTACTCAATGAGTGAACATTCCATGCACAGCGTGAGTGGCGAACGAATTATCGTTGGTTTATTTTTGGAACGTTATCGGGAATCGTACATGTGGTGCGTCCTGCCAACAGATGTGCCTTTCAACAGTGTTGAGGCATCGAAAGAGAGGATCCATTCATCCAAACCTATTTTAGTGACGCACGCAATACTAGAATGGGAAGTACGGAAACCTCCATTAACATATCAGAAGCTCAAGAGACTAATATTGATACTAACTTTGATCTATATATAGGCAATGATAAATATAATTATGTTATCATTTGATTAATTGTACGATATAAGTGGCGAAAACGTGCATTCGAGTATAGATTATTTTCAATGTTTAAAAATATCGAAACCAACGCTGTAGGTCCACTTGTTACTACTTTTCTTCGTAAACATAATGCTATATTTATAGTAACGATCATAACATTAGATATTTACGACCAATTATCGGCCATATAAGCCATTACTAATTTATGGAACATAGCCAACCTTATGCCTCACATAAGGATAGCCGGATAGCCGCAAATATTTAACTTGATCATTAATGCAACAAGGGCGTTACCCAAAGAAGTGAATTTGGAGATATGTATTTGAAGTTTTTGATATGCTACAAGTTTTGAATTGAAATAAAACTATGAAAAATAACACAAGTAAAACAACATAATAGAGTTGACAGATTTTTGGGAAATTAGTTTTTCAAATTCCACCTACTGTGACGTACCGCCATACGCAGACCGTACAAATATGCCACCTACATAACTTGATGAGACTAAGTATGTACTCACGTAGGTGAAAATTGGTATTTGACGTTTATGATAATTATTGATATTTATGATTCTCCCCGAAAACCGTAAGTTAGTAGTAGTTAAGTAAGTAAACCTGTTAATTTTAACTCTGTTTCATAAAGTATTAAATCACAGCGATAATTTGGAACCATAAAAGTGCAATTGATGATAGAAGCTGTATTAATGAAAAATCCTTCACCTGACCGGTCAATGACACAAAAAATAGACATTCCTTTTCCGGAAATGCCAAAATATCCGGCAGTGGTCTTTGGTAATTTAATGGTGTCCATTTCCTCTTCAACCCAACACGTTACAATACAGGCAATGTCACTGAATACAGTGATGAAAATACAGAAATCGGTCAACGAATAAATATTAAGGTGCGGAGTCTTAGTTGTCGTTCACATCTTAAGTTAAAAAGCCGTTTCCGGTGTTATGCGACAACTTGTTTACGTTGTCACCCCAAGTAGGTCAACCCACTACGGCCGATGGACTATACAAATACCCGCTTGCCGACCTCGCGTGCCCGTCAGGTAAGAAACGACCCAACAAATTCAATACGATTACTAACAACTTGATACCACGCATTGAAAATCACGCCAAAGTAATAAAACTAATGTGACAATGCAAAAACAAGAACATCGAGCACAACAAAACAATTATTGGATGTGAGACCTCTAACAATAACACCAATGAAAAATACTAAATGAATTGCCACTTATGGCGAGTCTTCCTATATTGATTTCAATTAGAACAATTTACAGCTCCCAATGACGCCAGTTGGCATTTAAGTCAATAGCATTCCAAAAGAAATAAAAGCGCGTACGTTTCTTGATAAGCTTTCGCAAATTGTAAAAGCGAATAGTAATAACGAAACGTCCATCTGTCAGATAATTCCGGTACATTAGGAAAAGCTTTTAATGGCTTACTTAGATGATCTCGTATTTTTTCTTTAAGGCACGCAATCTTTGCAAGTAACAGGTGAATGTAACCGAGCACTGGCGAGCGAGAAACTTGAAGGCCTCAGTACTGTTGTACACGTTATGGACACATTTCACGACGCGTATTGACGTCAACATCAAACAATAACGGATTGATTCGACTCGGCACCATACCGTGGTGTTATTGTATGAATATTGGTGAAAGCCAGTCGTGTCGGCTTCTGCAAACTGATTTCGTACACAATCGATCATTGTATTTAATCGATCGACGCAAGCACACCTGTTTAGATCCATTTCGAAACAATTATTTGGTTTAAATCAAACATAATATCATATTCTTACACAGTGTCTAATAAACATTGCGGTTCATCATTAAGTTTGGAAGATGGAGAAAGTTTTGTAGAAATGCTGCAATTTGAGCGAAAATAAAAGACATGAAAATAAAGATCGTGGCAACAGTTGTTAGAGTCGTTAGAATATAATTGCTTTTATAAGCAATGATCACAAAGTGTCGACTGTCGACGGAACATGAAAATCGTGCGGTGCGCTCTTGGTAAATCGTGGTAGCGAAAGTGAACGCCTCCTTCGACCTTGTGTTAACACTGTCTGCCACATGTCTCTAGACACACAAAGGCTCTTTCTACGAAACAACAGTGGTGCAGAAAGCAGAAAAACTTCCGGGACAAGACATTTAGCTAGAAACAGACAAAGAATTTTCTGAAAGGAATATTCATTGTTTTAAAAGTAGAAATGTTCCTCAAAACATGTCTTTGTGAAGTAAATTTTAAATAATAATCATAAAACCGAGTACAGTTAGTTCTACATAAAACAACTGCTTTAGAAAACATATTATGTAGAGAATAAATAAACCTTTGACGTTTATTTTCAACATGCCTTTGAAGTGTTTAAATATTAAAATCTATCTACATACTTGTATTTGGTCATCTTGGGACGTCCGAATGAAAGAAACGGAGCCGTAAAAGGATCATTTGTGCGTCTGTATGTACTTACGTCTGTCACTGTGAATGTCCGATTAAGTTGCAATTTAGTGCACACATGAATATCTAAGACCCAAAAAGACGTGTAATGTAAATAAAAGGATTTGGAATAGTACAGGAGTTCCTTAGAGTGTAAATCGGAAACTGTACCGTTTGAAATATCGATGAAAGACCATGTTTTAAGGTTCTCAAAAATCTTTGATTTCCTAATTTTTAAATTATTTAAGAAATTTATTTGTTCGCAATCCTTTCGGCGATTCCGACTCGCGCTTGGCCATTATTTTGCAAGGAATGGATGGAGTAGTCCATTTGTATTTTAATATTCAATGACATTTTACATTGATGTATTATAGTTTTATAAAACAGTAATACTTATGCCGTATTAACGTTACTTCATACATTATTACAAACCATTACAAAAATTGAGTTACTCTTACCAAGTTGAAATATTACATTGCCATAGTATATTTAATACTAGCTGTACCCGCGCGGCTTCGCTCCCGCTCTTCCCTACTTCAGCCTACTATACCCTACTCTACCCTACTATACCCTACTCTACCCTACTCTACTCTACTCTACCCTACTCTACCCTACTCTACCCTACTCTACCCTACTCTACCCTACTCTACCCTACTCTACCCTACTCTACCCTACTCTACCCTACTCTACCCTACTCTACCCTACTCTACCCTACTCTACCCTACTCTACCCTACTCTACCCTACCCTACTCTACTCTACCCTACTCTACCCTCCTCTACCCTCCTCTACCTTACTCTACCCTACTCTACTCTACTCTACCCTACTCTACCCTACTCTACCCTACTCTACCCTACCCTACCCTATCCTACTCTACCCTCCTCTACCTTACTCTACCCTACTCTACCCTACTCTATTCTACCCTACCCTACACTACCCTACTCTACCCTACACTACCCTAATTTTCATTATTTTTTTCCATAAGAACCTTCTCCTCATAATAACGAACACAACAAAAAAAAAATTAGCGAAATCGGTCGAGGCGTTGTTGAGTTATGCGCTTACCAACACATTTTGCGATTCATTTTTATATTATAGATAAAACTGGTTGCTAGTAAAATCTGTGTTATTTAATCCACATATACAACGGTACACTACTAGATTCAAACAACTGTGTCTGTTGTTCGTCAGTAGGACGTATTTAAATTATGAGGAATCAGTCTGGTATCTTATTTCATAATCATAACTATGATATATTATTTACACAGCTTCTAAACAGTAGTTCTTCATTTCAAGAAGGGATTGAATCAACCCTGCAGTGGTCGCGCGACAACAGACAACCACACTTCAACACATCTATAATATAAAAATGAATCGCAAAATGTGTTGGTAAGCGCATAACTCAACAACGCCTGGACCGATTTAGCTAATTTTTTTTTTGTTGTGTTCGTTATTATGAGGAGAAGGTTCTTATAAAAAAAAATGAAAATTAGGGTAGTGTAGGGTAGTGTAGGGTAGAGTAGGGTAGTGTAGGGTAGAGTAAGGTAGAGGAGGGTAGAGTAGGGTAGGGTAGAGTAAGGTAGAGGAGGGTAGAGTAGGGTAGAGTAGAGTAGGGTAGGGTAGAGTAGGCTGAAGTAGGGAAGAGCGGGAGCGAAGACGCGCGGGTACAGCTAGTTTATAATAATAATGTCGAACCTTTTGACGTCCATTGTAGGGTCAACATTAATCATTAGATTCATTAGCCAAGTCATTACTCTCGAAAGATCTTTTGGTGAATGACAAGTGTATCTTAAAATATGCGTAAGAGTGTTAAAGAAAAAAAATGGCGAAGCAAGATAAGTAACTTGTAAGCTCTCTTTAGTAGACTAACTCGGTTGTAGGAAATGCTTGGTCTGTTGTTTGAACAGGAACACTATCCGGAGATAATATTGCCATACACATCCCGTTTTGCCAAAAGGATTAGTCTCCAGTACAATGGTATTAGCAAACATAGCCCACTGTTTGTCCTCTGGATTTAATCCCCTGGTCGTTTAAACCTCCCAGAGGATACCTCCCATTACACAGAACACACATACCACTAATCCAAGGATTCACGTCTCTAAGCCACGCTAATAGCTATCATAAACCCACAAACATGAGTCTTGTTCCAAACTAGCACATGTGCAAATAAATTCATCAATTACGACAACAGAAAAATAAGATCCACTTAATCTATTCGACTAAATACATGCTAGTTGATGATTTTGCCAGTAGTATATATTTGAAATATAGCTGTATCCTTCGAGTTCATGTAAATGCCATTAAGTCTGAGTGAAACTGGTTTAACTAATCAAAGGTTTAATAAAGTCTGATTTAAAATCAATCTAAGGAGTAAAATGTAAAGTAGAAGGAAATAATAGATTCCAAGCTCAGTCAGATTGGAAAATAGTTCACAGAGAAACTGTTTCCAATCTCGCACAATAATAAAACGGGATTATTGGAAAATTCCAAACGTTTAGTATTCTAGATCCTTGCTTTACTTCCTCAGCTTAATTAGATGCACGGTCTAATTACATAATGTTGTTACTGTTGCAAGCATGCCATGTAGAACCGAAAAGTCGTAAACTAAAGACGATTAGGCAACGAATGTATTCTCAATGGCACCTGGACCGTAATATTGACGTTATGCAAGATATTGTGAACGTTGTGTTGCGATTTTTTTTTTATCTACATGTTCTAATAAGTGTAGAGATAAAAGTGTTTGATAATTTCTGCATTAATAATTTTGTTCTTACAAAATTCAATCGCTGCAGTCTTCCTTGTCTGCAAGACTAGAAATATATATAACAAAACTAATCGAGTAGAGTTGGGAATTCTGATAATTAATTTGTTGACTTAGCTAACTAACACAAGTCACTCGGTATATAAACATGTTTTAGCTTCTAGCTATAGGTAAATCACCAGATATGGCTAGTTATATAGATTTCATTTGTGTTGACGCCGCTGTTAAAAACAGACAAAAAACGAACAAACGTCATCAGTTTTCTTGGCGCGTCTACACCGCAAAATGCTATAAAAACATGTTCCATAACAACCACGATTCCGAGGCGCCGATTGTTGTTCAGTTTATTTGTAAACATATTCATGTGACTTTGACAATGAGAAGGTAAAGCAAGCTTGATAAAGATATCGTCGTTATAGACTCAAAAGGTCCAGGCTCACGGTCACGCTGCAAACGCACGTGTGTCCCTCACAAAATCGATAAATAAATTAGCAGCTAACACTCCCTGCGAATGTTTGCTACCACGTGCTACTCAATTAACTTTGTTGAGGGTAGTAAGTAATCCAATAGACGACTCCAACCAACCAAGGTTTAATACACATGAATCACTTGTAAGGCTTCCTGACACTGGTTTTTATTGGTCTTTACGCGATTTTATTGAATTTTCTAGGTCTGTGCATGTTGGAGATGGACGAACAAGCCATGTCTAAAGTGATAAAAATCGTTGACACTCAAAATCTAACGATAAGGTGAAGGAAAGGAAAAGTTTCGTGATCAAATCTCAACAATTCAATAGACTCCCGCGGAGACCGTTATAACGGCGTGGACGGTCCTGGGGGGATACCGGTATAAACAACAAGCGTTACAAACGGACTGAAAAATAGGAGAAAGAGTATTTTTAAACCACAAACTGTGTACTACGCTGTTGATAAATTTTATGTTAGAATCGACGAGTACCGAGAATTGTATTAGCAAGAAAACAGCATTTGCAGAAAATACAGTTCTTACAAACATATCAAGTTCTACAGTATAAGACTTTTCGCTTATTTAGAAAAGATGATTTTAAAGAATTTGATATCCCCTTATATTTCATGCTTTCTCTAATTCATAAGACCCGAGAACACCGCTGTTGTAACAAGGCAGTCAAAAGAATGCTGATATTTGAAAGGCTATATCTAAAGACAGCCTTTCTGCTGTCTGTAAAATTACGATTTTAGAATCTTCTGCTCATTTTACAGACAGCTAACCAAACACAATTCTAAGTAAAACCACTGAACTATAAATACGAGAGAATTAAGGTAATTAAGTTTCTTTGCGCAGTCACTTGAAGTGCTATTGAAATGTACAATTTAGGTCTGAAGGTCGATTCGTATAAGACTGAGATTAGTGAAACGTCAATATTGAAGTGTATAGGTAATGAAAGCGAATTAAGAGCAATATTGGCACATGTTGCCAAGCAAAATAAAAAGTAAAATAAGGTTTTTGAAAAACAAGAAGCAAAAAAAGTTTCGGACATCATCCCGCAATCACTAATATTTGTAAGGTTACATCTGCGGGCCATGTACATCTGTCGAAATTTAACGGTCCCGGATTGGCGGGAGTTCGTAAACCATCTGCCACTCGTTTCGATTTCATACCGAGATAAGTGGATAACGACAGATGCAAAAATATTCGAAACAGAATAAAAACAGGCAAATTGTAAAGTCACATTGAGAGTTCGTACGCTTACAGTCGATATCCGTGCAGCTAGCTATACATAATAGAATTAACATAACCACAATTCAAAGAGCTCCTAAGACCAGCACATTATGTACATTCTTCATAGAAATGATTTACTTAGACTTCGAGCATTGATAAGACATCGCACTTTGAACTTACTATTTATAATAAGCCAGTTAGTAATAGAGACTGTCCCGGATAACTACGTGTTCTAATTTGGTTGAATAACCACAATACGGTATGAAATAAATCAAGCGTTTGATGTGTAAACCGAGGAAGGAATGCCATTGTGGTACCAAAAACGCATTAACGCGTGCAATACAGCCGAGCACGTGCATGATAAGTAATATAACTGTTTAGTAGTACACACTATATTGATAAAATGAATATTGGTGAATTTTTAGTACTTAAATCTGTAGTTCTATATAATTTTTTGTTTCTTTAAATGCGCTCATCTCTACAACTACCAGTCGGATTGCAAAAGTTCTTTCTGTATGGAATAGCCAGATTCATGACGATTAGTATAGGCCATTTAACATCACGCTATGACCCATGGATGCGGAGCAGTAACCAAAAGACCTGTACAATATTTTACATACAAATCGTGCTCTTATAAGTTCATTTCAGTACGGCTGGCCTCGCAGAGTGCTCTTGTACTCAGCGTAGCGTTCTGGCTGACGGTTTTTGCTTTGAAAGCCCGATGAATGTACAAAATAAAGTGGTGTGTCATCCTTTATGTAAGTAAAGTCTGTGGAGCCAACAGCAAGTGTGTTTATGTTGACGCGCATATCAATTAAAAGCAGTAGGCGTAATATAATGAGACTTTCTCCGTTAATGTTCTCAAGGCCTTCTGCTATCATTGTTTTGGGTAGAAAGTTAGTTTGTTCAAAGTTGGTAAAAGGTTTGTACCTAGTTGTGAAATCGAGATAACAACGAGAGCCTGTCTCTTGTTTTTATTTTATCATATAATAATTAATCCAAAGTTTAAAACTTTGGCAGAAAAACAGACTGTTATGTACAGATAAGAAAATGAATAAAGTTAGCACCAATTTCTGAAAAAAGGTGTTCGGAAATTGATCCCTCGGAGATTCTAGTCAACAACAGCTGTATTGTGGGAAAATTGAATCAAATATTCAACGAAGTAAATAGACCTTGAATGTTAACAAGGTCAGAAAGGACCGTAGGCGTGGCGATCCCATTGTGATCTAAAATTCAATAAATTGAAACGGGGATCCAATCGACCCGTATGATGTTTGTTCAAGGGATAGCTATTGACAACCACATTTATCATGACGTCACCCGTATAACTGTTTATTTATTAATCAGAGGGGAATTCTTTCTGTTATAAACATCAATTTTCATTTAGTAGTCCCCTTTTAGTAGTTAAACGGGACGTTTTCATGCTTATCATAATTTATTAAAAGCTGTTTCAAGTTCAATGTGGTCATAAAGACGATGCGTACAAATTATCAGGAGAAAGTATTGACAATAAAAGATGTATAAAATTGGGCTACAGAAATGCTCGATAGAGTTGCCGTAGCCTTGGAGTCCAAAGCACAACTGAAGGAACACAGTATTAGTTAGTAAAAGCCAAGACACACCTGGACAAGTTACTTGATGATTTCCTACCACAAAAAAAAAGAACAAAAGCACAGAGACTGGATGCAAACAGAACACCAGTTACTTACTCAAGTAACTGCGATATGCTTTTGTCCCTATATGCTTTGAACGTAAAAGCGCAGAGTCTGGATGCAAACAGAACACCAGTTACTTATTCAAACAACTGCGATATGCTTTTGTCCCTATTATGCTTTGAAGGCAAAAGCAAAGAGACGGGATGCAAACAGAATACCAGTTACTTACTCAAGCAACTGCAATATATGCTTTTGTCCCTATATGCTTTGAACGCAAAAGCAGAGACTGGATGCAAACGGAACACCAGTTACTTACTCAAGTAACTGCAATATGCTTTTGTCCCTTTAAGCTTTGAACGTAAAAGACAGCTAACAAGACATTCTCCTTAGTGCCAGACAAAGTGACCGATGCAATTTCCGGCTGTTCCCCACCGGATTAGACTATTTCTACCGTGCATCTATCATCGAGTTACGTCCTTCCTTTTGACCCAATATGCCAACTGTATTTGCCGCCTGACGACTAATCGGAGTATATTTCCAACTTCCAGTTTACCAATATAGTCTTCGTATTCGAAAACAAACGCTGTTCTACTAACGAAGCAAACAATAACCATACAAGCGCGTGCGCAATACTGAAGTATGTTTAGTGTGTTGCATGTAGAAACAGGTGTTCGTAGTATTGGCTGGTTAGCCAAAATTTCACAGAAAACGTAAAAGTATTTGCGTCAATAGCGATTTCTTTTACCAAAGGTGTGTTAGTTCGTAATCCAAGTATAGTTTCACCGTCTGAAATAGCGCAGTAACCTATTGAGTTATGATATGTTTTTTTTTTTATATTGAAATGTCTGGTGACTCAATAAAAAAATATTGGTCCTGATTCAAATTGATAATTTCCATTCGTACCTACATCATGAATGCGTCTGTCACATTCATATTAAATTTTGATACATCAATGAATGTTCAAGTGTTTACCGAGGTCATTGAACAGGGCTAAAGGGACTGATGGAATTCTGACTCATTCATCCATACTAATACAATAAATTAATACGAAACTTTCTGCCTGTTACATCTTCACGTTGTGTTTGTCCTGGAATAGGACATGGAACACTTTATATCCTGGGAGTAGATATATTCCCTTAAGATAATTTTCTATTTTAACGTGGGCAAAGCCACTGGCAGTAGTTTGTTAGTCAAAGTTCATTACGAACATGATTTGATGATTAATAAGTCGTGTCTACAAGTAATAAATTTTGTTTTCCTCAATTAGCGCTGGCGTCAATGGCAGGATACTACACTTATGTTGATGAAAATTTTGATGCATTTTATGTTGTTTATTTCTTTAAATCTATCCTGATTGAATCAGTTGCAGACTTCACGACGTTCGTATATACCCAGTCTATATGTTAGGAATTAAACAAATTGCTTGAATGAATTTGAACTGATTTCATTCTTTTCATGTGCAATCCGGGTTGAATCACAATCTTCCTGCCCTTGTCCCATCTTTTTTGGGGTCGACACAACACGTTTTTTTTCTTATATTCTCCCCTGTCACTCGTCATGCTATCACTAACTTCCTTTTCATTCATATCACTCTTCACACAATCCATCTCATTCAATCCGGATAGAATACAAATCATTATATCTTCTCAGTACTTAAGTAATGGTAAGAGAGTTCCACATCAAATCCCGCCAGTGCTCATTCCATGTCTTTAGCAAGCCAGCTAAGTTTTAATTGCTTTACGTGTTAAGCTTCTCTTATAGGCTCTTCAGAACGCACATACAGTCCCAGTGGGCCTCAATCTGAGTTCTGCGTTAGATCATGATAAAGTTTAATTACTGCCGGTATTTCATAAAGTTATTAACAGATACTTCATGGATATTTGATGGTGTTTAGCCGTTGCATGGTAGATGCGAAGATTGCCATTCGTTCCCCTGAACGCATCAAATTGATGGTTTGTTTTCTAATAAAAGGTGAGGTATTGTGTTAGTGGCTCTGACCTATAAAAAGCAAAACACTGCAAAAGGAGGTCACTTCGGGCTATCATCACTTATCGCCATTTTCTAGCCTTTGGCCAAAAACTTCTAAAAGTCGGACAATATAGGCTGATAGATAATATAGGCTATATATAAGCTGATATAGACTTTATTGGGTACACATTCAATTTAAAATTACAATAATATAATCGGTTATAAAGCCAATCACTAAGCAGATCATATTGACGATTTACTTACACAAATTAAAAATCGTCGTTGTCAGGTGTAAAAGATGGATGGATTGTGTGAGAAGTGATATGAAAGAAAAGGGAGTTAGTGATAGCGTGACGAGTGACAGGACAGAATGGAAGAAAAAAACGTGTTGCGCCGACCCCAAATAAAAAGGGACAAGGGCAGGAAGAAGAAGAAGAAGAAGAGTCAGGTGTAAAACATGATACTTCTTTCTTATATTCGTGTCATAAAAATTTCAATTTGAGCCTCACACTTTAGGGCAACTGGAAAATTATATTTCTTTTCCCACAAATATCTTGTAACCCTCAAACGTAAGTACAACGCTCCGGGGAATCATCGCTTTCCTCTCGACACAATGTTGGGTGGGTTCCTAAACACTCAAAAACGTTTGCTTCCTTCCATTGCGAGGGCAATTATACCGCTTCCTCTAAACACAATAGAATGTAAAAGCCACTTGCCGTAACGAAGCAACAATTATTAAGTGAAGGTGACACAATTGGATTCTACGACGAAATCATATAAATGAAGTCTCTGACTGTTTTCATGTCACCAAGAGTTAAATGTGTTATGGAGACCGTATCTCTCGTAGCTGTTACCTCATTTATTTTAATAAATTCAGATCTCTATTGTATATTTTTCACGAGTTTGTTATCTGTAACGATATCCATTATTCAACACTGATTCTCTTTCATGTGGCAATATTTCTAAGATTTACTACCCGTGTAGCACTTTATTTTATAATAACAAACGTCAACTCGTGCGCACGTGTAGTTCAATATTGTTGAATATAAAAAAGGTTTGATTTGTTTGAAATACTTATTACAGTAAAGGAAATCCTGAATCGAATTAGACCTGATACAATCTCGCGTCGTTTCACCTTGGAATAGTTCTGTTTTTTTTTTTCAAGTGACGTAACAAGCTTTGTTTCAAGCGTAAATAAAAGCAAATGATAGAAGGATCGTAAAAACGTCACTTTAAAAAATATAGTTAGTGGCAATCGAAGTCTGAGTCATAACTCTATCTGGAGAAATAAAAGTGTGGTTTATCTAACCGAAGATATAAATAGGTTTAGTGCGAAAGATTGATTAAATAAAATAGATAGAAATCATCTATTACGCATTCAAAGAAAGGCATTATGCCTACAAAGAAATATTAATTATTAATTTGTTTATTAGATCAGCAGGGGTTATAGTTTCTGACGTGAAGAAAAAACGGATGTGATCATAGAGACGACCAAAAGCTCCGCTATCAAAGACAAAGATCCTGGGACAAATGCAAAATTACCAAGTAAAGAATTTCTACATTTTCTAACAACGACAAGTACCTAGTTAATATTTTAAAATGCAGAAACTGTCTACCAGATATCTGACGATGACATCATACTACGCTCACCAATTCGCCTACAAAGCACGGTGGCCATTTCAGTGTCTAGGGGCAAGGCAGGGCCCATATTCAACATTCACCAGTTCTATCAGATATATAGTATAGGCTATTATGTAACAAAATGAATGAGATCCACGCCCAGATTAAACTCAGATTATTGTCCTCCAAGTAGAAACAATAGGCTTAAAGATTCTTGTCATAAAATTTAATTAATCAAGCCTTTGCAATTCGGTTGATGGTTCGAGAAAACCCGCATAGTATAATCAAGTCTAGTTAGAATACAATAAATCCATTAGGGCGATGTTTCACGACGGCGTCTCGCAGACACCCACGTCAAGTAGTAATGTATTACTAGATACTCGTTTCTTAGTGGCCTCATTGTTATTTTATTGGCTACAGAAAGCCTGCCTTTTACCCAGTAGACGTAAGTAATCAATGTAATACAGAATACAGTTACGTGGTGCTACTCGTGCTGCTGATCGTGAATAAAACCCTGATACTCCATTACCTAATCACAACAAAAGATTATTTCTTGAAATCACAACAGTACGCAACGGATAAATTTTGTTTATTCGTTCCGCTCACTTCCCGTCATGCTGATAATATTAGCAATTACCACAATTTTAGTTTCTATTTTAACGCCTGAAATTCAAATAAAAGATTAATTCTACTCTAAACATTGTTGTGCATATTCATTGCATAACGGATCGTTTGCTGTGCTAATATTTAGTCACTATTTATGGTCAATTACTGGGTAAACCAATCGCGTAAGAAACCACATGCCTACACTTTGCTCCTAAGTATATCATTCATGCGGTTGGCGATTCTATTATCAAGCCCCGTCCAGAGTAAGAAGATCGATTTACTTATAACGCGTTCCATAATATTATTTAGTTAACAAGTTGTATTTTGTTATAAAACCCACGTTCAAGCGGTCCGCTTAATTTTTACGATAGTATCGACCTTGTGGCGTGCAAGGCGAGTTAAACCTATGAATTGCCACTTCCGAACTGAGCGAACGAGGCCGACCGCCGAATTATCCGAACATGCTCCAATTGAAACCAGCGAGACACTAAACAGTTGCACTCATTAGTATACATCCCGAATGAAATCATTATCAGCTTATTCTGTGCTTAAAACGTTTTTCCAAGGATTTCCCCGGACAATGTTTTGGTAGTCGGTTACCAAAACAACCGTGACTAACCGTAGCATGGAAAATTGTCTGCCAATTTCTTGCAATTTGCAACCGTGACTGAACTCTGGGATTTATTCCAATTTTCGGATGACACATTCGAATGATTTTAGCTTTTCACTGAATTAAAGAGTACCGTATGCTGTTTTTGTTCCTGACTTCCAAAGTCATGAAAGTTTTTTATGGATACTGTAAACCGTAAAAAGAAATATTCTCAAAAGAACCTTCACTTTATAGTTAACCAAAGTAGTAGCGTGAAACTTTTGTTTGACCTTCGTATGTTTTTTTCCTAATCTACATCCAGCAGACAAGATGACTAATTTATGTACATAGCGTCAGAGTCCCTTGACCCGCGAGATTACGTAGATTAAATCATCATGCTTGAGACACACTAGAGGGGGCAGTTCCATTGCACTGTGGGCGACCATTACACCAATGTCCCTCTCGTGGGTGAGGGCCCCTGATTGATCATTTCCGTCCATTGTGTCACTCCCTTTTATACACCCCACAGGCCTATAATACTCGGCTCGTTCAGAGCTCACCGTAACAAATGTCATCGAAACAGACTATCATGTACTGACGTAAGATCCTTGTGTTGCTATAAATATCTAACGTCTTGTTAACGTTTGGAGAATTGTTCTTCAGATAGGTACGAATAAAAGTAATTGGTTTCAGTGTCAGAGGATGATCAGTTAAACTTAATTGTATACTAGCTACATCATGGACGGTTAATTAAATTCAAATTAATACAAATGGTGATACGACCTACACTGGTGGTAGTAGCATCGTTTGAGATATTATGTAGGGGTGTGTGTTCAAATATCATGTGTAAAATAACCTATTTGAGGGTTTCTGGGGCGTCCCCATTTCACAGGGTCAACGTACAGTTCTTCCCATATATTATATCCAAATTTATTTACCGCATCGTTGACTACAAAGCTAACAAAGGAATATGATGTAGACCTTAATGTGGGGAAATGACGTGATATTTTAAATTAAATCTGTTTTGAGTATGGCATCAGCATTTCACCGCACGCTGAGCAATCGCAGACGAAATAAAAAGTAACTGACACAGACTTTAGAAGAGCTTGGGTGAGTCAACGTGCAAAATATAAAACACGACGTAAGATAGCGACTAACAGGAAATTATACATCTAATATTTGCGTAGATTAGTTGACATAACCACTCATGTTTTGATAAACTGCCTGATTTTATCGTAGAATGTGGGCAATAGTATTAACAAATTCGTAAAAGCTATAAAGCAAAAAGAATTACGAATGCTGTTGCTGACATCTTTAATATGGCCATATTTTCTCAAATTAAATAACAAACACAAGGTGAGGTTGAAGTACTTAGAAAATCATAGTTAGTACGTACTGTGCGTTGTAGAGATTTACAATCTTCATGACCGACATCTCTTCAATGCCAACATCAATCGTTCTAGGAATTATTTTCTCTCTGACTTATAACAATCTGTCTGGCTACGTTAAGCTGACTTGATTACTTCCTAAGCTTTTTTTGCTACTATCTTTCTAGCTGACCTAAACTTGGAAAAGGTCGAAATAATTCAGTATAATAACCGTCAGCAGGAAAAATGTGTTCAGCGAAGTTATCGAAAACAAAGGACATGCCAAATAAAGATAAAAAGGAAGTTTACATGTGCATTTTTCCATACTCAACATAGGTATCCGACATAGTGTGTGCCAAAATGAAATAGAGGAATAGAATCAGATTGAAAAGATAAAATTAAACAAAATCGAAATTAAATTAATTTAAATGATGATCAAAAAACGTATGCAAAATATACCTAATGGAAGTGGACAAGATATAAAAATGAGAAATAGACTAGAATAATATCACGGTGGTAAACAAGTGATGGCAAAAGAAATAAAGGTCGATAAATAAATCATTGGGAAAAGAACCGTAAAAGAGCTGGCGATCCAAAATTAGGAGAAGAGACAGAGATAGGTGGAAATCTTTGGAGGAGACCTTTATCGAAGGACAAGCTGTTATTGGAAAAACCGATCGTCGGTATGTATTGTAAATGATAAAACAGCAATAAAGGTTTCTTTTTTTTATTTATTTAACACACTTCAGCTATTATTAGGGATGTCTCCCAAGTCTCCTTGTCCCAATACTTTTATTTCATTTTCGCAGGTCGTCGCCCCAGTGCCGTTAAATTTTATCCCCCATTCTCTAAGGAAGAACAGAATAATATTTTCGCAACGACACGGAGTCACTGAGTGATAGTCACATTCACAAGATCACAATTTTTTAAGATTTCGTTTTGCAAATGCGTCATCTGACTAAAAGCAGATCAGACGACTGTATTTTTAATCATCTCGACTAATGGTAAGCTACTGAATCTTTATATCAAGCCCGTGGGCGTATTAGGGCTACACCACACTATGGAACTAACTTGCAATATCTAGTAATACCATCAGTTGATAACATTGTGTAGCAGTTGATGTGTCATATGTAACGGTGAAGTTGTAAACAATCGGAGATTCTCTGTGACAAATCAGCACACAATGGAGGATTGAACATGTATTGTTGGTCTGACATTAACTTTTTTTTTTGAGTCGGCAACGAATAACTCCTCCTGCTCTGAGTGGAGTGAAGCGACAATTAGTAACAGACTTTTACTGATCTAAAGCCATCTGTGTTCCTTTAATTGCCTTTTGCTATCCAGGATCACGGTAACTCTTTCAAACAATCCCGCAAGTCTGACACTAACCCACATATACCACACCCGTATTCACGTTCAATATCGTGTGAACTCTTTTAGTTCTGATTATTTCATGACGGTACTCTGACAGCTACGGACTAGACACTTTAAATCGATCGTGTGTTACAGCCTTAGTCCGACCTCGATATGAATCCGTGGGAAGACACATTATGGTCGCTCTTGTCTCACAATGGAGTCTGTGTTGTCTGTAGGTACATTGGGTCCGTTACACGTCCCATGAGATTGCTAATGCGATGCCATCCGTTATGATTGCATCCAATAAACACTTGAGTTGAGAAGGGAAATTGGTTCAAGTTACTGTTTCAAGTTAAAATATGACAAGCTGTTGTAGGCGTTCCATCAAAACGGAAGCCATCTAAATGTTTGCCTTCCATATCTTTTTACATATGATGTTTGAGCTTTCAAGCAATATGGGTATCACAATTTGATGTTGCCTCTCATTGCTTGTACACACGCTTTTCATCCGATTTCTTGTGTAGCTATTAAATCCATTCATTTGGCTGCCAGTCTATATTGTTAAACATCACAAGCAATTCATACGTCCAGCGTAGTTACGGATTGTCTTATTCATACTTCGAGATCGGCTCCAATACATACTGCAACGATTACTACGATTGGTTCTAGTTGTACAGTATTAGTTTTGCTCTGGATCGTAAGTGGTCGAGCAAGACCATAAGAATGTTTTCGTTATTAAATACAGCTTCATTATGACGTAGTTACTGGTTTTCTGTTGTTTCTAACTTATTTGCTTTGATTTTCCTCTCAATCTCAATTTAGTATTGTATTAAATTAATTTCCTGTCCATCGTCAAGTCTTTGCGTACCTGAAGCGAATATTACGTCAGGTAAATTAATAACTTTTGCAATGTACATTTTTCCTCTTTTTAGTACTTGTTCTGAAAATAAGTAAGTTCAACTTTAAACATTACGATGCATGTGTGAATTGTTCAAAGTTGAACATTAATAGAATCATTTATCAATTCTTGGAACTGGCACAAATCAAAAATGCTCCAGAGAATTTGCGGTGAAGTGACGTAACATAACGCTATATTTAGCATTGTTTCTTTAACTCGGCTTGATAACGAACCACTCATTAGTGAAACACTGGCCATTAAAAGCAGAGCGTAAACAAGAAATAAAATGATTCATAATATGTACGGAACTGGGCACCGTGTTCAACTTGGACTTCAGAACAATGTAATTAAAGATTGTAAGCAGCACTGTGTCATATTATCTTCATTCATTGACGCGAAGACATATTTCCAAACATTTTTTTTACATATCAAACTCTGGGAAACGTAATACAAGAGGTTTAGTATACAATTTCAATTGTGCAGTTGTATTAAATTTCGTTCGGGTTGATTTCACGGAACAATTGGGTTACTTGCAACTTCACAAGTTGGCTTCTGAATTCGACGGATTTTTAATTGTTGTGTGTATACAGTTATACATACATTACACAAATAAATTGGTTTAAGATAATGATTACTTAGTTTTTTTATCAGATGCAGTGGAATTACAAAATATCCACAGTTTCCCAGAACTAGTTGAAGACAATAGCAAAATAAACAATTATCTTTATTAATAAACCAAGCATTAACAACAGGGAAAACCTCTGACGGACGGAATTTCAAATCAAATTAAATCTGTGTATTCTTCATTATACCATAAATACCTAGGATGTTAATTAGGCAAAATTATGTGAGACTCCAAGTTTACAATAAGATAAATATTGAATAGAACTGCCAAATGTAATAATAAAAAATAAAAAATAAATTGATTTTAATTGTGTATGTTTAAAAATGTGTTCCGACAATAAAAAAATAAGAAATTAAAAACTCGGGCGCCAAGTCGAAACGAGAATTCCACATGAACGCATTGACCGCCACGTGATTGTGGCAACTCAGTGCGCGTGTACCGGAGTCGAAGAGTACAAACTCATGACTTATTAGACGTGTTTCGGCATTTTTTCTCGTTGATAGACGCTATAGCGGTGACGTGATGATACATAGAATACTGACACGATACAATTCTGACTCAGAGCCAAAAGGTAGGTTGTCAGACAATCAAATAAAAATATATAACTTCTCACCCTGTATCATTAAAACATGCTAGCTGAGGATAATTCCCTAAAAACGTAGACAAAAATAAACTATTGTATTTGTTATAGGTACTTGAATGAGGTCTTGATGATAACGGTATTTTAGTCTATTAATTTGCCCATTTTTGTACAAAGTCGGTAAAAGAAACTGTCTGCCATATATTATGTACTGAAACTGAAACGCAACTATTTAAATAAGGCTTACAACACTATCTTATCTCTACATTTCGCCAGCTCTATTTGCACAATTTTAATTATATTCAAAGCCGTAAACAATTACATACGGGTGAAAAATGCATGAAGCCATACCGTTCTAATAATTAGTACTCATATCATACACCGACGAACGCAATCGTGTCACGGATTGACTACAAAAAATGCTTACGATAAATCAGGACCATAACTTTATGAGCTCTACAGAGACATGGCTGCCTTGGAAAATTTAATCTTAGCGTCATTTGAGGAGTGTTGTGTTTCCAATAGAATAGAGTTATGCTGGAGGGGTCTAGTTAATTTAGACGATAACAATAAACCAGCTCGTTTATTAATCGCGGGCGTCTTGGTCAGTAGCTTGTCGCATTCCTGGAGCGCCGATGTTGATTGGCAACAATGAAGGGTCAACATAATAAGCGTGGTAATTGGCTAAGTAGTTGTACACTCCAACTCTGAAGGGAGACACTAGATAACGATGTTCACGTGGGCGCCAAATGACTCATAAGACGAGAGTTGTTGATACGGTGATGCATAATAAAATTGATCGCTTTGCAGCACTTTTTCGCATGCATCAAGTAGATAGCAGCGTGGAGTACAATAAAAAGTTGCTCTCCTATAGAAAAGTTAGCGAAACTTTTGCCTTTTATCTATTTTTTGCTGCAGCTTCACTTCGCTAGCAAAAAGTTTGGCTAGCGATGTGTTAACTTCCGATTTCCGCTCATGTCTGCCGGAGATAAAGTTATGATCCTCATTCACAGGATAACAGCCTTGTTATGCTTTCATGGGCGGGTCGCGTGACCGTCTCCTTCCACAAATTAATTGACACAGTACACAAAACCAGTGCCACTGTTGGCTTTGAAGCGACAAAAACAAGGTTATATTCAACACATTCTACATTACTATCAATTGTTCTAAATCAAATGATCGATTACGGTCGAACAAAACGCTTTTGTTTCAAGCGTAACACGAACAAAAAGCAAATTAATCATTGGTCCAGGCCGTTGATTAATCCATTCAAAATTTGTTAACTGAATTTACGTTTTCATGAATATTTACGAACAGAGAGAAATATGAAACATGGCGTTGAAGCTCCATTGTTCAATGAAACGTCTCGTTTAATTCTGCTAACGTATTCCGTAGCACGGATGAGCAGCGCAGTTGAGGAGGTTTCGGAGAGGAAAAACAAAATCAAGGAAATCATTAAAGCATGACAAAAAGGTAAGGCTTCATTGCTGAACAAAAGGAATTTACATTATAAATTACGGATCGTGAAGACTGACGACAATTTGCCAACCTTGTGTTGTATTGGTGGCGAATGTCACCGAGATGACGAAAATAGCTTGTACTTTACACCTACTTATATGGTGAGATGCTTCGTTACTTGCAAATTATACGTTTTGAGTGGTTCTTCTTTAGTGTTAAGCAGATAGGGGCGTGAGAAAAGATAATGCTATGATTACACTTCTTATCAGATCACAAAAATATTATTAAAGCGAAAGTTTGTGAGTATGTTTGTTACTTCTTCACGCTCAAACAGCTGAACAGATTTCGATGAAACTTAGTACACGGGTAGAACGTAGTATACCCGTGTACTAAGTAAAAGTAAGCTAAGCGCTATTTTGCAAGACGCGTCTTGGAATAGCACACAGCTTACTTTTTATCCTGGAAGTAAGTATGTTCCCTTGGGATAATTTTCTATTTTGTTTATCTGGTAAAACCTCCTAAATCACGCAACGATTCGGAATTTACTAAGAAAAAAAGGGAAACACGAAGAAGGTATAAGTCCACATAGATTGCACAAATGCGAAGCTGGGACAAGTCACTAGTTTAAAACTAATCAATACATTTGCTGTTGGCATAATTAGGTAAATACAGTACAAAAAACATGTAAATGTTATTCTGACATGGCATGCTTACCGTGTGAAATAGAGGAATCAATAGAAAACTAATGTATGTACATACCTACTTATGAATCGGTCATGAGGGTAACAGACAAGCTAATGATCATTATCAAGGCTTCACCTAGCAACTTTATAGAAAACCCCATCCCACACCATCGTCAGCACCAGATTTAGCTAGGCAACCTATTCGGAATGTCTTAACCTTTCGTATGCCGTAATTTAGTCTAGTCAAATTAGGTCATTTTTTAATAAAGATTGGAATAAATTCTCTGGAGAGGCAAAAACGTTTCTGATGGTATTGTATGAGTGAAAAATAGAGTATAAAAATGAAAAATCATTTGGCACCCCTACGGAAGGGGGTGAAAACTGTTTATTGCTCATAACTAACCAGAGAATATAGGTGTGCTCACCATTTTTTTTTTTTTATGGTATATTAAACCTCAACTTACATTATTGCATTTTAATTATTTTAATTCAACCAACGCAGCATTAGAAAAAAATAAAAATGTTATTTTTGCCCATTGCGGCATTGGGGAAAATTGTGTAGTTTTGTAAACTGAGGAAAGTGTTATACATTTCGACCTAAGTACATGATTGATTTTGCACCCCATGCGACCCAATGCGACGTATGGAAATTAGTTTTTCACGTTTTTTTGCCTCTGTACTTCGGGGGAAATTTAAGTAGTTTTGAAAATAATCACATTACATTAATTTGGTTTCCTTTATATTTGCACCCTATAAAAAATTAGCATTTTTTTATGGAACATACGTTTTTCTAGTGTTGTCTTAATTGCCAAAGAACTGTTACGCCATGGAAGTGACAAGCGCGCGACACGGAATAATAAACTGACAAGAAGAGATAAGCGTAGTTATTACTTAGGAGTGTTGTGGGATGTATTTTACGAGGAAGGAGTACTTTCTGATTGTAAATGCTCTGTTAGTAAGTGTTAGTAAAGAAACCTAATTTTGTCTTTATAAAAAAAAAAAGTTAAAAAAACCGTCTATGTTTAAACAAAAAAAACGAGTGTCCTGCAAGCATGTCCTTTATTTATCTTCTATACATACATATAAATAAAATTGGAGTATCTGTTTGTAATATTGAAGTAACTGCTTTTTACTACATGCATATGAATATATTATATACGGTACATAGAGTTTGACCATCGAAAGAAGATAACGAATTATTAATCAAACGTTATTTAAGGCAGCATTTAAAAAAATTAAGAATTGTCAAAATTGTTTTCCTGCATCTTATTATACTCATTTTGCTTAAAATAATGCCATAAACAATCACTAGTTCGATGGAAAGGCTACTATTTAATGTAATTGACAAATTTAAAGACGCAAAAAGTGAATTAAATTAAAAACATGCAGATTAAATGCGACGTTTGGATACAATAATATCATTTCTAGGTTAGTTTTTTAATTACTATTATAAAAACTTGATACTTTTTGACTATTTAATAATTGTAATATTACTCACACGGTGTATTATACTTTTCAGGAGGTTTCGGCAATGAGTAGACGAAACTCCTAATAATGAAAACAGTAAAGGACATGGAAAGTTATATATTTCGTATGCGCGCTATCTAGCAAAGTGGCGGCGGACATTTGAACGATATTATATTCCATACATAATGACATCAATCGGCCATCCAAATTAATAAAAAAAATCGATAACACACAATTTGTTTTATTCCAATTTAAAGTCAAAGTCAAACAGTCAAAGTCTAAGTCAAAGTACTTTATTTGCCAGAAACATGGTAATGAGGATGTTGAATTCAGTACATAAGTTCTACATGTTTCACCAATGATTGGTATACAAATATTAGTTAATATAATAAAATTGTCATTTAAAATTATTAAACATTAATTGAACATTATTTAAACATCATTAAATTATTAAACATCCTACAACATTAAAAAAAGACCACAATTGAATAAAATATTATTTTGCATTTTTAACATGTCTCAATTAGATAATATATATTATGTCACTTATATTTTCTTTCTACGTCATTCTTGTCATTAAAAAAATCGCTTAAGTTATAATAGCATTTGTCCAACAGCCATTCGTGTAATCTCATTTTAAATAATCTTATTAATTGCAATTCTCTGATAGATTTTGGTAATTTATTAAAGACCCGTATTGCCATCATGCTACAGTTTTTCTGATACAAAGAACTTTTACAGCAAGTGCTTCTAAGTATCGTCGGATCCCTGCTAGGGTACAATTTTCTTTTTCTAAAAGTTTCGAATAATTCTGGATGTTCTTTTACAAATACACCAATTTGCATTATATAAAGACTAGTGATGGTCAGCAAGCCAAGCCTTTTAAAAAGTGGACGACACGATTCTAAAGGGCCTACACCACAAATTGCCCTTACACACTTTTTCTGAACAAGAAACGCTTTATTTATATTTGTTGAATTTCCCCAAATCAAAAGACCATATCTGAGAACGGAGGCAACATATCCGTGATATGCTGTCAGTGCTGCTTTTTCGCTAGCAATTCGCCTTAGTTTCCTTAATGCAAATACAAATCTATTAATTTTATTACATACAAGATCTATGTGACTTTTCCAGTTATAGTGCTGATCAATCAATAAGCCAAGGAATTTATATTGATCTGTCAGCTCAATAGGCTGTCCATCGGCTTTGACGTCACATACCATTTCTTTTGAGTTATATAAAGATTCCAGGGAAGTGTTTATTGAAAGACCCACTGGCTCCACAAATGATTGGACCTGTGCTTTGTATAACATTCGATGTTGTCCTGGTATGAAATGCCGTCAGTGCCGGATTAAACCGACGCTATCTATTGCTAATTCGATCAAGGGGCCCCCTACTACTAATCAATTAATTTAGTAGATGATCGTTTTTTGCATACCCCGAATGATTAGAATTTTGTTTATAGGACGTCTTAGGTTTTCTTCTGACAAGTAATACAGAATTAAGGAGTCTTTTTGATGCTGATGGCGAAGCCTTTGTGAATTTATACAGAAAAGCTGTACAGTTAAGATTTACTAATAGGATGCAACATTTATTTTTCTTCGAAGTAGTCAGATTTAGCCAATTTTTAAGTGGAGTAATCTTTCAGAGAGATTGATTTCATCAACATGCCAACATCGATAGTCATCATCATTTAAGCTGAAAGGCTTCTATTGCTAGACAAAGGTTTTTCCTATGTCACCACAACGGCCGGTCCAGTTTATCACGCCTCCATCGAATTCACGTGAACCTTACTAAATAAAAGGTTATCGGTACCCTTGTTGCGAGACCTTTCAACGTTACGTCTTCAGGTATCCGGTCGCCATTCCAGAACCTTTCGGCCCCATCGATCATCTGTTCTGCGAGCAATGTACCCAGTTTACTGCCACTTAAGCTTATCTTCCTCTCCATTGCTCTTTGTGTTACTTAAAACCATCTGATGAGGCGCATTGTGAACGACCACGTTTCAGAGCCAAATGTAATATTCACATAGACACACAAAATATGTAATTCCCTAAAAACCTTGTTTAAGCTTATTCTTAGTAGGGTTATTAAGATTGAGCTTAACCTACACATATTAAAATTAAGTGGTTTTAGCTAGCGCTGCTAGAAGCTGCTGACTAAAGCTACCCTTTCTAAAATAAGCTTGAACAAGGCTTTTATTCACCAATAACTCCGTGGATTTTAAGATCACTTGCGTAAAAAGTACGATGATGGGATAAATTCTAAGAGATCTTCTATTCTGTAGTTTGCTTGCAGGATAGTCTGAAGTAAAGTGACTATCTCATCACATCCAAAAAAATCAGCTGTATTTAGGTTTCACGCAGTACCAATATTTTGACTAGTTTTTTTTATGTTCAAAAGTGTGGGATCCCTGAACGCGCGGGGCCCCAAAATGGAGGGGTCTGTAACATTTGCTACTCTTGCTACATGGCTAATCCGCCACTGAGTGCCATCTAACCTTTGCATGAATGTCGAGTTTCCTAGCAGCTACCGTAGCTTTGTGCTCAATGAACTGCCCAAAGTTTAAGGAAATTTTAACTCCCAAGAGCTGAAGGCGGCCGATACACTCCAAGGATACATTCTAAAAAGCAGGTGCCAAGGTGATCAGGCTGCTTTTGGCAGTGAACGGACATGCTTGAGTTTTGGCGGCATTGAATATAGCGGCTAAATAAGCAGCACATGTTTAATTGTTAAATACACATGCATCATATATATATCGCATACTTATTATTTTCATGAATAATCAAACGTATCAACTCCGTTTAAGTGGCGTACAGCTAGGGTGAACAGCTTCAATTTTTTTTAATACGGATTCCTTTTTGTTTTGCCATCTTTCGTTGGTCAGAGTCTACACCAAAATAACATTTTTTGCAATTTTTGTCTGTCTGTCTGTCTGTTTTTCCGGGCTAATCTCTAATATGGCTGGACTGATTTTGACGGGACTTTTTTTGGAAAGTAGCTGATGTAAGAAGGAGTAACATGAGCTACTTTTATTTTAGAAAAAATAAATTCAAAATCCTGTAGTCCACACGAACAAATTCGCGGGCACAGCTAGTTTCAAATAAATTAGTTGTATTTCGGTTGTCTTTAGAACTATAAACCGTGTGACAGCGCTGATTATTCTACGGCATCGGGTAAGGTAGGAACAAAAAAATATTAGTATTAAAATGTGGAGTTTTAAGTATGCGCCTCAAAAAGAAACTGGGTAAGGGCGAGTCGGACTCGCACACTGAGGGTTCCGTATCAACTAACTTAAATAAAATAAATATCTAGCTTTTACCAGCGGCAATTATTCCTATACTTATGCTATAAGACTTGCTTCATGCCAAATTTCAGGGTTCTAGGTCAACGGGAAGTACCTTTATGATTCCCTTGAGTGTCGAAATATATTTTTTTTTGCGACGTAAATGTCGGTATCTTTTTTATTCGTTAACTTAGAAGTTTTTACTTTTACACAGCTTTAAGGGACCGCAGTCTTGAGTATTCGGTTTAAATTTCAACTTGATACTTGCACTTGTTCCCGAGATAAAGGGACTTGACAGACAGACGGACGAACAACAAAGTGATTCTATAAGGATCCATTTTTTCCTTTTGAGGTACAGAAAGAAATAAAGATCGACAGAGAATTGCTATGGTTATCATAATTTCTTTTTAAATAAATACTTAATACAGGGGCAGGTCGGGAGGTCACGACAAACACTTCATAATCCATTTTTCACAACACAGCTAATAAAATAGAGGAAATTATAGTTATTAATTTGTATAGCGCAGGGATCGCTTCTTGCCACAAAAATGATCTAAACGCATAGACATGCACGCACTTACTCTCGACCCCGACGCGCGCACGCCGCGCGACCCCGCGTTCGCCCTCCGAGCGCCACGAGGCGCAGTATGTATTCACGTTAACTTTACATAAACTTCCAGTTATATATTTCTTATTTTTATTACGTGCGAATGTTTTATATATAGAATACATTATATATGAAAAAATCCATGACTACACTAATTTGCCCCGAAGTACAATCTACAAATATTGTAAAATGCTGTTTTCCTAGGGGTGCAAAAGGGTGCAAAAATAACTGGGTGTATAGGATGCTTTAAAAAGCTAATTATGAGTTTGCACCAACTGGCTAAATTTCCCTTGAGCCGCAAAATAAAAATAATGATTTATTAGTGTTTCATACACCTCACACTTTTTTCGTGAAAAGTAATTATACACCAAAGGGGTATCTACATATATCTAAACTTACCACAACGAAATACTTATGAAATTTTTAAATTTTGGGACTTTAATGTTAAAACCTAATATTAAACGATGTTCCGTACATAACAGGAATGGTGCAAACTCAGAGAAGGCTTATATTCATGTCTTCTAATGATTCCACAAAAAATTACAACTACACGAATTAGGTCCAATCTTTTTGCTAATTTGACTAGACTAATTAGAGACACAATTAAAAAGTTATTGTGTCTCGCGTGGATCCACGTTCCGGACACACAAAGCCATAACACTAATTTCAAGTCGTTTGTGGTGCGGGTGCCGACTCATCATTTGGACACCTTCCTCAAAGGAGAGTTTTGGCCGAAAGGTGTCGTGTATCGACGATTTCGTGGAAGGATACCGACCTCGCAGCGGAACACGATGCCGTCACTTCGTGTGCAATAGTTTAATTAATAAGTAGATGTTATTCATATGTATTAGTTTATTATTTTTAAGATTATTTTATGTATAGTGTTTATGGGCCATAGTAGCCTGAAATAAAGAATTATTATTATTATTATAAACGTATTATCTAGCACATAATATTTAATTTATCATAATCGAATAACAGATGAGGGGAAGAGATTTCTCCTACGGATCTTAGATCAATATCTAAATAGGTTATTTTTATTCAGTTATTAGGTTGTAGTGTTCAACTAGTTCTTTCAACTACAGAAAGCTCTATTTTTAGCACCTCATTAGCAACATTCAATGAAAGATGAGTACTACAACTCCTACGCATATCTCACTAGTATCTTAATAATAATAATTTCATTTTGTACTGAACTCATTCAGCTTTGAGCTTAGGTCATTATTCCAAAGCCGAA
Source organism: Mythimna ferrago (assembly GCA_910589285.2). Lineage (NCBI taxonomy): Eukaryota > Metazoa > Arthropoda > Insecta > Lepidoptera > Noctuidae > Mythimna > Mythimna ferrago. Next base: position 22,107,500 of record OU342680.1, on the reverse strand, counting down.
ATCTATCCTTAGAACATAAATAAAGAGCAGCTTTGACAGAAATTAATTATAAGCTCTAGTTGGCTCAGAAAATATTAATTTTCGACAGTATAATATATTATGGAAGTACTCCTTGGAGCTTCGAATTTTGCGAAACGCCTACGACGAATAAGTTCATCTTACCATTATTAAAATTTCTATGTTTTTCGTAATGATTTTATTCACGTACGAAATCTACTTAGTTTTCTTCTTCCTACCCCTATCCCTTACTAGCTTTTGCCCGCGGCTTCGCCCGCGTGGCAGTAGGTACTTAAGGAATCGGGATAAAAGGTAGCCTATGTTCTTTTCCATGTCAAAGGCTATATGCATGCCAAATTTCATCAAAATCCGTTCAGCCGCTTTTTCGTCATTAAGTAATAAACATCCAAATATCCACGCTTTCACATTTGTAATATTAGTTAGGATTATTTGGAGTCGACGCAAGTCGCATTTCTTTTTCGACGTTTTTTTTTCTTCCATTCTGTTCTGTCACCCGTCACTATCACTAACTCCCTTTTCTTTCATATCACTCCTCACACCATCCATCCATGTGTATACTCAGAACTTTTTAGTGACATGCGATTCATCCCTCCTCTTTACATGAAATTTACGAAATCTACTAAGTACTTGAATTAAATTTATCTCGGCAGTGGATAATGTACAAGCATGTTTTACGGTTTAATGTACGTTTACTTTAATGTCAAGGGTTCTACGAGTAAAACCGAGATAAAAACATGGCGTGCTGAGGTGAGAACATAGGAAATCGAGGTAGGTAACCGCTTTCCGTAGACTCGAGACGCTGACCACTTTTACTTTCGCACCCGTACATTCACCTGGGCTCAGAGCTGCGGTCAAAGACGCCCTACATTCCGTTCGTTGTTTACTGTAGTATCTTTCTTTTTGAGGAGGGAAATCATCCAATGACTTCTCCCGGTCTAGAACGGAGAGGGGTTGTCAGAATTTTACTGAGGGCCTATTATACTACGCATTATTCTGCACACGTTATTCAGACTCGTCTTATTTTTCATTTAGTATAGTGAGACAGTTTGACCCTTTTTACACGACGCGACATCGACTAAAACTGTCTGAATATCGAGTGGTGTAATAGGCCCTAAAGGACTGCCACACAAAATTACGATGTGATGAGATACGACGCCGAATCACGGAGACTTCCGATTCAAGTAACCATACAATGTGCGATGCGAATCAATTCGCAAGTTCTTGCGTTGCGCCGTGCGAGCTTGCATATTTTTACGATGCGATGTCGCATCCCTGTTGTGTTTTAGGCTCTAAAACCACACCAGAGTTCTTCAGTTATCCTTTGCGTTCTAGGACCACAAGTTTCCTTTTCAGAAAGCCCCGCTCGATGTTTACTATATCTATAACACCCAAAAGATTACTTCAGTGATTAATCTTTAACGAAATTAGAACGCAAATTAGGGGATGGTCCGCTAACCGAGTCTCGGGTGAAAAATTATCGGCTTACGTAGGTTTTGAGTGTTAATTGTACCGGATTTAGGCAGTCCTTTTAACGATCTGTTGTAGTTAACTTATTACTCCTCTTTAGGAATGTCTAAAGAAATACACGATAAAGCTAAGGTCTAATTTTCACGGACGTATAGCTTCTTAAACGCGTATTCGTAATAAAACGCTTGGTGTACGCCTGCGTGAAGCTTTAACGTCATGCAGGTCATGCTGTCGTTGCTTCGTCCACAGTTTGATAAATTATAGGTATTTGTTTGGCAAATAGGTTTTTAAAAACACTTTTACACGTCAATTTTTCTTCGTCAATTTAAAATATTTGAAGCCGGTAGTTTTGTATAAAAGCTGTAAGCAGGTGTATATGTACACCAAACTGAATTGACGAATACGCGTATAAGAAGCTACGCGTCCATGGACAGGAGGCCTGAACTACAACCAAATTGATGAGAAACGAATGTATCTTTCGTGGCTAAATAAAAGTTTTAACAATGACCAACATAGTCAAATAGAACTAGGTATAATGAAATGTCAGAGATCAGTATAACAAATCCCAGAAGAATACATATGACTAGTTACACACATTGTGGCAGATTTAATCTTGGATATAAGAAGTATTTTCGGAATTGTTCATAAAAGTTAACACGCGACTGGAGCGCAAAGGGATGTCGTTTGCGAAAAAGAACATAGGTGGGTTTTAATCAGACAAAGCCTTTTTTTATGGTGGGAAAAATTATCCAATGACAACCCCCGCTCTTGGGCGGAGCGGGAGATAGTGTCAGACTCTTACTGACTAAAAGCCCACCCCGTTCCTTCTAGCCTTCATACCGGGGCTCGAGTTCCCTTTCGGATAACCCTGCCCCAGTAGGCTTCGACCCAGCTGGGCCCCTGCTGTTGCTGACAACTCCTTGAGGCACGCGGGAACAGTGCGCACCTTCGACGACTTGGGCTAGGTCCGGACAGTTACCGGACGGCCGGACAGCGAGCTACCCATTGCTCACTGTCCGCAAGCCCGCAATCAGACAAAGCCTGACGTCCCTTTCGTTCCACCCAGACCAAGAGGGAGTGATGTGACAAATTTACAAAATAAATACATATGTATTTTGATCAATGTTTTAAAAGCTTAACAGGAACTGCAATTTAAACAGTAAATAAATGTTTAACAGGACACTGTCATCAAGCATGATAATGCAACTTTAATAGCTTGCAGCATATTAAAACATTTTTTTCTTCTGGCAACTATTTATCATAGCTGCATACTAATAAAAATCAGTAACAGGTGTTCAACAAGTTACCAGAGCAGAACATACCTTATGTGTGAATAAAACTAGCAGCAACACTGGAATGCCAGTAAAAAAGGAAACAAGAAATTACTAATGAGCAAGATCCCAAGGCTGGTTAATGTAAAGTACTGCTTAAATATTAACATAATAAATGTTAATTAAGTTATTAAAACTGGTCATAAAATTTCAATATTTTTGAAATTCAAGTATGTTTTCATAAAAGTAAGATATTATTATTAGCTATTTGTATTTAGATATTATGCAGATGAGTATGACTTAAGAAAGTTTTTAAATAAAAAGAAAGCTTAAGTATTGCATTTGAAACAGTAATCTGGCATCCCTTATAATTTATAATGCCTTAACCCTACCATGCCATGAATGGCTTATTATTGTTTAATTCACTACAATTAACTTCAGGAGAATTAGTTTATTTATTCTGACATTGTGGTAACGCTTAGGGGAGGCCTACATCTGACAGTGGACGTCTTGCAGCTGAAATCATGATGATACTGGCTAAAAAGAAATATCCTACAATTATTTCAGAACCTTTAATTCAATAAAACTAAAAGAAGTTTGAAGAATAAAACCTGTTTGGTTCTATTTTGATCTACTTATTAGTTAAGTATTTATTTTTTAAATTCAGAAAATATAGTTTCTGTATCTAATTTAGTGCGTATATTTGCTACTTTAAATGATAAAGTTACCACACAATAACACTTAGATCACATCACGCAGTTTTGTAAAAAAATATATTTTGAAGTTAAAACAACAAACAAACAACAACAAATCAGTGAAAAATTTCAGTTTATTCAACTCTGGAATAGAGTTGAATAACTACTTTATGGTAATTTTTAAACAATGCCTAAAACAAAAGTTTGTTATCTTTCACTTTATCTATCAGGACATTCAAATGCACTCTGACTCAGACTGTTTTTTGATAAGATACTTAATTCATTAATTAGATATGATATGAACAATCTCCAAAGTTTAAAAAATGCCACACTTTTTTATGTTATCATTTTAATTTCAGTAACTGTGTAACACTAATGACTGATATAGTTTAAATTTAAATTGGAAACATGTGTTTACACATGTTAGTACATTAGGTGCAAGATTAATTGATAATAATAATATGACATGTTTGTGTAGTAGAACAAAAACATGGTACAGGAGTCCATGTGAACTACTGAAGAATCATATTATGCTGACTAAACTAAACAAATAATAAAAAGAAGAATAATTTTCAACAGGTTATCTGTGGAATGATATCATAGTCTTATACAACTTTTCATACCAAAAAAGAAATTCATTAACCTTTCAATCGTGAGAATTACAGACACAATAGAAAGACAATAGGTGCGCGAACGCCGGCGTTCGCTTGGGGTTTAATGAATTAAAACCCCAAGCGAACGCCGGCTTCACTCTCTCGTTGTCTTTTTGTTGTGTCTCTAAATACAGTTTTCAAAAGGTGTTTCCTGTGGAACAAGGCACAAGAATAAAATCACAGGGTAAATCTGGTATTTCATTAATTCATTAAACCCCAAGCGAACGCCAGCGTTCGCGCACCTATTGTCTTTCTATTGTGTCTGTAATTTCCACGATTGAAAGGTTAATGTAGAAATGATAAATCATTCTTTACACAATTATTTATGTTGGAGGTTTTATTCTTTAAAGCTTTCAGTTCACAAGAACAAATCTACATAGTTAGTTTTAAACTAACGTAATAGTTTCATGTGCCATTTCATTCACAGTATGTATTGTGCTCAGTACGTGTTTCAAAACATATATGATATTGGGAGCATGTTCTGTTGCATACTTTAGCCAAAGCATGTACGCAGACCATAAAATGAGCTAATAAATTGCAATCTATATTTTTATGGCCCATAAAATATTAGATGGAAGACTTTAATTATGAAGTTATAATTTTATATGCAAGAAACTTCCCATATGTTTCAAAGTTACTATTGTAGAGCACATTTATGTAGAACAATGAATAATAACAACATCATACCTATATTACCTAGACTCTATGTAATATAGGCACACCTCTGCCTTTTCCTCTAGGTCCTAGAGGAATAGGCAGAGGTGTGCCTCTAGTTTAAGAAAAAATAATGTTTGTTTTTGTGTAATAATAAGGTAATAATAGTTTCTATTAACCAAGTTATAAGGAATTTATTGAATAATAAGGGTCAATTTAATTCATAGCAATGTTTAATTTCATAAATATGGTGTAAGGAAAGTTTGTTGTATTTTTTAACCTCAAGCAAAATTCTTTTGATGGAATTATGTTGTTGTTTTCCTGGTCTGAACTTATGTTAAGTTATAGAAGGTATTTGTTATTTAAATTGTATGAAAAACTGGTTTTTGTGTAAAATATCATAGAAGTTTTGTGCTTATTTTTATTTATTGACTATCTGTATCAAGATAGCAGTATCAACACGTGAATTTAGATACTGCTGAAACATAACTCCTAAACCTGAAAATTTTATCTTTGCAAAGACAGGCAGACTGCTGATGACTAATATGAAAAGGTAAACAAAACGATATCTTTTTGTTGAGTTTCTGTGTTTACTAATCTCTACGACACGAGGCAAAGAAACGTGATGATATTAACGTGACGACAAAACCCCCATCAAGAAACATTCGTGTCTTGTTATCAAATAGTGAACGGAACTTAGACATTAGCATACCTGAAATCCAGACTGAGGTTTCTCTGATGAGTCGTGGCTTTGGGGGATCGGACGTCGCTCCGACTTCCGTGGACGGGTACATCCTCTAACATTCTCACACACGCGATGCAGCGGCACAACACAATATACCCATAGCACTACCTCCCCGTAATAAAATCACAAAGTAAATAACAACATGGCGTCCGTAACGAAATACTACAAACGCAGACAGACACCACTTGCTCTTGTTCTTTTACCCCAATTTCCAACAAAACTATCTAATCACAGCCGATAATATACCATCAATCTATATTTTTAAGCTAAACAATATTGAAACAAGCAAAGTTGGTACGTAAACCTTTGAATACCCCTTAGAGTTTTTCTACACGTAACCCAGCGATTTGTTTGGAAAAAAAAACAAACAACGAAAAACACTAAAAAAGATTTTCAAATAAAAATCAACGGTAGGCGTAGTAAAAGTAACAAATTCTTCAAAATTAAAGAAATCGATGACGCTCCAACCGAGACGACATCCTATTATTTTTGATTTTGTAGGTTTTTTTTCGTAGGCAGTCACTGAATTTTAATTTTTAACTCTTGCAACAATAATAACAAAACTAGTAATGGGCGGCCTCACATTTTCGACAACCTAAGTGGCCGATTCGAGATACTACTCGAGTTAACTCGACTTGGTGGGTTAAAGTTACTCTTTTACGTCTGTCAACCTAGCTCGGTTGGCTGAGTTTGTGCGTTAACCAGTGAGCATTAATCAAACCCACGAGTCGGATCAACTCGACTCGAATCAAATTTATAAGAGTTGATAAGTAGGGGGCCAATATATTTGTAACTTGTTTAACATAATTTATAAGAAACTGTTTTTCGTTACTTTTTTAGAAAAACTCCCATGTTAGACTTTAATTTCTAGGTGGCATATCAGTTATTAAGTTAGCACAGCAAATGACAACGTTCAAACTTAAACTTGATTTATGCTTGCTGTTATCACACAAAAAAGTGCGGGGTAACTACGGCGAGTTCCAATTGTCGCCATCTCGATTTCGCGGCATCGTCGACAGACTCCTTTCTACTAACTTGACATGTGAACCCATGTCGACTCGATTGAACTCATTTCTTATTTGACTCGAGTAACTCGGATAAAATAACTCGACTCGCCTATCGCTACAATACAGATAATAAACCAGCCTAGTATATTTGCACAGGCGGCGAAAGACCGGACCGGACTACAATTTTGGTATTTGAATCACTTTCAGCTTCCTTTATGAATTTTCAGCAAAAATCAAGAATGTTTATATATAGGTAGCCACAAATGTATTTTAAAGCTAAATGATGAAGACAATACCAAAATTATCATTGCTGCTAGATTTATGAACATTCTTGTAGTACTTCATTTCCAAGTTTGTCGGAGGGCTGTGTGCTTGCTTGCCAGCTACACCATAAAACAGAATAAAACAACCAAATGGCGGATCAAAAAAAAATCAAACTAATATTTCACTATCAAAATACTTGATTATTCAGTGAAAGCATTAAATAAATATAAAATCTTAACATAGTGCATTACAAGCTACAAATTAGTAAGAATTAATATAATACAGCAGTAATTAACATTATATGGTTATCCTTATGGTTTTGGTGAAGATTCTTGAGATTGTCTTGTAGAAGGCTGTCTTTTATGAACATTAGGTTTCCTTAGCCTGTGATAATTAGGCATGACTTTGCTCAAAAAGTCTAGTTGCAAAAGTTGTGATGGTTGCTTCTCGAGTGCTTCTCTGACATGATGGTCAGATCCCCATATCACAGTATTGTCGGCTAGAGTTTGTGGTGCTGTTAGACGACATGCTGCACCTGAAATAAATAAATAAAGTTACTGCTACGGAATGAAGTTGCTGCAATTTATTAAAGTTTGTTGAATAGATAATCTTGCAAGTCTTTACAATAATGTGAATGTTGTTAATTAAGTATAATTTTATATAGGTATAAAAAATACAACTAGGTTACCAATAACACATCCGCTTCCTATCTTGACGTCCACTCCTACGTAGGACCTGCATTCAAACACATTGCTCTCCCCAATATGGCCACATGGTGACTCCAACTTACAGCCCACTTCAAATACATTGTGAGCTCCAATGAACAAAGGTTTAGGAGGATTCTCTTGTTTGTCGCTCTTTCTGTAAAGTAGTAGATGTTTAATTCAATAATTACTTAAGTTTTTAAAAAACATTTATACGATTGTTTCAAATTTTTGAATATTTGATACAAGATAGATTATTCTAGTGATAATTGTTTATATATTACTAGCTTTTGCCAGCAGATTCGTCCGCGCACATAAAATATAGTTTATGTCACTCAAAAATAAAGCATCTTTCTATTGGTGAAACCATGTTTGCAATCGGACCACTACCTTCAGAGATTACCTCCTACAAAAAAAAAAACATACTTTTACTAGGTACTTTACGTCTTTATAATTTTATTGTAAATAGCATTTTCTGGCCTTGCAGGTCTGCGGTATTATTGGATTAAACTTGCTTACTTGTGAATAATAGTAGAGTACTCTTCAATAATGCAGTACTCGGCAATTATTATAGGTCCTCCCTCAGCTATGATAGTCACCCTTGGGTGAATAACTGTACCTCCGCCAATTGTTATATCTCCTTCTAGAGTACAATCCTCGCAAACTGTAGCACCGGGAAGAATTTTAACGCTGAAAAGAAATGCACGTTGAATAATAATTTCTCTTTCTCTAAATAAAAGCCAATAGTGTATTTAAATCCGATATGTTACATACTTATGAGACATGTTATAAAATTACGAAACTTTCAATCTTATAACTATTTAATAAAGTTAAAAATGAGTAAATAAAACAAATTGTAAATTATTCCGAGATAATTTACGAAAATTCAGTCGATTGACATTTCAATTCGTCACCAATCTGACAGTGACAGATATCAACAGCACAGAATATCAACAGTAATTACGCTCGGGCTTTTTAAAACCGGCTATTTCCGCATTAAATCTGTTGTGAAAAAAGCAAAGTTTTGTTTTTTTTTTTAAGCATACTTTGTCCAACTGCTAGAAAAAGACCTTTCCCGAATCTCTCTTTGTTCCAAGGACGAGTCCCGTTTTTAATGCTAGCGTTTTTTTAAGCCTTCCTTTTCTTTTCCCTGGGTTACTAAATGGACTTTTCTTTTTAATTTTACCAAAATATGCACATTTTGTATCGTCATAAACATATTTTATTTAATCTATTGAATAAGGGTTAAAATTACTACTTAATTTTTCTCATTACATCTCAGTTTTTATATCTTGTTTTGAATTTTGTGACTAGAGTCTGTCTAATAAGTCAACCGACTTGTGTTATTATTAGAGTAAAATGAAATCTGATGTAGTCAACGCTGGTTTAATAATCAAGATTGATTAAGAGATATTGATCATTGTTTACTACTACTACTATAAAAAGTACCGAATAATATTTTTTAGATAATTAAATATTGTACAAAATTCCCAAGTCGGTTGACTTTTTAGACAGACTATATCAGGACAAAATTTTCCCTTTTCTCCATATAAAAACTTAATTATGTATAATTGTATATAAACAGGGAATTTGGGAAGGGTTAAAAACATTATCAACAAAAAATCGTGTATTTCAAATCCGAAAATGATCCATTTGATTTTAAAACCTGATGAAATAAAGTTGATTTTATAACTTGCACCGTTTAAAGTAAATATGCCCCTTTAAGCGAACGATCTTTCCACATACGTTTAAAGAATAGAGTGTATCCACCCTCCACTTTTCGAATTTATTTCGAAAAGTTCTAAGTACCATACCACATTCCATCTACCAAAATGATACCTGATGGACGCAGGTCGGTTTTAGTCGGTTAAAAGCTTTCTTCTTGCTCCCTCTAGAGCGGGGGAAGTTCTTGGATGATTTCCTATTTCAAAAGCAAACTCTAAAGCAAGCAGGGTTTTATAAGTGTAATATAGATTTTTTGACCAAAAGGTTTCTGTTACCTTGGTCATATAAGTACCAAAAAAATCTAGAACCAGCATATTTTGCATTTATTATTTTTTTCAAATTACATCATCGAACATTGATGTTTTTGCCAGGGTCAAACACCTATTTAATCAGTGTTTGTGCGATGTCGTATCGATTTTTCACTAAAAACCGACTTATAGAACCAACTTTAAACTACAAGGCTTTAAAAAACTAGGCAAAAAAGTTAAACTGTCAAAGTGTCAAGTTTCATAGTAGATGTCAAAATCATCTGATGGATGCAAATGAAGTATGGCGCGAAATTGCCATTTTATTTGTTGATATTTACGAGGTTGTTAATGTTTTGTTTCATTTAGAAGTCGAGATTTACAGAAAATAACACTGAAGTGTATATTATAATGGAAGTTAAATTCCCATTTCCTTTCAAACCATATGAAATTCAAGAAAAGTTTATGAGAGAACTTTATTCAACTTTGGAAGAACAAAAACTTGGAATATTTGAGAGCCCTACTGGAACCGTAAGCTATTTAGTGTTGATTATTTTACTTTTTTTCAACTGAAAAACATGTATCACTCCATAACAACTAAATAAAAAGCAGTTTGGTTTAGGTTACAGCCAAGTAAAGAAAGTACCAAGTTAAAAAGTAGTATAAGCATGTTTTCTCCATTTTCATTATCTGGAATTTCTGGAAATTCAGTTCACTTGATTAGAAATAATTATCTAATTAATTTTGCAATTATAGAGCAGTGAAAAGTGGCTAGTGTTTCCTTTGTCCCACTCCGCTTGGAGGGGGGCAGAGTGAATTTGAGCTACCCTCCACTTCATGCTCTTGGCTTAGTACTCAACTCTATTCTTTCCAGGTCAAGGCAGTGTGTTCAATTGTTTTATTTGAAAGTCTGCTCAGCTCCACTCTGCTCCACTTACACTGTTTCCACTTAATAGTGGAGATTTTTAGCACTCAATGGTCAATTCACAGCCCACTCTACTCTTCTATGCCCAGCTTTGCTTCAGTGAAAACGCACCCTTCCATCCTAATTATTTATTTATTTATACTTCATGTACAGTAGTGGTACGTACATAGGCGGACTTAATGCAACAAGGCATTCTCTACCAGTCAACCTTTGGGTTAAAAAAAGACATCACTGTGGTAGGATTGGAAAAATAAACTGTTTTAATTGTTATTGTTTATTAATATAATATTTTGCAAGTATTACTATTTTAGGGTAAATCTCTAAGCATCTGCTGTGGAGCTCTGAAATGGCTGCAAGATTGTAATCAGAAAATATTAGAAAACCTAGAAAAGGATGTTGCTCAATTAAAAGCAGAAATATCAAATAACACAGGTAAGCATACTTAAAATCTTTTTCAATTTTTTTGTAAAAAAATATTCATAATTATTTATACTAAACTTGAATAAAATAATGCATGCTATGTTAATTATGCATAAAATCACATATCGTTTGGAATTTGATAGAACAAAAATATTTTTCACTTGCACCAAAGTAATATTTTTCTTTACACTGAAATGAAAAGAAAAATATGCCCATCCCTATCTACAATACAATGCATGCAAAAAATATATAATGTTTAAGTATATTACATAAATGCTATAGGAAAAGGCATCACAGTCAGAACTAGGGTGATTTAGAAGTAATAGGTTCACTTTAAGATCAATAAAGTGTTGCTCCTTGACTAAATAATGCTATGCCCAACAAAACAGACTAAAAATGTTTCCATCTAGCAGAAACATGGCCACTCCTCTTTCCTCTTTTATTACATATCCTAACTTGAATCTGTATTCTCCATTCCAATCCAATCCAATTGTTATATTTCCATTCCAGCTTCCGATGATTGGCTAACAGAAGAATATGAAAATATCAAGAAAAAACAGACACTTGTAACATTACAACTTAAACTAGACAAAATTAAAAAACGAAAAGATCTATTTAATGAAATGAAAGTCCGAGTAACCAAACTAAAAAGTAATCCCGCAAATAAGACTATTCAATTCTATTTCAATAAGAAAGATAAAAGCGAGATTGTTGAAGTAGATAAGGAGAATGTTCTAGAAGAGAAAGCAGATACGGAAGAAGACAGAGATCTTATTCTGGAAGAATGTGAGGAAAAAGAAGATGGAGATTCTGAGGGTGAAGAAATTTTAGAAGAAGATGACCAAATAATAAAAGTTAGCTTGGCTTTTTAAACATTTTATTGATAATACTCGTGTTTAGGTCAAATTACTTGGCGGTAAGTCCCCTCTTTGAGGCGTGGCTGGAAAGACCTTACCGTCCGAATGACGCAGGTACTCACCGGACATGGTTCGTTCGGGAGTTTCCTGCACTCGATTCATGCGGAAGTGACGCCCGGGTGTCGCCACTGTGCGGAACGCCCGGAGGACACGGTGGAGCACACAGTCGAGGTGTGCCCTGCTTGGGCGGAGCATCGCCGTGCCCTCGTGGGGGCGATCGGCGGCGGAGACCTCTCGCGCCGGGCCTTGGTTGAGGCCATGGTCCGGAGCGAGGAGGAGTGGCAGGCGGTCGCCGACTTCTGCGAAGCAGTAATGCTCGCAAAGGAGGAGGCCGAACGCATCAGGCAACGGCGTTATCGCCGCCGCCGTCGCCGGGATTCTGATCCCGATTTCCGGCCAACGTAGACGCGGGCTTGCGGACAGTGAGCAATGGGTAGCTCACTGTCCGGCCGTCCGGTAACTGTCCGGACCAAGCCCAAGTCGTCGACGGCGCGCACTGTTCCCGCGCGCCTCAAGGAGTTGTCAGCAACAGCAGGAACCCAGCCGGGTCGAAGCCTACTGGGGCCAGGGTTATCCGAAAGGGCGCTCGAGCCCCGGTATGAAGGCTAGAAGGAACGGGGTGGGTCTTTTAGTCAGTAAGAGTCTGAAACTATCTCCCGCTCCGCCCGCAAAAAAAAAAAAAAAACAGAATGTTAATGTGAACCTGTTAATATGATTAAAAAAATTAAAAAACATTATGTCATGTTGTTTTGGTATGAGTTAGGCCATATTTTTTGCTCTTATAGCGATATCTTTGGCGTTACAGTTGTCCGCGCGATCACATATACAGCCCAAAATCATCTATCGGGCAATTGCCCAGATCAGACAAAACATCCATCTGGTCCGAGGATCCTCCCTTTCCAAAGGAGGTGTACGGGGCTTTACACTGTGTTCTCCATAGCTCTAACTTCCCAAAGAAAAGAAAGTGTTCCAAATTCAAATATGTTTCGATTTAACAACAACTCAAGAGCTTACAGGTAGTACTGAGTCAGAAGAAGAGTCAAAGAAGAAAGAAAAAGATCTTTTTTTCCTGCAGACAGGTTGAAAAAAATATTATATTGTTTTAATTATGTTGCAAATGTATATTGTAGTTGTAGAATATCCATTTTTTTTTTTAATTTGGTGACCTGTGTAGTTTTTTTTTTTTTAAGTAGTAGGGATTAATAGTGTTGGATCAAAGGCAAGGATGGACCAAAAAGCTTAATGCGTTTATTTTATTTGAAAAAATTTTAACAGAATTATATTACTTTCTTTGTCCTTGTTTTTGATCTGTAGGTACAACATTTGTACTACCATTAAGAAGCATATTGTGCTGTACACAGAATCTTAAACATAAAAATATGTCTTTCAGATATACATAAGCAGCAGGACTCACAGTCAATTGTCCCAGTTCATTGGAGAAATCAAAAGGACAGTGTTCAAAGAAGACACAAGAGTGGTCACACTTGCTTCCAGACAACACTACTGCATAAATTCTGAAGTTGCCAGGCTAAAGAATGCTAATCTTATTAATGAAAGGTAAGATGGTAAGATTGGTATTTATTTTTTGAAAATATTTGGAGGTAATCAGAACAGAGCATAAAGTCGCGCAAATCTCCGTAGAAAAAGGAGGATCCTCCGACAAGACGGCTGTTAAGTCGGGTCAGCAACTGTCCAGTAGATGATTTCGGGCTGTTCTATATGTTCAAATCGCACAGAGAACTTTAAGAGGCAGCTTTTCCACTCGCCAATCGTAAACATCGAACACAGTTTAAAAGCTTGTTACTTCATCTAATGCGGTTCACTCACATTCGCACGAATACGCGAACCCACAAGTGTAGGACGACATTTGCAAATGATTATGCAAAGTTTTCCAGGTCGCGCGGTGAATCAAGATCGCTCGGTAAAAGTAGTGGGGGCAATCGGCGCATGTGTACAATTGCGCACAGAAATTCTTAGTGTATGTTAGGATTTTATTTTTAATTTCGTATGTTTGAGCCTTAGTAACATAACTTATAATAACACCAGTTTTTGCTTGTAATTTATCTTGTAAGTAGGTAAATTCAGAAAAAATTAAATTTTTAAAATTAAAATTAAAATAAAAAAAATAATTTCGTTAGTTTCTTTCTTAACGTAACAATTCACGTCGTAAACCATTTTTCTGGCTTGCCGTTTTAAAACTTAATTTTTAACCATTTTTTTTACGACTACGTATTACTAATACGATAACACAAGCTGAACGCAACAGTACCCAAGTACAACAGTATCCAATGAGACGCGAGAACGCAACGCGGGAATTGAAGAGCGACTCTATCTACCAATGACGTGTCGCCGACGGCGCACACCCGCCCGCACGTCACCAAATAGACCTAAGAATTGAATACTGCGCACTTTTGCAGAGCAATCTTGATTTACCGCGCGACCTGTCGCTGCATTCGCGGTTTTCCAAGCTGTGTCGGTTTTTTAACGCACATCAAAGCGCGCGAACCTCGAACCTTTGCGTAGTCTCCCACACATTCGTGTAACCGCACACGATTGCAAAGCTAACGGTCATTTTGTCATTGTTTATAGTTTGTGACGGGTTACAGTGTTATATTAGTAAAAAAAAGTAAATAATAATAACAAATATAAGTAGATCATGGATTGGAATAACTCCAAAGTGATGGAGTTTATTGAACTTCTACAGAACGAGCCAACTATATGGGATCCCCAAAAGAAATCCCATAAAAACAGAATAGCGGTTAATGATGCCTTCATTAATTCAGAAAAAATTAAATTTTTAAAATTAAAATAGAATAGCGTAAAAACAGAATAGCGGTTAATGATGCCTGGGAAAGAATAAAAAATTCATTTTCCCTTCAATGTTTGATTGAAGAATCTAAAAAATCGCTAGCAAGACTTCTCATTCGTAAACAAGTATAGGAGGTAGTGCAAACATTTTCGCAAATTGAGTAGGCGAACCCATTTGCATATCTGCTGTTTGCGAATGAATGTCTGACGGCCCTTCTGAGTGGCCCCGGTAACGCAATCCAACGTGATGTTTGACGAAAAGGCAACGTGAAAAAAGAAAGATAATACCTGATAACTCTGTTACCATTCAGTAATTCCGTGATTTACTCGAATATTTTACAAAACTTGTTCCAGGAAATACGTGTTTATTTTAAACCCCTAACAGTTTTTGAAAAAATTGACAATATTTAGAATGTTGATAAAATTTGCAAGGCTTCTATTGTAATACTTTTTTGACTTTTTTAATTTTTGAGTAAATTATGATGTGTCAAAGTTAATGCAAAATATCAGATTTTCAGAAGTCTTTACTGGATTAGTTTAAAACAGATTTACAAAATGATTTCAATAGAAGCCTAGATAATATCCCCAAGAGACTGCGTTTTCAAAATTTCTAATGAAAAATGTGTAATAATGTCATAATCGCGTAAGAACGGTTGTATGAAAAACATTAAAAATGTATGTCGAGTTGCATCCCCAGGATTAGTTCTTATGTGACGACATAGATGTCGCTACAAATACAAGGTGAAGGATTGGGTGCAAAGTTTGAATTGATATTTGTATACCATCATGCGGGCCACCTATTTTAGTACCCAGTAACAGCCAAATCTTTATAGATTGTTACTGCAATATTAATTATATTGCTTAAATTACTCACCTGTTTTATGAATGAAACAAGTTCTGCATATTAGTAAGTATTATTAGCCTGGAGTTTCCCACTGCAGGGCAAAAACCTCCACACTATCCTTCCATTTCTCTCCGTTTACAACTTTGCCAACCAATTGTTTCCTACAGATGCCTAGACATGCAAAAATCAAAAACGAAATCCACCTCTATAGGAGAAGAGGGCAAAGTTCTTAAAAAGACAAAGACGAAATCATGTACCGCTTGTCCATATTACAATCAAACAAACATCAACCGTTTGAAGGAACGGATGCTTGTGGATATTATGGACGTGGAAGATCTAGTCAAGTCTGGCAAGGAGCTGAAGGCCTGCCCTTATTATGCATCTAGAATGGCCATGGATGATGCCGAGGTAACTTAAGATATTTTTTCTTCTGTAAAACATATAATATTCCTTTTGAAATGGGTTTCAAACTTGGGAAATAACCCCTTGTATGCCGGAACGCAGATCTACGCGAGACACAATGGCTTTTTAATTGAGACACAATTAAAAAGCCATTGTGTCTCGCGTAGATCTATCTCTCTCGATCTCTAATTACGGCATACGAGAGGTTAAAAAGGCCTGGGCAGATGATATTGACGGGAATTAAAGGGGAGAGGGGAGACATCTGTAGGTCATTTTGTTGAACTCCTTGAGTAGGACACGGCAACTCCTTGAGTACCGTGTCCTTATACCAAACGCAAAAAAAATAAAACAAGCTATTTTCGACCTTATTGGCTAAAAATCGCCATTCGCAGACTTGAATTTTAAAAGGTCCTTATTTTGGCTGGAATGGATTCTGCTGATCATTTTATACTATAAATACGAGAGGACATAATATTTAAAAATTAATTAGGTATCACTATCATCTCATTTTAATTTAGTAAAATGAACTTTTGGGATTTCTTAGACTGTCTTGGCCTAAAGTATAAAAAATATTGTATACTAGACTTGGTATGCTCATATTTAAAACATTTAAGCATTGAAATGAGTTTTCGACATAAACATATTTATTTTTAAATTTCAAGGATACAAAATTTTCTTTAAAAAATTACAACTCCTTCATTTGTGTACCATATTCTTTTTGTTATTACTTGTAATTGTGGAATGGAAGGTGCAGCCTTCCATGCCTTCCATTATACGTCTTGATATAGTGGCATAAAAAAAATACTCATTTTCATTCGCTTGTTTTTCAATTATCAAATTCCAGGTAGTCCTGATAAGCCATGCTGGTATAGTGAGCTCAGGAGCCCGTTCCGGCATCTCCCTAAAACTACAGAACAACATACTAATACTGGATGAGGCTCACGGACTGACCACTGCCTTAGAGAATGCTCACTCAGCCCCTGTGACTGTAAAACAACTGAGCTCAGTGAAGACGTTCTTGCAGTTTTATATTAATAAGTACAGAGCGAGGCTGAGTAGTAGGAACTTGTTGACGCTGAACCAGATTAGTTATGTTGTGGGGAAACTTTTGGGTACGTTTTTCTAGATTTTTTTTAAATGGTAATTGAGCCAGCTGTGATTATTCTGCTAGTGTCACGTTGAGACGTCAACCTAGTGAGAAACACCGTCAAACTTTGTACTTCATGGCATGTGTTAGTAAGAAACATTTATCAAGATTTTATAAGACTCCGCGCAATCTGAACATCGTTGAATATAAATTATTGATGACGCAAGGTGAAAGCGGGGACGAGCGTGGCCATGTTCGCTAGATGGCGCTAAACCCAACATTTTTAATTTAATTTGCTTTTAGTGTTCAAGCATTATTTAGTCAAGGAAATTGTACTAGCTAAAATCGGAAATTCCACTCATAATTTTCTTCCATTCTAGGCATGATCAAAAATAAACAACCTAATGATAAACAAGATGAAACAACAATATTCACCCTTGAGGACTTTGTAATAAAGGCTGAAATAGATCACATGAACTTGCGGCCTTTAGTGGAGTTCTGTAGAAAAACAAGACTAGCTCCTAAACTCCACGGTTTTTCTATGAGGTACAGTCAGCAAGCGTTGGAAGAAGAAATGAAAAAAAGTACTGTCAGCAAAAAGAGTTCTTTTGAAACGTTCATGAGTAATATTGCTAAGAAAAAGGGTGGGGAGAAAGAGGTCGAACCTGAAGTGAAGGAAAACGCGCCTGTTCAAGTTAATGTAGGTATCTTTTATTTTAATGTCTGTGTTTAAAACCTTCTGTAAAGTTGTGTTAAATTATTGGTCTAAATTCTTACACTTTTGTGAATTATTTCTTAGAATTTTGATGGTGGTCATTAAGAAGCCTTGAAGAAAAATTGGACGATCTTTGATGTTGCACAATAAAGAATATGTACGAGTCATGTATCGTACATGGCCTTCGCGTATTGCAGTTCAGCACTATTTTGTCGCCATGCACAAATTATATTGTAAAGCGATAGTACACAATTAGCATTCACAGACGATTGTACTCATTAACGATCATTCACATTACACTCATATATGGTAAGTTACGCAATAAATCAGATCTTATTCAGTTATCAGTGACTATCATTTCAAGATAATATCCAAGGTGTGTGCGACCCATTCAGCAGCGCATACATCTTTTTGGTCCTTCGAGCCGGATCTCCGGTTTACGTGCTCATTTGTGCCGTGACAGCAACTCAACAGTTCAACAGAGGAAGCATCACCTGTACAGAGGATACGGACCGAGGAGATCATCATTCACCAGCAGCGGATAACACGACAGACCATCGAAGCACGTCATCTGAAACCGACTTGGTAACTCGATTCTTTCGTATTTTATCATCATGGAAGGAGTGATTGAAACGCAACATCAAATTATGGAGGAAATGCATAGGATTCTGACCAACTTCAAGAAGGATGGAGCGAGCCGAAAGACACCGGAAGGCATCCGGAAGAAATTGGACCATCTCGACAACTATTGGGCAGAATTCCAGAACAACCACCAAAAAATTTGCGAGCGTGAAGATCCTTCCCATCAATATTTTTTGCAAGAAACTTATGAGCAGACCCGACAGTTTTACGAAAGCACTAGGGATTTGTTTATCAAGTATTTAACTCAAGAACAAAAATCGACTGCGCCCGTATCAAAGCCGGTAGTTCCTACGGACAATCCGTTACCATCGACTTCGAAGTCATCGGAGCTGAAAGCCACTCAACAGTTAGGTGTAGGTGGAGTCGAACACGGAATCCAATCGCCCTTTTCTATAAAGGTGCCTGAGGTAGCAGAAACCGCGAGCAACAGCAAAATAGAGGAGATGTTACGCAAACAAAGAAGCAATATCAAGGCGTTCCAAAGAACCACAGCAAACATCAACGTGGACCTTCTAAAAGAAAATTGGCAGTTTGAAAATGCTTTAAGAATGTTAGAAACAAGGTGGAAAGCAGTTGATTCACTTTACTGGGACCTCGACAGTTTAACCAACGAAGTCGACGTGCAATATGAGATGTCATACAATACATGCGAGCTCATTTACGACCAGATGAAAGCAAATATCAACACCAAAATGTGGTCAGTTACCCACCGAGAAAGGTCGACGCCGAAGATTGAAATTCCAACATTTAGTGGCAGTTACGAGCACTGGACCACTTTCAAGGATATATTTGTTGAGACCATACATTCAAATCCATCTCTTTCTGACGCACAGAGGATGCAATTTCTCAAAAGCAAAGTGAAGGGCGAAGCCGAGAAAATTATCCAACATCTATCAATCAACTCGGAAAATTATGAGACTGCATGGGAGATACTCAACCACAGATACAATAACAAGAAATTGATCTTTTCGTCGCATCTCAATTCATTGCTTGGGGTACCCAATACTCAACATTTGTCAGCAAAATCAATCAAAAAACTCCACGACACAGCGAAAGAATGTATTAATGCGATCAAGAATCTCGGCGTAGATACGTCATCATGGGACCCAATATTGGTACACTTACTCTCGCAAAAGTTGGATTCTGTGACTCATAACGACTACCTGGAATCATTGGTGGAGCCGCGTGAGTTACCTACCATAGCAGATTTCTTCGACTTTCTAGAAAGAAAATTCATATCATGGGAATCATCTCGTCGCAAACCAGATAATGAAAGAACATCTCAGTCTGAGTCAAAACAGACAAACAAGAAGTTTGATTCATACAAAGCATTCAGTACAAATCAGAACAAAAATAATTATAAATCAAACACATTCACAAAAGACAGTGAAGACACAAAAAACTGTTTACATTGCAATCAAAACCATAAATTGTTTTCGTGCAAGGCATTTCTCGAATTACAACCTGACGCAAAACGGAAAGCAGTGTTGAAATACAATTTATGTAAAAATTGTCTAACTGTGCATACAAATAACACGGAATGTTTGTCAAGAAAAAGATGCCGCGTCTGCAACTCGGATCATAATACACTACTTCACGACGCTTACAGCAAATTGGGTGGACAGACATCGAACAACAACTCCGTGCAACAATCAACCGCCAGCGCAAGCAGCAAGAAAACAACAAGCAACAGCATCAACCATGTGTCTCAAGAAAATGTATCAGAAACTCTGCTTGCCACAGCATTGATCAAAGTGCAAGCACATGACGGGTCCCTGATAACTTTACGAGCACTAATTGATCAGGGGTCACAAACATCCTTAATTACGGAAAAAGCAGCACAAAAGCTTCGATTACCGCGTGGCCGGTGCAAAGGAGTCATATTTGGCGTCGGAGCTAAGGAAAATAACTGCAAAGGTGTCATACGAATCACGTGCCATGCCATTCACGGGGATTATACATTTGACACCAATGTACTAATTATGCGCAATTTGATCAACAATTTGCCAAACAAATCGTTCAATAAGCCAGAGTCATGGACATTTTTGGAAAATATAACTCTAGCTGATCCAGATTTTCATCAAAGTCGCCCAGTAGACATCTTACTTGGGGCCGAGGTATATTCCAACATTATACAAGAAGGAATCATCAGGCACGAGAGATCGCAACCAGTTGCACAACAAACACGTCTGGGCTGGATTTTATGCGGAAACGTGCAAACAACATTCCAGTGTAATGTAGTGATAAACCACATCGACGACATCAAACAATTTTGGACAGTTGAAGACATAGCAGAACAATCAGTAATGTCACAGGACGATCTGGATTGCTTACAGCACTACAAAAATACAACAACTCGCAATGAAGAAGGGCGTTACATTGTTGAGCTGCCATTCGAACCAAATTTTCAAGAAAAACTAGGAGCTTCAAAACCCATGGCAATGGGACAATTCCGTCAGCTTGAAAAGAAATTCAGCAAACAAGCAGAATTGGCAGAAACATACAAACAGTTCATTCACGAATATCAAGCATTGAACCATATGGTCGAGAGTACTAGTGACGCAGCACCGTCTTGCTACTTACCTCATCATTGCGTTCAGCGCGCCGATTCTACGACCACAGCTTTAAGAGTAGTATTCAACGCATCAGCGAAAACATCCACGGGTTACACGTTGAACGACCTCATGAAGCGGGGCCCGAACTTACAGCAAGACCTCATGTCATTGATCTTGCGATGGAGACAATATCAGTTCGCGTATACGGCTGATATCGAAAAAATGTATCGGCAGATACTTTGTAATACAGAACATCAAGCCTATCAGAAGATACTATGGAGGAGTTCTCCTGACCAACGGCTACGTGAGTATCAGCTCACGACAGTCACTTACGGCATGAAAGCAGCTCCTTTCTTAGCCATGATGACTTTGAAACAGCTGGCAGCCGATGAAGGTCACAAGTATCAGCACAGCAGAGCAGCTCAAGCGTTGCAAGAAGAGTTCTATATGGATGACCTTGTAAGCGGAAGTTTCACGTTATCATCTGCCAAGCGACTACAAGATGACTTGATCCGTTTGCTACAGTCGGGAGGTTTCAACTTACGTAAATGGTCATCAAACAACGAAGAATTACTTCAAAACGTTAGCAGAGCATCTTCAAATCAATCATCCTTCGATTTCAAGCAAGCTGAGTCAACAAAGACACTCGGACTGAAATGGGACCCAAAAGAAGACAAATTCTCATTTGAGCTCAAGATAAACAAAACAAAACCATCTGAAAAACATACAAAACGCTCACTACTATCAGATATTTCTAAGATATTTGATCCACTCGGTTGGCTAGCTCCGGTTACAATAAAATTAAAACTTTTATTCAAGCGAGTCTGGCTTTCTAACATTCAATGGGACGACCAGCTTCCGGTTCAAATCAGCACAGAGTGGGAAAAAATCAAAGAAGACCTAGAAATCATCAGTCAGCTCAGAATTCAAAGATGGTATCAGATTGGAGACCAAGACACCATTCAATTACACGGTTTCTGTGATGCATCCATAAATGCATATGCATGTGTTGTATATTGCAAATACGACACAAACATTACGCTCGTCGCTGCAAAAACAAGACTAGTGCCAGAGAACAAAAGGCTCACATTACCACGGCTAGAGCTAAGTGGGGCGCACCTACTGTCGGCGCTTATGCGAAAAATACAGCAAGCCCTCAACAGACGCAAAATCGAAGTATTTGGTTGGACTGACTCCACTGCAGTTCTTGGATGGATTCAAGGCAATATCAATCGTTGGACACCATTTGTAGCGAACAGAGTCGTACAGATCAAAGACGTCATACCACAAGACAACTGGTATTACATAAAATCAGCTGACAACCCAGCTGACTGTGCCAGCCGTGGCATCACAACAGAACAACTGAGACAGCACAAGTTATGGTGGAACGGCCCACAATGTCTTCCTGGGTTCGAAGAATCATCAGTAGCAGAGAAGACTAACTACGTCACAGATCAAGAGCAGCGAAAATCAATACAAAGTAACGTCACAACTCGAGAACCTCATAGCGATGACTTCATACAGGCTATACTACAACGAAACAGCAACATGACACGCGCCGTGCGCGTACTTGCATGGGTTCTACGTACCACACGACGTCACAGCGAGCGCTCTAATTACTTGAATGCAAGCGAATTGGAAACCGCAAAACATATGATAATAAAATATGTACAAGAAGTGGAATTTTCTGAAGAAATTGGCCAACTACGGCTACAGAAGCAAGTACATTGCAAAAGCAAAATCTTGTGCCTAAACCCATTTTTGGACAAAGATGGACTTTTGAGAGTGGGAGGCAGACTCAAGCATGCAAATATCGAAGAAAATATGAAGCATCCACTAATCATCCCGCATAGCAACCACGTCACCGACCTTATCATTGACCAAGCCCATCGTCACACGTTTCATGCGGGAGCTCGGACCACGCTCGCACATATTAGGCAGAGCTATTGGATACTAGGCGGAAACAGAGCTGTGAAGAAGCGCTTACACACATGCACTACGTGTAAGAAACATAAAGCAGTCACACAAAAGCAAATGATGGGGGACTTACCTGAACCTCGGAGCAACCCTTCGCGTCCTTTCCAGCACACCGGTGTAGACTTCACAGGATACGTTGACGTAAAACTCAACAAAGGGCGAGGAGTTAAGACAAACAAGGGATACATCGCGGTGTTCGTGTGCATGGTCACCAAAGCTGTGCACCTCGAACTCGTATCAGACCTGAGTTCATCAGCATTTTTGGCGGCCCTAAAACGCATGTCTTCACGACGGGGCAAGCCACATCACATTTACAGCGATAATGGCACCAATTTTGTTGGAGCAAATAAAGCACTGCAAACAGAATTGCGCAAGACATTGAACGACGAGTTCTATACAGAGATCAACGAGATGGGAATCCAGTGGCATTTTAACGCGCCCGCCTGGCCAAGCGCAGGAGGCCTGTGGGAAGCAGCAGTAAAAAGTTTGAAGCATCATCTTCGACGTGTCGTTGGTGAGCAGAAACTCACGTTCGAGGAATACAGCACTTTACTGGCTCAACTCGAAGCATGCCTCAACAGTCGACCGCTGTTAGCACTCACGGAAGACCCAGATGATTTGAACTATCTGACTCCGTCACACTTCTTGAGCAGCGGCCCCATACTGACTATTTTGGATACCGAACAAGATGAAAGGACGAGGTGGAATAGAACTCAAAAAATTTTCGAAGATATATGGAAGAGGTGGCAATCAGAATATCTCGCTGCACTTTCACCAAGGAGCAAATGGACGAGACCTCATGATAACATCAAAGTGGATGACGTCGTCATAATTCACGAGCCTAACCTCCCTGCGGGAAGATGGGCTCTAGGCAGAGTCACGGAGCTCCATCCCGGTTCCGATGGACTAGTTAGGGTTGTTACCCTGAAATCGAAAAACGGGTACATCAAGCGCCCAGTGATTAAGCTGTCGGTTCTAGTTTCTGACTCTGAAGCAAAAATCACAACCTATCAGACAGGGGAAACGCCAATGCCGGATAGCAGCAGTCAGAATATCAAGGCAAAACTCAAACAATCAAAACGGCAAACTGGAATGGTGGCTAATCTCATAACAACTTTAGTCACATTATTTCTCTTCATAGCAACAGTCTTCGGCCAAGAGCAAACGGCATCTCCATACGCTATGACATCAATACACAAAGCACTCTATTTTGACCGAATTTCAAGCATGCAGTTTATTCGCGACGAATGGAAACTCATCGTGTATTATGACATGAACCCTTATTGGGACGGCTCAGAAACCTTCGACAAATACCTGAAACAAATAAACGGTGTTTGTGAAAGAGACACAAACAAAGTACTTTGTGACATCATTCTACTTCAGCTACGTCACTCACATGACGAACTGAAGTACTACAATGGAATGTTACTGAATCAGCATTTTGAAGAACGCACACGAAGGCGGCGAGGCCTCATCGACGGTGTAGGCTACGTAGCTAACAGCTTATTTGGAGTTCTAGATCAACGTTTCGCCGATCAATATCAGAAAGATATTTCCCTCATAAAAAGAAATGAAAATCACTTGGCGCAACTGTGGAAAAATCAGACATCAGTGGTAGAAGCAGAATATAATTTACTCAAACGAACTGAAGAGTCAATCAATCGGCAGCACAAAGCCATCAATCAACATTTGAACAATCTTACGACGGCCACGAACATATTGAAGAAAAACCTGCAAGAACAAGAGGTTATGAATGAGCTAGCACTCTCCGCCATCATTGCAACAAATATGCTCAACAAACTAAAGTCCATACAAGACACAATGATCGACACAATAACAGATATTCATCATGGAATGTTCAGCACCCATCTACTATCGCCAAAGCAGTTAAGAGACCAACTCGGCATAATCTCAGGACAATTATCGAGAGATTTGTCTTTACCGATAGAAAATATACAGACTGAACTACCAAAAATTTACCATCTACTGAAGATCAAAGCAAGGGTAACACAGCAGTACCTCATGTTTGAAATCAGAATACCACTTGTGAACAGAGAGAGCTATGACCTATATCAGCTGATATCGATTCCACAACAACATGGAAACACTACGGTCGCCGTCATGCCTATCTCAGATTACATCGCGATTAATTTACGCAAAGACACCTATCTGACAATGACAGCAAGAGACATACAACAATGCGTCCAGTACGATGAGTCAACCAGTCTCTGTCACTCGAGAAAACCCATCTTCCAGTTCAAGTCAGAAGATAGCATGTGTATCAAGGACAAGAGCACAAACAGATGTCTTACAAACATAGCAGCGTGCCATAATAATTGGATGGAATTGAATCGCATAAATACTTACCTTTATTATTGTTGCGGGCAATGCGCACTTCGTGTCATATGCGAGCATCAGATTACCGCAATACAAATCACGAAGGCCGGGGTCATCACACTGGATTCAGATTGCGTAATCAAAGGCGAAGACTTCACTGTTTTTTCTCATAAACTGCGACAATCGGAAATCAAAACAGCCGCTGACCTTGAATCACAGCAAATCCCACCTATCAATCACGTCATCAACGTTTCGTTGCCACAAATTGAACTCAATATAACTGATCATCAAACCGCATTGCGGCACATCAAGGAACAGATCGAGCAAATGAAAGCAGAAAACGCCATCGACACAGGAATATCGAGCCACGATGTACATCAATATACGGCAATCTACGTGTTACTAACAGGCGCTGTGTTAGCCGTGGCAGTACATCTTGGGCGGTGGATTTTTCGTCGTAGGCAGAGGAGCACCAACTTACAGTCGGACTCAGATACGCAGCCACCACAAGTGTCGGCGCGTAGACAACACGTGACTCCCGTCGTCGAGTCAACGTCACGACAAGAAGAGGGAGTCGAACTAAGGAACTTCTCAAACTTGCTTAGCAGCATTAAGCGCCACAAGAGAACACCTACGCATGACCTTAGTGATTAACATTCAATTTATATCTAAGCATAGATTTAAGTCATACATTGTAACTTGTGTGAAATTTATAAGGGTAACACTTAATGTAAACTCATCATCATCCACTCACATCTTTCTCTCGCTGGGAATATGTACGAGTCATGTATCGTACATGGCCTTCGCGTATTGCAGTTCAGCACTATTTTGTCGCCATGCACAAATTATATTGTAAAGCGATAGTACACAATTAGCATTCACAGACGATTGTACTCATTAACGATCATTCACATTACACTCATATATGGTAAGTTACGCAATAAATCAGATCTTATTCAGTTATCAGTGACTATCATTTCAAGATAATATCCAAGGTGTGTGCGACCCATTCAGCAGCGCATACAGAATATTTCTGTATACCTATACATTTTCCACTTAAAAACTACGAATTTCTGCATAATGCAATTAAGAGTTCTCCGCGTGATTTGAACATATAAAATAGCCATAACAGTTGCCCAATCTAGTCATAACACTCGTCTGTTCAGATGATCCTCACTTTTCAATGGAGGTTTGCGAGACTCTATTCTTTTTTCCGTTTACCTCTAAAACATGTACCATTTTTAACGGCTTGGTCATAACTTCGGTCTTAGCAGCGAGTGGCGCGGCGAGCGGTGCAGCATCGGTAAGCGGGCGCGCGATGCTATGAGCGGCGTCTCGTGACATGATTCAAACATTTTCATACTTTTGATCCTACCGCTCGCCGGCCCGCGCTTAGCTACCGCTCACAGCGGCAAGGTCGTGAACGGGCCGTAAAGGTAAAATAATAATTTCAGATGCCAACAGAAACATCAGCAGGCAGCGGGTTATACGCGGTATTAGATTTCCTAGAAATGCTCTGCGACCGCAGTGAGAATGGCCGAGTGTTAGCACAAAAGGGTTCGACAGGAATGCTGAAATATTTGTTGCTAAACCCTGCCGAGCATTTCAGTGAGGTCGTGAAGGAATGTCGATCTGTAAGTAACATTAATAATTTTTCAATACACTTGCTCAGAAAGTGACTCTTATTGCACTGCACTTAGGGACATAATGGCCCTTGTTACCAAACTGTGACATTTTGATTACCATTACGCACTAGTGCTATAATGTAGTTAAAACCTTATTGTTCAACCTCTCCCCCGCCATAAAAAACGTCGTATGATACATGTGAGTAATTAATGATTACCGTTCTCGGCTCTCTTAAGACCCTCGCCACGGCTCGAGTCTAAATACCGCCTCGTCGGTAATCACTAACATTACACACTTATATCATAATGTACTATTATTACGACATGTAGTGTGAAAATTGACTGCGTGCACTAGTTTCTAATGTTAAAATAAGTGCCCATGTAGGCCTATGTGAAATAAAATAATTTTGAATTGAATCGACTAAGACCTACTGGATGCGTAGCTGCATAGATGCGTATTCGTCATTATACGCTTGGTGTACGCCTGCTCATAGCAGCAACGTCGTCGTGCCTCTTCCTTTCTTCTCCACGAACGAGCGATTATTCCGCCAGCGTATCGTCGCGACTCGTAACGGAATTGCCGCGTTTCCGCGACGAGTCGTTGTGCAATACGTTACTTGACAGTCAGGCAAAGCAGAAATTACCTGTGTGACAGCGCGCTCGCTGCGACAGCGTCACAATCCGTGGCGAGCGGCACGCGGGCCCGCTGCCGGTAGCAACAGGCACGCGGCGATACGACGACGTTTCACTCGCGCTCAGCCACTCGGCGCCGTGGTAATATCGCCTTGTGGAGACACGTTCTAAGAGTGTGTATAGAAATATGGGGCACGACGATAATATTGCCGCGATTATCTCGCTCGTGGAGATGGTCCCTAAGAGATCAGTCAGCAATCAGTATCCATTCATTTTTGGACTCAATAAAAGCGGGACGCCAATCCTTTATTCCAGGTGATCGTAGCAGGAGGAACAATGGAGCCTATAGCAGAATTCCAAGCACTCCTAATAAGCAACTCCTCAAACAATGATATAGTGAACGTAGTAAGATGTGAACACGTGGTACCTTCAGATAATGTGTTGGGAGTGTGTATGTCGAAGGGACCGACGAGCGTTAGTCTGAATTTCTCGTTCGAACACCGGATGTCTAATGAGTTGGTAAGTGATACTAAAAACAAGTTAAGATGAAAGTGGTAGGTAAAATTTTCAATCAATCAATAGGCGTTTATTTTCATAATACAAGTAAGTATAAAAAAGAAAATGGAAAGGGCAAATTACGGAAAGTTTTATTCAGTAAAAGTCTGACATGCCCTCTCCCTCTAGTCATTTGATGATTTAAGGTCTGGTGTCTTGTGCATGTGAGTTTAAATATATTAAATATATATATATTATTGACTGGCCTGCTGGTCTATTGGTTAGTGGCCCTGACTGCTATGCCGGAGGTCGTGGTT
Organism: Mythimna ferrago; assembly: GCA_910589285.2. Lineage (NCBI taxonomy): Eukaryota > Metazoa > Arthropoda > Insecta > Lepidoptera > Noctuidae > Mythimna > Mythimna ferrago. The sequence continues at coordinate 22,079,353 of OU342680.1, read as the reverse complement.
TCAATTCCCACCCAGGATAAATGTTTGTGTGATGAGCATGATCATTTGTTCTGTGTCTGGGTGTAATTTATCTATAATATGTACATATGTATTTAGAAATATAGAAGTATGTTTATCAGCCGTCTAGTACTCATAACACAAGCTCTGCTTAGTTTGGGTCTAGACGGCGTTGTCTGATAGTTGTGGAAAATTATTATTATTTGTGAAACCTCTTCAGACCTCTTCTAATAAAATAGTATAAACTAAACCCTAGACAACTGTCTAGGGTTTAGTTTCTTGTGTTCTTGTTTACATATTATACAGGATCCTAGTATGGAGCAACATTTTCAATTTTTTAACTCAATTTTACAATTAAACAAAACTATTTCAGTTAAGTGAAGTAGGTCGAATACTAAGAAACATCTGCAGTATAGTACCAGGCGGGGTCGTATGCTTCCTACCGTCATATTCATACGAACAGACAGTATACGAACACATGCAGAAAAACAAAGTTATTGAAGCTATCACTAAGAAGAAGACTATATTCCGAGAGCCTAAATCTGCTTCTGATGTTGAACAAGTAAGCTGTTGAATTTTGAGACTTATGTCCAGACAAATAGCATTTATTTTTGTTTGTCTGTTTTTTTTATATGTGCTGTTTGTTTTAGGTTCTAAATAAGTTTGCGACAGCAGTTAAAAGTAAAGAAGGAGATAAAACAGGAGCTCTATTACTGAGTGTTGTTGGTGGAAAACTTAGTGAAGGCTTGAATTTCAGGTAATTTTACTAGAACTATAGTAAACTAGCTTCTACCAGCAGCTTTGCCCGCATGATTTAAATATCTCCATACAAACTTTGGACCTCCTTTCATCCACTTAGGGGTGAATTTTGAAAAGTCCTTTATTTGTAAACATCATAAAAGGAACTGGTTTACAAAATTTCAGCGTTCTAGGGTTTGACCTGGGCGTTGATGAGTCAGTGAGTGAGTCAGGACTTTGACTTTTATACGCAGGGTTATTTGTAAAACACTGGTAACCTCTCAGGATTACGATACTGACATCATAAACAACAACTTTTGTTCTACGACTTTTAAAAATTTATCATATTTTCGTTCATCAGATTTTCTAAATATTACGAAAGCTATGCGAAGCAACCGGTAATACAATAGCGAAAGGTAATGGGGTCGGGTGGCGGGGGTGCTTGATGCGCTTGCGTCGCATCATACAGACTTAGGTAGGTATAGCAAAATACAGAGTTGAAATTCTTTAGATAGAACTAAACGAAATCTTGAAGGTTTGTTTTTGATGAATGTATTGTTTTGTAAAAAGTCATAGAACAAAAGTTGTTGATTATGATGTTAGTAATACAGTCCTGCAGGGTTGTTAGTGGTTTACAAATAACCCTGTATACAGAAGAGCTCAAACAAGATTTCAAATATTGTATCAACTTTCAGTGACGAACTTGGACGATGTGTTATGGTGGTTGGCATGCCTTACCCAAATGTGAAATCACCAGAGCTACAGGAAAAGATGAACTATCTGAACAGAACCGTGGGCGGGAGCGCCGGCAACATGTACTATGAGAGTCTCTGTATGAAAGCTGTGAACCAATGCATTGGTGAGTAACATTAATTTCTTCACTACATAAACAGTAAGATAAAAAAAAAAACTTTGGTACTAATATTTAATACTTGTATTACTTGACCAAAAGTATTTTATAAATCGGACAGTTGATAAACCTTATTATTAGTAGGCGCGTGTGTTGGATGTTGAGCCGTTTCACGACGCTTTCCTGTGAACAAATTACTGTTAATTTTTGTCTGACATTAAAATCAGTATGTGTAGTAGATCTACACGCATATATTTGGTCTGCACTCTAATGAAGTCCACTTTTTCTATCGTATTTTGTTGTCAAAATTGTATCAATAATGTAGGGAATACACTGGCTGCTGTAATACAGTTTTTAACTAGCTCAGGATTCAAGGAATGTGCATGGACAGGTCCACTTAGAACTGTGTGGTTCTTTCTTCAAAAGACCATCTCAGGCTCAATCTGCATGGTTCTCATATGATTTGACCATTACATGTTTTGCTGTATGGATGGACTTTAAAAAAGACTTTGACCCCTGAGTTTGTTTCGGTGTTTCTTCTCAGGGTAGTCAGTTGGAAAACACCGGCCTCATCTAGCATTAATTGACGAAAAAAAAAATTGACGTGTAAAAGTGTTTTTATAAAACCTACTTGCAAAATAAAGATCATTTATCATTTTATCATTTATGTATGTAAGAATTTATGACGATAAATAATTTTGATTTATTTGAGTAAATAGGCTCTTAATAAACTATTGCGCCTCACCATGAACGATTGCATCGCTGATTACCATCATGTGGGATCGCAGTCGGTCTAGCTCTAGTTAATACGAATAAAAAAAAATACTGTGGAGGGTAGGAGAGTACAAATATTTACTTTTTAATGATAAAGAAAATAAAATGTTTTAGGTAGAGCAGTAAGACATGCCAACGATTACGCTTGCGTGTTATTGGTTGACGAGCGATACTCCAGACCTCAAACTGTGGCTGCTTTACCTTCGTTTGTACAGGTAAATATAATTTAAAAAGTGAAATATAAAATCGCGCACCGGAAAATGCTGCGTTGGAAGGCCTCCAAGGTGGCCTGGTTCTGGAGTGGCGACGCAGTACTGGAAGCCGCAGCCTTAGAAGGCCTCAACAAGGACCGATATCCTGGTGAGGGTCGCGGGAATCCGATGGATGCGAGACGCAGAAGACCGGTCCTTGTGGCGATACCTGGGGGAGGCCTATGTCCAGTACTGGACGTCTTTTGGCTGAAATGATGATGATGCATCGTAATTACTCTAAGATGTATTGATTTTTTTCTTCCATTACAGAAATCGCTGATATCAAATTGCAATTTCGGAATGACGATTGGGAATGTTGCAAAGTTCTTTGCGAGACATAAAGAGAAACAACAGACAAGTGTTTAAAATAAGCTATTTATTGTTTAAAACAAATTGTAATAAATAAATATTTTTTTACATATTTACATTGATCTCTCACCATTTAGTCTATTGGTATCCTTATTATTAACCAACATCCCATAAAAATTGAGTATCCTAATTCTAAATAGGTTTTATTTTCAACCACTATCACAGACATTCCAGAACGGCCTGTTCACGACATTGCCGCTGTGAGCGGTAGGTAAGCACGGCAGCAGCGAGCGGTAAGAAAAGTATGAAAACGTTTGAAGCACGCGCTCGCCTACCGATGCCGCCGCGCTCGAGCTGCTAAGACCGATGTTGTGAACGGGCCGTAAGGCCTTTGCCACCAATTTAATCTAGCCTAAAAACTATCTAGACTTGACAAGACATTCTAATCAGCTAAAGCCACTGGTAAAGTGGTACCACAAGGCCCTTCAAAGTAAAAGTGAAAGTCCGATGTAGCGGGCGTAGGTTCTAAGTTGAACTCGGCTACGATGGCCCCTCTTTCGGCCGCTTGGGGTGCGAACATGGCCGCCGGATACACGACCGACGATGTTCCCACCACTAGGCACACGTCACAGGTGTGCATTGCAGCTTCTAGAATTAAGAAAATCATTGTTAAGAGATACAAGAAGATTGTCTCTCCACCTCCACTGTTTTCTGTTGTAATTATCTTTCTCTAGGCTAGATAAACGAAATGAAACAAAATGAGTAAGGATTGTAGTATGTAGCATTCTGTAGTTTCTGCCTACCCTCATGGAAGAAAGATGATACATGTGCATGCATCTTTAAAATGCTGCTTTTGGGTACAAAGTTGACTGGTGTACACTGTCCTCTCATACCTATTAATATTGTAATATGGAAATACATAATAGTAAAATCAAACTTTTTTTTTAAGAGTAACTATGAAGTTTCTCGTTTGTTCTTTTTGTAATTGGAACCGTGACTTGTAGCTTCTGACGTTTCATAAGTACCCATGTAATCCTATGTAGAATAAAATAATTTGAGTAAGAATTTTGAGTTTAAATGTCTGGAGCGACGAGGCGATTCTCTGTCACGACACGGGCTTCAGGACGGCGAGTAATGGGTAGCTCGCCGGCGAGTAATGAGTAAATCCGTGACTCTCTCTGATTTCTCCTAGAGCGGGAGGACAAAGGATATTTCAATAAGGTTACAGCAACTACTAATGTAAATTTTATATTTAAGAGCAAGATCAATTGATTGCCAGTCAAATAAGAAAGACATTTTTAAATGGTTTGGCCAGCATTGTGTGATATTGAAATGATTATATTATTGGTACACCTTGAGACAACTATGGTGTAGAAGTATTTTAACTTACGAGCTTTCTCTAATACAGTGGAATCCAAGCTCTCTCCAAACCAAACTATGTGGGGTCTTAGTAAACCACCACAATTACCCTTCTTGCAGTGCGGTAGTGACTTCACAGGGATATCAGAACCTCGCACATTTACATCTGGAGCTCCTCTGCCTGCTAAAGCCTGAAATATGAAACCAAAGATTATTATTAATAAAAGCTCTGGTTTTAATTAAACCCCAAGCGAATACCGGCACTTTCACTCTCTTATTATCTTTCTATTGTGTCTCTAATTATGGTATTCAAAAGGTAAAAGATTTTGCCTTTATAAAGTCTTAAAATTTGATTTATATACACACAATTGCTGGCACGGATCTTGAGTGCTGGCCTCAAGTTGTGCAGAAAATATGGGTCGAAAAGCAATGATTAATTGGTTATCAATAAGATGGAATCCCTATTTTTTTGTAGGTATTTTTGCTGAATTTGTGGCTTGGCGTGGGAGGGGCACCGATGCGTTTACGTTCTGGCAGTCAAAAGGTTAAGCCTTTCTTTCAAATCTACAAACGCTTTTGGAGCCAAGACTTTACAATAATCAGTTTGTGAGCACACAGCCTGCTTTCTGTGTTCATTTTCAAGCAAATCCAATTTTTTTATTATTATTGTACATCCCATATTATGCTGGGTCTTTAGAAACAAAAGTGTCAAGTGCTTCCTTCTTGGTCAATTCTATCTAGATTTTGTAAAATATAGAGGCAAACACCATCTTTCTTGGTTAACTTACCTCGCAAATAGGACTATCATTGTTGACTAGTACTTCTTTACATTTAGTGCATCTAGTTTTATATAGATTGCCATGGAGCTCTATCAAGTTTTTAGTCCCAGCTCTGACATGTAGACCATCCACATTTTGGGTGATTACTGTAATTTTTTTTTCTGTTCCGTGCTTGGCTTCGTATTGAGCTATGGCTTTGTGACCCTGGAATTAGAAAAAAGTAAATTAATTTTCATTATGCTATTCTGTCATTCTCCAAAAAGAATCTATAGCCTATTATCAAATCTTTGTATAGTGTTCTAAAAGATTACTAAAAGTGTATTTCTAAAGACTCGCTAGCCAGTTAACTAGTAACAAGTAAACTGTGATCATTGTTCTTGGATCTGGTCAGGATGTTATCATTCCTTGAAGATTTTATAGTAGCAGTTTTCATTATGCTATTCTGTCATTCTCCAAAAAGAATCTATAGCCTATTATCAAATCTTTGTATAGTGTTCTAAAAGATTACTAAAAGTGTATTTCTAAAGACTCGCTAGCCAGTTAACTAGTAACAAGTAAACTGTGATCATTGTTCTTGGATCTAATCAGGATGTTATAATTCCTTGAAGATTTTATAGTAGTAGTCTTTGTTCAGAACTGGAAAACCATAACAAATACCAAGGTGGTAATAATTATTACTCAAATTATGGGTCTAAGATGACCTTTAGACCAAATTATAATTACGAAAACTATAAGAACTTACTGCATTAGGCTCAGCCTTCGCTGCAACTTCGCGCCTATAATGATAGAACTCCCAAACCAAGCTTGGGCTGTCCCTGAAAGCTCCAGGTGTGGCTAAAGATGCTGCTTGGTACTTCCTCCAGTATCCTCCTGCGCCTCGAAACGTCGGTATACCAGATTCTGCGCTAATACCGGCGCCAGATAGGATCACAACGTCTTTCGCAGATTTTAAGGCTTCCCTAAACTTTGCCATGTCACTTGACTGTCGTGAAGCCATGATTTTAGGAAAACTACAAATCACTATTGTTCTACGTATTGAACTTATCAAACTAATGCACATAATTATTATGATAATACGAGTTTTTACGAAGATACGAAGTTCAAAATGTAAATATTTCTGTGTCGGTCGGTGTAGGGCTGTGGAGATGGCGATCTTAAATCGATTGCATTTAATTTGCAAGATATCAATTTTTTTTTATAAATCTTATACAATGCATCGATTTCAGAAACTAAATTGACATCGTATTTTTTTGCTGAAGGAAGAAACCATATTATTATTTAAAAACATTCAATGCAGCTATTTTCAGTATGTTACAAAGTACTCTGTGGCAGCTATTTCTCTCAGTCTAATTTTTATGTGAATGTTGTGCTTTCGATTACTCATGAAACTGATGAAACATAAATGTGCATTGTAGGGTAACTTAACCGTACTTTTTGAGACTCTTAACCAAATAATCGATGTCTCGGATAACAATTATTCTCTGAATCGATTCGAAAATCCAACCCTAATGTTTTGTCATTCTGTCAATGTAATTGATAGATTTGCCAGATACCTATTCGTAAACCATTGACATTGTATCTTTCGTTCAAAAATTGCCGGATCAGAGGCAGAAAAAGGTTTTTATAAAATATAATAATGAATCGCTAGAGTCTGTCTAATAAGTCAACCGACTTGTGTAATTATTAGACTAAAATGAAATCTGATGTAGTCAACGCCGTTCAATAATCAAGGTTGAGATATTGATCATTGTTTACTACTAGAAGAACCTTATAAAAAGTATCGAATATAACTGTATAAGTATTTTTTAAATAATTAAATATTATACAAAATTCTCAAGTGGAATTCTCTCCTCACAATAACAAACACAACAAAAAAGAATTGGCGAAATCATTCATTTCATTTGTCTGTTTAAAAAGTCAACCGACATTTCTTATGACAAAAAAAAAATGAAAATTAGGGTAGAATAGGGTAGAGTAAGGTATAGTAGGGGTGGTAGGGTGGCGTAAGGTAGAGCGAGAGCGAAGCTGCGGGCTAAAAAATACATAATTTATTTAACTTTTTGTAACAATTTTAGCACTTCACTGCTTCTAGTAACTGATCACAAGGCATTCTCAATAATTGGGCTAATCTTTCTCAAGTCCAAAACCTTAAGTAATTCACTCTATAGGCCTAGAGCCTCAGGAACTGTTCTGCTGCAAGGGCCATCAAAGAAGTAATGGCATTCAACTTTGTTACTGGAACTTGTGTTGAATTCTGCTACAATCGCCCCTCTTTGAATGGCATCAGAGGCATAAATGGCTCCGGGGAACATTGACGCAGCTCCAATTACTAGGCATACTTCACAATTTGATATTGCTTCCTCTGTAATGAAATACAAAAATTGTTATTTAATAAGAAAATGTATGAAGACTGAAGAACTTTGTTTTTGGATTATTATGAGTTAGTCTATTCTTTCCAAACACTAATTTTATTTTACTTTTTTCACCCAATTGTAGGAACTCGATCTCAACTCAGAAATAAAACGATGATTGCTTGGATAATCTTCGATATAATTTTCACAAACCAAAAATCAACGTTCTGTTCAACGGTTCAAGTTCAAGTGCCGACAAAAATCATAACTGCCAACTATGACAGTTGAGGCTAAAGTCCTAACTCTTGACAACTAACCGTAACTACTAAATTAGTCGATTATTACTTTAGTGACGGGTATCTGTCAATGTTACCATAAGAAAAATACAAGACTATTTACATGTCTATGACAGCTGACAGATACCTGTCACTTTACAAAGAACGACAGTTGGGCAATGAGTGAATAATACTGTTAGCTTTACAGTTCGGCCATCCTTCAACAAGTGAGTCCTCTCACTTCAAGAAGATAATATTCTAAAATAAATATCTTTAATATTTATACAATAATAAATCTAAATATTGATTTAGTTACATGAATTATAATATTATCATTTTTAATACAATCACAGATAACTCAATTTTAAAACTGAAATTCTCATCTCGCATGATCCACTATGATAGACAATCGTTTGTGCGATATCTGTGCTCGATATCATTCGTTTCTGCACCGATTGCTCATAGTCTATGCTGACAATAAAACTATCTTCAATACATACTCATCTTGCACGATCTGCTATCTACAATCATTTGTACGATACCGATAACTTGATACCATTCGTTTCTGTACTGATTGTTCATAGCCTGTGCTCATAATAAAACTATAATAAAAATACATACATCTTGCACGGTCTGCTATTTACAATCATCTGTACGATACCAATTACTTGATACCATTCGTTTCTGTACTGATTGTTCATAGCCTGTGCTCACATTCACTATTTCAATCAATATTCATAATCCATACGGAACTATAACACAGTTCCATTCATTATTAGCACTAATCATTTAGTCTCAATCTCAATAAATTCCATATCGACAATCAAATTCATTATAATAAACAATTAAGCGAAATACTGTTAATCAACTCAATAATTCATACATCATTTAATATCTTTACATTATTATAATAATAATAATGTAATATGTAGTTAAACTACCATAAAAGAATACTACAAAATTCATTAATTATTTTTTTTTTACTGCCTAAATCAATCTCATTGTTCCATTACTCATTGTCATTTTCACTGTCATTGTTATCATTCTCGTTACCATCGTCACTGGAATAATCATTAAAATTTAGCCAGGGATGAATCTTATCAATTGCTATTATGTTTTCGTATCGTTTGTTTCCTTTCCTAGTCAGTGGAGTGTCCTCGACTACGAACCTGTCATTGGGTAAAGCTTTGACGATTCGGTACGGGCCCTGAAGTTTTGGTATAAGCTTTTTAGATTTACCGTGATGCTCTTTATCAATGACTGACCTTTCAATTCTAACTAGATCGCCTACATTGTATGATTTCGGTTTCTTTCTATTCTTGTCAAACCTGACCTTCGCTTTTTCCTGATCCTTATCAATTTTCTCTTTGGCATCGGACCTCAGTAGCATTAGGTCGTCGCCACTAACTAATTGAGTCGTTTCAGAAATCGCGTCTCCCAATATATTTTCTGATGTCGAAATTAATTTGAATCCGAATAATAATTCTGAGGGACTCTTGCCTGTCGCTTTACTGACAGTGGTATTCATACCTAATTGAATGTCTCCTACATAATCATCCCATGTATTCTCACTGTTGCCATGACATTTAGTACTCAACGCATCGGATATGGTTCGATTGAACCTCTCGACCTGCCCATTCGCTCTAGGTGTGGCTACCGCGTTCAATATATGTTTTATGTTTAATTTGTCTGTAAACTCCTTGAACTTCCCACTAGTAAAACATGAACCTCGGTCTGTAACTAGCCTAGACGGAACACCAAAGTAACTAAAATGCTCGTGAAATACTTTGATTGCAGTTGAGGTTTTTGTATCTTTTACTGCACGTATATTAACAAATTTCGTGAATGCATCTACAATTACTAAAATATACATATTCCCCCTTCTAGAACGAATAAACGGGCCGAGATGATCCGCATGTAATGTATGGAACGGGATTTCTATCTTTGGGATAGGGTGTAATAACCCTTCCTTTTGGCCTGATGGTGCTTTATGGTGTGCACATTGTAAGCAAGATGATACATATTTCTTTGTAAATCGACGCATCTTTGGGAACCAAAATGTTGCTTTTAACCTACTCAGCGTTTTATCAAAGCCAAAATGCCCTACATGGTCGTGGTTCATGCGCAAAACTTGCCATCTAACACCCCTCGGTACCACCCAACGAATTCCCCCATCTACGATACGGTATACGTAACCACTCTTCAGTTGATAATTATTTCGTACATCGGCAACGAACTTCGTCTCATCGTCGAGAAGAATTTCTCGAATACGCTTTATCTCTTCGTCGTTACTCTGTACGGTCGCAATCCAATCGGTTGTCTCTGTTTGCAATACGTCAATTACGTGTGTGTCAGTATCGTCAGTGTGTTCAGTTACCGGAGCACGACTCAGGGCATCTACATGAGCCATACGTGCTCCTGCCCTATATTCAATGGTACAGTCGTACTCCTGCAACTGTACCCACCATCGCGCAATTCTGGGTATGAGATCTCGCTTTGTCAAAGTCGTTCTTAACGCATTACAGTCGGTTACTATTTTAAATTGTAGCCCCAGCAAATAAACACGGAATCGACTTAAGGAGGCAACAACAGCCAAAGTCTCGAGATCGAAAGAGTGAAGTTTTCGTTCCTCTTCTGAATTTTTCCGACTGAAATAGGCTACAGTCCTCAGCTGGCTGTCACTACCTCGCTGCATAAGGATGCCTGCGATGCCTATCTTTGATGCATCGGTATGCAATTCAGTCTCTAACCGCGCATCAAACAAGGCTATTATGGGTCGTTCTACGAGTTTCTCCTTGAGGGTGTTAAAAGCAGATGTACATTCCGCGGTCCATTTCCACTCAAATTTAGATTTTAAAAGATTCGTTAATGGGCACGCTATTATTGCAAAGTTTTTGACGAATCGACGAAAAAAACTTGCAAGTCCTACAAAACGTCTTACCTCATGTACGTTTTTGGGTACAGGAAAATTGAAAATTGCATTTGTTTTACGTGATCCGGGACGTATGCCATCTCCAGATACACAAAACCCTAGGAAATCTATCTCCGTTTGGAAGAAATGGCACTTCTTTAATTTAAGAGTTAACCCCGCATTAGCTAAATGCTGGAGAACTTCTTCTAAGCGTGTCAACCCATCGTTAAATGTACTAGCGGGTATCAGGATATCATCCATGTAAATAACAACGTATTTTAAATCAGAGAGAACTTTGTTCATTACTCTTTGGAAAATTGAAGGCGCATTAGCTAACCCAAAGGGCATTCTTTTAAACTGGTACTGACCATCAGGTGTTACAAACGCCGTGGCCTCTTGTGAACCTTCTTCTATAGGAATTTGGTAGTACCCAGATGCAAGATCAAGACTGATGAAGAGAGAATTGCCCGACAATCTATCTAATTGGTCGTCGATCAGTGGCAAAGGATAATGTTCTTTACGAGTCTTGTTATTTAACGCTCTGTAATCGACGCAGAGCCTTTTTTCACCCGTTTTCTTCTTTACAAGAAGAATTGGACTCGCATAGGGCGAGTTAGACTCACAAACGATATCGGCGTCGATCATTTCCTTTACCATTGTTCGAACCAATTCACGTTCTGGGTATGAGAGCCTATAAGGTCGGTAAACCACCGGATTTGCGTCGTTCAGTTCTATCTCCATCCGTACTATGTTAGTATACCCTAAATCAGCTAAACAAGAAGAAAAACAGCCCTCATACTTCTTTAGTAGAGACTTCAACCTCGATATCTCATCATCGGATAAGTGACTACCATAATTCAGATCGGAACTCGTATCATGATTGCTAAAGTCTAGCATGTTAATCTCAAAATCCTTTTCAGATCTGTAAACTCGACTGACTAATGTATCTTTATTTAGCGAAAGTGAATGGTCGCTAAAATTTTGGATTAGGAGTGCTCCTAAACTATTTTCAAGAAAATATTCACCTGGTAATAAGTAAAATTCCTTACCAGGCTGACCTCTTAATGAACCTCGGACATAAATAGCCCCAGAGCAGTTTCTATCAGAATAAACAGGAACCGCAGTCATTTGTTTCGGTTGAATTTCAACATCCATTTTAAGAAATAACCGCAATTTGTTAACCTCTTCCTTGCTAAAGATTAAAGAATTTGTGGTTTTTGTGATAATGATTCCGGGTTTTTCTGTAAAACTGTGACCGACTAGCACGGGGTATTTAATAATGCCATCTTCAACTATATAAACGTCAACCGTCTCTACGATATTATTAATGTCTATTTTCACACATGCTATTCCCATTGGTACAACTATATTATTACCTAATCCTCTCATAACGGGTAAATTGCCTACTGACCAAGTAACTCCTAATGATTTTGCTACGCTACATTGTATCAATGTGCACTGACTGCCTAAATCTACGTACCCTTTAACCAAAATATCGTTAATCTTTAATGAAATCATATATTTCTCATTACTAGTATCATCAACATCGACCTTCATAACCTTCTTTTCTGTACTAGCATCCTTACTCTTTTCGTTGGGCAGCTGCGGGCAATCGACCGTTACATGGCCAAGCCTCTTACAAACGTTACATCTCAGCAGCTTTTGTGTACACCTATTACTGAAATGACCTACTTCTTTACAGTTAAAACATGTTACTGACGCACTAGATTGTGGCCTAGATGTCTTAGAGTCATTTCCAACTAACTGCTTAGTATTGGAGTTTGAATTATTAAATGGTAAGATCTTTTTATCTTGGCCAATTTTAGACTTGTCAAAATCGCGACTTTGTTTAATGGATTGAAAGTAATTAAGAACCTCTTCTGGCTCTTGGCACCTGGCTGCTTTAGCACCAAGTCTTAAGGAACGATCCTCAATGCCATAAAGCAGGCAATCAACTGCACGTTTCCCGAAAATCTCGCATCGATTCAGTAGGTTTAATTTTTCATAATAATATAATTCTAACGATTCGCTGTATTTTACGCGTTTATTCAACATTTCGGTAAGTAGTTCGGCATAATCGTCACTACTAGGAAAGGAATCAATTAATTTACTTTTCCACTCAGGCCACGAGAATGACATTGAAGGCAATGCCTGGTACCATGTACGAGCAACGCCCGCAAGTCTGGGTAGTGCGTAGTGAATAACCTGATCATCACCCCAACGGTACAGCTTTGCACATTCGTCGACCTTATTAAGCCACATGTGGACCGTCTGACCCTTGACCATGGGGTCAAATTCAGGGATAACATTGCCTAGCATCGGAAATTTATTGCCCTCTGGCTTCGTGGCTGACAATGATTTTAATAACTCGTTCAAAAATAACTGAGTCTCGCTATTAGCAAACATAGATTTGCTTACCTGGGTATTTCCGCGTGATTCCTTACTTACTGCGGTGTCCGATGAGCTGCTACGTCTGGGTAGCCGCCTCCGGCTTCTGGTACGCCTCCGCTCACTCCGCTTCTTCGTTAGACTTCGTCGCGAACGACGCTCAGCCTCGCAGCTACGTTTCTGACTTCGCCGACGATGACCATCAGTCCGTCTTCGAGATCTACTCCTCTCGTCCTGCTCACTCTCACTCCGCTCCATCATCAGGCTTCGGCGCGAACGACGCTCAGCTTCGTAGCTACGTTTCCGGTTTCGTCGACGCTGTCCATCAGTCCGTGTTCGAGATCGACTCCTCCTATCCTGTTCATTTGATTCGCTAGGCGTGCTTCTAAGCCGTCTGCGACGTTTCTTCTTGCTCAAGCAATTTTCACTGGCTTCATTATCATGACGACGCTTGCGTTTCTCACTCACAATAGGTGGAGTAAAATAGGACCGGCTCCTATGAGATTGGCTACGGTCACGGTCCATATTAAACAATATTTTCTAAAACACGTGGGTATTTTGTATTTTTCAAAACTCGTGGGCGTTTTGTATATATCCCACTTCTGAGTTGTAGGAACTCGATCTCAACTCAGAAATAAAACGATGATTGCTTGGATAATCTTCGATATAATTTTCACAAACCAAAAATCAACGTTCTGTTCAACGGTTCAAGTTCAAGTGCCGACAAAAATCATAACTGCCAACTATGACAGTTGAGGCTAAAGTCCTAACTCTTGACAACTAACCGTAACTACTAAATTAGTCGATTATTACTTTAGTGACGGGTATCTGTCAATGTTACCATAAGAAAAATACAAGACTATTTACATGTCTATGACAGCTGACAGATACCTGTCACTTTACAAAGAACGACAGTTGGGCAATGAGTGAATAATACTGTTAGCTTTACACAATATATTATTTCTACCCCTTTTTTTTGTAGATTTCTACTGGTTCCTTCCTCATATCACTGCCAGGCAGGTAATTGTTTTTTTTTAATAGGTCAGCATGTAATTTGGTAAGTAAACCATAATCTCTTGGTAGGATAATATCATCATCAGCTTTTTTAATGTTCCCACTGCTGGGTGTCAGACCTCCTCTCTAGGAGAGAGGAATGGGCCGTAATTCACAGGACAATATAACAATAATTATTACCTGCTTTTTTAATTACAGATGGCTCTAGAGATTCCCCCACCCAAACTACGTGTGGTCTGAGTAGACCACTACAGCTGGGTTTCTTGCAATGTGGTAATAACTTCTCAGGGATATCAGAATGAGTATTTTGGACATCAGGAGAACCTTTGTTGGCTAATACCTGGAAAACATTGTATGACGATTCATAATTTCCTAAGTATTTCCTTACTTTTAGAACTTTTTTAAATTGACAACTGTAAATATAATCACTTCATAAAGCTATAAACAAACTTATGTAATTCCAGAATTCTTTCATAACATACCTCACAAATTGGGCTATCATTGTTTGTCAGCACATCATTACATCTGATACACCTAGTTTTAAAAAGGCTGCCATGGAGCTCTATAAGTTTCTTGGTGCCAGCTCTAGAATGTAGCCCGTCAATGCTCTGTGTGATCACTGTTATTGACTTCTCTGATCCATACTTCTCTTCAAATTGAGCTATAGCTTTGTGAGCCTGAAATAAGACCATTTATTAATTTGTTAAATGCCAAGCGAACACCGCATTCACTCTGTCATTGTCTTTCTATTGTGTCTGTAATTATGGTGTTCAAAAGGTTAATAAGCAAAAACTTTGGATACAAAATGCATAGAAATAAGTTAGAACTTTAGAAGACAGTTTAATATTTTGGCTAATGATGGTAAGGCAGCCACTATTTATCTGTTAATCTAGATATAAAGTGACATTGGAACCATTTGGCTAAATACTTGGGTTTGGATTTGAGTGAGGTTGATTAATAAAATATTTCCTACCTCATTGGGCTGTGCCAGAGTTGCTATTTCTCGTCTATGGTGATAGAACTCCCAAACTAAACTAGGAAAGGTCAGGAAGGCCCCAGAAGTTGCTAGTGACGAAGCTTGGTACTTCCTCCAGTGCTCATTGGAGCCATATGTCGGGAGACCGGATTCTGAGCTGATATCTTCACCAGAGATAATAACCACATTTTTTGCCGCTTGTAGAGACTCTTTAAACGATGACAAATGGCTCGAATGCCTTATAGTCATCGTTTTAGGCACGCTACATACAACTGAAGTCCAGCGAATAATGTTTATGAAGCGCATTTTTGTAAATTATAGTAAAGAATGAAAGCTAAGACAAATGCAGTTCTCAGTAAATATAGTAGTTGTATCGAGTTATTATTTCTGCTAATAATGCTAAAACCGACACTACAATATTGTTCTAATTCTTGATGAAAATGAAAATAAATAACCTGAGAAAATGTTTTGATTTATTTGACAATTGATTTGACAGCGCAACAGCTGTTGTGTTGACACTGTAATTTACGTTCTGAATTTTAGTTTCGTAAATCTAACGTACTCTACGTTAGATTTACGAAATCGTTCCGAATCGTTCGTCAGAAAATACGTGATGTCTGGCGGTCCTGGGATCTTAGTCTATATGGCCCGCCCATCCCCACTTTTTTTTTTTTTTTTTTTGTAGTGTGGCACTAGATAAAACTTTGTGCCAATTTCAGGTAATAAAAGGTAGGGAAATATTTTTAAAGGAAATTAACGGATTCAGGAATTTTGTAAGGTTCAGGAAAGGAAATGGACTATTACATAGGATAGAAAAGGATAGGTATACATAATAAATACACAAATTAAATTTTTATATCATTTTTCAACAAGAATGCAGATAGTATGTTGATATATTTAATAGGTTTCAATAATAAATATGATATACATGTAGGAAGGGGAACATTGTGGGAAACAAGAGAACGGAGGAAGGATGAATGGTCATGAAGGGGACAGGCTTTGATTATATACTTGTCTAGATAGAGCAATGCTAACAAACGAATGCACTAAAACTGTCTCCAATTGCGAGATATGTGTGAGTACCGCTTGCGTTCTTATTGTCGTCAAACTGTCAAGGTGTGCGTGTTTAGGGATACCTGCTCCAAATGGTTAACTTTCCTTTTATCCGTTATTTATTATGAAAAAAGTTTAACAAAATAGGTTGAATGAAATAATATTTTGTAAATTAAAGAAAGAAAAAAATACATTTATTTAACAAAGACTTTAAGACACACAATTCTCTGGTTACATGTACTTATATGTATGTACATAAAAAAAAAAAACAAATTAAAAGTATAAAGTCCGATGTAAGGACAAGACAAGACAAAAAATAGAGTGAAAAAAATAAGTCTTTTATTTTTTTTCTTGATAGGTTCGCGTTTGACCACCATCTCACCTGATGGTATGGATGACGAAATAGGCGTGTTCAAGATCGGAGACAATCAGTAATTTTAGTTCTTTAGCCGTCTTAAACCCTTTTTTGTAAAATATAAATCATCATCAGAAAAATGTTCGGAACACACGACTGATGTCCTGTGGGATTTCCACTGGTCTTAATTTCGAGTCCGCAGTATAATGTCTCTCCAGCAATTTGCTAGTATGGGATCCGTAGGAAATCTGAAACCCAAAATATTAGAAAGAACTAACAAAAATACTATTTAGAGCATGACGTCATGGGTTTTATTTATTTTGTAGGTATAGATAAGTTATCATTTATTGATTTAATAAATAATGTCATTTTTAAATTGATTTATTGATAAAATAATGTTCTCCTGATCGAAAGATGACGTACTAATATTTATATTATGTCTCCCATAGTTTCGCCAAATTTCCCTAGTAAAAAACTGACAACACTGGCTAATCAGAATAACTTACAATAAAACGAATGAAAAAATCGTCTTTCTTAATATATTAATGGGTAAATAACAAAACTTACCGATGAAAAGTGATCTTGGTATTATTATACGGTTTTCCCAAATAATTGCGGTACAGTCTGATAGCACAAACCGGCATAATTAATTACTTTTCGTGAGCACGTTATCCTTTGGTGTTTCAAATGACACTGACGTAAGGGAGAAGCGAGTCTACCAATTTTAGTAGACTTTATTTGGGCCGTTCAATAGGTGACAATGTGGTATCTAGACAAGTATATAATCAAAGGGGACAGGAGAAGAATATGTGGTCCAGCGTGCCAACATCCTCACCACACTCACACAGATCGCTATCCACAATATGCAACTTAACAAGGTGGGAAGGAGTACAGACGTGGCCAAGCCGCATACGTATTAACATGCTTGTAATATGTTTAGAGCATTTTGTTTTAAAAAACCATGGCTTGTCTGGAATTGATGGTTGAATTGACGCATATTTCTTGCCCTTGACTTTAGAACTTTCACTCCAAAGAAGATCCCAGGAATGACGAAGATATTCCTTGGGGAGGTTCACGAGATCATGGCAGAAGTTTTTATAAGGAAACATGTCACCATTCTGCACTGCTTGTTTGGCTAATTCATCTGCTTTTTCGTTCCCATGGATTCCGGAGTGACTTGGAATCCAAGCGAACTGAACCGTGTAGTTTTTCTGTATACATTTGTGCAACTGTTTTCTAATGTCAAGTATAATGGGGTAGAATGTTTTCATTTTAAATGTAAATTTTTCTATGGTTTGTAATGCACTTTTAGAGTCGCATAATATCAGAACATTTTTAAGTTTTGCGATCAAAACATACTCTAGAGCTTTGAATAATCCGAAACACTCTCCGGTGAAGACTGACGTTTCAGGAGGAAGTTTTATCATCTGGACAATTTTGTATTGAGAATGGAATATACCAACTCCCACACAACTTTTATGAGTTTTTGATGAATCCGTAAAAATGTAATGACAATCAATAAAGTTTCTACCAACAGCTGCATTAAATTTAATTTTAGCCCCAACATCACTTTTTCCTATGCCGAGATCATAATGCACTATTGGAGAGACAAGTAAGGGTTCAAATGTTTCGCAACTAAATAAAGGCAGAGTAGGTGAACTGTGTACACTTGGTGATATGGAATTATACTTTCTGATACTTTTAACTAGACATGGAATATCTTTGTGTCGCCAATAGGTTGAAGTGTGAATAAGTTTATCAAGTTTTAATAATTTTGAATGGAGCAAATGATTTGAAAACTGCATTGATTTAAATACAAATCGGTCAGATAAATATTGTCTTCTCAGGTGAAGTGGAGGATCTCCTACTTCTACTTGTAAGGCATTTAACGGGCTTGATTTCATGGCTCCAGAAATGATCCTAAGAGCTTTAGATTGTATGTTATCTAACTTCTTAAGACCCTTTCTGTTGCCATCTTCAAGTAAGAATGTTCCGTAATCAAGTGTACTTCGGATTATTGCATTATACAACAGTTTTAGACTAAAAGGGTGAGCCCCCCACCATACTCCGGACAGACATCGCATAATATTCAGTTGACGTTCGCATTTTTCAACCACAAAATCAAAGTGTTGTTTGCCTGAAAGTTTTTTATCTAAGACTAATCCTAAAAATTTAACATGATTTTTTACAGGAAGTGTAATGTTGTCATAGGTAACGGTTGGGGGAGGGATATTACGTTTTCGTGAAAAAACTACTACAGCACTTTTTTCTACTGAAAGACTTAACCCATTAACTTGTAACCATTGTTGTAAAAGACTTAGGGAGGCGGTCAATGCATTACATGCATCCGAGATGTTATTATGAGTAGTATAAATTAAAAGGTCATCAGCATATTGTAAAACATCAGCAGATTTTTGTAGAGATGATTCTAAATCATATGAATAAATATTGTAAAGCATAGGAGACAATACTGAACCCTGTGGAAGGCCCTTGAACACTGTCCTCGTTGTTTTCTTGTCACCAGAAAATAGAGAAAGATATCGAACTGATAACAAATTTATTATAAACCGTATTAGCAGAGTGGGGACGTTTAAATCAATCAGCTTTTGTTTAAGAACAGATATAATTACATTATCATACGCGCTTGTTATATCTATAAATGCGCCAACAACTGACTCGTTCTTGGAAAAAGCTATACGGATGTCAGTGGTAAACACACTTAAACTGTCAGTTGTGCTTTTTCCTTTACGGAACCCAAACTGACTGCCTGCTAGTAATTGCTTGTTTTCTATATACCACTCTAAACGATTTTTAACTAGATGTTCTGCAATTTTAGTAAGAACAGATGACAGCGCAATAGGCCGGTATGATAGAATATCATTAGAATTTTTATTTGGTTTCAGAATCGGTAAGATTTCTTGGGAACGCCAGGATTCTGGAATGTTTCCAGAAGCCATAACAGAATTAATTATTTGTAGATAGTATGATAATGCATTATCACTACAATGTGAGATGAATGAATACGGAATACCATCTTCTCCTGGGGCCGAATCTTTTAAGCATGATAATGCCCCTTTCAATTCGTACATTGAAAAGGGAGAGGTCAAAGACGAACTATTATCCAAATTTAACGGAGTAAAATTAGGGGAAACTTGATCATACTCTGGAGCTAATGCTGGGGCTAACTTGTCAAGAAAACTATTAGTAAGGGACGGAGGTAATTGTGTGAAGGGTGCAGTATCACTAAATGCCCTTCGGAATCTCTTAATACTGCGCCAAACTTCTGATGGACATGTACTTGGCGATAAGGACATACAAAATGACCTCCATCCCTGAAGTTTTTTATCTCGGAGAAAAATCCGTGTTTCATTAATAACATGTTTAAGATGATCTAAATTTTCAGCCGACATGACCAAACTATATTTTTTTTCGGCTTCTTTTCTCTTCCTAACAGCGTCAGAACACGAGGAGTCCCACCATGGTGGCATAGGAATTTTGTCAGAATATTTTTTTTTTATAGGGAAAACTTGATCCGCTACTTCAATCAGTGATAGTGCTAAAGCCTTGGAGCAATCATTTTCCCTACCCTGACTAATTTGCGGGAGCTCAGCCACTTTAGCGTCAATAAGGGTTTTAAATTTATCCCAGTCTGCGCTTCCAAGTTTATATTTTATTCTAGGGGGTCTTTTCGGTATTGTTATAAACTTTTCTGATGACGTAATTATTATAGGGAAGTGGTCACTTCCAAAGGTAGAACTAGAGAAACGGGACCAAGTTAATGATGAAGCCAAGCTAGGAGAGCATATGGATAAATCCACAGCACTATCATTTTCACCTACATTGGTTCGACGAGTAGGCTCACCAGTGTTTATAACACATAGATTGTGGTCGTCTACAATTTCTAATAAACGAATCCCCTCCCTTTTTGTCTCACCACTTCCCCAACATTGATGGTGACAGTTAAAATCGCCCATCACTAAAAAAGGTCTACGAAGGGATGACAACATATTGCTAAGTTCTTGTAGAGCATTATTATTAGCAAAAGGAATGTAAATGGAAACATACGTAATATTACCAACAATTACCCCAACAATATCAATATCAGAACATGGAAGGAGAGAAACACGTGAAAATGGGGTATTATTTTTAATCAATATGGCAACACCGCCATATCCGTCAGCTCTGTCATTGCGTACACAAACATAACCTGGAATACCAAATAATTGGTTACTCTTGATCCAAGTTTCAGATAATGCCACAATATTTGGTTTAAATTTATTTAATAAGTAAAATAGGTCAGCTTTTTTAGGTATTACTGATCGGCAGTTCCATTGAATTATTGTGTCCATCTTTTATGTTTTTATTTAGTAATAAACTACTTAAGCGCTCAACGTCGTACGGTTCAAAAGATATATTCTTACTTAGTAACATTTTGATTAGGTTTATAATAACATCAACAACTTGCTCATTCTCATTCTGTTGTAGTTTCATATTAGATTCCGGCAAAGCACATCCATTCGCTAAAGGTGGAGGTTGAAGGTCCCTAACAAGAGCGTTATGAGCTGCTCTGTCATAACCCTGTGCTGACTTGGGAGGGGCTCGCGGTTGAAGGAAGACCGTCTTTTTGTATGAAGAAGAAGTTGATGTTTTCGGTTGTGAACTGGAGTAATTATTTTTGGTGTGAAAATCAGAAGGTGTACCTGTACTAAGAACATTTGCATAAGACTTTGAGGCGGCTGGGTGTACTTTGCTTGCTTCTGCATATGAAACACATGAGTGAGCCATTGTATGTTTGATGTTTTTTTGTCTCTGAAATTCAGGGCAAGTCTTATCTGTTGCATAATGCAATCCAGAACAATTTACACATGATGCAGAATCTTGTTCTACTACACAACTTTCACCCAAGTGATTTTGTGCACATTTGAAACACCTAGGGGCAGCAGAACGGCACTGAGTTTTTGTGTGACCAAAGCGGCAGCAGCGAAAACATTGAATTGTTGGATACACATATGTCTCTACAGATAGTGCATTATAACATATATATATGCGTCTAGGGAGAGCTTGACCATCAAATGTTACAACTACAGTTTGAGAAGGTTTCCAAGTAGGTGACCCATTCACCATGACTTTGTAATTAAGGCGTCTAATTTTCAATACTGCACCAGTGCCTATGGGAGTTGTTATATGTTCTTTTATTTCTTCCTCACTCCATTCTGATGGGACCCCTCTTACCAAGCCCATACGGGTGACATTAAATGTGGGTAAAAAGGCTTTAAATTTGTTAAGAGACAAGAGATTACTATTTAGGAATAAATTTGCAGCCAATGGGTTTGTGAAAGCTACTACACATTTATTTCTACCAATTCTCTTTACACTGCCAGGAACAATATTTTCAAATTTATTATTTTTAAGAAAATTACCAAAAGCAATAGGGTGCAGAATGGTGCCACTGTTTTCTGAATTAGTAATTCGCTGAACATGGACTATGTAAGGCCCTGTATCAGAAGCCTGGTACTCCTTCCTACCTACACCAACTGTTTGGTCGGTTCGTGTTGCAGTTTCAGGATCCAACTGTGAGGTTTGACGAGCCGGAGTTTCAGCCGGTTGAAATTGTGGGACTGATGCATGTTTAATTTTATGAACAAGTTCTATGCTGGAAGTACACATGCAATCAGCGTTGACAGAAGATGTTCCCTCAGGGATCATCCCCTTTCGACGTCGTTTTATTTTATTGCAGTGTTTGCACACAGATCTGTGTTTATGTGAGCGCCTCTTAAGAGGTCCAGAGGCTGACGCGTCACTTGCTGTGGCTACAGATCCGTCAGTGTCCATACCACTCACATTATCCACTGCAGTCGTGGATATTGTTACATGATTACTTACGGGGGGACTTAAGCTAGGGCCTAAATCCCCCGCATCTATTAGAGGCGGGTCGTTCATACGACCCGGGATTCGTCCTGAACCACTTTATAAATATTTACAAAAACTTACCAATAAACAGGAAATCTACACAAATATTATATTATTTACACTAAATAGAAAATATATTTACATAAAAACCTTAACTGAACCAATTATATTAATAAATTTAAAATATAAAAATTTGCCGCGAAAAAAATACACCCAGTCCGACCGAAATTTCCCGCGCTTTTTTTTTCCATCTCCACTTCAATCGGTCTATCTTAGTGAGGATGTCTGTCACTCCTGTGAGTGTTGCCAGGTGTCCCGATTTGCGCGGGATGTCCCGATTTTGAGGGGTCTGGGGACGCGTCCCGATTTGCGCCTGATCGGGACGCTAAATGTCCCGATTTATCAATAAATTAATTCATTAACCGAACCCCAAGCGAACGCCGGCGTTCGCGCACCTATTGTCTTTCTATTGTGTCTGTAATTTCCACGATTGAAAGGTTAATTAAAAGCCATTATAATTACTTAATACAAAGTAACATATCGCACACCGGGTGCAATAACGTCATAAATGCTAAAATTGCTAAAATGAGTTATTGATCACAAATGATGTCAAACATGCGTCTACATCCTGTGCGACAATATCATAAATGTAACTCCTAAAATGATCTGTCAATTTAACTTTCTGCACAATAACGTCATAAATGTGGGTATCGTTTTTAAAAATATTAAACATGTACCACTTTTAAAACATTTTTATTTCTGAAGCAACCTTCATTTTCAAATATGGAGCATAAACATTTTGGTCATCGATATAAAATAGTATTGTAAATACATTTCACTTTATCAAAACAACAACTTTATAATCGATCTTCTGTAAAAAACGTTATTTGTTACTTATGACGTTGTTGCACCTGGTGTGCGATATATCAGTAGCATTCGCATCATTGTCACACATGTTAAGTGCGTTAAAATTACACACGGCACATATAGAGTGATTGTAGCCATGGAACGCAAAGGGCAACTGAAGAACATAGTTCCACTCTAGAGCGAGAGAAGTCATTGAATGATTTTTCACCCCAAAAAAAAAACTTTTTTTTATTTGTCCCGAATTAATACCCTAAATCCCGATTTGTTTTACCATTAGTCCCGATTTTACTCCAATCGGACCTGGCAACACTACTCCTGTCCTAGTTCTTATGACTGAGTTCCTTTCTCTGTCTATTTTTTTGATCTCCAGAATGCTTCTCTCCATAGCTCCCTGACAGTGTTCCAGCATATTCTTGAGGTGCTTGAAGAGTGCCCAAGTTTCACAATCATAGGTAAGCTGTTGTCTGTTGCTTTCATTATCTCTTTCAGTGGCCAATATTTTTTTCATCCGTTGGTTATTCTTCTCTTGATTTCATTGGTAGTTAGATTGGTTAGAGAGATAATTTGACCCAGATTTAAGTATTCTGTCACATATTCCAGAGGTTGGTTGTTCATTTTAATTTCATGTGGGACCGAAGTTGATAGGAGATTAATGGTTCTGCATGTATTCATTGCCTGCCCGACCTTCTCACTTTCTTTTAATAGCTTTTGTATAATTTCTTGCAGCTTGTGAGGATTTTCTTCGAACAGGACAATGTCGTCTGCAAATCTGAGATGATGTAGTCTCCTACCATCTATGTTTAGGCCCAAATCGTCCCATTCGAGCTTTCTGAATATGTTTTCAAGCACCGCAGAGAACAATTTGGAGAACAGTGGGTCGTCTTGCCTCATTTGATTTTGAAGGGTTCTCCTAATGTTTTCAATGTTTGACTCCTCGTATCGACTGCAAAAGGTGGGTCCATACTAGAGGAGCGGAGCGGAGCGGAGACTAACGAATCCCTGCCTCGAAAAACATTGTTAAGACGTCAGCACCGGTTTTCATTCGTGCTCGACTCCTCTAGAGTCGGTCCACACTACACGAATTTGAACTCGGCTCGTATATTATAGATTTACAGATGACACCTGGGGCTCACGTCTTAACAATGTTTTTTGTGGCAGGGTCTTGTTAGTCGATATAAAGTTCATGGTATACCTACATTCACTGCTGGCCAGGAGCAGCGTAAGATAGGTAACCAAGTTTGATCGACCTGATCAAACTTGGTTACTTAACTTCCTTAGATGTGAGGAACACGACCACGTTTTTTTTCTGCTTTTACCATAGAACAGAAGTGGTTTGTGATGATTAAAAAAAAGTACTGTCAACACTAAGATATAAGAGACTAGCTTATGCCCGCGGCTTCGCCCGCGTACATAACAGACCTTCCCTCTTTCTCCCCCTTTTCTCACTTTTTTTTTATAAAAAAATTTGCATATGTCCGTCTCCAGGGTCCCAACTATCTCTGTACCAAAATTCATCAAAATCGGTTTTGCCATTTAGGCGTGAAGACGTAACAAACAAACAAACAAATAAACAAACAAACTCACTTTCGCTTATAAAATATTAGTAAGGATAAGAGTACATCATCAGAAAGAAAGAAAGAAAAAATATTTTATTTGGCACACAGATACACACAATGCAGAAACAACATGATACTTAAGATTAAAAAAAAAGAAAACTAACATTCGTCAGACACAGTTCAAGTTTTTATGGAAACTGATGAATGAAACACATGTCACAGTAAATAAGCGTCTCAGTTATAAAATTAAATTTAGTTAATATTGATCCATCGGTTTTCATGAAAACTTCAACTATGTCTGATGATCGTAGTAACTTATCTGTTTTGTTGACCGTACCTTTCTAAGTATATTGGTTGGTAACTATGTGTAGGTACCTTATAATGTGGATCAAACATTGACTTGTTCTGAATGATAGGGAGGAGTCTCTTGGAGAGAGAAAAATAATATCAATGATGATCATCCATAAATTTCTTTTAAACTCGTTAAAAAATTAAAGGCCCGTACCGTATTGACATTTGAAGAACCTAGAATGTAACTTGGAACGAAACTAAAAGAAACAATAATAATAATTAGGGGTCCGGTGCTGGGCACGCCGTAATCGCGGCGGTAAGTCCCCTCTTTGAGGAGTGGCTGGAGCGGCAACACCTCACTTTCCGCAAGACGCAGGTCCTCACCAGACATGGCAAGTTCGGAAGGTTCCTGCATCGGATTCAGGCGGAAGAAACGCCCGGGTGTTATCATTGTGTGGACCGCGCGGAGGACACGGTGGAGCACCGGTAGAGGTGTGCCCCGCTTGGGCAGAGCTCCGCCGTGTCTTCGTGGAGGCAATCGGCGGCAACGACCTGTCGCGCCGTGCCCTGGTTCAGGCTATGGTACGGAGCGAGGAGGAATGGCAGGCGGTCGCCTCCTTTTGCGAAGCAGTAATGCTAGCAAAGGACGAGGCGGCACGCGTGAGGGAACGAAGGTACTCACGCCCCAGCCTCCGAAATTCCGACCCCGACTACCAGCCACGGTAAACGCGGGCTTACGGACGTCGAGCAATGGGTAACCCGCCGTCTGGCCGTCCGGTAATCAACCGGACCGAGCCCAGTCGTCAACAGCGCGTAGTCACCCACGCGCTCCTCAAAAAGATGTCAGCAAACCGTAGGGACCCAGCAGGGCGATGCCCGCTAGCTAGTACCGCGGGGAATTTCTGAAAAGGAAATCCGTAGTCCTAGTACGAAAAAGGTAACTGAAGGACACAGGTGTGGTTTTAGTCAGTAAATGTTTGACACGCCCTCTCGCCCCACCCAGAGCGGGAGAAGTCATTGGATAATTT
The DNA here is from genome assembly GCA_910589285.2 of Mythimna ferrago. NCBI lineage: Eukaryota > Metazoa > Arthropoda > Insecta > Lepidoptera > Noctuidae > Mythimna > Mythimna ferrago. The sequence continues at coordinate 22,053,321 of OU342680.1, read as the reverse complement.
CCACCCATAAAAAAAACCGGCCAAGTGCGAGTCGGACTCGCCCATGAAGGGTTCTGTAGCAGCAAGTAAAAGTAATATAAAAGTTTTTGTAGTTCGTTGTAACTGTGATCGATGTTTTAATAATAGTGTATTTTTTTTAGATTTATGACGTATTAAAAAAACTACTTACTAAATCTCGTTCAAACCAATTTTCGTTGGCGGTTTGTATGGTAATGTACATCATATATTTGTTTTAGTTTTATCATTCTCTTATTTTAGAAGTTAGGGGACGGACAAACATTTTACCACTTTGGAGGTGTCTCTCGCGCAAACTATTCAGTTTAGAAAAAAATGATTTTAGAAACCTCAATATCATTTTTGAAGACCTATCCATAGATACCCAACACGTACGGGTTTGATGAAAAAAAAATTTTGAGTTTTAGTTCTATGTATGGGGACCCCCAAAATTTATTGTTTTTTTATCTATTTTTGTATGAAAATCTTAATGCGGTTTATAGAATACATCTACTCATTAAGTTTCATCAGTATAGCTCTTATAGTTTTGGAAAAAAGTGGTTGTGACATACGGACGGACAGACAGACAGACAGACATGACGAATCTATAAGGGTTCCGTTTTTTGCCAGTTGGCTACGGAACCCTAAAAAGGGGTCCAGTGTAGTAGCACAAAGGTCACTAGATAAGTTTTGCCATACAGCTTTATGTATTACAATATTTCGAAATAATTACTATCATAGCTTATACACTTATTCATTCGTAGAAACCAATAATTAAAAGTTTGCTTAGATTTTTATTTTGGGAGATCAGAGCAGGCCTGTAGCCCAATTCACGTAACCAAAACCGTAACGATATCGTAGCGATTTAGTCGTTTAGACCATTTCCGTATTCACATCCATCAATCGAGTTTGAACGACACCGATTTTAAAGCCGTTTGGTCGAAAAGTGGATTTAAAAAAAGAATCTGTATTACATTATCCTGGTAGAATATATATTAATGTAACTGGAATTCTGGAAATAAGTCGTCGAAAGATCGTTTAGTTTCGAGCAAGTTGAGTTGTCGTTCTATCCAATCCCGATTAAGGAACACGTGAATATCGCTTTTGGATAGGACTTCGATCGAACGACTATAAAACTTCAACGATATTTGGCTTGTTTGATTTTACGTGAATCAGGCTACTGGTCCTAAGCAACTAACGACTTAGTGTCGCTGGCAAACCTCTTTCCTTTAAGCTGATCCTTAACTGGATATAAACCAAAGTCACAGGGTGCTAGATCTGGACTGTACGGAGGATGATCAACCAGTTTTACTCCGATATCTTGTAATAAATTCATAGTTTCGTGTGACCTATTTTTTTTTTTTTTTTATGGTGGGAAAAAATCATGCATTGACATCCCCCGCCCTTGGGCGGAGCGGGAGATAGGATAACCCTGGCCCCAGTAGGCTTCGACCCGGCTGGGTCCCTGCTGTTGCTGACAACTCCTTGAGGCGCGCGGGAACAGTGCGCGCCGTCGACGACTTGGGCTTGGTCCGGACAGTTACCGGACGGCCGGACAGTGAGCTACCCATTGCTCACTGTCCGCAAGCCCGCGTCTACGTTGGCCGGAAATCGGGATCAGAATCCCGGCGACGGCGGCGGCGATAACGCCGTTGCCTGATGCGTTCGGCCTCCTCCTTTGCGAGCATTACTGCTTCGCAGAAGTCGGCGACCGCCTGCCACTCCTCCTCGCTCCGGACCATGGCCTCAACCAAGGCCCGGCGCGAGAGGTCTCCGCCGCCGATCGCCCCCACGAGGGCACGGCGATGCTCCGCCCAAGCAGGGCACACCTCGACTGTGTGCTCCACCGTGTCCTCCGGGCGTTCCGCACAGTGGCGACACCCGGGCGTCACTTCCGCATGAATCGAGTGCAGGAAACTCCCGAACGAACCATGTCCGGTGGAGGTCTTTCCAGACACGCCTCAAAGAGGGGACTTACCGCCATGATTCACTACCGCCACTGCTGAAACCCGACGGGTCGCTGGCACATACCGCTGAGGAGAAAGCAAATTTGTTTGCTTCACTCTTTGCGGAATCTTCGCGTCTAGACCCAGGTAACGCGCGGCCCCCTGCTCATCCTGATGGTTGCGATGCGAGTATGTCAGATATTCGCATCCATCAGAAGGACGTCCGTAGGGTGCTGCGTAACCTTGACGTGAACAAGGCTAGCGGTCCGGACGGGATACCAGCAATTGTTCTGAGAACGTGTGCGCCTGAACTGTCTCCGATCCTGACACGCCTATTTAGGCTTTCATTTGAGGCTGGAAAAGTGCCGATGGCATGGAAGCAAGCTAATGTCCAGCCCGTGCCCAAGAAAGGGAGTCGTGCTGACCCAGCTAACTACCGACCAATCTCAGTAACGTCCATTCTCTGTAAGACTATGGAACGTGTACTCAACACTAAGCTCCTGGCATACCTAGAAGCTAATGATATTCTCAGTGACCGTCAATACGGCTTTCGCCGAAATCGGTCAACTGGAGATCTTCTAGCGTATGCCATCCACATCTGGAGTGAGGCCATCGAGAAGCACGGGGAAGCGCTTGCCGTTTCCCTCGATATTTCGAAGGCTTTCGATAGGGTTTGGCACGAAGGCCTTTTTAGTAAGCTTCCTTCTTTCGGTTTACCCGCTGGATTGTGTGCTTGGATCGCAGACTTCCTGAATAACCGGTCCATCCGAGTGGTTATCGATGGCTGCTCGTCTGATCAAATGGCTATTAATGCCGGGGTCCCTCAGGGGTCAGTACTCTCTGCAACATTATTCTTGCTGCACATAAACGATCTGCTTAAGCCCGGTACCTTTGGGTATGCAGACGACAGCACTGTTGCTGAGAGTTACATATCCAGCGCGCGAGCTAGTGGGTCACAGATCCAGTCTCTTCGAGAGGCTATGGTTGAGCGCTTGAACTTGTCCTTGGAGGCAGTCTCCGAATGGGGCGATGCCAATTTGGTCAGGTTCAACGCTGCAAAAACCCAGGCGTGTCTATTTTCCGCTAAAAGGAGCCAATTCAGTCCTGCTCCAACTTTCCGGGGTGTAACCGTGCCGATAACCGACCATCTTGACCTTCTTGGTGTTACGCTGACATCAACACTCAACTTTGGGCCATACATCGAAGCAAAGGCTCAACTGGCTGCAAAAAAACTGGGAGTTCTCGCAAAGGTCAGACAGTACTTCACGCCGGAACAGCTGCTCAAACTTTATCAAGCGCAAGTTCGATCGTGTATGGAGTATTGCTCTCATCTTTGGGACGGATCTGCCCGATACCAGCTTGATGCACTTGAGGCAATTGAGAGGCGAGCCAGAAGGATAATTGGCGATGATACACTCGTCGAGTCGAGGCTTCAAACTCTTGAGCATCGACGCAGAGTTGCTAGCTTGTCGGTTTTCTACCGGTTGCATTTCGGGGAGTGTGCGTCGGAATTGCATAACCTAATTCCGCCTAGCCCGTTTCATCATCGGACTACCAGACGTACGGCTATGCGCCACCGGTATATGGTGGATATCCCACCAACACGCACAAAACGTTTTGGGAACACATTCATTGTGCGTGCGGCTAGGGAGTGGAATTCCTTGCCGGAGTCTGTGTTTCCTGATAGCTACAACCCGGGAATCTTTAAGTCGAGAGTGAATAGGTTTCTTTTAGGTAAGCGCGTTCCATCGTCGACCGCATCGTCGCTTTCCATCAGGTGAGATAGCGGTCAAGCGCGAACCTATCAACAATAAAAAAAAAAAAAAAAAAAAAAAAAAGATTGTGGCGTGCCCAGCACTGGGTTGCGATAGTCGTTGACGCCATTTCACCATGAGATCCCGCCGGAGCTCTGTCCGCCATGCCGTGACCTGTCGCGGCAGCGGACTTTCACCCCGGCGCATCTCCACGCGCATATCTTGCATGTGTGCAAGGACTGTTGCCTCCAGATCCCACGGTGGTAGGCCAGCCAGAAGGCTCGCCGCTTCGCGGGAGACCGTGCGGTATCCCCGCACCATCCTTATCGCCATGACCCTCTGGCAGGCGTTCAGTATGGCCGCCGGTTGCTTTTTCAGCGACGGCGCCCACACCGGCGCCCCGTAGAGGGCCATGGACCGAACGATCCCCGCGTAGAGCCTCCGGCAGGAGGCGTCTGGACCCCCAAGGTTGGGCAGGAGCCGCTTGAGCGCAGCCCCAGCCCGGTTGAGTTTGGGAGCCAGACGTCGGAAGTGCTCCACGAAATTCCACCGGCTGTCGAGGACGAGTCCCAGGTACTTCATCGTCGACCCGACACCGATGCGAACTCCTCCTACCGTTAGTTGGGAACTCAATGGCGGCGCGTTCCGAGACCGGCGACCGTGGAAACACATCGCCTCGGATTTGTGAAGCGCCACCTCGAGTCCCAACTCCTGGATCCTATCAACGACCATCGCTCGTGTGACCTATGTGTAGGAGCATTATCATGTTGAAAATGCCAGTTACCGCGTTTTGAATATTTTGGACAGATCTCTTTGAGTTTCTGGATAACCTGAGGTAAACACTCTTTTGTATACGAAGAGACCGTAACTGTACGCTGACTTTCCGATAATATTCTATCTAAAATTCTTTGTCTTGTAAAAAGTACAGCAATTGGTTTCTTCTTTACCGATCAAGATTTTCGAACTTGAATTGGAGTAGTGAAAATGATTCAAACAACCAAATTTTGTTCTTGTTTTCGGAGGACACATAAAAATAGTATAGCCAGGTCTCATCACTCTTGACGATATTATTAATGTAGTAAGATGTTTCATTTTCATACTTTTTTAACATTTTCTCACACCAATTCACTCTGCATATCTTTTGTTCTTCTTTTAAATCTTGGGTAACCAAATCGTAATTTTTTTTTCACTCTAATTGGATCGTGCAGAATTTTGTGAATGCTTGGTGCACTAATCTGCAGGATGTGATCTATCTGCCTGTATTTTATTCGATGGTCTTCTTTTTCATTTTTAGGGTTCCGTAGCCAAATGGCAAAAAACGGAACCCTTATAGATTCGTCATGTCTGTCTGTCTGTCTGTCTGTCTGTCTGTCTGTCTGTCTGTCCGTCCGTATGTCACAGCCACTTTTTTCCGAAACTATAAGAGCTATACTGTTGAAACTTTGTAAGTAGATGTATTCTGTGAACCGCATTAAGATTTTCACACAAAAATAGAAAAAAAGCAATAAATTTTGGGGGTCCCCATACTTAGAACTGAAACTCAAAAATTTTTTTTTCATCAAACCCATACGTGTGGGGTATCTATGGATAGGTCTTCAAAAATGATACTGAGGTTTCTAATATCATTTTTTTCTAAACTGAATAGTTTGCGCGAGAGACACTTCCAAAGTGGTAAAATGTGTGTCCCCCCCCCCCCTCTAACTTCTAAAATAAGAGAATGATAAAACTAAAAAAAATATATGATGTACATTACTATAAAAACTGCCAACGAAAATTTGTTTGAACGAAATCTAGTAAGTAGTTTTTTTTTAATGCGTCATAAATAAAAAAAAATACACTATTATTAAAACATCGATCAAAGTTACAACACATTACAAGAACTGTTATATTATGTTACTTGCTGCTACGGAACCCTTCATGGGCGAGTCCGACTCGCACTTGGCCGGTTTTTATATTTTCTTCACGTTCTCTTCAGTGCAAACGCCCAATGTACGTGCTGACCTTGGTTCATCTTCTATACCAAAATTACGGTGACTGAATTCCTGATACTACTGAAATATTGTTGTACGATAAGGGCCGCTTTCTTTAAGTACAGTATTAATTTCTTCCATGCACCCATCTATTGAAAGACTGCGCGCGAAGTTGTACCGAATAATTACACGTAATTCGTTCTTCGACTACCCAGGCATATTAATTAAATTAAGAATTTTCTGTGCAATTGCTAATGAGTGATTATTGAAATATTATATCAATCGTCATATGATTAGTGTACGCTTCTAGTTGGACCATAGTCATCTACCTACAATTGAAAGCATTGCTGTATTGCAAAACTTATCTAGTGACCTTTGTATTTATTTTAGCTATTTTAGTAATAGCTACACTACCTACACCGGATAAGCCTCTAGGTAGTCAAAATACAAATGTTAGAGGAAAGTGACCAAATATGGGATAGTATCCCTAATATGGAATACCAGCAATTCTCTTAAATGAAAACTCACACATGCAACAAACAGTATCTGTCTCTTTCTTTCTATGCCCATTCGCGCGTACAAGTTGTCAATACGCCGGTCGAGCGAGCTCTTTAGCCGTGGTGACAGTGTTTTGTTTTGTTACTGCCGCAAAACTTTATAAGGTACGTAAAATATATATATATTGTTCGTACTAAAAGTGTACACAGTGCTGTTTATATAGTTTGTAGAGTTTGCTAATATGTCCTATTTTATGTTTTAGTGGTATTTGATTGTATTACTATCTTAATTATAAAATTATGAAGGTCAGTTTGCAGTCGTTGGGAAATCCAAATATGGACAGATCATAGTGTCTAATTATGGAATTCAGATGATGATTCAGATATGGTGCTATTTGATACAGACAGTGAGCTCGAGGTTATGATAGGACATTCAGCTCCAGACTCTCAAGATGCTGAATGTATTTTCTGTGGGATGCTATTTTCTAGCGATACTCATGGGGAAACATGGATTAAGTGCCTTATGTGTGGGCTCTGGGCACATAATGATTGCGATGGTCCAGAGTTTGATACTTGGATTTGTGATTTTTGTAAATAATTATGTTCCTTTAATTCATTAAACCCCAAGCGAACGCCGGCGTTCGCGCACCTGTTGTCTTTCTATTGTGTCTGTAATTCTCACGATTGAAAGGTTTGTTAAACCAAAGTTTTCAAAGATTATTATGTAAGTTAAGGTTAATTTTTGATATTGTTAATAGTATTCCATATTTGGGGTACCTATTCCATATTTAGATCCCTATATCATTTTTTAGTAATAAAAAAAAATCATACTTAAAACTAATTATTATAACAAAAAAAAAATATACTAAATAAAGCTCAAATATTGATTGTTGATTATTACTACAAAAAGATTTTTATTTATAACATTTGTGCAAATTATGTGTAAAAAACAAAATGGTATTCCATATTTGGTCACTTTCCTCTAATACAGGCCTTTTATTTCTTGACAACTTTACGTGGGAATTTGACAAATGTCTTCTCTACCACACTGGTTGTTGCGGAAGGGAGTGTCAGATTTTTACTGACTAAAACCCAGTGTTTCTTCAGTGGTCCTCTATGGGACCCATACACAATCCGCAGCCATAGCTGGTGATCACTCATCATTAGACATATCGCATCAATCGTAGCTTAACGTTGCGAATTCACCAATTCATACTGCTGTTCAGCTCGGCGTGATTAGGATGGCTAAGAAGGGTAGATATCGTTATGGAATAGCTTCCATTACATAACAAAATCCACTCATAATCATAAAGATACCTAATAACGTAGGTACTTATTGGCTACCTACCTATATACCCGTGTGTACTTATTTCTAAGTACCTACCTGTCCTACTTGCCAAGAGCGATTGAATTTAATAAAGGTAGAACTACACATATTATTACCGTGACTACACGGCGCACACGTGTACCACGTACGCCGATCTGGGCGCGTCGGTCTCCATACATTTTATATGGAAACTAGACTTGTAGAGCTACACTAGATCCACGCTACGCGACGTCGTATCTACTACGATTTGTAAACAGGCGTGGTCCACGTGTGTGTCCACAGAACAGATGCTTTCATCTGTTCTGTGTGTGTCGGTCTACTGTAGTACTAGTTTTATTCTCGGTTTCTTCTATGTTTTGCTAATACTCTCTAATCTTAAGCCGTTTCTTTTGTTGTTTTTAACATGTGGATATTGGGTTGGGATGTCAGGGCGGGTCTTTCTGACTCATACTGACTATAACCACCCGGTGTCCTGCCCTTTGGCTAGAGGCCTTGCGGATTTCATCACGTTCCCCCAGCCAATTCTTGGCCTTCGTGTGCCACGCACGTCGGTCTGGGCACGTCATTTTATATGGAAACTTGACTTGTAGAGCTACACTTGATCCACGCAACGCGAAGCCACGCGATGTCGTTCTACGTACAAATCAGGCGTGTTACACGTGTGCGTCGGTGTAATGGAGTTCTAGCTTTAAGCCTCTCCAGAAATGTGCTGTAACTGACGTAGCACAGAGGGAGTTCCAGCGTGGTCTTTTAAGAGGCTTCTATGTGCTGATGCTGATCATCGGGTGGTTTTAGTGAGTTAAAAATCCTACACTCCTTGAACTTGTCACCAAAATCCGGGCGCCAGTTTCCTCTCGAAAACAAAATAGAAGTCATAATTAAAATCAATCACACTAACAAACAGCTACGTTCTATTTAAGTAAATAAATACCTAGGACTGGTTATAGAAATCCAAACTATTGGAATAGATAATTTACCTACTCCGATCTGAAAATCGAAACTACAACTACACGGGTCACAACGGTGCTCACTGCCACTGAACCAACGTGACAAAATCTATCTCAGTGTGCAATGTAGGTACAAGTCTATCTTTAGCATCTCATATCTGCTAAACCGGTACTTAAATAAAACACTCGAAAAGAAAATCATCATCCGAAAAGGTTAAAAAAAAAAATGTCTCTGCGTAGTATGTGCGTAAGAACTTCACTAAAAAGGGGAGATATTGAGACGCGTCGAGATTCTTGAACACTCGTATAATACTCTCGAGAGCGCGCCATGTAGATATTAGTACGGCAGATATTTGCTTTCTGTCTTCCTGCCTCAGTTTCTTCCAATACATAGCCGCGCGCGCTCGTGCCGCCGAAAACGATTTCCAACGCGTTCCGCGACGAGACAGACGCATTTACCGGAAAATTTAAAAACAATTTAATAAAAAACTAAAATAGTCAAAGTTAAACAGTGAATTTCTTCTTCATTTAAGTTATTACAAAAAAAGAACTAAAAACAAAAAAATACAATATAGGTCGTGCATATATCCAAGGTGGAAAGATATTTCGGTAACCGGGCGATACGCCAAATTTTGTTTGATATAATTCTGCGACCGACGGTCACCATGTGATTAGTAAACATTGATGTCATTGATATTTAATTTAAGTATTTGAATAATTTTAAACAGGTGAAGAAAAGTTGGAACTGTACAATCAAAACCTACTTCAATTGAACAATGAACCATCTTTTACCAATAACAATCAGAATAATCACCAACAAAAAATAGTTTGCAACAGTGAAAATCTTAACATGTGCAAGTGAAATCGTAGAGAACTTTTTTCTACAGTACATACTAGGCAATGACATTGCCATGAATGTACCAACGAGTAAAACGGATTCGGAGGTGGACCTTCAGACGCAGAGCACCTCTCGTCTGCAACCACGGAGGTCTGCTGGACCCCCCAAGAAGTCTGTAGCGACAAAACTATGGGACTTACTGCAACCGTTGGCCAGATTTTGGGGGCTCGTCACAGCTGTCGGTCTGTATAAATTACACTTGTTTATATATAAACACTGGCATAAACATTGTTATATACAAGATTAGGTTTAGTAGGTATATGCGAAACCCGAAATACGTGTCGAGTATTTTTATGTTTATGTTTTGGAGAGTGTGCGCAGGAATTGCATGACTTGATTCCGCCATCTCAATTCTACCATCGGACAACCCGACGTACGGCGAATATTCACCCTTACGTCGTTGAAACCTCTACGGTCCGGACTAAGCGTTTCGCCTCGTCGTTTATACCGCGTACGTCGAAGGACTGGAACAGTCTGCCTGCTGCGGTCTTCCCGTCCGATTATAATTTGGGTGTCTTCAAAGCTAGAGTGAATAGGCTCTTAATAAACTAGTGCTTCTCACCATCAAAGATTGCATCACTACTTACCATCAGGTGGGATCGCAGTCAAGCACTAGTTTATCTGAATTTAAAAAAAAAATGTAAAGAATCTATATACAACTGAATCATGAAAAATCATAAAGTTATAAGCTTGTTATGTTAGCAAAAATACATAGTCACCGGGCCATTTTATCTTATCTTAGTTATCTTTTTTTTAATTATTATTAATCGAATTCTACTGTATGTGTGAGGTACGAATAAAAGTTTTTTCTTTTCTTTTTTTTCCATCCAGACAACTAAGGGGTTGTTTTGCACTTGAACTCAGCTGTTTGCTAGCACCTAATACCCGCTATGACCTGCCGTAACCTGAATTGTACTTAGTGTCGGTGGTGTCCAACTTGGGACCTTTTGAAATATTTTTGAGAAAAATAATAACGGTGTAAAGACTATTGAATTCTAAACAAACTATATTCAGGTTTCGCAGTAAGGAAAAAACAATCTTGTATAATTATGTAAAACACTGGCTTAAAGATTGTTATATATATATAAAACAAACTTAAAAACAATTTTCATATACAAAATATCTTCCTTAAAACGGTGCTAGCGTTTGCCTGACACGTTTGTAATAAGAAATTTAATTAAGTCCATTCTGGATATAACGAAAGGAAAATTGGATCAACAACGGGTTTCACAGTTTCACTACGTGTACTCTATTGGAGGACAATTTTAATAAAATCAAAACATCTGTTCGTGTCATTGAGTAATATCGGAGTAAAGTTTTGTAGGACAGAGGTCTACAGAATAAACAAGTGCCAAAACTTTTTAAAGAGTCCCCCCATCGCATGTCTCGAGATAATTTTGTAAATATTGGTAGCAGCAAGGGCGGATCAGCGGGCACGGAGGGCATGTCCACAACTATAATTGAAATTCAGTAGCTCATCTCAATGAAACATACGACAACGTATGTACTCTTGCATACAAAAACCTCCTTACAATTAAAAAAATGGGATATATTATAGAGACATAATATATTACATACTGCTGGAACTCAGGCATCTTCAACCCACCGCGAGTCAAGTGTGGGTTAGCGGATGTTATAATGTCTTAAAATTTTTTGTCAATTTTTTTGTAAAATTTGTTGTTTGTTTTTGTTTTCAAATTTTTGTTCAAGGACATGTTTTTTCACAATGTTTTCGTTCGCCGTTTTGAGAGCAATGTCGATAAATATAGTACACAAAGTAATGTACCTGACTGGGTTTGATTGAACCCACTGGGCCACCACTGCTATTAGATACCTTCCGATAACTCTGCTGATCAGCGTAGTTACTATCGTTCTACACCAGCCGTATTCAACCCGTTTTCTTTTCGGGCCACATAGTGGTTTTACTATTATACATGCAGCTTTATGTTGAGCGGCTTTTGCGCGGATGTGATGCATATCTTCCCTATTCTATTGATGTTATGTTATGGTTGTCAGCTACTTTTAAGATTGCGTCTTTTTTTCGCGTAAATAAACTGTTTTTCTTTCTTCTTTCTATTATCATGTTGAGCCGCAATAACCTTTAGTAGAATAAAAATAGCCTATACATCTACTATTTTCTACATGATTTTTTTTTGTTTCGGTAAAATTCGTCCATGGTATAAACAAAGCATAGTTCTACTTTTTCGTTTTGTTTTATGCCACTAGTATTATGCTAGGCTGCAGGGCCATTCAGAAATGCTGTTCTTTTACATACAAAGGCTGATTTTGATGAAAATCTTTTGTATTAATGGTACTGAACATGGTTGAGCGAGAGCGTGACCGTAGACCGTAACCTTTTGAGGGCTGGATCCGCCCTTGGGTACCCATCTGTGAATGTGTAAGAGAAATACTGAGACGCAAAAGGCTCGGTAATAAAAGAATGTATAACTATATATACAAATGTGTAATTGCAACCTGCTGTTAGATAAGTTTATTCCCAGCTAATGTATGTCAGATGTTTCTTCATGAGCTTGGTAGGTGTATCTGAATGTTATTATGTGGATAGGGATTATGAAATGTAAATAGACTTCGTATCTTCATAGACTTTGTAGATAGTTGGTTTGTTTATTGAAAGTTATTGTTTCTCTTGTTATGTTTAGTTGTTCTTTATATTGTAAATACTTACTTAGCTAACCTTTGAACGTCATCACTATTCGTCTCTTACTCCGAGATAGTGTTGCCACAACACCCTACCACAAGCTCTTAAGGCGATTCATTTGACGTCCTAAACTGAACTGTTAAAGAGAAGGAGCTATATAGGATAGATAGGTCTATCTCTGTTTCTCACTCGTTAGAAATCATAAGTTAGAGTCAGATTAATGTATTTTTTATCTAGTCAACTTATTGATGTCATGTTTAGATTTTTTCCCGGCGGTTAGTCACTCGATATCCGTGGTCACAATCATGTTCAAATTTAATTACATATTTTTTCTTAGCGTTCTCTTTTTAAATATTTGAGTATTTTCAGAGGTTCAAAAAATGATAAAATAAGTGAAACCTTCGCTTAACACGTCATTGTAAGGCTCCAGGGCTTAAAACCGAGAAGCGGGGCAGACCAGACATTTGGGTACAAAGGCTGGTCACCCTTAACCCGTTGACTGCCGGATCGCAGATCTACGCGAGACACAATGGCTTTTTAATTGTGTCTCTAATTACGGCATTCGAAAGGTTAATTTTTAGTTACGACATTCTATTAAATGCAAGGTTTTTATCTATTACCATAACACCTTGAATTCGAATAAATAAGAATAAAATTTTAATGAATCAATTATTATAATTCTTCTAATCACTCAACATTAATTACAATATTCATTTTTATAGTTGTAGGTAATAGTAGTTTTCCAGTAACTACTATTGCAATATAATAGTCGGCTCGCTTGTGCTAGCGATACAAGATGGTGGACTGGAAACCAGAACAATACATAACAGAATATAAAAATCAAGTCAATTTTAAAAGTTAAACAGTCCTGGGCCTGGCACCGTGTATTTTGGTCGCAAATGCAACCAAAAAGCCTGATGTCCGGCTTTGTTCAGACTCCCTTTTTTATGAAATGGGAAATCATCAAATGACTTTACCCGTTCTAGGATGGAGCGAGGGGCGTATCAAATTTTTACTGACTAAAACCCGTCTGTATCCTTCAGTTGCCTTTTCCATTCCACTGGGTGGTGGTCTGTTGATACAGATAACGCAAACATTTCAAATGTTGCCCCCTACCACTATTTTAACTAAGCCAAACTTTGAACTTAGTCCAATACCTTGTGAACCGGAATGCGGGTATAGGCTCCTGAGTGCTAGAAAGGGTCCCCATCATACCATTGTACCTAGTTCTGGTGAGATATTGATGATTTTTGATGTAACGCAACTATGTCATTCGCTCCATGTTGTTCTATATTCTCACTCGTATACACACTACAATTAAATACGTCACTGAACCAACACTACACAGTAGTGTGGAGGCTCGCTAATAAGACCCAAGTAACTGTAGAAAAATCATTTCATCACCTAGCTAGCAACCATATTAAATCAAGTTTACGGAGCCCGGAAGCGTTACTAGTTGAGGTTACGAGTTGCCTTTTCCATTCCACTCATTCCAGGACCAAGGTAACTTATAAAAATTCCCGCAACTTAGCTGCCGACGGCCCTCTTAGGCCGTTACGGTTCTGTTGACATCTCTTTGAGGTGCCCGTGGAATATGTACTACGCCCCGTCGACGACCCAGGCTCTGTCCTTACCAGAGGATCAGACGGCGAGCTACTCACTGCTCGTCGTCCGACTCCACCCAGAGCGGGTTTAAGTTATTTGATGATTTCCCACCTCAAAATAAGTGATAGGTGGGTAAGATTAATTAAAATCTAAACATCAACTAATTAATCAATTGATTGATTAGTAGTCATTAAATAATGACTAGGTATCAATTTATGATATTAGCTGCGCATAAAACCGTTTCTATCTTCAATCAAAGATTACGTCTTCAGACTGATAGGCAGGTACTTTCCATTGGACGAACTACGTACATACGTCTGGTAATGATTATTTTATCAAGAATTGTCTGGACAAGATTGCTGTACGTCGTGGTATTTACCTTCTACTGCAAATATATGATAGGTACTGTATAGTAAATATTCAGTGATATTTGTAAAAAGTCGTCGACGGCTCGCACTATTCCCGCGCGCCTCAAGGAGTTGTCAGCAACAGCAGGGGCTCAGCCGGGTCGAAGCCTACTGGGGCCAGGGTTATCCGAAAGGGCGCTCGAGCCCCGGTATGAAGGCTAGAAGGAGCGGGGTGGGTCTTTTAGTCAGTAAGAGTCTGACACTATCTCCCGCTCCGCCCAAGAGTTGTTGTCATTGGATGATTTTCTCCCACCATAAAAAGAAGGGTTATTTGTGAAGACTAACAACTTTGCAGGACTATATTACTAACATCATAATATCATAAACAACAACTTTTGTACTATGACTTTTACAAAACATTTACCAAAAACAAACACTTCTTGTACATTTTCTACTTCAGACGAAGGCGTTGGTTCCACAGAAGAGATGAAAGAAGTTAGAAAGAAAATACTTTCCGATTTGTATTATAAAAGAGTAGTAGTCGGCGTTGCGTATTAACTACCCACAGGTCATTGTTCTCGCTCAGCTGACGTTTCCTAAAAGAAATTAATTTCGTACTTGCGTAACCGTAATACATCTATACACCGTTAAAGATTTAACGGTGTATAGATGTATTTTTTAATGTACACCAAAAATAAAAGTTATAACAGGAACTTAAAATTAATACGAACGCGCATTACGCAACTAACAAACCACGCACACTTAGATCGCAAGTTTGCTATTGGTAGTTGAACTATGAGCATTGCCCTACTTTGTGGCATGTCTGCCCCACAAGGTCATTCTAACCTCTTTTAACTGTTTTGTGGGTAGAACCTAGTCTATTGTAATATATAACGGCGACAGCAATAGATTAGCGCCACAGCCGTCATCAGTAAGGTTTTCTGGTAGAGGGTTCTTGGCGTAGAATTAAAACAACAATTCACTTCACAATCACTTTTATTAATTTCACGGTACATATTAGGCCATTGGACTTAGGTATATCGTAATCTAAGACAACCAGTAAATTTGTTAGAAGCGTCCGTATTGCTCGGCGGATCGCCCTAGACTGACTTTTGCAATGTCTCCCCTCCAAACGATTACGCTCACGTGACGTCGACAACGACACATCGTTCTACCCCACTCCGGTACTACTGAATCAATTGAGTGTCTTATTATCGCTAAATTGTCATAATTCCCGACAAATATAAAATACAGAGAGAGACAATATTTTTATTTTATTTGGTAGAGTTGACAAACATAATTATTTACGCAAATTTCTTAAACTTGAGGACACGGTTTACTTAGGGAAGAGTAAAAAACGCCGGCTCATTATAATATTGACTCTTACGAAGTTATTACGAGGTGCCTACTTAAACATTGTTACGTGAGTTCGAATCGTGACTTTAAAATAAATGTTTGACTTTTTCGCGGAAGTATTTTCGTTTGGGGGAAAAACATGCTGTTCAAAAATATTCATGGTAGGCTGTGCCCAGACTTGAGTCGACTCGAGACTTGTTCAATATTTATTTTAAGTATGGGTTATATTTATATAGATTATATTTATTTGTTTAAGTATACTTTATTTACCATCATCCGTGCGTCACTGCGGGGGGTGCCAGCTGAAAATCAGCGTTGGGTGTTTGACGCCCAGCAATAGCTGAGTTGGTGACCCTTTCGGTTCAGGCACAGTCACTGCAACTGTATTGTATGTCTGTACTCTTTTTTATTATTATTTTATGTTGTTGTGTATTGTGTTGCTTGCGCCGAGTAAATGCTATTCTATTCTATTCTATTCTATACTTGAGAAAACTATCGGTATTTTTAGGGTGCTTTTCCACCAGAGATGTGCTATGCTACGTTCCCAAAGATGCGTTTAATATCCACTAATTATAATTATTCATGTGTGCACATAGCTTAGCCTGGTTACGGTTGCGGGTATCCGATGGATGTGGGACGCACAGGATCGTCCATTGTGGCGACACACGGGGGAGGCCTATGTCCAACAGTGGACGTCTATCGGCTGAAATGATGATGATGTTGACATAGCTTAGCTAGCACTGGTGGAAACGGATTCAACTAAGATGCGTGTGTTTTATAAGGAAGGAAGCGTACTATACTGCTATGGGTGCGTGCTATGGATCCATACTATCGATGCATCGCATAGCTCGAGCTGCGCATCTTCCTCGCCCAGCTACTTTGCGGCGGCGCATCTTCAATCTTCATAGCACATCTTACTCGCACTGCTACATAGCTTAGTATCAGTGGAAACGGTCACGTAGTTGGACAGCTTAGCTATTACATCTTCGCAGCATAGCAGTATAGCACATGACTGGTGGAAAAGCAGCCTTACCACTGACGCCCTCGACGAAACAATTTCATAGGCAAGGTAATATGATTGCGTGTACTAAAGTACTTACTCTTTTATTTAAGATTATACGACGGTATTGGTAGTTAGAAATGGTGATGCCAGCAGACATACACAAACAGCAACACATCTGGATAACCCAGTTTAGTTGCAGCACTTGTGGTAGACAAAAATATGCTGACTCCTGAGGCTTTACCACGACGTGTTAAAATGTAAGTCGTGCGAACGAGAAAGAGGGATAGAGCTATCCAAATCTTATGTAGCTATCCAAATCTTATGTATAATGGATCGCGTTAAGAATGGTAGGGTTAAGAATTAGGGAATAAGTAGCCTCATTCAGGGGCTCGCTAGAGCGAATGCTGGCCAGTGCTGTGGGATTTCCGAATGAGTTACCGTGGCACTGTAACGCAAAGGGCAACCGAAGAGACACAGATGGATTTTAGGCAGTAAAAGGGGAATATCTGCCACACTCCCCTTCGCTACACTGAGAGCAGGGGGAGTTGTTTGCTAATTTTCAACGCGAAAAAATCCTTTGGAACTCATCAATTTCAAACTGAATGCATTACGAGTACAATTCCTGCGATGACCACAATTTCTATTCAACATCCCATTGCTCTAGTCGCTTTATATTAATGATTCCCTAGTGAGACTATCCAAACGCCAAATGGATTTAAATAATTTACCAAGAGCGGATTCAAAGCGAATCTAAATTCTGATGTCAAATAAATTGTCGAATTCGGAGGTTTCAGAATCTGTTGTTCGACTGAGTAACTGCGTACCCTGAACAGGAAGACGGGACGGCTAGGTGCCACGCGTCCCTTAAAATAAAAGTAACCTAACTCAAAATTCTTGTGACGTAGGCCCTCGCTACACTTAACGGAAATTCCGCCGCGGAGGATCCGCGACGGAGCGCCGGTCTATGTATGTTATTGCATACCTACTAGCTTTTGCCCGTAGCTTCGCCAGCGTACATAAAATATCTCACTCAGGAATAAAGCAGCTTTCTATCATTGAAAAAATTTTAGTAATCGGACCAGCACTTCCAGAGATTACCTCCTACAAACAAAAAAACAATTTGTAACAAGCTATTTGTAATTAATATACAATAACATGCATTGAAGATCGGCGACGGAGTTTCCGTCATGTGTGGCAAAAGGGTTTCGTTATAAACTGACCTTATAAGTAATTTATCGATTTTTATTTTAATTAATTACACACTTTTATTACCTATTACCTGTCAAAGCCACCGTAACTGAAACTGTATAGTAGAGCATCGTTCCTACTTGTGTTGGGGACATGCAGTGACAAACTACCAGCTTTCATAAAATAACAAAAGTCTGCAGCCATGACTCTCACTCCAATACAATTTGTTTTTACTGACACATTTTTTAGTTTAAAAAAAAAACGTGGGCCTGAAAAAATTGTATTTAATTATGGTTGAGTATATAATGAATAAGCTCTCTTGTAAAGTGTATCACATTACTGTTCAAACGTCTTCGGTGTATAGGCCCATTTTCGATTTTTCGGTTGCCTGAAACAAATTAATCACCGAAGCAGATTGTATGTTTTTTTATTATAAGGTTTTCTTTTATAAATATTGTAATCTTGGTGTACAATTAATATTAAATAAATAACACATTATTTTTAAAGCACTTTCTTGCCCATTTCCCACAAATTGCAATTTTTGAATCAAGTCACTTTCGTTCTAAGGGTGCGTTGTACTTTCTTTGATCTCCAGGCCACACATTCCAGTCAATCCCAAAGGGACTCAATAATGGCGTGAATGTTATGTAAAGAAAAAAGGTACGTAGGTACTTATGTATTGTAAAACACACATTTACATTTGACTTGTGAATCTCAAACACTGCGTCTCCATAAAGATGAGTGTTTGTGTGAAGGAAATAATATAGAATAAGAAATTACGTTATGTAGATGTGCTCATAAACGTGGATATGTTTTATGAACACTTTCTGTCCTACATATTTATAACTAGACTGAGGAATGTGGAACATTTCATGAGGACAGTTTTAAGAATAAATGTATAGATATTGAGGTAGAGGAAGACCACAGACACAATGGATGGATGTCAATTCATCATCTTTTAGACAACATTAATTTTTCTAGAAGCTTCGACGCGTAAAAGCAGAAAATTGACATCTTGAACGGAGTTGCTCCTAGGATAAAAGTATGTCTTAATCCAGGACATGGTCTAATCGAGTTCCAAATTTCATCCAAACCCATTCAGCCTGGTGTGTCAGTGACAATCATACACATACTCTCAAACTATTGCCTTTATAATATTAGTGTGTTAAAGATATGCTGCGCTAAGGATAGATAAAAAATGGATGACGATATTTATAACTACATAGCATAGTAAGTAGGCCTGCTAATGATAAATCGGTGTTTACCGCAAAAGTACCGACTAATCTATGTTTGAACGAGGTGTGATTACGGTTGTTGATCACAGACACTTAACTGATGATGACACTTTGCTATCATGATTAGTCTTCATTTATCTCGTTGTCTTTTTAACACAAAACAAAACTGTTTACTGTCCATGACCCACTAATAGAGGTATAAACGCGTAGTCATTACCTACCACATGACAGAACATACTGAAATATTATGTAAAGATATAGGTGTTTGGAAAATGGTGAAGAAGTGCAAAAAACTCCATGGACAGTGTTTGAGTGCTTTGCAGTGGTGGCCGAGTGGTAACGGCCCCGACTTACTAGTTGTAGGTCGCGGGTTTAGACCTGCCAGGCGATTACTTTGTGTAATTTATTTCATCACCACTGCTCTTAAAACGGTGAAGGAAACCGGCAAGTCCTAGAACCAAAAAATCGAAAACGTGACATTCACCAACCCGCACTGGGCCCGCATGGCGAATTACGGCCCATTCACTCTCCCAGAGAGGAGCCCTGAGGCCCAGCAGTGGGAAAATTAAAAAGCTACTTAGGCTTATAATTTGGAAAATGGTCCTTTGAGAAAGATTGGTTTGGAAAAATAGTTCTTACATGTCAAGGTAATAATCGCATAATTCATTATGTAATTCATTATATCGTTGTCTTTTTTTTAATCTTTATTATGGAGCTTTATCCATAGCCATAAATTGGCAATAAATTTTGTATAAAACTCTTGCCTCGTCTGACGTAGGCTTAGCTAAGATGTTTTTGCAAATACCGATTTCTAACAAATTTAAAGTGCTAAACATATTTCTCCTGAGGCGTTCGCCCCGCTCACACTCCACCAGAACATGTTGTACGTCCTCGCTTATTCCGCATTTTACACAATTAGGTGAAGCTGTAATATCCATGAACAACGTAAACTTCCTCGATTAGATGTGACCAGATCGAAGCTTCATTGCAGTAACAATGTCTTTTCTATTGAGAGAATAATTGTAAGGTATCTGCTACAACACCATCCAGTCCAACCCGAACCATTAACAATTCCTTGGATAGACAATTACCTCCTTGTCTTTCTAACCCAAAACTGTTCACTGTCCATGACCCACTAATAGAGCGACCAACGCACAGTCATTTTACTTACCACAGAAGTCGGAACACACTGAAATATTACGTAAATGTATTTGGAAAATGGTCCTTTGAAAAGGATTAGTTTAGACAAACAGTTTCACATATCTAGGTGTAATATTTTAAAACTAGATGAGGTCTGCGACTCTGTGTTTTTTTACTTTGTGAATTCAAATCAAAATATTTTATTACACTTTGTCACTGTGGTATTTGGCTCCCTCGCTTGCGGCTCGGGTGAATTTCGCCTCGTTTGGAACGACAAAGTTCCTTTGTATTAAAATGTAGGAACTGTATATGTCTGCGGAGTCTACATTGAAAAAAATATACTGAAACAAAACTCAGAACTCACAGTTTCTTAATAACTAGACATTATTTTGTAATATGCATAATAAGAGGAATATGCAGATTCCTGTCTTCGATAGTATTTTGAGAAATGACCTACACTGATTTAACTGTCTACTCAAAACACGCATAATTTGTCAGATTGATAACTCTGACAAATTACGCGTGTGTTAATTGAGTTAATTTGTCAGTCTATGAAAAGATTTTCGAATTCTGAAACACTAACTCTGAGCGGATTAAAATGAATTGTGAAGTTAGTCAGAAAATGTTACCGCAGCCCTGGAACGTAAAGGTTAACTGAAGGAACATGTGTGGGTTTTAGTCAGTAAAAAATCTAAAGGTATGATTACATTACTGTGTCGAGGTGTGTCCTGGCGAAGGATACACCAATCAAACGAATCTATTCAAGCCTACGTGGTATAACAAGTTTTGTAGCCAATCAACGACGTCAGAAGGCGCTACGACACGAGTTGACACGACACAACAAGTAATGTAACCCTAGCTTAAACACGCATCATCAATTTTGCTCCGCCCAGAACGGGAAAAGTAATTTACTTATTTATTTTTCGTATTTATTTATCTCAGGACCCTGGGGTCCTGGACCTTTGGAAGGCGTACGAGGGTCGAAGCCAACTCACAGAGGCCCTTAGACACTTTTCATGGAACGTGGTAGTTACTAACCAACAAGGTACTAAATAATAAAAATATAGTAAAATAGTATTGTTACAAGCAATGTGCTTACTAATTTAGCGTTACTAAATTATAATTACAAAATAAATGTACAACTGAATTTATAATTTTATTAATCTAATTGATATAGTATGGTTAGTTACTTAATGTAATAATAATTGTTTGATATAATTTTAAAATAAGAAATTTCAAGAAGCTTAGCATACATTGAATATAAAATTATTAGTTAAACCTACTATTCAAAAGAAATAAACCTACAGACTAATTTAATAAAAAAAAAGAATAAATTTAGAATGTGATTTTTTATGAGGTCTGGCTTAGAATTTAAACTTAAACAAAACATTAAGTTATTGTTTAATAAATACTCTATATACTTATATTTTTTGTTTTTGAAATTTCTGCCGTACTAACCTGAGTAAATATACAAATTTCCGGGTGGTTATAAAAAAATAACCCGAAGGCTAAGGTAAGGTAATTCTAATTTTAATTATATGGTACTTAACCTTGCAATCAGTTATTTAATTGTTTTGTTACACACGACGATTGTGTTTTTGTTGACTAGTGTGTAATATGATGCAAAATACAAAATTAAATATAAAATCATCGGCTTACTGCAAGAACACATTAACTGACGAATACAACATTTTTAATAAAGCCACTTTTAGTACCTAAGTAATAATTTTGTATTTGTCAGTTAATGAGTTTTTGCAGTAACCGTAGTAATTTTCTAATCCATCGTTACTAATTCTTTATTTCGTATAAAGAATTAGTAACGATGGAATAGAAAATTATAAAAGAATAGAATTATTTGATGACATCCACTTCAAAATAAAAAAAAACCGCCCAAGTGCGAGACTCGAGATGCGGGACGGACTGGCGCTCCTTATAACTTTGTTTTCGTTTTTAGTATTGGTTGTTTAACAACAGAAAATACATCATCTGTGAAAATTTCAACTGTCCTAGCTGCCCGGTTAATGAGATACAGTGACAGACAGACAAATAGGAAGTCGTATGATTGGAGCCCATTTTTACCCTTTCAGTACCAAACCCTAAAAAGAAGTTAGTACTAGCCTAGAAGGCATACGAACTAAGTATAAGTAATAGGAACAGCAAGTTTAATAACGAGCAATATAATTTAATTGAAACGCCAGCGAATTTATTGTTCTAAATCAGAAATGTTTCTCACACAATTCAATAAAACTAAGTGGAGCAGTTTATGCCTGCACTAAACAATGGGTGGAAACTAATTTCTAAAGTTAGCTTAGTTTTGTTTGTTCGAATGGAATCTAACTGTTGGCCTGTTAGCGTTTCAGGTTCGGTATTCAGTAACTATTCATCAACTTTGGACATTAAACCGTTGGAGAAACGGGTTGATGGACATAGATCAAGGGGAGACAGAAGGGTCTTATGCCCTTCACCCATGACGACGTAGCGATTTGTAGCGATGCGCGACAGCATCGCGCGTTAGTCGCATTTGCAAGCGCTATAGAAAAAATGCCAACGCGCTACAACATCGCGACTGTATCGATGCGAACGCGCTACAGCATCACTACAAAAAATGCCAACGCGCTACAACATCGCGACTGTATCGATGCGAACGCGCTACAGCATCACTACAAAAAATGCCAACGCACTACAGCATCGCGACTGTATCGATGCGAACGCGCTACAGCATCGCTACAAAAAATGGCGCCGTAGGCGACCGGCCTTATAGCCTTAGGTAAACGTTCTGGCAGAGTTGCAGGATTATTAAAAAAATGTTCTGTGGCTAGTACCGACGCACACGTGTAACATGCCTGGGGCCCAAGTCTGCTATTTTTATGAATTCGTCATTTCAACACGATCCCATTGTCATTTTGCTAAAAGTTCCTAATCTGCTAATTCATAATGATCGATCATTGATCGGTCAATGGTCTCGTAGTAAAGTTGCGGTAAAATGACAATATCAAGTCACTACACAATGACGTTTTAATGGTAGGTCACTGATCAAAGGAACTGTCAAAATTTTTGCAGATTACCGCATACGTAATAGACATTCATTTGTAAATATGTACGAGATTACCATTCTATCCACGGAACAGTAAAAACTGCTTTTACTGTTCCGTGATTTTATCCCACTTCTTTCAATGGAGTGTCAGTGGTTGATCATTGGAAAGTCATAATGACACCATTATATTAGTAGATTACCAAACTTACTCAAAATCAACAATTATAAAATCAATGATAGACCATTCTGACACTATTGTAATAGCAGACTTGGGGCCTTGATTTTTACGTAGAACCACGTCGCGTGGCGTGGATCTAGTCTAGTGTGTACTCTACAAGTCTAGTTTCCATATAAAATGTATGGAGACATAAACATAGAGACAAGGCATAGACATCGTTCTACTTACAAATCAGGCGTGTTGTACATGTGCTTCGGTCTCATAGATATAAGAAAGGAATGTTTTTTTTTGTTTTCTAATGTAGTTCTAGCATTATTGAAAAATGAAAAGACTCGAAAATTATGTTGAAAGAGTGTGTATCAACGCGTAGGTAATAATTCTTTAAGTATGAATGTCAATTATAGTGATAAGAGTGGGGAAAAACCATAACGAAACGATGGATTGTACCAAAGATAATAAGGCAATGAAGAAGGTGACGATTGTGATGGCGGCAAATAGAAAATGATATATGAAAGTAAAAGAAGAATAGGTAATGTCCAAACTTTATATTTTTCTTGCATGGAAACCGATTATCTCAATGGATAAAAAAATTGGATACAAAAACTAACAATTAATCTACTCAGCCTTTTCCCAACTATTTTTATTTTTCCTTAAGTGGGAAATCATCCAATGATGTCTCCCGCCCTTGAGCGGGGTGGGAGAGAGAGTGTCAGACTTTGACTGACAAAAACCCATCTGTGTCCTTCAGTTGCCTTTTTCATTCCAATACCAAGCAAACTTACAAAAATTAGACCTTTTTAGACCTTTTTATTTACAAGAATTAGACCTAACAGGCAACGGCTCCGACTTATACTGACAGGAATCAACTCGTTTCTTCCTTCTTTGCCCTCGTTCCAGGGACCCAGGGTTCTCTTTCGCACCACCCATGGCCCCAGTAGGCTTCGACCCTGCTGGGCCCCTACGGTTTGCTGACATTTCCTTGAGACGCACGTGGAACACTACGCGCCGTCAATGACTTGGGTTCGGTCCGGACGGTTATCGGACAGTCGGACGGCGAGCGACCCATTACTCCAAGGCTACGCCTACGGTGGCTGCATATCGACATCGAGATCCCGGCGGCTCTGGGGCGTGAGGGCCGTTCCTTCGCGGCTGCGGCCGTCTCCTTTGCTAGCATTACTGCTTCGCAGAAGGAGGCGACCGCCTGCCACTCTTCCTCGCTCCAGACCACGGCCTGTACCAGGGTTTCAGGTTTCTTTCTTTCATTTTTTTTTAGATATAAACTAGTGCTCGACTGCGATCCCACCTGATGGTAAGTAGTGATGCAATCGTTGATGGTGAGGCGCACCAGTTTATTGAGAGCCTATTCACTCTAGCCTTGAAGACATCTAAAATATAATCGGACGGGAAGACCGCACCTGGCAAGTTGTTCCAGTCCCGCGATGTAATATAAACGACGAGCCAAAATGCTTGTGCCGAACTGTAGAGGCTTCAACAACGTAAGGGTGGATACTCGTCGTTCGTCGGGTTGTCATTCTTTCTTTCTTTCTTTCTTTCTACTTTTGTCAGATTTTCCGGCTTCAATACGATCGATAGTTTCAAATAATAATACAATTTCCATTTCGGTATAAAACATAATAATATTTCAGCTTACATTATTATGTTAACCATTTAAATGAAAACAATACGCGTTTAAATAAACGTATAATTCATGAAACAAAGTTTATTGTGGTCTATCTTATCTGTGTGTTTATTTTATCTCGTCTCAAGGAAAACGGTTTTCGACGCGTTTTCTCATCTGTAACCATCACGTTTAACCTGTGGCAATTAGGAAGGTGTTGGTATAATAATATGTTCTTATTTAGTTCTCTCTGTGCTGATGCGGAGCGATTATTTGTTGTAACTAGCTGTTCTCCGCGGGTTTGTCCGTGTCTTTGATTACTGATTCGTTCCTATAGATAGGTTATAGTGTGATGATGGTCCGGACTAAGCGTTTTGCCTCGTCGTTTATACCGCGTACGTCGAAGGACTGAAACTGTTTGCCTGCTGCGGTCTTCCCATCCGATTATAATTTGGGTGTCTTCAAGCATTCACTCTAGAATAGGCTCTTAATAAACTAGTGCGCCTCACCATCAAAGGTTGCATCGCTACTTACCATCAGGTGGGATCGCAGTCAAGCACTAGTTTATTTCAATTAAAAAAAAAATGTTATATGCCTATTAATAGCCTTCCTAAATAAATGCTTTCCAATGCTAGTTTTTTTTTTTTCAATTCGAACCCTTAACTTTATAATATTAGTTAGGCTATCCATGAATGCCATTGTACGTGTGCAATTCATAATGACATAGGTATTAAGGCGTATCGTCCCGTGAAAATTTACTAGCTGCGCCCGGATAGAACCCCGCTAACCTTTAAATCCAATTTCTTTGCGAAATAATTATTAATTTACATAAGTTATGTACAGTATAAAGAACACGTCTTATCCAGCTATTTTTATGTAAACATATTTCTAAAGATCAAAACCAAAGAAACTAGTAGGGAAAATAAGCGAAAAAATATCATACAGTAATTTTTTTTTTTTGGCAAAATTATTATAAGTCTAATACTTCTGCCAAAAAAAAAATTCTAATCGAAACAATCATATTTGAAGTAGATCATGTACATGAATCTATAATAAACATATGTTTTTTTCAAACCAATTGACTTAGCCGTTACCGAGGAGTAAGCTTCAGTCAAAAAGTCACTGTTTTATAGCTCTGCTCGGGAGTTAGGGCCTTAAAAAACAAAGTCCCCCATTGTGTCTGTATATGTATGAACGTGATAAACTTAAAAAGTACTGGACGAATTTTCGTGCAGTTTTCACCTATAGACAGAGTGATTCATGAGGAAGGTTAATATGTGCATATAATAGTAGAGAAAAGCCGAGGATTTCAAAGATATTTTCAAAGAGAACTTCACACGGGTGTTATAAACACCCGTGTGAAGTTTTTTGTTTTTTGTCACACTGTCGGGCGAGGGCTAGTCGCGGCGTCGCCAGGAATTCTCTTCCCGCGCATGTTTTATTTATAAATCTAGTAGAAAAACAATATTTTGTTTTTATTTTTACCACGAGTCTATGACCTTGTCAAAAATGTTGTTATTGTTCTAATATTTTTCACGTACGACACTCTTGGCAAACTCATTTATAAATATTTGTTTAATACTTTGTACTTGAATTGTATGAGACTTCCTATTTACTCTTTGGGAAACAAGAACGTAAATTTTCGAACAAACAAACAGTCATAGAAATAAAGTTTCCAATGTATTTTTCCTCATCAAAATCTATATGCCTGACCTTTTCCAGTGTTTCTTAAGCTTCTGTTTAACTGCTTACATCTAAATACCAGAATTTGTCATAGAGCACGGATATCGTCATAGACCGTATTAATTTATTTATTGAAATTATAGGCACTAGTAAAAAAAAAGTATTCAAAGCCGGCTTTAATGCTTTAAGCATTTTCTACCAGTCGACCTTACGAAGATGCAGATAACATAATTTAGCAGGTGCAACTTAATAGAAAGACCAACAGAAACGGATAAGTACAGTAATAAATCATCAACATCTTCATTTCAGCATAAGGACGTCCACTGTTGGACATAGACCTCTCACAGTGTCGCCACAACTAATGGTTCTGTGTCTCGCGTCCAACGCATTCCCGCGACTCTCACCAGGTCATCGGTCCACCTTGTGGGTGGCCTTCCAATAATAAATATGTATACACCGCTAAATTTTAATCGTTTTAATCCCGCGAAGGGTCGATCCGGTACATGAAATACTATCGATTTGTAAAGATAAAATTAAAAAATAATCGACCTTTTTTTTAAAACTCGTATTAATTTACGCATGTACGAAATTAATTTCTTTAAGAAAACGTCAGCTGAGCGAGTTCAATGACCGGTAGTTGTCGGATCTACAGACCTACCTTCATGTACCGGATAGACCCTCCACGGGATTAAAACGATCAAAATTTAACGGTGTATAAATAACAATAAGCAATGTTATTGTGAAAAACAAAAAACAAATCTAACCAATCAATGCTGCGAAAGCTGTGAATTATTTGCCGGTCTGTCCTCTATAATCCATTCACTGGATAATATGATACCCGTTGAAAAGACTGGTGTCAAAAATTCGATCTCCTAACTATCCCCAATGACTGTCAAAGATCTGTGAATGATAGCAGGGATCAACAGCTTCTCAGATATCCATTTAGACGTACAAAATGTTTTGGGAACACATTCATTGTGCGTACAGCTAAGGAGTGGAATTCCCTGCCGGAGTCTGTGTTTCCTGATAGCTAGAACCTAGTCTTTAAGTCTAGGTTCTAGGTTATTTCTAGGCAAGCGTGCTCTATTGTAGACCACATAAAAAACTTTTTTACAAAAAAAAAAGACGGGTTGCACTCCGGGAGTGCCGGCAGAAGTGAAAACTTGATTATTAACGTTGAGCATGTTTGATATTTTGGAATGGTTAGGGAATAATTTTGCACCAATTGCTTTATCAGTATAAAAGTACTATCATTTATGTGGTAGAATACAATATTCATTTATTGCGCTATCGTACACAAACATGACAATTTATATTACATTAAAAATTTAACACTTTAAAACTATTACAATTATTTTACATTAAAAAGTTTATCTCTCCGAAAAACTACTGAGGTGTCAAGGGACACCCGGATGGAACGAAGTTCCGTTCTGGCTTGCTTTCTATAAGAGAGAGAAAGAGAGAAAGACAGAGAAACATGCAATAGCTTACTATAGAAAAAGTGTCGTTACAACTTTTCGTGAGAATTTTTTCCGTCTAGCCAATACAATATAACTAAAAAATACTATCCTATTTTATGTACATTTTGACAGCACTATTTCAACATCTTCGAAACCATGAAAACGACACTCATGACGAAAAAGTTGATAATTTCTGACATCCGCCATCTTAGATTTACATTTTGACAGCACTATCGGCTTCAACAACCTCGAAAACCATGAAAAAGACACCCATATCGAAAAAGTTGATAATTTATTGCAGCCACCATCTTAGATTTAAATTTTGACAGTACTATCGGTTTCAACACCCTCGAAAACCACGAAAACGACACCCATGAGGAAAAAGTTGATAATTTCTTGCAGCCGCCATCTTGGATTTACATTTTGACAATACTATCGGTTTCAACAGCCTTGAAAACCATGAAAACGACATCCATGACGAAAAATTTAATAATTTTTTGCAGCCGCCATCTTGGATTTATATTTTGACAGTACTATCGGTTTCAACACCCTCGAAAACCATGAAAACGACACCCATGACGGAAAATTTGATAATTTCTTGCAGCCGCCATCTTGGATTTATATTTTGACAGTACTATCGGTTTTAACACCCTCGAAAACCACGAAAACGACACCCATGACGAAAAAGTTGATAATTTCTTGCAGCCGCCATCTTGGATTTATATTTTGACAGTACCATCGGATTCAACGCCCTCGAAAACCATGAAAACGACACCCATGACGAAAAAGTTGATAATTTCTAGCAGCCGCCATCTTGGATTTATATTTTGACAGTACCATCGGTTTCAACACCCTCGAAAACCATGAAAACGACACCCATGACGAAAAAGTTGATAATTTCTTGCAGCCGCCATCTTGGATTTACATTTTGACAGTACCATCGGTTTCAACACCCTCGAAAACCATGAAAAAGACACCCATGACGAAAAAGTTGATAATTTCTTGCAGCCGCCATCTTGGATTTATATTTTGACAGTACTATCGGTTTCCACGCCCTCGAAAACCATGAAAACGACACCCATGACGGAAAATTTGATAATTTCTTGCAGCCGCCATCTTGGATTTACATTTTGACAGTACTATCGGTTTCAACACCCTCGAAAACCATGAAAACGACACCCATGACGAAAAATTTGATAATTTCTTGCAGCCGCCATCTTGGATTTATATTTTGACAGTACCATCGGTTTCAACACCCTCGAAAACCATGAAAACGACACCCATGACGAAAAAGTTGATAATTTCTTGCAGCCGCCATCTTGGATTTATATTTTGACAGTAAAAGTGTCGGTACAATTTTTCGTGAGAATTTTTTCCGTCTAGCCCCCTTTCACAACGCGCGATAAGGGATAGCTGTCTACTCTCCATCCGTCTTACGCTTTTTCGATCAGGTCACGTGTCCTGACGCGAGTTTAAGATTTTATACCCATTACAGAAAAAGTGCTCAACGCCGCTAAAGAAGTTTTCACTTCAAAAATAACCGACTTAAACACTGAAAAGTATAAAATAACTTTAATTTCGGAAGTCGGTGTTTCTATAATAGTTTTGTCTCTTCGTTATTTAACACCGACTTCCGAAATTAAAGTTATTTTATACTTTTCAGTGTTTTTTAACATTGAAGTCGGTTATTTTTTTTTTTTTGTAAAAAGTTTTTTATTTTACACTTTTTAGTTAAAGTAAAAAGTACCCCTCAGACAAACTTAAATAACTTATAGCCACAGTGCATCTCATAACGATTCTAATAATCCCAAACACGGTTAGATTACATTAATTTATTTTTTTTCCTTCTGGCTTCATCATTAGATTAGTTCGATACATCCCACCCCCCTTTTCTGACAGTCAGTCATCGACTACACGTATAAACAAAGCAACTTTACTTGTAACCACAGTTCTGCTGTGATTCTATGAGGAGTTCTGTTCCATATTTCGAAATTCATGATTAGATCATAACTATATTTCTATGGGACCAACTTGGAAGCATAACCTTTCAATCAAAAAAAGAATTTTCAAAATTGGTCCACAATTGACCGAGATATCGGTAAACATACATAAAAAAAAGTAAAAAAAAAAACATACATTCAGCCGAACATAGAACCTCCTCCTTTTTGAAGTCAGTTAAAAAGAAAAGATGAAAGAGGTTAGAAAGGAAATACTTTCGTATTCGTATTAGGTACAACGAGTGTCGCCGCTTGTCTCCCACCCTTTAACTCCACTACAGGCAATAAACCAATACGAACGCGTATTACGCAACTAACAGACCACGCACACTTAGATCGTAAGTTTGCTATTGGTAGTTGAATTATGAGCATTGCTCTACTTTGTGGCACATCTGCTGCGCCTTCTAGGCTATTCTAACCTCTTTTATCTGTTTAGTGTTAGACTACATCTGATGAGATGAGATAGAGGTCAAACAGGAGCCTATCAATAATATAATAAAAAAAAACCGGCCAAGAGCGTGTTGGGCCACGCTCAGTGTAGGGTTCCGTAGTTTCCCGCCCGTCACAATAAGTGTACCCACTTATGAGTTTAAAAAAATGCTTGCCTAGACGATTATACTACAAACTTAGTCCAGAAATTATTTTGTAGAACCCTTTTGTCTTTTTTGTACAAAAACTGTTCTTTTCATCAAGTTCAAAATAATTTTCCTAGAAAGTCCTTATAAAGTTCTACTTTTCAGATTTTTTTCATATTTTCTAAACTTATGGTTCAAAAGTTAGAGGGGGGACACACGTTGTTTTTTACTTTTGGAGCGATTATTTCCGAAATTATTGACATCAAAAAATGATTTTAGTAAACCCCTATTCATTTTTAAATACCTATCCAACAATATATCACACGTTAGGGTTGAAATTAAAAAAAAATCACTTCCCACTTTACATATAGAGGGGCTACCCTAATAAAACATTTTCCAATTTTTATTTTACCACTTTGTCGGCGTGATTGATATACATATTGGTACCAAATTTCAGCTTTCTAGTGCTAACGGTCACAGAGATTAAGCGAGGACGGACAGACTGACAGACAGACGGACAGACAGACATGGCGAAACTATAAGGGTTCCTAGTTGACTACGGAACCCTAAAAAAACACGGAATATTTTCTCTCTCGATCAGGTCCTAAAAAAACTAGGCTAGTAATGAGCGTATTCATCAATTGGGTGAGCTATCCATTGCACAGTCTAGGAAATCACACGGGGTTATAAATATCCCCCAAGGAAGCATCTAATGCGCTCCTATTTATACGAGCAAGCGAGATAAATCTCAGCCAGAGATGTTTTCGGGATTCCTTTTCAATTTGCTTGAGTAACGTATTGCAACAAGTTAGTTCGGACTGTTAGAGCTGGTAGGAGTTCGTTTATTAGATTATTATAATAGAATGGATTTGATTTGGTTCGTGGAAGGTTCTTTTCTATCGAAAATATAATAATCGCTTGTCTTCTCGGAAAATAATGTTAATATCGTACTTATACTTGACATATTTGTATCCTCTTTTATTTATTTTAAGTTTATTAATAAAACTAGCGAGCCGCCCAGCTTCGCAGCACAGGTGTTAACATACCTTGACATTTTCGGCTTTTCTCTAATACACCTTAAGTAACCAAAATATTTTTTTTTTTTAATATTTTTATGATAGAGTGTACGAAATACGCCTCCGTCACTCTTATTGGTACTGATCTATTATCAATAAAATAGAATTATGTCTCTGTTATTGAAAATTTACAAAACGAAAAAGTTTGTAATATTTGCAAAACACAAAACATAATTTTGTCATATTCAATACCTTTAGAGGGATTTATGTTGTGATTGAGCCTATCCACCAATCTTATAGGTTTGAATTCAACAGTTTCTCCGCTATTAAAGCCGACAGCTTTTCTACATTAACGTACTATCGAAGCCATTTAACAATCAAGTTTCAATGTCAGCAACTGACCTAAATATACCTAAAGTTTGTCTAAAAAGTCAAACGACTTGGGTAATTATTAGGGTAAAATGAAATTTGATGTAGTCAACACCGTTCAATAGTCAAGGTTGATTAAGAGATCTTGATCATTATGTTTACTACTATTTATTATTTCATGCATGCGGTGTTTACCTGTAAGTGATTGTTGCGCTGAAGTTTAATTTTATATGTGTTATGTTGCTGTATTCAGTGTTTATAATCATTGGTGAACCTAATTTAATAAATAAATACTAATAGAAGAACCATATAAAAAGTATCTATTGAATATAAGTATTTTTAAATAATTAAATTTTATACAAAATTCTCAAGACATTTGACTTTTTAGACAGACTATAAGTACGTAATAATGTTAAAGATATTGGACAATATTTCAAAGTTGTGCGGAATTTCTGCAGTGCAACCACGAGCTCAAACTGAACTGTTAAAGGGACAGAGTTATGTAGGTAGGTTGTATAGCTGCATCCCTCTTTCTCACTCGTATTACTGACATTTTATCACGTTATGGTAAGTCCCCTGTACCCATAACTTTGTATTCATCGTACCAATGTCTGTATTCAATTGATGACAGTTTTCAATTTGCTAAAGTAGCCTAGTGCACTCTACTTTGTACTGCTGTAACAAGTCTTGTGTATGTAGGGTTACTAGATGAAAAAATTAAAAGTCCGGACAAAATGCCTGAATTCCATTGAAAGGTCCTGAGCTTTTTTAGCGGATCTCGTTGGCGCGTTGCACATCGCACTCAAATCGGGGGGAAAATCAAAAATCTGAAGCGTTTTTTCAAATAGACTAATTACAGACACTTTTGAATTTGGCGCGTTGCACATCGCACTCAAATGGGGGGGAAATTCAGAAATCTGAAGCGTTTTTTCAAATAGACTAATTACAGACACTTTTGAATTGTCAAAATGTTGGTCAGTCAAAAAAAGGGGGGGGGGGGCACCCCTAATAATATTATGCAACTATTAACAAAATAAGATTACTTTAGTGTGATTTATCACTTTATTCAAAAGATCTTTAAAATATAAGTTGTATTTAATTGAAAATTCTAAAATTCCTGAGATTTTACGAGTTTTGCAAAATCCAGCTGCAATCCTGAGAAGAGTCCTAAAATCCTGATATCTCAGGACAAATCCTGAGATATGGTAACCCTTTGCTTATGTGAGTTTAAATGTTTGTGAAGGCACTCACAATGCAGGAGTAATTCCTAGATGGGGCGGTTTTAAAAAAAAAAAACACCGTCGGTCACCGGAATTCTCCGCCATTGCAAAATCAAAACAATATTCGCATTTACGTGATGGAGTTTCTTGAATTGATTCGGTCATGAATAGTGGCTATTTATGTACGCAACTTCCTTGTTGATAAGGGTCAATTTCGCTGTAATTGATTTGTTTGTGTTAAATTAGTGCGCACTGAACTCGTAGACGTCAATAACCTTTAAATGTCTATTGACGTATGAAAACAGGGCGAATAATATACCAGTCTGCTATACTTACGTCAAATCGGATGTCGTACGTTCGGATGTAAATCGTTCATTTTTCGGAATTAAAAGTAGCCTATATATATGCCTTTTAATTTTCTACTTAAACAAAAGGAGAAGGTTCTCATATCCACGTACAGAAATAGCATTGGGCAAAAACGTCATATCTAGCCAAGTATTTTGTGTAATTCTGTACCTCAGAGGTAAACAACAGTATGTGCCAAAAAGTAAATTTTACAGGAGAGGCAAAAACGAGCGGATAGACTTTAAATGGATTTTTGACATAGTTGCTTTAAAGATATTGAAACAAACTCAATTGTATTTTTATAATTATTAGATGGAATTATTATGTATTACACATAATTACAATAAAGTTTAGAACGACATTAAGTGCGCGTATAGCTGAGTATTATCATCATTTTAAGTCCTATACCCAAAATGTTTTTGTCATATACGATTGGATATTTCTCTTCCTAGATGTCTTAGGGCATCAAGCCCTATACCATTACGTAGAACTGGTTCTTACGATTTTAACAATGCAAAAAAACATTTTTTCAAAAAAGTGGAGTTACTATTATTTACCTCCGAGGTACAGAATTTATTTCATCACCACTGCTTTCAAAACGGTGAAAGAAAATATCGTGAAGAAACCGGCATGTCCTAGAACCAAGTGATATCCAATATCCGGCGTGGTGGATTACGGCTTATTCTCTATCCTAGAATGGAGGCCTTTTTTTTTTTTTTTTTTTTATGGTGGGAAAAAATCATGCATTGACATCCCCCGCCCTTGGGCGGAGCGGGAGATAGTGTCAGACTCTTACTGACTAAAAGACCCACCCCGTTCCTTCTAGCCTTCATACCGGGGCTCGAGCGCCCTTTCGGATAACCCTGGCCCCAGTAGGCTTCGACCCGGCTGGGTCCCTGCTGTTGCTGACAACTCCTTGAGGCGCGCGGGAACAGTGCGCGCCGTCGACGACATGGGCTTGGTCCGGACAGTTACCGGACGGCCGGACAGTGAGCTACCCATTGCTCACTGTCCGCAAGCCCGCGTCTACGTTGGCCGGAAATCGGGATCAGAATCCCGGTGACGGCGGCGGCGATAACGCCGTTGCCTGATGCGTTCGGCCTCCTCCTTTGCGAGCATTACTGCTTCGCAGAAGTCGGCGACCGCCTGCCACTCCTCCTCGCTCCGGACCATGGCCTCAACCAAGGCCCGGCGCGAGAGGTCTCCGCCGCCGATCGCCCCCACGAGGGCACGGCGATGCTCCGCCCAAGCAGGGCACACCTCGACTGTGTGCTCCACCGTGTCCTCCGGGCGTTCCGCACAGTGGCGACACCCGGGCGTCACCTCTGCATGAATCCCGTGCAGGAAACTCCCGAACGAACCATGTCCGGTGAGTACCTGCGTCATGCGGAAGGTAAGGACGCCGTGAGGTCTTTCCAGCCACGTCTCAAAGAGGGGACTTACCGCCATGATTGTGGCGTGCCCAGCACTGCGTTGCGATAGTCGTTGACGCCATTTCACCATGAGATCCCGCCGGAGCTCTGTCCGCCATGCCGTGACCTGTCGCGGCAGCGGACTTTCACCCCGGCGTTGCATCTCCACGCGCATATCGTGCATGTGTGCAAGGACTGTTGCCTCCAGATCCCACGGTGGTAGGCCAGCCAGAAGGCTCGCCGCTTCGCGGGAGACCGTGCAGTATCCCCGCACCATCCTTATCGCCATGACCCTCTGACAGGCGTTCAGTATGGCCGCCGGTTGCTTTTTCAGCGACGGCGCCCACACCGGCGCCCCGTAGAGGGCCATGGACCGAACGATCCCCGCGTAGAGCCTCCGGCAGGAGGCATCTGGACCCCCAAGGTTGGGCAGGAGCCGCTTGAGCGCAGCCCCAGCCCGGTTGAGTTTGGGAGCCAGACGTCGGAAATGCTCCACGAAATTCCACCGGCTGTCGAGGACGAGTCCCAGGTACTTCATCGTCGACCCGACACCGATGTCAACTCCTCCTACCGTTAGTTGGGAACTCATTGGCGGCGCGTTCCGAGAGCGGCGACCGTAAAAACACATCGCCTCGGACTTGTGAAGCGCCACCTCGAGTCCCAACTCCTGGATCCTATCAACGACCATCGCAACCCCGCGTGTCGCTAGAGCGACCGCCGCCTGGTACGACTCTCCCTGCGCTAGGACCAGCGTGTCGTCTGCGTAGCAAACCACACTGACCCCGTCAGGGAAGTCGCCGCGCAGCACGTAGTCGTACCCGATGTTCCACAAGGGTGGCCCTAGTACCGACCCCTGCGGAACACCGCACGACATCTCTCGACGTTTCCAGTCTCCCTGGTGACCGGGGTAGACTATAAATCTATCCGACAGATAGGCCTCGACCACTCGACAGAGGTATTCGGGCACCCGGTGGTACCGGAGGGAATTGAAGGCGTTGGCAATGTCCAAGGACACTGCCACGACACACCTGCCCCGGGACACCGCAGCCCCCGTCGTGAGGGCTCGCACGCGCATGATGGCGTCCACCGTAGAGCGCATCCTGCGAAAGCCGAACTGTCCGTCCGAAAGGTCCGGCCCCATCCGTGTTAGGCGCCCGACGAGGCGGTTTGCAATGACTCTCTCAAAGAGCTTGCCCACCTCGTCGAGCAGCACAATGGGCCGGTACGCGGACGGAGAGTCCGCAGGGCGCCCTGGCTTCGCTATGAGGACCAGTTTTCCCGTCTTCCAGCAAAGTGGGAACTGGCCCCTCTCCATGCATGCGCTGAAGAGCCCTCTCAGTCGAGGCCCGAGAGCCTCCATGGCCAGGACCCAGGCCTTTCCAGGCAAGCCGTCGGGTCCTGGGGCGGTGTTTTTGGCACTCAGCCTTCGCACCGCCACTCTCAACTCTACCTCGGTCACCTCTGGAGCATCGTCGTCGTCGTCGCTGTTGCGGTCCGCGTCAGACACCGCTGGCGGTGGAGGCGGAGCCATGGGCGGGGGGGAGTGTTCCCCCCGCGCAGGGAACAGAGCTTTCACCGCACCCTCTACGATCTGGGGCCGGAGACTCTGAGTCAGTGGGGGAGCCCAGGGGCGGAGCTTTTCCCGTACCATATTGTACGGGCGCCCCCATGGGTCCGCGTTCAGAGACCCCAGCCACACGTTGCGGGCCTCCAGTTTGGCCCGCTTGATCTCCGTTCGGAGGGTGCGTTTTGCCGCCCTGTATCCCTCATACAGTTCCGCCTCTCTGGCCTCCGCATCCGGCGGGCGGATGCGGCGCCTGCAGTGTCTGGCGTACCGGCGTCGCGCGTGACTGCATGCGTTGCGCAGTGCAGCAATTTCCGGCGACCACCAGCACACCTGGCGCTTAGCTCGCCCTGGACGGACTCGGGGCATTGCCGCGTCGCAGATTTGCGACATGACCTCCCGGAACCACTCCGCCTCGACGTCTATGTCGACAGGCCTGTCCGGTGCTTGCACCCAGGCCTGTACCGTCGCGGCTTCCAGGAGGAGCTCCCGGTCCATCTGCTTAAGCGCCCACCGTGGACCGCAAGGGCTCTGTTGGACCGGCGCGGCCGAGTTTTCGGCGGAGACGTCCAACCGGATGTACCGGTGGTCGGAGTACGTCTCCACCTCCTCCATAACGCGCCAGTCGACGACACGCGGCAACAGAGCGGGGCTGGCGAACGAGATGTCCACCACTGATTCACCCCGCATCCGCGCCAACGTGGGGACAGAACCCCGGTTCAGGACGACCAGGCCCAGCTCCAAAGCCCAGTCCTCCACCATCTGACCCCGTGGGTTCGTGTACCGGGAACCCCAAGCCGTATTCCAGGCGTTGAAGTCCCCGCAAACGGGGACCACGGGGAGGGTACCGAACCCAGCGACGACGACATTTAGCTCCATAAGGGAGACCTGGAGTTCGTCGAGAGATCTGTTCGGGGACAGGTAGACGCCTACCACTGCAATGTCCCCGAACCGTGCTGCCACGCAGCCCCGTCCCCTCGCAACAGCCTCGAGGGGCGGGGTACCGGCGGCGGCCGACGAGATTAACGTCACCGAGCCGTCTAGGTCCTGAACCCAGTCTCCACGGGGATGGACGTAGTACGGCTCGGAGACGATGGCGACATTTATCGACCATTGCGCCATGCTCTGGAGCAACAGATCCTGAGCGGGGGCGCAGTGGTTGATATTCGCCTGGAGGAGACGGAATGGGGCCGTTATTGGCAGTCCATCGTCTCCTCCCGTGCCCTTCTAGGGGGCACTGCCGCGGCGGGTGCGGCGGCGACTGCGGCGGGTGCAGCGGCGAGAGCGGCGGGTGCGGCAGCGATAGCGGCGGCGGCCAAGGAGGCGGCTGCGGCGGTGAGGACGTCGGCGGGGATGGGCCTACGGGCTCTGCCCTTGTCCTTGGC
The DNA here is from genome assembly GCA_910589285.2 of Mythimna ferrago. NCBI lineage: Eukaryota > Metazoa > Arthropoda > Insecta > Lepidoptera > Noctuidae > Mythimna > Mythimna ferrago. The sequence goes on along the minus strand of OU342680.1, from coordinate 22,015,599 downwards.
GGGGGGGTCGCAGGACCTGCCCCCAGCCCGGTGGTTGGCCGGCTTGCCTGCCGCCGCACATGCGTAGCAGTGCGGCGGAGCACGGCATTCTGCGGCCTTGACCGGGCTGGCCACATTGGTGGCAGCGGTCGCTGCGGTCCACCTCCGCGGCGCAGTGGGCGCCAACGTGGTGCCCCACTTGGCACCGGAAGCACCGCAGAGGTCTGGGCTCCAGCAGTTTGACCTGCGCGGAGACCCAGCCTACCAACAGCCGTCGGCCCTCCCCGGTGATAGTCCTGGCCGCCGCCACGGGGCAGCTAGCTGTCACCGCTCGCATGCCCGTGCCGTCAGCGCGGATGGTGCCCACCCGGACCTGATCGGTCGTGCACCCGCCCGCCCTGACGATGGCGGCCACCACCTCGTCCACCTTGATGCGCATGTCTATGCACTTTGTGGGCCTGGACACTCGGGCCACCTCCGCATCGAGAGACGCCCTGATTCTAGCGGCCAGGGCATCTGCCGCAGGGCCGCTAGTCGCACCGGGGACCTCCAGGATTCGGGCCCCGGTGACTGTGCGCCTCATACGAAAGCCCCTCCGCATCTGGCTGCAGTGTAATCACCACAGCCTCGGAGGTCGGGGCGCGAAGTCTCGCCGCCATGGCCCGCTTTTTGCGCTCTTGGCGCCTCGCACGCTTTTTGGCCGCCCTAGCCGCCTTGCCCGCCTTCTTCGCGGCGCCGACGACCGTCCATTCGGCGCCAGGTTCCTCAGGCGTAGGAGGCGGCAGGCGCGGCCTAGTCGCCGCTGCGGCTGGAGGAGGTCCCGCCGGTTTAGCGGCAGGCGCCGCCTTACTTTTTTGCCACCGCTGCTGCTTAGTCGTCGTCGGGGCCGGCCTCGCGAGCTCCGGAGCCACGGCCCCTCGCACTGCTTGCCCCGACGGGCCCGCCTTAGGCGCAGAAACCGCCGCCGCGGCGGCGGCGTAAGACGCCGCCTTTCGTTGCTGGCCAGAGGCCGCTAGCGGAGGGCGCAGCACGATGCCCTCCAACAGGGACAGCTGCTGCTGGATGCGCAGCTGGAACTGCTGCTGCTGCTGTTGCAGCTGCTGCTGCTGTTGCAGCTGCTGCTGGAAAGCAGCTAGTTCCCGCTGCACCAGCGTTAGCAGCTGGGTCTCCGGCTCAGGCTGGGCCTGGGCCCCCCCTCCTGTCGTCGACTCCTGGCAGCCACCGCTATTGGGCGCTCTCGCGAGCTCAGCTCGGACTTCGGCCCGGAGCTCGGCCCGGAGCTCAGCCTGGAGCTCGCTCCGGATTCTAGCCACCCTCTTCTCGAGAGAGGCGTCAAAGGCTTCCCGGAGGGACTTCGCGTGGCGTTGGGCCGTCCTCTCTTTTAACGTCCTCTCCCTTTTGCGGCTCATATCCCGCAGCAGGGTGACTGCCATCTTCTGGAGGGACTCCATGTCGGAGTCCGCTTTAGCACGCCTCTCGCTGCCAGATGGCTCCGAGAGGTCCCTCTCTGAGCCGGCCGCTCCGGGGTAACGCCCCTCCGCGGCAAGCCTGGCGGCTCGCTGAGCGGAGTCTTTGGCCGTTAGCCCCCTCCCCTTTCCGCGGGACTGGCCCGCACCACGGCTGATGGTTGGAATTTTTCTCCTCCCCTCAGACCCAGAGCCAGACGATCCGTCTTCTCTCCTGGCAGACGCGGAGCGCTTCCGGGAGCGACCCGAGCCTCTCCCAGAATTGCACGCAACCTCCTCAACTTCCGAGCGCCCATCATCCCTCCTGACGAACTCGGAGCGCTTCGGGGAGAAACCCGAGTTTCTCCCAGAATCGCCAGCCATCTCCTCCGCCTCCGAGCCCTCCGAGCCCCCTCTGGATGTCGCGTCGGACTCCGACCGCGCATCACTCCCTGGTTTTGTAAAAAATTTAGATTTTCTGTTTTCCATTTTTGTTCCCACGAGTAAAAACTTTGGGTACTTGCTCAAACACGTGGTTCGCACTAGAGACTAATTTAGCTACCCATTAGTCAAGCTAACAACCTCCCTCACGGTGCGCCGCCGCTTGGAGGTTTGGGGTAATTTTTTATAGAGGTTGTCTTCCTCGCGGCCCGGGCGGTTAAGCCAAGACCCTCGTCCCCCATCAAAAGTCAGAAACATGACCTTGGACAATCTCTGGGGCTACGAGAATAACGGTGGCAGAAGGAGGAGCAAGCCTTCCTCCTGCCTGCCCGGCGGCAGTGTGAGTGCACACCGAGCCCGCTCTTACTTCGCCACTGTGCCCTCTGCTATAGCAGAGGGACACGCGTTGAAGCGTTCCTTCAGACAGAACATTCGCAGACGGCCATCGAGGCCCCTTGGGCAGCAATACCCAAGGGGGTCATTGGCCGCCTCCCAGGGTGCACCGTCCCGCAGACTGGCCTTCACTCCGGACGTATCCGCAAGGGAACTACAGCCTGCGGGCACTCGTGGAGAATGGAGGCCTGATATGCTATGCTTACGATATGCTATAAATCATCGTCACCATTATGGTCAACACTATGCTACAGAAAATCTCTAAAATTGGAATCGATTGAGAAAACGGTGTAAATTGCATATTTTTATGATTTAAGTACTTGGTTTATATTATAAGTTCGTTCACAAGACCTAATAATGTAAGTGTTTGTTATCGTGAACGTGCTAATCGCAGGAGCTACTGGTTCGAATTGAATAACCATTCTATTGTTGGAAAGCCCACTTATCGAGGAAGGCTGCAGGCTGTATAATATCACGTTACGACCAGCATAGATAGGAGCGGAGCTGTAACCAAAGTCGTAGGTGAAACCACGGGCTACAGCTAGTTTCTAAATAAATTGTCTATAAATTTTACTTCAGTTAGCATACCAAGAAATAGATCTTTATGTGTCTCTATTACAGAAACTTTGTTCATCCTTCATTGGATTGTCGAAATTCAAAGTTACTATGTAATATATTATTATGGTCACGTCCTCATATAATGTGGATGGTAATTTTCTTCATTCATCCTCATGGGCCGTGGGATGAGGGCGGGTAATTCTATTGTTGTGTCTTTTATTTAGTTACCGAGTAGCTAGTGGGTTTACTGGGTATGTAAGTGTTCTTATAATATATATGTAGATATGTGCAGTGGCATATTAATCTTTCGAATACTGTAATTAGACACACAATAGAAAGATAATAAGAGGCAAGGCAACTTCTAGGCAAGCGTGTTCCATCGTCGACCACATCATCGCTTACCATCAGGTGAGATGGTGGTCAAACGCGAGCCTCTCAATAATAATAAAAAAAGAGGCTTTCGCTTATTGCACACAATGACATATGTACCTAGTTACAGACTAGTCTTAACTTATTGGGTATATGACCCTGTTACGTCGAAGCTAATTATGCTAAAATTAGGTATTTCCAATAAAGATATTATGGCATTTCTTTCTAAATTAAAAAAATACTAGCTTTTACTCGCAGCTTCGCCCGCGTACATAAAATATAGCCTATGTCACTCAGGAATGAAGCAGCTTTTTCACGGTGAAAAAAATTCAGTAATCGGACCAGTACTTCCAGAGATTACCTCCTACAAACAAAAAAACAAAAAAAAAAAACAATTTTACCTCTTTAATATATTAAGTATAGTATAGTAATATAGCATAATAGTTAATCTATTCATATATATAAATGGGGAAACTGATTGACATCAACGCACATCCGAATCTGTTAGAACTAGTGGTGTGAAATTTTGAACGAGGCTTTCTTTTATGACGTACGCGAAGACTAAGAGAGGATTTTCCAAAATTCGCCACCTAAAGAGATGAAACAGGGGATCAAAGTTTGTATGGAGACAATACATTCAAGCGGGCGAAGCCGCTGGCAGAAGCTAGTATTGTATAAGTTGATAATAATAATTATAAGTTGTAATGATTTTATTTAGTTTTGCAAAAAATAATCTGGTTTTATAAAGAATATAGATAATTTTTAATTAAATAAAGATACTTTTACTATCTACTAAATAACATGGAACTCAATAGCTATAACACTAATAAAGTAATATCACATTAGGAAGCAAGTGCACACAAGAACAATAATGACTATTATATATATCTACTTAAATAATAGTTATTATTGTTGAACAAAACTTGATACATTTAATATTTACTATTGTTACTATTATGGATATATTATATAAGATATTGGTATAAACCACACCCTGCTGCAATCATCAGTCAAACTCCGATTGGTAATTACGACTCCTACATATTTCCTTAATGGCTGTTCAATTTATGCTTTACTAGCTGCTGCTAGCGGCTTCGTCCGCGTGGTAATAGAAAATTATCCGAAGGGAAAATACTTCCGGGATAAAAAGGATCCTTTGTGCTCTTCCAGGACTTGGTCTACCCGTGTACTAAAGCTAGAACTACAGTTGCCATCACGGATCTTGAACGCTCGGCGTCAGTGGGGATCGCTTTGCGCATTCCATACATCGGCGAGCCAATCGTCTTCGTTGTTAGATACATGCTGCAACGCAGTGAACGAATCAGGAGTGACATCTATGACACGATGGCGCGGCCAGCCAATCACTGACACTCCCCGCCCCCGCGTCGCACTTCGCACCACTAAAGAGACCGACTTCTGCGCAAGTTTTCAAGATCCGTGATGGCAACTGTACATTAGACCGACGCACACGTAGACCACGCCCGATTTGTACGTAGAACGACGTTGCGTGGCGTGGATCAAGAATAGAATGGAATAAACTTTATTGTACGCAAAAATAGTAATAAAACTAATGTAGCTCTACAAGTCTAGTTTCCATACTTATGACATGTATGGAGACCAACGCGCCAATCGGTGCTATTCTATAAGAAAACAGCCTTGAGCGCAGGGCTGGCCGCAGCAACGAGTCGAGACTGCACTACATTGAATCAACCACCCAATGTGTAGGTGTATTGAATTGTTAATCCAATATACCTATATGGATTTCGTCGCTGCGGCCAGCGCTGCGCTCAAGGCTGTTTTCTCAGAGAACAGCACGCTAGATCGGCGTACGTGACACACTGCACACGTGTGCGTAGTGTAGGTCTACCTACACTAATATTAGTACAAGGTAGTTCTACCTTAAGTACCGCCGTTCGAGCGTGAAAAAGTAACAAACATACACACACATTCACAAACTTTCGCCTATTTAATATTACCGTGATTTTGGAAGCCGATATATTTTGTAAAAGGTTTTTCACGCAAACTTGTTTATCTTTATACATATTTCCTCAATATGATGATCCTGTTCAATGTTCAACAGTTTTAGCACACGATATTTCGTGATAGGTTCACATAATACTAAGTTTTTCCACTACAAAAAGCGTAAAGACTCTTTTGGGGGAAATTCAATTATTTTTTAGAAACCTTACAGACAAGTATATTTAAGAATAGATATATATATATATTATGTAAGGAAAATCGAATAAGTTTCCACGTGTATAAATCTAGTTACAAATTGTGTTGAGTAAGAAAATTAAAGACATAAATTAATTTTAGTACCTGTAGAGAATTGTATCGAGTCATATAGTATTGTATAGAGTTAAAATTGATGCAGTTTAAGGGTGTTTTTATATCATGCGGTTTTGATCACGGTTGCGGGATTGCCCCGCACGCGTAACCCCCGCAAATGTCTACTACATACAAGTATTTATTATAATGCGTTTTTGTTGTATTGTAAACATTTTCTGCATTGGAGCAATACCGCATGCGTGATGAAATCCGCACGCTATTAAAAACACCCTTACTCAGTATTTCTTGCTCTTTCTTTTAGTTGATTTAAAATTAGGTTACGGTAAAGAATTGAAAGAAGAGTTTTTTTTTACTACCCAAGATTCTTAAAGCTTCAAAATATTTGTTCGTAAAACTTTTTCATATTTTTTGCTAATTTTAAAATATCTGATAGTAGTTAGGCCCTTTGTAGTAGGAAGTATTGATATTTTAAAGTTGTATTTGACGTAAACCTGGCTTGAACAGATGGATTTTCCTGATCTTCGTGAATAAAAAGTTATGTTAAAGTTACGAGTTGGGAAGAAATGAAACTTTTACTAAAAGAGGACACCTGCCTCTGACGCTTTCAGTTTTTTATCAGAAAAGAAACAATTTTTCTTAATTTTCTGTTGGTGATGCTAAGGTAACTACTAAGAAAGATCAGTTGTTTTTCACTTAAATATTATAAAAGTGAACAGCTGAATGTTTTGTTTATTAATCACGCCTCAACGGCTGAATTGATTAGGTTGTAATTTGGTAAACTGGTAGACCCTGCCAGAACTGTGGGATTGTTCGAAAGAGTTACCGTGGCCCTGTAACGCAGTAGCGTAGCTAGGAGTGGGTGAAGCGGGCCTACTCCCACGGCCTCGCACCCACAGGGACCTCGCACAAGCGAGGGCTGTTTAAGGGCCAAGCGCCCGAAAAGTGCCATAAAACAGTGATTTTCTGAGGCCTACTCCTCCGTAACGGCTAGGTCAATTGGTTTGAAAAAAATATATGTTTATTATAGATTCATGAACAATAATATCAACATTTGATTTTTTCGTGCAATTAATACTTTTGTCAAAAAAAAAAAATTTAGCAATTTCGCAACTTTTCCCTACTCCTTCGAAACGACTTGGACCTTTAGAAACATTTTTACACATAAAAATTGGTGGTTAAATATTCTTCAAAGTGAACATTGCATATGTAAATCAGTCAATATCTCGCAGAGAAAATGGATTTAAAGTGCTTTCCGGGCGCTGCTGGCCGCAAATAAATGCACAGATTTGTGTACTGCCGCCTAGGTGAGTGCGAGCGTTGCGTTCACATAATTTCGGTCAGATGGTTCAAGGGACTATACGCCTTAAGAACGAGCGTTTTTTTTATAATTGCTGGACTTCCATTTGATAGGCTTGCACCTGATGATAAGCGTTGCGACAGTCGCTGTCTCCTTTTCGAATTTATGAAAGACTAGCTGTGCCCGTGACTTCGTTCGCGTGGACTACAGGATTTTGAATTTATTTTTTCTAAAATAAAAGTAGCCTAAGTTACTCCTTATAACATCAGCTACCTGCTAAAAAAAACCGTCAAAGTCGGTCCAGCCATTTCAGAGATTAGCCGAAACAAACAGACAGACAGAAAGACAAAAATTGAATAAAATGATAATTTGGTGTATGTATCGTATTATATATTCATATAACAGACACTCCTATTTTATTTATATGTAAGATGTAAGAAAAAGGCCTCACTGATGTGTCTTCGCCCACGTCTAAATTGGTCCACGCTATGTCTTTGTTGTAACGCAACGGGTAACTGCAGTGCTACCACGAGCTCTTAAGGGCCAAGCGCCCGAAAAGTGCCACAAAACAGTGATTTTCTGAGGCCTACTCCTCCGTAACGGCTAGGTCAATTGGTTTGAAAAAAATATATGTTTATTATAGATTCATGAACAATAATATCAACATTTGATTTTTTCGTGCAATTAATACTTTTGTCAAAAAATAATATTTAGCAATTTCGCAACTTTTCGCAACTTTTCCCTACTCCTTCGAAACGGCTTGGACCTTTAGAAACATTTTTACACATAAAAATTGGTGGTTAAATATTCTTCAAAGTGAACATTGCATTTGTAAATCAATCAATATCTCGCAGAGAAAATGGATTTAAAGCGCTTTCCGGGCGCTGCTGGCCGCAAATAAATGCACAGATTTGCGTACTGCCGCCTAGGCGAGTGCGAGAGTTGCGTTCACATAATTTCGGCCAGATGGTTCAAGGAACTATACGCCTTAACGCGATCTATTTTACGACCTAAACTGAACTGTTAAAGGGACGGAGCTATATAGGGTGTATATCTCCATCTCTCTTTCTCGCTCGCACGAATGACATTTTAACACGCTATAGTAAGTTCTCTGGAGGAATACAGTGAGGTTTTAGTTTAAGCCTACTGGGGCCAGGGTTATCCGAAAGGGCGCTCGAGCCCCGGTATGAAGGCTTGAAGGAATGGGATGGGTTTTTTAGTCAGTAAGAGTCTGACACTATCTCCCGCTCCGCCCAAGGGACGCCAAGGGTTGTCATTGGATAATTTTTCCCATCGAAGAAAAAAAGTCAGTCAAAGTCCGGCATAACTTTTCGCTTTAACTTCCCTTCCGCTGGAGAATCATCGAAAAACAGTCAAGTAAAAAGGGGATAGACCTAGGGAAAAAATATTTGATAATTTCGCGGTAGGCCCAGAAGGAGATGGCGTGACGATTTGGACTCCTACCTTAAGGATTGGCCAGAAGTGGCTAAGGACAGAAAAGAGTGGAATAACGGAAAGGAGGCCTTTGCCCTGCAGTGGGACACAACGGGCTCATAATAATAATAATAAATTTCCCACCTACGAAAAGTGTAGATTTTATATTTTCCATCCTGAAATATCTTCTGGAATAATTTCCGATATAAATTCGGTCTCAGCTATTGACAGAAGCTAGTCATGGATCTATAGAACGTCTGTAAATAATGTAGGTAGAGTACCTTCCCGTTGCAAGCTAGCGTTTAATTAAAATTTTATTATTAAAGCATTCAATCTGCATTAAATGCTATTATTACTTTCTGCAGTATTTTTAATGGAAAATTCCTTTGTTAATAACTTTGTCTTCAGGTAATAAAAAGCAGTTTCATGTTTTTATTACTTATCTGCTTGATATAACTGTGTATTATGTGTATTTAACTCCTTTTTGATGTCTATTTAGGGTACCGTAACCGAAAGGTAGCCAACGCCAACCTTTGTTGAGGTTCCGCTTATCCTTGTGTCTGTCAGCAGATTGTATCTCAAGAACCGTACCTAATAGGTAGGGCATTGTCACAAAGTTGGTTTTTCTCTCTTGGTCTCTACGACAATATAAAATAGAAATCGTACAGAACCTTTCGTATGTGAGTCAGACTTACACTTAACCGGTTTTTAGGGTTCCGTACTTCAAATGGAAAAAATGGAACTTTTATAAGATCATAACACAAAATTTATATGAAGTTAAAAGGTAAAATGTACTCTAGTATAAGACAGTCAAGTTTAAAGGTGCTGTAAGTAGGTGTACGGTAAATAATTAATGTTTCAATCTTGAGCGCCTTCGGTGCTGAGTGTTGGGCAAAGTTTGTGATTCCGTTTGCGCCTCATTGCTCTGCTTCAGTGCTCATCACCTTGACTAATGGAGCTGAGGCTGTGACAGGGCTGCGATAAGTAAAATGGGACGTATTGTACAGGGAGTATTCAAAGTCTTTGTTAGAGTAATCAAAGTCTTTGTTAATGTTCAAAGTCTTTGTTAGAGTATTCAAAGTCTTTGTTAGAGCATTCAAATTCTTACCATGACGTGATAAAAAGTCATGAAAGTGAGAAAGAGGGAAGAAGCTATACACTCTATACATATAGCTTCATCCCTTTATCAGTTCAGTTTAAGTCGTCAAATTGATTGCGATAAGAGCTCGTGGTAGGACCTTAGGAGTGGTTTAAGTTGATTCATGAATGATGGGGATGTAAAATAACAAAACTACAAAAAAAACCATATAGGTATTTGAATTAGGAACCTCCTCTTTTTTAAGTCGTTTTTTTTTTTGTTTCATTTATCTATATACTTAGCCTTACCACATATTTTTAAAAGATATTATTTCTAAAGGTACTACTTAGTAGGATATTATATAGAAAATTATTTCACTCACTAAATTATCAATGTGTAATTCAACTAAATAAAATATTTATTTACAATTACAAAAAATATCACATTTACATCGACAAAATGAAAACTTTTCTTATAAGTTTTCATGGCGCTCCTATTACGATGATTTTCTCTCTAATCACAAAATAAGCGATACCATAGCGATACGCCAAGTCATTGCATTAATTGACGTCATAACATCAATCTGCAATCGTTCACAGCCGAACACGGATGGCTAATAGTTGTGTTCCAACAAAACCTACTGGTCATTACCATAATCACCAACACAAATCGAAAACAATAGAATGATTAAAAAGCTTGAGGAATCTGTCAGAAAACCACTGTAACACGGTGGGTGTAAAGTGATTGCGGTTGTGAAGCGCTTCGATGCGGTTCATGAGAATTTAACGCGACGCGGCAGCTTGAGCCTACGTGCACGCGATATCACCGCTTTAGTCGCGATTTTTTTCGCAGCAGTCAGTCAGAAATTGTATAAAATGAAAATTTCATAATTACAATAAAATAAATTATATATCAGTCTGTCAGAACGCATTAAGAATACATAATATATTAACAGTCAATAATTACAATCATTTAACAGCAACAGAAATAGTAGCATGTTTTCCAAGGTTTACTAATGATTAGCATAAAACATATTGGCATAATATACATTGGCATACCAAAATTCAGCATAATGATCATTACGCATAAAATTATTAGCCATAAAACTTTTGCCACAATGCTTGTTGCCATAAATACTACTAACATAATAATAAAGAAGCATAATTTTATAAAACAATGTGATAAACACATAATGTTTTTTGGAATAAAACTAATAAACCCTAATCAATAACTCCAAACGGTAAGTTGTAGACCCTATTTCACCTTATTGATTATAATACGAGTATATTATTGGGCGTCCATGATGGACTTCAGACTCCTGCAACGCCCGACCCCAGTAACCGACAATACGTTCGCCACAAAAACATCGCTTAGATCAATTTAAAATTATTGGCTACATTCTCCCAATAACGACTTTTTATATCTATGGCTAATGATTATTAGACGAATAAATAATTATGCCTTTAAAATTTATGCAACTCCAATTTAAGCCAAAACATATTAGACAAAATGACAGTTATGCTAAACTATGCATTATGCCAAAGTATTATTATGCAACAGTATTATTATGCTAAAAAAAATGCGAAAACTTTATGCTAAACAATATTATGCCCAACAATTTTATGCCAACAAGAATATTACCGTTTGCCACAGCCATGCCGAATATAAGCGCAGTCTAGCCTGTCAGCGATCATTGCCAAGACGGCAGTGAGGCTGGCTCAGAACCAGCGCATCAGGGACGCGCATCGTTTGCTTAAAGTTGGGTGAAAACAATCTGTGCTCAACTTGGCGAATATCAAGCGACGCGGCGGCTTAGTCCTACCTGCGGTTGAAGTCACCGCTTGAACCGCCATAATACAAGCCACCAAGCTGCAAGAGTTTGCGTGAAAATATCAAACCAACTGCTTGCGGACGCTTCGCTTCTCTTATTGCAGCACCGCGTTACGCGCTGTTGGTAAAGTAGGCGGCCGTAATAGAGTATCGATTGTTTGTTTCCATCACACGCGGGACATTTAGTCCCAAAGTGTATTTCTTTTAGGTGGTAAATCATCCAATGATATCTCCCGCTCTGGGCGGGGCGGGAAGACGTGTTAGACTTTTACTGACTAAAATCCACTCCTAGTTACTTCGTTGCCTTTCATTCCAAGGTCAGTTTTTCTTACGGAAGCGAAACCATGGTCCCAGTAGGCTTCGATCCTGCTGGGCCACCTACAGTTTTACTAAGTGTATTTAAACGTTTAAAGACACAGGTGTGATACATCACTGCACTGATTGCGCTCCACCCTATGCCTGAACTCAAAAGTGAAATGTCTTCCTATTACAAAAGGCGCCTTACAAAAGAGGCACACAGCACACAGAACAATGCTGTTGAGAAATAAGTAATGTAGTAGAACTTCCCCTTAAACCTTTTACAAGGAGTTCGACTAACTTTAGTACTAAAATTCGTTCATAAGCTCTCTGAATCTCCAAAATAATAACGTAGGGTAGTTATAGCTAAACTAGCTTCGACGTGCGTCTTCACTCGCATGAAAGTTGGAAATTATTCCAAGAAAATATACAAACTGTTTTGCGTCCGTTACGTCACAACCTCAGGGTCAGTTGAAAACCAGCGTCAGTCACTAGTTGTTTGGCATTCATGGTGAACTGGACCTATTTTGGCGCAGCCGTGAGGCACACAATTGTATTTTTGCTTTGCTTTCGTTCTTTCCTGCTTTTTTTCTATACTTTCAAAATATGTTTTTTTTTATTTATTAAGTTTTATTAAGTTATCAACGTTTTTTATAAAGTTATCAACTTATTAAATAACTTCTCCCGCTCGGGGTGAAAGGAGAGTGGGTGTCATTACTGACTAAAACTCACCTATGTTCCTTTAGTTGTCCTTTGCGTACTAGGGCCGCGCGCGGTAACGCTTTCAAGCAATTTCGAACTCCCCGATAATCTTGTAACTATCCCAATCCAGGACATAATAATTAAAATATAATAATATAATATTCCACATTCACAACTATCACGCAACGCCGTCTAGACTCTAGTCCCAAGCTAAGCAGAGCTTGTGTTATGAGTACTAGACAACTGATAAACATACTTATATATTTCTAAATCATCATCATCATCATCATTTCAGCCGACAGATGTCCACTGCTGGACATAGGCCTCCCCCAAGCGTCGCCACAACGAACGATCATGCGCGTCCCGCATCCATCGGATTCCCGCTACCTTCACCAGGTCGTCAGTCCACCTTGTAGGAGGCCTTCCAACGCTGCGTTTTCCGGTACGCGGTCGCCACTCCAGAACCTTTCGGCCCCAACGGCCATCTGTTCTGCGAGCAATGTGCCCTGCCCATTGCCACTTAAGTTTGGCGATTCTTTGTGCTATGTCGGCAACCTTGGTTCTCCTGCGGATATCTTCATTTCTGATTCGATCACGCAAGGAAACTCCGAGCATAGCCCTTTCCATTGCTCTTTGGGTGACTTTAAGCCTTTTGATAAGGCCCATTGTGAGCGACCACGTTTCGGATCCATATGTCATCACTGGCAACACACACTGGTCATAGACTTTCGTCTTGAGATACTGTGGTATGTTGGATGAGAAGATACCGCGTAGCTTCCCGAACGCTGCCCAGCCGAGTCGGATTCGACGGTTGACCTCTTTCTCGAAATTAGATCTACCCAACTGGACTGTCTGCCCGAGGTAGACGTAATCGTCCACAACTTCGAGTATAGAGTCTCCGATCTTGATAGGAGTGGGTGCTACATGGTTGCTACATGGACAAAACTAAAGTCATGACTTTAGTTTTGTCCATGTTCATTTTAAGACCCACTCTTTCGGAAGCTCTACTGAGGTCATTGAGCATTGTACTGAGTACTCTTCTGTAGTCTCAGCCATGACTACTATGTCGTCGGCAAACCGAAGGTGAGTGATGTACTCGCCATTGACATTAATGCCTAGTCCACTCCAGTCCAGAACTTTGAAGATATCCTCCATTGCGGCCGTGAACAGTTTCGGAGAAATGACGTCTCCCTGCCTCACACCTCGCTGCAGGAGGATAGGTTTTGAAGTCTGGTCCTGAAGTCGGACTGACATAGTGGCGTTTTCGTACAAACACTTCAGCACCTCGATGTACCGATAGTCAATCTGGCACCGTTGGAGAGACTGCAGTACAGCCCAAGTCTCGATCGAATCAAAGGCTTTCTCGTAGTCCACAAACGCTAGGCACAGAGGCAGATTATACTCCTCGGTCTTCTGTATAACCTGTCGTAGCGTATGTATGTGGTCCACGGTGCTGAAGCCTTTTCGGAATCCGGTTTGTTCGGGAGGCTGGAAGTCGTCGAACCTGCGCGCGAGACGATTCGTGATGACTCTGGAAAACAGCTTGTAGACATGGCTCAGAAGTGAGATGGGCCTATAATTCTTCAGTAGGGCCTTGTCGCCCTTCTTAAAGAACAGTACCACCACGCCTCTGCTCCATGCCTGTGGCGTTTTTCCCTCGAGTATGACGGAATCAAACAGCTTCTGAAGGGCCTTAAGGATCGGTTTTCCACCCGCCTTCAAAAGTTCGGCCGTAATTCCGTCGTCACCCGGCGCCTTATTGTTATTAAGCTGCTTCAGAGCCATCCTAATCACGTACAGGCTGACGTCCGGGATATCTTCGGTATAGTGTCGGCTCAATCTAGCTCTTGGGTCGTTTGCTAGATTTACAGTGGGTTTAGTGATTGACGTGTACAACTGTCCATAGAAAGCCTCGATCGCTCCTAGAAGCTCTGGTTTGGCGGATATGACTCTGCCAACTTCGGTCTTCAGTTTCGTGAGCTGGCTCTGCCCAATAGACAGATCTCTTGCAAACACCTTGGAGCCCTTATTTCGCTCAATCGCGTCTTTAATTTTTCCCGTATTATAATGACGGAGATCGCGTTTCAAGGACTTAGAGATCCGTTTATTGAGCTGCCGATATGTGTACGAATCGTCTGAAGACTGCAGAATCATCTCACGCCTTTCCTTCATGAGCTGGAGAGTTTGATCGGTGACCCTCTTGCTCTTATTTGTGCGAGTCTTAAAGAGTTTAGAGCCGACCGTATGGACAGCTTCCACGAACCCATCGTTGTATTCGTCCACGGAGCTTCCTAGGCATTCGAAACGATTTTGAAGTTCGAGCTGAAAGCTTTCGGAGTTATATATATTTCTAAATACATGCATATTATTAATAAATTACACCCAGACACAGAACAAATGATCGTGCTCATCACCCAAACATTTTTCCTGGGTGGGAATCGAACCCACGACCTCCGGCATAGCAGTCAGGGCCACTAACCACTAGACCAACAGGTCAGTTAGAAATGAAGAGGTAACGCAAAAAAAGACATACGGACAGAGTTACTTTCGCAGTTATTATATTAGTATGGATTAGTACGGAAGCACGGGTGTAGTTTCTATAACATCCCAGGTATTGTAATGCGAAATATGCATATTATATGAAAGTTATACCCAGGAGGTTGGGTTTGTTTACTCCTGTAACAAACTATCAGACTGAGGGGTTAGAAAAGCTGATAAACTGACTGAAATTCTGAATACATTAGCTGGTATTTAATTCTTTATTGTACACCATAACTTATAGTATGAGTGGATTATAAATACACCGCTAAATTTTAATCGTTTTAATCCCGTGGAGGGTCGAGCTGAGCGAGTCCAATAACCTTTAGATTGTAGTCGGCGTTGCGTACTAACTACCTACAGGTCATTGAACTCGCTGAGCTGACATTTTCTTAAAGAAATTAATTTCGTACATGAGTAAATTAATACGAGTTTTGAAAAAAAGGTACTTTATTTTTTAATTTTATGTTTACAAATCGATAGTGTTTCATGTACCGGATCGACCCTTCACGGGATTACTTACGTAGGTGAGCATAACTCATAAGTTGAGTTTTCTTCCAGCAAACCATTGGTAGAGAGAGATCACAATAAAAGGTAGGATCCTATGTACCTACTTGGTGTAATTTATTTCATCACTACTGGTCTCAAAACGGTGAAGGAAAACATCGTGAAACCGGCATGTCCTAGAAACAGAAAATCGAAGACATGTAACACCATCCCGCACTGGGCACGCGTGGTGGATTGCCCATTCCCTCTCCTAAAGAGGAAGCCTGAGTCCCAACAGTGGGAACATTATAAGGCCGACTATCCTATGCTATCCAATGTTCAATTTTAAAATTACAAATAATACGTACCTACATACGTACGTTATTTTAAAGTAAAACACAACTGCCTAATAAAAGTCAATATTGAATTAGCTACCTGTTTTCTGAAGTTAATAAAATATGCGAATATGCAACTGTTGTTTCTGTAGAAAGAATATTGTGAAATTACAGATTGCGCGGTAGCAGCTTTTTATTTTATTTAAATTGGAGCAGTGAAAACAAAATTTAAGACATAAGACACCCAACATCCCCCATTTTGGGCCCTTGCGTCGAGGATTATGACCCCCTCCTCACACTTCGCAAAGAAAAGAGACATACATAAATATATCGGCCCTTTTCGCTACAAAAGGCATAACTCCAAATTTCGTATTTTCGGCAATGAGCAAATATCAAAAAGCGGAAAAGTGGTTGAGAGCTCTAAGGAAATTTTAGGCAGTAAAAATCGACTTTTCACCAACTGTAATTTTAAATATATAGAATGAAAGAGCGTGAAAAACTGATCGTTACCGCATGTATTCCAAGGACTGGAACAACTTTTCTACAGCTTTCTTTCCGTCTCATATAAATTAGGTGTCATCAAGGCTATAGTGAATCTGAATTAAACTCTTAATAAACTAGTACGCTTCACAATCAACGAATGCATCACCGCTTACCATCAGATGGGATTGCAGTCGAGCACTAGTTTATATCAATAAAAAAACTGAGTAAGAATGCATTAAAAAAGTTAATAAATGTAATTTATTTTGCCATTAGGTCTTTAAAAACACTTTTACACGTCAATTTAAACTAGATAAAGCAGGTATTTCCTAGCTGAGAAGCTTGAAAAGAAACACCGAAACAAGCTCAGGGGTCAAAGTCTCTTAAAGTCCAAATAGCAAACATGTAATGGTCAAATCATATGAGAATTATGCAGATTGAAATCTGAGATGGTTTTTTGGACCTATCCAGGCAGAGCAAGCATTTGCATTAGTCAGTATTAGCTCAACTCAGGACTATAAATGAGCTCAACGACTTGACGAACTATTTTTTTTCCCCAAAATGATCTTTAAGCCATTTGAAGTGGAAAAAACTCCATAATACAGCAGTCGCTACACAACCTACAGGCCGATTATCTTAAGAGATTTCAAAGATTTTTTATTGTAAGCTACAATTTCTCTGGTACCTTCAAATATTTATAGAGCAATTTTAGACCCGGTGATCGTCAATTGTTTCGCTCTTTCAGCCGCGTAAACAATTTGTAAACGCGCCCTCCTTGTATTTATTCATCGACTCCTTTGAAATACAACACCTAATTTTTGACAATAAATTTGATTTAATGTGCCTCTGAGCTCTCTCGCCCAGCTATTGAGAACAGGCGTTAGCAACTGCGATATAAACCTTCGGATAAGTATCTAACAGAATTAATGTCTTCTGCAGAGAATAGTCTTTGTGAATGAAATCGAATTTACGAGGTGGCTAGTGCTCCATGTGGTAATACTTTGATGAGAATAAACAGCATTAGTCAATCTGTCTTCACTGTTGTATATCAGGACTTCTACATAAACCACAAGTGAATATTATAGTTTCCTTAGAGAAAATAAATGTTTGGAGGTAGACTTTTATTTCTAACTAGCTTCTGCGAACGGCTTCGCTCGTGTGAAGGTAGAAATTATACATAATATCCACAGAAAAGATGAAAGAGGTTAGAAAGGAAATACTTCCCGATTTGTACTACAACGAGTGTCGCCGCTTGTCCCCCACCCTTTAACTTCACGACAGGCAATAAACCAATACGAACGCGCATTACGCAAGTAACAGACCACGCACACTTAGATTGCAAGTTTTCTATTGGTGTGTCAATTATAAATAGCATCATATTTTGAGGCATTCTTGCCCCACCCACAAGGCCATTCTAACCTCTCATCTTTTCTGTGGTAATATCTATAACTATAGCCACAGATTACTGAATAGTTACTACGTAACTATAGCACTCAGGGATAGTCCAGCTAAATATTAGTGAAAAAATTTACAGAATCGCTTCAGTAGTTTTAGAGATTAACCCCTACGTACAAACTTGCAAATATTATCTCTTTGTATTATTAAGTACTAGCTTTTTAGCCAGCGGTTTTGGCTACGTCATAGTAAAAATATTGAAAAAACTAGCAATCTACTGGCCGTGGGAAAATAAAGTATCCTATGTGTTATTCCAGGATGTGGGACGACATATTTTCATCTTGGTCCGTTCATCTGTTTGAGCATGAAGAATTAACAAACATATACACTTCCACTAAACTTTTGCCTTTTGCCATTATAATATTAGCGTGATATTGTTTATCTTATGTTATGATTCAGATTTGTTTCTAGGGGCTAATCTCCAATCGATAGTATTTCTATTTGTCAAAATTTTGTACCCATCTGTGTATAAATGGCAAAGTCCTCACTCACTCACTGACTCATCAACTGCCAGCCCAAACCCTTGGACAACTGGAAACTGGAATTTGGAACACTGAAACTCAGAGATTCCCTTTATGACGTATGCAAAGAATAAGTAGGTAAGGGTTTTCCTAAATTCACCCCTTAGAGGTTTGAAACTGGGGTATAAAGTTTGTAAAGAGTACTTTCATGCGGGTGAAGATACTGCCAGAAGCTAATCATCGTTCTGCTATTATGACCTACTTGGTAAATGACGATTTTTATTCTGTTGCAGTGATGAGTGGAGCCGGCACAGAGCTACTAGTCCTGGGGTACGATGTAGCACCGGGGTTACTGTGAGTATACCTTTGTACTTTTTATAATTTCAACTTATAGGTAACAGTTTTCCATCCAGCATCCAGCGAGAAGCTGATGGAAAACTGTAACGATCTTTGAGATTTACCTAAGCGTAATATCAGCAGCTTATTTTTTTTAAGCTGCAGCAGTGGTGACCCCACGGAACTGTAAAAACAGTTCCGTGGGTGGCCCAGTGGGAATGGTCTCGACGTACGACTTACTTAGGTCGAGGGTTCAAGCCCTGCCAGGCGCATTACTTTTTGTAATTTATTTTATTACCACTGCTCTCAAAACGGTGAAGGGAAACATTGTCAGGAAATCGGTGTGTATTAGAACAAAAAATCGGAGACATTTGATATCCTTCAACCCGCACTGGCCTGGTGTTGTTAGTTATGTTCTTTCTTTTCATTTCCTTCTCCCAGAGTGAAGGCCTGAGTTTCATCAGGAAAAGCATTGTAAGATTGATCATATATTTCATTTACTTATTTATATATACTAGCACCGAACTTAAACACTATAATAAGAGACATGAACAGTCAGAATCAGGTGGATTTTGAGACAAAAATTTGACTAAGTTCAGAACAATAGAATGTCCGATTTTTTTATAATAAAGCTCTCGTACGCTAAAAACAAGATACATTAAAAATATTGAGTTCAGTGCCATCTAGTGAGAACATAAACACACTTGGGTTCATAGCTTTACCTTAAGAGGGTCCTTCCCGACCCGTCTATCAAAACGGGAGCATGGTTTAAAAGCTTCCAATATTTTGTTGGATGAACCAAAAAACAGTTTCTAAACAATTCAACCACCACTTACGTTTGTTAAATAGGCAACTCAAAAAAAAAGACATAACGCCTAAACGCTCTGTTGGCATTTGGTAATTCCGGCATTTACTCAAAAATTTCACATAAATTTGTTCCAGGCGGTACTCGTATTTTTAAAAATCTTAAAAGATTTTGGAAATAAATTTTCGTCATTCCGAATCTCGATTAAATGTGCAAGGTTATAGTACTACCTACTTTTTTTGTATTTTTTTTAGTATAAACTATATAAATTCAGTTTTAAATGTATAGTTATGTTACTTTTTTGTGAACAATAATGTCTATTCTAGTTTATTATAACGGGTCAAAGCTAAAACAAAACCGCAGATTTTCAGAAGTTTTTTTGATTTTCAATAGAAACTTAGAAAATATCCACAAGATATCTGTGTTTCCAAAATATCTAGAGAAAGATGTTTAATAACGCCATAATCACGATAGAGCAGTAATATGAAAATGTATCTCGGATTGGACGCCCTTAATAACTTGAATGTCGGTGCCCTTTTCTTACGGAACAATTTCGTTGGCCCTGTATTGAGTTGATTAAGTATTTATTAGCTCTCAGGTGTTTATAAGGTCGGCAGTTCAATCCCTATCTCAGGAAGAGTTATCTGTTGAATGTTTTTGGGCAAAAAAATCTTTGACACAGAAATCCTGATTGAATTTGTATCAGATAAAATGTTGATATCCTCCCTCCGTGTGATTCAAGCACAGAGGCTCTACCTTAGCGCGATCCATATGATAGACAGCCTGAACTGTTAAAGGGATACAGCTATACTATGTTATTGTTAGTATATGAAAACCTGAAATACTTGTCTAGTATTTTTATCTAAAGAATCTGTACAAACAAAACTGTATTACGAAAAATCACAAAGTTATAATCCCGTTATGGTACCTGGTTGGCGACATAAATACATGGTCACCGGGCCACCCGGGCGACTGAGGGGTTGTTTTGCTTCCGCACCTAGCTGTGCGCTGGCTCCTAATGCCTGCTATGACCTGCCGTGACCTGTTTTGAACTTAGTTTCGGTGGTGTCCAACTTGTGACCTTTTTAAAATATTTTTATGAAAAAATATAACACGTTTTAAATATTATTGGAATTGATTCACTGATTCTGAATGAACTATATTCTGGTTTAGCATATACTAAAAATAATTTTCCATAGAGTATATAGTTCTATCCCTCTTTCTCTGACCTCAGCACTTCATTCTGTCATTGCGAATTTCCTGTTCATGTCTCACGAAAATAACTCCCTAAGTAGGTAGCAGGTGAAAACAAAATCTGTGAACATTTTTAATACCATTAATAACTTTGAATAAAGAGCATCGTACCTTTATTTTCATGAAGCAAATATTTTGCAACCTTGTAAGAGTCAAAGACTAAGTTCAGATTTATGACCCCTGCCGTAAGATCGGAGAACTGCTATAAATGTTTTTACAGCTTTCAATTTCCAAAAAAAGTTTCAGCAAAGCGAGGGTAACAAAGGTTTTACAGAAATTACTTATTTTGTGAAACTTCGCTTTTTATTAGCATTAAAATTGAGATTAAAAAATGTAACCCGTGCTCATGTGGGGTTTTAAAAAACAAAACATAATTATGGCGTATGTGCGTAAAAAGGCTTGCGTCCCATTCTTTTGTAGATTGAAATTCCCCAACGAGTAACTGTTTGTTCTAGTGTGTTTTCATCTCAAAGAACTGGAATAAATGTGAAGTTTTTTTATTAAACTACAATACCGTTCACAACATTAAAACGAATGTTGGTTTTATATATTTTGAAAGAACTTAAAAACAGCACGCTTAGCCAAGTTGTTATTCTGCAATCGTTAACGCTGTCGAAAAGTAATGAAACGTATGGGAATGACGTCATCTCAACGTAAATTCGCGTGGTCAGAACAAACGAATAGAAAATTCGTAGCCAAGTTCACATAGTTCAAAATCGTTTCTACAATGTTTAACGCTATATCCTTTGTTAGACAAACGCTACATTGTAGAACGAGCGGCCGACTCAGGCGCGTTAAGAAGGCTACCAACTTATCGTTTTCTACAATTGCTGTCACACCGAGGCGTTACCGATTAGAGAACGGAATTCGACACAAACTGGTTGTAACTTGGCTAGGGAGGCAGGTCTAAAAAGTCTAAAATTATTATGTTACCTACTGCGTATGTTCTCGTATGCCTTTACATATGAAATTACTGGGTGATTTTCATAAATCCTGGAGATGTATAGAGCTAAGGCTTAGAGATAGGGGCGTAGCTTCCGCCATATCAGCTGACATTTATCAGTGATATGGGGCCCCGACTTGCGCAATAATGAAGCCCGTAATGAAAGAATAAAGACTAAATGATTACATGTTTCAATTTTATAGATAGCTTCTTTATTGGTAGGCTCGCGCTTGACCATTAGTATACCTGATGGTAAGTGATGATGTGGTCGGCGGTGAAATACGCTTGCCTAGAAGTAACCTATTCACTCTTGACTTAGAGAGAACTTAGGTTGTAGCCGTCAGGAAACACAGACCTCAGCAAGGGCTCCTTATCTGTACACACGATGAATATGTACTCGTACCTACCCAAAACATTTGGATGAGATGTCCACCACGTACCAGTAATGCATCGTTGTATGTCTGGTAGTCCGATGATGGAACGGGCTTGTCGGATTTAAGGTATACAATTCCGAAGCATACTCCCCGATATGCAACCGGTAGAAAACCGATAGACTAGCAACTCAGCGTCAGTATTCAAGACTTTGAAGCTTCGACTCGACGAGTGCATCATTACCAATGATTCGCTTATTCTAGCATTTTCTACATAAGATCTCAATAAAAACTTAACCATGCTCCAAAGTTCATTTTTAGCCAAGACTAGTCCTATCACAGTCAGAGCAGTCCCATTTCCGAGCTCAATCTTACATGATGACAAAATCTCTTTACCATATTTCGTGAGCTCGAAAGTTTTGTAGACAAAATAGACGTAAGGTATTCAGTTAGTTTGGCTATCTTCTTCATGGTCTATCGCGACTTCGTCTTGCTGACTCAAGCCGAGCAGTTCTGGTGCTAGTAGGCAATTTCCGCAGGGATTTTCTGAAAAGGAAACTCATGGTCCTAGAACGCCAAGGGGAACTGAAGGACATAGGTGTGGTTTTAGTCGATAAAAGCCTGAAATGTCCTCTTGTTCCACGCTAGAACGGAAGAAGTCATTGAATGATTTGCTCTTTTAAAAATAGGGCCTATTTTGAAAAAAAAAAAAACAAAACAATCCATCACTTATTATACAGGGTCTCTGAGTCTACCCACGCCACCGCTAAGAGGGAACGCTTAAAAATCGTAAAAGACACGCTGAACACGTTCAAGCACATTTTATTCCGAAGTAAATGTATCCCTATGAGCGTGTATTCCGGTGATGTATGTAGAACGTCTGTTGCTAGTTTACGCCATATGAATCTAAATGCTCGTAAATGTCACTTGTACCCCGAATAGTTTCTGCTGGCTGCTCATAAGTAGCTTTAATATATTTTCGGTGATTAGGAAACTGTTTTAAGGGCTATAAAACATTTCATCTAAATTCAAAAGCTCGCCGTTGGTCTTTTTTTTCTAATTATGAGTAAAAAAATTTCTAATAAAATAATAAAAATGAAGATATTTTTTGCACTCTTTATTTACAACTAGCTTTTGCCCGCAGCTTTGTTCGCGTATATAAAATGTTATTCAGGAATAAAGCAGCTTTCTATCGATGAAAACATTTTCGCAACCGGACCAATACCTACTTTCAGCATCAATACTACTAGAATATAAGTCGATGGCTTTCAGATTACCTCCTACAAATAAAAACATAAAAACAAAAAACAAATTTACCTCTTTATTATATTAGTGTACATAATAATTATGTTTTACTAGCTTTTGCTCGCGCGGCTTCACTCCCGGTCTTCCCTACTCTACCCTACTATACCCTACTCTACCCTACCCTATTCTACTCTATCCTACTCTACCCTACTCTACCTTACTCTACCCTACACTACCCTAATTTTCATTTTTTTCCATAAGAACCTTCTCCTGACAATAACAAACACAACAAAAAAAGAATTAGTGAAATCGGTCCAGCAGTTCACGCGTGACGGCGTGACCAAGGAAACAGGGAATCATTTTTATATAAATAGATTACAAATTACATAAATGTTTTCGCACCGTTCTCTGGCACCCAAAGTAAGATTTAATTTGTGTTTTGGGTTATGTAATGAATTTAATCTGTCCAAATTTTAGTAACCTACGCAAAATGATATTATTTTCTGCTCGGTATTACTAATGACTGGCTAGTTAAATTGATTAGAAGAACACTGGGTTCTCTTTTTACCAACGTACTGATTAATCTTAATGTCTAACCATACTAGCGGTTCCCAACCTATGGTCCGTGGGCCAATCATTGTCCGTAAGAGCTAAAATATTATAATCCGAGGTAAAGGTCTTATAATTTTAAACTTTTCAAGTTTCACATCAGAAATGTTTTGTTTTCGATGACGATGCTCACTTATAGCATTCTTTAAGATTAAAATAAAAAATGCTACAAGTTTTGTATAAATCCTTTTATTTTTATTAACAAATTTAATTTTTTTCTGGACTTCTGATTGTTGCTAACAACAAAAAAACCAAAGTGGTCCCCGGTCAAAAAAGTTTGGGAACCGTTGAACTGTAAGAATGAGAGATACACACAAGAGCACAAACTTGAAGTCTGTGGGACGATTGCGAATGCCAAGGCCTTTCAATTCTAAATTCAGAGCTTTATTTACGAAGTCTAGCGGTTGAATGTCTTAATCAAATGAAGCAATGGTTTAGGGATCAATTTGTTAGCAGTACACCACAGACTACCCCCTGTATTATTTTAAGTTCTTATCCATCTTGTGTCTGGAAGATACCGCTGTCAGCGATAAGACCGCCATTATACCCATAAATTTAAGTTTATGTATAAGCTGTGTTATTTTTTGGTGTACAATAAAGTTTATTCTGTTCTATCTATGTATTAATATACTTCGGATTGTCACAGAAACTAGTCAGACAGGTCCTAAAGCTTCTGTTTGTTATACAGTGTGGGAGCAGCATTCATCCTGATCCTGGAGACAATGTGGGTAGCAGCCCTGTTCGTGGACCTGCTCTGCCGGCGAGGGGAGTACACGCTGTCGCTGCGCTGCTGGGACTTCTTCCGCTGGTCGTGTGGCCGCGCGCGCGCTGCGATGTACGCCTGTGCTGCGACAGCGCTTCTCTTCGCTCATCTGACGCTGCTTGCTACTATTTCAGGTAGGTTTTGTGTACTTAGATATTTGTGTTTAATTTTGAGCTTAGACAAAGCGACATTCTGATTGGGTAATACTAGAATTGGTATTTATGTATTTGACGAGACATTGAAACATGGTTTTTGTTTCTTGCAGCATTATTGTTCAGCTGAAGCAATGTTAACATATTTGCGTTATCAAGAACATTTATACTTACTTTTTTAATAGATTAATAAAAGAAGCATTGCTCTACTAGTAAACTCTTCCAACAAACCTAATTGCCAAATGATTCAAATCTTTATTGATCAATGTCCTAACTTTCCAAACGTCATTGATAAAATCGTTATTATTATTATTAGGTAGGTACCTTAAAATGGGTGCCAAAACGAATGATCCAGCATCTCCATAAAGGTACGCTGTCAACAGATGCGGCAAGATTTTGTGACCTAACTAATCCCGCCGTGCCTTGGCAAGACAAGTGTGAGATTTTCTGGTCTTTGACTGTTCGTAACGTCAAAAGTCCACAAATGGCAACGTGCTTTCCAAGGCACAGAAGAGTTTCGGTCAGTATTTAAAATGGTCACCCATCTACAGGTCGACTTCGGTAAACGTTGTATACGGCTGTTATTGAACACTATAGAGCAGTTTATCGAAACAACTCGTAGGAATTTTCTATCGGATGTTTTTCACGTTTTCACAATATTTTCTTCATAATATGTGCTAGGGACCAGTGGTGGCCCATTAGGTCGCGGGTTTAAACCCAGCCATAGTATGGTGTGTATTGTGTGTGTACATTATTTATGTCATCACCAAAAATTTGAAGACTGTGACCTTTACCAACCCGCACTGGGCCTCTTGTAATGGATTACGGCCCATTCCCTCTCCTAGAGAGTAGACTTGAGTCCCAGTAGTGTGAAAATTATAAGTATTTATGAATTTGTTGATGTGAATGGCTATGTTTGTAAGTCTCCTACTTCTCGACTTTAAATAATTTACTAAGTATTCATTCGCATACCTACCCACATTTTCGTATTCCCTTTGCATCTCGCAAACATAAACTCTCTCACTTCAGAAGTTCTTTTCGCTTTGTCCGTTACCGCGCGACCCGAATTTTGTTTGTGCAACCTAGGAGATGTTTACGCGCCATGTTTTTGCGTGAAGACGTAACTACTCCGTATTACGGGTAAACGGGACTTAAGAAAAGTATTCCTACTGCCATTATTCTTTGTAGCCTCATTGCTCCACTAAGTACGTTGCCGGAACTTGGGTCTCGAGGGTTACGGAAACTTGGTGCGTTAGAATGTTTCTACTGCCCCGTTTGTGTTGGGTTAACCATTTAATCCATCCATCATATTGATGATAATCATGAATTTTTCAATGACAACAAAATGAATTCTCTATGTATCTATGTTTTGTTGTCATTTAGTCAGGTTGAGGAGTAACGTGTTACCGATTGACCTGGACGTGAAACGTGAACCAATAACCTGATTAGGGTCGCGGGAATCCAATGGATGCGAGACGCACTGGACCAGTCATTATGGCGACGCTTTGGGGAGGCCTAAGTCCAACAGTGATGATGTTGATACGAGTATGTTACCGAATTACTGGGTTGTGGAGGTTGGATAGGCAGTCGCTCTCGCTCCTTGTAAAATTCACAAATTAATCCAGGTATTCACCTTCATCTGGTTAGATTGGAAGCCGACCCCATCATAATTGGAAAGGTCTAGACAGATATTTTTGGATTTTATTATTAGATACTATATTAATGTATCGGTGACATAGTGATATTCAAAAATACAGTCTCACTGACGGCGCCCACTAAACCCGATGCCTGTTAGGACTGCAGGATTTTTTGAAAGAGTTTCCGTGGCCTGAGAAAGCAAAGAGCAACTGAAGAAACACAGGTGGTTTTTATTCAATAATAGTCTGATATTCTTACGCGCTCGATCCAGAATCGGAGGTGTTATTTGATTTTTTCGTCTCATTGGACGAAGGGGCTTTATACATTCCCGAGAAAGGTGGCTTTGCCTTTTATCATAACCGTCAGTCATTGACGAATTGCGGGTGTGAGACAATAAATCTTGTGACCTTTCACGATTACAAGCGTTACCGTGAAAGGTAATATATATTTCTTGGGTAAAGGTACAGTTAGCATAGGTATGTGGGAGACTACCCATTTTGTATTAGTATAGGTCTTTATAACAATGTAGTCAGTACGTATTCCATCGTCAGGTGATACCATAAGTTATTTATTTTTTTACTGGTTTTTGCATCACGTGATGAGTTTTTATGAGAAGAGCCTCATTTCACAGAATCTAGAGTGTTCAATATTATCGATACAGATAGGACTTTTCGAATTTCATACAACCTTGGTTTTTTTTTAGTTGGTATAATCATCCGATGACATACCCCGCTCTTGGGCGGAGCGAGAGGGCATGTCCGACTTTTACTGACTAAAAATCTACTCCTCTTCCTTTTTTGCTTTCGTCCCAGGCCCGTGAATTACAACTTTTAACTTTTTGTTTTTTAAGAATCTAACTAATATACATTCTATTGTTGGCAGGCGGTATGCTTCTAGTCCTTGCAGCCTTAAGAGCAGCAGTGCCGTTCTCTCCTTACGCGACGCACGGTGTGCACTCTCCGAGGGCTGGCAGCTCACTGCTCAGTCAGCACGACTCGCCGCTGCCTGACGTGTTTTATAATGCGGGACATACGGAAGAAGACAGGTACCTACTGCTACTTTATAATCTCCTGGTACTTTGAACTTCGTAGGTAAGTGTCGCACGGTATACGCTCTCCAAGAGCTTGAAAGTCACTGCTGAGTGACGACGTGTTCTGCAAATCAGGATGTACTGAAGAAGACAGAAGAGGGTATTTTAAACCTACTGCAACTGTATAATCTCCTGGTACTTTGAAGTATACGTAAGTGACACACGGTTTACGCTCTTCGAGAGCTTAAAGCTCACTGCTGAGTGTCGATGTGTTCTACAAAATGGGACATACTGAAGAAGACAGGTACCTTAAATCTATTGTTACTATATGGTCTCCTGGTACTTTGGACTTCCTCGGTAAGTAACGAACGATTCTCACTCTCTAAGAGCTGGGCAGTTCACTGCTCCGGTATGACTCACCACTTGTTGACGTCTTCCATAACAAGCATCATACTAAAGAAGACAGGTAGCTTTGGCTTACAAGCTACTTGTATTTTTATAACTTTAAATACCCTCTCTCTAAAATCTGCCAGCGCTTTGCTGGACCAGTATGTCTCGCCGCTTTCCAACGTCTTCTACAGCGTGGGCTTTGCTGTAGCATTTTGTTTTTAACTAAGTTAGGCAGTCTTCATGAGCTAGCAGCTCGCTGTTGAGCCACTACGATTCACCGACGTTATCTATAGCAGATATACTGAAAACACAGGTTTCACTACTGCTTTATGAGTTCCTGGTACACAGTTTGTTCTCACAGCTTAGTGACGCAAAGTACATCCTTTCCAATGCTGCTGTAACTAGCTGTAGCTTTATGCCAATTGGCCATTACACGACGGGTTCTGACGTAGGACACTATGAAATGGACTGCTACTTTTGTTTTGTATTTACCTGTTTTCTTTATCTGTTTATGGCAGCTGTATCGATCTGTAGTTCTATTTTTCTAGTATCAATTTTATTGAGTCACTTCACTTGGTGGCTTTATTTACAGAATTGACCTGATGATAAAGAAACCATAGATATTCTGAGTCATACAGATATCCGACAAGCAGGGCCATACAGATATCGTGTCCATCTGAAAAACTAATCACACAGCGAGCTAACAGATCAGAATCTCATCTTCTTAATATTTGAGCGACTTATCTTAACAACAGTACCCCTGAATATTCCAGTGAATTCTCGTCATTACTAAATTTATAATGCAACAAAACAACTTGAAACTTCGGCAGTAGCTCTATATTATAACTAGGTATTTGTGATTTTGCTCAGCACCCGACAAGCGTTGGTTTGGGAGTGAGAAATCTCAGAGCTATGATTTTGTAGCTTTGCACCGCAACTAAAACTTAACCTAAGTCAATTGTCTGTGTATTGGATTATCAGTTCTAAATTATTTGATGGATATACTGCTAGATGTTCTATGTGTGAACATAGAGCGCTTATCTAAACTAATACTATAAAGAGGTAATCTTTTTTTTTGTAATCTCTGAAAGTAATGGTCCGATTGCGAATTTTTTCTATAACCGATAGAAAACTGCTGTATTCCTGAGTGACATAGGCTATATTTTAAGCGAAGTCGCGGGCAAAAGCTAGCTAAAAATTGGAGGTCCGTAAAAATTGCTAATACTCTAGAAAATAACCGAAGATATGGTTTTGACTTTTCATAAATTTGTTGATAGAAAATTATTAAAATTTTCAAGGTAAATGTTTAGCTTTCTGTACTAAGAGATACACAGCGATTTCAAAAAGTGTCGCAACAATTTTATTCCGTTCTTACTCTGTAAAAACCTCTTCGATTTCAACACAAGTGGGATAATGTCGTTTAAGATGATTTCTCTGTTAGAAGCGACCGATGCCGGTGCCAATAGCACTCGTAGGTATATCCGCATACGTAATTTCCTATAGCACTCTGAATAGAGCGGTAACGCGAAGTGCGAACTTATTAGCATAATGCTAAATGAGTTAGGTGTGTATGTGTATGTGCACATTGCTTTGTCTTGTATGATGGCTTCTGGCTAGAAATCAATGCCTATTTTAAAATGCGGATAACTTCGAAATGAGTTTTAGAAGGATGGGATAGGATGAAAGCTCGTAAAAATAAAGGACTAGATTTTGTTTGCGGCATCGTTCGCATATTTATAATAGGGCACTCAGGAATAAAGCAGCTTTTTCTCCTATCGGTGAAAAAAATTTCAGAATAGGGCCAGTACTTTCAGAGATTTTTTACGTCTTTATAATATTAGTGTAGATTTGTAAATAAATAAGGTAAAATATGTTACTGTCATAATTATTTATAAACAAGTATCTAGGCAATACAAATATAAGTGACCTAGTGAAAGAAAATCAACTTGGAAATAGGTCTGCATAGCAAGAAATATCCAGTATCTACAACAAGGAGTTTAAATGATGTTTATTTTGCAAATAAGTTTTAAAAACTTCTACATTAGTGAGTAAATTATATGTGTGATAATAATTGTTTTTATCTTAAGGTTTAAAAATGAATACGCGTCTTCTGGGTGCACTCACTTCTTCGTAGACCTCATTCATTGTTAACCAAAGAAACAAAAAATGCTAAAGGGTTTCGACGTGTTCTTTCATTGATTCTCTATAGTTTTCTTTTTTCGTTTCACAGATCTGAAGAGATGACAGTTCTGGATATAAAGACCACAGACAGATCGCGGTCAACGACCCCGAAGCCGCCACTACTGAACTTTGACTCGTGAAATATGTTCGTTCGAGACTAGACTACTTTAGCTCATGTAAAATATCGCCTTTGGCATACCACTGCGCTGTACTTACGACTTATGAACAACTTGATACTGTCAACTAATAAAAAGAAAAAAAAATAGAATGAATTTGAAAACATTAAGTTTCTAGCTGGCCTGTAATTTATGAAACCGTTTATTCCAAATTTGAATTTTGTTATACGCTGATAGTACAGTTTTGATACAAGTGGGTGTATTTTGTTATTGCAGTTAAGATAGACACCCGAGCCAAAGGCGAGGCTGTTATGGAAACCGTTATGTCCATGTAATGACAAACGCACACGTGTATCAAACGACACTTGCGAAGAGTCATTAAAATATATTATAAGGTATAATATATTTAATATGTTATGTAATAATTTATAACATTACCTACATGAGCGTGTTATATTTTATATCTGGAATGTTTTCTGGGAAATGGCGCACGGTTTTTTATTTCGTGCGATTACGGATGTATTCGGTTTTTATGGGGAGAGACCGCTGACTAACCTAAGATTATAAATGTAATAAATTGAGTAGGACGGGGCTGCCTACGCACTTTTCCATACGAGTGCGGTTGTAAAAATCGTTGCGAGTAAACGCACTATGTTGCGAACCTAAAAGCGGTACAATAAGGGTTATATTTCAACGAGCCTCCATGGCGGCGCGACCAGTCGCCGCTACCAACAAAATGTATACAACTCTATAGAGAGTTACTCACCTGATGCCCGTTTGGTTGCGCAACCAATTTGGTGGCGCGACCAGCTTGGACGGTGGCGACTCTGGTATCTGTACGGTGTCTAGTTTGGTAGCTTATTGCTATATTTCAAAGGACACCATAGAGGCGCAAAAGGTCGCTTCACCATGGTGTCCCGGTGAAATATAGCCCTAAGAGCAAATTTTCGGGAAAGTGTGTTGAAAAATACTTAAATATTACGTGCTTATGTAAAAATAAATGTAAGAAAAGACGAAAATATTTTAAAATAAGTAACTATCTTTTTCTCATTAAATCTTGTCGGCAATTAGTTTAAAGTTGTTCACCATTGGTCAGGCATAAGTAGGTGTTAAAGTTTAAACTAGAACTACATCTAATTAATTTATTACTTTTATAATTTTTATACGTACGAAGAAACTGTGATAGTTTAGATTGTAGTTATGTGCGACAAAGTTCAGAGGTAAAAAGATTTTAATTAAATTATTAAAAAAAAATCTTGTCTTTTATTTCTTTTCTGCCCTTAGCCAAGTTACAACCGTTTCTCTTGAGGCACACGCCTCGAGTTTGCTACGCCCCCGATTATTTTGTTCTGACCACGTGACTGAGCGTTGAGATGACGACATTTATTTATTTAATCTTCATGCAACACAAAGTACATAGGCGGACTTAATGCCTTACTTTACATTCCCGTACATTTGAAGTTTTCTACTAGCGTTAACGAATGCAGATTATCAACTTAGCTAGGGGTACTGTTCTTATTGCGACTGCGAAATACGCTACGCGAGTGCTTAATAGTTGGCACTTTCCGAAATTATCTAATTTTGTCGTCAATCGGCTCGGACGTCAGTTACGAAAGCTTCTTATAAAATGTGTGATGTAGGGCCGAAAGGTTCTGGGTTTGCCAACCGCGTACGGGAAAACGCAGCATTGGAAGGCCTCCTACAAGGTGGACCGATGACCTGGTAAGGGTTGCGGGAATCCGATGGATGTGAGACGCACGGAACCGTTCATCGTGGCGACACTAGGGGGAGGCCTATGTCCAACAGTGGACATTTTTCGGCTGAAATGATGATGATGATTTTGGGGTACCCACTTTAAATGTATTAGAAATTTTATACGATTGGACTTTATACGATTAGGCATTATTTTTTGGCTATAGCAGTATAATAAGAATAAGCTGTTTCGATGATCTGAAACAAACAAAGTTTATTGTTAAAATATAAATTTTCATTAATTTTATTTAACCGTTTCTTTGGCGGTCGTTCTCAATAAAACTTTGAGCAACATCAGGCTTGAGTTTAACGTACTAATTAGACGAAGTTTGAAATCCCTAGTTTCAAATTTGGAAGTCTTTAGTTTTTCCGACGATGTTTTTATTTTATTTTCAACGGTATCTTAATTTTTTGGAGTTTGTTATCGTTTTAGCAAGTTACAGTTTTCATAATTAACTTAGTGTAAGTAGAGCTTGTAAAATCTACTGTAATTGTAGTGGATCGATGACCTAGTAAGGGTCGCGGGAATTCGATGGATGTGAGACGCACAGGATCGGTCGTTATGGCGACACTTGGAGGCTGCATATATCCAACAGTTGACATCTTTCAACTGAAATTATGATGATGATGATGACTGTAATTACCTACCAAACTATATGTTGATGTTGTAAGACAGTTTGATATCTAACAAACAGACAGGTTGGCTGAATAAAAGATCTGTGTGAATTTGAACGATATTATAATACGAATTCAAAAGAAGTGAAGAAGATTGCGAAGAGGGATAGAATAGTAGATTTTGATACAAGTGAAGACAGATTGTCATTGCGACTGAGGCGAAATTCGCACTAGCTGTAGGCGAGAGCGTTATGCAACCGAGAGCTTTATAGAGCTGAGGGCTGCAGTTATTAATTTACACGTGTGTCAAACGACGTTTTTCAATACACTTACGAAGATATATTAAACGGCGGTTGACGCATGACTCGTGGGGGTTGACGTCCGATTCGTGTAATAAAATTGTGGCGGGGCGAGCGCGCGTTTTTTCCGCACTGGTGCGAAACAGTAAATTGAGTGCCTAAAAGCGGGGTAAGAGCGGGTTTTTGAGTAAGTGTATTGAAAAAATACTTATTCCATTTTATATAAATAAACGTTAATATTGCAACACAGGCTACAAATTACAAATGATAATAAAACAACCTTGATATGCAGGGACTGCCAATGAGACGACTTATTGTACTATCAATCAGTGCGAATCGTCCGGGCTGATGACGTCACTACTGTTCAATTACTGGTTCTTGGTACTGTGATGAATGCACTTCATGGAAAGTATGAGCACAGTGGAACTTTAATCAAACAGTCGTGTACAAAATGAGGGATTGATTTTTACTACTCGAATGGCTTGGCAAGTAAGTAAAGAACTGCAAGACGTCTCGGTAGAATCATCACAAAATTGATTGGTTGGATTCGTTTTTTCACAACAACATTCTTTATTTGTATATACGTATCTAAGTATGTATTGTATACAATATGTATCTAAGTGTGTATGCTAACATCACACAACACATGACACGTGCCGTTGACGACTCGAGCTCGGTCCGGACGATTACTGGATGGCCAGATGGCGAGCTACCCATAACTCGCCGTCCGCAAGCTCACGCCTTCACCATACTAAGAGCGACTAATAGAAATGCGTAAGACAATAAAATAAATTCAGGACCAGTAGCCCGATTCACGTAATGAAAACCGTAACGATATCGTAGCGATTTAGTCGTTTAGACTATTTCCGTATTTACATCCATCAATCGAGTTTGAACGACCCCGATTTTAAAGTAGTTTGAAATTCGACGATTTAAAAAAAAAAACTGTATTACATTATCCTGGTAGAATACTTATTAATTTAACTGGAAATAAGTCGATAGATCGTGAATACCGCTTTTGGATAGGACTTCGTTCGAACGACTATAAAACTTCAACGATATTTGGCTTGTTTGATTTTACGTGAATCAGGCTCAGGTCCG
The DNA here is from genome assembly GCA_910589285.2 of Mythimna ferrago. Lineage (NCBI taxonomy): Eukaryota > Metazoa > Arthropoda > Insecta > Lepidoptera > Noctuidae > Mythimna > Mythimna ferrago. Next base: position 21,982,132 of record OU342680.1, on the reverse strand, counting down.
GATTGACGGCGCATCGGGTTCCAAGCTCACCTCAATAGGTAAGATGTCAGCAAAATTGACGGGGCCCGCTAGCTTATTTTTTTTTATAGACTATAGCACACGCGGATATCCGCTAGTATAATATAATGGTGATATATGTTATATATTTTTATAAAACAAGTAAGAAATAAACAAACTTATCAATAGCATTAAATTTTAGCATTTTAACGTGATTTCAACCTTAGTAGAGAAAATCCCATACGTTTCATCACTTCCTACCTTGATGTCTTTCTGTTCGGCTGTTACTAATTACAACTCATAACAGTCGGATAAGGTGGTCGCAGTTGTCATTAGCAGACAGAAAGGTGTTTGCGCACATCTTGACACAGTTCCTCTATCACCTCCCCCAAGAGCCCATTACTGGGATCGGTACAAAAGCCGTGTAAGTAATTAATTTTAAGCACACAACATGAAGGAAGGTTTATTTGAAGTCTAACAAGAGGCTCGTTATTTTTGGCACGTTGCCAGAGGAAAGACATCAAACTGTCATTTGTAGGACACCACTCACGCTCACGTAAGTTTCGGATTACTTCGGTTCCTGCTTATGGTCTTATTATCTTGGAAACTTTGCCATTTAGAAACTGACGTTCAAGTAGTCTTACTTTTGGAGCTTAAACTTGCATATTTTTATTAATTCTTGCATGCTGTTGATTAATTTTATATTTTGCAGGTTTTTTTTTGTGATGCCAGCAACGGTATATGCAGGATTGCGGACTACGAGCAATGGGTAGTTCGCCGTCCAGTAAACGTCCGGACCGAACCCAAGTCGTCGATAGCGCGTTCAACGCGCTCCTCAAGGAAATGTCAGGAAACCGTAGAAGTCCAGTAGGGCCGAGACCGGTAAGGCCACGGGCATTTTTTGAAAAGGAAACGCAAGGTTTTAGAACGCAAAAGGCAACTGAAGGATACATTGTAGTTTTAGTCAGTAAAATTAAGACACGCCCGGGAGCTCTACCTAGAGAGAGGAAAAGTCATTTGCTGATTTTCTACCTACCTAAAAAAAGGTAACTTTTTTGTGAGGTGGGATATCATCTAAAAATTCCTCCTGTACTGAGAGAAGTGAACGATGTTAGACTTTTACTGATTAAGACTTGCCTGTGTTCTTTATTTGCCCTTTGCATCCCAGGGCTAGGTTAATTCTTTCAGATATACCATTTCGGATATTCCTTTTCTCGGTTAGGTTAACTCTTTCGGATATTCCATTTCGAATATTCCTTTCCTCAGTTAAGTTAACTCTTTCGGATATTCCATTTCGAATATTCCTTTCCTCAGTTAAGTTAACTCTTTTGGATATTCCATTTCGAATATTCCTTTCCTCAGTTAAGTTAACTCTTTCGGATATTCCATTTCGGATATTGCTTTCCTCGGTTAGGTTAACTCTTTCGGAATTCCCTTAATCCTAGGTGTAATATCTTATAGGGATTGAGGAAGGTACGTAGCTTCGTAGTTTGATTTGAAGTTCTTGAATGTTTACGTCAATCTAGCCGAGCGCTTGAGTGGTCCCTTTGACTTCGAAACTGTAGTCTGACCGACACGGAATTCGGTTTATCCCGACGACAAATAGTCACAGGGAACATGACAACAACTGAGTCTAGTTCTTTGACACATAATCCTCCAAGTAAATAAAGATGTGCGAAGGAAAGTATATAAATGTTCTGAAGAAAAATTACCTACAATATTTAGTAAAAATGTACATAACAATGTATGCAAATGGCTGCCGTTCTGAAAAGAAGTTAAACTAACGAATATATTTTAGCGAATTTCTCTACGCAACTGAAAAGAAAAAAATAAAAAAGAACGCGATATAATAATATATATTCCTAATATTATGACCATAATAATTGTATTATAACATAAAAACCTACGCACTTAATTATACAAATAAAAATGTTCTTAAAATTATTAAACTTTAAGTAGCAGTTTATAACTATTTACAGAATTTGAAAGAATAATATGTATATGGCAGTTTATTTATTTATTTAACGAATTATGTACACGCACAAAATAGGTAAAATATTAGAAGAAGGAAACAGAAAAATAGATACTGAGGTGATGCTTATTTCTAAAGAAATCTCTTTCAGCATACCTGCGAAAGGAGAGTTGGCAGCTGGCGAGAAAATAAGTTTCAATTCCATACTTGATTCTTATGCAAAAACCATTTTTGAAAGTAGTTTGAAATACTCGAAATACGGCATTAATGCATTATCTCTTTCATATTTTTTTTCTTCATCCAACGGAGTAGAAGATTTTCACTCTTAGGTACTTACTATTTGCTTCTGGATGTACAATTTTTTATGACGCAGTCGTTATTGCCTAGTTTAGCATTTCAAACTGCGAGCTCACGTGCTAGGTACAGATGCAATAAATGTATCGATCGTCGATATGACATATCAAAATGTAAGCCTACTGTCACAGAATAGATAGGTACAGAAGACAATCTCATGTATGTCCTTCACTTTTTATACCTACGCTCGCACGTGGACGAACACTAATGAGCGTTTGAGCCGGAACTGTTAGACGAGTGAGCCGAGACGCGACCGAGACATCGTGTCTGTGGCGGTGTCTATGTGTGCGTTGCTCGAGCGCGCTTTGTATGTAGATTGACTTCTGTACCTATCTATTTTGTGCTGTAGTTCTGTACACAGTAAGTCTACATTTTCCAGCATGAAAGTGGAAATGTATACAGGGTTATTTGTACTTACATCATAAACAACCACTTTTGTTCTATGACTTTTTACAAAACATAATTCATGTAACAAAAACAAACCTTTGCTTTTTCTATCTTAAACATTTTAAATATGTATTTTGCTATATCTACTTTTTCCTGTATGAAGCGACGCAAGCGCATCAAGCACCCCTCCACCCGGTCCTCACTACCTTTCGCTATTGTACTATCGCTTGTTTTGCATAGACCTCGTAATATTTAGAACGTTCAATTTAAATATTTTTAATTGTGTATGAAAATCTGATGAACTGATATATGATAAATTTTGTAAAAGTCATAGAACAAAAGTTGTCGTTTACAATGTTAGTAACTGAGGGGTTGCTAGTGCTTTACAAATATCCCTTGTGTAGCGTCTTTCTGATAATTCCAAGGTAAATAAATAGGTTGAGGTATCGTCCGAATCAGATTAAGAGTCGTTCAACTAAAGATTTCCACTTGATATGTTGTACCTCCTTTACTCCCCCACACATATCCATTAAGGACGCTCATCCATGCAAAGAAAATAATACAACCAGTTATTGTATTAGATATCTTTAATGTCTTTTTGTTTTAGGCAAGTTTTGGTAATAAATAATCGTACATTAAGTTATCGACGATTTGGGTAATAAAACAATCAAACTATTCTCCATTTGTTTAGTTAGTAAACTAAATGTAAACAATCATAACATATCTTTTATTTAAAAAATTGTCTAAAAAATGTACCTAAAAATGTTTATAATTAGGTATTTACCTAAACCGATGTTAGGTAATTAACTAAAAACTAATCTTTGTATGTTTTCATACCATTTATCTACACTAATATTATAAAGAGGGAAAATTTGTATTTTTGTGTGTATGTTTGTAATGAATAAACTCAAAAACTACTGTGCCAATTTCAAAAATTCTTTCACCATGGAAAGCTACATTCACTCTGAGTAACATAGGCTATATTTATTGCCCGTGCGAAGCCGGGACGGGCCGCTAGTTTTAAATAAAAAGACACAAGTATCAAGATTGTTTACGTTTAGTTAAGTACCTAAACAGATGCAGTATAGAAAATTGAATAGAAACGTAATTCGCACTCAAGCAGGACTTAGCTAGGAACAATAGAACAATGTGTAAACAGTTGTCGAATGTACATATAATTCGCGATAAGAGTTCTCTACGCGACATTTAGGAGCCCGCATTAAAAACTGCAGTAAAACGAAACGCAATTTAATTTTTTATTAGGTACGCCATCCAGTCTACACATATAAAGAGATTTGTTTTTAAAATAGAACGTATATAACGTATAGATGGCACAGTTGGCGCAGTGGTTGGGCGTTTACCTGCTGCGCTGCATGTTGTACGGGTTCGATTCCTGCTTGGAACAAAAATATGTGTATCCTACAGATAATTTTCCAGGTCTGAGTGTCTTGTGTATGGGAGTTTACATGTTCGCGAATGCCCTCGATATAGAAGAATTCTGTGTGTATCGTAATGTTTTTTTCAATACACTTGCTCAGAAAGTGACTCTTATTGCACTGTGTTTAGGTACATAATAGCCCTTGGCCTGCTTGCAGCCAGTACTTGCAATCGGTATTCGTTTTTCATCCTCCTGAATTGCAGCGATCGTTATTCTTTTGGTGTCATGGCAAAGTCATTATGACATGCAATTGAGAAAAAGAAATACGCATATATATATATAGGAATATACATTACCCACTCGATCATTTAAATGAGTTATAAATTTGCGATATTTACCTACCTTCTGTCAATACACATAATTCACTCACTCGGTTTCACTGTTACATTACATTATTTGTCTCACTGACACTACGTAATCTGAGTGTAATATTTTTAATTCTTTTTTTTTTATTGCCGAAGTGAAAAATTCTTTTTTTTTTTTCTCTTTTTTATATGTAGGTACTTATACAGTTGGCGGAATGCAACCTGTCTGTTGCGCTCAGCTACCCTAGGTATAATGATAATTATTATGTAACACGAACTACAGTACATTCAATCGCTTAGGACCGGAATTTACGTCAAGTTTTGATGATTACTTTTTTATTCTTCGTACTTATGTGTTCATTTTTCCTGTTGCATATATATATATATATGTATATATATCTATCTCTAAACACCTGTTATTTATAATTTACTACACACTAATTTATACCTACACTCATTAATATACATATATTTATTTACCTCACACCTAACAAACTGTTAGGTATGTTAGGTTGTAACATCCGTAGACTCATAGTAAGGTTCAGTTGAAAACCAGCGTCAGGCAACTGCTACGTAGTGGCCTGGCACTATGCTGAACTGGACCTATTTGGCGCAGTCGTGAGACACACAATGTGTATGTATTTTTTAAATTATATGTTTCCATAATTGTTATTTCATTGTGTGTTTTATGTGCCAAATAAACGTGTTTTCTTTCTTTCTTTCTTCCCTTGTTACCAAACTGTGACTTTTTGATTACCATTACGCACTAGTGCTATAATGTAGTTAAAACCTTATTGTTCAAACTCTCCCCGCCATAATTATATTACATGTATTGTATCAGGATGGGCGCAGGTCGTGTCCCGCGAGTCGCCGGTCAACCCCCGTTTATTCATTTCAGTGAGTGTATTGAAAGGTAAATAAAAAAAATATGAGCGCGCATATGAAAACAGATTTTTACTACAAATGTTTACTAGTTTTACAGTTATTTTCTTCACAAGTGTATTGAAAAACGTCGTATGATACACGTGAGTAATTAATGATTACCGTTCTCGGCTCTCTTAAGACCCTCGCCACGGCTCGGGTCCAAATACTGCCTCGTCGGTAATCACTAACATTACACACTTATATCATACAAATTGTCCAATCAAGTTTATCATTTTGTATAGTGAGGCTGATTTTTTTTATCGTTTCCTGAAATAAAATTTTGTGGAAGGTTGTTCAGTTTCGTCTACTGAGCAAGCCCTTAAAGTTTGTGGAGGGCTGTCCCTTACACCTTGTATACTTTATTGTACACCAAAAATAAAAATATGTACACAACATCATAATGAATCATGTCATGTGTATACATGTACTCTAGGGACGATTTTCTACTTGTACACGGGCAAAGCCGCGTGCAGAAGCTAACATTTTCATAAATTGAGGATGGTTGTTTAATTACATGGTAGTAGGTAATATAATTACCAGTCTTCATTTCGAACTGCTGTTTCAAGCGGTTATTTCACTTGAATAAATTATTGGTGGTCGCTGATCATGAATTCAGTTTATTATTTTATCAGTGAGTTCGTTCCTCGAAATTATTAAACTAAATTCATAACAGTGTTTTGCCGAAGTTATAGTTTTATTTATATTTTTGGTTTTTCGTAGAATTGTTTACTCTGTTTTTGTACAAACTACATTACTTACTTTTTTTTTGGGTTGTTCCCAAAGGGCCACGAGTTTATTGTTCTCGAAAAATAAAGTTCGAACATTAGTTCTCAATGAGTCTACGTCGTTTTAAATTTTTATTAAATATGTTCCTCCCTAAGAGGTCATGAAAATTTTTGGTACAGTCAGCAGTAAAAGTTTTGATAAGGGATAAATGTTCATTATTTTTATTACTATAAAATAAAAGAATGAATATTTTTCTTTTATATACGAAGTAGGTACTTGATTACTTTACCTGCACGTCTTCAAAGAGGTGAATGGTCACAATCAGGAAAAAAAAGTTTTCTAGCATTTACAGTAAACAATTTTTATCTTACATAATATTTATTGACCTAAGCATTATAAATCACAGTTTCAGAATTATAAAATAATCATAGTTAATAACTATTTCTTTGTAAATTAAATCAAAATAATCGTAGTTAATAACTATTTCTTTTTCACAAGAAATGACTTTTGCTGACTGTACTTTGGACACATCTCATGGATCCGTTGGGAATTGACATTTAAAACAAAACATTTTTTGTCATAGATTCAGTAGGAAATGAAGACTCATGCCTCTGGGAACAACCCATTTTTTCCTATATCTCGTTAAACTAAAAAAAAAATATTTTGTAACTTTATGGACCTTCAAACTATGCACTTCGCAGCAAACTCGAAACAATAAAATAGTCGTCTCTCTCCGGCTCTTGCTCTCTGATTGAAGGCACTGGTTTTTCGAAACCCACTGTAAACTTGATAGTTACAGTGCCCGAGGAAGTTTACAAGTGGGGTTTTATTTTATTTTTTACGGGCATTTTTTTCAAACCAGTAAACGCCTACAACGTTACATATCATATATTAATATATAATGATTCTGTGCCTATTTCAATAAAACGGGGGTGTGCACTAGAGTTACACAATTTAATTCCGCCAAGTCCGTTCCATCATCGGACCACAAGACATACGGTGTTGCGCCACCGGTACAAGGTGGACATCCCACCCATACCTACAAAGCGTTTTGGGAACACATTCATTATACGTACAGCTAAGGAGCGGAATTCCCTGCCGGAGTCTGTGTTTCCTGATAACTATAAGTCTTTAAGTTAAGAGTGAATGGATTGCTTCTAGGCAAGCGTGTTCCATCGTCGGCCACATCATCGCTTACCATCAGGGGAGATAGTGGTCAAAAGTGAGCCCACCCATTACAAAAAAAAAAAAAAATGTAAGTTCGTCGTCCGCAAGCCCACGTCGAACTTACAGCCATCCGGTACCCGTCCGGACCGAGACCGAGTCGTCGACGGCGCGTAGAGTTCCACGCGCGCACAAAGAGATGTCAGTATTGGCCTAGCAGACCTAAAGTCTACTGGGGCCATTGATTGTCAAGAATCAACCCTTTGCGTTTCAGGAGTGGTTCTTCTGAAAGAGAAACCCGTGGTCCTGGAACGCAGAGGGTTACTGAAAAATATAGGTGGGGTTTTAGTCAGTAAAAATCTGTCACGCCACCAAGCTCCGCTTGAGAGTGGAAGAAGTGATTAGTTGATATTCCACCTCAAAAGAAAAAAAAACAGCAATCGTTCATATAGATAAGTATAATAATCTAATTTACACGGTTTCAAAGAATCATCCTGTGACATTGTTGGGAGAAAAACATCCTTTGCAAACAACGCAAGAACCTTAAAATGTTCTTCAAGTGACTTAAATGGAGCTAAGGCATTGTTCTTCTTTAAAAAGCTCATATAATAGGTGCGTCTGTTACTCGTGATAGGTGATCGCTACTGTGTTTAGAGTTTTAAATGTTTTGGCTAGGTATATAAAATTAATGTAGGTACCTATTGACATATCTAAATGTTTCTCTATTTTATTTTTCTTCGTTCTTATTTTATGTTTCATGTTTTTGACTGAGAACGGCATAATAAGAATAGGCTGCTTTCATGATCTGAAATAAACAAAAGTAATATTTGTTGAAGTACTCCAGAGTTACAAGCAAAAATAACGTTCAAAGTCAAAAAAATCCTTGATTTTACTAATGACAGTTTCTGGGTTTTTACCATGATGACCTGTTAAAATGTCAATCGTGCGAGCAAGGAAGAGAGATACAGCTATACATCCTATATAGCCCCTCTCTTTAACAGTTCAGTTTAGGTCGCCAAATGAGTTGCATTATGTGCTCGTGGTAGGGCTTCATGTCACCTATCCACGAATCCATATCTGTAAGTCTTTGCTTAATCATCCTTGACCCATCGCAAATACAGTGCCAGTGTGGAGCCCCTCCCCAGGATATGCGTCACCTCCTTTCCTGCCCAGCTTGCACAATCTGCACCTTCCATACCTTATACGAGGCAGAGCGGTTCAGGTGGCTAAATGTTGGTTGGACCATATTTAAATCAGATTCACACAAAAGAAGAAGAAGAAAATCATGAAAATTGGCTTGAGGTGATATTAGCTAACCTCATAAGCTAGTAGGACACTTACAGATACAAAGCACGCGTTGTCAATATCCTTGAATCCAGCAGCAGTAAGCTTGAGCGGTCGCTGTGCTCTCATAATCATCATCAGTAGAGGGCGTCGTTGGCTTGTTGGAATGCATTCCCATTTGCACTGCATCACCGCGTCTGATATACGCTCGGACTGGAAAGATCAATTCATTGAAAAACTGTGAGTTTTCATTGAGTAGCCTAGAGTGTTGTCTAGAGCTGCTGGCTAGAGTTGTCTAGAGTTGTTCAGATTTGTTTAGAGTTGTCTAGAGTTATCTAGAGCTGTCTAGAGCTATCTAGAGTTGTCTAGAGTTATCTAGAGCTGTCTAGAGTTGTCTAGAGTTGTCTAGAGTTATCTAGAGCTGTCTAGAGTTGTCTAGAGTTATCTAGAGCTGTCTAGAGTTGTCTAGAGTTATCTAGAGCTGTCTAGAGTTGTCTAGATTTGTCTAGAGCTGTCTAGAGTTAACTAAAGTTATCTGGAGTTGTCTAGAGTTGTCTAGTGTTGGTTTGAGACTTTGTCTAACATTCTTGGCACATCTTTTATTGCTGTTACACGTTGTCACTCTAGCAGTATTTGCTAAAGTCTGAAATTACGCTCAACGCGGCCTCTCATCTTCAGGTTCTCAACTCTTGCCCAGGGCATCTTAGTGAAAATATTATTTTACTTTTCAATTACGTTGAGTGTGTGTCGTAACATTGTAAATTTCTAAAACCAAATTCTTACTTGTACCGTCAACTCATTTCCAGTGACGCACTGTATGCCGAGCTGAATGATCATGGCAACCAAGAACGCCGCAGACGTTATCAATCTCACTGACCTGAAGCTCGACGCGTCTTTCTGCAAGGCAGGCAACTCAGCTTTACAGGGAGATCGCAGATGACACCCCGAGAGACTCACAAAAAGTATATTAGAACTTTTGTTAATATTGGGGGTGAAATTGTAATATTAATCATCGTATTGGCCAATACTTTTTCGTAATTACAGTGATTGTTTTTTTGGACATCTAATAATTGAAGTTAACATTGCTACAATTGAGTATAGTTCTTTGAAAACCAAACAAGTGGGTGCTGACTGTATACTAGTTAGATAATAAATTGTATAGTTTAAAACATATTACTGAGAATCTTACCGAAACTTGAACCATTACAACGCAAATCGCTGCACTACTCGCGAGCAGTTGAGTCATGAAGCCGTACGAATAAGTCCTAGAGAATTTCTCTGCACAACTGAAATTAAAGAAAACTGAAAAGTCAATACTAAAGTGAGATAGATTCTACGATGTCGATATAATTGTATATGAAGAGCTGTAACAGCGCTTTGATTATGAACTGAATTAATTATTCAATTGAATACCAGCAGGACACAAGTAGAGACACGCGAAATGGAAAACGTACAACTATAATAACTTAAAGTCTATCATAACTTACTTGATAAGAAGCTGATGCTGTCGATAACAATTCCTGAATGTAGTTTCTAGTGCTGCTTCAATATCTTCTTTTGGAACCAAATACTGTACAATCATTTCATTATTTTCTTCTGCACTCAATAATAAAGATTGTCTTTCTTGAAGAACATCAGGATGTATGCCTTCACATAGTGACGCCATAGTTCTATCATATGCAGTCGTTATAGCCTCATTTAGTATTTCAAATTGTGAGCTCATGTGCAGAGTAACAGATGCAATGAATGTATCAATGATCATCACGACATGACCAGTCCATAGCAAACCAATAGTTTCAAACACAAAAATAGGTATGTAAGACGAATCTTTCTGATAATCCCAAGGTATGTAAATAGATTGTGGCAAGGTGCGAACTGGATAAAGAGAAGTATCATTTAATGTAGCTAATAAAGATTTCCATTTGATATCTTGAATCGTCCCATTAACATGTCCGTTACCAATAGTAAGCCATCCAAAGAAGAGGAAGGCTCCAGTTATTATTTTAGATAATTTTATCGTTTCTCGAATCTTGGATATGTTTTGATAATAATTGTATAACTCTATCTCTAAAGTACGCACTATATACTGAATATCTACGTTTTTAAAGAAAAATATGGACATCTTGAGGAGTGTGAAATTGTCAGTAATGATGAAAGCGAGGCAGAACATAAATTGATCCTCGTCTCTTTCACCAACGAAGGGGTCAATAGTTTCCATGATAACGAAGCCAGCTACGATGAAAACTTGGGTAAAAACGGAGTAGTAAAGGTACCAGCCTGAGAAGTTGGACGTTTTACCTTCCGCGGGTTGATGCCACCAGCCCAGCCCCAGAAATCGAAGGATCCAAAAGTGATAGAAGAAGTATTGGCTAGGACGAGAATCAGTCATGGTGACGTCGTAGACGCTGTAGATAAGTTAGTGAAATTTTGCGATTTACGGTAACGGAGTCTCATCGTCTACATTATATAATAATACAACTTCCATACTAGGGCAGTACAGGCTGGTCTTTTTTATTTATGAGGCCTTTGTATATTTCTCAAGCAGACTACTAAGTTTAGATATACTGGGAATGTGAACCACAGCTGACACACAAATAAGACAGTTGCCAAAAAAAAGTCACTAAAATAATAACGGATATGCTTTTATGAATACACTCAGAACTTGGTATGAACAAGAAGAAAATGTAAATAGTTATCGAATGCACATTCACGTCAGTCATTTGGATTGTATGTAGATATTTAATCATAAAGTATATAGCTTTATTATTTAAGCAATTTATATTGAAGCAAGCAATGAAATGTGGTTCCATGTTAAATACTGAAGTTTTCAACTGAATCCGGTTAGACTGGAAGTCAACTAAAAATATGTAAAAAAATATATGTATTTGGGAAAAAGCTAGATAGATTAATTGAATGATATGGTCATGGTGTCGAAAGCTTTTCTTAAATCACTTCAAAATCCAGTTGTATCAGTGTACTTAGAAGTGATTTAACTAGAGACACTACAACAACGAAAGATTTGCTTTAACAATAATGGTTAAATAATTTAGGCATTGAAAGCTTTGGATTAGCAGCACGAAATTGTTATTTCGTGTGTAGCTTGCAAATGAGAAATACAAGCAGACTACTAATTTCATTAGCGAAATGCAGCATACAATTTGAGGCGGAAACATAGAAAATTAATTTGTTGTGCCGGCTCTTTACAGTTTAATATAATATTAGAGGAATAGGTGGAGGGTATTGAACTAGTGATTAATTAGAGTACCCCCTGAGGATGGTTGAAAGGCTGTCGCTGATACCGACCTGAAAAAGTGGCAGTACAGAGTGGTAAGTACTCTTAGGAATGACTTATATTTTGTAAAGGAAGAGACAAAAGTTTTACGTGATGTTTGAAATATTTCAATTAATCAGGCTGTATATGTATAAGTAGCATCTTTTCGTTGAACTACAAAATTGAAGATTAACCAACTTAATAATACGATAGGTCACATAATTAATAGTCCGAACTTTGAACTGACGTTTTGTGGTTATTTCATCTGAATTAATTATGAATGGCCGTCGATCACGAGTATTTGCAATTTTGCCAATTAGTTACTCCTAAGTAAGTTTTATTTTCAAATGGTCATTTGTTCTATAGTGTATATAAAACCCAATTTGTTTGAAAATTGAAACAACAATGAGCAGAAGTATATCTTGAAGCTTATACTATAAAGAAAGCAAACTATATATTCTATAAAGAAATTATAAACTAAATTTGGTCCCATTTTTATCAAAATTCAGTTCTGATGATAAAAGGAATTTAGGGAACTATAGGTAGGTAGGTGCTATATAGGGATTTTGGTATCTTCGTAAAGAAGTTAAGCATCTACTTCAGAAAATATCACTGATGAAGTGAAAATGATGAAGAGCACTTATGGCCAATGGAACTTCACAAAAAAGCATAGAGATGTTTTGATTAAAATACAAGCGATTATGTCGAAACAAACATAAACAAATGGTGCTGATAAAAATGGTAAACGTAAACTGATTTGATGATGAGACCGTAACTCTGTAATAAAATACCTGTTATTCTTGATCTTTTTAGAATTTTAATGAGTTGCACTCCGGCTCTAAGTTCGAGCATCGAATAGATCTCGTGATGAAGTCGGATGATAGGCACGGCAATTCTGAAATCAATCAAAGTATCCTATCCGTTTTTTTACTTTTTGGAATTGCCAAAAGATGTATTCTAGTTATGAATGGTTTTAATAGTTCTATTTTTACGTACTATAAAAATACTCTTTATAATATGTGCACATACGCTCATTTGTACAGCAAAACCGAAAAGAGAGAGTCCTGTGGGTGCAACGACGTGGTCGTGTAACATAATGTAAGAAAAGACAAAAACATTGTTGGATTAGTTATCATTTAATTCTGACAGCAATTACTTATAAATAATCTACAATTAACAACAAAGGTGTTAAAATTTAACAGCAGGCCTAGCCAAGTTGCGACCGTTTCGTTTCGATTCTCTTGCGTCGAACGCCTCGAGTCGGCCACGCCTCCGATTCCTTTATTCGTACCACGTGATTGAGTGTTGAGATGATGTGTCAGAACAAAGGAATCGGAAACGTGGCCAACTCGATGCTTTCGACGAAAGAGAGTCGAAAGGAAACGGTCGTAACTTGGCTAGGGGGGCTATTACTATATCTTGTGTTCGAAGAGACTATGATAGTTTAAATTGTGACAGAGTACGGAATGACTGCACCGACAACGAATAGCACTCGCTGAAGCTTAGCGCTCTGTATATTTTAGATGTGCAACATAGTTCAAAGGTAACAGATTCTAATTACAGTACTTATTAACAAAATATTTCTGGTCCATATTTTTTATTCTGTGGCAAATTATTCTTGTCTCTGGCTGAGAACGGCATAATACGAATATGCTGCTTTCATGATCTGAAACAAAAAGTTTTTTCGTTAAGACACTTTGAAGTTTAGAGTTTTTCCTACCAGCTAATATGAAACGAAGTTTAAAGATGGTGGTGATGACGTCACGAATGTTCAATTACCGTCTCGAATTCCTAACTAAGCTTAGCGTGAAGACCCCTGTAGGTCTTGGGTTCAAAAACAAATTATTTCTAAATCACATTATTTTGAGTACTTTCATGAACACTATTTTCAAAACACTCATAAAACTGAGACTCGAAACTCGTGACATCAATCTTCGCGCACCGGGAACCGCTAGTTGGAATACAGGCCACTCATTAAAATAGGCTTATTTTTTGAAGATGGAAATGACCAAATCCTTCTGCTCTGGGAGAGGGCAAACCAAGTATAAACGAATAATCACATCAAAATCAACCAAGAATCATCATCACCATCATTTTAGCCGAAAGACGTTTCACTGTTGGACATAGGCTTCCAAGTGTCGCCACAATTAACGGTCCTGTGCGTCTCGCATCAATAGAATTCCCGCGTAAGTCACCAGGTCATCGGTCTACCTTGTGGCAGGTCAACCAACGCTTTGTCTTTCAGTAATAAGCAGTTGCCACAACAACTATGAGCAATGTGGCCTGCCCTACCGCTTTAGTTTGATGATTCTTCGGGAATACACAACGCTAAGATAAGTTAAAGCTAAAGTTAATAATAATCGATTTATTTATATTTATAAATACCTTATAGACTAACATACATAATTCCTTATAATAAATCATTTTGTTAGTAAACATGATTGAAAACTACGTTAGTAACACTTCACTTCGCACTATTTTGTCTTTGTGCTGTCCTGTGGTATTTGTTTGTTGTGTGTGTATTTGTTAAGATATTTGTGTTTGTGGTGGTATTGAAAATATTTCGAATTAGGAATCTAAATATGATGCTGTCTAGCGTTACTTACAGCTAGGAAGCACGCGTTGTCCATGTGTGTGAATCCAGCGGCCGTAAGCCGGAGCGGCCGCTGTGCCCTCATCATCATCATCAGAAGGGGTTTACGTTGGTTCGTCGGGATGCGCTCCCATTTGGATTGCATCACTGCGTCCGATATACGCTCGGCCTGGAAAGCAAGATTAATTAAAAAGCTAATCGTGTCAGGGTCATTATCTGCTGTTTTAGCGAAAGGTTTTCTATAGATCGTTAATAGTTTCATTAATGAAATTTTAGGTTTGGTTTGTTCTCCATGAAATCACAGCTATCTTAGTGCTCACAAGTTGTTTAAAGCTCTGTAGAAACGTCTAGTTGACACTTCGAGGACCCAAGGGCTGGCTTTTACCTCAGACAAAGGATAAGCATTGCCATACAGCGTGGCAATGCCGCCAGTCTTTTGGGCACTTTACCAGTCGACAGCGATGTGGAAGAGTTTTTTGACGCCATATTATAGCTTGATTTTAGTTAGTTGTAATTAGCGTAGGGTTTTATTTATTTTTTTCTTTTAATTTACTGTAATTACTTATAGTTATTTAGTTGTAAATAAATAAAAAGAAAATCTTCTTAACCGTCTTCAACATAAGATTTGGATGTTTTGTAACGCTTTTCATTTACTTTTTTATCAAAGTGAAAGGCTTAACTTTATCTAACCCAGCCTAAACCTAGAGTGACGAGTGGTTTGCCGCTACATGCGATCTGAGGGTAGTAATCTTGTCCTATCGCGGTCATCTACAATCTAGTTGTAGTCAAACTAGTAATATAGGTTGGTAAAAGATAGGGGTGAGCTATTAGTACTAGTTTTGTAAATAGGTTAGGTGTATTAAATAAGTGGGTGGTAGGTAGGTAGGTGAGTTTTGTTATTTTTTTTTTCTAAAGGTGGTAAAAGGTTCACAGCGCAAGCAAAAAAGAAAAAAATCTTTTTATTTCACATAGGCCTACATGGGCACTTATAAAACTTCAGAAGATAGTGCACGGCTCCAAATCGTTTCTTATTGAGAAGAACCGGCAACAAACTTCATGGTTCAAGCACTTCTTAAAGCTAGACTTTTCCTATTTTATTTCATAGCGACAATAAACAGCAGTATGGAATACTATCGGTACTTAATAGGAGTAACATATACACTACTAACGATGTTGGTTGACGACTATGAAGTTGAATACTGGTTTTATATGGTGCGAGTATCTGACCTGAACCACCCAATTTTTAGTAAAACTGGCCGTCAGATTTTTGGCTTTCTGACTATCAGAGATCTTCTCAACAAGTTGTTACTTACCTGTAGCGTCAATTCATTTCCAGTGAAGCACTGCATGCCGAGCTGAATGATCATGGCCACAAAAAACGCCACAGACGTTATCAATCTCACTGACTTGAAACTCGACGCGTCTTGCTGCAAGGAAAGAACGTCAATCAATCAATTCAGCCCCATAAACATTCTATACAATCTGTGGCTACTGTATGCCGACAGCCTTTTTCTTTTTTTTTAACGCGCTGCCCCACACTGAAAATTGCTCTGTGAATTCTCCCACTCTTGGTGAAGGTGTATGTCTGATATCAGACTTTTGCTAACGAAAACCAGATCAATATTCCTTTAGTAACCTTGTGTCCTAGGAACATAAGAACCCTTTTTAGAAGCCTTCTCATGACTCTAGCAGGCCTGTATCATGGGTGCGTTTACAAATATATATATATAAAAAAAAAAGATTTTGGAATAATTATATCTAGGCCATACAATGAATTGGGACATGTAAAATTTTACTGCTGACAGAGTTGTTATAATTTGGAGTGATATTGGCATAGTCACTACTCTTAATCGATTATAAATATGTGTGGTTGATGTTATTGGGTATATTTTGATGCAATTATTATTGAGTATTTGGGACAAATGGAATTTGTTTTATTTCGACCATTAAATCTGCGGTAGTAAAGACAAGAAATAAATTGTATCATGTAAAATATAATACAACATCTTATGCAAAAATATGGAGATGAAATAAAGCCGCATATCTATGAATCTTACCGAAACTTGAACCATTACAACGCAAATGGCAGCCATACTCGAGAGTAGTTGAGTCATGAAGCCGTAGGAATAAGTCCTAGAGAATCTCTCCACGCAACTGAAATTAAAGTGGGAAAAATGTAATAATACTCGGAAAACTCATCATAGTAGTATACATAGTGAAAACTTTATTCTAATATCAGAGCAGAAAGGTGAATATAAAGCACAGATTATGTTGATTTAAGTGTGAAAAAAAGGCAAACCAACTGACAATATTGAGGGTGTAATCCTGAGATATTGCAGCATGTCATATCCACGAGAACTCGGTCCCCTTATTGCTTTCGTATCGACTGTGAATTGATATTTTTTACGCAGCGGGATACCCATCATTTTTCAGACCTGTCCCTTATTGACCCCGCAAATATCTGTGTTTGTAGTAGGCGGCACGTTTCCAATAACTAGGAAGACGATTGCTATGTTCGCATTGTATTAAAGTTGAAATGCGGATGGTATAAGCAGATATGGGTGTTCGAGATTATTGGGTCAATGTCTTTGCTTATCTTTAAGTGCATTGTGAAGTTTAATAAGTTCATTTCCGTGAAACTCACAGTAGCGGTTAGACGCTACAAAATTAGTAAGTATTTGATGATACTGATGCTCTATTGACAGGAAACTTATGCTATAGGTTATTATCAGTAGCTTTTTCTTAGGGTTGAAAATCTGACTTGAATATATGACTTCTCCCTCTCAAGGACGGAGCAGAAGGGCGTGTCAGAATTTTACTGATTTAAATCACACCAACGTTCCTTGATTACCCTTTGCGTTGAAGAATCTTAGTAGGCTTCGGCCCTTCGTCATGCCGACGGTAAGGACGCCGTGACGTCTATTCAGCTATTTCTAAAAGAGGGGACTTGGCTTGGCCATTATTATCAATAGCTGATTGTCCGGTTCTCATTGACGGTCAGTGAGAAAAAATCGCGATCACGCATGCTTGCGGGATTGAATTCAGCAATCCCGCGGATGTCGCGGTATTTGCGGGATTGGGATTTTTAATTTCTTTTTGTAAAACAAAAAGAAATTAGTAAAGTAGTAATAAACATGAAAACCGGTTAAGTACGACTCGGACTTTCACACCGAGAGTTTTTTATATAAATTTACATAACAATTACAATTTACCTATGAACTTAAATAATTCGATTCCCGAATCGAGTTTCGAAGATTTTCCGAATAGCAATGTAACTACTTTAAAAAATCTGCTGTTTTTATGGAACAATAAAATATTTACCGAGCCTTCATCTCTTAGAAATTAAATTCATGTGCTTTGGGGAATCCCTGGTCATAGAGTACCAGTTGCAATACAGGACTCGCGCAATACAAAATAAAAATTCAAAAATTATTTAGCTGCAAGGTAAAATCGAAAACAAAATGATTATTTTCCACACAAATTCTACAAAAAACGTCATGAGTTCTATGTAAAGTTGTTTCATCACTTTTTAGTGAGGATGACCTCGGTTTAATACTTACATAACCAAAACGGCGGCAGGGCGTCGGAATCCAATTTTTTTATAAAAAACTTCAAACCCGCAGATGTGCGGGATCCCGCATGAGTAATCCCGCATTTCTGATCCCACAGAAAAGGTGCGGGATCCCGCTTTTGCGGGATTGGATTCCCTAATGCTGTCCCTTTCTTTTAGATAAATAGACTTTATTGAACACCAAAAATAAAAATAACATGAGAAACTTAAAAATAGGTGTCACAATGGGCGGTCTTATCGCTAAAAGCCATTTTTTAAAGACAACCTTTGGATGGATTTGACAGAGGAGGAGAAAAAGTTACACAGGTAGTTCGTGGTGTATTATTTAGATAATTATACAATACATAAACTTTTTTTTTAAGCCCTCCCGACGCTTTTTTTATGGCATTTGACGGGGATTTATGATTAATGGATCATCATAATTTCAGCTGAAACACGTCCACTGCAGGACTTCCCCCAAGTGTCGCCACAAAGACTGATTTTGGATTACCTCGACTTTCACCAGGTCATCGGTCTACCTGTGGCGGGTACGTAGCCGCTACTCCTGTACCATTGGTCCCATTGACCGTCTATTCTTACACTGTTTGATAAACAGATATTTTGATGTAATTAAAATAAAAAAAAAAAAAAAAAAATAAAAAAAAAAATAAAAAAAAAAAAAAAAAAAAAATAGTTTATTTGCACCTTCAAGTTAACAAATTTCCAAATTACAGTCACATTAGGTCACAAGGTATATTAATTGGTCATAGTCTACAGGCTTGTTAGCTGAAGTACGCCGAACTTTGGCTCGGGATGCCGCCGCCGAACCTTCCAGTTAATTCACATTGCACTTTATGGCAGTTCGGGACGTTCGGCGGGCCCAAGTCGGTTCGCTGCCAAAAACTCTACACTACTTAGTCTGGGATAGCAAATACGACCATTACTGGATGTAAAGCTGAGCTTTTGTGCGTAGTAACAATGTGTTGAAAGAAATATTATATAGAAAACTATATAGCGTCAAATTATGCTGCTGATGAAACACCACCACCATTCATTCATCATTTCCTTAGCGTTTTTTCAAATGAGTTAATATAATTTTTTACAATGTTGGCGGTAAAACAGTTCAGCTTTTGTGAAAATTAGGGACTCAGGTTCCTAAACACAAAAAAGTTTTTTCACCCGGGTTTTTGCGAGAATTAGACCTGGGTCCCTAATTTTCACGAAAACCGAAGAAAAAGTTTCGTCACCAAAATTGAAATTTTTTAAAAAGAGTATATTTACCCAAATAGCTTGGGGATGGTTTCCAGTCCAACAGGATGTGGTTGAATACCTGTGATTCAACCGCAATCTGGGTGAGAGACTGCCTGTCAGACCTTCACAATTCACTTATTAGACAAGACGATACTCGGACTGTCTGGCTTCTGACTACCTGTAACGACTGTTAAAGATTTGCGAATGAGAACCGAGGCCGTCTTTTACGTACTTTCCGAAGCACGGGCTGTTAGTAAGGTCCCAGATAAACTTAGAAAAGAACATAATGAATAACATTAAAAATTCACATCGGAACTAGCTCGGTTTCGAACGCACAACCTCATGCATGAGTGGCGGGTGCATTAACCACTGGGCGTTTATAGACTCACAAACTCCACTGCCTTGATTGCAATATTATAACGATAAAATTAAAGGACTTGTTCGTCAACTCACTACTGTGAAAGTGTTTAACTCAATTACAGTAAGAGTGCTCGCGAGTTGAGCACTCGCAAAATGGCATCTTCCGACTACCTGCTTTTTATATCTTAATTTTTACTAATATTATAGTTTTTTTTTTTTGTATGTAGGAGGTAATCTCTAAAAGTACTGGTCCGATTGCTGAATTTTTTTCACCGATAAAAAGCTGCTTTATTCCTGAGACATACGCAATATTTTGTGTACGCGGGTGAAGCCGCGGAAAAACGCTAGTCAACAATATGACTTTGTATCAAATAGGTAATGGTACAACCAAAGCGTGACATACACGTGAAACAATAGAAATATGAGGCGGAGGCACCCTTGAATATGAATGGCTTTTGCCGGGATAAGCATACAGATCACACGTTTCATAGAAACATCTCAAAATTCGAGAAGGATGTTCCATCAAAACATTTTGGTGAGCGAAAATAACTAACTAGGAGTTATAAGAGCAGTGGTGGCCGAGTGGTAACGGCCCCGACTTACGAGTTGTAGGTCGCGGGTTCAAACCCAGCCAGGCGCATTACTTTGTGTAATTTATCATCATCACTGCTCTCAAAATGGTGAAGGAAAACATCGTGAGGAAACGGGCATGTCCTAGAATCAAAAATTTTAAGACATGAGACATCTACCAACCCACACTGGACCCGCGTGGTGGATTATGGCCCATTCCCCTCTCCTAGAAAGGAGGCCTGAGTCCCAGCAGTGGGAACATCAAAAGGCTGGATATATTATGTTATGTTAGTTGTAAGATACTGGTGAATCGCCTGGCCTAACACGATTGTATTTTTTTGGACATATAAAGTCCAAAAAAAATATATATTAGTTATATATATTAGTAGATATTCTTTTCTTATTTACAAATTACTTATTATATACCAAAAACCTTAACTATAATTAAACTGAAACCAAAAAATTATAATAAAAACCCTAACCTAATTAAAACTATAAAATGGCGTCCAAAAACTCCTGTTTTTTTATACACTTTATAATTTGCACGATTATATTTTTTTCGAAATATTATGAAAAATATCGTTTTGTATACGATGAATCACTTCCAAATTCATTAGTTTCGAATATAACTGTGTATTATTTAGAAAAAAAAATTATAATTTCTTGCGATATTTTACAATCTTGCGCCGTTATTTTCTGGTGACATACATAAACCTTCTTCGTTTATTGCCCTTTTTATTTGTAAAAACTGCACCAAAATCCGTTGCGCGGTTTAGGAAGATTTAGTTGAAAAACAGACGTCGAAAATAACTGTGCTTTTTATACTATCACACTAATATTAAAAAGGCGAAAGTTTGTGAGTGTATAGTTACTTCTTCACGTTCGAACGACTGAACGGATTTCAATTAAACATTGTAGAGCATGTCCTGGAATTTCCCAATATGATATTTTTTTTTAGTTCTGGGAGTATGTTCCCATGGGATAATTTTCTTCTAACATGTGGTTGAGGCCGCTGGCAGTAGCTAGTGTACAGACAAATATGACTAACACTCGTTTTCTGATTAAGTTGAGTCTTTCTCAAACACTGTTTTAGCCTGAAAACCTGTCAACATTTGGCATTGCATTTATGTAGGGTGTGAGACGTTCTTAACTCAAAATACTCAATCCAGAAACCCGCCCACAGCGACATGACCTGTAGGAACGTTGTACTGTAGGCAAACTCTTTTAGAAAAATACGTGCCTCATTTGTCACTTCTTCTACTAACACTCTATCTCCTTAAACAAGTGTAAAACATGACAATTCTCAACTAATCCACTGAAAAGCTGAGCAAACAGATTGAAAAGTAAGACCGGAATACAAAGTGACTGTGATTACCTAGGTTAACACTACGTTATATAGATATATCCTCTTTGCAAGCGTCTCTCGAATACAGACAGCGATATTATTACTAGAACATCTATATTTTGTTTGACCTATCTTTTATATCCATATTTCATTAGAAGATACAGAAATTTCTGTATTTAAAAGTATGTCGTGCCCTAAATAGGAAGTGGGTTCCGCAGTTTAGAATTTAGTGAAAAACTTCATATATGGGTTATTTGTACATTGTTTCGGAAACTTTCTGAACTGACTGCAATTTAGTTCAAATAATTTCTCACTGTTCTAGGTTGTTATTAGTTTCATCGTTTATAGCTTTAATACTAATTAGCTTTTGCCCGCGGCTTCGCCCGCATGCAAAAAATAATATAGCCTGTCACTCTGGAATAAAGCAGCTTTCTATTGGTGAAAAAAATTTCGCTATTGACCAGCTCTCAGAGATTACTTCCTACAAACAAAAACCGCTAACTACTAACTACCGCTTTATAATATTAGTGTAAGCTGATAAATAATCTTTTTCAGAATCGGCACGGTTGATTGGGCCGAAAGGTTCTGGAGTGGTGACCGCGTACCGGTAGAAACAGCGTTGGAAGGCCTCCCAGTAAGTGGATCGATGACTTGATGAGGGTCACGGGAATTTAATGGGTGCGAGACGCTCAGGACCGATCGCTGTGGTGACACTAGGGGGAGGCCTTTGTCCACTATTGGACGTCTTTCAAATGATCCTTTTTAAAAGCATATTTTACCTATATTACTGATGCAATTCTGTAATATACGTATGTATGCCGGAATTGTAAGGGTCTTTTCCTGAACCCGAAAACGGAGAAATGTAGGAAAATATCCCATAATCGCTTATCTGGGAAACCAATCAAGGTTTAATTTTATTTCCTCACTTGATTTGTGTCTTTGCTC
Source organism: Mythimna ferrago (assembly GCA_910589285.2). Classification (NCBI taxonomy): domain Eukaryota; kingdom Metazoa; phylum Arthropoda; class Insecta; order Lepidoptera; family Noctuidae; genus Mythimna; species Mythimna ferrago. The sequence goes on along the minus strand of OU342680.1, from coordinate 21,959,696 downwards.
TTTGACATTTTATTACCATTTCCCGTGGCATGAATATTTTCTACCGTATAGTACAGTATACTTATAAAAACAAACTTCCTAGAACAGTGTTTTCATGTAAAATTATAGATAGTGAAAAGTCAGGAAACCGGACACTAATTTTCCTAAAGTTAATATGAATAAATTATTGGGTCGTGGAAATCAGATAGGTATTTTGCTTCATGCAAAATACTGATTCGTATCCAGTTAAACAGGAAGGCGAGCCCAGTTTTTTTTTTAGAAAATGGGATATCATCAAATCACTTCTTGCACTCTAGGGTGGAGCGAGAGGGCGTGTCAGACTTTTACTGGCTAAAACCTGTGTCTTTTAATTGCCCTTCGCATTCTAGAGCCCCGGTGCCCGGTTACTCTTTGAAACGTTTCCACAGCCCTAGTAGGCATCGGTCCTACTGGGTCCTTTGACTTTAATTAATTTATTTATTTTCACATTTCCGAAACTAAGTACAACACAGGTCATAGCGGGTGTCAGGCGCCATCAAACAGTTGGGTTAAAAAAAAGGTTGTATAATAATATCTGTACTTGGGTACCTGATCAGAAGCTGATGTTGCCGAAAGCAATTCTTGAATGTAGTTTCCAATGCTGCGTCAATTTCTTCTCTTGGAACAAAAGACTGTACAATATTTTCATCGTTATCTTCTGCACTCAATAATATAGATTCTCTGTCTTGAACAGCATTGGGATGTATGCCTTCACGCAGTGACGCCATAGTTCTGTCATACGCAGTCGTTATTGCTTCGTTTAGTATTTCAAACTGTGCGCCCATATGTAGAATAACAGATGCAATGAATGTATCAATGGTCATCACAATATGACCAGTCCATAGCAATCCAACAGTTTCGAGCACAAAAGTGGGAATATACGACGCGTCTTTCTGGTAGTCCCAAGGTATATAAATTGGCTGTGGCAAGGTCCGAACTGGACGAAGAGAAGTATCATTTAATTTTGCAACTAAAGATTTCCACTTGATGTCTTGAATGGTTCCGTATACATTTCCATTACCAATAGTGAGCCATCCGAAGAAAATGAAGGATCCAGTTATTATTTTAGAAATTTTTACACTTCTTCTGTTCTTTGGTATGTTTTGATAATAATCATACAACTCTATTTCTAAAATGCGCACTATTTCTTGAATTTCGACGTTTTTAAAGAAGAATATGTACAATTTGATAAGCGTGAGATTATGGGTGATGACGAAAGAGAGGCTGAACATGAATCGGTCCATTTCCTTTTCACCGACAAAAGGGTCAATCGTTTCTAGACCTACGAAGCCAGCTACCCACACAACTTGGGTGACGATGGAGTAGTACAGGTACCATCCTGGGAAGTTGGAAGTGTTGCCTTCTTCTGGATGATGCCACCAGCCCAGACCCAAGAATCGGAGGATACGGTAGTGGAAACCGAAGTAGTGCTTAGGACGAGAATCAGTCATGATGACTTTATAGGTCTAAAGTAGATTTGTAAATGATAGTCTGAGGTATAGACTTGGTGATACGGTGGCGCGGCCCATGACAATATGATAGACTTTATAAATACTACTTCGGGTACATTTGAAATACAGGTTGTTTCGAATTTCACATTTATTTATTTTAAATATTTTTGAAAGATCCTCTGCTTACACCAAATAATGTTGAAACGTTCATTTTATTTTCCAAAATAAGTAAATTTTAAACCAAATATAATCTTCTATAGTTGACCCACGGTGTTCCGGCCCCTGTCGTCTGGCATGTCGGACTAACAGTATGTAATTGATTGAAATCAATTAGTTCATTGATTTTTTGAAAGGGCTTTAATTCACTAAGTCCCATGTACATAGTACAATATTATATATTTTTTTTTTATTGTACTTAAAACAACAAACAAAAGATAGAAAAACTTATATCTAAAACACATACAATAGGTGGCCCTATCGCATTTCGCGATCTTTTCCAGGCAGCATTTTGTACTTTACATAGTTGTGACCTGACTACTTTTTAAGTTTGAATTGAATTTATTGGATTACAAGGTATGGGTACTTCGTTTCAAAAAGTACTGGACTACAAAAGGTTATCGTAGTACTTTTTAATCCGACAAATTCAATAATCCGACACCACTTTGCAAGACGTTTGTCGGATTACCACGGGTCAACTGTAGCGACGAAATATTTTGAGCGGTTTTATTAAATATTGTACCCAATTCAAGAATTAAGGGAACAGAAAAGTAAACATGTTGTTATCGAATGCACATAGAATGCGTGACAAGAGTTAGCCACGCGAACTTTAGGAGCCCGTCGATAATAAAATGGCAATAAAACGAACACAATAGAAAATTTCATTAAGGTAGGTACGTCTTGTGAGATTACTAATATTTATTTCTCGAAAATAGAGTGCGGTTTTATTATTGTGGAGATTTGTAATGGAAAGGGCTATGCTTGAATTTTCCCAGCGATATCACGTCAGAAATGAAGATATCTGCCGAAGAGCCAAGGCTACCGATATAGTCCGAAGAATTCCCAAACATAAGTGGCAGGGCACGTTACTCTCAGAACAGATGATCGACGGGGAAAAAAGTTTTAGGAATGGCGACCACGTACTAGAAATCGCAGCGTTGGACGACCTCCTTGTGGGAGGTCTTCCTGGACCTCCCACAAGGAGGACCGATGACCTCATGAGGATCGCGGGAATCCGATGGATGCGAGATGCACAAGATCGGTCGTTATGGCGACATTTGGGGAGGCCTATGTCCCATAGTGGACGTCTTTCTGAAACTTCTACTGTAATCACCAACAAAATGCACAATAAGTTGAAAACCCTTTATAAATCTCTATAAAGCCTTTACAAAGAACGTTAATAAAGCACACCTATGTCTTTATCTACTTAAAGGTGTTTGAAACTTTAGACTCGCTTGAAGCACTTTGTAAAATTGTCATTTCGTGTCTAGCTTTCGCTTAGCTAGATGAAAAAGACAGGTATTCAGGTCCTCTACAAACGAATTGTACTAGGTAGCTTGAACGAACAGAAGCGGAACCAGTGCCTTAATGAGAAATTTCATTGCTAGCTTGACTGTTTACTATCAAAATATAATTAGTGCATGATGCAAACAGATAGGTATGTTGAACTAGTGATTGCTACATTCCTATTGGACTATTATTTTGTGGTTTCATAAGGTAACCTTTTTTATTTTTATTATGAATAGGCTTGCGTTTGACCACCATTTCACCTGATGGTAAACGATGATGTGGCTGACGATGGAGCACGCTTGCCTAATAGTAATTTAATTTAACGCAGTTGAAAACTGGCAAAATTACTTTTGATGAGGAGACGCTAAAATGTTGATGACAAAAAAATGATTTTTCACAGCTGACTTTCAAATAACTTTGGGAAGTCTATGTCAAAAAACGAAGAAGCAAAACTTGAAATACCCATATTTTGTTAAAAATAACAAAAAATCGGGTGTTTATTTGGAAGTTCGTTGAATTTTTTTTCTGTTTTTAGTTGTGATACTCTACAACTAAAATTAAGTAGTAAGCGAGTTCTATGGTAAGGTATCTATAGGATTGACATAGTGATGCGAATGTGTCAATCCTGTAGAAAGGTATCTACCATGACTCAATCTACACATGCTTCTTTTTAAGGAGTCTCGTTTTGTGTTTTCGCAGTCCAAGTCCAGTCTATTCTTACATGGAATTAGATCTAGCTTTGGTGTTGGTATGAACCTAATAATATCTCAATCACTATACGTTTCTTATTAAAATCTGAAGATTTTGAAGAGCTTCCAAGAATAAAATGAATACCATTCAGTCGAATTAAGAATCTCCTCCTTTTTTTTTAGTCGATCGAAAAGATTCCTGTAACAAATTTTCTCTCTTCGTAAAAAAAAAAAACTTGTATAAATATCTTTTCAGCGATAACTACACGAGACCTTCGTGAAATTTACGAAAATAAAAACTCATTTATTCATATTTTCATTAATACGAAAGAACGGACTTTTTCAGGCAGTTGCCTATTACGGGCCTGAAAAAGTGTCCGTGCATGTAATTACCTATTTAGAGAAGCCCTGTAAATTCAGAAGATAAGGTTGTTAAAAAACAATCTTGTTCCTTTACTTATTAATTTATCGTCGCTTGGTTACCTCTTACATTGATTTAAACTTTTAGGACCAATACAGATTTAGAAGTTTTAGGTTCTCTTCACATTTTCTTTTTCATTTTAGATACTAACTCAGGTCTCTGGAATGGGTTCCAGATGGTTCCAGATGATCTTTAGTTGGGTCCAAAGAAAATTTTAATATACCGAGATTCTTCCATTGGTCTCGGTTGTCATTTGTCAATCTTTGACAGTCGTTACCGTTTATGAAAATACATATATATACCCTGTTGGGACGACGAGGTGGGGACGACCGGGATCCCCACCTCGTCGTCCCAACAGGGTACGAACGGAAAAAAAAAGATTCATTCCACCCCAGCGGTGACGATTGAAACTTTTTAATTGCCACTTGTTCCACTATAGACCGAGAGTCAAAATGCAGTAATGGGGATTTCAATAAAAAATTTCACGGATTATTAAAATATTTTAATTACGACTTTCTGATCAAGAGTGAATGTTTTTGATTAGAAATTATTTAAAAAAGACTGAGGAATGAGAACAATATTTGTAAATCACAAATAATCAACTAATCTTACGGATAACTGTCACCATCGTTAGGAAATCTGAAATCAATCTTGCAGAGGGGTACGTATCATGTGGTCCAATTACTAGATTGAGGCGGCCATTGTGGTCTGTGTGTTGTACATTCAGCTGCAATTGGCAAGACTGGAAGCCGACCGAAGGAAGATATAAGATATAGAAGAGGATAGAGGATAATATTTATAGATATAATAGTTGTTTTAGGTATGAGTTTTTATAGGTAGAATAGTTGTTATAAGTCTAAGTAATAGTTGGGAGAAGGCTTGGCAAGTTTTGTTTGATGGCGATCTTATTTTTTATATTAATCTGGAGTTTTGCTTGAATAAATTACTATAAAATTACAATAAATCAACAATGGAGAGCATGTTTCTCAGGAAGCTAAGTAATAAAAAACTAGTTTTTCCAAATATTTCAACAGTTATAATAAAACTTTTAATGCTTTTATTATGAATGGAGTCTTCGTGTCTGCTATGCTTCAATGGATGATCTAACAAATCGATTTTGATGTAATTACGAGTAGGCTTGAGATACTTAGCTTTGTGATTGTAGGGATCGTAGGATGTATTCCTTACCACCACTAGTTTGTATATTAGCCATCACAATTTCTTCTATAATTCGAATTAATCTAAATCCTCTAAAGAGGTACTGCTCAAATACAGTTATTACGTAGATTTAGAGCGGAAAGCGTCACCTCTGTCAATTTGTGCGGCAGTCCGTTTAAGGGTCTCTTTAATATATCCGCAGACAAATATATGATTATCGTAGAGCAGTGTAGCCTACTAAATGTGTTGTCGCATCGTTGTAACATTGTCGCATCCTGCTTGTCTGCAGGTACCTTAACTTTCGGTGTATCTTATTTATATCCGTGTCTTTTTTGCCCATTTATCAACACAAAGTGCGTTTTAAGTCTGCGTTAAAGATTTTTCATTGCGGAAAATTAAAAAAAAAAACTTAAAACTTTTTAAAACCACCTAGTATTTTATAAAGCGCGAAGGAAGTGAACATCGTTCTACGTAAATATGGTAATATGGGTGCTTATACGCTCTCGAGACTGTAGGATGACGTGAGAGACACCACTTAGCTGCTGGAATTTAATGTGGCCACTAGCTGATGTTCAGCGGGGACGACGTTTTGATGAATATTCTTAATTTTTCGCGCTAAAAATAAATGTTAAAATGAAGCCGCTAACACGATGTTTTCAAAGTGAGATAATAGTTTAAAATCTTGTTAAAACAATTTTGTTTCTTTACTTTTTTCATTGATTTATTTAACTATCCGATCCGCCTGCTTCGGCTTTGCACGGGTTCAAATTGTATACACAAACTTTTTTAGCTCTTTCTATTAATGAAAACCACTAACTTGCGTAGTTTAGGAAAAGTTATGGGATAAACCAACTTCTGTTTGTTTATCCTATAACTTTTCCTAAACTACACGCATAGCGATTTTATTTTATACTTTTGATATAGATTTTACTATGGTAGTTTTTTGTACAAGTAATAGATCGTATAGATTAATCTCTAAGGTCATGGATATTTCTTTATGTTAGTATGGGAATTAATAAAAATAAAAAATTGGATAGGGTAAATAGATGGTTCAAGTACCTGTTGGAAACTACTACTACCACTACTAGAGCAACTACTACTTTAACTGCCTATGGGAAATGACTACTACCAATACTAGAACAACTACTACTTCAACTACCTATGGGAAACTACTACTGCCAATACTTAAGCAACTACTACTACAAGTGCATACAGGAAACTAGTAGAACCACTACTACTCTAACTGCTTATAAAAAACTACTATCACCACAACTAGAACAACTACTACCTACTCCAAGTGCCTATGGGAAACTACTACTACCACTACTAGAACAACAACAACTGCTAATATCTATAGACTTTTTTGGACTACTTATTTGGACACAAAGTTTGTCAGGTCAAATAGTAGTGGAATAAACTCCGCTTAAAATGCGTTACAATGTAGTAGTAATTAATTGTGTTTTAAATGAACGACAGTATCGTTTGATGTTCTATTAAACATAATAGGACTGTTTACAGTAATAGTGCTGGCTGGCAGCGATAGCAAATCCAGTGAATTTCATTTAGCAAGTTAAACGACTGTCTATTATTTTAGTTTTTGGTTGTGAGGTTAATACCTGTGAACAGCCAATTTGATATACATAATTTTGTACCTAATATTTAGCTAATATTTTAAAGGTGGCTGGCTAATATTTCAAAAGCTGTTGGATGTTTCGAAACAGTTACCCCGGCCCTGGAACGCAAAGGGTAAGTGAAGGAAGACAGGCGGGTTTTAGTCATTGAAAGTCTAACACTTCTTCTTGATTTACCTACAGCCACAATAGGAGAATTACTTTGATGATTATTCACTCAAAAAATTGGACATTATAAGTAGCTTTAGCATCATTTTTCTAACTGATTGACTTCTTGACAGTTCAAAAGAGATTGTAATTTTTTTTTAAATAAATGTTTGAGTTTCAGAATTTGTGTTTTAGTAGTTCATTTGACAAGTCCTTTCTAAATAATTTTAATTACACGAAAATTTTATTGTATCGTTAAGCTACATCACAGCATTGAGGTCTGATGGTCTCCCATTACTGAAAGATAATATATACTATGGAACCTTTTGTGAACTCTGTATCCTTTATTGGAGATCCAAATAAATAAATAAGGAGCGATATAATCTACAAAAGTAATATTTTACAAAAGCGAGAAGATAAAATCGAATTTCACCCTAAAAACCGCTGACTGACTGACTTTTAGTACTCACTGAAGTCACCAAGTACACATACATACCTTAACACACTGGAACAACGTAGATAAAGGGGTAGGCTAATTGAGACTTATAAAATACTCACAGAATACTGAGATGTGCCTATCCTTCAAGACCTTTACACAATGAATGCCAACAAATATTTACGAGGACATTCCCTCAAGTTATGGGGAAATGCATGCAACAAGAAGCCTTTAAAACAATTTCTACCTGATCGAGTTGTAACAGCATGGAACAGGGTCCCGGAAAGTGTTGTGAAAGCTCCCACATTGAACTTCTTTAAAAATCGGTTGGAGAGACTAAACATCTTCAAACTATATTAAACAAACACATCAGCTAATAGCTGCTAGTGTGTCTTACTAAATAATCATAACATATAGAAGTACTGAGAAATATTCCATTTCTACTTAGAAGCTGTAACGAGTTGTAATCGGTAAGTAGAGAGATAGGATGAGCCCGTCATGAGCAGCGGGTATTATCTACGAACGAAGGTAAGGCTCCTAACGTGACCAGAATAGAATTCACCCTCTACTCGATTGTGATCTTTGATTCCGCCTCTAGGGGACATTGGATTGAGAATATTTTAAATTCGTTATGGCTCTCTTAAGTAGTGAGGAATAATTTAGAGAAAAAAAAAAGTTTACGCATCAAATGTTTTTGGGAACACGTTTATTGTACGTACAGCTAAGCAGTGGAATTCCCTGCCGGAATCTGTGTTTCCTGATAGCTACTCGTACACTCCCCTAGGTTGTTAGGTTCCCATACATTTCATACATTTTCAATACATAGTGGACAGACCGCCCACACGTACAAAGCGTTTTGGGAACACATTCATTGTGCGTACAGCCAAGGATTGGAATTCCGTGCTTAGTCTGTGTTTCCTGATAGCTACAACCTAGAGGTCTTTAAGTCAAGAGTGAATAGGTTACTTCTAAGTAAGTGTGCTCCAACATCGACCACATCATCGCTTAGGATCAGGAGAGATAGTTGTCAAAGGCAAGTCTATTAATAATAAAAGAAAAAAGACGTATTAACAAGCTTCCTATAATAATTTTTCACCGTGTTTATAGTATCTACTCGTATACTTTCGAATCAAATCTATCTCTCGTAGCTGCCAGTAATCTTATCCTTATTCCTTTTCCTCGATTAGAGAGAAGTTTCCTCCAGGCTAGCCAATTTGTATGTTTGGTAAGCAGATTAAGTTGCCTCAGGTAATTGCGCAAACCAATATAATTAAAGAACGGTGACGCTACGTTATTTGCTTGAAAATTTAAAATTACACTTTGGCACCTAGAAAGTTGTCTTTACAGATCGGCAGTCATAGTAAAAAGAACTTTTTTCTTTCACTTTTGTCAGCCAAATTCTGTCCCGTTTTTGTTCAAAGGCCTCCCTCCAATGATTCCATTTTTCGCAGCACCACGCTTCCTTTTAGTTCCTCCAAGTGCAAGCAAAACCGGTCTAGTTTGTCCCGCCATCTCCTTCGTGGCTGTGTTTCAGGGCACCAATTTTGATTTACTTTGGTCTACGGTTTGTCGGGCATGCGGTAGGTACAACAGCTATCCTGGGTTTGGAGTATAGTATTTCGAACTCCATCAGTCATTTAACATCTCTTATATACCACTTCATTGCTCGTTGGCAAACCTTTACTTTAGATTTGTGGATGATAGTCGATGATATGTTAGAACAAGAACCAGGTTAATTTAAATGTTGGACGATGTAGTTAAAAAAAACCCCGATACAGTGCTTTCAAACATAGAAAGACAGAAAACAAAGAGTTTCGTTTGTTTTAGAAAAGGAAAAAATGCAGATCGTGCTTTCGAAATTCGAAACAAAAGACTGTTGTTCAAACTTTATAGGAAACAAAGAAAAGTCAGACTGATTTCTGAATTTAAAATCAGGCTGTATAATAGTAGCGCCCTTTCGTAGTATTACGAATTCATAAAGTGACGATTGTTTAATTTAACTGTTGAATATAATTACTACTCTTCACATTGAACTGACATCAGAGGTGTTAATTTCACTTGAATATAAATTATAAATGGCAGCCGATCAAGAAATCAAGTTATTATTTTATTACATAATTACTTACTGCGTAGTCGGCCTACAGTTTGAAATTAAATTAATAATTATTGTATTTAATTTTTAATTTTAATAATTTCAATTGTATGTAATTTATTATCTTTATTGTGATATGTAACTGAAATGAGTCTTTGGTACTTGAAAAATAAATGAATTATATATATTTTTCATACGTTAAGTACTTTTTACCTACCTACTAAAAAAACTCGCTCTTTTTTCTATTTGTTTTTCAAAGGCATTGTTTCTCCAATTATTTCCTTGGCTTTTTACATAGGTCCTACAATAACACTTAAGTCGGGAACAAACGTGTGTTTGGCGTCTTTTGTAGACTCTGTGTTTATTTTTAATTGAATTAATTAGTTGTTTTACATACACTTGAGGCAGAAAAAACCTTTTGGAGTCGGTAAAAAGGTACCTTTTTTAGTGAATCTTAAATGGTTTTTGTTTTCTTTTCTGCACTTTAAACTTAATGTAGGTAATCTTTTGTTCATTTTATTGCTTGAATATTTCTGCAAGTTTATGATACCTCATGTTAGGAAAGTGGAAACTACTGTGCTAATAAAAAGTAAAAATTTGAGGCATTAAAAACTGGTGTTCTTAGGCATTACTCTAGATACTAAGTAAAGTAAAGTTAGCTCTGTCGGATAATATGCTTTTAAACAAATTTTAAATGTAACTGTTTTAAAGAGCCTATTTAGTTTACTTTAACTATTTTCATAGTGTCATGGCGTTCAGTATTTCCTGTAAAATATTTCGTACGGTGTTTCCTAGCTGGCTACCCTGAAAAGATTCATTTAGATGCAATTGCCAACAACACACACCTCAACTACTTTTATAATGAACTGTTCCGTCATATTCAAGAGCTTCTGCTTCATTTTAAATTTTATTTGTAAAGCGAAAACTTTCGTCAGAAGGCTTTTTATACGGCAAAAGACTGAACTGTTCAAGTACGTGCTACATAATTATAATTGTTATTATTTTTCTTTTGCTTTTATACAATTTGACATGTTTTTATTTTATTTTATAATTTGTCATTCTTTTAAATTAATTTAGACTAAAATATTTACTTTTAAAAATATATATATATATTTTTATTCAATCGCTCTGATCTCGCTGCGCTCCAAAACCAGAATAGCTGAAGTGGCTTAAAAGGCTGACAAACTGAAATGGGACTGGACAGGACTGTCTGCCGCATGCCCAACAAACTGTGGGCAAAAATAACACAAAGTTGGTCCTGAAACAATGCGACGGGGCCGCGGCAGACCACGAAGGAGATTGCGCGAAGAACTAGACAGATACCTTCAGAACTGGCAAGAGGTAGCCCGGGCCCGCGAAAGATGGAAGGAGTAGAGAGATGCCTTTGCTCAAGAGTGGGACAGAACAGACTAATATTTTTTTTTATTATTATAGAGAATGGATTGTTTTTTCTTTTCAGTAATTTTAACGTAGGTATGTTTGGCAGTTGGCATACTTCATGTGGCCCTCCAAATCAAGTCCTGATTTGAGCTACACGAACACTGACAAATGCTTGCACTGACTGGTCACTGACCGGTCAGGACCACACACTGTTTGAATGAAAACATGTGTGGTGATGTCCTCGAAATACTATTTCAGACGCTAATCTGCAATCATGCAGACAATGCATATGAGAGTCATCTCAAATGATTTGAGCATTGCATGTTATAATAATATTCTTTATTTGTGTAAACATGGTATACATATAATAGCATGCAAGATTGAAATTAATGTCTGAGACCAGTCATGTTTAGCCGTAAGTGTCGGCGTACAAATATTTATAACATTAAAAACTAAAAAAATATTATGATAAAACTTCACAAAATATTTACCTAAAATTCCAATTACATTAAATTGGGATTAAATATAATGACCACCATAAAACGCTTTGGTACCCTTAGTTCTTTTGTCAAAAATATATTACTTGACACCAAAAAAATGAAATCCTAAAGTTACAATACTTAGTATTTTAGTTACGACTGTACTTTAAATTGTATTCGAACACCAAATGTAGTAAATGATAACCAAATCTTAGTGAGCAAATTAATGCGCTCTTTTTAGCCCCGTAGAGCAGGATGATACTTTGTCTAATCAACAATCTATCTTAGTGGAATTTTAGGGCACCCCGGGTCGGATAGATTTAGGTTAGAAGAAGGTGGCGGGGTCGTAGTGAGCGAGCGAAGCGAGCGAACACAGACCCTTTCCATTATGTACATAGATACAACAGTAAGAATTCCTAGTTTTTTGAAAAGTGGCCTGCAAGTTTCAAAAGGCCCGACATTACTTATTGCTCGGACACATTTTTTCTGTATCATGAAAGCTCTACTAATGTGTGGCGAGTTGCCCCATAACAATAAACCATACCTTAAGATGGAGCTAACATAACCGTGACAAGCAGTAAGAGCTGCTGTCTCACCAACTGTTTTTCTTAATTGTCTTAGAGCGTAAACAAATCTGTTAAGTTTTTTGCATACTGCTTCTATGTGTAGTTTCCAATTGCAGTGTTCATCTAAGGTAATACCAAGAAATTTAATATTGTCATCTCTAATTATTTTTTCGTCATCGAATGTAATGTTGAAATTATGGTTTTCAATTTGATTATAATTGCTAAAATGTACATATTTTGTTTTAGAGAGATTTACCTTAAGGTCAGTGCTAACCAGCCAAAGAGACCTCTGAGTTTTTTTTTATTGTTGATAGGTTTGCACTTGACCACTATCTCACCTGATGGAAAGCGACGATGCATGCGTTCGATGATGGAACACGCTTACCTAGAAGTAACCTATTCACTCTTGACTTACGGTGTTGATGTTTCTTCTCAGATGTAGAGACTTCTGTGGTAGACAGCTAGGAAACACTGGCCTTGCCTAGCTTAAATTGAGGTGTAAAAGAATTTAAAACTCTTTGCAAAATAAATATAATTTAATTTTTAAAGGAAACGATCTATTTGGATAGAAGTGCTCAAAGTTATTTATTTATTTATTTTACAATTTACGTACACACAATATACAGAATAAGATACAACATTAGTAAAAAAAATTGTACAAAGGTACTGCTTATTTCATAAAGAAACTTCCAGCAGACCTGCGAAAGGAAAGATCAGAAGAGTTACTTTGTTTGAACATTTAATTTTGTACCAATTAACACTCTTAAGCCTATTTAACACGGTTCTCTCGTTTTGAGACTCGACTGCAGTAGTATCGCGTGAATGCTCTAATTTTTTCATTTTAAGTTTTGGTTAACAGATGAGCTGGTGTGAATTGTGTTTCCTGGTTAAGGCAAGATAAATGTTACTTATTGTAATTTTTGATGCAGCAGTTTAACTGAATAGATCCTAATAAAGTCATAAAATGCCATAATTTACTGCGGGGATGTAATTAACCTTTCAATCGTGGACGTTATTAGGTACTCTTATTTTCAACAGATTGGAATAAGTAAGTAGATAATGTGTGATGACTCAGAAGCAGTCACATTGTATAAGTACGACTACTTTTAAGGCATATAGTCCCTTGAACCATCTGACCGAAATTATGTGAACGCAACTCTCGCACTCGCCTAGGCGGCAGTACGCAAATCTGTGCATTTATTTGCGGCCAGCAGCGCCCGGAAAGCGCTTTAAATCTATTTTCTCTGCGAGATATTGATTGATTTACATATGCAATGTTCACTTTGAAGAATATTTAACCACCAATTTTTATGTGTAAAAATGTTTATAAAGGTCCAAGCCGTTTCGAAGGAGTAGGGAAAAGTTGCGAAAAGTTGCGAAATTGCTAAATATTTTTTTTGACAAAAGTATTAATTGCACGAAAAAATCAAATGTTGATATTATTGTTCATGAATCTATAATAAACATATATTTTTTTCAACCCAATTGACCAAGCCGTTACGGAGGAGTAGGCCTCAAAGAAAATCAAGAAAATCACTGTTTTATGGCACTTTTCGGGCGCTTGGCCCTTAAGTACTAACTTCTGCCAGCGGTTTTGTCCTCATGAAAGTCGGTTCCTCTATGCAAATTTTTCAATCCGTTTCATCTTCTTAGGAGGTTTCTTGGAAAATGCTTTCTTAGTGCTCGCCTACATCATCAAAGAAAATTTGTGCAAAATTTTCTCTAATAGACCCTATAGTTTCGGCTGTGCGTTAATATGTCAGTCAGTCAGTTTCTCCTTTAACGTATATAAGTCCGGTAGAAACCTCAAATAACTTTGGACAAAATAAACGTATAACACTACTGAATACGGTTGGGTAAAGTAGCGCCATCTATCAGCTATATCGTGAACTATTGAGCAACGTGGAAAACTAGGCACGAACTACAGTTAGTTCTGGTTCTAGAGTTTAGATACAAGTTTATGACCAAAGTTTGGTCTTAGATAATTCAAAACAGTAGCTGTTAGAGATGTTAGACTGGCAGAGATATTACGTGATTAAATCTTAGTAGATAATTATTTTGATTAATTTGATTATATATTATTATAATTACAATTTATTAGAATTTCTTATCTATACAAAAAAAAAAAATATATAGACACCTTATTTCACCATACATTTCATTTTTGACATAGGTTTACTAACTGTAAATTAATGAAGATATGGACATGGAAGTCTGGCAAAATAATATTTATTTATTGTCAACTCTAATGTAGGTAAATACAACACGATACATAGAAAAGAAAACTAAAACATACAATGGGTGGCCGTATCGCATTCCGCGATCTCTTTCAGGAAACTTGGATATATATGATGAATGTAATGCTCGAGGTTATACAACTTTTGCTCAGCGAATCGCTACATTATAGAAAACATAGATGTCGTTAGTGTGTCCTACCTGGAATCAAACACAGCAAAAAGGAGTTTGTCTGCCACAGAAGGTACAAAAATGAAACTAGTTTAATATGAAACACATCAAGTAAGTTTTTATTAAAAGAATGTAAGAATTTAAAGTCTTTGAATTTCCCCTCTTGCTGCAAAAATGTGCGCGCGCATTTCTAATCATTGAAGCGCTCTAAGCGCTCTTCTGTCGTCAGCGTAAAGCGGAACATGGATCGACTAGCTATTTGTATTGAGGATTATAAAGTGGAATTAAGGCAAAGCTGCAGGATTGCTCTATCCTCCTAAAAATTAAAGGGCGAACGTAAGGATTAAAATTAGGTACAAATAGTTTGTTATTAATTTATGCTATAAGTAGGTACCTACAATAAACACAGAAACGAAGTGCATTCGTCATAATAGAGATAATAATAAAAGTGATATTGGACTTAATTGTGGTAATAATAATTTACTAGTTAAGGATATAATTAAATTACTTAGTATATTAGTCTATAAACAAGCCTAGATTTCAATAAAATTAGTGTCTATCCTTTGGATATTCTTTAGGATATACGAGAAAAGTACTAATTTAACATTTTATTTAGAGGTTTAACCACCGATATAACATTTTAGAAGATAAGAACATTATTCCGTTACTCAAATTAGACCTTAAAATCATGCCACAAGAGCAATATTTAACAAACAACAGGCAACAGTACACGAAATCCGCCTAAATATGACATTATTAATTTTGCACAAACTAAACGCTAAAGCGCTAGAATGGCTGGAATCCAACGCGCACCAATATCGGACGATCTCAAAACATAACCTTACTCAATCACGTCTACCACTGACAGTTAACTCTGCGCGAGCCGACGAAGTAAACGACTTTATCGCTAATTTATTCACTCATGACCCGACCGCGACGAATATTCATTTCCCAGGTGTTTCTGAATAAAACGGACGCCACATGAACCGTGACACTTGTTTAGTTCCATAATTCCATTCATCAAATATCTTTACCGTGAAGTATTATTTACAATCAAGGTTAAGTGATGTAAAAACTATGTAAGAAGAGTTTGTTATACAATTATCATGCGTTGAAACGTTTTTTGTTGCTGAAAAGACTGAGTGCAAGTTTAGGAAAGATTTTACTGTCGTTGCCACAAAAAAGAATGTAAGTATTTTTTTTTTTAATATATTTATTTATTATTGACATGTAAAGCGTGGCTAAATTGCGTACACAATGTATAATTATTTAAAACCGAATAATTTTTTATATATTCTCCAAATTCTATCATTACAAAGTCCATTTGCGAAGCATTAAACTAGTGTTAAGGTTCATTATTCGCTGGCGCACAGTAATAGCGGGAAAATTTAAGTTTACTCCGCAGAAATTTCCTAAGAATACATTTAGATTAAATCGGTCATTTGTTTTTAATTTAATGTTAATAAAATTATATTACTTCGAAGACATTTATGTAATGTACGTTTTAAATTGAAGTTATAGGCCTGAGAAACATAATATTTAATTACGCCTAGACAAACGCTATTATCTTTTTGCATACGGGAAAATCCTTTTACGGCAATTGACATACCTTTAATAATGTCGCATTTAAATTACAGTCTAGAAGCCCCAACAATTATGAATTGTTGTTGATCTTTATAATATTAAATAGAAGTTCCCTAGCTTCGAACGGGTGTAAATAATAAGAAGAACCTTTCTGGACTATTTTTGTGTATATTAGTGAAAATTCCATCAGAATTCGTCCTGTGATTTAACCTTTCAATCGTGAAAATTACAGACACAATAAAAGGCAATAGGTGCGCGAACGCCGGCGTTCGCTTGGGGTTTAATGAATTAAAAGAAGTTAGTAGAAAAATGATAGACTTTGTTTTATTCTATGTAAAGGTATACAGAAGAAAGTTGGTAATAGTTTGATATATTAAGATTGTAAAGAATATCAGTGCAACTTTTGAACTAGTTCATTCATCTTAAGTGACTATAATTACTTATAGCAACTTAACCTTTCGAATGTCTTAAGTTACACAGTCCGACATAAGGTAATTGTCTTTCTATTGTGTCTCTAATTACGACATTCAAAGAGTTAATAAAGAGAGCCTTGTTGAATGGACTGTGATAAGAAGAGTTAATTATCTCATTGATTTGATAAACATCGTCTGTTTAACAGAATTAGCTAACTAGGGATTTCTGTAGGTCAGTATTGAAGCTAGAACAAAGAAATTATAAGCTGCTGCTAATCAAAAAGAAGAAGTAAACTAAAGTAAAGAAAGTAATAACAATAAAGACCAGCGATATAAAACCGAAGACAAGTCACATAATAAATTTATTGTGGAATAAACTGTATAAAATCAAAGGTCTTTGCACACAAACTGTAAATTCGATGGAAAAAACGAAAAGGCCCAACCGTTACTAAAGATTTGGTGTCATTTTTTGTTTGTGTGCTAATGTTCTCGATTACACTGGTCAGCAAAAAAAAAAAAAATCCGGGAGCAAAAAGTTTACTATGTTATTTCTTTGGCTTTGGTTTGCTGAGTCCAATTCTGTTTACAGATTATAGCTATCACGTCTAGTTTTTCAGATATTTACATTTAAATAAAATGTCGGTACTGTTACATAAGTATGAAATATTTTTTTTACAAAAAAAAAATCACTGTTTGATGACTTTTACTAATAAATTAAAATATATTTTAATTTCTAAAATAATAAAAAAAACATAAAACACTAAAAGCCATATTTTACTGACGACAGGCCACGGTAATGATTTCGAACAATCGCCTAGCAAAGTAGGTATTATGAATGCTGTCGTGCTGAAAATGTAAACGATTTTTTTTTGTTCTAAAACTGTATAAACGCCGTCTGGTAACAATAACGGACTACCTCTTCTTCGTTATACGAAGATTAAGACTGAATCTAAAACACACAATGATATCTACCAAACTAAAGATCAGGCCGATCAGGGTAACCAAACTTGTATTAGTAAACATAGCTAGCTTCCTATGAATATTACAGTTTGGGTTTAGTCTGGTTTACCTGACTTTAAAGACCATCTAAACACCAAAGCACTGGCAGAGTTTTTCCAGGGCAGGAACGGTAAGAGGAACTTAAGGAACACGAGTGACATTTAGTCAGTAAGTCTGACACTGCATCTCGCTCCCCTCTTAACCTACTTTGAACAGGCTTCTCCTGACCAGTTATTTGATGATTTCTGATCCAGTAAAAAACAGCACGGAGATGTCCTGGAATCTGCTGTAAGAGATTGTAAAGAAAATACTTTCCATACAAACCAGGTCCTCCTCTATACCATAATGAAGCAGACGTTTAAGTCAATGCGTGCGATCGATTATATAAAAAAATTGCTCTATGCCTTCTGCACAAATGAATGTCATAGCCATCGACTATCAAACTCTCACAAACGGACATGGCTTGTATGGAAAGTATTTAAATTACAGTCTCTTACAGCAGCTTCTGAGGTATCTCCGTGCTGTGTTTTTAGTGTTTCGTAGCGAAATGGCAAAAAACGGAACCCTTATGGATTCGTCATGTCTGTTTATCTGTCTGTCCATATGTGACAGCCACTTTTTTTCAGAAACTATAAGAACTATACTGTTAAAACTTACGCATTAAGATTTCACACAAAAATAGAAAAGAAATCAATAAATTTTGGGGGTTCCCCATACTTAGAACTCAAAATTTTTTTTTAGATCTCAAAATTGTTTTTTCATCAATCCCATACGTGTCCCCAGGCATCTATGGATAGCTCTTCAAAAATGATATTGAGGTTTCCAATATCATTGTTTTTCTAAACTGAATAGTCTGCACGAGAGACACTTCCAAAGTGGTAAAATATGTGTCCTCCCCCTGTAACTTCTAAAATAAGAGAATGATAAAACTAAAAAATATACGAAAATTCAATTACATTTACATTACCATGCAAACCTCTACCGAAAATTGGATTGAACGAGATCTAGTAAGTAGTTTTTTTTAATACGTCATAAATCGTCAACCGCAATGTACTCGTACTTTTCATTCAATCAACCAAAGTTACAACGAACAACAAGAACTTTTATATTAATGTTACTTGCTGCTACGGAACCCTTCATGGGTAAGTCCGTCTCGCACTTGTTTTTTATTGCGTAGGAAATCATCAAATAAACTTCATCCACTCTAAGAGCAGCTCGAGGGAGTTTCAGACTTAGTAACTGAGTAAACTCCAGTTATGTTCCTTCAATTTCTCTTTGCGATGGTTTCAGGGCAACGGTGTCCCTTACGAATAATCCAACAGCTCTGACAATGCTTTGCAGTTTAGGTGGACTTTAGAGTCAGGTAGTCCAAAATCGGCTATGACAGTATTGGCAACTTTTTATACAACATAGTCATATATGCTAAAGTCAAACTGTGATCTCATATTCACAGCAAGTTAGCTACGAGTAAGTATATTTATACAGATTTAGTTACACTCTGGTAGTTTTTTAGTTTGGTAGATATCATTGTGTGTTTTAGGATCATTGTAGTCTTGTTAAAACAAAAATAATTACTCTATAGTCTTACAGAGTAGTACCTGTAGTAGTGGCAGATAAAGTTATAGACCTACCTTCTTTAAAACAGATAATTATGTAGGCCTCCTATCTTAATCTCCGACAAACACGGAATTGAACAATATAACGGAGACCTTGGCTACTCCTGTGGGTCTTCAGGCCACCGCGCATCTACA
Source organism: Mythimna ferrago (assembly GCA_910589285.2). Classification (NCBI taxonomy): domain Eukaryota; kingdom Metazoa; phylum Arthropoda; class Insecta; order Lepidoptera; family Noctuidae; genus Mythimna; species Mythimna ferrago. The sequence continues at coordinate 21,940,569 of OU342680.1, read as the reverse complement.
CATATAAATAAAATTGGAGTGTCTGTTTGTAATATTGAAATAACTGCTTTTTACTGCATGCGAATATATATACGGTACATACACCAAAATAACATTTTAAAAATCTTTTGTCTGTCTGTCTGTCTGTCTTTCTGTCTGTCTGTCTGTTTGTCCGGACTAATCTCTGAAATGGCTGGATCGATTTTGACGAGACTTTTTTGGCAGGTAGCTGATGTAATAAGGAGTAACATAGGCTACTTGTATTTTAGAAAAAATAAATTCAAAATCCTGTAGTTCACGCAAACGAAGTCGCGGGCACAGCTAGTATTAAATAAATAGATCAGAGTCATAACTATTGATTGACCTATCTTCATGGACCTTGAGAGTTCTTTACTTAATTTTGAAAATATTAGGTGGAATTTTCTTTCCCAGATGTTGTTGTCCATCCGTCCGTCCGTCTTTCCGTCTGTCTGTCTGTCAAGACCCTTTATCCCAAGAATGCATGAAGATATCGAGTTGAAATTAAAACCATATATTTAGGTCAGCAGTCTCTTGAAGCTGTGAAAAAACCAAACTTCCGAGTTAACGAAAAAAAAAGATATGGCCGTTTATGTCGAAATATACGTTTGATAAATTCTAGGGTACTTCCTGGTGACCCAGAATCCTGAAATTTTGCATAAAACAAGGTCTTATAACACCAGTATTGGAATAAATCTGAAAACTGAAATTTTGTTGTAACGGCACAAAAAAAAATTGCAGTTAGCAAAAAAATCTTCCGAGACAATCTTTATTAAGGAGCTTTGTTACAATATTGACTATAGCTAAAGCTAAAATTATTTTGATTTTTGAAACCATCGTCTCAATGCATTTTTGTGTCGCTGTCTAATTGTCGTACAATCTGGTCTTTCTAGAAGTTAAATTAAAAGAGAGTACATATTTCTGTTCTAAATATTACTTTCTTTCCTAAGTTACACAGAAATCTGTAACAATAGAAATAGCAACGATTAACAAGATGTAGCTATAAATCAAAATGGCATGCTTGTAGGTGTGCGTAAAACTGCAGTAGTAATAAAAAAACGTATCACGATCAAATTGCGTGGACAACTGTAGGTACTGAGATGAAGACTCAATCAATTTTAATTGATTACTTTAGCAATAGTCTTGTTTCAATTACTGGATGTAGATATTGCTGACCGCTTCAAATAGCGCTTTCATTTGTGTCATCGTTTGTTTGTTTTATTGATTTGCTTGCATCGATACAAAGCCGGGGCCTACTGTGGCTTACGTAATTTTTTTATACATCATCATCAACGTTTTTTTTTCTTTTATTGCTATTACAGAAGTGAAGTGAATTTCATTTGGAAGGGTTGTAAAACCAGTTTCTTGAAAAGTTAATACATTATAAAAGATAACATTGTAAAGAATATATAAAACTCTAAAACTGTTTCAGCCTGTCTCTTATAGACTTTGAAATCATACAATCGAAGAACGTAATGTCCAACTATTAGAAAGGAAATAATGTGGAGATAGTTTTAGGCCATCAAAACAATGAATTATTTTCTTATTTTCCTTGGGCATAATTTGAGAAGAAGTTTACCAATTTCATTATTATTTTTTTAATTTTTTTTCACATAGATGGTTATTATGGGAAAAAAATTAAGAAAATCCCGCTAAAAAAACTACGACTAATTAATCTGCTAGATCTACGTATTTGATAGCTAAGACGGAACAACGTCTGTCGGTCAGATATTTATTAAATATGTAACAAAATTTCTAATAAAAACCTGGGTCACATCGATCTCATAATATGTTACGGTGGCATACAAGAGTTCAAACATTACTTTACTTCATGCTCTCCGATTAAGTCTACTCAACGGTTTCATTCACTTTTCCATAACATAAATTATTATAGATCTAGCTAGAGTTACTGTAGACTGTAGCTGTCTCATTTATCACATCTCTCTCTTCAGTGTGTTTTCATTTTTATCTCACTGATTGACGTAACGCTTTTTTTATCACTATTCAAGATTTATCTTTAACCTTACTTTCATTGTTTGTTACGTTATGTATATGAATCAGCTATTACTTATTTACTTCTATATTTGTAAATTTCCTGTTAGTCGATACGGCAATAGGTCAATAGGTGGTATCGACATGTTTTTAAAGATTCAAGTCTTCTGTTCAATCAAAACATCAATCAGTGTTTGCTACGTTGCGTGTCAACAAATATTTGAATGTTTATAAATATTGTTCGGCTCTGAGTGTTTATGCATGGTATTTTACATACATATTTGTAAACGCACCAATTTTATTGTAACCACCAATTGTAACCAATTGTAACCACCGTGATAATAGAGAGAAACCACTATTGTGAGGCAATTTTTATAGTAGAAAATAAGGTTCTTTATTATTTTTTACGACTTTACTTTCTTCAATTGTTTGAATTTCCATCGCTTTGTTATGTTTTTCTTAGCTTATCTACAAGTGCGTGCGTTACCACTTGCCTATTAATAGACTAGTGGCCGTCTTTTAGATTATTCAAAAATAAGGGAGACGTATTTTTTTATTTGTAAATTAAACCAAAAATTATTTCTACTTAAATAATGTTGTGATAGGTCACAAATATAGGTAGGTATTTGTAGATTCTAAAGCAATAGGTTAGTGCCCATTAAAGTTACATGTGACGTCACCCCGTGCGAAAAAATGCAGCACGGCGTGACGTCACACGTACTTTAATGGGCTATATCTTTGTTGTTTTTTGTTTAATCGATAAAAGAAAAAATACGTATCCAATATTTCTTTATAATCTAAAATACGGACTAAATAAAATGTATAATTTTGACTCTGGACACTAACCTATTGCTTTAGAATCTACAAATACCTACCTATATTTGTGACCTATCACAACATTATTTAAGTAGAAATAATTCTGGTTAATTTTTTGCAGGATTATTCTTTAACATCTGATGCTAAATGACTCGATAAATGCTGTCATAGCAACTCATAAATTTCCCCCGTAATATTCCAAACTCCTCAACAACTTGATCTTTTTAAAATGTTATAACTGTTACTCTTGACACTATATACTACAATTGAGATAAAGGTCTTATTATACGATAGCAGTAATCTTGTGGTATCAGTAAGAATTGCATATAATATGCATACAATGTAGGTGGAGCAAATATTACCAAAGCAGCGTTTGTGTTAGGAAGCCTAAAGAAAAGTCAACAGATAATAATGGCTTCGCGAATATTTTTAACATTACGTTGCTAGTTTTTTTTGCTGTTATTCTTTTTGTTGTGATTTCTATCGTCGGCACTGTAGTATTAATATCAAAGTCAGTAAAGTTTATTAGTTACAAAATTATAAGAAAGGCATTTATTTGTGCCACGTCTTAAAATTTTTGTTATCAAAGCTTTGAACAACTAAACATTTTTTATAATTTTTTTCTTTGTTTCAGACAAAAATGGTGGTGTCAGTCTTTGGGATATGGGACTGGGTCATAATGGCAGCCACAATGGTCGCTTCTATTGCTATTGGTCTATATTTCCGCTTCAGCGGCGGAAAACAGGCAACAAATGAGGTAACTGAAAATTATTTATTTTGAAACTAGCTTTTGCCCGCGCGGCTTCGCTCCCGCTCTTCCCTACTTCAGCCTACTATACCCTACTCTACCCTACTATACCCTACTCTACCCTACTCTACCCTACCCTACTCTACTCTACTCTACCCTACTCTACCCTACTCTACTCTACCCTACTCTACCCTACTCTACCCTACTCTACCTACTCTACCCTACTCTACCCTACTTTACCTACTCTATCCTACTCTACCCTACCCTACTCTACCCTACTCTACCCTACTCTACCCTACTCTACCCTACTCTACCCTACTCTACCCTACTCTACCCTACTCTACCCTACTCTACCCTACTCTACCCTACTCTACCCTACCCTAGTCTACTCTACCCTCCTCCACCTTACTCTACCCTACACTACCCTACACTACCCTACACTACCCTACACTACCCTACTCTACCCTACACTACCCTAATTTTCATTTTTTTTTCCATAAGAACCTTCTCCTCATAATAACAAACACAACAAAAAAAAAAATTAGCGAAATCGGTCCAGGCGTTGTTGAGTTATGCGCTTACCAACACATTTTGCGATTCATTTTTATATTATAGAAGATAATGCCACTATTTTTTTTTAACCGTTGTCCCACTCTAGCAACAGGAGTTCCTGTAACGTGGGTAAAAGATACCCAGACCCGGAACATCTATCTGTAGGCCATACAAATATTTCGAGAGTCGAGCGCACAATTCTTAATCACCTAACTTCTGCGGCAACCGTGACGTCAAATGAGAAAGAATGCCTTTGCAAAATAATCTTCGCTTATAAAGCAATTAAGATCTATCAGTTCTCTCGAAGTTCTTTAAAACAGTTCCTGTCATGTACAAATTATTCAGTTGCTTTAATATTATAATGTTTATCAAACAGCTCAATAATGTGACTCTGACTTATTTAAAATTCTATTCTGTTTTTGGTTTATGTACAATAAGTTAAGTGTACAGTTAAGCGTGTTTAAATTTCTGCTTAGCAAACTTGACTGACACACCCCTTCCATCCTCACCCCTTGCTATTAGAGTTCAGTGTGGGGCAAAGTATAACTCATTTGCCCTTTGTGCAAACTAACATTAGACAGTAAAATGTTTCTTTCAAAGGTGTCCGTGTCGTTGATGATGTGCGTTTATTTTCTTTTACTTACTTTCTAAATAATTCTTGAGATCTATTGACGCACGTCATACTAACAGACTAAATTTCTTCCAGGAATACCTGCTGGCCGACCGCAACATGTCAATCTTTCCAGTAGCAGTATCTCTAATGGCATCCTTCATGTCAGCCATCACGCTGCTCGGGGTATCAGCAGAGAATTACTACTACGGCTTACAGTTCGTCGTGATCAACATATCATATGGCATAGCGACGCCTATTGCAAGCAAATTGTACTTACCAGTCTTTTTTGGACTACAGAAAACTAGTACTTATGAGTACTTAGAGATGCGGTTCGGGCCGCAGATCAGAATGCTGGCGTCTTTAACCTACACTTTACAAATGGTGCTATACAACGGTATAGTTTTATATGCTCCTGCTATTGTATTGGAGGCTGTGACAGGGTTAGATAGACTGATCTCTATATTAGTAGTAGGATTAGTTTGTACGTTTTATTCTACGTTGGGAGGGATGAAGGCGGTGCTGTTTACTGATCTCCTGCAGTCGGCTCTGATGTTTGGAGCCGTATTTAGTGTTGTAGTATTTGCTTCTGTACAAGTTGGAAGCTTTACCGAAATATTTGTGATTGCTAAGGAAGGTGGACGTCTTGATTTTTCAAAGTAAGTAACGATAAATATCAATCCTATTACTTATTATATATGGTTGTATTTTGATTGTTTGTTTCTTTAGTTTCAGTCTGGATCCTACGGAGAGGCATACGTGGTTTTCGCTGATCATCGGAGGATTAGTTACCTACCTGTCGCTATACGCAGTAAACCATACACAGGTAACCATATGAAATATTTATACCTACCAAACTCTGCGTTTCACATTTTTCATATGAATATTTGGAATTTTTAACTGTTAACGTATTCTGTTGACAAATTAACCAATACAGGAAATCGAATAATGTTCACACGAACTTGCCTTGTTTTATGTACACGGTATGTTGAATCGTGGGAAAAGTACAAATGTTAGTGTAGTGTAGTGTTGTTTGACGATAGACAACAAGTAGATAAATATTGCAGTTGCTAATAGATATAAATGGGTCTTTCATTGCCAAGGGAAAACAACACTTGAAATGCACTACGATTCCCGGTTCAACCGCCCGGTAACCGTTTGGACTGAGCCAAAGTGGTTCCGACCGTCCGGTAACCGTCCGGACCGAGCCCAAGTCGTCGACGGCACGTACTGTTCCCGCGCGCCTCAAGGAGCTGTCAGCAACCGTAGGGGCCCGGCAGGGTCGAAGTCTACAGGGGCCCAAGCTCTATTTCTGAAAGGAAGGCTTGGCCCCGGTATGAAAGGCAACGAAGGAACGGGGTGGGTTTTTAGTCAGTAAAAGTCTGACACTATCTCCCGCTCCGCCCAAGGGCGGGGGATGTCATCTGGATGATTTTTAGCACCCGAATAAAAAATCTTTAAGGAAATCTTTTATAAATATTAACTAAGATAAAGAAAGATAGTGTAACTGTGCAGTTTTATCAAATAGTGTAATCTGCACACTTGTCGATGCGTTTGTTATCAGTATTTGCTGTGAAGATGTTCACGTGAGGTTATAATGTTCTTAGTTATCTTAGTTAGAAGGTCGTCTATTTTTGTATTTTGGGATTAAGTGAAGAATGGTTTTTGTAATAGAATTTAGTGCAACAAAAAGTCTACTGGAAATTGTAACCAAATGACTGTGCTATTTTACGACTCAAACGCGGAAAGTCGCAAACACGATTTATACCATTTTAATACCAAACATCTAATACCATTAGTATTACTTTGAACGCATTTTTATTGCCTATTCTGAACGGAGACCACTCTTTAAACAATTTAATTTAATGTACGAACCCATACCAGTGACTTGAATTTAGTACAGTCAGCTTAAGTCAAACCTAATCAAATTTTGGTTTGCTAATATTATTATAGGATCGTAATATACAAAAACTTTCACTAACTAATAACACTTTTTTTAAATATGTCGGAAGCTATAATCAACCCTTAACATCTTGGGGGAAAACAGAAAGCTTGACTTGCTTAAAAGAAACGGTGGCTTGTTGTTATTTAAAAAAAAAAAGGTCATCGGTCCACCTTGGACCACCTCGGCCTGATAGGAGGCTTGTGTGATATATTTATATATATATATATAAAAGGAGAAACTGCCTAACTGACATATCAACGCACAGGCGAAACTACTGGGACTAGGACCTTGTTTGCAGAAGGCTTCCTTTTATGCGGTAGGCGAGCTCTCAGAAAGGATTTTACAAAATTCACCCCTTAGGGGAAGAAACGAGGGTCCAAAATTTGTATTGAGCGACCTACTTTCACGCGGGCAAAGCCGCTGGCAGAGGCTAGTTGGCAATATTGTGCTAATAACAGTTATGTAATCAGACCCGAACGTACACAACACCATGGAATTAGGAGTCTTACCTATGGTATCCACTAGTAAGGCATCATGCATTACACTAGTCAAAAATTACCACCGGCATAATAGTAGACTATGTGACTAGGGGATAAAGCAGTGTCTCGGGTATGTTGAATTCCCAACGAAACGACGGTTGGTAAGTTTCAATCCCGAACGCCAGTGAGGGATTTATATAAAGAACTCCCGAGCATACGAGGGAGAAAATATAGAACTTAAGTGAAGTGAGGAATTCAAGCCGCCCAAGACAAAGACAGTTTAATCCCCGTGTTGGATACTTTACTTTTTACATCATCTGTGAGAAAATCAAATAATAATATTGAAACAAATTATATTATTAGAGAAATATAAGTATTATTTACAAGTTAATCTTAACTATCACTCGACATGTTTTCAGATTTGAAACAGACAAGATTCACTAGTCTAAGATTTTTTAAGTTTTAATTTTCTGTAATGCATAAGTCTATCGTAATTTTTTTTGAGACTCGTTAGTTACTACATTTTATTCTTTTTTTTTTTGTTAATTGCCAGTTTGATTGTTTATTAAACTTGTTTGATACACGTACGTTTTAATTCACAAAGTGTTTGTTTTTAAATATTTAATGATTTGTGACGTTCCAAATTCAAACATATCCCTAGAGGGAGTGCCCATACTAAATTATTTCCTGGGACAGAATTACTTGTTTTAAGTGATGGTTGTTATTTTTCCTGGACTTCAATACTTATCTATTTAAATTAGTTTTATGTCGAAGCATGGACTTTGTGTAAAGCGGCTACACACTGCAAAAAATATTTAAATGGGATTGTTGACACTATCACTTTATTTATAGTTACCGAAGCGTGTAAAGACTAGTCAATGACCTATGTATCGATCGAACCTTCTGAGAATTATTATTCTTCTGAGAAGATTACTGAATATGAAGTTAAAGTAAATCACTAACTAATTTTAATGTTGACATAAAAACTATTCAATTTTTTTTTTAATTATGGCTAAGCTCTTGTTTGTCCCCTGTCTCCCCCGATGGTAAGTGACGATGTGGTCAATGATAGAGCATATTTGCCTAAAAGTAACCTGTTCACTGTTGACATACCCCTAGGCTGTGGCTATCAGAAAACACAGACTCCGGCAAGTATAAAAACAAAAAACAGCTTCTGTGCAATAGGTTACTGCTGGTGAATGTGAAGAAGAAGAAACCTTTTCAATACACTTGCTCAGAAAGTGACTCTTATTGCACTGCACTTAGGTACATAATGGCCCCTGTTACCAATCTGTGACATTTTGATTACCATTACACACTAGTGCTATAATATAGTTAAAACCTTATTGTTTAACTCCTCCCCCACCATAATTTTATTACATTTACCGTATCAGGACGGGCGCGCCTCGTCCCCCACGAGTTGCCGGTCAACCCCCGTTTATTCATTTCAGTTGAAAGGTAAATTAAAAAAAATATGGGCGCGCATATGAAAACAGATTTTACGCCACAAAAGTTTACTAGTTTTACAGTTATTTTCTTCACAAGTGTATTGAAAAACGTCATATGATACACCTTAGTAATTAATGATTACCGTTCTCGGCTCTCTTTAAGACCCTTGCCACGGCTCGGGTCTAAATACCGCCTCGTCGGTAATCACTAACATTACATACTTATTAATGTACTATTTTTGCATATCTTTCGGCTGTTGCTAAGTTACAAATAATATTTTTAAATACAAACACAAAGTCCCCATAATAATAGTATGGGGGCTCCTGTTATGTACTTGTATTATAAACGATGGAACCGGTTCCATTGCTACCACACAGTTAATTGATAGATTAATCAATTCTATTGTATCAATGAAACTGTCAACTCAGCCTGTTACGATAAATTGTAATTGTAATTGTAGTATACTGAGCGTGTTTCCGAGTGACATTAAGTAAGATGGTGGTATAGTGATCACGTGCTATCATGTTCGGTTGGGCCTGCGCACACTTGAGACAAGACAGTCTTAGACAGACTTGTTTCGTATAGACAAGTCTGTCTTGCACTTGCGAAACTGGGAAGACTGTAACCCTCTGGGTTCTTTAACTCAGAGGGTTACAGTCTCCAGAGTGGTCCCCAGAGATATGTTCTAACAGGCGTTGTCTACAGAGGGGGTCCCGGGGTGGTCTTTTAAGAGGTCACGGAACCCCTTCCATGTGTTTATCATGTGGGGGGAGCAATGTAGTGGTTCATGAGTTGATCATTGAGATGGTTTTAGTGAGGTGAATATCCTGCCCCTGGCCTTTTCTTCTAAAGTCTTGAGATTAAGTTTATTCTCCGAAATTATTCGGATCGTCTGTACACAGTTGGGATTAAGATTAGGATTCAGTACAGCACCTTCAAAGAATGCCTAACTAAGATCGATCCCACAACAATGACGAAATGGGACGATGGAATGACGGTATTCCATACATTTCTTGATAGCTTTGGGTAGGTATCTGCCGTCCTTTTGACCTTTTTCTTAATTAATTTTATTAACAGGTCGTTTCCACTGTGAAATAATCTCACGGACAAAATTTGTTTGTCGTTTTAACGTAATATTGTGAGACATGAAGCATCGTCGCCAAGCTCGACAGAACATTTTAAGTAAATTCTCATGAACTGAAGTGATGTAGAAATCAGACACAGTGTTACAATTCTTTAGATTCAATGTAATGAACACATTTTGTTTTGGTGACCAAGTCATGCATTCGAAAAAAATTATTTGTCATTTTGCAATTTTCAGATAACTGTTGTAACTTACTAAAACTACCATACTCCATAACGTGCAAAAATAAGGTAATAATATTTAAAAATAAAATTGTAGAAAACATTTTTCACTTTGCATCCTTCGATTTATTACTAGTCAATCATCGTAATGAAACGGCAATGGAAGTCAATTTGTTAACTTTTAAACCGACTTCGAAAAGGAGGAGGTTCTATGTTCGGCTGAATGTATGTTTTTTTTTTAACGATACTATGTACTTAAATTGCGACATGTATGTCAAAATATTTTGATTGGAAAAAGCGCTCGGAGTGAACTCCAGATTCTTTCTCCTGAATTGAGGTATCAACTATCGGTAATAGTTAATAATAATAATTTCAAAACCCAATTTTTTACTTAATATACAGGGTTATTAGTAAAACACTGGCAACCTCTCAGGACAGTGTTACTTACATCATAAGCAGCAACTTTTGTTCTATAAATTCAATTTCAATTATTTCTAACGAATTAAATCATTATATCTTCTACAGGTGCAGCGACTGCAAACAGTGAACACACTGGATCGTTCTCAGCTGTGCTTATGGTGGAGCTGGCCGGTCCTCTCAGTGCTGAGCGTGGTCACATGTATCAGCGGGCTCAGTATCTACGCTGTGTATAAGGATTGTGACCCGTTCGTTAGTAAAAGTATTTCAGCGGTAAGTTGATTTCATTTTTGTGAAATGAAATGGAAATGAGAGCTGTAAGTTAATACAACTCACGTGAATTCTAAATATTCTAAATGTATCATGTTTTTTGTGAAATGTGATAAAGCAAGTCAACTAGTGTCCACATACTAGTTGACTTGGCAAACATTGTTCTGCCATATAAATTAGGTATCACAAAAAATTTAGAGGTGCGGATAGGAAGGTAAAAAATAACCTATGACTTATTCTCAGACAATTTTATTTTTATTTTATTTAATTTATTAGGGACAACAAACAATAACACATAAAAAAGGCTTAACAATAATTTTACACATGTGATATCAACAACGTTCTCCACATATAAACATGAGACATTTGGTTTGACAAGTGCTGTTATTTTTTTTCTAAAGGAATGCGAAAAGTTACTTTAAATTATAATTGTGGTTCACAAAAAATAGAGCCGGCTTATTACTAATTATGTTGATTTTTTAACAAGTTGAGTAACATTATTTTAAATTTCCCTTTAGGCTCAGAAAACAGATCTAGATCACTGAAATTTTTATTAAAATTGCTCGTAAGGCGATGAAGAGGGGCTGGGTGCTGGCATGTTCTGAGCACTACATAGCACAACTTGTTACTAATATTTAAACAATCATACCAGTTATTGCATAAGTCATACAGAAATGTAGTTTCAATTTGGTGGGTCTACTAAGCTGCTACACAAAAAAATCCATAAAAACTCGTTCAAGTTCGCTAGCAAACACTGTGACACGATATTTTTATACATTAGAGAAGATGTTAATCTTACCAACCGTTTAAAATATCCATCTGTATCAATCAGTCGAAAACGTTCCACTATTACTACTAGGAGACAGGCCTCCCACAAAAATCACTAGACCGATCAGCCTGTGTCCCTTGCATCAAGACTAGAAGTCATTTGAGCAGATTTAAAAACTCTTTCATGTTAATAGTCCCTGTACTTCCTATGATTATAGAAAGCTGCAAGGCTTCTGGATTACGAAATTTTGATTTGTGTGTTTTATCTTAAACAGATAGATCAGTTGATGCCGTACTATGTGGTGCAGGCTATGAGGGATGTGCCCGGCTTGTCTGGTCTCTTCGTAGCAGGCATTTTCAGTGCTTCACTGTCCACCATATCAGCTTCATGCAACGCCTTAGCAGCTGTTACGTTACATGATTATATTGGCAGGTAAGCCTCCTTATCTTCTAATCCGTTTTATTGTATCTACATTTCTTTATTTAAATATTTTTTCTTGTTTCACCAATCCAACGCAGAAGTGGACTTTTCAATAAGAGGTATGGCAAAAACTTTTAACAAACCTGTAAAAGTTTTGGAATCTCAATGATAGAATAGCAATGTAATAGAGTAGTGTGCCTTTACGAAACTTTTTGATTAAAAAGAGAGTAAACGCATTAAGATGTGTGGCAGCGTTATTTTTCTATTCAGTAGTATTCGTTTTCTATATAGCATGTCGCACGTATTTACCACCTTCCCTAGTAACACTAACTTTGTATTATAGTCCAACATATTTTGCTTTTTCATTTATTATCATAATTCTCTTCAATCTTTCTAATCCGTCATTTTCTCCAAAAGATGGTGCAAAGTTCCTCCGTCCTACGTGCCCTGGCTGACGAAACTGGCTGCTTGCGCATACGGTCTGGTCTTTCTAGCGCTGGCCTTCATAGCTGAACATCTCGGAGGAATTCTCCAAGCTGCCTTGACGATATTCGGAGCTGTCGGCGGCCCATTGCTGGGAGTATTCACTCTTGGAATGTTCACGACCTATGCAAATGAGAGGGTCAGTACAAACACCATTGTCTTCAATCATGGGAATAATAACATCTGCTTTGTAAATGAACACGACAGCTCTTTTGTTCGATATTACTGAAAATGTTTTATCATTAGTTGTATGAGTGAAGAATGCAATTGTAACATTTCATGATATGAGATTATCTTCGAGCTTTTTTTTTGCTTTTCTGTTTGATGCTATGAATGACTGGTTGATTGTGTGTAAGGTTTCTGATTAGTAGGATACCTCTTAGATTTGTCAACCCGAATAGCATTTTTGCCTTTCACTGATTTTTTTCTTTAAGATGTATTTATTCATCTTACCCATCATCACCAATGTAAAAGCGAAAGTTTCTGTATATGTAAATGTCTTTGTGTATATTTGTTACTCAATCACGCTTAAACAACTGATTGAATTTCGATGAAAGTTGGCACACCGGTAGATCACGTCCTGGTTTTTAAGATAAAACTTTTCATTTTGGGATAAAAATCCATTGGGATAAATTTCTTACTTTGCACCGAGAATATATTGTTTTGGATTAATTCATGAAATCCCAAGCGAACGCCGGCGTTCGCGCATCTATTGTCTTTCTATTGTGTCTGCAATTTCCACGATTGAAAGGACTATTCCTTCACGCGGGTGAAGATGCTAGTGAAATTAAGTTGTTTATACTTTGTTTGCTTTTAGTATTCTTTATTGCTGGATTGAACTATTACATAAACCGTTTTTTTTTCGTCTCTTTTTCCAGGCAGTTTCCGTGTCCCTCTTGACTGGGATGGCCGCGACGCTCTGGATTAGTTTTGGAGGCCCTCGTCCTCCGGTCACCAAGCTACCTCTTAGTGTAGAAGGCTGTGGCTTCAACGTGACGCAAGTACCTGCCTCTCCCACCAACCCCAGTGATTTCTTCTACCTCTACAGAGTTTCTTATATGTGGACTAGCCCGGTAAGTTAGCTTTTGTCTTCGTGCTGTTATTTGTTTGTACGTTTTCGTCTTTCATCGTTTTATTATGGCTGATCGACCGATCGATGATTTTTTTAGCTTAATAATTTCTTAACATGGATAACTAAACTGCTAACTTTGGTTACAATTTTGTAATTTTTCCAAAACAATCTCATTCAATCACCAAACACAGCTAGCTAAGACCTATATCAAAACTTTACCCGCTCTTTTTGACTAATCTCTTGGAATGAATGTAAGACGTGTCATATGGGAATGGCTTTAATTAAGGAATTTACGGTTACATGTTAGATGACATGACTTCTCTACTACACCGCTACAACGTATTTATTTTCTTAGGGAAAATAAATAATGTATTTTCTCTGCATTATTGGAATAACTCAAGCAGTCCATACTAATACAATGTGGAGATTGTAACCCTTTCGGTACGAGTACACTCACCGCAATCCTGTTGTGTCATTTCTTCGTAATTTTCTTCTCTTGTATTTATTATCGTTTTGCTGCGTCAGTGTGAATTCTTTTCTACTACTCTATTATTTTCTACTACATCTTCAATCCCTTAGTTCTATTGTAATTAGATCAATCAGAAATGTTCGTGGTTACCTACTTAATGATTTTATATTTTTGCTAGGAAATCATCACATAAATCCTTCCGCCAATCTACTTACTGATTAAAACCCAGCTGTGTTTCTTCTTGAAGTAATATGTTAGTAAATGTCAATGCAAGACAATAATCTCAAAATTTTTTTCACTATAAAGCAGTCTAATGTTTTCGTAAAATTTAAACCTCTTGAAATGTTGACAATAGATTCTAAGTAACGTAATCTGTTCGCGAGTAAGAAGTAGATACAGAGATATATTTATTTGGCAGATATAAAGGAATTATTACATCACGCAGAAACGTTATTTAATTTCACTGCTCAGTATTACTTGAACTTATATTATCAGTGACTTGCGTATGAATGAGCTCACGGTCTTACGGTCAAAAGGTGACTAGAGTACATCATGTGTAGATGTATGATTATTGTGTCATTGATAAAAAATCTGACGTTATCATTGAAGTTTATGTAACTGATAGAAGTGTTAAGTTATTTCCGGAGCGTTATGGGACATCTAGTTATCGTTGTGGGTTTCGTAATTTAAAAGTTGCGTATGAAATGATGTCATAGGATGTAAAGGTTAGGTACTCATAAAAACAGGTTTACTAAAGCTACCTAGATAGTTTTATAGAAATACTAGATTTTGCGACAGACAGAAATGAGCATGAGTAAAATCGCGGTGAAATATGTAAAACTTCTTTTCTAGACTTCTGTACCCATGACAACATACCTACTGCAAAATCTCATGTTGGTCGGTTTTGTACTAAGGCGTGACAAACGAACAAAAAACTCACATTACTTAATATTTATAATGTTATAAAATTAAATTAGAATATTTACTTTTTCATATGTATTTATTTATCTCAGGTCCCTGGGGACCTTTTTTTTGGAAGGTGAATGACGGGGCAAAGCCAGTTCACAGAGGCTCCTTAGACAAACACACCTCATAGAACGTGGTACCAACTAACGATTATCGATTGTACTTGCTATGCTATTTCTCTCAAGGACGATCCAGTTGGTGGGAAATATTGAGACAAGGAAAACAAAAAAAATATAGGGCTATATATCGTTTTCAGAGTTTTAAGTGGACTGCTTACTAAGAACTACATATGTTACTATAAGACTATAAGACACTCAAATAAGGTCGCTCGTAAGAAGTCATGTAGCAATATGGGGCAAAATATCCTGAGGAACTTAAGGAGAAGAGAGGTATACACCGGTTATCAGGGCAATCCTCGAAATATGGTCAAAATCTCCACCAATATTTAACTGGATTATATCTTCTACTCATGCAAATCTCTGCTCAAGCCAGCTAGCTAATAAAGGCATGAGAAGAGTGGAAGCTCTGTTCCCCGTTTCTACTTCGAGGCTTTTTAATAAAGGCAAGCTGGAGACGAGGAACAAGACTTCTACTAGGAGATCAGGTCCGTGGTCACTATTCAACAGTTAAACACAGAACTGCCCTGTGGATTGTATATCTTTTATGCAACATTATTTTTAGGTTATGCGAAACATGAATATAATTTGTTCAGAATCAGTAACTGAATGGATTCGAATAGCTTTTTCACCATGTTTTATTTTTTCCACAAATATTTAAAAAGGTCATAAGTTAGATACCACCAACATTAAGTACAACACAGTACACGGAAGCAAACAGCAAACAGCTGGGTGCAAGTGCCAAACCACCCCTCAGTCGCCTGGATGGCCCAGTGACTATGTTAGTCCAAGATTGCAGGGCCGCCAGACGTCACGTATTTTCTCACGTAGGAAATGTGGACGATTGAGTACTGTTAGTATGTACTAAGAACGTATGCCTATCTGGTAGCTTGCTTAGACGGCCATTTTTCAGGTATCAGGTAATCAAGGTACTTACATAAAAACAGTATTTACTTCACGTAAATTCTTCAAGCTGATTTTTACTGTTGTGTAATTATTATTAACAAAAAGAAGGGCATCGAGACTTCACTGATTGGACCTAGTCGAGAATTGGTTAACTGATATGTGTGTGATTCAAATCACGTGCAATTTTACGTAATGCTGTAAAAATGCACGTGCATTTGCACAATTTTAATCAATTTACTTTATTTGTATTTTAAGTTGCAATATCATTGTTACCTAAATTGATTTGTTTACTGCTTATTAAATTGTGTATCATAACTTTGTAGGTGATGATTATGCAAGGTAGACCAATGTCATCAGTATTATTGCATTATAAAGTTTTTATTGTGTACTTATAATTCATTTCAGTCTGGTTTCTAGTATTAACAGCACTTATCGTAACTTATTTGAGGTCGGCACATGACACTTTCCTAAATGCTACTGTGGGATCCCGACCCCTATTTCTAGTCACCGTAGGTATGAGCTTGCGGATGGCGACCAATGGGTAGTTCACCGTCTGGCTGTCACGAACCACGCGCGCTTCAAGGAAATTTCAGCAAAACCGTAGGGGCCCAGCAGAGCCGAAACCTACTGGGGCCATGGGTTTGCTTCTGAAAGGAGAACTGGGGTCCTGGGGTCCTGGGGTCCTGGGGTCCTGGAACACAAGACAAAGAAGGAACATAGGAGTGGGTTTTAGTCAGTACAATTCTGATACGCCCTCTTGCGTCACCTTAGAGCCGGACAGGTCACCCAACTAAAAAAAAGAAGCAATTATTCCAGTACTTTTATTCAAGACGTTTTCTAACCATTTAACAATTAGTCCAATCTTTTTTGGACAATTATCTAAATACTGAACTCCATGTTACAGATCGGCTTCATCTGGGTGATATTCTGGGGCACAGTGATATCTCTCCTATGGCGCCAACAGCAGCCGTGGGAACGAGCAGGACAAGCCCATCCGGACCCTGAACTCTTCACCCCTCCTTTAGCTAAGAGGCTAAGGGCCAGGCAAGGGGATAAACCTGCTGTGCAGGTAACCAAGAAGTAGAGTAGTGCATGATGCCTGGCGGTAACACTGGCTTACGAGTAAATGCATGACTGCTTGTAGTGTAGTACATCTTGGCTTCATTAGAAAGACAGTTTTGGGTCATTTTTGCACTTTTTTGTAATTGGGGTGCTTCTTTCTGGGTTAGCATAAAAACGATTTTGTAGATTGTATTTTTATTTCTATTTATTTATTGATTTATGTACCCACAAAGACTTAAAAACGAAAATAACAAATACGAAGAGCACAAAAGAGCAACTTATTTCAAAACAAATTTAATAAATAATATTATTTTGTACCGTATTTTATTACACTGTTTTGATATTGTAAATAATTAGCATTTCTCATTAACTTTGTATTATACGTACTTACTAAATATTTATAGCCGCTTTATATTATTCTTATTTCTTAATTATGCATAACTAACGGTAAATGTAACGGAGTGATACTCAACTAATTAACAGTAGTTTTGTCCTTATGTTCATTTACCTATTTAGGAAATAAAATTAAATGGTTTGTTTTTGTGTCTTTAACACGAAGTGAATATTATTATATTCTAGTGAACACTTTATCTTAGACTAAATGTTCATTTAAGTCTTTGAGTTTTCATAGTCAAAAACATAAGTTTTTTTTTTGTAAATTGTGTTAGAGTACAGTTATATAAATACTGAACACTTTTATAAGTAGGTAAGCATTTTTTGAGAATCTACAACACAATGTGATATTGTGTTTCACGCTAATATAAAGGCAAATGTATGTGTGTGTATTTGTTACTCCGTCACACTCAAACAGCTGGACGTATTTTGATAATACTTCTAACATTCTCCTGGGATTAAAACTAGAAGCGTGGGAGTTCCAAATTTGACCCATCTCAATTTTATTCCTGCTATATTTTAATGTGTGTATTATACGTAGAATCGAAATTTTGTATGACCTTTTATGGAATGTCGTGTAAACAGTAATCTTCAAATTTCATAAAATGTCCTAAAAAATTGCGATTTAATATTTTTATAGAACATCGAAATGGGTCATATTTGGGACACGCGCTTCTAGTGTTAATCCCAGGAATATATTCCCCTGGGCTAATTTCTATTTTCACGCGGGCGAGGCCGCTGGCAGAAACTAGTTGGATAATATGAAAAAAAAAAACCAATATCATATACCTACTGTAGATAAATATTAACAAAGATGTAGTTTCATGTGATCATTTTGAGTGGTAGTTTATTTTTTAGATGACACCGTGTGTGCTTTGAACATTCCTTAGCGCATCTCTTGTGTGAAAACATTTCAAGGTTTGTACATTTTCACTTTAAAGCCCGCTATCATCACTAATCGCTAAAAAAACGTTTAAAGTCTCAGATATATTAAGGGACAAATTGTCCCTCAACATGACGTGCAACGCACAATTTATGTTACGCCGCAACGTTGCTCAGTTTGTGTTCCGTAAGCGTGGACACTAACTGGGCAAACGCTGCGAACACGATGCGTTGTGGCGGCGCAGCGTAGTGCCAGAGAGTGGTGGTGTCGCTGCGTTGTCTTACATAGAAATGTCTGTCCATGTCACATGATGCGCTGCGGCGCTGCACCGGAATTGCAACCACCGAGACGAAGCGGGGAGGCGTTGAGATGACGGAGCGGCACCGCTCAGTTGTTTATACGTCATATGAAAGGGAACGATTTTAACATGCTGTTCAACGCTGCTGCAGCTCCGGCGGCGCCGCTGCAACATAACAGCGTTGTGGCGCCGCACCGCTCGTGTGCCCGCCAATACGGTGACATCTTTGTGGTGCGGCGCCGCAACGCATCGTGTGGCCCTTCACTAACTTGCCCACCAACATTTTACAACGCATTCGTGTGACGCGAGACTTTAACAGCGTTTCTTGTCATGTTGGAGGACATTTTGTCCCCTAATGTATCTGAGTATTTATTTAAACCTCATGCTGTCTCTGTTTTACATTTGAATATGGGACAGTGTTTTAAGAGTATTTAGTGTTTAATGCATTTAGTGGTTTGTGGTGTAAGTGGGCTGTAGAATAGTTTCTATTTTTTTTAAAGCTTGATGCATTTTTTATACCTAGAGGGATTTTGCACGAGCATTGTTTTTATCATCCTTACTGCATGATTAAAGGATTCGGTCGACTGCCACCATATCATACCATTACCGAGTTAGGAACGTGTCAAGTACTGCCTCACGTTTCAATAAAAAATATTTTGTTTTTTCAAATCTCGTTCCTAGCAAAATTATGTTATGATACGGTGTACTAGTGGACAGACTGCTTAAATAAAATATTTTGGGTCTGACTCATCATTTGCTTATTTATGTACTTCTTTTCACGAGTCCCAATACATCTAAGCATATTTAGGTAAATCAACATCACGCTTGGATTCCTCGAAGGGTTAGGTAGAAATGACTTGTTTGTCAACTCGCTATTGCAAAACTCGCGAGTGCTCGCGGGTTGGCACCTTCCGACTTCACTTACTTTTTATCGTGCGTATAAAGTACAGGTCAGTCAAATAAGTATAAATCAGCAAGTGATGATTCCTTGTTAGATGCAGCTTTAGTAGTATAGATTGTTACTGTTTTTCTTAGTTTAAGCCACTTGATAATTAAGCATGCACAATTTTTTTTGAGGTGGGAAATTGTCCAATAAATTCTTCCACTGTGGGTAAAGAAACTAAAACTCACCTGTTGACGGTTAAGTACCAATAAATCCTAGCTGTCGAAGTCGAAAATTTACAAATGGAATATAATAAAACTTTATTGTACACCAAAAAATAATGCCACATAAAAATAAATCTATGGGTATACTTAATGGTGGGCTCATCGCTGACAGCAAAGACCAAATACCTAACCTTAATTTATTTACTTAATTATTCTAGTTTAATTTATTGAGAAGTCAAAATAATTATATCATTTATTTATTTAGAACAATACCTAATAACTTTTTAACTACTATGCTGCTAGTATTAGTAGTATCCCACGAGGTTACATACCAGGAAAATATAAGTATGTGTAGTCTGTCTAAAACGTCAACCGGCTTGGGAATTTTGTATAATATTTAATTATTTAAAAAATAATTAAATAATAAGTATTATATTCGATACTTTTTATAAGGTTCTTCTAATAGTAAACAATGATCAATATCTCTTAATCAACCTTGATTATTGAACCAGCGTTGACTACTTCAGATTTCATTTTATTCTAATAATTACACAAGTCCGTTGACTTATTAGACAGACTCTAACCATAAAATAGACACGTTGGTTTAGTTAGGAAGTATTTCCACATTTTAATTTTATTCAGTTGCAACAAAAATCCACTTCGGAGATTTTACTAAAACATGCTGAAAAACATTTTTAAATTCACATCGGTAAATAGTGATTTTCTCGAAGAATGTAAGTTAGGAGGTATTGGTACTTCATCGTCGCCGTGTTCCTTGAGTTGCCCTTTGTGTTCTAGAACCGCAGTGACTGTTTCGAATAATTCCATAGTTCATGCATGATGGATTTTTATTATGTGCCATTATTTATTTTATTTTTTATTTAGTTTAATTATTAAATTAATTCTATTAATATTTGTAATCTACAGTAATTATTATTTTGTAAAATTAAAAAGGTTTTTGTTAATTTTAAAATTTTAACCGAATAATTTATATTTTATATATAATATATGTACAAATTTCATAAATAAACTAATTTTTGTTGCATTTTCAGTGTAAACTCTTGCAATCGAACGGCGTTGAAGATTAATTTTTTCCTGTACTTTTTAAGTAGCCAATTTTTTAGTTTTAGAATTTGATGTTAACAAAAAATAGGTTTTTAAAATAATAAAATATTGTGATTTTTATTTATTTTTTTGTGAATTTAGTGCTGTTGTTTGTTACATTCCTAGTTTATCGACATTGTATAATGTAGATAAGTAATATATTGCAGATGGATATTTTTGTAACCCACATACAATTCGATAAGGGGGATGTTCTTTTTTTATTGATAACCGATCCGTACAATAAGAAGTCGTATTTCGTACACTCTGTATAGCTTAAAAAAGAATAATAAATTATTATTAAATTTAAAACCCCTGAATAAAAGCATGTACTTTGTTAATAGCCTTATAATAAAAGAGAATTGAAAAACTTAAAAATTTCAATGTTAATAATAATATTTACATTATTTTTCGACTAGGACGAACGATTGTCGGTAAGGAGAAGAACGTCCCAAGGGTCTATGAATGGCCTTATTCAGGAACTATGCTCAAATCTGAATTTCTATTCAAAACGTACCAACAAGATTTTGTACTTATTTTTATCTACTTAAATCACGTTTCAAATTGGCTTTCATAATTGAGCTTCAATACTACGGGTTAAAAAGAGTTAGGTAGGTTAAAAACAAGAGAATAAAAACATATTTCGAATATTGTTGGTTCAGATCGACAAAATTATCTAGTATTAAATTAGCTATAAACACTTATTTATAACTGTTATTTATTTGATGTTGCTATGTGTGATTATCGAAAATGTGTGAACTTTTGACAATATCTACTCGATAGAAGAATTATTTTAACGATGAGAGTTAAAGAGCAGATACAAATACCGAATATTGTAATTATAATACCATTAGTTAAATGTGAATGGACCAAGAAAGGATAGATTTTTATGTATGAGTAAGATTCTAAACTATGATGAACCTAAATTAAAAAAAAATATAGTTGAAACTCAACAGTTTTTGGCACTGGTCTAATACTTATTATGACTTCTACGAGATTTGTTGGACATTGATTTGTCTAAGGAACATCAGAAAGAACGCTACCGTTCAGTAGCAGTCTCAAATTGGTCCAACCAAAATAGAATTAATGTGGCAATATGTCGGTCGGCTTGCTGGGATGGACGACATTGTGCTATGGGGCTAAATACCATAGCTTTAGTGCGGGTGTAAGTCACTGTAGACATTATATAAGGTGTAAAAAAATTAACTGCAAGAACTTCGTCCACATACTCGACATCGAAAAACAAACACATTACAAAAAAAAATTTTTTTTTTGAGCACTTTCTATATTTTCACATTAATAAAACAATTTAGTATCATATTTTTTTGTGCACTGTACGCAGGGCTGCGCTAGCGGCTCGCTCCAATACCGCGCGCGAGCGTCGTACCCCCGCCGCCCGCTACTATTCCCTCCCGCAGCCCGCTTGCGCTCCGTTCAGTCGTCCGATATCCGTCGCGCGACTAGGGTGTATTTCCCTGATTTATTACGGCAAATATGTACGTTCGCGAATACTTCAATAATGCCTTTTACGTATTCCAATCGAGAGTACTTGGATATGATAGTGTGTTACATTACGACTGGTGAAAGTTTAGCTGCGGCTCGTAACCGTTACCGTGAACTGTTTGGTGAGCAACGACGAGTGCCTGCTGTCCAAACAATCCTAGGAGTCTACCAGCGGTTATTAGACTATGGCGTAACTTAATTTAAACAGTCATTTAGTAGTTCGATGATTTGCCAGTCCAAAGTCTGAGAAATGTGATGGGAAAATTAGAATCAGCTGTTTCAAATTTGCGCCGTCGCGTGTCGTACTGCAGGGGTGAACGACCCACGCGTGCAGAGCGGCGTGCGCGGCGGCCGGTCGCGGAGGCTTAGGCCGCCGTCGCCGGCGCGCGTGCGGTGTACAGTGCGCATATTCAATAATTTTGTGCGAAGTGAAAATATTGCTTAACTCTGAAACGGGTTGTTATTTTGAAATCTTTTTTTCGCAATTCTTTTTTATTTATAATTCTAAACAAGTACTTAATTTTCTTGCAGGTAATTTTTTTACACCTTATATAGGCACGTGATGATCATGAACGTGATGATGAAAAGATATAAATTGATAGGAGTTTTAGTACGGCCTTAATTTCGTGAGTAAGCTGACTGTGTGCAAAATTATATTTTTATTTATTTGGAATTGAATTTTGAAATTTTATGAATGCTGTCATATTTAAATTATAAAATGTAAATTGTATAATTATTCTAAATTATTTTTTATTATATTATCTAATATTTATTTATTTAGATGTCATGCTTAGTAGTGGTAGGCATTCTCTATCTGTTTCAGTCAGTGTCAGTCTTTTTATTTTTATACTAATCACTGGCGAAACATGTTGAACTCATAACATGAACAGTTTATTATATTTTCATGTTGAACATGTATCATCCTCATTACCATGTTTCTGGCAAATAAACTACTTTTAATTTGGACTTTGCGTATTAATAGCGATGTGATGTTGGAAATTTATTACAAAATTATTTATCGATAGTTTTCAAATGGAATAATTAGATAACGTACTGTGTTTATGTTGTAGATACGTTACGGTTGACGACAAATAACATTTAAAAAAAATCTTTTTTTGAAAATAATATCATACTTGGTTATTAAATAAAGCGGGAAAATGGGATCAACTCGTTATCTCTTTTGTAGACACATGACGGTATTCTGCTACTTAAGCTTCTTCTTCCACCATATTTAAACGATTTCTAACTTACACAATATTGAACGGACTTAAAAAAATGCTTT
Source organism: Mythimna ferrago (assembly GCA_910589285.2). NCBI lineage: Eukaryota > Metazoa > Arthropoda > Insecta > Lepidoptera > Noctuidae > Mythimna > Mythimna ferrago. Next base: position 21,917,159 of record OU342680.1, on the reverse strand, counting down.
TTTATACAATTATTACAGTAAAAAAATGTCACCTACTTAATTGAACCTGAAAATGATTTCAGAGCTTGCATTACGTACATAATACCCATTTACTTGCAAGCTTTGTTAAAAATTGCATAATGTATGGAGCGTATTATTTTATCTTATTACATTTCAATAAGAATCAATTATTTTTAATTCTTTTTTTACATGTAAATTAAATTTATTTTATAAAAGATGTTTCAATTTATTATTTTTGTACTTTGTTAATATTTTTTTATACTTTTAATAAACACTTTTTCATTCTATTCAAATTACTGGTTACCTGTCTAGAAACCAAATAACAATGCACTAGAAATACCGTGAGTACCTAGTTATACCATAAGTATGCGGTATATTATGTCTTATAAAACATAATATGTATCTATAATATTATGAAACTATGTATCACATATTGTACATGTAATGGATGTACGTAAAATGTTTCTGAATATTTACAAAAAAGTATTTTGCAAGTTGTCTTCCATTTTTCGGTAAACCGAATATGTATTGTAAAAACGTGTATTGTGTCGATAGTCGCATTTTAGAAATGTATATTTTAGTATTAGCTGCTTTTATATATGTGCACAATGGTGGCTATTGACGAAGGTAATTTTATTTACATTCAATTGCTTTTTATTTTCCGTCTACGATGGTTCTAACTGGTTCTGACGTCTTTTTTACAATACTTACTCGAAAATCCACGTTTACCACCTAGTGTAGTGTAGTGTGTTTTGCACTAGTGCAAGAAACTGAGTCGGCCAGCCCCTGCTACAATTAACCTTTTGAATGTCCTAAGTTACACAGTTCGACATAAGCAATTGTCTTTCTATTGTGTCTCTAATTACGGCATTCAAAGAGTTAACTATATTTATTGCAACACGCTGGTCGCTCGCCAGTCGACTCCACGGCACATGAAAATCAATCTACGAACCAAAGCTCACAATAATTGGTTCTAAATATTATGTTTATTAAGTTTTACTTATTATTTTCGAGTAATTGTATTGAAAAAGCCGTTTGATATACATGGGCAATCGTCATTTCAGAGTCTTGGCTCTAAAACAACTTTGCCTTTAGCTCGGGCGTTTATTTCGCTTCGGTTGCAAAGATAAACTTTGCCCACTTGCATTAAAATGTACTCTTAACATGTAGGCACAGGTGTGATGGTACTTTGAAAAATACAACATTTAAAGCATGCGTGGACTCAATGTATGAACATGGTCCCATGTCATGGTGCTATCGGAGGGTTGTTGTATTTGCCGTCTATACAAAATGAAAGCTGCAAGAAAAATAATTGTGGGTGAATCAGTTTCATCTATTTTGAATGTAATTTCATGAAAATTAATATATTTGTGTAATAAATGGTTAAAATTTTGTATTATGTAGTCCAGTTTGGTTAATGTTGTTTTCTTTATGGCCATGTTTTTGTTTGTTTTCATATTGTATAATTTTAATAATGTACATATGTATTTACTCAATGTTAGAAGAATGTATACTGACCTTGGATTATTGTTTACCTACTCACGGAGGGGACGCTAATTTGTCACTCACGGTGGTTGCTGAAAACCAGCACTGTAGATTGCTGGATTTGTCCAGCGTCACAGTATAAGCTGAGCCACGGAACAGTAAAAACAGTGGAAGTAGCTTGAGAAAATATTTGTCCCAGAACCGGTGTCGCCAAACTCATACATTCACAATTTACTCTTACTGCAAACCCAAAAATATGATTGGCTAAAAACAAAAACAGGGCGTAAACGAAATGCAAAAAAAATATTATACGAAATGCAACTTTAAAATCAGTAACCTATAAATCAAATTGACAAAAACAAGAAAGAAATACATCTTTGACTACCAAGTACCGCTACTCGTCGCAAGATGGCATTGTTCAGAATATATTTACTATATTTCATGCTAATCCAGTATGAACTGTAACTTGGTGAAAATAAGAGTGATATTTGAATGGCGTATCACTGACACGTACGCAGACTGCTACTCCAGTAGTGAGGTAACCTTATTCGATCGAAATAATATCGACTGTATGCAAATGTATTTAAAACATAATAATGCAAAAAAAATTGTATGCGATACTGTGATAGTATTAAAATAATGAAATTAATATGATTAAAGGCAACTTTTAAACGTGGTAAAAAGGGTATTTATTTGCATAGTACATCAATTATCATCATCTCAGCTGAAATCATCGTCATCGCCCACTACTAAACATAAGAATATTAAGTATAATTCAAATGCCCTATGTTGTTCCTAACTCTTTAACTAAATTTATTTAAAATACATCACAAATATTATACCACAATTTTTATTTTATTAAATTTAATAATTTAATAATTATCTGTATTATATTACTTACAAAAACTATTAAATTATAATATATAATTACTTTTATTTTAAAAAGGCAATGTAACATATCGATTGATTTTATCGATAAAGTCACGCACTATTTGGATAGCGTCAAAAGTATAGGTAGACTAACGAATATTCCAGAAAAGCTAATAACCGAGAAAAGAAAATCAACTTTGTTTTTATGTTATTAAGGACTAGTTTTGTTTGCATATCTTGCGTAATGTTTCACGTAATTTTATTTTTTCATTTTATTAAAATATATCCGAAAATAATACTTTTCGGTGGTATGATACACCTCAATGAGTTAGATCTTTAGTCTAACTATGGTTTTTAAAGTACAGTATGGGACAATAAGGCATTTTAATATTATTTTTCGTTAATTATTATATTGCGCAGTCTAGTTAAAGAATGAGAGCGCTTGAACAGCTAGTGTGCAACGCGTTTCTTACTAGCGGCGACAGTGCCACGCCTACTTACTTCTTCCACTGTTTTTACTGTTCCGTGAGCTGAGCAACGGCCTATTCTTGCCTAGATGCGACGCACAATTTGAATGTATTTATATTGTATTTGTTTTGTTTTTAACTTTTATTTTTGTTTGTCTTTCTCGAGGCGGCCGGCGTCGCACAGATTATATATTATTATTACGCGTGTTTTAATAGACAACCTAGACAACAAAGTTGTCTATGGTTCTAATCTGTTAGGCCTGGTCTACACTTGACGTTATGGCTACTAATTTTTATTTTGTTTTTCTTTTATTAATTTTTATTTTTATTTTGTTTTTCTTTTATTAATTTTTATTTTTATTTTGTTTTTCTTTTATTAATTTTTATTTTGTAATTATTTGTGTGTCTATACGGGCAGAATAAACATGTTTTCTTTCTTTCTTTTTTCTTTAACATTTTAGTTTAAGAAATAGGCTGTGTAATAAACGTGGGCAACTTTGCTCTGCGAAATTGTTTCAAATGAATTGTAAAACTTAAATACAGGCTTGGTCACAAAAAATGTGCGTGTATTTGAAAGGAAATAAATGAATTATAATTATTTTTCAGTGTATTTTATTCATGAAAGCACACTAAATAACAAAGGAGGAATATTTAATAAAAATCATATGGTTTAAATACTTTCGTTAATGGCTAGGCTAGGGTTGCGACCAGCACTAGGTATATTTTATAGTCTCATATTATATTTTAAACAAAAATAACTAACCTTATAACCTAATCGTAGCATAGTAGGGAAATTCATTCAAAGAAATGATGCTGAAAAATTATGAAGAAGTAAAAATAAATGTTATCGATGTTTTTTCCCCGAATTAAATACCCAAAAGGACCTAAGTACTAAAAAAAACATACCATTCAGATATACTATTTTACTTCCAAAAAAAGATCACAACCCTAAACCAGGTAATTGAAGCAAAATTTGAACAATGAAGCTTATCTTATTGAAAACCTATTGCCTAGGCCTTTACAGAAACAAAAATATGACAAAAAAAATCTAAGCTGATAAAAATCCACCTTTAGGTCTTGTAATCTCTTCTAGCTGCCGATGTAAGAAGGCATTCTGAAAAGTAAAAACAAAATAATGTACTTACATTTACGAATACTGTTATCTTTGATGCATTAGTGGAGAGCCGTAAGGCGTTAAATTAGTAAAACCTCGGAATCTGGGGCCAGTCCATAAATCTTAATACAAACTGTTGGACTGTATTGTTAAAAGCTCAAATAATAATAATATTCCACAACTACCACACAACGCCGTCTAGTCCCAAGCTAAGCAGAGCTTGTGTTATGGGTACTAGACAACTGATAAACATACATAAATATTTCTAAATACACACATATTATAGATAAATTACACACAGACACAGAACAAATGATTATGCTCATCACAAAAACATTTGTCCTGGGTGGGAATCGAACCCACGACCTCCGGCATAGCAGTCAGGGTCACTAACCACTAGACCAACAGGCCAGTCTGAAAATAAAAAAGTTAAAGAAAAAAAATTGTGCGCTCTTGTTTTTTTTTTACCCGATATAAACTAGTGCTTGACTGCGATCCCAACAATAGATAACAACAATTTACTGAAAAAATAGAGGGACAAGAGAAAAAAAAAGGTTTAACACCCAAGATTGCAACCCTGAACACCCTGGGCTACCCCCATGGTGCTCGAAAAACTGCGAAATTTTGGGACTTTTTTTAGATTTTTCGAACATCTAGGCATCAATTTGCGAATAATTAAAACAGTTGAAGAAACTTTTTTGGTACGTGGAAGAATTTTAAAGTTCTGGTGTAAAAATATCTTTTTTGAATGCATATTGAAAAATTATGTATACAGAGAGCCTTTCTGATTATTCAACGTATCTACAAAGAGAGTGCATATGTGTATGCATGAATATGGATGCACTATTTGTTGATAGTGCAATCTAATACAACCGGAGGGATACATTAGGCATGCTTCCGAGGCAAGGGCACACCGCCAACTTCTAAACTTCGAGTTGTTACAGACAGACTTCATTAGCTAACCTGGGATTTGAGCTCAGAACCCGACCACTAATTATGTAAACTTAAAGATGGGTTTACGCTACAGGAACCGAGTATAAGCAGAGGACAGGCCGAGCTCAAATTCGTGTAGTGTGGACCGACTCTAGAAGAGCCGAGCACGAACGGAGCACAAGCCGAGCTCAAATTCGTGTAGTGTGGACCAACTCTCGAGGAACCGAGCACGAGCGGAGCACGAGCCGAGCTCAAATTCGTGTAGTGTGGACCGACTCTAGAAGAGCCGAGCACGAGCGGAGCACGAGCCGAGCTCAAATTCGTGTAGTGTGGACCGACTCTAGAAGAGCCGAGCACGAGCGGAGCACGAGCCGAGCTCAAATTCGTGTAATGTGGACCAACTCTCGAGGAACCGAGCACGAGCGGAGCTCAATTTCGTGTAGTGTAGACCGACTGTAGAGGAGCCGAGCAAGAGCCGAGCTCAAATTCGTGTAGTGTGGACCGACTGTAGAGGAGCCGAGCAAGAGCGGAGCACGAGTCGAACTCAAATTCGTGTAGTGTGGACCGACACTAGAGGAGCCGAGCACGAGCGACACTACACGAATTTGCACTCGACTCGTGCTTCGTTCAAATTCCGCTCATGCTCGACTCCTCTAGCGTAGACCCACCCTTAGAATAGATTTTCCATGTCAAGTCATTACCTATATTATAGTTTAAAAGATTCGTACCTCTCTCAACAACTCATCCTCCCTCTCTGCGGCAATCTTGAGCATTTCTTTGGATCTTTCCAGCAGCAGATCTTTATCATGAATCGTTCTTTTCAGATTTGCTACCTCTACGCGATGAGATTCCGACTGAGAACGACCCTGGAAAATTGTAATTTTAGTAAACGATAGAGTTATCACAATATCACGCTAATTTTATAAAGACGAAAGTTTATGTTTGTGACTTCTTCACGCTCAAACGGCTGAACGCATTTGGATGAAATTTAGCATGCGACTAAACTATGTCCTGGAATAGCACATAAGATGCTTACTAAGATGTTTTTATTCCCGGATTATTTTCCCTTAGGATATTTTTCTACTTTTAAGCGGACAAAACCACTGGCAGCAACTCGTTAATTAAAGTATATTTTATCGCTAAGAAAACTTTAACCTTTGATGCAGTACATCATTCTAAACCTTAAAAAGACTAAAAATTGCTTCCTTAAATGTTTTTGTCTTTTTTGGTATGCTAACTACCCTTCTGAATATATACACTAATATTATAAAGATGTAAAGTTTGTTTTTTTTTGTTTGTAGGAGGTAATCTCTGAAAGTCCTGGTCCGACTGCGAAATTTTTTTCACCGGTAGTAAATTTCTATCATAAAATATATTTAATGTAAGCAGGCGGGGGCGCAGACAAAAGCTAGTTACCTGTATAGGTACATTCCTCACCTTATCCGTAGTAGTACTACGGTGGCTATGGCTGCTGCCCGGTCTTGAGTCGATCTTCTTGAGAACAAGCCCTGACTTCTGCTCCGCTTGCAACTTGTTGATCACGCCTGAAACAATTTGTGAGAAACACCGTACCAAGTGCAGCTAGAAAACATTACTTAAAAGTGAATTGTGTTTGGTGATATTTGTAAATATATCTATTGATTTAATGAAAATTGACTCGGAGAAATTAAGACTTAAAAATATTTTTCCCCATAGTACATTGGAACTTTGTATGTATTGGAACAAAGAGTAATGTTCCACATACCTCCGTTGAAAAGGGAGGATCTGACCAGATGGGTGTTATGTCTGGTGGGCATCTGCCCAATAGATGACTTCGGGCTGCTGTATGTGCTCAAATCGCGAGAACTTTAATTGAGCGATGCAGGATTAGTTCTTATGTGACGCCATAGATGTCGCTACAGTACCTTTATGTGAGCCTGTTGTATCCTACTGCGGGGCAAAGGCTCCCATTCTTTTACTTTTATCTGTCCTTATCTATATCTGTCTAATCATTTAGGAAGGTTTTCACTTAGTCTTGCCGTCTCCTTTTGGGCCTACCGTGACATTGGTTCCTGTTATTTAGAACAGCGTTAGTGGTTGAATTTGCCCAATGCTGCAGAAATGGCCTGCCCCATTCCGTTTTAAGTTTGGCGGCTTAGTTGCCTTCGTCTGCGATTTGTGTTTTGGAACGAAGTGTTCTTTATGCAGTCTGTTATTTTAAATCCGAGAATACTTTGTTCCATTGTTCGCTAGCAAACTCCGACTTCGGAGGAAGGTGGGAAGAATGCATATGTCCATGAGTTTCCTTTTGAGAGAAAGTGAAATTCATCCTTTGACTAGGTATTTTAATGACTAATAGCGTTAGACGTTTTCCGTATCCAATACTTAACATATCTCTCTTTTAGAAGAAATGATTAAGGGCTCACGTCACAAAATTAACTAGAAGTCTACCAAAAATTGAAATGCAGTGAAACCACCAATCCAAGATGCTGAGTTGACATGCTAAAGTGATCTAGATTTGACATTACAATAACATTAAAATTAGCTTATACAATATTGGACATACCTCTGAGTGTTAGGACAGTTTGTTCAAGATCATTGACTCTGTGTTGGTGAGCCGTCGTAGGGTGAGCCTCGATTGAGTTGATCTTCTGAGTCAGCTGTACGTTTTCTTCTTTTAACATCTCGCAATAACTGATGGAGAAGCAAATGCAAAACATAATTATTGATACTGACTGGGGACAAAATAATGCTTTTCTTTTAAAACAAGTCTATTTTAAAAGCATTATTTTGTCCCTAGTAGGTCCAAAATTTTGCTGATGTTTAAAAATTTTGGACCATTCAAACCACCGTTTGGCTCCGTTTCATTCTCTTAGGAAATGAGTTTTGGAAAATTTTCTCTTAGTGCTTGCGACATTATAAAAGGAAGCTTTGTGTAAATATTCAAGCTCTTAGTCCTAGTACTTTCGGTTGTGCGTCGATATGTCAGTTCATCAGTTTCTTCTTTTATGTAAATATATAGAGAATGATTTTTGAAAAAAAAAAATACAAGATCGAAGAGATCATTTAATTTAAAAATATGGGAAAGCTGATTTTCTTCTGTGTAAAATCAAATGCTAAAGATTAGTTCATATCCATTGAGTCTGTTACATCGGTACCTATATCCAGAATAGTGGACCACGATTATCAAGGCTACATTAAAATGGTCAAACCTCTTCCAGTAGTTAAGTTCAGGTTGTGCGTCTCCGGTAGATTTGATCGGTGTGCGTATCTGCGACTCCAGTAACGTCGACTCCAGTTTCAACACCTGGCCTTTCAATGATGTGATTTCTGCCAGGGCTCTCTCGTATTCCGATACTAGAAGCTCGTTGCCCTGAAACATTGTTGCTACATCATCATCACTTCAGCCGAAAGACGTCCACTGTTGGACCTAGGCCTTCGTCAAAAGGGTCGACGGGCTGCCGGGCACTAGGGGGCTATTTGTGTTGCGCTTCATTTGGAGAGAGGGCAACCCCCCCGGGTTGCCGTAATCGCCACGCTTGGCAGGCGGGTCAGCGAGCGCAGTATCGTTGATAATGCACAGAGAATGCTGCTGCCCATTCTTTGGTATGTCTTACAGTTGATCTAAGACAGCAAAAACTATTTCGATAGAGTAAAGAAGTTTTATTTCGCGTTGGATTTAACGTACATATAAACATAATAGATTTTGTTTATAATGAATTTGACGTAACATTTATCAAAATTAGAGCATAGCGCGGCGGCAAGCGGTAACATCAAAAGTATGAAAATGTTTGAAGCACGTCACGAGACGCCGCTATGTCGCCCCGCTCGCCGCGCCGCAAGCCGCTTAGACCGAAATCGTAACCAGGAAGAAAAAACGATCTTTAAAGACAAGCTTATCTTGCGTTTCAGTCTCTTGCTTCTCTATAGCAACTAGACGGATGCCCTGAGTGTTGTTAATAATTAAATTATAATTTTTTACCTTCTCTGCTATCTCCAACGCTGCGATCCTCCTCTGTTGCGCTTGCACTCTATCCAACAAAGCTTGAGAGGACACCGGCAAAGCTGCCGCATCTGAACACATGCACTGCTTGCAGACCGGCTTCTCCTGAGTTTCAGCTTCTTGTTTTTCTATCGCTACTAACTGGTTGTCATCTATAATATTATTGGTACTATACAAGATATATGTATAATAGATTTTTTAAAGGGTATGCAGGTTTGAAACGGGATGAATGCAGGGGTAAATGAGAACAAAGCTTTAAAGGGTTTTTTTTACGTTATCTAAATACTGTTTACAGCATTTATGTACTCCATCTTGTTTTTAAGATCGGAAACAGACCGGAATATTTACTTTTAAGTTCATGTAGTTTTGTAAGTAGCATTCGTTTCTCCTTCTCTAATCTCGACACGGCAGATTTAGACATACTCAGGGAAGCCTCTAGCTTGGTGACTTCTTGGCATTTGTCTTCATAACGTGACTGCCAACGTTCTGCAGATTGCTGTGATCTGAAAAATCAGACGGACAATCAAGACATCGGGGTTATAAACTAAATGGAAACTGCTGGGTAAGTTTATAGTGTGCTAATAAAAGTAGTGGTCAATGTTACGGAACTTACGCTAGCATAGCATAGAATAGAATAGAATAGACTAGACTTATAGCGGAATGTAAATTGTTTGGGCTCAACGATAATGATAGGTAGATAGATAAATATACTCCTTATTGTAAACCAATAATAAAATTACAATAGGAACTTAAAATTATTAAGGTCTCAAAATGGGTGGTCTTACCGCTAAGAGCGATTTTTACAGACAACCTTTGGATGGATTTGACAGAAACGGAGGAAAAGATGATGATCGTAATGATATTACCTCTTCCATTTGTCCCAGAGTGCGATGCTGGACTGAGAGTCCCTCCGTGCACTCGTCAACTGCGCTTGAAGCGATGCGATCTTGTTGAGTAATGCCGCTGTTTCAGCTGTCGTCCCTTTGCTTCCAGTCGTGCTTCTAGAGTAAATTCAGTTGGCTTTCAATTTCATTTTTTTGTCGTTGAAGATTAGTTGGTAACTATTTATAATAGAAATTCCGTATTCGAATCTTAGTCACAATTTAATAATATATCTTTTTTTACCTATATTTTTTTCGACAAGTTTTCCAATTGTTGGATGAGATTTCAACTATGGTAAAGTCACATTGAGGGTTGAATTCTCTAGAAATGTTGTTTTAAACACTGAACGCTCAGCTCAGTGTTTAAGGTAAAATATTATTTACCTATTTTATGACAACATTGTCCATATTTCTTTTAATAATGTATTTAGTTTTCAAGAAAATATATATTAAGAAGATCAGATCGAGTTACTTACATTCTGAAAATCTGATTCTTAAGGTTTTGAGCATCCAAACGAGCGCGTCTCTCCCTTGAAGCCAAAACTTTGATCTGTCGACGAAGGATAGCGTTCTGCTTGGTAGCCTGCTGTTTCTCACGGCGAAGACGCTCTATAACAGGCTCTTGCCTAAAATAATTATTTGGTATATTTATATATTAATTCTATATAGCATTGTACATGATCTTAGTTATAAAAAGGAAATAGCGGCCAGTTTAGGTAGCTGTATCTGTGTAAATCAGGGTTGGACAAATTAGAAGGGTTAGGCAAATGATCTTTGGCCATTGGGACCACCTGAAACATAAGTTATCATTTATTTTATAAATCGTAAAATATGTCAAAATGTCGTCTATCAACCTATAATGAACAAGTTTGCCTTGCATGAAAAGTGCAACACACCCTTTTGCACCGTTTGCGTAATGGCAGGCTTGTTCCATCCATCTTGTCATTTTACATATCTAATATCTACTTGAGTATTAAGATATTTACTCACCAAATAGTCGTAGAAGTAGCCGGTATCCTAGCCACATCATCATGTGAATCGTGTAAATCCACTGTCGATTCAAACTTCAGCTCAAGTCTCTCTGATCCTTGTTGGGACAACGCATCGCTCTCATCTACCTCCACTATAGCGGATAGATCAAAACTGGGGTCGTTTACCGAAATCAAAGTTTGCATATTCATTATTTGAGTCTGTAAATAACGTTTTATCTTAAATCAAAATTATACTTTTAGATGATGCACAAAACCTACTGCATGATTGCCGTTTTACATATAATTCTGAGAAGTTATTGTCAGTTCAGTCTTTGATATGTTGTTTACCTAACAATACTGAATAAAACAACAACGTACCCTTAAATTATTGATGATGAGGCGTAACTGCTCAATTTGTGCATCTTTATCGGACAGCTGCTTCAGGTAAACCGTTTTCTGTTCAGTAAGCCGTGTCCTCAAATCCATGTGCTCTCGCTGCATGTCGTTCAGTTGTGACAGCCAGTGCTCATTTTCATCCTTATATGATTTTACCTATAAATGAAAAATAATTTTCATTTCAATGTACAAATAAAGCAATAGGATCGTTAATTTTATTTATAGTAAAAGTCATTACCTCATGACAATGTCGTTCTTCAACTTGAGAATGAAGTTGCTCCATTTTCGTAAGTCTCTCCCCAGCTAATTCTTTCCACCGAGCTGCTTCAGTTTGATATGTATTCCTGGACAATAAACCAATAATTTTTATTAGTTGCAGATTTATATTACCTAACATTCTGTGCTCTCCAAATTGACTTATTGATACTGACAGGTCCGATTTGCACTCATCAAGTTCACTCTGCTGTTTAAAACACTTGTCTTCTAATTCCGCGATTTGGATTGTGTATTTTTTTACTACTTCTTTTAATGCTTCTCCATTGGAGACACTAGACTCACTAGCTCGTCTGCAATAAATAAGTAATTAGTGGCGTGTTTAGCATCATACGTAATAAACGTGTTATCAGCTTGTTAAAAATGATTGATTTGAACGTTTTAAGGCGTGCTAGCAAATACAAACATCCTGGTAAATTCACCTATCTAACTTTGACTGTAGCTCCATTATTTTCACTTGCATTTCCTTCACTGATTTAGCATATTCTTCTCTTTCATTTTTCAATAATTCTTTGTATTCTACCATTATAGTGTTTTTATCATTTTCTAATTGCTTGAAGGCTAATAACAAAGTCTTGTTCTCTTCGTTGTTATTATCCTTCTTTTGGTTCGTTTCTGTAATCTGTTTCATTTGAATATCATTAAGTCGTTTTGTTAAATCGTCTACAGTATAATGTAGTTTCTCGATTATATTATCTTTCTGACTATAAGAAGCCTTCAGGCTTTGAAGTGTCGATTCAAAAGTGACTTTTTCATTATGTAAAACTAGGATTTCTTCAGATCGTTTATGTAGCAATCTCATGGCATCTTGCAATTGGTTGGTCTTTTTGTCAATTTCCACTTTAAGCAATTCAAGTTGATTATTCATTTTATTGATTGTATCGCTATTTTCATCTGTTTGCACTGTTTTGTAGCTTTTGCTTATTTCAACGGGAGTGGTTTGAACAACTGCATCTGTTAATTCCATGTTCTGCTTTCTTGGGATAGTTTTAACCGGAGAATCTTTCTTTTCACTCTCCAGTGAAGTGCTGGACTTTTTCGACTGTTGTTTAAGTATTTGTGGTTTTGTTAATGTCACAGTTTGACTTCCTAAAATAAAAGAAACGGTTCAATTTAAATGCATATTTGGTTTAACCTTGCCTAGTGTGAAATTAATGTAAATGTAATTCTTACTTCTAGAACTTGACTCATCATCAGACTGGATATCTTCCAATTCAATAGATTGCTCTTTGTTTTCTACGTCATTGTTTTGATGTTGGTCATTCAAAGCGATCTTTTCAAAACCTTGATTCACTAGTACAAGCGTTTTTTCCATATTATTACAGTACTTTCTTAAGTTTTCGTGAGACAACTCCATAGCTTTCAATTTTTTTGTGATGTGCTCTAATTCTCGTGCGTTTACAGATTCCTGAATTGATAAAGTTTTATTTTATGTTATAGATTGTATTGTAATCATGATGTTTATACACAGCTTATTTATTTTGTGTCAAACTTACCGCCATTATGTATTTTAATTTATGTGGGCAACTAGATTCATCAGATAAACATTTATGTTTAGAAACATCTAAGATTTGATCAAAAACACTGTGCTTTGTAATTAAATTAGCTCGCAGATCTTCTATTTCGTAAAGCTTTGCATCCACATCTTGATTTTTACGTGAAAGTTCTTCTATTTTGTTTAAATAATTTTCAACGGATAAAAGCGGTAAACTCCCCTGGTATTGTTGTCGTAATGCCTGCATGACTTCATAAATATATCTAAAAGTTTCAATTTTTTTTAAATTTAAGCAAAATCAAATTAACATACTATAGCCATAGCATTAATAAAAAGTAAACACTCAGAAAATATCTTCTTATATTTAGAAAATGTGTTCACTTATTTCAGAACCTCAAGTCCTGTACCTTTGAAAGGCTTACGAGAGGTCGAAGCCAACTCGCACAGTCGGATACTAGATATTTTTCATGGTACAAATTAACTATTTATCCGTGTGCGTACTATTCAAGTGCACCCATGGACAATCCCCGGTTAGTGAGATAATATTGCGGTATTTGGAAAACAAAGATGCTATGGAGAAGAGGACTATAGTCTTGGGAGACTTAACAAAGTTCATTTTGGTTGGCAAGAACTATGTTAAGACTATAGCTCTTGCCTGAACAATGTCATTAATATAGATAGATATATTACTAGCTTCTGCCAGCAGCTTCGCCCGCATGATAGTAGACTTCTCCATGCAAACTTCCAAACCCCGTTTTAACCTCTTAGGAGTAGAGTTTCTTAAAATTCGTTCTTAGCGGATGTCTACACCCTTTAAGGAACTTGCCAAATTATAAATTTGTAGATGTTATAGTTTATGAGATTTCGTGATTAATCAGTGACTGGTATTTCGCTTTTATATATACACCCCTACTTTTTAATTAGTACACAAAAAAATGGGGCTCTATCTGTACCCGTTACTGATCATATTTTTGTAGTCAAAAGTGGAAAAAACCGAAATCCTAAAATTGACCACGAAAAGGTAAATTCATCATAGAATCAATCATACATAACAATTGCTAGTAGAAAATACTGCGGGCAGTGTTTTTCCATAATAATTGTCACTTATTCATTCATTAATCAATAGCCGGCACAATATTTCCATAAAATGAGTGACATTTTGGGACATAAACCAACGCCAATAACTTTGCTGTTTATGAATATTATTTATTTCGATTTTACTTATAAAATAATAAGGGCTTTTCTAATAAGCCCTTTAAGTATGTGTACTAATTAAAAATTTGTGGTGTATCGATGTGTCTAAAATAACAGTGTTAAATATAACCTGAATTTAGTTTCGTATCTCATGGCGTACACATCAAATATTTTCTGTCGTGTATTCAACATGTCTTCAGCTTCCATTCGTAATTCTCTTTCCTTATCGAGAGCTGCTTGAAGTCTTTCTATTCTATTGTGACTTTCAGAAGCTTGTAGATGAGCTACTAGGACTTCACCGCTAAGTCTGCAAATGAAAGTTTTATCGAGAAATTGTAACGATCTCAGGCAAAAATCATATTTGATTTCATTTATCGATCTTACCTTGCAATGATTGCTTTACTGTCACTTGTAGACTGAAGATCTAAAACCTGATGCTGCAACATGTTGATTTCCATATCATTGCTTAATTGTCTTAGTTGACTGTCTTGCAACTGGAATAAAAAGTATAAGTCAGAACCAAACTAAGTATTTACGTTTTTAAAGTATCTATACTCGTTAACAAAAACAGTGAATACCTTGAGGATCGCGACATCTAACTGACTGCTTATGTGTTGATGTTGTTCTTTGAGGAATTGGTTATCATCAGTAATCTTACGTAGCTGTTCCATCATTAAGTTGACTTCGTGATTTGTTACAGAAGCCAAATTTTCATCACTATAATAAAAAAAAAACAATTATAAATAAATATAGTTACATATTTTACATTTTAACCAGTTTTGTTTATACCAGATCATACATATTTTTAACATGAATCTCCTGCAGTTCTGCGTTTTTATGTTCCAAGCTTCCAATTTTCTTATTTTTCTCGTCTATTTCCAAACAAAGTTGTTCTAATTGTTTTTTTAACACCATCTGCTCTGTATTTGATTCAATCTTCTGCGTAATTTCTTGTTGCATATTTTCTAGAATAATTAGACAATTGATTAATTAGACCAAATTAAATGATCATTTTATTTAAATTTTGATAACCACTTTTTTATCATTTCGGATTGTTAACAAGCTGTTGGCGTAATGTATACTGTAATTACTGTCATTATTCCCATCTGTAATACGAAGAAGCATCACCATAAAGAAAATAATTGAGATGTATCATTTATATAATGTAGTACAACTACTGGCAAACAACGATATATCTCAACAGCAATATTACTCTTTTTTTTTTGAGATGATAATAACTTCTCCTGGTCTTTGTGTCAGGCTTTTACAGACTAAAACCTACTTGTGTTTCTTAAGTTGCCCTTTACGTTGCAGGACCATGGTATTTTTTTCGGACAATCCTGCAACCTGAGAGGTCTACGGTGGAGAAGATATTTTTTCTTTATGTATGCCAAATAGTTTAGACTGTATAACCATAAAGGTACTGAAAAGGTACTCTTTGAGATACGCGTGGAACACTACATACTACGTGCCGTCGACTTGGGTTCGGTCCGTTTGAGGCGGTCGAACGGCGAGCTAACAATTTCTCGTCGTCCACAAACCCGCGAATACTACTGATTAGTATTTGCCAGACGAGCTTCAGGAGTGTACAATGAATAAGCATTTACGTTTCTTATTGTCTTTTAGGATAAATAATAATTACCGTTTTGTTGATTAACTTCCAAACGGACAAAGTTGATAATATTGACTTTATCTTCATCAAGACGGTTAAACAAGCACAATGAATGATTCTGATTACTAAAACCACCTTCCACAAGCTTCCGGTATTTTGAAAGAATCTCACTCAGAGCTATATTTTGCTTCCAGAAGAGTTCAAGTGATGTGGAATAACGTAATTTATCAGTTAAATTAGTGACCGTCAGTATTAACTTCTGAATTTGTGTTTCGTATTCTGATGCCGCCTCCATTGCATCTCTTTTACTTTCCAAAATTTCATTTTTCATATTTTCGTTCAAGGTTCTTATGTATTTGTACGACTCTTGCAAGTAAGAACATTTTCTTTCCAAGCAATTAATGTTAGGAATAGGAACAATTCCCGGTGAATGGTCGCTTACATCTTCATATTCATCTTGAACCGCCAACTGCCTTTTCAAATTTTCTATTTCTGCTTTGTAGCGTTCTTCTTGAATTGACCATTCATTGAGATCGTCAGTGGCTCGAATGGCCATTGACGTTAGTTTACCATATAACTCTTTGAATTTCATGTGGAAGTATTCTAGCCCTTTTTTAAGTTGAGATTCATACAAAAAATTTCCCTTTTCTACCAATCTGTCAATTTGTGATTTATCGTAAAAGTCAATGTCATTTTGTTCTTTTTCTGACATCCATGATCCGAACTCTCCAACATCTATTCTCTTTTCATGTAACAATTTTTCTTCGGCCTCCTTTTCTTTGTTTTTGACTTCAATATCATTTAACTTTTTTTCAAGTTCAGATGATTTTTTTGTTGCATCCGTTAATTGTGCCATTATATCAAATGTTTCCTTTCTGTAAATAAATATTATTAATTATTTTATTTGATCTCATATAAACTAGTGTCTGGCTGCGATTCTACCTGATGGTAAGCAGTGATGCAATCGTTGATGGTAAGGCGCACTAGTTTATTAAGTAGGCTCTTAATAAACTAGTGCGCCTTACCATCACTCTATGAATGATCAAAAAGTAAAATATAAATACATTCTTTAACATATTATATATAGAACAGTCCCTACTGCGTCTGTCTGTCGGTATGTCTGCTATAAACTCAAAAACAAGCATGGATTTTATTACTGCTTTTTCATTATTATTATTGATAGGCTCGCGTTTGACCGCCATTTCAGCCAGGTAGGCGATGATGTGGTCGACGAAGGAGCACGCTTGCCTAGAAGTAACCTATTCACTCATAACACTTGACTTAAAGACTCTTACAACTTAGGGGTTGTAGTTATCAGGAAACACAGACTCCGGCAGGGAATTCCACTCCTTGACTGTAAATGTGGTCCCAAAACGCTCAGTTTCACCAATAGACAGAGTGATTCATGAGAATGTTTTAGGTGTATATTAATGCATACTATAATAGAAAAGGAGTTAGGAATTTAGTTAGGAGTTATTATAGGAAGGAAATATTAAAAATTATTTTTAAAATTTCTAACTCCTATGCGATACTAGTTTATGATCCTTTGAGTACCTGGCTTCATGTAGTGCAGTCAAAAGTGCATCTTTGCTACCTAAAGCAGCTCTTAGCTCCATTACTGTTGACATATGCGGTGCAAACCAGCCGGCCGCGTTGCGTGCTTCCATCGACAATAATATTGCTTCTAAACTCGGGCATTGTAACGTCAGTATACCAGAAGAAGTTGTGCCTGTGAGTTTCAAATATTAGAGTAAAAAAGTACAATAGCTTAGGTTGCAAAATTAAAACAAAAGCAAAATAAACAGGTACATACTGTTATCTTTTAGGAAATTCAGTATTTCTTGGAGGCCATTCCGAAGACCTTTATTTTCTTCTATAATTGCTAACATTTCTTTATCCTGGTTATGATTTTCAGAAACGGTTTGTTGATTCTCAGATTCTTTTGCTACAATTCTAGAATAAATAAGATGAATTTAATGTTAGGATCTAATAAGTTGGATACAATCAACTTAATAGAAAATTAATTACCCTGTTGATTCTGGTTTTTCATCATTTAGCATGCTTTCATCGCTTTCACTGTCCTCTATAATTTCATGAATTTTATCTTTTGTGTATCCAGCTTTGGTAAGAAGATTCGTCATTTTACTTATTTTAGCATCCAAATTACGATTATTTAATTCGAGTCCAATAAGTTTATTTTCAAGTCTTTTAAGTTCTTTGCTAATTTGTGAATTTGTTTCTTTTAAATTACGATAGTCCCTCATAATACCTTTTACAGGTATCTTTTCGTCAGCAGGTACGTTATATTTTTGTCTAAAAATATATAAAAAAACACATAGACACATCGGATTCTGGCAAAACTAAGTATGCTCTTTCCAGAGTAAAAGTATCGCGATAACGATATGCTTACCTTAATGTTTCATTTTCCAGCTGTAGATCATTTATCAAATTGTTTAACGTGTTTGCTTCTTGTACTAAACTTTTGATTCCCTCATCTTTAAACTTCAATTGCCGTTTTTTATGTTTCAAACCTTCAAGTAATGCATTTATTCCTTCATCTGATTGTAGTAGTTGAAGTTGCGATGTAATCTCTGTCAACTTTACATAATTGTTTTGTTAGATAACACAATTACTATTTTTATCACTATAGAAATGTGGTTTACATTGTACCTCTTTCTCTCTAACCCCGATCATTTCTTCGGCTCCTTGAAGACTTACAGTCAAACTTTTAACTTTCTTTTTTAGTTTGTTGATTATGGATCGTTCTTTGCTATCATCACTGATGTTTTTAGCAT
The DNA here is from genome assembly GCA_910589285.2 of Mythimna ferrago. NCBI lineage: Eukaryota > Metazoa > Arthropoda > Insecta > Lepidoptera > Noctuidae > Mythimna > Mythimna ferrago. The sequence continues at coordinate 21,898,691 of OU342680.1, read as the reverse complement.
CAGATACAGAATATTCTGGCACTTCTTCAATGACTGCTTTTAGTTGTTTATTTTCTGCTCGGAGTAAATTAATAAGGTTTGCAGTTTGATCAATTTCATTAGAAGCTTCTAGTAACTTATCTTGTAATTCCTTTATTTTTTGTTTTTCTGCATCACCTTTCTGTAGGAATATTTAAAAAGTTCGCATTATGTGACGCATATACTGAGTAGTAGGTATTTATGTAAAAAAACACTTACCTTCGGTGAGCAAATAATTTTTGAAGCTTCCTTTAAATCTTCTTTTAATTTCGAATTCTCATTAGATATCGCTTCCAGCTCAGCTTTCTTGGATCTTGCTATGTTCTAATGTTGTTGAAATAATAAGTATTATATATTAAAAAAATCTTATTATTAACTACATTTACCATTTATAGGTAAAATAAAACTCTGATCGGGCAATGAGTAACGCATGCAACATGCTATTTAATACTTTAGTTTTAATTGGATAGGTACTTACTTTCCAATGTTGCACTTTAGATTTGATTTCGTCATATATGTTTTCTCTTTTAGAATCCCTTTCGAAAAGTTCTTTTCTCAATTCATCCAATTCAAACGACAGATTAGCTTTGGCTTGCTCCGATTTTCCCAAGATTTCTATAAAAAAGCGAAAAGATATGATAGGTATTCATTAAGCCGTCCTGGGAAGGCCTGGGTCCTGGCCATGGAGGCTCTCGGGCCTCGACTAAGAGGGCTCTTCAGCGCATGCATGGAGAGGGGCCAGTTCCCACTTTGCTGGAAGACGGGGAAACTGGTCCTCATCGCGAAGCCGGGGCGCCCTGCGGACTCTCCGTCCGCATACCGGCCCATTGTGCTGCTCGACGAGGTGGGCAAGCTCTTTGAAAGAGTAATTGTAAACCGCCTCGTCGTGCGCCTAACACGGGTGGGGCCGGACCTTTCGGACGGTCAGTTCGGCTTTCTCAGGATGCACTCCACGGTGGACGCCATCATGCGCGTGTGAGCCCTTACGACGGGGGACGCGTTGTCCCGGGGTAGGGGTGTCGTGGCAGTGTCCTTGGACATTGCCAACGGTCCGGAGGGCACTCCGGTACCACCGGGTGCCCGAATACCTCTGTCGAGTGGTCGAGGCCTATTTGTCGGAGAGATTTATAGTCTACCCCGGTCACCAGGGAGACTGGAAACGTCGAGAGATGTCGTGCGGTGTTCCGCAGGGGTTGGTGCTAGGGCCACCCTTGTGGAACATCGGGTACGACTACGTGCTACGCGACGACTTTCCTGACGGGGTCAGCGTGGTTTGCTATGCAGACGACACGCTGGTTCTAGCGCAGGGAGAGTCGTACCAGGCGGCGGTCGCTCTAGCGACACGCGGGGTTGCGATGGTCGTTGATAGGATCCAGGAGTTGGGACTCGAGGTGGCGCTTCACAAATCAGAGGCTATGTGTTTTCACGGTCGCCGCCCTCGGAACGCGCTGCCATTGAGTTCCCAACTAACGGTAGGAGGAGTTCACATCGGTGTCGGGTCGACGATGAAGTACCTGGGACTCGTCCTCGACAGCCGGTAGAATTTCGTGGAGCATTTCCGACGTCTGGCTCCCAAACTCAACCGGGCTGGGGCTGCGTTCAAGTGGCTCCTTCCCAACCTTGGGGGTCCAGATGCCTCCTGCCGGAGGCTCTACGCGGGGATCGTTCGGCCCATGGCCCTCTACGGGGCGCCGGTGTAGGCGCCGTCGCTGAAAACGCAACCGGCGGCCATGCTGAACGCCTGCCAGAGGGTCATGGCAATAAGGATGGTGCGGGGATACTGCACGGTCTCCCGCGAAGCGGCGAGCCTTCTGGCTGGCCTACCACCGTGGGATCTGGAGGCAACAGTGCTTGCACACATGCACGATATGCGCGTGGAGATGCAACGCCGGGTTGAAAGTCCGCTGCCGCGACAGGTCACGGCATGGCGGACAACGACTATCGCAACCCAGTGCTGGGCACGTCACAATCATGGTGGTAAGTCCCCTCTTTGAGGCGTGGCTAGAAAGACCTCACGGCGTCCTTACCTTCCGTATGACGCAGGTCCTCACCGGACATGGTTCGTTCGGGAGGTTCCTGCACCGGATTCGTGCGGAAGTGACGCCCGGGTGCCGCCACTGTGCGGAAAGCCCGGAGGACACGGTGGAGCACACAGTCGAGGTGTGCCCCGCTTGGGCGCACCTTGCCGGGTCGGGCCTTGGTTGAAGCCATGGTCCGGAGCGAGGAGGAGTGGCAGGCGGTCGCCGACTTCTGCGAAGCAGTGCAGTAATGCTCGCAAAGGGGGAGGCCGAACGCATCAGGCAACGGCGTTATCGCCGCCGCCGCCGCCGCCGGGATTCTGATCCCGATTTCCGGCCACCGTAGGCGCGGTCTTGCGGACAGTGAGCAATGGGTAGCTCGCTGTCCGGACCAAGCCCAAGTCGTCGATGGCGCGCACTGTTCCCGCGCGCCTCAAGGAGTTGTCAGCAACAGCAGGGACCCAGCCGGGTCGAAGCCTACTGGGGCCAGGGTTATCCGAAAGGGCGCTCGAGCCCCGGTATGAAGGCTAGAAGGAACGGGGTGGGTCTTTTAGTCAGTAAGAGTCTGACACTATCTCCCGCTCCGCCCAAGAGCGGGGGATGTCATTGGATGATTTTTTCCCACCATAAAAAAAAGCCGTCCTTAGAGATTCATGGGGTCCGGAAATTCAAAATTATATGTAAATATATAATTTATTTGCGCGAATGTGGGTTTGTAATTTTGTATGTTCGCCATGCTATCTCGCCTTAACATCTGAGGGTATTTAGATGAAATACACGGGTACATGTAATCCCGGAATACGACATAGGATATTTTTTATTCCGGAAGTAGTAGTACGTGTACTCTTGGGATAATTTACCACATTTGCGTGGCCGAAGCCGCTGGTAGAAGCTACTCGAAGCTTACCGCTTAAGCGTACTAAAAGAAAACTGTTTTATTTTATTACCTTTTAACTGACTGCATTCATTATTGATAGCCATTATTTGCTCCGTTAGATTATCGATCAACTGGGTTGCTTCAGTTAATTTATCCTTAAGAACAGACACTTTTTCCTTTAACTTAGTATTTTCTTCTTCTAAAATCTGCAATTTAAAAAATATATATTATGCTGCCTTGTTGAATATGATCGTTAATTTCTAATTCAGGTAAGAATTGATACTTACTTTGACATCACTTAATAACTTCCTTATATGTTTATTCTTCATAGTAATTTGCTGTTCAAGTTCAGCTACAGCATTCATTTCAGACAGTACATCACGACTAGAATCACTATCATCAAAGTTACTTCTAGTTTCCTCTAACTTACTCTTCCTTGACTCTAAATCAGCTATGTCTGCATATAACTGTTCAAGTATCTCTTTGTTTGCTTTTATTATTTCTTCTTGATGAGTTATAGTTTCTAGAGCACTGTCGTTACTTTGAGTTGGTGATACTGTGTTAACAAATTACGCTGTTATTATTTTATCATAGAAATAAGGAAAAGAATGGAATCAATCAGGTACACCTCTATCGTTTTTAAGTTTTTTAGGAGCATTTGATCGGTCAAAGCAAGGATTTATGAATTTATGAATTATTGACATAATAATGCAACAATAATTTAGCGCAATCAAATGGCGCTTAGACAAAGCTATTCAGGTGACTATGTAAACCTACAAATCCTATTTGGACAGCTTTTGGTGCTATAAAAGCGACCATTAACACTAACAGACTAATTTAACTCGCAGTTGAAAATAACAAAGGAAAATCATAATAAAGTGTTTATGTTAGGCTGTTAAATGAGAAAGTATTTCAACACCATGCCGTAACGTCGTTAGCATGTAATATTGCCGCAATGGTTAGTAAAACAATTACAGCTTACCTGCGTATGTGCTCTCGACTTTCATTTTGCCGCTTTTCTTTTGAATTGACTTTAGTTGGCCGACTAGGTTGTTTACCTATAATGGCAAAACTCATGACTTTCAATGGTAAAATGAAGGAATTTGGGGAAAATATTAGCACAGCTGTTGGAGAGCAAAGATTAGTGGAAGAAATATAAATATATATTTATGTACTTAGTAGTTCATACATCATCATCATTACAGCCGATAGACGTCCACTGTTGGGTATAGGCCTTCCTTAAGTGTCGTCGCAACAAACGGTCCTATGCGTCTCGTATCCATCGGATTCCTGCGACTGTCATCAGGTCATTGGTCTACCTGATGTGAGGCCTTGTAACGCTGCGTCTACCAGTACACGGTCGCCATTCTAGAACCTTTCAGCCCTAGCGACCATTTATTAAAATATGTTGTACTATTAAATGGTACTAAAATTTGGATTTAATTGATTTTAGTAATCAGTTTGTTGCGGGTGGTTTAATCGCTACCTACCTAAATGTAGACACTTTTTGTTCCAATTACTGACACCGAACACTTTTTAGCATGTGTTAAGTGGAAGCAACTGCTCACAATTAATGTTTACGTATGCGTAGGGAGTGGATGATTTCATAATGTTTCTATATCGGTAGTTTGTGTCGACACAAGATATAAAATTGTCCACATTTGCGCCCTGCCCTAACAGTACATATCCTTAAAAAAGTATTATGTAACGTTTGCTGTTTGTACAAATAAAGTAAGTTAGTGCAACTAGATTATTATTTTGCAGACGGTTCAATATGGGAATTCACTCTATGTTTTATAAATCAGAGGCCCTACCACGAGCTCTTAACGCTATCGATTTGACGACCTAAACCGAACTGTTAAAGGGATGGAGCTATGTAGGGTATAGCTCTATCTCTCTTTCTCGCTCGCACGTCTGACATTTTAACACGTCGTGGTAATGCAACAGCTCATGAACGTTCACTGATGCGTAGACAATTGGGGTGAGCTTCGGTCTACTGTTACGCTAATATAAACAAACGCAGATGGACATAAGTAAATTTTAGTGATAGGGTAGATAAGCGATATGTATACACAATATTATTTTTACACCACCTGCCCGATAATGTGGTTCTATCAAGTCATTCTATCCCTAGGGAGATAATGCAGTATGGCCGATACCTAAGGAATAATGAGATTTGAATTTGGAACATCAAAAATCGTCAGCATTGTGAATTAAAATGTACGTGCATCGAACAAGATGACTCGAAATTCAAACTGACCACTAAAAAAAGAAAATAGAATAAAACGTGCTTATGCTTACTGACGGGAGCGTTATAGAAAAATGAAACTATAGAATTTTGGAATAGTGAATTTTATTTGTTAGATGAACTTGTAAATATAATACTTATATATTTTCTCTAATAAATGATTTGGTCGACCAAATTGTCTTTTAAATATCTCACAAATGGTGTAAAAAGTAGAGTATGCAACACGGGGATAAAGCTGTCTTTATCTTGGGCGGCTTGAATTCCTCACTTCACTCAGGTTTATTTATTAACTCCCTCGCAATTCTCGGGAGTTAATTATATAAGTCCCTCTCTGACGTTCGGGATTAAAATCAGTAACCTTCGATTCGTTCGGAATTCAACATGCCGCCCACGACATGAAGCTGCTTTATCCCTTAGTCACATAATCTACTATTAAATATTACCTACTAGCTTTTGCTCATGGTTTCGCTCACGTACATAAAATATAGCCCATGTCACGCAGAAATAAAGCAGCTATCTATCGGTTTCTTTTTCGGTGGGTAAAAATCATCCAGATGACATCCCCCGCCCTTGGGCGGAGCGGGAGATAGTGGCAGACTTTTACTGACTAAAAATCCACCCCGTTCCTTCGTTGCCCTTCATACCGAGGCCGAGCCTTCCTTTCAGAAGCAGACCCTTGGTCCCAGTAGGCTTCGACCCTGCTGGGCCCCTATGGTTGCTGACAACTCCTTGAGGCACGCGGGAACAGTACGCGCCGTCTAGAACTTGGGCTTGGTCTGGACGGTTACCGGACGGTCAGACAGCGAGCTACCCATTGCTCGCCGTCCGCAAGCCCACGCCAACGGTGGCCGAAAATCGGGAACGGAAGCCTGGCCGGCTGCGGAGCTTTCTATTGGTGAAAAACATTTTGGCAATCGGACCAGTAGTATCAGAGATTACCTCTTACAAACAAAAAAACAAACTTTACCTCTCTATAATATTAGAGTACATTCAAGGTATAACGGAAAATGGTGGTTGTAATACTGAATACTGTTTTTTTCCCATAGAAATTAAGAACTTTCTTTATGGAAGTTAGGTATTTCCCAACAAAATTACCATCAACTGATCAAAATTAGCATGTCTGAGCCAATTTGTTTTACTTAAAAACGGTTATCCACAAATTACATTAGGTACAGAAGATACACAAAATTCACACACTCATCTCAAAGAAGTCCAAACATACTGACTTAGTGGGTTACAATGACGTGTAATGTAAGATTTTTTTATTCATATTCCAGTGTGGGTATGAGACAAGCTATACAGGATATCTAGCGTCATCTCTTACCCACAGTGGAATAAGAATAAAACAATCTTTGAACGTCATGGTAACCCAGATGATCGTTTTCCGTTTACAAGGTTCGCGGCTAAGAGATCGTTGAGCGCAGAGAGAGTGCGAGGGACAGCGGACTGGGCTAGCGTAACAGTGTGTGCTCGGTCAAACTGGTAGCGCAGTGCGGTGAGCGAGGTGGCCCGTGATTTGCTTGGCGACACAGGCTTCGTAGTGCGGGTGCGACGCGAGTGCACCGACAGGGTTGTGCACACTCACTGTGGCCACTTGTATGAACAAACTATGGCATGAATTGCCCGCACGCGTCCCGTGTTGAGCAGCTCGCGTCGCTTCCTGCACCCGCGTGCCCACTATGAAGACTCAAATGAAGTTCCTATGTTTGAGATTGCTGAGCCCCCCCCGCCCCGCACCCGCGTTTTCAGTGTGGCCGAACACTGTGAATTAGTTATCTCTCTAATGCGCCTCTCCTCTTTAACTGAGGCATAAAATTGAGACAGCTCGGCATAGTATTGCACTTTTTTGATATTTTTTTTTTTCACAACGCCATCTAGTCTCAAGCTAAGCAGAGCTTGTGTTATGAGTACTAGACAACTGATAAACATACTTATATATTTCTAAATACATACATACTATAGATAAATTACACCCAGACACAGAACAAATGATCATGCTCATCACACAAAGATTTGTCCTGGGTGGGAATCGAACCCACGACCTCCGGCATAGCAGTCAGGGTCACTAACCACTAGACCAACAGGCCTGTCGAAAATATTATACCCACTTAATGTAAACTTGAAAAAGAAAAGGAATACAAGTTACCTGTTTCCTTCATATGTTCTTTTTCATATTGAAATAAATAATATCTAAGACCTTTACCTTCCTTACCAATATTATAAATGTGAAAGTGTGGATGTTTGGATGTTTGATACTTAATCACGCAAAAACGGCTGAACGGATTTGAATTAAATTTGGCACGCATATAGCCTTTGACATGGAAAATAACATAGGCTACCTTTTATCCCGATTCCTTAAGTACCTATTGCCACGCAGACGAAGCCGCGGGCAAAAGCTAGTGTTTCATAAATAATTAATCATTCTGATTTTGATTCGTATTAAAAAAGTAGTTTATTTTGCTTCGTGAACAGCTACTGCTAGCGCTAAACAGTATACTTCGCAATTAGATTTATTATTTAATTTTAGGATGTTTCATTAAAAAACACTGCATAATAACAAAAGAAAGGTATCACAGTTTTATTATGAGCCCGTTGTGTCCTACTGCAGGGCAAAGGCCTCCTTTCCGTTATTCCACTCTTTTCTGTCCTTAGCCACTTCTGGCCAATCCTTAAGGTAGGAGTCCAAATCGTCACCATCTCCTTCTGGGCCTACCGCGTCGCCGGCTCCTGCTGTTCGGAGTCCAATCAGTAGTTACTTTCGCCCAAGTTTGTTGCGGCATGCGGCAGATGTGACCTGCCCAGTTCCATTTTAATTTGGTTATACATCTTTTAATATTAATAGAGGAATGTTTTACCTGTTCGCTCTTCAACTTCAGAATATCTTGCGAAAGTCTAAACAGAGTTTTCAAGTCAGTAAAATTCAATTCAATATCATCGGCTTCCATCCAGCATAAACTTTCACACAGTTTCTCTTTATCTGATTGTGTGAGCTCTTTCTGTGAGAAACTTAATATTTCTCTCCAATCTGTTTCCACCATTTTGATATTAAACTTTTTCTTTTCAAGTTTAATTAATAACTTTTAGAATCGCAATGCAAATGTGAGTCACAGTCGCAACCAACACAAACCAATGTTTGTAATCTGCCTGTTGCCTAGCAACGAAATATTTAACTAACGACATTGTTGCCATAATTAATATTGAATAATAAAGGAGTTTTTATATTTATTTTTAAGCATTAGAAAATATAATATGGTGGCAAACAATATTATAAGCTTAATTCATTAGGCACAGTTTTTAGCAGTGCAGGTAAAAATTAAAATTATTATGATCAAAATCTAAAGCAAAATGGAAAACTTTTAAAAACAACTTTGACAAACTGGCATGTATTTATTGAAAGTTTTTCGTAAAACGCCGGTTGTGAAACTAAAAAAAAAATGCTTTTTTTCTTTTTATGTTCTAATGGCTACAACCCACTTTCTTTTTAACTGAATGGCCTGCTATTTTCCGATTAAGCGATAAATAAGGTTTTGATGAAAACTGTTCTAAACTTCTTCGTATTTCTTTGTGAAGATATTTATTTTCCCAAATACCATTATTGGAATGTTATCGAAAGCTTGAAAGCCACTTCCTAATTCTGTCTATTAAAGAAAAAAAAACTGAATTACTATGTTATCGATCCTAGCGTGAAATGGGGTTTCATCAAAAAATAAAACTCGTTATAAATACAAAGATTATTTTATTAGGTGTGATGATATCGAACAATAGCAGTTAATGTTATATTGTATGTCGAGGTGTCAACAATAAAATAAAACATTTGTGCTTTAAAAATAAATTAACAAAAGTAAATACAACAATACAATAGGTTAAAAAAAATAGTGAAAGAATTTGCATCTACACAAACGAAGCATTGACATAGGGCGAGGGGAATACTTTGGTAACCTACGAGTACAAATATTTAGGTAGGTAGGTATGTTATAAAAGATTCATTTACTACCACCACTACATATAAACATGAACGATATCAGATACAAAATACAATGAAAGGGAAAAACATCTGTTAAACATTGTAAAAATATTGTTACAAAATCTGATTCATGACTAGATATTATTTAGAACCGTAATATTTTTGATAAAGTTATATAAAAATGAATTTATAGATGCCTGAACACTTGACACCAGATTAATATATAGCACGCGTACTTCTTAGTATCGATACAACTAACTTTAAATTAAGCATACAATATTGTCAACCGTTGCCAAATAATTACTCGCCCTATATATACTAACCATTGCATAGTCTTGAGTATTATTATATAGGTATTTATAATGAATGCGGTAACTGATACCCATACTTATAAAATTACTGTACGTTATGTATAGGTACGACTGTAATGCCAATTGCTCACAAAATGTCTAAACTTTGTTCTCGCCGGAATTTCTAAAAGTATTACTCCAAAGTTTGACTTTTGTAGATATGTAATTTTATGTATTGATGTATATAAATCGGTTAGTATTTTAGAATTAGTAATCTAGCTTCGTTCTTTTAAAATATCACTTTTAAAAGACGAGCCCAAACAACTCACTCCTAAGTTATAAATAAATACTACACTAAACAATTTTACAAGTATATAAGTATTTTTATTATTTTTTTACAATTATACAACATCATAATTATCAGATAAACATACTCTTTGGGACGCATAAAACAACTTTGGATAGATTACATTGACGTGATGCGGTTAGACAATCTAGTTCACAGATGACAGAAGCGAAAATATAGGTACACCGATAATAATACATTGATACTCTACTGTTAGTATGTTAGGTTGTCGAGTTAATGCCGTCAAATTGGTACACTTTGGTCAGCATGTGCGAGTTCCACCGAAGGCCAACTCTTCCCGTAGTTTCAGCTTAGCTTATAATCCTTTGTACAAAATATTATAAAAAGTCATGGCGTAATTTTGGTATCATTTGATAGACTCTAAGGTACATAATCGGTTATATTTAACATAGAGCGGAGCTTATATAAGATCTCCGTCACTATCTCGTGTACTTATGGGTACTACATTGGGTAATAAATACGTAGAAATCGAGGGCGTGGTTTACAAACCTATTATTATAGAAGGTAGATTGAGGGATTTTGGGATAGTTTTAATGAACTAATATTATATTTTGGTGACAAACTTCGATTTGATTTTGTTACACTCAAATGTTTATGTATATTCACTGGCTGTTTTGTGTCACGGAGTAGTGAACGAATGGAGTGCTAAGTTGAACTTGCACAGTACACATTTACAGTGGGCTCACTTTTCCCACACTTAAGCATTTCATTTGTTGACTCCTCCGTGGCGTGTGTTGGTAGCTTGTGTCTATCCAATGTGTTTGGTCAGTGAATACGTGTGCGGTGGAGTGTTATCGCGGGCGGCGCGCGCACAGCGTGGCGCGTCGCAGGCGCCGCAACAGCGACGACTCGCGCTATCAGATGCGCTCAACGTAGTTACCTGTTGAGAAAGAAACAGATTTTTAATACATATATATATATAAATGTAATGTTAGATAACAGCTCTATTGTTTGCTGTTCATAACTGGACTTGTATTATAATTATCACTATTTTTATTATGATTGAGGAATAGTCTATTCGCTTTAAGAAAATAATGACTCATCAGTTCAACTGCAAAGTTAAGGTCTATTTATATTAGGATAAAAATTAAACCATTAATTCTAAACAGTAATTTTAAATTATAATCGTTAGAATTTTCACTTTATTTTTACGAATAGGCGAGGTAGATAGTGATCAAACGCAAGCCTATCATTAATAAAAAAAAAAAAAAAAACGTATTAATTTTTAAAATTGATTAAAGACGCGTCTGTCTGAAGGGTTTACTTTGACTGGTCACTGTAAACATGACTTTCTAATTTACTGTGATCTAATTAGTTAAGGGGCGTGGCTAAGCTGAGACACAACGATGAATCACTATTTCACTAAAGTATCTATTTGCAGCTGCAGCACTGGAAAGAGTGAAGGAGTTTGCTACATAGAAAAAAACTTGGAAATTGACGTCTAGGTTGTAATCATTCAGAGGATATTTCAACGGGTTCCAAGAACAAAATTGTACATGAAAAATTATCGGTGTACGGTATGAGCTTTTGTGTTCTGTGTAAATGAAAAAAACAGTGTTTGGTTGGTTATTTCAATAAGAAAAAAAAGTGCTTATAGTTTTAGTATGTACTTTTTATATTCCAATATCAGAACAAAGCATAGAGTTTTTTTTTAGGTTGGAAATCATCCAGTGACTTCTCTCGCTCATGAGCGGGAGGGTGTGTTAGACTTTTACTGACCAAAACCCGCTTATATTCCTTCTTATTCTCCCCCTTTTTATTTTAAGTTCTTGCAATTCACTCTAAGGTTGTCTGGTACATATCGCTGTTAGCGATAAGACTGCCATTGTATCCAGCGGTGTAAGTTATTTTAAAACTTGTTACTGTTTTGGTGTATGATAAAGTTTATTCTATTCTATTCTGCCCCGGGGTTGTCTTTCGCAAAACCCTGTTCGTTATAGGTTGCAATTGAGATACAAACGTATCTAATTAAATCCATCGTAATTTTTAATATTGAAGTGTCACATACCCGGGAAGGTTCCAAAGCGTCCAGTGCGCTGACTGGAGCCGACGTACCAGCCGTCGTCGCACTTCTCCAGCACGTACACCGTGTCACCCTCGTTCAGTTCCAGCTCATCGGGGTTCTGTGGCCGGTACTTGTACATCGCGCGGTATCTGAAGTTGGGAAAGTGTACAATATGTATAAGTTGAAACAAAAGAAACTTTATTTTAATGGTGAATGATTTATTAATTAACATCATTTCAGCTGAAAGATGTCTACTGTTGGACATAGGCTAGCCCCAAGTGTCGCCACAACGAACTAGTAGATGGGTGAAGAGCCTGTGTATCTCGCATCCATCGTATTCCCGCGACTTTAACCAGGTCATCGGTTATTATTTATTGTTTCTATATTTTTTTTTAAACTAGTCATTTATGTCCCACAGCTGGGCAAAGGAAATAATTTAATTAGTAAACATTTATAGATATTTTGCTAGCTTCTGCCAGCGGTAATGCCGTTGCAAATTGAAAATTATCCTAAGGGACGTACTTCTGAGATAAAAACTTACACACATAAGACATGGTCTACTGGGTGCCAAATTACATTTAAATTCATTTAGCTGTTAGACTGTGAAGGAGTAACAAATATACATAAAAACTTTCGAGTTTATTAGCATGACATAGTGTGATTTTGAGAATTCTGAGCAAATGTAATGCTAGATAAATCTTTGCACATTTTTCGCGTATTAAAATAATTACGTACAAGCGTTATGTGAGAACCGTATTATGTGAGAACTGTAAATACATTGAAAGTTAATTGTTTTCATAGCATGACTAAACTACTATGCTCATATTTAATTCCAAAGCAGTTTTAATGTTTATTTTTCACACATCGCTGGTCCTACTACGAAAAAAATTTAAATAAAACATGGTAACACTAACGGTATGGCCTCCGCATTGGTGTCCACGTACAAGGGCTCAGTGTTATTGAGGTCGACGCCCGCGCCCGTTGGTGGTCCGTAGCCGCGCTCTGAAGGCGTCAGCGTCGCCTGCGCAGGCTTTGCGACGTAACCTAAGAAAATACGACACACTTCAGTATAGCAGAAACAAAACAAAATCGGTTAAGTACGACAGTCGAACTCGCACGTTAACGCGATCGATACGTTTATGACGTTCGGTACTCCGATTGGCTCGCTCCAAGCTCTTAAACCAATCAGAAAGCAAAACGCGGTTAACTTTTCGATCACGTTAACGTAAAAAAAAACTTGCTCTCAGGACACAGGTGCCGTTATCGAGCAAAAAATGGCAACAAAAATCACTTTTGTTCTATGGGAGCCCCATTTACCTACATATTTATTTTATATTCTGTTTGTTATTATAGTAGTAATAGAAATAAATCAAGTGTGAAAATTTCAACTGTCTAGCGGTTCATGATAAACAGCCTTGTGACAGACTGACGGACAATGGAGTCTTAAGTACCGTTCTTACCTTTTGGGTACAGAACTCTAAATCAATGTGGGAATCTATTAGGTACTTTGGATAACATAGGAATTTCAGTACATAAGTCACAGCTGTTGGTAACGGCGGAAAACTAACGTTATCTTAGGAATCGAGACATGACGTCTCGTTTCAGAATGGGCAAAACAAATTAAAGAATATACACGTCTAATATCATGATAATAAGAAATAGTGTTTTAAAGCTCTTGTATGTAAAGGTCTTTATTTTAGGTAGGAAAATCATCTGAATGACATCTCCCGCCCTTGGGCGGAGCAGAAGATTTTGCCAGACTTTTACTGGCTAAAAACCCAGTCCCGTTCCTTCTTTGCCATTGTTTCAGGGCCCAGAGATCTATTTTGTATCACCCATGGCTCTATGTAAGGGTCTGGATGTATTGACTAATGACGTATCCAGAGAACTCGAGACATCATCATCATCATCATATCAGCCGAAAGACGTCCACTGTTGGACATAGGCCTCCCCCAAGCGTCGCCACAACGACCGGTCCTGTGCGTCACGCATCCATCGGATTCCTGCGACCCTGACCAGGTCATCGGTCCACCTTGTTGGAGGCCGTCCAACGCTGCGTCTTCCGGTACTCGAGACATGACGTCACATAAATGAGAGGAAGGAATTCAAACAATTGTCCGTTGTCTTGTGTCTAATAGAAATGTAAAAGATAAAATCTGGTTGCTAACTCAGTGACATAACTCGAGCCTGACGATTACGTGCCATAGCAGACACAATAAGAACATGAAACGTTACTAATTATATTAAAAATTTAAGAATATTTTAAACAGTTTGAAATCAGAGAAGTCTGCTTAATATAAATATCTTAATGATGAAGTATATTTCTTGACCACTGTCTACATAGCTAAGTAGGTCATCAGACACACTCGTGCACCGGTTTTGCTTTGCCGGTAACATGAGATAAAAGTACGTCACACACTGGAACAGGAACAATACGTTGGTCTACTATCCTAACCACAAAAGCGACGTAGGGCATACAAGTAACTAGCCGTTTGTACACATACATACGATGTCAGACGCATGACTATAGTTCTATGGAAGCGGAACCGGATCTATGGTCTTTTCGATAAAGTTGGTGTTGATAATAGTCTTTTTTAAGATACATTACGATTCAATAATAAAAAATGAGGTCATTTTTATCTAAAGAGAGAGAGACAGAGAAGAGAAATAAATGCAGTGTGTGAGTTGAGCTATTCAGCGATGAACACTCCATTTTTATAAAGTCTATGTTCAAATCAATAACATCAACCGACCTGGAAGTGGCTGCGTAGCTGGTGGTGCGTTAGACAACGCAGGGCTGTTCTGTTGAGGCGTATAGCTATGTGAGCCCATGCTTCGTTTAGCAGAGCCGTTTAGTAGGCCGTGAGCTGCTGGCGACGCCACTGGCTTCTCACTGTTCAGTATTGGTTGAGGGTCTGAAAATGATTGACGATCGGAATTAGTATTTTTTTGTACATAAACATTTTATAGTTGGTAGGTAAGATCGGTATCCGGACCTTGGTTGAGGCGGAGAGTCCGGAGAGAGGAGGAGTGGCAGGCGGTCGCCGACTTCTGCGAAGCAGTAATGCTCGCAAAGGAGGAGGTCGAACGCATCAGGCAACGGCGTTCTCGCCGCCGCCGCCGCCGCCGGGATTCTGATCCCGATTTCCGGTCACCGTAGGCGCGGGCTTGCGGACAGTGAGCAATGGGTAGCTCGCTGTCCGGCCGTCCGGTAACTGTCCGGACCAACCCCAAGTCGTCGACGGCGCGCACTGTTCCCGCGCGCCTCAAGGAGTTGTCAGCAACAGCAGGGACCCAGCTGGGTCGAAGCCTACTGGGGTCAGGGTTATCCGAAAGGGCGCTCGAGCCCCGGTATGAAGGCTAGAAGGAACGGGGTGGGTCTTTTAGTCAGTAAGAGTTTGACACTATCTCCCGCTCTAGAGCGGGGGATGTCATCGGATGATTTTTTCCCACCATGCAAAAAAAAAGGTAAGATCGGTAAGATAAATATAAATATAGTCTAGAATTTAAGATTCCTACGCTGTTTAAAAATGTATCGCCCGATGATGAACATAATAATTTGAAAATATTTTGATATGACAAGAGACTATAATAAAGACGGGGATCATAGACACAGGTTTAACTGGGATTCAATGGGTCACAGAAGCCACTTCCGCTCTGACCGTTGGGCAAGAGTCTCCACAAAGTGGGTCCTTGAGGATGGGTGACGTCGCCGAGATCGGCCTGGGAAGAGGTCCTAGACGCAAGGTCTAGTTTGAAGTATCTCGAGGAATATACCTGTAAGAAGTTGGGAGAGGCCTAGCAGTAGGAAGGTAGAGGCTAAAAAAAAAAATATCAAAAAAGAAAAAAAGCAATATACGAGATTTTCTGGTTGCAAAACATAACAGAATACAACTTTCTGAAAGATACCAAAGGAATCTTTGATTACCCATTCAAAGGGCTTTGTGGGATATCCCATCCAATAATCACAATGATTCGTCATAACTTTGCGATAAGATAAAACAGTGGAATGTTGCCTAACATTGCGAAGCAGTTAGTCAGGCTCATTAGTAAAACGCTGTGTTTATGAACTTACGTAATTTGACGTATTAGCACGAACACGCTATTATGGTCTTGACAGCTCAAAATTTATAAGATGGGCTGTTATGTCGTAATTATCATGTTTCTCTTCGAAATTGGGCGTATCGAATATATAAATTTGCATTTCCTGTGCTGTCAGTGGTACAAGAAATGATATACCTATCTTTTATTTTTGGTTTTGATTGCATAAGCTTCATCTTTTGTGTTAAGCATGAGCATATAAAAATATGTATAATCGGGGGCGATGACAGTAAATTATTTTATTGTTTAAAAACAATAGACATTACGGGTAAACAAATGACTGTTTGACTGTACGTTTACATCATCATTTCAGTAAAAACAAGCCCATTGCTGAAGAAAGACGGAGAGAACTTCGTCCTGCCGATTCAAGCTTCTAAGGGATTCCGACAGCTTTCACCGGGCCAACCGCTCGTTGCAAGAGGTCTTCCTTCTTTCTCGTTGATGTACTCCGTGTTTATTAATAGGGAAGATAATAGTATTGCAACTATTGAAACACGGTTTAAAGCTGTAATACACTCACCAGGTTTACTCGGACTGGGTTCCTGCAGGATAGTAACATAACTATCAGGGAAGATGCCAGTCTTGGTACCGTTCCGTCCTTCCCACCAGTTCTGGTCGATGCGTCTCGTGAGCACCACTATCTCTCCTTTCTTCAAAGGTAGTTCGAGGTTCGTTTGAGCGGTGAAGTCGAACTTCGCTCGAGCTCGACCCTCGATGACGGCGGGCTTCTTATGAGCTTGTACTACATCGCCTTTCTGTATCTGAAATCAGATTTAAGTCGATGTATAGTTTGGATTTTGCTTTTATGGGAAAAGAGGCCTAAGAGAACGATTCATGAAATGGGTGAAAGATGATATGTACAGGAAGTAAGTGAATGTGAGATGGTGATAAGTCAGGAAGTATGGAATGACTAAATAAATCGAGATGAGAACAGAAGGATGACGATAAGTAGGTACCTATACAGTAAAACGCCATATATATTTAATCGCTACGCTTGCTACGTTTAAATAATAAATCAAGACGTGTCGTTTTAGTTATACTAATATAATATGTATGAAGAACTTGATTTCTAGATTTAGTACTTATGAATATTCAGTTTATCAAACACTTTGACGTGAACTCCGAACATTTCAAACGGTAGAGATACCAGTGAAGTAATTACAAATTTCTGTGGATGAGCTATTTTCATAATATATCTATCAAATACCTTTATGGAATACTGTGAATGTATACAAATTGCATCCGCACAATATTTTTTTTTAATTGCCATTTTTGTTTAAACCTGTATTTTTTTAATTTAGCCGATACAATCTATCCGATTGTCCCTCTTTTTTCGAATAGTTATATTTTTTTTTCTTCTGAATAATCGCCTTTTAGGTATAGTGCTACTTTTTTCTTACGAGTGTGAATATTTCTCACATTTTAAAGTAATAGTGTTTAGGTAGAAAATGTTCGTAGTTTCAATATTTACCTCAACATAATTATAAGGGAACAGTCCTATCCTGCCGTGAAGCTCTCCCTCATACCAGTTGTTGTCAATCTGTCTCCTCACATGGATCATCTCTCCTTTCCTAAAGCTCAGTTCTCTTGGAGTCTGTCCGTTGAATGTGTACAACGCTTTAGCGATCACTTTTTCAGCTTCATCGTATCGGTTCAGAGGCAGTATATTCTTTTGTGATGGCGTGAAGTTGTCTTGATGTCGACGGTTCTGCATGTCCTGTAGTTCCTGTAATAAGTTAAATATTATTGATATATCGTTTATATCTTTTTGATTGTGAAGGCATATGATACAAAGCTCAAGAATTTGTCATCGATTTTGAATTTTGTTAACTAGATACGTCCGTTGCTATTGAGTCTTTCCTCTCAATGCAAGGGATAGTGAATTTAAGAATGAGTTAGGCCAAAAGTTGTTATACAGCATGTGTGTGTCTTTGATAATAATGAACGAGTAAAAATCTCAAACAGTAGAATCAGTTAGAAAACTTCACACACTCTCTCAAACGTCACCTTCATTGAGGCATCGAATGCTTCTATGTCCGCGGGTAGTATTTCATTTTCCTGAAAAGGTTTAATATTTTGTACAAAATTACCTCCATGACATGGTGGAACTCTTGGTTTTCTGATGTTGAATACATTTTAACTCTACCTACATTGTCCTATATATGAGTTATTTTATAAGCAGATGCGTACACTATATGTTCATCTGCTATAAGCATCACTATACAGTCATTTCACAGAACTGGTATACGTTATTACACACTCATTGAACGTAATCGCTTTGGAAAATCATTTGCACGCATATCATGATCGTCTCTCGCGCACGTTTCGCTCACACTGGGCCGACCGCGCCAACCGTACCACGCTCATAACAATACAAGAATACCTCTATATAACAAAAACATTAACATTTGCATTTCTCTATAAAAACCAGCCTTATTAAAAGTCATTAAGGTCGAAATTTTAATAAGTGAGTTGGAGTCAAAAATACTTGTGGTCAATTGGTCAACGGATTTTTCGTCGGTATGCGGAGACAAGGTCGTTCGGATTTTTTGATTATTTAATAGAACTGGTCGATATTACCATAATGCTTGGTATGAATGGTAAAATGCTCAGGTCGGAAAACAAACTTGATTTATTATTTGCCTAAAACCGCTTTTGTGTGAAATTGTTTTTTTACAAATATTTCATTCTTAATTAAAATAATCGGATATTTATAGTAAAAGCGGTGTTACTTGTATGTTAATAAAAACTTGACTGGTGGTTATTACGCAGCGGTAAAGTAAAGATTTCTCTTAAAGGGCTTGATCACTGAGTCGGCAATAAATAATTTGCGGATATTCCCACCGCGAGCTCATTGAGTGAAATCAGTGAAATGACGGTGAAACGTTTCTATCTACGCGATTCAAGTAGGTCGTATGCAAACGCTGCGCGTGCGCATCCGTGGCGGTGCCGTTTGTACGGGATGCGTAAAAATGCATGTGGTCATCCTGTTTACTAGCTACTTCACCTAGTAAATACGCGTGAGTTACGCGTTTCGAGAGAGAGCCGTAACCACTTAAAATAATGCTATTGTAACGCCGTCTTATTCAGAAATAGTTACTAGCGTAAATAGATAGGTCTAATTAAATTAAATTAAGAATTTGGAAATCTATTAAATTAAATTAAGAATTTGGAAATCTATTACCGCTATGTTCTGAAAATTGTGTAAAAATTTGTGATAGTTTTAAAATTGTATTTAATATAAAAAAAAATATATTGAAAAAAAAAAAAATTAAAAAGACCCATTACAATTTTTATATTACAACTAGCTGTACCCGCGCGGCTTCGCTCCCGCTCTTCCCTACTTCAGCCTACTATACCCTACTCTACCCTACTATACCCTACTCTACCCTACTCTACCCTACCCTACTCTATTCTACTCTACCCTACTCTACCCTATTCTACCCTACTCTACCCTACTCTACCCTACTCTACCCTACCCTACTCTACTCTACCCTACTCTACTCTACCCTACCCTACTCTACCCTACACTACCCTAATTTTCATTTTTTTTTCCATAAGAACCTTCTCCTCATAATAACGAACACAACCAAAAAAAATTGGCGAAATCGGTCCAGGCGTTGTTGAGTTATGCGCTTACCAACACATTTTGCGATTCATTTTTATAATATAGATTATATTTATTGTATTTGAAACTTTTCATAACTAGATAGCGTTTAGGGACTATTTAGGATGCAAAATGCATTTAAAAGTTTGTAAAACTACGTAATTCGCATTTTTGTGCTTCTCTACAAAACGTATGTGTTATTATGTTATTTGTACTAGAAAGGAAGACAAATGCCGATATAAAAGATAATATGATGTAAATACAAATTATTTATGTAAATCAATACGTTGCCTTGTGGAAACTCGGATGGAAATAAACTTAGAAACCACAATGTCATCTGCATGTTATTGTTGTGGCTGTAAAAACTAGACTATGATAGTATACGACTATGTTAATTCATCCTAATGGTATAGGTACCAGCATGGATCTTGAGCACTCGGCGTCAGAGTGGGGATCGCTTGGCACATTCCATACATTGGCGAGCCAATTGTCGTCTTTGTTAGATACATGCAGCAAGCGCAGGGAACGAATCACGAGTGACGTCTATGACACGATGACGCGGCGAGCCAATCACAGACAGTCTCCGCCCCCGCGTCTCATGTCATACCACTAAAGAGACCCGATATTTTACTTCTGCGCAACTTGAAGCCAGCGCTCAAGATCCGTGCCGGTATCTATACTATGGTACACCCGCAATAATATGGCGCACCCGCCATTAATTTTGCAATAATTTCATTCTGAAGGAGGTACAGGTATTATAGATCTGGCTACTGAATAGTATTTTAGGTACATTTTAACGGTAATTACTCTAATTTATTCGCTGTAGTAGACCCGCCATTTTGACTCTCACGTTAATTTGTTTATTCATAATTATAATTTCCATTTTAAATATTTCAATAACAGAAAAAAGAATTTTAAAAAAATATCCCAATAAAAAAATTGTATCCAAGTTTGCATATCAAACCATCAAACTTTTTGTATACATATATATTTAGATATACTTTGTAGTGCGCCTCACCATCAACGATTGCATCCCTGCTTACCATCAGGTGGGATCGCAGTCAAGCACTAGTTTATATCAATAAAAAAAAATATATATTCAAAACTTTACGAGCTCGCACGAAGCAAAGCAAGAACTTGCGAATTGATTCTCGAACCGTTGCTATTTGCTCGAAATCGCTTCGAGCAATTAGCATCGCTTCGTATCGCTATACTTCGCAGTTTTGTATGGTTCGCATCGCAGGTTCTTGTGTTGAGGTTTCGTATCGTATTGCAGTTTCGTGCTGGATCCCTCAAGATGTTATTATTTTAGTGTATAATAAATTTTATTCTAATCTTTTCCCACTGGTACCGCAAACTGGGTCCAAGCTTCGGATCACTGTTCCAGAGAAAGAAAGCTAACAATATTAACAAAATTGCCTACCGCTTTCTAAATTAGCGCTTGATCCAGCAGCCTAATGAGAGCCTCCCTAAGAAGTTGTTTGAGGCTCGTGGCTTATTAAGCCATTGGTTGATATGACTATCGGTACAATAATTATTTTCGGAAAATCTTTACACAAATAGAGATTTTCCGGAAAATTGTTCTGAGATCCAAAAAGGCTATTTATCTCATATTTTGCAATAGTACTCGTACATTGAAAGGTTCATTTTCTGGTTTCACTGAAATATGTTTGGTATATATGAATTGGAAATTAAATGAATAAATGAAAAAAAAAGGAACAGGTTTATTAATATCATAATATTCACATTACATCTACAAGGAAATATGAATGAATAATACTAATCAGACCGCATCTAGACCGGTCACAGTAAATGATAAGGTCACATAATAAAGTTAAGCTTTTATAATTCAAGGTTTGTTTATAACGCTATATATTATTATCATACCCACTTTTTATTTTTATTTTGATGTTTATTTTGCTAAACGCGAGTTCGAGACTTCATACATATTTATTTCATAGACCAGATCAGAAAACACGATAATGACGGAATGTTTCATATAAGCATGTACAACGTAACCATATAATTATATCAGTATGTCTGGAGAGAATCTTTTTTAATTGGCTGACTTTAACTAAAATAATTGGATAGTTGACAAAAAAATTTACAAGTTTTTTTATTAATTTAGGTCAAATCTTGCTATTAATCAATGGGGTAACGGGACTAAATGGAAGAAAAAAAAACGTGTTGCTATCACACCAAGTAATATGGGATCTGCGCAGGAAGAAGAAGAATGTCGAATCTTGGAAATGAATTTACAAACAGTTACCTCTAACTGATTCTAATTCCAATATGGCGGACTCCTGAAGATGGTGGATTAGTTATTTTTTATGCACCTTCATGATAAAGGAATTAATTAAAAGGGTTTATTGAGCACAATAGAAGAAGAAAAACCACATCGCAATAAATCTAATATAGCGGATATTTTTTTAAAAGTTAGTGTTTTAATTTTAATCAACACTAATATTTTATAGAGGTAGTTTGTTTTTTTGTTTGTAGGAGGTTATCTCTGGAAATAGGTACTGGTCCGATTGGTAAGACTTTTTCACCGATAGAAAGCTGCTTTATTCCTGAGAGACATAGGCTATATTTTATGTAAGCGGGTGACGCCATGGGCAAAAGCTATAAAATAATATAAATGAACAAAGTCATTCCATAATTATTTTCATCATTTCCTGTTATTAGCCCTACATTAAATTATAAGTAGGTAAGGCAGTACACCGCTCACTTAAATAACTTGTCAGTAATGGTATGGATATTGCGTTATAGGAACCATTCGATACGTATTGGTACTTGGTTGCAGATACGGTTTATCTACAAGTGTGCAAAAGTTGCGCTGAATGCACGTATAAAATATTTTGCTTTGAGAGTGGCAATGTTGTTATAAAAACAATATTTATCAAAATCTGTACTCAAAAAACCTGCTTCTATCCCTACCACTTTCAGACATGCAATTGACTGTTTTCTACACTAGTGCGGAAAAGTACGCGATTTCGTCTTCACCACAATTTATTGCATTTATTGTATTTGGTTGGCCACTGCACAGCCCCCGTTTATTTATTTCTTCATCTTCTTCTGAGTCGGTACTCTTGCCAGAGTGGTCGTGATCATTGCTGTGAATCACGATAAGTGATCATCCTTGTAATGCGGCGCCATTCATCGCGGACTGCAGCTTTCTGGGTACATTCATAAACCGAGCACTTAGCTGTGGCTTTAATCTGGTCTGTCCATCTCATTGGTGATCTACCACGTGGCCTGGTGCCCTCAACATTGCCCTGCACTACAAGATTTATATTTCTTATATTTATGATATTGATATTTATTTCTTCATAAATTTTATTTTATTAGGCCATCAGTGACCAAATAAAATGAAATTTACAGCAGTATGACAAATACTGCTGGGCGAAAGCCTCTCCCTTTTCCTTTGAGTGATCTGTAGCTAACTTTGCCCCGCGAACATGGTGAGATCGTCACACCATTTTCGCTGTCGGTTGACCTCTACATTCTACATCTCATATAAAAAGTATATTTAATCTTGTTTTTCCACACAAACATTGGACACCCGTTTCATCCCCCTTATGACATGAATTTTAGAAAATCTTAGAGCAAACCCTATGCAGCTAATCTGCATGCCTAATTTCAGTGCAATCCGTGTTCACCATTCAGTAGTTTAGTCTGTGTCTTGATAGATGTCAGTCAGTAACGGTTGCCTTGATTGGTTGTTGATTTAAGAGGCTGCTTTTCCACTCGCGTATGGTCAACATCGAACATGGTTTAAAAGCTTGTTACTTCATCTAACGCAATCGAACGCGATGTTTCGACGAAAAAGCAACGCGAAAAAAGATAACGCCTGAAAACTCTGTTAGCTTTCGGTAATTTCGTGATTTACTCGAATATTTTACAAATCTTGTTCCAGGAAATCAGGCAATACGTGTTTTTTTTTAAATCCTCAGAAGTATTTTGAAAAAAATTGTCGTCATTTAGAATCTTGATAAAATTTGCAAGGCTTCTATTGTTATAGTTTTTTGACTTTTTAAATTTTTCATTAAATTATGAAGTGTCAAAGTCAAGTTTAAGCAAAATAGCAGATTTCCAGAGACCTTCACTGGATTAGTTTTACACAAATTTATAAATTGATTGAAACAGAAGCTTAGATAATTTTTAAGATGTTTTCAAAATATCTAATGAAAAATGTGTGAACGTTATAATCGAGCGGTTGTTTGAAAACTCAGGGAAAATGTATGTTGAGTTGCTTAAGATAAGTTTACACATAGATTAACTCTTCGAATGCCGTAATTAGAGACACAATAGAAAGACAATGGCTTATGTCGAACTGTGTAACTTAAGACATTCAAAAGGTTAAATTAACGTACGTATTATATTCCAGACTTCAAGTTCAATAAATTTACGGATATCATGATATCGATCGAACTGCAGTCGCGTGCCAGCGGCTAATTTAACACGATTAATCGTTAATCGCAATCGCAACATTGACGGACGCGATAATCGTATTCCGATAAACCGTTTACGTCCGTTTTTGCGCATATCGATGCTCAGCTTAGAATCGATTGTTAACATTGCATGAGACGTAATGCGATGAGAAATTGTGATGGAAACCGATTGAATGTAATGATTTTTTCTTTGTTGCAATCGTTATGACCTAGTTTATTTTATAGTCTTTTGAATTGAGATTTAGACGGGATCATTTAGCTGTGTCGTTTTAGCTTTTAGTATATTATAATAATGACTGTATAATAGGTTTAGAGTAAGTTTTGTAAATCTGAAAAGAATCGAATCAGAGCATTATAATAGACCGCATTTTCTATCAGATTGCGATATCTTTCAATCTTCCTAATCGTTTTCATTGTTTGTAAGATACTCATAAAGTATCAAGAATTTTTCATCGAAGAAGTAATTTTAGTCTATGTAATCATTAGAGAACGTTAGAGGAGGCCTTTGCCAAGAGGTACACTGAAATAAGATATAATCATGTAAAACATTACAGTACAAAACAATCTAAAAAGTTCATTATAAAATAATAATTGATTAACACCACACAAAACTCCTACAACTCTAACAAAAGTAATTTACATTCGTACAGTAAATGAAAGGTTCATTTGAAAACCACCTTCAGGAAACTGCTACTTAGTTGTCTGGCATTATGCTGAATTGGACGTATTTGGCACAATCGTGAGGCTCAAAATATTTTTGTGTTTTTTTTTTCAATTTAATTTTTACATTATTACTCGTTTCTTGATTGTGTGTGTCTGAATGCTAAAAAATGTACAATAAAATTACCGGCACGGATCTTGAGCGCTCGGCGTCAGAGTGGGGATCGCTTTGCGCATTCCATACATTGTCGAGTCAATCGTCGTCGTTGTTAGATAAATGCAGCAAGCGCAGAGAACGAATCACGAGTGACGCCTATGATTCGATGGCGCGGCGAGCCAATCACTGACACTCCACGCCCCCGCGTCTCGCTTCGCATTCACGTCACACACACCACTAAAAAGCGCAGCGCTCAAGATCCGTGCCGGTAATTGTATTTTTTGTGTTTTTTTTCTTTCAGATTGATTGACTGAACTCTATCCAGAATGAAGAACATAAGTTATTTTTAATCATGGAAAATGAAAACTCTACACGGAAGTCAAGCCACGACTTGACACAACATGTTTAGCAAAAAAAAGTAGTAGGTACCAACTCGTATGTCAAATATACCAAGAGAGACAGAAAAACCATCTCTCAAACAAACCGCAAATAGATTTGAACGTTAAAATAATAGTTTTTTTTATCTTATCAAATTCAGATCAATTGTATCTTTCTATGATTGATCGATAGCTTGGAATATCAAAATAGATTTATTTATTTATGAACTATATTTACCGATTGATACAGGAAATATCGAAAAAAGATTGATCTGTTATTAAGCCTGTCATAAAAAAAAACGAAATAACAGCTTAGAGGCACTACTGTATAATTATGGCGTGGAATAATCTTGAAGACAAAAGGGTAGACTTGAAAGTATTTAGCTAAAGCATGGAATGGAATTCCCTGCCGGAGTCTGTGTTTCCTGATAGCTACTTATAACCTAGGGGTCTTTAAGTCAAGAGTGAATAGATTGCTTCTAGGCAAGCGTGCTCCATCGTCGGCCACATCATCGCTTACCATCAGGTGAGATTGTGGTCAAACGCGAGCCTATCCATTATAAAAAAAAAAAAAAGATTGTGTTTGTTAGAAACCATGTTGGCTAGCTGAAACATCGAAGATAAGATCACATACACTTCTTCACACACTTCTTTTATAGTTGGTAGTTTTTTCAAGGCGAGCTATAACTATTGCCAAGCAACTCACCGATCTGAGCAAATTTCTTGGCACTTTTTACCAACGACGACCACCTTTACAGTATAATTTCTCTTTCAATTAAATAATTGACCTAGAATAATGTTTCTATCTTTGCCTAGGAGTGGTTCAACACTGAGATGCACATTGCACACCGCACTGTGGCTCTCATCGTTGTTTTTTATTCCAAAAGAGCTACATGTGTTTATTTTTTCTTTGTTGTTTTAAGTGCTTGGTTTTATAATTTAATTGTTCTTTCGTGTTTGTTTTGTGTTGTGGTAAATAGATGCTGTAACTATAGTCTGTCTAATAAGTCAACCGACTTTGGAATTTTGTATAATATTTAATCATTTAAAAAATACTTATATTCCATATTTTTTTTAAGGTTCTTCTGTTAGTTAACAATGATCTCTATCTCTTAATCAACCTTGATTATTGAACCCGTGTATTGAAACGACTTGGGTAATTATTAGGATTTAATGAAATCCGATGTAGTTAACATCGGATTTCATTAAATCCTAATAATTACCCAAGTCATTTAACTTATTAGACAGACTCTATCTATCTATATTTTCTTCATGCCTAAGGCTGTATTGTGAAAATTATTTACACCTTTAAACTGATATAGACTGGTTGCAGAAGGCGGGGAATTGGCTTGTGTATATTTGAAACAGGATTATCCAGTATTTGACTGTTATAAAACCTTAGTGATGTCTTATGTGGTCGTAGCGCAATCGACATCTGCCACCTAGCCAAGTTACGACCAATTCGTTTCGATTCTCTTGCGTCGAACGCCTTGAGTTGGTCACGGCTCCGATTCCTTTGTTCTGACCACGTAACTGAGCGTAGAGATGACGTCAGAACAAAGGAATTGGAAGCAAGAGAAGCGAAACGAAACAGTAGTAACTTGGCTAGGGGGGCAATAGAGGATGTGAAGTCTCTCTCCACGTGCTCTATGCCACATACCTGTAGGTACTTGTTCCTCTTCTGCTCCCTGTAGAGCCTCTTCATGTGCTCCGCCTGCTGGCGCGCCAGCTCGCGCTCGGGCACCAGCGGCAGCGGGTCGTGGCGCACCGGGCATCGGTAGTGGATGTTCACGTCGCTCTCCACGTAACGGCGAGGGGATTCTATAGGCAAGAAAAAGAAGATGTAATAAAATTATATGCTTTTTCATATGACTGAAGACTCCTAGGTTTGTGTACGTTTTGCTTCATCAAATTATCTAAAAAATTCATTCGGTGTTTGATTTTTTTGCTGACTGCGGTAACTCTTTACAATTTTTCATTAACAGATTTTTATTTAGAATTATTATCAACCAATCATAGTCATCAAAACATTATTTAAATACCTTCTAAATGGTAATAAAAATCACGTTGCAGTTGAGCGATTCCGGACATTTTCTATACACGTAACATTCTAATTTAATTATATACTTTCCACCGTTCACGTAACTTGTAGCTGATTGCAAATATTGCTTTTGGAAACGTTAACTTGCATGTTTAAGTTATTAAGTGGCCCTTGCGGAAAGGGCTTGGTTGGAATATACCGGCGTTTTCTATTTGCCGTACCTACAATTTATTTGTTTGTAAAAGGAAAAGTTCATGGTTTACATATACATTTTACTTTAGACATGGAAATATTTCATTTGAAAATTCTTCTAAGGTCTTTATGAACTGGTATATAAATGTAATCTAAAGAAACATTTTGTAATCTTTCTAAATGAAGTACCAACTTTGAAAATTAATCCAAATTCTTTTAAGATTTTTATTACATAACGGAACATCTCATTCGATTCGAATTTATACTCTGTATCTTAGCTCTTTATGAACATTAGTAGTACTAGTGCATAAAGGTAATCTAAAAAAATATTTTTTAATCTTTCTAAATGTTACCTAGTGAGTTTTATTTTTCATGTTCTTTTTATGTTTAAATAAATGTTAGAGTACCTACCAATTTAGAAATTCATACAAATTCTTTTAAAGTTTCCATTACATAACGGAACATTTAGTTCGATTCGAATTAAAACTCATGATTCGCGTAAAGCCTAGCCCGTCGGGCACAGCAAACCTTTTGTATAAAAATATAAAGAAGTAATCTTATCCACTGAGAGTGAAAGTGTTCCAACGTTATGTTGTGTTATGGCGAGCCATCGATGTAATGCGCCGTGAGTGGCGATTTTTCTTTAAGTGGTAATCATGCGATGACACGTAAGAACCGGTTCGAAGCATTTTGTAATATATCGGCGGAAGTAAGAGGCGGCGTGTCGGGTTAGGTTAGGTTCTATTAACCTCTGTAACGTACAAAACTAAGTCAGTTTCCGCGTCTATCGTCGGTCTTTCTGTTTATCCATTAATTCCTCGTAAACCACGCAACGGATTTTGATGTCATCATCATCAGCCTTTTAAATGGTCCCACTGCTGGGTCTCAGGCTTCCTCTCTAGGAGATGGAATGGGCCGTAATCCACCACGCGGGCGCATTGCGGGTTGGTGAATGTCGCTTGTCTTCGAATTTCCAGTAATAACAAGAATGTATTATTCTTTTTATTAGTGAAAATCACATCATTGTAGATTTTTGTGTATAAAACACCTGTGCAAAGCTCCGGCAGGTTACTAAAAACTCTGTCCAATTTGCCGATTTTACTATTTTTTACGATTTTGTAACATTAATACCTACTATTATTGAAATACTAAGTGATACGAGCTTTAGTTTTGACGTTGAGTACTAATAGCATTTCGACATATTGATCAATGGTTTAATATTACAATATTGACACTTTTCTGATACTGTTAGTGAATAGCAGGCGGTCCCTTCCTAAAAATATTGATTCTGTTACGGCTGATTAGATTGGAAATCGACCTCAACAGTAGTTAGAGAAAGATTAGGGCAAATTGTAAACGCATATCACTAAAATAATATGGACTTAGCGCTCAAATTTATTTTCCAAAGGTCGATGATCGTAAAATTAACTGACACTTTTTTTTATCAGGAGATTTAATAATCACTAAAAACCAGACATTTTGACCCAGTAACTGATGAGCCCAGTTTTATGATGACTAAAAACACGTGTTTTATGCTGTTATGAGATTATGCTTATAAGGTAATTACCGTTCAGGCAGAGGAGATTCCGGTTTAACCGGACGTCTTTTTATTATTTTTGACTAAAATTTGTAATAAAAGGCATTAAATATGGTTTGTTTGGATGGAACCGGATATTTGGCGTTTTACAGATTGGTAGTTTTCGATAAACAAGAGTTATAAGTCATTATACATTTTATACAATCACTTTTGATTAAGCGCAATCACTCAAGTTAATCTATTAATAATGCCCATTTAGAAACTATCTGTCAAAAATGTCTTATCGCAAAGTGATTTCATAATTGATCAAAAGGAACAGGAATCCATTATTAGATTCAACTAACATTTCAATCCCATTTAAATGTTGTCCCGATCATATATAGCAATTTTCACGTCGCGGACGCACATTATGCCTACGCAAAATGCCGACCCGCCATCAAATATGTCGAATTGGACTCTCGACAGAATAACTTAACAATTGTCGTCGACTTTCTACAACTACACAATAAAGATAATCATGCTTGGCACGTACTTACGACACGCCCAGAGTAACAACGATAAGATTACAAAGCACAAATATGTATCTGTTGGATTCCATACCTTATGGCACGGTGGTAAACTGAATTCTTAAAGCCATGCTTGCGAAGTAAAAGCAAAATGTGGTTTGCTGTTTCGACTAAGGAATTTCATTTGCACAACTTTAGTAGTTCTTTTTAGTAGGGATTTGAGAATCAGGTGTATTGGTGTCGCTAAGATTAGTGGTGTTGTAAATAATTTGCCGAATGACCTAACTTCAACTAACAGGTTCAAATTGTGGAAATGAAGTTAGTTACTAAATATCTTCCAACTTATAGAGAACTACGAGATATATTCGGAGTTGATGATAAACATTCAGAAGATGTTGGTAATATACAAAAAACATCAATCTACGGATGGAACAGTTGAAAACAAATGATGATGTTAACAATATTTTGATCTTTAGTTAAAGACGAATGAACGATGAAAATGCAGATGAAATCATTCTAAGAATAAAAACCCTTAGAAGAAAATGTGGTAATTGTAGTATTTTCAAATATTTATATCCAGATGATAGTATGACGGCATCGAAAGAAACAATGCGGTAAAAACAATGGAAGTGTACGGAATTAAGAATGTCGTTGGTATAGTTGTCTTAACATGTTTACAGATGATAACAGACCAATATATTCCTATATTTTTTATCCGAACAAGCTGCATGTACAAAATAAATGTTTCATACAAAAAACATTCCACAGTTAAACTATGTAGTAATTGACATTATTGTCATTCCGCCATTGGGTAGTTATTTTCAAATTCCACATAATTGCACACAGTTGATTGACTTTTTTACTATTCTAATAGCTTTATAATTACAGAAATTTGGTAAACTACACCTGACATTCTTGATTGTAGGATATTATTTGATGACAATATTTATATATAGTTTTTTGAAGTTTTTAACTTCAGTTTTGTGTTCATCAAAGTGAATAAATGATATTATTGTGGACATCAAGAAAAAATGCATTAAATAATGCTCTCTAAGATCGAATTATCATTATCATTTCAAGTTTGTGTGATTTTTTAATGCGATTGTTGAGAATTTATTTCTCCAATATAGAATTTCCCACATATCAGTACGTTGCTTCGAAGTTCGTTAGGCGACATTTTGCAATTAGTTTCGTTTTTAATTACTGCTTCAAGTTACAATTAGGTAAGCCGGTATCATGATACCAGTCGACCTCTCCGAATATTTCGTAATAATCCGCCATTGAAGCAGAACTTGGATGAAATGTCTTTGGTCTGAAAACCGAATATAACCAATTCGGTTGGTTCGTTGCGCAGGTGTCATTGAAAATTGTGCATTGCATAAATCCCGGAAAGTTCGAAGCAATTTTTTAAAGTTCCTTGATTTTAGGAACGCCAAATAAAATTACTTATAAAAAGATATGAATAGGATATTATTTTGATTTTCTGACGTCTGATATTAATCAAATAGATAGGCTATTTGATTAATATCAGACGTCAGAACACATATCCATGTTTACATTTAATTACCATTAATCACCCCGTTATCACGCTTCAAAGGTAAAATGACACAGATCAAATGCACATGAGATTAAGAAAGTAAATATTGATTATTATTACGCAGATAATTAAGAGCCAACACGTATTAACACACTTAATAAACATGACCATAATTGGCATAATATTATTCGGTTACTTGAACATGGATACTTTGATAGTAAACACGATGGAAATGAAGATTATGACGATGAACAAACCATGAGTGGTCATTTTCTTGATCTGCTTGAGTATGCCCATAGTACTCTATCGATCACAATTCACAATAAACACAGCACAGCACGCACTCCAAACGCCGGGGACGACGTCTGTCACCGACTGTCGGCGGCGATAGATCAGATGCACTTTCGACTTGAATCGACGCCTTAACCTCATCTCCCGCCAAACCCGCTGACTTAGACTTTCGCTTTGCGCGTACTCGTTGTCAACATAGTCATTATTTAACAGTATTGGGCAGCCAGTTACCACATTTCTAGTAGTGTTTGTTTTGGTGTTACTATTTTGGTTACAGTTACGACAATATTTTGTTTTATACCAACTATAAGTGAAATTAAGGCGGATATGTACTGACAATTTAGATGCGTGTGCTGAACAATTTTTGTTTATTTCCCGTAGAGAAATGAAAACGATCTCAAGCGATACGAGAGTAGGGAGTAATTATTTGGAGCCACAGCGAAACGAATTATAGATACCATCTTTCTATACTCTGCTTACTTTTTACAATAGCGTACAAATGTTAGATAGTAATCAAAATTGTATTAATGAATGTGAATATTTTTAAGTTGTATCTCAAGTTAAAAGTTAAGGTCAAATATTTAAGGAATAAGGTCGGTCAGTTTTTTAAAGTACGCATAACCTTTGAAATCACTTAGTCACGTTAACGATGTCAAGAATTCACGTTGCTCAACGATGAGTCTGTGATGGTATAGATAACGTTATCTCTTCCAGTAAATGTGCACTTGTAATGTAAATAAAAAGGTTACATTGGTAATTAAACAGAGTTGTCGATAAAGAAATCGATGAAAACCACAAAACAACATTTTTATTTATGGTTTGATTCATTACATAAATCAGTTTCCGCTTTTATATTGAATGAGAATGTACTCTATAAGTAGCCTTGAAAACACAATGGCATTATTTGTATGTTACCGTATAGACGCTCATAGAAAATTGGAATACAAAAAAATAACACAAATTGTGAATGGGTCTGTAGGTACTCACTGTACGGCAATGGAGCATAAACATCCGGATATATATCTGTTCTGTTTCCCCAATTGGAAAACTCATGTAGTGTGTGGCGATAGTCATCTTTTTTTAAATTGGTTGGTTTGTGTCGGTATTTTACTTGATCCCCTATATTAGTTTCTATACCAGATTCTATTATATCTGTCAAATTGTGCATAGAAGCAGAATTATGTTCTGAATGATATTTTGGTTCATTTTGAATATCAGTAGATTCTGAAACTATTTCGGATATTGTTATACTTTGTGTGTCGGCGTTATCTGAAACTGTATTCTCATTATCAGAGTCATTGTACGATTTATCCTGCAATTGCATAGACTTGTAGTCATCTGTAAGCTGCGTGACACTCGTAACACCGTACGTAATCGTAGCTGTAGTATTTTTGGTTGCAGATTCATTGCTTTTTAAATTTTCTTCAACAGATTCATTGCTTTTTAAACTGTCGGAATCATATTTAGTACGAGATTCATTAGGGCTGGTTTCTTTTGAAAAGTAGGCGCTGTCGCTTTCATCTTCTTCAGTTTCATCATATAGTAAATTTTTTTTCACGTATTTATTTAGAGCCACAAGTGATCTGGATAATGATCCTGACCTTGGAACGTCACTGAAAAAGCCATCATCTTCGTAGTTTATTTCTTCGCGACTTGGAATATTGCTATTCCGTTTTTTTTCAGTGTCACTTGCAATATTTACGCTCATTTTGGCGGTACACGATTTAGTAATTATTTTATCATATTAGCACTACACACACCTAGATGGTCCAAGTTAAACTGAAGCCACGATAACACAGATAAAAGTATTATATCAGTGAGTATACTCGATAACACTTGTCAATACAGTTCGATATAACCGAAGCTGACAATTCCGTCGAAACAATATTATTTATTAATATTACGAACAACAAGCACACCGCGTGTGATCAAGCGACTAGCCGAACTATTTACACTTGAAAAAACTCAACCGACAGGTTTTGGAAGTCCGATCCAATTGAATGACGTAAACCGCAAGAGGCTGACTGATAATCGCACGATATGAATGAATTTTTAGCTCGCTATGGCACTGATATTATAAATGATTTTTTAATAGCATAATCACGTCTAAAAATAAATTGACTAATATTTTGTTCGCGTCAGACTACGTGTGTTGTTGGCGATGGTCAGGGAACAAGTTAAGGCACCAATTGTTGTGAACAAAGGCTATTGTTTCTTTTTTTATTCGCACATAATCTTAAGGAATATAAGCGTGTTGGCTGTCATGATGCTTACACTAAATGATTTTCGGAAGTGAAGTGCGGAGAAGTGTTACCTAATGTACCAAAGTAGGTTATATCATTTTTTTATTTATTTTGTGAGACGAATGGCTCGAGGTAGTGTTATTTACGAATAACTTCACAAATAGTTACGGTATATGAGTATTTGCTATGGACTTGGTTGTGTGTGAGTACTGAGTATATACTTGCCTGTGTCTGAGTAGCTCCCGTGCGAGGTTCTGCGTGGAGGCTCCGGTGCATCGCCCTCTAATAGTGTAACAAAACATGGTAAGGGACCAAACAGAAAAACATGGTAAAATGAAAATTGTATGCAATAAAAGAAACATTGATAGTCGTTATGTGTTAACTATGAAAGCTCAGACGAAATATTTACAATTGATTTACAACATTTCCTGATAATGTACAGTAAAATTCGCAAAAATAAATCAAGTGCCATTTAATGCAGGACTGCAAACCATCCTTGTTTGCGTTCAATAATCACGCAAAGATAACACGCATAGCACAAACGCGATACAACGGAACCCATAACGATGATCAATAAATCTTTTAGGAGGTATGCAAAACTTCTACCAAATTCAAATTTACTCCAAAATTAAACACGACTTAGCTTTTGCTAAATTGAGTTGTATGAAAACTTTAGAAATTAAAGAAATTAACCTTGGAATGTGACGGTATGACGTGATGGCGTGACGTAGGGTGATAGCCTGTAGGGCCATGAAGCGGGCGGAGGTCGGGGCGGAGCACGTGGCGGCTCGTAGCGGCTCGCTGGGCGATGCGCCGCTGGATTAAATTCTTGCTTGGCAAATGTGTCACTTTTCAGGATTGAGCTCAATTTAATGGATTCTTTTGGAGTAGGTCGTTTAATTTCTTTCTTTACTGGTGATGTTCGCCCGCGAACCAAAACATTCGGATCCTCTATAGATCTATTATTATCACTACGTTTTGGGTAGCGATGTGCTATCCATGAGCCTGCTAAATAAGGGGCCATGTCCTGCAGCTCACTCACGTCAGGAGCCGAAGCGTATATCTGTCCAAGTAATGACATGGTTTCGAATCTGCGCCGAATACGATCCACTTCTCCTTGGCGACATTCTAATGCTTCTTCAGCAGACCTAGATCGAGGAGTTGTGCGCCTACGGAGAGCCGCTAACTTTGATATAATGTCAATATGGGGCATATAACGATTTGTTGTTCGTAAAGGTACTCTGGCCACAGGGAGTACTGCTCTATTTTTGTCTCGGCGAGATGACAGCTTTTCAAAAGATGACCAGCTGCTGATGAATGCATTTCGTGCAAGTTCGGGATCGCTTCGATACCGACGAAGTACGGCTCCGGCCGCCGTGGGGGAATCGAAGCGCCACGCAAGGCGGCGCACTTCGCCCGCCCGCGCCAGGTTAAGGTACGCGCGCCAATACCTCTCCGGGTCGGGTGACGGGCTCCGACTGCGCCAGATTGTCTCGTCGCTTGAAAAGCGTAGCGTGTCGGGCGTCCGTCTATCAGCAACGTATAATTCAGAATGAGGTGAAGCTGACCTAGAATGTAGATCGGGTTTCAAAGGAAGCGACAGAAACTTATTTTTTTCGCTTTCGCCAAAAAGTTCCTTAAAATTTGTGCAAGATTGTGATTGCACTATTTGATTTTTCTGTGGCTCGTTTGTCTTAGTTTCGTTCATAGTTGATATGATTTCTTTTATTGCTACTGCTGTGTTAGAACCAATTTGGTCTTGATTTTCTTTTTCATCTGAGCTTTCTCTAGCGTGGTAAACAGTTTTTGATTGTTCCGCGGTGTTTTTTACAGATTCGAAATATTGAACTTTCTTTTGTACTTCCTTACTAGGTCCTCTGTATATAACAGTTTTATTAGATACATCAGAACTAGCAGTCTCGGTTTCACTAGCTGACGATTGACAGGGCGTTTCAGTCTTTTCATTGGAATACACGACATGTCTCTTTTGATCGTTTTCAATATTAATAATGTTTGGTGGTCTAACACTCTCGTCTGAAGTTTTCTGAGCAATTATTTCTTTACGTTCAGTCAGAAGTTGTTCCTTCATTTCTGTATTTTCAATTTCTTCTTTTAACGATAGTGGAGCCTGTGTCTGATTATCGAACTTACTTATTCTATTTAAAATTTCTTTACTTAAAGTTTGAGAAATCTTTCTTTTTTCATTTTCGCTGAGAGTCATTTGTATTTTATTGACATTATTTTTTAATTCCTTTACAGATGTGATTGGACAAGAAATTGCAGCTATAGAGTCAGACTTTGTTAATTTTGCTGGCTTTTCCCTTTCTGGATTATAGGCTGAAGTAATCAGTGAATTGCATCTCACATGTAACGATGGGTTTGTCTCTATTTTATCGTTTTTAACATCAATCGTATATTTGACATCTGGCTCTTTATTAGACTTGGATTCCAATTCTTTGCTATATATAGCATTCAGTTGGTTTTTAAGAGCATTTACCTGCTCCATGGACAAACTACTCCATAAACGACTGCCAAGACCAATCTTTTTACGAAGGTCATTCAAAGAAGTTTCTTGTTGTAACGTTACAGTAGGCTTCACCGTTACCCGCTGTTCCAATCTATCATTATCATTTTTTTTGTTAATATAAAAGGCAGTTTCAGCGACACTTGTACCACGCCATAAGGGTTTGTAAGTGTCCCTAGATTGTGGTTGTTCTGATTCCAATGAATCATATTGCGGTATTTGTTGAAAATGGTCTTTGAGATCCTCTACAGACCTTTCCTTTATTCGTAGGCCTCTATCTGTGTCGTAATTCCAACGGAAATCTTTCAGGTCTCGAGGATAAAATAAAACATCTTTTTCAGTTTGAGCCATTTTCAATTTACGATAAAGATGATTTAATTCCTCTTCAGCTCTTTCAATCGCTCTTATTTTCTTCCATCGATCAAAGTCAATTATTTCTTCATCTTTCCTTCTATGCCGTAAATCACTCGTGGAAGTGGCTCTTTCCAATTCAGCAACTCTTTCCAAATATGTATAGTATCTGTTTAATTCCCTAAATCGTTCTGACCTCATTTTTGTGTTTTGCATGTCGCGTACGTATTCGTCGTAATCTGGGTCAGCAGCATGCAAATTAGAATCACTTTTCGTTTTTATTGGAAAGCTATCTAATAGTATTTTTCTTTCAGCATCGCCGGCACTCCGGGTGCGAAATACACTTTTTGGTACAGTATCTGCGTACTGCTTACTGTGTTGCAAACGAGCGCTGTGTATACGACGATAAGATGGCGATCGTATGGAAACAGGTGATGTAGAATGACTCCTGCTTACACTTGTCATTGTGCTTTTTCTAGGTACTTTAGGGGATACTGGCCTCGACGTTTGTGAAAAAAATATTGTTGATGGATACTTCTCATTATCACATTTAGACTCCATTACCTCTAAACGAGGAGAACGTCTGGTAATTATTGGAGAAACTGGACGAACAGTCTCAGTAAATACAATCTTCGATGGCGATAATGATTTACGCTGTAATTGTGGAGATGACACCTCACTTTTATGTATAACTTTAGGAGAAATAGGCCTTTTCGTCTGTGTAAAGACTAATCTTGATGGCGATATCGGACTCCTAACTGGTGTTTCTTTTGGCTTGTCTTTTTTGTAAAATACTACCGTAGGAGACTTCGGACGAGATGTTTGCGAAAAATACATTTTATTGCACGGAGGTTCACTCTTGCTCCTGACTGTCGCTAAGGATGAAGTTGATCCGAAATCGTCACACTTAGATAAACTATCAAATTTCCGGATCTCATCATGCATCCTGCCCGGCCAAGATACGGATCTGGGGCTACGAGCCCGCAAGGGACTGGGATATCTATCCCACATTTTAAAACGAGATAAAGATACTGGTTTTCTATGTATTAAGTAAGTATTTAAGGATTTTGGAGAAGTAGTATCCTGAGGCAGGGATTGAAACATTCTTGCTTTTTGAAGCACGGTTGTATTTTGTTCCAATATTGGATATACCAAAGTTGGAGTAGAAGCTCTGCCTAAAAATAGATGTTGGAAAAAAGTGTCGGACACAATAGCATCATGCGATTTTTTTATATCCTTAGAGCTGATTCGTTTAGTACCCAAATTTTCAAAAGACCCAAAATTAGAAGTTTCATTTGAAGTATCACCAAATTGACTGCCAGATTCAGATTCTTCATTAGGTTTCGCACTAGGTTTCTTGGTATTTTTGACTTTTTGTGTTTTCTTTATATTTTTAGCATTGTCTTTGGCTTTTTTACTGCATGATTCATGACAGGGCACGCTTCGAGGTCTAATGACAACACTCTCCAAAGATTTCTTCTTTTTTAAGTTTGTAACTACTGCTGTTTTTACTTGGTTTGTTTTCTTTAATCCAGATGCAATATTTGATGAAGATTTTGAAATACTTGACGCCGATTGAAGTGTACTAGGTTTTGACACTTTTTGTTCATTTTTAGTTGATAAACAGGGATTGGATTTAGTATGAAGTTTTGATATCTTAAGTTTTTGTACTCTCTCAGCAGTTCGGATCATGTCCCTGCTCTTGTGAGTGCTTGTTGGTGATAGAGACTTTGTACTTGATGACGTGGTCGGCTTTATAGCTATTGGTTTATTTGTATTATCTTTAGATAGTGATTTAGCTCTTACTTTTGTAACATCAATACGTTCATTTCTTTTTTCTGCACTCCACAATTTATCTAAAGACGTGACTTTGTCAAGAATATTAGTTATTGGAGTTTTTCTGCCAGCTCCTCCTTCTATCACCACAGACGAGTGTGGTTCACCATACCTGCTATGTATAGAGTTGGAATATTCTGTAGGCAATAGCATCCTACGTGAAGAACTGAAACTACTTGTGCCTCCGGTTCTAGACTCATTTCCCACAGATTTCACTGGTGGTTTTAAATTTGTTGTTGAATTATATTTTCTATTGATAGCAGGAGGTGCTGATGTGGACATAATTCTTGTTTTTGGCAATTTTTGATCAACTATCACACATCTTTTATCTGTGACAGATCCTGTTTTGTTTATAATTTGAGTATTCTGTCGAAAAAGTTTGTGGTTGATTTTATCCTTGAGGAAATCAACATTTGATTGAGAATACGATGTCGCTGTTCTTTTTGGTGATGTTGATACAGGTCTTGTTGAAGTTACTAACTTGAGAGTACGGCTGTTTTTAGACGAAATCCTTCGAGGAGGAGCAGGTGGGTAGTCAGATATTTTACTAGGTATATCAATGCTCAGGAAAGATGGAGCCAGTCGTTTGAATTTAACTTGCTCTCCAGTTTCGATGCTGGTTATTGGGTAGCAAATAACTTCGTGTACCTTAGGTGTTTTCTTATGAACTCGTATCTTCGTCAGTGTCGAAGAAATCGGAATGTATTCAATTTCCGATTCGTCTGTGAAATTTAACCACTCTTCAGTGATGAATTCTTTTGTTTGCACTCGTTAGATGTGATAAAAACGTGATGTCGTGCTCCTGTTCTAATTGTGTCTCTCGTAAGCGATTTTTGAGTTTTCTAACCGTGAAACTACGTTTGTGCCGCAAGTAAAACTTGTATCGTGTTCAAAACACTATTTACGGTGCCAGTTTAATTTTGGAGTCAATTTGTGCTCATGCAAGTTGTTTACCTGGTAATACAGCAGCCTGAAGACCCAGCACCTTAGTATAATAGAGTAAATGAAAGCATGCAAAGGCAAAAATCTCGACTTACCTCTCGTGTATAACAGTGTAGACTAATATGTGCGCTATTGAAAAGCATTGTCATTTTATGGCGGCCTTGAGTTGGTACGTCCGACTGTATGTATGCATGTGTGTTGACTACCATGTGGAGATTTGCATTAGCCTTGACCGAGTTTATGGAAAATGCGATTTTCCATTGATTGTGAGATTTTATTATTTTCATTTTATTATGATTAATAAGTATAAAGTTTACGACTACTATAGAGCCGATAAATAAGTCACAGAGGTTGTTGTAAGCACTTAATAAGTTTTAAAAATTATTTACGCTGACACCGAAATACCCAAGTTATTTATAAAACCATGCTATTAGTTTTCCCGTCTGTAGATTCGTTAGTATTATATATTTGTAAATAAGGTAGTTAGTACTTTAAATCTAGAATATAAATATAATAGCTTTTATTAGAACTTTACATTAATTCTCAGTCACATTTATTATAATTGACTTTGTTTATTTATTAAACTCGTAAAAAAGGCTATAAAGCCGTAAATTATATTCAAATCAAAAAGTAGAAACTGAAGAACTATGTTAAATCTGAACATGTAGAGACTATAATTATGCTGACCTTGTCTGGGTGGTGCTGGAGATCGGAACCCTCTGAGTGGAGGTTCTCCGCCAGCCTGCAGGTCCCTATAAGCGGCACGCCTCTCTGCAGGAGATAGGGGCGCCTCTGTATCCTCGCGTCGACGGAACACTAGCGTCGAGTCAGATTCGTACCCGGATTCTTTCAAAGCCCTAATACAATAAAAGTGCATTTTAATGGCTAGTTATGAGTAAAATTGTAAAAATGTTTCAAGGCGAAATAGTTTGGCTGTACGAAAAGAAAACATATTGAGTTTTATAGAGGAATCAGAAACAAGATACTATGGTTGGAAAGGTGAT
Source organism: Mythimna ferrago (assembly GCA_910589285.2). NCBI lineage: Eukaryota > Metazoa > Arthropoda > Insecta > Lepidoptera > Noctuidae > Mythimna > Mythimna ferrago. The sequence goes on along the minus strand of OU342680.1, from coordinate 21,858,547 downwards.
CTTGTAGATCACAGCAAATAAAGATGTAGACTTGGAAGAAAAAGCAATACTAAGACTAAATAAATTGAGACAGGGAAGAGGATCATGATGAAGAGTGAGACATATCAAAGAAAAAGGTTCGACGAATGACTACTATAGACATAGTTAAATAAAATATGAATGATTTTATTAAAGAAGGTGGATAACCAAAATGATATTAACTTAGAGAACAATCTTGGTATAAATTTGCTATTCACCTTGCCATATTCGATTTCGACAGGATTGTCGTCGTTAGATCCTTTTTGTCTTTCGGCGATGGTTGTGGTAGTGATGTCGTACTAGATATGTTTTGCTGCAAGAGAATTATAAAATTTAAACATATTTTGTACAAATTAAAATAACTCTGAGAATGGTACAACTCACGGTATTTGGTGAGATTAATTAAAACATGCTACTAAGCATAAACTTTTGAAAATACAACAAAACAAGAAATTATACAATGATAATGATGCATAAATAAGTAATTATTTCATTATGTTTATAAAAATATATATGCACTTGTATCATGCTATAAAAATATAAGATGAAGCTCCACTGACATACGAAGATTAAAAATGTATAAAACTTTTTTGTTTATACTACCTACCTAAATAACTTACGGATTTTTTAAAAACATTTATAATAAACATTCGAGATTCAAAAATCACACCAAAAAACATGCAAATAAATAAAACATGACATGACAACCATCACCAATTAAAATGAAAATGAACCCATCAAAATAAATTTTATTTATACCCAGAAAATATAAACGCGGAAATATTGATAATGTTTTATTAAAACCAGTTTAAAATAAAGTAACGAAAGGAAATTAAAGACTATGCAATCAAAATAAAGGAAAGGATGACCATAATCGTGATTTTACTGATATCGATTGAATGAAAATGTCAAAACAAATAATTGATCATAGACGATATAAACCTCACGATAAGACCAGAGATCATTCCTGTTCTAATTTTGAAAGCATAATCCATTGGTCTCATCATAATTATTGTGCATGCAAACACAGAGGCTCACAATACACAGGCAGACATTCATGTTAAGGGCCTTACACTCTTCTGTATCGCGCGAGCTAGCAATGTGGTGTACGGGGGGAGGGGAGAGTTGTCATCTAGCCACTGTTAGTGCCACCACCACACGCACCAGACAGCGACGGAAAACATACGTTAGTAGATCATTACAATGCTTAAAAAGCATTAGGCTTGGGGACATCAGTTGACGGTATATTTACATATATTTTCATTTTAATATATCACAATTTGTTAGCTAAGCAAAATTTTCCAATCATGTAGTAGCTATTTTTATTTAAAGATTTAAGTTTTTTTAATAATTTGATCCACCTAGTCCTTACGATAAGAATCACCCATTGTGAAATCAACGAAAGACTAATGTTACAAAAATTATTGGTTATAACAAATACACACATAGAAATAGTAAAAAAAACTCGTACCCCGTCAAAAATGTCCATGACCTCGTCCCACCACTAGAAAAGAAAAATATAAACACATCTTTTTGCTGATTTTCATGAGAGTGGGATTCAGGCAGTTAGTCCGAATGGAAGTGATATCCAATGAAATATCTCTACATAACAGACAGGCTTATTGTTGATAAGATTTTTTATTTCTGGTCCAATAGCTGATCTTTCATTAGGCGTTGCATATTTAACTTTACCGATATTCGAAATTGATTTATAAAAAAATACAAATCTGTGTTTGTCATAGCGTGTCTAATATGTAGAATAAGAATCTTTAAAGGAGTGGTGACTAATACTAATGACAAATTAATGAATCAATAAACGATGAATTATGGAAATGTTCGATGATAAACTCCTAAAGCATATAATACTGTTTGACTGAGTGATGATGAAGATGATATTTCAAAAGATGAACCCAATGTGATGCAATAAGTTTGGAATGATGAGAGGATACCTGTTTTGCTTCTTTGTCTACAACAGAAGACTTCCCGGGTACATAGTTCTCTATTCTTCCTGGTTGGTTCTTATATACTTCTTGGCTTGCCCGCGCTGATGCTAAGGTGCTGTATCTGGGAATAAAAATAGTAGCAGTATTGTTTGTTGTTTGCTCCATGGTTCCAAGTGTCTTTCCTATTACGTCCTGCTATGGTTTTAAATATTGGTCATATATACAGAAATAACTAGTTTATCAAAATATTAGTTGAACACAAAAATAATTGTTTAGTAAATTTTATGAAAGGTAATAATGAGATTTTTTTTCTTAAAAATAAATAAATACAAAACAACGTTGCACTACACTAGCACTACTAGCAGTTACTAATGTATCAACGGTGCGTTTACAAACATGTAAACTCGCATACACACAAGACGAGGAACTACTATAGACTATATAAATATGTATTGTTTTTGTGCGGGAATTAAACGCACAACACGCAGCGCAGTTGTCAATTGCTCTACTACTGCGCCAGGCGTGCAAGATATGTTTATAAGCTTAGAGATTTGTAGTCCATTCAAGTGCATGGTAATAGAAAATATCTATTAACTCTGTCTTATTTAGTTGCAGACACCTGTTTTTAATTTTGTATTCTGCCCACAAGCTCTTTGTTACTATTTTATGGACTGTACCCAAAATAAAGATGGATTATAATTGCTAAGATGTCTTTAACACTTTAACTGCTTACGTCAAATTGGTTCGACGAGTGTTTTCTTGTTCTATTTGCTATGGTAGTGTATTTGCGACTGGATACTCCATCTCGTTTGGCTCTTCAATTTCCATAGGTATTTTTTTCATTGTAGATAGGTTCACGCTTGACCGCTATCGCTATCATATCTATATCTATCTATATATCTAGGTGACAGTAGAGCTGACGAGATGGAGTATGTGGTTGTGAATGTGCGATTCTAGTGGATTAAACGCGAGAGTGTTTGTTATAAAAGGTGTAAGGGACAGCCCTCCACAAACTTTAAGGGCTTGCTCAGTAGACGAAACTGAACAACCTTCCACAAATTTTATTTTCAGGAAACGAAAAAAAAAATCCACCTCGCAATACAAAATGATAAACTTGATTGGACAATTTGTATGGCGAGGCCGATTTTTTTTTTCGCTTCCTGAAAAAAAAAATTGTGGAAGGTTGTTCAGTTTCGTCTACTGAGCAAGCCCTTAAAGTTTGTGGAGGGCTGTCCCTTACACCTTGTATATATCCAAAGTAGGTAATTAAAAAGTGAAGCTTACACAAAATATTACAAATTCTACTTACTTATTGGTATTAGGGGTATACTGGGAGTTAACTTCACAGAACCTCCTATCTTCCTGTACCGAAGCCGTTCGTCTCCTAGGACCAGTTGTCACATCGCTGTCATAAGCATCACTCCATGTTCTAGCATTCAGTCTATTTAGACCTCCCTCGGGCTCGCTCAGGTAACCAGAGCGGGGGTCAAAGTATGCGTACTGTGATTTGTTGCTGAGTACTCTCTCCGGAGGTTGACCTATAGAGAGATTTTTAAGTTATTGATATGATATTTTAAGCTTACCTAGTGCTGAGTCAATATCCTATGTCCAATAATGGATGTATATCGGCTTGAATGAAATGAGTCACAAACAGGGGGATTTAAATTAAAAAAAAAAATTGATTATAATTTATAGAAATTTTTGGTTTAGGTGGGAAATCATCTAATGACTATTCCTGCTCTAGGACAGAGCGCAAGGGCGTGTCAGACTTTTACTGACTAAAACCCACTCCTATGTTCCTCCTTTGACTCGCATCCCAGGACCCCGGGGTTCCCTTTTGGGCAACCCATGATCCCAGTAAGCTTCGCTAAATTTTTAGGTATTAAGATATCCTTTTAAAACTTTAACATTTTTAGACATTTCCCTTTGAATATAAATTGTTTGTCTTATCTTTGTCATTATGATTTTATAGCCTACCAGTATTTACCTGGCAATACAAAACCAGTTAAGTGCAAGTGCAAATTTTGAGCAGGCGTATCTTGTCGACAAATTAATTGTATATTACATATTATTTTGTGTTTCATAAATTAATGTTTAATCTTAATTTGTTAATAATCATTAAGCTTTTAAGCTGCTGTTAAGATATTATTATGATTTGTTAGAAAATAATTAATATTTTTATTGCGAATTTTCGAAATGTTTGAATCTAATGCGTAATTGTAACGACACAACTGATCTTACAAAATATAACTAAAAGCAATGACGTATTTACAAAATGGCGGATAAAAGTTATGGAATAAAGCGTTTGTAAACGGCACAAAATATGCGATGTATCAGCCACCGATGTAACGAATAATTTGGAAAAAATACAAATAATCACCTCGACGACTTTTGTACCGAATAGTCACATAATCGTCTGAAAAAGAAAATTAACAACATGGGGATCTTGAGAAAAAAAAAATACCTACAGAGCGATGGAAATGAGTGGTCGTATTATAGACAGTACTTTTGCTTTTTTATTTATGTGGGAAATCATCCAATGATTTCTCCCGTTCTGGGCGGAGCAGGAGAGCATGTCAGATTTTTACTGACAAAAACCCACTTGTATGTACCTTCTTCGCCATGGGAAATACAACTTTCTTCAACGAATTTATAGTCAATTTCCAAAACGAAAAGTGTCAAATTTTTTCTATTTTTTTTTTATAAAGCCGATCAAAATTTGTATGAGAGGTGCAATTTTTTTTTCAGGATCGACTATAACTTTCTTCAAAAGTTGTCAATTTCCATGAGCAGAAGCTATATATGACCGCACATTTCCGTATCACCCTGTGTAAAGTAAAAAGGTAAATTTAAATAAATACCGCAGTTAATTTATGTGCTTACCATCGTATTTGTTTTTGTGTATGGTGTCATACATCTTTTTGTACCACCTCGAGGGGTCTTTGACTTCCTGTAATAAAAGAGAAAAATACAAATAAGTTTTGAAAAATTCCTTTGTAACCACTAAGTAGAAGTTGGTAATTGTCAAACTGCTTAGCCTTTTCCCATCCATGTACAGTACAATTCACGAATGATGGCGGCCGTGAAGTTAGCCTTTGCGAACGTTCGCGCATACTACACTCTTCTCGCACACGCACGTCGCCATTTGGTTCCTAAAACACGTTACTGCGCAGCCTTCTGCGCAAACTTCACGGCCGTCATCATTCGTGAATTGTACTGTATATCGAGGTCGGTTCATTCTTAGAGGACACATAGAACGATGGCATGTCTGATTTGGACAACCCAGTTACTCGGTATCATGGACTGACAGCCGTTGGTAGACTGATGGTCATTCATTCACAATTTATACCGAATTAATTAATGATAGGCTTGCGTTTGACCACTCTCTCACCTGATGGTAAGCGATAGTATCGACGATGAAGCACGCTAGCCTACAAGTAACCTATTCACTCTTAAATACCCCTAGGTTATAGATATCAGGAAACACAGACTTTGGCAGGGAATTTAACCGCTTAGCTGTTCGTACATTATATGTGTTTCCAAAAAGTTTTTTTTGCATAAGTGTACGATGCCTATCATATACGTATAAACAATAGACTCTACAATACGCCATCGTAAACAAACGCTTACGTAAAGAAGTAAGGGGTCTTTATGAAAATTGATGAGCTGTCGAGATTTTCAGTATTAGATAACACGCACCTCGTGTCTATCTTAATTTAGCAATGCTGTACCTAACACGTGTTAGTCAATGTTGGTCAATTGAATAATATATCAACTGTAGCTACAGTAGTTAGGTATGCTAACTTGTGCTATGGTTGTCTCTTCATCTTCCTTCCCTGGTCCCATTATTTAGGGGTCAGTAAATAAAAACAATTATCTAAACTGATACTATAAAGAGGAAAGATTTGATTCTTTGTTTGCATGTTACGATTTAACTCAAAAACTTCTGGACCGATTTTCAAAATTCATTGTCACTGAGTAACATAGGCCTAAATTTTCTACTTGCTTTTGTCCACGGCTTTGTCCGCATACATAAAATATAGCCTATGTCAATCAGGAATAAAGCAGCATTTTATCGGTGAAAAAATTTTCGCAATCGGACCAGTACTTTCAGAGATTACCTCCTACATACAAAAACTTTACCTCTTTGTAATATTAGTGTAGATTTTCACTAGGGCGAAGCCCCTGGCAAAAGCTAGTATTAAATACTTACAGATCTAAGTGCGACTGGCATGCCGTCTTTGGTTATGGGTCCTATTCCTTCAACTTTTCTGTGGGCATCCGCCATCTTACGGACTCCACCACGTTCGTAATCGCTTCTCTCGGCCTCGCCTTCGCTTGCGTATTCTTTTCGAAGAGCATGAACTGAAATAGAAATAAAGATAGCATTAGTAATACTTATTCATTTATTCCTGAAGTCGTTTTTCGATCACAAATATACCAAGGGTCAATCAACCCAGCCAGGTGTATTACTCTTTGGAATTTATTTCAACGTCACTGCTCTCAAAACGGAAGGATGACCATGTCCTAGGACCAAAAAATTAGGAGACATGTGACATCTATTAATCCGGATTGGGAGCTGAGTCCTAGAGAAGAAACATTGTAAGGCTGATTATGTTATGTAAGGGTCCTACCTACGTCAAACGAAGTACATCTAAACTAACATTATTATATAAAATTGTTTGCTTTTTAAAGGTAATTTATGGAACTATATGGACCCTACAAAGACGACAAAAAGCATCATAATTCCGGTGTGAGAATGAGACCACAATACAAGCCATGTAGCACTATTCTTTTCTATAGCGGAATCATGGGGATCATTCGAAATCTACCATGACATCTTATCATGGCCTCAAGTCTGCTATTACAATAGTGTCAGAATGGTCTATCATTGATGTCATAATGACTGCGTGGCGTCACTATGACTTTCCAATGGTCAACCACTGACACTCCATTGAAAGAAGTGGCATAGAATGGTAATCTCGTACATATTGACAAATGAATATTTGACGTTTGCGGTAATCTGCTAAAACTTTGACAGTTTATTTGATCAGTGTTTTACCATTAGAACGTTATTGTGCAGTTATTGGTTTTAATATGCTCGAAATTATCATTCTACCACAATTCTATTACAAGACCAGTGACCGATCAATGATCGATCATTATGAATTAGCAGATTACAAACTTTTAGCAAAATGACAATGGGATCGTGTTGGAATGACGAATTTATAAAAATAGCAGACTTGGGGCCCTGATAAGATGTAATGGTAGATCCCGGTACTGAATATAAAAATTCTTCCATTCAAAGAGCTACCGCGAAATGTCAGAGGTATGCACCTACATTTATATGAAAAAAAAAAGCCCGGATCCCGTGAGATAGGTCACAGGAGAAATCACAGTGTTTACAATGCGGAAAGTAAATAAATTAATATGAATATGTAAGCTAGTAAATTATAAACACGGATTTTCATAGGCGTGCTAACCGCAATCGCAGAAACAGTCACGATTTTAAATCGTCACATCTTCACAATTTTATAGCAGTCTGAGGGCCAACAGGGTTTAATGAAATTTTAATACTGTTTGTCGCCAGTGTTTTATTTTAGCATAGCGATTCGTATAGTTTTTGTGGTTGTCTTAAAATACAAAATGATTTAATTCTATTTTTATTATAACAATAAACTTAGATCACCATGCCACTCCTTCAAGCAACACGTTTTTTACCTAGCATGAATTGTTTCTCTCTGTGTAAAGGTATCTTGTGTCTTTTTATATTAATTGACTAGCACTTTGCCAGCGATTTTTCTTCGAACACATGTGGCTTTCACCAACCCGCACTGGGACGCGTGATGGCCCATTCCTTCTCCTAGAGTGGAGGCCTGAGTCCCGACAGTGGGAACATTAAAAGGCTGATTATGCTATGTTATGCTACTTTGCCATCGACTTCGTTCGCGAGAATGTTTTCACTTTAGCACCTCTTAAACCGTATTTTGAGGGTAGTTTTGAAAAACTAATAATGACAGTCTTTATTATTCATTTTGATTAGAATTTGTGTCAAATTTGCAGTTTATTAATCCAAGAAATAAGAATCCTCTATACAATGTTTAAAACCCCTAAATTGTTAGTTTCCCCCAGAAAACAAATATCAACCTTTATTATTTATTTAGATGGTGAGATTTTGCATACCAACGATTTTCTCTTTTTCCACCTCCTTGAAGGATAAATTTCTAAAAAATCTTTCTTAGTGCTCGCCCAGGTTATAAATTGTGCACAATTTCACGCTCCTAGTCCTAGTAGTTTCGGCTGCACGTTGATATGTCAGTCAGTCAGTTTCTCCTTTTATATACATATATATAGAGAGATATAACATGCACTAATGGATATCTGATCAGTTTGTGGGTGGTATCTCTGAGTGCTAGGCTATTTTGCGACTACTTTTGTTACCTTGGGTAGGTATAGCTGTTAAAACAATTGTATGTGCTTATAAATAAATAAATAAATATAGAGTCCAATTGCATCGGACTGGCTCGTAAATGGTACCACTTCAAAGTCAACCAAACCATGATATAGGTATTTAGTTTTGAATTGGCGACATTAAAAAGCACTACTACTAACATGAGCAGTCGCTGCAATTTTAGATTCGATCCTCTTAAGTTATATAGTTTTTGTGACATTTTGTAACTTCGTTAACGGATACAATATAGTCAATATGCTTATATATAAATTTTAAATATTTTCTGTTTTACCTGGGTCGCCTCTAGGTGGAGATGGTCGGTCCCGCGGCAGTCGCGCGGCGTCTCGTTCTTGTTGAATGTAGTTGGAACCACGGGGAAGCTGGCCTTCTGGAAAAGATAGAAAGACAGTAACAGTAGTATACATCAGTATTGTGAAAAAGAAAGAAAGAAAGAAAGAAAACCTTTTATTTGTACCTCACACATACAGCAGAATTCGATAATAAAATAAAAATAAAAAAAACTTTAAAATCTGTGCAAGGCCAAAAGGGCGCCTAACTCAGCATATGCTGCGATATTTAAAAAAATAAATAACGCAGCGCTGGTATTGTGGGTTACCAACCTAATATAAAGCTTGAAAATTTCGATGTTCTTTTTGTAGCTCTTATGAAATAATTATTTTTAGGCGACAATTGAAAGGCCCTTGAACTCAAAGGCCAACTTAAGGAGCTCTGGTACGGAAACGTCTGGTGCAACAGTTAAGCGCGGACTCCCGGCTGCTCGCGAGGGACGAGGAGTGATGCGCGACTCTACAACGACAGAAGAAATTCAGGCTGAGGGACTTCTCCTCGAGCAGACCAGGTCACTTGGATGGCAGGCGACACCTGTCGGGCATCAACGATCTGCGCGGCGATTGAGGTGAGGGGACGCAGACTCTCTTCCTCGGTCTGCGGCGCGCACGACGGGATCCGAACACTAAGCTCCTCCAGATTGAGCTCTAATCGTGCTTCTCAAGGTGGTTTGTTCTAGTCCATAAAAGTTTGACAATTCCCTTTCACCCCACCCAGAGTGAAGGAGGAGGACTTATTTGACAAATTTCTGACACCGAAAAAAAATAAATTTGCCTACATCATCGCCTTCTTCGTCATTGTCTTCGCATAGAATAATACTTTTGGAAACCTATCAAAAGATGTTTTGAATTTAAGATCTTTCTTTTAGAGCATGGGGAGGACGAAAATATGCATCTTATGGATGAGAGAAAAGGGTAGGTTAGTTTTTTTTTTATTGTTGATAGGTTCGCCCTTGACCACGTTGTATAAATCCGACAGCTATCACCCGCACCATCCTACTGCAATAGGCTAGTGGCCGTGAAAAATGTAATTAGTCCGTCTTATAGATTATTCAAAAATAAGAGACGTGTAACGTCACGCCGTGCTGCACTTTTTCGCACCGGGTGACGTCACACGTAACTTTAATGGGCTATATCTTTGTTATTTTTTGTTTAATCGAAAAAAGAAAAAATACGTGTCCAATATTTTTTTATAATCTAAAATACGGACTAAATAAAATGTAATTATTTCGACTCTAGAAACTACCCTATTGTAGTGTTGTAGCAACGTAGATGCCTACTCTTCCCTCTCAATGCTCGTAGCATCCTAATGCAACATAGACTCAACATTATTTATACGTCGTCAAGCGTAAAAATTAGATATACCTACTTTTAACTAAAACTTTATTATTATTGAAAGTGTCCATTTAACTAAAGCAAACCCATTTACAGAAACTTACTATACCAACCATATACTTGTATATCTTTTTCCCAACCCATCCTTTATCGAGCAACAAAATAATCAGGACTATGTTGCCTAGTTGTTACAGCTGCAACATTCAGGGTGTCATCCCCACGTGTACCAAACTTTATGACACAGACCGACCCTCGTCACCAGACGTTATAGATGACATATCTTTTTCGAATTCATACATTGGCTTCGTATAAATAAGGATGTGTCATCTTTAGGACGGGTGAGGCAGGTATCAGATATGACACTGCGGATTTATATTTATCTGACTGGAGATGGGAACATTGTATTTAAGTTTGAAGGATTCGTCAGGATAGTTTGTTTGGGATCTTGTTAAATGGAGTTGATGTGTTTTTTCTGCATGTTTTCTTTCTTGTATGTCAGTACCTACATATATCAGACATACAACGGCCTGTTTTAATACTTACTGTAATTTTGACTGTTTGGTTAAATAGCCGTTAGTTAGCATCTGATTAAATCAGTGTATTTTTTTTTGTAGTTTGTCTGTCTGTGATATATTTTCCATCATAACTTTTCTCCACTACTTTAGAAAAGTTGCTTATACTTGATTTTCTAGTACAAGATAATTTTAATCCATGGCCATTAACTCAATTCCTATCGACTTTAAAATTATGTATTTTAAGTTGATTTATTTGATAGAACCGGTCGTTGTGGCGATGCTTCGGGAACCCGACTACGACAAAACAAAACGACGCTGAAAAAGTATGAAACAAGATTTTTAGAATGCTGAAATATTCAAGGGGAACTGGAAATACAAGAACAGAACAAAAAGAAAAGCTGCAATCACACGTTATTAAAGTGTTTCGGTTGGTACCTATAGATTGACTTGATCTCACAAATTTTTACGGTAAAATAACTATGTAGCAAGCCTTGGTTTTTTTTAACTTGTTATGTTTTTGATGGCATAATTATTTATATCGAATTCAAACAAATATTAGTTTGTGAATTTACATTGGAACGCAAAGATTAATGACTATTTGTAGGTAGGTAAATACAACGTTTTGTCCTTCAACAACGCAACAACCAGTATCGATTTCCGACATTTATTTGTAAAAACGTTTTGTTAATAGTTCGAGTACAATCATTACAAAAGATTTTTGATAATTGTTCGAGTGTAATCATTACAGAAGATTACAATTATTTTCAATCAGTTATCAAATCAAAACAAATCATAGTTCTTTTGTGAAATATTCTAATATGTTATTTTTCTAGCCGTCGGCCACATCATCGCTTACCATCAGGTGAGATTGTGGTCAAACGCGAGCCTATCCATTATAAAAAAAATATATATATATTTATTGTCATATTGATTTTTATGATGCTGTTCAAGCTTTATATGAGAATGATTTTACCCTAAAAAATATATATTTATTTAAAACTTGTTGCCCCGACTCCAAGTAATATGGGATATGGGCAGGAAGAAGAAGATGTTCTTTATAGTACACAATTACACATACAAAAAGAAAGCTAAAACTATGGCCCATATAATATACAATGGGCGGCCTTATCACATTCCGCGATTACTTTCAGGCAACCTGGAATTGACAGTAATTGCCTGGACAAGAAATTAAGGCAATACCAGTATTATTCTGAATATTATAATTGGTATATAGATATATGATAGACGAAGATACATAGGTTAGATACATATATCGTAGCCAGATCTTACATACGTATTGAGAACTGTAGGCAGACATATAAGTGGTCAACTTACTATATAGCAAACAACCACTAGGCATATGTATGTACGCCTCTCCCACGGCCCGAGTCATAATTATGACGTTTTCAGCATTAAAAATTCGGGTTGTTGTCTATGCGTAAGCCATTTAATGAAAGTTTCGCGGCAATTAGCCCCGGTTCCCGGCACCCGCTCTCGGAATAAATTATAAACTCTATGGTACTTGATCCAGCTACCCAAGCACCCAGCTGCCACAGACTAGCCCGTTCTATCTCGTAAAGTGTATTGCCGCGAAGGGAGTGTTATTGCAATTTGAATATATTTGTGTTTATCTAAATGTTTGAAGAAATTATGGTTGGGACGTTTGAGTTCAATTACACGTTGAGAGAAGTGAATTAGCTGCCGAATATTTTTGGGGAACTGAATGCTGCTTTTGCTTAAATGTTTATTGTTGTGCTTGTTTATATAAACATTGTTTTATACAAGGTTGCGTGGATGAAAGAGCGCTGTTGGATTTATTTACGCTCGATTTGAAACACCAAGAGCAGAATAATGTGATATCTCGAGCCGGGCCTTTGTCCAGGCCATGGTCTAAAGCGAGGGGGAATGGCAACCGCCTGCCTTCTGCGAAGCAGTAATGCTAGCGAAGTAAATGGCCTGTGACGAGTACCTACTGCTGTGTGTGTATGCGTATCGAGCTTGCGGACGACGAGCAATGGGTAGGTCGCTGTCCGGCTGTCCAGTAACCGTCCAGACTGAACCCAAGTCGTCGACAGCGAGTAAAGTTTCACGCGTGCCTCAAAGAGATGTCAGCAAAACTGTAGAAGCCCAGTAGGGCCGATTCCTGCTAGGAATGCGGGGAATTTCTAGAAAGGAAACCTACTGTCCTAGAACGCAAAAGGCAACTGAAGGACAGCGGTGTGATTTTATTCAAAAAAAGGCTGTATACTCCCCGGCAGAACGAGAGAAGTTAATTGATGATTTCCCACGAAAATAAGGTGTTGATAGGTGTTAGAGAAAAACATTACTTGATTTTCTAATGTTCTAGCCAAATGAAAACAAAATAATAAAACGGAAAATTAAGCTCCTCTGAATAAAACAACACAATAGGTATTTAAAACAAAAACATTATAACACCTACTTAACCTAAAAATAACACTCAAAACACAAATATCGCGACGTAGACTCGTTGAGACTTGGTAAATGTTTTTGACATAAGAAAGAGAAAGTTTCATTAAAAGTACGTACTTAACATTTTTCGATGATCAAAATTCTGAGCGAAACAGTTCACTAGGTCACTAGGTTACGAAAACTTCAGACGTTTTACGCGACTTTTAATACGTGCTTCTTCAAAAGAAGTCTGCAATATAGGTATATGTTATAAACTAGAAACGGTACATCTTAGGATGTTGTGACTATGTATCAAAAGGGAAAAAGTTATCCTGTTAGGTACTAATTTATTGGAAAGAGTTACCGTGGTTCTGAAACGTAAAAGGTAACTGAAGGATCACGAGTGAGTTTTAGTCAGTAAAAATCTGACTCTTCTTGCTCCAGCCAGCAGAGAATTTAATGACTACTCAATAGCAAAAAAAGGTATTAAACAAATCTACACTAATTTCACACACAAATCTAAACTATTGATCCGATTGCTAAAATTTTAGCACCGATAGAAAGCTGCTTTATTCCTGAGTGACATAGGCTATAGGTTATTTATGTACGTAGCGAAGCTGCGGGCAAAAGCTAGTCTTAGTATATAGTGATATATATCAAAAGGGCAGTGGTGACCCAGTAGTAACGGTCCCGACTTACGAGTGCGACGCGAAAAAAGAGAAGAAAAAAAAGACGTGTGGCACTCGGGGACTGCCGCGGTAAAGCTATTGCATAGCATTTTTATCAACTTATGCAATTATAATTATTTATTTATTTTATTTATGCAGTATTTTTTTTCCTTTGTTTTTTTTTCTTTGATATTAATTGAAGTTACACTTTCACACATTGAATTGAATTTTGATTGATTGTTCACTCATTTGTTTTCTTATCGGTCACTACGCTCAAAAAACAAATGAGTGGGGGGTGTTAGGTTATTTTCGTTACGGAATTTTTGGATTCGGTCTCCACGCTCAAGGCCCGCGATAGAAGCTATGCAATAGCTTAAAAACATCGTGAGTAAACGTTTTAGAACCAAAAATTCGGAGACATGACATCCACCGAATCCCACTAGGCCCATGTGGTGGATTATGGCCCATTCCTTCTCCTAGAGAGGAGTCCTGAGTCCCAGCAGTGGGAACATTATAAGGCCGATGGCTGATTAATGATTATGTTATGTTATCAAAAGGGAAAAGTTGTCTTGTGTGTTACGTACTAAATGCATAGGCTGCGGGATTATTCGAAAGATTTATCACAACTCTGGAACGCAAAGGGCAACTGAAGGGCACTGGTGGGATTTAGTTAGTAAACATCTGATACTTCTTGCTCCAGCCAGAGCGGGAGAAGTCACTTAATGATTTCCCAACTAAAAAAAAAGGTACAAAACGAATGCGATACAAGTCATTATTATTCGTATAAAAAGATCTATTTTACAGTGTTAACTCAAAAACTACTGAATATCTGTAGAACATATTATATCATATCTGTTGTTTGGTGATTTCATTTGTTGCATTTTACTGTCCCCGCACACGGGCTTCAAGAAAACGTCGCTTCAAGCTTCATTTTGAGGCGGCCTTTTTTTGTGGCTCGTGTGCGGCGGTGCCGCCACAAAAAAAACGCTTGAAGTGGCTTCAAGCTTCACCGGACACAAGAGGTGTCGCGCGCTTCAGCTGTTTTTTGCAGCCGCTTCTAGGGTTTTTTTGTGGCAGCGTTTTTTTAAGGCCCGTGTGCGGGGACAGTTAGTCCTACCATGACGTCCTGCAAAGAATCGGTACGTCGAGTTACCAGTAACCCTGCATAAACCTCGTTCTATAACCAAGTTTTTGAAGGTATTTATCAATCCATCTTTATATTCTATGACATTTCAAAAATGGCGCCATTCAAACATTATCTTTACATTTTACTCAACAAAAATGTTCTTAAGCTGGATTAATTATAGCCTTAAGACGCTTACATCAGTAGCGTTGGTATTAACAGCAAACTTTTGGGTTTAAAACGAGCAATATAATTTTGGGTAGGCCGACATAAGGGTCCTTGGCGATTCATTAACACAACGCTACAGGCCGTCGGAAATTCAAACTCTGAATAGTTTTGAAAGTATTGCAATATAATTTGATGTAGAACTTGTTTTTGTGAGTCATTTGAGTGCTTAGGTTTTTTCGTAGATGTAGGAGTAGATTGTTTTTATCCTGCTAGTTTTTTCCGAACCATTCCTAGGCTAATAAAGCTCCTGTGATATTTGTAAATAGTGGGTACTTTTGTTATGTTCATTTATTGTGCAACCGTCAGATCAGTCTGCGAATATACGCCCTACAGTTAAGTCGTGGTTTCATTGTCAGTCCCATATTCCTCACTCCCCACCTAATTCTTCAACGTTTAGCGAGCCCATGCGTCCTTTGTCTGGTTCTAGCGTGATCTGTCCTGTTCGTCACGACATTTCCTTCGTTGTCTATCGTGACCCCTTCTCACTAATAACACGACATCGGAGAGATGCGACCTCTGGCGGAAGAAGTTTAAACCTCCTGAAGATTTCATCGAGCCGTCGGAGAACTTCTCTATTGGACACTTTTCACATTAACTCGTACTTTTTTAAATAAAAATGGCGAACGAAGAAAAATCGCCAGCCATACAGTTGTATAATATTGTTACTTGACAAGTGTGTAGGAAAACGGCGATGGATACTCGTGAGCGTTTGTCATTGCACTCTTGACGCGCGCTGCCGCAGTAACGCGTATCACAACTGCAATAGGACGTCGCTCAAATGTAGTATTTCCAGTAGCTTCACTATTCAAAATCTCATTTCTTTACAAAACTTATAGTTAGAAATATTGCCAGATTCGTTTTGTGAGTAAGACGAACCGTTTAATAACTTTATCTGCGTTCTGACGATCATATTAAAAAGATATTATTACGAAAAGTTTTGCAAGAGGAGTTAGGCTCGAGTATCTGAAAAGATTAGTTCAACTTACTTTTTTCTAAATTTAGGTTTTATTATTGAAAAAAAGTGTGAATTAGATGTAATAACTTTTTTTTGTGCGTTTGAATATTTTAGGGTCGTTTCCTTCACGCCATTCGGTTGAACACTAAGCTTATTAAAAGTCCGCGTAGATTATTAAAATTTTGACGTTTATTTATTGTTTATGTATCTAAGAATGTAAATAAGAAATTCTTCATAGTCTGTAAATTTCGAAAATAAGCAACCTTTCCATTTTTCCGGTATTTATACCAATTTAAATGCTTGGGGTCTCAGGGGTTAAGATTTGACTCTAGTGGAATATTTCCTTAGTTTCCTAATCTTGAGGACGCTAAGATTATTATGGTCGTATCTCGTGCAAACCTGGCGACATACCTCGAAGAGGCCAGGATTTTCGAGTGTGTTCTCCCAGAAGACATTGGACTTCATGACATACTACATGGTGACATGCTAATAGAAATACTGTCAATAGAAAAGTTTAGGGAAAACGATTTACGATCAAGAAGTAGAAGTATTCATATTTATTCATTAGCATTCGACTTATGAAATTGATTTCTCTTTTAAAAGCTTTATATTCATCTTGGCTGTGATCATTTACATGTACATAAATAAAGTATTAGTTACATAATATTAATATGATTATAAATTTTAATTATTACTGTAGGTTTATTTGTTACTTTAGTATACAACTTTACATACTTTTATTATTCTGTTTGTATTCAATATAGTCTACACTTCTTTTGATTTCTCTATTCACAAGTTTGCTGAAAGAAATTTCTGTAGAAAAAAGCAGTTTCTTTGTAATCATATCTATACATATAATAAATCTTTAGAAGTTTTTAGTTGTGCGCGAATCACGTAAAATGTACGCAATCGATGTAGATAACTTTAATACATTTAAATTGTGTGTAGCTTAATATATAACTTAGGCTTTTTTTTCATCGGTTGACTGTATTGAAAGATTTACTCCATTCATTGACTGTTAGGCGGTACGAAGTCCGCTGGGTCAGTTAGTTTATAATATAACTAGCTTTTGCCCGCGACTTCGCCCACGTACATTAAAGACCTTCCCTCTTTCTCCTCATTTCCTCACTTTTTTTATTAAAAAAATTAGCCTATATCCGTCTCCAGGGTCCCAACTATCTCTGTACCAAAATTCATCAAAATCGGTTTTGCCATTTAGGCGTAACAAACAAACAAATAAACAAACAAACTCACTTTCGCTTTTATAATATTAGTAAGGATCATTGCGATCATTGCTATGCTGCCCATCTTGCACAACCACCTGCAGTTTTCAGAATCTATATGAGGTCAACAAAAGAGCTGCACAGGTTACCACATATTGGTCATAAAAAATATAGTTTGAGAGCATCGACACGAACAGAAAAGATCTATTATTGTTTCCCTGTGTGTACAAAAATGATAAAAGAAATAAGTAAAATCGGTATCTTACCTCGAGCCTTCTGCAGCAACGTGACGGTGGGGTTCTGTGCCTTAGGCAAGCGGCTGCTGAGGCTGGACCCGCCCAGGGTGCTCAGGCCGGTGACGGGCGCGCTGTGCGACGTCCTCAGTCGACCCTCGCTCTCTGATCCACTGGTACAACCGTTCTGTTCTGAATTCTGTGGAGAAAGAAATTAGAATAAGTTACAAGTAATTTCTAAACCATAAGTATAATAACTGGAATGAAGATGGGCAGGAGAACTAAGGTGGCCGACAAGCCCGAAGAATCGTCAAACTTAATTGGCAGTGGGCAAGGCACATTGCTCGCAGATGATGGGGCCGATAGATTCTGGAGTGGCGTTCAGCGTTGGAAGGTCTCCCCACAAGGTGGAACGATGACCTTGTGAGAGTCAGTCCAAGTCACATTAGTTTTGGCTTTGCGTTATCCTTTCCTTTTTTTTTTCCTTTTTCCTTTTATACATATAAGGTGACTGGTAATTAGTGTACGATACTTAAACACGTGATTGTGCTTATGATAACCAACAACTTTTACTATGGGAACAAACCTGAAATCGCGAAAAAAAAATCAGCTGTTCAGTACATTTATGTTTGCCTGATGTACTGAACAGCTGATATTTTTTTCGCTTTGCTCCCATAATAAAAATGGTTTGTTATCATGAGCACAATCACGTGTTTAAGTATCGTACACTAATTGCCAGTCACCCTATATATGTATGTAGAAGAAAAAGATATCATCTTTTCGTCAGATTACCGACTTACATATTAAAGTCTTTATGAAAAAAACATTTACGTATCTAAAAGGAGATCTGAAACTTAATAAAATATGTACAAGAGACCACTCGCTAGCTTTCAATATTCTCAAAAGATGGTTCGAGAATTCTGTTTCTTTGATCTTACTACTTTCTTTTGGAGCATGCCAAAAAAAAATTAAACTTGTCAAATAAAAATGTTGGTTCTGTTTACTTGAATTCAATTATTCAACTTTTTACCGAACAGTTGTTGAAAGTACTTTAACAAATTCTAAGATTTTATGATTCTGTAATGAAATGGTAGGTAGTATACGCCATTTCTCAAATGAAACTTATTTCAATTAATTCGATATGGTTAAATGAACATTAAAGACTTGTTACTTTTGATGTTCATGCCGCATTAAAATTTTCATAACTACTCAACTCAAGTACCTAATAAAGTAAGTGCTAAATAGCTAGTAATAACTTCTATGATTTCTAGAAATTAAATAAACCTGAAACTGGTTTAAGAGGGCCCTTCTCTACTCGTCTATCGTGAACGAAAGCATAGTTTAAAAGCTTGTTGCTTTATCAAACACAATCCAACATAATATATGCCAAATAGTGTATATGCCAAATAAAATAGTTTTCTTTCTTTCAATATTTGATATATGAATAATGCCTGAAAACTCTGTTGACATTCAATCATTCCAATATTTACTCGAATATTTCGCAAACTGGTTCCAGAAAATAAGTGTTCTTGGAAAAAAAATCATCATTCATATATGACTATATTTTTAATTTCTGTGTAGTAAATTAAAATAGCGCAAAAAAAAAGTAAATTCATATATAACAAAATAATAAACAATGTCAGTTTCATTTCTGTGTAAGTACATTATGAAGAGCGAAAATTTATTGAAACTTACGCAAAATAACAGAATTTCAGAAGTTTTTACTGGATTAGTTTTACACAAAATTTTTTGATTTCATTATAAACCTAGATAATATCCACAAGCGGTTGTATGGAAATGTATCTGTAGTCGGTCACTCTTAACAAAAAGAGCAGTGGTGGCACAGTGGTAATGGCCTCGACTTACAGACTCGTACCTACGTCGCGGGTTCAACCACAGGCAGATCCTATCCTTTGTGTAATTTATCAGTACTGCTTTCAAAACGGTGAAGGAAAACATCTTGAGGAAACCAGGTCCTTGAACCAAAAAGACGGAACGTTTAGCGCAGTGTTTAAACAATTGGCTGCTCTTCAATCTCTATTTTCGGAATACAATCCATAAAATAGTAACAAAGATCGTTGGCAAAGTTGTTTCTAATACAAAATTAAAAATAGACGTCTATAACAACAAGTTAGTAAACAAGACAATGGTCACTCAGACACACAACACTTATTTTGTATTACCATACACGTAAATGGACTACCAATCTTTAAACCTAGACTATCTATTTATTATTAACCCAGAATATCTTGCACGCTTGGAGCATTGATTGAGCGATCGGCTGCTGCACCGCGTGCCGCGAGTTCCATTCACGCACGAAACAAATATTTGTATGTCATACACATAGCTGCAGTTCCAGGTCTGGATGTTTTGTATATGTGAGTTTATCTTAGTGATATGATTCCTGGCACGGGGTAATGTTTAAGGTATTTTATTTTTAACTAGGCTCTTGTGGTTATCACCGCTTAATTACTCTCTGAAACAGAAGGACTGAGTCCCAACAGTTGGAACATTATAGACTGATTATGCTTATACAAGGCCCTTTACACCGCCAGAGACAGGAATAGATGGAGAAACGTCATAAAAATGAAAGCGATGAAGCACTTCAGCACTGAGGAATACGACACAAGGAGGGAGGATGCTTATGTACCTATTATGCTTAAAAAACCAATATCAGTCTCAACTCCTCATTTAATTTCATATGGCGACCATAGGCGACATTGGTCTTCATACGCATACACCGTAAAATACGATGTTACGGCTTTTTTTAAAATTATATAGAGCTTAATATATAGATTCCATAAGGATCAATTTACTGTAAAACGTAGCTTATGAAATTTATTCATGCTGAACGCTCAGGGTTTTATTCAAAGATTTATAGTTTGAGAAAAGCCTAAAGCAAATACAGCGAGAGAAGGTATTTACTCTGGGTCGGAATTCTTCGAAAAGAATATAACCAAATAATATCGGCTGCTTTATCAAATATTAGCTTTCGTAATAATACATTTTTAGATAGAAATTGGGAATAACAGAGCATTATTTGCGTTAAAAGATTTCCCTAGATGGCTGAGACGGAGAAATAATATTAAATGAAACAAACTTATGTCCTATCTGTAAAGTAATAGTGCCACTAGACCGAATGATACAAGAATTACAGCCGAAACCGAAACTGTAGCCGAATATTCGGCCCCAGTTTCAATTTCGGCCGTTAAAGAAACCGAAACTAAAGTGGTAATATAAAAACAGACAAAAAATTCAATATAGTTATGCCTAATTATATAGTTATAACTTTAATAAAATACGATAAATACATAAAAAAACTATAACGCACGCAGACGAATGAATTAGTCAGTTTTTAGATATGTATGGGAACTGTGCTCTGATAGTTTTCCAGGGTGTGTTCTCGAAGAAATCAAACTACGAGTATATTAAAGAGTTTACTTTGTTTTATTTTATACGTCGCGCATCGTAGTATTTCTTTTTTTTTTTTTTTCGAAATAAATACATTTGCAATCAAAAATAATTTTACTTCTAAAACAAAAAACAATTCTTTCATCTATCAACTTCAAAACCTTTTGAAAGTATGATCAATCCTTAAAAAGTAACAAGAAAAATAACTCATGCGATCTTCTTCGATATCACAATATCTGTACACAACTGTCAGCTCAAACACGCTAGCTTCGGTCGAGCCGAATATTCCGACATTTTTTGGCCGAAACCGAAACCGAATCCTGGGTCGGTCGCAACCCAAAATATATTTTACGAGTCACAAACACAAGCCGCAGACGTATCTCCAGTGATCCTTGAAGGTTGTGGTCTGAGATACATATATTACTGGGTGACATCCACAAAGCGCCGATTAAAGTAATGGTTCTCAAGAGATAGCGTCAGGATATATTAGACGTTTATTGTTGGGTGTCAACGAACCAAATTAAGGAACAATATATCTGTCACAGGTTCTCTGCAGAGCGGGTTAATGACTTTAAAAGCCCTTCATGTTATTTTACGTATGCAAAATAAGTTTTAAATAAACATTTTCAAAATTTCAACACATTTTTTTGTTCATAAATAGCTTTTGTCACTCGGTAATAGGTAATATTGAGTTCAAACACGATGGTGTTATTTTGTTGTGCTTTAGTAGTTCCAATAGCCACTATCCAACTTAATCATCAGATGAGCTCCGTAGTACTATAATTATTGCATTGTCATCTAAGTTACATAGGTGTATCAAATTTCAGCTTAATCGGTTTGGGGTAATTGTTTCAAAATTTATGTACAAGATTCGCCCCAAATAAACATGTATGCAAACATTTTCGTCAACCAACAATTTCGTACAATTCTATGAAGCTCTCTGTCGAACTTAGTTGGTGACTGACGCCGCTATTAACGTGGCAACCTAGGGTCCAAAAACTAAAAGAAAACCATCGATTCTAAAAGAAGAAGTTGGGGACTTGGAGATGCACGCAAGGTGAAGAATAGCAGAATAATCTATTTGCTAAAAATCAAGATTTAACATATTTCGACAAACTTTGTGCTTATGGCATAAAAATCCATTGACACAAACTAACAAAGCATTCAAGAAGTGTTGTATGTTTTTAAATGACCATTTATATTTAAAACAGGGCAAGTTGGTTGTTCTAGGTGATAATCTCGAAAACTAAATTCAGTTATTAACGTTTACAGCTTTTCACCCGCTAGTTATGACACTCCATCACATCGCCCTCAACATTTCAATACGAACGCAGAAGGCGGTTTAAAATGTTTGATAAATCGCGACCATCTTCGCAACCTTGCTCTCTTCACTTTGTATACACGTAAGTCTTACCGGGAATTTACGGCGGCTGGGTGGTGTCTCCTCGAAGTGCACAGGCCTGAAGGTCTTGCGCGGCGTCTGGGGTGAAGCGCCCGCGCTGCCCGGCGTCCACACAGGAGGCGGCGGCGGCGGGGGCGGAGCGCCCGGGCTGCGCGCGGCGCTGCCAGTTACCAGGGGTGGCGCGCCCGGCCTCCAAATGGCTGTAAGATTAGAAAAGCTTTAGTAAATGGTGGCTATACAAGTATAGATCACTATTTGGCAAACATACTTAATCAACTAATGAACTAAGGTTTTTCCTGTTTTCCAACGCCTGCGTAGATTCGGTTTAATCATTGGTTAGGGTCACTTCACACCGAGACGCGACGCGACGTAAAGCTGCGCTAAATGCGACTCAAAATATAACTTTATTTACTACTCGAAAAAATATGGGACACATTTTTCAAATTTTTCAAATTTTCTTCAGTTTTCATGAAAATTAAATTCTCGTGAAATCCGCAGAGAAGAAACTTTTTAGCCTTAGTATTAGCTGAAATAACGATTCCGCCACCAAAATTGAAAAAAAAAAATATTAACGCATATACATTTCAGAACGAGATGCCTCGCGGAGTCGCGGCGCAACGCTGCATGGTGCAACGTATTCTGAATTCTCACAATGAAATGTGTATCTTTTTGTGTAGTACCTAAATAAAGTCATATTTTAGTAGCCCTTCGTACAGTGTCGCGTCTCGGTGTGAACTGACCTTTAGATGCCTTCGAATCGATAAAGTAAACCTTTGAGGGAAGACCTTTGGAGAAAGATCACAATAGAGAATAGAATCCAGTGTACAATTTTAAGATTACATTGATACTAACAAAATAATACAAATATATCAACGTAAGGTAAATATTTATGTACCAATATCATTATGAAAACTTCGTTTTAGGGAGTGTTGTAGTACTATATATATCTAAACTAATATAAAGCCAGCTATACACGCTAGGTTATACCTTACAGCCAGCACAACTCATTGCCAGTTGAGTTGTACAGGTAAACCGGAGCGTGTATGTTGTAAAACTGTGCAGCAATACAAGCTTACCTGACAGGTATAACTGTACAAGCAAACCTGTCAGACCCTAGAATGGCTAACTTAATAATCTAACCTCAAATCTCTGGAACTAGTCGGACTATAAAACCTTTCTGTATGGTACAGACTGGTTCATGACAAATAGTATTGTTCCATAGCTTAAAACTGTTCCGTATAACCTTGACTGTAGCGAGCGGCTATTTATAAAACCATGTTTATCGATCGTTCTAAATTAACTTTCAGTACCAACTCATCGTCTCGATGCACTTCAACACAGGTGCAACTGCAGTTCTCCGTTCGCTCAGTTGCTCAGATATTCTTAAATTAGGCATGACTCAATTCTCGGTTGGTCCAAAGAGATTTAGTGCAATCGTGTGTATGTATCTAGTGCCTTGACCACACGTACCGAGTAAAAGGGCGAGACAGTAAAATGTAGCTCGGCCGAGACAGTGATGTAAGCGATTTGTAGAGATAAGCGCTCGGCTGAGCACTCGACGCTTTGTTTATACGTACCGAGTATTCGGCCGACAGCACTGTCTCGCCCGTATACTCGGTACGTGTGATCAAGGCTCTTGTTTCATATACAGGCCAAGATCATTACCATGACGTGTTAAAATGTCAGTGGTGCGAGTGAGAAAAAGGGACGGAACTATACACCTTACATAACTCTATCCCTTTAATAGTTCAAAAGACCCCTTCAGACATCTCCTTGAGGTGCGAGTGGAACACTACGCGCCGTCGAAGACTTGGGATCGGTCTGGGCGGTTACCAGACGGTCGGACGGCAAGCTACTCATTGTTTGTCGTCCGTAAGCCCGCGCTTACAGTGGCCGGATATCGGGATCGGGATCCCGGCGGCTGGGGCGTGAGGGTCGTTCCCTCGCTCGGGTGGCAGCCTCCTCTGCTAGCATTACTGCTTCGAAAAAGGAGGCGACTGCCTGGCAGTCCTCCTCGCTCCAGACCATGGCCTGTACCAAAGCTCGGCGTGAGATATCGGTCCCACGAGGTCACGGCGGTACTATGCCCAGGCGGGGCACACCTCTACCATATGTTCCACCATGTCCTCCGGGCGGTCCACAGGATGGTGACACCCGGAGCTCGTGGTAGGGCCTATGATATTCTTAAATTAGGCATGACTCAATTGTCGCTTGGTCTAAAGAGATTTAGTGCAATCGTGTCTCTCTGTACTCGTATGTATTCAGCTCTTGTTTCATTTACAGTGTGACCATACATTTCATATAGACGTGGGATGCTATAGTCTTGTTGGCCTATTTTGGAAGCTAAAGTTATAATACGACCGGGGTTGTGTCGTTTTTAAAGTAGGTGCCCGATAAAGAAAAATGGTAATTGATCCCCCTACATTTACTGACATTCAAAAATGGAATTAAAGATAAAGAGCCTCGGATATATTAGGGGACCAAATGTCAAAAGGCTTTGACCCAGCTGGTCTCCTACGGTTTGCTGACACCTCCTTAAGGCACACGTCGGTTCCCGGACGGTCGGGAGCTACCCGTTGCTCGCTCTCCGCAAGTCCACGTCTACGGTGGCCGGAAATACTTTACTTTTCTATTAATGAAAAACAGTTCTTTGTTTATTTTTCGGGTTTTACCTACGGTTCTTACACAGATATAATAGGAAAAGGTCAATGCACCTAATTGCTAATGTATCTGGCGCTACCGTAGTTTTTTAACTGCAGTTTATTTTGCTTTGTGTTTACCGATGTCGTTTATTGTCTTCTAGCTTTCTTGTATTCGATTTTGAACTGCTTCTTTGGTCTCATGATCGCAAAGCTCGACTGATGAGCGGGTTCTGACGGGTCCTGAGTACAATTCCCGGGTTGGGTTCACACTTTATGTGCTGAAAACGCCTATTTTTTAATTAGTACAAAAAAGAAATAGTTCTATCCGTACCCAAATCATATTTGTGTAGTAAAAAGTAAAAAAAAAAATACAAAATCCCGAAATTGTCCACGACAATTTGTTATAATTGGTGATTATTCGAAACAATTGCTACTAGGCAGTAGGAGATACTACGCGCAGTTTTCTTCCATTTTGATCGCCATTCATTCATTTATATCAATAGCCTGTACAATATTACCATAAATTGAGCGATATATTGGGTTAACAACAAACGCCAATAACTTTGCTGTTTATGAATTTTATTTATTGAGACTTTACTTAAATAATAACAAGACCTTTTGTAATAAGCCTTGTAAGTATTTCTACTAATTAAAAATTAGTTGTGTATGTTTTTCCATACGGATTTATTCTGCAACGGCCTAGAGATTGGAAATTAGTGTTAGGACACCCTCGTGACTCGGAAAGAAAGAAAGTCCGGTCGTATCGGGTTGCCGTCCCATAGGACTAGTAGAGTAAAAGAAGAGAAAGCACACCTGTGTTTGTTCACACGCTTGTGCACTAAGAAGTCAATCTACATACAAAGCGCGCTCGAGCAACCCACACAAAGACACCGCTCACAGACACGATGTCTCGGTCGCGTCTCGGATCACTCGTCGAACAATTCCGGCTCAAACGCTCATTAGTGTGCGTCCACCGAGCGTAGGTATAAGAAGTGAAGGACATACATGAGATTGTCTTCTGTACCTATCTATTTTGTGACTATAATATCTCCTGCCTACTTAGCTAGTTTCCATTGAGATTATCATCCTAATTTTGGTCAGTTAATCGTGAACAAAATTAGGATGATTATTATGATAGAATGCTGACTTATAGTCTATGTTAGTTAACGACCTTTTCTCGACTATGTTGCGTTCAGCTTCCAGTCTGATCAGATGCAGTTGATTACCGCAACTGGAGCAATTGTCTGATCTCCATAAAACTAGAACGATGCGCTTGGGCAAGACTGGTGTTTGTTTTTATTTATTGATAGGCTCGCGTTTGACCATTATCTCACCTGGTAGTAAGCGATGTTGTGGACGATGGAGCACGCTTGCCTAGAAGGAAACTGTTCACTCTTTACTTAAAGACCCCCTAGATAGTAGCGATCAGGAAAAACAGATTCAGATTTATCTGATTTCCGACTCCTGTCAAAGATGTTCAAATTATAGCCGAAACAAAGGCTTAATGTTTTAACGTCAATTTTAATGAGTAAGTGCCGAGTTACGTTTTAGTCCGGGCAATATTGCAAATATAAAATTATACAGACTTCCACAAGTCTGTACGTGTACATTGAGTTATTTGATAATTTTGATGCTAGTCAATGTTTCACGGATAGACTAAGGCCCATATTAATAAACTCTTCAACGATGTACTCAAGTGCGTCATTATGACAGTAACATCTCAAGATCATTGCTATTGGAAATTATTTAACTATTGTTC
Organism: Mythimna ferrago; assembly: GCA_910589285.2. Taxonomy (NCBI): domain Eukaryota; kingdom Metazoa; phylum Arthropoda; class Insecta; order Lepidoptera; family Noctuidae; genus Mythimna; species Mythimna ferrago. The sequence goes on along the minus strand of OU342680.1, from coordinate 21,831,885 downwards.
CATACTAAATTTTTTTTAAATATTAAATACACTTATCGACCTATAATTGTGTAGGTAAATCTACACTAAAACAAAAAAAATCTTATTGCTTGAAAAGAGGTGGTAAAGACTGGTTTGAGATCCAGCGCGGGAAAGATGTCTATGTCTGGAAAGATTTGGGAGAGGCTTTTGCTCTGCAGTCTGTGGGTCAGAGGAAAAAAATTGCTAGTTAAGCACGAGCACCTTATTTCAGGACCTACTTGTGACGTAAAATAGTTCTTGCTCTAATTAATTAATTATTGACACGTGATATTAATTAATTATTGACACGGTATATCACGTGAGTGGAGTCGGTAGCAAATGCTGGTAGTTTTCCTAAAACTATAAATAAATACCTATCTAAGTACCTGAATGTTTTAAGACCAATGGAATAATGCCAGTAATATTATTCATTAAAGTAACATGTATTAATAAAGACGAAGCAAAGAGCTCTTTCGTGGCAATCGTAAAATAGGGTTCATAAAATATTATAGCGTATTTCGCCTCGCCTAGTAAGGCCAAGGTTCTTCGTCTACATGTCAATCTGAATACGAACTACAAAAACACAGGCGCAACAAAACTAACAGATAACGCGAAAGTTGTATAATGTACTTAATACCATTAAAAATAAGAGCTAAGAAAAGAAAAGCTTGAAGGTAAACTCAATAAATTCTGCTATGAATAAAACCTCACAAGAGAACATATATTTTTTATGACATCACCAAGACTTCTCATTGTCTGAAGACTGTCCAAAACAATACGAGCACCATAAAATGTAGAACGAGCACCTTCATTTGAAGCCTGAATGATAAACCTACTCCATTCAATTTGGGCGTTTTTACACAGAGAGCTGCATTTTACGGTCTTGCAATAAATCTCAGCGGGGCGTAGAATCGACGTGTGTTTACTCGGTCGTTTCCAACGAATTGGGTTAGTGGCACCGCGCCCTGCTGGCGACGTAATCGCTTAGCCTGTTAGGACTGTGATGTGATCACGCCCAACTCGAATCTTCACATATTTACCTTCAATCACGCACTGATAGCTCCGCACACACGTTTGCTAATCAAAATTGAAATTGTTCCGGACCGAGCGTCAATGTCAATATGCCTTTAATAACGCTTACTGAAATTTCTATCCTCATTTCATATAAACAGTGCTTTCGACCGAATTGCTTTCTATTACGGATTAAAACATCACAACAATATGGTCTGAAATCCAAATCACATGGCGCAGTCGATGGGGATTAAATCGTATCCGATAATAGGTTATTTATCTAAAAGCTCGGGGACCGTGCGCCGACATCAAAGTGAGGAAGTGAACGCAAATAAAATTAAAAGTGAGCTGAAAATGAATCCAATTACGGCACAAGGGAGAAAAAAATTCAGTTTTTTCGACGGTGTTGGTGTCGCCTCGTCAATTGCAGTATACAGGTGAAATGTGTGTGTTGGATTTGGAGCACGTGAGAGGCCGCTCTTAGTTTATATTGCTGACGGTACCCGCTGCAGGAATAGGCTGCGCATTGTTTACAGTTTGACCAGTTTTTTGTTGATTGATGCGATACAAAAGCGCCTAAAGTCAGAGGCAGTGAATTTTTCTACTCTAATGCTGTTGAATGGTGGCGCTACTGTCGCAGAAAGCAATCACTGTTCCTCTCTACACAGTTGCACTGCAATCACACAAAACCTAGTATAACAGAGTGGTTAGTTAGTATGTTTAGACTTGTCTCTCTCTGAATAAGGTAAATATAGCTGTGATTTTACCAAATCGAATAAAAGCTAACAACCTAAGTATGACTGAGCTTTTTCGGGGGAATTGGCCATGATATACCAAATAGAACACGTATATAAATCGTATGCTCACAAATTACAGCAGACTGTATTAGGGCGATTGTGCGAATTGGCGAGCCAGGTAAGGACATGGACTGGGCAAAATTCCAACCCCGGATTATAACTGAGAGTCGTCTAACAGTTCTAACAAGCTCAATTACATGACCGGACCAACGACATGCAGTAGCGTAGCTTGGTAACCAAGGGGCCCGGGGCAAAAATAAACTGGTGCCCCTAAATTGTTTAGGCTTTATCAATATGCAACGGTATATAAATCCCAAGTTGTAAAAAGATTTATCATTAACAGGCATACACAATGATGATATGGAGACATGGTCGTCGTTAATATGATCGGCAACGATATCTTTCAAACCTTAATTACCAAATTTTCATGAGTAGGCTTGTCAACCAATACTGCAGTGGTCACATTATCTGATCAATCACTATAACTATCAACATAGTTATAGGTTTTGGTTTTGGGGCCCCCCAAGCAAAAGGGCCCCGGGGCACTGCCCCGCCTAGCCCCTTAGTAACTACGCCACTGATGACACGTAGCATAATCCTCTTGTTTTAAAAATAATGGCGAACATTCTCGTGCATCACGTTTGCACGTCTCACAGAGGGCCTTTATTTTTCCGTTTGACCATTAGGGATTCAAATCACAGGCGGTGGTCGTGCCGCCGGCTAACTTACAGCCCTACTTCTAATTGCGTTATGAACTCCTGGTACTTGGCTCGTATTTTGGACAACAGATTGTTGTTTATGTGGGCTTCTTTTTCTGTTGTTGGTTGTATTTTTGTTGTTTTATGTTTACGGGTATTATCTGGAAGGTTGAGGGTTTTATTGGTATAGCGTGGTAAATTTTTATACTAACAAAGTATTGTTGAAGGGATTACAAATTGTAAGGTAAAACTTGATGAGTTAGGCTCAAGAATATAGGCTGCGAGTTTATTTAAAAGAATTACCACTGGCCTGGAAAGTAAAGAGCAACTGACGGAGCAACGTCCACCCAGAGTGGAAGAAAAAATAGAAGGCTCGAAAATGTGGGGCTTGAATGCACTTATTCGTTTCTCACTAGAAACTAGTTGGGATTAACCGAACATCATCATTTCAGCCAAAAGACATCACCACTGTTAGACAAAGGTCTCCCTTAAGTGTTGCCATAACTAACGGTCCTGTGCGTCTCGAACCTATCGGATTCACGCGAACCTCGAGCGAAGCAAGTAAAAAAAATTATTATATATTATTTTTAACATAGTCTTTTTTTTTGGTGGGAAAATCATCAATGACAACCCCCGCTCTTGGGCGAAGCGGGAGATAGTGTCAGACTGACTAAAAACCCACCCCGTTCCTTCAAGCCTTCATACCGGGCCTCGAGCTATCTTTCGAAACTAACCCTGGCCCCGGTAGGCTTCGACCCAGCTGCCCTGCTGTTGCTGAAAACTCCTTGATAACCTATAGAGTCCCAATGCTGGGCAAAGGCCTTCCCAAAGTCCTTCTAGGAATTATTTTCCTACGCCAAATCACACCAGCCCTTATGTTACGCGTTCTTTTTTAAATGGTACTGATATTTTTATAAAATATATTTGTTCAAAAATTCTACTTTTAAAACATAATTTTCAACACCCTTAAAATATATCCTGATCGAACTCAAACTAGTAGAAATCATGAAAAATCTGTAACGTTTGTATCGGTAGAGCAGGAGTTACAAATAGTTTTTCTTTTTCAAATGTAGACGGAAAAGTACGTAAACTAGAATAAACTTAAACGGATATCGCACGGAACTTTATACTTCCTCTGAAGATAGTAGGGATAAAAACATGTGCAACTGGAAATGATATACTCTTACAAAAGTGTATAAAGTTTTCTCATTATGAAGTTCATTTACTGTATGTTGGTAATGTTATGATAACAGCAAGAATATCACTGTTGTCGCTTGAAAGTATTGTGTTTTGAAACAATAGCAAATTAAAATATCTAGGTTACGTTTTGTTTACTTGTATTAATAATGTAAACATTTTTGTGTTTCAAAAACAACTTTAAAATGGCTAAAAAAGGGTTGAAAAATATCTTAAATTACTCCTCTCGATCTGGGTGGAGCGAGATCAGTATCAGACTTTTACTGACACACCTGTATTCTTTTAGTTACCTTTTGAATTCCAAGGCCGCGGTAACTTCTTTGAACAAACATACAGCCCAACTACAAACTGGATTTTTGCACGCACGTCCTAGAACCAAAAATTCGAAGAGACGTGAAATCAATCAATTTGTACTGGGCCCGCGTGGTAGATTACTGCCCATTCATTCCCTCTCCTACTGAGGAGGCCTGATGGGAATCAGACCTCCAGTGAGAACATTATAAAGTTTGATGAACCTTTGTGTTGTATGAAGATTTAATAAATTAATAAAAACAATCTGGCCAAATGGGGCTTCCTCAATCCATCTCTAACGCAGTGCCAGTGTGGAGTCTCTCTTCAGGACACGCTACACCTGCTATGCTGCCCATCCTGTATAACCTGCAGTTTTCAGGATCTATCTATACAAGGCCAACAAGAGCTGTAAAGGTTGCCAAATATTGGTCAGAAAAAAATATAAATTGAGAGCATCGACACGAAAAGAAGAAGATAAATAAACAAATGCATTAAATAAAATGGTTCACTACAACTAAATATAATCATTTCAAATGTAGCATCTAGAAGGAGTTTTTCTAACTTTTCTCGTTAAGGGGTAGCCTGTTTACCGGACTATTCATAGCTCGCTAGGCACTTCCGTATTTACTACGTTAACTTTTCGAATGAATAAATTAACATTAAAATATTGTTAAACCTGTGATGGTGGGTATGGTATTAGTAGAACTAGGATTAAATTTTGTTAGAGCTTTGAAATAATTAACACGCTTATATTAGCTTCACCTGTATGTTTGTCACCAACGCCTTTGAGCTCGATTTTGACTTACTTTGGGCGATCAGATTTTCTTCAAACTTTACACACCTATCAAAGATTGATGACAATACAGTAATCCGTTTTTTTTTTAGTGAAAAATAAAAATATAGTTTAAAAAAAACTAAAAAAACACGCTTTCATGGCATATCAAACTAAAAAGTGTAAAATAATTTTCAATATAGGTAAAAAATAATAATAATGAACGTGGCATATCAAACTTTTTAGTTTGATATGCCATGAAAGCGTGTTTTTTTAGTTTTTTTAAACTAAATTTTTTTATATATGTAAAAGGAGAAACTAACTGACTGACATATCAACGCACAGTCAAAACTACTGGGCCTAAAAGCGTGAAATTTTGCACAAGGTTTCCTTTTGTGACGTAGGTGAGCACTAAGAAAGGATTTTTCAAAATTCACCCCCTAAGATGATGAAATGGGGTCCCAAAGTTTGAATGCAATTTACTCGTAGCTTCACTTGTTTGACTGACCGACATTTTGACAATTCAAAAGTGCCTGTTATTGGTCTATTTGAAACAGACGTTTCTGATTTCTGATTACTGATTATGGCGAAACCCACTTTCACGCGGGCGAAGCCGCTGGCAGAACCTAGTATCTTACTTTTAAGGGATTATTAATACAAACGGTCATTTCAAAATCTTAATATGTTGACAATCTTCCTGACTGAATTTCGATTATTGATACGCAGGCGACAAACCATGGGTGCACTCTCTATTCCTTTAATCTCATAGTCCGATGGGAAGGCAATCCCACATGACCGGAGAGAGATCAGGCGATGAACCAACGGCTTTAGGCCATTTTTGGAAAGAGTAACCCTGGAATGCAAAGAGCAACTGAAGGACATAGGTAGGATTTAGTCAGAGAAAGTCCAAAGCTAAGCTAAGCAGCTAAAGCAAAGAACTACATTAGACCGATGCACACCTGGACCACGCCTGATTTGTACGTAGAACGACGTCGCGTAGCGTGGATCTAGTGTAGCTCTACAAGTCTAGTTTCCATATAAAATGTATGGCGACCGAAGCGCTTAGATTGGCGTACGTGGCACATGTGTGCGCAGTGTAGTTCTAGCTACTTTAACACACGTTCTCACTCGACCCTATAGTGGAAGAAGTCAATTGACGATATCCAGGCTAAAAAAAAAAAATCTACGTGTTTTTCTAGGCATGGGAGTGTCACATCACCAATTTCTAAACTCCGAGAAGCCACAGAGAAAATTTTAATTGAAAAATCTACTAGCATTTTTGCCTGACCTATGTTTCCACAACTCAGGACTCTATGTTCAAAAGTAGCGCTTGCGAGCACGAAACTAATGAAGTAATTAAAGAGTTTTAAATTTTATGAAGTAAAGAAAGTTCGATGAATGGAATAGAAGACAAAAAAAAAGATGGTGTGAAAACGATAAGACAGAAAAGGGAGTCAGTGAAAACGTGACTGACCGTAAAGTTGTCAGTGAGCCGACCTCAAGTTATATGGGACAAGGGCGGGAAGATGAATAATCATTTTCTTCTAGGTATAAACTAGTGTGAGTAATGAGTAGCTTGCCGTCGAGTATCAGGCGCGCCTCAAAGAAATGTCAGCATATACGTAGACCAAGGCTAATCATTATAAGGCGGATGTCTACCAGGGTTACAGGATTATCTGAAAGAGTTAGTGAGCCCTGAAACGCAAAACTGAAGGAAAACAGTTGGGTTTTAGTTAGTAGAAATCTGACACTACCTCTGGCTCCACCTAGGGCGGGAGGAGTTATTTTATTATTTTTAGTTTGAGATATAAAGAAGGAAACAGAAAGGAAAGAAAGAAAAAAAAATAGTTTTACCTCACACCCGCAGCTTATCTTAAAAAAAAAATTATCAAAAAATGCACCTACTTCAGCATATACGATAGTTCATCATCATCATTTCAGCCGAAAGACGTCCACTGTTGGACATAGGCCTCCCCCAAGTGTACGACATGTATACGATACGATAGTTAAAACAATCTAATCTAATATTATAAAGTCTTCTTCTTCTTCTTCTTCCTGCCCTTATCCCATATTACTTGAGGTCGGCGCAACACGTTTTCTTCTTCCATTCTGTCCTGTCACCCGTCAAACTATCACTAACTCCCTTTTCTTTCATATCACTTCTCACACAATCCATCCATCTTTTTTTCGGCCGTCCTCTCCCTCTCTTAATATTATAAAGTAAAGTTTTTTTTTTTTTGTTTGTTTGTTTCTCTGAAGTGCTGGTCCGATTGCTATAATTTTTTCACTGTTAGAAAGCTGCTTTATTTTTGAGTGACATAATAGGCTACGTTTTATGTTAGCAGGTGAAGCCGCGGTCAAAAGCTAGTATATAATATTTGAGTACTCTTACGGAATGGCTTACTATCTGGTTCTAAGTCCGTTGCATTCTGGTTAGCTAAGTTGAAAATATGTCTCACTTTTTGACAAGCCATACGGATAGCTGATTATTTAAGGCTTTATTTCATCTAGACACCATAGCAGCGCGACCAGTCACCGCTACCACCAATATGTATACAGCACGCTTAGCCAAGTTGTTATTCTGCAATCGTTAACGCTGTCGAAAAGTGATGAAACGTATGGGAATGACGTCATCTCAACGTCAAGTCGCGTGGTCAGAACAAACGAATAGACAATTCGTAGCCAAGTTCACATCGTTCAAAATCGTTTCTACAATGTTTAACGCTACGTCCTTTGTTATACAAACGCTACATTGTAGAACGAGCGGCCGACTCAGGCGCGTCAACATGGCTACCGACTTATCGTTTTCTACAATTGCTGTCACCGAGGCGTTACCGATTAGAGAACGGAATTCGACACAAACTGGTTGTAACTTGGCTAGGGGGGCTGGTCTATAGAGAGTTGCTCACCTGGCGTCCGTTTGGTTGCGCAACCAAGTTTGGTGGCGCGACCAGCTCGGACGTGTGGAGACTCTGGTATCTGTATGGTGTCTAGTTTGGTAGCTTAGGCCTATATTTCACCGGGACACCATGGTGGCGCGACCAGTTGCGTCGTCATGGTATCCCAGTGAAATGTAGCCCCACTCCTTTACAAATATCTTTGCGATACCTACTATTTTCCTTCATATCTTTGCGACTGTGGGTTTACGTCAGTAGTGTAATGACTAAAGTTCGTTACAACGACCTAACCGTCAGTAGTCCGAAGTCATAATCAAATATTAGTTTCCTGAAGTTGGCTTGGTTTTGCGGACTACTGTCAAAGGAGAAATGCGGGGAATATTATTATTACTTACTATCTGTTGGAAAGTATTATGTCACCTATTCTATCACGGTTGTAGGATTATTCCAAAGTCTTACTATAGCCCTGGGGGATTAGACAATACTTATTATATTTTGGTACAAATTCAATAAGATCTCCGCGCCCTTGGGCGGAGCGGGAGATAGTGTCAGACTTTTACATACTAAAAGCCTACTCCTGTTCATTTGTTGCCTTTAGTACCGGGGCCAAATCTACCTTTCAGAAACAGACCTTTGGCCCCAGTAGGCTTCGATCCTGCTGGAGCCAAATTTTTGTCATTGCGACTGAGGTGGTATTCCCGAGCCACAGGCCAGGTTGAGGAACCGAGTGCTGCAGGAACTTACCAAGTGTGTCAAACGACGTTTTTCAATACATTTTATGAAGTAAATAAAGTGTATTGAAAAATTTAGCGGGAGAGGCGATTTGAGGGGGTCACTTAGCGCCCAGCCCGACACGATAAATACAATCAATCATAGCTAGAGTGTGATCACGCATTTTCCGCACTAGTGCGGAATAGTCAGTTGCGCGCCTAAGAGCATTAAGAGTAAGTTTATTGAAAATGATTTATCTGTTAGCGTCGCGTTCTTACCAAACACCACTAAAAACAAAATGTATTGCATTGACATTATCTGCGGAGAAGTCACGTGACAAAATGGCATGACAGGTAATGTCATTGCCATATATTTTGTACTTAGCGTTCACCGGGAACGCTAACTGAAAAGTCCTTTGCGTTCCACCAAGCTTAGACAAATAAGCTTGTCTAAGCTTGGTGGAACGCAAAGGATAACTGTAGAAACACAGGTGGGTTCCACTCGCTCTACGCAGAGCGGAAGGAATCATTTCATGACTTGACACCAAAAAGGTATAAAGTTTCCGTATTTTTAAACGGGCCCCTTTGATCTGTGATAATTTTAGTTTTACTTAGAATCGTAAGTTCAACTAAACTTTATATTTGGAGCATGTTATTCTTTTTTCGAAATTAGTTCTCTTTAGGTTTTGTGTTTTCTCTAATTATAAAGTCGCTGTAGTTATAAACAAGAAAAAAAATTTTCGTCATAATATGATCCCATTTTTTTTTTAAAATAGCTTTTCCTAATTATAAAGTTTATTTGAACTAAAAAACATTAAGGCAATCTATAGTTACAAGTGACCCATTAAAAATACCGTTGGTAAATCCATACTTAATATTATAAATATGGATATAAATCTGTCTGTAACACTTTCACAGTTAAACTACTAAACAGATTATGATGAAATTTAGCACGGAGTAAGCTGCCTTTTATCTTCCCTACACTTCGACTTCCCTCCCCCAATAACACGCAAAAAAAGAAGCTGGCAGAAGCTAGTACTTAATAGTTCAGGGAAGTTTGTTTTCATGGATATGTTGTATACTCTGAAAAATCAAATGTTGGCATAATCATTTTTTTTTTTTTCCTAGCCATTACTGACCCACTTCTGGGTAAAGACCTCTTCCATTTTCATTCCTATCCTTAGTAAATGTGTCTACGTATTAACCTTATAGTAAAATGTGGATTCAGACGAGAATGTACCTACGTCATAATTATCCTGGTGGAGTGTGAGCAGGGCGAACGCCTAAGGAGAAATCTGTTTAACACTCTAAATATGTTTGAAATCGGTATTTGCAACACTGTCGTCTTAGCTAAACCCATGTCAGACAAGGCAAGAATTCTATTTTAAATATTCACATTACAATCATTTAAAGTAATGTAAAATTCAAAATAGGGCTATGATGGAACGTCATAGTGAATATTGTGACAAAGCTCCATAAAGATTTAAAAAAAAAACCTTTTAGTAACATTATAAAGTTGAAAAAAAAAACAGTAAGTATTGTTTCAGACAGCTACGCGACATCAGTAGAGTATCCACAAAGGGCGCGGTATTTTACCACCCAAATGAGAATGGCATTATGAAAGTATGGCAAGTTTGTAGTTTGCCACGTTGTCTGGCATCCCTGCCATCTATTATTGTGCCAGACAATGGCAATATGACGTCACGGTACAAAGCAAATCTTGTGTAATGTGTGTGGGTATCATAACTGTTGGTTTTGGCTTAAAGACAGCTACTGAAGTAAATTTTATGATGATTGAAACGATGGTAACTCGGTTAGATAATTCAGGTCCAGTTTTAACGGCACACATATAGTAATGTTTAGATTTATAGTTTACAACCTTGTGCCTGCTGCAAAACCCGCGAAAAAAAATTAAAATTATAGGGAACATACCCGAACCATACCAGGACAAAAACTATGTCCATGAGTACGAGTATTTACCTCATGAAGTTTTAGATTCTGCCAGCAGCTTCGCACATTTGAAAGTAGAAAATATATAGCTTATTTTACTCAGTGATAAAGTAGCATTCTACTGGTGAAAGAATTTTTATAATCGCTTCAGTAGTTTTTGAGTTTAGTCATTACAAACAAATGTATCCTCTTTACAATTTTAATATACCAGTAGATTATTTTGATATATGTCAGTCAGTTAGATTCTCCTTTTATATATATACAGAATTTAAGAGGCAGGTCACCGCAAACTTTAAGGGCTTGTTCAGTAGACGAAAAAAAAGATCGGACCCTTCATACAAAATTATAAACTTGACTGGACAGTTTATATGGAGAGGCCGATTTTTCTTTTTAGTTTCCTGAAAAAAAAAACTTGTAAAAAGATGTTCAGTGTCATCTACTGAGCAAGCCCTTAAAGTTTACAGAGGCCTGTCCTTTACACCCAGTATAGATAAATCGATGCTTATAATGAAGTTGCAAAATATTTATTACTAGCTTTTGCCCGCAGCTTTGCCCGCGTACATATAATATAGCCTATGTCACTCAGGAATAAAGCAGTACCCCTAGCCAAGTTGCTAATCTGCAATAGTTAACGCTTGTAGAAAGCTTCAAATGTACGGGAATGGCGTCCTCTTAACGCTCAGTCACGTGGTCCGAACAAAAGAATTGGCGGCGAGGTCAACTCGAAGCGTCCGACGCAAGCGAAACGTTTGTAACTTGGCTAGGGGGGCAGATTTCGTACGGTGAAAAAATTTTAGCAATCGGACCAGTACTTGCAGAGATTACTACCTACAAACAAAAAAACAAACTTTACTACTTTATTAAATTAGTGTAGATATAGATTAGTGTAGATTTATAATTGGGATTGTGATTTCAGTAAGTGGTTTGCACATACTCTCTGCAGAGGCATACCTCTGCCTGACCTTTTCGGGGATAAAGACGTGATGTTTATGTACTTTATATACTAGTTAAAACACTATACAAAGCAAGCAACCCCTGATTAAATCTTAACACAACCTTAGCCAGCTTTTACTGCCGGATAATCGTTTATATAGTACCAAAAGGGCGCGCAAATAACGACTGTATCGAAAAATAGTGAACAAAAGTCTCGCAATGTACACAAAGAAATGTAATTGTGACGCAATTACGTTCCCTTTGTACCCGTATAGTTGTTCTTAATATGTGGAGCTCCCTGTACATGTTTCGTAGCGAGGATAAAACATTTCAGGACCTGATTTAGAAGAGAGAGTACAAAACACTTTGGAAAGTTCTAGGGAATTTGTAAGTTAGTATTGAAGTGGCAATTTGTTGAAATAATGGTTGAAAAGTAAGATTAACTGAACTTTAGATAAATAGCACAGTTTCTGGCAAGCCGCAAGAGGCATAGACATTTTCATTTCGACGATGAAAATGTGTTGAATAGGGCCAAAGTCTAAAGTGTTCTCCAACTTTTATTTTAACATTTGCGTGGACTCACGGAAAATAATGAGTCACGTAATGCGAAGTTTTTCTAAAAATATCTTGGAAAAGACTTTTCAGTACAAGGACGATATCAAAAACCCTAACTTACGTAATAATATCTAATTTAATCCTCCAGTTTTATCCCACGTTCTCTTACATTCAATCTCAACACTTTTCCGACAGAGGGCGTCTTTTACTTCGCATTCTTGGACCCACATTATCCACTCAGTGATTTAATTACTCCGAGATAATCAAGGCACAATGCTTCGGATAGAGATGGGAAAAATACCGGGAAATTAAGGTTCCGTAGTGAAGATAGGTTACGGTGACGTTCTTTAAAACTATTTTATTCATCCTTTTCGACTTGTTATTTCTTCTTATGCAGATTCAAATAGTGAAGAAAATCTTATGTTAACTAAAAATACTATTTATTATTATATTACTCGTATATTATTTTATATTTAGCCCACATTGTCCCACTGCTGGGCAAAGGCACTCCACTCCTTCCAATGATCACGGTTCCTCGCTTTCTCATTCCAGTTCTTAAGGAAGCCATCCAGGTCGTCCCGCCATCTCCTTATTGGTCTGCCTCGGAAATAAAAAAATACTATATACAATTTAAAAAAAAAAAACACTTAACCAAGTGTAATTAGATAAACACTAAAAAACTAAGAATATAAATATATTTATTTCAAAACCCGGCATCGAAAAACTGCTCCGAATCGCCGTCGAATAAAGGCTTTGCGACGGTGTATGGCAATGTTTGTCCTTTGTCAAAAGTAGATTGGGTCACGTGAAGTCGTAGCCATGTCTTGGTCATCGAGAATGTGATTCCCGGCGAACGTAAGTGTCGGCTTGCGAACGGCGAGCAGCTTGCCGTCCGATAAAAGCTAGGCTCGCGTTGAAGGTGCGTTTTAAAGGGTTGATGCCTGCAGGACTGCGGGATTGTTCGAAATAGTTACCGTGGCACTTGAACGCAGAGGATAACTGAAGAAACACAAGTTTTAGTCAGTAAAAAGTTTGACACCCTTTCTCTCTCATCCTGTCCCAAAAAATAGTCACACAAAGTGTAATTTTATCGCCTAAACTTATCTTTCTTCTAAACTATCTGTTCTATGTGTTCTTCTGTTTCTATACTCGTATTTACAAAGATAAGTATGAGTCATCATCATCACCATTTCAGCCGATAGGCGTCCACTGTTGGACATAGGCCTCCCCCAAGTGTCGCCACAATTATCGATCCTGTGCGTCCCGCATCCATCGGATTCCCGCAACCTTCACCAGGTCATCGGTCGGTATGAGTATATAGGCAGTAATACAGAAGGCAGATCAGTAAAATAATTTTTTTGAGAGCAGTGGTGGCCGAGTGGTAACGGCCCTGACTTACAAGTTGTAGGTCGCGGGTTCCAACCCACCTAGGTTACTTTGTGTAATATGTTTCATCACCACTGCTCTCAAAACGGTGAAGGAAAACGTTGTGAGGAAACTGGCATATCCTAGAACAAAAAATTCGAAGACATGTGACATTCACCAACTCGCACTGGGCCCGCGTGGTGAATTGAGAGTAGGCCTGAGTCCCAGCACTGGGAACATTAAAAAGGCTGATTGATGAATGGATGAAGGTTATTATGTCTGTAAGCACTAATCTGATTGCAAACATTTTTCACCAATGGAAAGCTTCGTTAGTGCTGAACACTATAGGTTTTTGCATCCTGGAATAAATTCAAAGTTTCTGTGGCCTAGATAGGTATAAATGAGAGGAAAATCAAAATGGCATTTGAAATTCAAAAGGAAATTACGAAACTGTTGAAAATAGAAACTGATGAAAGTTGTTGTAAATGTCTAACTATGATAATAAATTTGTAACAGTAAGACATTGACTGACATCATTAGACATGAATCAACAATTCTCGTAGCGCTTTTTGGTAACTAACTGAAACAGTTTAAGAGCGTCCAACTCAAGATACATTTTCATACAACCGGTCTCTTAAGTGATTCTCTAGATTTTTTTTTATTGTTGTTAGGTTTGCGCTTGACCGCTATCTCACCTGATGTAAAGCGACGATGCGGTCGACAATGATATTTTTTTTGGAAACACAGATGTCTTGTGGATATTATCTGTGTTTCCAAATAAACTCTGAAAATCCAATAGAAGCCTCTTATTTTGCGTGAAATTTGATCCTAAATAATATGCTGATAGAAATCTTGGACATTTAATCAAAATTCTGGATAATATAAATGTTTTTCAAAAAGAAGGTTTTTAAGAAACACGTATTTGGAACAAGTTTTGTAAATGACAGAATTACGGAAGGCCAAAATCATATGGTTACATACCATAAGATTTAAAAGAGCGTTCATGTAGTTTCTTGCACGTTCTTCTCTATAGAGATCTACTTTTGAGAACGTGCATTATAGCCTCACTTTTTTTATAACTGACCAAAATTTTGACAATTCAAAAGTGCCTGTAAATGGTCTATTTGAAATTATCGTTTCTGATGTCTGCCATGAGAGCCAATAGGCAACGACTCAGAAATTGTGGCCGCCATCGCCATTTCTGCTTAAAACAAAATAAATACTGGGTTGCAAAGTCAAGACATACCGGTACTCAAAACGTTCGAACCCATTTGACAGCTAATTATTTAAAGCAAAGGTTTCATAATTACTGTTTTGACACGGAACCCTAAACCGTGGAATGAGATTAAACACTGAGAAGTATCCGACGCTCAACAATGTAATTGGGTTGCAATAATTACGTTATTCACTAAAGCACGGCTGGGCTTAATTGGCGAGATACTACTAATTGTTTCACTATAGAGATTTTGTTCAGTTGCTTGCAAAAATGCAGTCTACGTAAGTACTAAGTAAATGTTTAAAAAAAACCTCGTTATTTGAGGAAAATTATCAGTTTCATGTTCTATGTCTTAGGGTGTTTTTATAGTCCGGTCAATTTAGACATCCGAAGTTACACTAATTCGCACCCAGCTGAAAATTGGTAGGATTGTTCAAGACACCATCGCAAATGAAATTAAAAAGTCCTTATCGATCCGAACCCTGGAAAAAAAATTTAGGTCAAAGAAACGAGATTTTTCATGATTTTCAGCAAAATGGTAAGTTTTATCATAAAATTAGCTCAGACAAAAATTGTACATCAGATAATTATCTACAAAATTGTATAAACACTTTTTTTTTTCCTAAGAGCCACCGTTTTTGAGATATGATGACTCAAAAAGTTAAAAGAGGTAATCGTCATAATATGCACACGTTTTCACGTCACATTTGAGGTGGTGTACTTAGCGCGTTTTTAGGGTTCAATACCTCAAAAGGAAAAAACGGAACCCTTATAAGATCGATTTGTTGTCCGTCCGTCCGTCTGTCTATGTATGTCTGTCTGTCTGTTTATCTGTCTGTGCGTATTTTTTGACACATTCACAATATTCTCATCTCTGCTACATGCATTTTGTTTTTATTCATCTTTTTCACAGCCTAACATTCTGCAAGTAATAAAAAATGAATACTATTAAAATTGTTGGGACAATGTGTTATTGAAGTTTTGAATCGTGTTATCTCCGTCAGTTGTCTCCTTGTAGTATTAGCTATGTATTTGCAGAGAAGCTCTCTGCAGATACATCATCAGATACTCTCTGGGTAAAGCGAGATGGAATGTTAGATTTTTACTGACCCCACTTGTGTCCCTTGAATAGCCGTTTGTGTTCCTGGGTCACAGTAACCTCTTCGAACAAACTCTGAGCCCACTTCGCACAGCCTAATCCGCTGATATCGGTCCGTGTTTTAAACAAGAGTTCCTGGCATAAAAGAAGTGGGCATTAAGGAAGAATTTATATTATCAACGTAAACATTATATATCATCTTCGTTGTTTGCCCCGTATTTTTACCGACGAAGAAAGCCGAGTTATACTCATTTATCAGCATCCACACAAGCACAAGGTAGATGGGAACAACAGGCTTAGAGGTATGAATCATTATATACTCTGTTAGAGCCCAGCCATATACCTGTAAGTAATCAAATTAATCATAAATCTACAAGTTTGTATGTAAAAAGTAATCTCAACTACTCGACGAATTCTAAAAATTCTTTCCCAGTTTTCCCCTAAGTGTTGTCTACAAGTTATAAATTATTTTATTTTATTTTATCTAGTTTTGCAGGCAAAGCCGCTGGCAGAAGCTAGTAATATTATAAAGAGGTAGTTTGTGAGTTTGTTTGTAGGAAGTAATTTATTTATTTTGTTCGGAAAAAATTCTTTCGTCACTTGAAAACTGTTTTATTCATAAAGTAAGGGAGTCGCAGCGTCGGAAGGCCTACAAGGTGGTCATATGACCTGGTGAAGGTTGCGGGAATCCGATGGATGTGGGACAGACAGGATCGTGCATTGTGGCGATGGGGGAGGCCTATGTCCAGAGATGAAGGAAGTTTTTCAGTGAAGTTCTATGGCTGTTTTAATTATAAGCAAATTAATTTTTAGTGAATATTGTGATGCGATTGTTGCAGTTTTGTATCTCAAGTGTCTACGCAATCGGACAATATGTAGAATCATTGAAACAGGCGCAGTTTCGGTAAACTGGGCTGACTCGATATATTTACTGCCAAATACTGCAAAACCATTAGAATGTGTTGTCTCCGCATTCTAATGGTTAACTAATGAACTATTCATCTGAAGACATGGCTTAAAGGACTTAGTACCCAAGCCAAAAACATTAACAAAAAAAAAGAATAAAGTAACATTGATGAATTTAATTCAGTTTCACGCTAAAAATATTCTTATATTCTTTATTGTAACTTTACAGATTATAAATAGTAAGAAAGCCGATGTACACAGGCGAGCTTAATCCAAAAAATGTTTGATGTTCAGCAAAGTGGGTAGGGGATAACTAGTATGTATGTATAAAAGGTAAAGTTCTGAATCACTCAATGAATCAGCAGGGTCCAGCTCAAGCCCTTAGACCTAGAACGCTGAAATTTTGAAAAGAAACCTTTAAAGAATAAGAATATAAAAAATAAGAAAGGATTTCTCAAAATTAGCCCCATATGGGGATGAAGCGGGGTCCAAAGTTTGTATGGATACTACAGGATTTTGCATTTTTTTTATAGATTTTACATTTGAGCAGAATCAATACATTTTTCAAAAAAATCTTAATTAAAAATGTCGCCCTATCTATTTATAATAATAATAATAATAATATGACATTTATTTCAGACAAAAGTCCATATATTGTTAGTAACACAAGAAACCTTATAAAGTATTTATGAATAGTTCAAGCCATCACGTGTGCAAACCCGCCGAAATAGGCAAATAAAATCAATACAAGCAAAATGTTTGTAGTCCAATCAAATTTTCTCATACACGGGATGATAAAAGTTCTTATTTCAATGCAGATATTAATTTTAAACCAAGTAAAAATTTTTAATGTATTTTTTTTTCACACAGAATTAGGCTAATTAAATTAAAAATCATTTGGGGTGTCTTAGGTTTTGCGCATTTAACGTTACACGTTGTATATAATTAAATATCCATCATGTTAAGTCTCCTATCTTCTTCTTACTTTAAAAAAAAAGAACGTTACGTATTATTCCTAAAACCGTTGTCCGCATTGAACCATATCACCGATCGCTTATCGAGGAAGGCTACACACTACACATAAAGCGTTTTATCCGTACAAGCTCGCCGCGTTGATTCGCGCGTTAGAACATGCTCATGTGAGCTTCACTACGTCAAAGAAAAGATACAGAGATAAAAGAGTTTTTCGAGTGACGGGTTTTGAGAATGAGGGTTAAGCCAGTTGGACAACTGTTTCAAGAATAAAAAAAAACTGTTCACCTCTTTAAAAAATATAGCTCACAAGTATAAGACAGATCCTAAGCAAGGAATATTTCGGAGATTGTCATAAAAAATTAATAATTCTTATTTAGGATTACGTCTTTCTTCGCCTTTCATATTGCAAAATTTGAGCCGTTTATTTGTATTACACAAAGAATAAAAATAACACTACCTAAGTAATGTGCCTGACTGGGTTTAACTCAGTGGTAAAGACATTTGGTCACCACTGCTTCCAAATAACATTGCAGAAAAAAAAAAATGGGATTTTACCCGATCCAGGATTGAATGAATCTAGAAGCTTATATTTAAATAAAAGTAGCACTTAAGATCAAGGACTGTTAGAAATAGAAATACTTTGTAAAGAAACTCACTAACAACCAAAATGTAAGTCCATTTTTATTCCCAAGAAGGCCAAAGTAGGAACTAATATTTCTTACAACCGAACGTACCCAAAAGTGGAATATAAGTGGACCCAAAATCAACTTCCAATTCAGGGATCATTACCAGATGTTTGTCGAGAGTATATCGATATCATTATATGAATTCAACCGAACACGATATTAAATCAGCTGGGATCGGATGCCAGCATGTTTTTCGCCGCCAAACTCCGGCCACCCATATTCCCGGCCGCCCATTTTCCGGCCAGGGTATTCATACGATAACAATCTAGTTATCGGACGGACCGCCCGATATTAAAATCCAATGTTGTACCCTACATACCTATAAACTTAATTTAAATGAAATTTCAGGAGCGTTGTCTATATGTTTATGTACAGTCACGATCACGAGCTAAAGTAACGATATACACGTAAAATTCTAATGCTATTTTCTTATCTTTACTTAATATAATAAAGCCGAAGAATATTTTGTTTGTTCAAACGTTCTAATCTCTGGAACTCCAATCGTATTGAAAAAAAATCTTTGGGTATATGATAGCCTGATTCATAAAAAATAGTATAGAGGCTGTTATTACATCACGCTTCGACCCACAGGAGGTACAGCTGAAAACGCGAAGGACAGCTTTTTTAAAATGTGGCAAATCATCCAATGACTTCTCCTGCTCTTGGAAGAGCGAGATGGCGTGTCAGACTTTTACTGACTAAAACTACATCTGTGTCCCCCTCTGTGTGCCCTTTGCGTTCTATGACCACCGGTATCGTTTTCAGGAAATGCCCTAGACTCTAACGAGCAAGCTCCAGCAAGGCCGATGTCCAGTTTGCTGAAATTTCTTTGATGACCGTGTGGAACACTACTCACCTACCGTGGCTGATAGTTGGGGTCGAGGTCGCGAGGATCTCCGCGAAGAACAGCTAGTAGATAAAACAATTTCATACTAGGGTTGGAATTTTAATTTGGGTGAAAATCTCTTTTGAATTAAAGTGTAAAAAATTGGATGCTGTCGATTAGTCATAATAATCACTGGAGCTAGAACATTCGAGGATATGCGTGTTATATAACATCCAATAACCCACAGTGGGCCCGCGTGGTGGATGCCCATTCCCTCTCTTAAAAAGGTAGACATAGGTAATTTACTACGTGACAAGAGTAAATTACTTATGGTCACCTACTTGACGTAATTAATGAGTTCGTTCGGCGACCATGAAAATAAATTTATTAGTTTTATTTTTACAAACTGTACTTGTAACAACAGACGCTATTCTGTTATAATATTAAAATTATAGAATATGGTAATTTCTGTTATTCCCGGTTTATTCAATTTTCTGGGCAACTCTTTCATTTTTTTTCTATTTCTGAAAACATTTCTCGGACTGTTTTTTATTTTTTATTTTCTGAAGTTATTTATGGAATAACATTTAATTTAATTTACACTAGCTTCTGTGATCAGCTTTGCTTGCGTGAAAGCAGAAAATATATAGCCTATAAGGGATGGCTATAGAAATAGTTACTAAAGGATCAAGTCGCATCCAAGCAATAGAAGAATCCTTGAAATCGGTCCAGTAATTTTTAAGTTTATTCGTTAAAAACAAAAGTCTTTGCCTTTTGTAATAACCACTAACCAGGATAGATAGAAGTAAATATTGTGTGGATGTCGTGGCCAGATTGTAAAATTGATTACTTGATAATATGGCCATCTTAAACTAGCCAAATTATTTAAACGTTAACATTTGATATGTCAATCCTTGTTTGGCCATATCATTGATGAATGATTTCAATGATAAAAAAAGTTCTAAAGAAAGTAGCCCAAAAATCGGTTTAAATATCATCAAAAATGTTAACACGTTTAAAACGATCTAGCCAGTTTAGATTGGCCATATCATAAAGTGATCAATTTCGAAGATCTGACCACGACATGGATACCTGTATAGCGGGCAGTAGAGTAAAGGATATAAATAATGATTTTGCTTGTACCTGTCCCGATAGGAAATTAAATACAGACATCACATATAGGATCAAAACTTAGATTCCGAAAGTTAGAAAAGGTTCTCTATACAAATCAATTATGCAGGTTGATTGGTCAACATTTCGAATAGCAAAGAATCGAAAATATACGGTACTCCCGTCTTTTATAAAAGAGCACATTTGGAATTCCTTTCTGTGCCATCAATTTTCGCTCTTAAATTACGAATTTTAATCGTTTTTATAATGGACGAAGAAAACAAAAAAGAAATAAGACGAGAAACAAATGAGAATGTCAAGAATAATTCCCGAAAAAGGAAGAAAGATGTCATCGCAAATCGTTTTGCTAAAGGACTATGGAGATATTAAATTATTGTCTAGAGAATGCTAATAGGGTCATCACTTAAAAGAAGGAGCAAAACCTGAGGGTAGACTAATGCTTTGTTATGCGTCGGGAGATTTGCGACAGCCCTGTGCAGAGAATTTATTTAAATACCTGTGATTTTTTTTTTTAGTCGACAGTGATGCGGAGGAATTTTTTGACGCCATATTTTAGGTAAAAGTTATTGTGTTTATACTTTTAATTAGATTTAAATTTTTCTTTCTCAGCCTAACAAACAATCTGTGATTTTAGTAATCTTATTTTTTTAGGCAATAATTTTTGAGTTGAGAATTTGTAGTTGAGTTGGTACTTGTCACACTTTTCTAGTGATAAAGTTTGAGAAATTCATCCAAAAACAATCTGAAGTTTTGGTAGAGTTGGTTCGTCAAGTTCTCAATTCAAAAACCGCGGCGGTAAGTTGGTGATAAACTAGAACAGTAATAGACGTCCTAATAAACTTAATGCCCTAATTTAGCTAAACAAATGTCGTTTAGGAGTTAGATATAGCTACTAGAGACATTTTAGTAGCTATCTATTTTTTTGTCATTTGTGTGGCAACGGCCTTTCACGGGCAGCCTAGATAGGTACATAAAAGGTCGCTTAGATAACTTTTCACCGTAAGCTTACTATAAGTAAATTAATTATTAAAAGGGCAAGCTTTAATCCCTTTATTGTTTTTGTCTGGGCCTTGGTTATATTCAACATATAACGTACACGTTTTGAGTAGCTGGCTTTAAAATCCACAATATTTTTGGAACATGAAGTTAGATAACACGGCTTACAATCTAAAAGGTAAATGTCCAAAATCGCCCTGTGCAATAAAGAGTATCGAAATACACGATAATTAAGGGTCTTTTTTATTATATAAGTTGCAAATACTTCTGTAACATGGACTAGATATATGCCACAATGTACAGTAAGGCCGCAAAAGTCCATAGGAACGCTAAAGATTACATTGCTACGAACCGAGCGAGCGCGATACATCCGTGCGTATGTGTGCGCATGTATGAGTATCCACATTCCACAGATAACACACACTAAGGAACTGTCGTCGCACTGAGCTTAAAAACATTATTATTTTTCTGTTCTTACCATAGCATTGATTCGCGCAAATACGTCATGTGCTGGTAGCCGTGTGAATTAAGTGTTGGATTCGCAAATCACGTAACCCGAGTTCAAATCATGGTCGGTCCGTTGCAGTTATTTCTTACTTTGAAAATTCCCAATCTATATTGATATAGTTGTTTTTTTATATTTCTATGAAAAAAAAATATTGCATTTTTTGCACTAAATAGTTGCAAATTACGAATGTGATCTATTAACCACAAGAAGAATCACATTCGTAATTTGCAATTATTTAGTTGTTACATCTTTTCGATGTTATAAGGTGGAAATAAAAAGACGTGTTTAATAAAAATGTTTATTCTTTATATTTACAAATTAAACATTTATGAGAATTGTGACGTCGAATTGTTACCTAGACAAAAAGTTATCTTGTAACCGTTATCTATGTTACGCCTAAGATTGTTTGTTGGAAGTATACCCACTTAGACCATTCATAATATGAATAACGTAACAATGAACCAGTTTATATCCAGTTATTTATTGAAAAGTGATATATGATTTGGACTTTGTAAACATTTTATTTTTGTGTAACGTCACAATGAATGTATTGAGGTCATAGCTTAATTGTTCATTTTCTTGACGAAAAGAAGATTGAAACCAAACCTCAATTTCTGTTAAAAGAACTTTAGTTCTCACAAGATAATCGTCAATTAGATGAGAAAAATAAATTGAATTATAGTATTATGTTAAAACAGTGCGGGTAGAAGAATAAAAAACGAAATAGACTCATGATTATTGTCAACAAAATTGATAGCGAGTTCACTGCATTCTTAAGATGAGGCGATGGCACAAGTTAAAAGATATAGCTGTTTTAAACGAAAGTAAACACAATATAATACAGTGTATGTTAACGAATAATCACAGATATGTTAAAATAAAATGGTAGGCCATTTAGTTTAGTTAACATTAAATATTTAGTGCGAAACGTAATCGTTCTTGTTTGTGCCTCTCTGTCAAGTACGGCTTTTTAGCAGGTTTTCTGTGATGCACGCCTTCAGCGTGAAGTGCACGGCGAACAGTATCCATCGAGGTGTCATATAATTCCGCAAAATGTCTCGTTGGTGCGAAACCATTCGTTTCGTATACGTCCACCATATGTCGTCGCTGCGCCTCGCTAATAAGCTTCGGTCTCCCACTTCTCTTTCGACTAGCAAGGCTACCTTCTTCCTCATATCTTTTTAGCCAAAGATTTACAGTATTTTTCTAAAATAAAAAAAAATATATATTAGGCAGCTATACCTACTTCACTTCATTTTCATTATATAAAATGTTAATAATCATAATTATTGAATATAATTTTAAAATAAAACTGCATTTATTAATCCAATAACCAATCCAATAAACCCAACGATTTACGTATTTCTCTTTTAAACCTCATAAAGATACGATGAATGGATTCATAAATGGCATACGTTTTAATTAGAAGATTAATTTGTAATAAAGTTACAATTCATTAATAGCTATTATACTCACATTCAATCCGGTTTCTTCAGATATTTGTGTTTTATTAAGACCACTTTTATGCAGCCCAATGATAGTCGCCCTCACTTCAATACTAATATTAGCCTGCATTTTGCGAATATTACAATACTGTCAACCTCACGTCACTAACCAACAACTACAACCAAACGACAGTTCATTTCGGTTAAGTTAAAACTCATGTCTACCTCGCAGAAATCTAATTCTTTATTTAGTTTTTTTGTGATCTACCTTTCTAACTCCAAGAAATGTGTGAACAAGTTAAAGAATAATTTAATATTGTAATGCAAATACATAACTTCCAATCGGGTAAGAACTTACAAAAAGTCAATAATTGCGTGGGATTTGAACTTGCGGCACACTGATTTGCGCTTCAATCTGTGTGCCTATACCACTGGGCCATCTTGACTTAAGATAAGTTGATGAAATTGTGAATTTCAATCATTTGTTGGCGAAACTTGAAAATAAAAGGTCGTAAGTCAAACTAAACGTCAAACGAATAAGTTTTAAGAATTCTTATGGACTTTTGCAAGTGATAGTACATTTTATAGTATTTTACGCAACTAATAACATCCGCTAGCCGCCATATACACCTAATGTCATGTCATGTCGATAATGAATTAGGGATGTCCAATCAATTGTAATCGCTCTATTGAATTTTTAATTGATCTTCTATTCTGAAGCTAGTTCGCTATAAAAATAAGATCTTGTAGGAGTTTACTAATGTTAGAGAATACAATACATAAGTTTCCGATGCTATTGGCTCCAGGGCGAACTATGTATAGGGGCCGAGCAATGTCTTTTATCGGCGATAATGATTGTTAACCCTTTAACCGCTTGCGTCGGATTGGTCCGATGAGTGTTTTATGGGTCCTACTCGTCAGGTTCGTGTGTTTGTGACTGGGTAGGTACTCCATCTCATTTAGATGTTCAATCACCATAGGTGACAGAAAAGCTGACGAGACGGAGTATTTGGTCGAGGATGTGCTACACTGGTGGCATAAAGGCGAGAGTGTTTGTCGGTTATATCTGACGTAGGCAGGTACAAGGTTGAAAACTATACCATGTATGGGAAAGACAATCGCAGCCTTGAATAAAAGTGACCTCACTCAAAAAGCAGAAGAAGAAGAAGAAGAATCAGAATGTCTTTATTGTGGGGCATAGGTTACATACAGGTGTTAAAACTAAATAATAAATTACAGTTCCATTATGTCCTGCCAATTAGGCATACAATAATAAATTACAGATTATACTAAAAAAATATTTTAGCAATTTCTGAAGTTTGGGAATGGGTAAGAAAGTCTTCAAAATGAGTGTTAATACTCGTATATTATGTTCTCCAGTGTTTATTTTTACAAGTTTTTACTAATTAGTTTCACCTGTCCGGATGTTTGTTTGTCCGTAATAAAATCTTGCAAATTAAATTTGATACACTTCCCGGTTACCGATTGAGCTAAAATTTTGCATGCATGTGTGAAATCAGATGAAAATGCAAAATTATTATGACATGGCATAACTAAACTGATGATAGAGCTGGAAGGTGGCCATAGGAACTTTGTAGTTAACCGATACAACCCCATCGAGTTTGGACTCGTTTGATCTGTCTTGATGAATATTTTGGTGCTAGATGGTAACCAGGGTCTGATGATGGAGCTGGAAGATGATCATAGGAACTCGGTAATAAGCGCAAAAAGATAAACCTATCGTGTTTTTTTGGAGTTGTCTTGATGAATATTAATTATATAGGTTATAAAAACTTGCTATGACAAAATGATTTTCATTGAAAACTTGTTTTCTACTTATTTCACAATTGGGGCTCTTTATTACCACGCTTTGGAACGTGCAATTTAGCTTCACTTGTTTGACTGATCGACATTTTGACAATTCAAAAGTGCCTGTAACTGGTCTATTTGAAATAAAAGTTTCTGATTTCCACAAAGTCTTCCTCGGCCCTGACACGCAAAGGGTAACTGAAGGAGCACGGATGGGCTATAGTCAGTAATAGTGAAAGTCTGACTTTCCCTTCGCTCTATCCAAAGCGGGGAAGAAATTTGGTATTACCCACAAAAAAAAAAGCTCCCTGAGAAGGGCTTTTAAAGGTCAGGTTATAACAAAATCACTAGTTTCAGGAAATTTGAGTTTGATTACTTTCATTCTAAAAGCGTGTCATGAGCTAGGTACCAAAATATCACGAGGTCAATGCCAAATATAGACTTTTGACAAATTTAATCGCTGATTAATTGAGACTTTGTGTAGAGCCAAAAATTGCGTTGGCAGAAGACAAATTAATTTAAGCCTAATATTTATAAGGCTAAATATGCTATTATTATACATATGAGTTGTGTTTAGTAAATTAATTCAAGTTAACAATTTATAGGTATTTTACGGCAGCTTGTAAATACTTTGTATAAATTAAAGGCCTCATCTAATGCTCATCAAGGGAAATTATCTAAAGACTTCCCCCGCTCTGGAAGGGAACAAGAGCGCATGTCAGACTTTTACGGAGTAAAACCACCCCTACTTTCCTTCAGTTGCCTTTTGCGATCTAGGTCCATGAGTTTCATACTTTTCCCCACGGCTCTAGCAGGCATCGGCCCTGCTGGGTCTCTACTAGGCACGCATGGAACTTTTCGACTGCTGATTGAGCATTACTGGCTCACGTTAGTAGGTAATAGCTTTTACATTTCATTGAACTAAGTAAATCATCTCTCACAATTTTAATGTTTTTTTTTTTTAAATTTTGAGTACAGTTGAAAGGTCTACGTGCCGGCGACGATTCGGGCTCGGTCCTTATAGGACGAGCGAAAGGCGAGCTACTCATTGGTCGTCGTCCGCAATTCCGCGCCTGCGGTGGCCGGGAATCGCCTACCCATTGCTCATCGTCCGCAAATCCGTACCTACGATGGCCGAAGATCGGTCTGCGATTTCTGACGCCCAGGGTGTTATTTTTTCGCGGCGGCTGGGGCGTGATGAAGTACGTGCCCCCGCTCCTGCGGCCGCCTCCTTGGCTAGCATTACTGCTTCGCAGAAGGTTGTGACCGTATCCAGTTCCCTATACCACTGTTTCCTAGGTAGCCGCCGCCGATCGCTGCCACTAGGATACGGCGGCGCTCCACCTAAATGTAGCACACCTCCACCGTAACAGAACCCTTGGTATGCGTTTTTGTGATTACGCTTTTGCAAGGGCAGGTGAAGAGCATATATTTCAAATATCTATGAGCGTCAAGGCACTTTTTTTTATTGTGGGAAAAATCATCCAATGACAACCCCCGCTCTTGAGCGGAGCGGGAGATAATGTCAGACTCTTACTGACTAAAAGTCCACCCCGTTCCCTCTAGCCTTCATATCGGGGCTCGAGTTCCCTTTTGGATAACCCTGGCCCCAGTAGGCCACAACCCGGCTGGGCCCCTCCTGTTGCTGACAACTCCTTGAGGCGCGCGGGAACAGTGCGCGCCGTCGACGACTTGGACTTGGTCCGGACAGTTACCGGACGGCTGGACAGGCGACTTGGACTTGGCGACCGCCAGGCACTAATATTGCAAAGAGCAGTTCTCTTATATCCTCGAACAAGCCACGTATATGAAGAAACCAGATTGTTCTAGCTCGGGAATCAATACAGGAATGAAATCCAGATTAATCTAAAAGTTTTGAATTTCAATTGCGCATTCCGGTACAATGTACAAGACTTTAACACTTTAAGCGGCTTTTACAGAATTCCAAAGATCAAATGATTTTAAATCAAAGACAACGTTGAGATGTTCACAGCCGTCTCTAACAGACTTTAGCGCCTTACTAGCCAGAATCAAACTTTATAGATTAATCCGCCTGAAATAGTCACCCAAAATCTTCAAATTAGACGCAAATATTTATTACGAATATCTATGTAGAATTATGTAAACTAAACTAATTAATTTCGTGGAATTCGAAACTGTATTAATATTATATTGTCGGATAACATTTAGTAATGTGAACATTTAATTATTTGGCGAAATAGGTGCTTCATTTTGACTGGCCTGTTGGTCTGTTTAGCGGCCCTGACTGCTATGCTGGAGGTCGTGGGTTCGATTCCCATCCAGGACAAATGTTTGTGTGATGAGCATGATCATTTGTTCTGTGTCTAGGTGTAATTTATCTTTAGATGTATGTATTTTGAAATGTATAAGTATTGTTTATCAGTTGTCTAGTACTCATAACGCAAGTTCTGCTTAGCTAGGGACTAGACTGCCGGGATTCTGATCCCGATTTCCGGCCAACGTAGGCGCGGGCTTGCGGACAGTGAGCAATGGGTAGCTCACTGTCCGGCCGTCCGGTAACTGTCCGGACCAAGCCCAAGTCGTCGACGGCGCGCACTGTTCCCGCGCGCCTCAAAGAGTTGTCAGCAACAGCAGGGACCCAGCCGGGTCGAAGCCTACTGGGGCCAGGGTTATCCGAAAGGGCGCTCGAGCCCCGGTATGAAGGCTATAAGGAACGGGGTGGGTCTTTTAGTCAGTAAGAGTCTGACACTATCTCTCGCTCCGCCCAAGGGCGGGGGATGTCAATGCATGATTTTTTCCACCATAAAAAAAAGGGACTAGACGGCGTTGTGTGATAGTTGTGGAATATTATATTTTAATCCAATCCCTTTTGAACAGTGGATGTCGTCGACTGTAACTGAAGGTTAGAAGAAATATGGCAAAGAATAGAACAGCAGCTCTCTTGTCTTACTAATAATACTATGATACATTAGGTTCTTCAAGGCTAGAGTAAATAGGCTCTTAAAAAACTATTGCGATTCACCATCAACGATTGTATCACTTACTATCAGGTGGAATCGCGTCACTAATTTTTATCATAAAAAAAAATATTGGTTTGTATTATGTTAGTTTTTCATACGATAGATAAAATTGATGTGTGCCCAGATAGGAAAGTGCAGAGATAAGAGTAAATTCTGTTTTTTATAATAGTGAATTTTTATAATTATCAGCCTGTTAACTAAATATCTCAATAAAAATCTTGTGTCACAGTGTTTGTTAACGAACTCCTCCGAAACGGCTTGACCGAATTTATCTATTTATTTTTTTAAATACGAGTATATTTTGCAGGTCTAAGAACAGGTCGTAGATCCCGTTTTACACTCCTACCCCCGCCTTCATTTTATTCTTTGATTTTCTATTAAAATAGGAGAAAGGACTCCTTTTATTATTTAAGAATTTTTGTTGTAGAATAACGTTTGCCGAGTCTACTAGTGTCGATAAAAAAAAAAATACTATGTCTATTAAAACACAAACTGAAGGCATGTTGTCAACTAGCTTACGTACCGATATGAATGAAAATATAGGTAAAACATGAATGCAATCGACACACGAGTAGTGTAGCTCGAAATACGAAATGATGGCACTCTAGTATTCCCACAACTTTTATTCCTCCGCTCCATATTTCAAAGTACTCTACTATAGGACCGTTTTCCCAAAAAAAAAAACATTCCCTTTTCGGCAGAAAAATAAACGTGGTATACCGTTCGCATCACACGTATCAAATTCCATATGCAAAGCTACAGTTGTGATATTTCACTACGCGCTTGGCTGTTGGTATTCAAACATATCAGTTTTTAGATCCGATTTTTGAAAACGCAATTGCGGTGAGAGTACGAGAACTCAATAGGGTTATATATCAAACGATAAATATTTTGATCGTGGCTATAATATAGAGACTGAAACTGCTATTTTATTACTAAACTCGTTAAAAAATCAAAAGCCCTGTTTTGATATTTGACAAAGACCCTAGAATGTAGGTAACTTGGAACGAAACTGAAAGAAACAGTAAAATAATAATAGGGTCCGGTAGTAGTAGCTATTTTACGAGTAGTAGTAGCTACACTACACCGGACAAGCCGCTAGGTAGCCAAATGTCAAAACGGGCCTGTCATTTTTTGACAACTTTAGAGTCCCTTTATTGTTTTTAAGCATATTTTGCACGTAGAGATTCTATTCTGCTCTCAATTCGATTAAATTTTTTTTTTGTGTCCGGTTATTTTTTCCAAATCGTCTCATAAAGAGGTAAAGATCTATTATATGATATTTTACAAGGCTTAGACAGGTACCTATCTTACACACCACATCTACATTTTTTCATTGCTTGGTAACACCGTGTAAATCCTAAGAATTGCTTTTATTATCTGTTTCTCGAGAGCAGAGTTATTATTGGAATATTCAATCAAACTGAGAAAAGAGCTTTTCTCGACAACAGTACATTTTTATGACGAAATCCTTAAAAAAATATTGAATTATAAGGATATAAAATTTCAGTGGCGAAACCAGAGCTTCAAAGACATTTTTTGCGTTGCTATGGAAATAATCCGACATTGGCCTGACCTTGGATTCGCCTTTAAATTCTTGTTACTCACGTCGCATCTAACCTTTTTCCTTCCCAACTCTCCAAAGACTTCATATTGAGTAGTTAGTAAACTTACCTGAAACAAAAAAAAAACAAACAAAATGAATCACGAGCCGCTGTCCGTAGAGATCGTTCGTATATTTGTGTTGAGGTTTATAATAGGTTACTTAAATAGTCTGTGTTTCCTGTTTTCGCGGCTAACGTTCGTGGGTTATGCAACTTGTCAGCCTGCCAAGTGTTCAGGTGTTGTGACCTCAGGAGTGACGCCTGCTTGTTGACACATGACGTGACTCATGTCTCTACGTGACAACACGATCCCGTGCCACTGATCTACTCCTTTTACGATTAAGGTTGTGCTACAGTCGTACTTGTACCAGATTATTATTATAAATATTAACTAGCAGCTGCCAGCGGGTTCGCTCCTATTCTAAGGGAATGTACTCCCGGGATAAAAACTATCCTATATCCTATTCCAGGACATGGTCTACCCGTGTACCAAGTTTCATCGAAATCCATTCAGTAGTTTTTGCTTGAAAGAGTAACAAACATCTAAACATCCATCCAAACTTTCACGTTTATATAATTACTAGCTTTTACCCGCGGCTTTGCCCGCGTGAAAAAATTAACCTACGTCCGTCTCCAGGGTCCCTCCGCCAAAATTCATCAAAATCGGTTTTGCCATTTAGGCGTGAAGACGTAACAAACAAACAAACTCACTTTCGCTTTTATAATATTAGTAAGGATATCAAGTAGGATATCATATCCGCTCATATTAAATACAATATTATAATAAATGCAATCTTGTATCGAGATATTATTCAATTTGGCATCCAGTTTACGCTAAACGATTGTAATTTTTATCGGCACACGATAAGTGATCATTTTTAAATCCTATTATGGTTCATGAAATATTTGATGAATTGATATCGTTTATATGGCTCTCGTAAAGTTCCTGTAACAATTGTGACAAGTTGAATTTATTGGTCGCATTAAGGGAATCGTTAATGGAAAAATAACTGGACTGATAATGAAGTGTAATAAAAGAGGCGTACATTATGGGCTCATTTGTGGAGAGCGAAGCAGAGTGGTACCGGGCAGCCAGATTACAAATATCGCGTAATATATCGGTTGAATTGAAATGGACATGTTTTCGGTGAAGTCATTTGGCGTGTTAAACCATTCGCTAGAGTATTTACCGAACTGTGGTGCGAAAACCATTCTGAAAAGTTATTATGTTTATATTTTTTTATAGGGAAATGTATCTAGGGAGATGGGATTTTCCAAACAGGGGCTCAAGTCAGCAAACAAAATGGACCTGTCTATTATTCTTTTAGCTGAAGTTATAGAAGGTCGAACGTTCAACTTGAACGTTTGAAATAATTGAGATAAGAACGTACCGTTCAATGAGTATTGTAATGGTGATACATTAGAAGCAATTGAATTTAATTAAAATTATCTCGCCTATAAGTCTTCTTGCGACCTCATTAAACCTTCGGCGACAATTACCGAACAACTTGCGAATTCCAAAAGATTTCGACTACTTTAATTACTTCTATTGTTCATGTTTAACAAATCTAGCAATTAAGAGTTTTAGCACAATTCAATTTAATAATAACATAAAATAAATTAATGTATAGTCTTGGTTTTGATAAATTTTAGATGTGCGATAAAATATCGTGGTGGGATAAAATCTAAATCTAAGGATACACAATGTGGTTATATGGATTGTAGAAGGAGCGATATGAATAAAAAAGGAGTCAGAGATAGATATCGTGATGGTTCACAGAATGAAAGAAAAAAAAAAAACCCATTGCGACGACCACAACTAACATATTAACAGAAAAGAGCAAGAAGAGAATGATGATTATGAAACGAATCTTAGGTACAATGCTATTAAACATATATATTCAATTAGATATTAATGAATCAATTTTTTACTAGAAATTAGAAATTATGTCACTGAAATACCATACATATACAAACACAACACTAATATATAGAAAAAGTGGTCTTATCGGATTTAAAAGAAGTTACAGATAAGTTTCTATGTACAAGGCTAATATTTTTTACTCAAAAATTTTCAAGCACTTCGAGTGCATAGGTTACTTCTAGATAAGCGTGCTCCATCGTCAGCCACATCATCGCTTACCATCAGGTGAGATAGTGGTCAAACGTGAGCCTATCAATAATAATAATAAAAAAACAGTTGTTAGAATGAAAGATGTACGTATCTTGTTACCTCGTTCATAGTATAATAATAACCAGCTTTTATCAGCGCCTGTACCCGATTCAAAGTAGTAACGTTATCCCAAGGGAAAATACTCTCGGGATGAAAGACATCTTCATTAAAAACATGGTCCACCCATCTACTAAATATCATACAAATCCATTCAGAAAAAACTTGATGGAGTAAAAAAAAACAAATATTCTTCTTCTTCTTCTTCCTGCCCTTTTCCCATATTACTTGGGGTCGGCGCAACACGTTTTTTTCTTCCATTCCGTCCTGTCACCTATCAAACTACCACTAACTCACTTTTCGTTCATATCACTTCTCACACAATCCATCCATTTTTCTTCGGCCTTCCTCTCCCTCTCCATCCATCTACATGTATACTCAGAACTCTTTTAGTAGTATGCGCTTCATCCCTCCTCTTCACATGACCATACCAGGACAACCGATTGCCTGTCAACTTTTCAGTCACTGGCGCCACTTTCAAACTTCCTCTAATATACTCATTTCTCACTTTATCCATTCTCGTCACACCACACATCCATCTCAACATTCTCATCTCCGCTCCATGCAATCTTTTTTCATCCTTCTTTTTCACAGCCCAACCTAAGTAACAAATATACAACACAAATTTTATCATTTACAACAATATTGTAAAGTATGATTATGCATTCTCAGTTGATATCATAGTATTCGTTACGTCTGATAGTACAGAAATTGTAAGTGAATATTATCAATACGATAACCACAACTTCTAATGAATGCTTAAATTCAATTACCTTCTTAATAAATTAATTGATAAGCCTTATCGTAGACTGGCGCTAACATAATTTATTGAAATGGTTACGATATAAATTATTACAAGGTTATTGAAAAATTACTATTATAATCAAGAATTTTGTTTCAATTTCTCAACGTGACTATTGAATTTTGAAAGTCTTAAAAGATATGTTTTAATGAGAAAAACTCAATTAAATGTAATGAATCTGAATACAAAACTTAAGGTTATACAGTGCTGATTATTTTAATAGCCGTATCAATATATTGGCAATTGAAGTGCTTATGATTGGCACCTAAAAATTACGAATAAACTTTATTTTGTAAAACTATAATAAAATTGATAAATACTAAATGTTTGCATGTTTTGTATGTTTGTAGTAGACATTATCCGAAAATACCAATACTTTAACGAGAATCGCATATTTTTTATTTTCTACAATGTGAGGTTCCTAAGGAATAGGACACCACGGTAAAAATTAACTAGTTTTTACGGCAACTTCGTTCGTGTTCATAAAAATGAAATTTGTTAAAAAGTTTTCATTTTTAAACTTTATCTGCATGAGAACACCGAGCCCTTAATTTTCGTTATGAATAATATAGACGGTTAAAATAACCCAGTGTTGACACACATCTGTGCCTCTCGAATAGAGACTCTATTTCTGTCTGTCGGTCTCGTAATGATGGGACGATGCCTAAGCGATACGCCTACAGTTATATATTTTGTGTATTTATTATGTAAGTTTTTGGGCATTTATAATTTATTATTATTGTTCTCGGTTATTTTGTTTCGAGGTGATAAATAATAAATTGTTGTTTTCTGTTTGAGAAATTTTAGTTTTAAGGACAAAATTTGTAAAATTTGTTGTCAAAGTTGAACAAACATCTTTCATTGAAAATTTAAAAAGAAATGTAAGTATTTATTTGTTTCAAGTAACATTTTGGGTGATAGATTAAATTAATAAAGTTAGGAGTGAAATCTCGTAACATATGGCCAGGCAATAAATGTTTCAGCTGCGATTGCCATCAGTTAGTTCAAAATCTGGAGATATTCACGTCTTTAAGACTAATAATTTACTCATCACCTATTTGTGTTTTCATCTATATCTATTTCTATAAATATCACAACCAAAATTCTCCATCTCCTTAAATAAGCCATCTATGCATATTACGAAAGCAATATATCAGAATTGATTTGATTATCTAACTGGGATAAAATGTGGTACACAAAATTTATAAATTACCTTCAACAAAATAACATATGTAAATGTGGATTTAGAAGAAACTGTGCTTTTTCGCTTAAAAAATAAGGGAGAAAATCGTGTGGCAAGGCGATGGTGTAAACATATCGTTGCTACACTGAGTTAAGAAAGAAAAATATGATGAATGAACGTATAAGTAATCATGTCGGCCGCGTACACTTTAATCATAGTTGTTATTTTCAGTGATATACGGCAGGCTTAATACTTTCCCTCATAATTTAAGGGAGAAAAGCTTTCATTGTTTACCAACTGTATTTATCATCATCAGATTCTTTCAGTTTTTGAGTATGCTACATATTTTTTTTAATGTGTTTGACTGCAATCCCACCTTAGGGTAAGCATCACCGTACCCTCGTGAGGACGATCGGCGGCGGCGATATCTCGCGCCAGGCCTTTGTACAGGCCATGGTCCGGAGCGAGGAGGAGAGGCAAGCGGTCGCCTCCTTCTGCGAAGCAGTAATGCTAGCAAAGGAGGAGGCCGACCGTATCAGGCAACGGCGGCGCTCACAGCACCCCAGCCGCCGCCGGGATTCCTATCCCGATTTCCGGCCACCGTAGGCGCGCGCTAGCGGACGGCGAGCAATGGGTAGCTTGCTGGCTGACCATCCGGTAACTGTCCGGACCGAGCCCAAGTCGTCGACGGCGCGCACTGTTCCCGCGCACCTCAAGGAGCTGTCAGCAACAGCAGAGGCCCAGTCGAGTCGAAGCCTACTGGGGCTAGGGTTATCCGAAAGGGAAGCTCGGTCCCGGCATAAAAGGCATGAAGGAACGGGGTGGGCTTTTAGTCAATAAGAGTCTGAAACTATTTCCCGCTCCGCCCAAGAGCGGGGGTTGTCATTGGATAATTTTTCCAACCATAAAAAAAACCTTATGGTAAGCAGTGATGCAATTGATAGTGGTGAATCGCACTAGTTTATTAAGTTAATAAATTCAAGGTTAGAGTGTGTGTCACTCTAACCTTGAAGACACTTAAAATATAATCGGACGGTAAAACCGCTGCAGGCCAATTGTTTCAGTTCTTTGATGTTGTGTTAAGGTGTCAGAAAGCAAACTGCTGTGAGCTAAATTTTGGCACTAATTGGTACTACATCATCATCTCAACCAGAAGATGACGACTAATGGTGGACACAGGCTACCACCAAATATCGTCATAAGAGCGGTCCTGTGCATCTGGAAATGATATCGGTCCGCCTTGTCGGAGGCTGGTAGGTTTCTCGCAATGCTGTGTTTTCCGATACGAGATCCCTACAGAACTTTCAACCATTCACATCTAAGAATCACAAAAGTGTACCAATCAGAAATTATCCATTGTTTAATTTACTTTTCTGTAACAAAGCTTAATTGCGACTTGACTGGTGCAGCAGCCATTAAATTAATTCCCGACAATTCTTGTACCACATATTTTAATGATATTTTTTTCATTGATCACATTGTTAAAACCCGCTGTGGTCATAAAAATTCCTTTGTTCTTAAATCCATAAGCATTTTCGGAAAACTACCGAAAATTTGAATATTCAAAAGTCCGGAATAGCATTTCATTGTTCAACGGATGAATAAAACCAAAATATTGCGCACAAACGAACTCCCATTCAATATTCTGCTCTGATGCATAATTAACCAGCTGATGGTTCACTACCAGTCACAGTTTTACTTTTAAACAATTTCAAAAGAATTTTGAAACATGCCTACTGGAAGATGATCCAGATATAAACTTCATTGTCATTAATGTGAATATCGTCTTTACCTGTTCTCATTAATCATTTAAGCATTCGAGTGTACGGCGCTCGTGGACTGCAGCGTAGATTTCAACCTCAGCCCCCCTAGCCAAATTACAATCGTTTCTATTCTATTCTCTTGAGTCGAACGCCTCTAGTTGGCCACGCCTCCGATTCTTTTGTTCTAACGTCATTTCAACGCTCAGTCATGTGGTCAGAACAAAAGAATCGGAGGCGTGACCAACTCGAAGCGTTTGACACAAAAGAATAGAATAGAAACGGTTGTAACTTGGCTAGGGGGGCAGGTTAGAAAGAGTAACCGCATTTCTACGCTAAATCACCTAAAAAGGTTTTTTTGGTCTAACACTAATTAAGTATTTTCCTAACACCGTTTTTTTGGTGTATTAGGCTAATCAACGAATTGTGTCCTCCTTCAACTGCCCTTGATCTGGATAATTTCTCATCTCAAGAAAAAAGATACAATACCTTTCTTCTATTACCACAAGTTGATTTTCGGCGTCGCCTAGTTTGATCGCGTTATGATCCTTCGCCATATACATTATGGTTTTACTCAGCTGTTCGACATTTGAATCGTAACCATATTATTATGATTTTGCTTTAGCTGCCTTTCGACATTTGACAGGTAAGTCCCTTTCACGCGGTTTACCAGATACACAAAAAGCTCTGTGTGTGGAGAAAGGTCACTGATCCTAGGCTCGACCACAGTATTCTCGCCACAAATCGATTCATTTACTTTGTACGGTATCCACCTAGCGACGATGGCTTCATCAACACGTTCCATTAGAGTGGATGTCAATTGCAATACTGATTCAAGTAATGAAACTAGCCGCAAGAAGGATCGTAATATCGTGATTTCTGGTATCCTATACCTATTTATTCATGTGTGTGCAATGTTCACTCTAAAAACTGGCAACAGTGCTAAGTATAAAAATGTCTGTCGGTCAGTCGGTCAAGCCCTTTATCTTGGAAACGCGTCGAGGTATTGAGTTGAAATTAAAACCATATATTCTGATCTGTAGTTTCTTGAAGCTGTGAAAAAATCAAACTTCTGAGTTACCGAAAAAAAAAGATACAGCGGTTTATGTCGCAAAGAAACGTGTATTTCGATACTTTCAAAGGAATCAAAATTCATAGGATACATCCCGTTGACCTAGAATTCTAAAATTTGGCATGAAGTAAAGTTTCATAGCACAAGTATAGGTATAAATGTGAAAACTATAGATGAATTTGTAGTTACGTCACATTTTTTTTTATTTTTGTGATTCGGCAAAATCTTCGTTACTCAATTCGGGAATTGAACTGTTTTCATAGGTAAGTTTGTACGAAACTCTCAGTACGCGAGTCCGACTCACGCTTGTCCAGTATTTTTATACAGAATTGAATTCAGAATTAAAAAGAGTAGTATTATTACAATATTAATGTGAGTCGGACACTCGATACCCAGTCAAAGACTAATATTACAGTAACGCTCCATCAATCGCAAATCACAATTTAACATCAGTTTATAATTCGATATAACTCGTTCAAGGCTGTCACTGTCAGAAAGACAATGGCGGTTCTGTTCCAAATGTTAATGTAGTGTGAAAAACGGGAAACGCTGCCAATATGTCAGCTAGCTTCACTGCGTAAATCTGTGCCACACACGCCCGTGCCGATCTGGGCGCGTCGGTCTCCATACATTTTATATGGAAACTAGACTTGTAGAGCTACATTTGATCACCACGCGACTTCGTTCTACGTACAAATTAGGCGTGTTACACGTGTGCCACATACGCCGATTGTGGCGCGTCGGTCTCCATACATTTTAT
Source organism: Mythimna ferrago (assembly GCA_910589285.2). Taxonomy (NCBI): domain Eukaryota; kingdom Metazoa; phylum Arthropoda; class Insecta; order Lepidoptera; family Noctuidae; genus Mythimna; species Mythimna ferrago. The sequence goes on along the minus strand of OU342680.1, from coordinate 21,794,699 downwards.
ATGGAAACTAGACTTGTAGAACTACATTTGATCCACGACACGTGACGTCATTCTACGTACAAATTAGGCGTATTACACGTGTGCCACATACGCCGATTGAGGCGCGTCGGTCTCCATACATTTTATACAGAAACTAGACTTGTAGAGCTACACTTGATCCACACCACGTGACGTCATTCTACGTACAAATTAGGCGTTTTTCGTGTGCCACTTACGCCGATCTGGCCGCGTCGGTCTCCATACATTTTATATGGAAACTAGACTTGTAGATCTGCATTTGATCCACGGCACGCGACGCTGTTCCACGTACAAATCAGGCGTGCACGTGTGCGTCGGTCTAATGTGTTCTAGCTTTAGTGTGTAGTGCATTATGTTGGTTATAAAACAAGCCCGGCGCGGCGGCGAGTGTAAGGTCACAGGGCATCTGGCGTAGGAACGCATGTGCTCGCTATTTATACCGCAGCCATTCAACGCTCCGATATCGCCCACTACATCGTATACGCCTCCAAAATGTTGAAGTACAATAAACAGACAATGTCAACGATAATTATTATAATATGTTAATAGTTTTTTTGTTGTTTATTTAATCTTCATGCAAGCAAAAGTACAAAATGAGGGCTTGCAAAATAATGCCATAGGATCAGCGCAGACAGAGAAGATTCTCGCGCGGTCTCGGGCATTTTCTGACGGATGGCGTATGTCGAAGATATGCTTCGCGCGTATCTTCGAGGACGCGCGAGCATTTTTTGTCAGGTTTAAGCAAATATGCACTTTATTTCAATAATCTTAAAGTTGATTTTCGGGTGCTTTAATAAAATCCTCTCTGCTGCGCTGCTCTCTGTTTGCGCTGACTCTTAGGCATTCGCTAACAGCCTAAGGGTAGTGGAGAGACAGTAGGAAAGCTGCATAAAAAAGGAAATATTATTTAGAAAACAAGGCTAACTAAAATAAACATCCATACATATTTAATACAATATTCGTAGGGATTTTTGAAACAGTTTTAATAATAGTGTCAAAAATAATTACGCAACTTAAATACGGACATAATGAATACTGATATTATTATATTAACTAGGCGAAGGTTGAGAGATGAGCTTGATAATTTATACCGGAGGGACTGGAACACAATGGCCGAAGACAGATGTGTGTGGAAAAGGGAGAGGGAGGCCGTCGCCCAGCAGTGGGACATAAAAGGGCTAACTAACTATGTTAACTAGCTTATGCCAGTGGCTTCGCCCGCGTGAAAGTAGGTTTTTTCTATACTAAATTTGGACCCCTGTCTCATACTCTTAGGGGACGAATTTTGAATCCTATCTTAGCTCTCGCTTACGTCATAAAAGGAAACTTGGTACAAAATTTCATGCTCCTAGTTCGCTGTAGTTCCGGCATTATGCTCTGTTCATTATGTCTACATCTCTATGTTAATTAATGTAATTAGACTTGTACTGTTTTGATTCATACTAATATTATAAATGTGAAAGTAACTCAGTCTTTTATTTACGCTTTCTACTGAACGAATTTGATAAAAAATTGGTACAGGGTAAGCCTTGGCCTCATGAAAGAACATGCTACTGTAATCTGACTTCGACTCTTCGACTTTGCGTCAGCAATGATCAACATTACATGAATGGAGTTGCGGGTAAAAGCTAGTTAGCCGTAAATTAATAAATAAAAGATTTTGTATATTACTGAGGAAATACCGGTATATTATATACCTGTTATTATTATTTCTCGATATAATGAAAATCTACGAAATACGTGCTACACTTCTTTTATGATTTCTTCATAAATGAGCCTTTTTACTTTATCAGTTACATCCACTGAGATAGCCATAGGCACTTACACCTAGGACCGGGAATCAAAAAAGTGAGAGAGATATTTTTTGAGCTGAAGATTCCGAGAATGTCCCGAAAGTTTCTATAACACGAGGTAAATACACGTGCGAGCCATTATCGTACCGTCCTTCTTGGACTGAAAACCACAGTACCTGCCTTTGGGACCTTTTAATACGAAGAAATGCTTACTCCTACAAAATTACTTATCGATCATGAGACAGAATTACAAATATTTTATACATTTTCATCTTTCATGTGATCTTCAAGGTAGTCTTCCAAAGACACTGAGAGGAAAACTCATTGACATGTGTATCCTGCCCTTCCTAACCTATGGTGCACAAAGTTGGACTCTTTAAAAACAAAAGTCCAAACTCTGATGATTTGACAAAGGACAATGGAGCGTAATAGATGATAATTAAATAGATAGCTTCAGAAACACCACGCATCACCCCATAACTCAAGTAGTAGATGTTGGGGAAAAAACAGCCAGGCTGAAATAGGAGTGGGCTGACCATGTCGCACGGATGCACCCGGACAGAAGGACGAGGATTGTTACTCACTGGACACCTGAGGGGGATCGACGCAGTCGTGGTCGCCTGCGGCGAAGAGAGTGTGAAGATTTGATCACGTTCGCGGGGCAAACTTGGCCGGAAATCGTCCTGGACAGAGTAGTTTGGAAGGAGGAAGGGGAGGTACACAATAGTCTTTAAAAAAAAACATTTTCATCAATTGAAATAAGTTCTCTACCATCCTTCAGTAAACCAAAAAGGATTGGGCGCTTCTACTATACGCTTAAGATTAGGTACGTAAATTAAAAAAAAACCTGTTCACAGAATCGTTTTGATATTCGCAATAAATAGTAGAAAAAGGTCAGCCTTTCGATTATCGTGCTTTTAGTGGGCTCGAGCCAAACAATGCTCGTACAATAGAGCTTTTAAGGTAAACTGACTCTTTTGTCTGCGCTCCAGTCGAAGCGACATAGACTTCATACAAGTGCGTTATCGACAACGCTAACACATTTGCGTTCAAGAGTTACACGGATGCAAATAAAGAGCGAGCTTTATTGAGAGGAAAATATTGTTACGAGTTCTTTGCGCTTTGATATTATTATTTTTTTCAATATTTCTTATGGCTTTACTGTTATTGTGACATCAATGACAATAAAAGATCCATTTTTCCCATCAACTTTTCGAAAGAAATGTTCTGAAAAAATAAATTATCCATAGATGTATGGTTGCATTAAGTCCGCTTTTGTACAAAGATTTTTAAACAATAAATAAATAAGTTAACATAAATTATACATGAATTCGGTGGCTTGTCATCACAAAATGCATTAAAAATTTATCAACTTTTACCTCGCGTCGTTCGTGTCAAAATTGTTTTTCAGAACGTATTTAAAACTCTGTTGAGTCAAAATTATCTGGAGGGTGTAGTTTTTAATTACAAAACATAACCATTGTTATCGATATAATTAAAACCAGATGGACTGTATTTGAAAAGTCCTATATCAGCGAAACGTGACGAAACGGACAGATAACCTCAGTGAAAAGTGACGAAACGGACAACTGATAACCCTGACACTTGATAAAAAGTACCTAATCGCACTGAATATAAGACAAGGACATCAAAAAATTGTCAGTCCCCCATAATCGTCGCTTACTTACATCTCGTAACACGGCTAACTTTCATTGAGTTTCACTGAGCGCCTTTCGCGCGTCTAACACATTTTTCCTGGTGTAAATCTGAGCAGCGTAATGGGAAAAGTTGTAACAAGTATTCCGAACATATTATGTGCCATTAATATTCTGACGAGTCTCCGACGTTGGCAACCCTATAAAAGTTCAATGAACGAACATGGCGGTAGCTTATAATTTTAATATTTACGTGTTATTGCGTTCTAGCAAATACAGGGGGAATTTTGTAAAGGAAAAAGAACCGTGACAAAAAGAAAACTATTAATTACTATACTAGTTTCGGCAAGAGAAAGAAAGAAATCTGTTTTCCTGTTCAGAGAAAACAAATATTATAAATTGGGCTTTTTTTAGATGGGAAATCATCCAATGACTTCTCTCACTCTTGAGTGGAGCGGGTAGGCATGTCAGACTTTTACCGACTAAAACCCACACCTATGTTCCTTCTTTGGCTTGTATTTCAGGGCTGGGTTATCCTTTCAGAAGCGAACCATGCCCCGATCTTCGATCCTGCTGGGCCCCTACGGACTGTGATTCACAAAACTCATCCTGTATAGTCGGAACTTTTATATTGAAAGATGAACATTCGCGTAAAAGGATTTTTGTGTCGCTTTCACAAATCAATCTGAAACTTTCAGCGCGTGTGACGATCGTGTCGAGGTTTTGACAGAAATGTTTCGATGTGACGATCCGCCCTGCGAGAAAAATTATGGCATCACTTCGAATTTTTATTAAAACCCGCAGCTTTTCTTTAAGAAAAAAATTGAAATATAAAATCTCGTCCCTTTTCCTCAAAATTGTATTTTCTTATCCAATTATAAAATCAATTGAGTCATAAATAAATACAAGTATTCCGATGGCCCAATTTTCCGGTTATTCGCTATAAATTAAAGAATTATTATATTTACTCAGCGAATATCTTCTCAGAGCTGTAGGTAAATAATTTGAGACGAGACACGCCGTCTGTTCCCAGCTGTATTTGGAAAATAAAAGGTTCAATTTTTCACCTTTTGTGGACAAAGGAATATAAAAAAAGGATTTCATACAAATGGAAACGTTCCTTTTTGAGCAGTCTATTGTTTGTATAAGGCGAGAAAATGTTTTCTGGGGGAAGCAAAAACCCTTTTCTGTTCGCCACTTAGCTATGAATGGCTGGATTTTATGATTCATTAGTTGTTTAAGGATTAAGTTTCTAATGTGTTACATTTAAAACAATATCTGTCCGTTGTCATAACGAGACGAATTTTATTAGACCCTCTTCATTGTAAAGTAACTTAAATAATAAACAGAGCATTATTCAATTTGCCTGTGAAAATAATAATAGTGTCGATGTCATTAAAAGTCAATAATTGACAACTGAAAAATATACACAGGTTGTAAGAAAAAAGTCATATATATATTTCTTATTTATTTTTTCTTTTAAATATTTGACAGCTTCGGCAATTACGCAGTAAATGTTTAATAGCTTTTAATTCTTTCAATATTCCTCTGCAAATTGCGATGATGTAAGTGATAACTATCGAGGCATGTCGAATTGACGTCTGTCATACGTGTGCTAATAACTATAATAACACACAATGTACTTACTGTTGTTTATGTAAGATTTGAGATGCAGTAATTGAGCAAATATTTTGTTATTACGTAGTCTTTTTATTGTCTACAAATGCTTGGAACTTGACATTGCCAAGGGTAAGTACTCAACTAAGATTTAATGATATTATATTAAAGTATAGGTAATTTTATATGTAACTATGTAAAATTTCAAAATGTTGAATTTATTTTTCCCAATTGACTAAAACATCAATATACAACCATTTCCTAAAACTATTATTAGTATTTACGTGGATGGAGACAGAACAGTGGTGGCCTATCGGCAAAGGCTCGCAGTTGCAGGTTGCGAGTTCAAACCCAACCAAGTGCTTTACATTGTGTAATTTATTTCATCATCACTGATCTTAAAACGGTGAAGGAAAACATCGTGGGGAAACCGGCATGTCCTAGAACCGCCAATCTGCACTGGGCTCGCGTGGTGGAATATGACCCATTCCCTCTCCTAGTGAAAAGGCCTAAGTCATAGCAGTAGGAACATTGTACGGCTGAATATTATTATGGTGATGTAGATTGATAGAGAGGGAGAGGAAGGTCAAAGATAAGATGGATGTATAGTGTGAGGAGTGATAATTATGAAAGAAAAGAGAGTCAGAGATAGCATAAGGATGGACAGGATAGACTGAATGGAAGAAAAAACGTGTTGCACCGATAACAAGTAAAAAGGGGGAAGAACAGGACGCAACAAAAACTTTGATTACCATCTGCATTGTTAAGTTACCAAAAAATAAATAGAAACATAATCTGCTCTGATAAAATTGCCATTCGGTTTATTCTCCAGTAAGAATCTCAGCTTACAAAAAAAAATAATAATACCAGCAGTGAACTATAAACATCGCAAATTCATTATAATCATGTCCTTTATCTCGGCTTTCATTTTAATTAGACTCGTAAGGGTTACCTTACTTACGGTTTATATAGACAGTGTACAAAGACCGTAACAGGATATTACTACGTGTATTACATGGAAAATTCAATTTATGAGTTGTTCTTTAGACACACATGTATCCTGTCTCTCGGAACGTTTTGCAAACATGTAAACTCTTTAAAAAGAAAATCGAGTACTTGTAGAAAGGATACATTCCACTATGGGGTTTGTGTAACACCTCCAAAAGACTTATTTTTTCTAAAATAAAAGTAGCCTATGTTACTCCTTATTACATCAGCTACCTGTCAAAAGAAGTCCCGTCAAAATCGGTCCAGCCATTTCAGAGATTAGCCCGGACAAACAGACAGACAGACAAAAATTGTAAAAATTTTTTTTTGGTGTATGTACAGTATATATTCATATGCATGTAGTAAAAAGCAGTTATTTCAATATTACTAACAGACACTCCGATTTTATTTATATGTACGTTTAGATAATGATTAATAACTAGCTGTCTGCCACGGTTTTGCCCGCTACTTTGGTTACTGGTTCTCTTCTGTAGGCTATACGTTATAATATAGGCTATAACCTGTACTATTTGTCATGAACCTGATTATCACAGATTTTTTTTCAATTTTACTGTTAGATGTCATGTAAAAAAGAAATCTTTTGCTTTTTTATTATTGATAGGCTCGCGTTTGACAACTATCTCACCTGATGGTAAGTGATGATGTGGCCGACGATGGAGCACGTTTGCCTAGAAGTAACCTATTCACTCTTGACTTAAAGACCCCTAGGTTGTAGCTATTAGGAAACACACGACTCCGGCAGGGTAATAAAAAAAAACTGATTTCTTAAATTAAGTACATACAGAGATATAAATACCTACCTACATACAAATAAATTTTCCGACAATAAATTTTTCAACCAAAATCCAAATCATTTTCAGATAATTTCTCATTTACCGCGCCAATAGAATTGTCATCTAAATAATTCCAATGAGCCAATTATCTCGCGTTTTGCATAAATATGTAATTCCTATCCTTGATTATACAAAGTTCACGACAACGAGCCTTGACCTTGGCAGGAGATACCTAACTTAAAGGTTAATTGATTCGTCGTCATGAAGAGCCTCTCATTAACAATGAATAATTTACTTTACGTGAAATAAAACAAACTACTTTAGAATAAATTTAATCGATCCGAAAACTGTTCTTATTTCTCTCATTTTAGTTTTTTTTTATTAATTACACCGTATACAATAACCTTACCAAGGTTTCCACTATAAAATTCACTTTATTGTATATTTTCCTTATAGAAAAAGCTTTAGGACACATTCAAAAAGATCATTATGTAGATAATACTAGCAGCCCAGAAAAAAAAATATTTAGAACCCGATTCCAGCGCTACCTACCGGATCCAAATGTGAATTTAAACCATTGAAGGACCCACTCATATACATGCAAATTTTAATACAATTCAGTCCAGCCGTTTAGGCGGATTTAGGTGAGAAACACACGTACAGAAGAACTATATAACATTATTTGTAGTATATTCAAAACCTGAATATACTTTGTTCAGAATCAATAACTGAATCGAATCCAATATATTGTTTACACCATATTATATTTTTCCCAAAAATATTTAAAAAAGATCACAAGTTGGACACCACCGACACTAAGTACAGTACAGGTCCCGATTTCCGGCCACCGTAGGCGCGGGCTTGCGGACAGTGAGCAATGGGTAGCTCACTGTCCGGCCGTCCGGTAACTGTCCGGACCAAGCCCAAGTCGTCGACGGCGCGCACTGTTCCCGGACGCCTCAAGGAGTTGTCAGCAACAGCAGGGACCCAGCCGGGTCGAAGCCTACTGGGGCCAGGGTTATCCGAAAGGGCGCTCGAGCCCCGGTATGAAGGCTAGAAGGAACGGGGTGGGTCTTTTAGTCAGTAAGAGTATGACACTATCTCCCGCTCCGCCCAAGAGCGGGGGATGTCAAAGCATGATTTTTTCCCACCATAAAAAAAAAAAAGTACAGCACAGGTCACGGCAGCAAAACAACCTCAGTCGCCCGGATGGTCCGGTGACTAATCTATGTACTTTCATAATACAGTTATGAAAGTACATAGATTGTTTACATAAAAATACTAGACACGTGTTTCGGATTTTGCATTATTTACTAAAACTAATGTTGTATATAAAGATAAGGATTATATAAGGAACTTTTTCACCTTCAGATTTTCCGGTAATAAACTCATAAACAGGAAAATTGTGTTTCAAAATATAAAGGACACGAATAAAGGACATAATAGTTAAAAATAACTTCTTAAATATGTCGTTAAATAAACAAATCACGAGTAGAAGTCAGTTTAATGATTACATTGACGATTTCATGTGAATGGTAGTATGTCCGTCATCGCCAGAATGTGGAATGTCGTAAAAATCGTCGAATACTATGTTTTGGTACCAGGGCTACAGAATCTCAAGGTAGTTTGTTCGTCGTCGCTAAGAACGGTATTTTATGACCTATTATTTCGATGTGTTTAATGACTTGAAGGCTAATATCTAGGGCTGTGGATTGTTTGAAAGTGTTACCATTGCCATGGCCTTGGAACGCGAATGGCTGAAGAAACACGGTCCGGTTTTTTTTTTTATTTACCTTATACTTTCCCACTGCTGGGCAAAAGACTCCCTCAACTTGCTCCAGGTATTTAGTCGGTTAAGCTTTAGTTAGTAAATTCTATTCCTCATCTCGCTCAACTCAGAGCAGGAGAAGTTGTTTGATGATTAAACTGTCCCCCTAAAAACCCACTCCTGTTCTTTCGTTGCCTTTCGTACCGGCGCCAAATCTACCTTCAGAAGAACCTACCATCCTTAAGTCATCATAATTCGGATGTGAGAAAAGGATAGCGCTATTCGTTCTGTATAGCTTTGTCTCTTTCTCAAACCGGAATTATAATGATTATAAGATATCATAGTAGCTCTGCTAAATGGTCCTGATAGACATATAGCATAGCAGGCTTTATAATGTTCCCACTGCTGGGACTCAGGCCTCCTCTCTAGGAGAGGGAATAAAATGTAACAAATTGTCAAAAGAGCGTTACCTACCTACTGTGATTGGTTGAATGAATTTTAAAATCACATCAAACGATTTGCCTAAATCGTTTGATGTTTGGCGTAAATTTTCTTTTAGTTACTGGAGCTTGGAGAAGCCAATTGACCTACGTGGAATTCTATAAAGTTATTTTTATTAGTGGTCCATTTGGTAAACTAAAGCCTATGATAATTAGGTGACAAAATGTCCCCTAACATGACGTGCAATGCTCAATCTATGTACATGACGCTGCAACATTGTCCCGCAACTTGCCCCCCAGCATTTTACAACGCATTAACGTGATACGACAATTCGTCCCGCGTTTTTTGACAGTGTGACGCATCATGTTATGGGGAATTTTGCCCCTAGTGTGAGGCTTAATTGGTATTATTTCTAAAAAATACATTTTTTATCAGAATGTTTAATTACAAGCTAAAAAAAAACCGATAACCGGAGGAAATACCCATACAAGCAGCTTATTAACATTTATACAATTATAATATACTTGGTATCAAGACGAATGAGTCCGGAAGTGCATGGTTTTATCGTTATCACATCATGACGTAATATTTACACGACATAACGCTGAGGCCACACACGGCGCGAGCGCAAACTTCAGATTACAGGGTTGTCACGCTAATGTGACGATGTCGTAACATGATTTTATATTCATAGGAAATGTTAACGCGACATCGCGAACACGTTTTTTACGTGACTTCCTGGAATATGTATAAAGTTTTTTGTTTAGTAGAAAGTTGTGCTTTCTGCCTTTGCGCGGTGGAGGCGTCCTTAATTTTATGCTGGTTTTGTTATGAAAAGATTTGAATCTATGGATACATTGTATATTTTTATGAACCTATCTACTGTTTTTTTATGTAGGCATATTTACTTGCTTTAAATTTTAACACTTTCGGGGCCAAGGATTCCTAAAGCCACCTTTAGTAGGTCGTGTTTTTTCACTAGAGCACACATTTTAATTAACTCTTTGAATGTCGTAATTAGAGACACAATAGAAAGACAATTACCTTATGTCGAACTGTGTAACTTAAGACATTCGAAAGGTTAATTAATATAATACAAACTTTATTTTTATTATATTAGTTAATTAAAATTTGTAAAGTGAAAAAAAACACTCAATCATTGAAAAAATCTAAAAATAATCTAAATACACTAAACATATTTAGATTTGGACCAAATACTCTAAATAGCCAGATACCTGGCCATGAACTCTAGTCAACAACGGCAATGTATAACAACGACTAAGAAGGTGGGTTGTGAGCACACGAATAATATATTGTATATGCTCGTGGTACAAAAAGTGTTAGGCGGAAAAAGAAATATAATTAAATTATACAGGGTATATCGTGGAAAGAGACTATGATAAGCTGCTATTTTGGAAGATACTAGTAAAATTCTAACAAAAAAGAATAGCTAGATTAATTCCGTGATCACTTATCCAAATAGTAATATCATTTAAACAAATATCATAATCCAAAAATCTTATGCGCCGCTAAACATGACTGGCATAAACGGCCCTACTACTCTAATAATAAGGATGACAACGTTATGCAAATCGTGGTCAGATATAACATTTCTATCCGCCTGTCCGAAATTCTGCGTCGTCAGCGGAACCATGAAGGGACTAATGCCCGTTTTACGGTTTTCCCCTCTTTTTATGGTTATTTCGGATATGATTGTCGACACTCGTAAAAGAACTTTTCTTATAAACGTTTTCATATGGATCAGCGTTTACGTTATCCTTTCAAGGACTTTGTATATTCGTTGGGATTACTTTTTTTTTAATAAATTTTGTTTCGTAGGAAATATTGTAGATTGTGGAATATTGTAATCATACTAATCTTATAAAGGTTAAAGTTCATAAGTATGTATATGTATGTTTCTTAGTCCTTCACACGCAAACAGCTGATTGAATCTGGTTGAAATGTAATACTAAGAGAGTTTACATCTTAGGTTAATACATAGACTGTAATAATTGGGAAAGTACTCATTCTATGAAGCTATCGCTGATGACAGAAGCTAGATAATTATTTCAAGGTGACATATTCCCGGAATAAAAAGTATCCATGTATTATTCTAGGATAGGTATGGCCTATCCATCTCATAAATTTTATCCGAATCAGAGCAGATTTAAGCTTGAAGGAGTGACAAGAATACGTTCATACACATACATAACTTACACCTTTATAACATTAACACACAATGGAGTGGCAGATAATACACAAAACAAATAATAAAAAAGAATACAACATCAAACAGTTAATTTAAAAAAACACATCAAACCAAATATACTTAGTTAAGGCACACCGCACACGGCATTCCAACATCAAATTAGTATAACATGTTTAGAAACACCAAATACAACGGTAAGTACTGTCGAATCTTATTGAATTTTCAGACAATGTCAACAAAGTAATATGTGAAACTGACTTAAGGTCTACATTAGGCACACGTGGGCCACGTGGCCATTAGATCCACGCCACGTGACGCAACTTTACGTGCCGATCATGCGTGGCACACGTGGGCGTCTGCTAATGTAATTCCCGCTTTATACTTATATTCATGATCAAACTTAGTGAAATGAGCATTTTTTGACATTGAACACATTATTAACGTAAGTTTGATCGTAGATATACAGTAATACAGTTAATCAACTTTACAATTTTACTTTATAAACATTGTCGTTATATTCAAAAGAAACGGACAACGTAAAGAAACACCAAAATACTCTGTTAAAATAAATTCAAACGATCCCAAAAGCACTGTCAAACGAAATCATTTTAGTAAATTATTGTCATAAGCTAGGTACGAAAATCACTACCACGCTTATGACATTCATATACTTTGGTGAAAAACTTTCTAGTTTAATATGTGCCAAAATATTCATATGCTTTGATTTTTTTCTAACTTTCTTATAATATATTTCATATCCACAAAAAAGAAATTCATAAACCTCTTTCAGATGTTTTGTAACAAATTATTATATTTAATAACATACACTCAGCAGAAATTGAAAAAAGCAATTTCCACACGAGCTTTGATTTCATAGAATCCAGTTTTACCAAGTATTATAGAGAAAGCAAAGCCGTGACTGAACATTTTCATATTTTATGTTGTTGTCAACATTTTCATAATTTTATTTTTGCCGGATTTATTTTTATTACAGGATAATTCCGTGTGACTGATGAAAAAAATTAATGGTGTAAGCATGTTTTGTTGAAATGCGAAGCTGTTGTCTGATTATAATTTTTTATTAAGTCAATTTTCATTTATGTTTGTGAGACTTTTTACTTGTGAGTATCCTTGATATCATTGTATTGGTCTGTTTAACTTTAGATTAGTAGTTCTTTAGTAATAGTATTATTAAAGAAAACTACTACAGGTAGTAGTATTATTTATTCTGTGTACAACCTTATGGTCGAAATCTATATATATAAAAGAAAGTCAGTTAGTTACACTTTTTATAACTCAAGAACGGCTGAACCGATTTGGCTGAAAATTGGTGGGGAGGTAGCTAAGAACCAGGAGAAGGACATAGGATACTTTTTTTTTTTAAATTTTTTTTTTAGGGTAGAGTAGAGTAGGGTAGGGTAGAGTAGGGTAGAGTAGGGTAGGGTAGAGTAGGGTATAGTAGGGTAGAGTAGAGTAGAGTAGGGTAGGGTAGAGTAGGGTAGAGTAGGGTAGAGTAGAGTAGAGTAGGGTAGGGTAGAGTAGGGTAGAGTAGGGTAGAGTAGGGTAGAGTAGAGTAGAGTAGGGTAGGGTAGAGTAGGGTAGAGTAGGGTAGAGTAGGGTAGAGTAGGGTAGAGTAGGATAGAGTAGGGTAGAGTAGAGTAGGGTAGGGTAGAGTAGGGTAGAGTAGGGTAGGGTAGAGTAGGGTATAGTAGGGTAGAGTAGGGTATAGTAGGCTGAAGTAGGGAAGAGCGGGAGCGAAGCCGCGGGCAAAAGCTAGTATGAATTATAAGTGTTAAACAGTATTGACTCATCGTTCTATATCAGCTTAGGTACCAGGGTTGGGGCATTGTTCGAAAGAGTTACCGCGGCCGTAGAACACCATGACAACTGAAGGACAGGTGGGTTTTAATCAGTAAAAGTTTATTTATTCAAAGCAGGAGTAGTTATTTCATAATTTCTCACATTATGTTTTTTTATTAAATCGTTTGACAAACTGAACTGAGACTGAATGATTCTTTAAATAGTTAAATTATAATTGAACGTTTTGCAACTGTTTTCCTACCAGCATATTAATTTCTTAATTTGTGGCTTTCCCGTTCATTAAACCGACTACGAAGTTCATAAACTCGAGTTTAATACTCCAACTTCTTAGTACTTAAGCTCAGAGCTATAGAGCTTATTTATACTGAGCCGATATCGCTATAAACTTTAGTTATTTTGAAAAAGAAAAAACTATTTTCACTTTCAGTAGTTCATAAAGTTTTATTAAAATTGCGCCTAATAGCCGTCATTAGGAAGTTTTTTTTTTACTATCTTTACCTATTATAAATGTTACTTTTTTCTTTGTCTTAAGTTGAATGTTTTAAATGCTGAGGTGAACTTTTTGGTACACGTACAGTTGGCGCATTCTGTATTTTTTTCTCTTTTACTTTATGACTAATTTAAAAGAAAAATACATGCACACTAAAAAATACTTTCTATAAAAACTTTCTTTAAATACTCTATTCTTTTTTTTCTGTGTCCACTTTATAAAATAATCAAAGCATATGAACGACACCAGGGCATCATAAACTAGCAGGTTCAGGTGCGTTAGTCGCGTGGACTGTATGTACCTGGGGAGGTCGAGCGCGCCTTGAAGGTCGGTGCAATCATGACTGTCTCTGGAAATCACAATCAAATATATCAAAAGTTGAGCCTGAAACCAGCATTTACTTAAATAGTAAGACTTTATTTAAATTCAATTAAGCATATTTGTATTATTGAGAAACAAAAAATTTACTAATAAGAACTATAAAACAACTCTCGTCGCTCATGTTCATAAGTCGACCTCTTCATCTTCATGCCTTTATCCCATATTACTTGGGGTCGGCGGAACACGTTTTTTTCTTCCATTCTTTCCTGGTAACCGTTACGCTATCACCAACTCCCTTTTCTTTCATATCACTCCTAACACAATCTATCCATCTTTTCGGCCTCCCTCTCCCTTTCCATTCATGTACATTCATAACACGTATTTTCAGTAGACCTCAGTATAACATTTTGTAACTATAAAAAAAAATTAAATGACACTGCATAACTTATATTCTATACTATCCTCTCTTCTCCAATGTCCGATAAAGTTAAACAATTGTTTGAGTTAGCCTTAAGGTAGATTGTAAGTTTTTGTGTTTTCTGTACTAGGCGACGTGGTAGCTAAGCGATAAAGCCCTTTAATCAAATAAAAAAAAAAATACTTATATTCTCTAGAAAGTGTCTTAGACAAAGAATAAGGATGTAAGTCTTCTTTAAGAAAACGTCAATTTCTATGCTGGGCAATGAAAACCACATAAACCATAATCTTCAAATAATTATAATAGATTTGTATTAAACTTGCTTTTTCGGAAGACAGATTTTTCTTTGTCTACATGTATACAGATTACTGCAGCATAGTAAGCAACTTCTTAATCAGGGTATACTGAGATATGTTCCTTTGTGTCAACTATTTATTTCGTTTTTCCTTACTCCCGTGATTTTTTTTAATAAGTTCTCACAAGGTTTCCGCTGCTAAGCAACGATATTTATTTATAAGAAAGAAGCCTCAAATGGTGTCAAAGTTCGGCGATGCTATCGATCAAAAGTATTTCTGTTAACACCCACACCATTTCGAGGTCCATTGTCATAAGTTTTCGATGAATAATATCTTACTGGACATTAAGCTAGGAAATATCAATTACGCTTAGTCATTTGGGGATTGAACCCAATTTATACCATGATACCACTTTTTTTTATACTTTACCCCTCATTATGAATTACTCCTGTATCGTAGGTATGTTCACAAACATGTTAACTCATAAGACACCAAGATTTGGAACAACTGTCTGTAGGCCATAGAAATATTTATGATCCGTGCGGGAATCGAACCCGCAGCGCAGCAGGCAATCACTTAACTACTGTGCTAACCATGCTGCCTTACTAGGTAAATAACAGACTGACATAAAATATCTAAATATCTAAGGCTGAGTTTCCGAAAACAACAACAACATTATATTTTCAAATCATCTAGGTAATATCTAAGATGGCTGAATAAATCCGCAGAAATAAGTCAACCTTTTCCTCATAGTATACCAATCTGTAGAACATAAATAAGCGAACACATAGTAGGTAATACATTATTATTTATTTTTCATTGTATTAATTGCCAGTTGAATAAATACGTTGAATAAAATTGTACACATCAATGTTATTCTACTCTACTAGGTACAAAAACAGCTAGAATAATAAATGGGAATAAAACCAGTGCAACACGATGCAAGGGTGAAACCTATGACACTACTCATAAGGAAAAAAAAATAAAGTAAGAAATCATATGAAATAATGTGGATGGAAATGTTAACGAATCGTGTGGAGTTTCAATCATTATAATAATATGAAAAGTACTACAAACGTTTTTACATATATATATATACAAAGACAAATTTAAATAAAAAAGGAGGACAACCAAAGGAAAAACATGGGTTGAAAAATTCAAAATAAATTGTTAACGTTCACTGAACTATTTAACATATTCTATATAGTGTTGTATGTAGTGAATGAAGATCATTCTGGAACAGTGAATAAGTAAGAAAATAATGAACTCTCCCCAAAAAAAAAAGAATGGAGAAGAAAAGCGAGCATCTTTAATTTAGAATGACCTACGAGCGTACGTGTAACGACTTTACAAGAGAAAGTGTTTATATGCAAGCCTGTAAACAAACTCAATTATATCATCGTTATCTACAAGACGTACATATCTTTACGAGTCCCGAGCAAGGCCATCCAAGTTAGGAATGCGATCGTCCGTTATCGCACATATTTCATTTGTTCAATATAACAATGTGAGGTTATCTTTTCAATAAAATAAGTTGAATAATAAATTATGGGAACGATTGGGAAGAGCGCAGATGTATGCCTTCTTGTGATCCGATAAAATCAGCTGAAACGGATCATATACAGGATTCAAAGAAGATTCTGAAAGTATATGGCTCGTTAAAGGAAACATAATCATTATGGGAATAAATTTCACCAAAGCCGTACCGTCATCGGATCATTAGACGTACGGCGATGCGCTATTAGTTGATGGCAGACATCCCTCCCATACGCAGAAATCATTGTGCTTACAACTTATGACTAGAATTCTCTGTCGGAGACTGTTTCCGGACAGTTACAATCTGGGGTTATTTAAGTCAAGGGTGAATAGGTTACTTCTAGGTACGCGTGCTCTAACGTCGACCACATTATCGTTTATTATCAGATGATATAGTGGTAATACGTGAGCCTATCAAAAATAAAAAGAAATGTTGAAATGGTGAGAGAAATACATTGGTCACAGGATTTACAAATAATTGGTTTTAATGTGAGTTGGTGACCAACAAAAATCGGGTATCGACATCCAGTGTAACAATATCAGGAGTAGTCTCAGGATGTGGGCCAAAGCGAGAACGGTGCTAAACAAATATTGAATTAACGCGCACAGAATAATTGCAGAGAAAGTGTACCGACCATTTATCAGCTGAGACTAGCAAGTGTTCATTACCATCACTTTATGTATTTAGGACGCTTTGGGTAAACGCAACGGGACCTTGTAACTATCTGTATGCTTTTTGTGTTTGTCATAACGACGGACTTTGATGTTACGTGTGTTTTTGTCTTGTTACATTGTTGGTACGATGGAAAAGATTCTGGGGAGAGAGCATTAACAGAGAGAATAGACTGATGTACATATATCTTCATTATTTTTATTTTCAAAAAAAATAAATAAAAATAATGAGGTTATTGTGTTTTAATGAATTACTTTAACTACTATATTTTATGAATCAGATACCAGACGGAATATGACGGAAACCATAATTTATATTTATCAACTTATTGCAATCGTATTCGTGTAAATAAGTGCTGTTCTATTCCTGATATGAAGTAGCGTAAGACAAGGATGGTTCAGCTACGCCACAAGCTTGCAATGTCAACTTCATCATTGTGACCTATAGAATAGAGACATGTATTGACATCACAGTTGCTTTGACTTGTTCTCATTTTTGTGAGAATAATGTATTGCTATTGTGTAAAAATCTCACCTAAATTTTCACGTTAAGATTTTTACAGAAAAAAGAGGATGTTCAATCCGTTCTTCATCTACGAGTGACACCGTAATCAAAAATACTTATCAGCAGGTAAAAAAATTGAGCTTCATGTTCAATTTTCTTACCCATGCGCAATGAAATTTGTGAGAATTCAATAAAATTAATTGAAACTTTTAATTTTCTCTCATTACAGTAAAAGGGTCTCAAAGATTTTAACAAAGGTTGTATTTTTCCTAATTTGATTGATAAACCCTTTTCCTTCTTAGTCCTGTTTAAAGCATTCGTAACCCTCTCACACCTTTCCATAAACATATGGATAACACTTCCATCATCATACTATCCTTTTATCAAAAAAGTAAAGGTCGCAGATAAACCAAACGTGAATATAATTTATTATGAGATATCGCTGAATAAAGAACCTTTTGTGGTCCAATACTTTGAGCAGGTTTGTTTTGGGAAGTCGCCCATAATGGTCGACGTTGGCCTTATAGAAGTGACGTCAGACTACGTATTTGTAGAGATAAGGATAAGGCTGATAGCAGTAGCTAAATGGGCTATCGTGAAGATAAAAGTCAACGACTTTTTCAGTAGTTCCTTATATTTATAACAGATTGTATAATAAAAATTAACAGAGGTGGCCCAATGGTATGGGATCGACTAAAGGAAATTAAAATCATTTATGTGTTAAAATATATAAGTATGCACGGAATTAATGTAGATAAATTGTATACATTAAAATTGTGTGTAACTTGAAAGAAAGAAAGAAGAAAGAAAGAAAAAACTTTTACGTGTGTAACTTGATGTATTACTTAGGCTTTGTTTCTTTGCAATCAGTTGACTATATCTAAAAATTTACTACATTATTTTACTCTTAGGTGGTACAAAAGTTCGCTGGGCCAAATATAATAGTTAAAATATAATAAAAATCTCAATTGAAAGAGATGTACGTCATGGATACAAACCCAGCCAAGTATTTTCCTTTGTGTAATATGTTTAATCACCATTGCTTTAAAACTGATGAAGAACAATATAGTTAGAAAATTGGCATATCTTAGAAAAATCGAAGACCATGACACCCGCCAACCTGCAATGGGCTCGCTTATTGGAGAGGAACATTACATTTCAGTAAAAAATGATGTAGCCAGAAAATAAGGGAAGTATACCAAAATGACAACTGATAGCAATGTTGAGGACAAGAATTCACACTACCCAAATCATTTGGTATAGGAGTAAGAAGATGATAATGACAACGATGATCACAATATCTACACTACATAATCAATAAGGCACACCTTAGCCGGAATAGTGCGACAGTGCGAGCAAAATATGATTTCGAATGGTAAATCAGCCCACCAGTGTTGCTATTCGCAGCGGTTGGTCCGTGAAATCGAATTGGCTCACTGTCAGATACGAAAATAAGCAGAATATAATATCTTGTTCGGTGAAACGAGAATTCGATACAGTGTTACAGGTGTGTCAATGAATCACACATATACTTAAATATTTGAATAATTACAAATACAAAACCGATGATATGTCTGTTATTACAGCTTGCAAATTTTATTCTCGAGTACATCACCTGTACAAATTGTATAAATTGAGCTGAATTCACACGTCTAAATATCACGTTGATCTATGTAGGCTTCGCTTGGTATCATCAAAGTATTGTACAATAAAATAAGCAGCTAAAACTCTTAGCTGTTATCACAAGATTATACTTGATTTATAAGAATCGCAATGTTACGCCTTAGGCCTACTATCCGCGAATGCGTAGTTTCATAGACGCGAATCAGTCACTATACGTTCGGTGTATGCCTGCTCAGTTTACATAGAAAATTTATTTACTATTGGCTAAGATACATACCCAATACCCAAACAAAGATCGATCAATCAATAGCCATCGAAAGATCTGTTAACCATAATGTATTTATTTCTATACCAGCTTCTGCCAGTGGCTTTGCCTGCGTAAAATTAGAAAATTATCCCAAGAGAATATAATCCGAGTATAAAAAGTATCAAAATTATACGCCATTGGAGGATATGATCAACTGTTGTATCAAACAAAGTTAAATCCGTTCAGCCGTTCGAGCGTGAAGAAGTAACAAACATACAAACATACAGACACTCACAAACATTCGGTTTTATAATTTTTATAATTAGTATGATATAACCTTTATGTACGATAAGGGTGCATAGGCGGACTTAATGCAACAAGGCATTATTTGCCAGTCAAACTTAGGTTTAAAAAGACTATACTGTGGTAGATGTGCGCAGTAAATAAATTAAGAATAAGTACTTATAGTAATTTAATACACATACTCATTTATGCTAAAATAATAAAATATTTAAGTGTCAAAATCACTAAAGTTTGAGAGATATTTAAGTAGTAGTGTCAAATACGTTTGAAGTAAACTTTAGTCTTAGGTTTTCTGATGTCACTATTGCAATCATGTATCCTGTTCAAAACATTATCAAGATTCAATAAAGGCCATAAGGCTTACAAAAATTACCATTATCAAGATTGTCCTCGATAAGTCTCGGCTCTTGTTGACTTGGATTACCAGAGCTAAGACCCAATCATGAATTATTGAATATCCTAGTAAGATTTACTTAGGTATAGAATAAGATGAAGACTAAGTTCAGGATTTCGTAATTTTAGATTTCTTTATTCAAATGAAAAATAAATCTTATTTAAGAATCTCGTTAAATCACACTCATCATCTTCCTGTCCATTGTCCCATCTTACGTGGTATTCTGTCTTGTCAACCGTAACACTATCACTAACTCTCTTTTCTTTCTCCCCACTACCATCCATTTTTTCTTTGGTATCCCTCTCCCTCTCCAACCATTCACGTGTATATATAATTAATTTATTAAGATGACATTTCATCCCTCCTCTTCACATGATCATAACAAGACAAACGATTCCCTTTCAACTAATTTGTATGTACGTGTGTTTGATTATCATTTACGTTCAAACGGCTAAAAGAATTTGTATATTTAGTACACGAATAGCCCATGTAAATGACAATTTTGGTAGAAGCAGAATATGGTATACATAACGAGTGCAACCTTTTCTTACTTTACTTCCGTCCTTCCAAATAAATTTTTCAGTTTTTAATTCACATATGTCAAAATTACTACTAGAACACGGAACACGGATCAGACGGTTCATCGAAAAACTTAACGATGACGTATCTCCCACTCATCTATCGGAAACTTTAAAGAATATTTCCGGCGCCTCCACCACATGTTTACGTCATTGATACAGGAATTATTTTTATGAATCAGGGCGAGTCTTCACAGCCGAGTGGTCGCCGGCGCAGCTAATAGAGCCCAGATCCTGTGCAGTGTGTGAACCGGCCGCGCCCATCACACACAATCATACTATATATTCTACGTGGACTTTACTTCCTACATCGACCGTCGTTCACGCACACTTACAGACCACACACGCATACGAAATTTGAAATAGAAATAAGGGGGATTCCGTAGTAAGGTCCAGTTGGATGTTTGAATGTAAATGTGTGTTATAGGTGAGAATGGTGGAAGTTGAGAACCTGAATAGAACGTGATCTGTGCCGCGTGTGTTGTAACAGACAATCAAACTGTTTGCGATGTGACTTGTATTGCATGAATGAGTGTTTTATAGTACCTACATGATACTTATAGTTTGAACAAGTAGATGTTAGTTCATGGTGTTAGGTAAAATGTTGAACTGAACAGATTACATGGAGTGGAAAACGCGTACCAGAAGACGCAGCGTTGGAAGGCTTTCCACGAGGTGGACTGATGTTCTGGTGGAGATCGCGGGTATCGGGTGGACGCAAAACGCACAGGACCTTCCATTGTGGTGACACTAGGAGGAGGCCTATGTCTAGAGGTGGATATGGTGATGAGATCATGTTAGATGCCGTGGAGTTTTATTTTTTTATTGAGGATTTTATAAAAAAAATCTACAAGTTGCATGTGACCTGCGCCGTCGAAAAAATATTATTTATGAACTTACAGTGTTACAAAAAACTGTATCAAAAGAAAAAAAATTGGTACCCAAGTCTCCTTTTATACGATTGGACTTTCCCAGCACGTAAAAAAACAACGAACCTCCCTAGGCAATTTCAACGTAAACCATACAAGACAGTTTGAATTCTATTTAAATCCAAAGGAGATAGACGACCAATTTTATGATATCTAGGATAGCTATAGATTTATCTATACATCTACTTTCTGTCCGTGAATACTGAGAAATTATGCAAGTGAATGTTTTATTCGAAAAGGTGACAAAAGAGGCTTCAGTCGATTGTTTATAAACGTTGCGTCTCATTAAGAGTTTATATATGTATATAGAACTCATGCATGCATGCTATGTCTATCGTGATATATTTGTACACTTAAGTTTGTATAAGGGCAAGGACATTTTGAATGCAATGTGTGTAACAATTGTTGATAGGCCAACTTAGTACAGGCAAAAGTGCAATGTATGCGTTATAATTCTTTTTTGTTGTATTTTAATTTAAATGTGCCACTTTTATTAAATGAACAATATTGTATTCTATTCTATTTATTCATTATTTATTTATTAAACTTTATGGACTAATAAGAAAAACTTTGCAAACGCGGACTTAATGCCTTCTGTATCGCGGGTGAGTTCACAAACAAATAAACTCACATTCACAAGTCACACAGACCCGGAACAACTATCTGTAGGTCATACCAATATTTGCTTGGTGCGGGAATCCGCAGCAGCCAATCGCTCAACCACAACGCCAACCGTGCCTTCATTTGTGACATTGTTGTCACAAAATGATGACAAATATACGAAGTGTGACAACGATAAAAGAATAGTTGTTTCGAGGCATGGAAATTTTACTCATGGAAAATTTTATAAAAATTTGAATACTCCATTCTAAATTTGAATACTTCATTCTTTACGGTAAACAGCCATCAGTTGTTCTCTAAAAAGGACAAGGTCAAATGTATGGGGAACCACCACATTTAACACACGACACAAAAGAGGGTAACTTGTTTATTAGGCTATATATGTATGTGTTTCATGAATGCTCTAGCCCTGAAGCAATATTCTATACTTGTATGTTTATTACTTTTTTTCTTTTTGTATTGTCGTCGATGTACGCGTTAAAGCTTTTTCTTGTATAGTATTTTTATTCCATATTCTTATAGTGTGTGCATGTTTTAGTCTATATTTTCCTTCCTCACTCTATCATTTGATAATAAGCACATAGGGTACTTTTTATTCCAGGAGTATGTCCCCTTGCGATCAATGTCAAATTTTACAAGAGCAAAGCTGTGGGCAAAAGCTAGTTAAAATATTATATAAAATATTTACTGAAATGTCAAGATTCGAAAACTGTGTTTCAGTACGTCTAGTTCAGTACAAACATATACTGCTAGCTTAATTGCGAGCAGATGTATTAATATTTGTATTAAACGACCGTTTTGTTTTGATAACTGCTATACTTAACATTTTGAAACCGTTATTTTTTGTATAAGTACGTAAAGTATAATAATTTGTTTAAATTGCAACTGTATTATACTCATAGTTGATACTAGCAACCCGTCCCAGCTTCGTTAAAGTTAAAAAAAAACTCAAAACTTTAACATTTTTGGCTTTTTCATTATTATTTGCACCTAAGCATTTCACACGAATCATTATGTCTAAAAAACGCTTGAAAATCCGTTTGGTAGTTGTTGAGTTTGTTGCGAGCAGACAGGTAGACAGACATATAGGAGAGCTTTGTTTATTAATATGTAAGGATAAGGATAAAGCAAAACGCCAAAAATAGGTATAGAAACAGAACTAAGTCTTCCAACCCATGAACAAGTAATCAGCAGTCAAATATCGTTCTCTATTAATCTTGAACAAGTCAACAAAGATAATGTTCTAAATAAAAGACACGTAAATTTCAGTTTCAAAAATACAAATATTACCACACAATTGAGTCACATCACTACGTCAGTTGACGTAATAATAGCCGGTCTAATGAATGAGCTGAATCATTACCACAAAGTGGGCTAAATTAAGGAAACGGTACAGGATGGAAAACTTTGCAATAATTCCGTAACTTTACCAACCGCAGTTAAAACAGTTTACTAATTGATGCTTTATCGGTTTTGTCTTGAGGTAACATTGGAAATGAAGTGTGTTCCTCATAATATCTGGAGCGTTATTAAATAGTGATCCGGTTGAAGAGCTTTTTTTACCGTGGGTTTTAATATTGGTATTTCACTTATTACCTGTGTGTATCCGCCAAGGGAAATAAGGTGAGGCGAGTAAGTATGAGTAAGTAATGCAAACAGTGGCATAAAAGTAGAAAATAAAGTAAAAGTAGTTTTTTTTTTCAGAAACTGACTGTAGTTAAATCTTGGACTCGAATATTTTTACACAATTTTTTGAGTCATTTGGGGTCGAAACGCTTGGCTTGACTTCAAGTGCACGTCATCTTTTGAAACTTATTTCTGGACAATTGATTGACACTTTGCGAGACCTGGGGCTAGTTCATTTGTTGACCTAAGAATTAGAAATGCCATTTAATTGTTTTTTACTATGTGCAGGGACATTTATATTTGCATAGGTATGCATATGTACATAGTTGGGTTGAAATTATTCGTAGTTATTAATATTTAAGTAATTTATGTGATAAATTGTTTGTTATTTTTTGATAAAATTTGTCTAAAAACATAATTACAGCAACTCTAAAAGAACCCAAATAGAACACACGTTCTCACTAACTAATTCAAAACTTATAGGTACATTAGGGAAAATCGTAGCAATAGATAATCGTAAAAGCTAATGAAAGCTCTCAGTTGACCAAAACTGGCTGCTTTCGGTCACGATTATCGGCTAGTTTAACCAATCTAAATGAACATTTGTAGCTGTTACTAATAGACGTAATTTATTAACATGGAGATAACCTCTCGGTATCTATATCCTTCGTATATTATTATTAAAATAAAAGAGGATTAAGGCAGTATTTTCCATCAATGTATCCTTTTTATTAAATTGTGCTACTTCACAATCTTTTACATCATAAATCTTCGCTTGATCTACAATCTCAATTGTTTTATTTTTTGTAAATCGAATAGTATTTTCTTAATCATCTAAACGATATGCTTCCTTTTCTTTAAATGAAAGTCCGACTCACCCATTATGGTTACTTAGTAACTAAGAATTTCACAATTAGTATGAATGTGTTGTTTAATCTAACACCTACGAGCCTAAAGTATGTTAATGTTTGAAAATTACAACGAATTTGAATTCTATTCGAGTGAATAATCGATTATAGTAACGATAACAATACTCGATTATTCACTCGAATAGATTTCAAATTCGTTTATTTCATTCAGTTCCTCGTAATTATTCGAAACGGGAGTGTAAAATTATATGCGAACGTGATGTTTGAGTGTTGGGCCACTCCAGTTTTGTTGATCTTTCTTATATTTTGCCAAGTATTTGCCTAACAATTATCGAGAATAGTGCCTGAAGCGTATTGCTTTCAACGATAAGTGATCAGCAAATATAAACTGCATTAGTCTATTTACGTCAAAAGAGATGACTTCTAAATGATCACGTTCAGAAGCTGCCAGCTTACTTAAGTTAGCAATATTCTGCTCATGCATGATTTTTTTATATCCCTTCAAATTAATAAGTTTATACTATTGATGCTATAACGCGAACCTTTTTGTCCAATTTCTCCCAATTATCTTATCTTTAAAGGCGTGCGTCCACAACAATATTAGCATGAGCAAACATACCAGAGAAATTGAGAGTTATTACCAAATACGGCTATTGACTTTAATGTACAGTCCCCTTTCACTTGGACCTATCATAACATCGTTAATGGCTGCCTAACCTTCGGCTAACCCTTCGATGTTCTACATTTATACTGGTACTTTAATTACACTAAAATATACAACAACTGTCATAAAATGAGAATTATTATAGTTTCTATAACCCTATTTATATCCCTACATATAGATGATCATCTAATGTGTTCGGATAATTACCGAGATTGTCGTAGTGTGTATTGCAGTAATTATAGCCTAGGTATTACTTATAATAGAAATGTGACTATGTTTATATACTGAATAATACAATAAGATCAATAATAGAAATGAAAACAATGTAACTAACGACTTCACTTTGACAAAATCAAATAAACTTGAAACAAACCTTTTGGGAGAAACAACAAACGAAATAGCGAATTTTCGTGCCTAATGAATAGAAAATATAGTGGAAGAAAGGAACAAAATAAAAAACAAAACCTTAGTTATTTCATCGATATCTAAAGATTACAACGTCTCTTTGTCAAAAGAGTAAGCTATAAATAGTCATGGAAACGACACTAATTATAATTAATTAATTGTTAAAGATGTCACCATAAATAAAGAATTACTTAAAACCAATAAACATGAAGTAGATAATCTAATATTGCCATCTCTTGCACAATCCGTGTGTGCTAATAATACAAGTTACATACAATACAAGTTTATGACTAAAGCCTGGTCTTTGACACCGTAAAAGGATCCCCAAAGCCTTGTGTGGACTTAGAATTTACTGCAACAAGCATGGAAATTGATTGGCCAGCCAATTTATGATGTAACGGCAGCTGGCCAAAGGCGCCGGGAAGATCAATCGCTTTTATTGACGTGAAATAAGGGCTATTGTTTGTGCATTCACGAATAATGAGATTATAATGGAACATTATAGTCATGTTTTTGATCTTTCAAGCGTTTGGTTATAGAATGCTGCATATGAGTTTTTAGTTTCCGTTTGATTAAACGTGAGGGTAACGGTCTTGGCTATTGAAATATATTGATTTTGATAGTAATATCAATATGGCAACAAATCAATATTTTGCTTTTTCCTAACAGTAATAGTAACCAATTTAAAAAAAAAAACCTACAAGTTAGTATGCAAGCCATGAATTCAATCGCACTCACTATAAAACCAGAAAATATCATCAAGTTCAATCAATTTCTAATTTTTTAATAAATTAATACTTGAAAACCGGCGAACTTTCATTAATAACAACCTATAGCTTAATACCAGTCTTATTTAATCAATTAATGGGGGAGTAGATCATCACACAATATCTATAGTGATTAAGTGTGGACAGGGATTATCCGAGTGCGCGGCCATGATGGCTGGATGGGCGTAGTCCAAGTCTCCACGTGGTAAGTCCCTGACCTAAATACTCCGTGATGGTCTTGCCTGCAACGTGTGTTTACCAAACACACCGATAATATATTTATTTTCGTTCGTGGACCGTGATTCGAAACTTTAATCTCTTTAATGAATGGTCGATAAGTCAGACAACGACTACTTACTTTTAGAATGGAATTTTGTTTAACGAAATTTTATTGATTTTGTGTTTAAAGGTGGAATTTTGTATGAACACAGACGATTTGAAAAATTAACTCATTGTATGTTTTAGTAGACCAGACTATTTAAAAAACTGAAAAGATGGAGTAACTCCATAATTAAATAAATTCAAACGGATAGAAACTGTGGACCAAAGATACTTCCCTGGGGAAACCTATAAAAAGACTTTAATCTTTCTCTTTCTATTTGTGCTTATTTTAGCTTTCTGGTTTTACTAATGGCTGTTCCAGATGATAAAGCTAATTTATGTCCTAAATTTCCATTTGATTTCACAATAAGTTACTCGATAACTACGCGTATGTACATTGCATTTCCCAAATGAACGTGAGTATGGCCACTATTTGTCCAACTAATTGTTTGTAAGGACTAATGAGTTGCTAGTGGTCATTTGTTATTTCATAAATGCACTTATGTTGCGTATTGAATAATTCTACAACGATTTTGGAAAATGAAGCTATAATTTCGTGAAATGTAGCAATAGTTCAGGATCCGTGGGGACAAAATTATTTTTAGTTTACTATTAGTGTGGTACTGTTTGAGGTGATAAATGAAGGTTGGTTATTGATTGTTTTCTTCCATGATATGAAGGATGATACTTTGAAATATTCATTTGATGAAAATACCTAAGATTTCTGTGTAATCGTTATTGTAAAGTAAAATTTCGTACCAGTTTAATTAGCTAAATGCTCTAGAAAGACAAACGGCGGCTTTAGGGTACGTCAACTTTGTGGGTATTCAAAAGTACTACTGGCGTTCTTACTTTACTTTGACTAAAGATTTTAGAGTTAGGCATGAAATTTTGTCGTCGCTAGGAGAAAACTTTTAAGTTATATTTTCATTTGTACATCCAAACTACTACCAAAGATGATATAATATTTATAGTTAGTTAAATTTATCTGAAAGTGGGTAATGGAATTATTTCTTTGACTGCTTACTTGTTTGCAGTGAGATACGTCACTTAATTATGGCATAAGAAATAGTCTTATAAATGTCCTTTACACAGTCTAAGTAATGTTATATGTATTACGAATATATCTGTATATCTGAGGTTTTCCTTGCTAAGAGCAACTAGTGACACATGTATGGTCTTAGTAAAACATGAGTCATTAGCCATTTTGTATTCCAATAGCACAACAAATTTAAAATGGCATATTATGTTAATAACAGGCGTTAGTGAGTCGCTGAGTTTCATAATTCTTACATTCCTTAGATATTGTTAAACAAAATTTGTCACTGCGTCTGTCTGTCTGTTCGCGATAAACCCAAAACTCTAAGCTACTGAACGAATTTAAATGCGGTTCACGAATAGACATGGTAAATCATGAGAAGAGTGTAGATGTAAGAAAAATCCGAGAATTTCAAGATCAGTAACATCCGTGCGAAGCTGAGGTGAGTTGATAGTAAATACTTAATAAATGTATTTGTGGCTACTGATTAAGCAATTGCATCATCATTCTCAATACTAAGAGAACTTTAACAGGTACGTCATAGCAAAATTATTATATGTATAATTCCTTATAAAACACGAATAATATATGTATAATGACCTAACTTAATAATCGCAATTGTACTGAGTTGCAGGATAAAATTGCACAGTTTTTTTTAGATTATTTTTATTTTGGGTTAGAAATGAGAAAATTTGAAGCCATGAAAAAATATAGCTAATAAAAATAAAAAACACCCGCTGATAGACCAAGTATATAATGCAATAACTAATAAATATACATTCCATTAAATAACTTAGTTTATTAGTTAATTAATTAAGACCATCTACAGACGAATCGATTTCATGAGCTTCCTTAAATCTTAAACATCAAATTAATTCGGATGTCACAAGTCGCAAATGACGCCCACTTATCTCAATTTTCATTGACGTGGGCTGTCAAGGTAGATAAAATAAAAGATAGGTATAATGTAGATCTATATTCATCTAGATGGTTGATAGCGCTGAGCTCACTAAGGATGGGCAAATGCAAAGAATTATACGACAGGTTTTTTTTTTGTCTGCAACAGACATTAACAATATTAGTAGTTATGTTCTGTTGTAAATAAATCAAATAAAGAAAAGCTTTTGCTTATTTACTATACCTAATAAACATACATCTACACTAATATTATAAAGAGGCAAAGTTTGATTTTATGTTTTTTTTTTTTTGTATGAGGTAATCTCTGAAAGTACTGGTCCGATAGCAAACATTTTTTTCACCAATAGAAAGATGCTTTATTCCTGAGTGACATAGGCTATATTTTATGTATGCGGGCAAAGCAGCGGATAAAAGCAAGCAAATAAATATATTTATAAAACTTATTAATATAAAGTCTATTCTATTCTATTCTATATTTAGGATAGTTAGATCACGGATCGATCATTTTTCTCTCTTTTTTAGCTTGCTCAATTTTAACTTTATTATGTAAGTATTGTTTTGACAGTAGTATGAGATACATGACAATTTTACAAAAAAAAAATGAGTTAACCCTAGCAAGCAACCAACCCTGCCACTACCGAGTGCTTAACCCTGACCTGCCGGCTGTCATCACAGCTACTGATCGCCCACGACCTGCAAACTAGAATCTGTCCAATGTATTTTCCTTTTTAGTATAATAGATGCGTGATTGTGAGATAGGAATGTGGAACATGCTGTTTTTCTTTGAATAATGCGTGGTGCGTCATTTGTAGTGTAATTTTCTAAGGTTATATTCCTACAAATTGAGCAATATGTTACATTGTGTAGATTATGTTAAACAGCCTATTTTTAAACAGATAAAAACGGTGGACTAAAGATACTTCCCTGGGGAAACCTATAAAAATACTTTAATCTTTCTTTTTCTATTTGTGCTTACTTTAGCTTTTTGGTTTTACTAGTGGCTGTTCTAGATGACAAAACTAATTTATGTCCTAAATTTTCATTTGATTTCACAATAAGTTATATAAAGAATAATGCGTGGCGCGTCATTTGTAGCGTAATTTTGTAAGGTTATATTCCTACAAATTGAGCAATATGTTACATTGTGTAGATTATGTTAAACATCTGTTTTTTTATGTTTTGTAATAAATCAATTGTAATTACCTACCAATGTGACGCTACTCACTGTTATCGATGCGTAAAAAACGAAAACACTTTTTTTAAAAAATCATATAAACCAGTGCTTGATTGCGATCCCTTCTGATAGAAAACAGTGATGCAATCGTTGATGGTGAATCGCAATAGTTTACTAAAAGTCCATCATCATCATCATCATCATCTTCCTGCCCTTGTCCCGTTTTATTTGGGGTAGGCGAAACACGTTTTCTTTTCATTCTGTCCTGTCACTCGTCACGCTATCACTGACAAGTATACTAAGAGCACAAAAATGAAAAAAAAAAAACAACTTTTACTATGGTACAGATCCTATTTGAAAGCAAAGATTCTCCAAAATCATTTTGATATATGTATATTTCAAATAGTACCCGACAAAGGCTTTCAATTAGTTTACAAGAGAAAGCTCGCCATAACTTTTTGAGATGTGGATGACAATCAGAATAATGAGTCAGGAGTTCTGGACATCTGCTAACCTCTTTAATGAAAACAGGCGTAACGATATGACTAATACGCAATGTGTTGATACAGATGTTTTACCTCACGATTATGTGATTAATAAATAATAATATACTTTAATTAATTCAAGCTATCTGGGTTAATGCCAACCTAGAGTTTGATTTCAATCTATTTCCATTTTAATGAATTTATTATTAGGTAGATTGGAACTAAATATAATAAAATATAATGAATGCAATAATATGCAGTTATGAGGTATAATTTATTGATAATTGGTGTATGATTTGCATGAAGACTCAATAAAAGTTAATACTAAAGAGCTTATGAGAGACAAACTTGACTATATAAAAGTTACTGATATTAGCTTTATTAAAAACTGTAGAATTTATTCACGGATAAATACAGAACATAAGAAAACGCCTATATTGTCTAAAAAGTGAGGAAAAGATGTAACTATAGCCTATAGGTCACCATCATTTTTTTATTCATATTTAGGAGTGTGTGCTACTATGTTAGCAAAGAAATACATTATTTTAAAATACATTTAGAACCATCTTCAAATATTATATTGTATTTCGAATTAAATCAATTTAGGGCAAATCGAAAATAGGTAAAAATATTTTTGTATTTTATATACTTACTAGCTGACTCAGTAAACGTTGTTCTGCCATATAAATTATCAAAGAAAATAATGAATAATGAAAATCATGGGAGGTAGGGTAGGAGGGTAAAAAATAGCCTACGACCTATTCTCAGACCTACCAAATATACATAAAAAAAAATCACAAAATTTTGTCAAGCCATTTGAAAGAAAGAAATTCGATAACCTCTGAGACACGAGATTTTTATGATATAAGATTACAGATATTGTAAATTACACTTTTATAAGTATCCATGCTCCGTGTCACTACCATTGACATTATTGTATCCCTTACCTGGCAACTATCACAAAAAAGTAATCATAAAAATGTTCACGACTCTATCTATTCGTTCTTCACCAGGGTGACATTTAAAAAGACGCTTGATATGAAGAAATATTGTAGATATACGACCGAAAGTATACAATAAACCAAATATGCATACGCATTATAGGGTGGCAGGGTGTAGGGTGTGAGAGGGTGACCAATATGTAGGGAGGGTGACATATAAAAAGAAGACCCCACATTCTATAAAGTTTATTAACCCTACGTATTGTTATAAAGTACACATTTTTTCCCTTTAGTGTCAATTATTTCCAGGAGTTTCCGAATAATTTATTAAGTACTTAATTAAATAATAAATTTCACGGTTCACTAACAGGAAATAAACAACAAAAATGTCAAAGCAAATAGCCTTCCATAAAAAATAAAAAAAGTCGCGACAATCAGCATACAGATAGCGTCGTACACAGCGATAAAAAGATAAACAAGTGAATCTGTGCGACCTTCGACACACCGTACTCCTTATCACTAATCTTACTCAATCGCGATCTAATTCATTAACAAATCCCCAAACCTACCTACTTACGTCAATAAAAACAATATTATCCCTGGATTCAGTAATCCGATCACGTGCCACACACACGGGGTCGACACACATTAAGTTATCATTAACTCGATTAACTTATAGGAATAAACACTGCTTGTTTATACACACCGTTAATTCGATATCAGGGTGACATATCCCGCTGCGGCACGGTACGTCGAGGGGAGCGGGTGGCTACGTGCGACGTTCGGTCGCCGCGCGGGAAACTCGGGAAAAGCTAAAACGGCGGCGAACGAGCGTGCGACGAGCGTGGCGGTCGCCGGCCAACTAAACCCACACACTGATAACGCGACGAGACTCCACGGAAAATGGAAAACAATGGAAACGCGACGTGTTATGGTTATTTCGCTAGATAACGGTAATGAGATTATATGCGGTTTGATTTAGTTGTTATATAATGTGATAGGAATTCCTTTCGCTGTTCCAGTTTGCATGGGATTAAGGGCAAGAGTTGGAAAGAGCTGTATAATGGAGTGGCCATCGTGTAGTAGTGCTTGAGGCTCTGTATCGCATGAAGTGTTTGTTGTTCGTTGCACTTCAGCTGGGTCTTAGTGGGGTTGATTAAAAACGCAATTCCTTTGATGTGTTTCGTGACTACTTTATGAATTAACGGTAACAACCCGTAATATTACAAATGCTTGCATATTTGCAACAACGATATTTTCTTTTGTATTGTTAAATTGCTCGGAAGTCATAATTGGCATACCAGCACTTATTTTCAAAATTTTCTTTGAGGAAATTACCTAGTATTTTTTTTGAAAAACACGAATTTTACTACTGATTATCAACTTGGTAGGTACTAAAAATATACAAGATATCTGAAAACTAGCAAATATAATCATCGTATTTCTTCATATTGATCTATTAAGACGAGTTTGTCCCTTAGATTCGCACGTTAGTCGCGACAGGAAGGCCCAAAATAAAATGTAACAAATATCTTGAAATAAACTCGACCGAATCCACTGTGAGTAGCTTGAGACAGTTGGGCAAGCCATAGACTAATCATGAATGAAAGAATGAGTGAGTGAATGGATGAATGAATCAAATACTTATAAGTTATTGTTTTTGTGCTGTTTAAATTTATTTAAATAACTCCCGATGTTTAATGGAAAGTTTTGCGTATATACATTGTTTTGATTTTGAAATAAATAAAATATTACCAAAGGTCAATTTTACCATAGTATATTTAGGAATTCAAATGAAATCAACTACTAAACGTAAACAATAATATGTCTTTTTATTTAAAATAAATTGTATAAAAGACGTACAAAGATTATTTAAATTTAGTTAATTACCTAACATCGATTTAGTTAAATACCTAAACGTAAATATTTATAGATAAAAGACATGTTAAGATTGTTTACATTTAGTTAACCACCTGAACAGATGGGATATAGATAAAATATAGTAGGTATGAGAATTTAGTTTCCATTGTAATTTAAATTCCATTATAAATTATATATATTCCATTCCATTATAATTAAAATAAAAGATGTAATAAAGTTATAATTAAGATAGATAAAATTAATTTAGTTAAAATTTTTAAACATAACCTTTCAATCGTGGAAATTACAGACACAATAGAAAGACAATAGGTGCGCAAACGCTTGGGGTTTAATGAATATGACTGATATAACTACAACTAACAAAACGGCCTTTCTCATTTGATCTGAGACTCTACCACGAGCTCTTAATGCGATCCATTTGACGACCTAAATTGAAATGTTAAAGAGATATTGCTATACAGGGTGTATAGCTCCATCCCCGTTTTTTGCTCGCGCGCCTGACATTTTAACACGTTATGGTAAGGCCCCTCGTATTTTAGTTGATTTTTGTTCACACAATTCTGGTTACAAAATTTAATTGCTGAAATAACTTCTCTCACTGTTTACGAAGGACATTACATATGCCTAACATCGATCGAGCATGAACTGCACTTCAATTGTTACACCGAGTTCGATTTATTCGAGTTTCCATGGCAGTAAAAATCGTTGTTTCCAACGGAAATAGTCAAAGTTTGAGAATTAAAGTTAGCTACGGGCTTAAAGTCATAACCTGGAGCTATTGTCATGTCAAATATCAAAATTATGTAACAAACTTTGTATTAAACTGGTCATATTCAGCGATAAGCTTTTTGAAGTAATCCATCTACAACTCAAAAAGGAGTTGGGTAGAACACAATATGACGGCAGGTAGAGTGTCTAGTACACAAATTACCTTAAAAGACTGGTAGAAGGAATGTTTGGCCGTTCAGCAGTGATATCGGCAGACGATATTGCAGTCATCTCAAAAAGGACCTAGATAAGTGGCATGTGGTACAGGAACGTAGGAACTACAAAATAAGTATTCAAATAGAAGTACGATAAAAGTCTGAAAGGCTTACTCAACTATCTACAATTTTAATTATATCAAAGGTAGGGTTCGTATCTTTTTTTCCCTTTGTTAACGGAAAGAACAGAAAAAATATCCCCATAACGTTACCTGGAACCCATGTGTAAAATGAGCGTTTGTTAGCTTCGCCTCTGAAAAGGAAATGTCATATAAAACTAAATTCTACGTAAAACTTCAAAGGTGAAAGGAAAAAGTAATTCCATATTACTTTATAGAGTTTTACCTTTTCGAATCTTTATAATATAATTAAGCTTTTGCGAAATGCAATTCCGCCATATTTCTTGCTGCTCCATAAACGAACGTCAAAACGACAGCCAGGAAAATGAATGGCGAGCTAATTAGAATTGTACATTCATTAAATTTGTAACGCATATACAAAATGTTCAGAAATGTAGCAGAGGTTAAAATAAATTGGACTATTATTGCAGTAGCCGCAAGCTAAATTAGCCACATCCTATATATCGATGTCAGAGACATGGCAGCGCATTCGGTGACCAAATGAACTGCATTATTCATTGCAGATTCGTCTGATTTCACCAAATTGAGAGCGATTTGCTCTACTCATGGTGACTTTCAATGTACCGCGTTCAATTTTTAATCAGGATGATTGCGAAAAGTGCATGCGTTATTATGATTAACTGATAACTCATCAATTGATAATCCCAAATAGATTGTAGACTTAATTTTTATATTACAAAAGAATGCGATCCGGGCTATTTATAAAATGGGTCCTTGAGAGTCCCTCAGAAATAAATTTAAAGAAATCGAAATACTGGTTCTGCTTCTCTTTATATCTTAAAAAGTATTATTATAGTATCATAAAAACTTGACTTTTTAAAATTAGAAGCAATTTACAAAACAAAAATACACGTATTAAACTCGAAATTCTACCCAAAGGGAGATTAGCTACGACCAGCAGGTCATTTTAGTGTTTTGGATGCGTATTTTTGATTGGAGAATATAAATATAAATATAATGGGATGTTCATGGGATAATTTTCGACATTCATTATGGCGAAGTCTCCTATTGATAAATTTTATTCAAAACAATATTTCTAAAGCCTAAAGGGTTTTTTAAATCTTTAATTAAAAGGGGGTTTTTAATTGCCCAACAGTGGCAAATAACCTAGCCTAGAAAAAAGTAGGTTTAAAATGTTTATTTCCTCCCTACAACGCAAAGGTTTTTCCCTGCAGGATTGAGTACGTCATCGAGTTACTATTTCAAGGTGTTTCGTAGACATTCACTATATAATGATTGAAGGCTATCTAATATTTTCTACGACCTGTATTATTAAACATAATACTGCTTATAGGGTTTTAAAGGTATTGTTTCCAGCCAATCGGATTTATGAGAATACATATATTTCATTTTGAGGAAGCGCCTGCAAATCAAATATTAGTATAACATAAAGAGAATGAAAAACATGTATTTGCACTCAATTTCTGATGTTCCTTGGTTGGAACCAACACTGAATTCTAAGAGGCACTAATTTATGAATACTGTCTCGGAAGAAATCCAAAAACACTTACAAAAATATCAGGAGAGACTGGAAAGATAGGTATTGTTAGGGTAGGTACCCTACCCTAACAATCTGGTGGTTGCGCTTAAAACCAGAAGATACGCAAAAGTACTTAAAAGGAAAGACATAGTCCAATTGCTAAACGGGACTTCGCAGCTGATTGGGTAGATTGCTTACTGGAGTCACGCTCACCACACAACGAATTTAAACTTCAACGCACCTGCTAATTTCATGGGAGCCTCGGGGTCTGGGAACGCAAGGTAAAGAAGGTACATAGGAGTGAGTTTTAGTCAGTAGAAGTCTGACACGCTCTTCCACTCCAACCTAGAAAGGAAAGTCGTCGACGGCGCGCACTGTTCCCGTGCGCTTCAAGGAGTTGTCAGCAATAGCAGGGGCCCAACCGGGTCGAAGCCTACTGGGGCCAGGGTTATCCGAAAGGGAACTCGAGCGCCGATATGAAGGCTAGAAGGAACGGGGTGGGCTTTTAGTCACTATCTCCCGCTTCGCCCTCTTGGGCGTTGTCATTGGATGATTTTTCCCACCATAAAAAAAAACCTAGAAAGGGAGATGTCATTGGATGACTTCCCACCTAAAAAAAACGCACCTGCTAAAATGTGGTGAAACTAATTGCAGATTAATAAATAAGAAATATATAATGTATCTATAAGCAGCAAAAACATTACGAATACTAGGGCATGGGCTATGAAAGGCAATAGGCAGTAATTTTAATCCACCGCGTGGTACCAAAGCGGATTGGTGGATGTCACATGTCTTCGAATTATGATCCGAAACCAAACAAAAATATACAAGTATTATATATTGCTATCTGTTCGTCAAGATATAGGATTAATTTCTAGTTAGGAGGACAATCCTTTATGTAAAATAGAAAATCCCATAGAGTTTCATCACTGGTGTTATAAATAGGTTAATCATTTTGCGCAATAAATTATTAATTATCTGTATCTATGCACGTCATATTCGTGTTAGTTACAATATTAATTTATAACTCTAGAACGGTTGGACCGATTTAATGGTCTTTACTTTGTTAGATTCATCTCTAATGAAATATCGGAAAGTTGTACAAAATATCTTAATTCATCGAAAAATGACAGCAAATGTCAAATACTAGGTCTCAATCATTCCATCATTCGATTCATTGACTGTTAGGCGGAACGAAGTTCGCCGTGTCATCTAGTAAAGAAATATTTTTGACCTCGACCATAAAATGACGACACCAGTAAAAATTGTATAATCTTTCCGGTAACATAATACTCGTAGTTCAACAGTAATATATTAACTAGTGTCAATTCCGAATGACCTTGGGTCATTGCCATCCGCTGGCGTGAACTCATTCATAATCATTGAATGTTATAATGTAATTTGCATCCCAATGCGAGTCGTGTCGAGCGAGCTCTGATTCTATAATAGAAACTAGCGAGACTGTTCGTGCTTAGCCGTGAATAGGAAATTAAAGAAGCCATTTAATGCATTTAAAACTTAAGTAACTCAGCTTTTAGTAGTGAGCGAACTTTCGGATTCGGTTTCGGCAAAAAAAACCAGTTTCGGCTTTCGGCTGTAACCGAAATTGGATTCGGCAGGTTTCGTGCTTCGATCGGCGCAGAGAGCTGCGAGCGATGAACCATCATTTTCCGCGTCCACGCTCATAGTCGTGTCATGACTTGTTTATTTCAGTTTGTGTTCACGCCGCGAGCTTTGTGGTAGTTTGTTTTGTTTGCTCTAAAATTGCGAGTAGTTATTATATTTAGTTTCGAAACAAGTTATAATATGTTACTTAAAAGTAAAGAGAGACTGACTGATTAATCATAATCATCTTCCTGCCCTTGTCCATTTTATTTGGGGTCGGTGCAATAAGTTTTTTTTCTTTCATTCTGTTCTGTCACGCTTTTCTAATATCCTTTTCTTTCTTATCACTTCTCACAAGAAATATTTTTTCTTTGGCCCTCCTCCAGCTCTCCATCCACAAGTATACTTATAACTGTTTTAGTAAAATGTGTTTCTCCCCTCCTCTTCACATTTCATTCCTTTTACTTTTCAATCAAAGGTGCTACTTTCGAGCTTTCTTAAACTCATTTTTCACTTGATTGATTATTTTATTCCGAAACGTAAACGTATCCTATACCTAATATATATGGACGATTCGGTTTCAATTTTGGTCGAAACTGAGACCGAAGCCGAAATTCGGTGACGATTTCGGCCGCGAAAACTGTTTATGGTCGGATACTAGAATCCAGTGATCATTTTCCGGGTAATCTAGTATAGCTTTTTCTTGTCTATGTTGGGGTCAGTCTTTCTGAATGAAGCTGCTTCTAGTTTATTTGTTACAGACTAGCTTTTTCCCGTGACTTCGTCCGCGTACATAAAATATAGCCTATGTCACTCAGGAATAAAGCA
Source organism: Mythimna ferrago (assembly GCA_910589285.2). NCBI lineage: Eukaryota > Metazoa > Arthropoda > Insecta > Lepidoptera > Noctuidae > Mythimna > Mythimna ferrago. Next base: position 21,756,537 of record OU342680.1, on the reverse strand, counting down.
GCTTTCTATCTGTGAAAAAGTTTTACCAATCGGAACCGTTCTTCCGGAGATTACTTCCTACAAACAAAAAAACAAACTTTACCTCTTTATTAAATTAGTGTAGATTGGAGAATTTACCGACTTTAACGGGCGAAGATTGTACTTGAAGCGACTACTTATCTCACCTTCGCAACCCAGTAACTTTTTTTTTATTGATATAAACAGAGTGTTTGATTGCGATACTAACTGAGTAACACTATACCCCTCAGCAAGGCTGGTATCAAATAATTTGGCTTCTCACTACTCGTAACGACTCTTGATCTACTGATGCCAATTTCCGTATAATATTACTTTAATATTATCCTTTCGTCTATAAATAACACTTGATGACTTGACAGGCATTTTAATGGCGTTTCGTCATAAAACTTGGCATTTGGAAATCAATAAATTCTACCTGTTCTTATAATTATTATCATGTCAATGAAGTTGACATAACGTCATTTTATTAGTTTAATTATAAAAAACGCAAATGGCAATGTATTTTTTTTATTAATTAAAATGTTATTCCTCTTTCGTACCTTGCATTAAAAAACGTACATATTTCGCCAAAAATGTAATTTATGTTTAAATTAAATTTGAATGAATTCCTACAAACAGCTTTTGGTAAACTAATTTAGCGCATTTCAAACATGATTGCAATAACTCCACTGCTTTACCGACTGACTTGTATTGATTCAACATTTCTGCATGAATGCTACCTCTTGTTTCATTTATGTTCTCAACTTCATTAGTATTGCTAGTATCAGAAGCCTGTAGTTCAGGATCCAGCCTAACTTTAGGATACCGTATCTCCCTAGTTGCGCGAAGATTGAATTGCTACCGCTCGAGGTGAATATTATTAAATTTCGAAAGCCAATTATTATACTAGAAACAAATCTATCTATCTCATTGAAATACAACTGTTTCGTTGTGCTGACTATTTGACAACGTAGGCATCAAACTTAAGCCAATGTAAAAAAAAATACGCGTGAGGCATTTTCTAGTATGAATATTACATTTTCGGTCAATTTCCTTTCACTTGAATGGCATACATTCATTGAGCATTCACCGAATGTACAAAGCACTTCTTGCATAACACAAGCATTCCCACCTACAGGAGTAAGGGCCTCTCGTTCTCTGTATACATTTTTTTGCCACTTCTATCTTTATCTCTTTTTTATTTTCTGCATAGTTCTCGTTATAATCTCATCATTTTGACCATTCATTCAACAATGGCTAACTTTTTGAGTACTTCTATCCCCTATGAGCTATTTGCATCCTTTATTTAGGCTAGTACAAAGATATATTATTAATCTTGTGGTTTTAATAATATTGTGTTAGCCTATATAGTTTAGGATAGAGTATTGTCTCTAAATGCACATTACTCAACTCAAAACAAATAATGACTGTTTTGCCAAAATGAAAACGATTGTCATTAGGTTTTCATTGCGTCATTAGCGTGCATTTTACTTCGAGGTTGAAGTTTCTATGCAAATTAAGCCGCGGGCGGTTAATTTATAGTACATGGGAAAATCGTACGACGATGATGAATAAGTAATTCCTGATGAGAGAAAGTAATAGTGGCCATTAGAAAATTTCCCATAGTGATTGCACATCATTATTCAGCTCAAACCTTGTGTGCATGTATAATGAACGTATTTGTAGGAAATTAAAGATTCTAGGTCAGCAGAATTAGTTCAAATTGATTATTAATTACGGTTTGTTATGCTCCTGAAAAAGAAATGCTCTTACTTGGCAGCATACAGTAAGACTGGAATGCGTGATATCCGACCCCAAGTTGGTTGGAAAAGAGGCTAGGGAGAAGATGATGTTTTATAGATACTCGCTCATGTTGTGAAGTCACCAAAAGAGTGTGTAAAGAAATGAAGTTTTTTTGTAGTTCAGAAGTATTTGGAAGAGGATGTGTAAAGTCCTCCACAACTCCATTGAAAAGGGAGGTTCCTCCGACCATACGGCTACTGTTTATACCGCGTACATCGAAGGACTGGAACAATTGCCTGCTGCGGTCTTCTCGTCCGATTATAACTTGAATGACTTCAAGGCTAGAGTGATTAGAATCTTAATAAACTAGTGCGCCTCACCATCAACGATTGCATCACTACTTATCATCAGGTGGAGTCGCAGTCAAGCACTAGTTTATATTAATTAAAAAAGAACTAGCTTAGGGCCGGCTGCCATGCTAACCAAATGCGACTGAATACCCGAATACATGGACCAACTGTCTATCAGACCTGCATAACCGAATTACAACTGGGCAATACGATGGATAGAACAACTTGAAGAGCAACCAGAAATACTGATCATCAGGGCTAGACTTTGCTACCTAGTCCCCTTGGCAAACCAGAATAAATGACAAAAATTATCACCAATCCATCCGTCAATTAAGATAGTGATTACTTATACCAATTTTACCACAATCTGCACCTAGCTAGGGAGGTGCAATTTCAACTGAAGATATTTGATTACATGCCACTAAAGAGACATCTGTTCTCATTAACTAGATTGAAAGATTTCAATGCTATATAACTAGAGGTAACTAGACGCGGATTAGCTCAGCCCCTCCGTCCGTTCAAATGATCCAATTTGCCAATTGACTCGGACAACCTACGTGGAAAGATGCAAGGCTAATTTACTATGCAGTTGTTACAGATGGTCACAAGCTAAGTCGTATTGAGTGTTTGGTAACATGGTCGCGAATAGGTGCCATTTTGTGTAACTAGTTCACGTGAAAGATGTTACCCTGTCAAAATTTGACTTAATAAAAAATCTATAGAAAAACACGTTCCGTTTTTTTCTCCAAAAACCTTGCTAGAATCATCAAAAAAATTGCCAAACCGATCCAGCCCGTCTCAAGTGATAAGTACGCCTACCGTCTCAAGTGATAGCACATACAATATTATTATAATGTATGCAAAACTGAAAATAGATAAAGCATTCAAATAAGCACCTTCTTTAAGGTCATTAGGTACTTACTGACTTCGTTCAAGAAGACCTTCTTTTGGGGAATAAAACCATCATATAACTTTTCTCGCTCTGGTTAGAGCGAAAGGGATTGGCAAAAATCAACCATGACCATTCAGTTTCTTTTGTGTGTAGGATCGCAATGATAATTTCGAACGATCCTGCAGTCTTCTGGAAGACCTTGCAGTGATGGAAGAATGAGTGTACGTGCCTACGGATAGAGACAGTGACCATTTCGAAATGTCCTTTTGATATTTTTTACACTTGTCCCCAGGTATAATAGGTTGTAATACGTATTATATTTAGAGTACCTATCCGTGGTATTGATTTTTCTTTCTTGTCTACGCTACTATGAGACGACTTAAGCTGTGGTAAAAATACTACCAAATCAACAAGATTGGTAGTAGAGGTGCGCTAGACACACTCAAGCATCGTCCCTCATTCTTTTATTACAACCCATTCGTTTTATGAAACCTAGATTTAAATCTAGTCCATACGATCGTAATTCCTTTGTATCATATAGCGTAGTTAGGATATACATCGCGAGAACTAACGCTGTCAGTCAATCATAGTAATCTTTTAACAGTCAGTGGCGTAAATAGATCCAAAAGGGCCCTGTTGTTCCACGTGCGCCTCAAAGAGTTGTTAGCAAACCGTAGGGGCCCAGCAGGATCGAAGCCTACTGGGGCCAAGGGTCTGCTTCTGAAAGGAAGATTCGGCCCCGGTACGAAAAGCAACGAAGGAACAAGAGTGGGTTTTTAGTCAGTAAAAGTCTGATACTATCTCCCGCACCACCCAAGGGCGCGGAGTTCTCACTAGATGATTTATCACCAACAAAAAATTAAAAAAGGAAAGGGACCTGTATAATTTTTTTTTAAATTACTTTTTGTGTTGAAATATGAAAGATGTGGTTTTGTCATCAAAGTTGAAAATGAGATTACTCTGATGGATCTTGACTAAAAATATGCCCGTTAATTGGAGCATGTGAACTAAGATTTAAGTTTTCACTGTGATCTTATGAATAAAATGCTAGAACGACCACAACGAGCTATAAAATAGGAACAACCTATCATATAGTTAACAACAGGATTTCAGGTTGTGGTTGTTACATATAAATAGATACTTAGATATACATATACTTTGTTGTACACCAAAAATAAAAAATACATTAGGAACTTAAAATTAATACAGTACGGTACACCATGGGTGGTCTTATCGCTAAAAGCGATTTTTTACAGACCACCTTTTACAAATTTTGGCACACATCGAGGTCTCTGCAGTCTGGGGGCCCCTCATTGATACGGGGCTAGCTACGCCCCTGTTTTCTAAGCACATGACTAGCTTTGCAACAGTTTCCATTATAACAGGCAAAAGTAATCCCTGGAATAATCCGCAAAGCACTTTCATGAACAATAATGCTATTTGATTAGCTATTGTTTAGGGTGGTCTGAAGGCCGGATGGGTGCGTGCTTGCCCTGTTATTAATTTAACCGCAACTCTAATTAATCTTGTCCGCTGCGGATTCCCGGCGCACTACGATTCGAAGTGGCCGCATTTCAACCAAATTTCCACTGACATGACTTGTATTACATAAAGCCTGCCGGACAATTTGACAACCTAAATTAAATCGTTTTCTGTGTGTGGGTTTGCGTCGTGTCGTGTAGTGTCGTGTAGTGTCGTGTGGGAGTGTGTGTAATTGTGCCCTGTATTTTTTGTTTGAATGATAAATGATTAATGATATTTATTTTGCAAATAAAAAAACTTATACTCGTAATTTTTTTCGTCAATTTAAACTAGGTGTCCTAGCTGACTACCCTGAGAAGAAACACCGAAACAAACTCAAGGGTCAAAGTGTCTTTTAAAGTCCATACAGCAAACATGTAATGGTCAAATCATATGAGAACTATGCAGACTGAAGCCTGAGATGGTCTTTTGAAGAAAGAACCACACAGTTCTACGTGGACCTGGATGGTCAATGCAAGCATTTGTAAGTAGGTATGCGTTTAACTCAAATTATGACTACTAAGGAGCTCAACGACTTGACGAACAACACCAAAGAAAGGACATTTGGGTTTTTGTGGTGTACAATAAAGATTATATAAATGTCATATCAATTCATTAAACCCCAAGCGAACGCTGGCGTTCGCTCTCTTATTGTCTTTCTATCGTGTCTCTAATTACGGCATTTGAAAGGTTAAACGATGTTAATAATGTCACTAGTTTGCATACATTTTGTGTGGAAATGAATACGGTTTATGGAAAAGTCGTGGTTAATCGTCCGTGCACAAATGGCAAGTTAAACATTGATGGCCAAAGTGATGTTGTCGATTGTGTCTCTGCCCCAGTGACCTTTATTGTTATTTGAAAGACAAAAAGTTCACTGATTTTATTTTCAGAATCGCTGGCAAAATGTTTTTGTCTTTCATAGCTATAGATTCATGCCTCTCTTTTTGGACGTTAGGTTAGTAGTTTTTTTTGGTGGGAAATCATGTAACGATTTCTCGCTCTATTGTGTCGTAGGGCATGTCAGACTATTACCGACTAAAAGCACACCTGTTTTTTAAGGGTTTAATTCATTAAACCCCAGGCGAACGCCAGCATTCGCGCATCTATTTTGTCTCAAATTGACGGTATTTGAAAGGTTAAATCATGAATGACTGATTTCTCTTGCTCTGGGTGGAGCGAGAGAGAGTGTCAGACTTTGACTGACTAAAATCCACTTGTGTTTAATTGACCTTTGTATTCCAGAGCCACGGTGACTTTACCAAAAAATCAAAGCAGCCTTAGTAAATTAAACCAGAGTCTTGCCTTTCAGCTTTTTGTAGAAACAAAATAAATCCAATTTTATCAACTTATAGGCTTATCTCAGGAATAAGCTCTATTGTGTTAAAAGTTTTGTAAGTAAATCACAACAAACAAACACCCTTTTCTTTCAAAGAGACAACAATCAAATGTGTCTCCTCTGTAGGTACGACGCGTTGGTGACGATTCGGACACAGTGTCCGAATCAACACATTTTATTTTCAATATTTTTGTTGCTGACATTTCGGACACCACCTTCATTAAAACTATTTAGTATAGTCAGTTAAAAAAGTTTTAAAATATAATTGCGAAGTAGATAGATACTAATATACTTACCCGAAATGCTGTACGCTTTTTTCCCGTATCTACTATATTTTAAAACTTTTTTAACTGACTACACTGTGAAAAGAATCTATAATATAAAAATGAATCGCAAAATGTGTTGGTAAGCGCATAACTCAACAACGCCTGGACCGATTTCGCTAATTTTTTTTTTGTTGTGTTCGTTATTATGAGGAGAAGGTTCTTATGGAAAAAAAAATGAAAATTAGGGTAGTGTAGGGTAGAGTAGGGTAGTGTAGGGTAGAGTAAGGTAGAGGAGGGTAGAGTAGGGTAGAGTAGAGTAGGGTAGGGTAGAGTAGGGTAGAGTAGGGTAGAGTAGGGTAGAGTAGGGTAGAGTAGGGTAGAGTAGAGTAGGGTAGGGTAGAGTAGGGTAGAGTGGGGTAGAGTAGAGTAGAGTAGGGTAGGGTAGAGTAGGGTATAGTAGGGTAGAGTAGGGTATAGTAGGCTGAAGTAGGGAAGAGCGGGAGCGAAGCCGCGCGGGTACAGCTAGTATTGAAATAAAAATGTGCCAATTCGGACACTGTCCGAATCGTCAGCAACTCGATACGATGACGTAAACACCGTCCGTACACAGGTCTTATCCGTCGTGACAGCTCTCGGATGATCATCGATCGTTACTCTCAGGACATTGCACATGCTCGCCGGCTTTTCTTTAGACCGTGTTTTTCCTTGCTTTATTTTGTACTAGCCGAGCTCGACAAACGTTGTTCTGCCTTATGAATGATCAATGACCAAAATGGGTGAAGGTAAATACTAGCCTGCAACTTTTCAGTCCTACCAAATATAAACAGAAAAATATAAAAAATTGGTCAAGCCCTTTCGGAGGAGTTTCACAACAATTCTTATATACAACATTATATAATAAATAAGATTTTATTCATATACAACATTAATTTTAGTACATGCAAAACCCAAAACAAGTGTCTAGTGTTTTTATGTAGAGTTTATGTGCAAAATTTCGCACGAAAAATCACAGAGTTATAAGCTTGCTATGTGAACAAAAATACATAGTCATCGGGCCATCAAGGCGACTGAGGTTTTGCACTTGCATCCAGCTGTGTGCTGGCGCCTAATGCCCGCTATGACCAGCCGTGACCTGTGTTGTACTTATTGTCGATGGTGTCCAACTTGTGACCTTTTTAAGTATTTTTGAGAAAAAAATATAACATGGTGTAAAAACTATTGGAATCCATTCAGTTACTGGATCTGAACAAAGTATATTCATTAGAAAAAAAATATATATATTTCATACAAACATACACACAAGCATGGCAAGTAAAATAAAAGGATATACAAGAAAAAAATGTTTGCTCCCAATTTCTCTTTCGTCCCGATTGCCTACTTCAGTGCTACATGAACTATGAGTTGCCGCAATATGAAAAATATTACTCTCGCATCCACTTTGCGAGCCTTCACGGAACATTGTACATTGATTGATCCAGCTGCTGAAGTATACGTAAGTGAGGAAGATCAAGTGCCATCGGATACACTATTAATAATTTATTGAATACTAGCTTTGGCCAGCGACTTCACACGCATAATTTTTCGAGCCATAGAGGACAAATTTTGTGATTGAATTGTGTGAGGAGTGATATGAAAGAAAAGGGAGTTAGTGATAGTTTGACGGGTGACAGGACAGAATGGAAGAAAAAAAACGTGTTGTGTCGACCCCAAGTAATATGGGATAAGGGCAGGAAGAAGAAGAGGACGAATTTTAGAAAATCCTCTCTTAGTGCTAGCCTACGTAATTTCGGCTTTGCGTTGATCAGTTTCTCCTTTTATATATGAATACTAGCTTATGCCAGCGGCTTTGCCTGCGTGAAAATATGTTTGTCCTAACAAACTTTGGCCCCCCATTTCATTCCTTTCGGGGATGAATTTTAGAAAATCCTCACTAAGTGCTTTATTTATTACTTAATACATTACTACATTTATAAAAAAAAAATAAGTGTTCAATAGGCGGGGGCTTTCTACGTCATAAAAAAAACTTGTTTAAAATTTGACACTCCTAGTCCCAGTAGTTTTGGCTGTGATACTTTGATACGTCAGTCTGTCAGTTCTTTCCTTTTATATATTATATATATAGATTTCCGTCTACGTAAAAATGATGACTTACAGAATCTAGGAATTTCACACCTTGAAGGAAGGCGGTGATATTCTATCTATGTTTTTTTATTAGCTCTAAAATGGATGTAGTTTGTTTTCTATAAGAATTTGGATATTTATGTTTAAAAACAGGCAGACAAAATGTCAAGGTAGTGTAAACTGAGGAAATATCAAGGGAATGTCATAGCGTGTCGCGTTCTTCAAAGAGTCTTAAATTTTAGTATTCTATAAGTTTAAAATCAATAATATTTCACGAGCTTGTGCTATGAGTAACTATAATTCGAGACAACTAATGAACATACATATACATTTCTAAATATATACAAATAATAGATAAATTAAATCCAGACACAGAACAAATGATCGTGCTTATCACTCAAACAGTTGTCTTGGGTGTAAATCCAACCCACGACCTCAGGCATAGCAGTCAGGATAAGTAACCACTAGACCAACAGGCCAATCAAAAATTGATGGGGATAAGACTTGTAAATATAATCAAGCCAGATGATAATAATGAGGAAGATGGGGTACGGTTATTATAAAAAATATATTAGTATTTTTGTTTTACAAATTCTGTCAGTAAACATAGGTACCTACCATAGAAATATAAAAAAAACAGTATATATATGGTACCTACCCAATGCCTTTGAGTACTTTGCTTATCAACAAGGTCAAGTATATAATAGGTATTTCGCATAAACTGTAAACTGGACACAAATCCTGTTGAGGAAACTATCCCTCTATCAAATATCATAGCTGCTCATTCACCTGATATAATCCCTTTGTCATGTGGTGTAGTTTCCTCGGAAGTCCTATAGTTAGCACTAGAATATATATCTAGAACTTATGTTCTAGACAGACAATGCTATGTTAGAAAGCTGCCACATACAAACTATATAGGTAATGTAGTACAACTTCTTGAATGTTTAATTTGTTTTAGTGACAGACTTCTTAGCCTAAAATGTGCGTATAAATTAACATATAACCCGTGTCCGTATATCGGTCACGAATGGCAATTCAAAGATTAACGAAGTACAGAAGAGAGTGCACAAACTCTGAGAGTAACGGAACAGCGACTGTACCTGATTTTGTCCACTCTCTTCCGTACATCGTTAATCTTTGAATTGCCACTCGTGATCGAAATACGAGTACAGACACTACAGACAGTATGTTTCTACACACACAGTATGACAGTATGTTTTTTTATGATCAGTATATTTATTTATACAGTTTAGTTTTTTTTAATAATATAAACTTAAGCCCTGTTCAAAGGGCAATATTTACTCGCATAATATTGAGGTTCGAGATAAGTCTATTTTCATGAGCGTATAAATTAAATAGAAACGGCATTATTTCAATCATGTCTCGAAAAAAAAAAATAACAGACCAAACCAAATAATTTAATTTTCCAGCACAAGCTCCCACAAAGCTCACTTCAGCGAGATGTTTATGGCGTGTGGAGAAGCAATATATTGCGTAGAACCTTCAGACGGTGATTTATATAGCTCCGGTACTTGTGACAACAATTACGACGTACGTTGTTGATTGTGAGAGCTATGACATTACCTACAAACTCAACTATAATTATATTTAATTATTTTTTTAGCAATTTATGTACACACAATAACAAAAGAAAAGAAGAAGGAAACAGAAGAATAGTAAAAAGGTGATGGTTATTATTATTATTTTTTTGCTTTTTATTTCTACCGGCATATTTTTTTTTCTCCTCCTCTGTCAAATCCATCCAAAGGTTGTCTGTAAAAATCGCTTTTAGCGATAAGACCGCCCATTGTGACACCCTAATAATTTTAAGTTCCTTATGTATCTAATTTTTATTTTTGATGTACAATAAAGAATATATCTATCTATCTATTTCTAAAGAAATTTCTTCCAGAATACTTGCGTTTAAGGAAATAGAGATGTGTGTAAAAGTAAAAGGAAAATTAGTACACACAAAATACATAGCTAACAACATACTAACTGACATACTATTATATTTAAATGGGTGTAATTTATCTATAATATGTATGTATTTAGAAATATATAAGTATGTTTATCAGTTGTCTAGTGCTCATAACACAAGCTCTGCTTAGCTTGGGACTAGACGGCGTTGTGTGATAGTTGTGGAATATTATTATTATTTAAGTAAATAAAATGTTCAGCATTTGGCCTGTTTTCCACCTTTAGTACGTGTTGTGCTAAGAAAAACACCGCCAATGGGATCAGAGGCTTACAGCGCGATCCATTTGATGATATAAACTGAACTGTTAAAAAGAGATGGAGCTACATAGGGTGTATAGATCTACGTTTGACATTTTGACATGTCATGATAAGGTTAATTTGCTAGCCTCTCTTAGTGCAGCTGTGAGGTGAAAAGGCTAGCGGAGCTAGAGATTTGAACATATGAATAAGCGAGAGATGAGTGGGAGGGATGGGAGTAAAACTATATGAACGAAGGTTGCGTGTAAGTACGGTGACGCGAACGAGGAAAAAGTCCGCAAACAGATGAAAAGTATCCGCTAGGCTTCTTCGCACCGTGAAATCTCTTTTTTTTTTGGGGTGGGAAATCAACAATAACTTCTGACACTTAAGGTAGAGTAAAAAGCGTGTCAAGCTCTCTCATTCAACTCTTCTGTCGCAGGTCTGCTGGAAGAAATTTCATTTGAAATAAGCAGTACCGTTGTGCTCTTTTATCTGTATTTATTCTATTAATTTTTAAGTAATAAAATAATAATAATAAAATTTTATTCCAGTATAAAGTAAGTAGCGAGAAAAAAAAGTAGTTCTAACTGTAATATAATAAAAAAAATATAGGCTGTACATTTGTGTGTACATAAATAAATAAAACCCACCCTGTGTTTCTGATTTTTGCGTTTCGCAACCGTGGTGACTCTTCTATAAAATCCCACACAACGTGCAGTCTCTTGGCACAGTTGTGTTTTAAACAAACACATCCTCGCACCGCTTAGCTTCCTTACACATCTTTGATGGAAATGTACCCTAAAAGCCCTGTTTACACTCCTTTCTAAAATAGAGAGTATATGGCTACAGTAAAAGGTTGATCAGTACAGTGAATATCAGATATCGGAAAGAACAAAGGGTGTCACATTTTTCGATGAGGGTTAACATGGGTTACCATGGGTAAAAGGGATCGCTTTATGTTGTTTTGATTGCAATATTACCACTTTTTTTGTGGAATAAGTGAAAAAAGTGTACGGCAAAATCAAATAGTTTAGTGTATTGTAGCGATGTTGTGGCGCATTCGCATCGATACATACACGATGCTATAGCGCGTTGGATTTTTTCTATAGCACTTGCAAATGCGACTAACGCGTGTTAGTAGCGATGTTGTCGCACGCTTACGAAACGCGCGACAACATCGCTACAAAAAGTCGTTGTGGGGAGAGGGGTCTTAGCATTGATTAGTATTTACTTTTGGTCGATAGGTAATCGTAAAAATAAGGTTTACGATTTACCGACTTATTGCCTAGAGACATCGATTTATATGTAGTAGACAATCACAGTAATATATAATAAAGGCAAAAGTTTGTATGTAGGTATTTGTATGTAGGTATGTTTTTTTAAAAGTGGGAAATCTTCCAATGACTTCTTCTGCTCTAAGCCGAAGCGAGAGGGCGTGTCAGACTTTTACTGACTAAAACTCATACGTATATTTCATTTTTTCCTAGCGTTCCAGGACTCCAGAGTTCCCTTTCGGAAGTCCCCAGTAGGCTTCAGTCCTACTGGGCCCCGGTTTTGCTGACATCTCTTGGCGCCGTTGATGACTCACACTCGGTCTGATCGATCCGGACTGCGAGCTATCCATTGCTCGTCGTCCGGCCACGGTAAGCCCAACGTATATGTATGTGCAAACATTTGTTACTGCTTCACGCTCAAATAGCTGAACGAATTTGAATGAAAGACACACGGATGGACTATGTCCCAGAATATTTTTTTTTTCAGTAGAATATTTTCCCTTAGGATAGTTGTTTACTTTCACATGATCAAAGCTACTGGCAAAACCTTGTTAAGTTTAAGTTTGAGTTCAGGAAAGTGTAGCTACAAACCCATTACAGGAGCACTGCAGAAATATTCACTAAAAAGTTTGTTTTAAAACGAAACTCTACGCTACTGGAATCGTGTGAACGAGGCTTAACGTGCACAGTATATTACTGGAAAGTAGGATGGAGTACTGTGAACCTGATCGTATTATAATGATGACAATATGTTTGATTAATGACGTACTTTATCACCTACGCAAGTTCGAAAAGGGTTCTGATGACAGAGATTTTATTATCAAATAGAGATATTTGATAAGTAGAATATGTCTACACCACATTTTTTTAATTAGTACAGATACTTAAAGGGCTTACTAGAAAAGCCCTTGTTATTTTATAAGTAAAATCTCAATAAACAATATTCATAAACAGCAAAGTTATTAGCGTTGGTTTATGTCCCAAAATGTCACTCAATTTACGGAAATATTGTGCAGGCTATTGATTAATGAATGAATAAGTGACAATTATCAAGGAAAAACACTGCCCGCAGTATTTTCTACTAGCAATTGTTATGTATGATTGATTCTGTGATGAATTTACCTTTTCGTGGTCAATTTTAGAATTTTGGTTTTTTCTACTTTTGACTACAAAAATATGATCAGTGACGGGTACAGATAGGGCCCCATTTTTTTTGTGTACTAATTAAAAAGTAGGGGTGTATAAAGAAGAAAAAAAATACACTAAATTAAAAAAATAAAATAAAAAGGCTCCACGTTATGTGCCGCGCTGTGCGAATGTTCGAAAAAACCCTACGGTTTTTTAGAACGCAAAGAACAACTGAAGGAACACATGTATTAGATAGCAAACCTAGAACTACATTAGACCGCACACGCACACGTGGACCACGCCTGATTTGCACGTAGAATGACGTCGCGTGGCGTCTCGTGGCGTCACGTGGCGTGGATCTAGTTTAGCTCTACAAATCTAGTTTCCATATAAAACGTATGCACATCGACGTGCCCAGGTCGGCGTACGTCGCACACGTGTGGGCAGTGTTGGCATACCTTTAAAAAGGCTCCACGTTATTATGCCACGCTGTGCGAATATTCGAATCGTGTGTTCACTGCAACGCACGTGTGGCAACTGAAGGAACACAGGTGGGTTTAATTTAGTAAAAGTCGGACAAATGTAGCTCTACCCTTGAGCGGGATAAGTCATTTATGATGTCCAACTACAAAAGAAAAACAGTACGTCGTGGGTGCATTCACAAACGTGTGAACTCACATAAACAAGACACCTAGACCTGGAACACCTATTTGCAGACCATACAATTTTTTTATTCCGTGAGTGAATCGAACTCGCGACTCGCAGCGCAGCAGCTAATCGCTCAACCACTGCACCACCGTGCCGTCAAATATTGAAACGATAAAGCTAGAACTATATTAGTCCGACGCAAACGTGTAAAACGCCTGATTTGTACGTAGAACGACGACGTCGCGTGGCGTGTATCAAGTGTAACTACAAGTCTAGTTACCATATACAATGTACAGAGACCGACGCGCCCAGATCGGCGAGTGTGGCACACGTGTGTGCCTGTGCAGTATAGTTCTACCTTCACTCTTGTATATTTGACATAAGTACCTAGGTAAGTATGTCAAATTATGCAAAATAAAATATATCTAGAATTTTATCGATTCAAGAAAGTGGGTAGTTCACATTTTCCTTTAACAGCCGCGCCTACAGAGATTTAACTAGTCAAAACTTTCTAAGTACTTACAGAAAGTTTATGAGCTATTGAAAAAACGTGTTGAATTCTCACTAAACATACCTAGGTACTTAGTGTAACAAGTAAAATATTGTCTAGCCTTAATATTTTAAAGAAAAAGAGGATGGAATGGAGGGGTCTGTGTTCACTCGTTTCACGCGCTCACTAGACCCCGCCATCCCCCTTGTAAATCAAAGTTAAGTTATTTAATTTAGAAATCAAATTAAAAAAAAAATAAAGAAATAAGTAAAAGATTATATAAATAGACTCTTAAGTTAGTTTTGATAGGCGCACGTTTGACCACTATCTCATCTGGTAGTCAGCTATGATGAGGCCGACGATGAGGCACGTGTAGGCTATAGGTAGAAATATACTGCTAACACGTGCGATATGGGCGCGTCGGTCTCTATATATTTTATATGGAAACTAGACTTGTAGAGCTACACTAGATATACGCCACGAGATGCCACGCGTCCCCACGCGACGTCATTCTACGTTCAAATCAGGCGGGTTACACTTGTGGGTCGGGCTGATGTAGTTCTAGATCCATAGGACTCGCACTTTTTATTTCGAGAGTTTCTTTGAGATAATTTTCTACTTTTGAGCAGGCAAAGTCACTGGCAAAAGCACGTTGACTATAAGATCCGACAAAAAAGGACATGGAAGCAAACAAGCCACACAGTTGAAAACGTGGTCCAAGTTGTTCAGTGTTCTTCAGAATTTAGTTTCAAAGTCACGTAGGTCCTCAGAAACTAATTTTGCTTTACACTCCAGTACTTACATCCCTCACACCGCGTTGTGGGTGCTGTTAGGCTCAATCCACACCGAGATAGCAGCGAAGTGGTGAGCAGTTTCTGTGTCATTTAATTTTAAACTTTATCTTCATTACTAAAATATACAATTTTAGTTTTGCCTACCCGATGCACGTGTCCAGTATTTTTATATACAAAATTTTATAACTATTTATCAAGAAAAATCACAAAGTTATAAGCTTGTTACTCGTATGTCAGCAAAAATACATAGTCACCGGGCCATTCAGGTGACTGAGGGATTGTTTTGCACTTGCACCCAGCTGTTTGCTGGTGGCTAATGTTCGTTATGACCTATGTTGTACTTAGTTTCGGTGGTATCCAACTTGTGGCCTTTTTAAATATTTTTGGGAAAAAATATAACATGGTGTAAAAACTATTGGAATCCATTCAGTTACTGATTCTGAACAAACTATTTTCAGGTTTCGCATAAACTAAAAATAATGTTATATAGTATCGCTTGAGAAAGTTGAAAAAGTCGCGAGGCCGCCCTTTGCTCCACGGGCACTCCGACGACTCCAGTGACCCAAGCGATAATAAGTATTATAGGTATGAAGATAAAGTTTAAAATTATATGACACTGAAACTGCTCGCCGCTTCGCTGCTATCTCGGTGTGAATTGAGCCTAACAAATCATGGCCAGACTTCGGTAAGTCGAATCTGTAGACCGTACAAATATTTGACCCTGTTGAAATCGAATTTGTAAACCACATTACTTAGGGTGTATAGGTATTTGTTGAAAGAGTCTGTATCAGACATGAAACTAATCTGCTGGATTATTGGAAAGACTTGCCACAGTCCTGGATCGTAAAGGGCAACTGAAGGAACACGAATTGGTTTTAGTCAGTATCAGTTTTTCACACCCTCTCGCATCACCCAGAGCTGAAAGTTATTTGACCATTTCTCCGAAACTGTTCACGGCCGCAATGGAGGATGTCTTCAAGGTTCTGGACTGGAGTGGACTAGGCATTAATGTCAATGGCGAGTACATCACTCACCTTCGGTTTGCCGACGACATAGTAGTCATGGCTGAGACAACAGAAGAGCTCAGTACAATGCTCAATGACCTCAGTAGAGCTTCCGAAAGAGTGGATCTTAAAATGAACATGGACAAAACTAAAGTCATGATAAACAACCATGTAGCACCCACTCCTATCAAGATCGGAGACTCTATACTCGAAGTTGTGGACGATTACGTCTACCTCGGGCAGACAGTCCAGTTGGGTAGATCTAATTTCGAGAAAGAGGTCAACCGTCGAATCCGACTCGGCTGGGCAGCGTTCGGGAAGCTACGCGGTATTTTCTCATCCAACATACCACAGTGTCTCAAGACGAAAGTCTATGACCAGTGTGTGTTGCCAGTGATGACATATGGATCCGAAACGTGGTCGCTCACAATGGGCCTCATCAAAAGGCTTAAAGTCACCCAAAGAGCAATGGAAAGGGCTATGCTCGGAGTTTCCTTGCGTGATCGAATCAGAAATGAAGATATCCGCAGGAGAACCAAGGTTGCCGACATAGCACAAAGAATCGCCAAACTTAAGTGGCAATGGGCAGGGCACATTGCTCGCAGAACAGATGGCCGTTGGGGCCGAAAGGTTCTGGAGTGGCGACCGCGTACCGGAAAACGCAGCGTTGGAAGGCCTCCTACAAGGTGGACTGACGACCTGGTGAAGGTAGCGGGAATCCGATGGATGCGGGACGCACATGATCGTTCGTTGTGGCGACGCTTGGGGGAGGCCTATGTCCAGCAGTGGACGTCTGTCGGCTGAAATGATGATGATTCTAGAAACCACCCCAAACACAGTTATGAAAAGGCTAGGTATACGAACTGACTCGCTAATGCATAGAGATTAACATACCTAATCAAAATGCTAAGTTGTTAATAACATTCTAGCTGCCATCCAATTTAACAGGAATATATTCCAGCGGCCTTTATTGTGTTACTGAATAAACAGTGCATTTTGATTCTAATATCGATATTCGGAAAATGCCAAATCAGCGTATTGATTGCTTTGTAGGGAATCAAATAAAATTAGCACTAAATATCATGTTTATAACAATTGGCTTCCACATACGACAGTAAGTGGCGGAAATGCTTTCATTATGAAGGAACATGGGTTTTTTTTATAGTGGGAAAATAATCTAATGACAACCCCCGCTCTTGGGCGGAGCGGGAGATAGTGTCACTGTGCAACAGTGCGCCCCATCAACGACTAGGGCTCGGTCCGGACAGTTACCGGACGGTCGGACAGCGAGCTACCCGTAGCTCACCGTCCGCAAGTCCGCGTCTACGGTGGCTAGGAATCGGGATCAGAATCCCGGCGGTGGCGAGAGCGCCGTTGCCTGATGCGATCGGCCTCCTCCGCTAGCATTACTGCTTTGCAGAAGGAGGCGACCGCCTGCCACTCCTTCTCGCTCCGGACCATGGCCTGAAGCAAGGCCAGGCGCGAGAGGTCTCTGCCGCCAATCGCCCCCACGAAGGCACGGCGATGCTCCGCCCAAGCAGGGCACACCTCAACTGTGCGCTCCTCCGTGTTCTACGGGCATTCCGCACCCCGGGCGTCACTTCCGCACGAATCCGGTACAGGAACCTCCCAAACTTGCCATGTCCGGTGAGGACCAAGGAACACGGGCGAGTTCTGAACAGTATGTCACTCCCTCTCTCTCCACACTTGCCTGAAATGTGACTAGCTGATTCGATTTCGGAAAAAATTACTGGTAAGAAGTAAAACTATCACTGAGTACAGTTCCTGTCTAAAAAAAAAAAAACAACAAAAACAATTGACCCTTCCCGGCTTCGCTCTTGTGCATATTGTTATAATTATATACACAAACCTTCTTCGTTTCTAGCTGTTTCAAAAAGATACCGAGTTCAGCTTACTGTCCAAGTATGTCCAAATCTATCCAAGTAAACAAACTTAGATAGGTCAACAGCGGTCTTCCCTTCAGATTATAATTTAGGTATCTTCAAGGTTAGAGTGAATAGTCTCTTAGCGTGAGTTGCACCATTTAACTATAACGATAACAAAGCCGTTAACAGTTGTCAAATCGTCGAATTGACCAATAGGAGGCCGTTTCACGGCTGGTTATGGTTTGGTTAACTCACCCTTAATAAACTAGAGCGATTCACCATCAACGATTGCGTCACTGCTTACCATCAGGTGGGATCGCAGTCAAGCACTGGTTTTTATAAAAAAAAACCGTCCGCACTTTTATACAAAACTAGCTTCTACCCGCTGCTTCGCCCTCATACATGAAAAATAGCCTATGTCAATCAGGAATACAGCAGCTTTCTTTCGGTAAAAAAAATTCGCAATCGAATCAGTAAGTTCTTTCAGGGATTACTTCCTACAAACAAAAAAATAATCTTTACCTCTTTATACTATTAGTGTAGAAGTGTAGATATGAAAACCAATTTGTACGGTAACAATCTCTTCAATCACTCACACACTCATATGTTAGATCTTCAAATGAACGAAATCTGATTGTTGTACTTTCATCTACATATGGCACATGAGCTCTGAGGTTATCGACCTCTCAACCTTTCCCTCAGTAGTCTCAGTCCTCACACAAAGGTACCTTAGAAGACAAAGGTATCTAGTGTATAGTAAACTAGATGCCTGCTCTCATATCGCATAAATCAGTCTGTTCATTTGATTCTAGTGTCACATATTATGCGAAGTGTGAAATTTATACTGACATTGTGCCTGTTGGGAATTGTGTCTATCTCCAGTAGATAGATCTACTTAATCTTTTCCCGACTAAGTTAGTTGTTAACATCAAAACTAATAAATATATTAATAACTTAATAGGTACTTACATAAACAAACTAAAAATAATAAAATTTACAAACGGTCTACAAGTTTATAAATTTTAATTAAAAGGAATTGTTGAGCATCAAAAAATTCATCCACATCGATATTAATGGGTAAAGTGCCCAGAAAGCAGGCAGCATTGCCACGTTATGTCTTACGTTAGTTATTTAGTATGTAGGTACTCGTATTACAGTGACTCAGTAAACGTTATACTGCCATATCAAATAAAAAAATGGGGATTATGGTTAAAAAGATAACCTGAAATAAAAATAACACTATACATTTGGTCACAATTAGAATTTATCAACAAGTTTTTTTTTTGCGCAGAACCTTAATTCTTTTTCTATAATTGAAGAGAGACAGAATAGCCTAACTAACCTAATTAGCTATCTACTAGTGAAAGTCCGGTAAATATCGATCCAGCCGTTTTGGAGATTAGCCGATACAAACAGACAGAAATGTTAAAATTTTCCTATGATTTCTAAAAAAAGTTTATTTTGATGCTACAAGCATACACTTCAATTTTTGTTATATGTATATATTAAGTAGTCATTTGCACGGATGCACATTAATCAAGGTGTTTATAAAATGTTACAAACACAAAATCTAAGACAACAACAACGACGACTACAGATCTTAATAAAAAAAATGTTTATTTATATTTTACGACTCATAATAAACATCTGTTCATCGTTTTGCAATCTTGGCAAAACGTTAATTAAATATTTGAGATTTGTTGTTTAACTTGAGGAGAGGGTATTAAATTCTCATAAAAGTGGTTTTTTATATGTTGAAAAGCATTTAAAAATTATTTAAGGAGTTTTATTGATACTTTATAAATTTCATAAAGTAAAAAAAAAAAAATTTCTTTTCGATTCGATGGTAAATACCTCAAATTGTTTTGACAGCATCAGTGGCAGTCATTACGTCTTCCAAAGTGCAGGTGTATGGGCAATCCAGCGTGTAGGGTAAAGAGAGGTGTATTGGTGATTTATGAGCACCTCACCATAAACGATTGCATCACTGCTTACCATCAGTTGAGATCGCAGTCAAGCACTTTTTTGCTAAAAGTATTAGTCTTATCTCAAAACGGTGTCTGTTCTCAAAACGGTGAAGGAAAACATCGTGAGGAAACCGGCATGTCCTAGAACCAAAAATTCGAAGACATGTGACATTTTCCAACCCGCACTGGGCCCGCGTGGTGGATTACGGCCCATTCCCTCTCCTAAAGAAAAGGCCCGAGTCCCAGCAGTAGGAACATTAAAAAGGCTGATGATGATAATGATGATTTGAAAAAAAGGTACTTTATTTTTTAATTTTATCTTTACAAATCGATAGTGTTTCATGTACCGGATCGACCCTTCACGGGATTAAAACGATTAAAATTTAACGGTGTATATGTTGGGGGTACACCTATTGTACATATCTGAGGCTTACCTAAACCAAACGGAGATAAGGTGAAAATGAAAAAAAAAATCTATGTAGGTATGTAGGTACCTAATACTACAGCGTAATAAGCATCTACGCAATACAAATCTTGCGCATCTGAACCGTAGGTCACTGGAATTTGAAATTACTCAATAACTTATCGCTTAGTTGTTTGTAATTTTATCTTATCGATTCCCTTCGCACCAACGTATTAAAAAAAAAGTATATTAGTACGATTAAAAACTGTGTTCGTATTTAAATGTAATGTTTTTTTTTTAATATTCTCTAAACTTATGCATAAGTATTTTGAGTAAAAATAGGTACAAAAAATGCGGTATTTATAAGGCCAAAAACTGTCAAATTACTCAAACATCACAATACAGTTAAAATAATTTGATTTGGTTTTCATTCCAAAAATGTTTAGTCATAATTATAAACATCTGCAAACTTCTGATACAAATCGACGCAGAATAGACATCTCGCGGAGATACAACGAACTTATTACTTTAGTTTTAGCGTCAAGGCATAGATGGCGTTGATACAAGAAAGTTTTAAATGAAAAAGTTTCATAATGATATGGACGGAAGGAAGCTTTCAGCATCATGACGTGACATAATGTTTATGTAAAAAATATTTCAGTGTAAAGACTTCTGCGAAAAAAAATGAGGTAAGAGAGTGAGTAACAAAAAGTAAATATAAGTTTACACTCGGTGTGCCAAATGTTTATTTCATATTTAGTTATTGTGTAATGTAAATTTTTTTTTTTTATCTGTTATAAACTAGTACTTGACTGCGATCCCGCCTGATGGTAAGCAGTGATGCAATCGTTGATGGTGAGGCGCACTAGTTTATTTAGAGCCTATTCTCTAGCCTTGAAGACACCCAAATTATAATCAGACGGAAAGACCGCAGCAGGCAAACTGTTCCAGTCCTTCGAAGTTCGCGGTATAAATGACGAGGCGAAACGCTTAGTCCGGACCGTAGATGTTTCAACAACGTAAGGGTGGATTTCACCTGAAAAGTAGGCTTATTTGTTTACTGGCATGAAAAATATGTCTTCTTTACAGATCTACTTAGTACTCTCGGCATTGGTTCTATATGAGCTGAAAAAAGAGAAAATAGCAAAGAACGTGTTATTTAAAGAGAGAGGGCAAACTTTGCCCAACAGTGGGGCATTATACGCTGAATATACATATGAAAAGCTAGCTTGCAACCTAGTATTGTTTAGTCTTTACTCTACCTTCTCATTTAGTAAATGATAATGATAACTACTTAATTATATTTATTTTGCAAATATATAGGTTGTAAAAAACATAATATGACCTGCCAATTTTAAGTCCATACAGCAAAAATGTAGGTCAAATGATATTGGATCCTTGCATGATTAGGGTTTGCGATGATTTTTAAGGATATAACCACACGTATACTTTGACACGCAATTTTCTCATTAGGTACTTTAATCTACTTATGGTTGGTATTTCCTAGCTGACTATCCTGAGAAGAAACATCGAAACTAACTCAGGGGGTTAAAGTCTCTTAAAAAGTCCATACAGCAAACATGTAATGGTCAAATAATAATGTAGGCACCATGCAGATTTAGACGGTCTTATAAAGGTAAGGACCCACACATATTTAAGTGGACCTGTCCATTCAGTGCAGCATTTGTCAGTATTCATATAGCTCAATTTAGGACCACTAAAGAGCTCAGGAGACTTATCATGACGTATTAAAATATCAGTTGTGCGAGCGAGAAAGCGGGATGGAGCTGTACACACTATACAGCAGTTTAGGTCGTAAAATGAACCGCATTCAGAGCTCAAAAAAAAAACGATAATTGTATAATGCCGTTTTTAGGACTGAGACCATAATTTTCAAGCGGAGATTGCACTTACTATCTTAACCACTTTGCACATCGTAGTCTTATCTCACACATTCCTAGAACTAGTAAGATTCTAATAGTGCGTTACGATTGCTAGCTCGATAACTACCTAAATAAATACGACAATGACACTATTAACACTCAACCAGCTTACAATTTACATAATTTTACGCGTCAACCCTGTACGGAATCGATTTGTGAGTGGGACATGTCATTTATCAGCGAATTATTGACCTACGACATTTATACGCAAACGAATCAAAAGTCAATGTCAATAAAAATAACTTGCGCACAGAGCATTATACAGCATGTTTCGTAATTACTTCTAGGTGTTCGTATTATGTTCTTGTGTCATGTGTTAATATTATCATTATTTTAATCTTACAGAAACACAACCTGGCAAAGTGGGGGATTATAGACCCATTCGACACCCAGGGGCCTAAGTCTGCTATTTTTATAAATTCGTCATTCCAACACGATCTCATTGTCATTTTGCTAAAAGTTTGTAATCTGCTAATTCATAATGATCGATCATTGATCGTTTAATGGCCTTGTAATAGAATTGTGGTAGAATGACAATATCGAGCAGAATTAAAACCAATAACTGCACAATAACGTTCTAATGGTAGTACACTGATCAAATAAACTGTCAAAGTTTTAGCAGATTACCGCATACGTCAAATATTCATTTGTCAATGTGTACGAGATTACTAAAAATATGCCACTTCTTTCAATGGAGTGTCAGTGGTTGACCATTGGAAAGTCATAATGACGCCATTATATTAGTAGATTACCAAACTTGTCAAAATCGACAATTATGACATCAATGATAAACCATTCTAATACTATTGTAATAGTAGACTTGGGGCCCTGAGCGAGTGCGGTGCTCCTAACCAGACGATGGTCCACTTATTGGAGTGTCCAAAGTGTCCTTACACCTGCACTTTGGAGGACCTAAAAACGCCACTAGCGCCGCGCCTTCTGGGTCCAAAAACTTTGAGAGAAAAGAAAACCATCGATTCGAAATGATGCAATATCGATAGCGCCATCTCTCTCTTTTGGACTGAAATCATGATACTTAATATAATTATTAATCCATACTTATCCATCGATATCAAGTAGGTATTATAAACGCGAAAGTAACTTGTCTGTTTGTTTTCTTTTTGCATCTCAATGGTTGAATGGATTTAGATGAATCTGGACGATGTCCTGAATTTCATTATGGTTCCTAGTTTTTAGTCTAGAATTATCTTCTTTTAGGATAAATTTCATGCGACCGAAACTGCTGGTTAACGGTAGATATATGGCCCTAGGTGCTAGTTTCTTACCTATTCATTATATTGACCGCGATTGCATTTTTGAAACCGGAATAAAATTCACTATATTGCTGGCCAAACTAAGCGACCGACGCGTCAGTGTTGGTTGGCGTTCGGGGAAATACTCTTTTTTTTGCCTTTTTCGAGAGTTTTTTTGCGCATAAAAAGTATTTCGTAGAAATAATTTCATTTTGTGGTAGACGTTTGTAAGCGAACATGTGCCTAAGTACATATATTTATATTAACAGGGCGTCTGAATTATTTTGTAAGTTTAGGAACATAATTTGGATGTGCTTTATATTTTCTTGGTTTTGTTAGTGATTATTATGCAATTTTAATACCAATCAATCAATCCCCTGGCTTGTTCCCAGTTTGGGGTCAGGCCTCCTCATACTTTTACGCCATTCTAGGAGATTTTGCGTCATTTCCAGTCCCACTGTCAGCAGGTCGTTCTGGATGGTTCGCCTCCAGGTAGTCGGCAATTTTAATACCAGTTTTATAATTTACGAATTATTAAGACGTGCACAAATACACATACTTAATCCGAATCATCCTGTAAGTGCATGCGTGTGTGTGCGTCGCGAGCCCCCCTGTGACATCACTTCCGCAGCCAAATCGCTTCCGCCGCGCCTGCGGGCGCTTTGACGTTCGCTCTTTGTTAGTAGTGCTCTCTTTGTTAGTACTCTGACACGTAAAATTATCTCCTGGATGACTCGTATGATTAGCCACGTGGAAAATGTATCCATCGCCTGTTAGTAACCGAATGGGAACTCGGTGGTAGTGGTGTTTGACGAATGTTTTATTTATAGGTGTATGGTTTTAGGGGTTACCCTGATGATGGCTGATAGGATGAGCAAATGAGTAAGTTTAGGTTCAAGGTCAATGGTTCGTTGGTCGAAATATATCATATTTTTACCGGTGCAAAGGTGATTTTTAGATTTTACAAGCTTTTGTGTGACCTCTCAATCCCCGATCTCTAATTGTCTTTCTATTGTATTTATCTCTAATTACAGTAGGCACAACGGATCTTGAGCGCTCGGCGTCAGAGTGGGGATCGCTTTGCGCAATGTATGGAACATTGGCGAGCCAATCGTCTTCAAAACCAAATCAAAACATTTATTTAGTCAGAATATGGTACATAATTATGGTCTTGAAATAAATTAATAGTCTCATCACATTCTGCCACGTGTGGCGTGCAAATATTTGGTAGGTAGATACATAATCATAATCATAAATATGTTTAAGAGAAAAAAAATAATATTATGTTAGCATTGAGTTAGTACGAATAAAATTTACAATAGGCATGTCATCTAAAAAATTAGTGTGGATTAAATTCAAAGTAATATTCAATGTCAAATTATTATTAGGGAGAGAATGTCAAAATCTATAAAATTTTTAGAGAGAGATGTCAAAATGTATGAAATTATTAGAGAGAGATGTCAAAATTTATAAAATTACAATTTAATTATTATGTCAAAGTATCATTCAAATAGTCGTTTAAATTATAATAACATTTTTTACACAATAAGTCTTTAAGTTCCTTTTTAAACTAATTTAAATTTAAGTCTATAATCGATTTTTGAATTTTGTTAAACACTTGTGGGGCTATGCAGAATATACTTTTTCTCATTAGTGCTGTTTTAGCTTTACGTTCGCGTAACATATCTTTTCGCCTATTACGTTTTACAGTATCTGATAAGTTAGGAAACAGTCTTCATTGTTAGATACATGCAGCAACGCAGGGAACGAATGAGGAGTGACGTCTATGACGCGATGGCGCGGCGAGCCAACCACTGACACTCCCGGCCCCCGCGTCTCACTTTGCACCACTAAAGAGACCGAATGTTTGACTTCTGCGCAACCGCTCAAGATCCGTTGTGCCTACTGTACAATATCTTGCAATTCATGTATGTTTAATCGGGTGAAATTTTCTATAATAATGATTGATTGCGTTGAAATTTTGTATACACGTTTTTAGTTTAGGCATGTAAACATTATAAGAATTACTGTAGTCTCACTCCGTGATTTACAATTATAAGATCACGTAGCACAAACTTTTTGCGGCATTTTCTACGAAAATTAAATGGAAAGATCATTGTACCTACATTTTTTTATTTAACTAAAAACATTATTGTGATTCATGAGAATTGAGCACGAGTTCAAATGTCAAACGGGACAAAAAAAGAGTTGACCAAAAATAGCCAAATGGCCCACGCTTATTTAAAGATTGTACAAGAACAAATATACGCGACAGACTTCAATAAAAACGAAAATGGATAGAGAATTCTTTTATCGCCATTATTGTATAATTTATCACGTAACCGAACGATACTCGTAGAATATAGTAATGTTCAGAGAATATTAAGTGTTTCTATTTTTCTTCTTACTATATCCTGTAGATATCTTTCACAAAAACTCATATATAAGGTGACTGGTAATTAGTGACCGATACTTCAACACGTGATTGTACATGACATCAAACAACTTTTAAAAAAAGAACAAAAAAATACTGCAAGTTTAGTACTTACATTTTGATCAGTTGAGCGCACATAAATGTACTGACCAGCGGATTTTTTTCACGACTTCAGGTTTGATCTTATAGTAAAAGTGGTTTGTTATCATGACTACAATCACGAGTTCAAGTATCGGTCACTAATTACCAGTCACCCTATATTGCCATGGCCAGATTTTAGAAATTGAACACATGATGAAGATGTGGCCAAATAAAACTGGCCAGAACGCTTAGCCAAGTTGTTATTCTGCAATCGTTAACGCTGTCGAAAAGTGATTGAAACGTATGGGAATGACGTCATCTCTCAACGTAAAGTCACGTGGTCAGAACAACGAATAAACAATTCGTAGCCAAGTTCACATCGTTCAAAATCGTTTCTACAATTTTTAACGCTACATCCTTTGTTAGACAAACGCTACATTGTAGAACGAGCGGCCGAGTCAGGCGCGTCAACATGGCTACCAACTTATCGTTTTCTACAATTGCTGTCAACGAGGCGTTACCGATTAGAGAACGGAATTCGAAACAAACAGCCCCCCTAGCCAAGTTACAACTGTTTCGCTTGCGCCGAACGCTTCTAGTTGGCCGCGTTGCCAATTTTTTTGTTCTGACCACGTGACTGAGCGTTGTCATTCTCGTACATTTGAAGCTTTCTGCTAGCGTTAACGATTGCAGATTAGCAACTTGGCTAGGGGTACTGGTTGTAACTTGGCTAGGGGGGCTGATCGTTTTAAATGTTTTAGTTTGATGATATTTCAATCGTCGTTTGGCCTAGTTTCTTTAGTCCTTTTATTATCATAGATTTCCTACATCAATGATTTGGCCAAACGAGGATTGACGTATCATCAAATGTTAACGTTTAAACAATATGGCCAGTTTTAGGTGGCCATAGCATGTTGTGATCAATTGCAAAATCTGGCCACGACATAGACATCCAGACCCGAAACACTTATCTGTTGATTATTCTTGACTTTGACTGGCTTGTTGGTCTAGTACTCTAGTGGTTAGTGGCCCTGACCGCTATGCCGGAGGTCGTGGGTTCACTTCCCACCCAGGACAAATGTTTATGTGATGAGCATGATCATTTGTTCTGTGTCTGGGTGTAATTATCTATAATAATATGTATGTATTTAGAAATATGTAAGTATGTTTATCAGTTGTCTAGTACTCATAACACAAGCACTGCTTAGCTTGAGACTAGACGACGTTGTATGACAGTTGTAGAATATTATATTATTATTCAAATATTTGTTCTGTACGACGTTCGAACTCGCAAAACGTAACACGCACAGCCAATCGCTATACTAATGCGCCAAACATGCCGTCAAATAGGTATGTAATATCTTATTTACGAATACGAAACTGTATTTTTTTTGGTCATGATGAGTAAAAGTTTATTGTTGGATGAAAAACAAGTTCACTTATCTAATATTTCTCGATTACGTAAGATGTGAAGCTTCGGGCACAAAATAGATAGAGAAGACAAATTACATACAAAGCTCGCTCGAGCAACGCACACATAGACACCGCTCACGGACAGGATATCTCGGCTCAATCACCCGGTCGCACTCATACAGTTCGGCGCAACGCGCTAACATGTGTGCGATCGCCTAGCGTAGGTATAAAAAGTGAAGTAACATACATGAGATTGACTTCTGTACCTGTCTATTTCGTGTTTCGGACGTCATGTTAGGATGGAGTGTGTTTGTTAGTTTCCAGATATTTTCGGAAACTCATTGGAAAGTGATTCGTGGTGTGTCGGTAGTGTAGGTTGCTACATTGATGATTAATCGACTAACAAGATTTGTTAGTAAGTTTTTGATCAAAAATTTTGTTTATTTGGACTTGTTCTATATCTACCTAACGTTTAAGTAGTTGGTTATTAAGATAAATAGGTCTTTGACAAAATAGTTACCAGGTCAGTGAGGTCCATGATAATCCAGCAGGCTTAAAACCGTTTCGTTTCGAATCTCTTTCTACAGTCAATAGCCCTTCGATTTCTTTGTTCTGACCACGTGACTTAACGTTGCGATAATGTCATTCCCATACATTTGAAGTTTTCTACCCCGCGTTCCGTTTTGCGTCAAAAGCGATTATATCACGAATCCGACCAAATTGAACAGTCACAAAATATAAGGGCTATTGAGTAATATTTGTGACGTTGCGCGTTGGTCGGATTTGCGATATTAACGCTTTTGACACTATTCGGAACGTAGGGCTACTAGCGTCAAGCGATTGTAGATTAGGTATAAACTTGGCTAAGCCCTCAGGGATGCGGTAATGTTTGAAAGAGTTACCATGACCCTAAAACGCAAAGAGAAACTAAAGGAACACGGGTTTTACTCAATATAAGTCTAACACTCCTCTCTCTCCAAGAGCGGGAAGAGTTAGTAAATGATTTCCCATTCCAAAATAAGGTCCAAGATAGTGTTAAGTACTAACAAAAGAGAAACTAAAGGAATACGGGTTTTAGTCAGTATAAGTCTAACACTCCTCGCTCCCCAAGAGCGGGAGGAGATAGTAAATGATTTCCCATCTCAAAAAAGGTCCAAGATAAGTGTTACTAACCAACAATAAAACACCCTGTAGTCTTTGGGTTACCTGTTATTCTTGTTTACGTAAATGACGTGATTTCTTGAGGTTTACCTATTTAATCCAATATGAGGTGAATTTTGTTCTTTTTATCATAGGTACTTAAAGTGTGGCCATGACGGATTAAGATATAAGAATGTAAAATAAATTGAAAGAGTGTCCATGGAGTTTCTTGCACGTTCTTCTCCATGAAATCTACGCTTTGGAATGTACAATTAATATCTATAATTTTTCTGACTAACTGACTTCTTGATAATTCATAACTTCCTCTAAATAATTTATTTGAAATAAATGCTTTGATTTGATTTGATCCGCAAAGTTGAAACTGGCATTAATATCCAGACGATTGAAAATATTTTTAGCCCAGACTATGTCTAGGTTTACAGTCAAATATTTTACCAGAACAACGACCAAAGTGTAGGATGATAAGTGAATGTTGAAAAATGCATGTAAATACACAGACAGCTGGTGGCCAATATAAATAAAATGTGATGTTTTTGACGTAAACGGATGCAGAATTAAATGCGATTCGCTCACGTTCATGTTTTTACTGCAGCCTCACTAGTGCGAAAAACGTCACGAGTATTTCTGTCGTCCACGTCTTTGCAATACATTTGCTAAACTATCGTGTCGAATTTATAACGTCTGAAGTTTTATTTTTACAGCAAAACATACGGTCATATTGCGACAAAAGTTATTTTAACCCGACCCCTCAACATCCCTATAAAAGAAAATACCTTTGCTTTGACGCGAATCCAATTTAGAAACTAATCATATCTTACTCCAAACATATTCTGGTATTCTAAACAACTTTATCGAACTAATATTATAAAGCCGTAAGTTTGTAAATGTGTGTGGATGGTTGATACTCCTTCAGACTGAAACTAGGTACTCATGAAATTTGGATGAAATCCGGCACACTACACGGGTGGATTATGTCTTGGAATAGCAAAAAGAACATTTTTTATCTTGAGAATAATTATTTATTTATGTACACACAAACACTTATAATCGAAAAGAATAAATAAGAATAAAAGAGTACAAAGGACCTGCTCATTTCTAACGAAATTTCTTCCAGCAGACCTGCGACAGGACATTTGGTTAAATATATGTTTCTTTGGAACTATTTTCTACTATCACCACGCGGGTCAAGCCGCTGGCAGCTGCTAGTGTGACATAACTAGTTCGTGTAAATCAGACAAGAATTTAAAAAAAATCAATGCTCCAACAAATATTATATTCATCATCATCATTTCAGCCGATACACGTCCACTGTTGGACATAGACCTCCCCCAAGCGTCGCCACATCGAACGTTCCTGTGCGTCCCGCATCGAACCCCCCCCCCAATGCAACATAACAATATTATATTATTTGACTATTATTCAAAGGCGTAAACGAATTATGTTTTAGTTCTAAGAACATAAAATTTCGTCTACGAAAAATAAAATAAAATCGATTACAAATAGAGATGTTACGCTTTTGGAATTGTTCTCTTAGCTACGAAAATCGTTTATTACACTGGATAGTTGTACGTTACAACAGAGATTCTGTCTTGTAACGTCAAATGAATGTAGTACTGTCTTTAAACAACATCGATTTTAGAATGACATCGACACGACTTCGACGTTTTTTTTTATCTAGCCCTTACTGTCCCGCTGTGGCCCGAGTCCCAGCAGTGGGAAAGGTTAAAAAAGGCTGATAATGATGACTATCCCACTGCTAGGCAGAGGTCTTCCTCAAAGCCTTTCCAGACTGTCTTCTCTAGCGCCGTCTCAAACCTGTCCTCGCGCGACGCATCCAGATCATCCCGCCACTTCATTCTAGGCTATCCTCAACTTTAATTCTTCAACATTTAGGTTACTTCTAGGCAAGCGTGCTCCAACGTCGACCCTATCATCGCTTAACATCAGGTGAGATTGTGGTCAAACGCGAGCCTATCAATAATAAAAAACAAAACACTATTGCTTATTGATTAAAAAAAAAAGATATATTCCCTATTATAATGACGTGAAGTCAGCATATAGACAGGGATAAGTTGATTACATTATTGGATAAATATATAGCAGTGGATGATGTTAATTGAAATGCCTTCGTTATTGCCCTCTCGGCCGCCAAGCGTCCGTGATTGGACAATTTAATTGACGCTGATTGATAATTTAGATAGAGATTATTACTGAACCCTCACTCTGACGCTGATGTCGACCATCCATTATTTATTTAACACGTTAAGAACTAGTGACTTGCCCCTGATTCGTTCGGGTTCATGACGAAGCAAAATATAGAAATTTTTACATTTATACTAATACAACAAAACTGAAGAATTTTTTCGTTTGTTCAAACGCGCTAATCTCTGGTACTATCAATTCGATTTGAAAAACCTTTCTGTATGGTATGGTCAAATTTATGACAACTAGTATGGGATATACCACATTGTTTTTAGTTTATGCGAAACCTGAATGTAGTTTATTCAGAATCAGGCCCGGTGACTATGTATTTTTGCTGACATAACAAGCTTATAACTTTGTGATTTTTCATGATACCGTTATGAAATTTTGTATCTAAATTTTTTACATAAAATACCAAAAACATAGATACAAACGTAGGTTTATAAGTATATTAAACTAAAAATTATTAAAAATAAAGTCTCTAAATGATAGCGAAAATCATATTATTTGTTAAGCTGTTTGAAGAACATCACGAAAACGACTATATTTTAAATAGATACTACACTATTATTTTAATAGTTGACATCAACGTAGTCGCTACGCAAAACATACCTACCTAAATAAACACAATAGAATAATTTCAGTTCTTCAACAAAGAAAACGCGACTGTGTAGGAGAAGAAAATAATTGTTACTCGTAATTGCAGTGCATTGCAGAATTAATTGAAGCTATAAAGTAGTTAAACAGTATAATACGATACGACTAAGGGATTGTATTAAGCAGATAAGTTTAGCAGCTTTAACACACCGTGTGTAGAAATGAACACTGAAAGACTTAATGCGTAAACGTGGAATATAATGAAAATCAATACACGAACAAATTATTTCAGTAGGTAATCGTAAATCTATCTCAGACTTATTTCTGTAAACTCATATTTCAACTGATAATAACGTAGATATTATGAAAACAGCCGTAACAAACTTTAACATAAATAATTTTGGTCGTTAACGTATTCTCTGAAAAGTTTTTAATGGACTATTACATTCATATCTAAAGGCATTGCAAACAACAAGGTATGCGTTAGCGACTTTGAGTCACCAAAGGCCATTTAGCACAGATTTAGACGAACCAAATATTTTCACGGACGACGCTCTTGCCACACTCGGCAGGCAAATTATTCTCGTCTGATATAGCAAAATTTGTACACGACACAGTTATTTGCTTACATGCAGATTAATTCTTTGAAATCACTTTTTGCTGTATGTTTACACCAGGTTTTAAAATTGAGAATTTGGATTTACCACGCTTTGTTTGAACATGACAAAGAAAAAAACATGAAAAGGCGGATGGATTGTGTGAGAAGCGATATGAAAGAAAAGGGAGTTAGTGATAGTTTGACGGACAGGACAGAATGGAAGAAGAAAACGTGTTGCGCCGACCCCAAGTAATATGGGATAAGGGCAGGAAGAAGAAGAAGAAGAAGAACTTTGAACATGACAAAATCATTAAGTTTAATTTGACCTTGTAAGTAAAATTTTACCAGAAGAGCATTTCCCGTATTTTCACAAGTTTTTGTAATATTCAAGTACAATTTAATTATTTTCGTATCTTTAAACACCATTTCAGAAGCCATGTAGGGAGTATAGAATTAAATTATCATATTCCAGTAACCAATTACCAAATCAGTAAATAAACTGATAAAAACATTATGATCATTTGCAATAAACATGTTTATCAAATAATTACGGACGACCGATATATCTGGTCTCGATTTAATTATCATGTTATTGATTGCGTTGCATTTGTGATAAGACTTATCCAATGACCGCAGTCCGCAGTGCACTGACTAACCAACAGCTGTCTGTCACCTGTACCACTTTTGTTATTACACCGTGAAATTGTAGTATTCTATGCAGCCGTTCTCATTACAATACTTGTTACTACAATGTCAAGAACTTAGCACTCGGATTATACTGAAACTTACTGTCATATAGTCTAACAGATCCTGTTGATTTATGACCGCAGAGTGATATTCAATTTTAAGCTTAGTTCAGTTAGTTTTCCTAACAATACATATAAAATTACGTTGTTTCAATACAAGAATAATTTATAGTCTCCATCTGACTAATACACCAGGCCAGTCCGACCACGGCATTATTAGAATCGTAAAACGAAAATACTGGAGTAATTTGAAGCAGACTGAAAATGAAAATTCATTCATGCTCTCATTAAATTTTGATTATAGCTGGGATATATTGCATGTTTGCATATTAGAAATGAAATTACAAGCGTTGATATAGGTCACCTTTAATTTATTTCGTTTAAAAAATTAAAAACACGGATATGTAACAAAATATCATCATACTACATAATTTCTAATGGATGTATTTTTTAAATAAGTAGTGTGTAGTTTAAATTCATTAGGTACGTTTATAGCACAATACGCATCCCATGCGTTCATAAAATGATCTGACTCATTTCAAATATTTCCATTTAGCAAATGGAACAAATAATGATACTTAATCTAAAATGTATATAGAGTATATTGTGTTTGACTTGTAAAGCATAATCATAAATTATGTAAATAACTTACCTGTATATTTTAAAATCTTGATGTAATATAATGTTGCTGAAGTGTCCAATTACTAGATTAATGATAATACTAAAATAAATAATTTGTTACAATTTTGGTTTAACATTTCATGCAATGCTACACACAACAATACACACTAAAGCATTCAAATTATTTAGGGCATCAGTCACAATGTACATGTTATGTTAGTCGTCATTTGTTTCGTAACAATCGCAAAAAGTATTTGCCAACTGCTATCACAATTATTATCACTGCACAAATGATCACAAGATGCGGGGATGCTGGTCCAGAATTGGACTCACCGGAGCTGCTTCTTCTGCTTTCATCATTGTCTTTGGCAGTAAACCGAACAAACTCCTGCAAGTGACTCGGCAACTTTTTAACGTCTTTCTCTTCACCACCTTCAATCACTTTTATTTTATGTTCTATCACTTTTGGTTCTTTATACACATTGTTAGTAGATTCTCGTTCGTCTTCAGTTTCGGGATCTTTGATACCTAACTTGTCCCATCGTTCCCTGGCTTTTGATATGAACTCTTTCTCAATTCTGTTGTTGACCTTTCCATCAAGAACATCCAGTGTTGGCATACTTTTGGAGATAGTTATGTGATTTGTCGACGCTGGAGTATTTGTTATTTTAATGACTTTATGTTGCTTTCTTTCTTCACGTTCTGCCATTTGAGATACGTATTCCGTATACATTTTCTCACGAAGCAACTCCTCCTGGCTTCTACTGAATGCTGATAGCTTCGCTTTTCTTGTTTCTGATCCTTGCGACTTCATTACTACATCTTTTTTACGTGACATGCTATAATTATTTGAATCGCTTATTCTTTCATTAATCACCTCTTTTTCTACAACTAAAGGTGCTTTGGGTCCTTGTCTTTTCATTTGAGGGAAGTTCTTTTTTAAGGCTTCAAGGCGTTGAATTTCAGCTTCTACTTCCTTTTCTTTTTGACGGATATATTCCATTTGCTGTTCACACAAATCTTTAGGAAGTGAAGGTCTTCTTGGACATTTGAAGTCACTCATCTCATCTCTGGTATCAGTAAAATAGCGATGCATGTTTTGTATTGAAGAAATGTCACTCTCTATTTCTTTACTTAGGTTTCCAGTAGAGTAATGAAAGAATTTCCTCTCACTTTTCATTGAACGCATAGAACTATCAGTAAAATCAGAACTTTCGTCACTTTCATAAAATGATGATGAGAACTTTTTTGGCCTTGGTGGAGGAATTGGCTTGAATGAAAAATCTCGACTTGGGAATCGGTCATGATTACTTTTTGCGAATGTTGTAGAGGTGCGTTTTTTCTGTATCTCGTCTGAACTACTATTTAGTCGCTGATTTAGAGAATTAATAGTATTTGTTAAAGTTGGATCACGAATCAAAGCAAGCAATCGACTTCCAGTCTGCGATTTAAACGGTATGATAGGAACAGTATCCTCTTCATTTTCTTCTCGCTCCTTTTCGTTTTTATACTGTTCATTATAGCCCCTGCGATCCACATATTTTTTGTGCATATCAACAAGGTGACTAGCGTCTTCTTTTGTTATAACAGTATTAGTTTTTTCCATAAGCATTTTTTGAGAAGGCGATAGACATACATATACAGGCTCGGATTTGGTTGGTATACCAGTCCAGTGCTCGTCTTCTTGTGATGACTTTCTCAAAGATGAACGACGAGGTTTAATCGGTGGTGGTATTGGATCCTTTGCTTTGGTTGGTATAGAAATAGTTTCAATAGATGAAACGTCAGGCAACCTGTAATGTGGCATATTTTCTATATTTTCTTGCTTATCATCGACCGTCTTTGAAGATGATGATGAGATGCCATAAAGTGCAATGTGCTGCAATCGTTCAGATACAGATGCTAATTCTTCAAGTATCTTCTTACCATATGGCAATGTTGCTATGTTTCTGACACATAAATCTCTCAATTTTAGGGGTTCTTTTGTGTCATCGTCAGTTTTGGCCTTACTATGAGCAGTAGTTCCTGTAACACATTCAAATACATCTTTGACATGGCTAGTAGTTAAAGACGATTGGTCTGATTGTATTTTATTATTCACACTGGTTTCATCATGCGTCATGTTAGATATGTCATTTAGGGATGAATAATTGGGATTATATTTTGCCGTGCACTGCGAGGAATCCACACTGCTTGAAGAGTCTTGTCGTGAAAATGTGTCTTTTAAGTTTTCATTATTCTCTTCTGATTCAGACGCCACTTCTTTTATCAAATTATTTATAGCATCATTAAATTCGCATTTTATAACTTTTGATTCCAAATCGTATTTATTTTGATTTATTTGTGTTTCATTATTATTTTTATTTGTAGATTCATCAATATCTTTGACATATAAATTTGTTTTAATGTTATCTGTCGATAAAACAACAATTTCGTGAGAGTTTTCACTAGAAACCTTTTCTAAATCACTTTTATTTTCCTCAGATCTTTTTTCATATTCAATATTTATAATATGCTCTTTCTTTGAATCTTTAGATTCACTACTAGGAGGTAGATATTTTTCTTTCACGTCTTGATCACATACTATTTTTACTATGTGTTCATTATTGCTGACTTGATTAGAGACTAAAGTTTGAGATTTGTTATTAGCTTGTGTGTCTTGAATTACTTCCATAATTCTTTCAGTACCTACTGTTATAGGCACAGGTTTTTTAGTATTATCAGGCTGATTATCTTCCAGTTTTACTTTGATAACATGTTCAGAATTTACATTTTCCTTCATTAGTTCTTCATTGATTTTTTCGGAAACATTCCCACTGCCAGAGTTTTGATTAATTTCATCATGTTTATTTATCAGATTTTCAGTTTCTGTATTCTGTTTACTGTCTTCAGTGTTTGAAATAAAGGTCTTTTTGAGGAAATTTTCAGTGTCTGTAACTTCTATAGTTGGTGTAATAATGCGTACTGATACGTCAGTATCAACATCATCATCTTCATCTTCAATCTCATGTAGAGAACTGGTACTACTAGACGTATCTGTCAAGTAGACTACTTCGGCACCGGTCATCTTTTCAACGGTTTTCATAGTCCAGTCACCTCTCGCTTCACTAACTTCAGGTTCTTTTATTTTTGCTCCTACTAGGACACATTCTTGGGGAACCAACTGTCCGTAACTTTTTTTGTGGACCGCGATAGACATCATTTTCTTTTGCTTTGTTAATTTGTTCTTGTTGTCTTCAAACACATCGTCCTCTAAGTCTTCACAATCACTTCTCTTATCACTAAGATAAGATTGACGACGTGAAGTCATTGATGATCCACTTCCGCTGCCTTCTTCATCAATAACGTCTAACATTCTTGGAGGTCCAAGTCTGTGTAAGAAAAAGTCATCTGCGGATGCTTTTTTGCGTAACCTATGTTTAATTTCTTGGTTTATGATTTCTTCAATTTCTGTTTTCATTTCAATAGAGTTTAAGCCCTCTGGTTGTGTTGTTAAATTTAGAGTATTCAAATAAGTTCTTAGAGACTTCTCTTCATCAGGTGTCAGTGACTTGGTTTGGTCACATTGTGCCACATTCAGTGGGATAGAGATAACTGATAAAGTTCCAGTAGCAATTTCTTGCGGTTTGGTTGGGTCAATTTCACCAAGGTCGGCAGCACTTTCCCACTCAACATCAGATTCAACATGAGTTACTACAATATTTTGACTTTCTATCAAAGCCAACGCAGTTTCATCTCCCGGTTCAGATACGTCATCTTCAATAATTTCAGTAATTTTTGTAGCGTCATCATCATCTAAACTTTTACTTTTCACTTTACTTTTTAGCTTAGCTTTACTTTGATGGGATTGCTCAGGAGCTTCTACAACATAAGCTTGAGTATCTATAGTCTCCAACACAGTATCTTGGCATTTTTCAACTGGTATGCTCAACAAATTGTCAACAATTTGATTGCTGTTATTATTTAAATCGCCATTCAAATTAACTACAATACTAGAAGTACTACTTGCCGTATTTTCGTTATCTATTGAAGGTTGCAGAATTTCAACTTTTATTTCCTTTGTTTCAGTAACCTCACTTTCTACGCAAGCCTCTTCGTTGTCATTTTGAGTGTTACACGGTTCACTGTTGTCTAATTTTGTTTCATCACTATTATTTTTACTCGCATCAGGTCTATTATTTTTATTTTTACGTTTGTTTTTATTATTTTTACGACGTCTCGGTTTTTCAGGCATGGTTGAAGATCGCTACACTGTTATCACTAGCACAACATAATCATATCACAACACACACGGTCCATTCACTTGCGGCTCCACGCGTCTCGCGACACCGGTATCTATTGCGTAGGAGTGACGACTCGTCGAGGTTCGTCTAAGCGTATTTTAGGGTTTTCGCGTCGTTTGTTAAACAAGGGCCGGGTGTACAGGGACGTGAGATTCGGGTTCGAGGTTATCGATTGTGGTTTTCTTTTAGGCGAGCGGTCGCCGGCCGCGGCAGTCATGCACTCGCGCAGCGATTTACTGATAATTATAAATGGGTTGAAGTGCGAGAGCGCGGGCCGTGGACTTTATTTTTACGCGGAGACGTGTACGCCTGTGTTGCGCGCGCGCCGCTACACTACGGAGGGAGCCCGCGCGCCGCCCGCTACCAATACTGTCCGACTGTATTATCATCGGGCGCACTTCAAATCGTATATTGCTAATTAATATTGCACACACGCTTCTAAACCATTTTAGGGAGGAATAACGGGGAAGGAACTCTCAAACACAATGGCTACTATTACTTATTAGGATTTGGATAGGACGCAAACAAAATTCTAAGTTTAATTTGCTAAACAATAAAACTCTTAGGTAAGTTTCGTATTAGTTTGTTTGTGATGATTCAGTGTATTCAAATTGTTTTGTGTTGTGGTAATATTGCGTAGTTTTAAAAGTGAAGTGTAGGTATAGACACTGTAAATAATGTTTAATCAGGTGAAGACTTTCATCAACTAATATTCTTTAAGACATGAGATGGTAGTCTATCATGTTCTCGAATTATTTCAGCTAACTTGAATCACCGTGGCTCATACAAAAATTTTACACGATTAAAAATAAAAATCCTATTATATTAAAGAGGAAATCACGACCTTCGCTTGTGACGTTTTGTTACATTGTTAACGAAACCTGTATTTATATGTAAAGTACGGTTTTCAATTTGATAAACATCAATGATTATTATGAAAAAGTAATCGATACAGGGCCAATTTTATCTCATCTACCTTGAGATTACAATCGGAATGTCGCAACAAAGATTTTATTACGATTTATAAGAATCGTTTTGTTTCCGTGTAATGATTATTATTGAGTAATAAAATAATATTATAGCTCTCGCAATTAGGATCATAATAATTAACTAGCGTTAAATAACCAGTCTCCGAGTTGTGGAGAGATCTATGTAAATTAATGGTATTCAGCTGTATCCAATTAGACTACGAACTAAACAGCCTCGTCAGAAAAAACTAGGTAGGCCTAGTTTACCTTTTAACTATACCTTTAAAATTAGTGATCCACCCCAGCTTCCAGGGTTTTAGAAATCTGTGAAATTATTGGTTGATTTCTGCTATAACATGCATATATTAAACACCTATATTCTCATCATAAAACACTCTGTCTATTACTGAAAACTGTATCAAAATCTGTTCCGTGATTTTTGAGTTTATTGCGTCCATATAGACAGACAAACGCAGTAAATGACTTTGTTTTACCATTCAACTATGTATCATACAGTAAATACTGTGTAGATTACTAAATTATAAAATTGAACTAAATACTTAGTAGGTTACATAGTGAACTAGAGACATTCAAAACGTTATCAACAATGATAAAAATTTATTTGGCAATATAATCTTATCAAATGTTCATTACGGAAATATGCCATAAAAACTGAAATTGTGCGTTATCTAAAAATCGTATACCTAATTTCATTTGTTATCCAATCAGAAAGAATCAACGTATCGTGTCGTGTGTTTGAATCTACGTGCGTTTGAATTTTAAAAATATACACGTGTAAAAAAACTTGACAACGATGCCTATCGACTGGAAATAGACCAGCTTATTGGTCTAGTGGTTAGTGGCCCTGACTGCTATGCCAGAGGTCTTGGGTTCGATTTCCATCCAAGATAATGTGTGATGAGCACGATCATTTGTTCTGTATCTGAGTGTAATTTATCTATAATATTTATCAAGAAATATATATAAGTATATATATTAGTTGCCTCTATGACGTCGTGTGTTAGTTGTTGAAAAAAGAAATGCCCAAATCATATTTTCTTATTAAACCTTAGGATAATATAAAGAAAAAATGCAACAGCCGAAGAAAAGATGGATGGATTGTGTGAGGAGTGATATGAAAGAAACGGGAGTTAGTAATAGTTTGACGAGTGACAGAACAGAATGGAAGAAAAAAAAACGTGTTGCGCCAAACAAACGTGAAAAAAACAAACGTCAAACGTGTTGTGTTATTTATTATTAAGTTTTAACATCTGTATATAACCTATACCCACAATAAAGACATTCTGATTCTGATTCTGATTCAACCGCAAATAATATGGGAAATGGATAGGATGAAGAAGAAGAAGATACAAAATATAAATACTTAGATACAGTTTCGATGACATTGATCAGAGTCAATGGATTGCAACGACAATTTACGGAACAGTTCCTGAGTTAAACTATAGTTTAAATAGAAAAAACAAACGACAAATGCGGTCAAGTGAAGCCAGACAAAGAACTAATTTGAGCAAAAACTCTACAAATTTTCTAAATATAAAACCTAGTAAAATAAGAGCGCTTTACAGGAAGCTTACTTTTTAGTTGACCTTGTTATTTGAGTTCATAATTATAATAATTACAAATAATAGGTAGGTACACCATTTTCCTGGCTACTATATAGAATCTAATAACTTTAAAATTGAACAATAAAAAACAAATTAAAAAGAAACAAAAGGGATTCATCGAAAGACTTACAGTAACCGAGTAGCCCTACTACCACGAGCTCTTAAAGGGATCCATTTGACGACCTAAACTGAACTGTCAAAGGGATGAAGCTATATTGTGTGTATAGCTCCATCCCGCTTTCTCGCTCGTTATTTATATAATTATCTGTCTATTTAATCTTCATGCAACACAAAGTATATAGGCGGACTTAATGCCTTGGCTCTTGCTCGCATCTGACTTTTTAATACGTCATGGTAAGGCCCCAAGAACGAAAAAGGCAAATGAAAGAATACGAATTATTTAGTTAGTAAAATTCTGACGCTCTTTCTCACCAACCAGAGAAAGAGAAGCCAATTGATAATTTCCGACCCAAAAAAGGCCTGTTAGTGATACTTAAACAACATCTTATCCTTTATAGGTAGCAACAGAACCTCCAACTACTAGCCAATATATAACTTCCGACAATCTCCAGACATTGGACACTATCAAAACTTTCCAACAAGAACCTATACGTAGGTATAATTAGTCCAGTATAGTACCCACTTCAGAACACAATACCGACTAGATTGCATCCTATTACATACTACCCACGTCAACAAAAAAGCGCCCCGATTTAATTTCCTACAAAAATCTGTGTACGTGGGTACAGTCACGGTGAAAATAGGTTCGTCACTTGTTTTTTTATTTTTAACCTGTCAGCCTTGAAATTTATGTAGGTATAAATATGGAATATTGGAAAAGTTTGCTCATTTTCGATTTATTTATAATATATTATTTACATTCTTAGATAAATACATACCCTATAAATAAAACGCTGAATATTTTAATAATCTATGCGGACGCCGGCTTCGCTTGGTGTTTAAACAAATGGCGCGAAATCACGTGCGAACGCTTAGGGTAATAACTTCTACCATGGATTTAGGTGGAGCATTTTAAGAACTAAAAGTCTGAAACCCGTTACACGCGTGCTTCAAAGAGATGTCAGTAAAACTGGTAGGCACCCAGCAGGGACGAAGCTTATGCGACATACGACTAAGGTCATGGG
Source organism: Mythimna ferrago (assembly GCA_910589285.2). Lineage (NCBI taxonomy): Eukaryota > Metazoa > Arthropoda > Insecta > Lepidoptera > Noctuidae > Mythimna > Mythimna ferrago. The sequence goes on along the minus strand of OU342680.1, from coordinate 21,715,421 downwards.
TAGACTGATCGGCGGCGGAGACCTCTCGCGCCGGGCCTTGGTTGAGGCCATGGTCCGGAGCGAGGAGGAGTGGCAGGCGGTCGCCGACTTCTGCGAAGCAGTAATGCTCGCAAAGGAGGAGGCCGAACGCATCAGGCAACGGCGTTATCGCCGCCGCCGTCGCCGGGATTCTGATCCCGATTTCCGGCCAACGTAGACGCGAGCTTGCGGACAGTGAGCAATGGGTAGCTCACTGTCCGGCCGTCCGGTAACTGTCCGGACCAAGCCCAAGTCGTCGACGGCGCGCACTGTTCCCGCGCGCCTCAGGGAGTTGTCAGCAACAGCAGGGACCCAGCCGGGTCGAAGCCTACTGGGGCCAGGGTTATCCGAAAGGGCGCTCGAGCCCCGGTATGAAGGCTAGAAGGAACGGGGTGGGTCTTTTAGTCAGTAAGAGTCTAACACTATCTCCCGCGCGGGGGATGTCAATGCATGATTTTTTCCCACCATAAAAAAAAAAAAAAAAAAAATGGGTAGACTGCGAAAGGAGAACCAGAGATCCTGGAACGCTAGGCAAAGAAAGAATACAGTTGTGGTTTTAGTCATTAGAGTCTGATACACCCTACCGCTTTACCCTAGAGCGTGAGAAGTCATTAGATGATTTCCCACCTAAAAATAACCTGTGTTCTTTCAGTACCCCTTTTTTGTTTCAGGCCCACAGTAAATCTTTCAAACAATCCTGGTTTCGAACCGTTGACGTCTGTTCTTGTTTGTTTTGTTCCCCATCGATATGTTTTACCAAGTCCAGGTTGGTACAGTTTCTATATCACGTAATGACATTTAGTTGAAACAAAAAAGTTATCCTCACATTTTTATACTTACTTACAATTTACCGTTTCTGTCAACAGATTTGACATAAACGGTTTAGCTAATTGGACATTGAAGGTTTAAGCTACTTTAGACTCTGTTATCAAGTCATTAAAAATAATTTTTCATGCAGTAGCCTGTCATTATAGTATAAACATGTTCTGGCTTGCTAAAGAGAAAAAAAACTGACGAAGGTACTAACCACTCGACTGTACAAAATAAGTCAAGACGGGATATTACGAGTTAAGTAATAGGTTAGGTAGCCTAGCCTGGATCTAGAATCTAGACTTGCGGGTCATGTAGACTGATTGACCACTTCCACTGGCGCAACGCTGTTATAACCAAACAGTATGTAGCACATATGTGGGTATTACATACACATTAGGTCTATCATTGAGCTCATTTAAATTCCAATGTGGGAATCGATATTCAATGTAAGTTTATTTTTAGACATATTTTAAATTTAAACCACTTTTATTTATGAATGTCCTAATTACTGAAAAATTTCCTGAAAGCGATCATGCCTAATCCTTTTTGTTTTTTCAGGTTCAAAATCATCAAATAAATCGTCAGTCTTTGGGTGGAAAAGGAGTATACATTTTAATTTTACTGCCTAAAACCTTTATTCTATAGTTAACCCTTTACGTTCCATGGCCTCGGTAACTCTATTGAACAATCTTAGTCAGCCACGTCCATTTTGCTGACGTTTCTTTGGAGCGCATGTGAAATACAACGTACTGTCGTTTCGGTTTTGCTCCTTACTGCACGGCGAGCTACCTTTTGTTTGCCGTCCACAAGTCCGAGCCTACGGTGGACACAACTTGGCCAGCAACTTCTTACGAGCCTCACAAATCTGCCTTCTGCTAGTGCGAGCTACTCCTTTCGATAGGAGTCAAGCTCGTTAGTCGGGCACGGCATCTATATTTTTGATCATACCTATTTAGAACTCTTAAGAATTCCCTTCTTACTGACTGAGGTAAAGAACGCTAAAAATAACTTTACATTTATTAGCACCTTTTATATTTGCTTTGAATGGCAATGAAGACTGTATTTCAAAAGTCAAGTAAACAAACAATACTCTAACTTTACACCTGAATACAAATCTAACATTTAAAGGAATGACTCAATGCAGGTAGCATTTCAGTGCAAAATTCCCGGAACACCACAACACTTTGACTTTCAATACAAAACTGGAGGTTTTGTATCGAAAGCATTCAATGGATATAATGTTTTCTCTCCCGGAAAACTCGCTGCGGTTTAAAAGAAGCACGTAAAGAAAATGCAATGGCTTACAAAGATACAGAATAAAAGAAAAGATACCTATAGAATAAAATATTTAATAAAGAAAAGTAAAGTGTGGAATACTAACGCGTTGATAGTGAGCTGCAGATACAAAGTCCAAATAATCTTATACGAGTATATATAAGAACTGAGCAAATAATACTGCAGACATTGACGAAGATATTTGCTTTGCTCGATGAGTTTCTTTGGATTCAAAGATAAGATTTTAAAACATTTACTCGGATCAAGTAGTTTCGAGATCTGTTGTGTTTGCTTTGCTCTTAGAGTCATGTAGCACTTGGTTGTAATCTTATTGTTATTTAAAACATCCATTATTATTGTTTGTACTTCGAGATATCTGTCTAACCTTTTCCCCGTAATGTCATCATCATCGTTGTGGCCTTCGAATATAACCACATTACACACTTCAAAAGTCAATTATTTATTGTTGTATTGCATTTTCATACTAAGTTTTTTACGTCATCGTGCTATAAGCATGATTTACGCAGTAGGTACATAATTAATTGATCATGCTTGCACTTTATGCGCTGTACTATCACTTGCAAAAGTCCATAAGAATTCTTAAAACTTATTCGTTTGACGTTTAGTTTGACTTACGACCTTTTATTTTCAAGTTTCGCCAACAAATGATTGAAATTCACAATTTCGTCAACTTATCATAAGTCAAGATGGCCCAGTGGTATAGGCACACAGATTGAAGCGCAAATCAGTGTGCCGCAAGTTCAAATCCCACGCAATTATTGACTTTTTGTAAGTTCTTACCCGATTGGAAGTTATGTATTTGCATTACATATATTAAATTATTCTTTAACTTGTTCACACATTTCTTAGAGTTAGAAAGGTAGATCACAAAAAAACTAAATAAAGAATTAGATTTCTGCGAGGTAGACATGAGTTTTAACTTAACCGAAATGAACTGTCGTTTGGTTGTAGTTGTTGGTTAGTGACGTGAGGTTGACAGTATTGTAATATTCGCAAAATGCAGGCTAATATTAGTATTGAAGTGAGGGCGACTATCATTGGGCTGCATAAAAGTGGTCTTAATAAAACACAAATATCTGAAGAAACCGGACTGAATGTGAGTATAATAGCTATTAATGAATTGTAACTTTATTACAAATTAATCTTCTAATTAAAACGTATGCCATTTATGAATCCATTCATCGTATCTTTATGAGGTTTAAAAGAGAAATACGTAAATCGTTGGGTTTATTGGATTGGTTATTGGATTAATAAATGCAGTTTTATTTTAAAATTATATTCAATAATTATGATTATTAACATTTTATATAATGAAAATGAAGTGAAGTAGGTATAGCTGCCTAATATATATTTTTTTTTATTTTAGAAAAATACTGTAAATCTTTGGCTAAAAAGATATGAGGAAGAAGGTAGCCTTGCTAGTCGAAAGAGAAGTGGGAGACCGAAGCTTATTAGCGAGGCGCAGCGACGACATATGGTGGACGTATACGAAACGAATGGTTTCGCACCAACGAGACATTTTGCGGAATTATATGACACCTCGATGGATACTGTTCGCCGTGCACTTCACGCTGAAGGCGTGCATCACAGAAAACCTGCTAAAAAGCCGTACTTGACAGAGAGGCACAAACAAGAACGATTACGTTTCGCACTAAATATTTAATGTTAACTAAACTAAATGGCCTACCATTTTATTTTAACATATCTGTGATTATTCGTTAACAAACACTGTATTATATTGTGTTTACTTTCGTTTAAAACAGCTATATCTTTTAACTTGTGCCATCGCCTCATCTTAAGAATGCAGTGAACTCGCTATCAATTTTGTTGACAATAATCATGAGTCTATTTCGTTTTTTATTCTTCTACCCGCACTGTTTTAACATAATACTATAGTTCAATTTATTTTTCTCATCTAATTGACGATTATCTTGTGAGAACTAAAGTTCTTTTAACAGAAATTGAGGTTTGGTTTCAATCTTCTTTTCGTCAAGAAAATGAACAATTAAGCTATGACCTCAATACATTCATTGTGACGTTACACAAAAATAAAATGTTTACAAAGTCCAAATCATATATCACTTTTCAATAAATAACTGGATATAAACAATTACCTATATTTTATTTTATTAAAATTTGAATATCCGTTCATTGTTACGTTATTCATATTATGAATGGTCTAAGTGGGTATACTTCCAACAAACAATCTTAGGCGTAACATAGATAACGGTTACAAGATAACTTTTTGTCTAGGTAACAATTCGACGTCACAATTCTCATAAATGTTTAATTTGTAAATATAAAGAATAAACATTTTTATTAAACACGTCTTTTTATTTCCACCTTATAACATCGAAAAGATGTAACAACTAAATAATTGCAAATTAAGAATGTGATTCTTCTTGTGGTTAATAGATCACATTCGTAATTTGCAACTATTTAGTGCAAAAAATGCAATAGTATTTTTCATAGAAATATAAAAAAACAACTATATCAACACAGATTGGGAATTTCAAAGTAAGAAATAACTGCAACGGACCGACCATGATTTGAACTCGGGTTACGTGATTTGCGAATCCAACACTTAGTTCACACGGCTACCAGCACATGACGTATTAGCGCGAATTTTGCTATGGTAAGAACAGAAAAGTAATAATGTTTTTAAGCTCAGTGCGACGACAGTTCCTTAGTGTGTGTTATCTGTGGAATGTGGATACTCATACATGCGCACACATACGCACGGCAGTATCGCGCTCGCTCGGTTCGTAGCAATGTAATCTTTAGCGCTCCTATGGACTTTTGCGGCCTTACTGTACGTATATTTTTGTCATGTTTCATGCCTAATGAGTTACATCAACTTAAGACTTCTACAGTACAGGTACTCATATTGGACTCTGACGTCATTTTGTACCTGAATCTATAAGTTTTCCGACACTTTTATTTATTTATTACTTTATTGCACACCTTAGCTTATTACAGGACAAACATTACAAAAAAAAATATTGTATAATAGGTGGTCTTTTATGAAAAATAAACTGCTCGATTGGCCTGGCCATTAGTCGTTAGTGTTGTACTTATTACATTGGCTTTTTAAATCTATCCACCTTTTTAAACTTGGTATATTTTTTCAAAATGAAGACCGTCCAATTTCTTTCAAATACCTAGTTGAAAAATACATGCCTACTGTCTGCCTGTCCAGTCACTAACGCAACAACCAAACAATGAGAGATTGAAGTAATATACTCGTACAATTTGGAATCTATGATCGTTAAAAATTGTAAAGGTGCACCAAAAAAATATTTTTTTGGCACAATTTGAACGATGTGAAACGGAACGTAAAAGATTGTAAGCGTGTATTCGCTGCGGACAACGAAGTAATATTTTTTGGATAAATTACACATTGCATAACAGTACATTAATCTAGGTAATTTTCCCAAAATAGCGTCCAAAGAGTGCCACTGAGCCACATCTTTCGATACCGAATCGCCTAACGCCCGCGGTGAGGTAACACTCTATAATAGTATTTAATAACAGATAGTTAGAGACTATAATATCTACAAACAATTTGGAACAAATATCCACATTTTGACGATGACATAAGTACCTACATCGCTCTAGACTAAAAGAAAATTCTTACGTGAAAGAATTTACGCTGTGTGTCAGCAACCGATGGAAATAGAGTGTAATTTTAATAAAATTCTGAAGATTTGGAATCGAAAAGTATTTTTGTGTTAAACAATAAAGTTGTTATTTTTATGTCAAACAATTATATTAAACAATACTAAGGTGTTATATCTAAATCAATCAAGATTTGTTCTCGAATGAATGTAAAGTTTTTTCCACAAGGAAATGTTCCAAAGATTTCACGAAGTCACGTACAGATATAATTATGAAATGTTCTCGCTAATGTAGCGTGATTGCTGATCAAATACTGGCAGAAACTTCTATTTCTGAGTTATGTTTTGTAACTTGTATGAAAAGATAGGTCAAATTGGATCCTCTCCCTACAAAGAAATAATTGTCTAGTATATAAAAACTTCGTGTCACAGTGTTTGTTATCGAACTCCTCCAGAATAGATTAACCACTTTTTATGATTTTTTTTTTTGTGATTATTTGGGTGATCTGAGAATGGGAAACCAACATCTAGATATACACTAATTTTATAGAGAGGTAAAATTTGTTTTATTGCTATTACGTTTTTTTTTTTATTTGTAGGAAATGAAATTACTGGGCTAAAATTTTTTCACCGATAGTAAAAGCTGCTCTATTTCTGAGTGACATAGGTATATTTTAAGTACGCGGGCGAAACCACGGGCAAAAGCTAGTAATTTATATGGCAAAATAATTTTTGCCCGGTTAACTAATAATGAAAAAAATGTAACAACAAATATTGTTACAATATAAATATACATAGGTAACATCATATTACAAGAAACCGTACGTCATACAGAAAAACACATCCGTGCAAATAGGTCAACACGTTCACTCTTATATTAAACGTGTTTAAATCGGGATTTTACTCTCATTCAAAATACTTGGTTATTTCCAGAGCACAATCTAGACCAGCTGACGTGTTCAAGTTTAGCTGTCTCACATCAAATCAATCAATACAGATTATAGAGAGCATTGCCGGGTGTTGGATGTTGCGGTTCGGGGCTGATCTTATATTCATGAAGAACGCATCATCTCTTCTTGATGATGCCCTAATAATTCAAATAGACGGATACCACTTTTCAGATTTTCGTTTTTTTTTCACACTATAAATGTTCTATGTACAATTGCGGTAATTTCTGCCTGATCACTTAAAAATATATTCGATTGAATCCAGAGGCGCGGCGCCTAACCAAACCTTTTGAAATTTGGTGGAATTCCCTGCCGGAGTCTGTGTTTCCTGATAGCTACAACCTAGGGGTCTTTAAGTCGAGAGTGAATAGGTTACTTCTAGGCAAGCGTGCTCCATCGTCGGCCACATCATCACTTACCATCAGGTGAGATAGTGGTCAAACGCGAGCCTATCAATAATAAAAAAAAAAAAAAAAATTTTTTTGATGGTACCTAAGAAAAAGACTCGCTCACTCGCTATAAGAAGCTGTAATTACTACATACGAGAGCGAAGTCACGGGGGTATATACAAAATGGTGATCGCACAACTATCCCTATAGCAGTAGGTAAAAAATCAAATGAGGAGACACCTAAATCGCTACACCGGTATTTCTAGAATGCAATAATAAACATCGTGGGTGAGACAAGTATTCAAACTGCACTTGCCAACAAAACGGCGATGCAACGACCTTCCAAGTTCCAGAAATATAACCGACCGTCCACCGCTTTCTCCAAGATAAAGCGCCATTTCAATATTTGTTTGCGAGAACCAAAAATAACAAACTGATCAGATCACGATGCATGACATAATCGCCGCATAGATCCGTGCTAGTGTGCCAAAACACCGCGGCCATTAACTGCGGCGCCGCTTTTTTGGATCCAAGTCAAAAGGTTATAAGGTGAACAAGACCCAACATGTTTTATTGTTACATTTAAAAATACATTTAGACTCGTCTTCGGTTCACGCTAACTATTTCTAATTAGGCCGACGTTAACGAGTAAGAAACTCGTGCAAACTGAACTGTGTCGGACTGTAATAAGGTTAAATTGTTTGTGCAGTATGTGTTTGCTTGTAAAAACAGCTGGGATATGCACCTTGTCTGTCGTTGCTACGTATTTTCAGCCTATTGCCAAAGTGTACAGTGCAACTGCGCGTGTTTATTAGCGTTTGATCAGCGCATCAATTACTGTTTAGCGAATTACTGGTTTTGGCGCTGAACAGCAGTGTTACATCTGCAGATTTTATGGATCTTTGAGTTATTAAACATTTGCTTTGATACTGAATTTATCAGTACCAGCACATATTATGGGAATTTATATACTAAGTAATTTATACTAACTTTTGTTAGCAGCTTTGCCCGCGTGAAAATAGGTTTCTCCTTATAAATCCCCTTTGGGGGTGAATTTTGTTATGTCTTCTCTTAGTGCTCGTTTCAGCTGTGTGTTGTTGCACGTTTCTATTTTCTGTATATATATATATATATATAGATGTTACGGAAATATATACCTAACTACAAATACCTCCATATTATGTGGGGTACAGATTTTCGAAGTATCTATATTCTGAAGTATAGAAAACTGATAGATAAATTTTCTATAAATTTTACTGGGTTGGAGCACTGTATTCATGAATAAATTACATGAACAACACTAAATATTGGTTCTTAATATCCCTGAAAGTTCCTTATCAATTTTAGAACCAAAAATATAATCATATTTATTCGCAACACATCATTTAAAATTTGAGGGACGCATGCATCTAAAACAGGGACAAGTAAGTTAGGTCGTTGCATGACAATCGTACCATTTTACTTGCTAATAACTCTGACCAGCGCATAATGTATCCTGTTATCTTGTACCTTGCCATGTTTGCGTGTATCTCGATAAAGCCTGGCTCCTGAACAATGTACTATTACTCTGATACCTAATGTAGATATAGCCTTACGAATAATTTTGTAGTTGTTGATACATAGAATTATGTCAGCCCAAACAATGATAGCTGATAACCACTGCTTGTAACCAGTGGTAAGTAGCATTCAATACGAGAGGCAAGTGTCAGAGATTAGAATCAGTACGCAAAGCTAGAATTTTAGAAGTGGGTATAAAATGGTATTAATAAAAATCCCTAAATAATAACTTTAAAACAGCTGATGGTAAGATAACAGTAAAACGTGTTGCACCAACTGCAAATACGAGACAAGGACAGGAAGATGATACGATAGTGAGATATTGATGATAAGACCAAAAATTACTCCGATCCGTTATTGACTGACTTTCGCTCAATGTTGTGGAGTGACAATAGAATCCTAACTGACTGCATGATGAAGTAGTGAAATTAAAGTGAATTTGAAAAAAAAATTTAATATTAAAGATATACGATCAATATGATGATATGCTGTAATACTTAAATGCGGAATGATATCTGAGATTGATAAGAGATTAGATACTGCAGTAGTTTATGTAAGGTTACCAGTTGCGTCAGGGAAAACAATAAATAATTATGGATAGTAATGATTAGTGGTATCTCTAAAACGGATGTTCTGGTCGATAGCATTTAAATTCAATACCTACGTACGTCATCATCGCAATACATCAGACCTGAATTGTCCAATACGACTGCAAGTAATGACCCACATTTTGGCAGTTATGTTTTAAGTTCCTTAAACTATTAAGGGAGACAGACTTCTGGCTGCTACTCAGAAATTTCAACTATGAAAACGTTATAAACTTTATGATTTCCTAGCTACTATAAGATTCTTTGTGTATACCTTTTTGCCTTGGTTGTGAGTGTAGGTGTAAGCTTCACACATTTTTCAATTCAAAACAAAATAACTCAATGTTTAGGTCGTGTGTTGTTCCAAAGTTTCAGGTTACGTAAAAACAATGGGATTTTTTGTTGAAAACAACGAGCCATTTAGTACAAAAAGGTTTTTACTCACGTTTCGGTGACGAGCTCGGTGCTGTTGGCGTATTCGGTGACTTCACAGCTGGGTTCGGGACCACGTCGGCCGCTTTCGTCTCCGCTATAAACAAAAAGATCACATTACATATGTGCATCATCATAAATCATAGGTTCTTTCAGTTTTAATTGGATTTTGATATCCAGCCTACTTTCTATTTTAAAGCTATTTATTAATATCTCAGTTTTTTTTTTGTTATCTAATTTAAAGCACAACCATTAAGATCGTTTTACATCGCTGCCAATAACTGAATAACTAACTGCTAGCGTTAAAATATCTCAAAAATATGTGCACTTAATATAAATGTTGGTCAGCACTGAGTATCGCCCAAATGTTTCTGTAGTTTCAGCAGAAATCCAAACAAATCTTTTAATCTTAAAATCAAAATAACTTTCAAGTTAAAATATCTGAGATCTCCCAACAAGACAACAAGAGTTTAGTCATGTTTATTTAAACAGAAAAGAATCAGTGGGCAAACTCGTAATCGCACAAAGTGTTTGAATAAACGTTGTCACAAAGGACGGCACAATAACATAAGACGGAGAAGGAAAAATAAAAGCAAATATGAAGAAACGAACGATAAATTATTCGAAAGCACAAGGCTGTGCTCACTTTGTTTATATTTGCGTGACAACCCTAAGACTTGTCTCAATACCGCGCACTATTTGAGAAAGAAAGGATTTTACTGGATAATTTTGTATAATATTAAAGATGCAAATGGTGAATAATATTTTCTGATGACTGTTCCAAGAAATAGAATTAGGACAATAAAAAGACAGGAGAAACTTTCCTTTGTGAATTAATGAACGAACGTCTACCAACTAGACACAAAGAGATATGCTTTGCGTGAGGTGTCATATAAAAGAAAAATTCAAAGTCGCTTCAGTATTCATAGAAGCTCGAGGAACAACTATTTCCAAAAAAAGAGTCGTAAAAGAAAGAGATTGATCGTTAAAATTAAATAGAAGCCATTTAGTGCATTGTTTAATTAATCGTATGCCACATATTTCTATAACTAATATTCTCTATTATTAAAAGGAGCATAGAGAAAAACAAAACAAATGAGCCAAATTAATCACACAATCCAAATTCATACAAATCCCGTAACTACATACACTAAGTATGTTAATGAATCATGTAATGAATAGCACAGCTGAGTCGTTAACGTAAATAGCCACCCACGTGTTTCGAGAAGCAGTAGTCCACTTACCATAATATCGAATGAAGTAAAACGATACGATTAGGAAATGTCATTCGAACAATGAAACAGTAGCTGTCGAAAATTTTACTGACGTAAGCACAACTGTATTGGTTCCTGATACATCTAATGAGCACAGCTGGATTAATTTTCGCAATGGTTCTGATAATTCTAAATTTAGGCACGGTACACTGTTATTTATAAGGGGTGTTGTTGTAATGAAGCCACAGCACTTCCCGGCAGTGTGTTGCGATTAGCTGACCACTAACTACAGAGTTTAAACTAAATGCGATGCAGTCGACTCTGTTTAGAATCTGAACCAGGAAGTGCATGTGATCGGGGCATTTGGCACGGAGCAGTGTCCCCACAACCTATTGGAACGATACTTTAAATAAATCATTTATTTTGATCACAGGTGTATTCTATTAAAAAGATTTGTACCTGGAACCTAAAAATCTAAAAATTTCTTTTTTTTTTCGTTAAATGCTCCCAGTTTTTGGTAGGTAAGTCAAAGTACTTTTGGCTGGATATCATAGTGTGACATACGGCGGAAAACTTTCAAGATCTTTGATTTTTTGTCTGAGCATTGTTTTTGTACTGCGTATTGATGTTATCGGATGAGTTTATTTAGCCTAGGGTTCCTTGGGTGTTGAATTGTTGCAAATAGGTCACACTATCACGTCCTGTTGGGAATACGTTGAGGTACCAGTAACGCAATACACATTTGTGACTGTGAGTATGGAGAGATGAACTTGAATCTTACTGAAGGGACTGGCCCTCAATGGTAGAAGACAGACGTGTGTGGAAAAGGGAGAGGGAGGCCTTCGCCCAGCAGTGGGACTTAATGGGCTAATTCGATTAGATTAGATGGTGAATATATTTTTATTAAACATTTCATGTGTAGTAAGTTAATAAAGAAGTACATAAAATAAAAAATAAAAATTACTGAAGCAAAACTTGTATTCACGTTAGTGCCACGCCATTAGCAGTAAGGTTTATTTTGTTTGGACGAATTAATTAAACACATTTTCAGTAATTGAATTGTGTGGCCTTGTAAACGGGACGAACTATTTAAATATCCATACTAATGCGTACTAATATATTGTGTTGTTACTACTGTACGGATTTCGATGAAACTTGGTATAGAAAAAAGACAAGAAAAGACATACGCTACTTAATATCTAGCTTCTATTTCAACTTTGAGTCTGCTCTAACCGACATTCTCTTCTTCTTGAATGTCGGTTAGAAGAAGAACTAAGTCATGGGTAAAAGTAAATAGTTACAATATTTAAATTAAACTAAAAATCATCTAAAATTTAAGAAAAATGCAAAACATTTTTATAAAAGAATAAATGCTGTGATATTTTTTTATTTTTCGTCCATTAGTAACTTAATAACTGAAAATAAAATCAGAACATCAGTCTCCTTTTCATAAGCAACAATTTTTCTTTGCGGCGTTACAATATTAGGCAAAGACTTAATAGGCAGGCGCTTAGTGCCACAAGATGCTTTATCTTTCTTAAAAATAAAATATTTGAATAGATATTTAAAAAGTTAATGGAATTTTCCTCAGAACTCCATCATTTGAGGAGGTTTGAATGGTGCTTCATCAGTGAGTAAAGTTGAGTGAGATAAAAGACGTAATCGATTGAGATTAAACCGTCTTACTCTTCTGTAAATAAATCAAACCTAAGTAAAACGTAAATAATATGAAGTACTACTACCTTGACATGTATATTAGGTATATTAAAAGGAGTTCAGAAACTGAATGACTGACATTATCCAAAACTACTGGGACTAAAAACGTGATATTTTGCAGAAGGCTTCTTTTTTTAACATAGGTGAGCATTAAGATGGGATATTTTCAAAATTAAATTTTTAAGAGGGTGAAATGGGATTCCAAAGTTTGTACGGAGAAACAAGTCAGCGCATATCAAAGTAGGTTGCCTGGGAGAAATTGCGGAATACCGCCTATTGATTGCTTTTTACAAGCTTTTATTTAGTTTCACCTGTCCCGATGTTAGTCTGTAATCGAATCTTGCAAATTTTTGATCCACTTCCCGGTTACCGATTGAGCTGATATTTTGCACGCATGTGTAAATCAGATGACGATGCAAAATTATTTGACCTGGAGCTGATCTGATGATGGGACCAGAAGGTGACCATAGGAATTCAGATAATCCTATTGTGTTGAGCTTTTTGGAATAGTATAGATTATATAGGCATATACCGTGCTGTAAAAACTTGCTATGAAAAAATGATGAAAACTTGTTTTTATTATGAAAATTATTATCTTGGTGTACAATCAGGTATGTATATAACTATATATGTATATGTTTCACCATATATGAGACAAATTTATTAATAAGAGTTTTTTTAGTAGCAAACCATCACATAATTTCTCATAAATTTGAAAAAGGAGGGACATTGGAGGGACTAGAAACATAGGAGGTGGACATTGAGGTAGTGATAAAGTAAAAGTATGATAGAAATAAAAACCCTCTTAAAAACAAAAAAAAAACGTAAAAACAAAAAAACAAACTTTACCTCTTTATTATATTAGTGTAGATAACGTGGTTCAGGTTGGTAAGCAAAGGTCGTTGTAATTGATCCAACAAAGTTAGAGTACACACTTTATCCTTATATCCCACAGATTATCTCTGAAATATACTAATGGGCACAATCAATTCCAATTGCGTATTGAGTAAGATCCCATTCAATAAAAGAAAATTTCAACTCAGTTGGTCACTGTTTTTAATCAGTAAATATTAAATGAGTCTCTTCAACTGGTTTAATGAAGTTCGTTTCTGGTTCTAGAAAAAAAGTGAAGGTTTTTCAGTGCTGTTTTAGCCAAAGAAACATTTTGATTCAAATCGTTTTCTCTATTTCTTATACCCAATCAAAGAGATCTCATTAAAATCTCATTAGCGAATACTTAAGTTGGCATGTTGAAAGTGGCTCAATTAGTACTAAAAATATAAAGTAGGAGATATTACTCAACAGCCAATTAAACCCAGAATATATTTGTACACAGCTATTAATTTTATCTCAGCGGTTGTGAAACTGATGTACCTCGTTACACCTATTTCATAAACGATGTAGCTTCCCACAGTTGCCATTACGCATAAAGCCGCAATAGCTTTTAATTAAAACAACAAATTGTAAACAAAACTTACGTAAACACAACTGCAATCACATGTATTTGAACGTAACTTGCGAAAACTTGCGCGAAAATGAATCACAACACTAGAAAGATGGACGATAGACTATGGAACGCGACAAGTCGTGTGTCCAAATTATCGAAGGTCTCAATAGACCTAATTCGACAGGCGGTCTACTAGACCACACTGGCCTACGGAGGCCAGAGGGCAACTGTGACAGGGCGCGCACTCACAATGGACACTTTCTGTATGTAAATCACAATAAAATACCAGCTTTGTGCTCTGATTGCGACACGCTAAACTAAACACCGAACGTCATCTATGGTACAGTAGGTTTTTATAAGCGAATATTGACTCTATTTGGTGCATGATACGGTCACAGGTTTGCTTCAAAGGCTGGAATAAGGGGGAATCAAAAGCTGAATGACAGAGAGATTGCGGGAATTGGAAATGAAGCATTGATCGGACGTGTAGTGAAAACATTTGAAAAACAGCAACTGGTTACTTTTTAACAAAGTACCAGAAAGATGACACGTATAACTGTCCTAGATTCTGAATAGACCATCAAAATACTAAAATCTCAACAAAAATAGGTAAATATAATCAAGAATGATGGTGATAATTAAGATGTTTCTATCGTACCAAACGGAATATTGCATTTCAAAACAAAGCACAACACAACAAAACTAGAACCACATACATATCATCTATTTCCAATATCAATGAACAATACACTAGGGAGATATAGATCAGGTTCTGCGCATAAACACAGCTGACAGAATGTAACCGATACTTAACAAAAGCGATAGCATCGGATCCAAGACTATAGGAGCTTCACGAACGCCCAACGAAACCCTTTTGCAATTTATAAGATACGATATGGTAACTGTGCTGCAAGACAGCATATCTTTACAGGAAGTAGCACTAGGTTTTATACACTTGATTCAGATAACTTGAAAATTTACTATATTATGACTAAAGAGAATGCGCATGTAGATGAATGGAGAGGCCCAAGGGCCAAGTAATATGGGACAAGGGCAGGAAGAAGGAAGGGGACTAAGGAGAATGAAAACAGGAAATGTGTTGTGCCGTCCCCAAGGGATAAGACAAGGGCAAATAGATGACGATGATGATGAGGTTTGAAAAATTGGGTGCTTATTTCGTCCAAATTGTCGATATTGATTTTGTACAAAATCGCAAAAACATTAGAAATTACTTCACGATGACCTATAACATATAATTAATAAAAGAAAAAATATTCTTGTGAACCATTATAGGAGGGTGTTATGCAATTACAATTCTACAGCATTCTATTTGTCAGCAAATGGCAACGCATTATGATTCCCAATTCCATCTAGTCACCAAGCATAGTCATTGGACGGATCATGTTTAGCAGTGAACGTTTACAGGCTGTTGTGAGCATAATTACAATGGTCAGCAACAGTCGTATCGTTATCGTCTCGTGTCACATAAATACCATCGTCCACAGACCGAATGCACAATTCCGTGCGTGTTCGCAGTGATTGACATACAATATATTGTCCGATGGCAAGGTGTGGTAGATTGTCAGCCTAATTGTGCGAGACCAAAGTTTAGTTAGGACCATCCATCACTTTGATACATGTCTGGCCTATTCAACGCCAACCAAAAACTGGGACACGGAAACGCGAAATAATTTGTCATTGTATACTTGTTTATTAATTGTTTGTGGTCTGTGGTCGTCTACGATTATGTCAGTTTGATTAATATCAACAGAGGCCTAAAGTTCTTTAACTTTTAAAACACTGAGAATATTTACGCTTGTATCGCCAGAGGGCATGGCAGTTGACTACCAATCTACAAGGTGCTACCGGTATGTCGGTGTTTCACCATTGAGTAGGAGTTGGGTAGGTTATATCCATTTTTATCAAATTTGAGAATGTGTGTACATATCTTTTTTTCATTCATCCTGAAACTTCTGAAGAGATTTGCATGAAATTTGGCACACAGGTAGATCATGTACTGGAATAGCATATGGGATAGGTACTTTTTTATTTCGGGAGTAGGTATGTTCCTTTGATATAATTTTCAAAGCCAGCAGCATTTCAGTAAAATATGATTTTAAAAATTTAGCAGGTTGCTTGAAGTACAATAATTTTATATAGTCCAAGATCCAAGGGGCCAATCATTTCCTAAACTCAATTTAATATTCAAAAAAATACAAAAAAATATCTGTGATTTAAACAACGTTCCTGGAATAATTGATGTAGATGCTGCCAGGCTCTAACTATTTATTAACAATTATATGGCCATTAAAATTATTAAAATAGTTGTCATATAACAATTAAAATAGTTGTCTGGTGAACATATATAAAAATCAAGCATGAGAATTTACGTGAAGTTATGTCATTATTTTGAGAGCTTTAAAGCGTCTGTAAAGCAATACGGCCCACGGAATGTGTCTGGGAGTATTGGCGACTTGATTTTAAAGATATTGCCTAAAATATACGTAAAAATCAGCTTGGAGAATTTACGTGAAGTAAGTACTGTTTTTACGTACCTTGATTACCTGATACCTTTTTTTTTATGGTGGGAAAAATCATGCATTGACATCCCCCGCTCTTGGGCGGAGCGGGAGATAGTATCAGACTCTTACTGACTAAAAGACCCACCCCGTTCCTTCTAGCCTTCATACCGGGGCTCGAGCGCCCTTTCGGATAACCCTGGGCCCAGTAGGCTTCGACCCGGCTGGGTCCCTGCTGTTGCTGACAACTCCCTGAGGCGCGCGGGAACAGTACGCGCCGTCGACGACTTGGGCTTGGTCCGGACAGTTACTGGACGGCCGGACAGTGAGCTACCCATTGCTTACTGTCCGCAAGCCCGCGCCTACGGTGGCCGGAAATCGGGATCAGAATCCCGTTTACGGCGGCGGCGGCGATAACGCCGTTGCCTGATGCGTTCGGCCTCCTCCTTTGCGAGCATTACTGCTTCGCAGAAGTCGGCGACCGCCTGCCACTCCTCCTCGCTCCGGACCATGGCCTCAACCAAGGCCCGGCGCGAGAGGTCTCCGCCGCCGATCGCCCCCACGAGGGCACGGCGATGCTCCGCCCAAGCAGGGCACACCTCGACTGTGTGCTCCACCGTGTCCTCCGGGCGTTCCGCTCAGATTACCTGATACCTGAAATTGGCCGTCTAAGCAAGCTAGCAGATAGGCATGCGTTCTTAGTACATACTAACAGTACTCAATCGTCCACATTTCCTTCGTGAGAAAATACGTGACGTCTGGCGGCCCTGGGATCTTACTCTAATACGGAACTTTCTACATCAAAATTCAAAAGTCCACTGGCTCAGTTTATACCAAACACTGAACAATTTATGTAACGTACAAACAAATAAATTGTGTTATTATCCTCAATGAAACCAAGCACCTCATCGGATCTCGTTCACCCCTAATAAAATACCCTGAACGCCCTAATAAAATCATACTTCGATCACTAATCTGTGGTGGTTATGGCAACATTCCCTCGAGGGCATTCGTTATGAGTTTAGCGTAGTGTACGAGCCAACCTAGTCGTATATTATTCCTTAAATAGTTATTGGATGGATAGTTGGAAACTGAAATGTTGATTGAATATGATTAGCAATCATACATAGGGAATTCCTTTTGAATAGGGAAATTGTTTTGTATAAAAATTTACTGAATAAGTCGTTAGTGTGCCATAAACAAATAAGAAAAAATCACGTTTGGGTGATCGTAATGAAATTGGGATAAGGTGTGATGACTAAGTTTTTTTTTGTTTAGAATTAAAAGTCGTTTAATATAGTTTTTTATGATTTTACTAAGTATGGAGTTTATAGTTTTTTCCCTAATTGGTTATTTAAATCGTTATTTAAGTTTTTGCCCTTTTTTACGTAGGAAAATATCAATCTGTGAGTAGAGTCAGAGGGAGTTCAGTTGCCCGCCGTCCGCAAGCCCGTGCTTACGGTAGCCATTTCGCCCTTTCCGTCACTTCCATGGCTCGCATTACTGCTTTGTAGATGGAGGTGACTTCTTTCCTTTCCCTCTTACTCCGTACCGTGGCTTGAACCAGGCCGGACGCGTGACATCACTACTACTAATCGCCCAATTTCCACTCTAAAGTCCCCTATTAACAAATGCACCCCGTTTATCTGCATTCGTATTTTATTAACAGTATTTAATCCTGCTTTTCATTACTTTATTAACTTCCGGAGGTATATTTTCGTTATAAATATGTGCCACCGAAAAGCATACGTCGACACAGGTGTAATGTCATTATTTTTATTACCTTATTACTTCGGCAAAGGTATTTTACTACCGGTAATAGTACCGGCGGTATTTTCCACCGAAGCTTTTAAAAGCTCACGTAATAATTTGATTATTGGATCCAGCAAAGGCGGCCATTACATGCTCCTATTTGCTAGATAGTGATAGCTAGACGGTGCCTTCGAGTTTGTTTTTTTTTTTTTTTTTTACTCTTAATTAATGAATTAGTTTTCTCTCTATAAATATACAGGGTTAACTACTTTTAAATCATTGAATATCTTTCAGGGTGTAGTGAAAAGACCTATGCATAAAGAACTTTTTTTTTTGCGCATATAGAACTTTTTTTTCATATAATGCGTAAAAGTGCCGTTTAGTACATCATACTTATATATTTAAAGGCGAAAGTTTGTGAGTATGCGTATGTGTATGTTTATTACTTCTTCACGATCGAACCGCTGATATTTGGCACAAGGGTAGACTATATATTTTTTATCTCGGGAGTATACTTGAGCGCTGGCTTCAAGTTGCGCAGAAGTCAAATATTCGGTCTTTTTAGTGGTGCGAAGTGAGACGCGGGGGCGGGCAGTGTCAGTGATTGGCTCGCCGCGCCATCGCGTCGTAGACGTCACTCATGATTCATTCCCTGCTCTTGCTGCATGTGTACAACGACGACGATTGGCTCGCCAATGTATGGAATTCGCAAAGCGATCCCCACTCTGACGCCGAGCGCTCAAGATCCGTGACGGTAATTGTATATCCCCTTGAGACAAGTTTTCTACATTCTCGCAGGTGAAGCCGCTGGCATCAGTTAATTTTTTTAACATTATTTTATGTCTGCAAAAAGGGTCAAAGTTTTTACTGCGATTTAAATTTTGGACTTATATTACGTTATGGATATCAACGTTTACGTACAAACATTGATAATATCCGTATATAAGATATTATTAATAATATAAGATATTATTGATTATGCCGACGCCTGCTACCTGGATGCTACTGAGGAGCTATTAAACAAGCTTGAGCGACTGCAAAACTTATGCATTCGGTTTGTTTTTGGTCTACGAAAGTATGATCATGTTTCTCATCTTCGCAAGGAACTCAAGTGGCTCCCCATCCGTCTTCGCAGGAACACTCGGATTTTATGTCTCCTTTTCAACATCCTACACAACCCTTCTTATCCCTCCTACCTGCGCGACCGTTTTTCTTACGCACGCGCTAGCGACGCGCCGTGCAGATCACACCTGAGATCCCTTCTTAAATCCCCCCCTCATAAATCCAGCTACTATTCCTACTCTTTCTCTGTCCATGCAGTAAGGTTGTGGAACTCTCTTCCGCCTAACATTCGTGAGTTGAAAACTATTTCTCTCTTTAAGACTCAAGTAAAAGAGCACTATCTTTCCTCTCTTGTGTGATAATCTTATTTGTGTATATATATATATTATGTATTTTTAGTATAAGGTATATATAGTTATATAAGTATTTATTAGTTTAAGATTTCACTAACTCTACTTTACTTATTTCTGCACACTATTGTCTACATCTCTTCTGATCTTTCCTTTCGCAGGTCTGCTGGAAGAAATTTCTTCATGAAATAAGCAGTACCTTTGTACATAATTTATAATAATGTTGTATCTTCTTCTTTTTACTGTGTGTACATAAATTATAAAATAAATAAATAAATAAATAAATATCCACAACCATTTTGGAACTTTCAAACATTACCCATGAATATAAAATCACGCTGTATATTTTGCTTTAGATTTTCCCTAATGTAGTGGGACAAGTTGCAAAACTTTAATTAAGTAAATCGAAGTAATCAATTAATTAATACAAATGAAGAAAAACGTGTTGTTCTTGTTTTAATATAAACCCGTAACTTTGTGTAGCGCATTATTCGGTTCAGGCTCTATTTTAATTAAACTGTTCTGTTTATATTCACTACGGTCTTTTTTAAAAAGCTGGTTTGCCCGTTTGAAATAACAGTGAACAAAAATATAATTACTGTTGTAACTGTCACTAACGCGAAAAGCGGCGCTTTGAAATCACACTAATATTATAAACTTTTATATTGGTCATATATATTGTAATATGTTTAGAATCCTCATTTTGTGAAATAAATATATTATTATTATCATAAAGGCGGAAGTTTGTATGGACGTGTGCGTGTTTTATTTTTGTTACTGCTACCGTGTTACTGCACGCTCGAACAGCTGATCCACGGATGACGAACGGATGATCTAACTTTGTGTAGCGCATAATTCGGTTCAGGCTCTATTTTAATTAAACTGTCCTGTTTATATATTATATTTAATACCTACGTTATTTTAAAAAAATCTGTTTCACCATTTGCGGTAACTCTTTCTAATAATCCCAGAACCCAGCACTTTTTTTCTTCTAAAATGAGACATCATCCAATGACTATTAATTCGTCCGCTCTATGACGGAGCGTGAGTGTCAAACTTTTACTGGCTAAAACTACACCTATATACCTTCTTTGTCTGTACGTTCCAAGACCTCAGGTTTCTCTTTCGGAAGTCAACCCATGACTCCAGTAGGCTTACTTGGATCTCCCACGATCTAGTTTTTACTTATCTAAACGAGACAACAAAGCCTTGATACACCCTATTAATTTATTACCAAACCAGTTAAACTATAATGACGTTAAATTACCCCACTCTATGGTTTGCAGGAGCTTCCATAGACTTACAAATCATTTAACAAAGCCAACTGGGGGGCAATAAAATAGAGTATATTACCACAGATTGTAAACATTGAATATGCCACATTCTAGTCCCAATTACATCATGGCAATTCATTTGCGTGGGAAGGCGCGTCCGGAACGTCCTTTTGGATAGCTTTCATCCAGTATAAAACACCAGCATAACAAGAACTGATCAAAACAACCACATAAATCAATCTATTAGTTCTACGAAGCTCTTAGTAAAATGGTTAACTGTATTTGCGCGGGAAAAATCTTCAATAGCATAGTTATGCAAGCGTTGTAAATAAATGTACGGTATCATTGGACCGTGACGAGACAACCGTTTGGCCAATCAAAAGGACGGAACTATGGGTATCACGGTAACGCAATGCGTGGGCGCACCCCTTATGTTAGGATGAACGAAAACGTATTGTACTCCATCCGGTGGTTACATAAAGTTTACGCGTATTAACTAATATAGTTGTATATCAACTGATGAAATGGTGCGTTGTGTATCGGCAATGGGCCAGAAACCTGTCGCTGCGCACACCGGAGAGAATTTAAAACTCAATTCGTGACTAGCGCTTTCAAGCGCCATCAGTACTGAAGAATTCAGCGCTGAAATCGCTTACTTTCTACAACGCAAAACGTACCACAACTTTATCACATACTCGTAAGTGCGAGTTCCTCAGAGAACAACGTTCCAGACCAGAGACTCGAACTGTGGATTAAAAGATATCCCACTCTGCCAAAATTCGTCTTCGGCAGAACATCTGCCACCGGGATACGACCTTCAGTGGCCAATCAGAAAATCTCTGAACCAGCTGCGTGCGGGCTCAGCTTGACCACTGCACAGATAATGTGGCCAAATGGGGTATCAACATGCACAATTACGATGTCAACGAATTGGTCGGACCAGATTTGAGTCAGATCGATTCGAAAGAAAAAGAAGATAAAATAAGTTTCTACCTTATTTCTATATTCAAGACACCGGAACACATCTTATCTCATTCAGGACGTTTTTATCAGAAATGAATTCACTGCTATAAATAGAACTACAATCAGCTTTTCCACCTATCTTTATAACCTTGACCTACCACGATAAGAGAATGTTACAATATTTCCTAGGAAATTGTTTGTCTAGTCTAGGAAAGATAAGATAGTATCCGCCATTTTAAAAATGTCGAAATACCGTGAGAATGAAGTGATGATGTAAGCGTATGCAGATGTTGTCCAGCTGATAGGAAATAAGCCATCACGATGCGACAACGCAATACTATATAATTATTCTTGGCGTGTACGATTTCCGTTTCATTTTAAGGAAGCTTATAGTTCTAAATCGATCTAAGTTCAATGATGGTAAGTTTTTAATACTGACAAATAAAATTTTTCTTTTATAATCATGGAAGAAAGGGAGTACCGTACCTAACTACTGAAAGTAGATGACATATTTTGCCGGGCCTATATAAATTGTGATAGTGTTAAACAATGATTTTTATTCTTTTTTAAGGAAGGCAATCTGTAAGAAAAACATCATAATATGTCATTCAAGTTTGTATATAGGTATCGTGGCCAGATCTTAGATTTGATAACTTCATGGTATGGCCAACTAAAACTGGCCAGGTCATTTAAACGTTAACATTGACAAAGATTGACATATCATCAATGATATGTCAATCTTTGTTTGGCCATATAATTGATGTAGGATTTCAATGATAATACGAGGTGCAAAGAAAGTTGGCCAAACGGAGATTGAAATATCACCAAACTTTAACGTTTAAAACGATCAGGCTAGTTTAAATTAGCCATAATCATGAAGTCATCAATTCTAAGATATGTCCACGATATAATATGCTGTCAATTCGTAAAATTGATCTCAATATATACTGTCTACTTTACAATTTGTAAGATTTAATAGGCCCAGGAAGATGGATAAAGATGATGGAGCCAGTAAGAGTACCATTTATTAAATTACTTACTCCAATATAATAAAACATATTATATTAATTTCTAAACAACCGACGTGCATGGCGTCTCGCCTCTTCAAAAGTCATAAATTGCCCTTTTTATGGGCGAGGAACTGAGACAAAAGGCGGCCGTTAGGTAATGGAAATAATTTTAACCAAAATTCTGTGGAAACGAGTAAAATAACAGATTTCTGATTGTACTAACAAGTACTATATTTAATAATATCATAAATCAGAATCGAGCAAAACCGAAACAAATGCTTAAAACAGTTACAAATTATACAAAAAAATATCATTAAAACTATTCTTCGAGAGTAAGATATTTGTGGTAGAACGCAGTATTTTTTAGGAATTGTAAATCATACTCTATTTGCGACCATTCAATCAATAGATCGAGCACTGTATCTTACAGACGTCTGAGTCGTACGAAGGTTGTACTTCCTGGGTTTGGGCTGACCGCAGCTATCTCATAAAGCGCGGGTTTCTGAACGGACTAAAAACATCTCAAACCCTACTTGCGAGCCAAATTTTGACAGGTATTCAGGCTAAAGTAGTGTTTGAGAAATACTCAACTTAAAATTCTTAAATCACTAATCGATAAATTCAGTTTAAACACCTTCACATTAGAACGAAAATTTTTTAGCTGACGTTATCTAGAAATTGACGGGGCCTGTTAGTGCCGATATTTGCCGGGGCTGAAGGACTATTAGAAAAAGTTACCATAGCTTTGGACCGCAAAGAGCAACAAAAGGAATACAAGTAGGTTTTAGTCAGTATCAATCCCACATTTCTGCTTGCTGCAATCAAAACAGGAGATATGATTTCCCATATAAAAAAACAACTAGAGTAATCTAGGAACAGTTGGAGTGAAAACAGTTACATAATCATACAAATGTTTTCACTCCATACTATCACGTTCTTAGCCACAAGCAACACAACACAGATAGGTAGTAGATAGGAATTTACAGCTAATACGAGCCACATGGTGCCATGCCGCGCGATGTAAACAGAGAAATTTGTTTTACATTATATGGGCCACTGAAACAAACTTCCTGCATAGCGTTTATTAAGGACTGTTCCACAGGAATGTTATGTTCTACGAAATGTTTACATCAACTCTGTACATGTAAGGGATATGGGATTATGGAGCTTGTAAAATGTAAGATACTTTCGATTTTTTTTAAAGAAACGATCATAATATTTCTCCGCCCCATAGATATTTAAAAACCTTATAATTGAGATAAAAAAAAACTACTCAAGTACTTATAATTAAAAAAAATAAAAACTGTGCAAGTGCGAGTCGGACTCGCGCTTTGAGGGTTCCGTGTAAACTACAATTCCCGAATGGAGTCTCGGAGATTTTTCCGAATTGCAATTTTTTTTTTTGTGACGTAGGTAACAACAAATTTACTATTTTTAGATTTTTACCTATACTTGTGCTAT
Organism: Mythimna ferrago; assembly: GCA_910589285.2. Lineage (NCBI taxonomy): Eukaryota > Metazoa > Arthropoda > Insecta > Lepidoptera > Noctuidae > Mythimna > Mythimna ferrago. The sequence goes on along the minus strand of OU342680.1, from coordinate 21,690,997 downwards.
AAGACCTTGCTTTGTGCCAAATTTCAGGATTCAGGGTCATGGTCCCCATGAATGTCGATTTTTGAGAGTATCAAAATAAACTTTTTTTTTTTCAACATTAACGGCAGTATCTTTTTTATTCGTTTACTTAGAAATTTGATTTTTCCACAGATTGAAGGGACCGCAGATCTGAATAAATGGTTTCAATTTCAACTTGATACATCAACGCGTACTCGATAGAAAGGGTCTTGACAGACAAACAGACAGATGGACGGAAAACAAAGTGATCCTATAAGGGTTCCGTTTTTTTCCTTCTTACCACAAAAGGAAAAAACGGAACTCTTATAGGAACCCTAAAAAATAAACATTTATCTATCTTTAACAAATCACAATACACAGTTTTTAGTTGACAAGCAGTTTAACAAGAAATAGAAATTTTTGGGACATCTGGAGTCTAAACTACGCCTCGGCCTATATTTTCGAGCTCCAGGCCAGGTATAGAAATTGTAAGGCTAATGGATTGATGGAAAGACGGAAGACATGCGAGTTCTCGTCATTAAAAGTCTCAGTTTCTCCCTCTCCATCCAGAGCGAGAGTAATCATTTGAACACCCAGAAAAAAAGGTATAGAAGTCGTGTTACACACACTAACTAAAATATTATGTCATGATAGAACCGACTTAACACTAATAACTATGTTTGACATAGCTACAATATGCGTTGCCTATTTCGGGCAAACGCACATACTTACGGGCACAGCCGTAACGGGTCAAATGGCCCGGGAATGGCCGGCAATGGTCGGGCCTGGCCGGGAATGTCCGAAGCGAAGCATGTGCATTTCTGTGCAACATAGTGAGAGTGCATTGACCCAATACAAATAAATAGCGGCCCGTATTACCAATGCGTGTTTCCGATCATTCACGGAAACATTACACTGTGTATAATTATATCCTTGGCCATATTCATAAATTTATTAGAATCATAGCAGTGAACGTGATTGTTTTAAAAATACTAGCTGTAGCCAGTGGTTTCGCTCGCGTGGTAGACCAAAATTATCCGTAGGGAATATACTCCGGAGCAGTGGTGGCCGAGTGGGAACAGCCGTAACAGCCTTACGAGCTGTAGGTCGCGGGTTCAAACTCAGCCAAACGCATTACAGTGTAATTTATTTCATCACCACTGCTCTCAAAACGGTGAAGAAAAACATCGTGAGGAAACCGGCATGTCCTAGAACCAAAAATTAATAGTTACTTATTCTGAACAAATTATATTCTGTTTTCGCATATACCTACCCACTAAAAATAATGTGGTATTTACGGTCAACAGGGAAGAGATTACATAATCACCAGATTTAACGTAGGTACTGATTACCACAGTTTTTACAAACAAAACATACACATGTTATTTAAAACAAACAAGAATGCATTCCAGACAGTAAATTGATTTCATCTATCCTCGATATTTTCGCCAAATTGTTAGAACAATTTGTGCCAAAACAAATCGCATCTTTGCCAAAATCAGCCGTTCGACCGGAACCTAGATATTTTACAACGGCTTCATGTGAACAGAGATCTTGGTCACGCTACGTGACCTATTTCTGTAAATTATTACTAATGTCAATGTTTCAATGTTTTTAGGACTTCAGGAAAGTTTTTTGAGCTATTTAGCATGAGTAAAGTAATTTATTTCATCACTAGTGCTCTATATATGCTATACAGGGTTATTTGTAATACACTAGCAACCTGACAGGACTGTGTTACTGACATTATAAACAACATGCCAACAAAATAAAATTGACAATAATTGTATGTTGACAAATATCTCCGTATGTTACTATGTACATACCAAATATTTGCATGCTAATACTCAAAAAAACATGTTTGTTCTTATTTACTCTCTTTTACCATCTTGTATACCGTGTTTTTAGAATATTATTATTATCATTATTCCATTTAAAAACAACTTTTGTTCTACAACTTTTAAAAATTTATCATATTTTAGTTCATCAGACTTTCATACAAAAATAAAAATATATGAATTGTACGTTCTAAATATTACGAAGTCTATGCGAAACAAGCGATAGTACAACAGCGGAGGAAAGTGGAAATCTGGCGGCGGCGGAGGGTAAAGCAAAATACAGAGTTGAAATGTGTCAGATCTCAGATAGAACAACGAAAACTTGAAGGTTTGTTTTTGGTAAATGAATTAAGTTCTGTAAAAAGTCATAGAACAAAAGTTGTTGTTTATGATGTCAGTAATACAGTCCTTCAAGTTTGCTTTGTTTTACAAATAACCCTGTATATGTGTAATTTATTTCATCACTACTGCTCTCAAAAAGGTGAAGGAAAATAATAATAATAATATTCCACAACTATCACACAACGCCGTCTAGTCCCAAGCTAAGCAGAGCTTGTGTTATGAGTACTAGACAACTGATAAACATACTTATATATTTCTAATTACATACATGTATAGATAAATTACACCCAAATATCGCAAGGAAACCGGCACGTCCTAGAATCAAAAGTTCAAAGATAAAAGACGTCTACCAATATGCACTCTAGCCTACGTGGTGGATTACGGCACATATCTCTCCTGGAAAAAAGAGGCCTGAGTCCTAAATCGCAGCAGTGGAAACAATATAAGGTTGATTATGCTTATATGCTTACGACCACGCAGTTTACAATAGACGAGCTACGATGAACGCATTTTCAGTTTTCTGATAGAAGGAGTGGATACACAAAGAGAAAAAGCTGGGGTTTCTAAGAAACCAGATAAGACAGGACAAAGTATGACTTGGCGAGACAGGGCAAGGCAAGACAGGACAAAACTGAAAAAGAAAATGGAATAAGACGAACTAAAGCGGGGAATAGGTGAGGCAAGGAGCAATGACCTAGTGGCCTTGACCATCAAATATTGCATCACTGCTTACCTTCAAGTGGGATCGCAGTAGGTTATATAATTTAAAAAAATACGCAATGATCAATGACCTAACTATTCTTCTAAGAACGAACTATTACCTACATAAGTACCTAAGAGGAAACTTCCTTCTTCCTATCATTATCATTTCAGCCAAAGGACGTCCACTTCTGGACATAAGCCTCCACTAAGTGTCGCCATCCATCTTGTGGGAGGCCCAATGCTGCGTTTTCGGTGCGAAGTCGCCACTCTAAAATCTTTCGCCCTCATCAACCATCCGTTTTACGAACAACTTCTTCTTCCTATACTCCTAGTATTACCCGAACCTATTACAGTTTCACTTCACATAACAATCTCAACAATATTATGATCGTTAAACTCCCAACTTGTATCTAATACTATGTTACACACAGTTTCCTGAACCCTCTCGTTAAACTCGATTGTTTGAAACAAACTCTTCGCGTGGTTTATTATCATCGCGGTATTACGCCGTATCCGCTTGTAATTGTAATGTTTAAACAGGAAAACGTTTACTTGTAAAAGAATATACAACATTATTAAATTTTTAGTTTATGCAAAACCTGAATATAGTCTGTTTAGAATCAGTAACTGAATGGATTCTAATAGTTTTTACGCCATGTAACTGTCATAGCCATCTGGTTAAATTAGCCATCCAATTGGACGTCTGGGGCGTTCGTTAAATGCCGGCGTCCAACTGGATGCCTAGGCCGATAGTTGTTTGAACTAAAATCACTCGACGATTAACAGCTTGGCGTATTGAAAGTTAGCCCTTTCGAAATGACTGATCAAGACACAGCCAAGTGATTCAAATTTCGCCCGGGTGTCGCCACTGTGCGGAACGCCCGGAGGACACGGTGGAGCACACAGTCGAAGTGTGCCCTGCTTGGGCAGAGCATCGCCGTGCCCTCGTGGGGGCGATCGGCGGCCGAGACCTCTCACGCCGGGTCTTGGTTGAGGCCATGGTCCGGAGCGAGGAGGAGTGGCAGGCGGTCGCCGACTTCTGCGAAGCAGTAATGCTCGCAAAGGAAGAGGCCGACTGCATCAGGCAACGGCGTTCTCGCCGCCGCCGCCGGTTTTCGACCACCGTAGGCGCGGGCTTGCGGACAGTGAGCAATGGGTAGCTCGTTGTCCGGCCGTCCGGTAACTGTCCGGACCAAGCCCAATTCGTCGACGTCGCGCACTGTTCCCACGCGCCTCAAGGAGTTGTAAGCAACAACAGGGACCCAGCAGGGTCGAAGCCTACTGGCTGGGGCCAGGGTTATCCAATTCCAATCCAAATCAAATCCGGTCCAATTGGATGGCTAATTTAACCAGATGGCTGTGACATAACCACCACCATGTGTTTCGTTTTGTTTTTTCCCAAAAACATTTCATACAACACTAAGTACAAAACAGGTCACGACAGGTTAGAACCGGCATTAGCTGCCAGCGTACAGCTGGATGCGGAAGCAAAACAACCCCTCAGTCGCGCGGGTGGTCCGGTGACCATGTATTTATGTCGCCAACCAGGTACCATATCGGGCTTATAACTTTGTGATTTTTCATAATATAGTTTTGAAATTTTGTACATAGATTCTTTACATAAAAATATTAGGCACGTGTTTAAGGTTTCGCATATACTAAAAACAAGATTAAGTGAAATATTTTTTTCATAGCAAGCTTTTATAGCACAGTATAATACTTATACATATAATTAATACTCGTCAAGACGAATCATACGAGACGCAACTCGATGGGGTTGTGTCGTTTAACCATAAAGTACCTATAGCCACCTTCCGGTTTCATCATCAGGTCTATAGCCTGATTCACGTAAAATCAAACAAGCCAAATATCGTTGAAGTTTTATAGTCGATCGATCGAAGTCCTATCCAAAAGCGATAATCACGATCTATCGACTTATTTCCAGTTACATTAATAAATATTCTACCAGGATAATGTAATACAGATTTTTTTTTTAAATCGACGAATTTCAAATGACTTTAAAATCGGTGTCGTTCAAACTCGATTGATGGATGTGAATACGGAAATAGTCTAAACGACTAAATCGCCACGATATCGTTACGGTTTTCATTACGTGAATTGGGCTACAGCTCCATGTCATAATAATTTTGCATTGTCATCTGATTTACACATGCATTCAAAATTTCAGCTCAATCGGTAACCGGGAAGTGGATCAAATTTAATTTGCAAAGATTTGATTATAGACAAACATCGGGACAGGTGAAACTAAATAAAAGCTTGTAATAAGGTTGTATAGTCGACTGAAGAGTGTTTCCTGATCAGAGGCGTAGCGTGGACTGATTTAGACATGGGCGAAAGTACATCACCGAGGCCTTTTTCTTTCATAAATTCGAAAACTACACCGCGAATGGCGCAACCCAGTGTTCAACCACATCGTCCGCTTACCATCAGGTGAAATAGTAATCAAACTCGAGCCTATCCATTATTAAAAAAAAAAAACCCTCGTTCTCCTCGTTCCATAGACACAAGCAAATTATATTTGTCCTCAAAATCAGAACTTGAATAGGTCTATCGAAAATCGTTGCTGTTTTCTATGCTATTCTCAAACTTCAGTTGAATCAAGTACTCAATTTTGCAACAAGAGTCCTCGATTGCGGGGTCCCTTTGGGTGCGAGGCCGTGGTCGAGGGCCCCCTGCCCACGCCTCGCTACGCTACTGTTCCTGATAGCTACAACCTTAGGATTTTTAAAGTCATGAAACTCGATTGTGTAGAACACAATCACCGTTTTGTAATTATGAAAGGTAACCCCGGGGTCCTTGAACGCAAGGCGAAGAAGGAACATGAACAGGTGTAGTTTTAGTCAGTAAAATTCTGAAATATCTTTCCGATCCGCCCAAGAGTGGGAGAAATTATTGGATATACACCGCTAAATTTTGATCGTTTTAATCCCGTGGAGGGTCGATCTGGTACATTCGTTAAAGTACCTTTTTTCAAAACACGTATTAATTTTCGCATGTACGAAATTAATTTCTTTAAGGAAACGACAGCTGAGCGAGTCCAATGACCTGTAGGTAGTTTGTACGCAACGCCGACTACTACCTACATGCCACCGCTACCGACTAACCTAACAAAGATATTAAAACGGGATTCGATGTGTTTTTTTCTTTCTATCTTTCAATTGCGATTTGTCCCAGACTAGGAATGACTCCTGTTTACTAATTGTATTCAGAAACATGTAAACTCACTTACACAAGACACCTGGAATAACTACCTGCAGGCCATACTTTGTTCCGTACGGGTATCGAACCCGCGACACCTAGTGCAGCAGCTAATCACTAACCACTGTGCCAGCCGCGCCGTCAAATCAAGTGTATGTGTGTATCAACTCATATGTTACTCGTAAAAATACTTATTTGTCACTAAAACCCTATCGAGCTCGTCAAAATAATGTCATCACACTAAAAGTTCGTGCAAGGCAATTTGAACTCTATGACTCGATCGCAAGAGCTAAAGTCTTTTGAAACAATGAAGCTGATTGGCTGGGGTATCATGTATCGTTTGATTAGTGCTACAGTTTAATCAGTGAGTCAATAAAGTGTTTGACCTCTGGGAAAATTTACACCAACCAATATATTTGTACCGAAATAGGTAGTTTTTCCATGTTAAGTTCTTTCAAGTTGGGCTTTGACGAATCGTTTTATAACGCTTATTTGGGTATCTACTTTTGTGTATGACTTAAAAAAAAAATGTCTAAGTGGCTTAAATCTGACAATCGTAGGTACATGAAATAATAGGTTTGAAATTGTATATTTGTTAGAGGTATCGAATATACTCGAACTTTGTTAAAATTTTATTTTGATATTACAAACAGACTTCCATTTTAATTAGTGAGTCAATAAATTGTTTGACCTCTGGAAAAATTGTCACCGACCGATGTATTTGTACGAAATAGGTAAAGTGTTTCCCAAAGGCTTTTAATTTCTTTCAAGACGAACTTTGACGAATGGTTTTAGAACGTTTGTTTGGGCACTTTTGTGACGACTTAAAAAAATGTCTAAGTGGCTTAACCTTTCGAATGTCTTAAGTTACACAGTCCGACATAAGGTAATTGTCTTTCTATTGTGTCTCTAATTACGACATTCAAAGACAATATAATATAATTCGATATGACAATCGTACGTGAAATAATAGGTTTGAAATTGTATATTTGTTAGAGGTATCGAATATACCTACTCGAACTTTGCTAAAATTTTATTTTGATATTACAAACAGTCTTCCATTTTAATTAGTGTGTCAATAAAGTGTTTGACCTCTAGAAAAATTGTCATTGACCGATGTATTTGTACGAAATAGGTAGTGTTACCCAAAGGATTTTTAAGACGAACTTTGACGATTGGTTTTGGAACGTTTGTTTGGGTACCTACTTTTACGTGTGACTTAAAAAAACTGGGCAAGTGAGAGTCGGACTCGCGCACTGAGGGTTCCGTGCAAACTACACTTCCCGAATGGAGTCTCGAAGAATTTTCCGATTTGAATTTTTTTTTTTTTGTTGCGTAGGTAACAACAAATTTACTATTCTAAGATTTTTTACTATACCTGTACTATAAGACCTTGCTTTGTGCCGAATTTCAGGATTCTGGGTCAGCGGGAAGTACCCTGTGAATTTCAATCTTTGAGAGTATCAAAATATATGTTTTTTCCGACATAAACGGCCGTATCTTTTTTAATCGATAACTTAGAAGTTTGATTTTTTAACAGCTTAAAGGGACCGCAGACCTAAGTATATGGTTTTAATTTCAACTCGTTACACTCCGCGCGTTCTCGAGATAAATGCTCTTGACCGACAGACAGACAGACGGACGGACAACAAAGTGATCCTATAAGGTTTCTTTTTTTTCCTTTTGCGGTATGGAACCCTAAAAACGCCTGAGTAGCTTAAATTAATCACCTTAATATTATAAAGGTGAAAGTTTTGAGCATGTTTGTAGGTATGTTTGTTACTTCGCCACGCTCGAGCTGTTGAACGGATTTAGATGGAATTTAGCACATGGGTAGATCATGCCTAGGAATAGTACATAGGATACTTTTATCTCGGGAGTTTGCCCCTTTGGGACGGTTTCCAAACAAATCTATTTAGCCGTTTCAACGTGGAAGACTAACACACATACACACACCACATACAAACTCATGCATTTATAATATTAGCGTAATATGCTTCTATTGTGGTAAAGCTTAAAAGACAAGTAAATCTACACTAAAAACTAAAAATTGCAGTTTCTAATTTTACAGGCTTCGTCAGTTATCTTGAAATTAAAATAAGCTTTTATTTTTATACCTGTTTTTGTTTATAAAATCACAAGAATTAATTTATTACGTACAAAACCGTAGGCCTGAGGATGGCAATAAAAGCAAAAAAAAAGTTAACCAATACCAACTACTTACTGCAACCCCCATGTATCATGCCATCACCGCAATAAAAGTCAAAATCGGTTGAACGAATAGTAAAACAAGGTTTGTTAGAAATGTTTTATCTTACTTCAAATGGATTAAAGTTAGTTATTAAATTAAAAAAATATAATAGAACACGACTTCGTAAAAAAATCCTATTCGTACCAAACTATAAAAATGCAACCTGCATTTATTTTCACTAGTGCAGAGGTGAAAATATAACCCTCTTAGTTATGAAAAATGGAAAATCTAACCTGTGATAGCAGCGCCGGCTGTGTTTTAAAGAGCGCAAATTATTTATAAGAAGTAGGTCACAATAAAACTCGCGTAGCTCCTAAGTTGTAAAAAATGTACTTAATTTGTATTACTTTTCAGTAAGACTACATAATAAATAAAGTGTCTGGAAGGTAATTTGTTTTTCACGCTGAAAAAGGCACGTGTAATAATCCTAAATATCTGTGCTAAAGTGCTTGAATGTTATACAATTTATATTTACAAGTAGGTAATACGTTTACTGAGTGACAAGCTGCCAATATATATAAACATTGAATTTGGGAAAACATAAACGTAATTAGTGTAACAAATCTTCCATGGAATATTTCTAAAGGAGCATAAAGGTTGGTTTTATCACAACACAGTCAAAACCATGATCGTCGGGAGTCACAGGGTGATTCCCAGACGGTGGGCAACGGGTAGCTCACCGTCCGATTAGAACCAGGGCCTCTGTCAAAGGCGCGTTGGGTTCTGTCCGCACCCTAAAGAGCTGACAGCATAAGTAACGAAGCCTGTTAGGGCTGCGAGATTGTTCGAAATAGTTCCTACTGCGATTCTGAAATGCAAAAGGGCTACCTAAGGAACACAAACGGATTGTAGTCAGTAAAAGTCTGACACAGAGGAGTTCTTTGATGATTTTCTAAACAACAACAAAAAAAAAACTATTCGATCGTAACCGAGTTTTAAATACACAGTCTATAGTCTATAAGCAGGTACTAACCCTTAATCACTGTCGGGAATGGAACAGCAACTTTCTTCGGCTTCTTATTATTTTTAAAATTACAAGTCAACTTCTCAATTGCCTTCAGTATCTTAATGCTGACTTTGTTAATCGTTCTAAGCTTCGGATCAGTGTACTTCGTTCGTGCACCATCGCCGAAAATTTTCTCTTTACCCGAGTCCATGCTATCCTCCGATTCAGTCGCCGAAGTGTCCGATACGGGGTGAAATATATACGGGCTGCCCGTAAAACAGGGCGAGTTCATTTTGGTTTGGAATTCACTGGCTTTATAATCACACAAGCGGATTAAACATGTTAGATTTTTTTTTTAATAAAGCTGTTTCCAAACGACTATTCACAGTGAAGTCTTGAAGAATGTTGTGCAAAGTCGGCGAAGGAACTGTTTGAAGTTTATGATGTTCTATCCAGGAGGGCTGTAGACCGTGACACCGCTCCTTATGACAAGCCTGTAGGACCTTGGCCCGAGTTATTACGACGTTGTATTTAATCTGAATTAGGCCCCGTATGACTGTTCAATGGCAAATAGCTTGGAAACGTCTCGTAATCAGAGTGAGACTGAAGTAATCGACTGTGGCTGGATTGAGTTTACTTGGGCTACGTTTTTGTTGCTTTGTTTCGTTCTATTTGTAATTTTATTACTGACTGAGTCGGCGGCATGCGTTGTTCTGCCATCCTACTAATATTATAAACGCGAAGTTTTTATGAATTAATGTATGGATATTTATTACTCTTTCACGCAAAAACTACTGAATGGATTTCGATGTAACTTGGTATACGGGTAGACCATGACTTAGAATAGCATATAGGATACTCTTTATCCCGTGAGCATGTGTTCCCGGGATAAAAGTACTCTTATTAAGTAAATTATTCTAAGGGAACATTCTCTTGGGATAATTTTCGACCATCACGCGGGTAAAGTCACTGGTAGCAGCTAGTAATAATATATATCGTAAAAAATACCTATGACCACCTATTTTCAGGCCTACAAAATATACATAAAATGCATGCAATGCATAAATTAATTTTATTTTTTTATAGTTTTTTTCTATTGCAAATCTCAAAGTTATGTAAGTAGGTAGGAGCTATAATACTATCGCCATATTCATAAGCAATTTAGAAACCTACTTTATACTGAGGAGATCACTAATTTAAAAAATGAAGAGCTACCTTAATAATAATATCAAATCAATCAATCCCTATTTCTATCTATAAATTACCTAATATTAATAATAAAAGGTAAAACTAAGTTTGTATGTAGTAGTAACTTAATCTCTGAAACTACTGAACCAATTCTGAAAATCTTTCACCAGTAAAATGTTACGTCACCAGTGTAATGAACATCGAGAATATTAGAAATATTGTTATTTTTAATACAGAAGCCAAATGGCACGTTTTGCCATTTACGCTGTAAAAAAGTGCGAACTACAATTCGCTTAAATTTCTTTTTGTATTTAAAAAAAAAGAAAGACGTAGGAACCTAGATAAATATTGTCTATAACCGAATATCATCATAATATGTTGGAAATATGCTCCAACTGCAAATGAGTGTGGTATTACGTTTGTATGAAAATTCATTCGTCGCCGGCCCCTTAAATTTTTAATGTGTAAGCTAAATTTTTCTACATTCACGTGGTTGAAGCGACCGATAGAAGCTAGTCTGATAATAAACCAGCACTCAATCAAACTTTTAGCTGAATGATTAATGGAAGGATTTCATTAATCAACTATTAAAAGCCATTAAATACCTAATGAGGTACAAATCTAAGATCAAAGTGAATTATCTCCAAACGTGCTATTAACTCTCCTCAGAAGCCAACTTTCCGTTACAATGGCGACGGTTAAAAAACAACTACTGCGAAGTAAACGAAGAGATAATCGTTTGAATGTCAAAAAATAGGTCAAACGTCTATTTCCGTTAGACTACTCAAGAACTTATAAACAAATGATGCGTCTTTAAAAATAGACAACTCTAAACGCCTAGTCAAAAATTAATAGCAATACGAACTGACGAGCAGCGGGAATACACGTTGCTATTACATTTCTATAAGGAGAAATCGAATTAAAAGTTTGTGGTCATTATATTCTACAGTAATTAGATTACAACAATACCCATAGTATTCAAATATCTTGTATTGTATTTTTTTTTTTCTTTACTTTAAGAACCTATTTACCAAGAACGTGATCGGCATTTAGAAAGATTTTTAATTAACTAAGTAGGTACTCATTTAATAAAATATTCTTCTCTTAATTAATCCTAGTTTTAAGCGTTCATGACCTAGAAAGTTAATGGTCATAAAACATTTTACAATTTAATCTCTTAATTATAATTCTGTGTTTTGGCACTATAATCACAAATGTAATAATTACATTGAGACGAGGCGACAATTTTGCTTCCATGACTATTAGAAATTATCTCAAAGAAACTTAGGAATAAAAAGTTACCGATGTCCCAATCCAAGTCACGGTGTCCACGAGTCAAATTTTATCTAAATCCGTTCAGCCATTTAAACATGAATCGGTAACAAATGACTTATTTACGGAACTTTAAAACCTCATATCGTAAATTGATAAAATTTTTCATATACCTACGATTTTGTTCTTGGGAGGGTGTTTAGATAGGCAATATTACTTTTTTTTTGCATTTATTATTTAAAATGGAGATGATAATGAGAATTGATAATTTATTATACTTTTCATTCTCACTAAAAGATTTTTCTTCTTCTTTTCGTATCGATGAACTCAAATGATTTTTTCCTGACCAGTATTTGGCAACCTAATTCTGCTATTGGCCTCGTATAAATCCTGAAAAGTTCCTGTGGTTGTGCAGGATGGGCAGCATAGCAAGTGACAAATGTCCTGTGCAGTAGGTCCACACTGGCACTGCCTTAAAGATGGGTCGAAAAAGCCCCATTTGGCCAGATTGTTTTTGCAGCGGCCAACCTAGGTTCGAGATTACTAAATTGACCACTGTAGTTCGCATTCTGATATGTTCTGATGTGGTTGGAGTGTGGTGAAATCATAGACATAATTTCCAAAAGATGACTTTTGTGTGTAGGTATCTAGCACGGTGTGTTTATCCAGCTAGATTTTTCTTTTTTACGAGCTTTTATTTAACTTGCAATGTTTATATGTTTATTTAAGTTAAATCTTGCAAATGGATTTTAAAATTTACCTCTACCTCTAACCGATTGAGCTGAAATTCTGCAGTTACCATGTTCAGTTTAGATGACAATGCATACTCAGCTAAGTGACATTATTCTAAATCCAATATGGCGGACTCCTAAAAATGGTGGATTAGTTATTTTCTATGCACTCGTCTATAAATGTATACCAATTGAAAAAGTTTGTTGAGAAAAATAAATAATAATTAAGTCACAATAAATTCATTATGACGAAAAAAAAAAACTGACAACTTACATTTTTTTTTTCTGCCATAATGGTTCTATTGTGACGTAATTATTATTACTTTTATGTTCTTCTCAAAAAAACCTTTATAATTTATTTGTTTGAAGAAGAAGGTTGGTAGGTACTTTTAACTGTAAAAGTACAAACGTTCTTTTATAAAGTAGGAATAAGGCGGAAACTATTGGCCTCCGCGTTTATTCCCAGCTGACATTCTAAAACTAAGTTTAGTGTCTCTGTAAAACAGTATGTCAGTGAAACAACTTAACTGTTCTCCGAAGCACTGGTCGTATACTGACTTAAAATATAAAACAAACATGTCCAACAGGACACTAGTAATGAAAAATGTATACCTAGATTGAATATTTTAACGCTCAAAAAATGTATTCGTGCCATTTGTGGAGCTCACTTTTTAGACAGCTGTAAGTCACTATTTCAAAAACTTTATGTTTTACCTTTGCCTTGTTTATTTATTTTAAAAACTTGTTTTTGTCAAGAAAAACTCTAATTTATTCGAAACGAATATTGACAGTCCAAATAGCCGAACTCGACATATAGACAGACTTCGACTGCCACCAATCAGGCTAAAATTATTAAAAAAAAACGAATACTGCATGTCGATTATTATTTACAATCATTTACCAAATAGTTTACAAGATTTATTTATATTGTATTTGTTTTGCTGTTAACTTTTATTTTTGTTTGTCTTTCTCGAGGCGGCAGGCGTCGCACAGATACAGATTATATATTATTATTACGCGTGTTTTAATAGACAACCTAGACAACAAAGTTGTCTATGGTTCCAACCTGTTAGGCCTGGTCTACACTTGACGTTATGGCAACTAATTTTTATTTTTATTTTGTTTTTCTTTTATTAATTTTATTTTGTAATTATTTGTGTGTCTATACGGGCAGAATAAACATGTTTTCTTTCTTTCTTTATTTACCATTGACAATGTTTAAAAAATACTTTTCAATCTGTTACTATTTAAAAATATTATACTGTTAAAGAATATTTAGAAGACAAGTCAATAGAAACTGTAATGTGCAAGCTACATTAATTGACGACACTGACTGTGAATATATTTGCACGCCATGTTATGGCAGCATATGCTGAAACAAATTTACTGTAACACCTTATGTACCACATTCTAGCAAATAAATGTTTTGATTGATTGATTGATTGCTAAACGTGGCGAAATGTGAAGAGCCAAGGTTGCCGACATAGCACGAAGAATCGCCAAACTTAAGTGGCAATGGGCAGGGCACATTGCTCGCAGAAGAGATGGCCGTTGGGATCGAATTAAGGTTCTGGTATTATATGGTAACCACGTACCGGAAGACGTAGCGTTGGAAGGCCTCTTGCAAGGTGGACCGTTGACCTGGTAAGGGTTGCGGGAATCCGATGGATACGAGACGCACAGGACCGTTCATTGTGGCGACACTTGGCACTAGGAGGCCTATGGCCAATAGTGGACTTATATCGGCTGAAATGATGATGATGAAAATTAAATAATTGCAATGAATTCGATAGTTTTGAATAGAACATTCGAATTTATTGTACGGCGTTTTTGGTATGGATAGACCAAAAGTCGAGCATGACTTAGCGTAAGTTTCGTCCGTCGATTATTCTTAATAAATAACAAAAGCACTTTCAAGCATACCAAAGAACTTCTGTTCCTGGATATTTGACTAGCGACTCGGAAGTTTGAAATTTAGGTAAAATGGTTCCCAACAGTTTCATTAACGATGCTAAGTTTAGAACTTAGAGAATTTAATCAACAGTGAATGAATGACCTGAACGAAGAAGTCGATTGTTTTAATGAAAGTACCTACCTCTGCCGTTCCACGTGGCAATGCTGCCAGTCTTCTGGGCACATTTCCGAATGACAGCGATGTGGAGGAGTACTTTGACGCCTGAGCGTACTTTGTCATTTTGTATTATATTTATGTACATAGTTAGGTTTTAGTATAAATAGTTTATTTAGTATTTAAGTTTTTTATGTACATATGTATTAAAATACAATAAATACCCCCCCCCCCTTTGGGTGGGGAGAAAATTTATTTTACTCTGTTGTCCAGTTATTTCGGGGAAATTACGCCGACAGTTAAACTAACATTGTAATACATATTTTCGTTGTTTTTTAGGGTCCCATACCTCAAAAGAAAAAAACGGAACCCTTATAGGATCACTTTGTTGTCCGTCCGTCTGTCTGTCTGTCAAGACCCCTTATCTCGAGAACGCGTCGAGGTATCAAGTTGAAATTAAAACCAAATACTCAGGTCTTTTTTTATGTTGGAAAAATCATCAATGACAACCCCCGCTCTTGGGTGAAGCGGGAGATAGTGTCAGACTCTTACTGACTATAAACCCACCCTGTTCCTTCAAGCCTTCATACCGGGGCTCGAGCTGTCTTTCGAAACTAACCCTGGCCCCAGTAGGCTTCGACCCAGCTGGGTTCCTACTGTTGCTGCCAACTCCTTCAGGTGCGCGGGAACAGTGCGCGCCGTCGACGACTTGGGCTCGGTTCGGACAGTTACCGGACGGTTGGACAGCGAGCTACCCATTGCTCACTGTCCGCAAGCCCGTGCCTAAGATAGCCGGAAATCGGGATCGGAATCCCGGTGGCGGCGAGAGAGCCGTTGCCTGATGCGGTCGGCCTCCTCCTTTGCGAACATTACTGCTTCGCAGAAGTTGGCGACCACCTGCCACTCCTCCTCGCTCCGGACCATGGCCTGAACCAAGGCCCGGCACGAGAGGTCTCCGCCACCGATCGCCCCCACGAGGGCACGGCGATGCTCCGCCCAAACAGGGCACACCTCGAATGTGTGCTCCACCCAGGCGTCACTTCCGCACGAATTCGGTACAGGAACCTCCCGAACTTGCCATGTCCGGTGAGGACCTGCGTCCTGCGGAAGGTAAGGACGCCGTGAGGTCTTTCCAGCCACGCCTCAAAGAGGGGACTTACCACCATAATTGTGGCGTGCCCAATATACTCAGGTCTGCGGTCCCTTCAAACTCTCTCAAAGATCGACATTCATAGGGTGCTTCCCGTGGACCCAAAATCCTGAAATTTTGCTCAAAGCAAGGTCTTTTAGCACAGGTATAGGAATAAATCTGAAAACAGTAAACTTGTTGTTACCTACGTCACAAAATTATTTTTTTTTGCTATTCGTAAAAATCTTCGAGACTCCATTCGGGAATTGTATTTTGCACAGAACCCTCAGTGCGCGAGTCCGACTCACATTTGCCCAGTTTTTTAACGTTAAAGATTCATACTGAAATACCTACAGGTATTGTGGAATACCATATGTAAAAATTTATTCCGCTAGAAATTAAAGTTCTTTGCTTTTTATTAAGAAGTCATCTATTTTCAATTTTACTTAGAAATTTGTTTGGTGTATTTGTAGAACAACTTAAAAAAAAACCACTGAACTTCACCGTGATGTGAAATTAGTTAGGAACCTATATTCATAGGAATCAAGAAGGAGGACTAGGTAGAAGTCAGAGTTGTATAAGACAACTAGTTTCTGTCAACGGCTTCGCCCGCATGACAGTTGTTTTTTCCATTCAAAGTTTGGACCGTTTCATTCCTTTAGAGGGTGAATTTTGTGATGTCTGTAAATAATATGATACAAGGAAAGACGGGCATTTATAAAATGGTTTATTGCGGACTAAACTGACAGCCGTCAACCCTGCCACAGATAGACGAATGTCTCTACATTACAAATTTAAAAAAAAACATCTCCTATTGCTCGCCTACGTAATAAAATGAAGCCTTGTGCAAAATTTCATGTCCTTAGTTCTTATAGTTTCGACTATGCATTGATATGTCAGTCAGTCAGTTTCTCCTTTTGTACAAATAGATAAAAATAAGTAGAGGCATCAGACGTTAAAAATGATTAAGAAATTCTCACATTCCCTTGCTGCAGTTGCTCCTATAATTATGTCAAATCACTATATTTACTATACTTCAGCTAAAAGTTATAATAACATAGTTATAAGAACCTTAAAAAATCAGTCCTTTACTGTCTGTTCGTAATCTGCTGAAAATTACCACAGCCTGCATAAATGCAATATGTAGCAAAATTTTCCGATCACTGGCGCGCTGATTTTGCTAACGACGGCGATGTACTCGTAGGTAGGAAGATAACATAGCCTTTATGTTTGGAAAACCTGTCATATTGAAATACTCAGATAATCCTAACTTACACTAATATAATAGGTAGGTAAAGTTTGTTTTTATGTTTGTAGAAGGTAATCTCTGAAAGTACAGATCTGATTGCTAAATTTTTTTCACCGATAGAAAGCTGCTTTATTCCTGAGTGACAAAGGCTATATTTTATGTATGCGGGCGAGGCCGCGGGCAAAAGCTAGTATATTAAAAAACAAACCCTCCATTTGCGTATGTCTCTCTGTATTTTCGTGATATTCTCGAAGACTATTGAATGGATTTTTTTCTAACCCCCGTGCAAAGTTGGGGTGGATCGCTAGTACAAAAATTCATGATCTGAGAATCATGTTTACAAGATAAAGACACAACTACAAGAGAGAAGAACCTATTGTACATCAGAAATTCTTTTGAGGTGGAAACTCATCAGGTGACTTCCCCCTCTCTGGGTGGAGTGAGAAGGCGTGTCAGACCTTTGCTGACTAAAACCCATCTGTGTTTCTTTATTTGCCCATTGCTTTTTAGGGTCACAGTAACTCTTTCAAAAAATTCAGGAGTCCTAGCTGGCATCGGCCCTAGGCACCTTCAGTTTTACTGACATTTCTTTGAGGCGGTTGTGGAACACAACGCAGTATCGACTTGGGCTGGTGGGAGCGACCTTTCGTGCTGAGCCCTGTTTCAGGCCATGGTCCACAACGAGGGGGAAAGGCAAGCAGTCGCATCCTTCTGCGAAGCAGTAACGTTAGCGAAGGAGACGAATGCAGGCGTGAGGGAATGGATATCCTCACGTTTCAGCCGCTGCGACTCCGACCCCAACTATCAGACACGGTATAACACGTCCGGCCGACCGGTGACCGTACAAACCGAGCCCAAGTCATCGGCAGCGCATAGTGTGTCATGCGCTCCTCAAACAGCTGTTAACAAACCGTAGAGGCCGTGCAGGGTTGAAGCCTAATGGGTTCGAGCGTGCGGCCGCCTCTTTTGCTTGCATTTCTACTCCGCAGAAAGAGGCGACTGCCGCCCTGCGACGATCGCCCCCACAAGGACACTGTGGTGGTGCTCTGCCCAGGCGGGACACACCTCTGTCGTGTGCTCCACCATGTCCTCCGGGCGGTCCACACAATGGTGTTCCCCGGACGTTTCGAGCTGGTAAGGACCTGCGTCATGCGGAAGGTAAGGACGCCGTGTTGTCTTTCCAGCTATTTTACTTTTAAACGGTTGTAACTTGGCTAAGGGGGCTGGAGAATATCTCTCTATAGAGCTGTATAGACTTTGTTGGTAGCGGCGATTGGTCGCGCCGCCATGGTGTCTCAGTGAAATATAGCCCTAAGGGATCCGTTTTTGTCGACTTAGGTACGGAATCCTAAATTGAAATAAATTTTGTTTAGATGTTGGAAAAATATTTTTTTTTTTTTATGGTCTAAAACCATATTCGCATTAAATTGCCTTTCTAATGAAACCGGTTGGTCAGTTGTCAGTCAGTTGGATGATTTCAAAGTGTATAACGGACAAAGTGGACATAGGTCGGCATCTTTTATCTGTTCTCTAATTTTATATAGATAAGTTTACATATTACCTTTTTACGTTACACTTTGTCATTTAATAACGTCACTTTCAGTACGTGTTTTTGTTATACAAATTAAGTTTACTTTCACAATATATGAGCTTGCCTGGGAACAGTCGTAAACCTTTATTACCTTCGCTAGGGATAAACAAAAAAACAATTCTGTTGGCCTAGCGACATTTAATTTATTCTACCTAGTGATTCTACATAAAATATTAACCTTTATTTTGAGTTGGGAAATTAATTCTTTCGCTTTAGGGTAGAGCGAGGGGGCGTGTGAGATTTTTACTGACTTAAACCCACCTATGTTCTTTTATTTGCGTTCATTTTTTTTAGTTGGGAAATCATCCAATGACTTCTCCTGCTCTAGAGTGAAGCCAGAGTTCGTGTCGGACTTTTACTGACTAAACAAAAAAACCAACGCGTTCGGCCGTCCGTCCTCTTACGTTTGCGGCTGTCTCCTTCGCAGAAGAAGGCGACCGCCTGCCATTCTTCTTCGCACCGAACCATGACCTGAAGCAGGGCCCGACGCGAGAGACGGCGATGCCACCCAAGCAGGGCAAACCTCCACCATATGCTCCACCGTGTCCTCCGGGCGGTCCGCACAATGGTGACACCCGGCCGTTTCTTCCGCCTTAATTCGTTATAAGAACCTCCCGAACTTACCATATCCGGTGAGGCCCTACGTCGGTAGAACGTGAGGACGCCTCTTCAGCCACTCGTTAAAGAGAGTACTTAAAATGCCATAATTAAGGCGTGCCTTTACATTTTAGCTTATAAAGAGGGAACTTACTGCCATAATTAAGGCGTGCCTTTACCTTTTAACTTATTCTAAGGTCACGGTTACTCCTCCAAACATTTTTGAAGCATTCAGTTTTAACCTATTAGTCTAGCTGAGTGGTAACGGCCCCGGGCTTCAGCCAGGTGCATTACTTCGTGTAATTTATTTCATCGCCACTGCTCTCAAAACGGCGAAGGAAAACTGGCATGTCCTAGAACCAAAAACTCCAAAGACATGTGACATTCACCAACCCGCACTGAGTCCGCGTGGTGGATTACAGCCCATTCCCTCTCCTAGAGAGGAGGCCTGAGTCCCAACAGTAGGAACATTATAAGGCCGACTATGCTAAGTCGCCTTTGTCTTTTAGCATATTCTGAGGCCACGATAACTCCTCCATACATTTCCGCATTACGCTTATTTTTCTGAAGGGTACAACAGAGGTAAACGGATTCTAGCGTGCCTATAAATCCATACATTTCGCCGGTAAAAAAAGGTTACCGATAATTATATCGGACATAATTTACGAGCGTAATTTTTGTAGATCGTAAACTCACGACTTTTTTCTGAAAGCTTGGCAGGAACTCTATAGAGCTTTGTGCTTATAACCTGATAGAATATCAGCCTTCAGACGTTCCCACTGCTGGGACTCAGACCTCTTCTCTAGGAAGAATTGGTTGATAGAATAGAAAAACTATCTTTGAATATACAAATATATAAAAGAAAACACTGACTGACAGACATTAACGCACAACCAAAATTAGTACTGGGACTAAGACCGTGAAATTTTGGCAATTAATGGTTTCCTTTTATGATGTAGGCGAGCACGAAAAGAAGTTTTTTTTAAATTCGTCCCCTAAAGAGATGCAACGGAGGTCTGAAGTTTGTATGGCACTCAGTATCTACGCGGGTGGAGCCGCTGACAGAAACTAGTTGTACACTAACTTAGTAGCTAAAAGTATTAAAGAACTAGCTTTTTCCCGCGACTTCGTCCGCGTACATAAAATACAAGGTGTAAGGGACAGCCCTCCACAAACTTTAAGAGCTTGCTCAGTGGATGATACTGAACAACATTCCACAAAAATTTTTTTCAGGAAATGAAAAAGAAAAATCCGCCTCACCATACAAAATTATAAACTTGATTGGACAGTTTGTATGGAGAGGCCAAATTTTTTTTCGTTTCCTGAAAAAAAAAATTGTGGAATGTTGTTCAGTATCGTCTACTGAGCAAGCCCTTAAAGTTTGTGGAGGGCTGTCCCTTACACCTTGTATAGCTTATGTCACTCAGGAATAAAGCAGCTTTCTATCAGGTGAAAAATTTTAGCAATCGCACCAGTACTTCCAGAGATTACCTCCTACAAACATAAAAACCAACTTTACCTCTTTATTATATTAGTGTAGATTTCTCATCCATTCCCCTATGAAGAATCAACTCTAGATTTCAGTGGCAACAAACAAGAAAATTATCACACACATTTTACCCATTTTGTATTTAGTATTTGTCACCAAAATATATATTTAGGAAACAAATAATGTATGCGCCACATTTAAGTTTGCATACGGGGACGTGCCTTCGAAACTCATCTCCTGAAACTTGTGTTCGAATCGAAATAAGCTCCTTTAACGATCCCGGCTCCGACTTGTATTTATGTAAGACTGAGAGTTTAGTGCGCTTTACGCTCTACAATAACTGTTTCCACTCATCTATATGTTTCCAATCGTTTATATCTTCTACATTTATACAACATAATTTTTAGTTTATGCAGAACCTGAATATATTTTGTTCAGAATCCAACATTTTTTACACCATGTTATATTTTTTCCCAAAAATATTTAAAAAGGTCACAAGTTGGATACCACCGACACTAAGTACATCATAGGTCACAGCAGGTCATAGCGGGCATAAAGTGCCACCAAACAGCTGGGTGCAAGTGCAAAACCACCCCTCATTTGCCTGGATGGCACGTTGTGTATGTATTTTTACTGACTTAACAAGTTTTGTGTGTACAAATTTTGTACATAGATTCTATAAATGAAAATTCTCGACACACGTTTTGAGTTTCGCTTAAACTAAAACCACCAAAACCAATGTCCACCAAAAAAAAAAACCAATAAACCAATGTTGTATATAAAAAGAGAAACTGACTGACATTTCAACACAGCCGTTACTACTGAGACGACTAGAAACATGAAATTTTGCATATATGGCTTCCTTTTATGACGTATGCCGAGAAAATTCAACCGTCTAGGAGTGAAAATTGCGAATTTGTACAAAATGTATGCAAAATCTAATTTTTTTAATTTATATAACTAGTGCTTGACTGCGATCCCACCTGATGGTAAGCTGTGATGCAATCGTTGATGGTGAGGTGCATTAGTTTATTATGAGCCTATTCACTCTAGCCTTGAAGACATCTAAATTATAATTGGACGGGAAGACCGCAGCAAGCAAATTGTTCCAGTCCTTCGATGTACGCGGTATAACCTCTCGTATGCCGTAATTAGCCACAATTAAAAAGCCATTGTGTCTCGCGTAGATCTGCGTTCCGGCATACAACGGGATAAATGACGAGGCGAAACGCTTAGTCCGGACCGTAGAGGTTTCAAAAACGTAAGGGTGTATCTGGATACTCACCGTACGTCGGTTTGTCCGATGGTAGAAATGAGATGGCGGAATCAAGTCATGCAATTATGGACTACTATCCTATATATATACTATGGATATACTTGAAAATAAGCGCAAATAGCACCAGTTTATTATAGTAAAGTGAATAATAAAAGTTGTCATTATTTGTTTTCAAAATTACAGCAATAACATAATTTTGGTTGTTTATGGAGGATTTTTACTTCATGATACTTAAAACTAAGGACAAATTCTAATGAAAACGAAAAATAAATACCGTCATTTAAAAAAAAAAAAAACTATCTTCAAAATACGGGTTAAGGGGTGTTAAA
Source organism: Mythimna ferrago (assembly GCA_910589285.2). Classification (NCBI taxonomy): domain Eukaryota; kingdom Metazoa; phylum Arthropoda; class Insecta; order Lepidoptera; family Noctuidae; genus Mythimna; species Mythimna ferrago. The sequence continues at coordinate 21,668,783 of OU342680.1, read as the reverse complement.
GTTTTAATGAAAACATTTTCGCGATTAAAGTCGCTGGTAAAGTGCTAATTGCTAACTAAAGTTTAACTTGAAAAAATAATACTAAGAGATTAAATAGGTTTTTTAGGAGTAGGTAATTTCTCAAATGACTGCCTCAATTATTTTCTAACCTCTATGGCCTTCTCAAGTAATGCAGACATTCTTTTCCCGCACCGTCTCGAACCAGTCATCCTGGTGTGCGCCCAAATTATTTCGCTACCTCTTTCTGAATTAGACAATTATTTCCAAAAAATCTGTTCTGGTAGATATAGTACCCCGTTGTGCTATAAAATTTTGATCCCAGAAAAATGTGCGATGTCATATACATAGGTATAAAATAAAATCGCCTAAATCCTATATATTTTTTGCTAAAGGGGGCTCACTATCTTGGATACTGTAATACATCAATGTAGATACACTGATAATAAGAATTAAAGACATTTTGCTATAAAAAAATATGTAAAAAGAAAATTACCTCGAATAGAACTCGAATATAAATATTTTGTGATTGGAAAGTCATTCACAAAATTGTTTCAGCTACAATATGTGGATGGCATTTACAATTAAAACTGCGCTTAATTTTATGTTTGTTTTTGATCATTTTCATTTTTAGGTACTTGAAAAGTTCAAATTATTTGAATATGAAAATTGGTGCAAGTTTTCAGCAAAACAAAATCATCATGTTTGTCAGAGTATTGCTCAATATAAATAAGTATAGTCATGCTTATCTGTAGCACTTACCTGGTCTGTTTTCTTCGTAAGCTGAGTCATACGCTCTAGTTGTGGAACTGCAGTCCCTTTCATCTTGATTGAATGTACTGTAATAGTCGTTCCGCTCCTGTATCGGAGTGGCTCGCTCGCGTTCGTTCCTCGTTGATTGATGAGACAATAAACTAATGCTCTTTGTGTGTGTGCGAGGAGTCTCAGAACCGTTCATACCACTTATGTTTGCCGGTCGTGGTTCAGTTTTAAAACTACGGTCCCCATTATCCACTGCATCGTCACATCCATTCAGCACTATCTTCTTTATTGTTTTCACTTCTTCGACTTCGCTTATCTTATGCTCAGAGATCGTCGAACGTTTTGTAATTTCCTCTTTCGAATGGAAATTACTGTCGCTGATGGAGTTTGACATAGTCTTACTTTCATAGGCACATTTGCCATTCAACGTGGTATCTGGTCGCAAATACTTTTCAAAAGGATCACTATTTCTTTTCGTTTCAAAAGGATTCTTAGTATTACTTTGTGCATTGTTTGGAAGACTTTGATTTTGGAACTGATCTACATTATTTCTATGAGGAAAGTCAGATTTTTCGTTGGCAGTGGTCGTAGGTGTATAAGTATGATATCCATTTGTGTTTTCGTTGTGATAAGAATATGGAAGACTGCTAGGCCCAGAGTCGTATGTTTGCGTAAAATATGTAGGAGATTTCAAGTCTGAGCTGTAGTCAATATTTGACGAACTGTCTCTGAATTTGTTTCTATCTAAGCTGGAGAGCGACGCTCTACCGTTTGGTATAGGTAGTTTAGACGCACTTGAATAATTCGAAGGTAAAGTTGTAAAAAATGGATTCGTTGGATGGAATCTTAGCGGTTCTTCATTCTGTGCCACTGACTTAACGAGTGGGGTTGAGTTTAGTGCCGCTGGTAAAGAATTCAGGGAAGCTCGAATAGACGACGGTGAAGGCCGATTCTGCGGTGATTGAGACGGTCGGATGGTAGCGTACACAGGAGCCTGGGGAGTTGCTCTGCCGCCTTGCACTTCAGCCACCATTTGACTCGGTCCTGGAAGACCAATAAAACAGGTTACACTACACCAAGTAAATAAAACTTACAGTCTAACTACAAAACTTAAACGAACATCGCGGCGTAAACTTCGGCCTGTCAATACATTTAAACGAAGTAGTGTCACTCGACATTGAACTTTAGCTGCGCAAACATAAAGTTGGGTTGGTGATGCAGTGCCTTTCAACATTTCCTGGCAAACTGAGGAGCGATAAAGTCCCCGCTTCGCAATGGTGCTCTGCATATGCAGACGTGCGATAAAGTAATACATGTCTACTACACAAAAGGAATATTCCAGACTGGGAGAAGTATTCCACCTTCCCTGATTTATACGTAAGCTCATATTTTGCCTAGTAAACAAGTTAAATTGCTTTAGTTTTGTGTGAATGTAGATTTTGAGTATCTTTTCTTTAGATTAGCATAAATGTGCGAGGACGGCATATTATGATATGGTTAATGAGTAACCGTGAGATACTGGCGTAGTTTTAGTACCTTAGGACGCTCAATTCCACACTTTATGTAACGTGAATATGCGGAAACACGTGCAACCACTTTGCCGAACCGTTATGAATGAGAATGAGTGAAAATAGGCAAGTGGAAGTATTGACAAACGAACAATTTGGTGCTGTTTACAATGTGCCCCCGAATAAATGGGACGTGATATATTTTACAGCACGATGGAGATTGTAATGAGAGCATTATCAAATAATGCTCTCATTACAATCTCTTGAAAATTATAATGTGTTACTTAATTTTATTAGTAATGATTTTAAACTTCATATTTAGAATCTAATTTATAACAACAACAACTCTTTTTTTTAGGTGGGAAATCGTCTAATGACATCCCCCGCTCTAGGGCGGAGCGAGAGATAGTGTCAGACTTTTACTGACTAAAAACCCACTATTGTTCCTTCTTTGCCATTGTTCCTGGACACTGGAGATCTCGTTCGCATCACCCATGGCTTCAAACAACAACGACTCTCTGATCTAAACGATAAATAACACCCAAACACTAAACAGTACTACTGTTACTTATTCCAAACACATTTGCGCAATAAATAATGAAACCGCTATGAAAACAAAATGAGCTTAAAATACAAATCGATAATGCGCGGATGGTGAACGTTGAAATACACAAATATGGCAGAGTTTTCCCATTAAGTTTGCGATGTCGCCGGTTAATCCAGTCGACGAACCAAGCTTTGATGCACTGGAGAGTTTAGTCATTCAGAAAGATGGAACAGAAGGTTTAAAGATATAGTGCAGCCGGAATCTTTTGGTGAAAGAAAAGAAAGAAAAGAAGAAAGATGAATTCTGCCCTAATACACGCACAATAAATTACAAAAAAAAAACAGTTTCCCTGTCGGGCACATCGGGTAAGTTACACCAAAGACAGAAACAGTGGTCTAAGTTAGTGTGTTATAATGCTTGAATCATATTGGAAGTGTTGCTGATTTGCATTGTTTCTGATTGTGAAAATGTCATGTGAACAATTTTTAACAGCCTTCAAAAAGTAGGAGGTTCTATGTTCGGCTGAATGTATGTTTTTTTTTTATGTATGTACAAAAAATGAAAATTCTTTTTTTGATTGAAAGATTATGCTTCCAAGTTAGTCCCATAGAAATATTGTTATGATCTGATCATGAACTTCGAAGATATGGAACAGAACTCCTCATAGAATCACAGCAGAACTGTGGTTACAAGTAAAGTTGCTTTGTTTATACGTGTAGTCAATGACTGACTGTCAGAAAGGGGGATGTATCGAACTGATCTGTTGATGGAGCCAGAAGGAAAAAAAATAAATTAATGTAATCTAACCGTGTTTGGGATTATTAGAATCGTTATGAGATGCACTGTGGCTATAAGTTATTTAAGTTTGTCTGAGGGGTACTTTTTAGTGGTGGTACTTTAACTAAAAAGTGTAAAATAAAAAACATTTTACAAAAAAAAAAAATAACCGACGTCAATGTTAAAAAACACTGAAAAGTATAAAATAACTTTAATTTCGGAAATCGGTGTTAAATAACGAAGAGACAAATCTATTATAGAAACACCGACTTCCGAAATTAAAGTTTTTTTATACTTTTCAGTGTCTTTTAACATTGAAGTTGGTTATATTTTTTTTGTAAAAAGTTTTCTTTTCTTTTTCTTCGTATCGATGATTCTAATGTTTTTAGTATTTTGTTTTCTTGTTTTCTTATCGATGATTCGAAGGCTTTCTTCGGCCTCCGATGATAGGTCAAAATTGAAAGTCTGGCAGGAATCAGTGTTTTGGGCAAAACCGGGGCTGTTGGTCAAACTGAATCTGAAGCTGGCTAGACACATCCAAATTCATACACACGGGTACTTTATTCGGCTGAAAGTATTTTTTTTTAAGTATATTCACGGATTACTCGGTCAATATATTGTGGACAAATTTTGAAAATAAATTTTTATAGGTATTGTTATGATCTAATGATGATATGGAATGAAACTTCTTATAGGATCATATCTGTCTATACATATATGCGATGACTTTAAATTTTACTGAGGGGTAGGTACGATGTTTTTAATGGTGGTAAACTAACTAAAAAGTGTAAAATATTTTTCGTAACAAAAATACAACCGACTTCAATGTAAAAAATAAACCAAAAAGTGCCAAATAACTTAAATTTCGGAAGTCGGTGTTATATAACGAAGATAGAAACTTTTTTTCTTTTGAGGTACGAAAGCCTAAAAACCAGAAATCCGATATTCTGCATATATATCGGAGGATCGCAAGTACTTATGTTGAACTGAAATATGTTGAAAAGAAATTATGTTGAACTATTATTACTGTATGAAAGGTCAAACAATCAAACCTTTCCGCGGTGTTTGCAGGGTCAACAAGCTCGCTTCGCTCAATTGTAGTTACATTATCTTCATTACTTTCATCCGACCTATCAAAAAGAAGTTGCTCAAATTATTTCAAGCTCACTCTGCTCGTGCTGCATATTAAATTCTTGTCTTTACGTAGTGGGCAAAAAAAAGTGTCCTATTTGTGTATGAAAATAAAAAAAATCTTTAGAAGAGAGAAGAGAGTTTTGAAAGTTCTAATTCTAAAAGGTAAAACTATATTGTAATCAAACACTTACTACAACTTCTGACACAGCGTCTCCGGTAATGTTTATAACACGCTCCGTTTGGTCAGACATCATCTATTGGATTTAAAGAAACAGCAAGGTTTTTTATTACATTACTTTTACTGAGACTTCACTAATAAATAACACTAAATCGTTACTCATTCATAGTTGGAAGAAACAACATGTATCGTTTTTCTGAAACTGGTTTGCGTCTTATGTATCATCAGGTCAAAAAATCCTACTCGAGGAACAATCGCACGACTAAGAAAGAGGTAGTATATTTCATATATTATTCATATTTTATACACTGTTTCTGCGTCAAAGAAAAGCAATCCCAAAAAAAAAATAATGTACTTGCCATTTTCATCAACCAATGACAACTTCATATTTTTTTTTTTTTTTTTTTTTTTTTTTTTTTTTTTTTTTTTTTTTTTTTTTTTTTTATGGTGGGAAAAAATCATGCATTGACATCCCCCGCTCTTGGGCGGAGCGGGAGATAGTGTCAGACTCTTACTGACTAAAAGACCCACCCCGTTCCTTCTAGCCTTCATACCGGGGCTCGAGCGCCCTTTCGGATAACCCTGGCCCCAGTAGGCTTCGACCCGATTGGGTCCCTGCTGTTGCTGACAACTCCTTGAGGCGCGCGGGAACAGTGCGCGCAGACAACTTCATATGGAAAGTCAGTAGTTTTTTTTTGTTAGGAATATAATTTTACAGTTTTTAAAATATGATCGCTCACTTTTGCTAAGATAATATTCTTATAATAACTGGGAAACTACCGTATGTCTCGTCTCTGTGAGGGGGTTTTGTTGTGTCGGACGATTGTCCTGTAGCGACATCTATGACGCCACACAGGAACTTAAATTCAAAATCCTGTATCGCGGGTATTAGAGTTCTCAGTGTGATTAGAACAATACAACAATCGAAAATGAACTATGTGGCTGGCACCCGGACCATATACAACACCCATCTGGTCGGAGGGACCTCGCTTTTCAATGGAGGTTTACGCGACTTTACACCCTGTTCTGCACACCTATAAAGTCCCTGGATATATTGGAAAATTAAAGACTGACTATGATTCAAACTTACATATTTCTTCGCAGTTTTGAACACACCACAAAAGCCGCCATATCCTTGAAATTTTGCCTAGATAAAAGAAACATTAGTTCATTAACACGAATAAGTACCTGTGCTGTCAGAGAGTAGAGACAAATTTCAAGATTTCCTGACGCTTAAGAATGTAATTTTAAACTCTTAAGGGAAAGGGATCTACTACACTAATATTGTTCACGGCTGGACAAACGCCACCCTCTTTTCCTGTGGATTCTATAATAGAGTTTAGTAAAAAAAAAACCTTCCTAATAGTCCCGACTTTTTGCTTTTTTTTTTCTAATTAATAAAGGTTATAAAGTAATAAAGAGAATCAATGGCTGTTAGGTCTTTTGGAACAATGATATTAGAAGAGAGTAAAGTAAGAAAAAAACGAATAATGTTAAGTCTCCAGTGCTTTGTCTGAAAGTTTAAGTCCCCAGCACTACTAGTCCAGTCAAATTAGACCAAATAATAAGGGTTAGGTTACAATAATTCGCACCCAGCTGAAAATTGGTAGGATTGTTCAAAATACCATCATAAATGAAATTTAAAAAGTCCTCATCAATCCGAAACCTGGAAAAAACAATATTCGGGGTCAAATGTCACTAAAATGAGTTTTTCGTGATTTTCAGCAAAACGGTAAATTTAATCATAAAAGTATCTAAAACAAGATCAGATAATTATCTACAAAAATGTAAAAACATTTATATTCCTAAGAGCCACCGTTTTCGAGATATGATGATTCAAAAAGTTGAAAGAGGTAATCGTCATAACATGCTCACGTTTTCACGCCACCTTGGAGGTAGTGTGCTTAGCACGTTTTTAGAGTTCTGTATTTCAAAAGGAATAAACGGACAATAAAGTGATCCTATAAGGATCACTTTGTTGTCCGTCTGTCTATCTGTCTGTCTGTATTTCTGTTTGTCTGTCTATCTGTCTGTCAAGACCCTTTATCTCAAGAACGCGTAAAGATATCGAGTTGAAATTAAAACCATATACTCAAGTCTGCCCTGTCTTGAAGCTGTGAAAAAATTAAACTTGTAAGTTAACGAAAAAAAAAGATACGGCCGTTTATGTTCAATTTACGAATCGACTCTCAAAGAATTTTACAAATCACAAAAAGTTTAATTTTTCATGACGTAAGCACAAATTTACAGTTTTCAGATTTTTTCCTATACTAATGCTATGAGACCTTGCTTTATGCCACATTTCAAGTTTCTAGGACAACGGGAAGTACCCTACGAATTTTGATTCCGTTTGATTTTGAGTGTCGATATTTATGTTTTTTGCAACATAAACAGACGTATCTTTTATTTCCGTTAACTTACAACTTTGATATTTTCACAGTTTCAAAGGATCGCAGACTTAAGTATATGCATTGACTTATATTCTAGTGATAGACAAGCCCTTTCATGGAAAGTATTTGTCAAAATATTGAAAAGTTAAAACGAAAATCTGCTGCAGCGCTACATTGGCATTATGCCGTCTAACAGAACCATTAAAATATAAAGCGCTGATAGCTTTAAGAGGATAGTTTTTTCGCGGCCAAAACGTCTTAAGCGCTATGAATTTCGTAGTACTTACGCGTTTAGTTCAACTTAGTGTAATGACATGTTATCCATATGGACTTTTATACCGCAGAAGTGACACAGTTTTTTGCCTACAATACTTTATTACAATAAAACTCTATTTCAAAATTTTACCAAGAGTCCACGTTAGTATATAAGTGAATTCAAAATCTTGTAAAATAATGCAACCATTTATTGTAATCATCATTTTGAAGGACAGCTATCTTTAGTGAATGATGGTCAGGACTGCGCTGCTAATATTTAGTAACAAAACAAACAAGAACTATAACTATAGCATAATCAGCTTTTTAATGTTCCCACTCAGCAATGGGAACATTATACATTATCCCAGCGGACTTGCTGAGTTTTTACAGTATCGAAAAACAGACGTATTCATAATTATTGAATTTGACGGAATTCATTGGTACCTATTATTTATACAAAAAAGAAAAAATATAAAAAAATAAAAAAAACAAACGGAATAAAACATCATGCAAAGTTCGTGTTCACTAAAGCAGTTTTAGGTAAAAACCCGTTTTGTTTGGGAGGGAACAACTGCATGTTTTAGTCTATGATTGTAAAATGGAAAAGCTTTTAAATAAAATAAAATAATTTCTAACATACTATTACGATACTTGAAGCTATTAATTTGCTCGAATAATCGATTATTTTACTTTAATGTCTACTGACTTATTATTTACGTCCCAAATTCACTTTCTTTTGAATTTATAAGCGCCGCTCTCACACTGTATGAACGTCAAAATTGCACTAAAGTCATCCATGTCAATTTGCCTAGAATTCAGTGCAACGGATTCGATTGAACTGAGTGTTCAGCACGCCTAATTTAGTGCGTAGTACATATATATCGATGAGTATATGATTTTAATTTCAACTCGATAACTTCACGCTTTCCCGAGACAAAAGGTCTTGAAAGACAGATACACCGACAGACAGAAATACATACACAGACAGACAGACAGACAGACGAACGGACAACAAAGTGATCCTATAAGAGTTCCATTCTTTCCTTTTGCTCACGGCGTCCTTACCTTCCGCATGACGCAGGTCCTTACCGGACATGGTTCGTTCGGGAGTTTCCTGCACCGGATTCGTGCGGAAGTGACGCCCGGGTGTCGCCACTGTGCGGAATGCCCGGAGGACACGGTGGAGCACACAGTCGAGGTGTGCCCTGCTTGGGCGGAGCATCGCCGTGCCCTCGTGGGGGCGATCGGCGGCGGAGAATTCTCGCGCCGGGCCTTGGTTGAGGCCATGGTCCGGAGCGAGGAGGAGTGGCAGGCGGTCGCCGACTTCTGCGAAGCAGTAATGCTCGCAAAGGAGGAGGCCGAACGCATCAGGCAACGGCGTTATCGCCGCCGCCGCCGCCGCCGGGATTCTGATCCCGATTTCCGGCCACCGTAAGCGCGGGCTTGCGGACAGTGAGCAATGGGTAGCTCGCTGTCCGGCCGTCCGGTAACTGTCCGGACCAAGCCCAAGGCGTCGACGGCGCGCACTGTTCCCGCGCGCCTCAAGGAGTTGTCAGCAACAGCAGGGACCCAGCCGGGTCGAAGCCTACTGGGGCCAGGGTTATCCGAAAGGGCGCTCGAGCCCCGGTATGAAGGCTAGAAGGAACGGGGTGGGTCTTTTAGTCAGTAAGAGTCTGACACTATCTCCCGCTCCACCCAAGGGCAGGGGATGTCAATGCATGATTTTTTCCCACCATAAAAAAAAAAAGGTACGGAACCCTAAAAAAGCTCTAAGTACACTACCTCAAAGGTGGCATGGAAACGTGTGCATATTATGACGATTACCTCTTTCAACTTTTTGAATCATCATATCTCAAAAACGGTGACACTTAGAAAAAAAAGTACTGAAACAATTTTGTAGCTAATTATCAGATCTACAATTTTGTCATAGCTAATTTTATGATTAAACTTACCGTTTAGCTTCACATTTTGCTTCTAATCACGAAAATCTCATTTTTGTGCCATTTGACCCCGAATATTTTTTTTTCCAGGTGTCGGATCGATGAGGACTTTTTAGATTTTATTTATGATGGTGTTTTGAACAATCCTACCAATTTTCAGCTGGATGCGAATTATTGTAACCTCGGATGTCTAAATTGACCGGACTATACGCACAGCGCTGTCAAATAATACAACAATATGTTTCGCGTCACATGATTGCGTTGTAAATGCGGCGGGGCAAGTTGCGGGACACTGGGCAACGTTGCAGCGTCAGGTAGACTGAGCGTTGCACGTCATGTTGGGGGACATTTTGTCTCTTAAGACCTAATGTATCTGAGGCTTCGTTCTAGGTTTTAGTTGAGCAGGTTATTTTTAAAAAGCAAGAGAAGTCAAACTTACATATTGCTTCATCACGAAATGTGTGATTTTCTTCGCAACCACGACTATACCTCGTAATATTGCCCCCGTTACACTATCAATTTGATCAAGTGGCATAATTTTGGCTCGAAATTTAAAGAGACCCATCACCGAATACCTCTGCTTCATTTTGAAGCTTGAGACTTCTTCGTGTTTTAATTTTTTTTAACAGGACAAAATTGTTTGCTTTACCACGAAAGTTCACGAATGCATGTTGGATGGTAACACAAAAACTGTGCAGAACTGTGGCAACTTCCAAGGTACACCTCAGCCGATTAGCTGTGGGATTGTTTGAAAGAAAAACCGCAGCCCTTGCAAAGGGCAACTGAAGAAATACAGTGGGTTTTAGTCTGTAAAAATCTGACACGCCCTGTCGCTGCACTCAGGGCAGGAGAAGGTTTTTGATGATTTCCTATATAAAAAGGGTAGCTGATTTAATAGTGTGGATCAAAAGAAAAAAATTGGATACAAAAATGTGTAGGTTTAGGTTTTAGGATGACAAAAAGGCTATTTATTGAAATCTTCAATCTCAGCAGACAAGCCCTTTTCCTGCATCTACCTATGTGTTCTTCCTCGTTTCTTAAATTTCTTTCAGATATTACTTATTTTACAGTTCATATTTCTTATTCAGACCAGAGATTGTTAAATTTTTATACATCAATTATTTAGATCTTTGTATGGCGATGTATACAGCTAGACTACACTTTAGTCTTATTCATAACATTATCGTATTTTCTTTGTAAGATATTGTTTATTTATTAAAACTTTATGCAAAAGTAATAAACACTGCAAAGGCGGAAGGCAGATTTCAATTTTTTTTTCTGCTTTATACACCACAAATTTTTAATTAGTACCTACACATACTTAAAGGGCTTATTAGAAAAACCCTTGTTATTTTATATAAGTAAAATCTCATTAAATAATATTCATAAACAGCAAAGTTATTAGCGTTGGTTTATGTCCCAAAATGTCACTCAATTTATGGAAATATTGTGCAGGCTATTGAATGAATGAATAAGTGACAATTATTAAGGAAAACACTGCTCGCAGTATTTTCTACTAGATTGATTCTATGATGAATTTACCTTTTCGTGGTCAATTTTAGGATTTCGGTTTTTTCTACTTTTGACTACAAAAATATGATCAGTAACGGATACAGATAGAGCCCCATTTTTTTGTGTACTAATTAAAAAGTAGGGATGTATTTTATTTTACAAAGATTTGATCATTTTATATGACGTCCGTCATTGACGTTTGACTTTTGAGCGGATTTGTCACTAAGACAATTTATGGTATATTAAAAAAAAAGTAGCCAGTGATAATACGCTTTACCGAACTTTTTACCCAGGAACTTTTTTAAATAAGCTTGTGCTACTTCATTTAAACTTATTTTTCATCTTATTTCAATTCAATTTTATCGTATGCATAGATGGAAACTTCAGACTCGAGTGTGGTCATGCTCTCGCATAGTGCATAACTACTTTTAAAATTGAATTTTTTTTTTTTTGACAAACGAACTGTTCGCTTTGGGTTTGAGTGTTTAAGTGACAGTGGGCAGGGCTCATTTGTCGCAGAACAGATGGTCGATGGGGACGAAAGGTCGACCGTATACCGGTCGACGTAGCATTGGAAGGCCTCTCATTAGGTGGACCGATGACCTGGTGAGGGTCGTGGGAATCCGATGGATGGGAGACGCACAGGACTGGTCGTTATGGCGACACTTGAAACATGAGGCCTATGTACCGCGGACGTCGTTCGATTTAAATTTTATACACGCGTCTGTTTAATAATATACTATCGTTTTCAATTTATATAATATCTGTTAAGTTTTTTATTGGTTTACTTATTTGTAAGTGTAGAAGATTAAGTGTTTGTATGTTAATAATTTTAACAAATAAAACTAGTTCTACCAAAAAACTACTATATATACTACTATATAGTCTGTCTAATAAGTCAACCGACTTGGGAATTTTGTATAATATTTAATCATTAAAAAAATACTTATACTCGATACTTTTCATAAGGTTCTTCTGTTAGTAAACAATGATCTCTATCTCTTAATCAACCTTGATTATTGAACCCGTATTGACTACATCAGATTTCATTAAATACTAATAATTACCCAAGTCGTTTAACTTATTAGACAGACTCTATAAAATAATAATAAAGTTTAGTTCAGCGCCATCTAGTGACAACATGTACCGTAGCTATTACTTTAATATCCCAAGTTTATAATGTTGTCATTTTTAGAGTTCCGTACATCAAAAGAAAAAAACAGTATCCTTATAGGATCACTTTGTTGTCCGTCCATCCGTCCGTCTGTCTGTCAAGACCCTTTTTCTCAGAAACGCGTGGAGGTATTGAGTTAAAGTTAAAACCATATACTCAAGTCGGCGGACTCTTAAAGCTGTAAAAAAATCAAACTTTTAAGTTAAAGAGAAAAAAAGATACTTCGGCTTATGTGGCAAAAAACGTACATTTCGACATTATCGAGGAAATGAAAATTCAAATCAAAATTACTCTAGTAAGTACTTCCCGTTGACCCAGAAGAAAGCAAGGTCTCATAGCACAAATATAGACATAAAATTGTAAATTTGTTTGTACGCCATAATTTTTTTTGCGTTTTGGTAAAATCATCCCAAACTCCATTTCAGAATTGAACTATTTACATAGGTAAGTTTGTACGGAACCGTCAGGGCACGAGTCCGACTCACACTTGCCCAGTTTTTATCTTTATACAAACTGACTCGGCAAACCTTGTACAACTAGGTATGTAAATTATTAAAAAAATAAGGGCGTTTTAAATGCGTTCATTAAGACATTGCGAATAGGTTAAACATTAAAATGCCAACGATGTTAAACTATTGTTACATTTTTGACATCAATTACCCCTCATTTATTATTTGGGAAAGTTGAACACCAGCTGAAAGAATGTGCCCCAAAGAACTGAAAAACTATAGGTTGCCTCCTTTTTTTTGGTGCAAATAGGAGGGTTGCCTCGCATAAAGATGTGAGTAACTGGCCATAATTTACCCTCATCTTTTATTTAATCGATTTTTTTTTTCATGTTAATTAGTGTATTTTAGTCTAACATAAGCTATTACGAGTAGTAACGATAGAGCCCAATTTGGAAGTATTTGGATAAAGTCGAAAATTATAAAATGTTCGCGATCTCAGATAAATTTTATTGTTTAACATTATCGGCACCAGATTTAGCTAGGCGACCTATTCGGAATGTCTTAATAAACACATTATCTAGCACATCATATTAATAAACACATTATCATATTAATCATAATCTAATAACAGATAAGGGAAGAGATTTCTTTTAGAGATCTCGTACTATCAGACTGGGTCGAGCCATTTCGGAGGAGTTTTGTTACTAAAACTGTAACACTGAATTGTTTAAAGAATAAATAAAAGGAGTAAGGGACAGCCCTCCACAAACTTTAAGGGCTTGCTCAGTAGACGAAACTGAACAACCTTCCAAAATTTTTTTTTTCAGGAAATGAAAAATAAAAATCAATCACAAAATGATAAACTTGATTGGACAATTTGTATGGTGAAGCTAATTTTTTTATAATAAACACATTATCTATCATATTAATCATAATCTAATAACAGATAAGGGAAGAGATTTCTTCTAGAGATCTCTTACTATCAGACCTACTGAATGTATTCATAAGAATTGGTCGAGCCATTTCGGAAGAGTTTTGTTACAAAAACTGTAACACTGAATTATTTAAAGACTAATTAAAAGGAGTAAGGGACAGCCCTCCACAAACTTTAAGGGCTTGCTCAGTAGACGAAACTGAACAACCTTCCACAATTTTTTTTTTCAGGAAACGTAAAAAAAAAATCAGCTTCACCATACAAATTGTCCAATCAAGTTTATCATTTTGTGATTGATTTTTATTTTTCGTTTCCTGAAAAAAAAATTATGGAAGGTTGTTCAGTTTCGTCTACTGAGCAAGCCCTTAAAGTTTATGGAGGGCTGTCCCTTACACCTTGTATAAGTATGTTATAAAGGCCTTGAAACAAAAAGTAAAACAACTCTAAAACCATGTAATGAAAATGTAATTTAAATTGTATATGTTCATGGTGCGAGTACCGTCAACTGTGGCAACTTGACCATATTTTTTTCGAATTTATCAAATAACTATGATACTGATAGTTTTTTTAATATCATAAAATTTGTTTGTGACCATAATGAACTGATGATTCATAGTAACAAACGATTTCTTTAAAATACCTTAAAATTGGCATTCTAGAGAAAGAAATATAACAGAGGTCAAATTGACACCATTTTGGCATCTTGACCTAACCATCACTTTTCATAGATAATTGCATATTATTTCCTATTTTAGGTCAATTTGGCCATTTTTCACACCAGAAAAAACACGTCTTGTCATCATTCGACTTCAAAACGCTATATTTTTTTAACAAACAGCGTTATCACAGTGGAAAAAGAAAATGTTGTCAATGGTAATCATAAAAATCTACTACTGATAAAATTATACGTAACACTATCTTAAATTCTACAAGTAAAAAGGTTTTGTTTGTAAAGGTCACTTAGGGGCAAGTAGGGCAACTTGCCCCTAAGTGACCTTTACGCATATGTCAAGTTGCCACAGTTGACCGGTAACTAAAATGAGTATTTTTTACTTGAAATAAATTCAAGTAAGTACCGCAGAGCAGTGGTGGCCGTGTCGTAACGGCCCCGACTTACGAGTTGTAGACCATGGGTTCAAACCCAGCCACGCGCATTACTTTGTCTAATTTATTTAATTACCACTACTCTCAAAACGGTAAAGAAAAACATCGTGGAAACCGGCATATCCTAGAACCAAAAATTCGAAGACATGTGACATTAGCCATCCCGCACTGGGCCCGCGTGGTGGATTACGGCCCTTTTCTTCTCCTAGAGAAGAGGTCTGAGTCCCAGCAGTGGGAACATTACAAAGGTTGATTAAGTTATAATTATGCTAAGTAAGGTTTTGATTTATACTAATAATATGTACGTGAACCAATGCACAGATCCTAGATCAACACATTTGGTGAGATAGAACGTCCATACAGTAGTAGTAGTTTATGTGGAATGACTTCTTGTCTAACATACACGTTACGATACTTCTTGACAACACTACATCAGATTTTCTGCCTTGCCTATATTACACAATATGTAAAAGAAATCTAACATTCTGCATATTTGGACGAAAGAACTATTATTTCTGTATGAAAGGTCAAAAATCAAACCTTTCGGTGGTTGCAGGGTCAACAAGCTCGCTTCGCTCGCTCTTGTATTGTAGTTACATTATTTTCTTTTCAATTTTCGGAACATCTAAAATCATCATAGAAAACAGTTTGTATAACATTTAAAAGAAAATAAAACCTAAAAGAAAATAAAACCTATCAGAAATGGGTTGATGAAATTATTTCGATTTCACTGATGTTTATTCTTGTCTTTATATAGTGAATAAAAAACGTTTCCCCTATTTGTGTATGAAAATCAAAAGGCCAATGCAAAAGATTGGCAAGATTTACTTTTCTTTTCGTCAGAAAATGATACCTATGTTATACGTTAGAGGCCAATACGAAAAATCAATAGCAAAAAGAACCAGGTCTTTTAACCGTAACAGAACGAAAATACGTATAGAAGGATTGCTAGTATATTTTTGGCAGGTTTTACCTATTTTCGTTATATTTTAATGATAAGAAATATAATCTATACTAATATTATAAAGAGTAAAGATTTGTATTTTTGTATGTTACAAATAAACTCAAAAACTATTGTGCCTATTTCAAAAATTCTTACACCATTGGAAAGCTAAATTCACCCTGAGTAACATAGGCTATATTTATTGCCCGTGCGAAGCCGGGACGGGCCGCTAGTATGTAATATTTTTATAGTGTGATTGACACTATTTAATGAGTACTCACCATAAAAACCGTAACTAAAACTATGTTTACAATGGGAAACTTAAAATAGGTATCAGACATTTAGTATTATTATTTAAGAAAAATGAACGCCTGACAACAAACTATAGCAATATACTAAATAGTCTATAACTTCGTTTGGTTACGGTTGGTAGGCAGAATTCTTTTTGATATTGATTTATCATACAGTCCAGATATGGCCCTAGGTTTCACATTTAGCGAAAAGAAAAACAATACATGACAGCAACAATTCTCTACCAAAAGGGAATGAAGCTTTTCCCATACATATGCGAAAAGCTTCATTCCGTTTTGGTAGAGAATTGTTGACAGAATGGCAATCTCAAAAAAAAAAATGCATCTGCCATTTTGAGCAACCGATGAGAACTTTATTATGAAAGGTCAGTAGTTTTTTTTTCTTAAAAATATTATTCCATAGTTTTTAAAATACCCATAACCACTTCTGTTACATTTAAACATAATATTCTTCTAACTAGGTCGTGTGCCACCTCTCCGAGGGGGGTTTTGTTGTGTTCGTTGATTGTCCTGTAGCGACATCTGTGACGCCACTTATGAACTTAAATTCGAAATCTTGTATCGCGGTTAAGAGCGCCTTCATACTAGCGTTTGTCCAGCGTAGGCGTGCAGCAACGCGGCACAGGCTTCGCGTTCTTGCCGCGTTCAATTGACTCCAGAAGAAACGTCACAACAACGCTACGCCTGCGCCGGGTTTCACGGCGTTTGCGCTGCGCATACGTTTATCGGACGCCTACGCTGAACAAACGCTAGTGCGAAGGCGCTCTTAGAGTTTTCTGTGCGTTTAGAACATAATACAACAGTCTAAAATGAACTATGAGGCTGGTATCCGAACTAGATACACCTATCTGGTATGAAGATCCTCGCTTTTCAATGGACGTTTACGGGATTTTACACCCTGTTCCGCGCACCTGTAAAGTCCCTCGATATATATTGGAAGACTAAAGATAACTATAATTTAAACTTACAACTTTCTTGAAGACTTGGCGTAATGTACCTTGAACTGTGACGCCTTGTTGAAAATTAGTCTAAATAAAAGAAAAATTAGTTAATTATAGCAGGGGAACCCCGGATGCTAAATTTGCAGTTACTAAGGGTGAGTTGCACCATTTAACTATAACGATAACCAAACCATAACCAGCCGTGAAACGGCCGCCTATTGGTCAATTCGATGATTTGACAACTGTTAACGGCTTTGTTATCGTTATAGTTAAATGGTGCGACTCACCCTTATGCGTCATGAAACCTCTTAGATTGTAAACATTATGGTTCTAAAACGCAAAAAAGTCAATGGCAAGTGTTCATTTTAGTGGGGGAGAGCGTGTAAAAATTTTCAAAAATGTACAACAAAGCGTCACGTTGCTTGCACCTGTGCTTGCACCCACGTTCTCCGCATGTCAGTATTTTCAAAAATGTAAAAAAAATCTTCACTTCGAAATACTCGAGTGCGATTGATTTTTTTATTTTTTATTTTGAAGGTAATCCTATCAGGATTACAAAAAAAAAAAATAATCTGACGGTTTTCATGGGGCGATGTAGCTAAAACCATCGTGAAAAATTTTCAACGTTACTTACTAATAAAATTATCATAGCAAACTGTGGTTTAAAAGTTGCACTTACCAACGAAATATTAACAGGGACCTTACACCGTAACCATTTGAAGGGTTCATTTATGTGGTTAGGGTAACATTACAAGGTGCAAGTGCAGTTTTTTTTTTTAATTTTTTTACACGCTGTCCCCCCACTAAAATGAAAACTTGTCATAGACTTTTTTTTCGTTTTAAAATCTGATCTTCATAATCCAATGGATCCCCATGACGCTTTAGTAACTGCAAATTTAGCATCCGGGCCTCCTCTACGACAAAATTTAGCATCCGGGCCTCCTCTACGATAAAATTTCCTGACGCACAAGAATGAAGTGATATACTCTTACGGAAAAGGAATCTACACCAATATTGTTCACTGCTAAGCAAAGGCTTCCCTATATTCCTGTGGTTTCTATAATAGAGTTTAGTTAAAGAAATTCTTGTAATGGTCACGACTTTTAGCTTCTTTTTACCCGACTGCAAGAAGGGTTATGTTTTTCGCGCGTATCTTGTATGTTTGTATGTATGTAATATTCTTTATTACCTCTTAAAGGGCTTTTCATGAGAATTTCAAAATGGTATGTCATGACCATATTAAAAAAAAGTACAACAGGAAATCTATGCTATTTATTTTGTACTGAGGCGAATGCCTAGGTCGGGTCGGTTTTTGAACATTATAGTGATTTTACGTCTAAAATATAGTGAATAAATGGTGATATTATAATTGTAACTAAAAAATTGTAAAATAAAAAATTAATTTAAAAAATAAAAAAACCCGACTGCTTAAAAAAAATACTTTAAATAAAAACTGAAAAGAATAATAAACAAGTTCACTCCACAGTTCAGCAACAGTCGGGACCCATTAAAATAATCTAGACTAAAATCATTCTATCTAATGTGGGTCCCGACTGTTGCTGAACTGTGGACTGAACTTGTTTATTATTCTTTTCAGTTTTTATTTAAAGTATTTTTTTAAGCAGTCGGGTTTTTTATTTTTTAAATTATTTTTTTATTAATAATTAATATCGGTGATAAAGTAATATAGAGCATCAATGGCTGATAGATCTTTTGGGACAATTAAATTATCAGTGAGTAAAATAAGAAAAAAAAAAAAAATATTAAGCCCCCAGTTCTTTGTCTCAAAGTTTAAGCCTCAGATACACTTATCCCCTAACACAACGCACAGCGCTATCAAATAGTCCAACAACATTGCGTTGTAAATGCTGCGGGGCAAGTTGCGGGACACTGAGCGCAACGTTGCAGCGTCAGGTAGACTGAGCGTTGCACGTCATGTTGGGGTACATTTTGTCTCCTAAGATCTAATGTATCTGAGGCTTCATTCTGGGTTTTAGCTGAGCAGGTTTTTTTAAAAAAGAAAATAAGTGAAACTTACGTAGTACTTCATGGCAAAATAGATTTTCTTCACACTCTCAACTATAGCTCGTAATATTGCCCCACCTACATTGTCGATTTGATCAAGTGGCATAATTTTGGCCCGAAATCTAAAGATACCCATCACCGAATACCTCTGCTTCATGTTGACTTTTAGACTTCTCCGTGTTTTAATTTTTTCTATAATAGGACATAATTGTTAGCTTTACCATGAAAGTTTACGACAAGCATGTTGGATAGTAATACAAAAACTGCAGAGGTATGCCTCTCCCTCTCGCCTAACTCTGAGCGAGAGAAGGCATTTGATGATTTCTTATTTAAAAAGGGTAGCTGATTAAGTAAGGTGAGTTAAAAGAAAAAGTGGATATAAGAATGCCTAAGTTCAAACTTCAGAATGAAGTTAAAAATTTTAAACATTATTGGTCAAAATCAGTCTGCCTAGTATTTCTCTGCATAACCTGATAACACTATATGTTTTTCTGGCTTTTACTATCCCTAAAGACTGTCCAGGATCATAACAATAATAACCGATACCAAAAGTGGAAAGCATCTTCCAAAGTTCAGAAAACTCTCAGATTGTATAGTTTTCTCATCCACGGTTTCTCATCCAACCTTGAAGATTGTACCCGTGTTGTTGTCATCATGAACTTCTCATTCTTATGTAAGCAGTGTGAATTTACACTGCTTACATAAGCTATGTAATCAATAAAATTATTTTTACTTACCTAAACCGGGTATTTATTGAAATCTTCAATATCAGTAAAAAAAGCCCCTTTTCTGCATCAACCTATGTGTTCTTCCGTTTCTCAATTTGCTTTCAGATATTTTCTATTTTCCCCGTTTGTGTTTCTTATTTAGACCAGAGATAGTTAAATTTTTATACATCAATGATTTAGACCTCTGTATGGCGACGGCAAAGTACAATTACCGTCACGGATCTTGAGCGCTCGGCGTCAGAGTGGGGATCGCTTTGCGCATTCCAGACATTGGCGAGCCAATCGTCGTCGTTGTTACATACATGCAGCAAACGCAGGGAATGAATCATGAGTGACGTCTACGACGCGATGGCGCGGCGAGCCAACCACTGACACTCCCCGCCCCCGCGTCTCACTTTGCACCACTAACGAGACCGAATATTTGACTTCTGCGCAACTTGAAGCCAGCGCTCAAGATCTGTGCCGGCAATTGTATACAGTGATACCTACCTACTATACTTTTGTCTTATTCATAACATAGCACATTTTTTTGATAAGATTTCATATTTTTTATAAGTTTTTTTTTTTGCTTTATAATTATTTTACAAAGACGTAATCATCTCACATGACGTCCCTCATTGACGTTTGACTTTTGAATGGACTTGACACTAAGAAAATTTGTGGGAGTTAAAAAAGAAAAAATGGGTGGCCAGTGTTAATAATTATGCTTTACCGAACTTTTTATTTATTTATTTATTACAACTTTATGCAATGCACAGGTACAAAGGCGGACTTAATGCCTTAGGCATTCTCTACCAGTCAACCTAGGGTGGTGAAGAGAAAAACATGGCAGGTGCACAAAAAAAAAACAACAAAAAATTGATTATTAAGAAAAATAAGGGTGCAAATGTATATATGTCGCAGTAAGATAGATGAAGCCGTAATATAGTTATATCCCTAGGGATATAATTATGTACCGTAACATAGTTATACGAAAGCGATTCATTACTATCTCACTAGGAATATAGTTATAAAACGGTCCAAGTTTAGTGATATACTTATATTACTAGATTAAGTTTAGTGAAATAGCTTTCGGAGTAATTTGTGGAATAACGTCATGTGATGAAGGTTACGGATCGCAGCTATTATGCTTTTTATGCAACAGCGAAAAAAACATTCAAGACCAAAGAGACAAAGCTGCCGAAAACTTAAGAAAAACCGCACAAAAAATGAAAACCCACTCATCACAGAAATTTCCTGACCTTGACGTGGGATCTTCAGTTCTTTTAGAGATACCAAAGATAGATCGTGGACCATTGAATCAAAAAAATGTCTAAAGTCATAAAATTGGAACATCAGTTGGTATCCTGAAAGATTGGTTACCCAGAAATGCAATACAGCTTTCAAACATTACTTTGAATGATGCTATACCAAATGAAAACTTGTCACTGAGAGAAATATGCCAAAAATTGTCGCGCTTTGGTGGCCAAGGTTATTTAAAATGTTCCTGTAAAAAATCGAATATACAGTGTTCTACTAAAAGATGTGCCTGTAAGCATTCACTGCTATGTAATTCTAGATGTCATGATTCCTCTTCTTGTCTGAACAAAAATTAAAAAATACTTTTAAAGAAACCAAGATCTCAACTTGTTGATAAGAAATAAAGATATCTCAAAACAGACACAGACCAGAGACAGACCCATTACTTGATTAAGCTTAGTGAAATAGAAATCTACCATATATAATTAAATAAAACAAAATTTTATTGGTTTTATCTTTATTAATAAATCAACTTTATGTATCCTGCAGTTAGTTACAATACTTTGTGACATTAACACGTATTAAAGTAATTATAATTAAAACGATCATATTTTTTGAAATTTAAACATTAACAATACAATTAAAACTAATCAAACATTAAAAATCTTTTAAAGCCAAACAGTTTTGAGATATCTTTATTTCTTATCAAAGAGTTGAGATCTTGGTTTCTTTAAAAGAATTTTTTAATTTTTGTTCAGACAAGAAGAGGAATCATGACATCTAGAATTACATAGCACTGAATGCTTCTTACAGGCACATCTTTTAGTAGAACACTGTATATTCGATTTTTTACAGTAACATTTTAAATAACCTTGGCCACCAAAGCGCGACAATTTTTGGCATATTTCTCTCGGTGTCAAATTTTCATTTGGTATAGAATCATTCAAAGTACCTAATATAAAGCGCGCCGCCTGCGCCGCACACTCCGAAAGCTATTTCACTAAACTAAATCTAGTAATATAAGTATATCACTAAACGTGGACCGTTTTATAACTATATTCCTAGTGAGATAGTAATGAATCGCTTTCGTATAACTATGTTATGGTATATAATTATATCCCTAGGGATATAACTATATTACGGCTTCATCTATCTTACTGCGACATATATATAACTAAAATAGACATACATATATATTTAATATAATATATACCTACATATATATTCAACACACAAATTATTATATTATTATTATATTATTTATTCTGGGACACAAAGGGCAACTAAAGGAAAATAGGTGAGTTTTAGTCAGTAAAAATCAAACCAGCTACTTAGAACGAGAAAAATTATATGAAGATCGCACAAAAAAAAGCTTAAAGTTATTGATAAACGTCATTCGCAAAAAAAAAAAACAGAAGCCGTCGCTTAAGAATAGCTTCATTCTAAGGTGACGGCTTCTTTTTTTTTTTTGGCCCAGCAGAACCGAAGCCTTCTGGGCCATGAGTCGACTTCTGAAAGGGAAATCCGTGGTCCTTGAACACAAAGGGCAAAGAAGGAACATTGGTGTAGTTTTAGTCCGTAAAAGTCTGACACGCCCTAAAGAGGGAGAAGTCATTACATGATTTCCCATCTTTAAAAAAAACCAATGGGTATCGTGTTCCCAATTACTGAGTTGGAGATATGCAGAGGGAGATATGATGCAGTCACTCTATGGAGAATACTGGTATTTAGCTGCAGTCGTTTAGATGGGTAGTTGCCCCCAATATTGTTAAGAAAAGGTCGACAGCGATGCGGAGGAGTTTTATGACGTCATATTTAGCTAGGCATTTAGTGTATATATTATTTTTAATTATTTAAGTTATTGTTTAATTTGTTTATTATTCCTACACACATAATATGAAAAATAGATACAAAGGTGATGTTCATTTCAGAAAAGGTTGATTTACACCTTTTTTACCCGACTGCAAGCAGGGTAGAATGTAATATTCTTTATTACGTCATATCTTCCAAACCGCTGAACAGATTTTTATAATTAACATATCGTTAGATTCGTCTTGATAATCCAAGTGTTCTTACATAGGTGACGTTAAAAAAAAAACAACATATCGACTGTGAGATGCTTTAAGTTAGAATAAAATAAAAAAAAAAAATTTTTATTCTGCAATATGGGTAACAAATTAAAGGGCTTTTCATGAAGATTTCAAAATGGCATATGACATGAACCATATTAAAAAAGTACAACAGGAAATCTATGTTATTAATTTTGTACTGAGGCGAATGCCTAGGTCGGTTTTTGAACTTTATAGTGATTTTACGTCTAAAATATAGTGAATAAATAGTGATATTATAATTGTAACTAAAAAGTGTAAAATAAAAAAATAGTTTTAAAAAAAAAACCCGACTGCGTAAAAAAAATACTTTAAATAAAAACTGAAAAGAATAATAAACAAGTTCAGCAATAGTCGGGACCCATTAAAATAATCTAGACTAAAATCATTCTATCTAATGTGGGTCCCGACTGCTGCTGAACTTGTTTATTATTCTTTTCAGTTTTTTTTTAAAGTATTTGTTTTACGCAGTCAGGTTTTTTTATTTTTTAAATTATTTTTTTTTTATACATGGTAAATCATTAAGAGGCTGCTTTTCCACTCGTTACTTCATCTATCGCAATCCAATCTGATGTTTGACGAAAAGGCAACGCGAAAAAAGAATGATAATACCTGAAAACTCTGTTGGCATTCAGTAATTCCGTGATTTACTCGAATATTTTACAAAACTTGTTCCATGAAGTACGTGTTTTTTTTTTAACACTTAAAAGTTTATGAAAAACATTGTCATTATTTAGAATATTGATATTTGCTAGGCTTGTATAGTTGTAATTTTTTGACTTTTTTAATTGAGTAAATAATGAAGTGTCAAAGTTCATGCAATAGCAGATTTTCAGAGGTCTTAACTGGATTAGTTTTACACAAATTTATAAACTGATTTCCATAGAAGCCTAGATAATATCCACAAGATACTGTGTTTCCAAAATATCTGATGAAAAATGTGTAATAACGTCATATTCGCGTAAGAGCGGTTGTATGAAAAACAGTGAAAATGTATGTCAAGATGCATCCCCTTAAATCATTTCTCTCACTCTAGGTGGGCGGGAGGGAGTGTCTGACTTTTGTTTAAACCCGCAAAGTTTCTTCAGTTGCCCTTTGTTTTGAGAGCAGTGGTGGGCGAGTGAGAGCAGTAGTAGCCGAATGGTAACGGCACCAACTTACGAGTTGCAAGACGCGGGTTCAAACCCAGCCAGGCGCTTTACTTTGTGTAATTTATTTCATCACCACTGCTCTCAAAACGGTGAAAGAAAATCGTGAGCAAACCAGCATGTCCTAGAACCAAAAATTCGAAAAAAAGTGACAACCATCAATCCGCACTGCGCCCGCGTGGTGGATTACGGCCCATTCCCTCTCCTAGAGAAGATGCCTGAGTCCCAGCAGTAGGAATATTAAAAGGCTGATTATGCTAGGGTAACTCCTTCGAATAATCCATAGACCTGACAGGCATGGGCTCATACTGACCCTGTCAATAGTGATGAAATAAAATATATATTTATACTCGTAGTGTACGATCCGAGGACAGAGTTCCTTTGATATTGTTCCACCGTCCATTAAAAGCTTATATTTCTAGCCATCTAGTCCCTTTATGTTACGCGCAGCACTTTCATGTGAAATAGCGATCGAAAAATATCCTGAAGCTTTAATATTTATTCAGTGGACTAAAAGCTGAAAACGATGTCACAATACAATGTTAAAAAAAACACTGAAAAGTACAAAATAACTTTAATTTCGGAAGTCGGTGTTAAATAACGAAGAGACAAAACACCGAATTCCGAAATTAAAGTTTTTTTTTTGTAATGTATAGGCTCGCGTTTGACCACTATCTCACCTGATGGTAAGCGATGATGTGGTCGACGATGGAGCACGCTTGCCTAGAAGTAACCTATTCACTCGTGACTTAAAGACCCCTAAGTTGTAGCTATCAGGAAACAAAGACTCCGGCAGGGAATTCCACTCTTTGGCTGTACGCACAGTAAATGTGTTCCCAAAACGCTTTGTGCGAATGGGTGGAATATGTCCACCATGTTCCGGTGGCGCAACGCCGTACGTCTTGTGTATTTAGCCGTTTTCCGTTTTTTCGTGTAGACGCTCTCAAACACATTTTCCGACCAATATTTAACAACCTGTACAGCTCTATTGTTGGCCTCATATAGATCCTAAAAACTGCAGGTAGTTATGTAGAATGGGCAGCATGGCTGCCCGTTTCTATATGATCCGACATATAATTCAGTAGTGTGAAAATAATGAATCTGTATGATATTTAATTACTCGTAATAAAAGTGATTCACCATGGCAATACTGACGTCACACTGTCGATTCGATCCTTTATCGATGAGAGGTTCCTTACAGTAGGTACGTAGTTTTCGTCCTTAAAAGGTAAAAGAGCCTAGTATCACAAAAATAAAATTCACGATTTTTGTATATTTTTTTTTATTTTACAGGTCAACTTTTATATTGACTAAAATATCAATGGCGGCCGCAACATGTACTTATTTACAGAATTATAATCAATAAATTTGTTAATATAATTATTTTAGTTGGTCGAACCTCGAGCGTTGGTTTAACCTTCATGAAAAAGTTATTCATGTATTTCGCGGCTACCCTGAAACATACACCTTAAATAGGTATTAGGTTATACAGGCTAACTTTTATTAAACTGACAATCTATCAGGAAATGATATGAACAACTTGCACTTCAGGACCAACCCAACCTTTTTGTATAAAACTAGCCGCTTTTTGCCCGCGCGGCTTCGCTCCCGTTCTTCCCTACTCCACCCTACTATACCCTACTTTACCCTACTCTACCCTACTCTACACTACTCTACACTACTCTACACTACTCTACTCTACACTACTCTACCCTACTCTACCCTAATCTACCCTACTCTACCCTACTCTACCCTAATCTACCCTACTCTACCCTACTCTACCCTACTTTACCCTACTCTACCCTACTCTACCCAACTCTACCCTACCAAACTTCACATTTAAAACCATCTACTAAATAGTCCGAACAAATCCTAAACATTTGGTTTGGATAGGTTTGCCCTTTCTTGAGTTTTTTTTTAAATTACAACGAAAAGTGGCATTGATTTCTATATAAATAGATAATTAAACAAACATTCTGTCGAGTTTGGCAAACATAAGCATAAGCAGCTGACACATTTCAGAATTGATTCAAACCAAAAATTGTTAGAAGGATTTTCAAAGAATCAAATGAAACGGACCCATATAATTGCCAAACTAAGTGATGAAAAATACATAAGTAAGTAAATATACTTACGTAGGCATGTATCTAATGAAAACTTACTTTTCAACTCGGAGCCCCTGCCAATTGATCTTCTTCTTGGTGACACCTCCCTGTCTCTGCAGATAAGAAAACTTAGATTAAAACTTGCGAATAAGGTAAAAACTTGAACAAATAACGTAACTTAGTATTACTTTTTAGGTTTCCTGGAAATGCTGTGTCAAGAAATAGGAAACGCGGTAAATGTCTTGTGTTAATATTTGTTTTGCGTAGCGCAAAGTACGAACACCAATAGTTTTTATTTAACCTCGAAATGTATATGACTTGGCAAAACATGTGAGTGTCGAAAGAAACAAAAATGATTTTGACCAAACAAATAAAAAAAAAAACAAAACAAAAATTCTGCTCATTGTAAGTAGAATTTTTCTATAAATAGCGCTGCCGGTAATAACCCTTGACCCAACTATAGTTGCTTCAAAATGAAGAGTAGATTTATGTTTCATTGTCATTTGTTATCCATAAGGATAGGATCATTAGTATTGAACCCATCATAAAAAAAACGTTTTCCTTTCTTTCTTCTTTTTTTCTTTCTTTTTATCATGTCTGCAAATTATTGTGAGTGAACAATGCATACTTTATACATCCCCGGATTTCGAGAATCGCGGAGCGATCTCCGGCCACCGTAGGCGCGGATTTGCGCTCGTTCTAGAAGGACTGAGCCCGAATGTTCCACGCGCACCTCATTGAGACATCAACAAAACTGTAGGGGCCCAGTGGAACCGAAGCCTGCTAGGGACATGGTAAAACTTCTCAAAAGGAAATACGTGGAACGTATGTTCCTAGCCATACCCTAGGGCAGGGTTTTTCAACCTATGGGTCGCGACCTCCAGGGGGGAACCCCCAGGGGGGTCGCGAAGCTTTTATAGTGGAGTTGCTAAAGGTTGGGAAAGCTACAGCAGTAAAAAAGAAACAATAACATTTATAAAGATTTATTAAGAAAAATGTAAAAAAAATATTAATTATGTATTTATTCGAACCGTAATTGTGAAACTAAGTAAATGTATTGGATTCAATATTAGTTACAAAAAAAAAAACAACAGGTGGTCGCGATATATTTCTTCATACTAAAAAGGCCGTGGCATGAATAAGGTTGAAAAACCCTGCCCTAGGGGCAACTGAAGAAACATCATACAGGGTGCGGTTGAAACCGCACTTTTATTGACTGAAGTCAATAAAAGTTTGACACGCTCTCCTCCCAATCCACTCTGGAGTTCATCTCCACCTTAATGAAGGATGAATTTAAATCATGCTACGCCATAATTTCGTAGCGCGTAGCTATTTCCTACAATTAATAGTTACGTAGGTCGTCACCTTTGTATTTCACTTTGACTTATTTTATGTAGGTATAACCAGCGTTCCGTTCCGGCTTCGCACGGGCAATAAATATAGCCTATGTTACTCAGGGTGAATGTAGCTTTCCAATGGTGAAAGAATTTTTGAAATCGGCACAGTGGTTTTGTGTTTATTCATTACAAATATACACACAAAAATACAATTTTTTTTTCTTTATAATGTTAGTGTAGAAGTCCAGCCCTTCATTCTTTCCGGGCCTTGGTCGAGGCCATGGTCCGGAGCGAGGAGGAGTGGCAGGCGGTCGCCGACTTCAGCGAAGCAGTAATGCTCGCTAAGGAGGAGGCCGACCGCATCAGGCAACGGCGCTCTCGCCGCCGCCGGGATCCCGATCCCGATTTCCAGCCACCGTAGGCGCGGGCTTGCGGACAGTGAGCAATGGGTAGCTCGCTGTCCGGCCGTCCGGTAACCGTCCGGACCAAGCCCAAGTCGTCGACGGCGCGCGCTGCTGTTCCCGCGCGCCTCAAGGAGTTGTCAGCAACAGCAGGGGCCCAGCCGGGTCGAAGCCTACTGTGGCCAGGGTAATCCGAAAGGGCGCTCGAGCCCCGGTATGAAGGCTTGAAGGAACGGGATGGGTTTTTTAGTCAGTAAGAGTCTGACACTATCTCCCGCTCCGCCCAAGAGCGGGGGTTGTCATAAGATGATTTTTGCCATCGAAAAAAAAAAAAGCCCTTCATTCTTTCGGTTCCATAACATCTTGTGTTATTATTATCCGTGTTTAACAAACTCTTGCAATGTGCATTTCGTTAACCAACCAGATTTATAAAGAGACCCATGTATAGACTCGTTCATTGTACCTCCAGTAACTCACGTACAAAACTAAATCTGTCAAAGCCCTCGGAGATTAGAAGTACTGGCTTCTGACGTACCGACTCCGGATCCATTTTGCAAATCTCTATGAGAAACGTAAGTGGTCCAATTTATGTCACGACTAATCTACAGACGGGCCAGTGTTCGATTCTCGTGTGAAACGCCGAAGAGTGATCGGATTAAAACCCGGAGTGCAGAATCGAAACCCGTGCGTCTGAGAATCGGAGATGCCGGCGGAAATTTGAGTGGAGCACGTCAGTAGTGGGTGCTCGGATATTTGGGAATTTTTGCTTTCTTTTTAGCAATTTTGAGTGTTAGTACCGAGTATTTTGCTGTGGCAAAGGTGTGGCAGCCACATTCACAGTATAGCTGCTGGATTTTAACAGATATTTTTGCTGACGTTTCGAAAAATTCAATAACCATCTGGTAATTTTTGTTTTCAAGTGAGATATCATCAAATGACTTATCTCGCAGAAATATTTCACCGGGACACCATGGCGCCGCTTAGTTGCACTGCCTGAAATATAGCGCTAAGCTACCAAACTAGATACCATACAGACACCAGAGTTGTCACACGTCGGAGCTGGTCGCGCCACCAAATTGGTTGCGCAACCAAACGGACACCAGGTGAGTAGCTCTCTATCAGAGCTGTATACATTTTGTTGGTAGCGGCGACTGGTCGCGCCGCCATGGTATCTCGATGAAATATAGCCCTTAATGACAAAAGCCATCCTTCTGTTACCCTTTATGAGGGTCACGGTAACTCTATCATAGCCCTGGTAGTAGTATCGGCTCTCACTGGCCCCGTCAATCCTGATAGTATCTCTCTGAGACGGGTGTCGACCCCGGCTGGGTCCTTACCAAACGGCCAGACTGAGAGCTACCCATTGCTTACCCGGGGCGTCTCTACTGGAGGCCTGTGCGCGAAGCTTGCCTGCGCTTCATGATTTTGCCCGCCTCTAAATAATTATTACACCATGTCTGAGTACGCCTACTAAAGCTATGTTTGTCCCTTTTTTTGCATGGGAAGCCATCAAATAACTTCTCCTGCTCTCAGTAGAGTGAGAGGGAGTGTATCCATGTTCCTTAAGTTAACCTTTGTATACCAGGGCTGTGATAACTCTTTCGAATAATACCGCAGTCCAAGGCATATAATTATGTGTCCCTAAAATTCTTTCATATTTTCTCAGTCTTCCTAACGGCCTGGTCACGACTTTCGTCTTAGAAGCGCGCGGCGCGGCGAGCGGGGCGGTATTGGTAAGCACGCAAGTTTTCACTATGAACGGTGTCTCGTGGGATGCTTCAAACATGTTCATAAATTTGATCGCACCGCTCGCCGCCCTGCGCTTAGCTACCTACCGTTCACAGCGGAAAGGTCGTGTACGGGTCATAATTCATACTACAAGTTAGATGAAGGTATAAATAATCCTTACTCGTTCAATCCAAGCCTTAGCAACGGCCCAGCTGACCGGAGCATGGCGTGCGCGTCAGCATTGCTCATGCTTTTGGTAGGCCGGCCATTGATGGAGGAGATCACGTCACCCTCCCGGATACCGCTGAGCGAAGCCTTGCGGCCAGGGTTCACCTGGAAAGACAAGAAATAATGTTTAAGAAACGTTTGTGGTGTTATGGGATCTGAGTAAGAGACGCCCAGATCAGTGTAAACTTGGCTTGGGATCAAGGGCCGGATTCAGAGGGTGGTAATTCTGGACACGGCCCATATAGTTACGAGGTTGGGGCCGCCGGCTAACTTGGACCCTTTTCCAGATACCGGTGGGATACTATTTTTCATATCTTCAAATATTCTTTTTATTGCTTTTTATAAAATATTTAAAATGTATCAAATAAGTTAAAATGATAAGTAAAGACACTAATAATAATAATAATGTTTATTTAGCGGTACTTCTGGACACGGCCCGTATAGTCAGGAGGTTCCTTTCTCTGGAGCCCTGACCGCCGGTAGCTTGGACTCTATTCCCGATACCGGTGGGACACTATTTTTTATATTTTTAAATGTTTTTTTTAATATTTTTTTTTTAAGGAATATTTAAAAATGTAATTAATATGTTAAAATAGATAATAAAGGAAAAATAATAATGTTTATTTAATTTTTTTTTTTAAAGAAATATTCCAAAATGTATTCAATAAGTTATTTTTCAAATAAAGATAATAATAATTTATTTTCATCAGCAAACAACAAAGTTCGATCTATTAGGTTAGTAACAACATTCTTAACTGAATTGCAAATCGTGATAATGTACGTGCCACAAATGATGATGGTGACTGTCTTATTAGTATTTAACTAAGATGTATAATTGATTGTTTACTGAAATATTAATTAAATTAATAAAACTCATTCGTAGCGACAGCTACCTACAAATGGGGTGAATAAAAACGCAGTGATGAATAAAAACAAAAGTTTAATTAGAATTTTCACTCCATACCTAATACTGGTTTTAGAAAAGGATCAATTATTTTTTATTATAGTCTACGCTAATAAAGAGGGAAAATTTGTATTTTTGTGTGTATGTTTGTAATGTATGCCGATTTCAAAAATTCTTTCACCATTGGAAAGCTACATTCACCCTGAGTAACATAGGCTATGTTTATTGCCCGTGCGAAGCCGGGACGGGCCGCTAGTGTAAGATATAATTGGAGTAGGTAGGTACTTAAAATGCTGCACTTAATAACGTAAATATTCCTACAAAGTTCTGATCCTATTCACTTCTGCGTTCTTTCTCATCCCGTTTGATGGCACTATCGCTAAGAGCCATGTGATACTTTTTCCGAAAAGAAAACCCTCACCATACACTTTTCCGGGGTAAATATTCCTATTATAGAATATCTATCCTATATCTATATTATAGGATAGAGTACGAGAGCGAAGCCGAGCTAATGGCTTATTACTTTAAAAATAATATAGGTGCCTATCATGTTCGGTTAGGACCTGCGTCATACGGAAGGTAAGGACGCCGTGAGGTCTTTCCAGCCACGCCTCAAAGAGGGGACTTACCGCCATGATTAGGTGCCTACCAATAGACACAATAGTACAATAGTAGGTAGGTGTAGGTATATTATTAGATGAAGGGACTAACTTATCGGATGTAGGATCAGACTCGATGCTTCGTGCTTTGTGAAAGTAATTACCTTCGTGTCTTATGCGAATGATGAGTCATATGCAACGATGGATTGATAGAATTTACCATACTGTTGAAACTCCAAAAATTGTAACATTATTCTTGTACAACAAGTAATCCTCATATCTGTTTATATTTATTTATTTATTAAAACTTTATGCACAACTAAAAACTGTTCAAAGGCGGCTTAATGCCAGGCATTTTCTACCAGTCTACCTTAGCGCTACGCGACTAGGATCGTGACATTTTAAACAAGGTTTCCTTTTATAACGTAGGCTACCACTAAGAGAAGATTTATCAAATTTCACCCCCTAAATGTATGAAAGGGGGGTCCAACGTTTTGTATCGAGAAACTTACTTCCATGCAGATATCACACCTACTACATTAAATACCTACACCGGTGATATCCTACTTCATGATAAAATATTTAAAAATGTTCTATAATAGGTTAGTAAAATGTTTTGAGAGTTCGATGTCAGACGTACTACATACTTACTTACTTTATTTGACAATCTAGCAAACCCACTTTTACCAAATCTGGGGTATATGCTAGGAGCTTGAAAAATGTGCGAATGCAGGCTAACAAACAACAATATATACTTAACTCTTTTCCTGATATCTACAACCTAGGAGTAGGTTTTTAACTGAAAAATAAATTGATTACTTCTCGACAACCGTGCTCCAAATTCGATAAAATCATCGCTTACGATCAGGTGAGATAGAGGTCAGACGCGAAACTATCAATAAAAAAAAATATTGCTTTTTCTAAGAATGACTACGATATTAGTCCCATATCTGCTAGTTCCCTCTGTCAGATAATCTTTATCTGGACTAACATTGCACAAAATATGCTTGGAATATTTAAGCAGGTTGATAATGTACGAGTATATTATGATATGCACCGTTGGTTAAAAACGATTATTGATTCATATACATTTTAATTGGTCCGCTCTATTTGTACTTAAAGGAAAATTAAGCAAATAAGAATCACATTAATATTATAAAGGTAAAAGTTTATGAGTGTGTTTGTTACTTCTTCACGCTCGAATGGCTGAACAAATTTGAGTAAAATTTTTCGCACCGTTAGACCATGTCCTGGAATAGCACATAGGATCTTTATATCAGGAGAGTAAGTTCCTTTTGGTATAAATTCTCAAAGTGCTATATTAATTTTCTTTAAATAAGTCAAATAATTATAAAACCAGCTGACACAAACACCAATTGTGATTTGTACTTATTTATTCTAAAAATATCATCAAAACAAACACAAATGCCAGTCT
Organism: Mythimna ferrago; assembly: GCA_910589285.2. Taxonomy (NCBI): domain Eukaryota; kingdom Metazoa; phylum Arthropoda; class Insecta; order Lepidoptera; family Noctuidae; genus Mythimna; species Mythimna ferrago. The sequence goes on along the minus strand of OU342680.1, from coordinate 21,635,942 downwards.
CTCTATAGTCTGTTTAAAAAGTCAACCGACTTGGGAATTTTGTAAAATATTTAATTATTTAAAAAATACTTATATTCGATACTTTTTTTAAGGTTCTTCTATTAGTAAACAATGATCAGTATCTCTTAAACAATCTTGCTTATTGAACCAGCGTTGTACATCAGATTTCATTTTACCTTAAAATGTCGGTTGACTTAAAGCCCAGACATTATCTTGGTCACGTCATATGACGATTATGCGTCAATGTAGAATGCCTAATATCTAAGGCTTATAGAAAATAAAACCACACAACACACACACAGGCAAGCGTGAAACTGTCTAGTCAGTACACCCAAATCAAGATCTAATCGTATAACTCAACTCACAACTTAGGAACTCAACAAACTTTCCAATACAAACTACATATAATACTGTATCCGCTCACAATTGGCTTCGTACAAAGGGCTTGTGGCTTCTCAGACTATGGGTTCCAACATTCAATATAATCTGTTGTCCAAATGTACGTATATATGTATATGTATGTTACGTATCGAAGCGCCTGCCAGAATCTACATAGCAATGTTAATATATTGTAAAGTCGGCTGTTTTGAGTAGCGTTTTAAGGTTCCGTACGCAAAGGTAAAAATGGGAGTCTATTGCTATCATTCCGCTGTCTGTCTATCTGTCACCAGGGCCCCAAGTCGGCTATTTTTATAAATTCGTCATTCCAACACGATCCCATTGTCATTTTGCAAAAAAGTTTGTAATCTGCTAATTCATAATGATCGATCATTGATCGGTCACTGGTCTTGTAATAGAATTGTGGTAGAATGATAATTTCGAGCATATTAAAACCCATAACTGCACAATAACGTTCTAATGGTAAAACACTGATCAAATAAACTGTCAAAGTTTTAGCAGATTACCGCAAACGTCAAATATTCATTTGTCAATATGTACGAGATTACCATTCTATGTCACTTCTTTCAATGGAGTGTCAGTGGTTGACCATTGGAAAGTCATAATGACGCCATTATATTAGTAGATTACCAAACTTGTCAAAATCGACAATTATGACACCAATGATAGACCATTCTGACACTATTGTAATAGCAGACTTGAGGCCCAGGCTGTTTGTCATGAACCGTGATAGCTAGACAGTTGACGTATTTCTGTTGCCGCTATAAACATTATAAATTAAATATTTTTAACTGAGGCTCCCATACAACAAACGTGACTTTTTTTGCTACGGATGGTACAGAACCCTACGTACGCGAGTCTGACTCGTACTTAACCGGTTTTCTATTAGAGTTAATCAGTAGATTTTTTCATTTGTCAATATTCAATCTAGGGAATGCTTATAGGTATCGTGTAAGTATTGTGACGACTATGAAGGTCACATAATAATAAGATTGCAAACTTGCTAAGTGAATAGTCTTAGGTTTATGATATGAAAAAGTTTAGAAGAGGATAGAATATGATAGATAGTTGTCAACAAGAAAAATATTAATATAATTTTATATAGAAATATGTATTTAAGGCTTCGTACAATGTAAATAGTAAAGTTAACGAAACGCCTTTCATTTGCGTCTCCCCACGCCACAGTATTTAAAAGCTTGGTGTATAGAATTTGTAGTTTCTGGAGTTTCAACAATTATTGAGATTCGCAAGATTAGTTTTGATATTGATATTTGAGGAATATGGCCGAGTTAATGAAGAAACTATCGGATTTATGTTTTACTCAATATTCCTCATGGATAACTCAAATATTACGAGTAAATCTAACGAGGGTCAAGACCGCAAAACATCAATAGAAACGAAGAACCCATAAAACACGGTCCAAAGAGCGAGAGAAAAAGAGAGAGAGCTAGTCAACAAAACCTTTCGTGCTTTCCATATTTGATTTTACGTAACCTCCATAAGTACTGAAGGCAAGGTAAAGTTACGAACCGCATTCGGCTCCCTCCGCCTGGCTGCCGGTGAACAGAACTTCAGCATTTCCTGAGGGGAACCTTCCCTTTGCACACAACAAGCCCGAGTTCACAAAAACACTGAATACATGTACACACGCGACTTTACATTGAGATAGGTCATTATTACGACACTATTCAACAAAAAAAGAAACAGTTACTGAAAAACACAATCTAACAGTTTTCAAATCACTATTAACTAGATCAATTGTAAACGATACACAAAATAAGGTCGATAGTTAGCCCAAAAACGAACCATGCCCGAAGAAAGCCGCGAACACTACTAAACCAAAGAAGGTAGCACGCAAACTAACCAATTCTATAGAAACATTATATGGGCATTATAGAAAATGCATGCGCGGTGGTCACACACCCATTGTTATGTTGCCCATCACCCGTCAGGAATATTAATCTTGTGGAGCTACGACTGAGGCGTAAAACCGACTTAAGTCATGCGATATCGTGTTAAAGGATTCTGATTCCCGATAGGGCAATGAACTGTACTTACTTACATTGTATGGAAATAATATGAGATTAGGATACGGGCGAATATTTTGAATTACTGTTTTAATGATGATACGGTATGGATTGTCGATTGAGGTTTCTCACGACTATAGAAAATACTTCAGTAGACAATCGATTACTAAACAAGGGATAGTATTAAGAGAGTGGACCAAAGTCGCCGATATCTTCTTTTTTCCATCTAACATAACCAAAATAAATTGCCTCATGATAGATAGACTAGCACTTGATCAATTTATATGTGCTTTTTTTTCTAAATTTTCAGGACAAGGGTTACATGAAAATTTTTGAAAAATTCGTAGTTAAGTTATAAATTGAGAAGTTCTAGTCAGATTACGAAATTTCTTTTGCGGTTATATAGTTTCTTATTCTTATTCCTAAGTGTCATAGCAAAACACATCATCGCATCTAAGAAAACCAATAGACACTTAAGCGAGGTTTAAGTGTCTATTACATTTATATTACAGAATAGAATAGCCTGTATCAGTCTTTAAAATTAATTTTAAAGATTTGTAAAACCTGTGAGAAAACAGGAAGTATTCTATTTTATCGTCGTATTTTATCGTGACTGGCCTGTTGGTCTAGTGGTTAGTAGCCCTGACTGCTATGCCGGAGGTCGTGGGTTCGATTCCCACCCAGGACAAATGTTTAAGTGATGAGCACGATTATTTGTTCTGTGTCTGGGTGTAATTTATCTATAATATGTATGTATTTAGAAATATATAAGTAAGTTTATCATTTGTCTAGTACTTACTCATAACACAAGCTCTGCTAAGCTTGAGACTAGACGGCGTTGTGTGATAGTTGTGGAATATTATTATTATCCAAATATTAAATCTGTTATACTGTTTGTCCCTTTCTATTATTCCGAAAAAACACACGGTATATACGGGAAAGACCAACGCCACAGGAAAAATATACCTACTATTAAATGAACATTTTTGAAACTGAACGCTATTGCGTCAAACAACACTAGGTCCAAATATCATGCTCATTTACGTACTTACACTAGTAGCAATATTCTCCAGTGCGCTACTACCAACAAACTACGATCGCCAATTGAATTTCGTAACGGAATTATGGCAATATGTCCACACGCTCGCTAATTGTCGCGGTCTATTAGTTCACCCGGCCCTGTACGGGCTGATAATGACATTTCTGTATTAATGACCCCAAAAGCTCTTACCGAGGATCCTATAGATTCACTGTTATGGTTATTACATTATCAAGCCTTTGTTGTCTTGCTGCAAGACAAAGTCTTTCTTTCCCTGCTCCCTTCTCTCCCCCTGGTCTTTCTGCCTTTCTGTTTCTTGGACTGTTGCGTTTTTTTTTGTGTTCGAATTTGGAATCCACGAATAGTCTTCTAATGGCCAACCCTGTATCACATTAATCTAGTAGCTTTTATCTATAGAATAATACTATTCTACAGATTTGATTGGCATTTTAGTGGGTTTCAAATGGAATGTTCTCGAGCTAATTTGCAACGGTTTCGATCACTATTTGGGTAATTTTTATTTTGCAGTAATCGAAGGTTTTTTTTATCTCACGACTATAATTGCTATTTGTTAGAAATGTTTAAACGATAAACTGATATTGATTTCCGATAGCTCATCATCATTATTTCAAAAAATATTCATGTCAAAGTTGAAGCTGTGGTATTTCTTAAAACTTATTTTATTGTTATCAATCATCATCATCAGCCTTTTTAATGTTCCCACTGCTGGGACTCACGCCTCCTCTCTAGAAGAGGGAATGGGCCGTAATCCACCACGCGGGCCCAGTGCGGGTTAGTAGATGTCACATGTCTTCGAATTTTTGGTTCTAGGACATGCCAGTTTCCTCACGATGTTTTCCTTCACCGTTTTGAGAGCAGTGGTGATGAAATAAATTATACAAAGTAATGCGCCTGGCTGGGTTTTAACCTGCGACCTACAACTCGTAAGTCAGGGCCGTTATCACTCGGCCACCACTGCTCAATTAATACAGTTTACTTAATATAACTTCTATGACACTTATCGCAACAAATATAGAAGGCATTCCTTGTTTAATATGGTTTCTAAAAATTCGTTTAAGTAGTCCAATTAGAACCACGAAACAAAAAAAAATGTTTGGTCCCAAGTTATGTGTAGCAAATAAACATCTCATTTGAAAGAACCTTTACCTTTTTTGATTACCAATCTCCCTGCATAAGAGTACTGAACAAAAGAAATCTAACAAAAGCCATATCCGTAGAGCCATAAGAAGGCAGAATAGTTGCAGTCAACCTCTGAATATGGAAAAGAAAAGGCGGTTGCTCGTGTAAGGAAAATTCAAATTCAAATTGCAAGTGCAGGCCATTGTTCCAAGCCCATGTAAGTCGACGAGTAAAGAGCTTAACCATGTACCAAACGTTCCAGCTTAGTTACAGATTAATGGCATTTCTTCGAAACGGTAAGAGTTTCCTCGATATATGGAAATTGCTGATCGTGGTGTCAATAATTTTATTTACGGTGGAAGTTCGTTATGTATGTCAGGAATTTTATGTCGATGTTCGCTAAAGTTATTGTGGAGTAGATGTATAATTGAAGAAGGGTAAATAACCTTTTGTGGATAATGGGATATACACATGGGATATAAACTTAAAAAACGGCTGTATCGCGGTGTTAGAGATTTCCGTGCGATTAAAACTTATACAACAGTCCAAAATCAACTATCACGCAGTTGCCTGGACTAGACATAATGACACAACATCTGTCTGGTCGGAGGATCCTCTCTTTTCAACGGAGGTATAAGGGACTTTACGCCTTGTTTCCTAAGAAATAACAGTTAAATTTGGTATCTTTATGTCATATTTACTGTGAAGAAACGAGAATGGATCTATGTCTGAGATCATCTCGCACTCGTAAATCAAAACTGAGCCTGATGATTTTTATTCTAAATTGCAATTTTTTGGCAAGATTTTGACTTTTTAATCTACCTAATGCAAACCATATGTAATCCAATTATCAGTCTGTACTCGATTAGTTGATATTTATTAGTAATTGATTTGCAAATTTTTATCGAGTGAGTACTTAATTACATTGAAAACTTTAACGAAGACTACTAATCAAGCTTTCTAAGCCAAGCATCTATGCTTGTTATCATGATAAAGTACTTCTCAATTTCAAACTTGATTCTTACATTCATTTTAAGTCGAACATGAATGGTTCGCAAATAGATGTGTGCCCAAAACTGCGTGGAGCGTTGGTGAACACAGAACATGTCGGAAGCTAAACTCCTCACTAGAAGCGTCCCGTCTTCCAGATTGTTATAATTAAATGCGCAACTTGCGAACGGTCTCTTGTTAGTGCAATTAAATCAAGAGTCGCTACCAGCTGCAACTTTATTCGTTTTAAACTTAGATCTGTGTGGAATATTTATGTGGAATTGAGTTAGTGTTGTTACTAACACACTTATATGTGACGATTTTTTAAATTAATATAAACTTAAAAAACGGCTGTATCGCGGTGTTAGAGATTTCCGTGCGATTAAAACTTATACAACAGTCCAAAATCAACTATCACGCAGTTGCCTGGACTAGACATAATGACACAACATCTGTCTGGTCGGAGGATCCTCTCTTTTCAACGGAGGTATAAGGGACTTTACGCCTTGTTTCCTAAGAAATAACAGTTAAATTTGGTATCTTTATGTCATATTTACTGTGAAGAAACGAGAATGGATCTATGTCTGAGATCATCTCGCACTCGTAAATCAAAACTGAGCCTGATGATTTTTATTCTAAATTGCAATTTTTTGGCAAGATTTTGACTTTTTAATCTACCTAATGCAAACCATATGTAATCCAATTATCAGTCTGTACTCGATTAGTTGATATTTATTAGTAATTGATTTGCAAATTTTTATCGAGTGAGTACTTAATTACATTGAAAACTTTAACGAAGACTACTAATCAAGCTTTCTAAGCCAAGCATCTATGCTTGTTATCATGATAAAGTACTTCTCAATTTCAAACTTGATTCTTACATTCATTTTAAGTCGAACATGAATGGTTCGCAAATAGATGTGTGCCCAAAACTGCGTGGAGCGTTGGTGAACACAGAACATGTCGGAAGCTAAACTCCTCACTAGAAGCGTCCCGTCTTCCAGATTGTTATAATTAAATGCGCAACTTGCGAACGGTCTCTTGTTAGTGCAATTAAATCAAGAGTCGCTACCAGCTGCAACTTTATTCGTTTTAAACTTAGATCTGTGTGGAATATTTATGTGGAATTGAGTTAGTGTTGTTACTAACACACTTATATGTGACGATTTTTTTTATGAATGAGCTGCTGCTAATACAGGTGGTTTGAAGCCCATATCTATAATATAACATGGAACTGGAACGATGCACAGCCATAAACACCCCAGTTAGAAAATAAATGGTAAATTATATTTATTTTGCAAATAGGTTTTTAAAAAACACTTGTGTAAAAATGTTTAAATCAACTTAAACTAGATGATGCTACACTGAAAAGAAACACCGAAAAAAAAACTCCGAAAGTCTCTCATCCATACATTAAATATGTAATGGTCAAATCATATCAGAAACAGTGCACAATCAAAATTCAAGTACTGAAATTTTACTTAAATGCACTAACTGTAGGCAAATACTGTGCCAATTCTAAACATACTACTTTCAGGATGTGTGTTCATTATGTTATTTGTTGTACCTATAGTTCCAAGTTTAATAAAATCTTTTAAATTTTACTTTGTTCTTTTGTAATAAAGCTGTGATGCTATATCTAGTACTATAAAACATCCTTTTTAATTAAGATTATGCAAAACTAGTGATCACTCAGTCATTCAGTTCAACAAACAGACGACTTTCAACCGTAAGTAATACAATTTAGCTAAAACAATACGCTCGCTACCAAGGATATGTTGCAGGCAGAGTACAAGAAGACAAGAACAGCCACCAATTCAATTGAACCTCAATCTCCAACTAACATAGTAGTGATGACCACAAAAAACGAATAACAGACGAAACCATTGAGGGTCTACCGTTATTGGGCAGTTACTTAAGTCTGGAGCCGAATGCAAGGCACGTGTGCCTCGTGACTCCGAACGCACGTGCGTGGCTTCACGATCGCACACTCAACATACAACTCGAATCCTAAGCTCAATTTATCCTACTTATTCCGGTATATTCTGTGCACTTTTATCATGTTTTTACCTTTGTATTAGACGGAAAAACGCTACCGGTATAAATCAATAGAATCTAATGGATTCCCAGTAAACGGAATGCTTCTCGACTTTTTGGAAAGAAATACCAGATTGTGGTTTTCTTGGAATTTCTGGTTGGTTTAGTTTTAGAAGTTGGTTTTAGAAATGAATAATAAATCAATCTTTGTAATTTATCAATTTAGTGTAGGCCGTGACATTTTACTCGTACGTAATTCCTAATTATTTTTGCATTATTGCATTGTGAAGCAGAGTAAAAAAAAATTAAAATAAATATTTAAACAGATTTTCAAAAATTTTCTGTCATATTGCATTTATTTTGACGTGGATTTCTGTCGTGTTCTTCTCAACTGACCCTTCATGAGGGTGCAAATAAAAATAAAATTAGTCCGCTACCTTCAGGAGTCCGCTGAGATTTAGAATGAGGTGACTTAGCTAACAATGCAGAGTCATCTAAACTGAACAGTGAACATGTCTACGAGATTTAACCTGGATAGAAATAAAAAATACATATAAACATTGCAAGTTAAATAATAATTATTATCGACTTCGTTCGCGTGGACTACAGGATTTTGAATTTATTTTTTCTGAAATAAAAGTAGCCTTCCTTATTACATCAGCTACCTGCCAAAAAAAGTGCCGTCAAAATCGGTCCAGCCATTTCAGAGATTAGCCCGGACAAACAGACAGACAGACAGACAAAAATTGTAAAAAATGTTATTTTGGTGTATGTACCGTATATAATTATATTCATATGCATGTAGTGAAAAGCAGTTATTTTAATATTAAAAACAGACACTCCAATTTTATTTATATGTATAGATAATATTAATAATAATAATTAGTCACTAGCAATAACCGTCGGATGTGCCTTTATGTGTCAGTCAGTCAGATTCTCCACTGATTTCTCCTTTATAAAAAAAATACATTAAAGTCGATGTCGCCTAGTATCAGTGATAATGGGCAATATAGGCAAACAATTCATAATATGTACTTCCTGAAATTAAACATCAATGCTTATAAAGAGTACAGGTTACTGGTACACACCTTCATTATTAATTTCAGCCTCCTAAACCCTCTTAAACAACCCTTCACCGTTCCGTTTTACGCCTCACACGATAAACATAAAAGTTACATCTACATGACGATTTTCTAAATGAGCACGTATAATTGTTAAGCGTAAGTATAATTTACGCGCACACAAACGACAAAGCGTCGTGAGCTCCGCAATCCCTGCGTAATGATGCTTACCCTTTGACTTTTAGAGTCACAGCGTCAGCAGCACCAGGGTAGACTGAAAATCAAGGGTAGCTGGAAACTACAGGTTGATTATTTTGTGATTACATTTATTCTAATGATAAATTCTTATGTGGCATCTTTCTTTGAAGATTAATCAGGCTGAAAGAAAAGTATCACATTTATCAGACTAATATCATAAAGATGATAGCTATACAAACTATCGTATATGTACCGGCACGAATCTTGAGCGCTCGGCGTCAGAGTGGGGATCGCTTTGCGCATTCCATACATTGGCGAGCCAATCGTCGTCGTTGTTAGATACATGCAGCAAGCGCAGGGAACGAATCACGAGTGACGTCTACGACGCAATGACGCGGCGAGCCAATCACTGACATTCCCCGCCCCCGCGTCTCACGTCGCACCACTATAGAGACCCGATATTTCACTTCTGCGCAACTTGAAGCCAGCGCTCAAGATCCGTGCCAGTATCTATATGTGTGTGTATTTTTGTTACTTCTTCACGCTCAAATGCCTCAACCGACTTAACCTTTCGAATGTCTTAAGTTACACAGTCCGACATAAGGTAATTGTCTTTCTATTGTGTCTCTAATTACGACATTCAAAGAGTTAAAGGAAATTGGTACACTGATGACCTATGTAGTACATAGTATTTTAACCCGACAACTGGCTCCAATGGATAAACACTAGTTTCCCAGGAATAATTATCAAATTACACATGGGCGAAGCCCATTTATTAAATATTCTCACTCGCAAGATACGCAAACTTATCTTCATATTTAAGACACTTCGGCAAATCGCTAATCAAACGATAATTCGCAAGGTTTATTTTGCCTTATGCCAATCTATTGTCGCCTATTGCATTTCTTGTTGGGGTGGTGCTGCTAAAACAACTATAAAACCACTAGAGATAGCTCATAGATCAGTATTGAAAGCTGCTACCTTTCGTCCTATCATGTTCCCTACAAATAAATTATACCGTAAGTGGAATATTCTTAACGTAAGACAACAGGGCCCCAAGTCTGCTATTTTTATAAATTCGTCATTCCAACACGATCCAATTGTCATTTTGCTAAAAGTTTCTAATCTTGGGCCCCAAGTCTGCTATTTTTATAAATTCGTCATTCCAACACAATCCATTTGTCATTTTGCTAAAAGTTTGTAATCTGCTAATTCATAATGATCGATCATTGATCGGTCAATGGTCTTTTACTAGAATTGTGGTAGAATGATAATTTCGAGCATATTAAACCCAATAACTGCACAATAACGTTCTAATGGTAAAACACTGATCAAATAAACTGTCAAAGTTTTAGCAGATTACCGCAAACTTCAAATATTCATTTGTCAATATGTACGAGATTACCATTCTATATCACTTCTTTCAATGGAATGTCAGTGGTTGACCATTGGAAAGTCATAATGACGCCATTATATTAGTAGATCACCAAACTTGTCAAAATCGACAATTATGACATCAATGATAGACCATTCTGACACTATTGTAATAGCAGACTTGAGGCCCTTAGTCAAACGCCAGAAAGCCTGACCGTCAGTCTATTCAAAGAGATAGAATTCAAAGAGTTTCCAGTAACTGGGTTGTCTGATAGGCAGTCGCTTCAAGTAAAACGCGGGTATCTGGTTCGACTGGAGATCGCCCCAAAAGTTATTCGGGAAAAGACTAGAGAGATGATGATGAGGCCGAAGCCGATTTCAGAAACTATTCAAACCAACCACGAAAACACTAAAACCAAACAATTGGAACGTCAAACTATTGGAGAGTTAACTACTAGAAGCTGAACTACTCGTAAATCCGAGCATATAGCCCGTTGTGAGCTTCTAAATCCTCTCCTGACATCAACTTTTGCTCGATTTTCGTCGAATTCAACTATAAGAGGTAATATTGTTTGTTCGCTTGTTTGTTTCTACGAGGTAATCTCTAGGAGGAGTGTTCTCATTATACTCTACTAACGTGGCGTAAGATATACTACTTTTGATCCTGATAAAATGCACGGTTCCTGGAAGAACAATCCTAAGGGATTCAAACTCGCAAAGAAACCATTAGCTCGCGTATTAGGTGTCATTATAGACACATGTCGGATTCAACGGTAAGACACACCCGGGTGTTACAATTGTGTGGATCGCCCGGAGGACACGGTGAAGTAGACATTGGAGGTCTCTCCCCCATGGGCGGAGCACCACCGTATCCTTGTGGAGATGATCGGCGGCGGGGACCTTCTCACGTTCACGAAAGGGAACGAAAGTTAGTCACTTCTTTTTGCGAAGAAGTAGGTAATGCAAGTTAAGGAGGCGGTTGGAACTATGAAGCGGAGACAAGCCTCACGCCCCCACCCGCGCCAGAGACGCCCTAGAAGTTGGGAGTCACAGAACGATGTCCGGCCACAGTAGGCACGGGATGATGAGCCATTGGTAGCTCACCGTCCCGCCGTCCATAAGGATCAAGCCCGGGTCAACGACGGGTGGTGTTCCATACGCACCATTTTTTTTTTTGGTGGGTAAAATCATCCAATGACAACCCCCGCTCTTGGGCGGAGTGGGAGATAATGTCAGACTCTTATTGACTAAAAAACCCACCCCGTTTCTTCAAGCCTTCATACCGGGGCTCGAGTTCCCTTTCGGATAACCCTGGCCCCAGTAGGCTTCAACCCGGCTGGGCCCCTGCTGTTGCTGACCACTCCTTGAGGCTCGCGGGCACAGTGCGCGCCGTTGACGACTTGGGCTTGGTCCGGACAGTTAACGCACGGTTGGACATCGAGCTACCCATTGCTCACTGTCCGCAAGCCCGCGCCTACGGTGGCTGGAAATTGGAATCGGAATCCCGGCGGCAGCGAGAGCGCCGTTGCCTGATGCGGTCGGCCTCCTCCTTAGCGAGCATTACTGCTTCGCAGAAGTCGGCAACCGCCTGCCACTCTTCCTCGCTCCGGACCATGGCCTCAACCAAGGGTCCCACGAGGGCACGGCGATGCTCCGCCCAAGCAGGGCACACCTCGACTGTGTGCTCCACCGTGTCCTCCGGGTGTTCCGCACAATGGCGACACCCGGGCGTTACTTCCGCTAACCTCCTTCCATACGCACCTTAAAGAGATGTCAGCAAAACTGAAGAGGCCAGTTAAATCCGACGCCTGGCAATGCTGGAAAGCTTGTAGAACTATGCAAACAAAAATCTACTGAACAGCTGTTAACTTTTTTGTTTCAACAATGGCTTTTGCTTCCGCCTGGGGTAGATGAAATACATTCAGTCATTCGAGAATGAAGAAGTACCTAGCAAACATACAAACACAAACATAAACTTTTTTATATTGTGTGATAATAAAAAACAGGCTGTAATAATACATTATGATATAAGTGTGTGTTAGTGATTACCGTCGAGGCGGTATTTAAGAAAGCCAAGACCGATAATCATTAATTACTCACGTGTATCATACGACGTTTTTCAATACACTTGTGAAGAAAATAACTGTAAAACTAGTAAACTTTGTGGCGGTAAAAATCTGTTTTCATATGCTCGTGGGGGACGACGCGCGCTCATCCTGATACGATAAATGTAATAAAACTATGACGGAGGAGAGGTTGAACAAGAAGGTTTTAAGTAAATTATAGCACTAGTGCGTAATGGTAATCAAAATGTCACAGTTTGGTAACAAGTGCTTAAGTGGAGTGCAATAGAGTCACCAGCAAGTATATTGAAAACATACTAACTTTGCATCTGTTATGCAAGCCTGGTACCTACGCTATGCAGATAATACCTTGTCTATGTTAATGCAATGTGTATTCAGTCAGATGTCATCGCCGACTGGAATTAACGCGAGCTTTGATCGATACATTGTCTAACATCGTATTGAGATTTGATGATGTGGATAATTCTACTGACCAAGTAGCGACTACCTATCTCCTTGTCTGCCAATAATATTATCTTCACACAATAGGAAAATGGTTAATCAATACACTATTGTAGATCGTTACCTATTGTCCCTTACACAACAAGCATTATCGCATCATCTTCTCCAAAGTCTCAATAACTTAATTTAAAACAAAAAAAATATGCCTTTAAAACACGAAATAGGTCCCCCTTTGTTTTTTTCGCGATGGTAAAATCATCAAATGACATCCCCCACTCTTGGGCGGAGCGGAAGATAGCGTCAGACTCTTGATGACTAAACGACCCACCCCGTTCCTTCTAGCCTTCATACCGGGGCTCGAGTTCCCTTTCGGATAACCCCGGCCCCAGTAGGCTTCGACCCGGCTGGGTCCCTGCTGTTGCTGACAACTCCTTGAGGCGCGCAGGAACAGCGCACGCCGTCGACGACTTGGGCTTGGTTAGGACAGTTACTGGACGGCCGGACCGTGAGCTACCCATTGCTCACTGTCCGCAAGCCCGCGCCTACGGTGGCCGGAAATCGGGATCAGAATCCCGGCGGCGGCGGCGGGAACGCCGTTGCCGTTGTTATCCTCTCTCCTAACTTTGCTGTGCCCAACAAGGTCCATATTGATCTTGACAATATTTTATACCACTTATGAAACATCGAAGACACTTCCGCCTGACCAGCGCTAAGTTCATTTTTGCTTGCAGTCGAAATGAAAACATCAAACGGTTTGGTTTGGCGCCGCGCCCGCCGCAGGATTCAAGCGAATTTTTTTTTAAGTGATCCGTGAGAAATGACCGCAATAGTACTTAATATGGAATGCAATAAAGTATTGAGTATTGAGTCATAACGCATCCTCGATATAACTCATCACTCACCATATGATACCAGTCAAAATGCTGAGAAGAAACTGCAAAATAACGTAGCCAAGATTATCCACCACTTGCTAGGGCTGCGAGAATTTTCGAAAAGTAAGTTAGTTAAATACAAAGGGCATCTGAAGGAACACAGATGGGTTCGTAAAAGTCTGACGTTTCTTGTCGCTTCACCCAGATGGGAGACGGGAGAAGATACTTCATCATCATCATTTCAGCCGATATGCGTCCACTGTTGGACATAGGCCTCCCCCAACCATCGCCACATTGAACGTCCCTGTGTGTCTCGCGTCCATCGGTTTCCCGCAACCTTCACCAGGTCATCGGTCCAACTTGTAGTAGGCCTTCCAACGCTGCCTTTTCTGATACGCGGTCACCACTCCAGAACCAGAAGATAGTTATGATTACCCAAACTAAAAAAGGATTATCAACCAGCAACTTGCTATTATTAATTAAAGCTGAGAAAGATGAACTAGATATTCAAACTTCACTCGCCAGGTGATCGCCACGTAGGAGGTGGACACAGCTATTATTATACCAATAGTCATGATGGTCAATGGCATAGTAGCCAAGAGCCTCGGTCAACATCCGAGAAGGCCCTCGTTGGGTAGTTGGAACAAGGGTTTGATCTAGGAAGCAGTACTTTTGGACACATTACGTGTTTTTAGGAGATTCCTCTCTCACCCTTGGGGAGTCCCTGACCACCGGATCCTCTTGCTGATGCCGTTAACAGAATTTAATAGTTTTTATGTAATATACTCGTATATACAACGTGCCGTTTTGAAACTGCACAATATTTCAGGAGGTTGTAATAAAACTCATAAATAATCATATAAAAATACGATACCTGGTCAATAATCAGTAATACTTGTTATAGGGTGTGCCGTGCGGGAGATGATTGGTGCTTTATGAAACTATCGTTGCGTGTATGTGTGTGAAAGCGCGGTTTAAATAATGGTGCGATTGTGTGTGTGAAAGCGCGGTTATAAGGGAGGTATCAGACTGGCTGCGTTTTAAAAAAAGGTAGTTCACACATACCGATTTTCATAAATAAGAAAAAAATTACCTACTCATTTTATTATTGATTCAGGTTGTCGAGTACCGAACGCGGCGGATGGTCAACCAGTACTATGAATTTGATCTTTATGTGTATCTAAGTAAGGTTGAGTATAAATAGAAACAACATAGTACTAGATACTGAACTAATTTTTATTCTCAAATTGAACTTTATTAGCAGGACCCTAACCAGATGGCGGAGAATCTTAATAGCGACTTCTAATTTGACGTCAACGCCATCTAGTTAGGAATCCGTAACTAATACATTTTGAACTTAAATCTCGTTCTAAACACAGGTCGAGAATCACTAACATAATTACCTCCTGAAATTTTTTGCACCTTTAAAACTGCACCTTGTATATTAAAATGTAAATGAAGATAAAAATAAAACTAACCAAAATAATTACATTTATATCACAAAATATACGAAAAAGATAATGTATCTAGCTACAATTTTATTATGACTTACAGTTTACTAAACAACATTAGTTTTAGTATATGCAAAACCTGAAGCCTGGCTCCTAATGCCCGCTATGACCTGCCGTGACCTGTGTTGTATACTTAGTGCCAGTGGTGTCCAATTTGTGACCTTTTTAAATATTTTTGGGAAAAAACATAACATGGTGTAAAAACTATTGGAATCCATTCAGTTACTGATTCTAAATAAACTTTATTTAGGTTTCGCATAAACTAAGAATAGTGTTGTTAGAATACAAAATACACAGAAGCATTATTATAAATCTATAATTTTCCTGTGATATTATATTTCCTTCCATGGCTGATAGCTACCGCTTTAAACACAACCATTTACCTACTCCAGTTGACTTTCCGCGTCTATTAATTTTAATATCCAAACTTTTGTGAAAACTTCAAAATTCTGAGAGTTTCAAATAATTCAGAAACATTTGAACTCGGGTTATTTTCAACTTTTCAACCAACATTTATGTTTCGTAACGTAAATGATGCTTTATTAACAAATGCGAGAAAATTCGTAAAAGTGTTAATTGCATATTTAATTTCAGGAATTTCTTCATTAATGATGTTATCGGTGCCTTAAATTAAGTTAATGAAATTTTGAAATTTAATTTCGACTCTGTTTCAGTTACTTTGTGAGAAATTACTATGTACGCCATAGAGGTCATAGTCTGAGTCGCATTTAGGTAGCCAATCCGCTGAAGGCATCCTTTAAAATTTTGATCACGGAATAAAAATAATTTAAATTAGTTTTATTGTTTAATTTACTGCAATTGTTTTTGATTTAGTTTTATATAATGTAATGATTTAATTTGATTTTATTCTATTTTGTAGTGATGTTATAAATTAGATTAGGAGGAGATTATGATACGGCAATAGGTATATTTCTTACCCGAATAAAAATTATTATAATTATTTAAAGCCAAGTCTTAGTGCCAAGAAGGCAAAATCCGAGTTCTCTTATTGCATGAATCACAAAACATATCTCTGTCGCCAACTTTGAATTTTAGATTATAACCGTGTGTGCAGAAACAGCAATCTTATGCACAATATCTTGGAGATCACGTCCTCACTCTGTGTGAGCAATTTTGTTTCCAAAATGCAAAAATATCCTTAATTTTGAGTCTTGTACACTGCAAACTGCAGTGGAAATCTCGTTTCTTTTGAAATCCTGTCTTCATCAAGTCTAGCTATTTCCATATAAGTATAATAAGAAAATACGTGGACGAAAGGTTTGGTTTAATATAGGTATAGTCGACCGCATTTGAATGGTAATGCTAATAACAAAAGTACATAGTTTAAGCTGACTTTGCATTACATTGAAGTGTTCAACACCAAGGGCCAATAGAAATGGGCACATTGCACCCAGAACAGATGGTCGATGGGGACGAAAGGTTCTGGGGTGGCAATTACGAACCGTAAGACGGAGCGTTGGAAGGCCTCCAACAATCTAGTCAGGGTCGCGGGAATCCGATGGATGCGTGACGCACAGGACCGGTCGTTGTGGCGACGCTTGGGGGAGGCCTATATCCAACAGTGGACATCTTTCGGCTAATATTATGATGATGATGATGACACCAAGGGCCTTACCATGACGTGTTAAAATATCACTCGTGCAAGCGAGAAAGAAGGAAGGACCTATACACCTCCGTCACTATAACAACTCAGTGTAACAAAGTCAAAGCATTTATTTCAAATAGACCATTTGCAGGGACTTTTGAATAGTCAAATGTCGGTCAGTCCAAGAAAAGTGAAGCTAAATTGCATCGCGCTAAGAGCCGTGGTAGGGCCTCAGGACAGCTCAAAGTCAAAGTGCTAACAGTTAACGTCCGGTCGATTGTATCAGTTTGTATTGATATTTCAGTCCCGGTGCTTGAAAAACATCAATAATTTCAAGTTTTGTTTCGAAGTTGCGACATAATTTAAGTTAAAGGTCACGAACCCAAAATTCCGTGACTTTCACGCGTATACCTAATATCTGGCTGAACGCGCCTTGTTAGGCACTATAATCCCTTTACCTTATACCTGATTTCTGAGCAGTGGTGGCCAAGAGTTTCAACCCCAAACGGTTCGAGAATATAACTTTCAACAAGGTTGTTATATTTCCGCCGCTTGAGGTTCTCCGCAGCCGCAGTGGCAGCACCAGTACGACACGATGAGCTAGGAAGATGTGAAGATGTGATTTCAAGAATTAAATTATTTGATGAAATTATTCAATTTGTTTGACTTTTTAGACAGACTCTAGTTGCCATGCTTGACGAATAACATTGGCAACCTCAAACGTACATAAAAAAACCACAAAGTATTAGCTTCACAGGTCTATAAAGTAGGGAATTGAATGTAATAATATGTTTTTAAATAACTTTATAATAATAAAAATAAGATCGATTGCCATATTGTGACGTCACCTCATACTGTCAAATCGAAGAAATTGAATAGGGTGAGCCAAACAAGAAATTTAAAAAAATAAATTATTTATGAATCATGAACAAAAATCCGTTCAGTAATTTTTGAGTTCATTGCGGAAAACCGAAAGACGGACACAACGGGGATTTTGTTGTACGTATATGGATAAAAATAAGGATAATTCGTCATGTAATATAAAGAGGTAGCCATTTCGAGCTTATGGGTCATATATTGTTATTCTTTAATTAATTCCGGAATAGCACACATAGCATAGCATGACGTGTTACACTTCAACACTGTAACACGTCATGGTAGGCAATGACGTGTTAAATGTTACGAGTATACAACATTATTTTTAGTTTATGCGAAACCATAATCAGGTTTCGCATTAACTTAGGTTTGTTCATTATAAATAACTGAATGGATTCCAATAGTATTTACACCATGTTATACTTTTTTCCCAAAAATATTTAAAAGGGTCACAAGTTGGACACTACCATCACTAAGTACAACACAGGTCACGGCAGGTCATAGCGGACATTAGGAGCCAGCAAACTGCTGTGTGCGAGTGCACAACCACCCCTCAGTCGCTTGGATGGCTCGGTGACTACGTATTTTTGACATAACAAGCTTATAACTTTGTGATTTTTCATGATACAGTTATGAAATTTTGTACATAGAATCTTTACTATACTAGACACGCATTTCGGGTTTCGCATATAGGTACAAAAATTAATAGATGTGTAAATTTTTATTACTAATATTAATAATATGTGTTTTTTAATATTTTAGTGAGATTTCGCACACTCTTCTTCTCTTACTTTCTTTTCTACTTATTATTGCCTATAAGGAGTACCTTTCTACCTATTTATCTTTAGTACATAAATCTATTCATAAAACAAAGTCGTGTTAGTTACACTAATAATATCTAACTCAAAAATTTTTGGTGGACCAATTTTAATAATCTTTGCTTTATTATATTCGTCTCCACCCCGAATAGCAGCATAACAATTAAGGTATCGGAAAAAATTGTGGTGAAAAAAAAATAGAAAAATATCCAAATACCTACATCGAAAAATGACAGCAACTGTCAAATACCTTGTCCTCAGTCATTATAAGTTTAGCTAAAATCAAATTCATTGACTGTTAGATGGTATGAAGTTCTCAGCGAACTTTATGTCAGCTAGTAGTGAAATAAATAATTGATATAATAAGTATATCTTGTAATATTGTTAAACGGGGTGAATACAAACGCAGGGGCAAATAGAAACAAAACTTTAATTTGGTTTTTCACTTTGATCCCATATTATGGCTTCTAACAAAGTAAAGACTTTTTAGAAAAACAATTATTTAATAAATTGATATAGTTAAATGCTGCAAAAAATATTTAAATATCGAGAAGTTTTGTGTCTATTCACTCCATTTGACTGTACCACTACAGAAATACTTTGAGCTTCAGAAATGTCAAAATTTCGTCTACATTTCCTGCGTTCTCATTGTTTGCAATTTCCCACAAAATATTGGATACACCGGTATCCTTTAACAATCCACTCAAGTTCCGCTCAGTACAGTTTGCATACAAACTGGACGGCTGAAATGGGTACCATAGACATTAAAAAAGATTAACGACTTCACGGGCCTGCTAACGAGCCTGGTTTACCGATAAGTTTGTCTCTGGATCGCGAATATGTCAACGAAACGGTCTGTTGATTAACTGGTCCGCTAAATTTAATTACGAAGTGAATTTACTGAAGATGGACAACTGCATAGAATCTTTTTTTCAATTTTTAATCAGCTGTCTTCATTATTTATTATAGGGAAAGTTAACGAAAATTAAAGACACGGCCGTCTTTAATTTTTATTAACCTATTTTTTTTTTTTGCAAGGATCGCAGATCTATCGCTTTAATTTCAATCCGATACCTCTACGCGTTCTTGAGATAAATGGTCTTGACAGTCAGACAGACTGACGGACAACAAAGTGATCCTATAAGGGTTCCGTTTTTAGGGTTCCGTAGTCAACTAGGAACCCTTATAGTTTCGCCATGTCTGTCTGTCCGTCTGTCTGTCTGTCTGTCCTCGCTTAATCTCGGTGATAATGGTCACCGAGATTAAGAAGCACTAGAAAGCTGAAATTTGGTACCAATATGTATATCAATCACGCCGACAAAGTGGTAAAATAAAAATTGGTAAAAATGTTTTCTTAGGGTAGCCCCCCTATATGTAAAGTGGGAAGTGATTTTTTTTTTAATTTCAACCCTAACGTGTGATATATTGTTGGATAGGTATTTAAAAATGAATTTACTAAAATCATTTTTTGATAATGTCAATAATTTCGGAAATAATCGCTCCAAAAGTAAAAAACAATGTGTGTCCTCTAACTTTTGAACCATAAGTTTAGAAAATATGAAAAAAAACTGAAAAGTAGAACTTTATAAGGACTTTCTAGGAAAATTATTTTGAACTTGATGGAAAGGAAATTTTTGGTCAAAAAAGACAAAAAGGTTGTACAAAATAATTTCTGGACTAAGTTTGTAGTATAATCGTATATGCAAGCATTTTTTTAACTTCGTTTACATATTTTATTATCCTGAACGTATTTTCTTTCAAACAAAAAAAGAATTATTAAAATCGGTTCTCGCAATCCAAAATTACCACCGAAAACTTCTTCTGGTACCTATGCATTAATTAGTAACCCAATTTCCCGAGAGATGGCGCTGTACTTTTAGGATTTTTCCTGAGTTGATGGGGTCGGGTATTATCGAATTGTTCGGTTGGTCTCTCCTCGGCATTGGCGGAATTATCTTATAACTACATAAAACTTCTATCAAGAACATGCTAAGGCAATTTACAACAAAACTAAAATTCATTTTTTTAACGCCATCTATCAAAATGTTAAGGTAAAAACCAGTTCATAAATGGTTCGATAGATGGCGTTGCGTAATGATATCGTCTTTTTAAAAGTCGATGTTAAGATTTTCCGTGCTTTCATGACCTACCGTGTTAAGAAATCGTTTCTTCTTTAATATATTCGTAATTTTACGAGGCACAATCGCTGAAATTTCTACTACTTGCATACTGTTTTAGTTATCACCGTCCTTTGAGGGCCCGTTTTTAGGGTTCCGTATTTATTAGACTTCCGTACTTAGTATGTCAACGTAACAAATAGCCTTTTTTTAAACTCATAAGTGGGAACACTTATTGTGACGGACGGGAAACTACGGAACCCTACACTGAGCGTGGCCCGACACGCTCTTGGCCAGTTTTTCCTTTTGAGGTACGGAACCTTACAAAGTGTCCTATGTAGTGTTTCACGACACGGTCCTCCCTTGTACCCAGTTTTATCGAATTAGTTCAGCAGTTCAAGCGTGTAGAAGTTATGGGTAGCTCGCTGTCCGGTCGTCCGGTAACTGTCCGGACCAAGCCCAAGTCGTCGACGGCGCGCACTGTTCCCGCGCGCCTCAAGGAGTCGTCAGCAACAGCAGGGACCCAGCTGAGTCGAAGCCTACTGGGGCCAGGATTAGTTTCGAAAGACAGCTCAAGCCCCGGTATGAAGGCTAGAAGGAACGGGGTGGGTCTTTTAGTCAGTAAGAGTCTGACACTATCTCCCGCTCCGCCCAAGAGCGGGGTATGTCATTGGATGATGTTTTCCCACCATAAAAAAATAAAAAAAGCGTTTAGAAGTTACTTAAACACACACATGTAAACACCATCACACAAACTTTCGCCTTAATAATCTACACTAGTATAATAAAGAGTTAAAGTATTTTTTGTTTGTAGGAAGTAATCTTTGAAAATAGATACTGGTAATCGAACCAGTATCTATTTTCAAAGATTACATTTTTTCATCGATAGAAAGCTGCTTTATTCCTGATTGACTTTGGATTTATATTATGTACGCAGGTAAAGCCGTGGGTAAAAGCTAGTATAATATAAGTGTGACGCGATGACCAAGATATACAAGACACTCTGAAAGCAGTGTCTGCGAAACCGTTTGAGGCAGACAGGGAAATGTCTGAAAGGGTTTTAGTGCTTGAGTTAGGAGATTAAGTGCATACAAAGACTGGTTCTGTTCACTCGACAGTCTCCAGGGCATAAGGTACAGCTTGAATTCAGAGATGCGTCATAAGTCGCATTTTCAAACTGTACCCAGCTTACTTAGAAGTATCTATACAACACTATTTTTAGTATAGGCGAAATCTGAATATAATTTGTTCAGAATCAGTAACTGTATGGATTTTAATAATTTTTACACCAAGATATATTTTTTCCAAAAATATTTAAAAAGGTCACAAGTTGGACACCACCGACACTAAGTACAACACAGGTCACGGCAGGTCATAGCGGGCATTGAGAGCCAGCGCAGAGCTGGATTCGGAAGCAAAACAACCCCTCAGTGGTCCGGTGACCATGTATTTATCTCGCCAACCCCGCCAACCCGGTACCATAACTGGCTTATAACTTTGTGATTTTTTTATATTTATATAGTTTTGAATTTTTGTACACAATTTCTTTACATAACAATATTAAACAGGTGTTTCAGGTTTCGCATATTTTACTAAAATAAGGTTGTTTAAGTAAGTATTTTATAAAAAAGGGGCACCACACGCACAGGTCCCCTTTTTCTTTGCTTGTAATTTTTTAACGAAATTAAGGATTTTTTTTTAGTTCAGAAATCATCCAATGACTAATGCTTTGCTGTCTAACGAGAATTTTGCAGTATCCATCGACCAATTACTGAATGGGCGACTGTCATCACCTTTCTGAATGACTTGACAGGTTCAAAGTGTCAATAAAAAGGTTTTTTTTATTGTTGATATATTCGCGCTTGACCACTATCTCACCTGATAGAAAGCGACGATGCGGTCGACGATGGAACGCGCTTATCTAGTAGAAACCTATTCACTCTCGACTTTAAGATTCCCAGGTTGTAGCTACCAGGAAACAGACTCCGGCAAGGAATTCCACTCCCTAGCTGCACGCACAATGAATGTGTTCCCAAAACGTTTTGTCCGTGTAGGTGGGATATTCACCATGTACCGGTGGCGCATAGCCGTACGTCTGGTAGTCCGATGATGGAACGGGCTAGGCGGAATTAGGTTATGCAATTCCGATGCACACTCCCCGAAATGCAACCGGTAGAAAACCGACAGGCTAGCAACTCTGCGTCGATGCTCAAGACTTTGAAGCCTCGACTCGAATTTAATTTAATTCAAATTCAAACTAATTTGATCTCACGTAGTCTTACATGGGCACTTATAAATCATCAGAACCTAGAACCACTGGTAGTGTAATTGAAATTAACCTTTCAAATATCGTAAATAGAGACACAATAAAAAACAATGAGAGAGCGAACGCCGGAGTTTGCTTGGGGTTTAATGAATTAATGCTTTAAAATGATTAAAACATCTTCTAAAACACTCAAATATTACTGTTGCGTAAACCACACACACAAGTTCAACAAACTAATTCTATTTTCTTATATACTTGTAACACATAAGTCGTACCCATAACAAAACCATTCAGTATCTTCTACGCACAATAAACATTGGTAAGAAAAGGCCCTTATTTAGGTCCTATCGTCTCATCGGACCATCAAACAATAATCTTTGGCTGTACAAAGGGATTACGGTATCTTGTCCATTAAGCAGGGGATTTCTCTTACAGTTAACGACATCTATTGATATTTAGGCGAAGCTCCTTGGGAAGAAGAAAAAATATTGCTGGGTTTACTGCGATAGATTTTCTTTTAGGCGGTTATCACACTGCCACGCATCACGCTGCATGTTGCGTGTCAACGCACTTACGCGTGTACTTGCGGGAGTGCAGATCAGCATCATCGTGCGGGTTTTTTACGCACTCATGTGCGTTTGTGCGTTTTTTAATTCACACAGGCTCTTACTCGTTTCATACAAAATCACGCAAGGCACTACGAGACTCTGTGTGCCATACCTTGCGTGTCACCTGGCACCCACGCACGTGAGTGCTTGTTTCTCTACATGTAGGCGCGTGATCTGCATGAACGCGCATGGATACATTTTTGGTGTGTTAGACTGTGCGTGTTTCCTATACAAACGGAGATACTTACAAGCAACGTTAAAACATGCATTCACGCGCTACGCCACGTGGTGCGTAGCAGTGTGTTAATCGCCTTAAATTGATCTACAAGTAAGAAGACGTTGTCTATTCGTTGGACTCTTTTTTTTGCGTTAGATTCCTGAAAAAAATGGAATATATAGGAGATCGATTACGGCCCATTCCCTCTCCTAGAGAGGAGGCCTGAGTCCCAGCAGTAGGAACATTAAAAAGGCTGATGATGATGATGTACCTATATTTAGGAATCCAGGATTATACCATCTTGGTGCTAAATCTCAAAACAATCCGTTCAGCCGTTGCAGTGACAAGGAGTAATAAACTAAAACACACATAATGCACACTTTCGCCTTTATTAGTGAGATGTAACTACTGTCCAAATCTTGGGAATCCGATGGCTTATGTCTTTTTTTTTTTCGATGGGAAAAATCATCCTATGACAACCCCCGCTCTTGGGCAGAGCGGGAGATAGTGTCAGACTCTTACTGACTAAAAAACCCACCCCGTTCCTTCAAGCCTTCATACCGGGGCTCGAGCGCCCTTTCGGATAACCCTGGCCCCAGTAGGCTTCGACCCGGCTGGGCCCCTGCTGTTGCTGACAACTCCTTGAGGCGCGCGGGAACAGTGCGCACGGTCGACGACTTGGGTTTGGTCCGGACAGTCACCGGACGGACAGCGAGCTACCCATTGCTCACTGTCCGCAAGCCCGCGCCTACGGTGGCCGGAAATCGGGATCAGTATTCCGGCGCCGGCAGCGGCGGCGATAACGTCGTTGCTTGATGCGTTCGGCCTCCTCCTTTGCGAGCATTACTGCTTCGCAGAAGTCGGCGACCGCCTGCCACTCCTCCTCGCTCCGGACCATGGCCTCAACCAAGGCCCGGAGGTCTCCGCCGCCGATCGCCCCCACGAGGGCACGGCGATGATCCGCCCAAGCGGAGCACACCTCGACTGTGTGCTCCACCGTGTCCTCCGGGCATTCCGCACAGTGGCGACACCCGGGCGTCACTTCCGCATGAATCCGGTGCAGGAACCTCCCGAACGAACCATGTCCGGTGAGGACCTGCGTCATGCGGAAGGTAAGGACGCCGTGAGGTCTTTCCAGCCATGCCTCAAAGAGGGGACTTACCGCCATGATTGTGGCGTGCCCAATGGCTTATGTCTGACAATGGACGTCTTTCGGCTGAAATGATGATGATGAATATTCTTCACCACGTAAGTTGACCAATTTTGATGATTCTTATAGAAAAAGGAAGTTTCAATAATATGTATTTCCTTATTAAGGGCCAAGCGCCCGAAAAGTGCCATAAAACAGTGATTTTCTGAGGCCTACTTTTCCGTAACGGCTAGGTCAATTGATTTGAAAAAAATATATGTTTATTATAGATTCATGAACAATAATATCAACATTTGATTTTTTCGTGCAATTAATACTTTTGTCAAAAAAAAATATTTAGCAATTTCGCAACTTTTCGCAACTATTCCCTACTCCTTCGAAACGGCTTGGACCTTTAGAAACATTTTTACACATAAAAATTGGTGGTTAAATATTCTTCAAAGTGAACATTGCATATGTAAATCAATCAATATCTCGCAGAGAAAATGGATTTAAAGCGCTTTCCTGGCGCTGCTAGCCACAAATAAATGCACAGATTTGCGTACTGCCGCCTAGGCGAGTGCGAGAGTTGCGTTCACATAATTTCGGTCAGATGGTTCAAGGGACTATACGCCTTAAGTTCAGGTTTTAAGAGAAAATTCAATTATTACTTTTAGACATGACATTAGCAGGCTTATCCAAATCACGACCGTTTCGTTTCGAATCTCTTTCTACTAGCGTTAACGATTGTATATTGTCAACGTTGGATATCGGGGTCAATTTATTTTCAATATTCAAACCAAGGTTTAATCAACGATTATGGTGACATGTGCTATTATGACCTGAATGCAGATCTCCTCAACAAAATTGTCTGAATTACTTGCATTCGATTTGTATTCAATTTTCGCAAATATGATCATGTCTCAGAGCATGGATCGCTTTTGAAGTGGTTGCCCATACGTCAGCGCAGAGATCAAAGGGCGCTTACTACCTTGTTTTCTTTTCTTGATTCTTCTAATTTTCCTTATTATTTAGTCCCTCATTTTCAATACATGATGATGAATCAACCAACCACAATAGAAATCTGCGCTCATATCATAACCGCCTTCTCCAATGTCCCTCTCATCGTACTGACTGGTTAGCGACCCTGACTGCTATGCCGGAGGTCGTGGGTTCGATTCCCACCCAGGATAAATATTTGAGTGATGAGCATGATCATTTTTACTGTGTCTGGGTGTAATTTATCTGTAATATGTATGTATTTATTTAATACAAGGTGTCGTTTTGAAGCTGCAAAATATTTCAGGAGGTAATTATGTTAGTGATTCTCGACCCGAATCAATAATAAAATAAGTAGGTAATTTTTTTTGTTTTTATAACCGCGCTTTTTTTCACACACACGAACACGGAACAATAAAGGGCGTTTTCACACACACTAACTCGCAACGATAGTTTCATAAATAATGTATCATCCAATCATCATCCCGCACGCCACACCCTAGCCACGCCCCCGCGGCCATCGATCAATCGATTTAGTTTAGTGTAATTAAAAAATTAAATAACAAGTATTATTGATTATTGACCAGGTATCGTTTTTTTACATGATTATTTATGAGTTTTATTACAACCTCCTGAAATATTGTGCAGTTTTAAAACTGCACCTTGTATATACCTAAGTATGTCTATCAGTTGTCTAGTACTCATAACACAAGCTCTGCTTAGCTTGGGGCTAGACGGCGTTGTGTGATAGTTGTGGAATATATTATATATTGAGGGAGGCCTTGCAACGCTGCGTCTTCCGGTAAGTAGGTACGTAATCGTCACTCTAGAAACTTTCGACCTGCCCAATGCCACTTAAGTCGAGCGATTCTTCGGGCTATGTCGGCGACCTTAGTTCTCCTGCAGATATCTTCATTCCTGATGCAATCACACAAAGAAACTCCGAGAATTATATCTTATGAGGCCCATTGTAAGCGACCATCTTTCAGAGCCATGTGACATTACTGGCAATACGCACTGGTCATAGGCTTTCGTCTTGAGGCCCTGTGGTATGTTGGACGAGAAGATACCGCGTCGCTTCCCAAACGCCCAGCCGCGTCGGTATGTCCCAGGTAAACGTAATCGTCTACAACTTCGGCCGTAGAGTCACTGATAGTATACATGGTAATTAACCTTTTGATTGGATGATTCCCCACATCAAAAAACCACACTTCACGGGAAATTACATAAACTTTGAATTATTCCTAATGTACCTATAATTTTGCTATAAACTCATGAAATACCTACTAAGCTACACCTTGATTTCTAGTATGTGTTGAGCTCTCGTTGAACGGGAAACCTATACAACAAGAGACCAGCATGTACAGCTGGTTAAGTTGCTGTGTGCGTGCATAAAAAAAACCTGTACTTGTTTCCTTACATGACAAATGCTAATGTCATTATTTTTGTAAACAAAAGTAGAGAAAAAAAGCCGTCCTGATATATACATATACAACATAATTTTCAGTATATGTATACAAAACCTGAATACAGTTGTTCAGAATCAGTATCTGAATAGATTCAATAGTTTTTACACCATGTTATATTTTTCCCAAAAATATTCAAAAACGTTAAAAATTGGGCACTACCGACACTAAGTAGGTACAACACAGATCACGGTAGGTCATAGCGGGCATTAGGTGCCAGCAAAAAATTGTATTTCAGGATTTTTGGATTAACGGGAAGTACTCTATAGGTTTGGATTTCCAAGCTAGAGTCAAAATATGCGCCTAAATAGAGCATAAGTGACCTTATCTTTAGATTGCGATGACTTAGAAGTTTGATTTTTTCACTGCTGCTTGAGGTAGCACGTTTAAGTATTTGAAATTAATTTCAGCTTTAAATCCTCACGCGTTCTTGAGAAAAAGGGTGTTTACAGACGGATAACAAAGCGATTCTATAAGGATGTTGTTTTTACCGACTTAGGTGCGGACCTCTAAAAAATACAGTCCCCCATACTAGGAATAACTCCTGTATCGTATCGTGGGTGTATTCACAAACTACTCACGTATACAAAAAGACCCGGAGCGCCTATCCGTAGGCTATACAAATTTTTATCTGAGAATCGAACCCAGCGCATCAGTCAAACGCTCAACCACTGCGCCAACCGTGCCCGCATTCAATTGTTTATTCACAATTAATATAATACATTGTCCTTGTTATTGGGTGATACTTTGAAACCGAGAAAACGTCTCATTCATCTGGCTTTTTTATTTATAAAATATTATCATTGAGTTAAATGGTGTTGGATTCGCAACGAATTACATGATTTTTTTTCCATTATGATTTACCCTTTTTACAATTTGAAATTTTTATTTGTATATCAGTTTTCCCGGACCACTAAATGTATCAAAAGCACTCATTTGCAACCAGTGGCTTATGACACAAAAAAGATAGTTACGAAAATAAGGCCAGATGTATGAGTCATTCTCTCGATTTCAAAGAATTATCCTTTTAAATAGGTGTCGTCCAATCAAGTAACGAAATTATTGTTAAACACCTAAAATATTGCGGTTAAGAAAATAGTTTTCTATAGGTACGTATGATTAACTAACTAATATGAGTAATTAACTACTATAAAATTATACCAGTAAACACTTTTTTCCTATTATTTATTAAATTACAGCAGTCTAGTGCGAACGTATAATTCGATATTTTCATAAAATGGAGGTGTTAAAGTTAGTTTTGATTTTATTCGTATTTTGTTCTTTCATTGATACTGGTAAGTTTTAATTATATTTTAAGTTCCCATAAATCCCTAAGACCTCATCGGAACAATTACAATTTGGGGTCCTCTTTTTTAGTATTTACGGTGTTCGTTGATAAACAAGGGCTATAGCAAAGCCTGTAAAACCAAACCATTTGAAATGATATGTATTCATTTCTTAATTATTATTATCGGGGGTAACATAACAATTAATTATGTTATCCCCGATATCATTCCTTTTATATTTATCGGATGATTTTATTTGGGACAGTAATTGTCGGTTACCTTTTATGACTTTATAAAATTCTTCACAATTCGTGTCAAAATTAATTTTACATTAAAGAGTCCGTGATTCCGTCTACGTTGGCAATTTTTAAAAACTTGTATCTCTGCGCTCGACTGTGTTTGTCAGGACATTTTATAGCTTGTCGGGACGTCGGAACACCACTGTTAATAACGGTGACATGTTCCGACGTATCGGGACGAATGGCAACCCTAGCCTTAATGTAAACTCTAGACACCTCTAGATCACCTAACAGGCTAACACTAAACATATATCCAAATATAGTCTTGTCTTCGAACGATAAAGACAGCTCACTTATAGCTACTTGGACAGTACCCCATATATACATTTACTGTTTCCTGATGGCTACAACCCGGGAATCTTTAAGTCGAGTGTGAATAGGTTACTTCTAGGTAAGCGCGTTCGATCGTCGACCGCATCGTCGCCTTCCATCAGGTGAGATAGCGGTCAAGCGCGAACCTATCAACAATAAAAAAAGACCATCGCGTGAATAGTATGATCATTGAGGATTGGCAACGAATTTTCGTAGAGATTTTTTTTCAATCTGATTTACTCTTCATATTATTATTATTATATATCTTTATTGCACACTTGAACTTAATAAAGGACAAATATTTACAAAAATATGTGGGTCATATAAATAATAATAATGGGTCATATTATGTTTTTTTTTATACATTACAAAAATACATACAATGATTTTTATTCGTTCCAAGTACTAACCAAATATCTACTTCACTTTTCAGTTGTTGGACAGACTATGTCGGGTGTACCTTGCAGCCGTATACAAAAACAATACCAAATTTTGGAAATCAAAAGAATACGAAAAATTAAAGACCCGACTGAAGCCGAACTAAAAAAACTAAAAGAGATCAAGAAACTAATCAAAAGATGCCACTCATCATGATTTATTACCTCACTCACAAAAGTTGTCATCATTTATACGGACTTTAGCAAGACCTTCAACATGGTGTAAGGGGTGTATGTGTGAACTCTAGTGTGTACCTAAATATATTATACTCTATATTGCACTCTTTTGTTTATTTGTATGTAAAAATTAATCTAATAAATAATCACTAGGTATATATATACAAACTTAAAATAATAATATGTACAAACGAGTAAAAAAGGTAGAAAAACGGGGAAAACTCAGAGTGCATCAAAAAATTCGTCCACATCGATGTCAATGGGAAAAGTACCCAGAACGCTGGCAGCATTGCCACGCTGGATGGCAATGCTGATTCGTTGACTGAAGAAGAGCCCAGCCCTCTGGTCACGCGAAGAGTCGACCAACTGTTTCCTGATATCCTGAACAACTCGATGAGCGCTCGGACCCCATGGCCCTAGTGTTTCAACCCCAAACGGCTCAAACACATAACTTCCAATGAGGTTATTATTATTATTGTACTCTTTAGTATATAATGTTTATTATTCTATTAAACAGTTCAGTTCTAATGCAGCACTCGAGGGTTTCATTTCGCTCCTAATGGGTTTTTTTTTTTTTTTTTTTTTTTCGATGGGAAAAATCATCTTATGACAACCCCCGCTCTTGGGCGGAGCGGGAGATAGTGTCAGACTCTTACTGACTAAAAAACCCATCCCGTTCCTACAAGCCTTCATACCGGGGCTCGAGCGCCCTTTCGGATAACCCTGGCCCCAGTAAGCTTCGACCCGGCTGGGCCCCTGCTGTTGCTGACAACTCCTTGAGGCGCGCGGGAACAGCGCGCGCCGTCGACGACTTGGGCTTGGTCCGGACGGTTACCGGACGGCCGGACAGCGAGCTACCCATTGCTCACTGTCCGCAAGCCCGCGCCTACGCTCCTAATGGGTCCGACCTCACAATGGTAGAGTTCAAAATTTTTGAGTATTCGGCTAGTTTTCCACAAACAAATAAATGGGCAGTAATGGAGGAGTGCCTGGAAAGACGCCACGGCGCGGCGGTGTCCTGACCTTCCGCATGATGCAAGTCCTCACCCGACATGATAAGTTCGGGAGATACTTCGTGCAGCATACGGTGGAGGTATGGCGCTTGGGAGAATCGCCGTGTCCTCGTGCGGGTGATAGGCGGCAACAACCTCTCGCACCGGGCCCTGGTACATGCCATGGTCCGGAGCGAGGAGGAATGGCAGGCGGTCGCCTCCTTCTGCAAAGCAGTAATGCTAGCAAGGCGGTCGCACGCGTTAGGGAACGCATATCCTCACTTTTGTGTATTTATCGTGAGATTAATAAATAGTCGTGTAATTTGCATAAGTCATTTTATTCTCAATGAATGACATAAGTAACAGATGTCATATAAAAGAAGTATTGTGAAAATAATGAGAAGAGGTTGTATACCCAACACCTCCGTCCCAAATCGGCAAGAGCCGTAATATTATTTTTTTACTGCACCACTCTAAGGTAAGCACGTAGTTTGCAGCATCTGGTCGATATGCCTTTTGCATAACACTCCTGAATCAGTTTTTATTTGGTAATGTAATCGTCCTAATATTTTAACGACAGTTCCGAACTCCCATTTTATGTGATCGTTGGTGTAACTCCTTAGTTGGACCCTCTGCCCCTGCTGCTTCGGATTAGTACTGCTACTAGGGGTTCTCCGTAATCGCTCCTTGATACCCAGCAGTTTGTCGTGTAGGGAGCCCGGCTCGGAGCTGATACTATGTATTGCCTTTTTGATAGTTTGTACGTATCGCTCTGCCTGTCCATTCGTTGCTGGGTGGTATGGAGCTGAAGTTTTATGAATGACCCCGCTTTCTTTGAGGTACGATTCAAATTCATTTGAAGTAAATTGTCGACCGTTGTCAGAAACCAGTGTAAGCGGAATTCCAAAAGTCACGAAAAGTTCTTTAAGTTGTCGAATGCACCATGAACTTGTAGTCGTTTTTGTTTCTATTATTTCCACCCATTTTGTGAAGGCGTCCACTATTATAAATAGGGAATAACCTTGAATCGGCCCAGCAAAATCAACATGGATCCGTTGCCATGGTTCAGATGGTAAATCCCAATGATGTAAAACCGTACGTGGTGGTTCATTTTGGTTTAGGCGACATTCTCTGCAGCCTCTAACTATGTCTTCTATGTCTTTATCTATATTTTTCCAGTAAACGTATCCTCTTGCTAATAATTTCATTTTTACGATTCCTAGATGTCCCGTGTGTAATTGTTCTAGTACCTGTTGTCTCAAATCTGCTGGAATCATCACTCGGGTTCCTTTTAGTATACACCCATCTTGAATGGTCAATTCATTGTCATTGTAGCCGTATCTTCTTACTGAAGTACCCTTATTTAAAGCTTCAATTAGTCGACTGTATTCATCATCGCAATGGGTCTTTTCAGCGATTTTTACACAGTCGACGGCAATTGTGTTCATCTGGTTTAATTGAAATGCACAATGTACGTCAATTGTATTATTAGTTACTATTTCTACTGGACTTCTTGAAAGATAATCTGCATTGCTGTGGTCATTCGATGTTCTATATTCAATGGTATAATCAAAACCAGAAAGAAAGTGTGCATAATGAAAGAGCCGCATTGTACTCATCGCCGGCAATGTTTTATGTGGGTCGAATATTGTAGTTAGTGGTTTATGATCTGTGATAAGTATGAATTTTCTTCCGTAGCAATAGTGAAAAAATTTTTTTAATCCCCAGAATAGGGACGTCGCTTCTTTGTCTATCTGGCTGTATTTTTGTTCACTAGTTGTCAATGAACGTGATGCAAAAGCTATAGGTCGATCCGATCCGTCCGGTAGTCGATGCGATAAGACTGCTCCAAGTCCAAGAGGTGAAGCATCCGTTGCGAGAACCAAGGGTTTCTTATCGTCAAAATGCATTAAAACTCTCTCACTGAGAATTTCCTGTTTGATTTTATTGAAACTTTCATCACATGCGACTGTCCATTCGTATTTGATATCTTTCTTGAGTAGGTTGTTAAGAGGACTAGACATTGAAGCTAAGTTAGGAATAAACTTATTGTAATAATTCGCCATGCCTAAAAATGTCCGTAGTTCGTTAACGTTTTTGGGCCGTTTAGCATCCAAAATTGCTTTCACTTTATTTTTATTTTTGTGAATTCCATTTTTGTCGATGGTATAGCCTAAATATTCAATACTCTGTTGAATAAATTGACATTTTTCCTTATTAAGTTTCAAATTATTGTCTTGTAATTTTTGTAAAACTAGGCGTAGTCTGGTAAGAAGTTGTTCTTCTGAATGTCCTTGAATTATTATATCATCAAAAAAACATTTCACTCCAGTTATTCCTTGAAGTACTCGGTCCATGAATTTTTGCCATAAGTTCGGAGCAACCTTGACTCCAAACATAAGTCTATTTACCTTAAACGAACCCATGTGTGTGCTTAAAGTTTGCATCATAGCACTCTCCTCATCCATCATCATGTTTAGGTAAGCTTGACTGATATCGAGGGTACAAAATATTTGACCTCCGTTCATTTCTACTAAAATGTCCTCTATAATTGGAATAGGATATGGTTCATCCCTTATTACTTTGTTTAGAGTGACTTTGTAGTCCGCGCATAAGCGTATACTGCCATTTGGTTTGACAATAGGTACCACTGGTGTACCCCACTCAGAGCTATCAACCTTTGTAATGACTCCTTGTTCACAGAGTCGCAGAATTTCATCATCAACTTTCTTTTTAAGAGCATAAGGTATACGTCTGGGCTTTACAAAAATTGGTGTGGCTTCTTCTTTAAGAGTCAAATGAGCCTTGTAATTTGGTATACATCCTAAGGAGCCATCAAATATTTTTGCGTGTTCAGAAAGTATCATATCTAGTTTCGGATGTACTCCAGCAGTAATAACGTTAATATTTGCCAAGTCCAAGTTGATTGCTCGTATCCATGCTCTACCGAAGATAGGGTCAACGTCTTGTTTTATAATGTACAATTTACCCTCAAATATTTGATCATTGTATTTGCATGTAACGTAAGCCACTCCGAGTGGTGCAAAGATTTCTCCTGTATATGTTCTCATCGTAATGTTTGTTTTGTACATTTTGTATCCTGTGTTCAATGTTTTGAAATCTTTGAATGAGATAGTTGATAGAGCAGCACCTGTATCTACTTCCATTTTCAGTTTTGAGTCTTTAATTTGTACATTTATCATAAATTTGTCTGTGTTGTTAGATCGAATTAAGTTCATATCCCAAGGTGTAGTGTCTTCGACTATAACTAACGAATCATCATCATTATGTAACTCCTCATATTCATGCTGTAGTTGGTTGTTTCCTAGTGGAGATTTTAAGCAAACGCGTCCAAGGTGACCTACTCGTTTACACTTGTAGCAGGTATCCTTGATGCTTCGACATTTATCTGCTCGGTGCTCCAGACTTCCACAGCGAAAGCATTTTCCTTTTAAAGCTTCTGGTGTTAAATGTTCCTGAACTTGCTTACGACTGCGGTATTTCGTGTTAGCTTGAATTGTTTTCATGTGTAGATCTTGGTTTGATGAATGTCCTGGTGAAATATAGCTACTGTCCGATTTTGCCATTTCAATAGTAACCGCTTTATTTACTAAGTTAGAGAAATCGGTTACCGTTGTTTCCTGTAACATTTTTGTTCGAATTTCGGTGTCACTTATTCCTCTTATAAATTGTAAAATTAGAAAATTATCGCAGATGGACATTTTACAGTTATTGCAAGTGAACTCACAATCTTGAGCTAGATGTTTCAACACAGAAGAATACGTCATGACGGTCTCGTCTGAGCCTTGAAGTCGCGAGATAAATTTATGTTGTCGAGCCCAAATACTCGATTTCGGGTCTATATAATGTTGTAATATTTGAACCAGACTGCTGAATTCTAGTTCAATAGGATCGTTCGGTGCGCATAAGTCGTAGGTCTTCTGATGTAGTTCTGGTGGTAACAAACTCAGCAGCGTCAAAGTTTGTGTTTGTGGATTGGTGCAATTATTTAATTTCATGTAAGTTTTTAATCTTTGAATAAAATTAGTGAAACTTTCCCGTTCTTGAAGTGGTTGAAAATTAATTCTAGGCGTCGCTGCCGGTGTAGTTTCAGTGCTCATAGAGTGTTGTGATACCGTGACGTAAGTCGACGGTTCGGTTTGTAGTGTAGGGCGTAAGCCATGCAATTTTAGTTTTAATTGTAGGATGAATTCTTCTGTATTGTGCCGTTGCTCTATTTCTGCATCCAGTAGTTCATCAGTTGTGTGTGATTCAATATCATTTTGAATGTTTTCAAACTTATTTTCATAGTTTGTTATATGTGACAACCGTGTACTTACTTCGAACTCTGTAATATTCGACAATTGAGACAATGTACGTTCAATTTTTGTAAGTTGTCCGCGTAGTGTAGCACGAAGGCGAGTCAATCGCGCCAGTTCTCCAGCCATCCTCGTCGCCACTTTTGTGTATTTATCGTGAGATTAATAAATAGTCGTGTAATTTGCATAAGTCATTTTATTCTCAATGAATGACATAAGTAACAGATGTCATATAAAAGAAGTATTGTGAAAATAATGAGAAGAGGTTGTATACCCAACACTCACGTTCGAGCGAACACGATTTCTAGCCACCCGTAGGCGTTTTTTTTTACTTTTGGAAATCATCCAATGACATCTCTCGTTCTTGGGTGGAGTGAGAGTACGTGTCGTCTATCTATCTGTATGAATGCTAAATTTAAATACTGTTGAACGGTTTTTTTGTGATATTCACCTAAGTATAGACAAAATGATTCATGAGGAAGTATTAAATGTATGTTATAGTTGTTCATTTTGAGTGTATAGTGATACCTCTTCATCATCATCTTCCTATCCTTGT
The DNA here is from genome assembly GCA_910589285.2 of Mythimna ferrago. NCBI lineage: Eukaryota > Metazoa > Arthropoda > Insecta > Lepidoptera > Noctuidae > Mythimna > Mythimna ferrago. Next base: position 21,600,289 of record OU342680.1, on the reverse strand, counting down.
CCCGTTTAATTTGGGGTGGGCGCAACACGTTTTTTTTCTTCTATTCTGCTATCACTAACTCTCTTTTCTTCCATATCACTTCTTACACAATCCATCCATCTTTTCTTTGGACACCTTCTTTCTAATATACTCGTATTATGCATAATTATATTTGAATATTTAAAAAAACATTTATTGCTCTTAAATAATAGATGATTTTTAGGTTTCCGTACCCAAAGGGTAAAACGGGACCCTTTTACTAAGTCTCCGCTGTTCGTCGGTCTGTCTGTCTATCCGTCTATCAACCTGGCTGTATCTCATGAATAGTGATAACTAGACAGTTGAAATTTTCTCAGACGATGTATTTCTGTTGCCGCTGTAACAACAACCCGTTAGCACAATGGCGATTGGCCGAGGCTGGGTCCACATGTAAACGTAGCATTACATTTTACGCAACAATTGTATATGTATAGTTTCCTTCAAAATACCTTTATAATTTTTATTTTTTTATTTTCAGTTGTTGTTGTCGGGAGTTATCCGAATAATAGTGAATCAGTGAAACCATATAATGCAGTTCAATACTCAACAGCTTCTTCAACATTAAAGTGTACAGAATTCTGAAAAATACTAACCATATTAAATAATCTGGAAGCTTTAAAATAACATAAGAAAATATTGATGTAAATAATAAAATAATTATTAACACTTAAAGCACTTCAGGTACAGGATTTTTTTTTTATTTCTCACCTATGGCCATCTTATAAAAATACGAAACATGTTAATAAATCACCAACTTCAACAAGAGAGCCAGATTCGTCACCTTCCTTCCTGCCTACCTAACCTATGATATAATTGAAATTCACCCAAACCAGAGCCCAACTCACCCCGCCTAGGTAGAGTAAGATCTTGGGGTCTGGTTTGTTAATCTATCATTTTTAACCTAGAGGTCATAAAATGTATTGGTCTTAACATACTATTACATACTTGTAAAATTGTAGTTTTTCTTGGTACTTTGCTGTATTTACTTTATTTGCGTAATTTAACTTCATTCTGGTTATTCTATTTATTTTATGACATTCAATAAATCTTTTTAACCAACTTCAAAAAAAGGTGGAGGTTCTCAATTCGGTTGTATTTTTTTTTTTTATCATCATCATTACTTTTTTTATGTTTGTTACCTCAAAACTCCTCCGTTTATGGACCGATTTGCATTTTTTTTTCTTCCTCTAAATGAATATGCTGCCAGATTAGTTCCTATTGTTTTCAAAATCCAGTTTTGATGATAAGATCCATGAGGAATCGAGGGAACTCCTCAAATATTACAGGCAACCTGCGGAACCCTAAAAAATACATTGCCCATACTAGGAATAACTCCTGTATCATGGGTATCTTTATAAATATGTCAACTAACATTTACAAAACACCCAGACCCAGAACGCCTATCTGTGGACTGTACAAATATTTGTTCCGTCCGTTAGAAATCTTAGAATCGAACTCGCGACACGCAGCGCAGCAGTTAAACACTCAACCACTGCGCCAACCGTCATCATCATCATCATCATCATTTCAGCCGATATACGTCCACTGTTGGACATAGGCCTCCCCCAAGCGTCGCTACAACGAACGTTCCTGTGTGTCTCGCATCCATCGGTTTCCCGCAACCGTCACCAGGTCATCGGTCCACCTTGTAGGAGGCCTTCCAAAGTTGCGTCTTCTGGTACGTGGTGCACAAGCATAGCCCTTTCCAATGCGTTTTGGGTGACTTTAAGCTGATGAGGCCCATTGTAAGCGACCAGGTTGCGCCAACCGTGCCGGCAATAAATTGTTTATTCGCAATTACTATAATACATTGTCTTTGTTATTGGGTAATCCTTTGAAACCGAGAGAACGTCTCATTCATCTGGCTTAGAATTTTTTTTTACAATGTGATATTTTTTTTGCATATTAGGTAGTTTTCCCGTCACTAAATGTATCAAAGGTTCATTTGCGCCCAGTGCCTTACGACACAAAATAGATAGGTACGAAATTTAGGCCATATGATTGAGACATTTTCTCGATTTAAAAAAATGACTCTATCCATCCACATAGGTGTCAAACGTAAAAAGTAACGAAATTTTAGCAAAACACGTAAAATATTTAGATTTAAAATAAGTATGAGTAACTTAGTAAATAGGAGTCACTATCTAAAGTAAACATGGTAGTATTATCAAATGACAAAAAAAGCTGTAAACATCTTGTATAGTGACATTCTGTAGTTGATATGTTAGTATCAGAATTGAACCCGAGCAAAACCGGGGCAGGTCGCTAGTAAAATATATATCAGTAAACAGTTTTTTCTTCTTATTTATCAAATTACAGCAGTCTAGTGTGAACGTATAATTCGATATTGTTACAAAATGAAGGTGTTAATGTTAGTTTTGATTTTATTCGCATTTTGTTCTTTCATTGATACTGGTAAGTGATTTAAAGTTCTCTTCTTAATGTAAACTCTAGATCACCTAACACTCAAACAGGGTTGTTGCTGATGCAGAATTTTGTCACATCAGGGGATGGTGATGCTGATGCTGATGCAGATTTTTTGTAATTTGCATTAGCTGATGCTGATGCGGATGCTGATTTTAACTTTTTTATTTTATATACTGAATTTTATAGATTTTTAGGTAAATATTATTTAATTTCTTCGATCAATTTTTAACTTTTTTTTGCCATTAACTCCGCCCTTCGCCGGTCACGTCGCGACACGAACTTTGAACATCAGCATCCAACATCAGCAAAAATCAATGCTGATGCTGATGTGGAAAATAATGCTGATGTTTCGCTGATGCTGATGCTGATATTCGCAAGAACTCTGCATTAGAACATAATATCTAAACGTAGTCTCGTCTTCGAACCTTAAAGACAGCTCACTTACAGCTACTTGGCCGCTAACCCATATAATATATTGCGATGCCTGCTGCGCAATAAGATTATACTTAATGTATAAGTGCCTTTTTTATGGAAAACTGTTTTTGTATTTGTATAAAAATGTGAACCTTTTAAATATGAATAAAGTGGTATCAATATACAATGATCGCTTTCTCAAAAAGTACTTGAAGTGTGACCTTTGTTTTATAGGCCAGGCGTCGCGCGTCGTTATAATACAAAGCGACCATTGCGTAATTAAGACCCTTTTTGCGGGATTCGCAACGAATTACATAGAGATTTTTTCCAATACAGTTTACTCTTCATATTATGTTTTTCTGCTGATTGCACTAATACATGTAATGAGTTTTTTTTTTTTATCTGTTACAAACTAGTACTTGACTGCGATCCCGCCTGATGGTAAGCAGTGATGCAATCGTTGATGGTGAGGCGCACTAGTTTATTAAGAGCCTATTCACTCTAGCCTTGAAGACTTGAGTTTTATAAATTCCAAGGACTAACCAATACCTACTTTACTTTTCAGTTGCTGGTCAGGCTATTGTGGGTGTAACTTGCAGCCGTATACAACAACAATTTTACATTTTGGAAATCAATAAAATACGAAAAACTGAAAACCCAACTAAAGCCGAACGAAAAAAACTAAAGAAGTACAAGAAACTAATGAAAAAATGCCACTGATCATGATTTGTTACTTACGCACAAAAGTTGTCATCGTTAATATGAACTTTAGCAAGACCTTCAACAAGGTAGGTTTCAATTTTTTTTTGTATTCGGGTAGTTTTCTAGTGATTCTTACGTGACAAACAAATGGGCAGCAATAGATAAGTGCGTTGAAAGACGCCACCGTCCTCACCTACCGCATGACTCAGGTCCTCACCCGACATGATAAGTTCGGGAGGTTCAATCATCGGATTCGAGCGGAAAAAGCCCCGGTATCGCCTTTGTGTAGAACGCCTAAAGGACACGGTGCAGCATACAGTGGAGGTGTGCCCCGCTCGGGAGAAGCATCTTCGTGTCCTCGTGAGGACGTCGGCGGCAACGACCTCTCACGCCGGGTCCTCAGGCCACGTTCCAGAGCGAGGAGGAATGGCAAGCGGTCGCCTTCTTCTGCGAAGCAGTAATGCTAGCGAACGAGATGGTCGAGGTGGTCGTAAGTAAAGGGCTTCCTTCAAACGTCCGGCTATCCGGTAACCGTCCGGACTGAGCCCGAGTTGTCCACCGCGCGTAGTGTTCGACGCGCGCCTCAAGATGGCCGCAATACCGTAAGGCCCAGCAGGGTCAAAGCCTACTGGGGCCGTGGGTTGTGCGAAAGAGAAACCCGGGGTCCTGGAATGAAGATTTAGAAGAAACATAGGCGTGAATTTTAGTCAGTAAACGTCTGACACGCCCTCGCGCTCCGCTAAAGAGCGGGAGAAGCCTTTGGATGATTTTCTACCTAAAAGAAAAAAAAAATACAAGAGTCGAGCGTCGAGCCTAGTGTGGGGCAAAGTTATTTTCGTTTTCGTTTTCGTTCGACAAGATTTCATAGTACGTAGTGTAGTAAGTTAAATATTTATTATAGTAGTGTAGGTAAAATATTTATTGTTTTGGAGCAAGTGGTGCACTCGGCGTGTCTACCCGGGTGCTTGCGTTACTTGGGCATCGTAGAATGACCTTTATTAAACAGTAAATAAGTTATAGTTTGTATTGCCCGAGTGGCGCGAGTACTTTGCCGGACGCAGTGAATGCTTACCCACTTTAAGATAATTGTGCAAAAATATTAACCTAATGTACTCGTAGCTAAGGTTTTGTTTGGATTGTTGTTTTGTAGACTTTTGTTGTTTAAGTTATAAAAGCGAGCGTATCTCGCCATCAAACTGTAAAGTTTGACGAGGAAATTATGTATTTAACAACGAAAACTGTTAATGAATTAAATAAATAAATAGAAAAAATAAAATAAAAATAAAAATTGTAGATCGATAAATTTATTATTATTAATTAGTTTCTATTCCAACATTGACTAATTTTTGTTTTGTTTAATTATTTTGTAATGTTAAATTATACAGGGTGTTTGGTCCATCGTGTGCCAAATTAAAATGGTCGATTGCAGGGGTCATCTGCCATCCTTTCAGATCCCTAAACACTGTTCTGTGTGTTCTGTGTGTTATGTTCTGTGGATTTTTTTCATCGACTTTTCATTGTTTTATGAAAAAATGACCCAAACTTTTCATTCAAAAACAAATTTAAAAAAATGTTACGTAGGCTCTGAATTTTAATTCAAAATTGAGAGCTCAAAAAGTTGTCTTTTAAATAAATAATTATTATATTAAGATGCTTATAATGTAATGTCTACTAATGTCCACCCAAGTGAAAACATCATGACTCCCATCATACTTTTCACGTAAACATACACCGTCATACGATATTCTTGCTTATTATAAAATACAGTCCCCACAGCATCTGTCTGTCTGTATGAACGCTATAAATTAAATAACAAACCGTGCCTAACACCATATTTTCCGCCTTTCTTGTAGTAGCTGCCTACTTTATTTTAGTTTTATAAGGGACATTTTTACTCTTTAGGTTGGTTCCCTTACGTTAATTCATACTTCTGCCCCCCTAGCCAAGTTACAACCAGTTTGTGTCGAATTCCGTTCTCTAATCGGTAACGCCTCGGTGACAGCAATTGTAGAAAACGATAAGTTGGTAGCCATGTTGACGCGCCTGAGTCGGCCGCTCATTCTACAATGTAGCGTTTGTCTAACAAAGGATGTAGCGTTAAACATTGTAGAAACGATTTTGAACGATGTGAACTTGGCTACGAATTGTCTATTCGTTTGTTCTGACGCGACTTTACGTTGAGCTGACGTCATTCTCATACGTTTCATCACTTTTCGACAGCGTTAACGATTGCAGAATAATAACTTGGCTAAGCGTGCTGGTATCGATTTTGTAAACAATATTTGTGCACCCAGCAAGGCAACGCAAAGTGAGTCGATATTTTATATTTAACACCATGTACTGTATCTATATATATATTACCTATAGCTATGTGTCACAAATAAATATATTTGACTTTGACTTTGAAATTTAATACTATTGAACGGTTTACATGCGGTTTTCCCCAATAGACAGAGTAATTCATGAGGAAGTAATGCATGCAAATTATAGTTAAACATTTTATATGTAACGGAGATTCGTTATCTGTGGGTCGCGACATCGGAAATAACACTCAAAAAACCTTCGTTAACACTTCTTATTACTTGCTAAAACACACTGAATACAGAATAATCAAGGATGCCTGGGATATGGCTCGATTAAGAACTTAGGAACGCGGGAAGTTTAGCGTGGAGTAACGAATGTCTACCGAGACTGCCGGACCGATTCAAAGTGCCTCAACCAACCGTCACCGCACACCTCGGCCTACCCCCGTTACCGGTTAGTCAACCTACCTGTTAACGTCAGTACCTGTCAATGTCGAATAGCTGATTATAGTTCCATTTGGTTCGATTATTCGCTCGGTGTCGCCATTACTCCACGCTAACCATCCCCAAGTTAATACTTGACGTTCCCAAACGTTAGCTGTCAAATCAAACTACATAGTTCCTCCAGTGAGGGATAGATGGCGCTGATCTAGACCGACTGATATGCGTCAACGCTTCGACATATGTATATGCATAATAAACCTCCTACCCTTTTCCCGTTTTTTTTGGGGTTGGCGCAACACTTTTTTTTTCTTCTATTGTGTGTTGTCACCTGTCACGCTAACACTAACTTCCTTTTCTTTCACATCACTTCTCACACAATCCATCCATCTTTTCTTTGGAATCCTTCTCCCTAATATAGACATATTAGTTAAAAATAGCCGATAATTACAAACGTGAAATGTAATTGTTCTTAATTTACATATTATAATATTTTATATTTAATTTATGAATAGTCTATTTTTTCACAATACCTATTTTTTCCTTTCAGTTGGCGTTATCCGAACAATGTTCAACCAGTGAAATCATATAATACAGTTCAATATTCATCAACTTCTTCAACATTCAAATAAACAGAATTCTGAAGAATTGCATGAAGAATTGTGTTATGAGTACTAGACAACTGATAAACATACTTATATATTTCTAAATACATACATATTGCAGATAAATTACACCCAGACACAGAACAAATGATCATGCTCATCACACAAACATTTGTCCTGGGTGGGAATCGAACCCACGACCTCCGGCGTAGCAGTCAGGGTCACTGACCAATAGACCAACAGGCCAGTTACAAAGACGAATTACATAGACGGCGAACTACCCATTGCTTACGCTGGCCGGAAACCGGGATCAGAATACCGGCGGCGACTGGTGCGTGAGCGCCTTTGCTAGCATTACTGCTTCGCAGAAGGAGACGATCCCCCGCCACTCCTCGCTCCGGACCATGGCCTGTACCAAGGCCCTGCGCGAGAGATCGCTGCCACCGAACACCCCCACGAGGACATGGGGATGCTCTGCTCAGGCGGGGCACACCTCATCCGTGTGGTCCACTGTGTCCTCCGGGCGGTGTGGTTGCGATCGAATATTCGAATTATTCCATTATATTTTTCAAATTTATATTTGAATAGTAACTAAATATACAGAGTGTGGCGTAAATAGTGGTCCAACGTTAACGAGTCGATATACCATTTATTTAGCTATCACATAACATAATTTAAAACCACTTTTTACAAAATATTTTGCAATATCGGTAACGTACTTAAATTAAATAGGGTATTTTTTTCAAATTCAGCTCCTTTTCAAGTTAAATCTCAATAACTTTTTTTTAATTATGGTATCAGTTTTTTTATACCACATTAGAATCTGCATTTAATGGACATATTTTTCAATAATGAGCACCGACAGCGTAGTATATTTCTTCTACACCATTCGAACCCAAAGTCTATTGATTATCTGAAGACTATAGTTAAAATTTGAAATGAACACATTTTTCCTTTAATATCTTTAAGTTTACAGTAAAACAGTGACTTGGATATTATAGCACATGTATTCAGCATTAATATACAAAAAAAAAACAAAATAGGAAAATAATGTTTTTTGTTGAAATTAAAGCCAAATTTTTTGTATAGCCAATTAGTGTAGCAAGGTGTTATTTTTTGAAAAAATATGTAAACATCAGTTTTATTCTGAGACCTATGGTAAAAAGTGGTTTTAAATTGGAGTATGTGATAGCTGAATATATGGTGTATAGACCCCTTAACGTTGGACTACTATTTACGCCATAACTTGAATATTCAAAGACTAATAAAAAAATTACAAGTCTAATGTCTATGTTGGTAGAATTACGCACTGTGGTAATTTCGATGTTAAAATATTTAAATCTGATTTATTTCTGAATTATGGATGAATCCGATTTATTATGTAATACTCGTATTGTATATGAAAATGATGCTGCAATGTCTTTACGACACCTTTACATTTGTGATACTTTTTGTTCTTTTTAAAATTGGAGGTTTTTAGGTATAATTGTTTTAAAATGTTCATTTTTTTTTATTTGATACAAACCAGTGCTTGACTGCAATCCCACCTGATGGTAAGCAGTGATGCAATCGTTGATGGTAAGGCGCACAATTTTTTTAAGGGTCTATTCCCTCTAACCTTCAAGGTACCTAAATTATAATTAGCGCAAAGACAGCAGCAGGCTAATTGTTCCAGTCCTTTGATGTACGCGGTATAAACGACGAAGCGAAACGCTTAGTCCGAACCGTAGCAGTTTTGACAACGTAAGGGTGTAATGTAAGGGGTTCATGTATAATCGTGAGATTTTAAAAAAGATACATTTTCTACTATGTTTAAAAAAATTATAATATTTTTTTTTTATTTTAAACATTGAGTATATATTGTTTAAAGATAAATGATGATTCTACTTGTGTTGTTATGTTACATTATTTATAATTTAGAAATTGGAATGTATCGCATACGTTAATAAAAACGATTTGAGTGACCATTTACAATTTTTTCGTTTATTTTCAATATCAGTAATTTGTTTTTTTTTTTTATAATAGGCGGCCTTATACGTAAGACTTCTTAATTTGTATTTATAAGAATTTTATAACTGTTTTAAATTTTGATGATTATGTAAATAATTATTGTGCTAAGTAAACCTACTTATCTCTAGAAAAGTATAGTTATTCAAGCAGTAAAAGCTGATTTTTAAGTGTTTTTTTTATATTTTGAAAATATTCGAATATTCGAACAGCACTGAAAAAATATTCGAATATTCGAAAATCAAAACTATCGAATTTTTGCAATTTCTAGTGGTGACACCTGAGCGTTTCTTCCGCACGATTTCGGTGCAGGAATCTCCCATGCCCAGTGAGAACCTGGGTCATGCGGAAGGTAAGGACGCCGTATTGTCTTTCCAGCTTTTCTTCAAAGAGGGGACTTACCGCCATTATAATGGCGTGCACAAACGAAAGCCGACCTGGATGCTCTAAAACAATATAAGGCAAGATAAATAGCGCTGATATTTATGCAGTCTTTAATTTCTCATTGAGGAGGACATATGTCTTTCTGAGATGGGTAAGATGTTAATAAAACCCAACTTCAAAAAAGAATGCCAGATTTATGAAGTTCCTTTTAAGCTTGCCTTCCCTGTGATATTTATAAAAATTATTTACCTCAGAAGTCCAATAACGTACTGATTAAAACACACTATTATGTAAATAACTAGAATTTAGAAATAAAAATGGTACTTTCTTGTCTAATGATACTTTGATGTATTTACTTTATTTATTCTATTCTATCCTGTTCTATCCTGTTCTATCCTGTTCTATCCTGTTCTATCCTGTCCTATCCTATTATGTCCTATTCTGTCCTTTTCTGTCCTATTCTGTCCTATTCTGTCCTATTCTGTCCTATTCTGTCCTAGTCTGTCCTATTCTGTCCTATTCTGTCCTATTCTGTCCTATTCTGTCCTATTCTGTCCTATTCTGTCCTATTCTGTCCTAGTCTGTCCTATTCTGTCCTATTCTGTCCTATTCTGTCCTATTCTGTCCTATTCTGTCCTAGTCTGTCCTATTCTGTCCTAGTCTGTCCTATTCTGTCCTATTCTGTCCTATTCTGTCCTATTCTGTCCTAGTCTGTCCTATTCTGTCCTATTCTGTCCTAGTCTGTCCTATTCTGTCCTAGTCTGTCCTATTCTGTCCTATTCTGTCCTATTCTGTCCTAGTCTGTCCTATTCTGTCCTAGTCTGTCCTATTCTGTCCTATTCTGTCCTATTCTGTCCTATTCTGTCCTAGTCTGTCCTATTCTGTCCTAGTCTGTCCTATTCTGTCCTATTCTGTCCTATTCTGTCCTATTCTGTCCTATGCTGTCCTATTCTGTCCTATTCTGTCCTAATCTGTCCTATTCTGTCCTAATCTGTCCTATTCTGTCTACTCTGTCTGTATTTTATTTGCATAATCGTATTTTATTCTGGGTACCAAATTTATTAAGCGTCTTTTAAATAATATAAAATCCTAAGGTTAAAATCCTTTTTTTTAGATGGGTAATCATCAAATGACTTCCTCTGTTCTTGGTAGAAGTGACAAGGAGTGTCAGATATTTACTGACTAAACCCATTTGTGTTCCTTTAGTTGCCCTGTGAGTTCTAGGCCCACGGAAACTCAAATAAAAACTCAGTTTACTAATACGAGTAAACAACTATACGTGGTACCCTTCACATAAGCATTGAACGATGGAATCTTTTTTTTTTCTAAAATAATAATATGTAGAGCAAATGAAGCTTTCACATATTACGATCAGGTTATGTGAAAAAGTACCAACCTCCTGTAGTGTGAATTTATTATATAAGAAATAAATTCACGCAACTTTTTTAGAAGTTCAAAATTCAATATTAAATCGTCGGATTACAGATGAAGGGCTGTCATACCTACTTGATCTTTGATCATAATTTTTTAATTAATTCAAGGAGATACCCGAAAATTCAAAAGAAATGCAACGTAAGGGAACTTTTTGCTACTTTTTAATGGAATGCCATAAGAAGTCTTTTACATACAGTATTATTCCTTTTTTTTAGGAGGGAAATCATCAAATGAATCTCTCGCTCTGTGTGGAGTGAGAGGGAGTGTTAGACTTTTACTTTTTATTCGTGTATTATAAGTTATTATAGGAAAGTCTTGTTTTTTTTTTTTTAATGAAATACATCCTTATTTTTTGTATAAGCGAATCCTGAAAGTTGAAACAAATGTGTAGTATTTTTAACCGACTTCGAAAAGGAGGAGGTTCTATGTTCGGCTGAATGTATGTTTTTTTTATGTGAAGAATCTTTGTTCTAACAATTCAAAACTGTATTATGAGAAATCCCAAAGTTATAAGCCAGTTATGGATGGTACCTACCCGGTTGGCGACAAAAATTCATGGTCACCGGTCCACCCGGGCGACTGAGGGGTTGTTTTGCTGCCGCACCCAGCTGTGCGCCCGCTCCTAAAGCCCGTCATGACATGCCGGTACCTTTTTCGTACTATCGGTGGTGTCCAACTTTTGACTTTTTAAAAATATTTTTGGGAAAAAATATAACATGGTGTAAAAATTATTTGATTTTATTCAGTTACTGATTCTGTATAAACTATATTCGGGTTTCGCATATACTTAAAATAATATTGTATACCAGTGCTTGATTGAGATCCCAACTGATGATAAGCAGAGATGCAATCGTTGATGGGAAAATCGCACTAGTTTATTAAAAGGCCGACATACTTCAACTGGAGGGCAAAAAATATTAAAAATAATTAATGCAGAAAAACCAAACTCGTTAGTCAATCGACAATATCATTCAAACTCCATCAATTACGTGGTTAGATATCTAAGTTATTAAAAAGCAAGACAAATGAGAAAAATGTCACGAATTCCGTTATCGTTGGTTAGGAAACAAAAAAAAAATTTATTAAAGAAGATATCGCTCTCGTTACCGCAAATGATTGATTACTGTTTGGTGAACAAACGATTTGGCACAATCTTACTTACGTGAAGGCAGCGTTCGAGAGTATCGCTGTATCGCTGGAAAAATTACAAAAGAATAAGAAATAAGAAGAAAAAGAAGTTAATAAGGGCTGACTCCACATTAGGCGTGTGCGATTCTCGGGCGTGTGAGTAGCGCGGGCGCCATGCACGCACCGCGAGTGCGCTGTATGAGCGTCGCGTTTTGCTGCCCTGCGGCGTGTGTGGAGGGTGCACGCAGCGCGCACGCGGCGCTCGTGCCGCGTTCTTACTCCTTCGGTCGCTATCCCCACCACCCACTACTGTTTCGGTCGGTGAAGGGGGTTAAACGCCAAGGCGAGCGCCGAGTGCGCGCCGTGTGCTCGCTGTACATACGTCATACGGCGGCAACACGCGACGCTTACACAGCGCGCTCGCGGCGCGCACGCGACGCTCGCGTCTCTCACACGCCCGAGGAACGCGCGCGCCTGATGTGGGGGGGGCTTAATATACTAGCTTCTGCCAGCGGCTTCGACCGTGAGAACGGGAGCAGAATTTTCCATATCCTTCTCCGATCTACACTAAAAATGATCCAAATCTTGAAGACGTTACAAACAGACAAAGTTATTTTCGTACCAAATGTTTGTTTGGTTATTCGAATGCTCTAATTTTAGGAAGTACTGATTCGAATTGAAGGTGTCAAGGAAGGTCAAAGGTTATCACATCACGTAGTAGTAGTAACCAAAGACATGGTTAAAACCGCGGGGCACAGTTACTGTATAATATTGGTATGTATGTTTATAGATTCGGTGGCTTTATCTTTAGTAGTTCTAATTATGTTGATTTTATGTATTTTCTTATATGATATGATTGTGATCTAACGTAAATTAAAAAGAAGCTAATAAAGATTATAGGCCACGCAATCGTGACCATCACGCGTTTCTTCCGCCTGAATCCAATGCAGGAATCTCCCGAACTTGCCATGTCCGGTGAAGACCTGTTTCATGCAGAAGGTGAGGACGCCGTGTTGCCACTCTAGCTTCTCCTCAATGAGGGGACTTACCGCCGTGATTATGGCGTGCCCAGACTATAAAAGGGCTGCGACATTGTTCGAAAGAGTCACCATGACTCGGTAACGCAAAGGACCACTGAAAGAACACGGGCGGGTTTTAGTCAGTAAAAGTCCAGTTCGAAAGGAAGGCTCGGCCCCTGTATGAAAGGCAAGAAGGAACGTGGTGGGTTTTTTAGTCAGTAAGAGTCTGACACTATCTCCCGATCCGCCCGAGGCGGGGGATGTCATTTGGATGATTCTTACCCACCGAAACAAAAAAGCCGGTGTTCTTAGTCCAATCAGTGTGGGAGAAGTTATTTAATGATTTCCTACCCCAAAATAAAAATAAAATTGAAGAAATTGTTAATATAAAAAATAAAATATGTAAACTTTTGGGTAGGTATCTATTGTTGATTGAAGATATCAGTTTTCTAAAGACATTTTAGAAGAAGCAAAATTAACTTTCCAAAGAAATTACAAGGTGTTCAATTTCTTAAATTAGATTATTGTTTTTTTTTTTTAATATAAAAAATGAACAATAATCTAATTTAAGAATATATAAAACAACCCCAACCGACCCGACAACCAGGGCCCCAAGTCTGCTATTACAATAGTGTCAGAATGGTCTATCATTGATTTCATAATTGTTGATTTTGAGTAAGTTTGGTAATCTACTAATATAATGGCGTCATTATGACTTTCCAATGATCAACCACTGACACTCCATTGAAAGAAGTGGGATAGAATGGTCATCATCTTCCTGCCCTAGTCCCGTTTTATTTGGGGTCGGCGCAACACGTTTTTTTCTTCCATTCTGTCCTGTCACTCGTCACGCTATCACTAACTCCCTTTTCTTTCATATCGCTTCTCACACAGTCCATCCATCTTTTCTTTGGCCTCCCTCTTCCCCTCCATCCATCCACATGTAAACTCATAACTTTTTTAGCAACATGCGTTTCATCCCTCCTTTTCACATGACCATACCAAGACAAACGATTCCCTTTCAACTTTTCAGTCACTGGCGCCACTTTTAAACTTCCCCTAATATACTCATTTCTCACTTTATCCATTCTCGTCACACCACACATCCATCTTAACATTCTCATTTCCGCTACATGCAATCTTTTTTCATCCATCTTTTTCACAGCCCAACATTCTGATCCATATAGTATGACAGGCCTTATCACGGACTTGTAGATTTTACCCTTCAACTTGAGGGGCATTCGTGGGTCACAAGCGGTTCCCGTGACCTGTCGCCATTTCATCCATCCTGCGTTGATCCGACGTGTTACGTCCCGGTCCACCTCACCATCCCCTTGGACGAGCGACCCGAGGTACCGAAAGTCGGAACAGATCGGTATGGGCGTTCCGGCGAGAGCTAAAGGCACTGGATTGGAGACACCGCCGAAATCGCAGAACAAGTACTCCGTTTTGGTTCTACTCAATTTCAGGCCAACACTCTCCAGTCTGTGCCACCACACCTCCAATCTGTTCTGGACCTCTAGGCCACTCTCGGCAACCAGCACAATGTCATCGGCAAACAACATACACCAGGGAGCCTCTTCCTGAATGTCCGACGTCAGAGCGTCCATTATCATCAGGAAGAGGTAAGGGCTGAGAGCCGACCCTTGATGTAAGCCGACAGCCACATTGAAGCTGCCAGTGGTGCCAACTGTAGACCGGACTTGGGTATTACATCGACTATACATCGCTCGGATCAACTGCACATACTTCCCAGGCACACCTTTCTTCTTAAGGGCCCACCACAGAACCTCACGAGGTACTCGGTCGTATGCCTTTTCGAGGTCAACGAATACCATGTGCAAGTTTTTATGCGCACTTCTGTATTTCTCGCACAGCTGGCGTATAGCAAAAATGGCATCCGTTGTACCCCGACCATATCGGCCCGATCCATAAAACCGAATTGGTTCTGCGAAATTTCACTCTCTTCTCTCAGACGCCTTTCAATAACTTTTTCCCAGGCTTTCATAGTATGTGACATTAGCTTTATTCCTCTATAATTGTTGCACTCAAGCACATCACCTTTGTTTTTAAAGATGGGCACCAAGAAACTGCTGCACCAATCATCAGGTATGGCTTCTTCCTGCAACAACTTATTGAAGAACAAAGCTAACCACGTCCAACCATCCACTCGCAATAACTTCCACACTTCAACTGGTATTCCATCTGAACCAATGGCTTTACCATTTTTCATTCCATTCACTGCTATTCTGACTTCATCCATACTAACCATTCTCACTAACCCTACATTCACTGGTTTACTCTCTAAATTTCCATTCCAATGATTTTCCTCATTCATTAGTCTTTCAAAATAGTCCTTCCACCTCTCTTTGATTTTTTCATCGTCTGATGATTCCAGCTTCATTCTTTACACATCTTACCTGACAAACATTCCTCGTCATTCTCTCTCTTCTTTTAGCAAGCCGATACAGCTCTTTTTGGCCTACAGGACTGTCTAGTGTGTCGTACAGTTTGTCCTGGGCTTTGGCTTTTGCTAATGCCACGGCTTTCTTAGCTTTCTTCTTCAAAATATCATACTCACTCTTTTTCTCAGCTTTCAGACTAACATTTCCCGCTTCTACACGCTGCCATTCCTTGAATTTTCTTTTCTTCTCTTTCAACACATTCTGAATTTCTATCGACCACCACCATGTATCCCTATCTATTGTGCCTTTTCCTCTCGTTTCTCCCAAAATATCTTTCGCTGCATGTCTAATACACTCTGCCATCTCATTCCAGCTTTCATTTATATTTCGATCATTCATGTCACCCATCTCTATCATTTTGTCCACCACTCGCTCTCTGAACTTTTTCGCACAATCATTCTTCTCTAACATATGCCACTTTATTTTGGGGGGAGGACGCTCTTTGCCTTTGTTACGTTTTATTTCGACTAGCGATTCCATAACCAGGAGTCGGTGCTGTGATACTAGATCTTCTCCTGGCAGCACTTTGCAGTCTTTGACGTACTTTATGTTGTTGCGCCTAACTAAAAAGTAGTCGATTTGGGTCCTGTGGTGACCGCTTTTGTACGTGATAAGGTGTTCCTCACTTTTTTTAAACCAAGTGTTGGCTACTGCTAAGTCAAAGGCGGTAGCAGATTGCAGCAGCGTCTCTCCCTCATTATTCGGACTTCCGAAACCCCATCCTCCATGTACTCTTTCATAAATACCTTTCATTCTTCCTACATGTCCATTAAAATCACCTCCAACTATCAATTCCTCATGTACAGGGATGGTCATTAAGGCAGTATCAAAATCCTCCCAAAACTTCTCTTTCACTATTTCATCACATCCTACTTGTGGTGCATACACACTAACTACATTCAGCATCACATTCTCTAACATAACTTTCACAACTATAAATCTATCACTAATCCTTTGAACTTCCATCACGCTTTCTTTCAATTTACTATCTAGCACTATTCCTACGCCATTTCTTTTTCCATCACTTCCACAATAATAAAACTTATATCCCTCACCGATTTCTCTCGCTTTTGTTCCTCTCCATTTAGTCTCCTGCAAACATGCTACATTTATCCGTCTTCTTTTCAATACATCCGCTAACTCTCTGGCCCTTCCAGTCATAGTCCCAACATTCCAACTAGCATACCTCAATCTCATTTCCCGAGCTTGCTTCTTACGTTGCACCCGCCCGGGATGGTGCAACAACCCTGGTCCATTTCCCACAGAAGCCGGGTGCTGCCCCTGCGCGTCGCCTGTGGGGTACGCCCTAACCCTATCGCGCATTCTATCACTAACTAACATGTTACAAGGGATTTGGCAACTGTTTTATAGTCGGCCGCCAGCCTGACACCAACCCTCCTTGGGAACGCTATTGTTGGTGGTTAACGCATCACCATGCGATGACCTTCAGTGCTTTATATTACGCATGGTCTCAAAATGTCCCTTAGTCGCCTCTTACGACACCCACGGGAAGAAATGGGATGGTGTTATTCTTTACGTCCGGACACCATACGGAACAAGTGGGATAGAATGGTAATCTCGTATATATTTGCAAATGAATATCTGACGTATGCGGTAATCTGCAAAAAATTTGACAGTTCCTGTGATCAGTGACCTACCATAAGAACATCATTGTGCAGTAAGCTTGATGTTGTCATTTTACCACAACTCTATTACGAGACCAGTGACCGATCAATGATCGATCATTATGAATTAGCAGATTAGGAACTATTAGCCAAATGACAATAGGATCGTGTTGGAATGGCGAATTTATAAAATTTCAGACTTGGGCCCCGGTAACTAGCTTATATCTTTAGATTTTTCATGATACAGTTATGAAATTTTGAATTTTTTTTTTTATAATTCCGTTACGTAAAAATACTAGGCATGTGATACAGATGTCTAATACGCTTGTTATTATTAAAAGAACTAAGAATTATTAGAAGAAATTATTAAGAAATAACAAAGAAGTGTAATCCATTACGATATTTCACATATTCACATTTCCACAAAAGAAAAACTTCCAAAGTTACGAAACAACAACTCAACAGGTGGAGAAACTTGCGAACATTAAATCAGTTATAATATAACAAATTATTATTTTCTCAAAGGAAATAACTAAATAGCCAGATAGTGCTGGTACTCTGGGCAAACCGAGTAATAACACAAGTAGTTCCCTTTCCTCGGTACAATTCTCTTGATAAATTGTACCGGTTCCCACAAACAAAGTGCTTTCGACGAGACCGAGCTGTTTCACCATTTACAACGAACTTTAATTGCGTAATCTGATCCTGTGAGGAGTTTGAAGAAATACTCGTTCCTCTTATTACCAACTCGGCTCCTATTGCAATCTGCTTTATTATTGAAGACTAGTTTCGCACCAATTGATTTCGTTTAGCTGGCAATGACGTAATCCAACTTATAGGAAAAGGGCTCAACGGATGTTGTAAAAAGTATATGGAACAGTCAACACTGAATTTAGAACCAATTTATGAAACTGGAGCCATGTGTGTTAAAGTGCAAGCCACAGCACCGTTTAATATTTCGCGAGTAGGTACAGATTGTAGCGTCGCGCTCGGTCGCGCTAAAATATGTTCGGTATAAAGTAAAAAGCATTTTGAACGTACCCTTGAGATTCTGAGTGGTTGGTTCTGATCGGTGCCGCCGTGCATGCGGAAGCCCCAGGGCGCGCCGCCTGTCAGCTCCACCTCTCTCGCAGTCATCGCCTGCTTTTCACTCCATTGCCTCACAAATTCACAATACACAACTTCACTTCGAACTTAACTGTCAATGGATTGCCAACTTCTCTTCATGTCGTACAAAATATTAAAGCGTAAAGTGGAAGCCCGTAGTCATTTTTATATCACAATTTCATTATATTCAGTCAATTTTGCGTCGGAAGCTTGAGCCGTGGGATTTGAGCCTGTAACAAATAATATTAATTGAGTAACAAGATAATATGATACCTTTTGACTTTATAATACTGTAGTAGGTACATGTTGACTGACATGACTAATTATTGGAAGCAGTGTAGTAGTTTGAAAGTGAGTAATTACGTTGTTTGGTTCGGCGGCCGCAGTTGCGGGCTTCTGATATTGGAATAGGGGAACAAGATACATCTATCGAACGGTTACTTAATCACTTCTAACAAGTTGGGTGGTATAAATTTAGTTTTATGAACAGTCTTCGGGATCTTTTAAATACCCCATAAAGAAGTTCATAAAATAATCTATACTTAGTCGACAGATGCTGTTAAACGGAACTCGTTTTGAACGAAAATCGATTAACCTATTTAGCGATGGCTGCTTTGTAGTGTCGAGTAGAATTATTATCGGTTTAATTAAATCAATTTAATGAAACATTCGATTTCCTATATTTTGGTGTAGCCGTAATAATAATTAATTAATACTTTTGTGGATCAGAACATTTGATTTGAACTAATGTAAAATCTGTTGATGATTAATGTTCTTTTTTAATTAGAGAAATATATTTTACCTTCCTAAAGGTAAAATATATTTTAAAAAGCAGTTTGTTATAAAAATATACCTTTTGGGAGACCGTCGCTATTGTCGTATATTTGTAAAAGATATAGTTTGAAATTGCATGTAGAAATACTGTAAAATCAATCAATTTTTTTTTAAAGAGTAACCATTGAGTTTTGGCCGGTGATAGGAAACGACGGTTTATAAGTGCATGTAGGTCTATTTGAAACAAAAACATGTGAATTCGGTTTTATGATGAAAAAATTAACATTACCTGTTTAAGTATAAATAACAAAGACGAGGAAAGGTATCATATTTTAATGAGTTGTGTTCGGAATCAATCGTTCAGGACATTCCTTGGCACGCATAACATGAACTTATTGAAACCAGTATCAGATAAAATAATCTATATTATTATTATTATTTATTAATTTCCCTTAATTAATTTGGTTGATTAATATTGTTGGCAGTACACCGCAGACTGCCGCCTTTTTTAGTTTAAGTTCTTATAATCCATCCTAAGGTTGTCTGGTAGATATTGCAGTCAGCGAAAAGACCGCCACTGCGCCTATAGATTTAAATTTCTGTGAAATTTTTACTATTTTGGTGTACAATAAAGTTTATTCTATTCTATTCTCAATAATAAATATGGTTAAGTTGGCTGTGCAGAACCGACCCAGAACCTACCTGTATTTTTTGTTTTTATTTAATTTTTATTAAATGTTTGGTTTATGTACATACGGAGTCATATTTGCATTTGCGAATCAACACTAAAAAAAAACATATGGTTTCTTTTTGTTTTGCAAAAATTTCTACGGTGACATTTCGATATCGTCAAACTTTTGAACCATAATAATAACCAAAACACTAGAATCCTACATTCTTAGTACAGCATTCAAGCGTAACTAGGTAAAGAGCAGTGTCGTAAACGAAATGTATAATTTTATTTAAAGCGAGGTCAGTGTGTAACAGCCGAATTATTTTCAGACCATGATGCACTCCATGGAGTATGAAGGTCGGATGTGTGTGCTATATGAATCATTTTTCAATTTACTCTTAACAAATTGTGTAATAACTGGTTATTGGTCTACTGAAAGCAAAAATATTGTCTCGTGATACTAAATTTGATGTAAGGGAAGAAAGTAATTGGATTTTTCTGGGAAGATGGGTGGTAATAGATAGAATTTTTGGTTTGATTTTTCGTGACAGTGATGATAGAAATATTTTGCATTATATATTTTTTTAAAGAGATCCATTTGTAACAGGACTTACATAAAACTACAGTTACAATAATTAAATTAACAATTAACATATAAAATTAAAATTCCGAAAAAAAAAATCCGAGTTGGGGCCGAAAGGTTCTGGAGTGGCGACCGCGTACCGGAAGACGCAGCGCGGAAGGCCTCCTACAAGATGGACCGATAATCTGGTGTAGGTTGCAGGAATCGGATAGATGCGGGACGCGCAGGATCGATCATTGTGGCGACACTTGGGGGAGGCCTATGTCCAACAGTGGACGTCTATCGGCTGAAATGATGATGATGATTAAAAAATCCGCGAACATATTTGTAAGAAGTTGGCAGTAGTATCATCACAGCATTAATTTTCTCAATTGCTTTTATGTACCAAGTCCATGTGTATATTCGTGTATTTAGTTTATTCATTTAAGTCTGCATTGCTCTTGTCTATGATTTATTTGTACTCTCTTTTTTCATTTCTATTGCAATTATTTATCTCTGCGTCACCTAAGGTTGACTGGTGAGATAAGAGACATTAACTCCGCCTCTGTGTTTTTATGAGCATAAAGTATTTAAATAATAAATAAACTACAGAAATTTTGGACAGAAAGGGGAAACCTAATCTTACCCTCGTTTAAACAAAACACGCCCCTGATTTCGGGAAGGACAGAGAAACATATATGAAGGTAAAGTATAGTTGTCCTATCTTTGAACGCTCACTGCCATAGAAGACTTAAGCACTGACGCCAAGTTGCTAACCTGACAGGTTTCTATTCAGAGAGTGTGAGTCTGCAAGCCCACCTCTATGTACCGGTCTATGCACCGTATGCTCCACCGTGTCCTCCGGGCGGTTCGCACAACAGTGTTATCACCCACCCGGTCTTTCCTTCCGTACGAATCCGGCACAGGAACCGCCCGAACTTGTTATGCCCGGTGAGGAATGCGTCATATGGAAGGTGAGGACGCCGTGATGTCTTTCCACCCATTCTTCAAAGAGCCACCAGAACCGCCAGAATTATGGTGTACAAAAGGTTGCTAGCCGTATGGCGATACGCCACCAGTGCATGGTAGACATCACATCCATACGCACAAAACATCTTGGATACACATTAATTGTGCGTAGGTACAGATAATAAGTAGAATTCCCTGCCGGAGTCTTCATATCCTGGTAACTAAAACCTAAATGTCTTTAAGTCAAGAGCGGATAGGTTATTTCTAGGCAAGCGTGATCTACCGTCGACTGCTAAGAACGATAGGTTGTCAACGCGAGCCCAGCATAAAAAAAAAAAAAAATTACTAGGTAACGAACACAGGAATGCTTTTGACCAACTATACATTATAGTCAGGAGTAATTTCAATTAATGTTTCAAATAACAATAAACTCCACTGCTCAAATTCCCTCAGCAAACCCAACACTAACGCAAATAACCGCATATGACTGTGACCGCACTGTTGCCAGCGGGATCTAACTGAAACGTTGCGGTCTGTTCGTCTGTCTGTCCTGCGACAGCGAACGGTTTGACAAATGCGTAAACATGGAACATGTTATGTGACACAATGCTGGTTACGGTGGTTCTACTCTTCGGGATTAAATTGTGATTGAAACTTGTGAGCTGTCGCGGTATACCTATTGCTGGGTTTGTTGCTGATTATAGAACGGCCATGGCCAGTTTAAACCGGTGTTCGACTAAAACAGTATTGAGTTTTCTTCAATTAGTGGTAAAAAAGAAAGGTTCTGGAGTGGCGATCACGTACCGGGAGACGCAGCGAGCCGATGACTTGGTGAGGGTCGCGGGAATCTGATGGATGTGAGACGCACAAGACCAGTCATTAAGGCGATACTTGGGGAGGCCTATGTCCAACAGTGGACGTCTTTCTGTTGAAATGATGATGATGTGTGGTAAAAAATGTTCTTCGTTATTTTAATTGTACGTGTACACTCCGTACGTTGAGCTCCTTAGTAGTCCTGAGTTGAGCTACACGCATACTGACTAATGCTTGCACTGACTGGACAGGTCCACTTGGAACTGTGTGGTTCTTTCTTCAAAAGACCATCTCAGGCTCAATCTGCATGGTTCTCATATGATTTGACCATTACATGTTTTGCTGTATGAACTTTAAAAGAGACTTTGACCCCTGAGTTTGTTTCGGTGTTTCTTCTCAGGGTAGTCAGCTAGGAAACACCGGCCTCATCTTTTTTTTTTATTTTTTATAATGGATAGGCTCGCGTTTGACCACAATCTCACCTGATGGTAAGCGATGATGTGGCCGACGATGGAGCACGCTTGCCTAGAAGCATCATCTAGCATTAATTGACGAAAAAAAAAATTGACGTGTAAAAGTGTTTTTATAAAACCTACTTGCAAAATAAAGATCATTTATCATTTATGTATCATCCTTGCAGAGTGATCGTGGTCATGGATCATCTGATAGTTTGGTTGCGAATTTTGCGACACATCTCTCTCTATTCGTAATATTTCGAGCAGTACGGCAACGGAACACTTCGCAGACGATTTAATGAGGTCTGTCCATCGGGTGGGTGGTCGACCGCGAGATCGTTGGCCCTCTAATTTTCCTTGTACCACTAATCAGTCCGTAGCGGATCATAATGTCATGTCCATAGCTATATCCGGTCATGTCCAAAGATCTTAAAGATTCGCACTTGCACAATCGATGTAAGTCTGTTTGGTGCGAAACTCTTTCAGTATGGAAACGTTAGTGCAGTCAGAAGTCTATTTTATCCTCAGTAAACGTCTCTAATGCCTCATCTTATGACGCGGTGTCCAACGCACACGAGACAGCAAACGCGATGTAATTCAACACGAAGGCAACAAAAAATTTACAGTATTGCGGAGGCCTACGTGACTAACCACACAAAAGTGCGGTGTGGCAATGTGTGAAGCGATGCGGTTGCATTTGCTTTGTTATTTTCACGATTCAGGTTTCAAACAGGTAAGTAATTAGCTGTAGTAATTGACTGACCAAAATGCAGAAAGATTGCTAATGAATTAGAAATCCTATGGTCAGGCCACAATTTTTTTTAATGAGTGGCTTGACTCTATATTTCTATGTAAACCGACAAAAGAATCCGAAACAAAAAACGTAGCTTGGTTTCTTAGTTGCGATAAGTAATTTTAGATTTATTTTCTGATACGAGTATGAATTAACCAATCAACTTTTTAATCGCTCAATTGGTAGGAGTACCGCTTATTTAGACCTTTTCAATAAGGAAGTACCTACCTATAAAATTGATCATATTTTACAGAGGCGTAGTTCAATCATAGTGGAACCCGTTGCTAAATAATAACAGGCGCTCCAATCGGTCTTCAAGGTAAAGCAACATTATCCCAGGTCAGTCTATGGATGGGTGCGTCATACTTTGAAACTCCACCGTACTTCGGAAAGCACATTACTCTGTAGATTCTGGCTTTCATTTTTAGGCATGTGGCAGTTGCTTTACGGGTAGGAAACTGTGCTACCACGAGCTGTTAACGCGATCCACTTTACAACCTAAACTGAACTGTTAAAGGCCTTGCTCAACCACCAGCAGTAGCACCTACAGCTGCTAGCACTCTATATAGCTCCTTCCCTCTTTCTCAGTCGCATGACTGACATTTTAACACGTTATGGTACAATTGCCGAAACGGATCTTGAGCGCTCGGCGTCAGAGTGGGGATCGCTATGCTCAATCCATACATTGGCGAGCCAATCGTCGTCGTTGTTAGATACATGCAGCAACGCAGGGAACGAATCAGGAGTGACGTCTATGACGCGATGGCGCGGCGAGCCAATCACTGACACTCCCTGCCACCGCGTCTCACTTCGCACCACTAAAGAGACCGAATTGACTTCTGCGCAACTTGAAGCCAGCGCTCAAGATCCGTGACGGCAATTGTAAGGTGTCTGAAGCATATGGCTTCTGACAGTCTTAGCATAGTTAGCCTTCTTAATCTTTCCACTGTTGGGACTCAGGCCTAAACTCTAGGAGAGGAAATGGACCGTAATCCACCAAGCTAACAGTCTTACCAAGGTGTATGTTATTGCTTAGTTAATGGGTTTTAGAGGTCAGATAAGCAGTCGCACTAGGCAGATTGATTGATTTACTGAGGTATAGTTAGTGACCTGCTTTGTAAGTAGATACACTGATACAAATTTTATATCATTTACATTCCTGTCGGTGACTTAAGGGTTAAGCAAAGGTTATCGATTAAATGGGTCCATCTGTGCAATAATAAATGTAACTGTGATAAGTTTTAATGGATGTAATAGGAACGATAGTGTTTTGTTGAGGTTGAATTAAACCGACAGTGGCTTCTTCTATCAAATGATGAATTTATTTCCCACTAGCTGCTTTTTTTAAGTGGGAAAATCATCTAAATGACATCTCCCGCCCTTGGGCGGAGAAGGAGATAGTGTCAGACTTTTACTGACTAAAAACCTAGTCTTGTTCCTTTTTTGCCATTGTTTCAGGGCCCCGGGGATCTCTTTCGCATCATATATGGCCCCAGTGGGCTTCGACACTACTGGGCTCCTACGGTTTGCTGACTACTCCTTAGGGCGCATGGTGAACACTACTTGGACTCAGTCCGGACAGTTACCGGTGCTGAGTCCTGTGCATGCTCTGCACAGGGGACTGTCTGTGATGCCCACGACCCACTCTATCTCTGCCATGAAAATATGAAAAAATAATTAAATTTAAATCCCTATTCTGAATAATACTATCTATTTTACTAATCAGACAAGAGTTATTCTTATCTGACAGTACTGACAGACAACTGACTATTTCAAAATTTAACACAATAGCCCCGGAGATAAAAATTATTGAAAGAAGCACTCTTCGCCTCCTTGGGTCTCCTATTTTCGAAGATTCCTTCCCAAATTTCGTTGAGGAAAAAATTCAAAAATTTAATGATATTTCGAAAAGATTGCTAGAAATTAAAATGCATTCGGCCATCACCTTAATTCGTTTCTGCTGTTTCGGCCCTAAATTAACATATTTTCTCCGCGCCTCTCATTTATGGAAACATCACCATCTTTTGGAAAAAATGGACCAAATTATCCGGCATACCCTTACGTCAATTTTAAACGTGGCCATGGATGACCGAGCCTGTGCTCAAGCTACCCTTCCCATCCGTATGGAAGGTCTCGGTGTCCGCAAAATTTCTAGTATTAGTTTACCAGCTTTTATATCCTCGGTTCACGGCACTGAGAAATTAATCAGGAATATCCTATCTCCCTCACTGATTGATTTCAATGTGCCGTGCTTCATCGAGGCTGTAGATGCCTGGAGATTTGCTTGCCCAAATACAAATCCGCCCGATAACCCAGCTTCCCAGAGACGGTGGGATGAGCCGCTCTGCAGAGTAGTTCAGGAAAACCTAATTCTAACATCTGCTACGACTGCGGAGCGGGCGCGCCTGCTGGCTGTGGGAAATTGGGAGTCAGGTCTTTGGCTTCACGCACTGCCGTCGTCGAATATTGGCACCTTGTTCGACGATACTACTTTCCGCCTAGCTGTGTCCTACGCCTTGGCGCTCCTTGTTGTTCTCCTCATCGCTGTCACTGTGGCGAAGCTGTCAACAGCCTCGGTCACCACGGCCTGTCATGCAGTCGAAGTGCTGGACGCATAGCGCGGCACGCGAATATTAACGACATTATCCGACGAGCCCTTGTCACCGTCGGCGTTCCGGCTGTTTTGGAACCTCATGGCCTGGCACGCGACGATGGTAAGAGACCGGACGGTATGTCTTTATTTCCATGGAAGTTGGGTAGACCTTTAGTGTGGGACGCTACCTGTGTCGACACTCTTGCGCCATCCCATCTTCCTAGTTCATCGTGCTGTGCTGGTGCTGCCGCTGCGGCTGCGGAGAACCTCAAGCGGCGGAAATATAACAACCTTGTCGGCAGTTATATTTTTGAGCCGTTTGGGGTTGAAACTCTTGGGCCGTGGGGTCCGAGTGCTCATATACTTTTTAAAGAGCTGTCAAGACGCTTAGTTGACACTTCACGTGACCCAAGGGCTGGTTTTTATCTCGGTCAGAGATTAAGCATTGCCATTCAACGTGGCAATGCCGCCAGCCTCTTGGGCACACTTCCAGTCGACAGCGATGCGGAGGAGTTTTATGACGCCATATTTTAGTAGGAAGTAGCCCTTAGTGTTGTATAGTTAGGTTAAGCATACTTAAATATTTTAATTTAAGTTTATTATGTATATATTTTGTTGCTTTAAGTTATAAATAAATAATTTTAATACCTAAAAAAAAAAAAAAAAATCAGACAAGATAATTCAAACCGTCAAAACGATATTTATACTATTTTTCGAGGAAGACCAGTAATTGTCAGTGGTTATCAATGTGTATTCAGTTTTTATTGATAAAATTAAATTTTAGAATGAGATTTTCTGGAATAATAAAAAAAAGGTAAACCCAGCTAGAAAACGGTGCAGAGATTAGAAACGAACATTTTTGTGTTTCAATGTGGTTTACGCTTTTGACTATATCAGGGTGTTTTTAACATCGTGCGGTTTTGATCACACATGCGGGATTACTCCGCACGTGGTACCCTCGCAAATGTCCATTTCATACAAATAAGTATTTATTGTAATGCGTGGAATATGCAAAAAAAAAAAACGTACCTGTACCTTTAAAACTTTTTTTTTTTACTTTTATATTTGCACCAGATGCAACGCCATTTTGTGTCCAGGCAATCTCTATCCATTTTTGGTTGCCTGGAAAAAATCACTGAGGGCGATAAGACCGATTGTATGTATTTAGGGTTCCGTACCTCAAAAATAAAAAACGGAACCCTTATAGGATTACTTTGTTGTCCGTTCGTCTGTCTATCTGCCTGTCTGTCTGTCTGTCAAGACCATTTATCTCGGGAACGCGTGGAGGTATCGAGTTGAAATTAGGTCTGCGGTCCCTTGAAACTGTGATAAAATCAATCTCGAGAAAAAATGATATGACCGTTTAAGTCGCAAAAATGTCTATTTCGACACTTAAGGGAATCAAAATTCAGAGATTGGCTTGAAGCAAGGTCTTGTAGTACAAGTATAGGTAAAAATCTGAAAACTGTAAATTTGTGGTTAGGTACGTCACAAAAAAAATGTGATTCAGAAAAATCTTCGTAACTCAATTCGGAAATTGAACTGTTCATATGTGAGTTTGTACGGAACCCTCTGTGCGCGAGTCCGTCTCGCTTTTGCCCAGTTTTTTATCTATTGTAATCACTAAGTTTATAATATTGATATCTTGGTGTACAATAAATTGTATATAAATAAATATTCAATCATAATATTTGGAAACACAAGTAGGATAATATACCTACAAGAAGCTAATCGGTCAATGTTGTTCTGATATATGACCTATTCTCATACCTACCAAATACACACAAAAAAAACAATCTAGCCATTTCGGAGGAGTTTGATAACAAACACTGTGACGCAAGTTTTTTATATGTATATTACACTAGCGATTTCAACAGGCGTTGTACTATCCAAAAGCAGGCATAAAGACAGAAAAAAAAATAGAGCACCTGATTGCAGCGCGCTAACTGGGTCCAATTGTATTTTCAAACCATCCATGACTGGGTACTACACACATTAAAATTCCATCCGATTCGGCCAAGCCGTTTGGGAGAGGTTAGGTAACAAACACACATACAAAAGAATATGTATAGGTTTGTCGTGGCCTGATCGTTTAAGCGTTAACGTTTGATGATAATATGACAATCATTTGGCCATATCATTGACATCAATGTATCACGATTGAGTGTGAGTTCAACGACTTCTACGATAACAAAAGGTCTAAAGAAAAGGAGGAACGAGAAGGATTAGGCCAAACGAGGATTAAAATATCATCAAACTTACGATCTGGTCACAACATTATACATATATACGAAGATGTAGGGCTCATGATAAAAAAAAAATACCTACGAAGAAGCTGTAATATGCAGGAAGCTATTTATATAATTACCACTGTAAACATCTTCTCTACATAGATATAGCTACGTAAGGAACAGAGGACATATCGACAACAAGGCTCAATATCTATCGGAAACGTGAGTGACGCCTGAATAGCCTGCCAACCACACGTCAGAACCCGAGTATCTATCATCATACATCTAGCATTGCGGATATTATGGGGAGCCATATTGATATTGCCTTTGGAATTTTGCGTAAAGAATCTTGGGCTATCCTTTTTCTTATTTTAGTAGTAGTAGTAATAGCCCAGTGTTAAGGTTAAGGCACCCGCCCTTCAAGCATGAGCTTGCGAGTTCGAAACCGGTTAAACGCCAGTATGATTTTTCCAATTGATATAATACATCTGCGAGTGCTTTTTTAAGTCTATCTAGGTCAATTACTAACACCCCGAGCCTCAGAAAGCACGTAAAGTAGTTGGTCCTGGTTGTGATCCAAAGATTTTGACAGTCGTTACAGATAGTTAGAAATCAGAAAGTCTGACCATCAGCTTATTCAAGTAGTATCGTGTTGCCCAGTAACTGGGTTGTAGAGATCTTATAGGCAGTCACTGTATATAAAACACACGTTTTCACCAGTATCCAGTTAGGCTAAAAGCCACCCCAAGATATTTGGAAAAAGGCTAGGGAAATGATGACGATGACTATGAGGCAAATGAATAGCCAATATTAATATTCACGTAAATTGTATGATGATATTTATGCAGTACCTGTATTTCTCAAAAAGAACTTAGAAGTGTGTCGTAATTACATAATTACATATTTGTGCACATTTAACCATCTTCTATAAAAGTTCTATAATGATCATCCAGCTGGATCTTGTAAGACTTTATACTGACTCCAACATATTCAAGAAGGGGTTCATTAGTTGGCATTAGTTATCAAGACAAGGGTAAATTAAGAATGAGTTATTTGTTCATTGTGCAAACCTACCACAGTGTTGTCTTTTTTAACCCAAAGGTTGACTGGTAGAGAATGTCTTGTTGCGTCAAGTCCGCCTATGTATCACTACTGTACATAAAGTTTAAATAAATAAATAGGTAACAATAGAACTAACTGCCCTAGATACAAAAGTTTCGTGTCCCAAAGAGACTATGCTGTTTTATTTTACTTAAACCAAAGTTAAGTGCTCCTTGGGAAAAACCTTCTTTAGTGGGATTATCCAAGTGTTCCATTTTGAATTGATTGTGAATAATTCAGTATTTTATAGAGTGTGTACAAAACAACTGTAGAATCTTTATTATCCGTATATCTGTTTTAAAAAGTTCAATATGACGTCAGGACTGCGGCTGACGTAGAAGTGGAGCTGTCCAGTGCAAACCTGTCACGATTAAATGATGGTTTTTCATTACATAAATCTACAGTATTAAATTTTCATACGCAATGGAAACAATATTGTATCGGTTCACAATTTCATCATGTTATACTTCATCTCATACCCATCATTTTTCTGTTTTCGCATGTGCATCGCTCTTTTAGTCCTTCAATCAATATATTCAAACAACTGCAATATAAGAAGTTTCTTCAATCAACCATTTAGTTCTAAACAAACCAGTCTAAACTCTACATCTTCCCCATTCGAAATTAGATCTCCTTCAATCAATAATCGATACATAGGACATTATTGACGCAAATAGATCACCGTCAGTACAAAGACTGGGCTTAGAATAGTCCAGCCTCTGACTCATCTTGCATTTGGTTAATCGAAGGTTAAATATAACGTTAACATTATGTAATGTTTACCAGTAGTCTGCGTAGACGCTGATGTAAGTTTTTAATTTAAAAAATGTTTGGCTACCCACTTTTGACCGAGGTTGTGGTCCGCGAGTGTAATTGGATTTTTTGCTGTTGTGGAAGTAGGGCAGGGCTAACTAACTATCGCTTGCTAAATAATACACGACGTGCATGCATTCAGTTCAGACTGAAAGCCGATCCATAGGTAATAGAAAAAGGCCAGACAGACAAAATGATTCAGCTGAAATGAATGAGATGCCAAGTTTGTCTGGTATTTTCATTTGCAAAGGCTAACTAATGTTAGTCTCCTAGACTAGTTTTAAATGAAAATGCCTAACAAACTAATGTAATATGGTGAATTGATGACTGATCGGGCAGTCCTGATGATACAGGAAATCAAACATAGCCAAACAAAGATATATGATTATGCCCAATAGTGGATACATTCAGACTGTGGATGTTGATGACCACGAATCAGAAGACGAAACTTAACCTTTCGTATGCCGTAATTAGAGACACAATTAAAAAGTTATTGTGTCCCGCGTGGATCCGCGTTCCGGCCATACAACGGGTTATAGTAGTTTATTGAAATTAACAGAATAGGTCCTCTATTCTGTTAATACGAAATAAGACACTGTTGTTATAATACATAAAAAAGAAAAGATTCACCAAAGTAAGGCAAGGTAAGATTAACTGCATCATCAACATGTTAGCAGGCTATATCTATGCAAAACTTTATGGAGATCGTTTTAACAGGCGACCCGTGAAAGTGGAACGAACAAACTCATTTTCGTATTTTTAATAGTGCTAAGGATTAATTAAGATTAAGGCCGGCAAAAATGTAAATTATACTCTGAGCCAACATTATCCACGTTTAATAATAAGTTCAAATTTTTTGATGAACATTTTATCTAATTAGTTGTGGACCTTAATTTAAGAAACCCTAATCTAATAAAACCCAAATATTTCTTAGAGAAGAAAATATATGCTTAACTTATCTTGAAGGAAACTAATCAACAGGTTCCTAATTGTTTTCACGATGAAGTACTCCGTAATAATATAACTCCAAAAGTAACTGTACTTGATGGTTCAACTTAAATTACAAAAGCAAAAAAATAATAACATTAAATACCAACAACAATCGTAGAAAGTAAAATAATAGCACTGCGTAACAAAGGTTTAATAGGGCACATGTCGTGGTTTCTGTAATTAATTAAATTGACCCTTACCCTTGGACCATACGAAGCACCCAATGCCCAGCACGCAACCCAATTTGAACTTTAAATCTGTACGATAAAATTTATTTTCTGTTTCCGTGTTAGAATTAGGAGTGTCCAAGAAATGCGTATTTTATTAGTTCGAATGGCTCACCTAGTGGTTCCTAAAGGGTCTGCTATTAAGGGAGTGGGTTTATCCCTCTTCTCGACTGTGGCAACGTGTTTATATTTAGTGTTATTAGAGAATCATTTCGTATTTCAGCGTTAATTTTACGACTTCAACAAATCCAAGGTCCCACAAAGTTTGAAATCCATTTAATAAATTATTAGGTGAGTCATTTGGGTTTGTTATGTATAACTTGAAGTTTGAGTTTGTGGGAGGCCTGGGAAGCGTTGGCTGGATGTTGTGAAAGCGTTAGAGTCAACAGTGTGGCTAATGAAAACACGGTCTTCGTTAACAAGGCTAATGGAACGTGAAAGATATTGGCAATTTTGTTATACCTTTGACCTACATTCGACACTCTCTTTCTAGCCACTAAATAATAATAATTGTCTCTCGAGTATAACGTAGCAAATCTGCTCAGTTTCCGACTCCTCTATATATTTTGGTGATCCCATAAGCCAGTGATTTGAGTACCTATTTCCATGCATTTATGCTTCCAAATTATATTAAATACGGAACAAATGGCATCTGTCTTCCAGATGTGTTTGCTTGTTTTGAAGACGTCAATCACAGCGCATGTTGGTACCTACTTCATGCATGTTTGGATTTATTATCGCCATGTATTATCTGAGCTTATTTTGATTTGAATTTAACTTAAAATTTTTTCAATGCAGTTATTAAAATAGCTTTATCTTAATTTATACTTTATTTTTTTGATTATTTAAACTTTTTTCTTGGGGTTATTACATTTTTAGAAATAACAATTTATGTGTAAATAAATGATTTTTTTTTTTTCGATGGGATAAATCATCTTATGACAACCCCCGCTCTTGGGCGGAGCGGGAGATAGTGTCAGACTCTTACTGACTAAAAAACCCATCCCGTTCCTTCAAGCCTTCATACCGGGGCTCGAGCGCCCTTTCGGATAACCCTGGCCCCAGTAGGCTTCGACCCGGCTGGGATGACTTAAATATTAACTAACTACGACAAATTACCGTATCGATAAATCAATATCGATACGTTACAATTTCGGTCAAAGTTAATTTTAACAGTAAAATTAACCAATGAATTTTACCGCCTACGGTATCATCATCAATGTTAAAGTTTTGTCAAATAAACTTATTTATTTGTAATCTGCTTTAACTGACTAACCTAACCTAACTGAATTTGACCAATTTCTAAATTGGTGCAACTTGTATTTCGCTTAACCAGAGATTAGACGCCTGATGACGGTTGATGTTATCGTTAAAGTTAGTTGGTGCAATTGGATCTTAGGCGTCGAAGTACTCCTTCACATCGCTGTCATTTGGACACGCTTGAAAAATGCAAGACTGAAGCAGTGCCACGTTGAATGTCTTTTAAAAATTTAGGGGCTTTTGGTCATACGTTGAATATCAATGAATTCTTTGGGCAAAGAATAAGTCAGCCCGCTGGTCACGCAATCTTGATCAATCGATAAGAAATATTTTTGAAAAAAAATGTGGTTCAAGCGTTACAACCTAAAATTTATAAACTAATTGTACCTATAAAAAGTAATTTATTGGTGTCTACATGTTGTTACTACATTGTGTGTATCTACGAGTGTGTATGCCAAATAAAATAGTTTTCTTTCTTTCTAATTTTACTTAAGTTAATTTTAGTTTTACCAACATGAAATCATGTCAATTTTGTTTCATTTTAACACGCTTATATTAGCTTCACCAGTATGTTTGTAACCAACGCCTTTGAGCTCGATTTTGACCGACTTTGGACGATCAGATTTTCTTCAAACTTTGCACACCCATCAAAGACTGATGACAATACAATAATCTGTTCTTTTTTAGTGCAAAATAAAAAAATAGTTTAAAAAAACTAAAATAACACGCTTTCATAGCATATCAAACTAAAAAGTGTAAAATAACGAAAAATTATAATATCATTGCGAAAAAAGCGTGGGGTGCTCGATTTATGAAAAATATGGCACAAAGCGCCCCACGCTTTGTTTACATTATTTTTTGATATGCTATGAAAGCGTGTTATTTTAGTTTTTTTAAACTATTTTTTTTTGATGGAAACTACTCCGTCACTGAGTGTTAAGGCAACTTCGTGTCACAGAAAATAACCGGTTCTGGTGGTATTGGCCACGGAAGTTAAATCACGGAGAAAACTCTATTTTGAAAATAATGTCTCGTTATCAACCCTAATATAATAAAGAGGTAAAGTTTGTTTTTATGTTTTTTAAGCTATTGCATAGCTTCTATCGCGGGCCTTGAGCGCGGAGACCGAATCCAGAAATTCCGTAACGAAAATAACCTAACACCCCCCACTCATTTGTTTTTTGAGCGTGGTGACCGATAAGAAAACAAATGAGTGAACAATCAATCAAAATTCAATTCAATGTGTGAAAGTGTAACTTCAATTAATATCAAAGAAAAAAAAAACAAAGGAAAAAAAATACTGCATAAATAAAATAAATAAATAATTATAATTGCATAAGTTGATAAAAACGCTATGCAATAGCTTTACCGCGGCAGTCCCCGAGTACCACACGTCTTTTTTTTGTTTGTAGGAGGTAGCTACTGGTCCGATTGCTAAAATTTTTTCACCGATAGAAAGCTGCTGTATTCCTGAGTGACATAGGCTATATTTTATGTACATGGGCGAAGCCGCTGGCAAAAGCTAGTCCTTAAATAACTAGCTGCCAATGCATTTTGCTGGGTAAGTATCAAACATATTTCGCATAAAAACATATTAATCACAATCAAATACATTTTTTTTGTTGGTGGGAAAATCATCCAATGATATCCCCCGCTCTTGGGCGGAGCGGGAGATAAAGTCAGACTTTTACTGACTAAAAACCCACTCCTGTTCCTTGTTTGCCATTGTTCCACGGCTCCGGGGATCTCTTTTGCATCACCCATGGCTCCAGTAGGCTACGACCCTGCTGGGCTCCTACGGTTGCTGACAACTCCTTGAGGCGCGCGTTGAACTCCACGCGCCGCCGATGACTTGGGCTCTGTCCAGACGATTATCGGACGGTTGGACGGCGGGCTACCCATTGATCGCCATCCGCAAGCCCGCGCCTACGGTGGCCGGAAATCGAGATCGGAATCCCGGCGGCCCGGCGCGAGGGCGATTACTGCTTCGCAGAAAGAGGCGACCACCTGCCAGTCCTCCTCGCTCCTGACCATGGCCTACACCAAGGCTACAATCAAATATATGCAGATCACTCAGGAACAATGTGGCTTTCTACTAGTAAAATAATTTTCCAAAATGGTTTAGCAGTTCAAGAGATTGGCCTTCTACAATGAAACTCACAAACTTTACTTTTAGGACATATTTATAATGCATGGGAAGACAAATGCGATGTCCTGGGCATTTTTTGTGATTTGTCCAAGGCTTTCGATTGCGTTCTCCATGAAACATTAATCAGGAAACTACACCATTACGGAATCCGGAATTCCTCTCTGGATCTTCTTACTTCTTATTTGAGTGATAGGATTCAGAGAGTTGATGTAAATGGAAAAAGATCACCCGGGTCTGTAGTATCAATGGGTGTGCCCCAGGGCTCGATTCTTGGTCCATTTTTATTTCTCATTTATATAAATGACTTGCCATACCTCATAAAGGATAACCATGATATAGTGTTGTTTGCAGACGACACTTCGCTTTTGTTTAAGCTTAAACGTCAGCAGCCGGTTACTGATGACATAAATAACGCCCTTTCAAAAATAGTACACTGGTTTAATGTCAATAACCTGCTCCTTAATGAAAAGAAAACCAAATTTGTTAAATTTACGATGCCTCACGTAAGGCAGGTAGAAACTAGTGTGCTAATAAAAGGTAAAGAATTGAGTCCTGAAGACACTACAGTGTTCTTGGGTATAACTCTTGATGCTAAGCTTCAGTGGGGCCCACACATAGATAAGTTGTCGAAAAAACTTAGCTCTGCCGCATACGCTGTTAGACAAATTCGAAATCTAACTGACTTAGAGACAGCCCGTTTAGTTTACTTCAGTTATTTTCATAGTGTCATGTCGTACGGTATTCTATTATGGGGAAATGCCGCCGATATCCAAACGATTTTTGTTTTGCAGAAAAGGGCCATTCGTTCAATTTATAAATTAAGTCCCAGATACTCCCTCAGAGATAAATTTAAAAATATTAATATTTTGACTGTGCCATCTCAGTATATCTATGAAAATATTTTGTATGTTCATAAAAATAAAAACATGTTTAAAAAATACAGTGACATTCACAACGTTAACACTAGGAACAAACACAAGTTAGTGGTTCCTGCCACCAGGCTCAAAAAAATAGGACGCTCATTTAGATGCCAAAGTATACATTTTTATAATAAGCTTCCCAGTCCTATTCAGGAACTTAGCATTAATAAATTCAAAATATTTGTAAAGCGAAAACTTTGCCAAAAGGCTTTTTATACTGTAAAAGAGTATCTTGAGGATAAAACGGCTTGGGATTGACCTGCTCCAGTACCTACTCACTATAATTATTATCATTTGAATGTTTTTTTTTGTTTTAACTGCCTTTTTTTTTATTGACGATTGTTGTTGTTTTACAATTATGATATTGTATATATATATTTATATTATTATTATTTTTTAACAATTATGACATGTTTATTTTTACTATTTGACTGATTTTTTTTTTTATATACTTACTTTTTTTTTTACAATTTGTAATATTTACACTTTTGTAAATTTTATTATTGTGAATGTGAGAACTATGTGGATTACTCTTTCCTTTTCTTTTATTTTCACATGATGTCTGGCAGTTTTGAGTATTTGATGTGGCCTACCCAAATGTCCTTTCTTTGGCATTGTTCGTCAAGTCGTTGAGCTCCTTAGTAGTCCTGAGTTGAGCTACACGCATATTGACAAATGCTTGCACTGACTGGACAGGTCCACTTAGAACTGTGTGGTTCTTTCTTCAAAAGACCATCTCAGGCTCAATCTGCATGGTTCTCATATGATTTGACCATTACATGTTTTGCTGTATGGACTTTAAAAGAGACTTTGACCCCTGAGTTTGTTTCGGTGTTTCTTCTCAGGGTAGTCAGCTAGGAAACACCGGCCTCATCTAGCATTAATTGACGAAAAAAAAAAAAAAAATTGACGTGTAAAAGTGTTTTTATAAAACCTACTTGCAAAATAAAGATCATTTATCATTTATCATTTATCATTTATCATTTACCTCTTTATAGTATTAATAGTATACATTATTTTATACTAAAACATTATTCTACGCTATACAGTTTAATCTCAGCAACTTAATATACACCTCCACCTAACACCGTGAGGACAGAGGCGGCCGCGGCGAGGGACCTTGATTTATTCGAGGCGCCTTATTCGATCCCACTTTATTATTCCCCCGATACAATACCATGTTTATACATGATACATATTGTAAGGGTCCTACTTGAAAATACATGTTAACGTGTCCTACATCTGTGGTTTGTTCGGCGTTTCATTATCATTCAGGTCTTCTTTTTCTATGTCCTTTATAAATTCAATGGTTTCGAAGGTCAACCTAGAAGCAATGTTATGTGTCTTCTTTTTCTTATACGTACTCTGCTGGCGGACTGGTCGTAGTCATGGATCGTCTGGTGATTTGGTTGCGGCTTTTGCGAGACTTCTCCATACCTCTCTATTCGTGGCACTGCGTGTGCATTCAATGACGGAACATTTAGAAGATGATTTGATGAGGTCCGTCCATTTCAGGTCGGCAGGTGATCGAACGCGAGATCGTTAGCCCTCTAATCTACCCTGTACCACTAAACGTTCTAAAGAGCTTTCATTACGGATGATATGTCCAAACATTTTCAATTAACAGTTTTAATTTTGAATGTTATTGTATTTGTATTGACTCCGCTATAGCCTTTTTACCATTAGACAACCCGATGTACGGCTAGTGTCCACGCTTACATTGTTAACACCTCTACGATCCGGACTATTCTTTTTGCCTCGTCGTTTATACCGCGTACATCGAAGGACAGGAATAATTTGCCTGCTGCGGTCTTTCCGTCCGATAATTATAATGTAGGTGACTTCAAGGCTATAGTGAATAGGCTCTTAATAAACTAGTGCTTCACCATCAAAGATTACATCATTACTTACTCATCAGTGAGATTGCAGTCAAGTACTAGATTACCTATGTCATTAAAAAAAAAATATGTTTCAAAAGTTCGTCTACTGAACGGTGAAAAGGTGCTTTAATTCCTCGCCCTTTCCAAAACACTGAGTGACAAAATTTACAGATTATCTACTCCAAGGTGGCCCTCTCAATGTTCCTTTATGTCGAAAATTCCTAGTTTACGTGGCAGGCAATTAGCTTAAGCCACTCAAATTAATTAGTTGTTCCGTGTCTAGGAACTTCAATTACGTACTTAACTGAAACACGAATTGAATCAGCTTTGCACAATATTTACTAAGTGTTCATTAACAATGCGTTCACGACGTGCTCACTTCCAGATACTTCCAATATTATCTCTATGATCAATATCTATTTATTTCGTGCCACATACATATGTCGAACATCACTTTAAGCTCTACTAATTTCGCTAATGGTTCCAGTTGTAAAATATTCAATGATAAAACATCCAATCGGTATTCTCGATTGATATGTTAGTACAGATGTTTCCGAACTTTTTAAAAGTTGTTTTATAATTTATGTTTAAACCCACACCATGTGGCTGGACTATAATGTTGGATCATACGATCTAGGTCAATGTGATTGCACGAACCACCAGTGTTCGTAAATATCTGACGTTGATACCATACCTTGGTGCTGGCCAGCTCGAAAATATAATATCATTACGTCATAGAGTTATAGTTTTAAAGGAGTTAAAGTATCCTATCAATTTTACGAGAGGTCAGCTCATGCTCCCAAGTAAACGTTCTATCATCGGGTTTTTCACATGAGAATGGTCTGTTCATTTCTTGGTCTAAAAATAAACTTCACTCATTTTAGAGCTGGATACGCAATCAACCCATTTTAATAGTCTTTACTCTGTTCATGAATAAGTGCATTACCTATGAGACATTTCTATTGATAAAGTTGGCTAGTTCTCAATGCTGCAACAAAGCTGCTGATTATTTCAAGATGAGCTGAATCACCGTGTGACCATTGCAATTTAGACTCGGCAATTGGTATAATTACGTAATAGGTAGGAAATAATGGGACCTGAGAATCATTACAGAGATCAGGTAATTATTGTACAAACAAGACGTCGTTAAGAGAGTGACCGACCTTTGTTTGACAATGTAACTGCGGAAGTTACAAAAGTTGCTTTATAAAATAAATACTTAAAGCCCGAAAGTAAGTTGGACGCAACAATGGTTATATTGCTCCTCATTATGGGTTCTTTGATGGAGCCAAAAGTCTATATAAAAGATATAGACGTAACATTACTTTGAAACTCAGAAGAACGAAGCCCTACGCGATCTATGTTGAACTGTTTAAGGGTTGGAGCGATGTAGGGTGTATAGCTAAATCTCTCTTCCTCGCTCGCTCGCCTGACGCTTTCACACATCATGGTAAGGCCCCAGATAGTCATCATCATCATCATCCACCGTAGGCGCGGGCTTGCGGACAGTGAGCAATGGGTAGCTCGCTGTCCGGCCGTCCAGTAACTGTCCGGACCAAGCCCAGGTCGTCGACGGCGCGCACTGTTCCCGCGCGCCTCAAGGAGTTGTCAGCAACAGCAGGGGCCCAGCCGGGTCGAAGCCTACTAGGTCCAGGGTTATCCGAAAGGGAACTCGAGCCCCGGTATGA
This sequence comes from Mythimna ferrago, assembly GCA_910589285.2. Classification (NCBI taxonomy): domain Eukaryota; kingdom Metazoa; phylum Arthropoda; class Insecta; order Lepidoptera; family Noctuidae; genus Mythimna; species Mythimna ferrago. Next base: position 21,561,319 of record OU342680.1, on the reverse strand, counting down.
AGGCTTGAAGGAACGGGGTGGGTTTTTTAGTCAGTAAGAGTCTGACACAATCTCCCGCTCCGCCCAAGAGCGGGGGTTGTCATTGGATGATTTTCCCCACCAAAAAAAATCATCATCTTCATTTCAGCCGATATACATCCACTGTTGGACATAGGCCTGTCCAAGTGTCGCCACAATGAACGATCCTGTGCGTCTCGCATCCATCGACTACCCGCAACCTTCACCAGGTCATCGGTCCACCTTGTAGGAGGCCTTCCAACGCTGTGTCTTCAGGTACGCACCGCCACTCCAGAACCTTTCGGCCCCAACGGCCATCTGTTCTGCGAGCAATGTGCTCTGCCCATTGCCACTTAAGTTTGGTAATTCTTCGTGCTAGCTAGATAGTCATAATCTGAGAAATCTAATTTTAACAGTATGAGCTTAGTTAGTGTAGTCCAAATATAATCATTGTTTTCAGTATATTAGCCAACACATCTGAAATGGTTCGTAATCTAATAATGCTAATCGGAAATGTGGTAACGGCCACGCTATCGTGAACAATACATTGCGTAACAGCAGCATGTAAATTCTGTTATATACTCGCTCATCATTGATGACTAACACTCCAAAAGGTCTGACTAATTGTATGTACTCAGGCTCATATTCCAAGCCAGATTAAAAGACTGAGTCAGTCGCCATGACAACGAAAAACTCTTGATTAATGGCAAATAACAACTGTCAATTTAATAATTCAGCCAGCCACCGCAAGGTCAGGTTTGCGGACGACTTCTGCGATGCAGTAATGCTCGCAAAGGAGGAGGCCAAACGCATCAGGCAACGGCGTTCTTGCCGCCGCCGCCGGGATTCTGATCCCGATTTCCGGCCACCGTAGGCGCGGGCTTGCGGACAGTGAGCAATGGGTAGCTCGCTGTCCGGCCGTCCGGTAACTGTCCGGACCAAGCCCAAGTCGTCGACGGCGCGCACTGTTCCCGCGCGCCTCAAGAAGTTGTCAGCAACAGCAGGGACCCAGCCTGGTCGAAGCCTACTGGGGCCAGGGTTATCCGAAAGAGCGCTCGAGCCCCGGTATGAAGGCTAGAGGAACGGGGTGGGTCTTTTAGTCAGTAAGAGTCTGACACTATCTCCCGCTCCGCCCAAGAGCGGGGGATGTCATTGGATGATTTTTTCCCACCATAAAAAAAAGCTCAGGTTTGCGGACGGTGAGCAATGAGTAGCTTGCCATGTGCTCCGGCCGTCCGATAATGATCAAGTCCTAGTCGAAGGTTTGTTGTGTTCCACGTGTCCCCACGTGTCCCCAATCTTGCTCAATGAGATGTCACCAAGATTGGGGACAGTTAGGACGTGTGCGTGTTGGGGGTCATTGGATTATTCGAGAGAGTTACCGCAGCCCTGCAACGTAAAAGGCAACTCAATAAACACAGGAGAAAACACAGTTAATAAAAGTCTAACACTCCCTCTCACTTCATTCAGAACGGGAAAAGTGCCGATTTTCCACCCCAAAACAAAGTCTTTGAAGTCGAATTGTAGGACATGACTTGGAATAAGGGTAAGTTTGCAACAACAAAAATAACAGGGACGTATCGTTATATTATTATAGTCTGTCTAATAAGTCAACCGACTTGGGAATTTCTTATAATATTTAATCATTTAAAAAAATACTTATTTCGATACTTTTCATAAGATTCTTCTGTTAGTAAACAATGATCTCTATCTCTTAATCAACCTTGATTATTGAACTCGTGTTGACTACATCAGATTTCATTAAATAATAATTACCCAAGTCGTTTTACTTATTAAACAGACTCTAGTTACTCAATTACAAATCTAAAAGGGCCTAGTAACTTCACAAGCTTGAGCTAATAATTTTTAGAGGTCCTTAAAATACTGCACTATACCCGGCCACTACAGAAGCGCATCAACTCGACATAGTACATTTAGACACAAGTGGAGAAAGTTTGTCATTGCGAACGAGGCGAAATTCGCCCGAGCTGTAGGAGAGGGTGTTATAGAGGTGAGTGTTGCGACGTTTTTCAATACATTTATGAAGATCCAAATAAACGGGGATTGACGCGTTACTCGTGGGAGTTGCTTAGCGCCTAACTTGATACGATAAATATTTAAAGTGTAGCAGAGGCGATTTTGCGCACTTTCGCCCTCTAGTGCGAAAAACAGTAAATTGCATGCCAATAAGCGGTAGAGATAAGAGCGGGTTTTGAAAATTTTTTACCAAGACCAACTTTTCACAAATTTAGCATAAGATTTTAAATATTCGTCCTCTGTGTCAGTTTAATGAAATAATAATCCTGTTAGTTAAAACACTGGCTGTTTGTGAAAACATTTTGATTTATTGTAAGATTCTTTGTGCGCATGGCAAGGTAGTATTAAAATTTTAATCACCTTACAGTAACAAATAAATTAAAGGAACTTTGTAGCGTTGTCGGCTGATAAGTTTTTATAAAAGTATTGAAAAGTTCGACTGTAAATAACCTACTTAAAATATTTTTAAGCTCTGTTCTGAAAAGTAGAGAAGTTTTTATAGGTTCCTCGTCAATCGATTCGAGGCGGTGTCGTGAAGTTTCCGGTTTTGTTGTTTTTTTTATTTCTGTTTATTTTATTCGATAGATTTCCAGAGTTCCCATGTCACATTTATATCAGTGACTTTAATTATTTACATATATATAATTATTCTTCTTTACGTGTGTTTATCACCTAACTCCAGCTAAACAGCTAGACCCATTTGGATAAAACTTTGTGTCTCTGGACAATTTTAATTAAAACACAATTCGACTTGGTAGGTAACGCAGCAATGGAGCAATCGCAATTTTTAGGGTTACGTATCTCAAAAGGAAAAAATACGGAACCCTTATAGGATCACTTTGTTGTCCGTCCGTCTGTTTGTCTGTCAATACCCTTTATCTTGGGTACGCGTGGATTTATCGAGTTGAAATTCGAACCATATAAACAGGTCTGCGGACTCTTAAAGCTGTAAAAAAATCAAATTTGTAAGTTAACGAGAAAAAAAGATACTTCTGTTTATGTAGCAAAAAAAACGTACATTTCGACACTCTCAAGAAAATCAAAATTCATAGGGTACTTCCCTTTGGCCCAGAATCCGGAAATTTGGCATAAAGCAAGATCTTATAGCAAGAGTACAGAAATAAATCTGAAAACTGTACATTTTTTTCACGTCACATTTTCTTTCCGATTTGGAAAAATCTTTCATCTTAAAAAAATAAGTTTGTACGGAACCCACAGGGCGCGAGTCCGACTCGCACTTGCCCTGTTTTTGGGCAGGACAATTTCTATCGGGACAGCTAATATAAATATTATTTCTAGTCGAAGAATATAACATGGCTACATACAATTAACAAAACTTTTCTTCTTTGTTCAATCTAAGATAAATAAAACAAGGTTCAACAAACCGACTAAACATTGGCTCCTAAAGCAAACACCAACGCATTTCTGTAGCTAGACAATTACTTTACCCACCAGTCAGCATTACAGATAAGTGCAAAAAAACCAACCACAAAAACTAGATTTTCCAAGCCTGTCGTTCCATTCCGAAGTCCATATCTCGCAAACTCGCGACCCAGTAACAAAGGCCCACAAAATGTTGCGGCAACGGATGCTCGTTCATTCGCTGTCCCTGAATTTATGGCTGTCGGCCCACTAAATGCATATTCTACCAAATCGCTAACATACTTTATTGCACGGCTTTCCGCTGGAAATATAAAATGCGACACTTTTCATTTGCCCGGATTTACAACGCGGGAAATGCTTGATATATTTTTCGGCACGTATGTGTATGCTGTAAGTGAGAATGAGAGTGTATTATTATCATGAGATGGGTTTTTAGGTAACACAGCAAAAAGTTCACATTGTGTTAAGAAAAAGGCAAATGTATTTTTTTTTTTTTTGATGATCCAGCTCTTTACCTCAGTCTTGTGTGGTGAAAAGCTTTATCTGAGGTTTACAAGCCCAAAAAATGCTAAACAAATAGTAAGGATATCAGGTTGATGATATCCGTTATCGTTCAGTTAGCAGGAGCTTCTGTAATTTTTATTCTTTATGCTAGCTGCTACCAGCGACTTCGCTTGCATGAAAATACAAAATAGTCCCAAGAATCCCAAGTACTATTCAAAGACATTTTCTATCCATGTAACAAGTCGATCGAAATCCTTACAGCCCTTCGAGTGTGAAGAACATACAAAGTCACACATACACATACACTCACAAACTTCGCTGTTCTAATATTAGTAGTGTGATTTAAGTTACAAATGATTTCCGCGTTTCATCTAGGGTTCCCTAAAAGCTTACCTACCTCCATCAAATATATAAGGCTAACCTTAGCGGAACGATGAACGATGATAACGTCTACCCAATGACATAATTGGTTTATTCATTTATTATGACTCAAGCAGCAGATACCTCTATCTGTATTGCTGCTGCAGTTTTTTGTCTTTATAAGTAAGTATAATTCTTATGTGTATTTGTCACTTAACTCCTCCATAATGGCATGACGGATTTGAAAAAAAAATGTGTATATTTAAATGCGTCCCTGGATGGTTCAAAAATACAATTGGATCCGGTAGGCGGCACTGCAATCGGGTTCTCATTTTTTTCTGACGATTAACCAGCTTTCCGACAGAACAACGTCTGTGGGACCGCTAGTATTTGTGTCTTTTTCAAAGCGAACCTTAAGAGATCGATTATAATATGTATACAATATTAAGTTTACATAGGTACATGTTTACAAACGCTAGTTCCAATAACCCTTTATCTATTGAACTAAGCCATAATAACATGTGGTTCGCTTAGCAAACGAAGACCTTTAACTAATACCAAGTTCTGGGCCGCTGTCTGACGGAAGTTTGGGGCCTTATTTGTACACTCTCCTAAGTGTGGGCTCAAGCTTAGTCAAAATATTCAATGACATGGTTACTTCGATCAGTCGACATTTGATACTTGTCGATGGATGAAAATGGCCGAAGACTAAATTTAGCGCAACTTTGGAGCCCAGTATCAAGTAGTGTAGTTATTGTGAAAGAATACTCGTGGTTCTAGAAAGCAAAAGGCAACTGAAGAAAAGTAGGTGTGCTTTTAGTCAGTAAAAGTCGGACAAGCCTTTGCTTTAATAAACCTTATTACATACAAAAAAATTTCAGCTCAGCAGCAGATAGAATTTTAAAAGTAGATGTCTAATCTTCAAGACGTGGTCTAGTCCATTTCTGGAAACCTACTGTTCGAATGTGGGCCTTACAATCAATGGCATATCGTGACTAGGGATATTAGGAATATATACATTGCTGAAACCTACAACAATCTGTAAACAATGATACTATCATAAATCACAACGTATCTATGTTGATCTCATAACAAAGGGATATATTTAACACCGTACTACAAAGCGCTGAGCTCAACCAGGGTAAAATATTTTTCTTGGATGCTCATGCAAAGATCAGGGAGCAAATCAAAATTGCTATGGCGGTAGCGGTTTTACAGAATAGCTGGCTCACTGCGTCTTGGTGCTATAACAGCGCACGCCGTGCTTAAGATTCATCACCTGAGAGAAGCTCATTCAGAGGGCTCCAATTGTGATCTAAAGTAACGCAACAGTAACAAGGGCCAAGCTCAGGGATTGTTCTTAGAGCGTATGGGATGAATACACAATATTAGCAAAGAGAAAATCAATGGAGGCTGTCAATTAGAACCCTGCAGGATATTCGGAGAAACTAAGATACGATGAGAATGTTGCATATCTGTTTGGTGGCGATCTATAAGGAACGATAGTTGAATATAACACCAAGGAAATACTTGGATATGTAATCGAATTATTCAAACGCCTACAAAATATCAAGCTTTAGCAATTAATGTGAGCATTCTCTCGCAAAATGAAGACAACATAGTGGGTAACTCCTCCATGAATGGAGACACATTACCCAAGTTATCAAAAGTAGTCTCATAATGGCTCAAGAATTAATCACAGAGATATTAGTGCAAACAAGATACATAGTTGATCAGTCTCAAGCCTTGGAAAACCGGTAGAAGTTATACAGACGACAATAGACTTAGTGTCACACTCTAGAAGTCTAGAACTTCGTTCATGGGCATGAAAAGAGACTCAATCGCAGAAAGACGCTATTAACCATTTCTACTGCCCAAGATTCGTGCGGGTTACCGGGACTTTAAGCAGCCTCTCAACCGGTCCTAACCCTGACCCTTTCTATTGTCAGGACCCACTACAATTCTAATATTTGTGGATTCTAAGCAATGATTGAATGGCCAGAGAATTTTGAATGGTGATCAAATAAGCTGCGGAGAAAAATTTAGGTATCTACTAGTATTTTCCAACTTTGAGTTAGCTATGTAATAGTAACTGATAGAACAGGATAAAAGCGATCATAATATTATTGTAAAAGTCGTAATATTGGATATTATAATAAAGGAATAGGTTTTATGGGAGATAGGTTAAGGGAAAGGAAAGGATAGTAGACATTATTAACCAGGCTTTTACCAATGCGTGTTTAAAAACGCCCCTTACGAAGATCGAATCCCACGTGAATTTACATAGAAATGAGATATCAATAAATATTACAATGTTGACATTATTATTAGATAATATATAGTACTCGTATCTATGTTTACTCTGTTTACAGACTTTTTGCTTTCTAATACAATGTGTATTAACGGCTTATTAGATGGAATGTAATATTTGAATAACTGTTATTTTAATCTTAAATCTATCTGAAGACCTTAATGTATTGTTATTTTTTAAATATATGAAATAGGTTAATTCCCAAATCTAATAGGTATTATGTATTTGTGATTTTAAAACTTTTTAAAAAGCGATTTGTCCATGTTTCAGGGTTGTACTATTAGACGCATATTTAAACAAAGTGGATTTTTTTGTGGGATAATTTATGATCAACTTGTTTTGGGTTAATCTGGAACTTCTGTGATTGTATTTATTTTGAATTAGGCGTTGATAACTTATTTCAATACCACTACTCTCAAAATGAAGGAAAACATTGTGAGGAAACCGGCATGTCGTAGAATCAAAAATTCAAAGACACGTGACAGATCAACTCGCACTAGGCCCGCGTGGTGGATTATGACCCATTCTCTCTCCTAGGGAGGAGGCCTCAGTCCCAGAAGTAGGAATATTAAAAAGGCTAATGATGATGTAGATAACTGCGCCTTAATATTTTTCTTATGTAACTATTCTCGTTTTTACTGTGAAATATGTCATCTCACGTTTTTTTTTTCAAATTTATTTACATACATACAAATTTTCGCTTTCATGATATTCAGTATAATTTTATTTCTCTACGAGCTTACTTTTGACTTCAGTCACGCCTGATTAAAAGCCTGATTAATTGGGATCTACGACGTCATTGCCATCACCAAAAGGGCCTGAAAAGATCAAGAAGCTAATACTTTTAAAAACCTAACATAATACACTACATAACAGATCATCTTACTGCCCTTGTCCCGTTTTATTTGGAGTTGGCGCAACACGTTTTTTTCTTCCATTCTGTACTTGTCACCCGTCACGCTATCACTAATTAGTTTCACCAGTCCCGATGTTTATCTGTAATAAAATCTAGCATGCTAAATGCTTTGATCCACTTCCCGGTTACCAATCTAGCTGAAATTCCGCATGCATGTGTAAATCAGATAACAATGCAATATTATAACTTGGAGCTGATCTGATGATGGAACTGGATGGTAGTCATAAGAACTCAGATAACCCTATAGTATTTGAGCTATTTGGAATGGTCTTGATGAGTATTAATTATATAGGTATAAAAGCTTGCTGTGAAAAAATGTTTTTCGTTGAAAACTTGTTTCACATCACTTCTCATACAATCCATCAATCTTTTCTTTGGCCTGCCTCTTCCTCTCCATCCATCCACATAAAACACTACAGCAATAACTTAAAATTTAACTTAAAACGTAGTACAAAATCTCATTCCATAATGAATAACAGTAGCATCTCTATGCGCTTTTGTGGCATTAGCTACAGACGCTACAGTCAGCCGCTTCATCTCAAAGAGCACTTTGTTGGTCCGAGATAATATTAGTGCACGACTACTTACCTCGCTTTGTGTATGAGACTAAGCACTGAGCGGCACAATGCTTTAGTGTATTGAGCTTACAATGATAATAAAAAAAGTTATTTCTTGTGGAGTGTGATCAGTAAGTGCTAGTTTATTAGTTATTTGATTCTTCTACATGCCGTTAAAATTTGGAATAGCATTAATTAAAAAATAGTCCCATAAAGTAAAGGGCCAGAGCGTGCATGCCTATAGTGCGCTATATGTAAGCACTTTAGCTATACTGCACTAGCTTCTGACAGCGGCTTCGCCCGCGTGATAACAGGTTTTCCTCACAAATTTTGGTTCCCCGGCTGGGTTCCACCCAGACAAGGCAGACTTACACCATGTGGTCTGGGTGACCGGCACAATGGTGACATGCGAGCGTTTCTTCCCACCAGATCCGAAAGAGATACCTCTCGAAACACTCGTCTAGTGAGAACCTTCGTCAGGTGGATTTAACTCACACAGTTCAAGTTTTTTTTATTAGAGAAACTACGGGCGTAGAAAAGGCCAGTTACAGCACTAACATTTGTGACCATTTTGTGAGTAAATATCACAAAACAGTAATCGGTTCGAGAGCCAAAATTTTTCATTTGCCTTCTTTGACCAGAAAGAAACATTGGAAATAAAGCCGCTCACTATGCGTAGGCTTTTTCTCCTTAAATAATCCTCTTTTCCAATCCTCACTGATTCTGACCCTCCAGAAGCATTATCATAAAATTTGCCAAATAATAGCGTGAGCGCGTGATTTTTTAGCGTTGTTACGTTACGTTGCCCAAATATAGGTTTTTAGGTTGCCCGGCTATATCAGCAGGATATTGGGGACGTTACAGGCACATATTTTTAAAGCAGCACAATTTTATTTCCATTGGAATACTGCCAACTCCTCATTTGGTCACCACTGACAAATATCCTTTAAAATATATTCGAACGTTTTATCATGAAAAACCATAAATATTTGGTCTCGTAAATCGAGTAAAACTATGATATAAATAATATCAGCAAATTGGTATGACAAACAATGTTTACTAAAACATTTTGTTGGATATTTGATTCTTGTCAAATATCAATAATATTTATTTATTGGCACTTAGGTAATTATAATTTTGTACATTGGGAATAGATTTTTAAAATATACCAGTAGATAGATGTGAAAATGTGACAAGTATCTACCAGCAATTGCAATATCTATTTAAATCAAGAATTTTATTATAAGATAGCATACGATTTTTGGTTACGACGTAGTAGGCTAGAGTCTGTCTAAAAAGTCAAACGTCTTGGGTAATTATTAGGATTTAATGAAATCTGGTTAGAGACGGCGCAGGAGAAGAAAGTTTGGAAGGACTTGGGGAGCCTTTGACCAGCAGTGGGACAGCAAAGGCAAGAAAAAAAAAGAATTCTGATGAAGTCAACACTGGTTCAATAATCAAGGTTGATTAAGAGATATTGATCATTGTTTACTAACAGGAGACCCTTATAAAAAGTATCGAATATAAGTATTTTTTAAATTAATAAATATTGTACAAAATTCCCAAGTCGGTTGACTTTTTAGACAGACTATAGCAGTAATGCCTTGATCACAAGTACCTACCGAGTAAACGGGCGAGACAGTAAAATGTTGCTCGGTCGAGACAGTGATATAAGCGAATTGTAGAGATAAGTGCTCGGCCGAGCACTCGGCGCTGTGTTTACACGTACCGAGTACTCGATCGAATCGATTGAAGCACGATAGATCAATTAATCCCATTATATATAAAGAAAATGATCTGATCCTAGTAAAGAATGAAACCGGTAACAAACTATCGCCACTTTATGTAGGGCCGTCTAAAGTATTGAGAGACTTGTCTCCTAATGTGGAAATTAAAAAAGATGGAAAAATTGATATTGTCCATAAGAACAGAACAAGGTTGTACCTTACAAAATAAAAATAAACTGATAATGTATTTTATATTAACCTTGATATCGTATATCTATGTGTTTTATGTGAACCTGTTTTATGTGTATACCTTCATTAAAAATTATTGTGAATGAGATTCATATGATGTTACCTACATACTCGTATAATATCAGATATAATAAGATTAATATAAATAATGGTATTATTATAAAATTTATTGTAACCAAATGATTATGGACCTTCCTCACAAATAAAATAAAATGATACCGTTTTATTTTATTTGTTTCCTTCGGGGTAGGTGTAAGGATGTATACCTATGTTTAAGCTAATCTATGTGTCTTTAGTATAGATCCCATATATAGAACACTAAGAGATATAAATGTTTATCCACAACCTAAAATAAACGAGTACTATTCCAACCTTGTTGGGTTTCACTTCTCTCCCGTTACGCCAGACCTTGCAATATCAACAAAAATACATTGTCATCGGGCCATCCAGGTGACTGAGGGTTGTTTTGCACTTGCATCCAGCTGTTTGCTAGCTCCTAATGCCCGCTATGACCTGCCGTGACCTGTGTTGTATTAAGTGTCGGTGGTATCCAAAACCTTATCTGTAAATTGTATGTGCCAAACCACTACAACCGTGACAGGAAACATCGGCTCCTGGCAGTTCCGACGTGTCGAACAGTTGCACAGTCCAAATCGCCCATACCGCGGATACTCTCTGCGCTTAATGCTCTCCTTAACAAAAACACAGATTTTTATATGTTTGGGGAAGAATGGAAGACGATACTGTCAGAATGTATGAAATTCTGTGAGATGAATGCATGACTGTGTCTACTATTTATTAAATAAGTAGTGTCTATCACTCTTTTTAATGTTTTCTCTTTTTGTGTTATGTGTTTAAATAGTGTAATTGGTTTCGGCTGTTCTATTTGAATTAAATAAATAATCCAACTTGTGTCCTTTTTAAATATTTTTGGGAAAAAATATGACATGGTGTAAAAAATATTGGAATCCATTCAGTTAAGTATTGATTCTGAACAAACTATATTCAGGTTTCGCATAAACTAAAAAAAATAAATAATGTTGTATAGTTCCACCCCTTTAACAGTTCAGTTTAGTCCATCAAATCCTGGTAGAGCCTCAGGCATCCTATGGTCTCGTTCGTTTTATCATAGACATCATCCATCACTTTCCATCAAGAGAGATCGAGTTCGAGACACGACTCATCAAGAAAAAAATATCTGGGTTTATTTTGCACCCTTGTCCTACCAATGAAACTCAAGTAACTGCGAATATACAGTCATAATAATACATTTCACTAGTGTCCGACCGAAACTAGTTTTTCAACCGAAACCGAAACCGAATTTCGGCAACAGTTTCTTCGGCCAAAACCGAAACTTCCTTAAAATGATCATGCTTTGAGGGAAAAATAAAGAAAACGTTATTATTTTTCGTCAATTCTTATTTTTTTTAAATTCATTTTAAATTTAGGTATTTATATTCGTTGAATAGGTAGTAGGTAAAACGAACTGGCGTGCTTTTCTCTAAGAAAACAGCCTTGAGAGCAGCGCTGGCAGCAGCGACGAAATCGAAATAGGTACATTGGATTAACAACCCTATTAACCTATACATTAGATTATTAATTCAATGTACTGCGCTCTCGACTCGTCGCTGCAGCCAGCGCTGCGCTCAAGACTGTTGTCTTAGAGAATAGCACCGCTGTAAACACAAGCCAGTTACGACATGATTAGGCACGTGGACACGGCAAAATTTCTTCGTTGCTTACTCGCTTGGAAGGAATTTAAGCCGCTGAACATGACCGCTCACAGCGCAAGAACTTCCGAGTGCAGTTTCGGTTTCGGTCGTAGTTTCGGCAGGTTTGCCACTAAAACCGAAACTAAGCCGAAACTCGACCAAAACCGAACATTTGGTCGGACACTAAATTTCACTACTCAAACAGATAAGACACTAGCGAATAAAGGAAAGGTCAGATCCGTGGAGGCAATACAATCGTAGGCAGATGACAATCATTGCTATCTAGAATCTGATGGACGCAAATGTTAGATTCTCTCTCCTACGAGATAGCAAAGCCTTTAACCCTGGCACTAAAGCTATGTCCAAGGGTACTTAAAACAAGTGAACTATGCTGATAAAGACATTACTTTTGATGACCGGTTTTCTTCCTAATGTACTTAATTATTTTCCATTGATACGTCAGTTAATTTGGTTGCAGAGAAAGTGATCCAGTTAGAATCGAAGTAGGTTTTCTAGAATAAGTCTAGTCAAGAGTGATATATGTATAACTAGCTCCCTATAATGGCTTCTTCCGCGTCAAAGTAGGGTTCTTCATACAAATTTTGGACTCCCGTTTTATCCTCTTATGAGGTGAATCTTGGGAAATCCTCTCTTAATGTTCGTCTACGTTGTAAAAGAAAACCTTGTGCAAAATTTTACGCTCCTAGGTCCTGTAGTTTTGGCTGTACGTTGACATGTCAGTCAGTCAGTTTTTCCTATTATATTGATATAGATCTTAGCAGATCCTAGTAGGTACCTATACCTAGTCAATAAGGGACCAAGGTTCACTGAACTCGCGGTAAAAGAGATAATAGGACATTGTTTCAGTACTAGACCCAAGACAAAAGGCAAATTCGATTCGCCGACAAGTTTCAGGAATTCAACAACTGTTTCAAATACGTGTGAAGTGTGGATAAAGATGATTAACACGCACACACATAATTACTCACAAGTCCACAACGGTTAACGCTTTTCAGGCAGAAACACTCCGCTGTTTTTATATTCACGTGAAAACGACCGCAGAAATAAATGGATTTTTGTGGTACGACCACATTCACTACAAGTGGAGCGGAGCTTCAAAAATATTTTTAATTTTTGCAGAAAGTACCGGAACTTTTCTACAGAGAATTCTTTGATACGGCATTAAACAAACAGATGGTAATACTACAAAGGGAAAAATAGAGAATATGTAAGTATCTTTACGGAAAAACTTCGTTAACAACTTTTATTAAAATGCTTTAACTGCATTGCCTTTAAAAACATAACACTCCTTTTTTATGTAGTTATGTAAAAAGAAAACTCCATCTTTGAAATTGCAATAAGACAAAGTAAGGTAAGGTAAGACTGAACTGTTACCGACTCAAATGCCACTATTACTAAGCACAGTAGCGTAGCTAGGCATGGGTAAAGTGGGTCCTCGCCCACGGCCTCGCACTCAAAAGGGCCATGCACAAGCGAGGGCTCTTTAAGAACGTGGGTTTTTTTATAATAAATAGGCTCGCGTTTGACCACTATTTCACCTGATGGTAAGCGACGATGTGATCGCACACCGGGTTGCGGCAGTTGCTGTCGTGTTTTAAAATTTATGAAAGAAAGAGGCCTCGTTGATGTGCCTTCGCCCACTTTTAAATTATTCTAAAGACGAAAATTAAAAACATTACGCAATACGACAGCACGACAGCAAAGTGACAAATAGCTAAATCTCTAACTAGAGATGATACTCGTAGCTTGAAGAGGAGTTAATGTCAAATCCTAACTTCATGTACTACTAATACTACCTAAGTGAGTTTGCTTGTTCATCCAATCAATGTCGAAATAGTTCTATAGTTGGAATGATTATCTTAAGTTTCAAAGCTAATTTCGTTACTTTAAAAGATCCGGATTATAAAAGTATACCTTCATTGAAATTTTACTTTATCTTTTCAACATCTATTCCAATAAATGAGTGCTTATTTTTAGACAGAGAAAAAGGCTCTAGATATAATTAAATGTTTTATTAACCTTTTGAAAACCTGACTGAAAAATAAACAATAATATTTTTTTTTTATGGGCACCCTAGCGGTCCCGGCAGATATTGTCCTCCCTGAAAGCAGGCACGTTGTCAGAAAAAAAAATTAAAGACCCGATTACAGCGCCACCTACCGGGTCCAATTGTATTTTCTAACCATCTAGAGACCCACTCAAAATATTTTTTTTTTATTGCTGATAGTTTCGCGCTTGACTGCTATCTCACCTGATGGAAAGCGACGACGCGGTCGACGATGGAGCGTGCTTACCTAGAAGTAACCTATATATACCCAGAAAATGACATCCAAATCAGCCAAGCCGAGTAGTTAGGTGACAAGCACACGTACAGAAGAATTATACATATAAAGATTTTTCTATAGGTACATACAGTAACCTCAAATAAACTTAATTTCATATAATTCATTCTTATACGAAGCATTAACCCACAATAAATTGTAGGATAAGGCAAGGGAACTCAGAGCCGCAATAAAAAAAGTAAATCCGTCGATAACAAACCCGGTCCGTATCGTGAGGGTGAGGGCAGAGGGTTGGACGGTCAGACGATAACTGGAGACGCATCTGTCAACAGATTTACGAAGGGTTACCAACTAATAGAAGGATAGTTTGAAAATACAACTAGTTTACAATATTGTCGTAAATATAAACATACAAACGACTGCTATAAAAGGTGTTGTAAATCCTCCTGATTTAGTGGTGTTGCATTTTGGAGGGGACCTCAAGACATGATTGCTGGAGACTTGGCCATTTTAAATGTGAGAAATCATCAAATAACTTCTTCAGTTCTGTGTGGAGTGAGAAGGAGTTTCAGACTTTCACTGACTAAAACCCAGTGTTTCTTCACTTGCAAGGTCCGAATGTTTTAGCAGGAAGCGGCGCAGCGAGTGGAGCGGTATACATGCGCGCGGTGCTATGAGCGGTGTCTCGTGGCGTACTTCAAATAATTTCATACTTTTGATTTCACCGCGCGATTACAATGCCAATTGTGTTACTCAAATGGATATAATAACAATAGATTGATGTAAGAGGAAATCTGATAGTGGCACCAGTGACTGAAAAGTGTTGTGGAAATCGGTTGTCATAATATAAACAAGTGATGCGGGAGATGACAAAAATGATGCAAGGAACTTTAGGGTGTAAATAAATGTAGATGACAATATCAAGAAGCAAAAACCAAAGAAATTATGCATTAAGGAAAAAGCTGCCTTTCACATAGATAGGCCTGCATAGGCACTCATAAAACGTCAGAAGCTAGTCAACGGGTCCAATTGGTCGTTTCCTATGGCGAAAAACCGGCAAGACTACATGGTTACTCTTTTAATAAAATTATTGATTTTACAATACTTCCAAATTACAATTAATAGCAGCCTATAAATTAAGTTTCTCAGGGCTATGCTCGGAGTTTCCTTGCGTGATCACATGAAAAATGTAGATACCCGCAGAAGAACCAAGGTTACCGACATAACTCGAAGAATCGCCAAACTTAAGTGGCAATGGGCAGGGCACATTGCACGCAGAACAGATGGTCGATAGGGATGAAAAGTTCTGGAGTGGCGACCAAGTACCGGAAGACGCATCGCTGAAAGACCTCCCACAAGATCGACCGATGACCTGGTCAAGGTCGCGGGAATCCGATGGATGCGAGATGCACAGGACTGTCGTTGTGGCGACGTTTGGGGGAGGCCTATGTCCAACAGTGGACCTCTTTCGGCTAAAATGATGATGATGAGGTAAGTAGGATACATACAAGAGTTTTTAATAATCCTGAAAGTCAACACTGAAAATAATTGTGTAAACTAGGAAGAATATTGAACTAATTGATAAACCAATTTAAATAATTTGCGGATGAATAAAATTATCACCATATAAAACCAAATTACTTGAAATATGAGCTTAATTGCATCATTGCATCCAACCAATTTAATTTCGTATGTGGTGGGAATATTGAACCACAGGCGTAGTTATTACGGGTAAGGATATAGATCAAGTTACTCGTATAGTATATAAATAATTTGAAAATTTATGTCTAATATTATAAAGAAGATTAATTTATGTTTGTTTAAATCTTTGAAATTACTCGTACTGATTCACTAAGTGTCTCATCATTCGGTTTTGAATGAAGGTTTATTGAAATTTAAATTAAATACATACAACTAATATATTAATATGCTTACAAATACAAATACAAATACAAATAGCCTTTATTTCTGATAGTTCATAAATACATTTCATTTCAAGATTTTTCTGTCGAATCATTTTACAATCATAATAACAATGATATTTCTATAACTGACATTTTTAAAATTATAACAATAGATTAATTTTGTAGCATAAGTTAATAAAATAAATTATTACTTAAATATTTCAATATTTCATTAAATTAATTTTAGTTTTACATTATTATTATATATGAATATTATTATTATGATTATAATTTCATAAAATAATTAAATTAAATGGTCACAGTTTCAATCTTCGACATCGGTAACATTGTTATCAGCTTGCCCTTTGACATAGGCCTCCCCTAGGGATTTCCACGTTATCCTGTTGTCTGCTTTTCTTTGCCATGTTATTCCAGCTACTTTCCTAATATCTAATATTAATATGCTTAACTTAACCTAATTAAAACTAACTTTTGAAATAAAAATAAAAGCTCTATAGAACTAAAAAAGCAATCTAAAGACGCCGTACGTCGAAAAACTCCTCCGCATCGCTGTCAATTGGTAATGTAGGTACCCAAATGACTGGCGGCATTGCCACGCTGAATGACAAAGCCACATTCGGTTGGATTGCCTTTTTAATGTTAGTTAATTCAGAACTCATTTATCAAACAATTTAGAGTATTTAACGTTTATTTGAAAGAATATACTTTCAGGCTCGTACCCTTTTTATAAAAATCTTGTTATTATGACTGGATGTATTAAAAAAAATAGGGAAATCGTCAAAGATTGTAGGAGAAGATAGGATATAGTTCTTTTTAAAATCTTGATGTCTACTCTTATTCAATGAAAAACGAAGTTTCGATCAAAACTTTACTCGTTTCCTACCGCGCTTCGGTTCATTTCATTCCCGATATTTCACACGAACGAATTTTTTTGACGCTTCTACATAATATATTCAGTTTCACAAACAAAATAAAACCGGCTTTCATATAAAAAGTATAAAATAACTTTAATTTCGGAAGTTTGTGGTAAGTAACGAAGAAACAAAACCAGAATCTCCGAATTTCTGTGGTCGGAAAACATACAGGCAATATGAGCAAGGCCATGAGCAAAAGCTAGTCGGACTAATCGAGGCCTCAATGACCAACTTGCAACTTTTATCAAGAACTGTCATGACACTACGTTACAGCAGCAAATATTGACGTCTGACATAGTTTTCCAATAAAATAAAAGCACCCCTCTTTTGCATCAAGATAGGTATATTTTGCGGTAGTCCCCCAATGCTCTAGTACCCATGGGTTGTGCGATAGAAACCCCAGGGCCCTGCAACGAAGGCAAAGTAAGAACAAGAGTGAGTTTTTAAAAATATACCAGTAAAAATCTGACATCCCGTCTGCCCACGGGCAGGAAGATGTCATTAGATGATTTACCACCTAAAAGAAAATGCTCTAGTACAGTTTTCGTCATCACTATCCGCGAATGTGATTTGGATACTTTTTAGTAGGTACTTTTCGAGTTGAGTATAGCAGGACTAGAGCATAGAAGGACTAAGAAGATATTAATAGAAAAATTAAGAGAAGTACGTACTACCATAGCAAAGCATAATCAACCTTATAATGTTCCCACAGCTGGGACTCAAGCCTCTTCTCTAAGAGAAGAAATGGGCCATAATTTACTACACGAGCCCAGTACGGGTTGTTACCTACTGTGAGTAAGAAACCTTACATTTTAATGAAAATATCTAATAATTTTATTTTAAAAGAAAACATGGTCCATTTTGTTAGTAATGTCCCTTTAAATAATTAGTGTTCTTCACGTTTTGTAGGATACAAAAATGAAAATAATAATAAAAATATACAGTGAAGTGGCAGTAAGAGCAGTGTTGGTCAAGTGGTAACAGCCCCGACTTACGAGTTGTAGGTCGCGGGTTCAAATCCAGCCAGGCGCATTACTATGTGTAATTTATTTCATCACCACTTCTCTCAAAACGGTTAAGGAAACATCGTGAGGAAACCACGTCCTAGAACCAAAATTCGAAAACATGTGACATTCACTAACTCGCACTGGGCCCGCGTAGTGGATTACGATCCTTTCCCTCTTCCAGAGAGAGGAGGCCTGAGTCCCAGCAGTGAGACTATTAAAAGGCTGATTATTCTTTATGCTATTCGGTGAAGTGGGTTTCTGAGGCAAGATGTGCAGAGTGTAAACTACCTGACCATTTTCTCCACATAGTGCATCAAAATAAGGGAGTAAAAACTATCAACCACTGTTTTCAGGTTTCTAAAAGCTATCAATACCTATTATCATTTTCTTTTCTATCAGTCTACGAGTCCTACTTCCAAAAGAGTATTTGGCTTAATTAGTTAAGTTTGTTCAAAGTTCCTAAAGTTTTATGAGTCTTTTGGGAAACACTAGCGGTGACGGACGAGTAATTATTCTGCGCTCTGGCTTATGTGACCAGTTTTTTTTTTTTGCTTAGTCAACTTAGTAAGGGCAGGAAGAAGAAGATACTAAGTCAACTAAGTCCTATGCGGAAACAACAGCGCAGTAGGGACAGACACGATGGTAGTATGAGCTGGACTCTTTCTTAACAGTTTGACACAGAATTGCAAAAACTGGAGTAGTGAAAAGATTGACTGGAGGCTTATGCCCTACATGGAGACGATACAGGCTCATAATTGGACTAATGGAATGCATAGGGTAATTGACGGAACATAAATAGTTTTGAGTCAGTAAAAGTCTGATTTGATATCTCACCTGTTGCTATTTATGGAACGTCATGTCTCTGTATGCGTGAGTGCGGCAGCCTGTACGAGGCTC
Organism: Mythimna ferrago; assembly: GCA_910589285.2. Classification (NCBI taxonomy): domain Eukaryota; kingdom Metazoa; phylum Arthropoda; class Insecta; order Lepidoptera; family Noctuidae; genus Mythimna; species Mythimna ferrago. Next base: position 21,542,520 of record OU342680.1, on the reverse strand, counting down.
TGCCCAGTTACTCTACGAAACGCTTTTACTTTTACTCTATCTACTAATTATGTTATTGATTCGGGTCGAGAATCACTAATATAATTGCCTCCTGAAATTTTACGCAGATTCAAAATGCACCTTGTATATTGAACAAATTCTTGTATAATCTATCTACGTATCTTCTTTGGGCCCTCGCCCAAGACAACATTTTGTAGCGATGCTGTCCCGCGTTTCGTAAGCACGCGACAGCAACGCTACTAACGCGGGTTAGTCGCATTTGCAAGCTCTATAGAAAAAAATGCAACAATAAAAATACAACATCGCGACTGTAACGATGCGAACGCGCTACAGCATCGCTACAAAAAAAAATCAACGCACTACAGCATCGCGACTGTATCGATGCGAACGCGCTACAGCATCGCTACAAAAAATGCCAACGCACTACAGCATCGCGACTGTATCGAAGCGAACGCGCTACAGAATCGCTACAAAAAATGCCAACGCACTACAGCGTCACGATTGTATCGATGCGAACGCACTACAGCATCGCGACTGTATCGATGCGAACGCGCTACAGCATCGCTACAAAAAATGCCAATGCACTATAAATTCGCGATTGTATCGATGCGAACGCGCTACAGCACCGTTACAAAAAATGCCAACGCACTACAACATCGCGACTGTATCGATGCGAACGCGCTACAGCACCGTTACAAAAAATGCCAACGCACTACAACATCGCGACTGTATCGATGCGAACGCGCTACAGCATCGCTACAAAAAATGCCAACGCACTACAGCATCGCGACTGTATCGATGCGAACGCGCTACAGCATCACTACAAAAAATGCCAACGCACTACAGCATCGCGATTGTATCGATGCGAACGCGCTACAGCATCGCTACAAAAAATGCCAACGCACTACAGCATCGCGACTGTATCGATGCGAACGCGCTACAGCATCACTACAAAAAATGCCAACGCACTACAGCATCGCGATTGTATCGATGCGAACGCGCTACAGCATCGCTACAAAAAATGCCAACGCACTACAGCATCGCGATTGTATCGATGCAAACGCGCTACAGCATCGCTACAAAAAATGCCAACGCACTACAGCATCGCGACTGTATCGATGCGAACGCGCTACAGCATCACTACAAAAAATGCCAACGCACTACAGCATCGCGACTGTATTGATGCGAACGCGCTACAGCATTGCTACAAAAAATGCCAACGCACTACAGCATCACGACTGTATCGATGCGAACGCGCTACAGCATCACTACAAAAAATGACAACGCACTACAGCATCGCTACAAAAAATGCCAACGCACTACAGCATCGCGACTGTATCGATGCGAACGCGCTACAGCATCACTACAAAAAATGACAACGCACTACAGCATCGCTACAAAAAATGCCAACGCACTACAGCATCGCGATTGTATCGATGCGAACGTGCTACAGCATCGCTACAAAAAATGCCAACGCACTACAGCATCGCGATTGTATCGATGCGAACGTGCTACAGCATCGCTACAAAAAATGCCAACGCACTACAACATCGCGACTGTATCGATGCGAACGCGCTACAGCATCGCTACAAAAAATGACAACGCACTACAGCATCGCTACAAAAAATGCCAACGCACTACAACATCGCGATTGTATCGATGCGAACGGGCTACAGCATCGCTACAAAAAATGCCAATGCACTATAACTTCGCGATTGTATCGATGCGAACGCGCTACAGCACCGTTACAAAAAATGCCAACGCACTACAACATCGCGATTGTATCGATGCGAACCCGCTAAAGCATCGCTACAAAAATGCCAACGCACTACAGCATCGCTACAAAAAATGCCAACGCACTACAGCATCGCGATTGTATCGATGCGAACGCGCTACAGCATCGCTACAAAAAATGCCAACGCACTACAGCATCGCTACAAAAAATGCCAACGCACTACAGCATCGCGATTGTATCGATGCGAACGCGCTACAGCATCGCTACAAAAAATGCCAACGCACTACAGCATCGCGATTGTATCGATGCGAACGCGCTACAGCATCGCTACAAAAAATGCCAACGCACTACAGCATCGCTACAAAAAATGCCAACGCACTACAGCATCGCGATTGTATCGATGCGAACGCGCTACAGCATCGCTACAAAAAATGCCAACGCACTACAGCATCGCGATTGTATCGATGCGAACGCGCTACAGCATCGCTACAAAAAATGCCAACGAACTACAGCATCGCGACTGTATCGATGCGAACGCGCTACAGCATCGCTACAAAAAATGCCAACGCACTACAGCATCGCGACTGTATCGATGCGAACGCGCTACAGCATCGCTACAAAAAATGCCAACGCACTACAGCATCGCTACAAAAAATGCCAACGCACTACAGCATCGCGATTGTATCGATGCGAACGCGCTACAGCATCGCTACAAAAAATGCCAACGCACTACAGCATCGCTACAAAAAATGCCAACGCACTACAGCATCGCGATTGTATCGATGCGAACGCGCTACAGCATCGCTACAAAAAATGCCAACGCACTACAGCATCGCGATTGTATCGATGCGAACGCGCTACAGCATCGCTACAAAAAATGCCAACGAACTACAGCATCGCGACTGTATCGATGCGAACGCGCTACAGCATCGCTACAAAAAATGCCAACGCACTACAGCATCGCGACTGTATCGATGCGAACGCGCTAAAGCATCGCTACAAAAAGTCGCCATGGTCGAGGGGCCTTTACAGATCAAACGTACAGTTAACTCTTCTAAACTCTTAAATTAGAAACAGGGTGTTTCATCTTACAACCCAACACCTACTTGACATTACGGCATAAGTACCAATAAAATTTTAATTCAGACAATAATATCTAAAACTACGTCATCCCAGCTTAATTGGGACTCGTAAAATGATTATGACCTATTAAATTGTCTAGAATTCGGTGTTGCTCTCTTAATTTACATATCATGAAACATTTAGAAGGTCATTGTAATTGAGATGGTAATTTAATGGGAAAATGTTAATGACCTTGAAATTAATAAGGGTTCACATGAGCATTTATTTGGAAAAGTTCGCTCTCCCTTCCGGAGCCTGAAAAGTGTACGTGTGCATAAAATATGGTTTCAACGTATTGTGTTGTGTTGTATTGTACGTACAATACAACACAACACAATACGCGTTGCAGTAACACGTGTTGTGGAACATGGTGTTATTGAACCACTAAGAGAAGAAAAAAGTCCATTTATTTACGTACAAATTAAAAAAGATGTCAATAAACATATTATTACGTTACTATAGTGTCAACTTTAAATGATAAATCCTTAAAACACATAAGCACAATATGATCAAAATAATAAATTATTTATTTTTATGTAAAAATGTATTTAGATTGCCTTAGATTATAAGATGCTTAAATGATAAGTCTTCATCTATGCATTGCATATCCTTCTTTTGTTGTGCCCAACAGGGTCCACGATTGTTCTGAATTGCAAATGTTTACCACCTGTTACCACCTAAGCCTTCATTGTGGAATGCAATAAAGAATTGAGTGTTGAACTGGAAAATTAACCTTATAAAAACGCTCTTTTAAAATTATAAAGACATAATTTATATTAATAAAACATTTAAAAAACATTGGCAAATCGCACCACCTAATGACCTGAGTAAATCAATTCAGAAATCTTCTTTTTTCCGCCAAAAACGAAATACCCTCGAATTTTCGCAACTGTCTTCAAGTACGTACCTTCGCACTTAAGTACATACGTGCCTCCCGACTTCATGAGGGCATCAACGTAAGTAGATAGGCATAGAATGCTCAGAGTGGCAGTGAAAAGGGTTGGGTCAGCAATAGATAAGGACGGACGCCACCGGACTGTTGGTCGCGTCATTGTCAGCCCATAAAGCCCAAAAGACCCAGAATTATCAAGATCTTTTAGAAAATTTCAATTTAAAACGCTATTTTATTTAAGATGTTTCACGTCAGTCATCGGGGCGGACGGATATTGAAAAGAAAAACTGTTAAAAGACCGCGCCGTCGTCACAGCTTCCGCAATTTGTGGAAACGCATTTTATTACATTTGCTTGGTTCGATGTTTTTTTACTTCTCTTTATTTTAAAGACGAGGAAATTTTCTTACTTTGATGTGATATCTTTTATGTATTGGAACAAAAAAGGGTTAATAATATTTGTATTTGTATTTTGTGTTAGTCTATAGTCTGTCACAGTACTTATTAAAATAAAATAAAATAATGACTATGCTATAGAGTTTCAAGGTCTGGCTATCCCAAACTTTTCTTACTTCTTAGAAGCAAAAATCTTATTCACATTCAAGTTCATGTGCAAATACAAACCAGAAATACTAATTGGCGAGAGTCAAGCGATCTTCAAGATAAAACTCTCTCAAACAGTGCTGCATTCAAATTAACAAATTACCATCTGTTAAATATCGCATTACATGAATCTCTTAAGGACAGCCCAGAATGATAATGTTCAGTCCCATTATGTGAAGCGCTGCAGTGCCCCGAGGAATGTCTGTCTGTATGGTAATTTGTGTAATTATATGTATCTTAGGGTGCATACGAATGCGCGTCGAATGTGCAAGCTTTTGGTTAAACAGCTGTCTTTTATATCCCGGGTAAAGAGTGTGTTAGTTGTGCTAGTCACGCTATGATCTACATTAGTTCACCGCAGACCATTCGATAGAAATGGAAAAGAAACAAAATGTATCAGATTATTTATGGGTATTCGTTTGATGGGTAATTATAATAGGTGAGGAAGTTCTAGAGTATGAATGAGAATAGATTTCAGAGAAAGAATGCAATAAAAAAAGAGATGGATTGTAGGTAATTACTAGTAACATATAGGAAGAGGTTAAAAAGTGCGAAGAAGATAGTGTATGGGTTCTTGGGTAAGAGCAAGAGCGAAGTGATTGGGATAAAAGTTTGCAATCACTAAGCAACAACATAAATGTGGATTGCCAAAAAACGATACAAAGCAAAAGAGTGACAGGAGAAAAAGTGTTGTGCCGTCTCCAAGTTGCATAGAAGGGCAAGAAGATGAAATAACAATAGAAATTAGGACTCTTTTAAAAACACATTAGTCATGATTATCATATCCCACGCCTTTTATAAATGGTACAGAAAGCATTTAGTCGCGCTTATTCAAGTAGTGACCCTTATTTGACTCCTATAACATGCGTGGGAGAACGCGGTAGAAATTCTCTATTATTCCTGTGTCAACATAAAATGTGTGTGTAATCGTTTTAGTTTTTTAGTAAAGGGGTTACGTTTTAAACCAATGGGACACTTTATTGCCTGATCAAATATAAACCTAGTTATTATTACAACTAAACGATGGAGCACGTTTGCCTGAAAGTAATCTATTCAGTCTTGACTTTAACATGACCAGGTTGTAACTATCAGGAAACAGAAGAGCGGAGCGGAGATTATGCAGAGAGCATTAAATCCGATCTTTTTGATTCGACTTAAGTACATAGTCTATGCTAAAATTATGGGATTTAGAACAGGAAAACTTATATCAAATTCATTTGCAGAGGTATCTAACCTCTGTCAGCTCTAGAACAGCCAATGCATCCAAAGAATTGCGATCTATAAAGTAGAACTGCGATAAAAATACTGGCGTAATAAGTAAACAAACAATTTCTCACGATAACATGCTCTGATGAACGCAACTCTTGAGAATTAAAACACACCTAGTGCATAAAGACACAATTTTAGTGTCATAAGTTGGGCCCACAGCATTTGCGTAATTTAAGTTGGCCGCATTTATGGTCTAGCGTAGCGCCAGTACGCCGTAATTATTTGGTTTTCTACAGCTTTTTTCGATCTATTAGATTCGATATACTATAGGCTACGGTATGATTAAAAAACCATTACCTACCAAATAATACAAAATGTATTTTGAATGAGACCTTAATTTCAAGCCATGAAATCTAGACTGCTATAAATAATACCCACAAATGATATAGTACGACCTCTACTATTTTGATTAACTATGGCGGAACAGAGAACGCTTAAATTAGCAATGACTACAATAAGCTTTATGGAGTGTGAGGTAACAATGATTGAATGGCCAGAGGAATGTGAATGGAGATCTAATGTGCTCTGCTGAAACAGTATCTACAAATATTTTTGAACTCTGAGCGTAGAGAAAAGATAGCTGTGAGGATTGAGCAGGGAGTAGATATTTTCCTTTTTATGACTTCGCTAGAACAGACCGAAAGGCTGTCGTTATGAAAATCATAATAATATAGAAGATAGGAGTTGTCAGCAACAGCAGGGGCCCAGCCGGTTCGAAGCCTACTGGGGCCAGGGTTATCCGAAAGAGAACTCGAGCGTGGCTCGAGTTCCTTTTCGGCTCGAATATGAAGGCTTGAAGGAACGGGGTAGGTTTTTTAGTCAGTAAGAGTCTGACACTATCTCCCTCTCAGCCCAAGAGCGGGGGTTGTTATTGGATAATTTTCCCCACCAAAAAAAAAAAATAACAAAGAAGATTATTATAAATAGGGTATAATAGAGTTTAAAGGAGGAAAGGTTATGAAGAAAAAAAATATTATGAAGAGGAAAGTGGAATCAAGAGGATATACTTCAGTCAGGCATAAAAAAATAACCAAATAAGTTCTTCATATAATGAAGAGATGGTAGAAGAAACACGTTATGCTCAATTTACCTATCTGTTTTGATTGATAAGGGAGGAGATATTTTCCATTTTGTGACTCTGTTAGAACAGGCCGAAGGGCTGTCTTTATGGAAGTCGTAATAAAGAAGCTTTTTATAAAAGAAAGGGTTTAAGGGAGGATAGGTTATGAGGAAGTATATTATTTTGAAGAGGAAAGCGGAATCAAGAGGGTATACTTCAGTCAGGTATGATAAAAACAACTAAATAAGCTTTGCATATAATTTGGCTTAATAAAGAGATGATAGAGGAAACACGTTATGCTCAATTTACCTATCTGTTTTGATTGAGTAGGGAGAAGATATTTTCCATTTTGGGGCTCTGTTAGAACAGGCCGAAGGGTTGTCATAATGAAAGTCATTATATAAAAGATTATTATAAAATAAAAGATTTAAGGGAGGAAAGGATAAGGAGATAAATGATTACGAAGCCGAAGTGGTAAGCGGAAACAAGGAGAGTATACTTTCAGACGGCTATCATAAAAATAACTAAATAAACTCTTCATATACCTAATTCGACTTTTTTTTTCGGTGGGCAAAAATCATCAGATGACATCCCCCGCCCTTGGACGGAGCAGGAGATAGTGTCAGACTCTTACTGACTAAAAAAACCTACCCCGTTCTTTCGTTGCCTTTCATACCGGGATCGAGCCTCTCTTTCGGAACTAGACCCTTAGCACAGTAGGCTTCGACCCTGCTGGGCCCCTACGGTTGCTGACAACTCTATGAGTCGTGCGGGAACTGTACGCGCCGTCGACGACTTGGACTCGGTCCGGACGGTTTCCGGACGATCGGACAGCCCACGCCTATATAATTCGACTTATCCTTTTATTGAAGAGATGACAGAAAATGTTAGTTACGCTCATCTCATGTTACCTGTCTCTAAATATTATAGGACCATATCACCAAGAGAACGAACCACCACCGTTCAGAGTGGCTTAGCTTAAAACCGCTCCATCCGTCAATACTGATGAAGTAAATACAGTCATAATAACTGAAAACTCAATTTTCAGGGAATGTGTTAATACTAATATTACTAATGTACCTATGCTCTACTTGGCACGTCTACACACGCTTTACGAAAGATTCATTATAATTACGTCAAAAAGCGAAGTTACTGCAGACACAAACGTCTTGTATACACGTCAGTAGGTTAACCCTACAGAAATAACTATGACAGTTATATGGAAATATCTGTTTGTTTACGTCTGTTATCTAAAGACTATCAAACTATGCGCCCACGGTTACTGCCAACGTCAACGACGCGTTGTTGTGGAGATTTAAGATAAAGGAATGAAAATAGAACTGCATAGTGGGATGGGTATAAATGTTTGTGATGTTGTTTAGGTGTGGTAGAACGTAGTTTTCACGCTAAACATCTTGAAATTCGAAGACGATGAGCGAGAAAGAGGTCAACCGTCGAATCCGACTCGGCTGGGCAGCGTTCGGGAAGCTACGCGGTATCTTCTCATCCGACATACTACAGTGGCTCAAGACCAGTGTGTGTTGCCAGTGATGACATATGGATCCGAAACGTGGTCGCTCACAATGGGCCTCATCAAAAGGCTTAAAGTCACTCAAAGAGCAATGGAAAGGGCTCTGCTCAGAGTTTCCTTGCGAGATCGAATCAAAAATGAAGATATCCGCAGGAGAACCAAGGTTGCCGACATAGAACAAAGAATCGCCAAACTTAAGTGGCAATGGGCAGGGAACATTGCTCGCAGAACAGATGGCCGTTGGGGCCGAAAGGTTCTGGAGTGGCAACTGCGTATCGGAAAACGCAGCATTGGAAGGCCTCCTACAAGGTAGACTGACGACCTGGTGTAGGTAGTGGGAATCCGATTGATGCGGGACGCACATGATCGTTCGTTATGGCGACGCTTGGGGGAAGCCTATGTCCAACAGTGGACGTCTATCGGCTGAAATGATGATGATGATGATGATGAGCGAGAGATTGTGAGAGATGATGAGTGGCAGATACATAGATAAATTATATGCGAGAGAGATGAGGGCTAATGGCAAAAAAACTTTGCTGAGTTGAGGTATTGACACTTACAGATAAAAGTTGAAGACATTTTGCTGACATTGAAGAAGGTACACTTTCAGAACACCATCTTTAAAACAATAACTTCTTTCAGCCAAGGGCGGAGCAGGAGGGCATGTCTCTTACTGACTAAAATCCACCTTTCATTTGCCCTTTGCGTTCTATGGTCACAGTAAATCTTTCAAATATTCTCGCAGATCTTCAAAACCTTGCAAACTGTATCCGGAATCCGGATCACAAGATCACAAGACCGTCATAGCTAAAAATAAAGATTCCAGGTACAACTAAAACCAGAATAACGTAAGCATTCAAAGCATTATATTTCATAACCAGTCAATCAAACTTTTGACGTCAAACCGTTTTGAAGTCCATCAAAATTCTCTTCCCTTCGTTTCTTCACATACTTGCTCAAAAATCGAGAATACAGTCATGAATCACGTTCGCATGATATTATAAATTATTCGGTTTTCGCAAGGAATGTAAACAGTCTATATTTCAATCATCTATCGCCTCATTGGCCTAGATTCCGATGGTAAACTGAACTGATCCTGAGCTAAGCCTGTCTGTCGGCAGCTGAGGAAAATTTTGATGGAAAATGTTTAAAAAATATTCGTTTGTGGCAAATCATTTTAGGCGTTTTACCCTGCTATTTTTTTTTAGATTATCTATTGCTCTAGACATGACTGAGGATCATATCGCAGTTTTTTCTACCTGGATATACTTCTAAGATTTAGCTGCTGAGTACTTTTGTTGGAAACAAGGGTCCCCAATAACTTTATACATTGATTTCAATACACTTGAGAACCCATTCCTATTTTTATTGCTTTTAGGCACGCAATATACTGTATTTTGCAGTAGTATAGAAATGTGCGGCGACCAACTTCCGTCATGTTTTAATATAGATAAGTATTTATTGTATCAGGCTGGTCGCAGGACTGCCACTAAAAAGGCGCATAAAAAAATAAAATTTTCGAAAGCCCTTTCTTACAATAATTGGTGACTTCATTTATAAGATATAATCGTAGTGAGTGTGTTGAAAAACGTCGTTTGATACTTGTGGCTATTGTCATTGCACCTTTTCAGTTCTAAAATGGCTTAGCCTTCTCACAAATTGCACCCATCTCGGTTGCAATGACAAAGTTTTCCCACTTGCATCTAAATAAACTATTGTTTTCTGTGGGTCTAGCTTAACCTCTCAGGTACCAACCTAATCAAGATAAGTACTTGGTGACGCCCTGAGGTTATCCTCACAATAGTAGCGGTATCTTCGTCAATAAAAGCTTACAACATTAAACCTACTACACTACCTTTGCCGAGAGTAATCTCGACAAAGGTAGTGTAGACTAAGATTCCTAATTCTTTTTTCAGAGCACAGGTCGAGAGTCTCTTAGTCTTAAGTAGAAATGTTCTAAACATTTCTATTGTACTTCACGTTTCTTGCTAGCTTGTTTTGGCAACAACACGGCCTGTAAATTAACGAGTCATTAAGATTAATTAACACTAATTGACTGCAATAGAACATGAGGATCTACTTTAATTCTACTACCCTATATTAATGCTGTAAGTATCATAATCAAGGATATGATAAGGCATAAGGAAACATTAACTGGTTATGTACATTTTGAAGTGAGACGAAGAAGTGTGTGTGAATTTATAAAATGCTTCCGTTAAAACCGTTTGTTTTTGATTTGCAATTGTAGCTCTATCTTTTATTATAAAAAGTTCTTCTCTTAACGATTTCTTCTCTCAGTCACCTGTCCCTTCAGGTCAGTTTTCGTAAGTTTCTGGAGGTACCTGTTTCGTTTTTCGGTCGGGCGTTAAAATTATATTCCTGTAGTTGTTCATAAGTTTTATAAATTAATCTTGGCATATTCTTTTAGTTAGTAGTGGCCCCAAAACCCTAAGGTACGAAGGTAGTGAGGATATTTTTTCCCTTCTTTTACACTTCCGCAAAACGAAATACTTGAATATCTTCTAAACGGTAAACGATACAGATATGACGATTACAAAGAACTTATTCGAAATAATGTTATGAACACGTTGGTAATATCAGTGCAGATACGCTAGTTTGTGAGATACGACTGTTAGCGGAGAGGGTTAGAAGTATGCCTCGTTAGGGCGGAGCACTGCTGCTGTCATGGTGGTGATTGACAGCAGCAACATTTCGTGCCAAGCCCTGGTTCAAACCATTATTCGGAGTGAAGCATATTGCTGAAGCAGTAATATGAGCGAAGGAATTAAGTGGCCAAAACTGTGAGGGAGATGACATCCTCACGCACCAACGTGTTCTTCTGGAGGGGATCGGTGGCAGGGACTTCTCGCGTCAAGCCCTGGTTCACGTAAGAAGTGACCAAAAATGGGAGGAGGTCACCTCTTTCTGCGAAGCAGTAAAGCAAGCGAATGAGGAGGTCGAAATCGAGATTCGGAAACTAGTCTCACGCTCACACCCCCGCCCCCGCAGGAGATATCCTAGATAACGACGGTTGTGGGGCGATTCCCGGCCACCGTAGGCGCGGGCTTGTAGACAACGAGTAATGGGTAGCCCATCATCCGGCTGTCCGGTAAGAACCAAACCCGAGTCGATTGGAAATGTCAGAAACGGAATGGAAATTTCCGAAAGAGTTAGGTACCTAGACTCGGGAATGCAAAGAGCTACTGTAGGAACACCGGTAGGATTTAGTCAGTAAAAGTCTGATACACCCTACCTAGAACGAGAGAAATAATGATTCCTTGAAACAACAACACCTCAGGTCAGGTAAACTTGTCTGCATCTAATGCGATTCCATTATAAAAGTTAAATTCGGTGCCTTCTCTCCCGAGATTAAACCCTGAATTTTTAATATTAGTTTACGGTAGTGTGAAAATAATCTGGGTCTGATTGCGAACTCGTAAAGTGGGACAAATGTTAACCACATTGAGGTCTGTTTTCACAATGCTATCATTCATTCAAAGTAGATTGGATTCTCTACCGGAGTCTGTGTTTTCTGATCTCTGGGAGGTGTGCCAGTCAAAGTAAATATTATAAAGATGACAAATAAGAGCTTCATCATCATCATTTTAGCCTAAAGATATCCGCTGTTCGACATAGGCCTCCTTCAAGTGTGCATCTCGTATCCATCGAGATTCCCGCGACCCTCACTCAACTTGGTCATCGGTCTACCCAGTGGGAGAATAGACGTTAATAATAATAATAAAAAAATTGCTTAAACAAGAAAATACCTGTTTTGCAATTTCAATTTTTAGGGTTTTGTACCATAATGGTACAAACAAAACCTTTTGGTGGTCGCCTATGGGTGTTTTAAATATCGTGCGGATTCCATCATGCATGCGGGATTGCTCCGCACGCGTAACCCCCCGCAAATGTCCATTTAACACAAGTATTTATTGTAATGCGTGGAATACGCACGCGGGACGCGTTTTTTTGCATTTTATAAATTTTTACGGAACAAACCCGCATGCGTGATAAAATCCGCACGAAATTATAAACACTCTGTCTGTTTTAAAAAAGGTCGATTTTACAAATACTACCGTTATTCCAACATACCTATGTCTACGTCGGATATAATGCTATACTATAGAGGCGTATGTGGCTGAAATTGCTACCATAGGCACTAGAACTAGGCATTAAACATTCAAGGGTGGTTTAAACCCCCATGAGTCTATGACCGCCTATGATTGCCCTAGCAACGCCGTGGGCCTTGCACGCATGCACTCACGTAGCATACCTATAGATGACCTAGGTATCTAGCTAGTGGTTGATAACGCGGGGAGACGCCAATGAAAGGCTATAACTTTCAATTAGACTATTTATATTCTGTCAAGCCTTAAATTATATTAACATATATAAAATTATATTAAATATATTTTTCTTTGTTGACAACTACCGTCATTTCTATATTCGAATCTATTTTTTTAATAACCATAAACTAAGGTTTATGGTTATTGGACTTTTTAAGAAAGGTCCATTACAATACAGTTTTTACTTCAACTAATATGTGACCTTCATAGTCGTCACAGTATCTAGCTAGAGTGCGTCTACTGAAAGCGTAACCTGGAGTTTTTTTTTTAAATTAAATTGGCAACATTGTTTTGCCGAAAAAATCACGTCAAAGTCTATGGTTGCAATTGTCAGTTTTTGGAAACAGATATTTATTTTTCAAGAATAATTGCTTAATTATGGGAAAAACAATAAACAGTAACGTGCAACAACTGCTACACACTATGGTTAATAAATTAAAATAAAAACAAGCAGAGAAAGAAAGTGTTTTCAATGGAAACCAACAATGTTTATATACGATTTATGAATTTTTAAGTTAGTATGACGTTATAATCTTGATCCTTGTCGACTAATATTATTAGCTTATATTTAGGACATAATGATATTTTTTTTCTTATATTTTTAGATAATCTGACATATTGCGAATTTCATAATGGACAAAAACATAGAAAAAAGAAGGCATTTGGTGAATCGACTTAATCAAAAACACATGCTAGTGAGTGGTAGAATGCGTTAGTCGTTGAGATGTAATGAAAGATTTGCCTCACTCTGTCTGGTAGTGCATCAAAGTCTTCAACTGAAGTTAAAATCGCGAAAGTGAAGGAAATAGTGACTGAAATCCTAGTTCAAGTTTGAGAGAGATAGCTGCTGAACTTTTTGTGTCTCACGAGTCGATCCGTATCTCTTGAAACAATCACTGGAGTATAAAACATGTTCCCACTTGACTAATCCTAAAAGATCTGAATTTTCACTATGCTAAAACGAATCGATTCCAACGCAACAAACTTGAAACACATTATTAGTGTTGGCGAGGAGTGATGAAGTTGAAATCATGTTGACTATTTTATTTGACTATCGCGGTGTTGTGCACTTGGTATTCTTGCCAGAAGGCCAAATGTTAAATAAAGAATATTATTTGTATATTATATGGCGACATTTGGGAGATCAGGTAAAATAAAATAATTTGGAATAATAACTAAAATTTTGTGTGTTATTGATCTTTACCATACACCCACCAAATAATTAAGTCCACACACATGTTTTTGACTAGGATTTAAGTTCTTATACAACTATTAGGTATACAATTGTCATAAATACAAAAAATACTCTAGTATCAAAACTTTTTTCTCCTACTATTTCAATAATACCACATTCAAAATTTTTGGTTGTAACCTCCTTTTCTCAGGTCACGCTTTCATTAGACGGACTCTAGTGGTTGATACCTAGGCAACCTGTCGTGGCCAGATCTTAGACGTAAAACACTTCATGAAATGGCTAATTAAAACTGGCCAAATCATTTTAAACGTTAAAGTTTGATGATATGTCAATCTTCGTTTGGCCTACTTTAGACCTTTTATTATCATAGTGTGGGGTGCATAGGTATCAACTTTAAGTAGAAAGAATTAATAAACATAGTTCCAGTTGGCATTCCAACCTCGTGCGTTTCATTTCTCTCTCTACACACGGTACCCTATACTGGTGGAAATCCTACATCAAGATATGGCCAAACTAGGATTGACATATCATCAAATGTTAACGTTTAAACGATCTGGCTAGTTTTATTTGGCCTTACCATGAAGTGATCAATTCTAAGATCTAGCCACGACATATCTACTAATTGCCTTATTTTTGTACCAAATACAATTTACACTTTGAGGAAAATACAGGGAAGCACGTTTTCTCCCGACGCCGAACACTCGTAGCAGCATAAAACAGACAATTTTGTAGCATTTGAAATAAAAATGTAAATAAGATACACGTGTTCCGGAATTCCAATTACTGAAATAATGTTCCTGTTTATTTACAGCTACTGTAATTTATGGTTTCTAATAAGTATCCTATAGGAATTATATGTATTTGAAGTTAGAACCAAGATAGTGATTCGTTCACGACACTGAAACTTTATTGTTTATGAAAATATGAAAATACCTAGTGATTTTTTTTAAATGTGTGTAGGCACCTATTATTGTCACGTGTAAGTATTTACTTTATTTACAAGGTGCCTACTCTACTAGCTAGTGTGGTAGTCGTATTTTTTGAAAACATGTACCCACGATATATTTTCTAACACAAAAATGAATATATTGTCACACAAACTTTAAAAGAAAAATGTTACTTACCCTAAAAAGATGCCTATTTTAATCACTAGTTGCTTGATTACAATAAATACTCGAAATATTCTCAATATCGTTGTCGAATCGTTTACAGTTCGATAGTACAAAATGTCAACACTACACTGAAACCACGCGGATATTATGTTATACACTCGCCGTACTAGCAAGCGGATATTACTTCACTGTGTTCACGTTTCGATCCTGATTTC
Source organism: Mythimna ferrago (assembly GCA_910589285.2). Taxonomy (NCBI): domain Eukaryota; kingdom Metazoa; phylum Arthropoda; class Insecta; order Lepidoptera; family Noctuidae; genus Mythimna; species Mythimna ferrago. The sequence continues at coordinate 21,527,442 of OU342680.1, read as the reverse complement.
AGGCGGCTTCATTGATAACTCGCGTCTTACTGAAAACACACTGCTTCGAATTACGGAGCGGAGAAGCCGGCTGCACCAATCTGTTGTCTTCCAACTCATAAACAAACTGGCAATCGGACTGAAGCTAGCCGCGAATGATACGCTCACTATACACACCACACTCTCGCTTTAAGAAAAGACAGACGTACGAAACACGGAAATTCTTACACACAAAAGATACAGAACAAAAAATGAAGAAAGGTTTAATTTATTAGCAAAACAAAAGATCACATTTTGGTTTAGTATCGTAGAAACAACGAAAACAACGCTAAGTAGGAGCGAGATTAGCGCTAGTGTGACGTAGTGGGAAAGCTTCCGCGTCTGCGTGATGGGGTCGCGTCCTTCAGAGAGGGCAATTTCGACACTATGTCCTTGAGACAGAGTCCATGTGGAGTGGCATTGTCATTGTGTATTGCAGCTTATCAGTTTGATGCCGACAGTTTTGAACTCTAAGTCTTACTAATTTCGGTACGTTTTTGCTTGGGCGGGAGATAAAATACTGCAGCTAGACGAATCACGTGCGTGCAGGGGGACCAGATGATCGCAGTTTGGTGAACTCGCCCACGACCCCTCGAACGGTTTGAAGCTAAACTGTATTTGAAAATAAACTCTGATTTGGTTTGATATCACTATTGTGTAATGTATGATCTCCCAGTTCAAAGTTGTTGTGAGTAGCTAAGACTGACAGCTCCGTGTGTTCTAATCTTGCTCCTAATGTTTTTACAGAGACATCTAAACCATAGGTCAGACATATAAACCTACTTAGAAGTTTTAATTTAAATTTTGACTAAATTAATTTACAATAATCTGCCAATTATTGCTTAAACTAATCATACACTATGAATAATTTTTAGGCTTCCCTACCTACCAAAGTTGGCTAGCACAGTACTTAGTTAGGTACTCTTATAGTATAACTTATTGTCCGTCTGTCATAACCCCTTTTCTCAGGAACGCGTGGAGGTATTTAAGTGATATTAAGTCTGCTAGCCTAAGTAGCAGTGAAAAAAACAAACTTCTAAGTCAACTCAATCTTTTTTTTTTTTAATTTTTTATAAACTAGTGCTTGACTGCGATCCCACCTGATGGTAAGCAGTGATGCAATCTAAAGATAAGGCCGTTTAAGTTTTATGGCGGTAAGTCCCCTCTTTGAGGCGTGGCTGGAAAGACCTCACGGCGTCCTTACCTTCCGCATGACGCAGGTACTCACCGGACATGGTTCGTTCGGGAGTTTCCTGCACGGGATTCATGCGGAGGTGACGCCCGGGTGTCGCCACTGTGCGGAACGCCCGGAGGACACGGTGGAGCACACAGTCGAGGTGTGCCCTGCTTGGGCGGAGCATCGCCGTGCCCTCGTGGGGGCGATCGGCGGCGGAGACCTCTCGCGCCGGGCCTTGGTTGAGGCCATGGTCCGGAGCGAGGTGGAGTGGCAGGCGGTCGCCGACTTCTGCGAAGCAGTAATGCTCGCAAAGGAGGAGGCCGAACGCATCAGGCAACGGCGTTATCGCCGCCGCCGTCGCCGGGATTCTGATCCCGATTTCCGGCCAACGTAGACGCGGGCTTGCGGACAGTGAGCAATGGGTAGCTCGCTGTCCGGCCGTCCGGTAACTGTCCGGACCAAGCCCAAGTCGTCGACGGCGCGCACTGTTCCCGCGCGCCTCAAGGAGTTGTCAGCAACAGCAGGGACCCAGCCGGGTCGAAGCCTACTGGGGCCAGGGTTATCCGAAAGGGCGCTCGAGTATGAAGGCTAGAAGGAACGGGGTGGGTCTTTTAGTCAGTAAGAGTCTGACACTATCTCCCGCTCCGCCCAAGAGCGGGGGATGTCAATGCATGATTTTTTCCCAACGTAAAAAAAAAAAAAAAAAAAAAAGGCCGTTTAAGTTAGCTGTTTATGGCTTATGCGCATATTTTAATACTCAAATCAAAACTTATAGAGTAGGTACTTCCCGTTGACCTAGATTCCTGAAATTTGGCATGAAGCTAGATAACTTAATTATAGATTAATAGCACAATTAAAGAAAATAATCAGAAAACTAGTACGTAATTACGTCGCAAAAAAATACTTTTTCGTGATTCTGAAAACTCTTTGAATCTCGATTCGGGAATGTAACTATTTACATTGATAGGTAAGTACCTAAGTTTGTACGAAACCCTCGGTGCGCGAATCCGACTCGCACTTGCCCGGTTTATTTTAGTAAGGCTCTTGGGCATCCAGGACACTTTTCATGGTAAGTATAGTGATCCCACCCAAACGCACAAAACGTTTTGGAAATACTTATAGGAAGTACAGCTGAGGATTAGAATTCCATACCTGAGTCTGTGTTTCCTGATAGTTAGGTAGGTACCTACAACCTGGAGGTCTTTCCTAACGAATGTAGGTACCTATAGGTTGCTTCTAGGCAAGCTGGTTTCATTATCGGCATTAGGCTAGTTAGTGGTCAAACGTAAACCTCGCGCATAAAAAAGCCGGCCAAGTGCGGTTAGCACTCGCTCAAAACAATGTTTTTTTTTTTAAACATAGACATCGTACAGACCTGTAATCTATAAATAAAGAACTACTTATTACTAACAAAACAAAACTTTAATCTAAGTATTTTCAAAGATAAGTCATCATCATTTCAGCTGATACACGTCCACTGTTGGACATAGGCCTCCCCCAATCGTCGCCACATCGAACATTCCTGTGCGTCCCGCATCCATTGGTTTCCCGCTACCAGGTCATCGGTCCACCTTGTAGAAGGCATTCCAACGCTGCGTCTTCCAGTATTAGGTCGCCACTTCAGAACCTTTCGGCCCCAATGGCCATCTGTTCTGCGAGCAATGTGCCTTGCCCATTGCCACTTAAGTTTGGCAATTCTTCGTGCAACGTCGGCAACCTTAGTTTTCCTGCGGATATCTTCATTTATAGTTTCGCGAAGTCTGTCTGTCTGTCCGTCCGTCCGTCCGCGGATAATCTCAGTGACCGTTAGCACTAGAAAGCTGAAATTTGGTACCAATATATGTATATCAATCACGCCGACAAAGTGATAAAATAAAAAGTGGAAAATAGTACATTATGATATAAGTGTGTAATGTTAGTGATTCACTAATTACTCACGTGTACCATACGATGTTTTTCAATACACTTGTGAAGAAAATAACTTTAAAATTAGTAAACTTTTGTGGCGCTAAAAATCTGTTTTCATATGCGCGCCCATACTTTTTTTTTAATTATCTTTCAATACACTCACTGAAATGAATAAACGGGGGTTGACCGGCAACTCACGGAGGACGACCTGCGCCCAGCCTGATACGATAAAATCACTGACCTCTACTCTATTATATAGAGATCAGTGATTAAAATTATGGCGGGGGGGCGGTTGAACAATAAGGTTTTAACTACATTATAGCCGGTAAGTCCCCTCTTTGAGGCGTGGCTGGAAAGACCTCACGGCGTCCTTCCCTTCCGCATGACGCAAGTCCTCACCGGACATGGTACGTGCGGGAGGTACCTGTTACGGATTCGAGCGGAAGAGACGCCCGGGTGTCGCCACTGTGCGGAACGCCCGGAGGACACGGTGGAGCACACAGTCGAGGTGTGCCCTGCTTGGGCGGAGCATCGCCGTGCCCTCGTGGGGGCGATCGGCGGCAGAGACCTCTCACGCCGGGCCTTGGTTGAGGCCATGGTACGGAACAAGGAGGAGTGGCAGGCCTTCGCCAACTTCTACGAAGCAATAATTTCGCTAAGGAGGAGGTCGACTGCACCAGGCAACGGCGTTCTCGCCGCCGCCGCCGGGATTCTGATCCCGATTTCCGGCCACCGTAGGCGCGGGCTTGCGGACAGTGAGCAATGGGTAGCTCGCTGTCCGGTAGTTACCGGATAGCGAGCTTGGTCTGGACAGTTGTCCAGACCAAGCCCAAGTCGTCGATGGCGCGCACTGTTCTCGCGCGCCTCAAGGAGTTGTCAGCAACAACAGGGACCCAGCCGGGTCGAAGCCTACTGGTGCCAGGGTTATCCGAAAGGGAGGTCGAGCCCCGGTATGAAGGCTAGAAGGAACGGGGTGGGTCTTTTAGTCAGTAAGAGTCTGACACTATCTCCCGCTCCGCCCAAGAGCAGGGGTTGTCATTGGATGATTTTTTCCCACCATAAAAAAAAAACTACATTATAGCACTAGTGCGTAATGGTAATCAAAATGTCACAGTTTGGTATCAAGGGCCATTATGTACCTAAGTGCAGTGCATTAAGAGTCACTTTCTGAGCAAGTGTATTGAAAAAATATTTTATTATTTTTTTCATTTCAACCCTAACGTGTGATATATTGTTGGATAGGTATTTGAAAATGAATACGGGTTTACTGAAATAATTTTTTGATATGTAATGTTAATATTTTCGGAAATAATTCCCCAAAAGTAAAAAACAAGGGGGACACCCCTCTAACTTTTGAACCATAAGTTTAGAAAATATGAAAAATTCTCAAAAGTAGAACTTTATAACGACTTTCTAGGAAAATTATTTTGAACTTGATGGGTTGTAGGTACAAAATAATTTCTGAACTAAGTTTGTTGTTAGGTAATTTAACCGTATATGCAAGCATCTTCTTGGGGATATTGTTCATATTAAATTGTATGTACGCAGTTACTTGATACGTGCAACTACTACCTAATTACGATTTGAAGTAGGCAAGTTTTTTTAAACTCGTTTTTTTACACTTATCGTGACGGACGGAACTACGGAATCCTACACTGAGCGTGGCCCGACACGCTCTTAGTCGGTTTTTTAAGGCTTATTTTTAGGTGGGAAATCATCCAATGACTTCTCCCGCTCTAGGGTATATAAGATAGAGAGACTAAAACCCACTCCTATGTTCCTTCTTTGCCTTGCATTCCAGGACCCTGGGTTTTCCATTCAGAAGCGAACCCATGACTCCAGAAGGCTTCGACCCTGCTGGGCTCCTACGGGTTTGCTGATGTCCCTTTGAGGCGCGTGGAACATTTCGCGCCGTCGACGACTCGGGCTCGGTCTAGACCTCGTCATGCGCAAGCCCACGGCTACGGTGACTAATAGCCAGGGTCGGGGTCCCGGTGACTCGGGTGTGAGGATATCCGTTCCCACACGCGTGAGGCCACCTCCTTCACTACATTATCTACTGCTTCGCAGAAGGAGGCATCAGCCACCCATTCCTCCTTGCTCCCGTCTATGGCCTGAACCAGGGCCCTGTGAGAGCGTTCGCCGCCACCGATCGAAACCACGAAGAGACAGCGGCGCTCCGTCCAAGCGGGGCACACCCCATACACCTCCATCGTATGCTCCACCATGTCTTCCGGGCGGTTCACACAATAGTGACACCCGAGCGTTTCTTCCACTGAAACTCCCGGACTTAACATGTCCGGTGAGGACTTGCGTCATGCGGAGTTTCGCCTCGGCATTGTATCTTTAATCTCAAATCGTATAGGTGTGCAAGGACTGCTGCCTTCACACCCCATGGCGGCAGGTCGGCAAGGAGGCTTGCCACTTCACGGGAGACCGTGCGGTATCACACCATCCGGATGGCCCTGACCCTTTGGGCCACGTTCAGCTTGGCCGTCGCTCCGTAGAGGGCCATGAAATGAAACGCAGTAATGTACCTACAGACCTATGTTGTTTTTCTTTTTTCTTTGGATTCGATTGCAATTTACGGAAAGGGTAGACCATGTTGTGGAATTAAACATCCATCAATATGGAAAGAAGCCAAAATTACTCCTTTACCCAAGAAATCAAATCCTACTTCCTTTTCAGAATATCGACCAATCTCCATCCTGCCTTTCCTCTCTAAGGTCCTAGAACGCCTGGTCCACAATCAGCTTAGTGCTTTTCTTTGCAAGAATAGTCTGCTGAATCCTTTCCAATCCGGATTTCGTCCTGGTCATAGCACCACTACTGCCCTAGTAAACGTTTCTGATGACATACGCCTAGGTATGGATAGAGGAAATATGACGGTTCTCTGCTTGTTAGATTTTAGCAACGCTTTTAATACCGTCGATTTCGATATCCTACTCGCCATACTTCGCTCTCTTAACATTTCTCCAACAGTGATTGACTGGTTTCGAAGTTACCTGTATGGCCGCCGGCAACGTATTTCTATAGATGAGTCCTGGTTCTTTTTGGTATTATACTTCTGCCGGTGTACCTCAGGGTGGCGTTTTATCTCCTTTACTCTTCGCAATATTTATAAATTCTATTTCCAAAAAACTTCTTTCCTTTTACCACCTCTATGCTGATGATTTGCAAGTTTATAGAAAATCTCCCCATACGGATTTGGATGCTGCTATTAATATCATCAACCAGGACTTGGCTTCAATTTGTGAGTGGAGTGAGGCACACGGTCTGAAGGTTAATCCATCGAAGACTCAAGTCATTTTTGTTGGCAGCTCTAGGTTAATGCACAAGGTAAACTGGTCCCAGCTTCCTCAGTTTCTATTCAACGGTACTGCTATTCCAATAAGCGAGAAGGTTAAGAACTTAGGGGTATGGATAGACTAACATATTTCTTGGGGTCCCCAATTACAAGAGGTAAGTCGCAAAATATTTGCTTCTGCCAAGTCCCTGAGACGGTTGCGTAACTTTCTGCCCACTGCCACTAAAATTGCACTAGCTCAGTCCCTCTTACTCCCTATCCTTGACTACGCTGATGTCAGTTATCTCGATCTTACTGAGGCACAACTTGATAAACTTGAGCGACTTCAAAATGTTTGTATACGATTTATATTTGGCTTGCGCAAGTATGATCACATATCCGATTTTCGTATAAAACTCAAGTGGCTTCCAATACGTCTTCGCCGAAACGTACACATATTGTCTCTGCTCTACAGTGTTCTGTTTAATCCTAAAACCCCCGCTTATCTTAAAGAACGTTTCAAGTTCCTTCATGACACACATAATAGATATCTTAGGTCATCAGAAAACTTGGGGTTAGAGATGCCAAGTCATTCCACCAACTTTTATGATAAGTCGTTTACAGTTCAGGCTGTGCGGTTGTGGAATGCTTTGCCCGTGTCGGTAAGGCAAGCTCAAACACTCACAATTTTTAAAAATGAGGTTACTGATCACTACCTTTCCTCCTGAACGTTGTCATTATGTACAGTAATTCTCTGCTTTCATTTAATTGTAAAGTATATATATATATATATTGTATATTGTTTTGTAATTTATTAGTTTACGTATTGTGTATATATGTAGATAGTACACCATCAATTACCTGAGTATCTTTTTCTCCTTCTCTGTCAAATCCATCCAAAGGTTGTCTGTAAAAGATCGCTTTTAGCGATAAGACCGCCCTTTGTGACACCCTATAAATTTTAAGTTTCTCATGTACCTAATTTTTATTTTTGGTGTACAATAAAGAATCAATCTATCTATCTATCTATCTAAACTTAAAATACCTACTTTTTACCACGGAAGTATGTTTCCTTGGGGTGATGAAAATAAAGTTTGATCTTCAATACATGAGGTAGACATGCATCAAAGTACCTACCTAATGCCGGCCATACACGGTCAAACCTGTCGTCCAATCGGTATGACGCTATCACTACTACCACTACTACAACATGTTGGATTGGTATGACAACTTTTTTCGTTTACGATTCATAAATATTTTTTTTTAATTTCTTGTTATGTTCACCCTACCCAATTTCTTCGATTTGACAGTATGACGTGACGTCATGACAATGCCATCGATCCTATTCTTATTTGGAACGCGTAGTACTCAAAGTAAAGTGCCAAGCTGGGCAAGCTGGGTTTGAAACCGCGGCCTATTTATTTATTTTTTTACACAATTAATTTGTACTTAAATGTAGTGTCAAAAGTTTTGACACTATGTTTAAATCAGGTGGTATTCATTGAATTGTTACTCAGGTAAAAATGCAAACAATTTATTAATCATTATTTAATTTAATGACACAGAAAACATCAAATAGCTAATAAATTGTACACAAAATTGACACTTCATAATAGGTATGTATATAAATCGCAATTTGGTCAAGGGTAAATTTCAATATTTTTAATACTTAATACATTATAAAATATTATTATTTAATAATAAATATTTAAGCCGATCACAATAATTACAAATCGTTCGAATTGTTTGCGCTTTTAAAATGCGCTTTTACGAATATGATTAAATATGACTAGAATTGATTATGAATAACTTAATGATTATGGCAAGACGTTTTAATTAAATGTAGATTTAATAACTATATTTAAAAACAAGGTGGGACTATTGAGCATTGCACTCAAACTGCTCTTTCTTGATTGACATAATGGAGACTATGGCATTGCGCAAACTGAGACACTTTTTGTTCCAGTTACCGACACCGGACACTTTTTGATCGTCATGAGTATGCGTTAAGTGGAAGAAAGTGGACACAAAAAATGTTCACATTTGTGCAGGGAATGGATGATTTCATACTGGTTATATAGAAATCAAATATTCATCGATAGCTTGTATCTGACACAAGACACAAAAGTGTCCTACGTTTGCGCCCTGCCTAAGGGTATATTCAGATGCACCACAACCACACCACAACAAAAACACGTAGTTGGGCACTAATTTATTATAAAAATAAATAGTTTAATTCACACTGACCACATAGGTATTGACGCTGAACGCAACCGTGTGGGTGATAACGACTACACCGTTACCATATCGCAACCACGAGCGATATCGCGACTTTGTCTGCAAAAGGTATAATTTAACCATAACGCAACCATTTCGTCATCTGTAGTTAGGTACTAAAACGCAACTGCAAGAAGCTGCAGCGACACTATTCATATGTAACCACTTTTTGTCGCTGCAATGTGGTGTGGTTGAGGGGCGTGTGTATAGACCCTAAAGTTTGATAGTCTGTTTCGTGACATTTTCAAGAGCTTCCCATACGCTCTATTCTTTGAGTTTCACAATGACTTAACTTTTAAAAGGATGGTTTTGGCTTTATAATTCTATTACACGATAAATGATTTCTATATGTAATTTTCAGAGAAATGAAGCCTCGGTGGGGTCACTATTTTAATATACAGACTTAAACGTAGACAAACACATTCGTGATAAAGTATACATATTTTAAAAATCATAAGGCGTGTTTAGACTCCACGAAGAACAGCTAGGGCTTACATTGGACACCTGTGGTCGTAACTAAGTCTCTTAAAAAGATGCCTCACATAGTTGGGAAAATTAATTGAACTTGATGACAATTCAGAATAAATTGAAAATTCACTAAGGTTGAAACTAACTGATAACGATTGCATCACTACTTACCATTAGGTGGGATCGCAGTCAAGCACTAGTTTATATCAAATAAAAATACAAAAGTAACTGATACATAGACCAAATAGGTACCTCGCAATATTTTTATGATGACCTGCAAGTGTGATGATGCCATTCAACCGACGGTAACGACGAGCTACCCATTGTTCACTGTCCGCAAGCCAATTTGGAACCGTGCACTAGCTTCTGACGTTTTATAAGTGCCCGTGTAGGCCCGTGTTACATATAAACAAAATTGGAGTGTCTGTTTGTATTATTGAAATAACTGCTTTTTACTACATGCATATGAATATAATATATAGGGTACATACACCAAAATAACAATTTTTACAATTTTTGTTTGTCTGTCTGTTTGTCCGGGCTAATCTCTGAAATGGCTGGACCGATTTTGACGGGACTTTCTTTGGAAGGTAGGTGATGTAACAAGGAGTAACATAGGCTACTTTTATTTTTAGCAAAAATTAATTCAAAATCCTGTAAGTAGTTCACGCGAACGAAGTCGCGGGCACAGCTAATGTGAAATACAATATTTTGACTTTGATTTTTTTAAGCCAACGGCAGCCAGGATTCGCTCTGCGGCTCCCAATGCCTAGGGTAAGCCTGCGACATTAGGGATATCTCTACCTGTACTCGCTTTATATGAATCAAGTCTAAACACACCTTTACGACAATATTCGCTTACAATCTAAATATTATTCAAATGTAAAAGTGTATAACAATTCATTCAGATTATGTTTACTTCAATAGACTAGGGTTAATTCCTGAATATCAAATATCATAAGATTTTCTCAAAAACGTTAGCAGGTCTAAACTCAGTAGGTATACTTTGTATATTTTTGTGCTACTAAAATATCACACTTGTGCAACACATTGTACAACAGAAACAAGCTAATAACAATATACATAACTCTAATACACAATGACTCATGTATGCATATACAGGGTTAATTGTAAAACACTAACCACCTTACAGCCCTGTATTATTAAGGCTTATAGTCCCTTGAACCATCTGGCCAAAATTATGTAGACGCACCTTTCGCACCCGCCTAGGCGGCAGTACGCAAATTTGTGCATTTATTTGCGGCCAAAAGCTCCCGAAAAGCGCGCGGCTGACCTTTAAATCTATTTTCTTTGCGAAATATTGATTGATTTACTTGCAATGTTCACTTTGAAGAATATTTAACCACCAATTTTTATGTGTAAAAATGTTTTTAAAGATCCAAGCCGTTTCGAAGGAGTAGGGAAAAGTTGCGAAAAGTTGCGGTATTGCTAAATATTTTTTTTAGACAAAAGTATTAACAGCACGAAAAAATCAAATGTTGATAATGTTGTTCATGAATCTATAATAAACATATATTTTTTTCAAACCTATTATCTTGGCCGTTACCGAGGAGTAGGCTTCAGAAAGTCACTGTTTTATGGCACTTTTCGGGCGCTTGAGCTTTAACAAAATAAACAACAATTTTTGTACTATGACTTTTTACAAAACATAATTCACTTACTAAAAACATACCTTCAAGAATTCGTTGTTCTATCTAACACATTTCAACTCTATATTTTGCTATACCTACCTACGTCTGTAGGATGCATCGCAAGCGCATTAAGCACCTTCACCGGCCAATCCCCGCCCCCCTGCGCTATCGTATTATCGCTTGCTTCGCATAGACTTCGTAATATTTAGAACTTCCAATTTAAATATTTTTATTTTTGTATGAAAATCTGATGAACTAAAATATGATACATTTCTAAAACTCGTAGAACAAAAGTAGTTGTTTATGATGTTAGTTACATAGTTCTGAGAGGTTGCCAGTGTTTCACAAATAACCCTGTATATCTGAATTATCGATAATCTGGACAAATGAGGAAACACTGGCACTGTATTTGCGATGAATCAAGGAAACCCATCGCAAATACAGTGCCAGTGGGAGCCCCTTCACAGGATATGCGTCACCTCCTTCTTCCACGACTTATACGAGGCCAAAGACAGACTCCCACGCGCCTCAAGTTGTCAGCAACAGCAGGGACCCAGCCGAGTCTAAGCCTACTGGGGCCAGGGTTATCCGAAAGGGAGCTCGAGCCCCGGTATGAAGGCTAGAAGGAACGGGGTGGGGCTTTTAGTCAGTAAGTCTGACACTATCTCCCGCTCCGCCCAAGAGCGGGGGTTGTCATTGGATGATTTTTTCCCACTATAAAAAAAAGGCCAATGACAGACAGGCAGCTAAATATTGGTCAGACATTTGAGTCAGATCGACACGAGAAGAAGATCGATACAAATATGATTATACCAGTTTAACCAAAACGAAAATCTGCTATCAGTTTAAGTTGAACAGAGCCATAACACCAAATCACTAACAAAAGAAAGAGACAGGTTAGATTAGGTTAGGTTAGCCGACCCCAAAAGGTTGCATTCGGGCTTCGGCGAATCGAAAATTAATTTTGAAAGAAAGAAAAACTGTTTATTTACGCGAAAAAAGGCGCAATCTTAAAACTAGCTTACAATTATAACATAACATCAATCGATAGGGAAGATATGCGTCACATCCGCGCAAAACGCAAACGCAAAATTTCTTTTCCTTTAACCAACTGCGCGACGCAAAGGCCGGTAATGTGTATAACAGAATAACCTATGAAAGTAGGTAGAAATGTATGTTTTTTTACTTGGTGGCACTCTACGAGCACAAATGTATGTTATTTTTTTATATTGTGCATGTCATCTGCACTAATATTATAAAGAGGTAAAGTTTGTTTTTATGTTTGTAGGAGGTAGGTAATCTCTGGAAGTACTGGTCCGATTGCTAAAATTTGTTGCTGAGATAGGCTATATTTTATGAACGCGGAAGAAGCCGCGGCCAAAAGCTAGTTTATTTATATTTCAATTTTGTAAATTTTTACGACAAAGACTGAAGACAGTAATCAAAAATTCAATATGACGACAATCACACGTCATTATGTGAAAAGAAAAAAATGCCAAAAGTAAGTCATGTATCGTTTGAATGTGTAGAATAGCTCAGACATCTGCAAAGGACTTCATCTGACTTTCAAATACGTTTCCGTATTTGAAAATCACTGCTGTTAAATGTTGAGTGATTCTAATTCAATTAACCAGCGGCCTAGGCATTCCGCTGGATGCCAGCGTTTAATGAACGACCTAATCGTCCAATTACTGGCTTATTTAACGAGTTGCTGAATTCAGACACAATATTTTAGGACACCATCAAAATTTATTGAATTTAGTACAGTTCGAAAAAAGAAAATGTGCCAATTCGAATACTGCGTCCGAACATATTGTGCCGAAACGTCAGCAACTTGATGGCTACGATATTTACAAAACCATGACATCATTGTGTACTAGTTAACAATAACTTAATTGTAACGTTCAACTCCTCCCAACTTCCATGTGACTAGGATTATGTACCCTGCACTTATCATAAGGAACAAAGTAGATGAGATGGACTGGAAGTCAGTAACGACTATTTGTAATGGAGATAGTCACAATACAAAGGCTACAATTTTGAGCTTTAAGACATATTTCGAAAAAGTATCGTTTTTCGAGCCAGACTGTCGAATACTTAGTTCTGTATAAGGGCCGAAACTACGTTACGCGGTCGCCTGCGCGGTCCCATACAAAAATGCTCCGTCGCAGGGAGCCGCGCCCGTTTTGCTACATAATAATACATTTAAGTTCTCCGTCGATACGACAACATAAACACCGTTAAAGTTGAACTAGCGACACTGCGTAGGTAATAATCCGGTTTCCGTGACGGGGACCGTCGCAGACGACACACGCGCGACGTCACGCGGCGGCTGCCCGTCGCGGGCGCAAGCTTAACGTAGCGTCGGCCCTAAAGGTCTATTCAGACGTTCCACAATCAAACCATAACAAAAAACACATAGATGGGCACTATTTAAAATAATAGTTTAATTCACACTGATCACATTTTGTCGTTGATAACTGTGTAGATGATATCGACTACTACACCGTTACTATATCGCAACCACCAGCAACATCGTAGTTTGCAAGCACTGGTTGCAAAGTGCCCACAACACAACCACTTCGAAATTTGTGGTTACTACAACGCAACTGCAAGAAACTACAGCGAAATTATTCACATGTAACCACTTTTTGTAGCTGCGATTGTGGTGTGATTGTGGTCCGTGTGTATAGATCGAAATATTCTCCTAACAGTCGGTACTTGGCTGACCATACCTGACAATATCCACTTGTTTCATAATAAGTCCCAGATTATTAAAAGCTAAAAATATTAAAGATATCATATCAAAAACATTGCACATACTATAAAGAAACCAATAAAATTTCGAAAAAAATGAAAAAATTATCATCTTAACTATTTCAAGTAGTATTACATTAGGATGGAATGTAAAAAATAAATACTTAGTTCCATGAACTAGAAAACAAAAATCAGTCTTATTAACCATAGACCCATTTGGAATAAATAATTTTGGTTCCAAGTTCTAATAAGTAATATAAAACCTTTATGACGTTTTTTAAAATGTTTTTAAAAAATGTATAGCAAATACTTTTAGTTTCAAGGTAAGACAGTGTGTATAAGACTACAGACGTAAAGGAATGGACTGAGTAATACCGTCACAAAATTGACTAGATTTTATAGACAAAGCGGCTCTTTTCTTTTTTATATAGGTAGTAGTTACAAAGGAGACACTGCAAGCCTGCGACGTCAGCTAATCAGAATAAAAGAAAAAGAAAACAAAGGTACGGGCTGTAAGTACAACCTCTTTGTCTTTCTTATATTTTTCGGACTGTATTCACTTCTCAACCGCAGAGCATTAGCTCAGTTTATGGTAACATTGAGTCCATTCCCCTATGTCTATGTATATGATAGTATAAAATCACAGATTATAAAACTTAGCATGAACAAAACTTCTTGTCTTTATTCGCCTGGAGTTTTTGGAGAGATTGACGGCGACGCCCTGACGCACACAGCATCGCATATTCCACTGAGGACTCCATCCTGTAAATAGACAATATTTCTATTGAAAAAGGACATGTTGTAGTAATTACATAAACCAGTGGCCAAAAGACCAGGTGCTGGACTGGCACAATTAACACAAGGAATTATATCACATGTAGGATTGTGTAATCTTTAAATTAAATCGAATCATTTTTACAAGTTAATTTATATCATTAACACAGGGCCCAGCATCGCACGCGTGTGCTAGATTGTCAGTCGTAAATCTTTGACAGTTGTTACAGGTAGCCAGACGCCAGAAAATATATCAGTCTATCTGAGGAGTATAGCGTTGTCCAATAACTGGGCTGTGGAGGTCTGATGCTGATCACTGCTGGGACTCAGCCTCCTTTCTAGAAGAGGAAATGGGCCGTATTCCACCATGCGGGCCCAGTGCGGGTTGGTGAATTTCACATGTCTTCGAATTTTTGGTTCTAGGACATGCCGGTTTCTTTACGATGTTTTCCTTCACCGTTTTGAGAGCAGTGGTAATGAAATAAATTACACAAAGTAATGCGCCTGGCAGGGTTTGAACCCACGACCTACAACTTGTACCTAAGTCGGGGCCATTATCACTCAGCCACCCCTGCTCTCTTGCTCCATGTAAAACACGGATAATCAGGTTGACTCCGGTTAGACAGAAAGCGGGCCCTAAATTAGTTAGAAAAAGGCTAAGGAGATGATGAATACAGAGCCCAGCAAAAGTCATGACATAAATGATTTAGGTAGAATTGCAAAAAAAAACATAATAAAAAAAATCTGTAGGTACCTCAGAGGTAAACAACAGTATGTGCCAAAAAGTAAATTTTACAGGAGAGGCAAAAAACGCGCGGATAGAAACTTTAAATGTATTTTTGACATAATTGCTTAGATATTGACTGACTTATATTTTTTATAGTTATTATATGGAATTATTATGTATTACACATAATTACAATAAAGTTTAGAACAACATTAAGTGCTCGTAAAGCTAAAGAGTAAACAATCTTATCATCATTCTAAGTCCTATACCCGATATGTTTTTGTCATATATGATTGGATATTTCTCTTTCTAGATGTCGTAGGACTTGATGCCCTATACCATTACGTAGAACTGGTTCTTACGATTTTAACTGTGCAAAAAAACATATTTTCAAAAAAGTGGAGTTACTATTGTTTACCTCTGAGGTACAGTTTTGTAAATTAAAAAAAAAAAGATTGTCAAAGAAAAATGCAAAGTGCAGCGTACTATCATGCAATGTCTTACCTATTCATGATGCGGTCAAGTAAAATCTCAATGGCACGGTCAATGTTCTGACCCGATTTGGCACTGGTCTCTAAATACGGAAGATTGTAGTTCTTGGCAAATTCCCGGGCACGGTTCTGGTTGACCAGCCTCTTCTCTTGTAAGTCACATTTGTGACCGCACAACACAATATCAGGGTCCTCTGACAGGCTATGAGTCTGAAATTATAATGAGTAGGTATATTAATATTAAAGTAACTCTTGATCTAGAGCCTAAACTAGATTTTAGTCACTAAAAAGGTGTATATTAGAAAAGGGAAAGTGCCGAACATAACTACTGTGATACACTTAGGTACTAGACAAATGCAACCTACAGCCAACATACTACCAACTACGAGTATACCTTCCTAGCATGGGCATGCGTGACGACTGGCTGGACGCCACGTCGTCCTAGCTTTCCACTTCTCGCAGTCCTCACAGGATATGGCTAGTTCTGGAGGTTCCTGCCTCAGGTTCGATTTTTTTTATGAGGGTAGTCATCAGTTTGCGGATCTTTCGGAGGACACGGTGGAGTATAACCATATACTCCATAGTCCCTGGTAGTCTGTCCTGCTTGGACGAAGCACCTTTGTATCCTCCTGGAGGCGATCAGCGACGATGATCATTCGTGGCCGGCCCTGGTTCACATTTCATAGGAAACTGTCAACTCCTTCTGCGATGCGAAGTTGGAGATGATCACGAGGACATCCTTACAAACCAGCCGCCATCACAGGAGACGCCCCGGACATCAGGGATAAATGTCTGCCCGCTAGCGTCGCAGAAGCATTTGAGAAATTTACCGTGGCCCTGGTCACGGGTGGGATTTAATCAGTAAAAGTCTGTAACGCATCTCGCCTCATCCTAAAGCGAGAGAAGTCATTTGATGATTATCCACATAAAAAAGAATCTTAGCGTCCACTCACATCTTTGTATTCCCTAAATCTTTTTTTTTTCAGATCATACAATGATAAGGGTTTTTATTTTACTTTTTAGCAAATTCAAGAAACTTTTGCTTAATTTGCTAGCCTTGGGCATATCTGCCTGATTTGCAAGTCTAGCCAAATAAATCAATGTCATGATATGCTGATGGAATTTCGAGAAGCACTTCCGACGTCTGGCTCTCAAACTGAACCGGACTAGAGCTGCTCTCATGCGGCTCCTGCCCAACCTGAGGGGTCCAGACGCCTCCTGCCGGAGGCTCTACGCTGGCATCGTTCGGTCCATGGCCCTTTATGGCCTTGGCCCTTTATGGGGCGCCAGTATGGGCGTCGTCGCTGCGAAAGCAACCAAGGGCCCCGCTGAACGACAGTCATGGCAATACGGATGGTACGGGTATACCGCACGGTTTCCCGCGAAGCAGCGAGCTTCCTTGCTGGCCTTCCACCATGGGATCTGAAGGCAACAGTCCTTGCACGATTTGCGCGAGAGCAAAGCCGGGGCGAAACTCCGCTGCTGCGACAGGTCGCAGCATGGCGGACAGAGTTCCGGCGTGATCTCATAGTGAAATGGCGACAGCGACAGTACACGCCACAATTATGGCGATAAGTCCCCTCGTTGAGGAGTGGCTGGAAAGACCTCGCGGCGTCCTCACCTTCCGCATGACGCAGGTTTTCACCGAACATGGTAAGTTCGGGAAGTACCTGCACCGAATTCGTGCAGAAGTAAAGCCCGGGTGTCCCCACTGTGTGGAACGCCGAAGATGAAGCTTGCTGTCTGACCGTCCGGAAACCGTCCGGACCAAGCCCACGTCGTCGACGGGGCGTATTGTTCTCGCGCGCCTCAATGAGTTGTCAGCACCCGCAGGGGCCCAGCAGGGTTGAGGCCTACTGGGGCCAAGGGTCTGCTTGTGAAAGGAAGGCTCGGCCCTGGTATAAAAAGCAACAAAGGAACAGGGTGGGTTTTTTAATTAGTAAAAGCCTGAGCCTCCGCCCAAGGGTGGGCGATGTGATTGGATGATTTTTACTCACGAAAAAAAAAAATTCATGATATAGGTGTGATAAATGAACTACCTTTAATTGCTCAATCCAATTCCTGACTTCCAGGAAAGAGGCCTCATTGGTGAGATCAAACAGTAACAGGAAACCCATAGCATCTCGGTAGAAAGCTGTAGTCAGGCTACGGAATCTGTAAAAGACAAGATCTTTGTTAGGTGATTTAGGTACAGATTACAGTGTTCTACTTTATTGATACTAATATTACTTTTTTGCTTTTTTTGATGTCTTTTTATCTAAAATAAATCATATAAAAGACATATACAGATTATTTAAATTTAATGACCTAATATTGGTTTAGATAAAAACCTAATTGTAAAAATTTTTGAAATTTTTTTCTATAAAAAACATATTGAGGTTTTTAAATTTAGTTAACTACCTAAACCAATGAAGTATCTATAGAATCATGAGCGATCTTGGCCCTGAGAATTTTATTACAAAGCTTACTACAATGCTGATTCAATGCTTTTGATGCCAAATATTGCAGAGGCAATAATAGAAAATGGAAAATAAAGAAGTGTGTTCTGTTCTTTCTAAGCTTGACTAACAAACTGCACAAATAGTGTAGTCAAATAAAAAAAAGTAAATAACAGAGGGCTGTGGAAGAAAAGAAATGACGCAAATACCCCAAATAAATTAGGATGATAAATATCCTATGTAATGTATTAAAGTTATTTACCGTTCTTGTCCAGCTGTATCCCATAGCTGCAAATGAACACGATGTTGTCTTCCATTTTGTTGGTAAAGCTGTATTTTCAAAAATAAAGAATTAAAATTTAAAATTAATAGGCAAATTAGCTTCTGGCAGAATTTAATTAATCAATCCAAGTACCTAATAATTAAAATACACTCCAAAAAGCTCCTATCGTTAATTAATTTTATCTTTATCAAGCAATTGAGATATACTAGGTAAATGAATGCGATAAAATATTTTAATTAATGATTATGAACTTACAATACTTTTCTCCCTGAAGTCTATGCCAACTGTAGAAATGAACTGTGTGTGGAACACCCCATCAGTATATTTGTATAGGAAGCTCGTTTTCCCCACACCAGAGTCTCCCACGCAGAGAAGTTTAATAAGATAATCGTAGTCCATACTGATAATGGGAGTGCAGCAATAAAATTCCAGGAAAATTGCATCAGTGTACCACCTGCCATAAGCCAGTTGCCGGTACTCCTAGATTTATTTGCACAAAATGCTCTTTAATTAACAATACTGATCCATTGCTTATGTAAATTAGACAATACGTAAATTAGAAATAGAAAAAAAAAAACAACAACAATCGATCGCACGATTATTTTCATTACATGTCACTGTCAATTTGATAATGACAAATTGACATGCCCGGGTATCAGATAACAGCACGGGGCGCGGAGACCACAGAGTACATTTTTTTGGCGGAGACAATGATATTGATTGATTTTATTAACACTACCTGTCTCAATGTTTTTTTTTAGAATAATTCATTAAAAAGCCATTTTTAATTCAATTTACTAATAGTTACATAAATAAAATGGGTACGATTACAACCTAACATAATCAAATAACGAATAGATATTTGGTTGGGTAACATTATGCAATCAGCTGTTCTATGTTTACCATAGTAAATGTCATTTAATTTTAGGATAACTAGAATCAAAAATTCACTGTTTACTCTAATTGAGATATTTCTAAGAATATGACAGAAAGTCATTAATAAAACTTAAAAACCATGGCCAGTAATGAAACTGTGAAAATGAATAATCCAATAGTCAAGGTTGAGTACTGGTACGTACATAAATAACTAGGTATTGAATCTTATGTTGTGAATGAAGAATGACAAGAAATTATATCCATCCGCCTAAGGTCTAAGGTCTTACCTAATTAGGTATCACAAGTTTTAGAAAGATTTCCTAACTTCTGGTGATACAAATTTTTATCGTAATTTAAGTTACTTACTAGAGATGTCTTATTAAAAATCAAAATATTAAAAAAAATTAGTTAGGAAGAACGGTATCTCCTAATTTAGGTATTATTTGCGTAAAAAGAAGCTCAAATCACAAAGTATTGTTAAAAATATTTGTATCTGAAAATAAAACATTTTATAGTTTACTTACTATAAACAATAAAGCCGGGTCCGCTGCGCCAATTTTCTGTTAAAACATGTTACCCATTCGTCTCGACAAACAAAAACTGATAAGCCACGTCCCTATTCCATTGGCAAACAATGTTATTCTGTTAGCAAACCTGCTTTAGAAGCTCAATGGCGTAGCCTGCTTAAGTTATTTTTTATTTTTCAGTGGTGCCTGTGATTACAGTGGTCACTGTTTAGCTCTTGGACAGACTATCAGGAAGATTACTCCTAATGCAACAGTGAACTGTGCTCGTGGCAGGCAAGGTACTTAATTATCTAAGTATTATTAACTTTGTTGTGCTCTGCACTGCTGAGTCTCTACTTTCTTGATACCTTCAATTCTCTCTCATTCACTAGTGATGTACATAATGCTGTTAGATATTACCAGACTGTAAAACATTGAGCAACATTTTTTTTTAATTATTTGTATCAAAAATATCATCATCGCCAATAGAAAGAATCCATAAAAGAAAAATATTTATATATTTTATAAATCCATTCAAAATTAAGAAACTTTGAAACTTATCAAATCTGGTGGAGGAAAAACTTTCAAGAAAAAAGATGGATAAACAACAATTTGACACACCCTATCCCAATTTGAAACTGCATATAGCTACAGGTCGCGCGGTGAATCAAGATCGCTCGGTGAAAGTAGTGGGGGCAATCGGCGCATGTGTACAATTGCGCACAGAAATTCTTAGTATGTTAGGATTTTATTTTTAATTTCGTATGTTTGAACCTTAATAACGTAACTTATAATAACACTAGTTTTTGCTTGTAATTTATCTTGTAAGTAGGTAAATTCAGAAAAATTTAAAGATTTAAATTTTCAAATAAAAAAAAAAAATAATAATTTCGTTAGTTTCTTTCTTTAAGTAACAATTAACGTCGTAAACCAGTTTTCTGGCTTGTCGTTTTAAAACTTTATTTTTAATCATTTTTTTTTTTACGACTACGTATTACTAATACGATAACACAAGCTGTACGAAACAGTACCCAAGTACAACAGTATCCAATGAGACGCGAGTACGCAACGCGGGAATTGAAGGGCGACTCTATCTACCAATGACGTGTCGCCGTTGGCGCACACCCCCCCGTACGTCGCCAAATAGACCTTAGAATTGAATACTGCGCATGCCCCTTCCACTTTTGCCGAGCGATCTTAATTCATCGCGCGACCTGTATGAGATATTGGGCCCACACATTAACTTTAATTTGTAATCATGAGCTAGATGCACACCATATTTGTACGCCTCCTGGCATAACATGGCGCTCTATCTGTACACCTGTGTTAACAAATAAAAGTAATTTGATTTGATTATTAGAGACACAAATATTTGATATGCTAATTGTATAATTATATTATTTTTGCAGTTTTCAAAATAAGGTTTATTTTTAATGTTATTTGTTGTTTCACAAAAGTACCCAGTTCCAATATAATTCAGTAAAGTATTTTCATATAGTTTAATAGTTTTAAATTGATAGACGTCTAAACATATAACGCAAAAGTGAATAGTGTGTACAGCAACAGCCAAACTTTCTATACAAATTGGTGAAACTGTGATCAAGTGAAATAAGTAGCCATTATTTCTCTTACAGGTGCATTTGAGGTTGAAGTAAATGATAAATTAGTATATTCAAAGCTAAAAACTATGGCACTACCAGATTTTGATGAGGTGGCAGAGGTAGTCAACAATGTGTCGCTAGGGGAGGAGCCTCGGCTAATAAAAGGCGAACAACCAATCAACTGTGCAATATCATAAAATATATTAAAACACAAACAACAATTATATAAAACTAGTCATAGAATAATAATACATATAAATAGGAAAACATTTTATTTTTGTAAATAAAATAAATAGTTTATTTATGAAAACAATAAACAGATTGTTTTAGTTTAACAATTTTTAAATCATTTTTTTTTACAGATCATGTAGGACACAATTTTTTAAATTATATTATCTTTGTAATTTTATAACAAATATTTTTGGTTATTAACAGAGATCTACTTGGAATTATCTATCTCTTTTAAAATTAATATATAAAACTAATGGAATGTTTATGGCCGAATACCTACACATAGTTTCTAAATTAAAAAAAAGTAGTAAAAAAACAGTACCGTCATTAAAATACTTTTTATAAAATAGTTTTTCAGAGCTCTCAATGTGGCAAAAATGATCATAGAATCTCAGTCTCTTAACTAACTACATGGTTATTTAAAACCAAATAAGTAGTCAGCCTCAAAATAATAGAGGTGTTCCTTTTATAAATTTTCTACTTAATGTCTAAATATATATACATGGCGTAACGGAAAGGTGTAGTCATATTTTAAAAACGACTTTTAAATTGCCCATCAAAATGGTCAACTTTTTTAAAATGTCATAGCTAAATCAAATTTTGATCAGCTAAAGGTAATTTTGTGCTGAAAGTTTTCTTTTGACAGGTCAATTAGTTTTTAGGAATTTAACGTGTATGTAGTAGCAAAAGCAGATTCCAAAATACGACCACACCGTTTTGTTACACCTGTAGGTGATTGGTAAATAATTCAGTCCAATCCTTGAAATTGGTTGTACTAGAGCAAATTTCCATGGTTTTTTTCACTCAAAATCCGGGTTGCTTTTGTGTTTGAAAAAGCTCATTAAACGACAAAATTCTTTTTATTTTTTACGTGAAAAGTTTCAAGATGTTTTTATAGCCTGAAAGACGTTTTAACAAATTGATATTTTTATTAATTCTGTCAGTATTTTTTTTTTCAGAAGTACATTCTCATCATTAGTAGGTAGTTTTTTTTTTATTGAGGAACTAAGCCATTTTCGAAAAAAAAAAACGAAACGATAGTTCGGGAACAACCCAATTTGGGCCCACGTTATTGGGTTCAAAATAGTTGCGAACTACCTTTAGTATTTCAAGGATTGCACCGAATTTCTAGTCACTCTGTGACAAAAGTAGGCACGGGATTGGCCACATCATATTATGCTATACTATTTATAAAACTTAATACACTACTTACAAGTTAGTGAATTTTGCTGCAGTACGTATGTTTGATGACTCCATTAGTACAATGTATAATATCACTCATAAATCATTGATCAGAGTAGGTAGAGCTACCTTGGTTTGATAACTGCAAATGTTGAATCTAAAATGGACATTCCCTGAAACTCTAACTTAACTATGGTAACATGATCTTGGGCCAAGCGCCCGAAAAGTGCCATAAAACAGTGATTTTCTGAGGCCTACTCCTCCGTAACGGCTAGGTCAATTGGTTTGAAAAAAATATATGTTTATTATAGATTCACGAACAATAATATCAACATTTGATTTTTTCGTGCAATTAATACTTTTGTGAAAAAAAAAAAATTAGCAATTTCGCAACTTTTCCCTACTCCTTCGAAACGGCTTGGACCTTTAGACACATTTTTACACATAAAAATTGGTGGTTAAATATTCTTCAAAGTGAACATTGCATATGTAAATCAATCAATACCTCGCAGAGAAAATGGATTTAAAGCGCTTTCCGGGCGCTGCTGGCCGCAAATAAATGCACAGATTTGCGTACTGCCGCCTAGGCGAGTGCGAGAGTTGCGTTCACATAATTTCGGCCAGATGGCTCAAGGGACTATACGCCTTAAGATAGGTTTGTAACGGCTATTGATACTTGTCTATGCCAAATTGATAGGTATATGAAACTCAAAAAT
This sequence comes from Mythimna ferrago, assembly GCA_910589285.2. Taxonomy (NCBI): domain Eukaryota; kingdom Metazoa; phylum Arthropoda; class Insecta; order Lepidoptera; family Noctuidae; genus Mythimna; species Mythimna ferrago. The sequence continues at coordinate 21,504,074 of OU342680.1, read as the reverse complement.
ATATATTATAAATAAAAATAACAGCATACTTACCTGTTGAAGGGATATGAGTTCATTCATAATTATTTAAGCCGCGAATAGTTTTACTAATTTATTTAATGATGAATGTATTTCAATTCCTAGAGAGTCTATAGATAGGTCTATATCTAACAACGTATCGCAAGTAAAAAAATAGCTCTAACTACTCTGATCATTACTTATAGCCTATTTACCCACCGATACATAATATTATTCAATAATATTTAATATATTTCTTACTATAACTTATTCACTTATGACTTTTAGACTTTAGAACCCAGATTGTGTTACTTATTTTTGTAAATTTATTAAATTTATTTATTTAAAAAAAAGCTTCACAGCCATACATCCCAGCACGCATTATACATTAGTAATATTAGGATATAAATTTTATTATAAGTAATACATTAATGTGCGTAAGTAGAGTTTGTAAATTACATAAACAAAAAATATTAGTAAAAGTTTAGATTTTTAAATCTAAATAAAATTAAGGACAGGTCCATATCTCATTAAGGTCTTATTACAATAATATTATTCTCAATGTGCAACAAATATTGCATTGCTTTTTATGTACGATATTAAAATATAATTTAAAGCGAAGACATGTGATGTATTAGTATTGATTTGAATATTTAAGTCACGCAGAGCAGCTTGTATATTTTATCTCGATCATTTTTCTAAGTGGAAAAATAAGTAAATTTATTCCAAGTAATTATGGTACGTATATTTATTTTTCACGTCATATTAAAACAAAAATTACTTTAAAAACAAATCAGATGTAGCTACAGATGCAAAAGTTCCCGTTAGACCACTGTCTTCCTTATTACTAAAGGCATAAGAACGAAAAGTGATCACCCAAAACTTTCGCGAGTACAAGTTGCAAGTACTACCATAGCTATAGGTATAAAAATTAGAAAATGGTTAGCAGGTAATTGGACACATTATTTTGTGTTAACTATAAAATGCTGTTTGTGTAATATCTGTACGCAAAAAAAAATAGGTTGAAATTGGCAAAAAAATAAAATCAAATATTCAAATGTTTGAAAATACTGTCCAATCCCTAAGGTAGGACAACGAATTATAAATATACAATCATTGTCATATTATTGTTAAAGGTAAACACTAAATATTAGTTCAATGCATTACATCATAATGACTACTTTATGAGATACGGATCATAGCCCGAGAAAGCACATTATGAGGTACTTATAACAATCATTTCTCGGTTCGGAGCCAATTCCTAAGGACAACACAAGTTGTTTTGCCATGTTCTTCGTAGTCTGCCGGCCGCAGCCTTGCGGTAGACATGCTCATAAGCCGGGCAGTCTTTTAAGCCACATCAACCATATGCGTTTTGGTGCGCATAGTAATTTGAACACGATCCATTAAAAGCATATTACGTTCTTTATCAACGATAAAATATCACTGTTATTAGTACCTCTAATTTTTCGCAGCATCTAACCTTAAATCCCAATTAGCTATAGTTACCCAACACCACTTTTTACCCCAAATAAGAAAATATATTTTCTTAAAATAAAATAATATTGAAACCAACCTAAACACACTTATCTAAGTATTTCATCTACTTATATCATCATCATTGATTATAGGTTTTACTGGTGAATATACTTTAAGGAGACGGTCTTTTGATCCGTCAGCAGCGCCTACATAACTTAAATAAATACCGAATCGTAACTTCCCTGCAAACTGTTCGGATATAGTTCTCAAGGGCTCTACGGTTTTTTCTCCAGTCTGTTGGTCGATGCACACCATTTGGCACCGGGGACATAGTCCTTCAACCTGGAACGAAAACTTTAAACCTATAAAATAGTACTTGGCCAATTACAATGGTATCTACCATCAGCCTACAATAAATTGTAGCCCATACACCACCCCACTTTGTTTATTAGTAGCCCGAGTTGTCCCACTGCAGTTCACAGGCCTCCACTTGTTGCCATTCCTTCTGGTTTTGGGTAACTTTGAACCAGTCTTATCTGCGATATCGCCAGACATTTCCTGGGGTCCCAGCTTTCGGGGTATCAAGGGCTAAATCTACTGCAATATGAGTTACTGTGATAGATTTAACTCATTATAAGTACTAGTCCTATTTAAACTTGGCAGAATTTCGACAAAAAATATCAAAATTCTTGATCAATCTTTGTTCAAATTTCGAAGAACATATTTACCTTGAATTCTTGGTTCCCAATGATAACTCGGTGCCAATCTCGTTCAGCAAGTTCCTCATCCATTTCTATTATAAGATTTCCTCTGAAACGATCTGTTAAACTATCCTCATCGTCCGTGAAAAGGGGATCATGAATCTTCGCCCTTAACCAACGAACTGTAGCCTTATTTATCAAAAGGAATTGAGCCTGATTACTCAAAGAAAGTAGTTTTTTGTCTCCATCGTGTTTCTTCTTTTGAGTTCTAATGTCGTCACTGGATTGCCTGATAAGTCGCAGGTAAGAAACTTCTAAGGCTTCGGAGATCCAGTCCGCTACTTCGTCACCACAATCGTAGCCTTGTATCGTGTCAGTGCAAACTTTGCTGCGACACAGTGATGAGTTTTTGAGTTTGCTATCAGACCCAAAATCTAATGGCACAGATATTGGATGTTTACCTGAAATGTTTGAATAAAAATTATAAATGATGATCATATTTTTTTATGAACCCTTGCTCATTTAAAACACTCCATACCTTCAAAATATAATGTCATTTTTCTTTTATGCAGATCTATTTTAGGTTTTATCATACACATTCTTGTGTTTTGTTTTTGTGTTAAACATACACCATTATCCTTAATTATCATCCAGTCTCTATCATATTCGAACCCTTTCGGTCCAATTTTCCAAGTAGACCTAATTTTAAAAGCACCGCATGATTTAATAGGAAAGATAGCAGCTTCTTTTAATACAATAGCAGAATCCATATTTTGTGAAATGTCTTCAGGTTCAGGGATAATAAACTCTTGTTGGTCTCCTAATATTTTCTGTACATTTGTTAGGCCATTATACAGTTTGCTAGATCTAAGTGTTTCAATAATTTGTGTTAATATCCTTTTTCTTGGTTTCCTCTTCGTTTTAACGAAGCATCTACATATCATATTTAGTAGTTTGTCGACATCTTCAAATGTGTTGAAATAGCCGAATGAGGCTCTGATAGCTCCAGTTGGCTTTCCATCAATAAGATCTATCTCGTCCCCACACACGTGTCCAGATTTGTGAATTTCTTTCAACTCTTTGTTTGTAGCCACAAGATGGCGCTGGCAGGAGCCGGAATTACAAAAGCATCCTGTTCGGACACTAATGTTGAATAGGTCTGCCATATGTTGAAACTGAAATGCAGAATTACTCTTTCTTATCTACTAATATCAAAATAATAATTTCTATGAATATAATTTTTCGGCCAGCGTTTGCCTAACAGTGTAGTAGTTAGACAGTACAGCCTGGCTTTAAGGTACTTAATACATTATTATAAAACTTAGTGAGATGTTAATAATTATTTTATTAAAGATACCAGGATTATTATTACAAAGGTTTTATATAATTATTAAGACAAGCGATCCGATTTTGGCAAATTGATTTACTTCTAAAATTGTTCAGCAATCTCAGAACATTTGAAGGTACCACAATGCCAATGTGACGCTATCATAACACAACCAACGGAAGGAATTTGATGTTGCTATTAAGGTCCTAGTTCCTACAGTGACTAAAAACTGTGTTGCAATAAAGCGTTTAAAAACTGAGATGGCAACGTTTCACAAAGACGACGACGAACTGAGATGGTGATGTTTCACAAAGATAAAAAATTGAGATAGCGATTTTCACAAAGACTAAAAACTGAGATGGCGATGTTTTACAAAGATAAAAAACTGAGATGATGTTGCTATAAAGGACTTAAAAACTGAGAGGAGGATGTTTTACAAGGACTAAAAACTGAAATAATGTTGTTACAAAAGGGCTTAAAACTAAGATGTTTGTTTTACATGGACTGAAAACAGATGAGGCATGTGACTATTACCTACGGAACTAGAAACTGAAATCATGAGATGACTATGAAGGGTTTAATCTAAACTGAGATGATGCCCTTAGAACTGGACTAAAACTGAGATAACGGGGCTAAAACTGAGATAACGGGGCTTAAACTGAGATAACGTGGCTATAAGGAATTGAAAGATGCGATGACGACTGATAAAGATATCAGGAACAATGTTCCTAACTTTAAATTAAATGGTTCAAGAGCAGTGGGGCGATAGGTAGGTAATTTGTAAATAGCTCACGCGGACAGTAGATGAATAGTTAATATTTTTAAATAGAAACTTCATTAAATATTGCATGACAAAGTATCCAAGCAAAACAAATGCCTTAAACAATAATGTACTATCACTTGCAAAAGTCCATAAGAATTCTTAAAACTTATTCGTTTGACGTTTAGTTTGACTTACGACCTTTTATTTTCAAGTTTCGCCAACAAATGATTGAAATTCACAATTTCATCGACTTATCATAAGTCAAGATGGCCCAGTGGTATAGGCACACAGATTGAAGCGCAAATCAGCGTGCCGCAAGTTCAAATCCCACGCAATTATTGACTTTTTGTAAGTTCTTACCCGATTGGAAGTTATGTATTTGCATTACATATATTAAATTATTCTTTAACTTGTTCACACATTTCTTAGAGTTAGAAAGGTAGATCACAAAAAAAACTAAATAAAGAATTAGATTTCTGCGAGGTAGACACGAGTTTTAACTTAACCGAAATGAACTGTCGTTTGGTTGTAGTTGTTGGTTAGTGACGTGAGGTTGACAGTATTGTAATATTCGCAAAATGCAGGCTAATATTAGTATTGAAGTGAGGGCGACTATCATTGGGCTGCATAAAAGTGGTCTTAATAAAACACAAATATCTGAAGAAACCGGACTGAATGTGAGTATAATAGCTATTAATGAATTGTAACTTTATTACAAATTAATCTTCTAATTAAAACGTATGCCATTTATGAATCCATTCATCGTATCTTTATGAGGTTTAAAAGAGAAATACGTAAATCGTTGGGTTTATTGGATTGGTTATTGGATTAATAAATGCAGTTTTATTTTAAAATTATATTCAATAATTATGATTATTAACATTTTATATAATGAAAATGAAGTGAAGTAGGTATAGCTGCCTAATATATATATTTTTTTTATTTTAGAAAAATACTGTAAATCTTTGGCTAAAAAGATATGAGGAAGAAGGTAGCCTTGCTAGTCGAAAGAGAAGTGGGAGATCGAAGCTTATTAGCGAGGCGCAGCGACGACATATGGTGGACGTATACGAAACGAATGGTTTCGCACCAACGAGACATTTTGCGGAATTATATGACACCTCGATGGATACTGTTCGCCGTGCACTTCACGCTGAAGGCGTGCATCACAGAAAACCTGCTAAAAAGCCGTACTTGACAGAGAGGCACAAACAAGAACGATTACGTTTCGCACTAAATATTTAATGTTAACTAAACTAAATGGCCTACCATTTTATTTTAACATATCTGTGATTATTCGTTAACAAACACTGTATTATATTGTGTTTACTTTCGTTTAAAACAGCTATATCTTTTAACTTGTGCCATCGCCTCATCTTAAGAATGCAGTGAACTCGCTATCAATTTTGTTGACAATAATCATGAGTCTATTTCGTTTTTTATTCTTCTACCCGCACTGTTTTAACATAATACTATAGTTCAATTTATTTTTCTCATCTAATTGACGATTATCTTGTGAGAACTAAAGTTCTTTTAACAGAAATTGAGGTTTGGTTTCAATCTTCTTTTCGTCAAGAAAATGAACAATTAAGCTATGACCTCAATACATTCATTGTGACGTTACACAAAAATAAAATGTTTACAAAGTCCAAATCATATATCACTTTTCAATAAATAACTGGATATAAACAATTACCTATATTTTATTTTATTAAAATTTGAATATCCGTTCATTGTTACGTTATTCATATTATGAATGGTCTAAGTGGGTATACTTCCAACAAACAATCTTAGGCGTAACATAGATAACGGTTACAAGATAACTTTTTGTCTAGGTAACAATTCGACGTCACAATTCTCATAAATGTTTAATTTGTAAATATAAAGAATAAACATTTTTATTAAACACGTCTTTTTATTTCCACCTTATAACATCGAAAAGATGTAACAACTAAATAATTGCAAATTACGAATGTGATTCTTCTTTTGGTTAACAGATCACATTCGTAATTTGCAACTATTTAGTGCAAAAAATGCAATAGTATTTTTCATAGAAATATAAAAAAACAACTATATCAATATACTTAGATTGGGAATTTTCAAAGTAAGAAATAACTGCGACGGACCGACCATGATTTGAACTCGGGTTACGTGATTTGCGAATCCAACACTTAGTTCACACGGCTACCAGCACATGACGTATTTGCACGAAATTATCAATGCTACCATATAGCTCAGTGCGACGACAGTTCCTTAGTGTGTGTTATCTGTGGAATGTGGATACTCATACATGCGCACACATACGCACGGAAATATCGCGCTCGCTCGGTTCGTAGCAATGTAATCATTAGCGTTCCTATGGACTTTTGCGGCCTTACTGTACCATTAAAGAAATTCGTCATTAACGAAATGATAAGACTGGCCACTAGACAATCTTCATCTTGTTTACAAAATTCAATAGATCATATTACATGATGTATTACTGAGTGTTATAATTTGTATGGACATTGTTTGTATACTGTATGCGATGTTTAAATAACAATTGAAATGTAATGTTGTTGTTTCAACTTTCTTCAATTGAAGGTCACTACATCACAGATTTGAAAAATACGAGCTAAGCATAGGATGTATCATGTAAGGAAAAGTTTTTTATGGTGCGTTTACATGTGGGCCCAGCCTCGGCCAATCCCCATTGTGTAAACGAGGTTTCCCTATCGTACCATAGCAGTCCTTCAGATAAGTATAGGTAATTTTGAAATTCTTGCGAAAATTTCGTATAGGAAATTATAACTGTCTCTCATCCACTTTAACCTTGAAAATAACGATAGGCCTGCTCACTTAATTTGCTCGTTTCGCGAACAAGTAATGGTGATGGAGGGATACAGGGACAACGTTATTTCAAGCGAAACTAAATAGGGATAGGTAGAGAGACTAATTAGGGATAGCGCTATTTATCGCTCGATAGCTTAACAACTAATTGGGGATGGCGTATTTAATCATACAGTTTCGTTGAATACAATAGGGATGGGGTGGGGAGGAGTGGAAAGTACGGATGTAGCTTAGCTGGATTAATTATGGTTAGTGTTATTTGGGTATGCAGTAGGTATAGCTAGACTAATTGGGGATAGGGATATTAAGAAGTGCGCTGGGTTATTATTAAGGTTCGAGTTATTGCATGCTTGGCGAGTTGGAGGAGTTCACTACCCAGAATATTATCCTAATGCAGTATGACTAGTTGTTTTGATGGCCCGAAAATTTGTGCCTATCTGTATATTGTAATTTATAGGCTAAAATTTGTGCCTGTGTATGTTTTAAGTTATGGGTACAGAAATAAGTTCTGTAAGTACCTACTACAAGAGTGCAGTTCTTACCTCTACGAAGCCAATATATGATCCATCTGCTCTTAGAAGATTAAATGTAACAATTCCACCCTGTGTCTTAATATCACTAAAATCGGAATCCATGTACGTTACTGCAGCCTTGTTACCATTTGCATGCTTCAGGTCTTGTAGTTGATTATAAAGGTCTCTGGCTAAATAAAAAGTATGGTAGGAAATGGTGTCCATCATATCATTGTGGATTATTTTAGGTATTAATCTGTGCATTGTGTCAAAACAATGCTTCAAGGCAATTACTGCTAAAAATGGTATAGTTCCGTCCTCCATTCTGCAATTATAAGAAAAATATATATATATTTTTTTAAAAAAAAAAACATCAGTTTATGCTTAACAAATATTTTAACAAAGAAATTACTGGAAATAATGTACATAATTTTATAACAACTGTCCAAATATTGCAAATATTGTTCCAAATATGCTGCATCATTCATTGTATGCTTTATATTTTATATACCTAAGCCAAGAATATAGGTTTATTCAGATGAAAATTATCGGAATTCTTATGTTTTAATTTTATTTAAAATTGAAAAGCTTGTACTAGTTGAAAGTTTAGTAAAAGTAAAACAAATTATATTTATAATCACCTTTCATACAATTCTCTCCTTTTCACATGAACGTCTTCTGTACTTAGCACGAAATCAACAGTACCACCACCAAAATACTTTTTTTGGCAAAGCGCGTCACTACTACTATTTTTAACTAAAATTGCTCCCAATCCACTAGGATACCCAAATATTTTGTAGAATGACAAGCACACAAAGTCTGGTTTAGTTTCAGATAAATCTAATTTACTAGAAGACACAAACGAAGCTGCATCAAGCAGGACGTACCAGCTATTATTTATTTTACATAATTGTTTTTTTAAATGACTATTTAAGCATCCATTTTTTATGTGTTGTATTCGGTCAATGGGATACTTGTAACCATTAAAATTACTTTGTGCAGGGTATGCCAGCAATGTGTTGGCATCACTTTTGTTCGGAAATTTTACCCTGTGCTGTGTGTTTGATTTTTCATAATTTTGATTTAATGCTTCTAAAAAATCTTCATGAGATATGTGTATGATATCGGCATTTTTTTCAGCTGCAATTTCTCTCAGACCAAGTACTGATGTGTGATTGTCTCTCAGATATACAAATGACCCACAGGTACTATCTTCATCCTCAGGTTCATCTAGAGAAAATTGAAATGACTCGACAACTAGTTTTAGTGCAGATGTTGTTCCTGCAGTAAATATAACTGAGTAGTTTGATGGGTCAGTGTTGAAATGCTTTAGGATGTCACTTCGAATCTGCTCTATACAGTCTTTAGTATATTTGTCGGAATGCGGATTCATGTAGACATTATCCATAAGGTCTTGGTGTACAACAGAAAGTAAACATTGTGGGTATAATGTGGCTCCAGCATTTTCCAAGTAACATTTGTCTGTAATAATACAAAAGAAAAAATTATTAATTTTAACACTCAAATTAACTTGTTAAATATTCACAAAGTATGTGTACAGCTGAATATACTTTACAAGTAGCCTTTGATCAAGTGGATATGAAGCAAGGAAGCAGCTTGTGAAGGTTAGAGAAATCTATTCTATTATGTGTAATTATTACGGAATAGTTTCAAACTACTTTGTAAAGTATTGCTATTATTATCTACTTCTTGCTGTTTATTTTTGTGACTAAAGGTGCATTAAAGAGGATCAATAGCCTTATTTATAAAACAAACCATTATCAGTAATGGGCCATTCAAGTTGTCTATAAGCAGAATTTTAAGGCCCCTCTCTCCCTTTGTCGGCAAAAACGAGACAAACTCTTACCCCCTCTAATGTTTATATTAAACTCATGAGCAGTAGTTGTAAGTCGAGAAAAAATCAAAAGGGAAATAAGTACTTAATAATTATTTTTTTTTTTTATCCTATCAATATGGTAGAACCATTCTTAAGTAACGATCTTTTATTTATAATGATGTTTTAATGTGCCAATTGCTTTTTTTATTTATTATAAGGAAAATAATTTTCTGTAGCCTTGTAAACTAACAATTACAGGCAGCATGACGGATGAATTAAAAAGTTTAAATGTTAGGTTGACTGCCAAAACAAATAAGTAATAAAAACACTGTTTCATAATTACAACAAAATGTTAAAAAAATTTTTACTCATCAATAATTTTTTTTTTAGGGGCTTTAATATTCAATTTAAATATTGGTGTTTAAAATAATGACTTGAAGTTTCTCTTTACTTTTCAATTTATAAAAAAAGTGACCACCACACGACTTCAATTTAAAAAAAAATGAAAGTGCTTGAAAAGTAAAAGTTATAAAAGTAATATGAAACTAATTAGAAAGCACTCACCTCCTAACCTTGTGAAATTCGATGTAATTTTATTCATATGCTCCGTATCAATAACTTGACTCAATGTGTTCATCTCGGGATGTTCTTCATAGGAACCTGACATAGTTAAATCAGTTAATAAACATAAAATAATTATAAAAAGTTTAGGCACTCACGACTCCCGCAACGTAAAATAAAACTAAAAAATGAACACACGAAGTTTGTAACGATGAACCTTTATAATAAGCCACAACTCGTTTGTGTAACCTTGTACGCTGGTAATGTAACAAGTGTTCGTAATAATAAACTATTATCTCAAAATAATAAGCACAAAAACATACAATCAAGTAGATGATCAACTGACTAACTGACGTTTGTTTGTAGTGACAGCAGACAGCTGTCCAGATGACAGCAGTTTGTTTTGACATTTTAGCACAGAGCTATAATACCCCGCGTTCCGAATTGCGTCAAAAGTGAGTATATCGCGAACCTAACCAACGCGGTAGAGTCTGTCTAAAATGTCAAACGACTTGGGTAATTATTAGGGTAAAATGAAATCGGATGTAGTCAATGCTGGTTCAATAATCATGGTTGATTAAGAGATCTTAATCATTGTTTACTGATAAGAAGAACCTTATAAAAATATCTAATTTAAGTATTTTTTATAATATACAAAATTCCCAAGTCGTTTGACTTTTTAGACAGATTTTACGCGCAACGTCACCATATATTTTGTGACTATTAAAAGTCGGACTCGCTGTAATCGCTTTTGACGTAATTCGGAACTAAGGGATAATTTATTGTTTAGAGTTACCAGTAGCTTATTTAAAATTGCCTAGCGTAGTCTGTCTAAAAAAGTCAAACGACTTAGGTGATTATTAGGGCCAAATTAAATCTGATGTAGGTAGTCAACACTGGTTCAATAATAAGGGTTGATTAAGAGATCTTGACCATTGTTTACTAATAGAAGAACCTTATAAAAAGTATCGAATATATTTAAATATTTTTTATTATATTATACAAAATTCCCAAGTCGTTTGACTTTTTAGACATAGGTACTTATAGTTGATACAATAATTTTTGTTCAGATGTTGCAAACAGTTTTCTAGTACCTACCATGATTATTTTGATTTATTACCATAATATATGTATAATAGCTATATAGTTTACAACTTTGACTGAGATTATTAGATTAAGTTTATTGAAAAATGCACACATTACATGGTTATACGGTGTTGTGATAGTATTACAATATAATTTTAAATCAATTATTGACTATTCTCGTACATAGAGAAGAATTCAGGGTAATAAATTCAACTTCAACTTCAACTTTTAATTAATGGCCTTTGTGGAAGAGACACCACAATTTTGACTGTTAATAAACCATCAAGGGTAATAAATTCAATTCATTTATATAAAAGAATGTCTTTGTCACTTACTTTCCCGACCATAGATATGGCAACACTATACGAAAATGTTCGCGGGTATAGTCTGGCTAATAAGTCAACCCACTTGAGAATTTCGTATAATATTTAATCATTTAAAAAATACAAATATTCGGTACTTTTTATAAGTTTCTTTTGTTAGTAAACATTATGATCAACCTTGATCTCTTAATCAACCTTGATTTTTGAACCCGTGTTGACTAGGTACCTACACCAGATTTCATTAAATCCTAATAATTACCCAAGTCGTTTAACTTATTAGACAGACTCTAATATTGACTTCCTTTTAATTTTCATCTTCGTCAATTTATAACAATGTTATAAGTAAACAAGATTTTATTATTTTTTGTTTATGTTCCTACTTAAGAGGACACTTCCGTTCATTCCTTCGTAAACGTGGTTTAATTAATAAGCTTACTAACCAACGCAATCCTACGAATTTTATAAAAAGGAAAGATTTGTATTTTTGTTTGATTTTTTAAAAGTAGCTTTTTTCTTTATCACTGAGTGACATAGGCTTTTTACTTTCACGCGGGCGAAGCTAGTGTTTATTAAAGAGGTAACGCGGAAAAACAGATATAATGCCTGAACGCTCTGTTGGCATTCGGTAATTCCGTCATTCACTCAAATATTTCACAAAGCTTAGTGAATTTTTAAGATGTTAAGATTAATTTCCATCTCGACTCTTCGGTCTATAGACTATTTTTCCCTAAAAACACATTACCCGCACAGAAATAAACAAATAACTGAAAGTTGAATAACTTAATTAGGTTCCATTTTCCAGACCGAAAGTCGTTGAGGTTCACTTAACTTTCGGAAGATGGCGTTAGCAGTCTCTAAAATAAGCAAAACACGAAAATTCTTTGATAAACTGAGCGCTGTGTGAAACTATTGGTACATCTAATAAAAGAAGTTAAAAGTTAATAAAAAAAGTACTGAATTAAATAACAAAATAAAAATGAAGGTAAAACTTACCTTCATTTACTTATAGGTTGAAAGAAAAAAACTTTCTAAGGAAATTAAATAGTAGATAATTACTCTCAAGCCAAGACTTCAAGAGGGACTTACACAACAAAAAAAAAAAAACGTAATAGCTGAGGCAAAGGGCACTAATAGTTTAAGTCTATTGCACAAAAGTGGTTCGCATACATAGGTAGGTTCACCTTCGGCAGCATCGCCTTACTAAATTGAGTTACACCAATTTAATTATTGCTTTTATGGAAGGCTTTTAGTAGCTTTTAGTATCAAGCGGGGCATGATCGACTTCCCCTAAGTGAATTGACGGCCATGACAGAGGACATCGCTTTACTGCTTTACACTTTTCCTAGAGTACCTACCTACGGACGTTCTGACAAGCGACGAGTTTAGTGCCGAAGAAGTTTCCGAATTAGGCTCTGCGAATAGCGGGAAAAATGCTCTTTGAAATGTCTTTGACAAAATAGGTTTAGCGTGTTTTTGGAATTTTTTTTAGCTCTGATTTAAGTAAAATTGATTGCTATGTTTGAGTTATTTGATTACATTTGAAATGAATGGTAAGTTTGTCTATTTTACCACCAACTTTCTAACCTTTTCCCAACTGGCTTGGGGTCGGTTTCCGCAGTCTAAAGCACTTAATATTCGCTTATACATATATATATATTGCGGTCTATTTTTGAATAGCGGGAAAAATGCTCTTTGAAATGTCAATGACGAAATAGGTTCAGTGTATTTTTGGAATTTTATTTAGTTCTGTAAGTAAAATTAATTGCTATGTTTAACTTAGATATTTGATAACATTTGAAATGAGTGATGTCTGTTTCACCACCAACTTTCTAACCTTTAAAATCCCAAATAGCTTGGGGTCGGCTTGCAGTCTAGCTTACGTACTTAATATTCGCTTATAAATATATATTACGGTCTATTTTAAGATGGAAGAGTTTCTCTCTTCTACACTTCACATTTGTATCTAATCAAGCGCTAAATAATTTAATTTTCCACTAAGGTTTATTTACAGATCAGATTTTAAGGATTATTAATGATGTAGGTACCTAATTAAGTTCTACTTAATAAAGCTCTTAAAAGCCCTTCGGTACGCAGAAAAATTGAACTTGATGTCGAATGCATTAACACTAGAATCGCTATTCGCGGAATATCAATGTCAAATGTCAATGTTGGTCATTTTATTTTTGTTACAGTAATAATATGAAGAGCTGATTATACATATTATTTTGGTATATATTATACATTATTACTTAGCAATTCTACGCATTCCTAATAAATCTAGAGCAGGAAGAATATTCAACACACACAAAGACCTATTCCTGGGTCAAATTTGGAACGTCTGCGATTCTAAAGTTAAATAAATAAAAAAACAAAATTAGAAAAGATATAAGAATTATTACCCCACTAACCTTTAACTCCGACCCCTGATTGATCTCATTTTCCTTGATTGACAAATAAGTTCAGACACTGCAATCACTTCATATTATAAGACCTTCACTATCAGTAATGATCTCCACTAACAAAGGTAAAAACTGTCCTTCTCAAGGCGCTCTCAGAATGAAAGTGTTTCTTCTGACACCTCACTCCTGAACCCCGTATTTACAAATATGACGAAATTATTAGTCAACAATATTATGGTATAATAGCTAGCCCATTCCATTATGAGCGCGTGCTTCTGTTATTCATCTTATTATGATGACATAATATAAATAAAATGTTTTTGTTGTTCAAAGGCTCTTGTACTCTTCATTACCTATCGACATCGCATCGTTAGTCATTCAATACATAACACTTCGTGGACTGATAACATCTGGTTTGATTTTATTACCCTCTTAGCATTTTTTTTAACTCTTCCTCGAACGAAGCTTCTTTCTTTCGCTCTTCTTCAACTAAGTTATTAAGTACCTATATCGGGATGGGTTTCCATCCAGTCTAATAATACTTAGAATGCGCCCAGTAGGTGTGCTATGTGCTGTATGGTGTACAGTAAAGAATATATCTATCTGAATACAAGAATTTTCATTAGAACATTGTAATGCCCTCATTGTCTCAATCTCAATGGTCTACCTGACAGGTTTTCCTGTACAGTTGAGTTTTACAGGTAAACCGGAGCGTGTATGTTGAACAACTGTATAGGTTTCCATAGAAGCTTGCCTGACAGGAATAACTGTGCAAGCAAGCCTGTCAGGTAGACCCTAGCGTGTATGACTACCTTTAGGTGGAATTCCCCGCCCGAGTCTATGTTTCCAGATAGCTACAATCTGGGGTCTTTAAAGTCAAGAGTGATTTGAATATGATACTTCTAGGCAAAGGTGCTCTAACGTAGACCACATCGTCGCTTACCATCCGGTAAGATAGTGGTCAAACGCTAGCCTATCAAAAATAAAAAAGCCCTTGACAAAACTGTTAGTAAAATCTCCGGGTTTCGGTTTTGACGGTGGGAAATCGTCCAATAACATCCTTGGGCGAGGCGGAAGGGCGTATCAGACTTTTACTGACTAAAACCCACTCCTAGTTCCTTCGTTAACTTTCATGCCAGAGGGGGTTTTCCGTTCAGAAGAGAACCCATGGCCCCAGTAGCTTCGACTCGGCTGGGCCCCTACGGTTTGCTGACAGGTCCTAGGGGCGCATGTGAAACACTACACGCTGTCGACGACTTGGGCTCGGTCCGGATGGTTACCGGATTTTCGGACGGCGAGCTACCCATTGCTACACCTACGATGGTCGGAAATCGGAATCGGGATCCCGGCAGCTGGGGCGTGACGTTCACTCGCGCGTGCAGCCGCCTCCTTTGCTAGCGTTACATCTTTGCAGAAGAAGACATCTGCCTGCCACTCCTCGCGTCGGACCATGGCTTGTACCAATTACAAGCCATGGTCTGACGCGAGGGATCGTTGGCGCTGATCTCCCCCACGAAGACATGGTGGTGCTCTGCCCAAGTGGGACACACCTCTACCGTAAGCTCCACCGTGTCATCTAGGTGGTTTACACAGTGGTAACACCCGGGCGATTCTTCCACTCAAATCCGGTGCAGGTACCTCCCGAACTAACCATGTCCGGTGAGAACTTGCGTCATGCGGAAGGTGAGGACGCCGTGAGGTCTTTCCAGCCACACCTCAAAAAGGGTACTTACCGCCATAATTAAAGCGTGCCTAATCCTCACCAAGGCTACGGTTACCTCCACTCTAAGTATGCAGTTTGCCATCAAGTTGAATGTCATTGACTAACATAAGTTAAAGTTCAATGCTCTGAATACAATTAAACTACACGTACGCAAATAAATTTTGTTTGAATCTATTATATATTAAACAAGTATTCGTGACCTCTCCGAATCGCGTGACTCGTGCCTTCCACAAAGTCCCGTAATTTAAATAAATACTATTTTCTTCTGAATCGAAATGGTGTCAAAAGTTAGCTATAATCAAGCCAAATTCATAACATGTCTAAAACTATTTTCATATAGGCTGTAGGTTTTCTGTATGTTTTAAATATTGTAGATACTGGATCCTACGCAGCAGTACCTACCGGTTCGCTCAATCAATGGATTCACAGGACTTTAAAAAAAAGCAGTAAATCACGTAAAAAGGTTCTATTATATCGCTTTAATTCTTAAATTCTCAAACATTTCAATGTATGAGTCTTGAATCTTAAATTTATAACTAGATTCATTAATGGATAAATATCTACTTATCTGTTAGGTCTGTAAAAGAAAACTTAATCATCAGTGTACGTAAAACTGTTACTATACGGTGAACAAGAATGATTTTTTTATATAAATATATGTACTGAACAGTGGTAAATGAACAATAACGAATTCTGGTTTGTTTAGTTAACAGTAACTCGTTTCCGTGCTCGAAACAGAAGCAAATGTAGATTACGGAGAGACAGAATAAAGAAACCAAGTCAAGTCTAGAGTGAATAGGCTCTTAATAAACTAGTGTGCCTCACCATCAACGATTGCATTACTACTTACCATCAGATGGGATTGAAAAAGCAACCGGCGGCCATACTGAACGCCTGCCAGAGGGTCATGGCGATAAGGATGGTGCGGGGATACTGCACGGTCTCCCGCGAAGCGGCGAGCCTTCTGGCTGGCCTACCACCGTGGGATCTGGAGGCAACAGTCCTTGCACACATGCACGATATGCGCGTGGAGATGCAACGCCGGGATGAAAGTCCGCTGCCGCGACAGGTTACGGCATGGCGGACAGAGCTCCGGCGGGATCTCATGGTGAAATGGCGTCAACGACTCGCAACCCAGTGCTGGGCACGCCACAATCATGGCGGTAAGTCCCCTCTTTGAGGCGTGGCTGGAAAGACCTCACGGCGTCCTTACCTTCCGCATGACGCAGGTACTCACCGGACATGGTTCGTTTGGGAGTTTCCTGCACTCGATTCATGCGGAAGTGACGCCCGGGTGTCGCCACTGTGCGGAATGCCCGGAGGACACGGTGGAGCACACAGTCGAGGTGTGCCCTGCTTGGCGGAGCATCGCCGTGCCCTCGTGAGGGCGATCGGCGGCGGAGACCTCTCGCGCCGGGCCTTGGTTGAGGCCATGGTCCGGAGCGAGGAGGAGTGGCAGGCGGTCGCCGACTTCTGCGAAGCAGTAATGCTCGCAAAGGAGGAGGCCGAACGCATCAAGCAACGGCGTTATCGCCGCCGCCGTCGCCGGGATTCTGATCCCGATTTCCGGCCAACGTAGACGCGGGCTTGCGGACAATTACAACAAGCTTTGGGTAGCTCACTGTCCGGCCGTCCGGTAACTGTCCGGACCAAGCCCATGGCGTCGACGGCGCGCACTGTTCCCGCGCGCCTCAAGGAGTTGTCAGCAACAGCAGGGACCCAGCCGGGTCGAAGCCTACTGGGGCCAGGGTTATCCGAAAGGGCGCTCGAGCCCCGGTATGAAGGCTAGAAGGAACGGGGTGGGTCTTTTAGTCAGTAAGAGTCTGACACTATCTCCCGCTCCACCCAAGGGCGGGGGATGTCAATGCATGATTTTTTCCCAAAAAAAAAAAAAAAAAATCAGGTGGGATCGCAATCAAGCACTAGTTTATATCAATTAAAAAAACCGGAGTTAATGATACCAACAGAGCTAACCAGGGAAAATAGAAGAATAAAACATTATCGTTAACAGAGCAATAGGAGACAAGAGCAACCAGAAAAAAGAAACACTGCTGAATGGTCTATGAAATATTCCGCCATTGTTAACTTTGCTATATACGGATATGTTGGAGGGCTGTGTGTGACTACAGAGGTGATTAGTACCTCGAGTTTGCAAGAAGAGGGCATGTTGCACCGACTCTTTGATAGATGCCAGAGATAAAGAGAATGATGTTGATTAAAGGCTTTCCAAAGAATAAGAGAGTTGAGTAGTCTCAACGTTTTGAAATGGTCAAAAAGTCAATAGACTAACTGCAACAAATGCGGCATAACCTTGCATTACAAAAGATCCGCAAAAAAGACACATATTTTAATCAAAATATTTTCGTCACGTATTTTGATGAATGAATTTATTTATTTATTTATTTAATTAATTACAACGGTTAAACAACCAATTACAGTAACTAAACAAAGAGTAAAAGTATAAACATTTAAACAACACGTACATCAATTCCTCTCACAGTACTTCTGACATGCCAATAAAATCATCTTCCATTCATCCGCAAACAGATCGTTTGTTGGATAAGAATCCAAGAGATCATTTAGTGCAGCCAAAGTGCGAGGTATTGGAGACTGAGCACGGGCAACAGTGCGACACTGAGGCACAGCAAACATTCTGTGCTTCTTGCCGCGGCAGTAATTGTCCGGGACAAAGAAACGTGCCAGCACAGTAAGTAAATCAGGCGCATCAACAGTGCCACGGAGCGTCTTGCAGGCTATGATGAGCTGATCTCGTGCTCGTCTTACCTCTAGCGAGTTGTATCCGAGGCAACCCAAAAGAAATTTTGTCGGATAGAGGTATGGGTAGTAACCGTGCATCCGCTTGTACAGAAACCTGAGAAACGCTTTTTGCACTTTTTCCAGTAAAAGTGCGTAGGAACTTTGGTGCGGGTTCCACACGCAAGAGCTGGATTCTAACTTACTGCGCACGAGCGCATTGAATAAAATCTTAATGGCGTGCGCGGTTTGAAAATCACGGCAATTGCGTAAAACGAAACCCAACCTTTGGTATGACTGCTTTGCCACCGCGACCATGTGATCGTGGAATGTGAGCTTTCGGTCGAATGTGACTCCCAGGTCTTTCATAGCAGTTGTTTTTATGATGGCATTATTATCGAGATGGTATTCGAATTCAACTGGGTGCCGCATTCGACCGAAGGTCATAGCGAAGCATTTAGAGGCATTAAAATCCATCTTATT
Source organism: Mythimna ferrago (assembly GCA_910589285.2). NCBI lineage: Eukaryota > Metazoa > Arthropoda > Insecta > Lepidoptera > Noctuidae > Mythimna > Mythimna ferrago. Next base: position 21,485,300 of record OU342680.1, on the reverse strand, counting down.
ATCTAAACTCCACCTGTAAATTGCATCAATGTCTTGTTGTAGTGCCAAACAGTCAGACTCGGAGTTTACTTCGAGGTAAAGTTTTAAGTCGTCAGCATACAATAGACATTTTGCGTGACGCAGAACTTGGGGGAGATCATTTATCATGATTAAGAATAATAGAGGCCCCAAAATTGAACCTTGACTCACTCCGGAACGCGTGTGATAGGCACCGGATTCGTACATTCCGAGCCTAACAAACTGCTGACGATCGCGTAGATAGTCTGCGAAAAAACGGAGGAGACAGGGTGAGAAACCAATTTTGTTTAGTTTCATCAGCAGCATGTCATTATTAATCCTATCAAACGCTTTCCGGAAGTCAAAGTAAAGTACGTCTACCTGACGTCCGCGGTCTAAGCTAGAGGATATGTAATCAACCAGAGTCAAGAGATTGGTGTCAACAGATCTCTTGCCCCTGAAACCGTGCTGCTCATTACATAAGTACGTGTTTATTTGTTGGTAGATGGCATTGTGGAGGATGTTCTCAAAGACCTTCGCTGGGGAAGATAAAATTGCGATTGGGCGGTAATCTTCAACGGAACTTTTGTTTTGGGTTTTAGGAATTGGTGTGACTCTGGAAACCTTCCACTGAGAGGGATATATACCAGTCTGCAAGGCTAAATTGAAAATGTGACAAAAAGGATCAATGAAAATATTTCTTAAATCTTTAATAATGAAGGCGGGAATATTGTCCGGGCCGATGGAGCTGTTAGGTTTGAGTTTATTTATGGCTTTTATAAGGTCTACTGGGCCCAAGGGAGGTATGCTTATGTAATTGCTGTTACTGGTATGGACAGCAGCGGAGATATGATCAGCATCAAGCCGCGGAGCATCAGGTAGAAAAACATCAGAGAAAAACTCTGCAAAGGCCCCTGCCGCCTTAGATCCCGAAAAAGTTATACCCTTGTGTACAATGTTAGGCTCAAACCCACCTTTGGACCGCAAGCTAGAAATGTGTGACCAGAAATTACGAGGGTTGGTCTTAATTTTACTCTCTATATTTCGCATGTATAAGGTATACGCATCCGCAATACGGGTCTTTAAGCTTGCCCTGAGATTTGAGAATAACAAATACGCGCTGTCACACTTAGTTTTCCGCCAGTTCTTGTGGAGCCTCAACTTGAGCTTTATATCCTGAATGATATCACTTGTATACCACACTGGATAGCGTTTATTCACCGACCTGTGTCTGTTCTTTTTAGGCATGGAAGCGTCAAAGAAATCATAGATAATGTTGTAGAACTTACGAGTGGCTACTTCAACATCTCTGGATTCTAAGACCTCCTGCCAAATATTCTCGCCAGATAGAAGTAAATAAAGTTGCTCAAAATCGCATTTGCGGAAGTTCCAGTCCTTGGTTTCGTTTATATTACTAGGCTCTATCGAATCTGAGAAATGACGTACATCAACGCTTACCTCAATATGCAACGCCGGGTGATATGCGTCCAGTGGCACTATTCCCTCGGTGGCGGTGACTACGGTTTTTGGAGCACTTATGTTCTCTTGGACCAAAACAACATCTAACATACCACCATACAAATTATTCACAACATTCATCTCGTTCATACAGCAAAAAGACACAAAATAACAATAATAATTCTTAATATTTAACGAAGCACTATTTAGATTTAAGTCACCTAAAATGATAACAAGTCCTTTTAAATTATTAATAAAATCTTCCACTTTACAAAACCATCCCATGTACTCTTCATCACTTGCACTAGGTTTGATGTATACTACACATACGTGAACAGTTCGGCCACACCATGAAAAATCGGCCCATAAGTCTTCACCACCGACCGTTTCAAGATCGCGGCGGCGGCGCAGCACGATAGGTGCGCGAGCAGCGAGCATCACTCCGCCGCACGGTGTTCTCCGGTCACGTCGCATCACGTTCCAATCGCCAGCTACAAGTTCTCCAACTTCAATAGAAGCATCAAGAAAGCTCTCTGTTACAGCGATGAGGTTATGTTCCAGCTGTAACAAGTTCGTTCTCCAAGTCTCTGAATAAATTCTACTACCATCTTCGCTAAGCATGTAGTGGACTAGCGTTACAAGGTGCTTCAAGTTTGTGACCTAGACCTTTGTGGAACTTCCGACAAAACTCTTCATTTGCAATTTGGTAGAGGATATTGCCACATAATCATTTATGAGTGCAATTATGGCAATTATTGTACATAAGCATGTTGGACAGAAGTATTTGCGTTATTATGTGAGTACACAAACTGTTCATTAATAGCGAAAGGTTGTGTGGAATTGAATAACCTTGTTTAATAAATGTTTGGGACATGCATAAACGATATAGAACCTCCTTCTTTTTGCATGATTACAATTTGATACGTCCTGTTTTATATAAAACGGTAGATAGTTGTTTTAACAATTGTCAGCTTTATGATCATTCTGCGTAACTGTTTTAAGGGGATCATGTTCCACGGTTCATGTTTACTCGACGAATTGAATGTCAACCACTGAATCCTATTTATAGAAACTGCTGGAATTTAGGTTAATCATAGCTGTTTTCCATAGAAACAAGTTCCTTAAACACTTGCATATTAAAAAGTATGAAATTAGTTGATTCGTTGACATTGCATAGTAACACGCAACCGGTTTTGGTGTTTGTATTTGTGAATGATTACAAATACAAACACCAAAACCGGTTGCGTGTTCTTTAAAACCTTAATAGTAGTAGTTTAAACTAGTTTATCAAGTTAGAGGTGTCAAATTTTTTTTTTCCGATCAACCGGTGCGTCGCAAGCTGGTAGGTCATTGTCTGAGGTTAAAGCTACCTGATCCTAGGAGCAAGTTGTCCGCAGCATGGCATTGACTGACAATAAGCGAGTAAATAACGCTGTCGAGTGTGTTCAACTACAGATGAATTTTTGTTTTTGCGACCGCGAGACGTTTCGCAATCACGATGAATTTCGGTGACGCGAATATATTTCGGTGCGTTATCTTCGTGTTTTGTTTCGGATACGTACAGAACAGACGTAAAATAAAAGTTGGTAGTGATACGGACTTCCGTAACCGGAACTCAGACATTTATTTAAACTCTTTACAGCTGATAGCTAAATACGGTCATCGGCCTGAAAGTCATACAGTGATAACGAAGGATGGTTATACAGTGAATTCTTACAGAATACCGAACAGTGGACCTCCAGTGTTGTTGGTTCATGGAATTGGTGATAGTTCCGATTCGTGGTTAGTCCTGGGACCAGCAAAGTCCGTGGCATTTCAGTTAGCCGAAAAAGGGTACGATGTTTGGTTATATAATGCAAGGGGAAATAAATACAGTAAAGGACACATCAAAAACCTCCCTGAAAAAGAATATTGGAATTTCAGCTATGAAGAGATGGGAACGCAAGATTTGCCTGCCGTGATTGATTATGTACTCCAAACAACGTCACGACGTAACCTGTCCTATATTGGGTTTTCTCAAGGAACGGCAATTTTTTTCGTGATGTGTAGCATGAAGCCTGAATACAACGAGAAGATCAAACAAGCGATATTATTGGCTCCGATAGCGTGGATAACCGATACACAGCACCCGTTTATGGACATTTTAGCACAGAATCTGGATGTTTTAGCATCGTTTTTTGATAGTATAGGAGTGTACGATTTATTCGGCAATAATGCATTGCATAATTTGTATCATGCTAAAGTGTGTCGGGATGGTGTGCCGGAAAATATTTTGTGTAAGTTAGAGTATTATATAAGTTATGGATTAAGGAATATTACCAATCTGTATCCAGAAAGGCTTCCAGTGCTTGCTAGTCATATACCTGCTGGAGTGTCTACGAAGACATTTGTTCATTACTTTCAGAGTTACTTGAGTAAAAAGTTCCAAAGATTTGATTATGGTTCTAGAATGAATCAGGAAGCTTATTTTTCTATGCAGCCGCCTTCTTTCGACCTTTCAATGATAACTGCTCCAATTTATATGTTTAGTAGTGAGTCAGATTGGTTTAGTACCCCTGTAGATGTTGAAAGACTCAGAGTTGGTCTCCCTAATATTATAAGACATGTTAAGTTAGATAAATCCATAGATTTCACTCATTTAGAGTTTGTTTATGGCTCTCGGGTAAACGAAATAGTTAATGACGATATTAAAAGAATACTTACTGGACAATTATAAAATATTGTTTTAGATTTTCTGTTGTAAAATTTGCTGTGTATTTATCTGTGATAGTGATATTAAAAATATAAGTACAAAAACGTTTATCTTATTTAAGAGTGCCTAGATTTATGCATCTTTTGTATTTCAACTTTTTTTATAGGTCTATACCATGTTTTCTTAAACATTCCTGCCATTATGATCTGTTTACTATAAGGTATTGCTAAGTTTTATAAAAGATAGATGCGTCGTATCTATGGAATTCCGAGCGTATTGTATTATTATCCATAGCTAGAGGTACACCTCGCATTTTTATTTATATAAATAAATCTAACCGATCAAGTGCTGGTCGAATATGTTTTCTTAGAGTTCCATACCAGAAGAAAAACTATCGTGGGTAAATGAAGACATGTTATGAAAGTAAACTACATACCTAAAATTTATTTATTTGTCATGATAAAGGTATTTATTAAAATAAAATGACAGGCTGCCTACTGCTGTTGAAACTCTTTTGATACTGAACCTTAAAAATAAAAATGTAGGTACATATCAATGAAATCGCTATTGATTGAAATAAAGAAAAGGGAAAAGGGAGTCGAAAAAGTGCCGTTTTTTAAATTTTAAAGTAAAATAAACACACGCTTGGTTTTTTGTGTGGGACCAAACGGGCCATTTTTAGGGGTCAATTGCTTAGAGGATGAAAAGGGGCCCCAACTGCTTTGCAATCATTGCGATATTTTTGAGGTTTTGGGGAACATGGTTATTTTTTGCTCAAATCATTGTAAGTAGGTAATACGTAATGGGTATCATAACAGTACAACTGTCGACAGTGAGTAATTCTTGCAAAAATCCACTCTGACAACATTGTATGAAAATAATTTGTTCTTATTTTACTCGCAACTAGTCATTATTTTAATCTCTTCTTTTTAATCTAAACAATTTAATATTGTAATTTGTTTTCCATTTTCAACCAATTTTTGTATTTTTACATTCAAGTTTTTGTTTTTTCATCTGATAACGATTTGTTATAAATAAACAGATAGATAAGCAGCTAGATATAAGTAAATCATTATCTGATAAAAAAATAAAAACAGAAAACAGGCTAAGAATTTTTAGCTTTAGCTTTTTATCTTAATTATCTTGGAATCTGCTTCCAGTATATCCGGGTGGGACTAAATACCCTTGTTTTACATGGAGCGCCTGCGCCGCCTACGGCAAATTTTACAGCGCCTCTAGCGGTCACTTACGAAACCAAAATTTGCCATACAAAATATTTACGTAGTTGGTAGGTATCGAGTATCGACAAATACTATTGCTTTAAACTCATGGTAGATGTACCGGGGTCTGGCTACCAGTAACGACTGTCAAAGATCTGCGAATTACAATCAAAATCAACTGCTTTACGTACTTTCCGAGACACCTTACTTATGCATTACATATGTAGAAAAGTATCACAATTTATGTTTTTATCCAATTTAATTAGGTGCCTACTTATACGAGTACGTATCAAATATTAAATTAACTAATGTCAAATTGTACAAGCTGTGAAGTAACACCTCGTAATTGACATATTTGCACTGATCTAAAAGGAATTTAACTAATTTTGCCATCGATACGCCAAGAAGAAGAAGACTGATCTAAAATACAGTGCAAATTTGTACCTAAAACCTTTTGTAAATATGTCGTTGGGGTTCCTAACAATTAAAAAATAAGTACTAGTAGGTACAAACATAGAAGTCCAGAGTACCTAGTGTCCGAAGTTTCCAAGTGATTTAAATACTTAATACATTAATTTGTGAATTAAATTTGCTAATTTAGGATTTTTGTTATTATAGTATAATTATCTACTTTTTTGGAATTACTACTTACTTTGTTGTTAATTAAATTCCTGTGTCGGTATAGGTAGGTACTTACTTCTGCAAATTAATTGGATTCTGTGTTCATTTTGAAGTGTTACTTTTTTTTTCTCAGTTTTTAATTTTAATAGGAAACCAGTTATGTTTTAATTTTACTTCTGAAATTCTCTGCTTTAGTAATTAAATTGCGAATTAATATTAAGACACGGAACTAGTTAGGTAGGTGCATACCTACTATCAAGTTTTATGTGCGTCATTATAAAATAGTCTATTAGTCTATTATTATAAAGTGCCTAATAAATTGTTGCCTAGAGTCTGTGTAAAAAGTCAAACGACTTGGGTAATTATTAGGGTAAATTGAAATCTGGTGTAATCAACACTGGTTCAATAATCAAGGTTGATCTTGATCATTGTTTACTAATAGAAGAACCTTATAAAAAGTATCGAATATAAGTTTAATTAAGTAGTAATACAAGTATTCTTTTAAAAATTCCCAAGTCGTACACAGGTACTTATTTATTAAATATTTTTTTTTAGTTTTCCATAACTAAATGAAAATGGCTATGCTCGGATTTCCCTTACGTGATCGCATCACAGAATGAAAATATCCGCAGGAGAACCAAGGTCGAAGATAGGTATAGCCCGAAAAATCATCAAACTTAAGGCACTGGGCAGGGCCCTGTGGCTGCTGCGTCTGTCAAGGTCCTTTTTCTCAGGAAACGCGAGAAGCTCAATCAATTAAATTAATATCCTCTCAATATCCGCTCAGTCAATAAAAAATTACGTAATAACACTATATTTAAGCGCCTATAACATTATCCAGTGTGAATACAGTACTCTTGTTTAGACTAGAATTCTTAAGGGTGTAAATATAGGTAGGTACCGTGGTTAATATGGCCATGGTCAGTGAAGCCCGGGGCAGCGCTTTCGTCCGAACGGTTTAATTTGCCTCCGATGGACTGTGTGCCTGCATACTGCCGGGTCATTGGGCATAACCTTTTATGTGATATATTTAGTTTTTATTTTTAAACAGTGTTCTGTAAATTATGTTTTTTTTTTTTTAATAGAAAAGGAGTGAAGTCGCTGATTTTTTTTTGTTAACTTGTATCCATATATCCATTATCGGACAAAAGCCTTTTCAGTTTTTTTTTCTGACACTCGTTTTCTTTATTTACTTCCATTTGACTGTGTATGTGGACCACACTACCCAGGTCATTGGATTTAACTTATCTATCGTTATCATCATCATTTCAGCCGACATACGTCCAGTGTTGGACATAGGCCTCCCCCAAGTATCGCCATAATGACGGATTCCCGCGACCCTCACCAGGTCATTGGTCCACCTTGTGGGGGGCCTTTTAACGCTGCGTCTTCCGGTACGTGGTCTCCACTCCAGACCTATATCTAGTTTTCCTATAATTATAAATAAGCAAATCTAATTTCTTGGTCAACGTACTCTAATATCACAAAAATATTTAACACCGATTAGCGCGAAAATTAGAAAATACATTTATAATTTTTTACACCACCTGCTCGATAATGTCGTTTTATACGTCATACAAACCTCACTTATAGAAAGTCATTCTATCCCTAGGGAGATAATGCAGTATGGCCGATCCCTAGGGAATAATGAGCTTTGAATTTGGAACATCAAAAATAGTCAACATTGTGAATTAAAATGTACGTGCATCGAATAAGTTGACTCGAAATTCAAACTGGCCACTAACAAAAAAAAGAAAATAGAATAAAACGTGCCGTTATAGAAAATTGAAACTATAGAATCTTGGAGTAGTGAATTTTGTTTGTTAGATGAACTAGTACCTACTTAAATATAATATTTATATTTTTCTAATATATGATTTGGTCGACCAAATTGCCTTTTAATTATCTCTCAGATGGTGTAAAAAGTAGAGTATCCAACACGGGAATAAATCCGTCTTTGTCTTGGGCGGCTTGGATTTTTCACTTCACTCAGGTTTCTGTTCCTCGCTCTGCTCGGGAGTTAATTATATAAATCCCTCACTGCGTTCGGGATTTAACTTAGCAACCTTCGTTTCGTTCGGAATTCAACATGCCGCCCGCGACTTAAAGACACTGCTTTGTCCCCTAATCACATAATCTACTATTAAGAATGACAGATTCCAAATTCAAATGTAATAAATAGGTATTATTAGGTGCCTAGTTTTTAAAAGGTAAAGGCTGACGGTAGTGGTAGTTCCTATTTATGGGCTACGGCCAGGCTAACTAGGTAGGTTATTTAGACCTTTTTATTTATGAAAAAATGTCATGGATTTTTTTTCTGTCTTTTTTTATTACGAATTTAAATACTGTATGGGACATAATTTTTCAAAATATTTATATAAGTACTTACTTACCTATAGAAATACCTATCTACACTAATATAATAAAGAGGTAATGTTTGTTTTTTTGTTTGTAGGAGGTAATCTCTGGAAGTACTGGTCCGATTGCTAAATTTTTTTCATCAATAGAAAGCTGCTTTATTCTTGTGTGACATTGGCTATATTTAATGTACGCGGCCGAAGCTGCGGGCAAAAGCTAGTGTATTATAAAGTATAAAATAACAAAACTGTGTTCAAATTCTGCTACAAACCCGCGGACATTAATTTACAAGTAAGTATTATAACAAGTAATATCAATAAATTTATTATTTATAAATTAATCATGTTTAATGTTTTAGTATGTTTATAACGTAACAATGTGACATGTGAAATTTCGCACTCGAAATTGTAACGCAAACTCGATTTGTGTGAAACTTGGCTTTAAAATTATGCTGAAATGTTTGCTGTATTACCAGGAAATGTACTACATACTATCAAATATTAACAAGTAGCCTGTTAGTATGATTTTCTCATTATTTGGATATATTAGCATGTTTTATTAATTATTTATATGTATTAAAGTTGTTGACGTGTTATACGTACGACGTGTTATATCTAAAAATTGCTATAAAAATCATGAAAATGTAACACTGTCCTAAAATACATGTCTTAAGTGATAAATACAACTAATCGTCGTTGCGACTTTAAGACCTCTGTGTCACTTTTGGTAAAACACTTTTTTACCCCACCCTTTTTAACATTTTGAAGCTCTAGGGAATGCAAAAACTCTCATTTGTATACGACGATTTAATCGTCATTTACCAATTTTAAAATCAACAGTGTGCTTTCTAATAAAATACTACTTTTACATGTAAAAACTGTTTTTTTTTACTATGATACCTACTACTTTTAATTTAACTAACAGTACCAAAATTAAAAGCAGGAAATCATATGACTGATACCTATATTTTTTGTTGTAGTGGGTTTCATTATATTTTTTTCAGTAGACGGTTTTTATCGATTTTCTCATATAGTTGAATTTTACTCATAAGTTGTCTTAAAGTCGCAACGACATAATACAACGAGCGACATCAAGTCCCACTAGGCAGAGTACTAGAGAACGCAACGACATAATACCTACAACAAGCGACATCGAGTCCCACTAGGCAGAGTACTAGAGAACTGATACACATACATACCTACATAAATATCATTTAGCCATTTACATATCTTTGTAAATACATAAATGAGATGGGCAGTGGGATTGCTTGAAAGAGTTACCGTGGCTCTCGAACGCACAGCGCAACTGAAGGAGCATAGGTGAGTTTTAGATAGTCAAAGTCTGCCATGGTCCATCCAGAACGTCAAGAGTTACTTGATGATATATCACCTCAAAAAGCGTGATGAATGAGATGATATCAGTTCCAAAATAAATATTAGGTAGGTACTTATGTTACATTTATAGGTATTATATCTTCAAAATGAAGAATGACATGAATATCGGTATGTTCTAGAACCAAAAATTCGAAGACATGTGACATCCACCAATCCGCACTTTGTCAGCGTAGTGGAATACTGCCCTTCCCTCTATTAAAGAGGAGGCCTCAGCCCCAACAGTAGGAAAATTATAAAGCTGTTTATGCTTATGCTATATCTTCAAAAAATTGTGAGTTTTAGTCCTATCTAATACAATTAACCTTTCGAATGCTTTTCGTATTCGAAAAGTAAATGAATTAATGCAAACTATACCTACATTTATACAGTTTGCTTTTTGTAATACGTCTGCCAAAAATAAATTCGCACTCTTTATTGCGTCCATGCATTTGTTTTCTCTATTTTTGATAGACCAGGTGTTTTTTGAAATGTTTTTGAAATAGCTATCAATGCAATATCGGAAGCGTGGTTGAAAGCACAGGTCGCAAGGCTTTATGACACTCAGGATGGCTATTACTATTCGATTCGCTTCTAAAAAAAAATATAGGTAAATCGTACCTACATATCTTACATACTATGCTAAACTTTGTGCACAGAAAAATATTTCTACTAAGTGTACTGTTTTCTGCTTATTTCTTTCAGTTCTACCAAAGGCTATCAGGTAGTGATAAGAGTGCTATTGTACTCATAGATTTACCTACATTTACACAGTTGGCTATTTGTATTACGTCTGCCAAAAATAAATTCGCACTCTTTATTGCGTCCATGCATTTGTTTTATCTATTTTTGATAGACCAGGTGTTTTTTGAAATGTTTTTGAAATAGCTATCAATGCAATATTGGAAGCGTGGTTGAAAGCACAGGTCGCAAGGCTTTATGACACTCAGGATGGCTTTCGATTCGCTTCTAAAAAAAATATAGGTAAATCTTACCTACATTATCTTACATAAAGCTTACATACTATGCTAAACTTTGTGCACAGAAAAATATTTCTACTAAGTGAACTGTATTCTGCACATTTCTTTCAGTTCTACCAAAGGCTATCAGGTAGTGATAAGAGTGCTATTGTACTCATAGATTTACCTAAGATTGTGTAATAAGTTAAAACTTTCCGTTCTATTCTTCACTAAAGACAATTCTGTAAGTATTTTCTAACAGTCGTTCTGTCTATTAGAAAATACAAATTAATTCATATAAGAATATTTAAAATCTAAAAATTTCTGTAAAGATAATACAGAAAATTTTATAGAATTTCGATTGTGATTAGTGAAGTATAGAACGAAAAGTTTATTCTTAACATAACTTTTACACAAACTTAAACCTATGAGTACAATGACGGTCTTATCGCTGACAGCAATATCTACCAGATAACCTATGATAGTACCTACTGAAAAAAAAAAAAAAAACTTCTGTCTTTCAAAACTGCAACTCTGTTAACCTTTATTAATTACAGTATTCACCCTTTCCTAACTAAAGTAATAGATTCTTTGGTTATCCTCTACTTTTACTACCTTGTTACATCTATACATATAAAGAAAATTGGAGTGTCTGTTTGTAATAATGAAATAACCGCTTTTTACTACATGCATATGGATATCTAATTATATACGGGACATAAGTACACCAAAATAACATTTTTTTCAATTTTTGTCTGTCTGTTTGTTCCTGCTAATCTCTGAAATGGCTGGACCGATTTTGACGGGTCTTTTTTTGGCAGGTTGCTTTTATTATGTAATAAGAAGTAGCTTAGGCTACTTTTATTTTAGAAAAAATAAATTCTAAATTCTGTAGTCCACGCTAACGAAGTCGCGTGCACAGCTAGTTCATATATAAAATCATTGCTGGGTAGACGGCAAAGAAACTGACTATGACGTCACACGACCATGAAGTACTACTATAAACTTTTGTACATTCATTTTTGAGCAGCATTCCAGTAACAAAATAACAAACGATTTCAAGGATCAAGCACTTCATGCTGCCTGTACTTGCTAGACCACAATACTGATCCAATTAGATAACAGTTTTTTTTTCTGTAACTACCCACAATACGAGCTTCTCTTTTTCAGAATTGCACATTGAACTCTACAACAGTTTTTATAACTACATGTCCATCAACGATCATTTGTTTGGACCATGTGCGCAAAATATTGAATACGTTTCGTCGAAAAACATTTTATAAATATCAGCGAGTTCGCCGGCATAATTGAAAAGTCGGGCACAACGTACCTGTACCTATCGCTCAAAACTAACGCAAACTGAAACATAACTGTACATATACACAGTAGAAATACATATGTTTTGTTGGGGTGCTGAAAATAAAACTACAGTTTGTGATCTGTATTTACATGGAACTAAAAGGTATGATTGCAGGTGTGATCTAGTTGATATCAACGTCGAGATTGATCAAAGTATCTGTATATCTAAGAAAATATCCAATAATAAATTGGGCATTTTCTTAGATATTAGTTGTCTATATTTACTCACTTAGCATTTTAATAAATGTATATTATTCACCCAAGACAACACTACTAGTTTTTTGAATCTTGCATACCTACTAGCTACTACTAGTGGCTTCGCCCACGTGAAAGAAGAAAATTATCCCTAGGGAACATACTGCCGGGATAAAGCGTATCGTATGTGCTATTCCAGGGTATAATCTAACCGTGTGCCAAGTTTCATCGAAATCCGTTCAGCCGTTCGAGCGTGTAGAAGTCACAAACACATACACGACGTAATATATTTTAAGTTTCTCATGTAATTTTTATTTTTGGTGTGCAATAAAGAATCAATCACTTACAAACTTTCGCCTTTTCAATATCAGTATAACTTGAAAAACGCTTAGGGTGAGTTGCACCATTTAACTATAACGGTAACAAAGCCGTTAACAGTTGTCAAATCGTCGAATTGACCAATAGGCGGCCGTTTCACGGCCGGTTATGGTTTGGTTATCGTTATAGTTAAATGGTGCAACTCACCCTTAATGTTGTACTGTACACAGTACACACGTTTATACGAAATTTATTTGGCCGAAAATTTTAGTTTCTATCTTTGTTTTTCCTAGTAAAATCCAGAAATTGTTTTTATTTTAAAACGTAAAACCGCGACATTATGTATTAATAAAGCCCCACTGCGCGTGAGGAATTAAATCATTCATAATCTTTATCAACAAAGACACTGCAGATGCAAATTACAAACAAAAACTACCGCACTTCTAACTCTTAACTACGTAGGTATAATCTGGAGAGCGGAGAGACGAAAAATTAAAAAACTCAGTCTGACCGAAACGCGAGTGTCACGAACAGGCGCCCTGTTCAAATTGCCTCTCTACGGTCAATTTAATCGTGAAAAACACTCTGCATTGTCTAGGTAATGAACACAGCTACCTGGACTGGGACATTCAACGAGCTCTTAATTTGCGAATCACGATTTACGCAAATACTGGACCAATGAGCACTTTGGTACTTTTGTTGTACCCCTACATCCTACATACAACAAAATGTGCTAACACTGGCGTTGAGGGGTTTTGTCAAGGATTTTTGGGTGTTGTGTCTGATATTATTTATTTATGTGAGTTTTATTTGTGACTACATTATGCAAGTTTAGAGCGCAAAAAAGTACTGAAAATATGGTTGTGTGTATTTTTGAATTCTCTAAACATTATTATATATTTACTTTGGTACTTTTGTTGTACCCCTACATCCTACATACAACAAAATGTACTAACACTGGTGTTGAAGGGTTTTGTCAAGGATTTTTGGGTGTTGTGTCTAATATTATTTATTTATTCGAGTTTTATTTGTGACTACATTATGCAAGTTTAAAACTCAAAAAAGTACTGAAAACATGGTTGTGTGTATTTTTGAATTCTCTAAACATTATTAGATATTTATTTATTAATCAATGGAACAAATACTAGACCAATGAGCACTTTGGTACTTTCGTTGTACCCCTACATCCTACATACAACAATATGTGCTAACACTGGCGTTGAGGGGTTTTGTCGAGGATTTGGGTGTTGTGTCTGTAGATACTGATAATATTTATTTGTTTGAGTTTCAGTTATTTCTACATAATGCAAGTTTATTAGAGCGCAAAAAATAAATTACTGTAAATATGGTTGTGTATATTTTTGAATTCTCTCAACATTATTATTTATTTATTAATCAATTGACCAAATACTGGACCAATGAGCACTTTGGTACTTTTGTTGTTAAGTACCTCTACATCCTACATACAACAAAATGTGCTAACACTGGCGTTGAGGGGTTTTGTTAAGTTTATTATAGCGCAAAAAAAAAAACTAAAATATGTATGTAAATTACAGAGTCTGCACCAAAGCGTAGATATAGCTAGCCTGATCATAGCAAGTGTAACTTTAAAAAATAACTACCCTTATACGAGTACAATACACCTTATTTTAGAAACTAAAATCAGAAAAAACTTAACCCTCTTTTGACTTTGCCGTTGTCGGGTAAAAATAAAATGAGAAAGGTAGATAATAATTTAAAGAGCTGAGGTCGTTCACTTTTTCTTATTTACTGATTTCCACATTTTAATAAATAATTTAGCTTCGATTTAAATACCAGAGTAGGTATATCATTTCCTGTTCCGCAAAAACATATTACGCAGATGTACGCAGATTTTATCGACTTGTTGACCTTGACTGGTTTTCAATAACCTTTATTCACGATCTTGATTTTTCTTGCGAAATATGATTATAATATTTTTTTTTGTGGAACACAGTGTTTGACTGTTTGTTACTAACTAGCAGGAGATCCGAATCTCTTTTTCCTTTTCTTAGGGCGGGAGCAAGGAAAAACCATAGGGAAAAATTAGAAAAAATCTTTTAAAAAACCACCTTTATGCACAAAACGTTTTGGGAACACATTCATTGTGCGTACAGCTAAGAAGTGGATTCCCTGCCGGAGTCTTTGTTTCCTGATGGCTACAATCCGGAAATCTTTAAGTCAAGAGTGAATAGGTTACTTCTAGGTAAGCGCACCATCGTCGACCGTCGGTGAGATAACGGTCAAGCGCCATTAATTTCTGGTAAAAAGACTAAAGCACTAAATCCGCCTTTGTACTGTGTTTTTCTTTATCAGTGCATAGTTTTAATAAATAAATTATGAACTGTTAGCTAGACTAGACTTGTTTCTTGGTAGCTTGTGTATGTCTATATACTATTCGCGTTAAGATTAGACATTTAAAAAAACCTTTTTTACTGTCTGTTCAACCGATTTTAACTTCTATTTCATAGGCGTAAGGATGGCATTAAAAGCAAAAAAGTGATTACAATACCAATTATTTTTTATTTTTTTATTATTATTGATAGGCTCGCGTTTGACCACTATCTCACCTGATGGTAAGTGATGATGTGGCCGACGATGGAGCACGCTTGCCTAGAAGTAACCTATTCACTCTCGACTTAAAGACCCCTAGGTTGTTGGTAACTATCAGGAAACACAGACTCCGGCAGGGTATTCCATTATTCCAGGGAATTATTTACTGCAGTAGTGATTATAAGCGAACCGTGGCGATCGGAAAAGTCGCGTAGGTTTATTTGGCTGGCCTGTTGAGGTTGGTCTAGTGATTAGTGTCCTTGACTGCTGTACTGGAGGTCATGTATTCGATTTCCATCCAAGACAAATGTTTGTGTGATGAGCAAAACCATTTGTTTTGTGTCTGAATGTAATTCATTTTTAATAGGTATGTATGTATCTAGTATGTGGATCAGTTTTCTAGTAGGTAATTATAGCACAAGCTCTGCTTAGTTTGGGGCTAAATAGTGAAAGTAATTGTGTGAAAGTTATGGAATATTGTTATTATTTTCATTACTACGTTGAAGATGTTCGGTAAATATAACCTACTAGCTTTTGAAATATGGCCTATGTCACTCAGGAATAAAGCAGCTTTCTATCGATGAAAAAGTAATAGCAATCGGACCAGTACTTTCAGAGATTACCTCCTACAAACAAAAAAACATAAAAACAGAAAAAAAAACGACTTTTGCTCTCTATTATATTAAATGCAGATATAACTTATAATACCAAAACTTGGCTAACCCTCTTAAGTATGAAGATGCTAAACTGGAGTTTAAAGTCGATAGTATTTTTAATGACGGCTTTAAGAGTCACAGAAGTTCTATAGTTACTATGATAATCATACAGAATATTTTAAATCGCTAAACCATAACCACCCTAAAATTTCCATAGCAATACTCTCTATGTAAACCCGAACATTTGTTAAACGTTAATTACAGGCACTAGTCACATTATCCACAATACCCCACCTCACCCCAAATGCAGCCATTCATCCGTAAACACATCATAAGGTAGGCTTCCAGAAGAGTAATAAAGCGTAGAGGGGAGAGACGGGTGAATTGACATAGCAACGCGCCACGTGCGAAACAGGACAACGGGATAAAGGGTCAGTTTTGAGATGCACTGGTAATTATTTTTGAAAAAGATTTGCGGGTAAGTTTTTGGTAAGTAAATGAAATGTAAGTACAACACACCTCGGCCTAATCCTTGGCCATTAAAGGCATGATTTCAAACGATATAAAATGAAATATATAATTACACTTTAAATATCGGTTTATTCCCGGTCGTCCCCACCTCGACGTCGACTTCTGCATTTTGACTCACGGTCTATAGCGGAATGAGTGGGAAATAAAAAGTTCCAATTGTCCCCAATGGCGAGGAATGAAACTTTTTTTTCCCATTCGTACCCAGTGGGGACGACGAGGTGGAGACGACCGGGAATAAACAGAAATATCTGTTATTTATTTATTGTGCACACCTACCACAGTGTTGTCTTTTTAACCAAAAAGTTGACTGGTAAAGAATTGTTGCAGTAAGTCCACCGATTCCACTACTGTACCTACATGAAGTTTAAATAAATAAATAAAATGGTATATACTGAACTAACTTGTATTTATACGCTTGGGTTTTCTACAGATCGCTAATAACTCTTGTAAATTATGTTAAATAGTTGATCAAACGCATGAAACGCATGTTACCTACTAAAATAGTTATGGATGGATGGAGAGGGGTGGGAGCCCAAGAAAAGATGGATGGATTGTGTGAAGAGTGATATGAAAGAAAAGGGAGTTAGTGATAGCAGGGCGAGTGACAGGACAGCATGGAAGAAAAAACAAAACGTGTTGCGTCGACCCCAAATAAAACGGGACAAGGGCAGGAAGATGATGATATTAGTTGATAAAATCTAGAGGATTGTATTATTATCTATTCAGTTACCTTACTGAGTCACGGTTCTTTAATCTAAAAATTACACTACTTGTAATACAACTCACATGTTATCCTTAACCCGAGTGTTTTTCTACATTGATGACATGACATCATTCTCAAAGTCACATTCAGATTTATTTTTCTGCTTAAAAGGCTTCCTCTGAATATTCCGTTTATCATCATCACCATTTCAGCCGAAATATATCCACTGTTGGATTTAGGCCTCCCTCAATGCCGCCATAACGACTGGTTCTCTGCGTCTCACACCCGTGGGAGCGTTCAAGTATTACGTAACGCAATTTTTGAAGATTTTAGAATCTCCCTCCCCCCATGTAACGCACCGTAACGTTTTTCTGTACCCCTCGCTCCCCCTCCCTAAACGTTACGTAACATTTATGTAACCATTAAAGTCTCAATTATGTTAACGGAAGGTTTGCCAACTTAGGAAACAAAAATAAAAGTAACGTACAATACTATTGAGGGTTTCCCCGTAAACGAAAAGGGTTGCTGATTTGACAGCTTTTTATAAAAGTTAAAAAAATGTTACGTAACGCGTTGTTTTAATACTCCCCCTCCCCCCAAATTGCGTTACGTAATACTTGAATGCTCCCCTTACTAGGCCTTCCATTGTTGTGTCTTCTGGTACGTGGTCATCATTCCAGAACTTTTCGTCTCCTTCGACGATCTATTCTGCGAGCAATGTGCCTTGCCTACCTGCCTGCTACTTAAGTTTGGTAGTTCTTCGGGCTATGTCGGTTACCCTGATTCTCTTGTGGATATCTTCATTTCTGATGTAATCACACAAGGGAACTCCGAGCGTAGCCATTATGCTCTTTGGGTGATTTTAAGCCTTCTGATGAGGTCAATTGTAAGCGACCACGTTTCCTGAAGCTTATAGTACCTTGAACGTCTGGCCGGAATTAAATGGACACATACGTACCCACCTAGGCGGTAGTACGAATAGGTATCTGTGCATTTAATTCCGGCTAAATATGCCCTTTAAATTCATTTTCTTTGCGAAATATTGATTGATTTACATATGCTATGATAAATCATTCAATCAATGTATACGTATACTTTGATGAATATTTAACCACCAATTTTTCTGTATCCAAGCCGTTTCGAAGGAGTAGGAAAATGTTGTGAAATTGCTAAATATTTATTTTTTTAGCCAAAATTATTAATCACACGAAAAAATCAATAAAGTTGATAATGTTGTTCATGAATTTATAATTAACATATATTTTTTTGAAACATATTAACCAGAACGTTACCGAAGGTAAGCTTTAGAAAGTCAAGTCACTGTTTTATGGCACTGTTCGGTCGCTTGGGCCTTCATACAAATTTTATAAGTACTTACCTTGTATCAAAATATAACCACACTGTTCAGACTGTAACAATACTTTCACAGCGAAAAATTAATGCAAGAATGCCAGTTAAGTAAACTAAAAGAACTCGTATTTATTTCAAACAAAAACCTGAATTCTATAAAATATGTAGATGGTGCTTGTGTTTCACGAAAATGATAAGAACTTTAATATAAAGAACTATATTTTTCCAACGGTTTTGCCGTAGTAATATTTTTTTCGAAATAACTTTGAATTAAGAAATTTTACTTTTATATTAATTTTAATATCTGCCGTAAAGTTGCTATCCAGTTTTTGAATACTTACTAAAGCTGAACTGAAAATCTTTTATAAAGTCCTGGAAAAAGTCGTTCATCATCAAAATTATCATTCCAGCTGAAAGATTTCCACTGTTGTATATAAGCCTTCCCTAAGTGTCCCCGCACACGGGCCGCAAAAAAAAGCCGCCACAAAAAAAGGCTAGAAGCGAACACAAAAAAAAAAGCTAGAAGCAGCCACGTAAAAATCTGAAACGGCCACAAAAAAAGTTGAAGCGCGCGACAGCTTGTGGCCCGAGAAGCTGGAAGCGGCTTCTAGCTTTTTTATGGCGCCGCCGCACACGGGCTACCAAAAAGGCCGCCACAAAAAGCCGCATCTTAGTGTCTTATGGCGACACTTAGGGTAGACCTTATATCCAACAGTGACCGATCCTGTCTGTCTCACATCTATCGAATTGTTGCGACCCCGATCTCTTTCTACAGTCGGTAACGCCTTCCATTCCTTTGTTCTGACCGCGTGACTTCACGGTGAGATGATGTCATTCCCATACATTTGAAATTCTACTAGCGTTAACGATTGTAGATTATCAACTTGGCTAAATCCTCAGGTCATTGGAAAAAGTATAGAAACAAAATTAAATCACAGTTATTTGATGCGACCATGGAAAAAAAAAACTATCAGAGAAATTTTCATCAAAAGCAATCAGATCTAGCAGCATTTTATTTGATAAAACAATTTCAGTTTTAGGTACATTCAATACGTTTTTATTAACGATAAAAATACTATTTGACTTTTTAGAATACATTTTAATTACGAACAATTTTATTGAAAGGTTTTTCAAATAAAATGACGGTTCTATGAAAAAGCAGTTAAGTTTAAACAAACAAACGCTCTAACTTAATAATATTAAACATAATTATTTGTTATGTTAGGTACGTAGGTTTAACATAACACATTGTTTTGTTGTGCTAAAACAACTTTAGAGCACTAGGTAATGTATTTATATTTAACATACTGTTAAAACTCGGTTTTTGTGGGTTTACGGCCATTTTACCATAATCGTGATCATATTAACCCTTAAACGTCAAATGTTTTAAAGCAAATACAAATAATCTATTTTTTTTTAAATAATATAAACTATAAGCTTGACTGCGATTTCATCTGATGGTAAGCAGTGATGCAATCGTTGATGGTGAGGCGCACTAATTTCTTAAGAGCCTATTCACTCTAGAGTCTGTCTAAAAAGTCAAACGACTTGAGTAATTATTAGGGTAAATGTAGTCAACACTGGTTCAAATCAAGGTTGATTTTAAGAGATCTTGATCATTGTTTAATAATAGAAGAACCTTATAAAAAAAATCGAATATAAGTATTTTTTTAATGGGAATATTATACAAAATTCCCAAGTTGTTTGACTTTTTAGACAGACTCTAGCCTCGAAGACACCTAAATTATAATCAGATGGGAAGACCGCAGTAGGCAAATGGTTCTGATCAATTATAAAATATTGCTATTATTGGTCATATTTTTTCTCCATCTTACAAAATCTATACTCGCTCAGCCCATACGATCAAATTCTAAGAAAATAAAGTTTGAGAAAAGTATAGACAGCTTTTTTCTTGAAAACCAGAGAAAGCCTTGGACTAGACGCTAGCAAGTAATAAACTAATATGAACGTAAAACCAGCTTTTGCGTCCTATTTTAATAAACGGATATTACAAACTTGCAAGCGAGACGTCAATGAATTTCATAAACAGGTGCTCAAAGCGAGGGTAGTATTATATTTTTTACAATAGTTCATTATGAAACTGACATGGATAGCGGCACCGTAAAATGAAGGAGAAAAGTGCGAGACGCGAGTTCACGCGAGCGCCGAAAAGTCGCCAAAATAAGTAAGTATGGATTAATGAAATGTAGTAAATTCTAGATAAAGAAGCACCGCAGCATCTTCAGCATAGGTGACTTCTGTTATTTGTGGTGAGAAATCATTAATCAACTTGAATACAGTACGTTTGACGGATCTTGGCGAGCCTGAACATAGACTCGCCAAGATCCGTCGGGTCGCTAGGTTGTTCATGGCAAATGACGTGAGAGAGAGAGAGACATGCGCGTCTATTGTAAATGACTCGAGATCTGCTGTTTGGTTTCAAGCTAAGGCAAGAATCCCAGGAGTGACTACGAGGTCTGTTAGAATAGTATCTGGTGGTGGTATTTGGTGGTGTCTGTGCTCTACTTAACTAATATTTAAACTTCTCGTTAGGGTAAATATTCACATAATGCAAGTGTCAAGTATGTAGCTCTAACTTTAACGTCAAATCAACCTTTACAAATTCTTAATGTGCATCAAACCCTTGATTGTGGTATTTAAGCGATTTCACACTACGTAGATGACATGACTACCAATGATCATTCTGATTGAATACCTACCATATCAACATGAAATTAAATTTAGCTTAAAGTTTAATGTGTAAGTACTATTATTGTTGATATTCTGGGTCCTTTTCATAGCGTGTCGATGACAAAAATAGTAACATATCCCTTGCTTGGCCCAGTATCCAGTCCAACAATGCCGTCCGCTAAGTCTTATAACCAGGGGTCCCAAAGAGTTTATAAATTCGTCATTCTAACACGATACTATTGTCATTTTGTTAAAAGTTCGTAATCAGCCAATTCACAATGATCAATCACTGATCGGTCAATGATCTCGTAATTCTACCACAACTCTTGTGGTAGAATGATAATATTGAGCTGTCTCGTTAGAAATTATAAGCAATGACTGCACAATGACGTTTTAATGTTAGGTCACTGATCAAAGGAACTGCCAAATTTTTTTGTAGATTACCCTGGCGATACGTTTAGTACGACATCGACATTACCATTTTATGTCATTTCTTTCAATGAATGGTGGACCATTGGAAAGTCATAATGACGCCATTATATTTGTAGATTATCAAACTTGTCAAAATCGACAATTATGACATCAATGATAGTTCATTCTGACACTATTGTAATAGCAGACTTGAGGCCTCGGAATGTTAATAACCAAAATTGAGGAATATAGAGTTTTCAGAGAGTAACACAATATCGTCAGCGTGGGTCTGTGTGACGCACGCTGTACCGCGATGCGGCTGCCGTGTCGATTTGTCGGCAAGCTTTATTTCCGCCTGTCGCGTGGAAATACGATAGCGCTTATATTTTATTTCCAATATTTCGGTAATCGAAATAGAAACATGGCTCCTGCGTTTGTGAAACGTGTCCAAATACGGCGGTGAGCTGCCGGCATTTTTTTTTTTTCGGATTCAATATCGATTCTGCTTCGCTTTTGTTCGTTGGACATAAGCCGTCTGGTACTATTACTGCAATTCGTATTAGTTTTATTATCTGTTTTGAGGGGCCCGTACCCAAAGGGTAAATACCCTCTATTGTTTGGTCTTCACTGTCCGTCTGTCTGTCACTACCGCTGTATCTCATAAACCGTGCTAGCTAGACAGCCGAAATTATCGCAGATGATGTATTTCTGTTGCTATTGTAACAACGAATTAACACAGAATAAAATATTTTTTTGCTCGATATTAATAAATAATTTATTTTTGTACACACAAACACTCAAAAATTAAAAGAACAAAAACAGATAGAAAACACACAGCTTATTTCAAATGAAATGTCTTCCAGCAGACCTGCGACAGGAGAGAAAAAAATAATATAATAATCAATATTAATAATTAATATTACGTAGTACGTATTAGTAGTAGGTACGGAACTAGTTCGAGGTGGCTCAAGAAAGGAATACCTAGAGGATGTTGGGGGAGCCCTTTGACCAGCAGTGGGACAGTATAGGCTATAAAAAAAAATACGGAACCCATCATGTGCGAGTCCGACTCGCACTGGGCCAGTTATTTTTTATTATTATTTAACATAAAGCGGTAATAAACAGGTAAACTGTGGGCTTAAAAAAAGAATTTAAAAGTCAGTGATGTTAGTAAAAAAGTAAGGCTCACTAAACTTATATCATCCTCAATATAAACCATACTTCGCTATAAAACCATAAAAACCTCTTTTCGCACTTTTTCACGATAACTTATTCAGAATAATAAACCTAATAAAGTAACATCTTACACTTCTACTTTTACGAGCTTTCTTCGTGTTAACGTACCCTCGTGCTTGCACCTACAATTTTACGGTAATCCAACCTTTCTTTCCAAAATTGAACTGTCAAATTCTGCTGCGAACGAAAGAATGATCTGGGTAAATAGAAAACGTTAAAAAAGCGAACGTCTGTTACACACCACACTTTTTAATTGAATTCCATTCAAAATTTTCATGGAACGTTTTTTTTTTCATATCATATTTGTGTCGTTTCGTATTTAAAGTTCGTGTTTCGTTCGAGTCTTTTCGTTTTGCGTCTATTGTTATTTCAGGTAAACACTTTTCAAAAAGTTGCTTCTCTATTTACTTTCACAAAAAAAAACTCTTTCGTCTGCACTTCTTGTTCTCTCAGTTTCACCTTGACTGGCCTGTTGGTCTAGTGGTTAGTGACCCTGACTGCTATGCCGGAGGTCGCGGGTTCGGTTGCTACCTAAGACAAATGTTTGTGTGATGAGCAATGATCATTTGTTCTGTGTGTAATCTGGGTGTAATTTATCTATACTATGTATGTATTATTATATAGCTATTATATGTACTTATGTATTTAGAAATATATAAGTATGTTTATCAGTTGTCTAGTACTCATAACACAAGCTCTGCTTAGCTTGGGACTAGACGGCGTTGTGTGATAGCTGTGGAATTATATTATATTACCTTTTTTAAATTATGTAAACTAGTGCTTGACTGCGATCTCACCTGATGGTAAGCAGTGATGCAATCGTAGATGGTGAATCGCACTTGTTTATTGAGAGCCTTGAAGACACCTAAATTATAATTGGGAATCTAAAAGACCGCTACAGACAAATTGTTCCAATCCCTCGATGTACCATATGACATTTCAGAACTGGCCGTAACAATAATTGATTTTCCATGAACTGAATCGGAACATCGTCTGCCTCACTTCACAAATCCTAAAAATAAGCAACACACTGCATAAAATATAACCCTTCCTTCAGGTTTTCTTATGAAACATGGCACCTGTACTTTACAGACGATTCAACCTCAAAATAAACGACGAACAAGAATAGATAAAACAGAAATGAAAAATATGAGTTTTAAAGATATATGAAAGGTGGGGGGCTAAGTGAACACATGATTGACTTTACTCGAGTGCTTGCAATAATGGGAATATTGTATTACTTGTGCAAGTAATAAGAGTATGAGTACCTTTCTACTTTCATATAACGTAATTTACATGCGGTCGGTTTTAAGTGCTCTCTATTAAATTCCAATATATGGATCTATGTCGGTTAAGTGGACTTGTCGGTTCATTTTAATTTTGTAATTTTAGGGTTATTGCTGAAGGATGTAACTTTATGGTAGTATTCAATTTATTCTAAGGATTAATTGGTTTTAAAGTTCCTAGAAAAGGAACTTTATACCTACTCACTGGACGACTAAAAACATGAAAGTATTTTTTTAAATTTAAGTATTTACCTTTCCGCCTATGAGCAGTGATGCCAGTGATGTACGTACCAGTGCTAACAGCCCGACTTAGGAGTTTTAGGTCGCAGGTTTAAACCCAACCAGGCGCAATACTTTATGTTATTTATTTCGTCACCACTGCTCTCAAAACGTTGAAGGAAAACATCATGAGGAAACCGGCATGTTCTAGAACCAAAAAATCGAAGACATGTATCTATTCCTATGTGTCTATTCCCTCTCCAAAAGAGAAGGCCTGAGTCCCAGCAGTAGGAACATAAGCTTATTATGTTTATGATACTAGTATATCTTCCAGATTGTGACATGAGCCGGATGCCTCCAATAAGGACTGATTCGCTACGGCTAGAAATAGAAAGGAGTAAGAACCGAGCAGGCAGGTCTTTGGGTTGAAAAACAGGACATGATTAAAACACAGGACCTGTTGAAAGAGGCCACACGCGCAAACTTTGGAACACCAAGTAGAATCGTATAAATTATACTACAAAACTGTGGTGAAGATTCTGCGTATGGTAGTCCTATAATAATTAAGTTAATAGATATTTGCTGATGATCGCCATCACTGGGGTAATTTTAGTGCGGTAAAAATCCTATACTCACCGGAGTCATCCCCAAAGTACAGACACCTTTTAATGATTTCCCCCAAAAACAAAAAAGGCCTGTACCTTATAATGATTATATTAATATTGTTAACGATAACCCCAAAAATCTTGCTCTGTCTTGCTTACTTTGCCTTGCTTGGCCCTTGCTTGGTAGCTTTTTTTGTAGGTATAAACCTACAATAAAATCTAGCCAGCCAACGACGTTCCTTGTTAAAATAGGCATTCGTTGCTTTTTTCATTATAACATCAAGCTGAAAATGCAAAATGCCTCTCAGTTACATCCGTAATTAACAAAATTTTGCTTTAGTCAAATACGCGCTGCCTTTGCGAAGGTTTGTTTGATTAAAACGGCTTCTTTTTAAAAATAGTACTGCTATAAACCTCCTGACAACTTAGTTAAAGCGTTTAAAAAAAAGTGAGTGGCTTCCAAGTTCGAATGAGTGTATTTTTATTCGGAAGAGAATTTTTGTTAAGCCGTGTACGCACGTACGAACACGAACATAGCGAACACAAACATTAAACTTGAATATTTGGTTTGTTCGTATTGACGGCATATTCGAACACGAACGTAAACATAGTTCGAAACGAGTTCGCCCACAACAGTCGTGAACTCTGTTTTAATCATTATGGCATGTTTCATTGTGAAGTAGCGGAAAGATTAAGAAGAACATCTTCCAGAACATAGATACTAATAGGATCGCCGCAAACATGTTAGACGAACAGAGTGTTCGATGTTCGTTAGTGGTACACACGTGCTAACCAAGTTGTTACGTACCTATCATGCAACGCAACGAATGTGTGCGTACACGGCTTTAAGTTCTAAAATTATTTAGTATTTTGCTTTCCATCATTCGTTTGAAGGAATGTTGCATTGGAAATGGTTAGGGCTGCCATCCGTCCGGGTTTCCCCGGATTTGTCCTAGTTTGGAAGACGTCCGGGGAGCGTCCGGGCGGGGTTTCAAATGTAGTCCGGGATTTTGATTAGATCCCGTTCCCATAATTTACGTAAATAAAAGCTATGGGTTAGGTATTTCACCGCACGCACTGCCGACGCTATTTTACTACGCAAGCGGCGACCGGGTATGGGGCGCGTTCGACCGACGCATGGTAATGGTATGGCTTTAGTATAAATTATTATAACTTTCTGAATTTGATTTAAGATTTCAGTTCTTTTAAAACTAAAGTAAATATTGTTAATTGTATGGAAAAATAAGAAATTAAACAAGTTTTTCATTTAATTTTATTAACTGAGTAACTAATATTGGATTTGTTTATCTTTTATTGAATACCTAAGAAGGTTAAAAAATAAAGCAAAATTACTCACTTGTAGTCACAAAAACGATTAAACACACTATTTCATGCAACAAAAGAGGCTTACAATTAAAGTTCACTTCTATCAAGTACGGAGTGAAATATATTTTAATCAAGATGTAAGTAAATGAAAAAAGGTTTTTATCATGTATCTATCTGTTTCTTTGTCAGCCTTTGGACATGAAATAAAGCCTTAAGACTTATTATGAGGATTTTGGCTATGACACCATAGTTTCTGATTAATGTGTACCTACAATTTCAATTTACTTTGGATAAAATTATTTACTCATTTGCTTGAAGATATTTTCTAGCTCTGCTTGACTATCTACTTATAACTAGCTTATGTTCACGGCTTAAACTCCTTTTCGCCTCCTTAATTAAGAGTTGAATTTCTAAAAATCTGTTCTTTTTCTTCGTCTTTGTCTTACAAACGGCATTATTCAGAAAATCTAGCTGTCTAGGTCCAAAGGTATTTATTTATTTAGTACAGCAAAATATCCATTAAAACTAAAATTAGTTAATCCTTTCACTCTGTCTTCTTACATAATCGCAAACTTTCTAATAACCCCTCAGTCGCCCGGATGACCCGGTGACCATTTATTTGTGCGGACAAACTGGTAACATAACAAGCTTATAACTTTGTGATTTTTCATTATACAGTTATGAAATTTTATACCTACCTACCTACATAGATTCTTTACATGAATATACTAGACACGTGTTTGGGTTTTACATATACTTACTAAAAAAAATATTGTATAAAGCTCATTTTGTGAATCATAATGGTTAAATTCAATTACGATGTGCGTATCGCTAACACGTTTCAACATTCTGCCGAAACTGTAGATCCGAGGTAACTCAGCGAATATAGGTAGGTACAACAAAACAATCAACATATAGGTACTGTTCATGACTTCAGGCTATTAACTGTACCAATATTATGTTACTGTTACAGTACAACGTGCTGTGTTTATCACTTTATAATAATTAAACACTTTAATGGGTCTAGCGTATGATTTTAGTGTCTTTTGAATTACCGATAGGTTTAGTTCGGTACCTACATTTGGTTACTATGAAGTTTGTTGATCGATCCTTTAGTTACACTTTTTCGTTATCAGAATCGGAATTAAGTAGAGTTATTTATGTACTTGACACTGATTTCATCATCATTAGCCTTTTTCTTTTTTTTATTTGATTATAGGACTTTCGCTTAGCGACCATAACACCCTCATCAGCCTTTTTAATGTTCCAACAACTGGGACTGAGGCCTCCTCTTTAGGAGAGGGAATGGGCCGTAATCCACCACGCGGGTCCAGTGCGAGTTGGTGAATGTCACATGTCTTCGAATTTTTGGTTCTAGGACTTGCCGGTTTCCTCACTATGTTTTTCTTCACTTCACTGATTTCATACAGCGCAACAATAAAGTGAATATGCGTCAAATCCCGAGATAAATTTTAAACAGCAAATTTTTTATATGACACTACAGAAATCTACCTAATTCCGACCTCTGTGCACTACCGTTTCTTTTGAAATTTAAATAAATACAAATACCCACGGATCTTGAGCGCTGGCTTCAAGTTGCGCAGAAGTTAAATATTCGGTCTCTATAGTGGTGGTACGAAGTGAGACGCGGGGGCGGGGAGTGTCAGTGATTGGCTCGCCGCGCCATCGTGTCATAGACGTCACTCGTGATTCGTTCCCTGCGCTTGCTGCATGTATCTAACAACGACGACGATTGGCTCAAATATGGAATGCGCAAAGCGATCCCCACTCTGACGCCGAGCGCTCAAGATTCGTGCCGGTACCTGTACTTAAATTGTTTCTTTATGTTCTTTGAGCCTCTTCTTTTAATGATATGAAAAAACGAACGGCTCGAACGATAAAACACAATTATTGGTACTTAGTCGCTTTTTATCTATGTATCGAGTCGACTTATTATAATACATTATGACTATGTAGGTATGTTATATGATACTTGTCTATTAGTTCTATTCTGGGCGTCGAGATTTCCAGAGCGATTCCCGGCCACCGTAGATTTGAGGACGGCGAGAAATAGGTAGCTCACCGTTTAAGAAGGACAAAGACCTAGACCATGACGTTTAAAGCAAGATCGTTTTAATCTTGTTTTAGTGTGGGTAAGAGACAGCTATACAGGTTGTCTAGCGCCATCTCTTACCCACACTGAAACAAGATTAAAACAATCTTACTTTGAACGTCATATGGCAACCCCGCAAACTCGGGCCAACAGCGCATTCTGTTCTACGCTTTGACGCGCGTTGTGTTCTGCGCTTCAATGAGCTGTAAGCTACTAACAGGGACATTAAGGGATTATGGAATAGTTCGAAAGAGTTACCGCAGTCCTGGAACGCAGACAGCAATTGAAGGATCATACTTGGTTTTAAGTCAGTAAATGACTGATACTCCTTCTCGCTCCATCCAGAGCAAAAAAGAATAAAAAATATTTGTGACTCGCACAGGACAAACAACAATAAAAACAAGTAACTAATTTATTAATCTACTCGTATAACTTAAACAACTTAACAAGTTCTGGAGTATGAAGGAAATACTAAAGGCTAAGCTACCTACAAAACTAAAGAAAAAGGTAATGGACTCTTGCTTGCTTCCTTGTCTAACCTACGGTTCACAAACTTGGATATTCAATAACCAAACCAGAAATAAGATCCAAAAAAGTCAAAGGGCTATGGAGAGGAGCATCCTCAACATCAAACTGAAACACAAGAAAAGAAACAAAGACATAAGAAGTGAAACGAATGTCATAGATGCTCTAAACCATGCCCAACGTCTAAAATGGAAATGGGCAGGACATCTCGCCCGTCTTCCTGATGACAGGTGGACAAAACGAACCACATCATGGCCGGGCCCGGGTGGACACCGGAGCAGAGGTCGCCCATATGATACGAGCGCTGGTCCGATGAAATAAAAACAGCAGCAGGAGCTGACTGGATTAATAAAGCCAGGGACAGATTCAACTGGAAAACCTTGGAGGAGGCCTATACCCGAAAGGGATCTTAATTAAAAATTTCATTTACCTTCCCGATCTTATTATTAATTGCTATCTTTTTTGTTGTTTTACTATTTATTTAATAAAAAAAAAAAATGTTAAAAATGTTAAGGGAAATAAAGGCTATATTATTATAACTTAAACACAGGAGGAGTTATTAGCTGATTTCCTTCCTCAAAAAGAGACCCATGATCACATGCATGGTTCGCATCAAATGCTAATATACCCACACCGTTCACCTATTTTCAGTCACAAAATAAATAGGTACAGAAGTCAATATCCATACAAAGCGCGCTCGAGCAACGCACACATAGACACCGCTCACGGACACGATATCTCGGAGCGCCTCGGCACAACATTTCGTCGAACATTTCCAGCTCAAACGCTCATTAGTGTGCGTCCACCGAGCGTAGGTATAAAAAACCGGCCAAGTGCGAGTCGGACTCGCCCATGGAGGGTTCCGTAGCAGCAAGTAACATAATATAAAAGTTCTTGTAGTTAGTTGTAACTTTGATCGATATTTTAATAATAGTGTATCTTTTTAGATTTATGACGTATTAAAAAAAAACTACTTACTAGATCTCGTTCAAACCAATTTTCGTTGGTAGTTCACATGATAATGTACATCATATATTTTTTTTAGTTTTATCTTTCTCTTATTTTAGAAGTTAGAGGGGGGGGACACACATTTTACCACTTTGGAAGTGTCTCTCGCGTAAAATATTCAATTTAGAAAAAAATGATTTTAGAAATCTCAATACCATTTTTGAAGACCTATCCATAGATACCCCACACGTATGGGTTTGATGAAAAAAAAATTTTTGAGTTTCAGTTCTAAGTATGGGGACCCCCAAAATTTATTGCTTTTTTTCTATTTTTGTGCGAAAATCTTAAAGCGGTTCACAGAATACATCTACTTACTAAGTTTCAACAGTATAGCTCTTATAGTTTCGGAAAAAAATGGCTGTGACATACGGACGGACAGACGGACAGACAGACAGACAGACAGACAGACAGACAGACAGACAGACAGACAGACAGACAGACAGAGACAGACAGACAGACAGACAGACAGACAGACAGACAGACAGACAGACAGACAGACAGACAGACAGACAGACAGACAGACAGACAGACAGACAGAGACAGACAGACAGACAGACAGACAGACAGACAGACAGACAGACAGACAGACAGACAGACAGACAGACAGACATGACGAATCTATAAGGGTTCCGTTTTTTGCCATTTGGCTACGGAACCCTAAAAAGTGAACCTACATATATGAGATTTTCTTCTGTACCTATCTATTTTGTGCTTCAGTTCCAAACCAATATGTTATTATCGATCGACCCAGCTCCTATGTATAAAAATTTACAAAATCAATTTTCTCGTAGTTTTTTGTAAATTGTCCCCATTTTCCTTTCTGTTAAAGGTTATATTGTAAAAGCAGAATTGTTATATTTGTAGAGTTATATGAGTATATGGGTTCTTTGCTCAATAATACGTTCTAATTTGTCTAACATGATCATTCAGTCCGCAGGCCGTGAGAATCTTTCACTTAATTAACCCTTTCAGGGTACTGGCTCACTTCAAAGTGATGAGCATAAATAAAATTCACCGGGGCGATGCTGTGAGCTAATGTGTTAAGTGGAGTAAATCATTTAGGTTAATATGTTTCAAAACGTTGGTTTATCTATTACTGGGATGTGCTCAAGTGTTATACTTAGGGGTAGGTAACAACCTATTTGGAAATATACCTGTGTTTTGCTCGTGGCTCGGAGCGCTGAGTGTGTTAAGGTAATTTCGACAAATTGATAGATTGGATTAGGAGTAAATTAGGATGTCTAAGTGGCGTAATAAATTCTAGTAGAGTGCCTGATTCTAGCGATATCTTTATGTATTCTTCTAAACGTATGTTTGTCACCTAACACCTCTTAAGCTGCATGAAAGTTTTGGACAGAATTTTGTGTGTGTATATGGCGTCTCACGTAAGAAGTTCCTTCGCCGTAATGTTGGCTATACGGAAAAACAGTGTTGCTATATTTTTTAGCAATTAAATTACTTAATATTAGGGAGATTAACTGATATTTCGTTACGTTTAACAATTGCCTTATAATTTTGTTTTTTCTTTTCTTTGGAAACTGTAAAAACAATTTTTGAATAAAATATAGGACCCTGGGCTCCATTTCGATTGTCCTGCTTTTTTTTTGTGGCGGTTTTTTTCTGTGGCCCGTGTGCGGGGACATGAGACCTGCTTTTTTTTAAATAAAATGCCATTCCCCTCATAATTATTCAAAAATTATTGCTTTAATTATTAACTACCGTTAAAATCGATTACGTTTCGCATTTCGTGCAACAATTTTGCTAGAGTAGGCAACTCTTTACTTTTTTATTTTCTTTTTTCTTTAGACAGACAGGGGAGCCAACGTTGCGGCAAAGGAACGTCTTATGTGAAACGCACTAATATACACCGTTAAATTTTAATCGTTTTAATTCCGTGGAGGGTCGATCCGGTACATGAAACACTATCGATTCGTAAAGATAACATTAAAAATTAAAGTACCTTTTTTTCAAAACTCGTATTAATTTACGCATGTGCGAAATTAATTTCTTTAAGAAAACGTCAGCTGAGTGAGTCCTATATCTAACTATCAAAATTTTGCGGTGTATTTGAGTAGGCCCCTGAACGGTTTGAAAATACAATTGGGCCAGTAGCTAGCGCTTCATCTTACGTTTACTTTTTGTCATTAACTCTTTGAATGTCGTAATTAGAGACACAATAGAAAGACAATTACCTTATGTCGGACTGTGTAACTTAAGACATTCGAAAGGTTAATACACCAGTTAAATATGTCTCATGTTATATAAAAATAAATAGGTACAGAAGTCAATCAAAATACAAAGCGCGCTCGAGCAACGCGCACATAGACACCGCTCACGGACACGATATCTCGGAGCGCCTCGGCGCGCTCGTCGATTCCAGCTCAAACGCTCGTTAGTGTGCGTCCACCGAGCGTAGGTATAAAAAGTGAAGTACACACATGAAATTGTCTTCTGACCAAGTACTACAGTTCACTCTAGTGATAAGTAATTTATTAAGATTGTGAGATGGATTGAAGCTCTCATTACCTCAGCCAGAATTCAAAACCAAAATAGCACTTAATTTTAAAATCACTTCAGCTTGATTACGTACAATATAATCTCATGTATATTAATAATGGACCTACATGTTTATGATTGATACTTCACTGTGAACCTGCGTAAATTATATTGAGTGCTTGGTAACCCCAGCAGCACAACTAATTGTTTTAAAAGCTTTTCACCTGCCGGATAACCGCTTTATATATAACTAACATATGATAAAAACTGTGCCGCGGTTCATCAAAGGTCGGTTTATGTTTTGACATACAGGGTATATTAATTTAGAGTTCGTTTAATTTAAACATATTTAATCCGTAAGATTGATAAAATGAACATGGATAAAACCAAAATCATAATTAACAACCATGTAGCGCCCACTCCTATCAAGGTCGGAGACTCTACACTCGAAGTTGTGGACGATTACGTCTACCTCGGACAGACAGTCCAGTTGGGTAAGTCTAACTTCGAGAAAGAGGTCAACCGTCGAATTCAACTCGGTTGGGCAGCGTTCGGGAAGCTACGCGGTATCTTCTCGTCCAACGTACCACAGTGTCTCAAGACGAAAGTCTTTAACCAGTGCGTGTTGCCAGTGATGACATATGGATCCGAAACGTGGTCGCTCACAATGGGCCTCATCAGAAGGCTTAAAGTCATCCAAAGAGCAATGGAAAGGGCTATGCTCGGGGTTTCCTTGCGTGATCGAATAAAAAATGAAGATATCCGCAGGAAAACTAAGGTTGCCGACATAGCACAAAGAATTGCCAAACTTAAGTGGCAATGGGCAGGGCACATTGCTCGCAGAACAGATGGCCGTTGGGGCCGAAAGGTTTTGGCGTGGCGACCGCGTACCAGAAGACGCGGCGTTGGAAGGCCTCCTACAAGGTGGACCGATGACCTGGTGAAGGTAGCGGGAAACCGATGGATGCGGGACGCACAGGAACGTTCGATGTGGCGACGCTTGGGGGAGGCCTATGTCCAACAGTGGACGTGTATCGGCTGAAATGATGAATCCGTAAGATTTACCTAAATATTTCGGTGTTAGCTATGTGAAGGATAAATGCCTTGATAGCTTTGAATCCTTGGTTGGGCAAAAAGTTGTTTTTATATATATATTTTTTTTTATGATTTTAACCAGTTCAGATCACAGTCAATGCGATCCCACCTGATGGTAAGCAGTAATGCAATCGTTGATGGTCAGGTGCACTAGTTTACTAAGAGCCTATTCACTCTAGCCTTGAAGACACCTAAATTATAATATTTGGATGGTAAGACCGCAGCAGGTAAATTGTTCATAAGTCACAGCATGGCGGACAGAGCTCCGACAGGATCTCATGGTGAAATGGCGTCAGCGACTATCGCAACCCAGTGCTGGGCACGCCACAATTATGGCGGTAAGCCCCTCTCTGAGGCGTGGCTGGAAAGACCTTACGGCGTCCTTACCTTCCGCATGATGCAGTTCCTCACCGGACATGGCACGTTCGGGAGGTACCTGTTCCGGATTCGAGCGGAAGAGACGCCCGGGTGTCGCCACACACGGAACGCCCGGAGGACACGGTGGAGCATACAGTCGAGGTGTGCCCTGCTTGGGCGGAGCATCGCCGTGCCCTCGTGGGGGCGATCGGCGGCGGAGACCTCTCGCGCCGGGCCTTGGTTGCGGCCATGGTCCGGAGCGAGGAAAAGTGGCAGGCGGTCGCCGACGGCGCGGGCTTGCGGACAGTGAGCAATGGGTAGCTCGCTGTCCGGCCGTTCGATAACTGTCCGGACCAAGCCCAAGTCGTCGACGGCGCGCACTGTTCCCGCGCGCCTCAAGGAGTTGTCAGCAACAGCAGGGGCCCAGTTGGGTCGAAGCCTACTGGGGCCAGGGTTAGTTTCGAAAGACAGCTCGAGCCCCGGTATGAAGGCTAGAAGGAACGGGGTGGGTCTTTTAGTCAGTAAGAGTCTGACACTATCTCCCGCTCCGCCCAAGAGCGGGGGTGGTCATTGGATGATTTTTTCCCACCATAAAAAAAAGGTAAATTGTTCCAGTCTTTCGATGTACGCGATATAAACGACGAAGCGAAACACTTAGTCCGAACCGTAGAAGTTTCAACAATGTAAGGGTGGATACTCGATATACTTATATTAAGAATTATTCAGTAGCTGCCCGGCGGAACTTGGAAGTTACCTCGTACCTCAGAAAGTATATAAAACTGGAATAATCAGGCGTAGTTTGATCCTGTGCCTCCCCGGTGGTGTCGAATTGG
The DNA here is from genome assembly GCA_910589285.2 of Mythimna ferrago. Taxonomy (NCBI): domain Eukaryota; kingdom Metazoa; phylum Arthropoda; class Insecta; order Lepidoptera; family Noctuidae; genus Mythimna; species Mythimna ferrago. Next base: position 21,450,741 of record OU342680.1, on the reverse strand, counting down.
GATCCTATCTGACTATCATGAGAGTAAAGGAATAGAAAGAATACCTGCGTTTACGCACACACTTGAGTACATACTATAAATTATTTCGTTTAATACTGGAACTCAGTCAGGGGGATTACTATTATTTAAGAGGTAATGGCGATCCGTCCATGTGTTGTTGATAATCATCTGGGCGGTTTTAGTGAGGTAATAATCCCGCACTCACTGGATTTTTCACTAAAAATGTACGTACGTACAGTCAGTGGTCAAAAGTGCTGTTGCATTCTACCAATGCTAGTGTTCACAATTTATTTGTTGTAGAAGTTCAATGATCCTATCCCAACGAGTTTATTCTATACTTTAGATGCTACTTAGTCAGACATGAACTATTGACCATGGTGATGTCTTTTTTAACCCAAAGGTTGACTGGGAGAGAATGTCTTGTTGCATTAAGTCCGCTTATGTACCACTACTGTACATGAAGTTTAAATAAATAAATAATAAAACGTTCATTTAAAAGTTTTCCGTCTCCTTCCTATTCCACATAATCAACCATACCATAATACTTGCTTCTAACAGATCTGAGGCTAGTGCCTCAGAGCTCATAGTAGGCCATGAAATCTTAAAGCGACCTTTTGACAACTAAAAGGGATGGAGCTTAGGGTGTATATTCCTTACATCTTTCTCGCTCGCACGCTTGACATTTTAATACATCATGGTAAGGCCCCTAATATATGACAATTGATCTTTTTTTGAAAGATTACACGTTCGTCTATTCCTCTGTATGTTTGTTTTCGATTCATATTTATCCACTTCTAGTCAAAGTGTCAAAGCTAAAGACAAACAAATCAGCATGCAAATCACCGTATAGGTAAACAACAGTTTCTTAATCTTGTGTTTAGAAGTTAAAACTGTTGTGACATGATGTATTAGTTGACTCCTATGAATTCTTAATGGAGACCTTAGCCTCGCTAAGTGACATCTCACTAGTACGAAAGATAAGTTTTCAACTGTGAAAGAGGAAAATATAAATAAATTCGAAGGAAATAGCGTAGTAGTTTTAAATGACGACACGAGTTTGAGATACTTATATCTTCTAGTACTGTATGTTTATTTGGCATTATGTAGTTGACCGCAGTTCAGCGATGTAACACTTTGGGTCTTAGCTGACTTAGCGTAGGTAGTACCTACCTACCTATGGAATCTCATATTGATTTAGATCAATATTGATTTAGTTAACACCGACGTGCGGTCGACTGTATCTGGGGCTTTACCATGACGTGTTAAAATGTCAAGCTTGCGAGCGAGTAAGAGGGATGGAACTACATAGTACTTACCCTTTATAGCTCTTTAACAGTTCAGTTTAGAGCGTCAAATAAATCGTGTTAAGAGCTTGTAGTCGAGCCTCTGCGATATAATATCAGCCAATTGCGGTTCAGGCCACATGTACTGTAGGGTCCCATAAATATTCGTTTCGAAAGCCATGAAAGTAACTCCCGTGGCAAAAGTAAAATTATAGAGGACTGCAAGAATCTAAGCTCTAAGATAGGAGAAAATCAAAAACACCATCTTGAAATATCGAGAGATGCTAGTGAAGCACCCGAATCTCGAATACATTAGCAACACAGCTCACGATGCGTAGCTACGCAAAGCGTCTTAATCAAAAAGACATCATATAAATAGACGAAGAAGGATACACTGAAACTGATATAGCGCATACACTAAAGCTCATAGTGTCAAAGATTGATAGCAGATTTAACACAGACGAAAAAAAACTACATTATATCCAGATTCTTTAAAAAATGGAACTAGTGATTAAAAAACATCAGTTACATAACGGAATTGTCAATGTTAATAGTGAAAACGAAACCTCAAATGCAACTAAATAGTAGGTGCGATCTGAGTACCCAAACTAAGCCTTAAAATCTGAGCATCCCACGAAAATCTCTATCCACGCAAGAATTATAGGAGAATTTCCCGTGAACTTCACATAAAGGGGGTGCACCGATCGCCAGGTTAAGTGTGGCATGACGAGAGCACGCTAAGCATGTTCATGAATTATTAACGCGCGTCGCCGATGAGTCTACATGCACCTTTATAACAGACGCCGCTTTGAAAACCTGTCGAGTGGTTGGCTGAATTCTGAATCTTTTTTTGTCACCCAACAGGAAATTGTATACAAAATGATTGAGAAGATATCGAATGGTTTGGGGAATTACGGAAATTAAAATGGAAAACTCATGCCAAGTCGTAGACAAAGTTGTTTCAATCATCAGAGGCCAAAGGCTTGACAAAAATACTTTTTGTCAAGCCTTTGGCTTTTGGCCTTTTTTTTTGATAGTTCTAGAACTAAGTTATCCAGTTTCGAATATGAAAATTATACGAAATTTTATTTTTTATCTCTAATTGTAATAATGCTTGCCTTTTGATGTACTAAAAGAATTTACTTTTCTTTCTTTGTTTCTCTTTTTGTCCCTTTGTTTTTTTCTTTCTTTAATGAGAAATCCGCTGGGGCAATGGGGAATTCCTGAAAAGTAAACCCATGGTCCTAGAACAACAATATCCTTCTGCTTTGTTCTTCTCATACTTCTGATTTTATTCACTCTTCCTTCTATACAAGGTGTCGTTTTGAAGCTGCAAAATATTTCAGGAGGTAATTATGTTAGTGATTCTCGACCCGAATCAATAATAAAATAAGTAGGTAATTTTTTTTTTTTTTATAACTGCGCTTTTTTTCACACACACAAACACGGAACAATAAAGGTCGTTTTCACACACACTAACTCACAACGATAGTTTCATAAATAATGTATCATCCAATCATCATCCCGCACGCCACACCCTAGCCACGCCCCCGCGGCCATCGATCAATCGATTTAGTTTAGAGTAATTAAAAAATTAAATAACAAGTATTACTGATTATTGACCAGGTATCGTTTTTTTATATGACTATTTATGAGTTTTACTACAACCTCCTGAAATATTGTGCAGTTTTAAAACTGCACAACTGCACCTTGTATACAGTCCATCCTTCTGTGGAATGTGCTTCCTCTCGATATCAGGACAGCCGAAAGTCGGTATGCATTTAAGCGAAAGTTTCGGAATCTTTTTCTACACTAAGCAGAATCGTCTCAAAACTTCTGTCCTTACTTTATATTAATATATAATATGTAGTATATATATTATATTAAATATATATGTATGTGTATTTTAAATATATGTATACTTTTTTACTCGTATTTTCAGAATAAATTTTCTTTTTATGCGCCTACCATGTAGTCTCTGCACCACCTTAGGTTGACTTGCAGAGAATGCCTAAGGTATTAAGTCCGCCTATGTACTTTGTGTTGCATGAAGATTAAATAAATAAATAGAACGCAAAAGGCAACTGAAAAAATAGATGCGAAGTTTGTGTTACTAAAAGTCTGAAACATCCTCTCGCTCTACTCTAGAGCGGGTGAATTCTTTAGATGATTACTCTCTTCCCAAAAAAAAAACCTTTTCATTAGTCAGGGCACTATATAAAACAATTTTTTTATAACAGTTAAGACCAATACATTACAACGAGATAATTATTAGAAGATAACATTAAGATTGCATTTCTTTTATTATGTAGCCTACAATTTGAAATATGTCTATTATTTGGAGTTCCACTCCCAAAAGACTGAACAGAATCTTGATTGATTTTTTATGGCAAATTTAACAAATGAATTGTGATACATTTACCCCTAACCAGTTGAACTGATTTTTACCGATATATTCAGTTTGGATGACAATGAATAAGTAGCAAAATGCCGTCATTCTAAATCCAATATGGCGGACTGTTAAAGGGTGTGGACTTTTATGCATTTAAATAGGATAAAACATGTTCCAAAATGCAAAATTTAAAAAATATTAATATAAAAAGAATTTGAATTCAAAAAGGAAGGAGGTATGTACGGCTGTATTTATATTTTTTTGGTGTTAAATAACGAAAAGACAAAAGTAATATTAATAGAAACACCGACTTTCGAAATTAAAATTATTTTACACTTTTTAGTATTCTTTTTTTACATTGACGTCGGTTGAATTTTTTTTTATACGTAAAAAGTTTATTTTGTTATTTTTTATGCCATTTTTATTTCCATTTTTCTTAGACCTACCTCACATAATATAGTGCTATTGACACTGTCGATGTCGGTTGCATTATCATGCAAACAAATTATAGTATACCTACTCGCTTTTGCCGGCTTCGCCTGCTTATATTAAATATAGCCTATGTCGCTTAGAAATAAAGCTTTAGTAATCAGACCAGTGCTTCCAGAGATTACCTCCTACAAAAAAACAAACTTTACCTCTTTATAATATCAGTATAGATAGTATAGTGTACAAATAATTATAGTACCTATATTTTTAAACTTCCTTATTCAAGGAAAAGGACTTGATCGTTATTGCTAACGTCTTTTATAACCTTAAAACCGTTGCACGACAGTTGATCGTTTCGTCTCGTCTCGAGTTCCTATGGGTGAGCTGGGAAAAGGCAGGGATTGCAAACCTTTTGATTTTCCGTTGCAAATATAATACATATTCATAGAGGCTTTCTTTATTTTTAGGTAAAATGTAAGATTCATTTATATTGACAAATTTAAATAAAGTACTATAAAACTCTTTCCTTACCGTAGCTACAAATAACCATTGAAGATTTTTGTCATCATTTAAGCTGAAAGTTGTCCACTGTTGGACAGAGCCTTCCCCTAGTGTATCGACACAACAAACGGTCTTGTGCGTCACACATCCATCGCACTCTTGCGACTCTCACGAGGTCATCGGCCCACCTTGTATTGGGAAGCCTTCCAACGCTGAGTCTTCCAGTTAGAACCTTTCGGCCCTATCAACCATCTGTTCCCGAAGCAATGTGCCCTGCCCACTTTCAAGAAGACTAAAAGTCCTATAGAACCATAAGTATTTGTAACTTTCTTTTGGAAGCGAGATCTAACGGCTCAAGTAAAGAGGTTGGGGCTCCGCATATAACGGGTAACCATAATTATAGAAACCCCCCGCTATCAGTTCGTCCTTCCGTCCTTCTATCTGTCAGCGGGCTTAGAAAATTTCACAGAATGTATGTTTCTATTGTCCCTATAGTAATAAAAAATTAACGGTTCGTTTTTTTTTTTTTAAGTTACATACACTTTTTTTTTGTAGATGAGAATGTTCATCAAATAGAATAGAATACCATTTATTCGGCGCAAGCAATACAATATACAACAATATATTAAAATAATAATAAAAAAGAGTACAGACATACAATACAGTTGCAGTGACTGTGCCTGAACCGAAAGGGTCACCAACTCAGCAAATCACATATCCCGCTCTTAGGTGGCGCTACAGGGCCTATCAGACTTGTTATAACCCACCTACATTCCTTCATTTTCTTCATTGTAACTCTTTCAAACGTTGCCGCAAACACACATATCTACACTTACCTATATGTAGTAGGTACTGTACTATCTATAGTGAGGGCTATATATCCTGCAGTACTTTATTGCCGTGAAAGTAAACAGAGGTTTTTATTGAGCCGGCAAGTGTCCGGCACTTTCAGCATAATTTAAATATCCATTATTCGTCCGTTACACAGGAGACACAGGTCATGGAGGACAATATTGCTTGTACGAAATTGACGCGCAAAGTTTTTTCAACGTCAATTAATCGACCTGTCTTTTTTTCCAACTATGTTGGGGTCAGCGTACAGTCCAACTGGCATATTTTATATGGAGTGGCTACCTGTCTGATCTCCATAACCCAGTAATTGAGTAGCACGACCCCTTAATAGTACTGGTATCAGATATCCTGGTTTCCTGATTCTAGATAAACGGGAAGTACCCTATGAATTTTGATTACCTTAAGGCCCAAGCCCCCGAAAAGTGCCATAAAAACCAGTAATTTTCTGAAGCCTACTCCTCGATAACGGACAGGTTAATAGGTTTGAAAAAAAATATATGTTTATTATAGATTCATGGACAACATTATCAACATTTGATTTTTTCGTGCTATTAATACTTTTGTCTAAAAAAAAATATTACATACAACAACATCACATTCGCAACTTTTCCCTACTCCTTCGAAACGGCTTGGATCTTTAGAAACATTTTTACACATAAAAATGGGTGATTAAATATTCTTCAAAGTGAACATTGCATATGTAAATCAATCAATATTTTGCAAAGAAAATGGATTTAAAGGTCAGCCGCGCGCTTTCCGGGCGCTGTTGGCCGCAAATAAATGAACAGATTTGCGTACTGCCGCCTAGGCAGGTGCGAGAGGTGCGTCCACATAATTTTGGCCAGATGGTTCAAGGGACTATAAGCCTTAAGAGTATCGATACACGTCCTCTGCGACATAAACTGCCGTATCATTTTTTTTTCGTTAACTCAGAAGGTTGATTTTTCCCAGCTTTAATGGACCGCAGACTTGAGTGGTTATGGTTTAAATTTCAACCCGATACCTCTACGCGTTCCGGAGAAAAATGTCTTGACAGACAGACAGTCTGTTGGACAACAATGTTTCGTTTCTTCCTCCGTCCGTTCCGTTTTTTTTTTTTGAAGTACGGGACCCTAAAAACAAGTAGAGATACTGTTCTCATCTTTGGGATGGATCTATCAAATATCAGCTTGATGGGATTCAGAAGCAAGCCAAGAGAATACCGTAGGCGCGGGCTTGCGGACGGCGAGCAATGAATAGCTCGCTGTCTGACCGTCCGTCCGGTACCTGTCCGGACCGAGCCTATGTCACGCACTGTTCCCGCGTGCCTCAAGGAGTTGTCAGCAACAGCAGGGGCCCAGCTGGGTCGAAGCTTACCGGGACCAGCGGCCGTATTATGACATCTTAAAACCATCATGTTTTCTGTGTGAGAAAAGGATAGTGCTATTCGTCCTGTATAGCTCCGTCTCTTTTTCACACCGAAAACATGATGGTTTTAAGAGGTCATAATACGGGCCCAGGGTTAGTTTTGAAAGATAGCTCGAGCCCCAGTATGAAGGCTTGAAGGAACGGGGTGGGTTTTTAGTCAGTAAGAGTCTGAAACTATCTCCCGCTCCGCCCAAGAGCGGGGGTTGTCATTGATGATTTTCCCACCATAAAAAATAGCCAAGAGGATCATCGGCAATGATGCACTCGTCAAGTCGAAGATTCAAAGTCTTGGGCATCGACGCCGTATTGCTAGCTTGTCAGATTTCTACCGGTTACATTTCGGGGGGTATGCGTCGAAATTGCATAATTTAATTTCACCAAGCCTGTTCCATTATCGAACCACTAGACGTTCGGCGATGCGCCACCGGTACATGGTGAACGTTCCACTGATAGGCACAAAACTTTTTAGGAATAAATTCATCATGCGTACAGCTAAGCAACAGAATTTCCAGTCGAAAACTTTCTGACGGAGTCTGTGTTTCCTGATAGCTATAACCTACATCTTTACATATAATAAAGGAGAAACTGATTGACTAACATATCAACACACAGCCGAAACTGCTGAGATTAGGAGCTTGAAATTTTGAACAAGGTTTCTTTTTTATGGCGTAAGTGAGCACGAAGAAAGGGCAAAAGTAGGTCTAAAGTTTGTAAGGAGACTAATCTTAAGCTGGCGAAGCCGGTGTCAGAAGCTAGACATATAGGACAACATTGTGGCATGTACCAAAGTTTGGCAACCCCTGTCCAAGTAGGTAGCTCCCTCAGTGCACTGGTTAGTCAACAGTCTGTGAAGTCGTTCTCTACAAACGTTAACCTGCTTCCGCAATAACAGTTCCTTTACTTACGAGTTCTTCCTAGGGACCTGGAGTTATGGCCTTCGCTTTATGTCCGCAAGCGATCTCATAATTTGAATTATAAATGGCCCTGAGGTTGTAAATGTTTCGTTAAATGCGAGTAAAAAAGATTGATTTGGTGTTGAAGGAGAGTTGATAAAATCTACTAACTGTGAATTGGTTCAGTTGTGAATATTTTTGGGTTTTCAAAATGCATATTAACGATTGTAACATATGAAAAAAGCTGTAAAAAATTAACCAATTTCATAGTGTTAGGTCATAATCAGAACACATGTATTGTGCAACAATTACACCACAATATTTGTATTTGTGTTTGTGTGTGTGTTTTTTTTTTGTATAATTTATTTTTTATTTTTTATTGTAATTTATAACAAATGTGAAAGTAACTCTATGTATCTGTTACGCTTTCCCGGTTAAAAAACTATACCGATTTTGATGAAACGTGGTACAAAGTAAGCTTAATACTCAAGGAAGTTTGTGAGTGTCTGTCTGTGTGTGTGTGTGTTTGTTACTTCTTCACGCTCGAACGGCTAAACGGATTTGGTTGAAAGGCACACATGTATACTCGTACCATGTCTTGGAATAGAACATGAGACTTTACACCGATAAATTTCGATCGTTTTAATCCCGTGGAGGGACGATCCGGTACATGAAATACTATCGATTTGTAAAGATAAAATTAAAAAATATTTTTTTTTTTTTCAAAACTCATATTAATTTACGCATGTACGAAATTAATTTCTTTAAGAAAACGTCAGCGGAGCGAGTCCAATGACCTGTAGGTAGTTTGTACGCAACCCCGACTACTACCTACATGTCATTGAACTCGCTCAGCAAATAGTGTTTCATGTACAGGATCGACCCTTCACGGGATTAAAACGATCAAAATTTAAGGGGGTATAGTTAGGGCGTATTTTCTACTATCACGCGGGCAAAGCCGCTAGCAACAGCTAGTATGTAAAATTTTCACTTTAAACAAAGATAACTCTGGCAAAGCTCAAGCGTGCCAGACTGTTTATTTTTAACTGGACCAAGGTAGTTCGGGAGCCTCCACTCGGTTTGACTAAAACCGGGGTGATCGCCGTTTGCTCTTTCACTGAAAATGTTACACTAAATTGGATAAATTAACTATCCCCAAATTATTCCTAAACATCTAGATATTAACTCTTGAAATTATGTTGATATTAAATTAAATAGTTTGATGGGTATACATTTTTTTTTTTAATATATCTACTGTACGTAACTTATGTCACATTCATCTTTAGCTGTTGATTACTCAATAATATTTACTTAAATAATTACGAGTATATAGAAAGTTGCTTTATTTCTGAGTGATGTAGGGTATATGTTATGTACGCGGGTAAAGCCGCGGGCAAAAGCTAGTAATTAATATTTTCTTAGTTATTTATTTCATATTCATTATATTTTCAAATATTTCTTAAAAAAAAAAAACATTTAAAAATATGAAAAGTCTTAGTTATTATTGTCTCCTTTATTTCATTTATACACATATTGATTAGATTTTTAAATATTTTATTTAAATATTTATTATTGTTATTAAATTTTCATAAGTTATTAATAATAACTATATTGCTAATTACAAGGTTAATACTAGCCCCACATAATGGTGTTGGTTGTGAAATAAGTGTCCATTATAGTGTATAATATGATAAATATAGTGTATAATACGTACTATTTTTTATCCTTAACAAATAGATAAATAAAAGAGTAGTAATTATCTAAGTGATAGGTATTCAAATGATGTTTCTCAGAATCAAATGATTAAAAACAGCCCTCAAAATAGACGAAGAGGAGAAAATGCAATACGAAAATCAGATTGCCGAACGCCAACATCGATCAAAGACAATCCATTGACTGATTCGTGAAGCCTTTGTAATCGATTTTTTAGAATAAAAAAGAAAAGTTGTACAGCATTAGTCCTATGGACCATAGGACTAATGCAGATTTTACAACTTTTCTTAAATGTAAGCATGTAAACTAGCAGGTATTGTTTTCTCAGAATATGAATTTCACCTTAAACCAACTTCATAAACCAGTAACTAGACCGTCATCACGCTTATCAAAACAGATGACATGTTAATACAAGTTGAAATGCAAAAACATTGACGTTTATGTAGTATGCAAAGTGGGACGGTAGTTCCGGCAACGTTCAATAGAATAGCATGTGGCTATTACACGGCCGTGGCGCTAGTGTGCCGAGGAAATAAGATGTCACTCAAAACTCGGCAGCGGTGAGAACCGGACGTGTCACACGTGTTACTGTCGTACCCGTTATTTTGAATTGTTGATATTTTAAAGGAATAACCTGGTATTTATGGAACGGACGGACTTGATGTGTGGACGGAATTAAAAATGGTTTTTGATGCAGTTATGGATATTTTGGCGAGACAGAATTATTTTCAACTGAAATTATTTTACCCATATCAGTAAATATTTAAATAATAGCAAAATATTGTTAGACATTTTGATTTGTTAGGTGCATACAGTTATTTGGTGACATCGGTTAAGACTAATGGGTTTACGTCCTGTATTTTAGTCCTGTATTCTAGTAATCATTTTTTTTATTATTTATTGGGACGCGTTTGACCACTATCTCGCGTAATGGAAAGCAACGATGTGGTTGACGATAGAGCACGCTTGTCTAGAAGTAACCTATTCACTCTTGACTTAAAGACCCCAGGCTGTAGCTTGAATCAAAAATACACAGGTATTATGATTAAAAGTATCATCAGCATCGATCCAAACACAGAGGATAAAAAATACGATGTTATGAATGATGTTCAAAATCTCAAAACAAAATTTTGTAACCGTGTTCAAAAAGCCAATCAAAACCAAAAGCGATCTATCAGTGTACCTACATCCAGAACGCGCCATCATTGGCTATTACCGGATCCATAAGACAATGTTAAAAGGGTTTTTAATTGCTACTGCACATACAGGGAAAAGCTTTTACGTTAAGCCAAATTCAGGCTTCCATAACAGGCTATAAATAGAATGTAAATGAGGAAGTTCAGACTCCAGGTTGCGGTGACGTTTCAGTATTGTTACCTTTCTATTTTCAGCCGATAAAATATTAATAAATTTTTGCTGGAGAACTTTTGATGGTGGATGTTGTGAAAATATCGCAAATGAATAATGTCTTTTGCAGGGTTAGATGAAAATGCCGATTTGATATTAATTTATATTTTGCAAAGATGAATTTCTCTTTTTTACTAAAATAGAAAAAAAAACAACATCATCGCTTACTATCACATGAGATGGTGGTCAAACGCGATCCTATCAATTACAAAAACAGGTCATGATTATGTACACTAATACATATTATAAAGAGGTAAAGTTTGTTTTTTTTGTTTATAGGAGGTAATCTCTGGAAGTAGGTACTGGTCCGATTGCGAAAATTTTTTCACTGACAGAAAGCTGCTTTATTCCTGAGTGACATAGTCTATATTTCATGTATGCAGGCGAAGCCGCGGGCAAAAGTTGGTATATTATACTTATATCTTATTCAGAACGTGGCACGTTACGGTAGGGGACTTTGTCAACTCGGAGCTTTTTGGTCCTTTGGATCTATGATGGGCATGCTGGTAAATCTATCTATGTCTCTGTATTTTAACAGTCCACTAATTATTTTCATCTAGTTGTCGTTGTCTCCAAAAACAAAATAAAAAAAAACTGTACTACTTAATAATTGCTGCCAGTGGCTACGTCCGCGTTAAAGTAAAAAATCATACGTAAATGATGCCTTTATATTATATTTGAATATATTATAATATTTGGTAACATAATAAAGCTTATAGATATCAAAAAAACTTCAGTAACGACAATTTAACAATATACCAGAAAATTTTCACGAAAAAAACAAAAGCATATGTAAAGAAAATTAAAAAATGTATCAAACAATATTTTCAGTACATTACAACTTATAACCGATAAACCCTAAACCCTCAAACATAAACACGCATATAAGCAGAAAATTCGGTCGCTTTTAATCGGATCGTTCGGCGGCGGGATTTGCGTCCGAATTGGGCTCGTTGCGCGCTGACACCCGGCGGATTGGTGACGTCACCAATAACTAGGATGACGTCATTAAACTGTGATTGCTGGTATAATGGACGGTCTACATGGGCTTTGGTGAGGCCGGAAATTAATAAATGTTCAAAATATCTCTGCACGGCAAACTGAGATTGTACAGTATCGAATTTTTGATGTGTCGGTATTAATGCAGAAGAAATTATGTATTTAGAAATTGTTGAAAATTTTACAATCTCTATGATTTTTTTTATATCACTTTGTTTACAATAATCCGGTGACACTAAGTAGTATTTATAGCTATGCACTATGGCTCAAAGGTCGATGTGTTTACGACATAGTCATTAATTTAAATTAAACAGCGGTAATTTTTTATAAGGTGGGAAATCATCCAGTGACGTCTTCTGCCTTGGGTGGATCAAGAGGGCGTGTCAGACCTTTACTGACTAAAACCACACCGTTGCCCTTTACGTTCTGAAACAACGGTATCCTTTTCAGGAAATGCTGGCGGCCCGAGAGGACACCGGGCCTGCTGGGGCCCCTACGGTTCGCTGGTATCTCTCTGAGGAGCGTGTGGAACACTGCGGTGTCGATGACTTGGGCTCGGCAGGATGGTGAGCTACCCATTGGTGGTCATTCGCAAGCCTGGCGCCTACCGTCAAGTCGGCGTCGAGTTCGCGAGGGCTAGGGCTTGAAGATACTGAGGATGTCCGTTCCTTCACGCGAAGGACATGATCATAGTTAAGTGTTCGTTTCCTATATAAATTATCGAGAGAGCTACTTTTACTTAAATTCTTTGTTGTATCTCAACACTAGAGTATATGGCAAGTTTTTCTCCAAGTAAAATTCAGTTGGTATTGGTTCTAAATTATTCTCAAATTGATTCTTAGGGAATATTGTGATGTACTTGAAATTAGAGTAGTTTTGTGTCTTAAGTATCTACTAAACAATATATAAAACTGTTGAAACAGGTGGAATCTCAGTAAAATGGAGCTGAGAATTTTATTATAGTATCTATTAGCTTTTGCCCATGGCTTTGCTTACAATAAGTAGCCTATGTCAATCTGAGATAGAGCAGCTTTCTATCGTAGTGTAGATTGACTACCTCAAGAAAGCCTGCAATGAATGACTCGAAAAATTTGCTGCCAAATGAAGAAAAAACATAGAAATATGTGTTACTCAATGATGTAATAAAATGATAAATGAATGATAAATGAATGATAAATGATAAATGATATTTATTTTGTAAATAGGTTATAATATAATATAAAACACACTGACTAAAACGTACAAACAACGCGAAACAACAACATATAAACCTAAAATCTCCAACCTACTTACAAATTAACTTCTGTTTAAAAACTCTTTGGGCTCGGATCGAACGGTGGACAGCGAGCTACCTATTGCTCGCCGTCCGCAAGCCGACGGTGGACTTGGGTAACTTAAAAGCTGGTTCGAGACGGCACGAGAAAATATTATATACGTGACTGAAAAAACTTTGAGGGTGGGGGAGAGCTAGGTCCAGAGTAAGGATAAAAGGTTTGGATAAAAAATAAAAAAAAAAACATATTTCAATATTATTTTTAGACCTTTTTTTACCCTTTCTATCTATACGCCTTTTAAACACCCAATCGCTAAAAAATCGACTCTATCTGCCAAAATCATTACAAACACTAAACCAGAAATTACGATTGAATTTTCCTTTGAAACAGAATATAATGTGATTATAATGTATCAAGAGCGGGCTTACAGGATATCGTAATTGACATGTCATGACCAGCAGTGGTCACAAAGGGACAGAGATTGTAGAAATTTGCCGAGCCGATAATGTCGGTCCGCTACTACGTCCAGTGGAGATCGACGAATGGGGGATATGACAAGATGTATGGGCCTTTTGTCTATGGGCAAAATTGGTTATATGGTTTTTTTTTTGGTGGGAAAATCATCTAATGACATCCCCCGCTCTTGAGCGGAGCGGGAGATAGTGTCAGACTTTTACTGACTAAAAACCCACTCCTGTTCCTTCGTTGCCTTTCGTACCGGGGCTGAGCTATATCTCGAAACTAACCCTGGCCTCGGTAGGTTTCGACCCAGCTAGGCCCCTGCTGTTGCTGACAACTCCTTGAGGCGTGCGGTGACAATGCGCGCCGTCAACGACTTGGGCTCGGTCCGGACAGTTACCGGACGATCGAACAGCGGGCTACCCATTGCTCGCAAATTGGTTTTAAGGTGCTATTGATTGTTGTTTGTGCACTTGACACCTATGATGTTATCAAACACACTTCCGCCTGACCACCGCTAAGTTCATTTCTGCTTGCACTCGAAATGAAAACTGCAAAGGGTTTGCTTTGGTGCCGTGCCGCAGGATTCATGCAATTTTTTTTTAAGTAATCATGCAAAAATGACCGCGATGGTACCCGAGTTGAGTTTTGTATTAGATTTAATGTTAACGTTCGGTGTCAGAAACTGTTTTTGAGTTCTAACTTAAATCTAAAAAACTGATCCATAGTGAGTCGGACTTGGGCATTGAGGTTTCTGTGCAAACTCACCAATGTAAATAGTTCAATTCCCGAATCGAGTCTCGATGATTTTTCCGAATTACAAAAAAAAGGTTTTCTTTGTAATACCATGAACTAACTATTAATTTACAGTTTTCAAACGTTTAGCTATACTAAGCTAAGTGTAAGCTGTGAGTCTTTTATGGATTCTAGGTTAACGGGAAGTACTCTGTAGGTTTTGATATCCTAGCGAATTTCAAAATACGCACCTAAGCGGAGCATAAACGGCCTTATCTTTAGTTTGCATTGACTTAGAAGTTTTATTTTGTCACTGCTGGTTGGGGTAGCAGACTTGTGTAGTTAATATTAATTTCGATTTCTTACACCCACGCGTTCCTAAGGAAAATGGTCTTGACAAACGAACAACAAAGTGATTCCGTTTATGACGACTGACATTACGAAACTCTAAGAAGTGGTGGTTTTAAAACTCCCGCCTAAAAGAAGTCGTTAATATTTAAAAGAGACTTTGACCTTGAAAAATTAAGATATACTGTCAACGATCTGCATTAATACAAAAACACATTGTGCTTACGTAGCCAAAGATATCTGTGGTATAAAAACCGCTTCCACTATAGCCCTTTTTAATATTGCTCATGTTTTATTCCCTCAATAAGACCATCGTCTCTTGTGATTTGACCATTACATAATTGCTGTCCTCCTCCTTGCGTCGTATTCCTCAATGCTGAGGGTCGTGACCCCCCTGTTTCATCACTCTATCCCTTATGATATTCCTCCATCTGTTCCTGTCTCTGGCGGTGTGAAGGGCATTGTACATCGTGGAGTCAAGGGCGGTGCGGATCTGGTCGGACCAACGTATTGGGCTGCGCCCGTGAGGCCTTTTCACGTCCACTTTACCGGTCACAATTAGCCATTCGAGGCCTTTCGACATTTACATAATTGCTGTATGGCCTTTAAAATAGACTTTGACCCCTGGGTTTGTTTCGATGTTTCTCTTCAGGGTATTCAGCTAGGAAACACCGGCCTCATAGCATAACATAGCATCATCAGCCTTTCAATGTTCCCACTGCTGGGACTCAGGCCTCCTCTCTAGGAGAGGGAATGGGCCATAATCCACCACGCGGACCGTTGCGGGTTGCTGAATGTCACACGTCTTCGAATTTTTGGTTCTAGGACCTGCCGGTTTCCTCACGATATTTTCCTTCACCGTTTTGAGAGCAGCGGTGATGAAAAAAATTACACAAAGTAATGCGCCTGGTTGGGTTTGAACTCGCAACCGTAACCAATCGGCCACCACTGCTCTAAAAAAAAAATTGACGTGTAAAAGTGTTTTATAAAACCTATTTGCAAAATAAATATCATTTATCAATAAATAAAAAAATAAAAAATCACTCCCACTCGATGCATGGAAAACTTAATTAAAAAGTACTCTGGTAATGATCATATAGCCAGCTCATTTGTTTCTACGATCCGTGTTTCAACTCACCACGGAGTGCGGTCGACAACTCGTGAATGCAGATGTAACTGTACATTTTGTAATACTCCTCTTCATATCAAAGGCGCCAGAAAGGACCACCTTTTCGGGGTTTAATCGTATAAAATGGTTAATCCTTAGTTTAATTATGTGACATTTAATTTTAAGCAGGTTGATTTGAAATAATTTTCCAACAATGTACTTTTTGTTTTAGGTAGGAAAATCATCCAATGACATTTTCTGGTCTTGGATGGAGCGGAAGGGTGTGTCAGTCTCTTGCTGACTAAAAGCGTGCTCTTGTTTCTTCATTGCCTTTTATACCAGGGCCGAGTTTGCCTTTCAGAAACAAACCCTTGGCCCCAGTAGGCTTCGACCCTGCCGGGCATTCGATTTTCCTGAGGCTCGCGCGGAACAGTACGCGCCGTCGACGACTTGGGCTCGATCTGGACGGTTACCGGACGGTCGGACGGCGAGTTGTCCATTGCTCACCGTCGATCAATCGGGATCCTGGCGGCTGGGGCGTGAGGGCCGCTCCCTCGCTCTTCCTTTGCTAGCATCACTGCTTCGCAGAAGGAGGCGATCGCCTGCCACTCCTCCTCGCTTCGGGTCATAGCCTGTACCAAGGCCTCCAACAATGTGCCTTCAGTGAACGAATTTTATTTCTCTAAACAAAATGTGAGTGAATAGGTACTTTGGAAAGGTTATTGTTCTAGATTAACAACTACTTAATTAACCTATAAACTTAAATTATTCAATGAAACACAAAAAACAATTATTTAATAAATTACTTTTTTGATAATACTGACACAGTAATGAATTTAAATCTAAAGGTAATTGAACTCTTAGTCCTAGACAACCGACATTCTATTAAGGTACGGTTCCACTACATATATTTTTTACCATCAGAAATATTTTTCACTTTGACGTAAGTAAATTGATAACAAGTGCGGCACGAGCTCAATTAGCGTCTTCACTCAACCATAAAATTCGACTAAAAAGAACGCAAAAAATATCATTGGTTGAACTGGTTCATTTATGCAAAAAATATTTACACTATTGAATTATATATATATATTTTTTTAAGAAAATAGGCTTGACACATTTCTGCTTAAATTTTTTGTGTAGGTATGGTTCTCATGAAGACTGAAAATTATGTCTAATATATAAAAACCTTTTTTTTTTTTTGGTGGAAAAAATCACCCAATGACAACCCCCGCTCTTGGGCGGAGCGGGGGATAGTGTCAGACTCTTACTGACTAAAAGCCCACCCCGTTCCTTCGTTGCCTTCGTACCGGGGCTTGAGCTATTTTTCGAATTAACCCTGGCCCCAGTAGGTTTCGACCTGGCTGGGCCCCTGCTGTTGCTGACAGCTCCTTGAGGCGCGCGGGAACAGTTCGCGCCGTCGCCGCCGTCGACGACTTGGGCTCGGTCCGGACAGTTACCGGACGGGTGTCACAGTGTTTGTTATCGATCTCCTCCAAAACGGCTAGACCAATTTTGTTGAATTGTTTTGTACCTAGGATCTATTCTCTGAGCTATCAAATAGGTAAATCTGAGCATAGGTCCTAGGCTATTTTTTACCCTTCTATTCCATTTTGATCTTTGGTAATTTATATGGTAGAAAACAACGTTTGCGGATCAACTAGTTATTTTATAATTATTTTTATCAAAATAAAAAATAATTACACACATATTTCAATACATGTACAACTTAATATAGCTTAAGACTTCTGCATTCAAACAGGCCGTAGACTGTATTACATTAAATTTAATCCTCTTTTATAAATAATGCACCTTTAGTAGCCATTTGTAAAGATTTCAATCAAATAAAATAGCCACGTTAAATGAATAATTGTGTTGTATATAGATCATTAAAATGTTGGTCCTGTTTTCTTGTTCGGATCGCTAAGACGACAATTTATTAAATTATGTTACCTCTAAAATTCGATTCTTCGGTATATTGATGTGGAAAAAACGAATGCGTCGGTTCTGTTATTCACTTAAAGGTGCATGGAATAAGCATAAGTGAACTAGGACATACTTGTTGGTTGTATATCTACTAACTTAATCCCAGATTAACATGCTAAAAGCAATAACTTGAGTGTATAAAATCGTTTTTACGAAGCAAAAGTTAACACGTGGTTGGAACTGGGTTGAGTACATAGCGCGGCCATACATGACTGACGCGAGTTCGGCTCGCACCGCTGGAGCGCGGAAACAATCAAATATTGGCAACACCCTACACCCGGACTCTATGTGCAGATTTTTATTCAATTTTTTTCCGTACTGAACCTCGGTTTCTGTATAGTGATTGTTTAGGTACGTGTTGTGGTTTCGAGTTCGAAGAAGTAGCACTCTGTTGTTTATTTTGGAAGTGGAATGTTGTTGGTTACAAAAAAATTGACGAGAGCTGTTGCGTTAATGTTGACAATGTCATAGTAGATAACAATGAAATAGATAAAACAATAGAATGATTAGTAGATGACAAAACTCTGAAAGTTAATGGCACTAGCCTAGCTCTTGCAGTGTCAACACTAAAAGGTGAGAAGAGCAAGGAAAAAGAAGCAAACTTGATACTTGATAAACACGTATTAACATTCACACCCACAGACAGCACACGAGCGGCAGCAGACGCATACGTACAATGGATGAACTTAAAAGCCGCTGTTAATTGAATCGGCTTCAGATTGCAGGACGCTGTCGGCGGCAGTGGTAATTGCGTTAGCTACAAACATGTCCAACCCTCTAACTGTGCTCATTCGATGTGACCATTTTTTACATACGAGCGGGATGGAAATTTTATTGTTAATGGATGCCACGTACGAGTGAATTGAATCTAGGAATTACAGTTCACAGAACAATTAAGTTGCAAGTTTATGTGTAACTGGTCTGAAAGCCTGTCGAGTAACTCTGCCTTATTGTCTCCCTGACCAAAATCACAATCACAAGTGACATGAGATTTTCCAACAGACTAAATTGATTAAGCTTTCAGAATTCCGGGGTAAGTGTTGTTTGAAAGTTCGTAATCAAGTTTTAGGGCTCTCAGAAAATCTTCTGGTCCTCAGTCTCCAATTTCTATTATGCAAATGTAAGATGTTGTAATCTGAGTGGGTATTGTTTGTAATGTACTGAAAACATCTTATTCGGTATTTACTTATGTTTTCTGGTTATGTTTTACCGCTTACCAGACGAAAAAATACCATCACAAACCTTGTTATTTTTTCTTCATAGAATGTAATTTCAGTACGCTTCCATTCTTGAGGAACAGGGCGTCAAAGAGCGCTTTTCTACGCTGGTACGCAGTACGCAGGTTAAATACTTTGGCCATATTTGTCGTCATGGAAGTGATTCTATCGAACACCTTGTAGAAGAAATGGTGAACGGGACGAGGCCGCGTGGCAGATTACCGATGCGATGGACAGATCATCGTTGGTGGGCCATTGAACAAGTACGCCCAGATGACTGCCAGTAGGCAAAAAGTCGTGTGGTGTTTTTTAGTGCATCTACTTTTGTGATAGCCACAACACAACCATTCTGACAAGAGTAAAACGACCGATAAGAAGAAGAACTTACATATTCCTGGAAATATAAATTTTCGTGCCTGTTTATTTGTGTCTGCGTGTGTCACCAAAGTCTGCTCTTTGGTTTTTCTACACCCCAGTTTAAATTGGCACCTTTTTTCGCTAAAATGGAACTTCTTAAATAGACAATCGTATGAAACTCACCAATTGTTTCGTTAATCTCTGTTATGACTGCGATAAATTACAAACTGTGCAAAACTGCGTTCACCACAGATAAAGAATTAAAAAAACCGGCCAAGTGCGAGTCGTACTCGCCCATGGAGGGTTCCGTAGCAGCAAGTAACATAATATAAAAGTTCTTGTAGTTCGTTGTAACT
This sequence comes from Mythimna ferrago, assembly GCA_910589285.2. Classification (NCBI taxonomy): domain Eukaryota; kingdom Metazoa; phylum Arthropoda; class Insecta; order Lepidoptera; family Noctuidae; genus Mythimna; species Mythimna ferrago. The sequence goes on along the minus strand of OU342680.1, from coordinate 21,431,025 downwards.
TTGATCGATGTTTTAATAATAGTGTATTTTTTAGATTTATGACGTATAAAAAAAAACTACATCATATATTTTTTTTAGTTTTATCATTCTCTTATTTTAGAAGTTACAGGGGGGGGGGGCACACATTTTACCACTTTGGAAGTGTTTCTCGCGTAAACTGTTAAATTTTTCTAAAAATGATAATAGAAACCTCAATATCATTTTTGAAGACCTATCGAAAAAAAATTTTTCGAGTTTCAGTTCTAACTATGGGATATACCAAAATTTATTGCTTTTTTTCTATTTTTGTGTGAAAATCTTAAAGCGGTTCACAGAATACATATACTTACTAAGTTTCAACAGTATATAGCTCTTATAGTTTCGGAAAAAAGTGGCTGTGACATACGGACGGACAGACAGACAGACAGACAGACAGACATGACGAATCTATAAGGGTTCCGTTTTTTGCCATTTGGCTACGGAACGCTAAAAAGGGGGAAAAAAAAGAAATGCCGGCCTTTATCTAAGAACTTAAGAGGTGCTTGAAATGACTCCGGGTTTTTCTCTTAGTCACTCGAATAGCGAGAACCAATTATAACTTGTAAGTAATCCGCTTATCTGAAACTGCGAGTCGACGCTCGCCGTTTGGAATATAATTCACTTTATCCATATTCAATATCAGATCGTGCGACGGCGAGCAAATAGAGCGTTTCAAGTGAGAATTATTATTGGATAAAGCTCGCCTCTTTCCTTCTTGTCTATTTTCAGTGTTCGTTGGAGTGTAATAATTAACGTGTTGTATTGGATATTGTGCTGTGAAAGTGCTTTAGTGTTCGTAAGATTTTATGAGCGTTTGATTTCTGGTAGTGGTAGTCATTAGGTGATCTGTATGTTGTTTTAGTTGGTTTTTATTAATATACTAGCTTTTGCCTGCGGCTGTGCCAGTGTACGCTATTCCTTAAGTGACTAGGCTATATTTTACGTACTATAAGCCTATGTCATTCAGATATAAAACAGTATCCTATCGGTAAAAAATTATAAAGTTGCAATATAATAATAATAACCATTTATTTTCAGGCATCGGAGGCCCATAGAAAAAATACGTAAAATAATCTTATAAATTAATAAACTAATACATTTCATAATAACAAAACTTATTTAATAATTATACACGTAACATCGGCGTCGTGTTCCGCTGCGTGGTGTCGCGTAGCCGTCCTCAGAAACGTTGATACACGACACCTTTCGGCCAAAAGTTCTCTCTCAAAAAGGTCTCCAGATGGCGGGTTGGAACTGGTATCACGAACGACTTGAAGTTGGTGTCGTGGCGAGAATCCAGCATTTTGCAGCAGTTGCTCTTTATCTTCATATACTCCACGACTTCCTCAATCTTCGTAGAGCAATGCAGACGCGAAATATACAGCTGCGTCGTAGGCACAGCAGGACGCAGCAGCATATTTGGTCCAGTCGGTGCGGTACCGCACAGGTTCCGGGAACGGGGCTTCTTCTTCTTCTTCTTTTCTACTCGAGTGAAACCCGCTTCATCAACTTGGCCCGTCAATAATAATATGATCAGTACTTTCAGAGATTACCTCCTACAAACAAAAAACAAACTTTACCTTTTTTTTTAGTGTAAATTTCTTCTTTTTGACCACCAAAACCATTTTTTTTTTCATTTGTTTATATTGTGTATTTTAAATGTCAAATGTATATATTATAAGTAGGTAAATAAAACGCACATGATCGTTTCTTGAGCAGTGTTAAAAATAGGGTTTTTTGCTATGTATCTATAAAATTGAGATATTTCATGCAATAAGCAGTCGATAAATCTTCAGTTTTAGTTTTTTGTTTTTATTGTTGATAGGTTCGCGCTTGACCGCTATCTCACCTGATGGAAAGCGACGATGCGGTCGACGATGGAACGCACTTACCTAGAAGAAATCTATTCACTCTCGACTTAAAGATTCCCGGGTTGTACCTATCAGGAAACACAGACTCCGGCAAGGAATTCCACTCCCTAGCTGCACGCACAATGAATGTGTTCCCAAAACGTTTTGTGAGTGGAGGTGGGATATCTACCATATACCGTTGGCGCATCGCCGTACGTCTAATAGTCCGATGATGGAACGGGCTAGGCGGAATTAGGTTATGTAATTCCGATGCACATTCCCCGAAACGCAACCGGTAGAAAACCGACAGGCTAGCAACTCTGCGTCGATGCTCAAGACTTTGCAGTCTCGACTCACAATTATCCTTCTGGCTCGCCTCTCAATTGCCTCAAGTCCATCAAGCTGGTGTTGGACAGATCCATCTCAAAAATGAGAGCAATACTCCATACACGATCGAGCTTGCGCTTGATAAAGTTCGAGCAGCTGTTCCAGCGTGAAGTACTGTCTAACATTTGCGAGGATTCCCAGCTTTTTTGCAGCCAGTTGAGCCTTTGCTTTCATGTATGGCCCAAAGTTAAGTGTTGATGTCAGCGTAACACCAAGAAAGTCAAGATGGTCGGTTAACGGCACGGTTACACCACGGAAAGTTGGAGCGGGGCTGAATTGGCACATTTTGCAGCATTGAAACTGACCAAATTGGCATCGCCCCATTTGGATACTGCCTCCAAGGACAAGTTCAAGCGCTCAACCACAGCTTCTCGGAGAGACTGGATCTGTGACCCGCTAGCTCGCGCGCTCGATATGTAACTCTCAGCAACAGTGCTGTCGTCTGCATACGCAAAGGTAGCGGGCTTAAGGGGCCGGCGGAGGATGAATTTCCATACAAACGTAATACCACGCTCATTTGCAGTTGGAGCATATTTCCAACATGTTATGATGATATTTGGTTATAGACAATATTTATCTAGGTTCCTACGTCTTTCTTTTTTAAAAAAACAAAAAGAAATTTAAGCAAATTGTATTTCGCACTTTTTTATAGCGTAAATGGCAAAACATGCCATTTGGCTTTTCTTGTATTAAAAATAACAATATTTCTAATATTCTCGACGTAGGAACCTAGATAAATATTGTCTTTAACCGAATATCATCATAATATGTTGGAAATATGCTCCAACTGCAAATGAGCGTGGTATTACGTTTGTATGGAAATTCATCCTCCGCCGGCCCCTTAAGCAGATCGCTTATGTGAAGCAAGAATAGTGTTGCCGAGAGTACTGACCCCTGAGGGACCGCGGCATTAATAATAATATAATTAGTTCATAAAATATTATTATTATATCAAGTCCGTATTGTCTCATTGCTGGGAAAAGGTATAAAATAACGAAATTTTATTTATTATTCTTTTCAAAGTGTTGCCTTTTTTGTCTATTTTGTAATAAGCGAAAAGGTAGCCATCATGATATTACGTCATATGGTCATGTAAACGATGTACTTTGTTACTTTGAATAATGTTGGTTAATTTTACATGGCCAACTGAAGTCATGACCACAGAGCAATATGGCGTCCAGCGTTTTCATTAAATTACGTGCAAAAACATAAAATGTCAAATTTAAATGCATTTGATGGCACTTATCGATTAAACAAAAATTTCATATTTTCCAAGTGGTTTATTAGCCCCCTAAAAGCGAATTGAGACACTTTTCAAAAATGGGTATAGTAGATACCCAAATTCAAAAATATTCGTAAAACAACTAAAACCATTATATATATAATGAAAACACTATACATTATATAAACTATCCTAAATGTTTAATAATGATAATCTGGTTTTGAAATAGTACGATGCAACTAAAGAGGTAAATAATAAGATTAGCAGGTTACACCAATGTGTTTGTTTGGCCCGCGTTGGGCGCCACTTTTACGTGACATGAATTCCAACGTTTGCGGATTCACTCGTACAAAATGGCCCGTTCAGGAAGTTTAAATAGGAAACAAGTTGGATAATAAAACAAATAGGAACAGTACTACCTTTTATTATATTTCTTCTTCTGTGCAACTTATCGGATGAATTAAGACTGACAAGTTCAAACTAATTGCTAGGTGTAGGAGTAGGATTCGTTATTTTATTTCAATACTTAACAACCCAACTAAAGATTAATTTGTCTCAGCATATTGAACAACGTATAAGCATTCGTCATATTCTGGAACACAATTAAAATATGTTAAATTCTACCTAAAGCTATTTTCATAAAATCTCTGGATTTTCTTTAACTTACTTTGGAGAATGTTTCAATACTAATGTTGTCAAAGCCGACAGCTTGAAGCGGCAAAGGTCGCAGCGAGCGTTGCATCATGAGAACCATGTAAGGACGTATCACAGGGTCCGCATTCCAAAAAGGAATGTTCCAACACGCGTCACATACAGAACTTACCTAAAAGTATAAATTGAGGGTACATGTAAATTATATGCACGTAACATATGAGATGAGATGTAAATTAATGACTGGTGGAATAAAATTAATTATATAATCAAACATTGGTATATAAGTACTGTATTTAATAGTACGGTGGCTAGCAGCTAGCTAGGTAGCTAAATAAAAGAAATACGTTCATACCTTAAAGGCTAGATAGGTGCATAATAAACTTGGTATAAAATGCAATACAATGGTAGCAACGCAGAGCATTGCAAGTATAACTTGAAATTCACCTTCATCCAACTTCTGAAAGTATTTATAATCAGGTTTTATTTATGAGCAGTTACAGTACTATGCTAGTGAATATATACTAAAAGGCGCTGCGCTAGAAGGCCTCTTACAAGGTGGATCGATGACCAGATGATAGGCTCGGGAATCCCGTTGATGCGAGACGTATACCATCGGTCACTATGGTGACGTTTGTGGGAGGCCTACGATGTCTGGCAGCGTGGATGTGTTTCAGATAAACCGATGATGATAATTTATGATTGAAAGGTAAGTATTTAATTTGAATTGTTACATTTACGACCGTGAGACGTGGTAGTAGAACTAGACAGGTTCTATCCAAACTGAGAAGAAGACATGCGGAAGTATGAAAGATAGAACGCATAAGCCTTTACTTAATTGTGAATAAAAGCAGGACTAGCAGACTATAGAAAAAAAACATAAAATGTTAGAATAAGTTAGTACCTCTGCAATACAGTAGGCAGTCAAACAAACCACACGACCACAAAATGTTTGCTCGAACAACAATAATTTCTTGTAAACAATCGCGTAGTCTTCCATTAGGCTAAAATAAAGTAAACAAATATTAAACATCGTTGTTTTACTCTTGTGTATACGTGATTTGTTACTGTATGTGTAATTTACTTCTGTATGTGTAATTTGTTTCTGTGTGTGCAATTTATTGTATAAGGTAATTATAAATGTATCATGTGTTGATTTGTTTAATTAACTCTGATGGTCAGAAATAAATTTATTATTATTATTTACCAAGCTGTTTTGTAGCTGTTCAAAGATTCTCCTAGAATACCGTAATTAGATAAAGTGAGGATTCACAACACTTCGCTCCGAAATTCCAAGGAAAACTATCTAGAAGCAGCTACCTATAGTTTTACGTAACAAATTCTAAATTAACACAATATTCGAATTCCAATAATAACTTCGAGAAAGCAATAATTAATTAGTCCATACCACGCCATGAGTGCCCGTAAATGTCCACTGAACATGACCTAATTAGTGGTCGGAGGACATTAATTGACTTAGCGGCCACATTTCTAGGCATACTATTGTGTTCAAGCATGTTTGTTCCATAAACTAATTCCTGCTCAAAGGAAATTGAACAAGACTTGGTAAACTATTGGATTAGTTCCAGTAATCAAGATTCGTGGAAATACTTTGCTGTAACTCCTTGTTTAAATTAATGAATCCTCACAAACATGTCTTGTCACATTAATGTGAAAAATTAAAACATTGTGAGGAAATCGGCATGTCCTAGAACCAAAAATTCGAAGACATGTGACGTCCACCAACCCGCACTGGGCCTGCGTGGTGGACTACGGCCAATTCCCTCTTATATAGACGAGGCCTGAGTCACAGCAGTGGGAAAAAAAAAGGCTGATGATGATGATGACACAGCTGGGAGCGGGGCAAAATAACCCCTCAGTCATCCGGATGGCCCGGTGACCATGTTTTTGTGCGGACAACTGGGTAACATAACAAGCTTATAACTTTGTGATTTTTCACGTTACAGTTACGAATTTTTGTACACAGATTCTTCATAAAAATATTGGACACGTGTTTACGATTTTGCATATAGGTACTAAAATTAATGTTGTACAGATAAATTATTGAAATAACTTAAGTGTGCAGCATACACGTCAAAAAAAAAAATAACTGATTCAGGTTTTTCAATTTAGCTGTTTTCTAAGTAGTACCTACTGTATTATTGTGTGGGGTAGTACCTGTATACAGACAATGTTTGCTTTACATAAAAAGGATCTGCATTGGATTCAAAAATTAAGTCCCAGACGACTGGGCTCTCTGTGACTGTTTATAAACTTATTTTGTGTGCTTAACAAAACAGGTTCATAAGCCAGAAAAAACATATTTTGTGACATCAATGTTAATATAAGGTACAAACTCAAGTTGTGTAGGAACAATTTTTTTATTCTTTCCTGTATTTTTTACGTTTGTCTAGTAGTTTGAGTACTTTAAACTCTTACTTTGATATTGCACGTTGTGTCATTGAGCTTCTTAGTTCTGCTATACTTTTACTGACAAAAGCTTACCTGGCTGGAAAGGTCCAATCAGGTTTGAGTACTTTTCCTCAAAAACCATCCCAGACACTAATTCGCATGGTTCTAATATTAAGAATTGTAAATGTGAGGACTATGTAAGTTTTTATAGTATGCATAGATTTATTGACTGTCTGGCAGTTTGAGCATTTCACTCGCCTGGGGCCAGGGTTATCCGAAAGGGAACTCAAGCCCCGGTATGAAGGCTTGAAGGAACGGGGTGGGTTTTTTAGTCTAAGAGTCTGACACTATCTCCTGCTCCGCCCAAGAGCGGGGGTTGTCATCGGATGATTTTCCCCACCAAAAGAAAAGCATTCCACGCGCCTTACCTAAATATCCTTACTTTGATATTGTTCGTTTAATTGTTCTCCTGAAAGCTAAGTTAAGATACCTGAAAACTAGTAAATACTTACGATCTTTCCAGACAATGCAGCACAATTCTTGCAATTTTTTCCTTTAAAGATCACCTCAAATATTAATCTAGATTGTGTAAAACCGTTTAAATGTACTCTCTTGAAACACATAGTAATAAATAAAAAAATCTTTTATTGATTGTACCTGTACATAGATTGATGCTGAATAATGATCTCTCTCATTCGACTTTTAATCAAATAAGAGAAATATGAACTTTCCTCTTGAGTTCTGGCTGGATATATGTCCACTAGAAGATCTTGGAGACTCCATACCACAATATCGACTTTCGATGTTATCTGTCTGATCCATACTATTTGTGTTTGAATCATAACTGAAAGAACAACGGCGAGGAAATTGTTGATGAAATTATTAAGTGTCTACTTATATAAGTACTTGTATAAGCTACCATAATATATACCTACGAAATAATTGACTTTGTTTTATCTAATCAAGATTATGGCGAGTCTAAGGACTGAAAAAAAATCGTCATAATTGGAAACGGACTTGACTAGATTTTTTACGGAAATAAATAATCATGGCTTAGTTTTTTTTTGCTGGCTCCACTTTTGGTTAAAAAAAAAAGCTTTCGGGACTTCGCCATGATCTTTTGGCAGCCGTAAATGAGGGTACAAAAAATAAAAAGTCTGCTTACCATCAGGTGGGATCGCAGTCAAGCACTAGTTTAGACACCGCAAAATTTTGATCGTTTTAATCCCGTGGAGGATCGATCCGGTACTTGAAAGACTATCGATTTGTAACGATAAAATTAAAAAATAAGGTACCTTTTTTAAAAAAATCGTATTAATTTACGCATGTACGAAATGAATTTCTTTAAGAAAACATCAGCTGAGTGAGTTCAATGACCTGTACGTAGTAGTCAGCGTTAAAAAGGTACTTTATTTTTTAATTTTATCGTTACAAATCGATAGTGTTTCATGTACCGGATCGATCCTCCACGGGATCAAAACGATCAAAATTTAGCGGTGTATATATTTAAAAAAAAAGTTCGAAAAATTTAATACATTAAAATACGAGTAAAATACAAACTTACAGACGTAATTGTACGCATAAAGCATGACACATATGTTAGCATACATGAAAGCCAACTCATAAGCCGGAAATTTGCTAAAATCAATGCCAGGATAATAAAATGGAAACAGAAGTGGTCTACTCCCTCCAACATCGGCATCATAAGTAGCCAGAAAGTAGAAGAGCGACAAAAACGCAAATATGACCATCCCAATTCCAGTACTAAAAGTGAATATGCACGCAAAAATACAGATCTTCCAAGTTTTCAGTTGATTCTCAAAATATGGTGCTCTGAAATATGACATGCACAAAGATTAGATAAATGTAAGGTAAAACATTTAAAATTTCATGAAAAATAAAATCTATACCTACCTACGTGATTTAAATTGCTAAATCACCATCCTCCTGCCCATGTGTCGTGTTATTCGGGGTCGGCGCAACACGTTTACTCTTTCATTCTGTCCTGTCACCTGCCATGCTATCACTAACTCCCTTTTCTTTCATATCACTCTTCACACAATCCATCCATCTTTTTCTTGGCCTCCTTTTCCTCTTCATACATTCACATTATACTAAGACTCTTTTACTAAGTAACATCTAAGTTGCTAAATCATCATAATCTAAGTTGCTTAATCAGATCATCAGATAATTCAGATACTAACCGGAATTTTTCACCTGTCGTGCAGATAAATTCAAAATCTTCTTTTAGAGCTCGCAAAAAGTTGTGATATTGCGGCAAATTCTTCCTAGTACATGAAAGTATAAACAGTTCATAGCTCAGTACGATCGTATATGTGCCAGCCTCAGTAATAAGTGGTAGGTCGAAAGTCTTCAGACCATGACAGAAGGAGATGAATGTGACGAGTGAAGCTCCAAGCCCACTAATGAATAGAACAGCATTTTGATTGAAATATCTGTAATTAATCACACCCACTTTGAATTATTATCCTATTGTAGATATTCCAAATAAATATTATCAGTAACCAGAAAATCTGATCCCATGGGATACCGTGATACCCAGTTACTGAGTTGTGGTAGTCAGATATTAGAAAGACGCTGCATGTAAAGCATCAGGGATTTTCAGCTCCATCCGACTACATCGGAAGCCGACCCCAACATAGTTCGGAAAAGGCTGTGGATTTTTTGAACAGGTAGATTTTTTGATTCGACGGCAGTACGGTAGTGCTATGCAGAAAAAAACTGGTAGGTGCTTGTAACCTAAATTAATATTTTATAAAATATCCTGATAGTGACTTACGATGGTGCTTTCTTGCTGTCGAGGTCTGCAACCTTAAAAGCGACCATCACTTGGTAGAATATCTGATGATACTCAAAAGGATCGACATATCCTGTAGAATAGTCGATATGGTCTTTGTTGTAAAATGATTTGATTTTTTTCATCATCGTGTCCGTTTGCCTGTATATATTTTACACGAATGAAATTTGTAATAATAAATATCACATTCAGTATTATAGAAATAATTGCATTGTTATTGCGTTAGAAAAAAGTGTAGAATAAAGAAATATAAAGTAACAAGCATATTTTAGTGATTCTCGATAGACGAAGAAGAATCAAGGACGATTCTTCTTGTGTCTATATTATTTTTATAATACGTTTTAATTATTTAACCGTAGGAGTATGATCAGCAATAAATCTTTGATCAAAAACCTTAGTTTGACCGAAAGAATATCTCAAATATAGTACGTCATATTTGAGATATTCATTCGGTCAAACTAAGGTTTTTAAATAGGGTGCGGCGTAAATAGTGGTCCAACGTTAAGGGGTCGACACACCATATATTCAGCTATCACATACCACAATTTGAACCACTTTTTTACCAAAGGTCTCAGAATAACACTAATCATTATTTTTTTTTGAAAAACAACACCTTGTAATACTAATTTGGCTCTAATCTCTCAACAAAAAACATTATTTTCCTATTTCGTTTTTGGTATATTACTGCTGAATACATGTGCTGTAATATGCAAATAACTGTTTTACTGTTAACGTAAAGATATTAGAGAAAAATATGTTTATTTCAAATTTTAACTATAGTCTTCAGATAATCACGAGACTTTGGGCGCGAATGGTGTAAAAGTAATGTACTACACTGTCATCACTGTCTCATTATTGAAAAAAATATGATGCAGATTCTAATGTGGTATAAAAACTTATATTATAACTTAAAAAAAAGTTATTGAGATTTAACTTGAAAAAAATACAAAATTTAATTTAAGTACGTCATCGATGTTGCAAAATGTTTTGGTCTTATACTGAAATTTAACTCGGTAGGGTTGCAATCACGTTAGTTTTTAATTTTTTTTTTTTTTATAATGGATAGGCTCGCCTTTGACCACAATCTCACCTAATGGTAAGCGATGATGTGGCCGACGATGGAGCACGCTTGCCTAGAAGCAATCTATTCACTCTTGACTTAATTTCAGATGGCAGATGTTTCGATTCCTTTCTATTCTAAGAATTTCCGTTGGCATGACACAAATTCGAAGAATTGTCTTCCCTTTCATTATGTACCTTTCTAATATTTTCTATCCAGTAATTTTTAAGAACCAAATAACCTCGTACTTCTTCGATATTACCTTCGCCTGAGGCAATTTTATTGGATAAGTGGTTTTGAATGAAACCAATTTTGTCTATAGGGGGAGACTAGTTACTGACTGCGACTTCGATTTTGGAATATTTCTATTGAACATTAGGATTATGTCATCGTGTCTGTTTGAATGTGTAGTATAAATAGGAGTTGTCTTGCTGAAATCTAAATTTTTTGACTTCGTTTATGCCGTTAACATCGATATTATTCATTTATTTTTAAGAAATTATTCTATTACTGTGATAACATATTGCTTTATAGTAACTATAAATTAAACATCAAATTAAAAATACGGTGAACGTAAAAACAAGTTTTTCAAAATATTTCCATGTTTCAGAGATAGCAAGCACCCATGTTTATCGCGTTATTTGAAATGCAGAAATAATAAAAGTTGTTTACGACATGTTAGTCCGGTTTTTCATTAGAAGTTTCATGGGATGAACTGTGCTTCATATTTTGCACAGGATTTCTAATAAACGTGTGAATATTCGACTCGTCGACTCTGAGTAATATAATGTCGGAGGTATGCATATGATTTTTTTTTCTGATATTCTAATGTCTAATTATTTCATTTTAGTTATTTTCAACTTAAAGCAACAAAATATATACAAAATAAACTTAAATATAAAAAATAAATATCCTTAACCTAAATAAACACACTAATGGCTACTCCCTATTAATAGTGTATCCTGATCCTGGCTATAGATACTAACCTATGGTGCTCAGACTTAATCGGAGTTCTGAATTGAGTATTTTGTTAGTTAAAAACTTCTCAAACCCTACTTAAATGCCAAAATGTTGACAAGTTTACTGGCTTCAGATATACTCAACGAGTGTTTAAGAGCTAGTTGTAGTTACTGAGTATTTTGTATGAATTCCTCCCGGGTCTATGTTAATTTCGCGTCTTCGTAACAGCGGTTTCATTTTCATAAAAATAAAACAACAATTATTAAAGATTTTTGTTTTTGTGAGGTCCTTTTTAAAAACAAGCTTTATTATATTTTGTAACTTTCAAATATTTCCGTGACGTAATCTCGTAGACATACACGTTTGAAATAAAAAGTTAGGGTCAGATTTACGTTTTTTTATCGAGTCAACTAAGTTAAAATCATGTTTTGATTTTTGATCTGGTTATATTGTCAATTTAAATAAAATAAATTTTCGTGGTGTTCTCTTTTATATTTGTGGATTGACGGCCATCTGTTCTGCGATCAATGTGCCCTGCCAATTGAGACGCGCAGGAACTTTCGTTGTGGCGACACTTGGGGGAGGCCTATGTCCAACAGTCGCATATCGGCTGAAATGATGATGATGATGATGAAAGCTTAACCTTATGGCCGTTCACTGTCTCTTATGATACAGGTATACCCTAGTTTAAGAGTCAAGGTAACGTAATTTGTAAACAGATGTACCATGTATTTCCACAAATATATTCTCCCATATAATCTGGTTACTTAATCTTGCATGTAAGAGTTTAAGATTGGTTTTTCCTTATCACCTGTACCCTTTTTGGTCAATAAACAATTATTATTATTATTAAACTTAAATCTATGGATGAATACAATGGCGGTCTTTTCTAATAATACAATGGTAGTCTGCGGTGTACTGCTAACATCAATCTCTATATAAAACACAATACATAAATATAGATATATTTACGATTATATGTGCCTGTGTCAATAAAGAAATTAAATATTGTTTAAGTTTCCTCTGTCCATTAAGAAACGAGCTGTCGGGAAGGGAGTGAGGAAAAATCTTCAAGAGAAAACACCAGCGAACTTCCACAAAAAATCAATGTCAGAAAATCCAAAACATCATGAAACACATAAAACATGTCGTTTTGATTATAATTGCTAGTAAAACGGGCCGGTGATCGGTCTCTGCCACCGTTTTGCCGTTCCGGTCCTGACCCCATTACGGACACATATTAATTTTTCGCATCCGGCACCGGATACGGTCCTAATTGGGCTCTTTCACCTCCATTCAACATTGACGATGATTAGTAGAAACAGAATTATACTGACTGGAATGCATATGTAGCCTTATTTTTTGCATATTCTACAATCTATATGCTATTGATTGTTTACGATTTTTTTACTGGTCGACATAAATGGATATTTTTTTACCACATATTCCCCCTCCTCCTTGCGTCGTATTCCTCAATGCTGAGGGTCGTGACCTCCCTGCTTCATCACTTTAATCTTTATGATATTCCTCCATCTGTTTCTGTCTCTGGCGGTGTGAAGGGCATTGTACATCGTAGAGTCAAGAGCTGTGCGGATCTGGTCGGACCAACGTATTGGGCTGTGCCCGCGAGGCCTTTTCCCATCCACTTTACCGGCCACAATGAGCCTTTCGAGGTTGCCACCGTCCTTTCTTGCAATGTGACCGAAGTATTGCAAAACCTTGCGAAGACACTCAGACGATAGCCGTGAGGCGATTTTAAGTTCTTGCAAAATGGATACGTTGGTCCGAAATGCTGTCCAAGGGACGCGGAGCGTCCTTCTCCAGCACCACATCTCAAAGGCGTCGATGCGTTTGCGGTTTGTTTTTACCACATATTAACATAAATGATTTATTTCACCTTACACCTGACTCTGATTGCTAAATATCGTTAAGTAAACTTATTTTTATCCATACATACATTCCTAATAAGGTTAAATTGAAAACCAGCGTCAAACAACTACCTCGTAGTTGTCTGGTATTTTCGCTGGACTGGACCGTTTTGGCCAAACGTGAGACAAGCAATGTTAGTTTTTTTATGTTAAGTTTCAACATGTTCTTTTTTCTACAGTGTTTGTGCGCCAAAATAATTTTTTTTTTTTCTTTTTCTTTGTATGCAACTTCGCATAAATAAACTAGTCATGGAGCCAACAACTAGGTACTAGTAGTAAAAAAGCATAGAAATCTGCTGTTTTTTTTTAACTAATATAAACTAAGCGCTTGGCTCTGATCCCACCTGAAGGTAAGCAGTGGTACAATCGTTGATGGTGAAGCACAATAGAGTGAAAAGGCTCTTCATAAAGAAGAGCTTTTTCGCTATAGCCTTTTTAAATTAAGTTGACACAGAAACCTATTTACATTTTTAAACTTCAAAAAGTTGTAGCGACATCTATATTACTACATAGGAACTACCCTGTATTGCGATGAGTTTCTGCGCGATTAAAACAAAACACAACGACCGACCACCAACCCGCACTGGGCCCGCGTGGTGGATTACGGCCCATTCTCTCTCCTAGAGAGGAGGCCTGAGTCCCAACAGTGGGAACATTGTAAGGCCGACTATGCTATACTATGCTACAACGTCCGAAATCAACAATCGGGCAGTTGCCCGAACCAGACACAGCACGCGCCTGGTAGGAGGATCCTCCTTTTTCAAAGGAGGTTTACGAGACTTAACATTCTGCTTCGCATATCGAGTAAAGTGGGGTTACTCAGACCCTGGGGTATAACTTGGCACAAGCTTATTAACTGATAGGAAATTGAGACTAAGCTTACTGTGATTCTATTGGTTAATGAGTTCGGGTCAAAGTAACCCCACTTTACAGTACCTACCTCTAAAAAGTTTAAAGTATGTAGGTAGGTAGTGCATTTATTTAGAAGGAATACCTAGGTACGTGGCCTTTTCAGCCCTACCTATAATAGCTGTTTGAAATAAGATATAAGATTAATACTCCTGCTAATACATATACGAGTATATAATTGAGTAACAGTATAATTATACCTACAGCCGTCTACAATACGAGATTCACCATACCTTCATTTTAAATTTAATGTCTCATTAAACGCAGTATGTTTCATATCACTGAGCAATAAGCGAGAGTAAGCTCCATATTCAATGATTTCTTCAAGAAAAATCTAAGCTTATTATCTACACATCTATACCTATGAATAAAATTTATTGGAGTGTCTGTTTGTAATATTGAAATAACTGCTTTTTACTACATGCATATGAATAGGTATATACGGTACATACACCAAAATATATTTTTTTACAATTTTTGTCTGTTTGTGCGGGCTAATCTCTGAAATGGCTGGACCGATTTTGATAGGAATTTCTTGGACAAGTAGCTGATGTCATAAAGAGTAACATAAGCTACTTTTATTTAGAAAAAATAATTTCAAAATCCTGTAGTCCACGCCAACGAAGTCGCGGGCACAGCTAGTAGGTATTAAATAATAATTAAATTTTCTCGCATTTTGCCTAGATCAGTGAACTTTTCCATAATCTCTAGAGCTTGCAGAAGCAATCTATCTAGCTCATCTCCTATAGATTATAAGAGGTGGAGTGATATCAATGTATACCTGCATCCCCATGAATCTTTACTAATATAATTATTACCTATTCCAAAGATATTTTTATTGGTATCTCAGTAGTACTTTTAATTTTATTTCAACAAAATTATTGACTCATACAGTTCGATGGTAAGAAACGCTCATTAAATATATTAATAGCACTCTTTTATGGTGTCATGATGATAATCATAACATCATCACTAAATGGTAATTAATTAAATATTTATTTATATTATTTATTTATTTAAATGTATTATCCTGTAAGTCCTCCATATGGACTTACAGGATAATACTAAATTCCATGGACACCAGGTACAGAGAAAAGAACAAATAGTTAATTTATTTTTTAAAATTATGATATTTTACGCTCACGCAGAGCCAAGACAGGGCTTATGCGGAAATGCATATTCCGCAGAGTCCCGCAATAATAATATTATAAAATCAATTAGGGAGTTGAATTTGACCGGGTTTAAAAAGGAATTGAAAGAATCTTTGAGTAATTAATGCTGCTATACAGGACATAGCCAGTGATATGTCTGCTACAGTAATCCCTGAAAACTGCAAGGTTCCTGTAATATGGGCCATGAGAGCGAAGCCGTTGGAAATTGCTAGTAAAAATGTCCCACTGCTGGAACTCAGCCCAACTCTATAAGAGACGAAATAGCCCGATGGATGGATACACGGGCCCAGTACGAGTTGGTGGATGTCATATGTCTTCATTTTTAAGATTCTGTACCTCAAAAGGAAAAACGGAACCCTTACAGGATCACTTTGCTGTCTGACTGTTAAGACCCTTTAACACGAGAACGCGTGGAGGTATCGAGTTGAAATTAAAACCGTATACTCAGGTCTGTGGTTCCATGAAGCTGTGAAAAAATCAAACTGCTAAGCTAACATATACAACGCGGCCATTTATGTCGCAAAAAACGTGTATTTACAGTCTCAAGGGAATCAAAATTCATAAGGTACTTCCCGTTGATCTAGAATCTTGAAAATTGGCGTGAAGCAAGGTCTCATAGCACAAATATAGGAAAAAAAACAGAAAACTAAGTTTATAAAAAAAAAAAAAAAATGTTGCTATTCGGAAAAATCTTCTTAACTTAATTCGGGAATTGAAATGTTTTCAAAAACGTTAGTTTGTATGGAACCTTCAGTGCACGAGTCCGACTCGCACTTGCCAGGTTTGGTTGTTCTAGTATAAATGTTACCTAACGATACCTCGGAGCGGGAGATAGTGTCAGACTCCTACTGACTAAAAGACCCACCCCGTTCCTTCTAGCTTTCATACCGGGGCTCGAGCGCCCTTTCGGATAACCCTGGCCCGAGTAGGCTTCGACCCGGCATTTTACATAGGCAAGTATTTTACAATTTTTTTTTAAGGACCTACTAACCTTGATCAACTATAACGTTCTCGATACTGGGATTCAGGCCTCCTCTCTAGGAAAGGGAATGGGCCGTAATACACCACACATACCTAGTGCGGGCAAAAAGCAACAAGACCAAAAAAAAATAGATCCTGGAAAAATATCCACATTTCAGAGTAGCAAAAGTAATTACCGACACAGAGAGTACGTAACTAGCTTGCGTTGCGTTACGGACCAATAGAATGTAATTTGCAAATCAACTACCAATCACAGCTTACTGGATTACTAATCAGCCAATACTATTAAGTGTAATGAAATTCTGAGCTGCTTTACTCGTATTTCGAACCTTTTAATGTTTGGGATTTTGGGTATTTGGCAAGTTCGAATTGTGCACAAGTTTACCAGAATATCAACGGGGCTAGGACAGATAAAGTGCAGGCAATTGACATCAGCCATGACAGTAAGAAAATGATTCAAGGAATAATACACACTTAATCATACATCCGTTTATTTCTTCAAATAATCACACTAGTTCCTAATAACTATTGGTACAAAATGTAGACTGCTAAGTAAGTACACTTTATTGTAGTCACCGTAAAAGGTTAGGTCCGGGACATGCCACCGTTCCCCGACCCCGACAAGCTATGGGTGGCTCACCGTCGTCGTCTACGGCGCATAGTTTTTCACGAGTTCTCGGCAAAACTATAGGGCCCCAGTAGGGCCGAAGCCTACTGGGGCCATAGGTTGACTTCTGAAAGGGAAACCCGTAGTCACAGAACGCCAAGGGCAACTAAAGGAACATAGATTAGGGTTGCCATAAATCCCCAAGGCCCCGTCGGGACAATTACAATTTGGAGTCCTCTGTTTTTAGTATTTACTGTGTTCGTTGGTAAAACAAGGCAATAAATAGCAAAGCAAACGCATCGCAATTTAAAAAAGTAATATTTAAAACAAAACCATTTGGGATAATATATAAAAAAATCCTTTTTATATTTCTCGGATGATTTTATTTGAGACAATTATTCCTTTTATGAATTTATAAAATTCTTCACAATTCATGTGAAAATTATTTTTACATTTAAGAATAGCCTCCACGGTGTCGGCTTCCAAGCGATTCCGTTCGTCTACGTCGACAATTTTTAAAAACTTGTATGTAGATTTGCGCTCGACTTTGTTTGTCGGGACATTTTATAGCTTGTCCGGACGTCGGGACACCATTGTTAAGGCCCTAGCGCCCGAAATGTGCCATAAAACAGTGACTTTCTGAAGCCTACGCCTCGGTAACGGCCAGGTTAATAGGTTTGAAAAAAATATATGTTTATTAAAGATTCATGAACAACATTTTCAACATTTGATTTTTTCTTGCTATTAATACTTTTGTCTAAAAAAAATATTTAGCAATTTCGCAACTTTTTGCTACTTTTCCCTACTCCTTCGAAACGGCTTGGACCTTTACAAACATTTTTACACATAAAAATTGGTGGTTAAATATTCTTCAAAATGAACATTGCATAAGTAAATCAATCAATATTTCGCAAAGAAAATGGATTTAAAGCGCTTTCCGAGTTTTCGGGCGCTGCTGGCCGCAAATAAATGCACAGATTTGCGTACTGCCGCCTAGGCGAGTGCGAGTGTTGCGTCCACATAATTTCGGTCAGATGGTTCAAGGAACTATAAACCTTAAAAACGGTGACATGTCCCGACGTATCGGGACGAATGGCAACCCTAACATAGATTATTATTTATTATAATCTTTATTGTACACCAAATAAACAAAAATACAGGACAAACATTTAAACACGCCCTTTTACTCCGCTCTGGAGCAGAAGATGTTATTAGATGATTTCCTTACAAAAAAGAGTTTAAGTCCGAACGTAACCAGTGCTCAAGACAGACTGCCGACCTTATACTCCAAATGTAAACAATCATAACATGTCTTTTATAGTCTGTCTAATAAGTCAACCGACTTGGGTAATTATTAGAGTAAAATGAAATCTGATGTAGTCTACACTGGTTCAATAATCAAGATTGGTTAAGAGATCTTGATCATTGTTTACTAATAGATGAACCTTATAAAAAGTATCGAATATAATTTTTTTTAAATGATTAAATAAATATTATACAAAAATCCCAAGTCGGTTGACTTATTATACAGACTATCTAAAAAAATGTCTAAAAATGTTATCTAAAAATGTTTACAATTACGTATATACTTTAACCAGTGTTAGGTTTATTTTAAATTATTTTTAAAGATTTATCCTACGAGTAACTAATATTATAAATGTGAAAGTGTAGATGTTTGGATGTTTGGATGTTTGTTACTTAATCACGCAAAAACAGCTGAACGGATTTGGATGAAATTTGGCACGCATATAACCTTTGACATGAAAAAGAACAAAGGCTACCTTTTATCCCGATTCCTTAACTCTTTGAATGTCGTAATTAGAGACACAATAGAAAGACAATTACCTTATGTCGGACTGTGTAACTTAAGACATTCGAAAGGTTAAGTACCTAATACCACGCGGGCGAAGCCGCGGGCAAAAGCTAGTTTTAAATAAAAAGACATATCAAGATTGTTTACGTTTAGTTAAATACGTAAACAGATGGAGTATAGTGATATACTCCCGGGACCACCTTTATTTTAATAGCGCTATTTAAACGACTACCGGGCGAGCACTCGTAATAATTTGAATGTTGCTGCATAAAATAAACTTGGAAATTAAATCAGATACTAGGCTTTTAATCAAACCGAACAATTGGTAAGATAAAACTGTATCGATTTTACGGGATTTTATTAAAAGAAAATCTTCAGCTATGATAGAAATACGAGAGAGATATTTTGAATATGAGATATTTTGAATAGTTTTTTTTTTTATTATTTTGTTTGTATTTTTATTGTGAATACAAGGCTGAAGGTACTCGTTTCTCAAGATCTCTTTAGTAAAAGAGTCATTAAAAGAAATCGTCTATTCTAATATAAAAAAGAGATAAAGTTTTTTTTTTTTGTATAATATGGGAATCGACGCACCATATTGGTAGGGCATCAGTACTGGTACCAAAGTGCACACGCGCACACAAACAAGCTACTAACGTAAGATATATCAAATTGGGTATTTTTTATTTTATTTTGATTGTTTACGGGTAAAAATAAGACACACGCAAAGCATATCAGACGAATACCTTTAATTTATAGACTGTAAAATACTCCTTACTGCAAATAATTACAGATTGTTACAATTTGTAGGTAACAGTTATAATTACGAGTAATAGAAGCACCACGGTAACATAAAGACACGGTTTAACTGAAATCAGCTGTGTCTTGGGAGCTGTAAACAGTATATACTCGTGGTTCCAGAGTTGCTTTAAACACGATTTGTTTTGAGGATTGAGGAGAAACGAATGATTGGTTAATTCGATTTGGCGTGAGGAATGGACATTTAATTTTTTTAAGCTTTATACAGCACTAACCTACAATTTACACTAATATTCTATAAAGGTAGCTTCGCTCGCCGGAAAATCGAAAACCAAAATAATAATTCATTCAGTTATTAATAACTACGTGATTTACTGAGGACCGAGGACATTTTCTGAAAAGGAAACCCGTAGTCCTAGAATGCAAAGAGCAACTGAAAGACACAGGTGTAGTTTAAGGTTTAGGCACGCCACAATTATGGCGGTAAGTCTCCTCTTTGAGGCGTGGCTGAAAAGACTTCACGGCATCTTTACATTCCGCATGACACAGTTCCTCACCGGACATGGCAAGTTCGGGAGATTCCTGTTCCGGATTAAAGCGGAAGTGACGCCCGGGTGTCGCCACTGTGCGGAACGCCCGGAGGACACGGTGGAGCACACAGTCGAGGTGTGCCTTGCTTGGGCGGAGCATCGCCGTGCCCTCGTGGGGACGATCGGCGGCGGAGACCTCTCGCGCCGGGCCTTGGTTGAGGCCATGGTCCGGAACGAGGAGTGGCAGGTGGTCCGCAATTTCCAGCCACCGTAGGCGCGGGCTTGCGGACAGTGAGCAATGGGTAGGTCGCTGTCCGGCCGTCCGGTAACTATCTGGACCAAGCCCAAGTCGTCGACGGCGCGCACTGTTCCCGCGCCTCAAGGAGTTGTCAGCAACAGCAGGGACCCAGTCGGGTCGAAGCCTACTGGGGTCAGGGTTATCCGAAAGGGAACTCGAGCCCCGGTATGAAGGCTTGAAGGAACGGGGTGGGTTTTTTAGTCAGAAAGAGTCTGACACTATCTCCCGCTCCGCCCAAGAGCAGGGGTTGGGGATTATTCTCCCCACCACAAAAAAAAGGTTTCCCACCATAGAAAGACCCAATGGTCAGCGTTCGCGGTCTCGACAACGAGACCAAAGCGGTAATAAACAATTTATAATAATAGTTGAATGTCAACAGAATTTATGTACCATTAAGATGGGATGATTTATTGGGAAACATAAATAATGCCCCTGGCCTCGCTACGCCCAGTATGGTGTTAAAAGGTCGGTAAGGAACTATTCCAAGGTCAAGGTCAGCAACATTTTTCTTTTATCTTGTTACAAGTTACAACATTCCTACTTTCGTCACTAGAAATGACGAAAGTGTTGATTGTTAGAATATTAATTAACCTAACCGCCTGAGAATGGATAAAGTGAGAAATGAGTATATTAAAGGAAGTTTGAAAGTGGCGCCTGTGACTGAAATGTTGGAAGGTAATCGTTTGTCTTGGTATGGTCATGTGAAGAGGAGGGATGAAGCGCATATTACAAAAAGAGTTCTGAGTATACATGTGGATGGATGGAGAGGGAGAGGAAGGCTGAAGAAAAGATGGACGGATTGTGTGAGAAGTGCTATGAAAGAAAAGGGAGTTAGTGATAGTTTGACGGGTGACAGGACAAAATGGAAGAAATAACGTGTTGCGCCGACCCCAAGTAATATGGATAAGGGCAGGAAGAAGAAGAACTGCCACACTAAGGGTTACGCTCGTGGTTTCCTTGCGTGATCGAATCAAAAATGAAGATATTCGCAGGAGAACTAAGGTTGCCGACATAGCACGAAGAATTGCCAAACTTAAGTCGCAATAGGCAGGGCACATTGCTCGCAGAACATGGCCGTAGGGGCCGAAAGGTTCTGGAGTGGCGACCGTGTCCCGGAAGAAGCAGTGTCGGAAGGCCTCCTACACGGTGGACCGATGACTGATGAAGGTTGCGGTAAACCGATGGATGCGAGACGCACAGGATCGTTCATTGTGGCGACACTTAAGGGAGGCCTATGTGCAACAGTGGACGTATATCGACTGAAATGATGATGATGATGAACTGCCACTCCTAAAGATTTAACACAATAATCTTTATAATGTTTTGTTGAAACAGAAAAACATTTACAAATTGTTTGCGTACGAAAATAGCTACATTAGTTAGCAACTGTGTCGCAGCTATTAACGCCCATCTCCAAGAGAAAGACGACAGCGTTCCATTTTCAAAAAGAAAATCAAAAACTTACAACAAATTAATAATGAAGAACACAAAAATGAAACATTATTTAAAATAGAATTATAGATTCATCATCATCATCATCATTTCAGCCGAAAGACGTCCACTGACAGTTGGACATAGGCCTCCCCCAAGTGTCACCACAACGAACGGTCCTGTGCATCTCGCATCTATCGGATTCCCGCAACTCTTACCAGGTCATCGGTCCAATTTATAGATTACATGATGGATTATTACAAATGTCAAATTATAGATTACAAAAAAAAAAAAAACCAATAGCCTATTTATTGGTGTTGGGAAAACACAAAATAACTCTTTCTGCTCTGGATGCAACGAGAGGGAGTGTCAGACTTTTACTGACTAAATCTCACTTGTGTTTAGTTCATCATCCTCATCATTTCAGCCGACACACGTCCACTGTTGGACATAGGCCTCCTCCAAGCGTCGCCACATCGAACGTTCCCGTGCGTCCCGCATCCATCGGTTTCCTGCTACCTTCACCAGGTCGTCGGTCCACCTTGTAGGAGGCCTTCCAACACTGCGTCTTCCGGTACGCGGTCGCCACTCCAAAACCTTTCGGCCCAAACGGCCATCTGTTCTGCGAGCAATGTGCCCTGCCCATTGCCACTTAAGTTTGGCAATTCTTTGTGCTATGTCGACAACCTTAGTTTTCCTGCGGATATGTGTTCAGTTGGTCTTTGCAAATCAGGGCCACGGCAATTCTTTCCAATAATCCCGTAGTCCAAAAGTGTGGTTCTAATCTCTACATCATTACCTTTTTTTTCTTCCACAACTATCACACAACGCCGTCTAGTCCCAAGCTAAGCAGAGCTTGTGTTATGGGTACTAGACGACTGATAAACATACTTATATATTTCTAAATACATACATATTATAGATAAATTACACCCAGACACAGAACAAATGATCGTGCTCATCATACAAAGATTTGTCCTGGGTGGGAATCGAACCCACAACCTCCGGCATAGCAGTCAGGGTCACTAACCACTAGACCAACAGGCCTATCTGACTAGCCCTTTCCCAAAAACCTTCGAGGCGGGTTCGAGTCTAACCGGTTGTAGCTAAATACCTCTCTCTAGTAGTTAGTGACCCTGATTGCTATGCCGGAGGTTGTGGGTTCGATTCCCCCAGGGCAAATGTTTGTGTGATGAGCATGATCATTTATTCTGTGTCTGGGTGTAATTTATCTATAATATGTATGTATTTAGTATTATATAAGTATGTTTATCAGTTGTCCAGTACTCATAACACAAGCTCTGCTAGCGACTAGATGGCGTTGTGTGATAGTTGTGGAATGTATTTATAACGTATCTTTGAAAATTCAGTAGTTAGATATAGGTACACAGTCCTCCCTGGTATGACTGCTTTTCAAACTTCGTGTAGACATCTAGAAAGACTTATAAGGTTTTAATCTCGTAGACGCGGGCTTGCGGACCACGAGCATTATGTTCGCTGTAAGCTCACCGTTAAGACTGAGCTAGAGTCGTTAACGGCGCGTAGTGTTCCACTCAAGCCTCGAAAAGGTGTCACAACACCGTAGGATCGATTCCTGCTAGGGCCACGAAAATTTCTGAAAATAGTATCGTGGTCCTGGATCGCCAAAGACAGCTGAAGGACTCAGGTGTGTTTTAATCATTAAAAATCTGTCACGTCCTGTCGTTCCAACCTACTGTGGGAGAAGTCATTGGATGATTTCACACCTCTAAAAAACCGGCTAAGAGCGTGTCGGGCCACGCTCAGTGTAGGGTTCCGTAGTTTCCCGTCTGTCACAATAAGTGTACCCACTTTTGAGTTTAAAAAAATGCTTGCATATACGATTATACTACAAACTTAGTCCAGAAATTATTTTGTAGAACCTTTTTGTCTTTTTTGTACAAAAACTGTTCTTTCCATCAAGTTCAAAATGATTTTCCTAGAAAGTCCTTATAAAGTTCTACTTTCAGATTTTTTTCATATTTTCTAAACTTATGGTTCAAAAGATAGAGGGGGGGGGGGGATACATTGTTTTTTACTTTTGGAGCAATTATTTCCGAAATTATTGACATTATCAAAAAATGATTTTAGTAAACCCTTATTCATTTTTAAATACCTATCCAACAATATATCACACGTTGGGGTTGAATTAAAAAAAAAACACTTCCCACTTTACATATAGGGGGGGGCTTACCCTAATAAAACATTTTTTTCCAATTTTTATTTTACCACTTTGTCGGCGTGATTGATATACATATTGGTGTCAAATTTCAGCTTTCTAGTGCTAACGGTCACAGAGATTAAGCGAGGACGGACAGACGGACAGACAGACAGACAGACAGACGGACAGACAGACGTGGCGAAACTATAAGGGTTCCTAGTTTACTACGAAACCCTAAAAAGAGATCTAATCTCAGCATCATAAAAGATAATGATCTTTCATAACCCGACTTCACCAACTGTGTGATATAGGCCTTTCGTTATGCGAGCCAATCTCCAGGCTCTTGTGGCAACTTTCACTAGGATCTACCTCTATATTTGAATAATCCATCACCATACGCTAGGGTATAGTCTGTATAAAAAGTCAAACGACTCGCGTAGTTCGAGCGAAGTTAATAATTATAATCTTTCGTTTCATCAGATCAGATAAATGGAATACGCTAGACAATATTGACATCATTTATTGTCCCTCAGAAGCTTTAATAAAAATAAAATACCTCTAGGTACTAAAATTATAAAAACTATTATAATTCCCAAGTCTTTTGACTTTTTAGACAGACTCTATACCTGACAGATTTACTTGTAAAGTTGAATTGCACAGGTAAACCGGTCAGGTATATCCTAGCGTATTATGGCCTTAAGAGTATTTTTAAATACTTTTAAATTAAATAAACTAGTGTTTAACTGTGATCCCGTTAGATGGTAAGCAGTGATGCAGTTTTTGGTTGTGAAGCGCACTAATTTATTAAGAACCTATTTACTTTAACATTGAAGACACCTAAATTATAATCTGATGGGGAGACCGCAGTAGGAAAATTGTTCTAATGTAAACGTTATAAACGAACGAAAAAACGAGGCGGAACGCTAAGTCCTGGCCATACCATTCGCCGAACGTCGAATTGTCCAATGGCAGAAAAGTGATGTGACGACGTGACGAAAGGTGACGTGGTCGCTTACAATGGGCCTCATCAGACTTAAAGTCACCCAAAGGGCAATGGAAAGGGCTATGCTCGGAGCTTCCTTGCGTGATCGAATCAAGAATGAGGATATCTGCAGAAGAACCAAGGTTACCGACATAGAAAGAAGAATCGCCAAACTTAAGTGGCAATGGGCAGGGCACTTTGCTCGCAGAACAGATGGCCGTTGGGGCCGAAAGGTTCTGGAATGGCGACCACGTCCCGGAAGACGTAGCATTGGAAGGCCTTTTACAAGGTGGACCGATGACCTGGTAAGGGTTGCGGGAATCCGATAGATGTTGACGGAAATGATGATGATGATGAGAAAGGTGATGGCGGAATTAAGTCATTATTCTCACGAACACTGTCCAAAATGCATCCTGTAAAATACCGAAAGGCTAGCTACCCTATGCCTGTACTCTGGGCTTTGTAGATTGGATTAACCAAATATATCTGGATCACCAATAATCCTCTTTGCACCTCTTTCACTGAGCTCAACACTGCTAGATGGTAATAAGCCTATATGTGGCTTATTTATAATTGACTGGTTAAACATTTCGGGGAGTGCGCACTGGAATTGCACTATCTAATTTCGCCAAATCCGTTCCATCATTGGACCATTAAACGTAAGGCGATGCGCCACCGGTACATGGTAGACATCCATACTCGCAAAGCGTTTTGGGAACACATTTACTGTGCGTACAGCCAAGGACTGGAATTCCCTGCCGGTGTTTATGTTTCCTGACAGCTACAACTTAGGAGTCTTTAAGTCAAGATGGAATGGGTTACTTCTAGGCAAGCGTGCTCCATCGTCGACCGCATCATCGCTTGCCATAAGGTGAGATGGTGGTCAAACGCGAGCCTATCAACAATGGAAATGAAATCAAATATATATATGGTATAAATATACCACCTCTATAATTATATTACTTCACCATTTAATTCCTTCCAATATTAGCAGCGATCTTTAAACACTAGCGACCTCACGTTTGATAGCCGTTTTATCGTACCCAAGGACGATTTTTACTAGCACTTCGTAGCTTCTTGGAGCGATGCAGCTAAATGCTGTGCCATAATTGGCCATCGAAATGATAGCCCAGAAAATGTCGAGCTATAAAAGAAGACGTTTCCAGTCATTTTTATTATCACACAAACATTTAGGCCTTAAAGTATGATATAATTTATATAGACGAAATGTAAAACGAGCAGTGATGGCTGAGTGTTAACTGGGGGCTTTTGAGTTGTAGGTCACGGATTCAAACCCAGCTAAAGGCATTACTTTGTGTAATTTATTTTATTCCCACTGTTTACTGTTGTTGTGCTCACATGATAGAAGCAACAAGTAATATGTAAACAAACATTATATCTAACGCATAATATGATTTAAAAGAGTGTCCATGGAGTTTCTTGCAAGTTCTTCTCCATAGAGACCTATGCTTTGGAACGTGCAATTTAGCTTCACTTTTCTTGGACTGACCGACATTTGACTATTCAAAAGTGCCTGCAAATGGTCTATTTGAAATAAATGCTTTGACTTTGACTTTGTTCTCAAAATAGGGAAGAAAAACATCGTGAGAAAACCAGCATGTCCTAGAACAAAAAATTCGAATACATGTGACATCCACTAACCCACACTGGGCCCGCGTGTCTCCTAGAGAGGAGGCCTGAGTCCCAGCAGTGGGAACATTATTTATTTAATATTATATTATTATGTTTTGTTGTTGTTGTTGGGTAAGGGTTGCGGGAATCCGATGGATCCGAGGCGCACAGGACCGTTAATTGTGGCGATACTTGGGGGAGGCCTATGTCCAACAGTGGACGTCTTTCAGCTGAAATGATGACGATGATGATGATGATGATTATGTTCAAATTTAAAACGAGTAATGGATGATTTTGAATTAATTTTAACTTTTAGTTTTAAGCTATTTGCTGGTCCAGCACCGTCCCACCTTCAACACCCTGGGGTATAAACAATATTAGTTTTAGCATATTACTAAAACTAATATTCACAAGTATACGTGTTTCGAAACACGTGTCTAGTATTTTTATGGAAAGAATCTATGTATAAAGCTTCATAATTGTATCATGAAAAATGACAATGTTAAGCTTGGAAAAAATATAACATGGAGTAAAAATTATTGAAATCGATTCAGTTATTGATTCTGAACAATCTGTAATCAGGTTTTGCATATTACTAAAAATAATACTGTACAGCCTACGATCTATTTTCAAACCTACCAAATGTACACAAAAACCAAAAATCGATCAAGCCTTTTCCGAAAAATTCGATATCAAACACTGAGACACGAGATTTTTTCAAAATATTAGGAAAAAGTAACTTCAAGTCCATACTCTAAAATTACTTATTTATTATGTACTTTATTAAACACCTTTTATTAAACACATATTAGGTAATCCAAGACCAACATTTATAAAAATAAATTCACAATAGGCGGCCTAATCGCGCTAGGTAATCTTACAGACAACCTTTGGTTGGACTGAACGAACGGAGATAAATTTAAGGCTTATAGTCCCTTGAACCATCTGGCCAAAATTATGTGGACTCATCTCTCGCACCCGCCTAGGCGGCAGTACGCAAATCTGTGCAAATCTGTGCATTTATTTGCGGCCAACAGCGCCCGGAAAGCGCGCGGTTGACCTTTAAATCCATTATCTTTGCGAAATATTGATTGATTTACATACGCAATGTTCACTTTGAAGAATATTTAACCACCAATTTTTATGTGTAAAAATGTTTCTAAAGATCCAAGCCGTTTCGAAGGAGTAGGAAAAAGTTGCGAATGTTGTTGTATGTAATATTTTTTTTAGACAAAAGTATTAATAGCACGAAAAAATCAAATGTTGATAATGTTGTTCATGAATCTATAATTAACATAATTTTTTTTCAAACCTATTAACCTGGCCGTTACCGAGGAGTAGGCTTCAGAAAGTCACTGTTTTATGGCACTTTTCGGGCGCTTGGGCCTTAAGGTTGCTAGTTCGACCCTTTTATCTCTTTTGTTCAATTGTAGGTTCACTGGTCCAAAAACATAAATAATGGACAATACATAAATACAATACCAAAACATAGTGGATTATTTTATTGATGTATTGTTATGCACTTGGTGTTCGAGACGCGTAATTCGTGCACTAGCTGGTCAAATTGTTATAATGTCATAGAAATCTAAACTAATATAATAAAGAGATGAAGTGTGTTTTATTTTTGTTAATAAGAGGTAATCTCTGAAAGTACAGCCCCCCTAGCCAAGTTACAACCGTATCGTGTCGAATTCCGTTCTCAAATCGGTAACGCTTCGGTGTCAGCAATTGTAGAAAACGATAAGTCAGTAGCCATGTTGACGCGCCTGAGACGGCCGCTCGTTCTACAATGTAGCGTTTGTTTATCAAAAGATGCAGCGTTAAATGTTGTAGAAATTCATTCTATCATTTTGAACGATGTGACCTTGGCTACGAACCCCGTCCACGTGAATTAACGTTGAGATGATGTCATTCCCATACATTTGATTACTTTTCGACTAGCGTTAACGATTGCAGATTATCAACTTGGCTAGGGGTGCTGGTCCGATTGCTAAAGTTTTCACCAATAGAAAGCTGCTTTATTCCTGAGTTAGATAGGCTATTTTATGTACCTACGCTGGCGAAGCCGCGGGCAAAGGCTAGTCTACAATAAATTACAATACTGACTGCAATTGTTAACTGTAACCATTTTGAGTTTCGATACATAGAAACAGAATGTTATTTTCCAGGAATGAAAAATAACAGTGCAATTACAGGAATGGAAAAATAAGGTGATAAAAATCATTCGTGAAAAACAAAGTTACAACAACAATATGTACAGTTTTTAATTAAACTCTGTCTTTGTTTCCACCTAAAAAGCTACCTACTGGGGCCAGGGATATCCGAAAGGGCGCTCGAGCCCCGGTATGAAGGCTTGAAGGAACGGGATGGGTTTTTTAGTCAGTTAGGGTCTAAACAGACGGACCGCATTTCAACTGCAATCCAACTGCAAATTGCAGTTTAAGTGCAGTTTGAATGCAGTTGACACGACTGCAATAGAACTGCAAACACGACTGCAATAGAACTGCAAACCAAACGTGCAGTCCGATTGCAGTCGTGTGAACTGCACACCGACTGCATCCGAACTGCACCATACCCACCCGCCTGCACGCTCCGCCCTCCCGCGGTTACCAAAGTATCAGGGACGCTCGAAAGATGCTTATTTTTATTCAATTTCATTTCACTTTATGGCGTTTAGACCCTTGAACATCTGCTTGTGCAATTTAGCTGCACTTTTCTTGGACTGACCGACATTTGACTATTCAAAAGTGCCTGTAAATGCTCTATTTGAAATAAATGCTTTGACTTTGACTTCGAGAACGCAAATTTGCATTCCCGCGTGCGCCCGCATAGAGCCCAGCTGACCTTTAAAACCATTTTCTTTTTGCGATATATTAACCAGCTATGTTTTGGTTAATATTTCTAATAGTCTAAGATCCGATTAAGAACGACCTTCACCGGTCTGTTTAATGGATGAAACGTATTTTATGATAAATTTAGTGTATTAAATAATATAACGCGGGTGGGTTGCCTAAGAAATTCCTGGCCAGACTATTATTAATTAAAAATTGAAAATTTACATTTTTTTTTTAGAAAAATGCACAACCGTTATTCATACCAGATTTTTTTGCAGACAACACTATAACATCGTACTCGTAATGAAACAGCGTTTATTTTGATATAGAATTTGTTGTATATCAAAATAAATACACCTGTTTATACATACCTTTTTATACCTGACAACCCATAGTTATGCCAGGAAACAAATAGGCAACCCAACATTTTTATGTTCTAAAGGTTTCACACTTTCGGTTAGTATTAAATTTATTCGTTAAATACACAGGTACATTTTTCAAAAAAAAAAAAAAATTGTTTGGCCAGGAATTTCTCAGGCAACCCACCCGCGTTATATTATTTAATATATTAAATTTATTATAAAATACGTTTCATCCATTAAACAAACCCGTGAAGGTCGTTCTTAACCGTATCCTCTACTTTAAAGATCAAAGCTAAAGCACAAAATATGTATCATATCAATTTTTTTTTTCAAACATTAATCGCACAAAATAATCATATAGGTATTGATAATGTTGTCTGTTTTATATGAAACTAGTCATCGACTTTGCCCGCGTGAAAGCAGAAATTTGCACTATGTACTATTCCAGGACCCTGGTCTATACGTGTCGCATAATTTTATTTGATTTATTATTTTCTTTTTAGAACTTTTAAATAAAAGTTGGTTTTTAATTATGTTTATTTACTGTTAATGTATTTATAAGTTTTTAGTTTTTACTGAACAAGTTTCACCCTTTTAATTTTGATATCCTTAATAAAAAAAAGTAGTCCACCATCTTTAAGAGTCCGCCATATTGGATTTAGAATAACTTCATTTTAAATCTAATATGGCGGACTTACTTAGCTAATCATACACTGTCATCACTGTTACACAAAGTAAAATTTCCCCTACAAGCATCGCAAATTAAATAAAAGCTTGTAAAAAATGGGTTCAAACTCAGTCAGGCGCATTACTTTGTGTAATTTATTTCATCGCCACTGCTCTCAAAACTGTGAAGGTCGTAAAAAAATCGGCATGTCCTAGAATCAAAAATTCAAAGATTTGTGACATCCACTTATCCGCACTGGAACCGCGTGGTGGATTATCAGCCCATTCCCTCTCTTAGAGCGGAGGCCTGAGTCACAGTAGTAGGAACAATAAAAGTTTGGTTATGCTATTAGTATGCTAATTTGAAAAAAAAAAAATGGTTTATTGCACCACCTAAACTTGGTGCGTACAATATTCGGTTGTCTTTGAACATATTTTACCCAATATAATAGCAATCCAAGGAGAATTACCCACGAATTTTGAAAGCTTTTACCTTAATTCAAACCTCAAATACCTACCCTTCAAAAACACGTTTTCATCATAATCATTTTTTACAAGTGTGCACTTCATAATTTTCATTAGCTTTTAACGTTATCTTTTCATAATGGAGTATCATTACGTATCCAGATTTTAATTATTTCGCCATAAAACGGTACAAAATGAGATTTTTCAGAATCACTTAGTCAACGACATTGCCCGGAGCGGTATTATAGCAAAATATGGGGTTATTTGGTTCTTGGAATTACGCTTCAGAAAGTATCGGTCCTATAAAAAGACAAAACATTATCTATTCAATTGAAATATCTTCGGATGTGTTGTTCTATATTATATTACAAAGAAAGAAAGTGATAGAAATATTTCTATGGCATAAGCCCCATATTTTGATAAATATTTTATGTAACAGGAGGCACCAAAAAATATTATGTCTTGATAGATACATGGGCCCCTTCTCCTATAGGCCTTATATTTGTGTTAGCTTCGGCTTCCGATCTAACTGGATGCAACTGAATATCAGTCGTTTACATGGAATAGTTTGTGTATCTGACATCCAAGAACCCTTAGAATGTATTGGATTAAAACTTTTATAGATATCAGAGATTTTGCCCAAGTTAAAGTAGAACGGGGAGGATTTTTACCAAATCCATTCATAGCGTAAGCCAGCGTAGTTTTTACTGTGTGTCAAATTTTAGTGCAAGTCGTTCAGTGATTTAAGCTGTGTGATAAATCATTCAGAATGTAATGGTTGAATTTTATACATGTAGAAGACTAGCTTCTGCCAGCGGCTCTGTCCGCGTCTAAATAGGTTTCTCCATCCAAACTTTGGATCCCCTTTTCTTCTTTTTATATTTTATGAAAATCCTATCTTATTCTTCATACATATAAAGAAACTTTTGTACAAAATTTCAGCGTTATATGTCTAAAGGTTTGGGCTAGGCTTTAAAAAGTCAGTGAGTGAGTCAAGATTTTGCCTCTTAAGTATACAGATAATAGCAATTGCCATAACGCAATAGCTCTAAAAATTATATAATTATCTGATTAAAGTTTACAAAACAGACCATTTATATTTAATAACGTTGTGATATATACCTCATACGCCATACGTTCAAGTTACTCAGTACAATACAGCAGCCATGTTAGGAAAATTTAAATCATATTACAACAAAGACAATTCAGATTATTCTACAGGAGTTGTCGATCCATTTGAGTTCCATCAGACTTTCTACCAGGCTTTAGTTGCTTTCAAAGTAGCAGACCTCAATAACAAGAACCCGCCATCGTAAGTTGGTCATTTCTTTTTATACAGGTTATTGTAAAGCATTGACAACACTACGTCACTAACAAAATAAACAACAAGTTTTGTTCTACGACTTTTAAATTTTTTTCAAATATTTTAGTTCATAAAATCATAATAAAAATATTTAAATTAAACGGTCTAAATATTCTAAGTCTATGCAAAACAAGCAATAGTGCAATAGCGGAGGGGAGCGGAGATCAGGCGGCGTGGTTGCTTGATGCGCTTGCGTCGCGTCATACAGTCGGTAAGTACAGCATCATACAGAAAAGAAATGTGTGAGATAGAAAAACGAAATCTTGAAGCTTTGTATTTGGTAAACGTATTATGTTTTATAAAAAGTCATAGAACTAAAGTTGTTGTTTATGTTAGTAATACAGTCTTGCAAGGTTGTTAGTGTTTTACATATAACCCTGTATATACGACTTTTAAAGGTCAGTAAAAAAAAAAAGAGTAATTCAAAAATACTTGGAATTAATTTTCTGTTTTTATTCGGAGACGATGCAGGATCACTTCTTTTCAATATGTGTTTTTATCACTCAAAATCTCAATATTACTAGTATTGTTTCTTAGTTCTTCCCCTATTTTAATTTATTTTATTTATTTAGAAAAAACCAAAGAGTACATAAGAAACGGTCATAATAATTTAAATTTTACTCGGGTATAAAGCTATATTTGTCTTGGGCGGCTTGATTTCTTCACTTCACTCAGATTTCTATATTGATTTCTTCGCTTTGCTCGGGACTTTATTTTAATAATCCCTCACTGCGTTCGGGATATATACCTAACCAGCTTTCTTTCATTTGGAATTCAACATGCCGTTCGCGACTTAAAAACACTACTTTATCTCCTAGTCAAATAATCTACTATTACGTGATAATGAAAAGTAATGTTGACTTCCAGGTATTTCAATCAAAATATGATACTTTTTCTATTTGCGCTATTGGCAACAATATTAGCCTCCATTTCCTTATATCATGGCATCGAAACTGCAGACTTACCACGTATTACTGAAGCTGGAACTTACACTATTGTACTGAGCTATATGTTACTGATACTCTACTGTACAAGAAAGAATATACCCCAGTATCACAACTTGTTGAGAGTCCTGAAAGAAGATTTCCAATATATTTGTACGGTGGGAGAAAAATACCGGTATGTTTTAAAATATACTTTCATCATTGGTGCATTTAAAAATATTCACATATCATGTTACTTGAAATGACAATTTGGTCAACATTTATGTACAATTTGGCGATAAATCATCATGCTGTAATATTTTGTGTTTCACATTTCAGAGTACCGTACTTTGAGAATCAACTAAAAACTTGGAAAATCTGTATAGTCATCAGGGTATTTACTGTGGCTATCGCAATAATGATGAACATATTCGCCTATCTTTCGCTGTTCTACTTTCTGGCCACTCATCCTGCTGATACAGAAGAGAACAGACCTCTTTTATTTCCATTTTGGTTACCTAATGTTAATTTTAGCAAGTCACCAGTTTATGAGGTGGCTTTCATGTTTGCTAATATTACCATTATGCTATACACTTATAATTACTTATGTAAGTTGTGTTTTATTTATTCTTCTGCCATTACTATCATCTCCCTGTGAATTGTCTTATAAAATAACTTGTGGTCATCATCCTTTTGACCTTCTATTACATCCTGTAAACAGTCACGCCTTCAGTGACATTCTTTTCTTTCACATCATGACTCACAAAATCTATTAGATGCATGTTTGACTTGCTATAATCAAAATTATTAACTTTCTCATATAATATTTATAATTACCATGTCAATTGTTATATTTCAGTTATGCTTCAAACGCAAGTAGTTTGGATTAGGCAAATAATGTCGAAAGTAGATATTGTAATATGGAGTCTCCAAGATCTTCTGATAGATATATACCCAACCGCAAATAAGGAAGAAAACGAATATTTTTCCAAATTGATTGAGAATCGAATGAGAGATATAATTATTCACCATCAATCTATGTACAGGTAGGTAACAACACTAACAACGCACGAGTAGAACCTCAGAGGTTAATCAATGAGGATGGGGAATCATCCTAACATACCGAGACTCTTCTGAGTATTGGGAAGTACTTGAAGCTCTAGATCAGAACTGTCATTTGTAGATTTTTGACAGTCGTTACGGATATAGAAGGCAAAAAATTTGACAAGCCTTGCCAAGAGGTTTCGTGTTAATCAGTTACTGAGTGGTGCAGGTCATTTAATGTGCAGTCGCTCCTTTTGTAGTACTGATATCTGACTGCACCCGGTGAAACTGGAAGTCAGACACAACACAGTTTTTGGAGAGGAGCCATAGCAAACTTCTGCATGACGCAGGTCCTCAACGGACGTGGTAAGTTTGGGAGGTTCTCGCACAGAATTTAGGCAGAAGAACACCTTGAGTGTTACTATTGTGCAGACCTCCCGGAGAACAAGCTGGAGCTTAGGATAGTAGTTTGCCTCGCTTGGGCGGAGCATAGCCGTGTCCTCATAGAAGTGCTAAGCGGCGGTGATCAGTCTCCTCCATATGTAAAACTGTAGTCCATGTTTAAAATGTACAGAATCAAAATAATTCGATAAAAAAAGTAGATTGATTTAAATTTATTTCCTACCATTATACAGTTTAGAATATGTAGGTGCAGTTACACGCATACAGTAATACAGTACATAATGCCTTTGTCAAGACAACGTCTGCTAACATATTTTCAAATAAAATATTAGGTATAAGTTTCAATAATTATGTCATTTTACTTTATTATCACATATTCAGTACTAATTTTTGATTTGCCTTTTTTTTCAGTTTATTGAAGGATTATGCGATAGTCTATTATAAATTATTGATGTTTGAGCAAGTAATTTGTGGTCCTGTGGTTTGTTTGACCGCTTACTGTACTGCAGAGGTAGGTATTTATAAATTTGTTCCACCATCAATTCATAGTATTTTATCCTTTATATTTTTTTACTTACCGTAAAATTTTCAGAAAATCGACAAAGGCGAGTTCCAAGCTATACTTCTATTACTATGTATTGCTACCATCGTGCTATATTTTATACCAAGTTTGTTGTGTACCTATCTTTCCATTAAGGTACGGATTAAAAAGTGGTTTATAACTTGTATCAATGAAATATTCTACACCCCTACTTTTTAATTACTACACAAAAAATGGGGCTCTATCTGTACCCGTCACTGATCATATTTTTGTAGTCAAAAGTAGACAAAACCGAAATCCTAAAATTGACCACGAAAAAGTAAATTCATCACAGAATCAATCATACATAACAATTGCTAGTAGAAAATACTGCGGGCAGTGTTTTTCCTTAATAATTGTCACTTATTCATTCATTAATCAATAGCCTGCACAATATTTCCATAAATTGAGTGACATTTTGGGACATAAACCAACGCTAATAACTTTGCTGTTTATGAATATTATTTATTGAGATTTTACTTATAAAATAACAAGGGCTTTTCTAGTAAGCCCTTTAAGTATGTGTAATAATTAAAAAAATGTGGTGTATAAAACTCTAGACATTGATTTTTATAAATGCTTACCATTTACATTTTCAGATCAATTCAGTTTGTGACGCATGTTGGAACATACCTTTCTGGAATGCGGGTCCCGTGATACGTCCTTACTTGGTTCTCATAATGCAACGCTCGCTGCGACCGTTGCCACTTCAGGCTGCTGGTTTTAAAGACATTTCTCTTGAGACTTTTTCTCAAGTATGTTTATGAATATTTCGTAACAATGCCAGAAATAAATTAGAATATGTACAAGAAAACGATAGTGGTGATGTCTTAGATTCTAAGACATCACCACTATCGTTCGTACCAGTTTGTACTTCTAAGACTTAGAAGTACAAACTGGCCGCCCAACAGCCGAGTCAACCATTATATTTTTATTTTTTTTTTTCAGAAAATGACATCTGCATATTCACTCTTCAATATGCTGCGAGCTTAATCATTGAAAAAATCAGAACACTTTTGCTATGTTACTGGGGATTGGCCCAGCACTAATTCTTCTTTACTAACTTTTTTTTTATATTGTTTCTCAAACTGTCCAATCATAATTTATAGAGTTCTTTCCTCCTTCATCTCTTGAAGCTAGAACTATTATAATTATGAAGTATCGAAAAATTAAATTGCTATCCTGCAACATGACTCACATATTGCAACACTGCCTTACACAAACTAATTAGATGTATTATAATAATAAAATTATACTATAGTCGTTTTTTTTTGTCGTTACATCCGATCCTTTTTATTTTTATTCTTAAAAATAGTCTTTTTTGAAGCGAACTAAACAAACACAAAAGATCATTGCAAAGTCCCAAACAAAATTTTGCTGGCATGTTGCGTCTTGTGATGAAAAATATACAAAAGTATACAGATTAAATTTCTAAACAATTTTGTCTTAGACATTTACTATTAATAGATACCAAGTAATAAAGATATTTCAGTTTAAAGTTGGTGAGATTACGTTTATTATGTCAATAATACTGACGCATCTCCTTATGAATTTTAAAAACGCATTTTTGAACGAACGACAAGATGTCATGTCAAATGTTATGTTTTCTTTTTCTCTGTCTTTAGGCTGGATGGCTGTTGAAATGTCTAATGCCATGGTTTTCCTGGTGATGTAATTCTCGATATTCTATTTATTGTTGTGACAACATCATATATTGTGTCATTTTAGCCACTATATTCTAACCACAAACAGTTATTTTTATTTTTATGTTTATTATTTAATGCGGAAATGTATTTCCGCAGTATTTATTATCAATACATAAAGCATACCATATTATGTTATTTGACCAAGATTTTTATTATTAACAACATTAAACGTCCAATTTACCCAAAAGCCATGAAAGCCATGAGCATAAAAAAAAAACTAAGCCATAATTATTTATTTTCGTAAAAAAATCTAGTCAATTCAGTTTCCAATTATGACGACTTTTTTTGCAGTGCTTAGACTGGCCATAATCTTGATTAGATAAAACAAAGTCAATTATTTCGTTGGTATATATCATGGTAAGTTATACAAGGAAGTACTTACATATGTAAGCAGACACTTAATAATTTTATCAACAATTTCCTCGCCGTTGTTCTTTCACGTACTTATTATCACTATTTAGCTAGCCAGTTGCAACTTAAAAAACTTTATCCAAAAAAAGTACAACCGTCTTCAAGTTATTTTGTATTTTTTATTTAATTGAATCGGTTGTACTTTTTTTTGTAAAAGGTTTTTTATTTTACACTTTCTAGTTGTGGTACCACAACTTAAAAGTACCCCTCAAATAATGTGCAAAGATGCTTAAAGAATTTAATCATTAAAACATTGCATGAAAGCCACGTTTTTTTTTTCGATGGGAAAAATCATCCAATGACAACCCCCGCTCTTGGGCGGAGCGAGAAATAGTGTCAGACTCTTACTGACTAAAAAACCCATCCCGTTCCTTCGTTCCTTCAATACCGGGGTTCGAGCGCCCTTTCGGATTACCCTGGCCCCAGTAGGTTTCGACCCAGTTGGGCCCCTGCTGTTGCTGACAACTCCTTGAGGCGCGCGGGAACAGCGCGCGTCGTCAACGACTTGGGCTTGGTTACCGGACGGCCGGACAGTGCAAGCCCGCGCCTTCGGTGGCTGGAAACCGGGATCCGAATCCCGGCGGCGGCGAGAGCGCCGTTGCCTGATGCAGTCGGCCTCCTCCTTAGCGAGCATTACTGCTTCGCAGAACTCGGCGACCGCCTGCCACTGCTACACATGATTAGGATACAAAGTTCCGGTGCCTACTGTCCGGCTTTATCATAAGGTCAGTTAGATATTATATTATATAATTTTTATAAATGGTATTATCAGGCAAATCGATATTATTTATAATTCAAATGCTGAAGTACTGATTTTTTTTTTAACAATTTATGCGCGCACAATAATAAAAGAGAAGAAGAAGGAAACAGAGTAATAGTACAAAGTGTAGTAGTAAAGTAGAAGAAGATGTAGACACTTCTACTCCTTCTGCTTCTTCTTCTACGTAGTAGAAGTGTAGTATTTTTTTATCTAGGTACAAGAAAAGTATACAGAATTAACTTCAATTAATTAAAATTATACGCTAATTAATGGCTGTGTCATTTGGATTAGGCCTGACGCCCGACCAATATCTCAGAAATTTACCTACTCTAAAGGACAATACCAACCACATTAACATCAACAATTTAGAAAAAACAGAGCGCTGTTTTCTAGGAATAAAATATAACATTTCAAGCAAGAGAATGTAAAACTAAAGGTCATAAAATCATTCGTGAAAAACAAAGTAACGACAACTTTACAGTTTTAATTAAATTCTGACTTTGTTTCCACCTAAAAGGCTGAGCAAAACATAAAACCAGTGACTGCATAAAATACGAATGTGCCAGTAAAACGAGTGTCCTTTAAATGTTGCCTTTTTGAATGAAAAGTCAATCGGTAAACTCTAGAAGAAAAAGTTTCAGGAAATCTCGAAAGATGCGGTTACTAAGTTTTATTACTTAACTAGCTGTGCCCGTGACTTCGTTCGCGTGGACTACAGGATTTTGAATTTGTTTTTTCTAAAATAAAAGTATATGCCTATGTTACTCCTTATTACATCAGCTACCTGCCAAAAAAAGTCCCGTTAAAATCGGTCTAGCCATTTCAGGGATTAGCCCGGACAAACAGACAGACAAAAATTGTAAAAAATGTTATTTTGGTGTAGGTATGTACCGTATATATATTCATATGCATGTAGTGAAAACCAGTTATTTCAATATTACAAACAGACACTTCAATTTTATTTATATGTATATATAGATGTATAGACTAGTTGCTGCCAGCGGCTTTGACCATGTAATATATATATTAGGTACACAACTATCACACAACGCCGTCGAGCCCATACATATTATAGATAGCTAAAACTTACATACATACATATTATAAATGCTGGGCTAGCCCTAAGTTGTAATGAAATGGTTACCTGCCAACCTTCTAACCTTAAACGTTCATTTGCTTAAAACTTAACGTAAAAGTTCATTTGCTTTTCCACAAATAAGTCAGGTCAACCTTCAATGCCCATTGCCCTTCACGTCCATGGTTCTATTAATCCAGAATTAGCCACAAACTACGACTGCTCTCAGATAGTGGAGACCGAATCGATTAAATATCTTGGCGTAGTAATCGATGGTCATCTTGAGACGAGAGATCTTGAGAGCAACTACTCATCTATTTTCTTTTCACTTTAGCTTTAGTTAATAAAGAGTTTTTATTCTAGTATTTATTTAAAGGTAAGTATATGATACTCTTTGCATCGGAGACATGGACTCTTCGTGAATCCGAGAAGAAGAAAGTGTACGCATTGGAGATGTGATGCTGGAGATGGATGCTAGGAGTATCGTGGACAGAGTTTCGTACAAATAATATAATATAATATAATATAATATAATATAATATAATATAATATAATATAATATAATATAATATAATATAATATAATATAATATAATATAATATAATATAATATAATAGGTATAATATAATATAATATAATAAATAATATAATATAATATAATATAATAATAATATAATATTCCACAACTACCACACAACGCGGTCTAGTCCCAAGCTAAGCAAAGCTTGTGTTATGGGTACTAGACAACTGATAAACATACTTATATATTTCTAAATACATACATATTATAGATAAATTACACCCCGACACAGAAGAAATGATCATGCTCATCACATAAACATTTATCGAACCCACGACCTCCGGCATAGCAGTCAGGGCCACTAACCACTAGACCAACAGGCCAGTCATGATTCCATATTAAAAGAACTCGGCATCAGACAGCGCCTATACATCCACAGTGCGCATGGCCGAAGATGGTCAAAATGCGTGACCGCACGTCACGCATTTTGACCATCTTCGGCCAATTATCATGTCGTAGTAATGACTCTGTCGCAGCCATCTGGTTAAATTAGCTATCCAATTGGACGCCCAGGACGTTCGTTAAACGCCGCCATCCAATTGGATGCCTAGGCCGATAGTTGTTTGAACTTAAATCACTCAACGTTTAACAGATGGGCGTATTGAAAGTTAGCCCTTTCGAAATGACTGATCAAGACTAAGCCAAGTGATTCTTAAGTTCCGCTATTTATTGATTTAATAATATTTTATTATTACTTGGTGGACACTATTACTCAAAAGTAGTTTTATATAATTTATAAACTCATGATCTAAACTACACAATACTAAACTAAATGACTACACAATGTTCAGCTATCTGATCAAACGTTCCGGTCAACGACTTGGCTAGTTGTTCTTCAGCCATTTCATTGGATGCCGGCGTTTAACGAACGCTCGAATTGGATAGCTAATTTAACCAGATGGCTGCGACAACTCCATAATATCTCGCAGTGCAGAGCAAAGTTGAGGGCACCAGGCCACGTGGTAGATCACTGATGAAATGGACAAACCAGATCAAGGCCGCAACTAAGTGCTCGGTTTATGAATGTACCCAGAAAGCTGCAATCCGTGATGAATGGCACTGCATCACAAAGATGATCACTCATCGTGATTCACAGTGATGACCACGACCACTCTGGCAAGAGTGTACCGACTCAGAAGAAGAGGAAGCATATGATTTGATTTTATCTATTCAGATGTTAGGCTGTGCATTGTTTTTATAAATTATTGTAATTTTTTACTTTTTTGTAAGACAGCCATGCTGGCTGGCGTCTTTCTTTCGGGTTCAAATTTGAAATTTAAAATGCTGGGAAGAACAGCCAACATAACTGTTAACCCTGACTATAAATACCAATCTGTGCGTAGAAGTCGAGGAGTCTTGGAGTTTTTCTTGAGTCAGTCAGTCCAAAGTTCTTCACTTAGGCAGTCAATAGGAGTCTAGTCAGTCAGTTATACATTCCTGGCTGCTGAGTCTGTCACTGGCTAAACAACCTGCTCTTGCGGAGACAAGCTGGATCTGTAAAGATACTGCTGGTCTCTGAGCCTCGCCCATTCGTGTCCATAATCTGGACCAGCACCGGATGCAAGAGATCTCCGCCGCCGATCACCTCCACAAGAACACGGCAGCTCTACTTTTAACCGAGGCAGACCTGCACCGTGTCCTCGTGTGGCGATTTGTACAAAGATAAAACCCGACCGTTTCTTCCCACCGAATCCGAAACAAGATCTTCTTGAAAATTTGTTTCAGATGAGGATCTGCATCAGGTAGAAAATGAAGACGCCGTGAAATCTCTGTAGCCACTCAAAGAGGAGGTTTATCGCCACTATCGTAACGTGCGCAATAATATTGCCACAAAGTGAATTACCTACAAGTTCTGAAAGCTTTGACCTAATTTCAAATCTCAAATACCCTTCAAAAGTAGATTTTTATCATAATTATTTTTAGAACTGTGCCCTTCATAATTTTTATTAGCATTTAACGTTATATTTTCATAATAGCGTTTCATTTTCGTAATTATATAATTGTCCAGATTTTCATTATTTCACCATAAAAAGGTACAAGATGGACTTTTTCACAATCACTTAGCCAACGACATTGCCCGGAGCGATAATACAGCAAATACGGGGTTATTTGGCTCTCGGAATTAATAGTCAGAAAGTCTCGGCCGCATAATAAAAGACAAGACAATATCTTACTCAATTAAAATAACATCGGATGTGTTGTACTCGTGTCATGTATTTCTATGACATAGAGAAAGTGATAGAAATATTACTATCTGAAAAGCTCTTAATTAATTGTGACATTTTCATTGCGTATGATATAAGGCTTTTATTTTGGTACATCTTTAGGGAACAGGAGGAACAAGCACCAAAATCATTATGTCTAGATCGAGACCTAGTTCTAGGTTTATCTTATATTTTGTTGGGATCCGCTACCAGTCTAACAGAAGGCAACTGTCTTTTACAAGGAATAGTTGGTGTATCTGATGTTCACAACCCAGTGATTGGGTACCCATTGTTAAAACTGGTGTCAGATTCTCGGTCGTCTGACTCTTCGTAACGGCATCTCGATGTGTATGAATGGATGATTATCCAATCACAGACCGAGCATTGCTTTACTGTGGGGATCGACTTAAGCACCTATTATTATTTGACTGGCCTGATGGTCTAGTGGTTAGTGGCCCTGATTGCTATTCCGGAGGTTGTCGGTTCGATTCCCACACAATATAAATTTTTGTGTAATGAGCACAATAATTTGTTTTGTGTCTGGGTGTAATTTATCTATAATATTTGTATTTATTTAGAAATATTATATACAAAAGTAACATACTATCAGTAGTCTAGAACTCATGATACAGGCGTTGTGTGATAATTGTGGAATAAATTATTCCAGCCGCATTCCTCTCACCGAGATCAGTATATTAACTTGCTTATTTATTTTACAAATAAAGATTTGAATACAAAAATCAAACCCATAATAGATAATAATATAAAAATCGTCATAATGCAATGGCAATAAAAACTGTATCTTTAATAGAAGTTCTTATAATAAGGCATTAATATTTAATGAGATTCTGATTTATACCACGTCAAACGTTCAAGTTACTCAGCACAATACAGCAGCAATGTTAAAAAAGTTAAAATCATTTTACAACAAAGACAATTTAGATTATTCTAAAGGATATGTCGATCCATTTGAGTTTCATCAGACCTTCTATAAGATAATGATCAGATTTAAAGTAGCAGATGTCGAAAACA
Organism: Mythimna ferrago; assembly: GCA_910589285.2. NCBI lineage: Eukaryota > Metazoa > Arthropoda > Insecta > Lepidoptera > Noctuidae > Mythimna > Mythimna ferrago. The sequence goes on along the minus strand of OU342680.1, from coordinate 21,388,019 downwards.
AGAATCCACCATCGTAAGTTGCCTGAAGATTATTGAAGGCATTTAATTTATTAAACAACAATAATAAATCGGGAATACTTAAAACATACCCATTTTACCTAATATGTGTATACATATAAGGTAAAATGGGTATATATATGCATATTTGAGTATACAAATATGCATGTATTTATTCGGAGATGATGCAGGATTTCTTCCACATCGATATGTGTATTTTTATCAGCTATAAATCATTATTCACGCATTTTTATCACTTATGAACTGTTTCTTTATTCTTATCTTTTACATGTCCACACAAAAAGAAGCCAAATATGTTCTTTTTTATTTTAAGTGCACTCACTACAATAATTTTACTGCCTTCAAAACTATAAAATCTTACATTTATCGACAAAAAAAAACTTAGTTAAAATTTAAGTTTTTGGTTTAATATAATTATGAAAATTAATGTTGGATTCCAGGTACTTCAATCATAACACGATTCTCTTTCTATTTGCGTTATTGGCAACAATATTTTCGTCCATTTCCTTCTATCATGGGCTGGAAACCGCAGAATTATCACTTATAACTGAAACTGGAACTTACATTATTATACTGAGCTACAAAATGCTAATATTATACTGTACAAGAAAGAATAAACCTCAGTATCACAACCTTATAAGAGTCTTGCAAAAAGATTTTCAATACATTTGTACGGTAGGAGAAAAATACCGGTAAGTCTTAATTATACTTTCACTATACCTACTGATCAGAAAAAATAATACTTGAGTCCATCAATACAAAAAAAAAGACGTGTGGCACTCGGGGACTGCCGCGGTAAAGCTATTGCATAGCATTTTTATCAACTTATGCAATTATAATTATTTATTTATTTTATTTATGCAGTATTTTTTTTCCTTTGTTTTTTTTTCTTTGATATTAATTGAAGTTACACTTTCACACATTGAATTGAATTTTGATTGATTGTTCACTCATTTGTTTTCTTATCGGTCACCACGCTCAAAAAACAAATGAGTGGGGGGTGTTAGGTTATTTTCGTTAAGGAATTTCTGGATTCAGTCTCCACGCTCAAGGCCCGCGATAGAAGCTATGCAATAGCTTAAAAAGTATCAGAAAATCTACTAGTGTATTTACAATAGTAGCATGTCACGTCATTTAAAATTACAGTTAGGACAAGTTTTTTAATTTAGTAATAAATCATTATACTGCAACTTTTATACTTTACATTTCAGAGCACAGTACTTTGAGAATCAACTTAAAACCTGGAAACTCTGTGTATTCATCTGTGTATACAGTGTTGGTATCGGAATAACGATGAATATATTCACCTACTTGTCGCTCTTATACTTTCTGGCTACTCATGATGCAGACACAGAACAGAGTAGACCTCTTTTATTTCCATTTTGGTTACCTAATGTTGATTTAAGCAAATCCCCTGTTTATGAGGTAGCTTTCATGTTTGCTAATATTACCATTATGCTATACACTTATAATTACTTATGTAAGTTGTGTTTAATTTATTCTTCTGCCATTACTATCATCTCCCTGCGAATTGTCTTATAAAATAACTTGTGGTCATCATCCTTTTGACCTTCTATTACATCTTACCGTTATACTGTACACCTATAATTACACATGTGAGTTGTGTTTTCCTACTTTCTCTATCAATATCATCATCTCCCTTCAATTATCTTAGAAATATTACTTAAGGTCAGCACACCCCGTTTTGATTTTTCATTTCATCCTGTAAATCGTTTTCACTGACTCCGTTTTCTTTCATAACGTGACCCACAAAATCAATCTATATTAAACTTACTAGAAGCTAATTAAATAACCTTTTTATATTTATATTATAACTATCATCTCTACTGTTATAATTATTACAGTTATGATTCAGACCCAAATAGTATGGATCAGACAGATAACGTCGAAAGTTGACATTATAATATGGAGTCTCCAAGATCTTCTGGTAGATGTATATCCAACCACAAATAAGGAGAAAAGTGAATATTTCTCTAAGTTGATTGAAACTCGAATGAGAGACATTATTATTCACCATCAATCTATGTACAGGTAGGTAACAGCCGCACGAGGAGATTTCCAAGGTTAAACAAAGTTTGTCGTAATCAATCTGTGGATAGGTGACCCTCTTACATATCGAAATTCCTGCTGTCATTATTAGATCATTGACACTCGTTATGGATAGTCAAAAGCAAAGTTATCTGACAAAGAAAGAAAAAAGACTGTTGTCTTTCAAAGTTATATCGCGTTACCCAAGTACTATTTTTAATAAAATTGTGAAGGTTAGATCGTCACTCGCTTTTGATATCCGGCTGCATCTTTTTAAATAAGCTAGAAAAATCGATCGAATCAATGTACAAGTATTAAGGCATCAAATGCCTTTGTCGAGTCAAAGTCGGTGTATACTTTTCAAATTATCTTTTGGGATAAGGTCAAAACGTTGTCTACTTTATTAAACACGGTATGAATGTTTGATCTTTCTATATTTTCTGTTTCAGTTTATTGGAGGATTACGCGACAGTCTACAAGAAGTTATTACTGTTTGAGCAAGCAATTTGTAGTCCTGTGGTTTGTATATCAGCTTACTGCTTTGCAGAGGTACTTATGTCACCGTGAAATGTTTATATTTTTTTTTTATTTTGTTAACAATAAAATTATTACCCGACTGCAAGAAGGGTTATGTTTTTCGCGCGTATCTTGTATGTTTGTATGTATGTAATATTTTTTATTACCTCATATCTTCCTAACCACTAAACAGATTTTTATAATTAACATATCGTTAGATTCGTCTTGATAACCTAAGTGTTCTTAGATAGGTGACGTTAAAAAAAAACAACATATGGACTGTGAGATGTCAGAGTAAAAAAAAAAAAATATTTTTTTATTCTGCAATATGGGTATCAAATTAAAGGGCTTCTCATGACGATTTCAAAATGGTATGTCATGACCATATTAAAAAAAGTACAACAGGAAATCGATGTTATTTATTTTGTACTGAGGCGAAAGCCTAGGTCGGTTTTTGAAATTTTTAGTGATTTTACGTCTAAAATATAGTGAATAAATAGTGATATTATAATTGTAACTAAAAAGTGTAAAATAAAAAATTTATTTAAAAAATAAAAAACCCGATTGCTTAAAAAAATACTTTAAATAAAAACTGAAAAGAATAATAAACAAGTTCAGTCCACAGTTCGCAGTCGGGTTTTTTTTTTTTTTAATTTTTTTTTTTTTTCATTAAATAATTACCTACATATTAATGTTTTCAGAAACTCGACAATGGCGAGATTCAATCCATACTACTGATACTTTGTCTTGCCGTAATTTTCGTATATTTCGTAAACAATTTTATGTGCACCTATCTTTCCATTAAGGTATGGATTAAAAACTGATTTATATCAATGACATTAGATATAACTACTGTAAAAACAGCTCTGAAAACTTTAGACAGTGATTTTTATAAGTACTCTATATCTACATTACCAGATAAATTCGGTTCGTGACGCATGTTGGAGCATACCTTTCTGGAATGCAGGCCCAGTGATACGGCCTTACATGGTTCTTATGATGCAGCGCTCGCTGCGACCGTTGCCACTTCAGGCTCCTGGTTTTAAAGCCGTTTCTATTGCAACTTTTTCTGAAGTAAGTGTAGGAATATTTTGTGTCTATCCCAAAAATAAGAAATAAAGTAAGAAAAAAACATCATTTTTTTCTCATAGAAGAATGTGATGTCTCAGAAATCAGAGGTTTACCATCATAACAGTTTCTGTTTCTTTTTTTTTTAGAAAATGACGTCGGCATATTCGTACTTCAATATGCTGCGAGCTTAATCTTTGGGAAGATTGGAATATCATGCACTTGCATCACGTTACTGAGGGTTGCTGCAGCAATTTTCTCCTATATTAAATTTTCTTTCTTCACATTCCTCACACAATCCATTTATATTTTAAACATCTCTCTTTTTCAGTCACATGTATTTGATCTTTCCTCCTTTATCATTTGAGGCTAAAATTAAAATAACTATCCTGCAACATGCAAGTGCACTGACTATTAACTAATTATGTGCACATTACAAGAAAAAATATTATGTCGAATTTAATAATAAAATGATTCTGTGATCGCTGTTTGTCTTATAATCCGATCCTTCTTATTGTAATCCTTAAAAATAATGTCCCGTGAATTGAACAGAATAAACACACTAGTATCACGTTCTTATCATCAACGGTTAACTAGCCAGTTGCTTTATGCTTTTTTAAAAGAGCATTTTCCACGAAATTTATAAAATTTATAATTATTCGAAGGGCACAGAAAAAATAAGTTACTGTTATTATCCTCATCTTTGTTTTATTATTCAATTCATTACAAGTACTCAAACTGGCCATTTTCAGTGAATATATTAGTAAATCTTAAATGTAGGTAGTGTCATTTGTAAATTGGTGCCCAATCTGAAACAAAAACACTGACGTTACATAGTGACCATTACATATTTAGCAAGCCAAAATGCATTGGATATACTTTCAAAGTAGTCTAGTATACCGTACTATTGTGAAAGTATGGTTTTACCAAGAATACTACTAAAGGTTTCTTCGCATCGGAAAGAATAATTGATGCAGAGTAATGAGGAAGATGTCGAAAGGAAAGTTATGAGTATGAATGTGGATGACTATTTATAAGAGATTACGCCAAAGAACGAAGTGACTGCTGAGATGACGCGTAATAGAAAGTCACGAATAAAGAAGACGATATTTATTGCATCGTCTCCATGTAAATTAGTATAACGACGGTAAGAGAATGATGATGATGATAATACAGAAAATATAAGCATTATTAAAATTGATATTTTTCTGTATTTACGGCTTAATTTCTATTACAACCATCTGATAGGGGGATTCAGTACATGAAGAAGATATGATAACTTTGATAATGGTGTTAGGAAAAGTGGCGCACAACGTCGAAGTCGTCGGGGTCGTCGTGGTTCGGAACAGAACATTGACTGCTCCGTTACCAACTAATCACAATTATTAAACTTTCCAGTTACTTATACTAATCCAGAAGAATGTTTTTACTTTAAAACCTGATTGAATTTTGGAAAATAAAGTAGATTTCAAGACTCTTTCAATTTTATTCCGATCATCAGTATTTTTCAAAATACTCGTGTGTTTTATCATTCCACTAAACGCTTACATAATAATAAGCATAGTGTAGAACCCTAATTAATCCCATAACACTGTAAAAAAATGGAATCACATTTGTCGTAAACGACTGTTTTTGTTTTCTACATTTCAAATAGTGTGAAATAATGCTTGCTACCTCTGAAACTAAATTATCACATGGGAATATTTTATGAAAACTAGTTTCTACCTTGAACGTTCCCAATGTTTAATTTGTAGTAACTATAAAGCAATAATAAAATCGGTCTAACGCGAACCTATTAACAATAAAAAAACATATAGAGCTCTATGCTTTGAGGAAAGCAGTTGAGGACTTACTTCGACTGCTTTATATGCTATTACATAAGAGGAATTTCTTCTAATTTAAATTAATAATATTCACGTTAAAGGTCATGCGAAGTCAAAAAATTTGGATTTCAGCAAGACACTATACGTAAAAACAAACGATGTATTATTTGTGATATTTAATGGAAATATTACAAAAATGAAACCGCAGTCAGTAACTAGTCTTCCCATACAGACAAAATAGGTTTTATTCACAACCACTTATCCAATAAAATTGCCTCAGGCGGAGGTCTTATAATATCGCAGAAGTACGAGGTTATTTGATTCTTATAAATTACTGGATAGAAAATATCAGAAAAGTACATAATGAAAGGGAAGACAGTAAGGAATCGAAACATCTGCCACCTGAAATTAAAAACTGTAACTTAATTGCATCTATATGTTTAAAGATTTTTTGCTGCTCTTTGTAGCTACTAAAATAATCTTATACTATCATTAGATAGTGCCCACTAGACAATAGTCCTAAAATCGATTGCCACATCGACCCATTGCTGAGCAGGTTTCTCACGTAGTTTTATGGGATTAGGTTTAGTAGGAACCGAGAATTGAGTGCACCTTAGAAGCGTTGACCAATGACTCTACATCATTGCATTTTAAAAGCCATGTCAGTCTACGTGAATAGAATGCTCGTAACTTGTTTTAATTTTGGGACTTGACAATTCATGACTTTTCTTAATTTTCGAAACTTGACAATTAATTACATGTCTTAATTTTTGAAACATGAAAATTCATTGCTTGTCTTAATTTTTTGGGAATTGACAATTCATGACTCATCTTAATTTTTGTAACATGAGAATTCATTACTTTATTTTGATTTTCGAATTGACAAATCATAACTTGCTTTAATTGTTTAAACTTGATAATTCCTTACGTGTCTTAATTTTCAAGAATTGACAATTAATGAATTGTCGAGATAGGTTGTGGACCGTCAAAACTGTATGTGGCAAATACCGTTTTGACAATTCATAACCTGTCTCGTTATTAATTAGTTACATAATAATCACAACAAGTATATGATTATTATTGAACAAATGTGCGTAATATTTTTGGCTTTTTGATATCAATAAAAGTAGAGCACTGTTTTCCAGGAATAAAATAAATACAATATCTCAAGCAGAGGAATAAAATAGTTCGGGAAAAACAAAGTTACGACAACTTTACAGGTTTAATTATTAAACTCTGACTGTTTCGATCCAAAAGGCTGAGCAATAGATCAAAGTAGTGACTATATAAAATATAAATGTGCTAATAAAACGAATATCCTTTAAATGTTGCTTTCTAAGTGAAAAAACAATCGTAAAGCTGTTGAAGAAAAAGTTTGCGAAAACTTCGAAAAATGCGGTATAAAAGTGCTCTCAAGATAGCATAAAATTATCAAGGGAACGTACTCTCGAAATAAAATTCTAGTATCCTATGAGCTCCACGATATGGTCTACGGCGCTTGAGCATGAAGAAGTAACAAATAGCCACACACACAAACGTTAGCCTTTATAAAATTAGTGTGATTCCACTTTGATATATGGTATGACTTAACATACATACTATTAAAAAAACAACCACATATTGTATTGTTTGCTGAAGATACGTCGTTAATTTTTAAAATCAATAGACGTTCCACAAACCTTAATGACGTAAACAATGCTCTACAGCAAGTCCAAAACTGGTTTACTGTTAATAATTTAGTATTAAATGGAAAAAAAAACTAAGTGCATAAGATTTGCGTTACCGAATGTTAAAAGCAATTATTCCGACATAGTATAGAACAAGGAGAAAATCGAATTCGTCGAGAGTACGGTTTTCCTAGGGATCACGCTTGACTCGAGGCTACAATGGGGTCCTCATTTAACATCTCTGGCAGGACGACAAGGTTCAGCAGCATATGCTGTCAGAAAAATCCGTCAATTTACTGATGTAGATACTGCGAGACTAGTCTATTTTAGTTACTTTCATAGTATCATGTCTTACGGTATTTTGCTATGGGGACGGGCTGCAGACATAGAGTCTATTTTTATACTGCAGAAAAGAGCTATCAGAGCCATATATAATCTTCGCAGATGCTATTCTCTTAGGGAACTATTTAAAGAAATAAACATCCTGACGGTCCCTTGTCAATACATTTATGAAAACATCATGTATGTTCGGAAAAAATATTCATCTTTTTACTAAGATAAGTGACAGGCACAATTTTAATACTAGGAATAGGAACAAATTAGATCAACCTCGATTCAGATTGGCTAAAGTACATAGCTCTTTCATGGGGTACTGTGTAAAATTTTATAATAAAATACCAATTGAGATTCTACAACTAAATGAGTCCAAATTTAAAACATGCAATAAACGCACACTATGTAGACAAGCATATTATAAACTGGAAGATTATCTCCTTGACAAAAATGCTTGGCTAAATGTTGGTCCTGCTCCACAACTACAACCACTTTTACCTTCAAATTAGTTTATTTTTATTTTTTATATATATATTTCTAAACATTGGAAGAGATTCCCCTTTCCCCTTATTTCCCCTTTTTGTATTTTTATTTCATAATTTATTATCTAAAAAGATATATTATAAGATATTTATATATTAATTAAAAATAATTGGAAATTAAATAGCATTGTATAATGTAGAAGCACTTTTTTTTTTCAAGTTTTGTGAATGTGAAGCATCATGGAGCATCTTTATTAGGTTACAACTTGTTTGACATTACGAGCATGGCAGTTGAGAGTTTGTCATGCTCACCCAAATGTCTTGCTGATGGTGGCACGTGTTATTGGGTCATTCGGTTAACTTTAAAGTGGTTGAGCTGAGTGGGGCTGATACACGTGTCATGCCCGTGAACGGGTGCCATTGAGGCTGGTCATCTCTTGGCTGCCAGTGGCTTAATTCGGTTTCTGTTTTTAATTACATTTAATAAGAAGAATAATAACTTATTATTGTTGCGTATCTGCCTACATTGTGCTCACATATTAGAAGCGACAAGAAATATGTAACCAAGATCTATGTAACTCATAATATGTTTTAAAAAGAGTGTCCATGGAGTTTCTTGCACGTTCTTCTCCATAGAGACCTACGTTTTGGAACGTGCAATTTAGCTTCACTTTTCTTGGACTGACCGACATTTGACTATTCAAAAGTGCCTGCAAATGGTCTATTTGAAATAAATGATTTTGACTTTGACTTTTGACTTTGACAAGGTGAATGCTTTTATGAGACATCGGCTGGAGGAGACAAAACATCGGAAAGTAGAAATCTTCGGTTTTTATCGAAAACTAGGGCTTTTATAAATATTATTTTTTCTAGCCGTTGCTGTCCCACTGCTGGGCAAAGACCTCCCCCAAGTCCCTGAAAAAAAAAATTACTCTTTTTTATTTAACTTGAAGTATGTCAAGTTTCTAGAAGGGCAGCTACGTACCGGATGTCGCAGCGTTGGAAGGCCTCCCACAGGGTGGACCGATTACCAGGTGAGGATCGCTGGAATTCGATGGAAGCGAGACGCACAGGACCGGTTATTATGACGACCCTTGGGGAGACCTATGTCCAATAGTGGACGTCTTTCGGCTGAAATGAGGATGATGATGTCAAGTTAAATAAGAGTTATTTATTGTCTTGGTGCAAAATCATCCAATAACTTACTCAGTTCTTTCTTTATTTATTTCTTTCGTTCTTCTGGATGAGGCAAGAGAGAGTTTCCATTTCCATTTCATGAAAATAATAACTCTTTTAAGCAATCTCGCAACCCGGGTAGGCTTCTACTCTATCGGGTCAAAATTTTGCTCTTTGGGTTTACGTGGAAAATAGTCGTCAACCCGGGCTTAATTCTTAATAAAGCGGTGAGCTGACCATTGCTTGCAGCTCTTGCAGCCTCTTGTGGTGGCTACGGTGTGACGACGACGTTTTCTCCCTTACGGTTCCGGTTACTACCTTTACTCGCATTACTGCTTCACAGAAAGAGGTGCCTGCTTCCTAACTCTAATCGACATCAGGACGGCCGAAAGCCGGTATGCATTTAAGCGGAAGTTGCAGAATCATTTTCTCCATCAATAGCAGAATTTTCTCAAAACTTCTGTCCTTACTTTTATTAATATATACAAATATATATATTGTATTAAATATGTATGTATGTGTATATTAACTATATGTATATTTTTTACTCTTGTTTTCAAAATAAAAACTTCTTTATAAGCTTCTACCATATTGTCTCTCCACTACCCATAGGTTGTCTGGTAGAGAATGCCTAAGGCATTGAGTCCGCCTATGTACTTTGTGTTGCGTGAAGATTAAATAATAAATAAATACCTACGAGTTCTGAAAGCTAAGACCTTATTTTAAATCTCAAATACCATTCAAAAACACATTTTCGTCATAATTGTTTTTTACAAGTGTGCTCTTTATAATTTTCATTAACATTAAATGTTATATTTTGCATAATTTCGAATCACTTTTATAAATATATCCATTTTTTAAATATATTTCTTTAAAACTGTGCAAGATGGACTTTTTCACAATCACTTAGCCAACTACATTGCCCGGAGCAATAATACAGCAAATACGGGGTTATTTGGCTCTCGGAATTAATAGTCAGAAAGTCTCGGCCGCATAATAAAAGACAAGACAATATCTTACTCAATTAAAATAACATCGGATGTGTTGTACTCGTGTCATGTATTTCTATGACATAGAGAAAGTGATAGAAATATTACTATCTGAAAAGCTCTTAATTAATTGTGACATTTTCATTGCGTATGATATAAGGCTTATATTTTGGTACATCTTTAGGGAACAGGAGGAACAAGCACCAAAATCATTATGTCTAGATCGAGACCTAGTTCTAGGTTTTAACTTATATTTTGTTGGGATCCGCTACCAGTCTAACAGAAGGCAACTGTCTTTTACAAGGAATAGTTCGTATATCTGATGTTCACAACCCAGTGATTGGGTACCCATTGTTAAAACTGGTGTCAGATTCTCGGTCGTCTGACTCTTCGTAACGGCATCTCGATGTGTATGAATGGATGATTATCCAACCACAGACCGAGCATTGCTTTACTGTGGGGATCGACTTACGCACCTATTATTATTTGACTGGCCTGATGGTCTAGTGGTTAGTGGCCCTGATTGCTATTCCGAAGGTTGTCGGTTCGATTCCCACACAATATATTTTTTTGTGTAATGAGCACGATAATTTGTTTTGTGTCTGGGTGTAATTTATCTAACGTAAATGCTCCTATTACCGCCAGTTTTAGCTGTCTTAGGATTCACTTTAAAAAAATAGATATAAGCTGTAATGTTAGGAAAGGTGTTATAATTTATAATTAATCTCAGCGAAGTATTCTTTGCAATTCAGTACTTAAAATCAATATACAATAACAAAAATAGTTTCGAAATAATTATTTAATTCAAAAGAGTAGTTGATTCTATTACCGACCCATAGAATGCGGCAAAATTCTATTACCGATTTTTCTGCTTCTTTTACCGACCGCTACGAAGTTATCACTTCTTCTATACTATTAAATAAAATAAAAAATCGTTTTTAAGGTATATATTATATAATAGCAATAGTTATGAGATCAATATTATTACAATATGAAAATAATTATTTATTGCAACGCTTAGAGCACTTATTTTTTGTTATTTTAATTAATAAAAAATATAATCAGTCCCAGAAAACAGTCTTCAAACAATTAAATGCTTACTTTTTAATTACCTACATACTAATAAGATATTATGAATCAGTAACAAAAATATTTTTATCCGTAAAACAATCACAAAATAATTTCTCTTGTCACGCAGAGTTGTCCTCGGTATGCCATAGGTTTTTGAAGCTTCATATAAGCTGGTCCCTTCATTTATAACTAGAAGCGCAGCGGCTCCATGATTCTATAAAAAGAACACGATCTTTAAAAAGATATAGAATTTAATTCTTCAAAAGAAGCTTTAAAAAGTTACATGGCCCCCATTCCGTCCCGCCATTTTTATTTGATTTGAAATCATATAAAATATAGCCAATGCCATGAAGCCATGAATAAAACTGGACAGCAAATATTATTTTATATTAATAATATGGCATGTGACAAAATCTCTCAAAACGTCACGTATGCAAGAAATGAGCCAATTTGTTCAAAAATATGCCTACATTTTTTTTTTGTGTACTGTAATATTACCAAATATATCGTCACAGCTGTGAGTCGGTAATAGAATCAAGTAAGAAGGTTACAATATTCTATTAGCGACCAATAAAATTAATAATAAACAGATAAAATATCCGCTTTATGGTATACTGTTAAATTCGATCTCATTGCTATATTATTGCTTTTAATGTCAGTTAGTCTTTAATTCAGATAATACAGGTTATTTACAGTATAATATCATTATAATAATAGAGATATTGTCTAACGTTGAATCGAGTTTTACACAAAAACTTTAAGAAATAGCTTTGTCGTTAATAGATCTAACGAAGTAAAATAATTTTAAGAATTGATTAAGCAAAAATTAAAATCAAATGAGGTAGTTTATAATAGATATTATTTTAAAATACTAAATGTTCTCAAAATTTTAACAACGCCATGGGTCGTTATTAGAATCAAGTTTTGAAATTTGGATTCTATTACCGCCTTAAATTAAAACATGATTTTATAACATAAAAACCAATAAAAAGTATTATATTAAGAGTTAGTTTAGAAAACGAATATGTACGTTACAGTTGTAATGTGATTGCAAGAAGATAAATCCATTTTTAGGGTGTTATTTTCCTTAAGTAATATTTAGGTGTACTTACGTGGCTGGAGACGTGACACTATGAAAAGTGCGTCCGCTTCGGGCGCGTCCCACTCAAAGTCAAATTATTTCTTTCACTGGCTATTTAAACACACAAAATTTACTCTCTTTGTTGTCCAACAAAAATACGTAACTAATTTTTAAGGTATGACTTTTCTGGAACCCTATATTATGTGTAATATGAGTGATTTAAAAATTAGATCGTTAATAGAGTACACATTTTAGGGGGTCGTTAATAGGAGCTTTTACGTTATAATATTTTTATTTATTTATGTTCAAGATAAAAACAGTATACATTTGACTTTTTATACTAAAAACCACTAAAGCCATTACTGGCTTATGCATGGTTAGTGAGTTCGGATAAATTAAATTATGTTAGTAATAATTAAACATTAAAAAAAAAAAATTACACTAATTAACTTTTTGCAAAAAGTACTTTTTTAATTCACGCTTTGATTTTTTAGGGTTGCTGAGGTATTTATTTTGTATGTCCACAGGAAGTTCGTTAATTATTTTTGGCAGAATGTATGTGTATGTTCTCATACCGTATGTATTGTTATATCTAGGCAAGGTAAAGGTGTTCATGTTCGATAACGTTCTTAGCTTTGGATGACGTGCATTCTTAATTAATTATTTAGAAATATTAAATACGAAAGTAACATACTATCAGTAGTCTAAAACTCATGATACAGGCGTTGTTTGATAATTGTGGAATAAATTATTCCAGCCGCATTCCTCTCACCGAGATCAATATATTAACTTGCTTATTTATTTTACAAATAAAGATTTGAATACAAAAATCAAACCCATAATAGATAATAATATAAAAATCGTCATAATGCAATGGCAATAAAAACTGTATCTTTAATAGAAGTTCTTATAATAAGGCATTAATATTTAATGAGATTCTGATTTATACCACGTCATACGTTCAAGTTACTCAGCACAATACAGCAGCCATGTTAAAAAAGTTGAAATCATTTTACAACAAAGACAATTTAGATTATTCTAAAGGATATGTCGATCCATTTGAGTTTCATCAGACCTTCTATAAGATAATGATCAGATTTAAAGTAGCAGATGTCGAAAACAAGAATCCACCATCGTAAGTTGCCTGAAGATTATTGAAGGCATTTAATTTATTAAAGAACAATAATAAATCTGGAATACTTAAAACATACCCATTTTACCTAATATGTGCATACATATAAGGTAAAATGGGTATATATATGCATATTTGAGTATACAAATATGCATGTATTTATTCGGTGATGATGCAGGATTTCTTCCACTTCGATATGTGTATTTTTATCAGCTATAAATCATTATTCACGCATTTTTATCACTTATGAACGGTTTCTTTACATTTTAATCTTTTACATGTCCACACAAAAAGAAGCCAAATATGTTCTTTTTTATTTTAAGTGCACTCACTACAATAATTTTACTGTCTTCAAAACTATAAAATCTTACATTTAACGACAAAAAAAACTTAATTAAAATTTAAGTTTTTGGTTTAATATAATTATGAAAAGTAATGTTGGATTCCAGGTACTTCAATCATAACACGATTCTCTTTCTATTTGCGTTATTGGCAACAATATTTTTGTCCATTTCCCTCTATCATGGGCTGGAAACCGCAGAATTACCACTTATAACTGAAACTGGAACTTACATTATTATACTGATCTACAAAATGCTAATATTATACTGTACAAGAAAGAATAAACCTCAGTATCACAACCTTTTAAGAGTCTTGCAAAAAGATTTTCAATACATTTGTACGGTAGGAGAAAAATACCGGTAAGTCTTAATTATACTTTCACTATACCTACTGATCAGAAAAAATAATACTTGAGTCCATCAATACAAAAAAAAAGTATCAGAAAATCTACTAGTGTATTTACAATAGTTGCATGTCACGTCATTTAAAATTACAGTTAGGACAAGTTTTTTAATTTAGTAATAAATCATTATACTGCAACTTTTATACTTTACATTTCAGAGCACAGTACTTTGAGAATCAACTTAAAACCTGGAAACTCTGTGTATTCATCTGTGTCTTCAGTGTTGGTACCGGAATAACGATGAATATATTCACCTACTTGTCGCTCTTATACTTTCTGGCTACTCATGATGCAGATACAGAACAGAGTAGACCTCTTTTATTTCCACTTTGGTTACCTAATGTTGATTTAAGCAAATCCCCTGTTTATGAGGTAGCTTTCATGTATTGTAATCTTACCGTTATACTGTACACCTATAATTACACATGTGAGTTATGTTTTCCTTCTATCTCTATCAATATCATCATCTCCCTTCTCTCACCATCTTAGAAATATTACTTAAGGTCAGTACACCCCGTTTTGATTTTTCATTTCATCCTGTAAATCGTTTTCACTGACTCCGTTTTCTTTCATAACGTGACCCACAAAATCAATCTATATTAAACTTACTAGAAGCTAAATAATTAACCTTTTTATATTTATATTATAACTATCATCTCTACTGTTATAATTATTACAGTTATGATTCAGACCCAAATAGTATGGATCAGACAGATAACGTCGAAAGTTGACATTATAATATGGAGTCTCCAAGATCTTCTGGTAGATGTATATCCAACCACAAATAAGGAGAAAAGTGAATATTTCTCTAAGTTGATTGAAACTCGAATGAGAGACATTATTATTCATCATCAATCTATGTACAGGTAGGTAACAGCCGCACGAGGAGATTTCCAAGGTTAAGCAAAGTTTGTCGTAATCGATCTGTGCATAGGTGACCCTCTAGAAATTCCTCCGTGACTAGAAAAATACGTTAAGATGTCAATGCTGTCATTATTAGATCATTGACACTCGTTATGGATAGTCAAAAGCAAAGTTATCTGACACCAGTCTTTCAAAGTTATATCGCGTTACCCAAGTACTATTTTTAATTAAATTGTGAAGGTTAGATCGTCAGTCGCTTTTGAGATCCGGCTGCATCTAGTTAAATAAACTAGAAAAATCGATCGAATCAATGTACAAGTATTAAGGCATCAAATGCCTTTGTCGAGTCAAAGTCGGTGTATATTTTTCAAATTATCTTTTGGGATAAGTTTGAGTGTTCAAAACGTTGTCTACTTTATTAAACACGGTATGAATGTTTGATCTTCCTATATTTTCTGTTTCAGTTTATTGGAGGATTACGCGACAGTCTATAAGAAGTTATTACTGTTTGAGCAAGCAATTAGTAGTCCTGTGGTTTGTATATCAGCTTACTGCCTTGCAGAGGTACTTATGTCACCGTGAAATGTTTATATTTTTTTGTTAACAATATAATTTTTCATTAAATAATTACCTACATTTTAATGTTTTCAGAAACTTGATAATGGCGAGATTCAATCCATACTGCTGATACTTTGTCTTGCTATGATTTTCGTATATTTCGTACCCAATTTGATGTGCACCTATCTTTCCATTAAGGTATGGATTAAAAACTGATTTATATCAATGACATTAGATATAACTGCTGTAAAAGACAGCTCTGGAAACTTTAGACAGTGATTTTTATAAGTACTCTATATCTACATTACCAGATAAATTCGGTTCGTGACGCATGTTGGAGCATACCTTTCTGGAATGCAGGCCCAGTGATACGGCCTTACATGGTTCTCATGATGCAGCGCTCGCTGCGACCGTTGCCACTTCAGGCTGCTGGTTTTAAAGAAGTTTCTATTGCAACTTTTTCTGAAGTAAGTAGTAGGAATATTTTGTGTCTATCCCAAAAATAAGAAATAAAGTAAGAAAAAAAAACATTTTTTTTTCTCATAGAAGAATAATGATAGTAAGTAATGTCTCAGAAATCAGAGGTTAACCATCATAACAGTTTCTGGTTTTTTTTTTTCAGAAGATGACGTCGGCATATTCGTACTTCAATATGCTGCGAGCTTAATCTTTGGGAAGATTGGAATATCATGCACTTGCATCACGTTACTGAGGATTGCTGCAGCAATTTTCTCCTATATTAAATTTTCTTTCTTCACATTCCTCACACAATCCATTTATATTTTAAACATCTCTCTTTTTCAGTCACATGTATTTGATCTTTCCTCCTTTATCACTTGAGGCTAAGTAAAATTAAAATAACTATCCTGCAACATGCAAGTGCACTGACTATTAACTAATTATATGCACATTGCAAGAAAAAATATTATGTCAAATTTAATAATTAAATGATTCTGTGATCGCTGTTTGTCTTATAATCCGATCCTTCTTATTGTAATCCTTAAAAATAATGTCCCGTGAATTGAACAGAACAAACACACTAGTAACACGTTCTTATCATCAACGATTAACTAGCCAGTTGCTTTATGCTTTTTTAAAAGAGCATTCTCCACGAAATTTATAAAATTTATAAGTATTCGAAGGGTACAGAAAAAATAAGTTACTGTTATTATCCTCATCTTTGTTTTATTATCCAATTTATTACAAGTACTCAAACTGGCAATTTTCAGTGAATATATTAGTAAATCTTAAATGTAGGTAGTGTCATTTGTAAATTGGTGCCCAATCTGAAACAAAAACACTGATGTTACATAGTGACCATTACATATTCAGCAAACCAAATGCATTGGACATACTTTCAAAGCAGTCTAGTATATCGTGCTGTTGTGAAAGTATGGTTTTACCAAAAATACTACTAAAGGTTTCTTCGCATCGGAAAGAATATTATTGATGCAGAGTAATGAGGAAGATGTCGAAAGGAAAGTTATGAGTATGAATGTGGATGACTATTTATAAGATATTACGCCAAAGAACGAAGTGACTGCTGAGATGACGCGTAATAGAAAGTCACGAATAAAAAAGACAATATATTGCATCGTCTCCATGTAAATTAGGATAACGACGGTAAGAGAATGATGATGATGATAATATAGAAAATATAAGCAATATTACAATTGATATTTTTCTGTATTTACGGCTTAATTTCTATTGCAACCATCTGATAGGGGGATTCAGTACATGAAGAAGATATGATACCTTTGATAATGGTGTTAGGAAAAGTGGCGCACAACGTCAAAGCCGTCGGGGTCGTCGTGGTTCGGATCAGAACATTGACTGCTCCGTTACCAACTAATCACAATAGGCTAGTTGCCGTAAAAAGTGCAATTAGTCCGTCTTTTAGATTATGTTCGATCGTATTGCGTTAGGTTAGTTCATTAGTTGCCTCAATACAGAGCTACAAAACAGTCGTGTCATTTTATTTAAAAACATCTCTAAAACACCTACAAGGCACAATCAACCTTACGACGTCACCATATGGTCCTTCGAGCCGGATAATTAGTAGTCGGCACACCTGTGGGTCGTTAGTGAATCTTTACCTGAGCGAGCCGAGAACAAAAGGCCGCATTCCTCCGATAAGAAGAACTTGTTTACGCAAAATTGTGCAGCGTTTTATGAACTTACATTTTTATACGAGTGTGGTTGACTATTCGAGTTGGTGATATTACGTACAAACAAGATAGAACTTTACAATGGCGACGGTAACTTCGGAACAACAAAAATATTTGAATACACTGGAAGATTTGGCAAAATTATTACAAAAAACGCAAGTGAACTTAAAGAAATGTTCTAAAGTGAGACTTACGGACGGTTACATACGGGCTAGATTGAAATGTATAGAAGAGTATTGGTGTGATTTTCGACGAGCGCACGAGATGTTGACACAGTGTACTCCAAGAGACAAGCGTGGTGAAATTCCATACTTTCTTAACGAAGATTTTTTCGCCGTTGAAGACCTGTACCTATGTTTGCAAGCAGATTTAACAGACACGTTGAGCAAAATGCAGCAAACCTCAATGGAAACATCAAACTCGTCGTTACTTGGTGGTCAAGGGCAAAGTTCGATTGTAAAACTACCGCGGATTCAATTACCAAATTTTTCGGGAAAATACGAAGAGTGGCCTACGTACCAGGACATGTTTATATCACTTGTGCACAATAATACTTCAATCAGTGACGTTCAAAAGTTACATTACCTGAAGTCTAGTGTTACCGGTGAAGCAGAAATAATTTTACGTCACGTTCAAGTTACGGACAGTAATTACAATCAAGCATGGCAGTTATTAAAAGACAGATTCGGGAATAAACGTGTTATTGTGTTTTCTGTTTTGCAAAGACTTTTTTATCAGAAGAAAATCACATCGCAAACAGCTAGCAGTGTGAAAACTTTATTAGATACTACAACAGAGTGCATAAATAACCTGAAAAACTTAAAAATTAACACCGACTCCTGGGATCCTATAATTATATTTCTGGTGATTCAGAAGTTGGACCAGGAATCACATAAAGAGTGGGAAACTTATGCTTATAAGGAAAGGTCAGAGGAGGTGCCATCTTGGGAAGAGTTGAAAAGATTTTTAGAATCTAAATTTAGAACTCTGGAAATGATACAACCCATATCAAACAAAGTTCGTACAGTAAAGGAGCGATCCTGCCATGCCGTGAGTGCTGTTAAGGTTAAAAACTGTGTACTTTGTAGTGAAAAGCATACATTATGTCACTGCAAGGAATTTATTAACATGGACCTTACTCAACGTAACAACTACGTAAAGGAAAAACAGCTCTGCTTCAACTGCCTGCTTCCGGGTCACTCAGTCTACAAATGCAAGGTACCAGGTACTTGCCGCGTATGTAGAAGGCGTCACCATTCCTTACTCCACAAAACAGAGACTTCGAAGGGTTCTACAGAATCTACACCTAACCAACCTGTTCAATTGTCGACTTCTCAACAGGAAGACAAGAAGGAGGCCATAACAAGTCTTCATGTTGGTGTTGGAGGATCTGGAAGAGCATTATTGGCAACTGCACTAGTCAAGGCAAGAGGAGAAGATGGACATGTGACACTGTTAAGGGTTCTTGTAGATCAAGGCTCACAAGCGAGCTTCATAAGTGAAAAGGCAACTCAATTATTGAAGCTTCAAAGAAAATCAATTGAAGGCACAGTGACAGGTGTGGGTTCTATGCAGGTACCAATTAAACACGTGGTTCAGCTAAACATATTATCGAGAGGGAAAACAGAATTCAACATGCACGTCGAAGCTTACGTCATGACCAAGCAACTGACCACGCGAATACCACATCATACAATGACTGTTCATAACTGGCAGCACCTGAAGGGTCTCGATCTTGCAGATCCACAGTACTATAGACCAGGCCCGATAGATATGCTGCTCGGTGTGAAGGAATATGCACGAATAGTCGAACAAACATTAGTCAAGGGTCCTCCAGGGTCTCCTTGTGCACAGAAAACAACCCTAGGATGGATATTATTTGGAGAAATAAATACAACACAAAGTGAACATTCATTTCTTGTCATGCATCACCAAATAGACGTTGATAACATGTTAAAGGCGCTTTGGGAGATAGACACAACTACAAGGCGAAAGAATACAAAGGAAGAACAATTATGTGAAGACATATATCACAAAACACACACAAGAAATGAACAAGGAAGATTTATAGTGAAACTACCGTTTAAAACAAATTGTATTCAATCACCTGAAGGAAATACAAGAGATATAGCTAAAACAAGATTGATACATTTAGAGAAAAGGTTTAAAAAACAGATTAAGCTAAAAGAAGAATATGAAAAAGTTATAGAAGACTACAAAAACTTAGGTCACATAGAAGAAGTACCTGAAAAGGAAATATATTCAAAAAGGTCAGTTTACTTACCCCATCACCCAGTTCTGCGTGAAGATAAGGAAACCACGAAAACTCGCATAGTTTTCGATGCCTCCTGTAAAGGAACAAATGGTATATCATTAAATGATGAACTCTTACCTGGTCCAGTGCTCCAAGAAGACCTACGAAGTATACTCATGCGCTGGAGAATGCACGCCGTCTGTTTTGCTGCGGACATACAAAAAATGTACAGAATGATCATGGTATACAAGGAGGATGCTGATTTTCAAAGAATACTGTGGAGAAACAATAGTGATGAAGAAATAAAAGATTTTAGATTACTTACCGTGACCTTTGGAACCACTTCAGCTCCTTACCTCGCAGTGAAGACCTTGATCCAACTTGCACACGAAGAACGAGATAACTATCCAGTAGCTGCTGACATTACATTATCAGATTTCTATGTCGATGATGTCATGTCGGGTTGTGACACAGTGAAAGAAGCAATCGAAGCTAGCAATCAACTCAGAGCTATGTTGAACAAAGGAGGTTTTGAGTTGAAAAAATGGTCATCAAACAACATCGAACTGATGAAATCAATGGATCCAAGCATCATTTCTTCAAGCATCCAACTTGACATAAACTTAGATGGTACTGTGAAGGCATTAGGTATCACCTGGAATCTTGGTACTGATCAATTTCTCTACAAAATCAGTCTCTGCTCACCTCCATCAATCATTACAAAGAGAAATGTTTTATCAGATGTACAAAAACTCTACGATCCATTAGGTTGGATATCGCCAAGCATTGTGCTAGCTAAGATGTTCATCCAAAAACTTTGGTTAGTTGGCACACAATGGGATCAACCATTATCAGATGATTTAACGGCAGAGTGGTTGAAGATAAGAAATGATTTCGAGAACGTCAACCAAATTTCTCTAAACCGATGGTTGCACTCGTATAGTAGCAATAGAAAAGCGATTCAACTACATGGATTTAGCGATGCTTCAACTCGAGCTTATGCAGCAGTTGTATACTGCAGAGTAGAACAGAATGAAACTGTATACACAAGTCTAATTGCATCAAGAACCAAGGTTGCTCCATTGAAAACAGTATCACTACCTCGGCTTGAGCTGTGTGGAGCTGTTTTGTTGTCAAGGCTTCTAAAACAAGTCACATTAGCCATGAAAATTCCACATAGCCAAACCTACTGCTGGACAGACTCCACCATAGTACTGGCGTGGCTGCATGGTGAACCTCAAAAATGGAAGACCTTTGTTGCAAATCGTGTGGTAGAAATCAAAGACAATACAAACAATGTACAGT
Organism: Mythimna ferrago; assembly: GCA_910589285.2. Lineage (NCBI taxonomy): Eukaryota > Metazoa > Arthropoda > Insecta > Lepidoptera > Noctuidae > Mythimna > Mythimna ferrago. Next base: position 21,366,720 of record OU342680.1, on the reverse strand, counting down.
GGCATCATGTCATGTCAGAAGAAAATCCTGCTGACAAGGCATCCAGAGGAATGTTCCTAACAGATCTGAAAGAAGAGAAAATGTGGTGGAAGGGGCCTGAATGGTTATCAGAAAAGGAAGTTCATTTGAGAAAATCAGAAAATACAGAGACAGATTTAGAATCAAAACATACATGTTGTATCATTACAAGTGAAACTAAGGAAAATGAAGAAAAACCGATTTGGGAAAGATTTTCGAAACTGACTAGAATGAAGAGAGTACTTGCTTATTGTAGAAGATTTTTAAACAATGAAAACCAAGAAAGGTATTTAACGACAAATGAAATGAACATAATTTTGCAAAGGTGCATAATGTACTATCAACAATTAATTTATGAAAAAGATATAGAATCCATCAAGAAAAATGGTACGGTGAGAAAATCAAGTTCACTAATTAACTTGACACCATTTTTAGATAAACAAAATTTACTGAGAGTTGGAGGTCGTTTACAAAATGCTAATTTGCCAGACACAACCAAACATCCAATAATAATACCTAGTAATCAACATATCACGACATTGTTGATTAACGAAGCACACAAACAAACCATACATGGTGGTATACAACTTATGATGGCATACATAAGAAGTAATTATTGGATTATTCACTTAAAATCAGCCGTAAGAAAATGCATAAGAAGTTGCAAGGTTTGCATTGTCAATAAAGGAAAGGTTAACAATCAGTTAATGGGTGAATTGCCAGCTGTAAGGGTGAGTCCACAGCGGGCCTTTCTAAACAGTGGAGTTGACTATGCAGGTCCAGTATTTATCAGAACATCAAAGGGGCGAGGCCATCACGCTACGAGAGGGTACATCTGTTTATTTGTGTGTATGGTTACACGTGCCATACACTTGGAAGTTGTAACAGATTTAACTTCTCAAGCATTCCTGGCTGCGTTTCGGAGATTCGTCGCACGTCGAGGTCGATGTCTTCATCTGTTCAGCGACAACGGCACAAATTTCGTTGGTGCTGCAAAGGAGCTCAAAGACCTTTTCAAAGCAGGTGAAAACAACATTTCTAAAGAAATTTCCGAACACTTAGCAATTGATGGAACTACGTGGCATTTTATCCCGCCGCGAATGCCAAACTGTGGAGGCCTCTGGGAAGCTGGAGTGCAAGCTGCAAAAAGACATCTAGCAAGGGTTAGCAAAGACTCAAAACTTACCTATGAAGAGATGACGACATTGCTAACACAAATAGAAGCTTGTCTCAACTCCCGCCCACTGTGCCAGCTGGACAACACTGTTGAGACGATGTCACCACTCACACCTGGACACTTTTTAATAGGTGAGCCCTTACTCAGTGTTCCTGATTACAATTATGAAAACTCGAAGATTAGCCTATTGACAAGATGGCAGTTAGTACAGCGAATGACACAAGATTTCTGGCGAAGGTGGCATTCAGATTACTTGAACACTCTGCAACAACGGGCCAAGTGGCAATCAGCTATCCAGTCACCTACCGTGGGAGACATTGTGGTCATCAAGGAAGACGGGCTGCCTCCTACGAAATGGCTCCTGGGTATAATTAAAAGGCTGCATCCTGGAAAAGACAATTTAGTTAGAGTGGTTACAGTGCAGTGTAAAGGACAAAGTGAATTGAAAAGACCTTTATCTAAGTTAATATTCCTACCTAAAGACGCTTAATTAATCGAAACAAGTTTTGTTCATATACTTACTTATTTATAAATTTACTTATACTACTTACCTCAATGAATCTAAGTCGGCATGATATTACATACTATTGTTAATTACCTACCTTAAACTTAAATACTTAGGTCTAAATAAAACTACATATCTAAATTACTTAATTACTACTAAGATTATTATGTACACAAACTTACCATTCGATGATTCAAGTCGCTAAACTAGATACTTAATAATAAATATGATGTACTTACTTTCCCACCTGCATGCTATTACTTAAAACTATGTATACTTACCTACTTACTAATAATAACTAATGCTATTGTGAAACAAATTCGTTCCTACTTACCTTAGTGAGTCACACATAATCATTGATACTTTACTATTAGAATGTGTAGTAAACAGATGTTCAATTCTGTAGGTACGTATTTAATGTTTGTAAACCGGTTATTAATTTTCTACATACAGTCCATTTGAAGAAGTTGTTATGTTTACCTGTTAAATTGTTAAGTTTTGAAACAATACGTTAGTTGTTAAGCCCAATTAGTTGTATTTGTAAAAGGACATAGGGTCCTTTTGGTGGGCGGTATGTTCGATCGTATTGCGTTAGGTTAGTTCATTAGTTGCCTCAATACAGAGCTACAAAACAGTCGTGTCATTTTATTTAAAAACATCTCTAAAACACCTACAAGGCACAATCAACCTTACGACGTCACCAGATTATTCAAAAATAAGGGACACGTATTTTTTTATTTGTAAATTAGACGAAAAATGACCAAGATATAGCCCATTAAAGTTACGTGTAACGTCACGCTGTGCTACATTTTTTCGCACGGGGTGACGTCACACGTAATTTTAATGGGCTATATCTTTGATATTTTTTGTTTAATCGAAAAAAGAAAAAATACGTGTTCAATATTTTTTTATAATCTAAAATACGGACTAATAAAATGTTATTATTTTGACCCTGGACACTACCCTATTATTAAACTTTCCAGTTACTTATACTAATCCAGAAGATTTTTTTACTTTAAAACCTGATTGAATTTTGGAAAATAAAGCAGATTTCAAGACTCTTTCAATTTTATTCTAATCATCAGTATTTTTCAAAATACTCGTTGTGTGCTTTCATTCCACTAACCGCTTACATAATATGAAGCATAGTGTAGAACCCTAATTAATCCCATAACACTATTAAAAATGGACTCACATTTCTCGTAAACAACTTTTTTGTTTTCTACATTTCAAATACCTAATGTGAAATAATGCTTGCTAACTCTGAAACTAAATTATCACATGGGAATATTTTATAAAACTTGTTTCTACCTTGAACGTTCCCAATGTTTAATTTGTAGTAACTATTCAGCAATAATAAAATCGGTCTAACGCGAACCTATTAACAATAAAAAGAAATATCACACCTAAAAATATCAAATGTAAACTTAAGCAATATTACTTAAGTATTGTTTAAGAATGTTTTCTACTTATTTAAAGATTTTTTTTTTATAGATTAATATCGACAATAACGTACACATATAAAATTGAAAATTCAATTTGTTTCGATATTGAGATAGATTCATGATAGCACAAGTTTAAACCTTAGTAGTTTTTTGGTTGCTATTTAACCTAAATAATCCTGTAATCTTTGTATAAATGATATTATATATATAGCTCTATGCTTTGAGGAAAACAGTTGAGGTAAGTATATAAGAGGAATTTCTTATAATTTAAATTAATAATATTCACGTTAAAGGTCATGCGAAGTCAAAAAATTTGGATTTCAGCAAGACACTATAGGTACGTAAAAACAAACGATGTAATTGTGATACTTAATGGAAATATTACAAAAATGAAACCGCAGTCAGTAACTAGTCTTCCCATACAGACAAAATAGGTTTTATTCACAACCACTTATCCAATAAAATTGCCTCAGGCGGAGGTCTTATAATATCGCAGAAGTACGAGGTTATTTGGTTCTTATAAATTACTGGATAGAAAATATCAGAAAAGTACATAATGAAAGGGAAGACAGTAAGGAATCGAAACATCTGTCATCTGAAATTAAAAACTGTAACTTAATTGCATCTACATGTTTAAAGATTTTTTGCTGCTCTTTGTAGCTACTAAAATAATCTTCTACTATCATTAGATAGTGCCCACTAGACAATAGTCCTAAAATCGATTGCCACATCGACCCATTGCTGAGCAGGTTTCTCACGTAGTTTTATGGGATTAGGTTTAGTAGGAACCGAGAATTGAGTGCACCTTAGAAGCGTTGACCAATGACTCTACATCATTGCATTTTTAAAAGCCATGTCAGTCCACGTGAATAGAATGCTCATAACTTGTTTTAATTTTGGGACTTGACAATTCATAACTTGTTTTAATTTTCGAAACCTGACAATTAATTACATGTCTTAATTTTTGAAACATGAAAATTCATTGCTTGTCTTAATTTTTTGGGAATTGACAATTCATGACTCATCTTAATTTTTGTAACATGAGAATTTACTACTTTATTTTGATTTTCGAATTGACAAATCATAACTTGTTTTAATTGTTTAAACTTGATAATTCGTTACGTGTCTTAATTTTCAAGAATTGACTAATTCTCAATTGAATTGTCGAGATGGGTTGTGGACCGTCAAAACTGTATGTGGCAAATACCGTTTTGACAATTCATAACCTGTCTCGTTATTAATTAGTTACATAATAATCACAACAAGTATATGATTATTATTGAACAAATGTACGTAATATTTTTGGCTTTTTGATATCAATAAAAGTAGAGCTCTGTTTTCCAGGAATAAAATAAATACAATATCTCAAGCAGAGGAATAAAATAGTTCGGGAAAAACAAAGTTACGACAACTTTACAGGTTTAATTATTAAACTCTGACTGTTTCGATCCAAAAGGCTGAGCAATAGATCAAAGTAGTGACTATATAAAATATAAATGTGCTAATAAAACGAATATCCTTTAAATGTTGCTTTCTAAGTGAAAAAACAATCGTTAAGCTGTTGAAGAAAAAGTTTGCGAAAACTTCGAAAAATGCGGTATAAAAGTGCTCTCAAGATAGTATAAAATAATCAAGGGAACGTACTCTCGAAATAAAGTTCTAGTATCCTATGAGCTCCACGATATGGTCTACGGCGCTCGAGCATGAAGAAGTAACAAATAGCCACACACACAAACGTTAGCCTTTATAAAATTAGTGTAATTCCACTTTGATATATGGTATGACTTAAGATACATACTATTAAAAAAACAACCACATATTGTATTGTTTGCTGACAATACGTCGTTAATTTTTAAAATCAATAGACGTTCCACAAACCTTGATGACGTAAACAATGCTCTACAGCAGGTCCAAAACTGGTTTACTAATAGGTAATTTAGTATTAAATGGAAAAAAAACTAAGTGCATAAGATTTGCGTTACCGAATGTTAAAAGCAATTATTCCGACATAGTATTGAACAAGGAGAAAATCGAATTCGTCGAGAGTACGGTTTTCCTAGGGATCACGCTTGACTCAAGGCTACAATGGGGTCCTCATTTAACATCTCTGGCAGGACGGCTAGGTTCAGCAGCATATGCTGTCAGAAAAATCCGTCAATTTACTGATGTAGATACTGCGAGACTAGTTTTTTTTGATTATTGATTTAGTTACTTTCATAGTATCATGTCTTACGGTATTTTGCTATGGGGACGAGCTGCAGACATAGAGTCTATTTTTATACTGCAGAAAAGAGCTATCAGAGCCATATATAATCTTCGCAGACGCTATTCTCTTAGGGAACTATTTAAAGAAATAAACATCCTGACGGTCCCTTATCAATACATTTATGAAAACATCATGTATGTTCGGAAAAATATTCATCTTTTTACTAAGATAAGTGACAGGCACAATTTTAATACTAGGAATAGGAACAAATTAGATCAACCTCGATTCAGATTGGCTAAAGTACATAGCTCTTTCATGGGGTACTGTGTAAAATTTTATAATAAAATACCAATTGAGATTCTACAACTAAATGAGTCCAAATTTAAAACATGCATTAAACGCACACTATGTAGACAAGCATATTATAAACTGGAAGATTATCTCCTTGACAAAAATGATTGGCTAAATGTTGGTCCTGCTCCACAACTACAGCCACTTTTACCTTCAAATTAGTTTATTTTTATTTTTTATATATATATTTCTAAATATTGGAAGAGATACTATTCCCTTTTTTGTATTTTTGCTTTCGAAATGTATTTTTTATTTATTTGTTTATTTCATAATTTATTATCTTTTTTAATTGGAAATTAAATAGCATTGTATAATGTAGAAGTTTTTTTTTCAAATTTTGTGAATGTGAAGCATCATGGAGCATCTTTATTAGGTTACAACTTGTTTGACATTACGAGCATGGCAGTTGAGAGTTTGTCATGCTCACCCAAATGTCTTGCTGATGGTGGCACGTGTTATTGGGTCATTCGGTTCCCTTTAAAGTGGTTGAGCTGAGTGGGGCTGATACACGTGTCATGCCCGTGAACGGGTGCCATTGAGGCTGGTCATCTCTTGGCTGCCAGTGGCTTAATTCGGTTTCTGTTTTTAATTACATTTAATAAGAAGAATAATAACTTATTATTGTTGCGTATCTGCCTACATTGTGCTCACATATTAGAAGCGGCAAGAAATATGTAACCAAGATCTATCTAACTCATAATATGTTTTAAAAAGAGTGTCCATGGAGTTTCATGCACGTTCTTCTCCATAGAGACCTACGTTTTGTACGTGCAATTTAGCTTCACTTTTCTTGGACAGACCGACATTTGACTATTCAAAAGTGCCTGCAAATGGTCTATTTGAAATAAATGATTTTGACTTTGACTTTGACAAGGTGAATGCTTTTATGAGAGATCGGCTGGAGGAGACAAAACATCGGAAAGTAGAAATCTTCGGTTTTTATCTAAAACTAGGTCTTTTATAAATATTATTTTTTCTAGCCGTTGCTGTCCCACTGCTGGGCAAAGACCTCCCCCAAGTCCCTGAAAAAAAAAATTACCCTTTTTTATTTAACTTGAAGTATGTCAAGTTTCTAGAAGGGCAGCTACGTACCGGATGTCGCAGCGTTGGAAGGCCTCCCACAGGAGGACCGATTACCAGGTGAGGATCGCTGGAATTCGATAGAAGCGAGACGCACAGGACCGGTTATTATGACGACCCTTGGGGAGACCTATGTCCAATAGTGAACGTCTTTCGGCTGAAATGAGGATGATGATGTCAAGTTAAATAAGAGTTATTTATTGTCTTGGTGCAAAATCATCCAATAACTTACTCAGTTCTTTCTTTATTTATTTCTTTCGTTCTTCTGGATGAGGCAAGAGAGTTGCCATTTCCATTTCATGAAAATAATAACTCTTTTAAGCAATCTCGCAACCCGGGTAGGCTTCTACTCTATCGGGTCAAAATTTTGCTCTTTGAGTTTATGTGGAAAATAGTCGTCAATCCGGGCTTAATTCTTATCAAAGCATTGAGTTGATCATTGCTTGCAGCTCTTGCAGCCTCTTGTGGTGGCTACGGTGTGACGACGACGTTTTCTCCCTTACGGTTCCGGTTACTACCTTTACTCGCATTACTGCTTCACAGAAAGAGGTGCCTGCTTCCTAGCTCTAATCGACATCAGGACGGCCGAAAGCCGGTATGCATTTATTCTTTATTCTTTATTGTACACAAAAAAAAAAAAATACAAACAAAACAAACAGGACATTAGATATGAGTACATAGGCGAGCTTAACCCACAACTGGGTTTTCTTACAGCAAACCATGTGATTTAAAATGAAATTTTGCGTTTGAGGAACCTTGTAAATGTACAACAAAAGGGGGAAAAAAAAGACATATAAATTGAATTTAACATAAGACCAAAAATATAATAAACAGACATATACCGCACACTATACATATACATAATATATACAATAAATAAATACTTATATACATACATATTTTTAGGTCATGTTGACAGGAAATGTTCCTTAATTTTTCTCCTGAAAACTTCCAACGAAGGGCTAGCCCTCAATGTATGCGGAAGAGAATTCCAGAGACGCACAGCGTTAACGGTAAAAGATCCACTGTACCGACTTGAAGAGTGAGGAGGGAAACGAAGAAGAAGAGAGGATGAAGATCGACAAGGTTTTCCTCTCGGAACAAGATACTCAAAGCGTTCCCGAAGATACTGGGGGGAGTTGGGATTATGAAGAACAGAGAATAGAAAAGATAGAGTGTGGCAATCCCGACGCTGCCGAATAGGTAGCCACTTCAATCGCCTTCGAAATTCCGACACATGGTCATACTTCCGAAGGCCAAAAATGAAGCGGATACACAAATTCTGCAGACGCTCTAGTTTGTCAAGAAGTTCCTCAGTCGCATCAAGGAAGCAGACATCAGCGTAGTCAAGAAGAGGTAGAAGAAGAGACTGAGCAAGAGTAACTTTAGTTGAAAAGGGCAGGAACTTCTGAAGACGTTTCAGTGACTGAAACGAGCAAAACACCCTCCTGCTTACTTCCGCAATGTGGACATTCCAGGAAAGGTTACCGTCTAGGTAAACACCTAAGCTTTTTACTTTTTTAGAATAAGCTATAGCGACAGCATCGTACAAAACAGGTGGGAGAGACTGGTTATTCAACAAGTTTACGAAATATCTGCCACCAATAATGAGCGCTTGTGATTTTGCTGGATTTACTAACAGTCCGAAACTTTTAGCCCACTGACAGATATTTTTCAGATCATTATTGATGGCATCAATAGCGTCGTTAAGCTCCTCTATCCAATCCATTTAAGCGGAAGTTGCAGAATCATTTTCTCCATCAATAGCAGAATTGTCTCAAAACTTCTGTCCTTACTTTTATTAATATATACAAATGTAGGTATATATATTGTATTAAATATGTATGCATGTGTATATTAACTATATGTATATTTTTTACTCTTGTTTTCAAAATAAAAACTTCTTTATAAGCTTCCACCATATTGTCTCTCCACTACCCATAGGATGTCTGGTAGAGAATGCCTAAGGCATTGAGTCCACCTATGTACTTTGTGTTGCGTGAAGATTAAATAATAAATAAAAACCTACGAGTTCTGAAAGCTAAGACCTTATTTTAAATCTCAAATACCATTCAAAAACACATTTTCGTCATAATTGTTTTTTACAAGTGTGCTCTTCATAATTTTCATTAACATTAAATGTTATATTTTGTATAATTTCGAATCACTTTTATAAATATATCCATATTTTAAATATATTTCTTTAAAACTATGCAAGATGGACTTTTTCACAATCACTTAGCCAACGACATTGCCCCGAGCAATAATACAGCAAATACGGGGTTATTTGGCTCTCGGAATTAATAGTCAGAAAGTCTCGGCCACATAATAAAAGACAAGACAATATCTTACTCAATTAAAATAACATCGGATGTGTTTACTCGTGTCATGTATTTCTATGACATAGAGAAAGTGATAGAAATATTATTATCTGAAAAGCTCTTAATTAATTGTGACATTTTCATTGCGTATGATATAAGGCTTATAAGGGATTTTGGTACATCTTTAGGGAACAGGAGGAACAAGCACCAAATATCATTATGTCTAGATCGAGACCTAGTTCTAGGTTTTAACTTATATTTTGTTGGGATCCGCTACCAGTCTAACAGAAGGCAACTGTCTTTTACAAGGAATAGTTCGTATATCTGATGTTCACAACCCAGTGATTGGGTACCCATTGTTAAAACTGGTGTCAGATTCTCGGTCGTCTGACTCTTCGTAACGGCATCTCGATGTGTATGAATGGATGATTATCCAACCACAGACCGAGCATTGCTTTACTGTGGGGATCGACTTACGCACCTATTATTATTTGACTGGCCTGATGGTCTAGTGGTTAGTGGCCCTGATTGCTATTCCGGAGGTTGTCGGTTCGATTCCCACACAATATAAATTTTTGTGTAATGAGCACGATAATTTGTTTTGTGTCTGGGTGTAATTTATCTATAATATTTGTATGTATTTAGAAATATTATATACAAAAGTAACATACTATCAGTAGTCTAGAACTCATGATACAGGCGTTGTGTGACAATTGTGGAATAAATTATTCCAGCCGCATTCCTCTCACCGAGATCAGTATATTAACTTGCTTATTTATTTTACAAATAAAGATTTGAATACAAAAATCAAACCCATAATAGATAATAATATAAAAATCGTCATAATGCAATGGCAATAAAAACTGTATCTTTAATAGAAGTTCTTATAATAAGGCATTAATATTTAATGAGATTCTGATTTATACCACGTCATACGTTCAAGTTACTCAGCACAATACAGCAGCCATGTTAAAAAAGTTGAAATCATTTTACAACAAAGACAATTTAGATTATTCTAAAGGATATGTCGATCCATTTGAGTTTCATCAGACCTTCTATAAGATAATGATCAGATTTAAAGTAGCAGATGTCCAAAACAAGAATCCACCATCGTAAGTTGCCTGAAGATTATTGAAGGCATTTAATTTATTAAACAACAATAATAAATCGGGAATACTTAAAACATACCCATTTTACCTAATATGTGCATACATATAAGGTAAAATGGGTATATATATGCATATTTGAGTATACAAATATGCATGTATTTATTCGGAGATGATGCAGGATTTCTTCCACATCGATATGTGTATTTTTATCAGCTATAAATCATTATTCACGCATTTTTATCACTTATGAACTGTTTCTTTATTCTTATCTTTTACATGTCCACACAAAAGAAGCCAAATATGTTCTTTTTTATTTTAAGTGCACTCACTACAATAATTTTACTGCCTTCAAAACTATAAAATCTTACATTTAACGACAAAAAAAAACTTAGTTAAAATTTAAGTTTTTGGTTTAATATAATTATGAAAATTAAGGTTGGATTCCAGGTACTTCAATCATAACACGATTCTCTTTCTATTTGCGTTATTGGCAACAATATTTTCGTCCATTTCCTTCTATCATGGGCTGGAAACCGCAGAATTACCACTTATAACTGAAACTGGAACTTACATTATTATACTGAGCTACAAAATGCTAATATTATACTGTACTAGAAAGAATAAACCTCAGTATCACAACCTTTTAAGAGTCTTGCAAAAAGATTTTCAATACATTTGTACGGTAGGAGAAAAATACCGGTAAGTCTTAATTATACTTTCACTATACCTACTGATCAGAAAAAATAATACTTGAGTCCATCAATACAAAAAAAAAGTATCAGAAAATCTACTAGTGTATTTACAATAGTAGCATGTCACGTCATTTAAAATTACAGTTAGGACAAGTTTTTTAATTTAGTAATAAATCATTATACTGCAACTTTTATACTTTACATTTCAGAGCACAGTACTTTGAGAATCAACTTAAAACCTGGAAACTCTGTGTATTCATCTGTGTATACAGTGTTGGTATCGGAATAACGATGAATATATTCACCTACTTGTCGCTCTTATACTTTCTGGCCACTCATGATGCAGACACAGAACAGAGTAGACCTCTTTTATTTCCATTTTGGTTACCTAATGTTGATTTAAGCAAATCCCCTGTTTATGAGGTAGCTTTCATGTTTGCTAATATTACCATTATGCTATACACTTATAATTACTTATGTAAGTTGTGTTTAATTTATTCTTCTGCCATTACTATCATCTCCCTGCGAATTGTCTTATAAAATAACGTGTGGTCATCATCCTTTTGACCTTCTATTACATCTTACCGTTATACTGTACACCTATAATTACACATGTGAGTTGTGTTTTCCTACTTTCCCTATCAATATCATCATCTCCCTTCAATTATCTTAGAAATATTACTTAAGGTCAGCACACCCCGTTTTGATTTTTCATTTCATCCTGTAAATCGTTTTCACTGACTCCGTTTTCTTTCATAACGTGACCCACAAAATCAATCTATATTAAACTTACTAGAAGCTAAATAATTAACCTTTTTTTATTTATATTATAACTATCATCTCTACTGTTATAATTATTACAGTTATGATTCAGATCCAAATAGTATGGATCAGACAGATAACGTCGAAAGTTGACATTATAATATGGAGTCTCCAGGATCTTCTGGTAGATGTATATCCAACTACAAATAAGGAGAAAAGTGAATATTTCTCTAAGTTGATTGAAACTCGAATGAGAGACATTATTATTCACCATCAATCTATGTACAGGTAGGTAACAGCCGCACGAGGAGATTTCCAAGGTTAAGCAAAGTTTGTCGTAATCAATCTGTGGATAGGTGACCCTCTTACATATCGAAATTCCTGCTGTCATTATTAGATCATTGACACTCGTTATGGATAGTCAAAAGCAAAGTTATCTGACAACAGTCTTTCAAAGTTATATCGCGTTACCCAAGTACTATTTTTAATTAAATTGTGAAGGTTAGATCGTCAGTCGCTTTTGATATCCGGCTGCATCTTTTTAAATAAGCTAGAAAAATCGATCGAATCAATGTACAAGTATTAAGGCATCAAATGCCTTTGTCGAGTCAAAGTCGGTGTATACTTTTCAAATTATCTTTTGGGATAAGGTCAAAACGTTGTCTACTTTATTAAACACGGTATGAATGTTTGATCTTTCTATATTTTCTGTTTCAGTTTATTGGAGGATTACGCGACAGTCTACAAGAAGTTATTACTGTTTGAGCAAGCAATTTGTAGTCCTGTGGTTTGTATATCAGCTTACTGCTTTGCAGAGGTACTTATGTCACCGTGAAATGTTTATATTTTATTTTTATTTTGTTATTGTTAACAATATAATTATTACCCGACTGCAAGAAGGGTTATGTTTTTCGCGCGTATCTTGTATGTTTGTATGTATGTAATATTTTTTATTACCTCATATCTTCCTAACCACTAAACAGATTTTTATAATTAACATATCGTTAGATTCGTCTTGATAACCCAAGTGTTTTTAGATAGGTGACGTTAAAAAAAAAACAACATATGGACTGTGAGATGCTATATGTCAGAGTAAAAAAAAAAAAATATTTTTTTATTCTGCAATATGGGTATCAAATTAAAGGGCTTCTCATGACGATTTCAAAATGGTATGTCATGACCATATTAAAAAAAGTACAACAGGAAATCGATGTTATTTATTTTGTACTGAGGCGAAAGCCTAGGTCGGTTTTTGAAATTTATAGTGATTTTACGTCTAAAATATAGTGAATAAATAGTGATATTATAATTGTAACTAAAAAGTGTAAAATAAAAAATTTATTTAAAAAATAAAAAACCCGATTGCTTAAAAAAATACTTTAAATAAAAACTGAAAAGAATAATAAACAAGTTCAGTCCACAGTTCGCAGTCGGGTTTTTTATTTTTTTAATTATTTTTTTTTTCATTAAATAATTACCTACATTTTAATGTTTTCAGAAACTCGACAATGGCGAGATTCAATCCATACTACTGATACTTTGTCTTGCCGTAATTTTCGTATATTTCGTAAACAATTTTATGTGCACCTATCTTTCCATTAAGGTATGGATTAAAAACTGATTTATATCAATGACATTAGATATAACTACTGTAAAAACAGCTCTGGAAACTTTAGACAGTGATTTTTATAAGTACTCTATATCTACATTACCAGATAAATTCGGTTCGTGACGCATGTTGGAGCATACCTTTCTGGAATGCAGGCCCAGTGATACGGCCTTACATGGTTCTTATGATGCAGCGCTCGCTGCGACCGTTGCCACTTCAGGCTCCTGGTTTTAAAGCCGTTTCTATTGCAACTTTTTCTGAAGTAAGTGTAGGAATATTTTGTGTCTATCCCAAAAATAAGAAATAAAGTTAGAAAAAAACATCTTTTTTTTTCTCATAGAAGAATGTGATGTCTCAGAAATCAGAGGTTTACCATCATAACAGTTTCTGTTTCTTTTTTTTTTAGAAAATGACGTCGGCATATTCGTACTTCAATATGCTGCGAGCTTAATCTTTGGGAAGATTGGAATATCATGCACTTGCATCACGTTACTGAGGATTGCTGCAGCAATTTTCTCCTATATTAAATTTTCTTTCTTCACATTCCTCACACAATCCATTTATATTTTAAACATCTCTCTTTTTCAGTCACATGTATTTGATCTTTCCTCCTTTATCACTTGAGGCTAAGTAAAATTAAAATAACTATCCTGCAACATGCAAGTGCACTGACTATTAACTAATTATATGCACATTACAAGAAAAAATATTATGTCAAATTTAATAATAAAATGATTCTGTGATCGCTGTTTGTCTTATAATCCGATCCTTCTTATTGTAATCCTTAAAAATAATGTCCCGTGAATTGAACAGAACAAACACACTAGTAACACGTTCTTATCATCAACGATTAACAAGCCAGTTGCTTTAGGCTTTTTTAAAAGAGCATTCTCCACGAAATTTATAAAATTTATAATTATTCGAAGGGTACAGAAAAAATAAGTTACTGTTATTATCCTCATCTTTGTTTTATTATCCAATTTATTACAAGTACTCAAACTGGCAATTTTCAGTGAATATATTAGTAAATCTTAAATGTAGGTAGTGTCATTTGTAAATTGGTGCCCAATCTGAAACAAAAACACTGATGTTACATAGTGACCATTACATATTCAGCAAGCCAAATGCATTGGACATACTTTCAAAGTAGTCTAGTATACCGTACTATTGTGAAAGTATGGTTAAGAATACTACTAAAGGTTTCTTCGCATCGGAAAGAATATTATTGATGCAGAGTAATGAGGAAGATTTCCAAAGGAAAGTTATAAGTATGAATGTGGATGACTATTTATAAGAGATTACGCCAAAGAACAAAGTGACTGCTCAGATGACGCGTAATAGAAAGTCACGAATAAAGAAGGCAATATATTGCATCGTCTCCATGTAAATTAGGATAACGACGGTAAGAGAATGATGATGATGATAATACAGAAAATATAAGCATTATTAAAATTGATATTTTTCTGTATTTACGGCTTAATTTCTATTACAACCATCTGATAGGGGGATTCAGTACATGAAGAAGATATGATAACTTTGATAATGGTGTTAGGAAAAGTGGCGCACAACGTCGAAGTCGTCGCGGTCGTCGTGGGTCGGAACAGAACATTGACTGCTCCGTTACCAACTTATCACAATTATTAAACTTTCCAGTTACTTATACTAATCCAGAAGAATGTTTTTACTTTAAAACCTGATTGAATTTTGGAAAATAAAGCAGATTTCAAGACTCTTTCAATTTTATTCCGATCATCAGTATTTTTTAAAATACTCGTTGTGTGTTTTATCATTTCACTAAACGCTTACATAATAATAAGCATAGTGTAGAACCCTAATTAATCCCATAACACTGTAAAAAAAATGGACTCACATTTGTCGTAAACAACTTTTTTGTTTTCTACATTTCAAATAGTGTGAAAATATTTCACACTAACTCTGAAACTAAATTATCACATGGGAATATTTTATGAAAACTAGTTTCTACCTTGAACGTTCCCAATGTTTAATTTGTAGTAACTATAAAGCAATAATAAAATCGGTCTAACGCGAACCTATTAACAATAAAAAAAATATATAGAGCTCTATGCTTTGAGGAAAGCAGTTGAGGACTTACTTCGCTGCTTTATATGCTATTATATAAGAGGAATTTCTTATAATTTAAATTAATAATATTCACGTTAAAGGTCATGCGAAGTCAAAAAATTTGGATTTCAGCAAGACAATATACGTAAAAACAAACGATGTATTTGTGATATTTAATGGAAATATTACAAAAATGAAACCGCAGTCAGTAACTAGTCTTCCCATGCAGACAAAATAGGTTTTATTCACAACCACTTATCTAATAAAATTGCCTCAGGCGGAGTTCTTATAATATCGCAGAAGTACGAGGTTATTTGGTTCTTATAAATTACTGGATAGAAAATATCAGAAAAGTACATAATGAAAGGGAAGACAGTAAGGAATCGAAACATCTGCCATCTGAAATTAAAAACTGTAACTTAATTGCATCTACATGTTTAAAGATTTTTTGCTGCTCTTTGTAGCTACTAAAATAATCTTCTGCTATCATTAGATAGTGCCCACTAGACAATAGTCCTAAAATCGATTGCCACATCGACCCAATGCTGAGCAGGTTTCTCACGTAGTTTTATGGGATTAGGTTTAGTAGGAATCGAGAATTGAGTGCACCTTAGAAGCGTTGACCAATGACTCTACATCATTGCATTTTTAAAAGCCATGTCAGTCCACGTGAATAGAATGCTCATAACTTGTTTTAATTTTCACGGCATGGCGGACAGAGCACCGGCGGGATCTCATGGTGAAATGGCGTCAACGACTATCGCAACCCAGTGCTGGGCACGCCACAATCATGGCGGTAAGTCCCCTCTTTGAGGCGTGGCTGGAAAGACCTCACGGCGTCCTTACCTTCCGCATGACGCAGGTCCTCACCGGACATGGTTCGTTCGGGAGTTTCCTGCACCGGATTCGTGCGGAAGTGACGCCCGGGTGTCGCCACTATGCGGAATGCCCGGAGGACACGGTGGAGCACACAGTCGAGGTGTGCCCTGCTTGGGCAGAACATCGCCGTGCCCTCGTGGGGGCGATCGGCGGCGGAGACCTCTCGCGCCGGGCCTTGGTTGAGGCCATGGTCCGGAGCGAGGAGGAGTGGCAGGCGGTCGCCGACTTCTGCGAAGCAGTAATGCTCGCAAAGGAGGAGGCCGAACGCATCAGGCAACGGCGTTATCATCGCCGCCGCCGCCGCCGCCGGGATTCTGATCCTGATTTCCGGCCACCGTAGGCGCGGGCTTGCGGACGGTGAGCAATGGGTAGCTCGCTGTCTGGCCGTCCGGTAACTGTCCGGACCAAGCCCAAGTCGTCGACGGCGCGCACTGTTCCCGCGCGCCTCAAGGAGTTGTCAGCACCAGCAGGGACCCAGCCGGGTCGAAGCCTACTGGGGCCAGGGTTATCCGAAAGGGCGCTCGAGCCCCGGTATGAAGGCTAGAAGGAACGGGGTGGCTCTTTTAGTCAGTAAGAGTCTGACACTATCTCCCGCTCCGCCCAAGAGCAGGGGATGTCAATGCATGATTTTTTCCCACCATAAAAAAAAAAAAAAAAAAAACTAGACAATAGTCCTAAAATTGATTGCCACATCGACCCAATGCTGAGCTGGTTTCTCACGTAGTTTTATGGGATTAGGTTTAGTAGGAACCGAGAATTGAGTGCACCTTAGAAGCGTTGACCAATGACTCTACATCATTGCATTTTTAAAAGCCATGTCAGTCCACGTGAATAGAACGCTCATAACTTGTTTTAATTTTGGGACTTGACAATTCCTGACTTTTCTTAATTTTCGAAACTTGACAATTAATTACATGTCTTAATTTTTGAAACATGAAAATTCATTGCTTGTCTTAATTTTTTGGGAATTGACAATTCATGACTCATCTTAATTTTTGTAACATGAGAATTCATTACTTTATTTTGATTTTCGAATTGACAAATCATAACTTGTTTTAATTATTTAAACTTGATAATTCGTTACATGTCTTAATTTTCAAGACTTGACAATTAATAAATTGTCGAGATAGGTTGTGGATTGTCAAAACTGTTTATGGTAAATACCGTTTTGACAATTCATAACCTGTCTCGTTATTAATTAGTTACATAATAATCACAACAAATATATGATTATTATGTAATAAATGTGCGTAATATTGTTGGCTTTTTGATATCAATAAAAGTAGAGCACTGTTTTCCAGGAATAAAATACATACAATATCTCAAGCAGAGGAATAAAAATAGTTCGTGAAAAACAAAGTTACGACAACTTTACAGGTTTAATTATTAAACTCTGACTTTGTTTCGATCCAAAAGGCTGAGCAATAGCTCAAAGTAGTGACTATATAAAATATGAATGTTATCCTATGAGCTCCACGATATGGTCTACGGCGCTCGAGCATGAAGAAGTAACAAATAGACACACACACACAAACGTTAGCCTTTATAAAATTAGTGTGATTCCACTTTGATATGACTTAACATACAAGGTAAATGTCTTTATGAGAGATCGGCTGGAGGAGACCAAACATCGGAAAAAGTAGAAAGCTTCGGCTTTTATCTAAAAGAAGGTCTTTTATAAATAAAAAATAATTCTTTTTTTATTTAACTTGAAGTATGTAAATTTTCTGCCCGATTACCAGGTGAGGATCGCTGGAATCCGATGGAAGCAAGACGCACAGGACCGGTCATTACGACGCCCCTTGGGGAGACCTATGTCCAACAGTGGACGTCTTTCGGCTGAAATGATGATGATGATGTCAAATTAAATAAGAGTTTTTTTTTTCTTTTCTTTTCTTTTCACTAATTTTACGTAGGTATGTTTTTTTTTTTTTTTATTCTTTTATAAACTAGTACTTGACAGCGATCCCGCCTGATGGTAAGCAGTGATGCAATCGTTGATGGTGAGGTGCACTAGTTTATTAAGAGCCTATTCACTCTAGCCTTGAAGACACCCAAATTATAATCAGACGGAAAGACCGCAGCAGGCAAACCGCAATGTCTGGCAATTTGAGTGTTTTCTGCGGCCTACCCAAAAGTCCTTTCTTTGGTATTGTTCGTCAAGTCGTAGAACTCCTTAGTAGTCCTAAGTTGAGCTTTTCGAATACTGACAAATGCTTACACTGATTGGACAGGTCCACTCAAATCTGTATGGTTCTTTCTTCAAAAGACCATCTCAGTCAAATCTGCATGGTTCTCATGTGATTTGACCATTACATATTTACTGTATGGACTTTAAAAGAGACTTTGACCCCTGAGTTTGTTTCGGTGTTTCTTCTCAGGGTAGTCAGATAGGAAACACCGGCCTCATCTGCATAAACTGACGAAAAAAAATTGACGTGTAAGAGTGTTTTTTAAACCTATTTACAAAATAAATATCATTTATCATTTATTTATCATTTTAGTCTTGGTGCAAAATCATCCAATAACTTACTCCGTTCTGAATGAGGCAAGAGAGAGTTGCCATTTCATGACCATAATAACTCTTTTAAGCAATCTCGCAACCCGGGCAGGCTTCTACTCTATCGGGTCAAAATTTTGCTCTTTGGGTTTACGTGGAAAATAGTCATCAACCCGGGCTTAATTCTTATCAAAGCGGTGAGCTGACCATTGCTTGCAGCTCTTGCAGCCTCTTGTGGTGGCTACGGTGTGAAGACGACGTTTTCTCCCTTACGGTTCCAGTTACTATCTTTACTCGCATTACTGCTTCACAGAAAGAGGTGCCTGCTTCCTAGTTCTAGTCAGTGACCTGAACCAAGATGGGTTGCGAATGGTCTCCGCCAAGACGTCGGTGGTCTGCTCAACCGAGGCAGACCTCCAACGTGTCTTCAGGGTAATCCGCACAAAGATAACACCCAACTACTTCTTCCCGCCGAATTCGAAACAAGACCCGAAGTATTTGTGTCCGGTGCGGATCTGTGTCAGGCAGAAAGTGAGGATGCCGAGAAATCTCTGTAACCACTCCTCAAAGACAGGGTTTATCGCCACAGTAGTAGTGTGCACAACAATACTGCCCCTAGCTGAATTTCGTGCGTTTTGCGTACATCTAATAATCTCCTACAGCTTAGTCCTTCTCATACCTACTTCTGATTTTGTTCATTCTTCCTTCTAAATGCAGTCCATCCTTCTGTGGAATGCGCTTCCTCTCGACATCAGGACGGCCAAAAGTAGGTATGCATTTAAGTGGAAGTTGCAGAATCATTTTCTCCACCAATAGAAGAATTATTTCAAAACTTCTGTCCTTACTTTTATTAATATATACATATGTATGTAGGTATATATATATATATATTGTATTAAATATATGTGTATGTGTATATTAACTATATGTATACTTTTTATTCTTATTTTCAAAATAAAATTTTCTTTATAAGCGTCTACCATATTGTCTCTCCACTACCCATAGGTTGTCTGGTAGAGAATGCCTAAGGCATTAGGTCCGCCTATGGACTTTGTGTTGCGTGAAGATTAAATAATAACTAATTCCCTACGACTTCTGAAAGCTAAGACCTTATTTTAAATCTCAAATACTATTCAAAAACTCATTTTCGTCATAATTGTTTTCTACAAGTGTGCTCTTCCTAATTTTCATTAATATTAAATGTTATATTTTGTATAATTTCGAATCACTTTTATAAATGTATCCATATTTTAAATATATTTCTTTAAAACTGTGCAAGATGGACTTTTTCACAATCACTTAGTCAACGACATTGCCCGGAGCGATAATACAGTAAATACGGGGTTATTTGGCTCTCGGAATTAATAGTCAGATAGTCTCTGGCACATAATAAAAGACAAGACGATTTTCCCACTCAATTGAAATATCATCGAATGTGTTGTACTTATTCGTGTCATGTTCTATATTTATATCTGAAAAGCTCTAGATCAATTTGACATAAAATAAGCACCAAATATCAATATGGCTAGATCGAAATCTAGGCCTAGGTTTCAACTTATATTTTTGCTGCCGGCTTCCAGTCAAACTGGAGGCATCATATCAGTCTTTCACATGGAGTTTTCGGTGTTTCGGTGACGTCCACAACCCAATGATTGGGTAAGACTAGTGTCAGATTCTCTGGCGTCTGACTATTCGTAACGGCATCTCTATGTGTATGGATAAATGATCATCCAATCATAGACATAGCGTTGCTTTACCATGGAGACCGACATTTGCGCTTATTACACTGGTCGACAAGGTTCTTACCACAAAGATTGTGTATACTTATTTTTACTTAGCTATCTACTCTCATGCATCATAATTATGGATCTTACAACTTCCAATACAAGCAAAAAAAAAAAAATCTAACAAGCCTTTCATTCAAGTCTTTTCATGTCCAGGCCCAGGAGCTTATCACAAAGCTCCCCAACAGACATATTATTATCTAAGCAAGTTGAGATTGGACAGACCTTCACTCAAAACAAGGATAGTTTTACAGCTGAAATACTGAACTTTACAGCAGAAACCACGCCTCCAACAAGATAATTAGCACCAGTATTAAGAAACGCCAAAAGGAAAAAGTATCGTCTCCATCCCCAGATAGGTTGATTACCAATAACCAATTTAGTGGCCTACCTGTTGATGAAAATGAAGGCAACATCACTCCATTTAATGCAACAAAAAATCTCCAATCATCCACCAATGATAATTCTCTGCAGCATCGAGGATATCAAAGAACTCTCTGAACTCCTCGAAAGAGTTGTAGACAGAGTAGATTTTGTTTACAAGATAACAAACAAAAATCAAGTAAGGATTAATTGCGCAACAGTAGATGCATATGAAAATATTACAGAGATTGTAAGACAAAAACAATTAATTGGACACACTTTTAATAGTAAAGACAAACAACCTTACAGGATTGTAATTAGAAATATTTACCCGACCACGCCAATCAGTGAAATAAAGAATGCAATAGAAGAGACAGGCAACACAGTGATCGGGGAAATAATAAACGCCAAATATGGACCCAATAAGAAACCAACTTCTACATTCTTTATCAACATACAACAAGAGCCCAACAAAAAAGCTGTGAAAAATATTAAATATATTTATCACCAATCTGTCACTATAGAAGATCCACGAAAACAGAAAATAGTTGTACAATGTCAGAGGTGCTAGCAATATAGTTTAAAAACTTTTGTATGAGACTATATCGGTGCGTGAAGTATGCAGAATCCCACAAAACATCTGAATGTCCAAAGACTGACGGCAACACACACAAAGAGCGCATGTTGCTGGACAACATGCGCTCTTTGTCTTGGTACCTACCCGGCAAACTTCAAGGTGTGCGAAGTATACAGAGAAATCTAGGCTAGAAAAATTAATGCAAGACCACGCTTAAACACTAACGATAAAAATTTGAAAATAGATGAGCCAATTTATACCAGTTCTAGCCAACTTCCACCAAAGCCTAACATCGAAAAGATCGAAGATTTACTCCAATACAACAGAAAGCTATGCCGAGGTTTTAAAATCCAACGTTACTTGCAAAGGAATAGAAATCCCTTCATCAAATCATATAATTGCGCAGATGTTCTTAAAACAAGCAGAAAAATTAGATATCATCCTTTTAACAAATGTGTACCTTAATCAGTCTCATAACAACATTAGTGTCCAGAGATTCTAAATGACTTCTCTCAAGATTGCAGCCTGAAACTTTGATGGATTATCCCCAAACAAGGAGGAAGTTCAGATTTTATTACAATCGTATAACATAGACGTACTTCTAGTCTTTGAAACTCATTTTAACGAAAACAGTAGTATTAGAATTCAAAATTACAATATTTACGCTACTAATCACCCAGATGGCACTGCACATGCCAGTTAGGTCTAACATTAAAAACATTATAAAATACCACAGTTTAAAAGAGCCCACATGCAAGCAACAACTATTGCAATAGAAGACCGTAATGGAGCTTTCAATGTCTCAGCTATATACAATAGAGTAGGTCAAAAATTTTATTTTTCGTTTTTTTAACGGGCTCAGCGATCTTTCTTATCCCTCCTCCTCCTTGCGTCGTATTCCTCAATGCTGAGGGTCGTGACCTCCCTGCTTCATCACTTTAACCTTTATGATGTTCCTCCATCTGTTTCTGTCTCTGGCGGTGTGAAGGGCATTATACATCGTAGAGTCAAGAGCGATCTTTCTTATTGTCATCCTTAAAAATAATGTCCCGTGGATTGAACAGAACAAAAACACTAGTATCACTTTTTTGTCATCTACGATTAACTAGCCAGTTGCTTCATTCTACTGTAGAAGAGCGTTCTCCACGAAATCGATTATACGAAAGTTATAGAAAAAATAAAATATTGTTATTATCTCCATCTTTGCTTTATTATCCAATTTATTACAAGCACTTAATCTTAAATAATATTCAAATAAAAACACCTGCAAATTACCATTAGATATTTAGCAAGCCCAATACATTGAACGTATTTACTTAAAGTAGTATACTTAGTTAAAGTACGGTTTTACCAAGAAAACTTAACCCCTCGAGCGTCAGGGGGGATATATTTAAATCACTAAAATGAAGAAAAAGCAGTTTTTTTTCCAGGAGAAACGAAAATATACAGACCAACGTTTTCGGCCAAAATAAAACGTAAAACCGTGCGTACAATAAGACAAACTTTTTTCTAGGTCATCCAAATTGTACAACCGTATGTATAATCGGCGCCCAAGGGTTAAGATACCACTAAAGATTTCTTCGCCTAGGACTCTGCATCATGTCTTCTACATGATGCAGAGTAATAAAGAAGATGTCGCGAGGCAAGTTTTGAGTATGAATGTGGATGACTGACTATCTCTCAGTCACTAGTAGTAGTAGAAGACTGCTGATATGGCTGGCGAGCAATAGAGAAATACGGAAGAAGAAGACAGTACATATGTTGCATCGTTTCCCAATAAATTGGGATACCGGTAAGAGAATGATGATGATGATGATGATACTACAGAAAATAAAAAATGATTATTACAGTCGACCTTCTTCTGAAAAAACAACCACTTACTTACTTACTTACTTTTCTATTACAACCACTTGATTGATTCAGTTTATGAAAAAGCCAAAACAATGGTTAAAACGGTGTTAGGAAAAGTGGCGCCCAACGTGGGTCGAATCAGAAAATCGACCGAGCCGTTACCAACTAATCACAATTATTAATCTTTCTAGGTACTTGTACTAATCTGGAAGCATGTTTTTACTTTAAAATCTGATAAATTTTTATAAAATAAAGCAGATTTCAAGTCTCTTTCATTTTTATTCCGGTCATCAGTATTTTTCAAAATACTTTTTATATGCTTTATCATTACACTGACCGTTTCCCATTTTCTGCCCATACTAATGTTAGTTTTAATACTAATATGCTCTTAATACTTTGCAAATACGTTATGTGAGTTCCTCATAAATACTTGAGCTTTTATGACTCCCCTGAGTCCTAAGATTTGGAGAACTTGTAGTTAGAGCAAGCTTTGCTGTTGGGAAAATACGTAAACTGCTAATCTAATACATTAATTAATACCCTGGATGCGGTTCTTCCCTGTCTCTGTCTTGTCGTGGATGTAAAAGATCATTGCAAAAAATAACAAAGATATAGCCCATTAAAGTTAAGTGTGACGTCACCCCGTGCGAAAAAATGTAGCAGGGCGTTTAGTTACATGTAACTTTAATGGGCTATATCTTGGTCATTTTTGGTTTAATTTACAAATAAAAAATACGTGTCCTTTTTTTTGAATAATCTAAAAGACGGACTAATTACATTTTTTACGGCAACTAGCCTATTCTAAAAGGCTTAAATTCAGTACTAAAATTATTTGAATTTCGAATGCTTCACGTATTCCTGCTAATTCTAAAAAGTCCATCAACATTTGGTTTAAGCTTTCTATACCACGTGGTCAGTTATCACGTCACGGGATGATTTGCCTGTCCTATATGGTGTCATTTGATCATTTGATTATAGGTGCTAACCTATTTTATTCCACAAATTAATCTTCTTATGTTAAAAATAGGACTCAGAGGGTTGTTGTGAATGGATATCAGAGTAATTTTGAATCGATAACATCTGGAGTTCCACAAGGCTCAATCTTAGGTCCACTTTTAATTATTTTAATGACATTGGGGAGTGCTTTAAAAGTACAAAGATTCTTATGTATGCAGACGATCTGAAAGCCTTCAAGATTATTAACACTAGGGAGTATTATCTGATATTTTAGAAGGATCTCAATAGATAGATTCACAGAATATGTCGTGATAACAAATTACACTTCAGCATTTCCAAGTGTCAATGTATAAAATCAAATTTGTCATCGACTTTGCGTATAGGTTGTGTGAAACCGTGTTCAGTAACGTATCCGTTGTTAGGGATCTTGGTGTGCTATTCGATACTAAAGTCCCCCTTACACGTGGAAAAAATAGTCAATAACTCTTTTAAGATGTATGGTTTAGTTATGAGGGCATCCACCGAGTTCTAAACGTCCTTCTTTCTACCTTTATTTACATAAAACTTTAATTAATACGCTCTTAACTAGAATATGTTAACTTTTAGTGTACAATAATGATAGACAAAATTTTATAAAGTAGAGTTGAATGGGTTTGGAAATAAAGGCATAGAAATCACATATATCAGATATATGAAGGTTTTTTGTAATTATATTATTACAGGTAAACTAGCGGTCTCGACAGACCACGACATTTCAAAACAAAAAAAATGAGTTCTCAATTGCAGTGTCATTTACTGAATCCAATCATATTTTTAAACCGTCAAGGAATCCACTCAAATATAAGTACAAGATTTCATCCAAATCGGTCAAGCCGTTTAGGATGAGTTAGGAGACAAACTCACGTACAAAAGAATTACAATATCTGCATCAAATAAAACTGGGTGTATTCGTAAAAGCAAACCAAGCATTCACAAATACGCCCAGTGACATAAATCAGTAATCGTAAATCAGTAGATACTATAGGTTTCAGTGTTTTGAATTATTCTAATCAAATGCATAATACCAAGTGATGAAGATATATACTACAATAATCTCTGTTTCAAAGCCAAGCGTTTCCATACCAGAGCAGTTTAAAATGCACGTGTGGTTTCAAGCTATGCTAATGCACTTGTTATAATATATGAGCTCCTCTTTCTCAAGGGAAGAGTAAAAGCAGAATAAATAACGGAAAGCCCTGGTTATAGCCTCTCAGGATTCCTGTATCTTAGATAGGCTCTGGGGATTAAGTTTAATGGGTTTAATGTTTTTAAGTATTCCTATTTAAATGTTTAGTTTATATTCTAAAGGGTGACTGGTAATTAGTGTACGATACTTAAACACGTGATTGTGCTCATGATAACCAACAACTTTTACTACGGGAACAAACCTGAAAGCGCGAAAAAAAATCAGCTGTTCAGTACATTTATGTTTGCCTAATGTACTGAACAGCTGATATTTTTTTCGCGATTTCGGCTTTGCTCCCATAATAAAAATTGTTTGTTATCATGAGCACAATCACGTGTTTAAGTATCGTACACTAATTGCCAGTCACCCTATATAATGTATTCTAGTCAATGTTCAACACATTAACTGCAATACATTTGAAATTATAATTAGTTTTTAAATAATTTGAGGATGAAATATTGCCGCGTATATTAAAATATGGGGATTGTTTTGCCAAAGAGACCAATTAATTGTAACTGGTCACTTTAGCTTTAATCGTTCTTTAGAACGACTAAGGAATAGGTAGCCATTAAACTTTAGTCGTTCACTCTTGACAGAGTGGTCCTGGTTGACAATATTGCAATTTCATTGGCGAGTGAGGCTCCCGCAATGCGTCTCTACTTGTCACGGTTTACGGCGTCTCGAGAACTCTGGACTATGGAGGTTTCTGTTGCAGATCTGATGAGGTCTGTCCAACGCGTAGGTGAGCACACGAGTGACCGCTTCCCCTCCACTTGTCCAATGGCTTAATCATTATCAAATCAAAAACTTATCCTGTCGAAGGCAATTAATGGGTCTATTATTTCTGCAACGATTACTAATGGGTCTATTGATTGCATTATCATCATTTCAGTCTAAAGACATCCACTGCTGGACATAGGCCTCCCCCATCTGTCACCACAACAAACGGTCATTTGCCTCTCGTATCCATCGGATTTCCGCGACCCTTATCAGGTCCTGCGAAGTATCAGCCATGACTACTATGTCATTGGTAAACCGTGAAGGAAAACAAAGTGACATAACTCCTTCTTCCTGTCCTTATCCCATATTACTTGGGGTCGGCGGAAAACGTTTTTTTCTTCCATTCTGTCCTGTCACCCGTCACACTATCACTAACTTCCTTTTCTTTCATATCACTCCTCACACAATCCATCTATCTTTGGCCTCCATCTGCCTCTCCATCTATCATTTAGATGGATGATAAATGTATAGTAAGAACTTTTTGATCTAAAAAAGAATTCAAAATTAATTCACACAAAAACATTAATGGTACGTCATTTAGACGCTAAAGACTCAAGTAGTCATATAGCCAGTTCGTACGTCTATTCGACGTATGTTGGATAATCCAAAGTTAGTGTAATGAAAACGTGACTTATCTGCGAGGCGCAGGCTGACACGGTGGGGTAAGCCTTGAATGCTTGCACGTTTTCAGCCGTTGAACGATCACGTAAGGCATCGAGTTCTGAGCATAATGATCATCCGTGTGTCACTTTGACGGGGATCGGTTTACCTTATTAAGACGTGTTATTTGTGAACCGGAAAAAAAATAATTTAAGAGGTTTACTTTCTATTAGAGTGGATTCTAGGTTATGTATGTTTTTTTGGTCCCTGCGGTTTTTTTGTTTGTTTTGGCGTTGGTTACCTCGTCATGATTTCTCGTGCACTCGTTAATTTCATTAACGATTTTTTCATGATATTTAATCAGTAGGTAGGTACTTTATTTTCTCCTAATGATATGAAAAAAAAAGTATAAAATCGAGCTGGGAATCAAAGCCAGGTTGAAAGTTGGGAGGATCCTCCGACCAGGCAGGTATTATATCTGGTGGGCAACTGCCCTGTAGATGATTTAGGCTGTTCTATATGTTCAAATCACGCGAAGAACTTAAATTGTGCGATGCAGGATTAGTTCTTGTGTGACGCTATAGATGTCGATACATTGGTTAAGCCCTCTGATGCATAGAAGGGCTATGCGGGAGAAGTTTTTTGATGTACCTACCTATTCCACCCAAAAAAAAGACCGAACGAAGCAGTTAAAGTGAAATATTATGATGTTGACAATTAGATTACTCTTGTATCATACATTGTCTAAAACTTTATTACGTACGTAAACGTCTTTGTAGTGTTTATTGTTACAGCTTTTATGTCCAGTCAAATACATTACGAATTAAGTGGACAAAAGGTCCAGCTAACATTGTCTGTATTGTCTTGTAATAGTTCGCTTTTTACAATAGACATGAAGGTTTTTAAAATGCTGCTCACCAGATGGCAGCACTGAGTCGTCCGGCTCAGGCAACTGTCAAAACGCTTATGTTAGTGACATTAGTTAAATATTGTCATCAACGTCGTATAAACGATTTCAAAATTAGAAGACCTCTCGGCTAAGTGGCGCCAACTGGTAGTGTGAATTTTTCTGAAAACCCTCATTGTGACTATACACTTTACCTAATGGTGTATCCGTGTATCCAGACCTGGTGAATGAGCAGCTTGCGCACATTCGCCAGGGACGCACCTTTACCATAAATCAAAAGGGTTGTTTGAAAAAAATATGAAAAAATGCAAACGGCTTCCTAAAAAAAAATTAAACATTAGGTACAAAATTACATTAAAACAAGTCAGTTTCTAGTTTTATTTCTTCGTTTTTGGACATCGCCTTGACATCATCCAAAATATCGATGAACAAGACAAAAATACAACGTTTTTGTTGAAATCTTCCGATTACTTCTGCCGCTCTAGGGACGAGCAAGACCAAGTGTCTGTTTCTTACTGACTAAAATCTACCTGTGTCCTTCAGTCACCTTCACCACGATATCTATCTCTTGAAAAAACTCCTGTGCCTTTTTAACCGACTTCCAAAAAAGAAGAAGGTTCCCAAATAGACTGAATTTTTTTTTGACATAGATTCTATTGTACAAAATTTCTAAATCAATTGTAAAACAGTAGATAACCAATAAAGACAAAAGCCGATTTATTTTTCAACATTTCAGATTTGTTTCATCATCATCATCATCATTTCAGCCGACAGACGTCCACTGCTGGACATAGGCCTCCCCCAAGCGTCGCCACAACGAACGATCATGTGCGTCCCGCATCCATCGGATTCCCGCTACCTTCACCAGGTCGTCAGTCCACCTTGTAGGAGGCCTTCCAACGCTGCGTTTTCCGGTACGCGGTCGCCACTCCAGAACCTTTCGGCCCCAACGGCCATCTGTTCTGCGAGCAATGTGCCCTGCCCATTGCCACTTAAGTTTGGCGATTCTTTGTGCTATGTCGGCAACCTTGGTTCTCCTGCGGATATCTTCATTTCTGATTCGATCACGCAAGGAAACTCCGAGCACAGCCCTTTCCATTGCTCTTTGGGTGACTCTAAGCCTTTTGATGAGGCCCATTGTGAGCGACCACGTTTCGGATCCATATGTCATCACTGGCAACACACACTGGTCATAGACTTTCGTCTTGAGACACTGTGGTATGTTGGATGAGAAGATACCGCGTAGCTTCCCGAACGCTGCCCAGCCGAGTCGGATTCGACGGTTGACCTCTTTCTCGAAATTAGATCTACCCAACTGGACTGTCTGCCCGAGGTAGACGTAATCGTCCACAACTTCGAGTATAGAGTCTCCGATCTTGATAGGAGTGGGTGCTACATGGTTGTTTATCATGACTTTAGTTTTGTCCATGTTCATTTTAAGACCCACTCTTTCGGAAGCTCTACTGAGGTCATTGAGCATTGTACTGAGCTCTTCTGTAGTCTCAGCCATGACTACTATGTCGTCGGCAAACCGAAGGTGAGTGATGTACTCGCCATTGACATTAATGCCTAGTCCACTCCAGTCCAGAACCTTGAAGACATCCTCCATTGCGGCCGTGAACAGTTTCGGAGAACTGACGTCTCCCTGCCTCACACCTCACTGCAGGAGGATAGGTTTCGAAGTCTGGTCCTGAAGTCGGACTGACATAGTGGCGTTTTCGTACAAACACTTCAGCACCTCGATGTACCGATAGTCAATCTGGCACCGTTGGAGAGACTGCAGTACAGCCCAAGTCTCGATCGAATCAAAGGCTTTCTCGTAGTCCACAAACGCTAGGCAGAGAGGCAGATTATACTCCTCGGTCTTCTGTATAACCTGTCGTAGCGTATGTATGTGGTCCACGGTGCTGAAGCCTTTTCGGAATCCGGCTTGTTCGGGAGGCTGGAAGTCGTCGAACCTGCGCGCGAGACGATTCGTGATGACTCTGGAAAACAGCTTGTAGACATGGCTCAGAAGTGAGATGGGCCTATAATTCTTCAGTAGGGCCTTGTCGCCGTTCTTAACCTTTTGAATGTCTTAAGTTACACAGTTCGACATAAGCCATTGTCTTTCTATTGTGTCTCTAATTACGGCATTCGAAGAGTTAAAGAACAGTACCACCACGCCTCCGCTCCATGCCTGTGGCGTTTTTCCCTCGAGTATGACGGAATCAAACAGCTTCTGAAGGGCCTTAAGGATCGGTTTTCCACCCGCCGTATTATAGTGACGGAGATCGCGTTTCAAGGACTTAGAGAACCGTTTATTGAGCTGCCGATATGTGTACGAATCGTCTGAAGACTGCAGAATCATCTCACGCCTCTCCTTCATGAGCTGGAGAGTTTGATCGGTGACCCTCTTGCTCTTATTTGTACGAGTCTTAAAGAGTTTAGAGCCGACCGTATGGACAGCTTCCACGAACCCATCGTTGTATTCGTCCACGGAGCTTCCTAGGCATTCGAAACGATTTTGAAGTTCGAGCTGAAAGCTTTCGGAGTTATGGATTTGGATCTGTGCAGGACGGAGCGTAGACTTCATCAGTCGAGATCTTTCAAGCTTGACATTGACATTCAATGTGCCTCTTACCATGCGGTGATCACTTCCGGTTTTCACCCTATTGATCACGGAGACATTATTGAATATTTGCTTCTTCGTCGACATGATGAAGTCAATCTCATTTTTAGTTGCACCATCAGGGCTTTGCCAAGTCCACTTCCTGTGCTCACGCTTGCTGAAGAAGGAGTTCATCATGTAGAGGCCCTCCTTCTCCATAAAACTGGCCAGTAGATGTCCCCGGTAGTTCCTACGTCCAAATCCAAATTGCCCCACTCGCAGCTCGTTGCCGTCTCGTTTGCCCAGTTTCGCGTTGAAGTCCCCCATGACCACGGTGAAGTGACTCTTAGAACCATGCATGTCTCTGGATACGTCCTCATACATGGTCTCTACTTCGTCGTCAGGGTGTGTCGAGGTCGGAGCGTAAACCTGTATGACCTTCAGCGAATATCTTGATGATATTCTGAGTATAAGGTACGCTACCCTGGTCGACACACTCTCGATCTTCACAACATTGTTCACGAGGGACCTGTGGACGATAAACCCGACACCACCTTGGGACTGCTTGTCCCCTTCCCGGAAATAGAGCAGGTTACCAGATCTTAGGATTATCGTATCCTCCCCCTGTCTTCGGACTTCAGACAATCCCACAATACTCCATCGTAACCCGCTCAACTCCTCCTCGAGTTCGGTGATGTTCTCATCGGACCGGAGTGTACGTGTGTTGTACGTTGCCAGGTCAAGTCGCAGATTTGTTTATTTATTAAAATTTCATGCAGCACAAAAGTGCAAAGGTGGACCTAATGCCTTAGGCCATTCTCTACCAGTCAACCAAGGGTATTTTTTTTATCTATTGTTCTTATTATGTAAGGTATTGTTAGGTATCGATTGTGTTGTCGTGTTGTGATAGTATCGATGTAAGTAAGTTTTAGATTATTTTGTGTTTTTAAGTTTTATATTGTATTTAAGTTAATTTTAAGACCGCACTATCGCATTGGGTTTATGCACCTGTAATGATAGGTAGTTATAAGGAAGATAAATAAATAAATAAAACATGGCAGGTGCATAAAAAAAAGAAAAGATTAATAAAAAACAAGGGAACATATATATATTAACAAACATATATATTTAATCTGTACTAATATTATAAAGAGGAAAGATTTGTATTTTTGTATGTAACGAATAAACTCAAAAACTACTGTGCCAATTTCAAAAATTATTTCACCATTAGAAAGCTACATTCACCCTGAGTAACATAGGCTATATTTATTGCCCGTGCGAAGCCGGGACGGGCCGCTAGTATAATATAAAACTACAGAGCATAGAGCAGTGGTGGCCGAGTGGTCATGGCCCTGACTTACGAGTTGCAGATCGCGAGTTCGAACCCAGTCAGGCGCATTACTTTGTGTAATTTATTTCATCACCACTGCTCTCAAAACGGCGAAAGAAAACATCGTGAGGAAACCGGCATGTCCTAGAACCAAAAATTCGAAGACATGTGACATTCACCAACCCGCACTGGGCCCGCTGGTAGATTACGGCCCATTCCCTCTCCTAGAGAGGAGGCCTGAGTCCCAGCAGTAGGAATATTAAAAAGGCTGCTGATGATGATGATGATGAATGAAACCTACATACACATAAATATATGTATATTATTTATGTAAAAAAGGATTGATTTCATAACTCAAACTTGGTCACGTTCATGAGTACTTTCAACCCGTCAAAGATGGCAATGAATAGAAATTCGCATATTCAAAATCGCTTTGTATTTCTTTTAAAGTTTATCACATTCACACGTGCATAATAACTTGTAGGTAAACATACACATACCTACATACTATACAAGGCGCCAGATAAACATAAAAAAGTATATTGATCTTTTCCTAATATTTCCAATAGATCGAAGGTAAGTACCCGAAATACCATCAAAGAACTGTTTTTCAGAAAAGGTACAGGATTACGATAGATGTCGATTCAAGACAGCTTTATGTCGTTAATTCCGTTTTTCCATCGATATATATTATGTGGGTACTATGCAGTAGATTAGACGTGCTGAACACTCACTTCAATCGAATCCGTTGCACTGAATTCTAGGCAAATTGACATTGATGACTTTAGTGCAATTTTGACGTTCATACAGTGTGAGAGCGGCGCTTATAAATTCAAAAGAAAGTGAATTTGGGACGCAAATAATAATTCAGTAGTCATAAAAGTACATAAAATAATGAACTAAACGGGTAAGTACTATCCTTTAAAAGCTATCAGCGTTTTATATTTTAATAGATCTGTCAGACGACATAATGCCAATGTAGCGCTGCAGCAGATTTACGTATTAACTTTTCAAAATTTTGACAAATAGTTTCCATGAAAGGGCTTGTCTATCACTAGAATATAAGTCAATGCGTTTTTCAAATTAAGAATGTCAATAAATATAGGAGGGTCAATGACCGTTATTCCATGCTTATTTGGCGCTTACCTTAGAGTGTCTGTTTGTCAAAACTTGAACAAGCAGTAATCGCAGTGCAACTCGCTTGCAATCTAACCTTGACTGCAAAGTTCATGTCGTTAAAAGTTTACGTTTTGAAGAGGAATGTGTATGCAACCGTTGGCATATCTAAATAAGATTATTTTGATGTTGAGAATAACGTAACTTTAGGTATTTGTGCGTGTGAGAAGTAAACATCATTATATTTTGATAAAATGTTTGTATATTGTTTTTTAGTTTGTAGATGTTTGGTTTGCTTTTCTACACTTTGATGCAGACTGTAGGTATAGCAGGCAATTGTTTAATAAACAAAAACAAACATTTTACAAGATATGTTTATAAATTGAATAAAAAAGAAATTATAAACTCACGTGTGAAAAAAAAATTACGTGTGAAAGTGTTATTTATGACCTATTTGCAATATATAAATGATGTTTATTAAGTATCATATCAAGAAACCATGAAACCTTCAAGAGGCAATACAATACACAAATCCAAATACATGTCCAAATACAAATCCAATGTTTGGTATTTTGATAACGATAAAATATTAATAACCGTCTAAAAGGGTCATCCCCTAAAACATTTTAGTTGGCAGTTGATTAATCTTTTATGAAGCTATTGGAAAATTTCCGTAAATTTTCTAGAACAATTTTCTTTCCTACTTCTGTTACATATAACAGTTACCTCATATTCCTAGTAGATATAATGCCATCAAAAACATAACTTGTAAAAAAAGAATTTTTCAAATCGGCTGGCAAGCGACGAAGTTATGCGCGAACATACATAAAAAAAAATACAAACATCCAAATTGAGAACCTCCTCCTTTTTTAGAAGTCGGTTAAAAAAAACAACGCTCCCAAATCAGGTCTTCTACCACAAAAAGTTGTGAGATCCATATATTGATGATCCACTTAAGGGACCTTAATGACCTAGATCGACTTGGCAATTGGACTAAATAATCTAATTTAATATAATACTACCCTTGTGATAAACATGCGATTCTATCGGCTCGCGTTTTGCCACTATCTCATCTGATGGGCCGACGATGTAACACGCTTGCCTAGAAGCAATCTATTCACTATTGACTTAAAGACCCCTAGGTTATAGCTATCAGGAAACACAGACTCTCCTCCTTAGCTGTACGCATAATGAATGTGTACCCAAAACCCTTTGTACGTATAGGTGGAATGTCTACCATATACAGGTGGCGCAACGCCGTAAGTCTTGTGGTCCGATGATGGAACGAACTTGCCGGAATTAAATTGTGTAACTCCAGTGCACACTCCCAAAATCTAAATTCAGGCTTCTATAGTTTCATACACAACGAAGTTATCGAAAATGGCCTGAACTGTTTCGAGAAAAGGATGGTACAGTCGTGCCAGTTTTTTGCTCGCCTTGGTAGGGGCACTGCGGTGCCCCCTAATAAAAGCACACTTACCTACTTCACACATTTCTACAGATTTCCCACACAATTTTCTCCATCAGCGAGTCATCGGAAACCATAAAACTACCTAAAATAAGATATTTAATTAGGCAATTACTCCCCAATGGGATAAACGATGGTGTATTAGGTACCAGGGAATAAGAAGACGAAGGAAGTTATCGGATAACAGAAAGTGTGCTCGTGGAAAAGATAATGGTCTTGTTTTGTTCGCTTTAGATATTTTATTCGAGACATTTTTGTGGCTAATAGCTGGGTAAGGGTAACGAAAATATACATTTTTTGGAACAAGAAGAGTAATGAAGGAAAATATTTAGTTAGATTTCACAAAACTCGTTGCCTGTTTTTGGGTGGAAAATCGTCAAATAACTTCTTCTGCTCTGAGTGCAGCGAGAGTCAGACTTTTACTGACTTGTACTCACCCGTGTTCCTTCAGTTGCACTTTGCGTTCTATGACTACGGGTTTCCTTTTCAGAAAATCCCCGCGGTTTGCTAACATCTTTTTGATGAGCGCGTGGATCACACGCGCTGTTGATGACTGGGCTCGGACCAGTCAATAACCGGACAGCCGGACGGAGAGCTATCTCTTTCTCAACGTCCGTAAACCTACGTCTACCGTGGCTGGTAGTCGGGTTTTTTTTTTTGGTGGGGAAAATCATCCAATGACAATCCCCGCTCTTGGGCGGAGCGGGAGATAGTATCAGACTCATACTAACTAAAAAACCCACCCCGTTCCTTCAAGCCTTCATACCGGGGCTCGAGTTCCCTTTTGGATAACCCTGGCCCCAGTAGACTTCGACCTTGCTGAGCCCCTGCTCTGGTAGTCGGTGTCAGAATCTTGGAGGCTGGGGCGTGAGGTCGTTCGATCTCTCACGCGTGCGGCCGAAGATCTATATTCCGGGGACGCCAAGCCAATGTCTACAAGAGCCATGGGAGAACTTCTGGAAAGGTAACCCGTGGTTCTAGAACGCAAAGGGTAACTGAAGGAACATAGGTGTGCTATTAGACAGTAAAACTCTGAGTCCCTCTCCACCCTTGAGCGGAAGCAATCACTAGATGAGACACACTTAAAAAAAAGAATATTCCGGTGAAAATTTGAAACCATATGTTCCGTTATCCACCAACACGTTGCCTGAGTTATAATTCACCTGTTTACGTAGATAACTAAACGTAAACAATCTTGATACCGGTATGTCTTTTTATTTAATACTAGCTGGGCCCGCGATTTCGTTCGCGTGGACTACAGAATTTTGAATTTATTTTTTCTAAAATAAAAGTAGCCTATGTTACTCCTTATTACATCAGCTACCTGCGAAAAAAATCAGTCAAAATCGGTCCAGCCATTTCAGAGATTAGCCCGGACAAACAGACAGACAGTCAGACAGACAGACAAAAATTGTAAAAAATGATATTTTGGTGTATGTACCGTATATATTCATATGCATGTAGTAAAAAGCAGTTATTTCAATATTACAAACAGACACTCCAATTTTATTTATATGTATATCTAGATATAGATGTATAGATAAATCATTTAAACAACATACTAAGGTTTTTTAAATTTAGTTAATTACCTAACATCGGTTTAGGTAACACCTAATTGTAAACATTTTTGGATACAATTTTTAGATAAAACACATGTCATGCCGCATTTACATGTGGGCCCTCATGTAAACGTAGCATTAAGATTTTAGTTAGAGTCTGTCTAATAAGTTAAACGACTTGGGTAATTATTAGGATTTGATCAAATCTGATGTAGTTAACACGGGTTCAATAATCAAGGTTGATTAAGAGATAGAGATCATTGTTTACTAACAGAAGAACCTTATGAAAAGTATCGAATACAAGTATTTTTTAAATGATTAAATATTGTACAAAATTCCCAAGTCGGTTGACTTATTAAACAGACTATAACTACCTAAACAGCTGAGGTGTAGGCATCATATATCTAGGTATATAAGAGAAATCCCAGTAGTTACTTTACCGCGTGGGAAACGTTATCCTAGAAGTGTTATTGTTTACTTTATGGTTGGTTGGGCTAGGATAACTAGTCAATAGTGCCTGTTATTAGAACACTAGCTCGCAATAACATTACTTGGCATAGCTAATTGTGAATGACTTGAGTATTTTAAGCACCAAGTATGGTATGCATATTATAGTAAAAAAAAAAAAAATACATAACATGTTACTACATGTATGACACCGTAATTTTCCTCATGACTCAGTTTATCTATTGGTGAAGTTTTTTTTTTTTGGTGGGGAAAATCATCCAGTGACAACCCCCGCTCTTTGGCGGAGCGGGAGATAGTGTCAGACTCTTATTGACTAAAAAATCCACCCCGATCCTTCAAGCCTTCATACCAGGGCTCGAGTTCCCTTTCGGATAACCCTGGCCCCAGTAGGCTTCGACCCGGCAGGGCCGCTGACGTGTAAAACTGCATGAAAATCTGTTTTTTACCGTAAGTTTAGCATCACCACTGCTCAAAAACGGTGAGGAAAAACATCGTGAGGAAACTGGTAGGTATGTCCTGAAACCAAAAATTCAAAGACATGGGACATTCA
The DNA here is from genome assembly GCA_910589285.2 of Mythimna ferrago. Lineage (NCBI taxonomy): Eukaryota > Metazoa > Arthropoda > Insecta > Lepidoptera > Noctuidae > Mythimna > Mythimna ferrago. Next base: position 21,329,859 of record OU342680.1, on the reverse strand, counting down.
CCAACCCGCACTGGGTCCACACTGTTGGATTACGGCCCATTTCTTCTTAGTCCGTACATCAAAAAGGCTATGCAGACAGATAGACGCGATGGTGGCGTTTATTTGATAATATGTAACAATATAGATATGTGTGTGTACAAAACAAAAGGCACTCTATAAAGAAAACCTCACCTAAACAAATATTATAAATTATTCACGTAGTTTTCCGCACACTCTAACCCTATCAATGTCGAGTTGAACCCGAGTTGTGTCTTCAAAATCTGTTCTGTATTCCTTAGTATTGCGGTCACGTATGCGAGGATCTAACCGTCTCCTGTTAGTCAACAAATTGATATTTTTCAAACACATACAAACTTTTTCGAAGGTAGATATTAAAGGGTTGGCTGGATCAAAGATTACGTTTTTCCAATGTTTCTTGGGAATCGTTTTGTTTGAGTAGTGAGATTACGTTACGGTGTTGTTTAGATCGATAAATAGATTTGGAAAACGAATTATTGGTAGCGGTGGATGGATTGTGAATAAGATGAATTGTTTACTGAAACTCTTCAATCATTTTACGTACTTTTCTTTATTTTTTTCAGTAGTTTCTTTGACTTTTCGTATCGTATTTGTTCTAGTGCAACGCATATTGGAAATCGCAGCAGCTCCAAGACCTCCAATATGTTGAACTGACCTGACGACGTAGGGAATCTACTGGATACTGGATCCAAGTGTTGCGCATCGACGCTGAGTTGCTAGCTTGTCGGTTTTCTAACGCCATCTGCATGCAAAGCTCGTTCCATCATCGGACCACAAGACGTACAGCGATGCGCCACCGGTACATGGTCGCCCGGAGGACACGGTGGAGCACACAGTTGAGGTGTGCCCCGCTTGGTCAGAGCATCACCGTGCTCACGCATGCCATTGGAGACGACTAGGGTACGAAATTTTAAAAGTTTTGAGTATAAAGACTAAAGCTAGAACTGCATTGTCTAATGTACTGTTGATGAACACGTGTAACGCGCCTGATTTACCAACGTACCAACGACTTCTCGTGGCGTGGATCAAATGTAGCTCTGCAAGTCTAGTTGCAATATAAAATGTATGGAGACCGACGCGCTCAGATCTGCTTGTGTGTCATGTAGTTCTAGCTTAATCCATTAACACAAAATTGCAAAACATTTTCACAAAATTCAATAAACATGTTAAAACCCTAATAAACTGTAGTATCAAACAATAAACTGTAATGGCCTAAATCTTACAATTTACGCTTTATTTTGTAGTGTTATTAAAAGTATACAATGTATCTTATAGTTCGGAAACACGCGCGGAGAATTAAGTTATGTGCAAACTTAGTCCAGGAGCTAGTGGTCTACGGCACAAAATAGATAGGTACAGAAGTCAATCTCATGTATGTACTTCACTTTTCATACCTACGCTTAGCAATCGCGCTAGGGTTGACGCCGCTCTGACCGAGCACGCTCGGGCGCCGCGATAAATACCAAATAAAAATTGTAAAAATATTACATGGCCCCAAAATTATATACTAATCTACTTACCTAGCTGTTCTGCGTTCAGGTAAAAACATACTATCAAAGTACAAGCAAAAACCTACCTAATTACGTCTTAAAACTGGTAGCTTAAAAAACTATAATTCAGCAATACTAAATGTTGAATTTAAAAAACCGTCTAAAACACAGTTATAATTTTTTTTTGCTCCAATACTTTACAAAAAAAAATACAGACGGTAGTCTCAAGCGGATGCATACGCACTCGCAATGAGTTGAATTGAGCCGAGATACCATGTCCGTGAGCGGTGTCTATGTGTGTGTTGTCGAGCGCGCTTTGTATGTAAATTGACTTCTGTACCTATCTATTTCGTGTCTACGGCGAGTATGCACAAAATCACTTCCAAAGGCTGAACTTCATAACATTCTAGTAGAATAATATGTATAAAGATTTTGGTGTTTTGTTACTTAAGTTAACTTTTTTGGAAATGCTGTCAATAGCTTCTTTTCGGTGGAAAATCATCCAATGACTACTCCTGCTCTAAGGTGGAGCGAGTGCGAAAGCGTGTCAGACTTTTACTGACTAACACCCATTCCTAGGTTACTTCTTTGCCTTGTGTTCCAGGACCCCAGGGTTCCTTTTCGGACTACCCATAAAATAGTACTTTTTAGGGTTCCGTAACTCAAAAGGAAAAAACGGAACCCTTATAGGATCACTTTGTTGTCCGTCCATCTGTCTGTCTGTCTGTCAAGACCCTTTATCTCAAGAACGCGTGGAGGTATCGAGTTGAAACTAAAACCATATACTCAAGTCTGCGGTCCGTTCAAGCTTTGAAAATATCAAACTTCTAAGTCAACGAATTAAAAAGATACAGCCGTATAAGTCACAAAAAAAGTATATTTTGATACTCTCAAAGATCGAAATTCATAGGGTACTTTCCGTTGACCCAGATTCCTGAAATTTGCCACAAAGCATGGTCTTATAGCACAGGTATAGGGAAAAATCTGAAAACAGTAAATCTGTTGAAAACAAAAAAAAAAATTCAATTCGGAAAAATCTTCGAGACTCCATTAGGGAACTGTAGTTTGCACGAAACACTTGCCCAGTTTTTTTTATACTGAGAGTATTTTGTCGTGGGATAATTTTATTTATTTATTTATTTCTGCGAAAGGAGAAATCAAAAAGAAATGTAGACAATAGTGTGTAGAAAGCAAAAGAAGAATGTGTGAAGTCTTAATCCAAAGCATCATTTAATTAAATATAAAAATAATATAAAACTTCTAATATAATTATTTCTAATATTGTATAATTTCATACTTTCATGCGGGCAAAGTCGCTGACAAAAAATAGTACTTTTACTATTTTTTGTTTTACTACTGTTGTTTGTATTAAAATTCTGAAATAGTCTTTACAAACTTCTAGGTTTATAACTATCAGGAAATACAGACTCTAGCAGGGAATTCCACTCAGCTGTTTACGCAAAATTAATGTTCCCAAATCGTTATGTGCATATGGCTTGTTTACAATGTACCGGTTGGGTTTTGCCTTATGTCTAGTGATCCGATGATAGAACGGGTTTGTCATGATTAATTTATGCAATTCCGATTAACACTCCCTCAAAATAATGTTCTTGGTTCGTTTCATAATTGACTTAAACGTATCTAGCTGTAATCATAATGTTGACATGTGTGACTGACATTTAACTCTATGTCTCTGTCTGACGTTCGCTGAGAGGCCCGCTAATGTTTCTTAGTTTAATTGATCACGTACGAATAAAGTTCAGTTAAATTGGACATGGTAGTAAGATTAGGTGAATAGTTTCATGCTGTGTTGAGATTATTGTGTGTGTTTGTTAAACCATGTCTTACTGCACACGGGCCTCAAAAAAACGCTAGAAGCGGCCACAAAAAAAGATAGAAGTGGCTGTAAAAACAGCTGAAGCGTGCGACACCTCTTGTGTCTGGAGAAGCTTGAAGCCGCTTCGAGCGTTTCTTTTGTGACGGCACCGCCGCGGCCGCACATGAGCCACAAAAAAAGCCCGCCTCAAAATGAAGCTTGAAGCGGCGTTTTTTAAAGCCCGTGTGCGGGGACAGTTAGTTTAATTGATCACGTACGAATAAAGTTCAGTTAAATTGGACACGGTAGTAAGATTAGGTGAATAGTTTCATGTTGTGTTGAGATTATTGTGTGTGTTAGTAAAATTATGTCTCATTGTTATTGTGTTGTCTTATAATTTTATTGTTCACTAAAACTAAATACCTATAGGTTTACGTACTGGTTAGTTGTAAGATTATACAGGTGGTTTGAAAAGTCTCCGATCTAACAAAGATACTAGACATTTTTTTTTATTTTTTTTTCTCTTTTTACATTGTCCCCTTGTCACTACATACTTCTCCCAGCGATGCTGCTATATCTCTAACCCGTTCAAATATTAATTGACGTTTTTTCTCTTCAAAATAATTATTCACAAAGTTTTCCTCCGCATTTGACGGAAATCTCTATCCTCAGAGCGTAATTATTAGATGAGGGAACAATAAGAAGTTGCTTGGGGTTAGATCTGGTAAGCAAGATGAATAATCAAGCAGTTCAAACTGCACCGTACATGGTGGATCCCACCTTCACGCGCAAAACGTTTTGGGAACACATTCAATGTACGTGCAGCTACGAAGTGGAATTCCTTGCCGGGGTCTGTGTTTCCTGATAGCTACAATCCGGGAATCTTTATGTCGAGAGTGAATAGGTTTCTTCTAGGTAAGCGCGTTCCATCATCGACCGCATCATCGCTTTCCATTAGGTGAGATAGCGGTCAAGCGCAAACCTATCAACAATAAAAAAAAATCCTAGATTTTCATCGTGCCAATCGCTGAGGTGTAAGAGGGCTTGGTGAAAAAGGATTTATTTTTCTGCATCTCACATCGACTCACTCAAGTGACTGTCAAATAAAAATTACGCGTCTGAAACTTTGATGAGTAACAGTCAAAAGATGCGTAACTACATTTACTAGCTTTTCTTTATAAGTGCTGCTATCTTCACATTATGGTCGGAACTTTTCAGACCACCTTATTTTGTTGGGTAAGAATTTTCTTACCATGAAAGCATCTCTGTCTACACCTGATAACGAACGGATTAATTTTAAAAATAATTTAAATGAGCTGTTGGATTGTGTAATAAAAACATACATTTGGCGGCCTTATCGCAGTAGGCGACTTTTTCCAGGCTACCTTTTTTTTTTTTTTTTTTATGGTGGGAAAAAATCATGCATTGACATCCCCCGCCCTTGGGCGGAGCGGGAGATAGTGTCAGACTCTTACTGACTAAAAGACCCACCCCGTTCCTTCTAGCCTTCATACCGGGGCTCGAGCGCCCTTTCGGATAACCCTGGCCCCAGTAGGCTTCGACCCGGCTGGGTCCCTGCTGTTGCTGACAACTCCTTGAGGCGCGCGGGAACAGTGCGCGCCGTCGACGACTTGGGCTTGGTCCGGACAGTTACCGGACGGCCAGACAGTGAGCTACCCATTGCTCACTGTCCACAAGCCCGCGCCTACGTTGGCCGGAAATCGGGATCAGAATCCCGGCGGCGGCGGCGGCGATGACGGCAATAACGCCGTTGCCTGATGCGTTCGGCCTCCTCCTTTGCGAGCATTACTGCTTCGCAGAAATCGGCGACCGCCTGCCACTCCTCCTCGCTCCGGACCATGGCCTCAACCAAGGCCCGGCGCGAGAGGTCTCCGCCGCCGATCGCCCCCACGAGGGCACGGCGATGCTCCGCCCAAGCAGGGCACACCTCAACTGTGTGCTCCACCGTGTCCTCCGGGCGTTCCGCACAGTGGCGACACCCGGGCGTCACTTCCGCATGAATCCGGTGCAGGAAACTCCCGAACGAACCATGTCCGGTGAGTACCTGCGTCATGCGGAAGGTGAGGACGCCGTGAGGTCTTTCCAGCCACGCCTCAAAGAGGGGACTTACCGCCATGATTGTGGCGTGCCCAGCACTGGGTTGCGATAGTCGTTGACGCCATTTCACCATGAGATCCCGCCGGAGCTCTGTCCGCCATGCCGTGACCTGTCGCGGCAGCGGACTTTCACACCGGCGTTGCATCTCCACGCGCATATCGTGCATGTGTGCTAGGACTGTTGCCTCCAGATCCCACGGTGGTAGGCCAGCCAGAAGGCTCGCCGCTTCGCGGGAGACCGTGCAGTATCCCCGCACCATCCTTATCGCCATGAACGCCTGCCAGAGGGTCATGGCTATCACTATGGTACATAAATATTTACAAACAAACCTACGACTGATATCAAGCCTCAACAGCGTTTTAAAACTATGTTTGCTTAAAAATAGTGTCATTTGAAAGTAATAAAAAAAACTCGAAAAAACCGGTTACTTGAAAAAAAAACCGGTTATTTTAATCATTAAAAATATGCCGAAAAACCGGTTTTTCGGTTTTCGGGTTAACCGGTTTGCATTCCCTAATGTCACCTAATATTTTTGCATTCGCATAGTTGATACGAAGCGTCGAGTCGAGTACGTTTACCCTAGGGATATCGTTATGACGCGGAGGTTACTTAGACCCAAAAGTAGTTTGAACCTTTGAGTTAATATTAGATACATTCATTTGGTTTTATGTAGTATAATGCTCAATAAAATAAAGGTAAAGTAGTAGCAAATAGGTACTTAGTGCATTTTGGTATTTTCTAAACATCACGCATCTGTTGCCAAATGTAACAAATTGCATACTCATTAAACTATTTGATATGCCTACTGGGGCCAGGGTTAGTTAAGTGAAGACTAGAAGGAACGGGGTGGGTCTTTTAGTCAGTAAGAGTCTGTCTGACACTATCTCCCGCTCCGCCCAAGAGCGGGGGTTGTCATTGGATGTTTTTTTCACCATAAAAAAAACTATTTGATATAAACTGTACATTATAGTTAGAAAATAAAATATATTATTATCAAATTAATTATTAAAATGAACAGTGGTAGGCCCGAGCTACGAGTCGCGAGTTCAAACCCAACCAGGTGCATTACTTTGTATTTATTTTTTTCATCACCACTGCTCTCAAAACGTTGTCGGAAAACATCGGGAGGAAACCGGCATGTCCTAGAAACAAAAATTCGAAGACATGTGACATTCACCAATTCGCACTAGACCCGCGTGGTGGATTAGGGCCCATTCCCTCTCCTGGAGAGAAGGCCTGAGTCCCAGCAGTGAGATCATTAAAGGCTGGCAGGCTGATTATATTATTAAATTAATTACAAGGGTTTTAGAGAAGATAATAATTTAGATAAACGCCTTTTAATACAGTTTCCATGCAAAAATCAACGTTTGTACAGACATTTTACGTAGGCGTTATCGTGTTATACACCTGAATGTTCAGAGAGGCCCTACCATAGAGTAGCGTTCGAGTATCATCGACAGGACATAAAGTACCTAAGCTAGACGTAATCTGTGTTCTCTCAGTGTGAAATCAAGTGAAGTGTCATGTTCTCTGAAAATTAATTTACGTAAGACATGTCTGCCGAAAATAGCTACTGTCATTTCTAATTTACAATTATCTTGTGTCACGTTCCTTGTAGTACTTCTACAAAACGGCTCTAATGATTTTAATGTTTTTGTTTTTAAATACAGACAGGTCGACAACTGTAGGACAAGATCGTTAAGCATTTGTCACTCTCCAATTCCCACCCCCATTTTTGTCACGATTTTGGTACTTTTGTTTCGATTTAATATTTAGATTTCTTTGATTTTATATTATCAGAACATATTTACGAAAGGTTCTGGAGTGACGACCACGTACCGGAAGACGCAGCGTTGGAAGGCCTTCCATAAGTTGGACTAAAGATCTGGTGAGGTTCGCAGAAATCCGATGGATGCGAAACGCACAGGACCGGTCGCTGTGGCGACGCTTGAGGGAGGCCTGTAATGTCTAACAGTACACGTTTTTCGGCTGAAATGATGATGATATGAACAACTTTTGTTGAGTCAGCTAGTTTTCATATGAAAAAAGACGATTTACTTCAACAGCGGGGCAGACCACGAGTAGGTAATGGCCCCAATAAAATAAATTACACAAAGTAAGTAAATACGTGTAATTTATTTCATTGCTACTGCTCTCATAACAATGTAGGAAAACATCATGAAGACAACAGTATGCCTCAGAACAGAACCAATAAAAATCATGGACAAAATTCACCAACATGCACTGAATCTCATTCCTCTCCTGGAGAGGAGGCCTGAATCTTTGTAGGTAGTGGGAAAATTATAAGAATGATTGAGAGAGTTTAGTTTCAGTTTCTTCTTATTAAATGACGTTGTACCTTGTTTTTTTTTAATCCCTTAGGTAGTACCTACGTAGGTGGGTTAAGTAGTAGTTTCAAAAATATTCATAAATTACTACAGGATCGACCCCGAAATAGCGAAAAAATATTGAGTTATACGGAAAAAAATACAGAATAATTGATATCAATTTTTTTTTTACGTTGTCTGTTTATCCGCTAACTCCTCTTAAACTACATTTTGAATATATCAGACTTTATTCTATAGTTAGAGTTGGCCATATTCATCTGCGCTACTGTCAACTGTCAATGGATGCGTGACGCTTAGGATCGATCGTTGTGGCAACGCTTGGGGGAGGCCTATGTCCAACAGTGGACGTTTTTCGGCTGATATGATGATGATGATAATGACTGTCAACCCTGAACGTATTAAAATACACCCTGTATAGACAGTAAACTGACTTGTTGTTCATGTGTTCATAAACGCGACGGTCGTGTAAAAAGTGATGCTGAGTTTTTCCATAAAAAATCATATGGTGTGACACCCCCGTGCCTCAGAGCCGTTGGTCTTACATCTGATTTCTCCCGGTCGACTATTATAGTAGGTAAAAGAACAGAGAATACACGTGTTTGCCCACACACTGGTGCAATATTCGTTGATATTGGCTACCGTGTTCGAAAATCGGTTGAAAGGATTATATTATGGACAGCAAAGGCAAAGCAATAGTTAGCAGCTCCCTCAAAATCAAAATCAAAATCAAAATCAAAACATTTATTTCAAATAGACCATTTACAGGCACTTTTGAATAGTCAAATGTCGGTCAGTCCAAGAAAAGTGAAGCTAAATTGCACGTTCCAAAGAGTAGGTCTCTATGGAGAAGAACGTGCAAGAAACTCCATGGACACTCTTTTAAATCATATTATGTGTTACATATAATGCTTGGTTACATATTACTTGTTGCTTCTATCATGTGAGCACAATGTCGATAATGAAATAAAAAATGTAAAATAATTAAAAGATAGAAACTGAATTAAGCCACTGGCAGCTAAGAGATGACCAGTCCCATCTGACGGCACCCGTTCACGAGCATGACGCGTGCATCAGCCCCACTCAGCTCAACCATTTTGAAGGGAACTGAACGACCCAATAACACGTGCCACCAACAGCGAGACATTTGAGTGAGCATGACAAACTCTCAACTGCCATGCTCGTAATGTCAAAAAAGAAGTTGTAACCTAATAAAAATGCTCCATGGTGCTTCACATTCACAAACTTGGAAAAAGTGCTTCTACATTATACAATGCAATTGTGTCTTTCAAATTAAAAATAATAATATTAGTTTCCAACTAATCAACTAATTAGTACGCCCTAGTGGTAGTGGAGCTGGACCAGCATTGAGCCAAGCATTTTTATCTTGAATATAATCCTCCAACTTATAATATGCTTGCCTGCATAGTGTGCGTTTAATACAAGATTTAAATTTCGTTTCATTGAGTTCTAATATTTGGGGTGGTATTTTATTATAACATTTCAAACAGTACCCCATGAAAGAAGAGGCCACTTTAGCCAGTCTGAAACCTGGTTGAACTAATTGATCCCTATTTCTTGTAACATAATTATGTCTATCGCCTCTTTTGCTAAAAAGATGAAGATTTTTTCTAACATACATGATGTTTTCATAGATATATTGACAAGGTACCGTCATTATGTTAATATCTTTAAACAGTTCCCTTAAAGAATCGCACCGGCGGAGATTGTAAATAGCTCTGATGGCTCTTTTCTGTAATATAAAGATTGACTCGATGTCTGCAGCCCGTCCCCATAGTAAGATACCGTACGACATGACACTATGAAAATAACTAAAATAGACTAGTCTAGCGGTATCAACATCCGTAAATTGGCGGATTTTTCTAACAGCATATGCAGCCGAGCTAAGCCGTCCTGCAAGAGATGTTAAGTGAGGACCCCATTGTAGCATAGAGTCAAGCGTAATCCCCAAGAAAACTGTTTTATCAACAAAAGAGGTAGGTACAAGGAAGGTGCCAAAACACGACTCTGTCAGAACATATTCCGTGCCATAGTAGTGGCCCTTGTTTACATTTGAGCGAGACTCAATCACGCGTGTGCTCTGCCTCGTCACAATAAGATAGCACCGCCATTGTCGTGTATTTTGTTCATATTGAACGCCTATCATTTCAAGCACCTTCCGTTAACTGTCAGTATTGTATCGTCGTTAGATACGAGATGATAGTTAGATAACACAACAATTGTGCCTTTGATGCCAGGAATAGATGAAGGGTAGCCTACTGTGTGGCGTGACACACTTGGTCAATGGCTGTAAGGGTTCATAATGTCTAAGGGTGTGGGATAGCACGTTAGAGATGTTCAACAGTGGTAAATAAATTTTTGGCGTAAAAAGACTAAGTAGTCTCTCAAAGATAACTTATTGATGATTCTCTCTCACTCAAAGTACCTAGTTATTTAGTTAGTGTAACTAGAATTAAGAGGTTACGATGGGTTGACGTATCCATGTGGATAAAAACCCCGAGTTCAATAAATAAAAAAATTAAAAATTGTTGGCGTATTTTTTCTATTACAATATATCAAAAAATAAAAAATTGTTGGTGAATTTTTTCTATTACAATATATTAAAAAATAAAAAAATTGTTGGCGTATTTTTACAAAAAACTCTTTCAGACAGGTGCTCCAATACGCGTCGACCCTGCTGGGGCCCTATGGAAGATCGTTCCCTCACGCGTGCGGCCACCTCCTTCACTAGCATTACTACTTCGCAGAGGGAGGCGGCCTCCTGCTATTCCTCCTCACACCGGAACATGGTCTGTACCAAGGTCCGGCGCGAGAGATCGTCACCGCCGGTTCCTCAACGAGGACACGGTGGTGCTCTGCCCAAACGGGGCACACCTCTACCGTATGTTCCAACGTGTCCTCCGGTTGTTCCAGACAGTGATGACACCCGGGCGTTACTTCCGCGCATATCCGGTGCAGGTACTAACCATGTTCGGTGAGAATCAGCGTCATTCGGAAGGCGAGGATGCCGTGAGGTCTTTTCAGCTACTCCATTACAGTACCCGCAGAAAATGGTTAGATAATTCTGTACCGGAAACCACAAGGATAGGTATTGATTGCTGGTTATGTGTTATCTTATTTCCGTATGACCACAGGTGGTTATTAGTGCAGTAGGTAATGGCGATCGCAAATGGACTTTTAGCCCGATAGAGTGGTTTCTCTAAAATGGAATCCATGTATTTTTATTATTGGAAGAATTGATACAACGTCGATAGGTCTTGTAATATTGTATTTTATTTATTATTCATTTATTTCAAGTAACAGAGACTCATTACAGAGACTCATTAAACCTTTTGAGTTAGTATAGTGTTTTAAGTTGTAATACAATACCGAGTAGAGATTAGATTCATATATATAATATACGAACAATTTGTTTCCATCAATAAACTTACATAACACAAGTCTATAAACTATCTTATAGTCTCAAAGATAGTTTAAGGACTGGTGTAATAATGCAAAAAAAAACGCTATAAATTTAACATAATATTAACTTACAATAGTAAGTTAGAGTTAAATAATTTGCGTATTAGTATTGCAGGCTAAATAATCAATTACTGAGAAATGCTTAATAGAACAGCAAAATATTGCAATTATTATTTTTAATAACTATCTTGGTTTTACTTATCCTGTTCACCTCAAAGAATACATATGAAGTGCGGAAAAAAATATAACACGATTTAAATTACAGTTTCTTCCACAAATTCACTTAAAATTTGTTTTTGATCGCTAGCAACCATAGATGATATAACAGGTAAACCCTATTCTCCATATTTAAAAAAAAGGGAAACGCTTTCAATTTCTCACCATTCGATTGTTCGAAATTCAAACCCCTTATCATTTAACAACATAGAAGTCACGTAGGTACTGGCTGCAATATTTTCGTTCCCAAACAAACGTAGTGCAAATGTACAAATAAGTAAGACTGGCCACCGACGCCGGTCAGATCCGGCGTCCCATGAATTTAGATTGCAAGTTTATTCCAAGTTCAAAATTCATCCAATACGCTACGGCTATGGATAATTTGATGTGGGAAATATGTTCTTGGACATGCATCATCTGTCTTCAGCCAGCAACTAAATCGAAGGCATTTTTGGCGAGATTTTTACAAGCTGTTATATTAGTTTCACTTGTCCCGACGCTTCCCATTATGTCTGTAATCAAATCTTACTTATTAAATTTGTTCCACTTCCCGGTTACCGATTGAGCTAAAATTTTGCATGCAAGTGTGTAATGATCCTTTGCTTGATGGTAATACTATTCTATTATATATTATATCTAATGGTGGTGGTTAAGTTTTACACTGGCTCACTACTACACACCGCCGAGCGCAGGCCGCACGTCCAACCGTCACGTCACAGACTATCTACGTACAGATACGTCATTGCGTACACAGAGTAGTAAGAGACACTCGTATCCAAAGAGTATGTAATCACTACGTTCTACTTGTATCAGATAGCCCAACTGACTCGTCGACGCCGCCCCCTCTGGTTGTGTACGTGAGACAACGTATTATATCTATTATATAGACATAAACACTACAATGCGTAAATCAGATGACAATGCAAAATTATTATGACATGGAGTTGATCTGATGATGGAACCGGAAGGTGGCTATAGCAGCTTGGTAGTTAAACGACACAACCCCATCGAGTTTGGGCTCGTACAATTCGTCATGATAGTCTAAGATCCGATTAAGAACGACCTTCACCGGTCTGTTTAAAGATGAAACGTATTTTATGACAAATCTAGTATATTAAATAATTACATATTAAAAATGTATGTATATGATATTGTTTTGTGAAGATTACTTAATTTTTTATACAGAATACAGTAATATAAACAAAACGAAACGTATGGATGTGTTACATTACTGTATTCTGTAAAAAAAACTAAGTAATCTTAAGTTAGCGCTGGCTAAATAAAAAACAAATCTAACCCACTAAGGGTTAGGGAAGATTTGTTTTTTTTTATCTTCAGAACTATATGTATTTTCAAATGCACAAAACAATATCATATACATACATTTTTAATATGTAATCAAGCTTCTGCATCTACACATGAAATCACTTTTCTGCGAGATTTTTTTTTGTAAATAAACAATAAATAATAATTCAACTTTTTGTTTATTATATTTATAATTTGTTATTTATTAGGTGTTTAATTTTAGTGCCTGTACAGTGTATATATAGTGATAAGTGTTTTATTTGAGTTATTTTTTAAATGAGCTCAATTTATGTCGTTTTATACCTGTAAGTACTTATTATAATTTTTAGTATCTAAGTTTTTATATGTCTGGTAATGACGACAGTTGTGATGCCTTACGAAGTGCTAGTCAACCTGCCACTTCGCTGGATGTCCTGGTGAGATGCCCTCATTGTTCCCAAGCACGATTTTTTAAGGGTGAACGAGGCTTGAAGGTACATTTGGGCAAAAAGCACAAACCCCAAAATGTACCTTCTTCATGCCCAACATTTTCGATTCCCCCTACACCTGTTTCACCCCCTCAACCCTTTTGGAATACCCTTGCAAAATTAAAAAATTCGACTCCGGTTCTAAAAAGAGTTCCTCGCGGAGCGAGGCCATCCGTGGCGTCGAACTTAGCACGTTGTGTCCGCCTCACCGTGCAAGAGAACTCTCGAAGTGCTTGGGAACAATTACTCACCTTCCCGTTTAGAATTCTACATGTGCAAAAAAATTTGGCAACCAAAAAATCACTAACAGCCCAAATTAAAGATAACTGTAATATTTCGGCCCAGAGTTTCGAACCAAAATCAACATCACACCTCCCCGAACGGGGTTTATTGCACCATGTGGAGTCTAAACTAGGCGAGGGTGATATTAGAGGTGCAGCCAGGATCATTTTTAGCAGCGATGTGGTTGCGCCGTACTCTCCAGAGACTTTTGCAGCTCTGGAGAGCAAACACCCCGCCCCGGCAGATGATCTCACCTTTCCTGACCCCCCTAATTCAGAGTCCAACTCCCTTGAAATTTCAGCCCAACAAGTTTCTGCAGCCGTGTGCTCCTTCCGGAGTGGCTCCGCCGGCGGCCTCGACGGCCTGACGCCACAACATCTTAAGGACCTGATGAGCGCAGGCGCCGGGGAAGCTGGTGAGTCTCTTCTGAAGGAGCTCACGGCCCTTATTAATCTCATGCTCTCCGGCAATGTGAACGAAGCCGTCATTGACATTTTGTACGGGGCAAATTTATGTGCCCTGCGCAAAAAAGATGGCGGCATTCGTCCCATTGCCGTAGGGTCTACATATCGTCGTATCGCAGCCAAAATTTGCTGTGCTTATTACAGCGAAGCACTGGCCAGCAAATTTCAGCCCCTATAACTGGGATTTGGTTCCAAAGGGGGCTGTGAGGCTGCGGTACATGCTCTGTCCACCTACCTCAACAGCAGTGAAGGTGAGGTCATCCTTAAGGTTGACATCAAGAATGCCTTTAATTCCGTGAACAGGGATACCTTGTTGACAGAAGTTCAAAAAGAAATACCCAAAATTTACAGTTTTCTTTACCAATGTTATAGGCACCCCTCTAAATTACTATATAAGGAAAATCTTTTGGAATCAGCCGTCGGTTGTCAACAGGGTGACCCTCTTGGACCAGTCATTTTCAGTTTGGCAATAAATCCAATCATTCAGCAGCTAAATTCAAAATTCAATGTCTGGTATTTAGATGACGGAACCCTAGGAGGTGATGTAGACACAGTCCTAAACGATTTAATTTTTTTGGAAAATAAATTCAGTTCTATTGGTCTACAGCTTAACCTTTCAAAATGCGAAATTTACCTCCCTCAAACGACTGACAGACAGACAACTTTAGCAAAATTTAATACAATAGCACCAAATATTCAAATTACTGATAAGAATTCTCTTCACCTCCTGGGCTCTCCCATTTTCGATGAATCCTTTCCAAAATTTATTGAGCAGAAAATAAAAAATTTTAATGACGTCTCGGATAGACTTTTCAAAATTAATATGCATTCGGCTTTTACACTTATTCGATACTGTTGTTTTGGGCCAAAATTTAGCCTTCGCTCCTCCCATCTTTGGAAGTACCCACAACTTTTGGAAAAAGTCGATCAAATTATTAGGAACACTCTTTCTTCTATCTTAAATGTGGCCTTGGACGACCGAGCGTGGCAGCAAGCTACGCTTCCCATCCGAATGGGGGGCCTCGGCGTCCGCAAAATTGCAAGTATAAGTTTACCAGCATTCCTCTCCTCGGTGCGCGGTACTGATACATTAACCAGGAATATTTTATCTTCCTCACTGGTTGATGTTGAGGTACCGTGTTTGTCCGATGCGTTGAATGCTTGGAAAATGGCTTGTCCGAACACGGATTTGCCCGACAACCTGGCCTCGCAAAGACGGTGGGATGTGCCGCTCTGCAGTATTATACGTAACAATCTAATTAATACGTCTTCAAATACTGCTGAGCGTGCGCGTCTGCTGGCTGTGGGGGAATGGGAGTCGGGCTTATGGCTTCAGGCACTCCCGTCATCCACCATAGGCACTATGATGGATGACGCCTCGTTTCGGCTCGCAACCTGTCTACGCTTAGGTGCACCTTGTGTTGCTCCACATCGGTGCCACTGCGGCGAAGCTGTTGACAGTCTCGGACACCATGGCCTGTCCTGCTGCAGGAGCGCAGGCCGCATAGCTCGACACGCTAGCATCAACGATATTATTCGTCGAGCTCTTGTCACCGCCGGCGTACCCGCTGTATTAGAACCAAATGGCTTGGTACGTGACGATGGAAAGAGACCAGATGGTATGACGTTGGTACCGTGGAAGGTGGGTAGGCCTCTGGTGTGGGACGCAACCTGTGTCGATACCCTTGCGCCATCCCACATTCCATGTACGGCGGGCTGTGCTGGCGCTGCCACTGCGGCTGCTGAGACCCTTAAACGGCGCAAATACTGTAACCTTATTGGTAATTACAGTTTTGAGCCGTTTGGGGTCGAAACGCTTGGGTCATGGGGTCCGAATGCGCGTCTCCTTTTTAAGGAAATTTCTCGCCGACTGATCGACACCTTGCGTGACCAGAGGGCTGGCTCGTTCTTCGCTCAAAGAATTAGCATTGCCATTCAACGTGGTAATGCTGCCAGTCTTCTGGGCACATTCCCGGATGACAGCGATGTGGAGGAGTACTTCGACGCCTGAGTGCACTTTGTGTTTTTGTATTTTATTTATATACGTTAGGTATTTATTTAGGTTTTAGTATAAATAGCTTAAGTTTGTTTGTTTATGTAGAGTAACGAATTACTTTTGTTCTATAACTTTATACTAAACATAATTCACTTACCAAAAACCAACCATCAAGATTTCGTTGATCTATCTATCATATTTCAACTCTGTATTTCACTATACCTACCTACGACTGAATGATGCGACGCAAGCGCATCAAGCACACCCGCCGCCCTATCTCCGTCCCCCTCTGCTATTGTACTATCGCTTGCTTCACATAGTCTTCGTAATATTTAGAACGTTCAACTTAAAATTTTATTGTTTTTCTGAAAATCTGATGAACCAAAATATGATGATTTTATAAAAGACATAGAACAAAGTTGCTTATGATGTTATTAACTTAGTTTTGAGAGGTTGCCTGTGTTTTATTATAAATAACCCTGCACAAAAATGATAATTCCACTCAACAAATTCTTCAGCTTCATGACATCGTAATATTTGTGTAGCTGCCTATCCCACCGTCTGTTATCGGGGTAGCACACGCGTTTGACTCAAAGACGACTGTCTGACATGACGGGTCGAACGCTTCCCAGAGTTACGCTATACTACGGTTGAATGAGTCGTGGAGTATGAATTTGAGGAGGTGTCGAGTTTGGCATAAAAATTCTAGATAAAATAAAATCACCATCCAGTGAGGACAATCTAAGACAACAATAACAGTCGATTGATAGATAAGTAATGTGTATTATCAAGTTGAATATGACGTGAAGTCCACTAATGTATTTACTATCTAAAAAGTTTTTTTTTTATTACTATTTGCCTGTTTTCCTTAAATGTAAGAAAAAGCTACTTACTGCTAGTTGTTTTTTATTACCAGAATCATATTAAAATTACAGAACCAAAAACGAGCAATTTAATCTCATTCTGATAATAGAATGATGTAGAGAAAAACTATGCAGATGAATAATAATAATATTTAATGAAATCCAACCAAACTGCACTGGGCAACCTGCTAGGCACTGCTAGGAGTCAGACCCCTACGCCCTAAGTCCTAGCAGTGGAAAGATTAGAAGGCTGAATATGCTTATGTTATGTTATGAAATAATAAAGAAAGAAAAGAAAGAAAGAAAAACGTTTATTTGTACCTCCCGCATAAGTACATTTAAAATTAAAAACAGTAGAATTAGGATACAAAGCGATAGGATAAAGCGCTCTATACCCCATTTATATTCAAAGTCCACAATTGTGAGGAGTTACTTCCAATTTAATACGATCTAATAGAGCATCTCAAACGCCGACTCATAGATATTCAATGTATGCTTTGACTTCTAAATCTAATAACAGATTCTGGAGAGCACGGCGTTTATTGTAATAGGGCGCTTGAATGTATCCCGCTTTCGAAGAAATAAATCACTGACTTATTTTACTTTGTGGAATTGTGAGAGATGTTTCGTTCTTGGTGGAATAAAAACCAATTTTATTTGGTTAGACGATTGTTCTCGGAATCATGTTAAGAGATTTTTTGGAGCACATTGTCGTATTTTATTTACTATTGAGCACATACTATCTATCTGCAATATTGCTTTATGAAAATTAATTTAGAAAGAAGATAGAAAACAGGTTTATAAATTGAGTTGCTAGGTTTGAGCCGAACATACTTACAGTGCAAGTAAATAAAAAGCTTGCATAAAAACTTAGGTTTTATTATTAACTTATGTTTTCTTTTTTGGTAAAAATAATCTATCTGCGATATTGCTTTATAAAAATTAATTAAAAAAGAAGAAAGAAAATACGTTTATAAATTGAGTTGCTTCATTTGAGCCGAACATACATAGTAACATACTTACAGTGTAAGTTAATAAAAAGCCTGTTAAAAAAAACTTAAGTTTTAAGTTTTCTTTTTTGTTAAATACGTTTCTCCACTCTAGGACTTACTCCTGTGTTATAAGTGCATTCATACACAGGTGTAAACTCCCATACTTAAGGCACCAAGACCCAGAATCTGTAGGCCCTACAAATTTTTGTTCCGTGATGGAACGGCCGAACGAATTCATATGAAATTTGGCACATGGGTAGGCCATATTCTGAATAGCATATAAAATACTTTTTATCCTGGAAGTAGGTTCTTGACTTACTTGACTTAAGATTTTGCAACCCATTGGGACAAACAACTTTCGTGCGGGCAAAGCCGCTAGCAGTAGCTAGTTTTATATCTACACTAATATTATAAAGAGGTAAAATTTGTTTTTTGTTTGTTTGTAGGAGGTAATCTCTAATAGTACTAGTCCGATTGCTAAAAGTTTTTCACCGATAGAAAGCTGCTTTATTCCTGAGTGACATAGGCTATATTTAATGTACGCGGGTGAAGCCGCGGGTAAAAGCTAGTAAATTATATGCATATGAGCGGTTTAATTAGATGTGAGAGCGTCACAAACTAATCAATTGGTGTAATTAACAGTCGTTGCTTTGAAATGACGTATTCCAGGAATGAATGACAAATTTTACATATAGACTGGCGAATTAGACTATTTTCAGTGAAAATACAAAGTTTATAGGCAGTAAATTAGTTCGTTGAAAATACAAAGTCTATAACTAATGTAGTTGTAACTTTAAAAATTAAACTAACTGTGCTCCCGGTTTCACTCGTGTAATAACTCGTATAGTATGCTGTGTGATCCGCGGGATTTCTTGAAGGAGTTACTGTGGTTTTATAGATTCAGAGGGCAACTAAAGAAACAAGTTTTTTCAGGGTTCCGTGCCTCAAAAGGAAAAAACGGAACCTTTGTAGGATTACTTTGTTTTCCGTCTGTCTGTCTGTCTGTCTAGTCTCTGTCAAGGTAACTTGTTCAATTTAAGTGTACCATTAGGGCCGGCGCTCACTGCCGGCATGGCACGACAGGTCGCGCTACGGCATGCCGTGGCATCTTGCGGCATGTCGTAGCATCGTACTGAAAGCCCAGCCACTCTGGCATCAATCAGTTTTGCTAATTTCTTGCCGTGATCGGTCAGTGTGAGAGACAATAAAACGTGCGTGCAAGTACGTCTTTTTCCTCCCTTGCGCCCGCGCATCGACCAGACCACATTAACCGAAATGATCGCTGCGCAAGTTTCAACCATATTTCAACTAACTTAGCAATCATAAGTTCTTGACACAAGTGACACATTATGTCTCGCGAAATGCATTGGTGCGTTCCGTCATACAGCATGCCACGAGACGCCACGGCATGCCATGATAATAAGATTCAAAATAACTTGATTAGTAATAAAATCCTTTGTCGTGCCATGCCGTGTTACGCCAGCAGTGGGCGTCGGCCCTTATCCCGTCTAACATGTAATTAGAGGAAAAGGTGGTAATGCCACATTACCACCTTTTCCTCTAATTACATGCAGATATTTTGGCCTCTTGACGTATTTATAACTTAAAAATACGCTATCTAGTATAAATGCATGGACTGCGAAGCTCTTGTGACAGCTATCGAATAAAACCATTAAAATCCGTGAGATGGTGTTACGTTCGTCTTTTATTTGAAACCATCGAAACACGCAACTGTCAAACTTTTGAAATGGCTCTGCATTTTATTCATTTTTTCTAGGCAAACCAAGTTTTAGGTTTGATGATTTTAAGATTGTGTTTGACCAACGTTTTTCAACTAGATTTTAAAAGTAAAAAATATATATATATATATATATATATATATATTTTCGCATAGTTACATATTCTTTAATATTTGTAATGTGACCCCCTCACATTGTTCATATTATGGTCCACGGGGGGCATATAAAATATATGACCAATGTCTAAATGTTTGAGTTACTGCTAGCTGTATAAGAGTCTTCATAACCAAAAATAACTATGAAAGTGACGTTGTTATAAGCACTGACTCTGAATATAACGAACAAGTCAATTCAGATAGGATGTCTGAAAGTTTAGATACTAACCGCTTATTTGGTGAAACAAGTTATTCTAGCAATTGATATTATGAAGAAAAGTGGATTCAGTGCCTTAGTTGCAATTTATGGGCTTGTATAGCCCATCTGTGCTGGCCCTGAAGGCGATTTTTATGCTGATGATTTTTGCTATAGTGTTTTGATAAAAGTTCAATATATTTAATATGGCCCCCAGGGTGCCATATAACCCTCACTAGATGTCATGATGCCAAATTTCTCATTTTGTAGAAAACTATTTTTTTGTTTATTCTTTGGTTATTTTATTTATTCTTCATATAGGTATGCATAGCGTGATAGATAAGGAACACCATAACGCACTTACTTGATTCCTAAGTCTAGTATTTTTTATATGAGGCTTGAAAAACAAAGTAGGGGGCCACATTACCACCTTTTCCTCTACCAATGTCAATTTATTTGAACCGCCACAACTTTTTTTTTCCTTCCAGGAATGATGACTATTAGGGAAGTCCCTAATAGTCAACTTCTCAGTATTCACACCCTTTCCAGACATATCCCAATAAAGACTTACAAAAAACCTTTATTAAGTAAAGAATATTGATTTAATTCACTTCTAATAGTTTCAATGTTACACGAGTGTGACCATGTTATACACAAAAATAACTTCCTATACCAACATTTAGTTTGCAAATTTTCACCGGCGCCGCCAGAAACAAAGGAAATGCGATTACACCGGAACCGGAAGTTAGTTTAAGTTGAGCGCGGGAAACATCCGCATTATGTGGACAATATGGAGTAGATAGGAAATGGAGGGATGATACATACGAATAATTTTTCATACAAAATAATAATATAATGTAATGCGTGTAGTATTGAAATTTTAGTTGTACGGGTAGACACGAGTATGAGTGTGTTGTTGACAACATCGAAGACGTATCATTGAGAAGTGAGGATGCTAAGTTTATTCATATTCATTTGTTCATATTCTATACATCTTGTCTTTGGACTTTAGTTTCTGTACTTAGACCTTGATGAACTATTGTACGTAGGCCGTGGCGGCCATCATTTGGCAGGCTTCATTTTCTCCAGCTAACCTCTTTCTAGAAGCAAATTAGTCTTTCCAGTTGGTTTAAGGCGTCTATGATACAATTTGTATACCTTACCACAAAATATTTCTAGTTATCGACTATTGTACCAAAATAAAAAATACTCATAGAAATCTAGGGTTCGGTTTTGATGGAAACTGAAACAGTATCATTGAATTTTTTGGATAATCAACATTGCCAGTACCTAAGGAGTCGAGCCCAATGACTTAAAAAAACTTACTTTGAATTATTATACCATCCGATAGTCTCGCTAAATAGGATACAATAAATAATTATGGGAAGTAATGACAAATGTTTTACGAGTTTGACGTGACCGTAGTCGCTGTGCAACAGTTATCTGCACTATCTACACTAATATTCTAAAGTGGGAAAATGTGTATGTGGGAAAAATTGTTTGTGTGTATGTTTGTAATTAATAAAGTCAAAAATTACTGAGCCGATTTCAAAAATTCTTTCACCATTGGAAAGCTACATTCACCATGAGTAACATAGGCTATATATATTGCCCGGCAAAGCCGCGACGGGCCGTTAGTAATATTATAAAGAGGGATTTTTTTTATTTTTGTGTGTATGTTTGTAATGAACAAAACTCAAAAACTACAGTGCCGATTTCAAAAATTCTTTCACCATTGGAAAGCTACATTCACCTTGAGTAACATGGCTATATTTATTGCCCGTGCGAAGCTGGGACTGGCCGCTAGTTTCTAAATAAAATAATAAAGATCCATCCATTGGCTCTCTACTCCGTGTCACTCAGATGATGGTATATTATTATTAGCTACTTAGATACAGTTTAGTCATGGTCGTTTGGTTATTGAGTTTCCGTGCAGAATGTCTAGATTCTCGTAGTTATAGTGTATAGGTAGGCTAATATTACTGGCAATTTGCGGTCTGTCGTGTTAGTAGCGGGTATGGACGTGTGATTATTACGCATTGTACTGTGTCTAGCTATCCACGTAGTATTAGGGCAATGTTGAATTAGATTGTCTACGGGGGTGGTGAGACGAGTTCGTTTTGGATTTTTGAGAAAAAGAATTCGGTGTTACATAAATTGATTTATTAATTTGTAGACATAAGTAACATTAATAACAACTCAACAATTATTTCGCTATGTTAGCTAATAATAACATATAAATATTTCATAATTATTAATAAATTCTTTCTTTGTATTTAAAGCTTCGGTCTTATTAAAATATATTTGTTAAGGTTTCTTCGTATTTAAAGTTATGGCAGTAGTAGAAATAGATGTTTAACATACTTCTCACCTTAAGGGTGGCATCTGAGTTTTTTTGTTTGTAAACTATCAAATGAGTTTTCCTGCTCTTGGATGCATAGAAACGCGTGAGCGAGAAGGCTTATTAATTTTTACTGACTAAAACCCTGCACTTTGCGTTCCAGAAAAAATAAATAGCAATCGGTCCAGTACCCCTAGCCAAGTTGCTAATATGCAATAGTTAACGCTTGTAGAAAGCTTCAAATGTACGGGAATGACTTCGCCTCAACGCTCAGTCACGTGGTCAGAACAAAAGAATTGGCGGCAAGGTCAACTCGAAGCGTTCGCCGCAAGCGAAACGGTTGTAACTTGGCTAGGGCGACTTTCAGAGATTACCTCCCACAAACAAAAAAAAAACAAACTACCTCTTTATTATACTAGTGTAAACTAGCTTCAGCCAGTGGCCTTGCCCGCCTCTATATCGGTCTGTGGTAGTGTGAATTATTGGTAAAAGAATTTTTCAAAAATATTTTTTTTAAGCGATCAAGTACTTAGTTTTTGAGTTCATTCATTAAAAACATAAATATAATTTTCATCTTCATAAATTAGTCATAAATTAGTATTGGTGTTGACTAATCACCCTGTTAGCTGTTTATAAAAATATACTTTCCTAAAATAAACGCATTCAACTTGATCTTGACCATAATTTACGAATTTATAATATTATAATTATTAACAAAATTGCCAACAAATGTGCATTATCATGATTATGCACATAAATAAAATGTTACATCATAATTAATGAATACATCATCGAACTCATAACCGATGACCTGGTGAGGGTCGAGGGTATCCAATGGATGCGAGACGCACAGGACCGGTCGCTCTGCCCACCGTCCGGTGGTTACCGGACGGTTGTCCGGACCGAGCCCAAGTCGTCAACGGCGCGTAGCCACGCGCGCCTCAAGGATATGTCAGCAAAACTGTAGGGGCCCAGCAGGGTCGAAGTTTTTCTCTCGTTCGCTTCTGAAAGGAAAACCCGGCCCTGGAACACAAGGCAACGAAGAAACATAGGAGTAGGTTTTTGTCACTAAAAGTATGACACGCCCTCTCGCTCCGAACCAAAGCGGGAGAATTTTACACATAAAAAAAGTTATAGCGACACTTGGGGGAGGCCTATGTTCAACAGTAGATATCTTTCGGCTGAAATAATGATGATCTTGATGATGAATGAAACTCTTAAAAGATACACACACACAAACATGTTCATGCATGTTTGTATACCATTAGCTTTTATTTATTTATTATATCTTGGAGGACTTACAGCGTAAATAAACTAAAAACAAGTTTTTGATGAAAAATTTTTTTTTCATAGCTAACTTTTATAGCTAGGTATACTTATTTAATTAATACTCGTCAAGACGAATCATACGAGCCCAAACTCGATGGGGTTGTGTCGTTTAATTACCAAGTTCCTATAGCCACCTTCCGGTTGCATCATCAGATCAGCTCAATGTCATAATAATTTTGCATTGTCATCTGATTTACACATGCATGCAAAATTTCAGCTCAATCGGTAACCGGGAAGTGGGTCACAGTTAATTTACAAGATTTGATGACAGACAAACATCGGGATAGGTGAAACTAATTATAAGCTTGTAATAAAGACAAACATAGACGACAGCAAGCCAATTACAAGTCCTCACGTATAGTGTCAGAATTAAAACTGAGAAGTGACCATAGCACACAGTGAGTGAGTGTGTGTGTCATCGGTTTCACTCATGTGATAGAAAATTAATTCAAGACAACAGCCTTCTTAAAAAAGACTCGCGCAGTACTTCTCTTTGCAATATTATTGAATCTTCCAATCTCTCTATTCTGGATCTTAATGCCACTCACCATTTTCCTAACGCTGTCCCCTCTCTTCTCGATCTTATTTTCGTCTCGTCTCCCGGTCACGTCGCAAAACATGGTCAATGTTCTGCTGACGCCTTTTCCTGTCATGATCTTATTTTCTTATAAAATTCGTCCACCTAAGCATAAGTCCAAAACTCTTCTGCTTCGCAATTTTGATGGGATGAACCTTGATCGTCTTCGAGAAGACGCCAACAATATTGATTGGACGCCTTTGGTCACTTCCACGTCCGTAGATGAACAGGTTGAATTCTTGACTTCAACCTTGATTCGGCTTTATGACACACATGCACCTATTCGAGCTGTAAAAGTCAAACATCTTCCAGCGCCATGGCTGACTGATGACATTAAACTTTTGCTCCATAAAAAAGCGGCTGCGAAGTTCAAGTTTAAAATTCGGCCCAATGACATTAACAGGGAGAAATACGTCTCTATTAGGAATCTCAGCAACAAGGTGTGTAGGAACGCAAACCGCCAATATATCCACAGTTCCGTTCAAAATGGTGATCCAGCCAAAGTCTGGAACTTCCTTAAAACATTAGGTATCGGGAAAAAGTCTCCTGACACGATTCCTAAAGACTTAGACTTCAACCTACTTAATAGTCATTTCTCTTCTTCGCCCTTATTAGATAGGGCTACTAAAACTGCTACACTAAGTCATCTTTCAAACCTTCCGATACCTGATTATTCCCCTTTTGTCATTAGTCAATTCACAGCTTGTGATGTTAAAAGGAGTATTATGTCGATAACATCTAACGCTGTGGGTAGTGACTGTGTCAGTCGTAAGATGATTATTCCTATCCTTGATATCATCCTTCCTGGCATTCTTCACATCCTCAATTTCTCTGTTTCCAGTAAAGTCTTTCCACAAGCCTGGAAAGATGCCCAAGTTATCCCTTTACCTAAAAAATCTCATCCTTCATCTTTCTCTGACTACCGTCCCATTTCAATTCTTCCATTCCTATCCAAAGTCCTTGAAAAGCTTGTCCACCAACAACTAAGCACGTTCCTTAGCAAGCATAATCTTCTTAATCCTTTCCAATCTGGTTTTCGACCTGGACATAGCACTACCTCAGCACTCGTGCATATCACTGACGATATTAGGTCGGGTATGGAGATGGGGAAGTTGACGGTACTTGCTTTACTTGATTTTAGCAATGCTTTCAATACCGTTGACTTCGACATCTTACTCGGCATCTTGTACTCTTTTAACATATCTCCATCGGTAATTGACTGGTTTCATAGTTACCTGTTTGGCCGCCGGCAGCGTATTTGTATTGATGAAGCTTTCTCGTCTTGGTGTGAAACCTCTGCCGGTGTGCTGCAGGGTGGCGTTTTGTCTCCTCTACTCTTCGCACTTTTTATAAACGCTATCACTCAACGACTATCTTCTTTCTACCACCTGTATGCTGATGATCTCCAAATTTATGCTCAAGCCCCTATCGGTAAATTATCTGAGGCCATTGATACTATCAACATAGACCTGGCTCGAATAGGTGACTGGAGCGCTGAGTTTGGGTTGAAGATCAATCCAACTAAGACACAAGTGATTCTTATTGGTAGTCCTCGGACTGTGTCTAAAGTGGATTGGTCGAAACTTCCCCAGGTTTCTTTCAATAATACCATTATTCCTTTAAGTTACACTGTGAAGAACTTGGGGATTTATTTCGATCGCACTCTTTCCTGGACAAAACAACTGCAGGAAGTCAGTCGTAAGCTATTTGCTTCAGCGGGCTCCCTCAGACGTCTTCGTAATTTTCTTCCCATCAATACCAAAATTGCGTTAGCCCAATCTCTTCTTCTTCCAATCCTGGACTATGCTGCTGCCAGCTATCTTGATCTCACCCAGGTCCAATTGGATAAGCTTGAGCGACTTCAAAATCTTTGTATCAGGTTCATATTTGGCTTGCGCAAGTATGACCACGTTTCTGAATTTCGTACTAAGCTCAAATGGCTTCCTATTCGCCTTCGCCGGAACGCCCATATACTTTCTTTGCTTTATAATGTGCTATTTAATCCTTGTACCCCGTTTTATCTTAAAGAACGTTTTCAGTTCCTTAGTGACACACATAGTAGGTCCTTGAGATCATCGGAGAACCTAAAATTAAGTATTCGCACGCATTCCACTACCTTCGTTGACAAATCTTTCACAATTCAAGCTGCACGTTTGTGGAATGCGTTACCCTTAGAAGTAAGGCGTGCTCAAACGCTACCAACATTTAAAAAGATGGTGAAGGAGCATTACCTTTCTCTTTGATATATTTTTCTTCTCCTGATTCAACTATATATTTGATATTTATTAGTATATTTTTTTTTTTTTTTTTTAGTATTGTATGTATGTATTTGTGTTAATGTATCTTGTTAGTATTATATCTGATGTTTGTACACTGACAACCCTTAATCTATCTCCTTTCTCTCAGTCCATCCAAAGGTTGTCTGTAAGAGATCGCCCTATGCGATAAGACCGCCTATTGTGCACTTATTCTTTTAAATGTTTGTCCTGTATTTTTGTTTATTTGGTGTACAATAAAGATTATAATAATAATAATAATATAAGGATAATATGAGCGCCAGTGCACAGTTGAGTGCGGGAGCAAAATAACTCCTCAGTCACCCGGACGGCCCGGTGACCATGTATTTGTGCAGACAACCAGGGCCTCAAGTCTGCTATTACAATAGTGTCATAATTGTCGATTTTGACAAGTTTGGTAATCTGCTAATATAATGGCGTCATTATGACTTTCCAATGGTCAACCACTGACACTCCATTGAAAGAAGTGACATAGAATGGTAATTTCGTACATATTGACAAATGAATATTTGAAGTTTGCGGTAATCTGCTAAAACTTTGACAGTTTATTTGATCAGTGTTTTACCGTTAGAACGTTATTGTGCAGTTATTGGTTTTAATATGCTCGAAATTATCATTCTACCACAATTCTATTACAAGACCATTGACCGATCAATGACCGATCATTATGAATTAGCAGATTACAAACTTTTAGCAAAATGACAATTGGATCGTGTTGGAATGACGAATTTATAAAAATAGCAGACTTGGGGCCTGGTAACATAACAAGCTTATAATTTGTGGTTTTTCATGATATAGTTATAAAATTTTGTACATAGATTCTTTATATGAAAATACTGGACACGACGACCTGGTGAAGGTAGCGGGAATCCGATGGATGCGGGACGCACATGATCGTTCGTTGTGGCGACGCTTGGGGAAGGCCTATGTCCAACAGTGGACGTCGTTTTCGCATATACCTACTAAAACTAATGCTCAGTATCCAAATTCAACGGCAAATCAAAGCTCTTTATCTAATTGCTATTATATGACAGGACGGTCTGTATTAGCTGCGAATGGAATATTGAATGTCGTGCCAATACCTCAATTTCATGGACGTATAACAGTGCAATGTTTAACTTTTGTAAACAATCCTGTTTTGAGAAGAAAATAATACATTGTGTTTAGAATCGTTAGTCATTCATGAAGATCTCTAATTTGTATAGAAGTTAAGCTAAACTTAGAAAAAAAAAACTGGGATTCATTGTTTAGATATTTATACGGTACTTTTTTCTGACACAGCAAAAAGTATTCTAAATATAATACTGGGAATTATTTTCTAAAAACTTCCGAGTAGGAAAAGCCAACCAGATAAAAATAATATTAAAAATAATGATCCACAATCACACAACATCATCTAGTCCCAAACTCTCTCTAAGCAGAGCTTGTGCTGTGAGTACTAGACAACTGATAAACATACTTATATAGAGATAAATTACACGCAGACACAGAACAAAATGATCGTGCTTATTACACAAATATTTGTCTTAGGTAGAAATTGAACACACAACCTCCGGCCTAGCAGTCAGGGCCAGTAACCACTACACCAACAGGCGAGTCAAAAATAGACTAGAAACCAAACAACCGCAATTCCCTAAGGAAATACTCGTACACTACACCGAAACAGAAATCAATCCCATTCACACTTAGTTTATGAAGTTAACAGGAAAAACTACGTATAAACAGGGAATTGAGCAAATGAAATGGCAATCCATCCATCAAAGGGGTGACAAACCGTATCAGGATCGATTTGTGGCACATTGCTGGCAGACATATTGGGTTGTGTCATGCAAAGTCACGCGCGGAAACATACCGCGCCGTTGTTGGTAGGTTGTGGTGTAGTGAGAGCTATGAAAAATAACAATTGACGGTCGATAGAAGAAATTCTAGAACAATAAAAATCCATAATTTTCTCTATCGAGAGTGAATTGATAGTCAAGTGACTTTCGATACAGAAAAAAATGTTTTACGACTACTGTTTAAGACTATATGAACCAATGAACTATTAAACTATTATTCTACAACAAAATAAAAAAAAATTGTTTCGATAGAAGAAATTCTATTAAAAAATTAAAAAAAAAAATCGTAAGAATAAATTCTAGAACAAAATTAAAAAAAAAATGTTTCGGTAGAATAAATTCTAGAACAGTATTTAAAAAAAAAAGTTTCGTTACAATAAATTCTTGAACAAAATATCAAAAACAAATTGTTTCCATACAATGAATTCTAGAAAAAAAAAAATAAAAAAAAAAATGTTTCGATAGAATAAATTCTAAAAAAAAATTTAAAAAAAAAGTTGAAGAATATTCTGTATCTAGACTCTTTTGCCATCTCAGTGACAATGGATACAAGAAATTCTAGAAGAAAATTAAAAAAAATACTGCCTGCTATTGAGTAGCGTATTAGTATTTTTATGTTGGGTAGCTTGATTATGCACGACAAAGTCACGCCCGATAACATCATGCTGTATTGTCGTAAGGTTGTGATGTAATGAGAACAGTGTTTAATAACACTGGCTGGCTACAACAAAAGGATTATCTTGTTATAGCCAATCTTGAATGCTAAAAGCAGAATAGTTGTAAAAGACATTGCTCGGCCTCCATACATTCTTCGCCCTGGAGGCAAGGGCATCGGAAAATTATGTGCATATTGTATTCTCTAACATAAGTAACCTAATATAAGATCTTATTTTTATAGCGGACTAGCATCAATATACAAGGTGTCGTTTTGAAGCTGCAAAATATTTCAGGAGGTAATTATGTTAGTGATTCTCGACCCGAATCAATAATAAAATAAGTAGGTAATTTTTTTTTTTTTTATAACTGCGCTTTTTTTCACACACACAAACACGGAACAATAAAGGTCGTTTTCACACACACTAACTCGCAACGATAGTTTCATAAATAATGTATCATCCAATCATCATCCCGCACGCCACACCCTAGCCACGCCCCCGCGGCCATCGATCAATCGATTTAGTTTAGAGTAATTAAAAAATTAAATAACAAGTATTACTGATTATTGACCAGGTATCGTTTTTTTATATGACTATTTATGAGTTTTACTACAACCTCCTGAAATATTGTGCAGTTTTAAAACTGCACCTTGTATACACCGCTAAATTTTAATCGTTTTAATCCCGTGGAGGGTCGATCCGGTACGTGAAACACTATCGATTTGTAAAGATAAAATTAAAAAATAAAGTAGGTACCTCTTTTTCAAAACTCGTATTAATTCACGCATGTACGAAATTAGTCTCTTTAAGAAAACGTCAGCTGAGCGAGTTCAATGACCTGTAGTTAATAGTCGGCGTTGCGTACAAAGTACCTACAGGTCATTGAACTCGCTAAGCTGATTTGTGAGATTCCTGATACAGTAGCTGGATCCTTTTTAGTTAAAGTGAAACTCACACATGCATACACACACACATGGTTTATTATTTTTTTTTAAGGGTGGAAATCATCCGATGACTTCTCTCGCTCTGGGTGGTGCGAGAGGGCGTGTCAGACTTTTACTGACTATTACCACACCTGTGTCCTTCAGTTGCCCTTTGCGTGCTAGGACTACGGGTTTTCTTTTCAGAAATTCCCCGTGGTCCTAGCTAGCGGGCATCGGCCCTGCTGGATTCCTACGGTTTGCTGACATCACTTTGAGGAGCGCGTGGGTCACTACGCGCTGGGCTCGGTCCGGTTGATTACCGGATGGCCGGATGGCGGGCTACCCATTGCTCGACGTCCGCAAGCCCGCGTCTACCGTGGCGGTAGTCGGGGTCGGAATTTCAGCGGCTGGGGCGTGAGGACCTTCGTTCCCTCACGTCGCCTCCTCCTTAGCTAGCATTACTGCTTCGCAAAAGGAGGCGACCGCCTGCCATTCCTCCTCGCTCCCGACCATAGCCTGAACCAGGGCCCGGCCCGACAGGTCTTTGCCGCCGATTGCCTCCACGAGGGCACGGCGGTGCTCTGCCCAAGCGAGGCACACCTCTACCGTGTGCTGCACCGTGTCCTCCGGGCATGGTTTATCATATCTAAGTAACTAAATAATTATAAATTGCTGTGGAAAAGCGGAGTCTTTTAATATAGGCACTATTTGCTTAACAGGAGGCTCCAATGACTTATTAATGTAACCCTGAATTCCCAGCCTGTCTGAGTTTCCTAATAGCTAGAACTTAGGGGTCTTTAGGTCAAGAGTGAATAGGTTACTTCTAGGCAAGCGTGCTCCAGCGTCGGCCACATCATCGCTTACAATCATGTGAGATGGAGGCCAAACGCAACAATAAAAAAGATTTTTGTATTTTTTTTTCGTATGTTTGTTTTTTATACAGGTGACGGTTTAGTAGTGTTGTTTTCGGTAATTGTAATTAAGTAATTTACCAAAATTTTACGACTTTGTGAACGTCTATTCAACGTCCTACGCTAACAAACGCGACTTTTCAACTTTCTATCGTAAACTCGTAATTGGGTTTTTCTATTACAAAAGAAAATCCCAGTTATAGAGTATTGGAACGTTCCCAATGAATAGGCCGGACCCCTATCCCAGCGGGACTCAATACCGCGCAAACTGCGGGTATTCGATAATATACCTCTGCATACCCCTCCGGGAATTGTAACCGTGAAGATTATTATGATATAATTTGTTTCGATACTTTTTCTTGTCGGATTTTTGGCGGTTTGGAGGGTTTAGGTTACCTTTTTAATATTGATTGAAAAAAAGACTTGCAAATAAATATTACATATTTGGTTTTGTGAATCATCGATAGTAATTTACTTTAATTTACAATTTAATTTCGCGCACCGGAAGACGCAGCGTTGGAAGGCCTCCTACAAGGTGGACCGATGACCTAGTGAAGGTAGCGGAAAACCGATGGATGCGGGGCGCACAGGAACGTTCGATGTGGCGACGCTTGGGGGAGGCCTAATCCAACAGTTGACGTATATCGGCTGTAATGATGATGATGATGATGATGATAGTAATTTAAATGTGTTGATTAAGTATTTTAAAGTGTGTGAGTGAGTGGTTAAGGTACCTGCCCCACATGCATAAAGTTTCGAGTTCGTAACCGGGTCGAAAATCAATTTTTCAATTCATGTGTTCTTTTTAAGTTTATCGAGGACATTAATGACACTCCGAGCCTCGGAAAGTATGTAAAGCTTTTGATCCTAGTCATCATTGGTACATCATTGACAGTTGTTATAGGTATTCACACACCATAAAGTCTGCCCATCAGTCTATCCAAAGAGTATTGTTTTTCCGAGTTCCTGGGTTGTGTGGAGTCAATTCATGTAAAATACTGGTATTTATCCGCATCCCGTTAGACTGAGAGCCGACGCAAACACAGTTGGATAAAAGTTAAGGAGATGATGATGATGATTGACAAAAAGAAGACCCGTTCGCTAGGCAACCACACATTACACGCCATAACTCTTGTACTAAAGATAGTAAGGCATTTTTTTGTGATAAGAAAGTTAATCATTAAGAATTAAATTATGAGACATGGCTCGCGGATTTTTTATGTACCTTTGTGGGCAGGTAAACAATTGTAAGGCAGGTCTCTGCACTTCTTCATACTAGTGTGAAATACATTACAAGAAGCTGTAGGTATTTTGAAAAAGCCTTTTCAGCAATACATTCAACACTGCGTTATCGTGATCGTGTGAAAAGCTCCAAGTTTTCCTCCTCTCATGAATCGATAAGCGTTGTGGTGTTAACTCATATTTAACCCTTGAAGCATTTTTGTGATCTGTACTAATATTTATCGTTTATGTGTTTTTAAAAAGTAATCTTTGAAGGCACTGATCCGAATCCAAAAATTCATTGACTGGTGAAAAGCTATAGTGAATTACTAAGGCTAAATATTATTTTAGGAAAATTCAAGGTTCCATTGGGATAGACAGATGATGGGAGTGAAACCACTGGGTGAAATAAGTTATAGTCTTACGTACGTGGAACAAAATTTAAGACTTTTTTTTAAGTCTCACCCACAACTTGTTTACAGATTTTTTTTAACATTAAACGTTTAAAAGTTGTTCCCGTGAAAAAAGAAATTAAAGACATGCACAAGCACTCATAGATTTAGACCATATGGTGACTCTATTTACATAACATTTTTTATTAGACAAATTTAAATTAGACCTAAATTTAATTTCAGTGAGAATTACAAAATTAAAACACGATTATAATATTATTATCTACAGTGAAGTTAAATATATAAATCAAAACAACTAGATTACAAAATAAATCACAAAACTCAATTCATTACGTCATTAAGTATTATGCACATATTTCTTTGCTTTATATTATTTGTATTATATTTATATAGTATTGTTTATATGTGAGGAGAAGGAGCACCCTTCTCTGTCAAACCTATCAAAAGGTTATCTGTAAAGAATTGCTTTTAGCGATAGTACCACCGCTGTATTTTTTTATTTTATATAAATAGTGTATCTATTACGAATTCAAATTATAAAATTAATTCATTACCAATACAACTAGTCTACAGATTAGAGAGATCAATTGTAATTAAAAAAAATTAGGGATAAATGTGAGCAACCGAGTTAGGTGAGACTACGAATCAAACTGGTTAACATTCATATATTAATAAACCTACTGTGGTGTCGGTAACTTGAGCGAACCCACAGGAAGAGTCAGTGCTACAACAACGCAAGTTTGTTTAGCAATAACTATGCTTATAATGTCGAGCAAAGCAAATATCGACGTTCATTCAAATAAAATTGGCAAAAAGCTTGAAAATGTTTGGGTGAAGCTCGCATGTTTACTCGCCCCGTCGGTAGGTTCCGGCCATCGTTCGCTTAAACATTTCTCTTTTAAACGTTTACATCACATTTTCTCAAAGTTTTTTTTACTTAGTGTTTACCTGGGGTTTTAAACAATATCTACGGAAGTCCCGCAGTGGGAACATTAAAAGGTTGATAATTATGCTGTATACAATAGTAGCATTTAGCCACATTCGATAAAACTGGAAGGAAACTTAGTAAATAACCACATCTACCAAGACTGCGTCAGGCAATCACTCGTCATTATCATAATTTCAGCCGATATACGTCCACTGTTGAAGATAGACCTCCCCCAAGTGTCGCCACAATGAACGATCCTGTGCATCAGACAATAGATTGTCTTGATCACATTTTTTCGCAACCTCACGATTGACATTCCGCTAACCCCATATTATTTTAGAATTTTCTATATCGTATATCTCTAATTAATTTCACTTTGTTTTCAGTAGAGCTTTTTCAAGTAACGCATTGCAACCACAATGCAAGGGCCGTTCAACGAGATCGCGAAGTTACTTAAAATAGTCTGTAATACTTAGGTTAATATATTTTGCTTTCGTGGACCCCCATTTATATTTCATGCATCCCGAATTTTATTTTGTCAATGACAAATACACTTTGCATGTCTGTATAAACCCCTGGGAGTTCAGATCCAAGACTTCACTTTGAGAATGACTGGCTTACATCATACGGATGGCAGGAAATGTAACAAAAATAACATAATAAAAACTATCGGATGTTTTCAAATGCGAATACCTTTACTTGTTAGCGATTTTTCTTCAGAGCAATTACTTTTATGATTTCATGTGGAAGTTCAAGTTGAAAGCGAGAGATTTTATAATATAAATATATATTTTGTTTTCCTTTTTAGGATTAGTTTTCTAGGTCCTGGTTAAAAACTATGTCTGGATCATATGAACAAAAGTTTTTCTTTTGTCAAATCTTATCACAGCAGTTTCATTGGTTGATGGCTTATAACAAAAGTAATAAAAAAATGATGATGCTGTGTGTGTGGGAAGTTGTGTTACTTTTTGGTGTACAATAAAGTTTATTCTATTGTACTGTTATTCTAAAATGTAAACTAACGTAGCGCAAGATAAAAATGTTAGGTAGGCTACGTCGCCTCATTTAACATACACGTTAAATAATGAATTATGCTTTATTGACAATTTTTTTTTTTCAGGAAACTTAAAAAAAAATCGGCCTCGCCATACAAACTGTCCAGTCAAGATTATCATTTTGTATGGCGAGGCTGATTTTTCTTTTCATTACCTGAAAAAAAAATCTCTTGGAAGGTTGTTCAGTTTCGTCTACTGAGCAAGCCCTTAAAGTTTGCGGAGGGCTGTCCCTTACACCTTGTATAAAGTGAGAAAAAGTGGCGCTAGTGACTAAAAAGTTGAAAGGATATCGTTTGTCTTGGTATGGTCATGTAAAGAGGAGGGATGAAATGCATGTTGCTAAAAGAGTTATGAATTTACATATGGATGGATGGTGAGGGGAGGGTGCTCAAAGAAAAGATAGATGGATTGTGTGAGAAGTGATATAAAAGAAAAGGGAGTTAGTGATAGCGTGACGACTGACAGAATAGAATGGAAGAAAAAAAAACGTGTTGCGCCGACCCCAAATAAAACAGGACAAGGGTAGGAAGATGATGATGACCTACAAATGCTTCATTTCACGTCCTCTGAAGGGTTCATTAGGAAACCATCGTCACTCTGTCTGTCACATCGTTGAAATAGACCCTTTCACTGCAGCGGTAAGGCACTCACTTTGACCAACCAGTTCTCTATTGATAAATCTGAGCATGTTTCATAATTATCATCATCATCCACATTTATATTAATATTATAAAGAGGTAAAGTTTTTTATTTTTTTATTTATAGGTGGTAATCTCTAGAAGTACTGGTCCGATTGCTAAAATGTTTTCACCGATAGATAGCTGCTTTATTCTTGAGTGACATAGGCTATATTTTATGTATGCGGGCGAAGCCAAGAGCAAAACCTAGTCATTAATAAATTAGATACGTTCTTTCTCATATACTATTTTATTATTTTTGTTATTGTAGGAACTTGGAGAACAGAAAAAGGTAACAACAGTAAATAAACTAACTATTCGTATTTTTTTTTTAAATCGCAGCAAATGCCTTTTTGGTCTTGTTTTTTTTAAGCTATTGCATAGCTTCTATCGCAAGCCTTGAGCGTGGAGACCGAATCCAGAAATTCCGTAACGAAAATAACCTAACACCCCCCACTCATTTGTTTTTTGAGCGTGGTGACCGATAAGAAAACAAATGAGTGAACAATCAATCAAAATTCAATTCAATGTGTGAAAGTGTAACTTCAATTAATATCAAAGAAAAAAATACTACATAAATAAAATAAATAAATAATTATAATTGCATAAGTTGATAAAAATGCTATGCAATAGCTTTACCGCGGCAGTTCCCGAGTGCCACACGTCTTTTTTTTTTAATGATTTTGAGATTAGCTAACTTTTTTGTTGTTGTTTGTCATATGCGAGTCACAAATAAATATTATTCTTTTTTCTTTTTATTCCAGAACTAGGGTCCACCATTCAGAACCATGAAGCCGTTAGAGCGTGAAGGAATAACCAACATAAACACACACACACATAAACCTACCTATATATAAACATTCACCTTTATAATATTAGTGAGATTATTGTTCTCATGTTTAAAGTATTTTCTAGTTTGTTCATCTCAATACAACATTGATTTTAACTGCGTTTCCCAGTTCACGTTTTGGACACCTGCCGAGTTTCAACCTAGATTTAGTATGACCAGCAAGAGCTTCCATTTTCAATTTAAATGCTTCATAAATAGTTTAGTTTGGCATCTAAAATATTTGAGTTATTTTTTAATTACATCTTTTATTAATACTTTTCTTTTTCTTTGAAGTTACATTTACTGAAGGAATGTATTACAATATGGTTGTTAGTGATCTTGTTTTATTAGAATCGTTTTTGTTTTTTTTTTTTGTAGTTGGTAGGGAATCATTAAATGAGTTCTTTCATTTTGACTGGCCTGTTGGTCTAGTGGTTAGTAGCCCTGACTGCAATGCCGGAGGTCGTGGGTTCGATTCCCACCCAGGACAAATGTTTGTGTGATGAGCATAATCATTTGTTCTGTGTCTGGGTGTAATTTATCTATAATATGTATGTATTTAGAAAAAAACGGGGAAAACTCAGAGGGCATCAAAAAATTCGTCCACATCGATGTCAGTGGGAAAAGTGCCCAGAACGCTGGCAGCATTGCCACGCTGGATGGCAATGCTGATTCGTTGACTGAAGAACAGTCCTGCCCTCTGAGTTTTCCCCGTTTTTTGCTGCCTTTTTTACTCGTTTGTACACATTATTATTTTAAGTTTGTATATATATACCAAGTGATTATTTGTTAATTAAGTCTTATAATAAAAAATTTAGAAATATATGAGTATGTTTATCAGTTGTCTAGTACTCATAACACAAGCTCTGCTTAGCTTGAGACTAGACGGCGTTGTGTGATATTTGTGGATTATTATTATTATTTTTAAGATGGAGCATTTCAGGACCATGGTATGCCTTTCAAAAATGTTCGTGGCGCTAGCAAGAATCAGCTATACTAGACCCTATAATGTTACTGATGTTTGTGACTGGTTGTTTTTTTTTTTGTAGTATTTGTGTTTCCTTACCAGAATTTAAATTTAATTTATGCTAATGCCACCTAGGCGGTTTTTATTTTAAAACTATGCTGTTATAATTTTTTACAGCACAATTGTACTTATTTTTAAATCGATATAAACAGAAGGAGGAAGTTCTCATTTTGGTTGTTTTTTTTATTTTATGTTTGTTCCCACAGAACTCCGTCATTTATGGACCAGTTCGGAAAATTCTCGGTGTTAAATAACGAAAAAATAAAACTAGAAATACTGCCTTCTAAAATTAATGTTATTTTTGTTTATTTTTATATAATATTAAAATAAATAAATATACATATTTTATGAAATTTAGTTTTTTTTTTTTAATTTAAATTTTTGACTGTACGATGGGGTGTGTTTTTGTATAAAAATATGAACTGCTAAGACCTAGGCAAATATGAAATACAAAAAATTCAGACAAGTTTCTAATAAAAAAACATTTGTTTTGTCTTAACATCAAAACGATTACATGAAACCTTTTACTAATGAAATACAAAGAAACCATTGAAGTAAAGTAAATAAAAGAAACAATATCTATCGAACGGCAACACTTTTCAGTTTAAAATCTAATTTTGTAGAGATCTCGCATAAAATTACATCCGTGCGCACGGAAATAAAATGATTTCCAACTGAAGTAGCGTTGCAGCTTGTATTACCTGTGTTTGTAAACTTGTGCATTACAGCACAAGTGCTTAAAATATGTTGCACGAGTGCTTAATACTTGGCATAATTCTGCTATTAACACAATCAGTGCCGAGGACGCGGGAGGGCGAGGTCATACAATAATGGAAAATCTTAAAAAAAGCATCCTAATCGTATTTGAAATTGAACTCGCTACTCAGGTCATCATTATCATCATAATAATTTTGACTGACATGTTGGTCTAGTGGTTAGTGGCCATGACTGCTATGCCGCAGGACGTGGATTCGATACCCAACCAGGACAAATGTTTGTGTGATGAGCACGATTATATTTTCTGTATCTGGGTGTAATTTATCTATAAAATGTATGTATTTAGAAATATATAAGTATCTTTATCTTTATGCGAGTATTGGGAGGGAGGCATCACAGTTGGTGGCGTAAAAATTACCAACCTGCGCTACGCTGATGACACTACTCTACTTGCAGCAAATGAGTCAGAAATGGTGGCACTCCTAGCCCGAATGGAGCGTATCAGCGAGGAGATGGGGCTTTCCGTAAACAGGTCCAAAACCAACGTCATGGTGGTGGATAGAACTGGAAAATTGGAGCTCACTGGCGCTTTAGACCTAGAAACAGTGGACAACTTTATTTACCCGGGCTCCAATATCAGTAACGATGGGTCGTGCGAGGGGGAAGTTCACAGGAGAATTGGCATGGCTAAGAGCGCTATGTCTCAGCTTAATAAAGTCTGGAGGGATCGCAACATCTCCGTAAAGACCAAAACCAAACTGGTACGGACACTAGACTTTTCGATCTTTTCATATGGCGCTGAGACTTGGTCGCTAAAGGCTGCAGACCGCAAACGCATTGACGCCTTTGAGATGTGGTGTTGAAGAAGAATGCTCCGTATTCCTTGGACAGCATTTCGGACCAACGTATCCATTTTGCAAGAACTCAAAATCTCCTCACGGCTGTCGTTTTGTGTCTTCGCAAGGTTCTGCAATACTTCGGTCACATTGCAAGGAAAGACGGTGGCAACCTCGAAAGGCTAATTGTGACCGGTAAAGTGGACGGGAAAAGGCCTCGCAGGCGCAGCCCAATACGTTGGTCCGACCAGATCCGCACCGCCCTTGACTCCACGATGTACAATGCCCTTCACACCGCCAGAGACAGGAACAGATGGAGGAATATCATAAGAGATAGGGTGATGAAACAGGGGGGTCACGACCCTCAGCATTGAGGAATACGACGCAAGGAGGAGGAAGTATCTTTATCAGTTGGCTAGTACTCATAACACAAGCTCTGCTTAGCTTGAGACGAGACGGCGTTGTTGATAGCTGAGGAAAAAAAATCATCGCCGATGACGTCGACATATTCTGTTGTGCTTTGAGTAGGTACATTCTTTAGAATATCTACATTTAGACTAAGGCTGAGTTGCACCATTTAACTATAACGATAACAAAGCCGTTAACAGTTGTCAAATCGTTGAATTGACCAATAAGCGACCGTTTCACGGCTGGTTATGGTTTGGTTATCGTTATACTTAAATAATATAAAACAATATAATATAGTTAAATGGTGCAACTCACCCTTAGAGATTAGCTACGGTAAGAATACCCTATTTAGTTGATTAGTTATTTAATTGCAAACCAAGACAATATGCTGTATCTTACTTAACGAAAAAACGAAGCTTTTTTGTTTTTCTGCTCACACCATAAATGTTAATGTATTATAATTATGTGTATTACGTGACACAGGTGAGTTATAGTCAGTAAATGACTGACGTGGTCTTTCGCTCCATCCTAGAGCTGGTAATATCAATTGATGATTTCCTAACACAAAAAAAAACCCAAAACACACTTGGTAAAAGCTAGCCATTTATTTGAGTAAAGGAACTCTATCCCGTGAGAAGGTATTATACTTGTCAGGTTTCCATAAATCATAAAACAATTTTCCAACTCAAAACTTCTAAGTTGCAAAGTTCACTTATCATATTTCCTGACGCGACTGACCAAAAGTGACAAAAAGTAATAATATCAATGAAAGAAAAAGTTTCCATTTTCACGAAAACTGAAAGAAACAAAACTATAACACAAGAGGCTTATGTTCAATAAATAACAGGAGTTAACCTTTTCTAATTGATTGATGGATAGCTGTTCTGTAGCGTTCTTCGTAAACGCACACCACCACACACGGATATCGCCACCACATAAGGAACGAGTTCCGTGAACGCGCTTTATCATAATTTAATCATCTTAACAGAAAAGTTCAGGACTTTGGATCGCATCGTATGTTATGGAGGTAGTTATTAATTGCTACTATACTTATTCAAAAGTTTACAATAATGTTAAGAAAATTAATTCCCGTTTAAAAATAAAATACCCGTTTTATCATTTGTATTTTGATTACCTGGCGGCTTGTCCGGAGTAGTGTAGCTACTAATAAAGTAGCTAAAATAGCTGCTATTACATTGAATCCATAATTATTACATTATTGTTTCTTTCAGTTTCATTTCAAGTTACATTTTCAAAAGTCAAAACGGGCTTTGCTAAGTATGGTCTACCTTCGGCCACATCATTCAATACATCATCATCATCAGCCTTTTTAGTGTTCCCACTGTTGGGACTCAGGCCTCCTCTCTAGGAGAGGAAATGGACCGTAACCCACCACGCGTGCCCAGTGCAGGTTAGTAAATGTCACATGTCTTCGACTTTTTGGTTCTAGGACATGCCGGTTTCCTCACGATGTTTTCCCTCACCGTTTTGAAAGCAGTGGTAATGAAATAAATTACACAAAATGGGCCTGGTAGAGTTTGAGCCCGCGTCTTACAACTCGTAAGTCGGAGCCATTACCACTCGGCCACCACTGCTCTCGATCTCTTTCAATACATTAGTTTACATTTATTGCAACAAAAACACTTGTCTGAAACATTTCAAAGTTTATGTGACAAGGTGGAGGTATCAAGCTCGCTAGCATGTTACATCAAAATCAAGTTAATTTAGCTTAATGCTGTAATAATGTTATCAGTCGTGATAGTCGTCAACACTGCGGAATCTGTGTTTCCTGATAGCTACAACTTAGGCGTATTTAAGTCGAGAGTGAATAGGTTTCTTCTAGGCAAGCGTGCTTCATCGTCGACCACATCATCGCTTACCATCAGGTGAGATGGTGGTCAAACACAAGCCTATCATTAATAAAAAAAAAAACTAATTTTATAACGGCGAAAGTTTGTGTGTTTGTTACCACGTCTTGAAACAGCACATAGGTTAAGTACTTTTTATCCTAGAAGTATGTACCATTGGGATAATTGTCTACTATCATGCGAGCGATGCCGCTGACGTCAGCTAGTCAATCATAATAATAGAAAAAACATTCTTTATAAACAAAGCACAACTTCCCCCGTATCCTACAAAGCATCTGAGCTATAAAAGCTCGGCCGTAGGATACAAGACGTAACGTTGCATAATATGGCGCGTGTTCAGCCAAAGTATTCGTTATGGTATTTGCTACACCTAGCCAACGGGGGCATACGTTTTTCGATATGACGCCGAACGTCAGGTGCTCATCTCGTGACCTAGTTATCAAATTCTATTTTAAAACAACAGCTTTAAGTTTCAAACGGGAGTGTGTTCGCGACTGTCGCTTGTGACGTTTTGGTTGTGAGTAATCGGGAGCCCTCCCTCTAGGAGAGAGCGTTGCCAGCGGCGGAGGGCACTTGAGACTCTGGCGAGGTGATCCGAGTGGCGATATTCGCGAGTTGGGGGGCCCGCTCGCTGCATCCCTCTTGCTCGCGACGCGCCCGTGTCGGCGGGAGGCAGCCGCACCGGCCCGGCGTCACTCACATCGTTTCGGTCTCCCCGATCGTGTGTCCGATCCTCTCCTATCCGCGACGTACGATCTCTCCGATATCTACCGGTACTAAATCGAGCGTGCCGCGTCTGCCGCGACATTTATCAAAAACATATCCCTTATTTCGTGAATTACCCTCCACGGTCCCATCACCGGCTCTCCGAACTACGGTCAGTAAAGTTTCATTTAAGTAATTATTAAGTTTTGTTTTGGACTTTTCATAGTGAATTTCGAGGACCGTTATATTTAAGACTTTACACGTGGTTAGTCGGCGTTTTAGAATTCTGTAGATCGGTGCAAATAAAGGATTGTTTGGATTGTGGTAAAGGAAAAGCGTCCGTATAGAAAAGCGGCCGGCCCCGCGCCGCCCGGTCTCATTTGCATCTGTCAAGCACTAGGTAAGTACCTGCTGCGTCTGCTTTTTAAAATCCTTCTGGTTTTTTTTAAGTGTTCTTGAGGAGATCTTTCTTGGATAGCTTTAATCTTGACACAGCGTGATGGCTAAACAAACGGAGGGTGGTAAATTTAATTATTTTGTCATCGTTCAATTATCTTGCGGTGGGCAATCTGTGTAATTAAAATTTTATATAAATCTGCACCTGTCTGGAATTCTTATTTTTTAAGTGGATCGTTAATTTCGCGTTGGCATTTTAAAGGTCTACTAATTAGTTTTCTACGCGATTTATGTATGTTTATGATGTTGATTGTTACCGTTTATGTCGTGAATTGCATTATTCTTTTCATGACATATTTTTAATAATGTATTTCGGAACAATTCGTGGACAGAAGTTTTCTTGTTACACTGAACTGTAGCCTGTAAGGGGCGATGTAATTATGTTTATTGAAAAATGTCGGGCATAACTTTTCTGGCGTCTTTTTCTCTACATCGTTAATTTCGAATCGAGTAAATACACATACCTTATTCGAAATTAACTTTGCTTTCCAATTTATTATGGCGTACTACTACCTACAAAACGCTATAAATTGCTTAAAAGCGCGCGAAAGGGATAAGATTATTGCGGAAGTTAGGAACTTTCCTCTAATTTGGGTACAAACTAGTCTCAGCAACTATTAATTAAAAGGTAATAAATAACGTTTGAACAACGGTTACGCTTTGCAACAATTCCACTTGGCGTTATTCGACGTCGATTTTAATAAGAAAAAGTTTGTTGACTTTGATTTTCTTTTTTCTTTGTGTTTGGGGTAGTACATTGTTCAGTAAAAGGTTGTTAAATAACCCTTGTTTTAAAGTACTTTGTTTAAGAACAATGGCGATATTCGTCATTCAATCTGTTTGTGGCTAAGATATTGGATTGCGGAAGAGGTTTTCTTTAAGATCAAAAGCCAGTAGTCCCATGTGGTTGTTGGCTGGCTCAGAAAGCTCGTGTGGCTCGTGTGGCCCGCGTGGCTCATACATGTATGATCGTAAACTGATCTCTTCCATATTGATATTAAGGCGGGTCAGTGAACACCGTATGTGTCACTCGTGTAAATTCTCTGGGATCCCGATTTCATGGGGTATAAATTTTGATGATTAGGTATGTTTTCCAGTGCCTGTATTTTTGCATTGTCGTTTGAGGTACTTGCCTACGTTTCGGTTTTGAAAAATTATATTAATTAAGAATATTTTCGCAGAAAATTTACAAAATAGTCATCACACTAGTTATTATAAAAGCAAAATTCTGTTTGAATGTGTGTATGTTTGTTACTCCTTCACGCTCAAACGGATGAACGGATTTG
Source organism: Mythimna ferrago (assembly GCA_910589285.2). Classification (NCBI taxonomy): domain Eukaryota; kingdom Metazoa; phylum Arthropoda; class Insecta; order Lepidoptera; family Noctuidae; genus Mythimna; species Mythimna ferrago. The sequence continues at coordinate 21,286,616 of OU342680.1, read as the reverse complement.
GGTGAAATTTGATACACGGGTAAACTATGTCCTGGAATAGAACACAGGACAGATACTTTTTGTCCGAAGAGTATGCCAAGCCGCTGGCAGACACTAGAAAAATTATTATCTACGTGTAAAATAAACACTAAAACTATTTAAGAAACAAAAAAGCTAATACGTTACAAATACCAATAGACATCAAAATCAATGAAAGTTACAGATTATTTATTATTTGTGTTTAACTAAATTAGTATGAAATAGCTGTGCCTGACAGGGTCCGTGTGAACTTGTTACTTGTTTTAAGTCCTTATAAAACATATGTAATTTACAAGAGATTGAATTGAATTAAAATAACTTCTATTTAAAAATTCGGCAAAAGAACAGTTACTAATTCATGGAACGGTTCCAAAGATAAGTAACTGTTCTTTTACAAAATAACCTCAGGTGAAAAACTTTTTCAGTACGTAACTAAAATGGGATGAACAACACCTGGATCCTCTCACAATATTGTCAAGGGTATTAAGATAAACTCATTCAGATAAAATCCTATTGAGTTGGTTTCTTTTGCCGCCATGTTATTATTGTAATGGACCTTAATGAAAATTGATGATCCTTTGATTCAATAAAGAACTTTCTGCGAATTTATGAAATCTCTTGTTTTTGTTGTGATATCTAGTATTTTCCTTTTAATATTCCATTTCAAATTCTTTGAAAAACAGCTTTCAGTACGTCCGACATTACGTCTGTTTTTATCGAGAGCAAAAGAATGTACTCCCGTTTTTTCACAATAAGCTATACAAATAACATTCCATAACTTCAGAAATAGCTCGCGAACGTAGATAAAACTCCGGAGAACAAGATTTTTTTATCAAAAATCCTCTGACAAATTATCTCCATTCGCAAAAACTATAACACTTATGTCTCAATTCCAAAATGTACTTCGACAAGTTGATTTAATAGCAGCTAAACAAACCACATAAATAAAAACTGCACTAAAAAAAATACTACAAAAACGTACCACAAACGTCAACAAAGTTATTTATTTCGCCAAATAAAATAAATACATCGCTAACTTTTCCCTTTTCGGCTCTTTAAAGGCTAAATTATATACGCTTGGGGTGCAAAAATGGAGACGTATGGCCTGTGGGGACCCGAGAGTTATTGTAGGCGACCTACATGGCTAGAAAGTGGTTCTCTATTCATATTTTATATTCCATTACATGAGACTGTGGGTTATTGAATAGGCGGTGGTGGCCGCAATTTTTGCGGAACATTCTTCGAGTCTCCGATACAATCTATTGCGGCTCGGGAGAAAAATTACAAGCTCATGACATAGGTTTTTCTCGGACGCAGGAACGGTCCGGGGTGGAGGCAGTGATGTATAACTAACACTGTAGGTAATGTTATAAATGTTAACGGGAACGTTCTTTCAGACCTTGTGAGCAATGTTTTTTTTTTATTGTTAATTTATTTATCATATTTTTATTGTAAGTTTATATTTATTAAAATTTTAATCCTGTATGTTTTTTGAAGACAAAATATTTCAGAAAAAAAAATGGACACGCTTAAAAATACAATTACGAAGAAGTAAGTTTATATATCAGGAATCAACGTACATTGATAATTATTTATTTATTTAGAAAATGTTGTATATAGAACCTACTATTTACGTTTTTAAAAAACACTGACACAACTATATCTGATAGTTTCTCTAGTTAAAAAAAAAAAATCAAAACCGTGGGTTTTTTTTAGGTGGAAAAATCATCCAATGACTTTTTCCGCTCCTGGAAAAAAACTTTGGGCTTGCGTGGTGGATTCGCGCATTCACTCTCCTAGAGAAGCCCAACAGTGGGTACATTATAGGGCGGTTTTCTTAAAAGCTTCTATATACAATCTAAAATATGGTGTCAAAAAACTTCTCAGTATTTCTGTCAACTGGTAATGTGTTCAAAAGATCATAGATAATAAATGGAGTACTTATCTACATATATCTGGACATGGCATTCATACTATATAGTTTTCCATTAAAAACATAATTGTTTCAGAAATTCCGAACACTAAAAGATACTAAGCTTAACGTACCCTAAAAGAGAAACCCTGAACAATGTATACAAACACTATTATCATAAGAAATGAAATACTAATTCTAGCAAAACATTACCAACTTTCATACAATATTCTACCGTAAATAATAATTTATTGTGACATATTTTATATTACATAATTACAGTAGCTACCTTAACTTTTAAGTAAGATAATACCCTGTCTGTAATAATGGCCCTCAAAGGCTCTTTGAGACGATGTCACTTTAATTTTGTTTCCCTCGGCAATAAGCACAACAGTATGACATCTAAAGACATAAAAAGTTTCAAATAAAATAGATTTGTACAGAAAAAAACGTATTTTAATAAGAAGAAAGAATTCATGACTAAAAAAAGATTACTTTTTTCCGTAAATAGTTCGTGAAAGGGGAAATGGACAATGAGAAAGTAAGGATATAAAAAATACACCCTTGATCTCTAACTAAAGGGGAAGACACAATCTTGTTAATATTTAAACCAGCTCTAGACGCAAAATATCAATAACGGAAGATAAAGATAAGAAATATCCTGAAATAGGTTAATATTCAATTACGCTTTATCGACTGTACTAATTTAGCTAAAAACTTGCAAACAAGCCTATCCAGCCAGCTTATTATCCAGGCTTATTATGTTCTCCCAGCTGGAATTCAGACCTCCTCTTTAGGCCCAGTGCTTTTTGACGTACCTATCACATATCTTCATTTACAGTTCTAAGACATGTCGGTTTCCTCAAGATGTTTTCCATTATAAGTATTTGGTTGGAGTATTAAGTTAGAAATTAGTAACAAAAAAGGCGTCGAAACGAAACGGCTAGCGGTACTACTGAATGGCAATGCTTATCCTTTGTCCAAGGCAAAAGCCAGCCCTTAGGTCACACGAAGTGTAAACAAGATGTTTCTGACAGATGTTTAAATAATTTGCGAGCTCTCGGACCCCACGACGCTTTACAAAGAAAAGCACCTGCTTGGGTTTGAACCTACGACTTACAAATCGTAAGTCCGGGATGTCACGACTGGGGCACCACTGCTTTAGAATAAATAATATGGCCGCTGTAATTACAGTCAATGTCTTGCTTCAGGCTATGTAGGTACAGTCGACAAAGGAGATTAGAGACCGGGGTAGTCAGATATAGTTGAAGTTTCCATGAAAACCGATAGGTGGATATGAATGAATTTAACTTTTATTTATGAGTTTGTATCGATTTATTGTGAAACTTAGAATCTAAAGTATGAAATCTTGCATCGCGGTAGGTATAAGAGTTCTCTTCGCAATTAGAAGATAAACAACAGGCCTAAACCAAGTATCGGGAGGTTGTTCAAACGAGACATAACACCAGGTCTGGTCGAAGGATCCACCTTTTTTCAACAGAGTTTTACGGGATTTTACACTTTGTTCCAAATTCCTCTAAAAATTGTTTATTAACTATGAATTTGATTATGTTTCATTCAATCCATCCATTGGTTTCCATGAAAAGTTCAACTATATCTGACGATCTTTTTTTGAGGTGAGTAAGGTGGGGTGAAAGAGCGTGTAAGACTTTCACTGACTAAAATCCACACCTGTGTCTTTCAGTTTGCGTTCAAGGATCGCGAGTTTCGATTTTCTGACGAACCTGTTACTTATCTACTATGTTGACTGTACAATATACTTGATGACGACATAAAAAATAAGAATTATAAAGAAAATTCTAGTAAAAGAATTATCTACATCCCTTTGTTATTGACAGAAGCCTTTGCCTGTTTTCTCTCTGATCTTTGAGCAGAAGAAAAACACAAAGTGTGCCCGACGCTTTGTTCCCACGCAGTGCTCAACCAGCGGGAAGGGCTACTCCAATATTTGTTGATGACGGTTTGATCTAGTAAATCAGATAAGTAATCGACAGAGATTTTGTTTTTATTATTTTGTTTGTTCATTTTAAGTGGATCTAAGGTCTTTTTACACAGCATGGGCAGAATGAAAACAGAACCAAAATATAACATAGCATAGACGGCCTTATAATGTTCATACTGTTTGGACTCAGGCCTTCTCTCTAAGAGAGGGAATGGGCCGTAATCCACCACGCGGGCCCAGTGCGGGTTGGTGGATGTCACGTCTTCGAATTTTTGTTTCTAGAACATACCGGTATCCGCACGATGTTTTGAGAGCAGTGGTGATGAAATAAATTACACAAAGTAATGCGCCTGGATGGGTTCGAACCCGCCCAGACTAAAATATACATCTTTAAAATGAGAGAAAATGATAGGTAGGTAGCTACATTGTATGAATTTGACAGCTGTCACCCTCATTTTTTTATTTTTTTTTATTTTTATGACCTGGTCTCTTGGACCTTTATGTCATTTCTTATTTGATTTTTCAAAACACTGCACTAGCTGTCACACTCACCATCCTATAGTAATTATAGTGTAGTAATAATTTAAGTAATAATATTGACCTAGCTCGTGAGGTTTTTTTATTACTGTTATTAAGCTCGCGTTTGACCAGTATCCCACCTGGATAGAAAGTAACATAATTAATAATAATAATAATTAATAATAATAATAATAATAATAATAATATGAATCTGTGGTCTGATTGTCAACCTGACGTGTCAAAAATTTTTCCTTAGATTTTTTCAAAATACAAATATTGAAATATTTTATTAAAATGGAATTATCCGAAGAAAAAACAGGTTTAGAAATACAATAAAATCTACAATAATTACTGTGAAATACGTGTAACTCTCGAAAATGGGTTCACGTAAAATATACTACATGTCATACTTATGACAACGAAAAATCTCGACGAGGAAAAGTGAATGTTGACCAGAGCCGCAGCTCGACGTGCACGCCCACCACCTCCGGCCTCGTCGCTCAGCTCCGCCTCGCCGCCGCCGGAACCCAGCCCCATCGTGAGTGCTGTGACACCGGCCGTAGCAGCTGCGTCGAGCTCGAGCGACGAGTACTACTCGCCGCCGACGACACCACCACCTACGCGTCGTCGGGGAGGACGCCGGCCGCCGGATTGTTTAGGACCTCGAGGCCCACCGGCCTCTGATAGGGTCCCAGCTCCCGGCGGAAGTGTGCAGCGCATGCGATGGACGCAATCCATCAACGAGAACGTCATGCGCTCATACTATGGGGCTACAGAGGGAGGAAATAACCTGACCGCGTACCGTGTTCGGATGCTCTCTTTGTTTCAGGTGCTTGAGCCAGCCGTCAACGTTTCGGCCCAACGACTGTCGGATCAGGTGCGGGTCATCCTGCGTAATCATATGTTGGATGATACTGTACTTGATCGCCTCCGAACGGAAATGAGTGACCGTGTCATTACCCCTCCGTCGCAGCCTGTGGTACCAGCTGTGGTACCACCGTCCAACTACATATCTTTCCACACAGACGAGGGGAGTTCTGACACGGTCACTAACGTAAGTAACCAGTGCAATAGTGAACTGAGGAGTGCTTTGGAGTGTGCGATTGGGGAATATCGTAATATACCTCCCGAACTTAGGCCACGCATACCTCGTTTGCCCATGTGTAACAAGAATAGGGCGCTGGTGGCTGCTCTGGATTCGCAGTTGTCAAATTATTTTGATGACTGCGAAGATCTCACCGATACACACTCGATCATGTACTGCGCGGCCGTAGCGGCATGTCGTGTAGCTCACGTCAAATTCCCAAACAGTGACGTTGCTACACGACCAAAACCAGCTGTGCCGGCCTGGCAGTGCAGGATCGAGCGTCGTATCGGTGGGGCTAGAGCACTCATCGGCAAACTAATCTGCTTCAGGGAGGGCAACACTCGTCCAAGAGTGATGCGCTTTGTGAGACGGGCATTTTCGGGGACTGACATCAGCCCCCGAGACTATATGTCCCGAGTCACAGAGCGCATCGACTTCCTGAAGCAGAAGGTGTATGCATGGGCAAACCGTATCCGCAGGTATAAGCGGCGGGTTGAGCGATACACCCAGAATCGCACATTCCGGAGTAATGAAAGGTGGGTTTATAGGGCTTGGGAGCGACCGGACCAAGGTGTGACTGACGCGCGTCTCCCGGATGATGACGCCATGAGTTCATTCTGGCGTAACATCTGGTCGGTGCCTGTTAGTCACACCGAGGGTGACTGGACTCGGGAGGTCGAGCGAGCGTGCGATCCAATACCACAAATGGGGGCAATAGACATCAGCCCCCAAGATGTAGCTCGTGCAGTCCGTCCGTTGCCTAACTGGAAATCTCCAGGGCCGGACGGGCTGCACAATTTCTGGATTAAGTGGTTTACAAGATCGCATGCTCGCTTGGCATATCAGTTTCAGTCTGCCTTAGAGTCAGGGTCGCTGCCACAGTTCCTAACAACAGGAATAACCCACCTGCTCCATAAATCAGGTAGTACTGCGGAGCCTAAAAATTATAGACCGATCACGTGTTTGCCGACGGTCTATAAAGTTCTTACATCCATACTGAGAAGTAAAATTAATAGTCATATTGATGAAAATTCGATCATGTCGCCTTCTCAGAATGGATGTAGGAACGGGTCCCGCGGTACTAAGGAGCTGCTCCTCATTGATATGACTATTAGCCAGCAGGTTCGACGTTCCCGAAAGGATCTGTCGACATGTTGGATAGACTATAGAAAGGCCTATGACTCTGTTCCTCATACATGGCTCATGAGGGTGCTGGAATTGTATAAAATTGATACAACACTACGCACCTTCCTGATGTCGTGTATGAGGCAATGGAGTACAGTCCTTCGCTATCCAGGATGTCGAAATATCCAGAGGAATAGCGAACCTGTAAGGATTGAGCGAGGTATATTCCAGGGTGATAGTTTGAGTCCGCTTTGGTTTTGTCTAGCCTTGAATCCTCTAAGCACACTGCTGGAGAATTCAGGTCTAGGCTATCGGTTGAAGAGAGGTGGTCAGGTTATATCTCACCTCCTTTACATGGATGACTTAAAGCTCTTTACCCCCAACAATCTGCAACTGATGGAGCTACTGAAGGTAACTGAAATCTTCAGTAGTGCCATCAGGATGGAGTTTGGTGTGGACAAATGTGCAGTCATGCATGTAAAGCGAGGGGAGGTTGTGGAGTCCGTGAGCACTCAACTCACGGATTCCATAAATCTGAGATCCCTCTCTCCAACCGAAACCTATAAGTATTTGGGTATGTCGGAAGCTCTAGGCATCAGTATCACTGGCATGAAGCAATCGTTGAGGGAGCGTTTCTTTGGACGCCTGAAAAAGGTATTCAATAGCCTTCTTTCAGGCGGAAACAAGGTGCGTGCCTTCAACGGTTGGGTCATGCCGGTATTGATGTACTCTTTCGGCGTACTCAAATGGACTCAAACAGAACTTGACGCCCTGGATAGGCGGGTCCGTACACTGCTGACTGCATACCGAATGCATCACCCACGATCGTCGGTGATGAGGCTGTATATCCCGCGGAAGTGTGGGGGTCGTGGCTTCTTAAATGCTAAGACCCTACACAACCGCGAGGTATGCAGTCTCAGGGAATATTTCCTAGCTGCCGACGTGGGTATGCATCGAGATGTAGTGGCAGTGGACAAGGGACTCACCCCGCTCTCCCTGGCTAACGAGAACTGGCGCAAACCGATAGTGCTTGACACTAACGATCGCAGGGAAGTATGGCAGAGCAAGGAGCTTCACGGACGCTTTTTTCGGGCCCTTCATGGGCCCGATGTAGACCAATTGGCGTCCGTAGCCTGGCTGCGTTTCGGTGACCTCTTTGGGGAAACCGAAGGTTTTGTCTGTGCAATTATGGACGAAGTTATCATGACGAATAACTACCGGAGATTTATTGTGAAGGACGGCACGGTTGACATCTGTCGGGCATGTCACCGTCCGGGAGAATCAATCCGTCACATTATCTCTGGTTGTTCCCGTCTAGCTAACGGAGAGTACTTGCATAGGCACAACCTTGTAGCCAGGATTATCCATCAGCAACTTGCTTTGAAATACTCTCTTGTGGAATCGGAAGTGCCATACTATAGGTATGAGCCCGACCCAGTTCTTGATAACGGTCATATCACTTTGTACTGGGATCGGCCCATCATCACTGACAGGACTATTGTGGCCAATAAGCCTGATATAGTGGTGGTGGACCGAAGCGAGAGGCGTGCAATGATTGTTGACATATCCGTTCCGCATGACGAGAACCTCGTGAAAGCCGAGAAAGATAAACAAATTAAGTATATCGACTTGGCTCGCGAGGTTGTCGACATGTGGGAAGTGGATTCAGCGGTCATTGTACCGATAGTTGTTTCAGCCAATGGCTTAATAGCCAAGAGCCTCGACCAACATCTTAGGAGGCTCTCGTTAGGCGACTGGATCAAGGGCTTGATTCAGAAAGCAGTATTGCTGGACACGGCTCGTATAGTCAGGAGGTTCCTTTCTCTGGAGCCCTGACCGCCGGTAGCTTGGACCCTGTTCCCGATACCGGTGGGCTACTATTTTTTATATTTTTAAATGTTTTTTATTTTTATTGAATATTTAAAAATATAATTTATATGTTAATGTTTAAATAAACGAAATAATAATAATTAATAATAATAATTTTATTAACACACACACAAGTTAGTAAGAAAATAAAGAAATCAACAATTAGAGTAAGACAGAGAGTACACAATAGAAGTGGCCGTGGGCCCCAAACTAGGCGTAGCCTGTATCTTGGTGGCCCAGGTGATTATCAGATTTTATGCGACTATACAATTTTGCACAAAGGAAATAACAGATAGAAATTAATACAATATAAAGTAACAGAGTAACAACAAGAATCAAGAAAGAAATGCGGAATTACAAACAGATGAAATCAAATTAAATTTAAAATATTACATTACAATATTAATATTACATTACATTAAAAATTCAGTTAAACTACATGAAATTGAAAAAAAAAAATCTAATCAAATTATAAAGAGAAAAAAAAAAAACTATAAAATCAACGTCAAAATCAAACAAACAAAAAAAAAATTAAAAAATTATTAAATTGACAAAATAAAATAAATGAAAGTCAATTAATAAATAAAAATAAAAATCAAATAAAACTATAATTACATGTCAGAACTTTGAAAATAAGAACTATTTATCTAAGAAGTAAGTGGCAAGTGTGTCAGTGTGAGTGTTTAGCCGAAGTAAGTATTGTATAGGTGTTTGTGTATTTGTGTGTGTTCAGATATTGATCATTTCAGTGGACAAATTAAATTTTCGGTTTGGTCATACGTTAGGTCTTGCAACCATTTCTTTAACACTTTCTTGGCTTCAAATGTATTCCCAGGGACCCGTATAGATTTATTAATGGTGTTGAAGACTCTAGTTGGGAGAAAAAGTGAAAACCAAATCAGCCTTTTAATGTCCCACTGCTGGGACTAGGCCTCCTTTCTAAGTGAGGGAAGTAACATATTCACTCTTGACTAACATAAACCTAGGTTGTAGCTATTAGGATACACAGACGTTGTTTGTCTACATGTGGAATGTGGATATAGCGATCATCGATAGTCGCCAATGGCTTAATAGCCACAAACCTCGCCCGACATCTTAGGAGGCTCTAGTTAGGCGGGCTAATTGACAAGGGATTGATTCAGAAATTGGTACTTTTTATTTATTTATTTCAAATACAAGATCTTTTTTTTGTTTGAAGTTTACTTAAAATTATTTTAGTAACACAAATTATATACATTGTACACTATGACAATCCTACGATACATAGATACAATTAAATAAAAAATCTCATTTTTAACATAATTTTGTAAATTATATAAAAAACTTACGGTAATTTAAATAAAATAATTATGAATTATTAAGTAGGCAATATAAAAGAAATTGAACAAAATCACAGTGTTAAAAGTAGGGTAGGTACCTGCCTATTTTATAAAAATGTTTAAAAGAATAGGGTAGGTAACTACGAGCATGCGGAAAAATAGCGTATGTGTTAAGTAAAGACTATTGATCTGCTTTCTTTATGTGCCTCTTTGGGTTCATACAAAATTTTGATAAATTGTTTTGTTTTTTTTGTTATATTAGAAAATATTTGTTATTACAAACCTACTTTATCAGTTGAGTGGTGACTAATCCGATCCCCATGCTTAGCGGTAAAGCATGAGGTACTTATTACCACCGACATTTGTTTTAGTGTGATGCTTAAATATGTACTTGGTTAGTGGTAGCAATCACGCCGAATACATGAAGTTAAATAATAACAAGTCAAAATTTATCAACCAAGTAATGTTACTTAAACATGACAAAAAATAAATATTATTTGAACATGTCGGAATTGCGGGATTGTTTGAAAGGGTTACCCGCCCTGGAACGTAAAAGGCAACTGGAGGAACACAGATGGGTTTTAATCAGTAAAACTCTTATACTCCCTCTCGCTCTACCAAGAGTAGCAGAAGTTATTTTATGATTTCTAACTTAAAGTAAGTCAATCCAATCGGAGAATAGAAAACGGAAAACAAAATGATACGAGACTTTGTTATTATAATATAAAGGTAAAAAGAAATCTCTAGGTATTCTTTTAAAGGTCACTACAATAAACTTACTGTAATGTCAGGGCCCAAGATACCGGTGTGGCGAGTAGCAAGTACAGTACGCCAGTGAAACTCACTAGTGCGAAACGAAAGCCGCAATGGATGCTTAGATTAGTTTTTATTTAGTAAAATGTCGCTAAGCTCTTGTAGCGATAGCAAATTCAAGTAAACATAATTTAATTAAATAATAATATTATAAAGCTGAAGTGTTTAGTTGTCTTTTAAACATGCTAATCTCAGGAACTACTGATTCAAATTGATGTTAAATACTGATTAGTTAAAAATATAACATCACACGGGTAAAACCGTGCGGAAAAGTGTTTTATTTTAAATATTTTTTTTTTATTAAATAATTGTATCAATATGGCATTCATAGTTTAAAAGTATGTTTCTTAAAATAAAAAATATGACATAATCTGGTAACATAAGATTAAATCTTGTGATTTTTACGTTAGTAAAATATAGATTTTTCCTTACTATTCACAAAAAGATCACAATCCTCTTGAAACATATTATGAAAAGAAGGATAAAAATATGTGAGATTTATTTTTTAAATCCCGGAAAGGCTTTATGAAAAATGCATACTTAATAACATAAAGCGATACGATATTATGGATTCCAAACCCCCGTCCTAAGCGTAAAATAATTGGAGCATAATATAATATCCACCCCGATTTGAAAAATGGGATAAAAAATGTTTTACCTAAATCTGAAGCATTTGAAAAACTCGTAATAGCTTGAAGATACTTAGATATTATTTTATTTATTTGAATGTATTTCATTATCATAGTCACGCTTGAGATGTTTTGGCAGTGATTGCTGGCATTATTGCCGAAAAGTGACAATATTGGTGGCAATATTGCCCGAAGTATGAATATTGGTGGCAACATTAGCCGAAGTATGAATATTGGTGGCAATATTGCCCGAAGTATGAATATTGGTGGCAATATTGCCCGAAGTATGAATATTGGGGGCAATATTGCCAGCTAAATTCCCACTTTGGGAAATATTGCCAGCAACGGCACATCTCTAGTCACGCTAATAGTTTATATCTATGTTTACACGTTTTAACAATCCTATTTATCTAATGGAATCACATTAGAACAGAAAGCACGCCGTAAAATAAGAATTTCCATTCGATCTGAGTTCAAAGCGAGTTGTAAAATCGATTTTATTGCTTTCACATCATAAAGTCCAGAACGCATTTTTACATCGACAGTACCCACTTCCTTCGTTACAGTACTTATAAAATACTTCGAGCAAGTTTCGTTGTTATCATCAATACCGACCCATGTTTTACGAGTATTTTGTGCTATTAAGCTAGACCGCAGCTTCTGCGTGATTTTTATTATTGTTTATATGGGAAGGGATGTGATGTATTCTTAAACGATTATGCATTAAAAGACATTTGTTTAAAAAGTAGGTTTTACAAGATATTTAAAAAGTCCTCGGTGTATTGTGCTTTGAAATAATTACGTAAATTAAGAGAAAACAACGATTGCAAGATTGTAACAAATCTTGCAATACATATAATTCTCACTATTAGGTAAATAAATGATTTCTAATACAATAAAATTGATCAAAATTGTATACATACTTTATAATTTTTCAGTGTCTGACTGAAAAAAAAAACAGTTGCTATTTACGAAATCTATTGTAAAATAACGAATTCTGCACCTAATGAAATTAATGTATGTTATTTCAATATCAATAGCCCAATAAATGAGGCAGTAGACTACCTAGTAGAAATTGCGAGTAAACACTATTAGAAGCTACTCTAAATACTCAACAAATACATACTTTAATTGCAGAGCTAAATAAAAGAAGAATATAGCAAAACAAAAAAAAAGCAAATAAATATTATTGCGATTATTTTTGCTATCCGTACGTAACTGCGCTCGCGACTAACGTAGGTGCGCGATAGTGTCAACAACCTGTCAGGTCTTAGCGCAGTCTTTCTGAACAGGTTCCAGGACTAGTAGTAATCCCTGCGAACAGGGCTTATGTCATATAACGTCATGATAATACACTTAACTATTTATTAGCTCCGGATTCCTACGCGCTGGCATTCGGTAATTATGTTCGGGTATTTACATTGCAGGGGCGTTGGGCTTCGTAATATGGAGACGGTAGGAAATTATTGTAAAGGACAATGGAAACTCGATGGAAAAAAATAGTTCTTGAATAACTTTTTGCAAAAATAACTACTTTGCTTTTTATCTGTAACGTATTTGTATTACAGGGGCCTTGGGTTTATTAGTATAGAGATGGTAGGAAACTATATGGTACAGGACGATGGAAATTCGTTGGAAAAAAATAGTTTTCAAAAAACTTTTTGCAAACTGACTAGATACACTTTTCAACTTCAACATTTCCTTTATCATGCATTTGCATTGCAGGGGCCTCGGGTTTGGTAGTATAGAGATGGTACGAAACTATTGTAAATTCGATAGAAAAAAATAGTTCTTGAATAACTTTTTGCAAAAATTACTACTTAAATTTTTTATGTACATAACGTTTCTTTTTTAGATGCATTTTTTGGTGGTCTAAGTAGTTATTTGGTAACTAAACAAAAATTTAAAAATTCCAAAAAGAACCCCAGAAAAAATCTTTTCAAGTAGCCTGACACCGTTGGAGGCGTAAACTCTATGATTAAACTCAATTGCCAAAAATTGGATCAAACTTCTTGAAAAGTGACTTTTGTTCAAAAGAGCGTTCTAGGGCTATAGTAAATATAGCCCTGGATTGCAAGGACGGAAGAAACAGAGGTGAATTTTAGTCATGCCTTCACGCTCGCTCTTAGAACGGGAGAAGTAATTGAAGACTTAAAGCAAATGGATGCCTCAATGAAATAGATATGAAACTGTACTATGATGAATACAAGAATACCTAATACCTTACCGCAACCTCAGCCAAAACCGCAGATCACGACTATATCAACAGAGTAAAAAAATACTAGTATAACAGTTCTAGGCGCCACTCTGCGGTTGTACTCGAGGTGAAGATAAATATTATTTTCTAGATGTCATTGAAGTTATACGAGTATGTCAATAATACTATTTGCTACATTCTAATCTTTTTAGGGTTCCGTAGCTAAATGGCAAAAAACGGAACCCTTACAGATTCGTCATGTCTGTCTGTCTGTCCGTCCGTATGTCACAGCCACTTTTTTCCGAAACTATAAGAGCTATGCTGTTGAAACTTAGTAAGTGTGAACCGCTTTAAGATTTTCAGACAAAAATAGAAAAAAGCAATAAATTTTGGGGGTCCCCCCATACTTAGAACTGAAACTCAAAATTTTTTTTTTTCGTCAAATCCATATGTGTGGGGTATTTATAGATAGGTCTTCAAAAATGATATTGAGGTTTCTAATATCATTTTTTTTAACTTGAATAGTTTACGCGAGAGACACTTCCAAAGTGGTAAAATGTGTCCCCCCCCCCCTGTAACTTCTAAAATAAGAGAATGATAAAACTAAAAAAAATATATGATGTACATTACAATGCAAACTACCAACAAAAATTGGTTTGATCGAGATATAGTAAATAGTTATTTTTTAATACGTCATAAATCTAAAAAAATACAATATTATTAAAACATCGATCAAAGTTACAACGAACTACAAGAACTTTTATATTATATTACTTGCTGCTACGGAACCCTCCTTGGGCGAGTCCGACTCGCGCTTGGCCAGTTTTTTATACATTGATACATCAAAAAGAGGTCAACAATGATCGTGATCGTTTATTTAATTTTAATGAAACGTGATACCAACCGACGATTATCCATGTACGCGCTATGCTAGTGCACTTAAAGATAATTCTCAATATTGTTATTCTCTTTTTATTTTTCATTAAAACTTGTTAAATACATTATTTAAATATTTCATAAAAAAACATATAAAAAACTTTCTTTCTGGATCAAGCCCTTGATCAAGTCGCCTAACGCGAGCCTCCTAAGATGTTGGTCGAGGCTTTTGTTTATTAAGGCGTATAGTCCCTTGAACCATCTGGCCGAAATTATGTGAACGCAACTCTCGCACTCGCCTAGGCGGCAGTACGCAAATCTGTGCATTTATTTGCGGCCAGCAGCGCCCGGAAAGCGCTTTAAATCCATTTTCTCTGCGAGATATTGATTGATTTACATATGCAATGTTCACTTTGAAGAATATTTAACCACCAATTTTTATGTGTAAAAATGTTTCTAAAGGTCCAAGCCGTTTCGAAGGAGTAGGACAGATAGGATAGGACTTGCCGGAGTCTGTTTCCTGATAGCTACAACCCGGGAATCTTTAAGTCGAGAGTGAATAGGTTTCTTTTAGGTAAGCGCGTTCCATCGTCGACCGCATCGTCGCTTTCCATCAGGTGAGATAGCGGTCAAGCGCGAACCTATCAACAATAAAAAAAAAAAAAAGTAGGGAAAAGTTGCGAAAAGTTGCGAAATTGCTAAATATTTTTTTTTGTCAAAAGTATTAATTGCACGAAAAAATCAAATGTTGATATTATTGTTCATTGATCTTTAATAAACATATATTTTTTTCAAACCAATTGACTTAGCCGTTACGGAGGAGTAGGCCTCAGAAAATCACTGTTTTATGGCACTTTTCGGGCGCTTGGCCCTTAAGCTATTTCCCGACACGACTACCGGTACAATGATCGCCGATTCCACAACCCACACGTCATTTTATTTTTATTATAACTCACATAGAGACGCCGCGTAAGTAAAATCAGAACTCAAAGTACGATCATTCAGCAAATGAAACCGTTTCGTTTCATTGCAGTGGGAAATATACAAACTGCAATAAATTTATACTTTCCTATGGCTGATAATATTATCGTGTAATACAGACACAGATAATTTGATTTACTAACCAGAGAACGCATAGCCTTCTAGTACTGAACTGTAGATTCCTAGTACCTACATGTTTATGTAACTAATTTAATTACTAACGTATGACATCGCTTAGTATCGTAATTGGATTATATATTATGTATTTGTGTATTACAGTTGTTCAGACGTATGTCATAATCCAAATAGCGACTGTCATAGTGGAATGCCTTTGACTGTTGAGAGCTTGTGGGGTTGTTTAATATAAATATTAGGGTTGCGGTTATTGCATTGTGTATGTTATAGACGCAGGTATGTGCTGACACTAGCAGTCACTACAACATAACACAAGATACACTGACTTTTGATACAATCCTGTATTTAATCTAGTGGCGATAAGTATACTTTTTCGTTTGACAGCAAAGTTTTGAAAATTGAAGATTTATTTAAAAAACAAATTAAAATAAAAACTTGCTAGCCTTATCTGTTCCGTAAAGTCCCTAAAATAAAACGGGGCATAATAATATGTTATTATGATCATACATTATTTTTATTACCTTCTCAAGGTTAGGTATCCAGATCGTTTATTTGATACTAAACTAAATAAGGTGTCATAGAAGACGGTCATAAAAAACTGAAAAAGTGCGAGTCGGACTTGCAGACGAACAGTTCAACATAACGTAGCAACATAACGTTTCTTGTATGGGGACCCCTTTTAATTTTTAATTATATTTTAATTCACTGAACCCCAACAAACGCCGGCGTTCACTCTCTCATTATCTTTCTTTTGTGTCTCTAATTAAGGTATTCGAAAGGTAAATTTTAATTATTTTTTGTTGTAACGGCAATAGAAGTAACATTATACAAGGTGTAAGGGACAGCCCTCCACAAACTTTAAGGGCTTACTCAGTAGACGAAAGTGAACAATCTACCACAATTTTTTTTTTAAGAAAACGAAAAAAAAAATCGGCCTAGCCATACAAATTGTCCAATCAAGTTTATCATTTTGTATGGTGAGGCTGATTTATTTTTTTCGTTTTCTGAGTATGGGGGAAGTTTGGGGAAGGCTGTCCCTTACACCTTTTATGAAAATTTCAACTCTACCTTTTACGGTTTATGAGATATGGTCTGCTGACAGAGAAACAGACAGACGGACGTACGGTTAGACCGCGGGGGCTTACCTAGTAATAGGTACTGAACCCTAAAACCGAGCGTGACAAACGCACATTACTGAGGGAATTTTGTTAAGTATCCTTCCAAGGGGTGAAAAAGTGTATGTGTATTTGTATGAGGGGTCGATTACAGTAATTATTGCTTAGGTATGTAAGTAATACTCCTTAAAAGAGAGCAGTAATGCAATCATTTTGTTGTATTAAACTATTGATAACTACAAATCAATTAGATTACTCTGTGCAATAAAACCACCCATTATACGCTTTTTTTTAGGTGAAAAATCATCTAATGACATCTCCCGCCCTTGAGTGGAGCGGGAGGGCGTGTCAGACCTTTACTGACTACAACACACTCGTTTGTTCCTTCTTTGCCTTGTTTTCCAGGGTCCTAGGGTTCATTTTCACCTGTGTTTAAAAATGTTTGTTCTCTGCTTGTTATAAGGCGTACAATAAAGTACCTATGTGACAAAACAGTAAAGATATCAACACTCAACACAAACACATATTCAACCATCGTTCAATATGAATTAATTATATTATCATTTCATCAATATTATCATTAATTTGTTCCAAAAAAATGGTTTTCATAGTAACATGAATATTTTTGATTCCATTCCAAAAAACCGGGCAAGTGCGAGTCAGACTCGCGCACTGAGGATTCCGTACAAACTTACCTATGAAAACAGTGTAATTCCTGAATTTAATTACGAAGATTTCTTTGAATTGAAATTTTTTTTTTTTGTGATGTAACTATAAATTTATAGTTTTTAGATTTTTTCGTAAACTTGTACTATGAGACTGCTTCATTCAAAATTCAAAAGTTTTTTATTTCACATAGGCCTACATGGGCACTTATAAAACGTCAGAAGCTAGTGCACATATTCCAAAAAGGATTCTCGTGAAATCCCCTATGAATTTTGATTCCCTTGAATGTCGAAATACATGGTTTTTGTTAACTCAGTAATTTGATTTTTTTCACAGCTTCAAGAAACCGCAGACCCGAGTTTATGGTTTTAATTTCAACTCAATACCTCCACGAGTTACTGTGATAAAAAGTCATGACAGACAGACAGATAGGCAGACGGATAACAAAGTGATCCTATAGGGGTTCCGTGTTTACCTTTAGAGGTGCGGAACCCTAAAAATTGAATTAAATCTAATAATTAATTGCTTTATTAATTACATAACATTGGTCTGTAATTTATTAAATCAACACACAGTGAAATACTGTTTAATTATTTGCTGTAAACAATATTTACAGTAAATTAGCAGGTCCATTTTCTACATCATAATTAGTATTAATATTTTAAAGTACATATTCACAATTTGGTACATTTAAAGAAAATAAATGTTAACTAATTTTGACAGCAATATGTTGGCTCAAAGTTGAAACCAACTAAATTTTTTATTATTAATAGACTCACTTTTGAACACTGTCTCATCCGATGTCCAAAATGTTTGATTTATACATAAGCTTATCAAAAATCAACCGGTCTTTATAGTGATACTTCAGGGACTTTTTTTAAAAAGAAGAAACACCATGCCGCAAGAAACACCATGGTGACCATGGTATTTCTTGCGGGTACTTCTCCATAGGAAACGACCAATTTGAAACCGTGCACTGGCTTCTCACGTTTTATAAGTGCCCATGATGGTCTATGTGAAATAAAAATGTTTTGTATTTGAATTGGAGACGGTGAACGTCTTTCAGCTGAAATAATGATGATGATAAATCAGCCAATAAGGTTTCCGTTGGGCTGTCAAAAATACCACTACACCCTTGGACATAGGCCTCCCCAAGCGTCACCACAATGAATGGTCCTGAACATCTTACTTCCATCGGAATCCCTCAAACCTCAGCAGGTCATCAGTCCATCTTTTAGGAGGCTTTCCATTGCTGCGTCTTCCAGTACGCGCTCGCCACTCCAGAACCTTTCGGGCCCACTGCTATCTATTCTGCGGGTAATGTACCCTACCCACTGCCACTTAAGTCTGACGAGTCTTCGGCTATGTCGGTAATCTTGATTTTCCTGTGGATATCTTCATTCCTGATTTCATCACGCAAGAAAACTCAGAGCATAGCCTTTGGTTGGACTGTAAATGGATTTGATTGTTTATTACAGACATAATTATATACCATCAATATAATAATATAATATTTATTTAGAGTTAAAGTTTTTAAAATAGTTACATAAAATCTTAGGAATAATTACAAAGGTCATAGTCATAGTCATAGTCATAGTAATTTATTGGTAAGGGATTCTTACAAGTCAATACAGAATTTTTAAATTACAAATGATTACATTACAATGTGAAATAATATAAAATGTCAAGCAAATAAAATAAACAATACAAATACAATAAGTAGAAATCAAATCACAAATAAAAATTAACAATAAATCACAAAATTAAAAGTCATAACAAATTTCAGTCCAAAATAATTAATATTTACGTCAAAGTTAAGTTATATTAAGTCATAAATTCGTCAAAAGAATAAAAAGCTTGCTCGATAAGCCATTTTTTCAAGCGAGCTTTGAAGCTGCCTATAGTTGGGGCACTAGAAATAGCGGCAGGCAGTTGATTATAAACTGTCGGGCCCATAACATGAGTCGTCTTGGAGGATTTGGCGAGCGTTCTCGAGACCGTCGATAGCTGACCCCTGCTTCTGGTGCAATATGAATGACGGCTACCTACCTTTGGGTAAAGGTCGAGGTTCATCCTCACGTACAGTGCAACCTGATATATAAGTATAGCAGGTAACGTGAGGATGCCTAGTCTAATAAAATGGGGTCTAGCGGACATGTCCTGCGGTATCCCGACGATGGCCCGCACGGCACGCTTCTGCATTCGGAAGGCGCGCTGCCAATCAGCAGCACGTCCCCATAGCTCAGCACCGTACTGAAGTAACGAGTGCACCGTCGCGAAATAACAAGACCGCACATCGCGTTCGGGTAAGACGCGCGATATTCTGCCAAGAGCAAAACATGCACTACCCAACTTACCGCACACTTTACCAATCTGACCATCCCACTTGAGGCACCCGTCAATTTCAAACCCAAGAAAGGTTATTGTCTTCACCTGAACCAGAGCCACTCCACCCGCAGATACTGCCAGCGGTCGTGAAAACCGCCCAGACAGAACAAAGTGAATGAAGTGGGTCTTTTTCAGATTCAGAGCAAGACCATTTTCTTGGAACCATAACGCCAATTGATTAGCGGCATCGTTTAACTTTTGCTCTAACTGATCCACTGATTCAGCTGTTACCAACGCTGCAACATCATCAGCGTACATGAGTACTTCTGCGTCAGTCACAGCATCAGGCAAGTCATTGAGCAGCAGCGAAAACAGTATGTTGGACACGGATGACCCCTGAGCCACTCCCATCTCCGATTTCAGAGGCTTGGACCTCACCTTTCCTTGCCCACCTACCACAACTTGAGTCCTGTCGTGCAGCAAATCTGTCACTAAAGCATGCGACGTCCCCACCACTCCGTAATGCTGTAGTTTTACAGCTAACACGGCGCGGTCAGCAACATCGAACGCTTTGGACAGGTCACAGCATAGGACAGCCACTTGCTTCTTTTTTTCACGTGCAGACATGACTTGATGTACGAGTTCACGTGCTAAAGACGTGGTCGAGCGGCCTTCTCGGTACGCATACTGATGGTCGGAAAGGGCGTTTGTCTCCGACATAAATTTAATGAGTCGGGAACTCAAACCGTTCTCAAACACTTTCGCAATGGTAGGTATAATAGAGACTGGTCTATAATTGTCCATGCAATCTTTTTTCCCTTTTCCTTTGTACAGGGGTGACACTTTACTGAGCTTTAACGGCGCAGGAAAAGAACCTTCCCTTACGCAAGCATTAAATAACTCAGAAAGGACATAGGCTAGAGGAGCTGCTACCAGTTTTAAAAGTCTCATCGAGATGCCGTACGAATCTTTCGACGGTTTGGGTGGGATCCGTGACGTGATGATCTGATGAACTTCATACGCACTAAAGGCAGTGAGCCGAAGCGAGCGATCAGCCGGCGGCCGCGCGGCGCGCAGCTCTGCCTGCACGCGCAGCACGTCAGCGTGCGGCGCGCCACACGCAGTCGCCGCGCTCAAGAAACGCTCATTCATTGTGTCAACTACCGATTCTTTTGACCATGACCATGACCATGACCATGTTATGTGCCTGTTCTAGGATAAACCATATAGTATATAGTATCATACAGTATCATACACCATATAGTATCACAGGCGTAGAAGTTCTTACGCTATGGTTTTTGTAGAACAATAAAATAGATATACGATAATGTAGAAAAAAAATACAATAATAACAGATAGATAACATTCAATTCACACAATTCAATTCATTTAAAATACTAACAATACCATGCTACGTCATTTCACGCTAGTGACCGTTTTTGGGGGCCCATTTATTGAGTGTGCAAGTCACCCCTTGTCTTTTTTATCGATGTACATTAATAATGTTGTTCAGGAAGGGGCCATAGTCTATCCACAGTTCGTAGTAACCATTCAGTACCTCTACCATGAGTTTAAAGCAATAGTATTTGTCGATACTCGATACCGACTACGTAAATATTTTGTATGGCAAATTTTACAGCGCCTCTAGCGGTTACTTACGGAACCAAAATTATCGGTATCGAGTATCGACAAATACTATTGCTTTAAACTCATGGTAGAGGTACTGTTTAAGCGTCCCAATATCTCTTTGCTTTCCATATGTCACAATAGTTTTCCACCAACCGGGGGTTGAGACATCTTTTACTAACCTAACCTAACTAGCAATTAATATTTTTCTAGGGCAACCGTTTTTTGTTCGGCCGTTACAAACAAGTTTCTTTAGTTGCGTTAATTGTAGCTTTATTAATGAATTAATAAGTGTTTTATATTGCTCTTGGCTTATTCTTTAAGTTAGTAGTAGCCCTCAAGCCCTAAGGTACGAAGGTAGTAAGGATACTTTTCCCCTTTTTTCTGCACTAACACAAAGCAAAATACGTGATTATCTTCTAAACGGTAAACGACACAGATACTACGATTAGAGAGAACTTAAGGATCTATTACACTACGCGTTATTCAGGCTCGTTTTGTCTATGGTTCGACATATCGCGAAGTGTAATAGGGGTTAGACTTGAATGAAAAATAGTACGAGTCGGAATATCGCACGCGATATTCAGCGCAGTGTAATAAGTCCTTTATTCGAAATAATTTTATGAACACGTAGGTAATATTAGTGCAGATACGCCAGTTTGTGAGATAGGACAATTAGCGGGGAGGGTGACGATGTGTTCTACGAGCAATGTGCCTGCTGCCCACTGACATTTATGTTTGGCGTTTTTTCGGGCTGTGTCGGTGACCTTGGTTTTCCTGAGGATATCTTCATTCCTGATTCGGTCACAAATTATCAATGCAATATAATTCAATCACTATTATGAACAGTATACACAACATTACATATAGAATAGATACATTGTACACTATTTAAGATAAAGATATACAGATATCAGATAGATCAACATTCAATTCACATAATTCAATTAATTTATGACACTAATAATACCATGCTATGTCATTTCGTGCTAGTGACTGTTTAATCGATATCAGACATCTTTGTAGTTCTAGAAAGTGCCGATTTATTGGCGATGTTTTTCTTTACAATTTTGAGAGACATGTGCTATTCAAATATCACGTGGCCAATGTCAAACATTTTAGCATTTCAACAATAGATACTGTTGATAGATTTTCTTATTATCTCCTATTACAAAAGACTACTGACATTTAATCTTGTACAAATGTACAAACGCAAGCATAAAAGCAGAGGTAGCCAACTGACGCCCCGCAGTGCATTTGCGTGGCTCGCACCTTTGAGAGCTGCTTGAAATATAAAGAACAAATATTTATGGGTTTACTTACAATACGCCGTGGGAGAGCACTGCACGGCTTTAGTATGTTTTTGAATTTTACACGGTCAACAAAATGTTGAGCGCTCCTGGAATATATTGTGAACTTCGATTAAGCTGGCTTAATCCGAGGGTCTTTTGATTAACATTTTTTTTTTTTCTTGGAAAAAGGTGAAGCACCCAGTCAAATTATATTTTGTTTTTGAGAAATGTGGGCAAGGGTGGCCTAGTGATAATGTCTCCAACTTACGAATTGTAGATCGTGGGTTCAAACCCAATCAAGTGCATTACTTTGTGTTATTTCGTCACCATTGCTCTCAAAATGGTAAAGGAAAACATCGTGAGGAAACCGGCATGTCCGATGTTTTCCGAAGACATGTGACATCCACCAACGGATTACAGCCCGTTCCCTCTCCTAGAGAGGAGGCCTGATTCCCAGTAGTAGAAACATTACAAGTCAGATTATGCTATGCTTCTGAGAAATCGTTGGAAATTTTGCTAGACCGTTTTTTCACATCCATTAATATTGCAATATGGAAATACAGTAGAATCAATAATTTTTCTAAAAAGAATAACCATAGAATTTCTTCCCGGTTCTTCTTCATACGAAACGACCAATTGGAACTCTGCAATAGCTTCTCATTTTTATGTGCCCATGTAAGTTTTCGTGAAATAAATATTCTTGAACTGAATTCCCAGAATGAAAAGCTCAGAGTACTTACCTAAACGCCAGCTGCGGGAATATTGGAAAGAGTTAGGCGACCCTAGAGATTAGGGCAACTGAAGGGACACAACAGGGCAGGATTTAGTCAGTAAAAGTCTGACACTCACTCTAACTCCACCCAGAGTGGGAGAATTTATTTTCATATATATTCATCATTATATTTAATTTCCACCCGAAATAGAAAATCTTATTACGCATTTTAGAAAAAAAAAATAATAATAATAATAACCTCATACACGTATAATCGAACGTATGGTAACAAAACCACAATTAACTGGCCTTCTATTCAGGCCAGCTCAAAGACAAAGTGTACCTTAAAATATCGCATATCTATAAGTAAAACAAGCTCAAGTACCTAAACGTCTGAGCAATTTTAATAAACAATTTCATTGAAACGGGTTTTCACCTACAACTTAACATACAGTGAAAAAATTGGTCACCTTTGTGTTAGACAAAAATTATTAGAATTTTCCTATTCAAAAAACGCAGACTAAATTTTATTCTTACCTTGCCAGCCAGTAAAAATAAAAAGGAATAAAAATATAAATTGAACCTGTCTAAATGTTTTTTTAACTTATGTCTAATCTATGAGACTGTTTAAAAAAAAATATTACTGAAAAATATGAACAAAAGAAAAAATGAGAAATAAAAAAGAAACCGGATTTGAAAATAAATTCACAGCAAAACCATCCATCTCTAAAATCGAACCAAAACAGTTCAAATTTCGAACACAATAATACCGTTACAAAAATCCTTCAAGTTGCATAGCCAACATACAAATTCTAACACATTCGAGCAACATCCTTCAAAAAAGGAAGACAGAAACAGCGTCACAGAATTTGCGCGGGATTTGTACAGGCCACCTATGACCCGCGTGAAGGAAAGCCATCATTTGTAAAGCTCACAACAACCGCAAGCTTCCGGTTCCGTGTTGACAACACTTTACCTCATGCAGGAAAACATGCCATTACTGTTTGAGATAGAGATTTGATTTAAGAACGGAACACTTTAGGATAGTGTTGTTTTCTGAAAGTTGGTATTTGGTTATAGTTTATTTTTAGGGTTCCATGATTTCTGCCGCTCTAGGGAGGAGCGGGAGGGCAAGTCAGAGTTTTATTCTTCTGAAAGGAAAACCGGGACCTCGGGTTTTTCTTTCAGAAGCAAACCCATGGGCCTCGTAGGCTTCGGCCTTGCTAGCTTGTATCGACTCTTTCACCGAACTATAGTTCGTCGTACATTATGCTAGCGCTGTCACTGCGGATGTGAAGAACCTCAACCACAACTTCCTTGATAGTTACATTTTCGAGTCATTTGAAGCTGAAACTTTTGAGCACTATTTAATTTTTTTTTTTAAATACATGGTTGACTTTTCGTGAGACCCAAGAACTAGATGAAATATTGCCATGTAACGTGGCATTGCCACCAGTCTTTTGGGCAAACTTCCAGTCGACAGCAATACGTATTTTTGGAAGTCACATTTTACGTTTATAGTTAAAAAAAGCTCCTAACCATAGGTTATAATACTAATTTAATAGATAAGTTTTGTTAAAATGTGTCTATTTCTTCGTAAGAAATAAATACAATTACTTGGTGCTTCCAGCTACGTGTCTTAAAAGCTCCTAGCGCATGACGAAGTTAATATCAAATGTCAAAAATGTCTCACATTGTTTTGACATAAGGCTTCTAAGCCCAAAGTTCGCTAAATTATCTTGTAAAAACATGTAATAAGTTCTTGTTTCACAAATAAAGAAACCGTTGTTTTCAGATGTGGCATACAATAAATCTTTTTCAATTTAGGTGGATTGTTTAAGTAGACCCTGTGTTGGATCTTATGTGTGTATCTTGTGTGTGAGGATTTCGGTTCCAACCGCGGAAATATATTTACTTCATATAGGCTGTAGATCAGTAATCACAAAAATATTATGAAGGTGTATTCTTCTTCACGTTCAACTGGCTGAACGTATTTCAATGAAACTTATGGCCCAACACTATACCCCGTTAAATTTTGATCGTTTTAATCCCGTGGAGGGTCAATCCGGTACATAAAACTCTATCGATTTGTAAAGATGAAATTAAAAAATAAAGTACCTTTTTTTAAAACTCGTATTAATTTACGCATGGACGAAATTAATTTCTTTAAGAAAACGTCAGCTGAGCAAGTTCAATGACCGGTAGGTAGTAGTCGGCGTTGCGTACTAATTAAATACATGTCATTGAACTCGTTCAGCTGACGTTTAAATATTTTAAGCCTGAGCGCCGCCGCAGTGGTCCAAAAATAAAACCGCATAAATATTTTATCTCAACGAAAAAACGAAAATGCAACGAAATATTATAATTTAATAGACATTCCGAAATTATTTAAAAGCCATCGAAATCAATGTAGCGAATTTTTCGCCAAAAATGCGATTGAAAATAACCGTGTTTCCACTTGGACAAGGCGAATATTGCATTTTCGCCCGAATGAAGTGTCAACTGCATTTTAAATAACTTAGTGGGCCTCGGTAGCGTATTGATTTGTCGTATTTCTGGACACTATTTACGGATGCACCGGTGAGAAAGGGCATTAAAATTTATTTGAAAACTGGGCCGTTGTTTTAAACGAAGAGACGACTTTTCAAATTGTTTAAAATAGACAGCGAATTTCATTCCCCTTTGTTTTCGTTGAATTCGGTATGTTGTTCAGGCTTTTGTTTTTGAGACACGAGAATACGTGAATAGACTTCTGTATTTCAAACTAAATATGTACTTATGTATTCTGTCATAAAAGCATATTATTTAATAAGTCAGTATTGTATGCACATGCACTCAGTTCAAGTCTAGTTTTACGGGGTCGCTTTTACATGGAAGTAGACATTAAATATTACAGTGGGCACATATTAAGGCTATTCTATTCGTAGTATTTTCTACTATGTCTTATTGCTTGTAATACTGTAAGTACCTATATACAAACCATGGAAGTAATAAAAAAGAAATAAATTGCATCACAGCTTACCATCACGTGGGATCGCCGTCAAGCACTGAAATGGTATATATCAAATAAACAAAAAATTGGCTTGCACATTAAACATAAAAATAATTACGTAAGTACTAAAATAACTACGCAAAAACCTACACGAGGCCAAAAAGGCTTCTTTTTGTCTCAATATATGCTGCGATATTTAAAAAAAAAAAGTAACAAAGCACTAGTGTTCTGATAGGGCTTATAATGCTACGAATACACTCACAGAACATAGAAAATATTGTGATATCGAAAGGAGATCGCATGAGTTGCTTTTTTATAAATTGGTAAGTTGATTACATAAAAAAAGCTACTCATGCGATCTCCTTTCGATATCACATGAGGGCGTAGCTCATGAAGGAACTAGGCATACTTGAAGGAACGGAATGGGTTTTTTAGTCAGTAAGAGTCTGACACTATCTCCCGCTCCGCCCAAGAGCGGGGGTTGTCATTGGATGATTTTCCCCACCATAAAAAAAGGTTGAATTCAGCTTAGACATTTTCGAGTTAACATTAACTAAGTCCGCCTATGTACAAGTACTGTACATAAAAATACTCGTAAAACTGAAACACTCTTTCGCTATCGTCACAAATCAGAATTTAAAGTTTCTCCACCACCAATCAAAGGGTCATGCAGCAATTGTCAAATTCAAATTGGATTTCTGAACGGTCAAGTCACGTTTCATTGAGACCGCTCTATTCGGAAGCACCGGTTTTAGTTATAGGACTGTTTGTAGTGTATCTGTCCGTCTATGGAACTGAAGGGTACTCTCAACCCTATGTTTTGATTTAATCGATATTTTGTCTTCAGAAGCAGTATCTTCAGAAGTAGTATATTTTTATCATTGATAGGTTTGCGCTTGATCATCATCACTTTGGATTGTCCATGGGCTATTTCTCAGCAGGGACCCAGCCGGGTCGAAGCCTACTGGGGCCAGGGTTATCCGATAGGGCGCTCGAGCCCCGGTATGAAGGCTAGAAGGAACGGGGTGGGTCTTTTAGTCAGTAAGAGTCTGACACTATCTCCCGCTCCGCCCAAGAGCGGGGGATGTCAATGCATGATTTTTTCCCACCATAAAAAAAATAAAAAAAAATAAAAATGGGCAATTTCTGGAAAAAAACTTGTGGTCCTAGAATGTACAGGGTCAGTTGCATAAGTACATAAACTAGTGCTTGACTGTGATTCCACCTGATGGTAAGTTTTTTTTTATTGTTTATAGGCTCGCGTTTGACCACTATCTCACCTGATGGTAAGTGATGATGTGGCTGACGATGGAGCACGCTTGCCTAGAAGCAATCTATTCACTCTTGACTTAAAGACCCCTAGGTTATAGCTATCAGGAAACACAGACCCCGGCAGGGAGTTCCACTCCTTAGCTGTACGCATAATGAATGTGTTTCCAAAACGCTTTGTACGATTGGGTGGGATATCCACCATGTACCGATGGCGCAACGGCGTACGTCTAGTGGTCCAGCTGTGATGTAATCGTTGATGGTGAGGCGCACTAGTTTATTAAGAGCCTGTTCACTCTTCGACACAGGTGTAATTTTAGTCAGTAGGTAAAAGTTTGGCACGCCCTCTCAGTCCTTCCTAGAGTTGGGGAGAAATTATTGGATAATTTCCACACCTCATATCTTAAGTGATGATGGTTGACGATAGAGCTGCTTGCCTAGAAATACTCTATTTTCTCTTTATTTGAGACTCCACTTTCATTGGGAGAAATTTTTGGATAGTTTCCACTTCAAAATCAATCAAAATCAAAATCAAAACATTTATTTCAAATAGACCATTTACAGGCACTTTTGAATAGTCAAATGTCGGTCAGTCCAAGAAAAGTGAAGCTAAATTGCACGTTCCAAAGAGTAGGTCTCTATGGAGAAGAACGTGCAAGAAACTCCATGGACACTCTTTTAAATCATATTATGTGTTACATATAATGCTTGGTTACATATTACTTGTTGCTTCTATCATGTGAGCACAATGTCGATAATGAAATAAAAAATGTAAAATAATTAAAAGATAGAAACTGAATTAAGCCACTGGCAGCTAAGAGATGACCAGTCCCATCTGACGGCACCCGTTCACGAGCATGACGCGTGCATCAGCCCCACTCAGCTCAACCATTTTGAAGGGAACTGAACGACCCAATAACACGTGCCACCAACAGCGAGACATTTGAGTGAGCATGACAAACTCTCAACTGCCATGCTCGTAATGTCAAAAAAGAAGTTGTAACCTAATAAAAATGCTCCATGGTGCTTCACATTCACAAACTTGGAAAAAGTGCTTCTACATTATACAATGCAATTGTGTCTTTCAAATTAAAAATAATAATATTAGTTTCCAACTAATCAACTAATTAGTACGCCCTAGTGGTAGTGGAGCTGGACCAGCATTGAGCCAAGCATTTTTATCTTGAATATAATCCTCCAACTTATAATATGCTTGCCTGCATAGTGTGCGTTTAATACAAGATTTAAATTTCGTTTCATTGAGTTCTAATATTTGGGGTGGTATTTTATTATAACATTTCAAACAGTACCCCATGAAAGAAGAGGCCACTTTAGCCAGTCTGAAACCTGGTTGAACTAATTGATCCCTATTTCTTGTAACATAATTATGTCTATCGCCTCTTTTGCTAAAAAGATGAAGATTTTTTCTAACATACATGATGTTTTCATAGATATATTGACAAGGTACCGTCATTATGTTAATATCTTTAAGAATCGCACCGGCGGAGATTGTAAATAGCTCTGATGGCTCTTTTCTGTAATATAAAGATTGACTCGATGTCTGCAGCCCGTCCCCATAGTAAGATACCGTACGACATGACACTATGAAAATAACTAAAATAGACTAGTCTAGCGGTATCAACATCCGTAAATTGGCGGATTTTTCTAACAGCATATGCAGCCGAGCTAAGCCGTCCTGCAAGAGATGTTAAGTGAGGACCCCATTGTAGCCTAGAGTCAAGCGTAATCCCCAAGAAAACTGTTTTATCAACAAATTCTAGTTTCTCATTGTTCAATACTATGTCGCAATCACTACTTATGACATTTGGTAAGGAAAATCTTATGCATTTAGTTTTTTTTCCCATTTAGAACTAGATTATTAGCAGTGAACCAGTTTTGGACCTGCAATAAAGCGTTATTTTCATCGTCAAGATTATTAGTCCTTCTATTTATCTTAAAAATCAAAGAAGTGTCGTCAGCAAACAACACCATATTAAGTTTATTTTTCAGCAAATAGGGTAAATCATTAATATAAACTAAAAATAAAAAAGGACCTAAAATTGAACCTTGGGGTACCCCCATTTTCACATTTAATCCCGACGAATTGACACCGTTTATTTGAACTAGTTGCTGTCTGTCATTCAAATACGATTTTAATAAGCTTAACGCTGCTTTGCCTAGTCCGTAATGCTCCAGTTTCAGGAGTAATGTTTCATGAACCACACAATCAAACGCCTTAGACAGGTCGCAGAAGATGCCTATAGCATCTTGTGCCTCCTCCCACGCATTAAAAATGTGTTTTAGTAAGGAGACACCAGCGTCAGTTGTACAACGCCCTTTGGTGAAACCATACTGTTTATCGTGTAAGATGTTATTGGTGTTAAAATGATTAAGCATTTGATTTAACATCACCTTTTCAAATATCTTGCTAAAAACCGGCAAAACGGACACCGGCCTATAATTATTAGTGTCTTTACTGTCTCCGGATTTAAAAAGTGGTATCACTTTACTATATTTCATTAGATCCGGAAAGACTCCTTGATCTATACACAAATTAAATATTAACGCTAAGTACGGCGCTACAGTCTCAATAATTGAGGTACAAACTTTGATAGACATACCCCATAGATCTTCTGTCAATTTAATCTTGATTTCTTTAAAAGCTTTTATTACTGTTATGGGGTTTATATGTTTAAAGTTAAATTCAGTCGAACAGGCTGCAACGTTCGCCTGTAATAAACCAAAAGCATGCGATGGCGACGAATTTAGGGCTTCAGTAGTTTTAATTGGAATGCTGGTAAAGAAATTTATAAATTCTTCTGCAACTAGTTTGTTATCGCTAATAAGACCATGATGAGTCTCCAATGTGTAATCATTATTATTTCTTTTGTTTCTGTTGGTTTCATTATTTATTATATTCCAACTCCACTCCTCATATTCTTAAGTGATGATGATGATGAGATTAAAGTTAGAGCTGCTTGCCTAGAAATACCCTATTTTCTCTTAATTTGAGACTCCACTTTCATGAATTCATATTTCATTGTCAGATAGAACATTTTTATACGTCACGGTAAGAACCTCAGTTTTCAACATTTTTGACTCTGACTATTACCTAAGGTGGAAGCTCCAGAGCAACTCTAACTTTCAGAGGAATTAAAATGTACTTGAGATTTTTATTAAAATACACGGCACGTTTACAAAATAGTACATTTACTATATTTATGAGTAAATAATAATAATGGTACTTATTTTTTATCTATCCGATATCAAGCTACAAATTGAAAAAAAAAAAACGAAAATATGAATTTTACGGAACAAGAACAAATATCTAAGGTTATACTTATCCATGTCTCTGTTCTAAACTTTAAGAATACATCTATAGGTACATCTATAAATATATTATATAAATAAAATTGGAGTGTCTGTTTGTAATATTTAAATAACTGCTTTTTACTACATGCATATGAATATATATACGGTACATACACAAAAATAACATTTTTTTTAATTTTTGTCTGTCTGTCTGTCTGGGCTAATCTCTGAAATGGATGGACCGATTTAGACGGGACTTTTTTTGGCAGGTAGCTGATGTAATAAGGAGTAACATAGGCTACTTTTATTTTAGAAAAAATAAATTCGAAATCCTGTGGTCCACGCGAACGAAGTCGCGGGCACAGCTAGTAATAAACATATTTAAGAAGTATGTTCATCGTGTCATACCATGACTATGCTAGGATCGTAACAACCCCGTAAAGAGACATGACACGGTCTACTATGCCTACTAAAATGTCAAAAGCATTTCATTACCGTGCATAACGGTCACCATACGCTGGTCATCACACGCTGGAAATGTTTGCATATTTTTCTGGTGTTGGTCGGTGATGGATCGCTCTGCTGGGTATAGTCAGCTACTATTTTATATTATTTAACTTAAATTTCCTGACCCGTTCCTAGCACGGTTATGATATGATCATGGTATTTTTTTTTTTTTTTTTTTTTTTTTATGGTGGGAAAAAATCATGCATTGACATCCCCTGCTCTTGGGCGGAGCGGGAGATAGTGTCAGACTCTTACTGACTAAAAGACCCACCCCGTTCCTTCTAGCCTTCATACCGGGGCTCGAGCGCCCTTTCGGATAACCCTGGCCCCAGTAGGCTTCGACCCGGCTGGGTCCCTGCTGTTGCTGACAACTCCTTGAGGCGCGCGGGAACAGTGCGCGCCGTCGACGACTTGGGCTTGGTCCGGACAGTTACCGGACGGCCGGACAGCGAGCTACCCATTGCTCACCGTCCGCAAGCCCGCGCCTACGGTGGCCGGAAATCAGGATCAGAATCCCGGCGGCGGCGGCGGCGGCGATGATAACGCCGTTGCCTGATGCGTTCGGCCTCCTCCTTTGCGAGCATTACTGCTTCGCAGAAGTCGGCGACCGCCTGCCACTCCTCCTCGCTCCGGACCATGGCCTCAACCAAGGCCCGGCGCGAGAGGTCTCCGCCGCCGATCGCCCCCACGAGGGCACGGCGATGTTCCGCCCAAGCAGGGCACACCTCGACTGTGTGCTCCACCGTGTCCTCCGGGCATTCCGCACAGTGGCGACACCCGGGCGTCACTTCCGCACGAATCCGGTGCAGGAAACTCCCGAACGAACCATGTCCGGTGAGGACCTGCGTCATGCGGAAGGTAAGGACGCCGTGAGGTCTTTCCAGCCACGCCTCAAAGAGGGGACTTACCGATGATCATGGTATAGTACGGTGTGATAGGCAGAATTTTATAGTCGTCCGTCTCGTGCTCTCAGTGTTTCGTTAAATATTCGAAACGGATTCAAAGAACATCAAAATAAATTTGTTTTACAGACTGAAGGGATTTTTATTATTTCTTTTTACAACCGGCGCTGCAGGAAAGTGCGCACTTCTTTGATACGATTTAATTTTGTTCTGGCGACGTAAATAATGTTACTACTCATATTTTCTTTTACATTCTTAGGGTTATTATTCAGGTGTAAATCCTCGATAAGGACACACAATGAGTTTAAATATGTTTGTAACAAAACACAGTTAATTTAATACGATAGATATAAGTGAAGATAGCCCTAAAAATATCTTTAAAAAAATAAAAGCGGGACCATGCAAACATTCAGGGCCTCAAGTCTGCTATTACAATAGTGTCAGAATGGTCTATCATTGGTTTCATAATTGTTGATTTTGACAAGTTTTGGTAATCTACTAATATAATGGCGTCATTATGACTTTCCGATGGTCAACCACTGACACTCCATTGAAAGAAATGGCATAGAATGGTAATCTCGTACATAATGACAAATTAATATCTGACGTATGCGGTAATCTGCAAAAATTTTGACAGTTCTTTGATCAGTGACCTACCATTACGACGTCATTGCGCAATTAGTGCTTTTAATAAGCTTGATATTGACATTATATCACAATGCTATCACAAGACCATTGACCGATCAATGATCGATCATTATGAATTAGTAGATTACAAACTTTTAGCTAAATGACAATGGAATCGTGTCGGAATGACGAATTTATAAAAATAGCAGACTTAGGCCCCTGATTGTTTGTTAAATTATTCTACAAGCAACGTTTTATCAATATAATGTTATGTTCAATACGATTTTCATTAAATTATTAAATTGTTTCATATTTGCAAGCTTTGTGTCTTGCGCATCTCTTTCTATTGTGTGCATTCCAAGAGAGATCACGCTTTAGGAAATATAGATAGATAGATATACTTTTTATTGTACACCAAAAACAAAAAACCAAAACTAATAAGATTACAAAGAGGAACTTAAAATGAATAGGGTGTTACAATGAGCAATCTTGTCGCTATAAGCAATTTTTTAGAGATTCAATGGATGAATTTGACAGAGACGGGGCAAAATATACACAGATAGGTTAGGTTAGGATAGGTTGGTTAGGTTCAGTAGACCTCTTAATAACACAGAACATGTAAAATTTTCATATATTAATATCAAGCTTTTTTAAATAAGGCCACTTCTCCACTGACACGGCCCAACAAGTACCATCAACTCGAAAATATTTCAGTCAAGTCTATTTGCCTTGTTCTACATAATCGGAATTTTTCCCGAGTCCCCGTCAATGTGTCCCTCGCTTACTCCCGGTATTTTCGTCAGTTGTCAATCTGACACGCGTGACTGACTGCACGTTTTTCCGATGGGCTTCGGGATCAAATACAACCAACACGGAAGCGATGTACCTCGAACACAACCTTTACGAAAGTATGATCGTTTCATAACATATATTTATTCAAGATTCCAATTTTGTTGGAATATGTTTGGTTGTTTGTTTTATCTTATCATTTTGTATACACTTGTCTTGATTATTTTTTATAATGATATAAACCTTGACTGCTACCTCACCTGTTGGTAAGCAGTGATCTAGTTTAGAGCCTATTCACTCTAGCCTTGAAGACACCTAAATTATAATTGGACGGGACGATCTCAGCACGCAAATTGTTTCAGTCCTTTGATGTATCTTTTTACACCAATGTTATTGAACGCGATTAGCACCATCTGAATCGCGTTCAAGACTGTTGTCTATATTTCTCGAGTAACTCTACAAATTTGGCTTGCAAAATTCGCTTTTAGACTGTTAGACATGGTTCCAATGTTCATTAAAGAAACTGACAGTTCTCAGGGTGTATGATAATTATGTAATCAGCTGTTTTGTGTAGCTCTTATCTTTTTTTTAGGTAGGGAATCATTCAATGACATGTCCTGCCCTGCAGGACTAGGGTAATGTCAGACTTTTACTGACTAAAACCCAGTACTAGTTCCTTTGCTGCCTTTCATACCAGGGGCCGTATTATGACCTCTTAAAACCATCATGTTTTCGGTGTGAAAAAGAGACGGAGCTATACAGGACGAATAGCACTATCCTTTTCTCACACAGAAAACATGATGGTTTTAAGATGTCATAATACGGCCGCAGGGCTGGATTTTTCTCATACCAGGCTTTCCGTGTAGCTCTTACCTGATCATCAATGATAGAATATGTCTTTTAATTTTAAAAATTAAACGGCTACTTGAGGTTCCTCTACCTTCTCCGACATCATTGTCTACAAGCAGCATGTTTAAATATGTTGTGTGTAACCAAACAAAATTATTATACAATTTCATGAACAACCAAGAGGGTATAGAATGGTATGCAGAGGAAGGCACAAACTAAATAACTATGTGTTTGCTTATGAATTAACATCCTGCGAATCTCCTGCAATATGTAAAGGGAAATTGGTGTTTGCTTTTTTTACCTTTAGTTTATACAAAACCTGAATAAAGTTTGTCCAGATTCAGTAACTGAATGGATTTCTACTTTCGTTAAGAATATTTTTTACACCATGTTATATTTTTCCCTCTCCATCCATCCATGTAGATGGATGGAGAGGGAGAGGAAGGCCGAAAAAAAGATGGATGGATTGCGTGAGAAGTGATATGAAAGAAAAGGGAGTTAGTGATAGTTTGACTGGTGACAGGACAGAATGGAAGAAAAAAACGTGTTACGCCGACCCCAAGTAATATGGGATAAGGGCAGGAAGAAGTTATATTTTTT
Organism: Mythimna ferrago; assembly: GCA_910589285.2. Classification (NCBI taxonomy): domain Eukaryota; kingdom Metazoa; phylum Arthropoda; class Insecta; order Lepidoptera; family Noctuidae; genus Mythimna; species Mythimna ferrago. The sequence continues at coordinate 21,251,587 of OU342680.1, read as the reverse complement.
CCCAAAAATATTTAAAAAGGTCACAATGGACACCACCGACACTAAGTACAACTCAGGTCACGGCAGGTCATAGCGGGTACTAGGCGCCATCAAACAGCAGGGTGACAGTGCAAAATAAGCCCTCAGTTGCCTGGATGCTCCGGTGGCCTTGTATTTTTGCTGATTTAACAAGCTAACCTTGTGATTTTTGATGATACAGTTATGAAATTTTGTACATAGTTTTTTTATATAAAAATGCTAGACATGTGATTCGGGTTTCACATATTAAAACTAATGTTTTATATACTAACATTGTTGCCATACTTAAATTCGATGTTATAATTATTATTTTCTCAATTGTACACCTCTGTGGACCGGATAACCGTTGGCAAAAACTAAGTCTAAGTCTAGTCTTTTATTTTTTGTGTAGTACGTTAGTTTTATGTTTAAGAAATTTAATTATTATTACCTATGTACATAAAATTCAAAAACACATATTACACTCAGACGTCGAAGTACTCCTCTACATTGCTGTCATCCGGACATGTGCCCAGAAGGCTGATAGCATTGCCTCGTAAATGGCAATGCTAATTCTTTGGCCGAAGAAGTAAAGCTAGGATAACTTCCAACTGCAAAAACCCGTAAGTAGGTGCTGAGATATGTCAGATAATTACTATAAATACTCGCCTATTGTCTGTTTTCTGTGTTACTGTGATATTGTCAAAGATAATATCATGAGATAGTCATTTTAGAAATCTTTGTGTGATGAGCATGATCATTTGTTCTGTGTCTGGGTGTAATTTATCTATAGTATGTATGTATTTAGAAATATATAAGTATGTTTATCAGTTGTCTAGTACTCATAACACAAGCTCTGCTTAGCTTGAGACTAGACGGCGTTGTGTGATAGTTGTGGAATATTATTATTATTATTATCTACTTTTTTTACGGGATACCATCAATTGACGTCTTCCGTTCTGGATGGGGCAAGGAGTGTCAGATTCTTACTGACTATAATCCTCCTGTGTTCCTTCAATTGCCACGGTAACTCTTTCAAAGAATTCCAAGCACTGGATGATCATCCACTCACGAATACATTTAATTCATAACCTCTTACCTACCACACCACTCTTACTGAACACAATTCTTGTGAAAACTCCCATGGGTACCGAGATAGCTATAATAAACTACTAATGCATATTTTATCTGTTATCTGCTTCATGTGAACGCACAGTGCAGCCACAAGGGACTTTTTATGAACTGTTAAACCAACTATTATGGCTTTTAGCTAAAGCATATGGGAAGCTTTAGTTGCGATCGCCACTTTTACAACATAAATGATACTGCGGTTTAGTTATTCGCTGCATTTGACATGTAATTTAATCGGTATCTAAGCCTTATTAGTTTTGATTGAAGTTCCCTGACAATAGGTATGATATCAAGTTTAATAGTTTTTAGAGTTGGATACCGGAACGTGTAGACGATTACTAGCACATGCACTAGCTTCTAACGTTTCAGAAGTGCCCATGTATTTAGGCCTATAAAAAAAAATCTTTTATTCTCAGGCATCGTAGGCCCATAGGGCGTTAATATTACAAAAAAAAAAATGCGAAATAAAAAACCTTTGAATTTTGAATTATATTTACCTGGAAAAAACGGTTCAGTTAGATAGGTCTAACTTTGAGAAAGAGGTCAGTCGTCGAATCCAACTCGGTTGGACAGCGTTCGGGAAACTGAACGATATTTTCTTTTCCGACCTTCCACAGTGGGCAGGCCTATGTCCAACAATGCATGTCTTTTGGCTGAAATCATGTTATCAGAAGGGTAACCAACAGAACCCTGTCTGTTAGATGTTTGTATCGTAAGCCTTTTTTAGAACCGTAAAAAAGGCCACCTGCCAAATTGACTTTTTTACCGAGTTTGAACAGCAAATTGTAGAACACAGACCCCTTCTTATTGGCATCAAAGTCACACTTAACGAGTCTTTGGTATTATACTGATGTTATTCTTGTTACTATACTAGTAACTTCACCGGTATTGTCCTGTTCTTGTCGCAATTTATTTAGAATCAAACTATGCATTTTTGGGAATAGCTTATGGCTCTCGCCAATACTGCAAGCATTGAAAGAGCTTATAAGGATGTCTTTTCTTCTTTCGTATCAATTCGACTCTTTTATCCTACCAATATACAACACAATTTTTAGTTCATGCGAAACCTGAATAAAGTTATTTTAGAATCAGTAACTAAATGGATTCCAATAGTTTTTACATCATGTTATATTTTTTTCCAAAAATATTTTAAAATGTCACAAGTTGGAAACCACCGACTCCAAGTATAACACAGGTCAAGGCAGATCATAGCACGCATTAGGAGCCAGCAAATAGCTGGGTGCAAGCGCAAAACAACCCCTCAGTATCCTGGATGGCCCGGTGACTAAGTATTTTTCCTGACTTAACAAGCCTATAACTTTGTAATTTTTCATGATACAGGTTTTGACATTTTGTACATAGATTCTGTACACTAAAATACTGGACAGGTATTATAATATACACGAAACTAATGTTGTATAACCACCATTCGTGGAAGGTGCAGATGGTTGTGCATGAAAGAAAGGAGGTGAAGAATAACCTGTGAAGGAACTTCATACTGACGCTGTGTTCGCGATGGATCAAGGATACCTCATTTTGGCCAGATTGCTTCTGCTATATGGCTGCATGCATTCTATCATATTCTCTAAACAAACGTCATAACAGTATTCACGCCCTACCCAGGAGTTACCTCAAAATGACGAGTTATCACAAAATTCCTACATCATTTCCAAGGTTCTTATTTCGCTAACTAATTAGCGCTGAAGTTATAACTAGCTTCTACACCTAAAAGTTGGTTGTTAGACTGACGTCATTCATGAAACACGTAACTGACTGAGTTTATTACTTTAGAAGTTCAAAATGTTTTTCGACACAATAGCATAGTTGCATGATCGGACATAGTCGGCAGAGCAGTGGTAGGTCACCAAGTGGTAACGGCCCCGACTTGAGAGTTGCATTACTTTGTATAATTTATTTCATCACCACTGCTCTCAAAACGGTGAAGGAAAACATCGTGAGTACATAATAATATTAATAATCATTTATTTGCGAACAAGTGTCACATTTACATAAATGCTCTGCCTCCTGAACTAGGTAGTGAACCTGTATCTCAGGAGACAGTTCCCCTCCTATACATTTTACAATTCGTTTACAAACAATGCCAATTCATATATTAAGAATTAAAAAAAAAACATAATAATAATAATAAAAAATAAAATAAGACACGTATATAAAAAAAAAATGATCGTGTTATGGACATACATAACTGAACTACTACTAGAACTACATTTAAGGACGCAACAGTCCTCTCGATAAATGGTTTTAATCAATTTAATATCATTGGTCTGACGAGAACGCTTTTATTTCGAATGATATCAATATTCTGAAAAAGCTGAACACTGATATGAGTTTAATATATTTATGTTTAACGACTTAATGGAAACGACCATTATGCAATTGAACCATTAAGACTTTAAGAGGTTTAGTGAATTTCACTTTAAAATAAGTATAGTAAGAACTTTTGAGTTCAGAACCTAGAAATGGTTTTTTGACACATGAAGGACCGGATTATGACAGTAGACGTAACTCCTCCCATTCTGGCTAAAGCAAAAAATGTCAGACTATTGCAGACTTATTCCAAAACGCAATCTAAATGTAGTGCAGTTCCGAAAATATTATTAGGTTTAAGACAATATCTAGGTACAGAAAACGTTATTAAAAAATTAAGTTTGTCACTAGTTTCTGAAATATCTATGGTAGTAAAGAGACCGCCGAAACGATTAATAATAATTAATTTAACGATTTAACACACAAAATCAAAACTAACCTTAAATAATAATATACATATTAGTATCGAAGTTGGTACCATAATTAAACTAGGGGTTTTGGCGGTCTAATTTTACTAACATAGATATTTCAGAAACTAGTGATAAACTTCATTTTTTTATACCTAAATTCCAATTTCAAAACCTACCTTTGGTCATAAACACATAATAATCCCAAAACTACACGACATTTAGATCGCGTTATGAAATAAGGCGGTTAATGTCTAAAGCCACCTGTATTCCTTAAGTTGTTCTTTGCAATCAAGAGTTGCGGTAACTCTATCGAATAATCACTTTACTTGTAGTAATTATTACATATCCTATACCGATTTCGGCTAAAGTGACTGGTTTCCGCACTTTATGACGGTGGATTGGACGACTACGTACTCTTACGTGGCTATTAGAATCAATTTAGACTGTGAATTACTTCGAATCATCATCATCTTCCTGCCCTTGTCTCGTTTTATTTGGGGTCGGCGCAACTCGTTTTTTTCGTCCATTCTGTCCTGTCAGTCGTCACGCTATCGCGCCCCTTTTCTTTCACTTCTCACACAATCCATCCATCTTTTCTTTGGCCTCTTTCTCCCTCTCCATCCATCCACATGTAAACTCATAACTTTTTTAACAACATGCGTTTCATCCCTTCTCTTCACATGACCGTACCAAGACAAACGATTCCCTTTCAACTTTTCAGTCACTGGCGCCACTTTCAAACTTCCCCTAATATTTTTGACTTTATCCATTCTCGTTATACCACACATCCATCTTAACTGTAAAATACTTCAAATATGGTAATTTAAACACAAAGGTGGATAGCAAAGCCACGTATATGAGTTTCCCAACAGTCTCAAATTGGGAATCTTTAAGTCAAGTGTAAATAGGTTACTTTCCAACAGGTGAGATAGTGGTCAAGCAAATGCCTATCAATAGAAAAAAAAAAATGAATGGTTGATGAAGAAAATTAACGATTGTGCCTTCTATGCCTCTTATCCATGGTGTCATCAAAGCTAATTTTTTATGCCCAGAATGTGGATACGCGTTGATATTAATTGTGGTGCGCTTTGGTTTCTTTCCGTGAGTCAAAAAGAGTTCATGTCAAATAAACTATGTAGGTAGGTACTTACAAACTCAATCAGCGATTTGAGCAAATATTTATTCATCGTAGTTACGATTGTTATTAATAAATATACTCCACAAATCATTATTTGCTTCAATCAAATCAAACGCTAAAACTAAAATATTCTATCTATCTCTCAAAAATAATTTAAGAGATGTTCGCGCAATTATTACGTTAAAACATTTCAGTTTCTTTGATACAAAAAATTGATATTTGAATACAAGTGAAGCGGGAAAAACGTTACTTACCATGTTCTTTACGATTTGAGGTGTACGATCAAAGAGAGCGTAAATTTTATGACGAATTCATACAAAATGAGTTCACCTGCCACACCGATTGATATTAACAGTGGAAAAATTCAGAAGATTTTACGATAATCTTCCACATCGCTGATGGCGTTAAGGCGGTTACATTTTTATTATTCACGTGTTTTTTTTATTATTGAATTGTAGCTTTTCCCCGAGCCCTCACCCGCATACATAACATATAGCCTATGTCACTCAGGAATAAAGAAGCTTTCTACCTGTGAAAAAATGTTTGCACTAAAACTACCAGAGAGACCAGAGATTACCTCCTACAAACTTTACCTCTTTATAATATTAGTGTAGATAGTACCGAAGTCGATTGCTCCATCATCATCATTTCAGCCGACAGACGTCCACTGTTGGACTTAGGCCTCTCCCAAGTGTCGCCACAATGAACGGTCCGCGCGACTCACTTCCGTCGGATTCCCGCAACCCTTACCAGGTCATCGGTCTACGTTGTAGGAGGTTAGCTCCGTCACTCGTCTCGGTTCAATGGAAGACCAGCGTCAGACAACATTTCTGGGAATACATTTATTGTGCGTACAGCCAAGGAGTGGGATTCCCTGCCGGAGTCTGTGTTTCCTGATAGCTACAGCTTAGGAGTCTTTTGAGTCAAAAGTGAATAGGTTTCTTCTAGGCAAGCGTGCTCCATCGTCGACCATATCATCGCTTACTAACAGGTGAGATGGTGGTCAGACGCGAGCCTATCAATAATAATATATATATATATACTAGCTGTGCCCGCGACTTCGTTCGCGTGGACTACAGGATTTTGAATTTATTTTTTCTAAAATTAAAGTAGCCTATGAAGTATCATAGGCTACTACTACTACTATAAGGAGTACTTATTACATGAGCTACCTGCCAAAAACAGTCCAGCCATTTCAGAGATTAGCCCGGACAAACAGACAGACGGACAAAAATTGTAAAAAATGTTATTTTGGTGTATGTGTTACGCTCAAAGATCGATAACGCTCAGTGAGCGGAAAAATAGCTCACAACGCGTTCTGGTCACAGTAAAACATCCATATGACGAAATTCGTGTTATGGCTCTAATGAAAACGCGCACGACGCGTTGTGGCAATCACAGAAAGACCAAATAGTGAAATTCGTGTCGTGGCTGACATGCTATTCGATCTCAACGCGTTGTGGCAATGAAGAAAATCCATGACGCGTATGGAATATTATTTGATTACGACGCACTCTATTTTCCGATATGGATCCTATTATGCCTAGGCTAGATACGTTTTGGTAGATGTCCTTAGGAAATATTTTTTATTTTATAAAATCACTGCATATAACGTGTTTGTCATTATTAAATATTTTATATAATTATATAAATTAACATAAAACGATATTTGTTATTTATTGAGATTACTTTATATTTAAAAAAAATAACGTACTAAGTAATAAATTACTGAACACAAAATATTAATAATTTGTAAATTATATAATAATACGTATAATTCACTTAAAATAATTAGGGATTTTAGTTTTTTTATCACAATTTAAAATTCTTTCAAGTAATAAAAATATTAAATGTTTATTGATCACCAATAAACAACAACAATGTACCTACTCAAATTAATTACTTATATTAGAAATTACTATAATTGTGAAAAATAAGTATTTGATTGCTATTTATTTTTACAGGAACTATTACTGTGGCATTTTGAGTTGCATTTTATATTCTTGGAGCGACACTTGCACTTTTTATCAATACAGTATCTTTTGCAGTGGCGCGTTATAAACCCTTACTTACTTCCAGATGATAACATAGATGCTGAGCGAAGTGTTAACGACGAAGTTGAGGGCACATCACAAATGTCACAAAATGTACAACCTGTCCGTCGTGATATGGTTAAAACAATGAATGCTCAGAACGCGTCATGGCTTTTCTTCATTGCCACAACGCGTTGAGATCGAACAGCATGTCAGCCACGACACGAATTTCGCTATTTGGTATTTCTGTGATTGCCACAACGCATCGTGCGCGTTTTCATTAGAGCCATAACACGAATTTCGCAATGTGGATGTTTTACTGTGACCACAACGCGTTGTGAGCTATTTTTCCGCTCACTGAGCGTTTTCGATCTTTGAGCGTAACATATGTACCATATATACATATATTCATATGCATGTAGTAAAAAGGAGTTATTTCAATATTACAAACAGACACTCCAATTTTATTTATATGTATGTATAGATATATAGTAGAAATAAACCTAAGGGCCCAGCAAAGGGCAGCGGGAATTTTCTGAAAAGGAAACCCGTGTCCTAGAACACAAAGGGAAAATAAAGGATATTACTAACAACACATAACATAGTGTCTGATTTAGTACGGATAGTTAGGGATATTGTGAGGTACACCTACATAATGCCTGTTATTCGCCTGTTATGATATAATTTCCATACGAAAGGGGATCGTGTTGCCACTAAACGGGTATAAATGGAAACTGTTCAACTGCGAATTTTGTATAGAACTTGGCAGTAATGAACATAATAATATTATGTATATTTTCACCGCATATTGCATTGTATTGTAACACCTCGTATTACAAGTTGGCGCACCGAATTGAAAAGCTATAATGTAATGCGCCTAACTTACGTTCAGCCACATTACAATTCGACTGAAATAAAGTAGTCCGCTTTGTATGCGTACTTTGCGTTCATGTACACGTTGAAACGTTTGCTGTCCCACTGCTAGATTAAAACCTCCTCCAAGTTCTTTTAGACATTTTTTTCTCTTTGAATACATAATTTTCATAAATCAAGAAGAACAGTTTTTTTTTCACACAAATAAAACTATCATTAAAATTGTATTTTTATATACAGGGTTTTTTGTGAAACACTAGCAACCTCTTAGGTGCTAGTTAAGAACATCATCATCAGCCTTTTAATGTTCCCACAGCTGGGACTCAGGCCTCCTCTCTAGGAGAGGAAATGGGCCGTAATCCACCACGCGGGCCCAGTGCGGGTTGGTGGATGTCACATGTCTTCGAATTTTTGGTTCTAGGACATGCCGGTTTCCTCACGATGTTTTCCTTCACCGTTTTGAGAGCAGTGGTAATGAAATAAATTACACAAAGTAATGCGCCTGACAGGGTTTGAACCCGCGACCTACAACTCGTAAGTCGGAGCCATTACCACTCGGCCACCACTGCTCTCAAGAACATCATAAACAACAAACTATTGTTCTATGACTTTTAAAAATTTATCATATTTCGGTTCATCAGATTTTCGTACAAAAATAAAAATATTTAAATTGAACCTTCTAAATATTACGAAGTCTATGCGAAGCAAGTGATCGTACAATAGCGGAGGGTGAACATGAACGTGACCTATTTACGGGCGACCCTCACTAGTCGGTCAGTCGCATTGATGCGCTTGCGTTGCGTAGCTGTATTACTTTTTGGTGTACAATAAAGTCTATTCTATTCTATTCATACGTGTTCTTGTAGCGAATATGTAGCGGTAAATGTGTTATGTTTTGTAAAAAGTCATAGAAAAAAATTGTTGTTTATGATGTTAGTAATACAGACCTGCAAGGTTGTTAGTGTTACAAATAACCATGTATAATTGGCTTGTCCGGTGTAGTGTAGCTGTTACGCTCAAAGATCGAAAACGCTCAGTGAGCGGAAAAATAGCTCACAACGCGTTGTGGTCACAGTAAAACATCCACATGGCGAAATTCATGTTATGGCTCTAATGAAAACGCGCACGACACGTTGTGGCAATCACAGAAAGACCAAATAGCGAAATTCGTGTCGTGGCTGACATGCTGTTCAATCTCAACGCGTTGTGGCAATGAAGAAAAGCCATGACGCGTATGGAATATTATTTGATTACGACGCACTCTATTTTCCGATATGGATCCCATTAGGCCTAGGCTGGAAACGTTTTGGTAGATGTCCTTAGGAATTATTTTTTTATTTTATAAAATCACTGCATAACGTGTTTGTCATTATTAAATATGTTAAATAATTATATAGGGTGACCGAAATCGCGAAAAAAATATCAGCTGTTCAGTACATTAGGCAAACATACATGTACTGAACAGCTGATTTTTTTCCGCGATTTTAGGTTTGTTCCCATAGTAAAAGTTGTTGGTTATCATGAGCACAATCACGTGTTTAAGTATCGTACACTAATTACCAGTCACCCTATATAAATTAAAATAAAACGATATTTGTTATTTATTGAGATTACTTTATATTTAAAAAAATCAACGTATTAAGTAATAAACTACTGAACATAAAATATTAATCATTTGTAAATTATATGATAATACTTATAATTCACATAAATAATTAGGGATTTTAATTTTTTTATTACAATTTAAAATTCTTTCAAGTAATAAAAATATTTAGCGCAAACATAAATGTTTATTGATCACCAATAAACAAAAACAATGTACTCAAATTAATTACTTATATTAGAAATTACTATAATTGTGGAAAATGAGTATTTGATTGCTATTTATTTTTACAGGAATTATTACTGTGGCATTTTGAGTTGCATTTTATATTCTTGGAGCGACACTTGCACTTTTTATCAATACAGTATCTTTTGCAGTGGCACATTATAAACCCTTGCTTACTTCCAGATGATAACATAGACACGAAGTTGAGGGCACATCACAAATGTCACAAAATGTACAACCTGTCCGTCGTGATATGGTTAAAACAATGAATGCTCAGAACGCGTCATGGCTTTTCTTCATTGCCACAACGCGTTGAGATTGAACAGCATGTCAGCCACGACACGAATTTCGCTATTTGGTCTTTCTGTGATTGCCACATCGCGTCGTGCGCGTTTTCATTAGAGCCGAACACGAATTTCGCCATGTGTATGTTTTACTGTGACCACAACGCGTTGTGAGCTATTTTTCCGGTCACTGAGCGTTTTCGATCTTAGAGCGTAACATAGCTACTACTAAAATAGCTACTACTACACCGGGTCCCTAATTATTATTTTACTGTTTCTTTCACTTTCTGTCCAAGTTACATTCTAGGGTCTTTATTTTTTAACAAGTTTAGAAGTTTACATACATAATACACATGCTATCTTAACTCTCTAACACCCTAACACTTCGCACTTACAGTTCAAATGAAGGAAGTTACTTGATGAACCTGCGTTTTCCAATTAAACACAGTAGGTACGAGTTAGCAATAGTATTAACAATGTTTATATTGGTTAGTTGGTATTAGTTTCTACGTTAATATGTTGGCTACATTATGAGTGAGGGAGACAGAAATAGAGTCCCTTATAGAATTACTTGATGGAAAAGGTTCGCAAAAGATTGAGATTCTTAGTTCAACATAATAAGAACTTAGGCGTGCGGGTTTTTTTTTTTTCAGTGAGAAAAATCATCCAGATGACATCCCCTGCCCTTGGGCGGAGCGGGAGATAGTCTCAGACTTTTACTGACTAAAAAACACACCCCGTTCCTTCGCTGCCTTTCATACCGGGGCCGATCCTAAGTTTCAGAAGCAAACCCTTGGCCCCAGTAGGCTTCGGCCCTGCAGGGCAGGGACCCACGCTCCTCGTAGAGACGAGGAGTCTGGCTTAGTCTCCATAGCTCTGGAACGCAAAGAGCAACTATTCAATTGCTCGCCTACAGCCTTCGATGTGGATCTGTTTTAGTCAAGTTTAACTCTCCCTCTCGCTCCACCCAGAGCAGAAGAAGTTACACTGGTATTAAGCTACATCTAGTTATACTGGGTTGTAGAGGCTTAAAAATACTGATTTCACCGCCTCCACAACTCAGTAACTGGGCAGTAACTTGGCGAGACTGGTGCCAGTTTTGCTAGCTTCTGACTGTCCGTGACAACTGTCAAAAATGCTCAAATGACAGACTAAACTTAACTCGCTATTCGAGATACGGAAGACATTTTTTATGCAATGGACGGTCACTCATCTACAGACTAACCTCGACCAGTGTTACTTAACCTATAAATTCGATCCGTGCAGCTGTTTTTATTTAGCCAGGAGTCTTCAGAAGACATTATTGTGTACACAGTCTACCAGCAAACTTAATAAATTGTTGGTGATATAAAAAATAAAAAAAATGTGCTCCAAAGATAACCACTGTTCCTTATTATTTATTAGTGCTAAAATTACTAAACAGATTTACTTAGGTCTTGGCTTCAGATACTATTTATCCTCCTTAAAAAATATTTTGTGAACAAATACGTTAGCACGTTAATTTACAAAAACTTTCGTCGACCGCATCGTCGCTTTCCATCAGGTGAGATAGCGGTCAAGCGCGAACCAATCAACAATAAAAAAAAAAAAAAAAAAAAAAAAACTTACTCGGCTTTGTTATTTCGTTTTTATTTATTTATTTCCTAGAGTCTGTCTAAAAAGTCAAACGACTTAGGTAATCTAATCAAATAATCAAATTCTTTAATTTTTATGTAGTCAACACTGGTTGAAAAATCAAGGTTGCAAAGAGATGATCATTGTTTACTAATAAAACCTTAAAAAAAGTATTGTATGTACCTAACCTATTTTTTAATTTATTTAAAAATTCCAAGTATTTTGACTTGACTAAAGTTGACTTATTACTTGGCCGAGATAAAAAATATTAAGTTAGGTATATATTTCATTTATCAGAAATACTATTTCTTTTGCGTTTCGTCCATAAACTGGTGAAGATACTAGGTAATGTTACTTATCAAAACTTCAAAGTAGAATAAATGGTTACCAACAAATAAGTTCATACACAGACAGATAAATGGCGACTTTATTTTTACACATTACTTAGTGGTAACGATAGTAATGTCTACCTTTAACACATTCACTGCACAAATTAGAAATCATCAAATGACTTCACCCGCTTGAGGGTTTATTGTGAGGGGTGTCAGACTTTTACTGATGAAAACCTGTCGCACAGTAACTCCTTCAAAAGATCCCGTGGCCCTAGCGGACCTCGGCTGTCTTGGGCCCCTACTGTTTGCTGACATCTCTTGAACACTACGCGTCATCGACGACTCCGCCTTAGGCCTTACCGAACGTCCGGACGGCCAGTTACCCATTGCTCTTAGTCCACAAGACCGCACTCAAAAAGGTCGATGAATGCGCCTTTCGACTGCCACACCAGATGTAAGTTTACGGTTGGTTTACCACAGGAAGCGTGTTAAACTCTTTACTGTAAAAAAAAATATTTCAATACCGATCCATACTTACTTTTCTCCCAATAAAATAAATTTCTACCAAGATTCTCCTCTGCCATTTAAAAGTCATATAAAAGTTTGCGCCATTCAATGCGATTCCACGGATCACATTATTATCGGTTCGAGGTGCACTTCGTGTCAATATGTGAGACTCGAATGTTCGTCTCAATATCTGAGAGCACCTATATATGGGAGTGTGTGAGTGAGTCACTGTGAAGTATATTCTGAGTGGCCAACCATAAAATATTAACTGTAGATTTACCTTAGATACGTTTCAAGGTATGTCCTCTAACTCTCGAATTATTGCATTAATCTAGGGACGTTTTTTTAGTTTTCATGGTTATTGAGTCTAGTAGAGGTTCTTTAAACTTTGTTTAAACAAAGTTTGGTTTTATATTTCAGATGGTAGCACTATTTAGGTATTTTATTGTAAAATGAGATGTTATTTGGTAATAATACGTACCTAAGAAAAGTTCAAGTTTATTTCGTTAAACTGATTTAAAGTTTAATTAAAATTATATTATGTATTATGTTAGTTTAATTCCCTTTAAGTTTTACTAGCTTTTGTCCCCGAATTCGTCCGCGTGAATGTTGGTTATTGCGGACTCAAAGTCTAAATTCGAGCCAGATAAAAAGTAGCCCATGTCATTTCTTACAGTTTAAGCTTACTCTGTACCAAATTTCATCAAAATTGGCTCTGTAGTGCGAACATGAAGCGTTACATGCAGTCAAAGTTAGGTATTTACATATTTAAATTTATAGAATTAGCATAAATTAAGTACTCCTAAATTATAAAATAAACAAAAGCTGTAGATTTTACCGTTTCATATGCAGTTAGTACATATACATTTTTATTATCTTCTAAAGTTTTTTTTTTAGCTTACATGGTATTTTTTCCCAGTAAAAAGTTGGCAATACTGGCTGGTAAGGGAGTGTGTGTGTGAGTGACGTTTGTCGCCACTTCGGGACGTTAACGTCTCGCCTTCGAGTGGATTTCATTGTTATTCAAACTGGTAAGGTAGTTTTATGCAGCTGTCTTCTTGGATCGGGGTAGTTATTAGGGTGAATCATTGAGTTCTAGAAATCATAGAGTTGTAAAGAAAAAATGAATATTGGTATTTAAGAAAAATGGCTGCTGTTTCCTGAATCATTTTTTTTTTTGTATTCAAACCGGCAGTTTGAATCATCATCATATCAGCCGAAAGACGTCCACTGTTGGACATAGGCCTCCCCCAGTTCCATTAAAAAAAAAAATATCATTTTCCAAATTAAAAACATAATATTCTTTGCAATCTTTGGTTTCGTCTCTAATATCCTCGTTTAGATAGCCTTTATACAAAAATATTATCATTATAATTTCACCCGAAAGACCTACACTGTTAAAAATAGGCCTCTACCAGGTGTCGCCACAACGGCTTTTTTTTTAATGGTGGAAAAAATCATCCAATGACAACCCCCGCTCTTGGGCGGAGCGGGAGCCCTGTTCCTTCTAGCCTTCATACCGGGGCTCGAGTTCCCTTTCGGATAACCCTGGCCCCAGTAGGCTTCGACCCGGCTAGGTCCCTACTGTTGCTGACAACTCCTTGAGGCGCGCGGGAACAGTGCGCGCCGTCGAGGACTTAGGCTTGGTCCGGTCAGTTACCGGACGGCCGGACAGCGAGCTACCCATTGCTCACTGTCCGCAAGCCCGCGCCTACGGTGGCCGGAAATCGGGATCAGAATCCCGACGGCTGGTCCTGTGCGTCTCGCATGAATTGGATTCCCGTGACCTTTACCAGATCATCGGTTCACATTGTGGGAGGCCTTCAAACACTGCGTCTTTCCGTACCTAGTCGCCAATCCAGAACCTTTCGTCCTTATTGACCATCTGTTCTGCGAGCAATGTCTACCTTTCGTCAAATTCGGGTAACTCTTATTTAGGCATCTAGGAAAACGTGCTCCATCATCGACCCCATCATCGCTTACCATCAGGTGAGATAGTGGTCAAACGCGAGCATACCTATTAAAAAAAAACCAGATGATAAGCACTGATTCGGACTCACCAAACATAGAAAGATAGTGTTTCCAGGTTCACTGAGAATAAATTGAAAAAAAGAAAACGGTTAAAACCAAAAAAATTACTGGAACGACGGTTAACAAATTCTAAAAAAAAAAATAGCCATGGTAAAATTGCCTATATCACATTTAAAACCTTTTACAGCATAGGAATGTTCTAGTTAATCAAACGATTCAATTCCAATGACAAGTGACCGGCCGGTTCCGATTCGAGTGTTTGGAACCGGTATAAATCGACTACTTCAATGACGGCGCTCAGAGATCGAGCGTTGTGTTGAAATACGCGGCACAACGGAGTTACCGAAGTATTTGGCGCTCGGAACATGTAATTATCTGTAGTTAGCTGTCACTTTGCGAGCTTCGCATGGTTACCCACGTTTAGGAAGGAAGGAAATTCCTAAGAGAGAGTGATTTTATGTTACCGATGAAAATAGTACCTACTTCGAATTTAGTTCGTTTTTTGCTTAACGACTTCTCTCTTAGAGGCGCGCAGCGCTGCTAGTGGGGTGGCATCGCTAAGTGGAGTATTTTCGCTTCTCACGGCGTCACGTGGCAAACATTTTCATTCTTTTTTTTCTTACCGCTCGCTGCACCGCGCTTAGCTACCGCTTACAGCAGCAAGATCGTGATCAGGCCGTAACAGATTTTTTTAAAGTCGTGAGATCGTCTGTTTACCTTTCGTAGAAAAGATTAAAGAAAAAAAAATGAAAAAAAAAAATTTCACCTTTGAGACAAACTTCCTTTGTTATCACTCCTTAAAGTCCTTTAACCATTTAAATAACTCAACAATCCTCGACAAAAGTCTAGTGAAGCAGCAAAACAAAGATGAAAGATAACGTAAATACAGTTTCTACAGACGTAGTGACAAAAGAAGCTGACATCCGACGCTGTATGTTATGTTTATAAAGAAAATATGAGTGCTAAGTCGAGCAAATGTTTTTTTTTTTGCTCGAGAGATAGATTTTGTGTCGTCTTGTTATACAAAGAGGTCCATGCTTGAGCAACCCCCTCTTTGATTTATTTTGATATGTAAAGAGGACAGATGTCGATTCATGATTTTTGAAGAGGAGGGTGAGGGTGGCTTTTGTTAATTACTACGTATAGCAGTGGTTAGCAGTTTGTAATTTATTTTATCTATACGTATACTAATATTAAAAGTATTTGTATTTTTTGGATTTTTGTATGAATAAACTTAAAAATTATATTTCTATGGTAGGTACCGTATCACGTAGCGGTTGCTGCGCTGCGTGCCACGTGTTCAATTCCGACGGGAGCAAATATTTTTATATCCTACAGCGTGTCTTATGTGTGTTAGTTTATATGTATGTGAACATACCTACGACACAGGTATATGAAAGGTGTAGGCTTCGGTATATGGTGGATATCCCACCTACACGCACAAAACGTTTTGGGAACACATTCATTGTGCGTGCGGCTAGGGAGTGGAATTCCTTGCCGGGGTCTGTGTTCCCTGATAGCTACAACCCGGAAATCTTTAAGTCGAGAGTGAATAGGTTTCTTTTAGGTAAGCGCGTTCCATCGTCGACCGCATCGTCGCTTTCCATCAGGTGAGATGGCGGTTAAGCGCGAACCTATCTAAAATAAAAATATTAAATTAAATTATTTTACCTAGGACAAAAGTATACACTAATATATTTGTAATTATATTCATAACACGCTTATAAAAACTCAAGCCCAACTATGTCTATTTTGCTAAAATATAAGTTTACGAACTATAATTTTATAATAAATTCTAAAAATAGGAATTCTATTGATGGGATATAATTGTTAAATTATATGAACTTTGATTCAATTATACAGGTCGCTTTGATAGGCAAAACTATTAAGTCCGGGCATAACAACTCCGCAGTCCTCATATTTTTGTAGATGTTGTCGCGTGTGGGGACGCGAATGAAAAGACTTTAGCCTTTAATACATATTTTAATATATAAAATTCTCGTAATATTTTTCTTGTGACATCTATCAAACTTATATCGAATCTTTCTTCTATACTTTTTCATTTCCATAAACCTTAAAAGATCCATTACGTTTCCAGTTTTAACCCCAACTAATATGTGACCTTCATAGATGTCACAATATCTACCATTTAGGACATAAATTATTTGAAGGGTAGGTAGATATTACGTATATAAGTATATTATTATGTGGTATTTACATCAGATAAAATTTACATATGTAAACGTATATAATGTATTTTCTTCTTGATATACAACTTTGACACGTCTGCATTCGATGCTGTCCCTGAGCAAAAAGGCCGACTCAACTCCCGCGTGCTTCCGTCATGCCAGAATGACCGTTATTCAAAATTTGTGTTACCAGTGTAATAAATAAAATATCCCGATATATAGTCTGTCTAGTAAGTTAAACGGCGCAACAGGACGCCGACTACATTAAGTTTATAATAACTATAGGTAAATAAGTTTTGTTTTTTTATTATGTATTAGTTTATTGTATTTTTAATTATGTTTAGGATTATTTTATGCATTTTTTTTTATGGGTCTCTGATGCCTGAAATAAAATGTTTATTATTATTAAAAGTCTGACACGTGTTTAGTTACACCCAGAGCATGAGAAGTTACTTGATAAGGTTGAACCACAAAAAAGAAGGATCATGTCGCCTATTTTTCTAACCCTACCAGTATCTAGTTTCTAATATAGCCACACTAAACATGATCCTTCTGCCATTACCTACTCTATGGTTATTTGAAATATGGATCTTCTGTGCACCATCGTAGACAGTTATTGGATTACGAGCCCTGTGTGGTGCTCTTCGGCTAATAAAATCTGTTCAATGGAGCTAGCGTTCTCTTCCGTCTTCATAAAGATTGCGTGTTTAAGTGAGTATGAATAAATATAGAGTGTATAGAGTTTACGATTCTAGTGCCTATCAAATCTGATAGCACGTTTCTGACAGTAGATTCTATCTCAGATATAATGGGTCTCACATCTATATTTGAAAAAGCAAAATACCACTCACTGATTAATCACGAAATCTTAGAAACTATAACACCCACAAACTTAAAATTTGGCAGGTAGATTTCTTATAGGGTGTAGACATTCACTAAGAACCTATCTTCCAAATTTTGTATAAAGAAACCGACTTTCACGCGGGCGAAGTCGCTGGCAGAAGCTAGTATCGCATAAAACTGATTTGAAACAGTACGGGAAAGAAACGTTTAGAAGGACTTTGGGGAAAGCCTACCCAGCTGTAAGATAGTAAACGGTAGAAAAAAAGGGTTTACAAAGCAGTGGTGGCATAATGGTACATTACTCATTGGCATGTCATTGTGATATGCGCTGGGCCTGCGTGGTGGATTAAAGTTTATTTTCTCTCCTGAAAAATGAGCTTGAGTCCTAGCAGATGGAACATTATAAGGTTCATTATGCTTATAAAGATTCCCGATAGTAGCGAATACTTCAAAAAAAAGAATATGTTCATGCCAAGTCACATTTGGAGACAAGACAAGACATGACATAAATAATGATGTCATGTCATAAATAGTTATGTTTTAAATAAATGGCAATGATATTGACCTAATTCAAGAGCGTTTTTCCGGCAACTTCGCATTGCGTCTCAGTTAATTAGTGTGGAGTAAGTTTCCTTCGAATACAATAATATTTACTGTTTAAGGTAAAATTTACCTTTTCCCGATCGGCATTTATAAACAATATCAACTATAAAGCGCTCTATGCCCAATTCATACCCTATTCCTTGGAGCCCACTACTTGTAACATTACAGCCTATAACGTTATTGATGTTTGTTTACCAACCGTCGATGTAAACAACCTTTTTATTGAACATACTTGGAGCTACGATTTACTAAGGGGAGTACCTACGAATAAGGTTAGGGCCACAGTGAGTTAATGTTAGTACGATATAAGTATACAACTTACACCTCAACCCTCACATGTACCATCGCGGTCATTTCTGCCTGATCTAAGTGTGTGAAAAAAATTTCGCTTGAATCCTGCGGCGAAAAAACCGACCCCCAAACCAAACCCTTTAAAGTTTTCGTTTCGAGTGCAAGTAAAAATGAACTTAGCAGTGGTCAGACGGAAGTGTCTTTGATAGTACACAGTATACACTCTAATTATTGCACTATCATTGGACTCGCACATCTAACACACAGATATAGGCGCTCTTAGTATTTTTTTTTTATTTAGCTTCGTTTTACTTTTACCTCCAAAATTATAATTATCTACTTATTTATGTTTTTTATTAAGGTAGAGCTACACTGCACACACGTGTGCCACGTACGTTGATCTGGGCGCGTCGGTCTCCATACATTTTATATGGAAACTAGACTTGTAGAGCTACACTAAATCCACGCCACGTGACGTCGTTCTACGTACAAATCTGGCGTGGTTCACGTGTGCGTCAGGCTAATGCAGTTATAAAATTTTCAAGTCATTTATATTTTTTTATTCCACAACTATCACACAACGCCGTCTAGTCCCAAGCTAAGCAGAGCTTGTGTTATGGGTACTAGACAACTGATAAACATACTTATATATTGCTAAATACATACATATTATAGATAAATTACACCCAGACACAGAACAAATGATTATGCTCATCACACAAACATTTGTCCTGGGTGGGAATCGAACCCTCGACCTCCGGCATAGCAGTCAGGGTCACTAACCACTAGACCAACAGGCCTGTCAAAAATATTTGCACCAAGTACAACCCCATTTTGTGTCCAGGCAATCGAAGAAGTCGCCTCGTGCGATAAGGCCGCCAAATGTATATTTTTATTAAAAGACTTCCATTTTTCTTGTGAAGTAGTCTCGGTGTAGAATAAAGTTTACAAATAAACTAGCTTCTGCCAGCGGCTTCGCCCGCGTGAAAACATATTTCTCTTTTCACACTTTTGACGCCCGTTACATCCCTAAGTAAGGGGTAAGTTTAAAAAAATACTCTCTTAGTTCTCGCTTATGAGTGAATGTATCGATATTTCTCAGTAAACTCGAGACTCTATTGAGGACACTATGTCGTAACACAAGAAAGAAAATTATTATATGTGGGGATACAAATATCGATATTTTAAAACAATCGAAGGAAAGTAGGGAATATAATTACTTGTTACAAAGTTATAACATAAAACATGTTATCTTGACGCCTACTAGAGTAACAGAGAAAACACAAACTTGCATTGATCACATCATAACCAAAATAGAAAAAGGGTGCGCAAAGATACATAATTTAGGTTTATCGGATCACTCAGCGCAATCATATACTTGGGCCGTTACAAAATTACATCAACCAGTTATAAAATGGTGGTATCAATTTAAGCGTGACTATAGTCATGAGAATAAGGAAAAATTTTTAAATTCAATTTCATGTCTGTCTTTTAGTGACGTATTTGAAGAAAACTCGACAAACGAAGCATTCCACAAATTTACTGACACATTTCTACTATTTTATAACTTATGTTTTCCTACCATTCGCGTAAAAGTTACAAATAAAGCTATAAATAAATTAAACTGGCTATCTAAAGGAATAAAAATAAGCTGTAAGAATAAAAGTAAATTACACTATAAATTAAAATATAAACATAATGAGCCTAATAGAAACACGTACAAAAATTATTGTAATTTATTGAAAAAATGCATTTTAACATCACGGAAAAATAATAATACTAAATATATAAATAAAGCTCAAAATAAGTGTAAGGCGGCATGGAATGTAATAAAAAAACATACCGGCACTGATTTAAAACAGTCCTGTATTTCAAAAATTACTATTGACAACAATGACTGTACAAATCCCGACTCTATTGCAAATTATTTCAATAATTATTTCATTGACACTGTAACCAGTAATAGCATTGATAATAAAGGACATAGTAAATCAAAACAAATGGAGCATATTGAATCAATCAGTAATTCTATATTTTTGCACCCATTGGATGGCAGTGACCTTAAAAAAATAGTAATGTCTCTAAATGATTCCAAAGCGAGTGGTTATGATGAAGTTCGCACCGACATCATAAAACTATCAGTTGATTTAATCCTAGAGCCACTTCTACACGTTGTTAACCTCTCGTTAGAACAAGGAATATTTCCCGATTTACTAAAGAAATCTGTAGTAAAACCACTATTTAAAAAAGGAGATAGCACTCAACTGGACAATTACAGGCCCGTGACTTTGATACCTATATTTTCAAAAATTTTTGAAAAGGTGTTTCATAATAAACTAACAAACTTTATTGAAAAGCACAACATTATTAAAGACGAACAAAATGGGTTTCGTAAAAATAGAAGTACATCTCTAGCAGCATTTCAATTAATAAAGGAAATTACAGACTGCATTGACAAGAAAATACCTGTCACAGTTTTGTTCATGGATATGAGTAAAGCATTTGATTATGTTTCTCATGAACGATTATTGGAAAAGGTTTCAAGATATGGAATCAGAGGAACAGCATACAACTGGCTTAAATCGTATTTGTCTGACAGAGTGCAATCAGTAGAGGTTACAAATTATAATAAGCAAACTAAAACGATGGAATCTTTCAAATCTTCGTTTAAGTTTAATAGATATGGTGTGCCACAGGGCAGTATTTTAGGGCCACCAATGTTTTTGCTCTACATAAATGATTTCCCAGACATTATCAATCATAAATGTATACTATTTGCCGATGATACAACAATTATAATCAAGGGACACGATAAGAGCTCGTATCAAAACGAAATAAACATTGCTCTCCAAAGAACTATAGAGTGGTTAGAGGCTAATAATTTGAAAGTTAACATTAATAAAACAAAATTTATACAATTTCATACCTATAGATCAAAACCGCTGGATCTAAATATATCCTATAAAGGGGTCGCTTTGACAGAAGTTGATTCAGTTAAATTTCTTGGAATAACCCTAGATAAATATTGCTCATGGAAACATCATATTAGTGACATTTGCGCAAAAATAAATAGTTTTATTTACCCCTTAAGGCGTATTAGCTGCGAGGTATCGAGAAATGCTGCAATAACGGCTTTCCATGGCTATGTAACTTCCGTCCTAAGGTATGGTATTATCCTGTGGGGTCGTTGTGTGGAGATTGATCAAGCATTTGTAATGCAGAAAAAATGTGTGAGAGCTATTTTTGGGTTAAAACAAATAGAGTCATGTCGTCCACTTTTTAGAAAACATAAAATTTTAACACTGCCATGTATTTATATATTAGAATCCTGTATATTCGTTTTCAAACACAAGAGACTTTTCGAGCAGGCTACAAGCTACTATACGCCACGATCTATGTATACTAATAAGCTGTTTCAACCGAGGACAAATCTCACCTTAACAGGTAACAATAGTTATATTATGTGTATAAAAATGTACAATAAATTACCAAATTCTATTAAAACGTTACCTTTTTCTAGATTTAAAAGTAGCTTGACGAGGTTTTTAATTGAAAAGTGTTTCTATAGTGTACACGAGTTTTTAGGTTACAAATTGTAAGTTTTGACATGATTATTATATTTGACATGGGTATTATTGACATGATTTTATTATTGACATGATTATTGACATTTGTGATATTATTATTGTAAGTTTTTATTGTTATATTGACATGTTTTAACTCAACAACACAATTTTAATGGAATAGAATAATTTGTTTATGAGTGCATGATTTTAATCAAATAATTAATTTAATTTTTTTTTTACTATGATTTATATTTGCACGCCGAAGTTAAAGGCAGAATAAGAGATCAATTCTATTTATGTTGTCAACCTTCTGTACCTTATTTAAGCAAATAAACGATTTATTATTATTATTATTATTATTATTATTATTATTATGTAATGAAAGAAAGCCTTGTGCAAAATTTCATGTTCCTAGGCTCATTACTTTCGGCTGTGAGTTCATATGTCAGTCATTTTCTCCTTTGATATATACCTATACAAGGTGTAAGGGACAGCCCTCCACAAACTTTAAGGGCTTGCTCAGTAGACGAAACTGAACAACCTACCACAAAAAATTTTTGAAGGAAACGAAAAAAAAAAATTCGGCCTCTCCATACAAACTGTCCAATCAAGTTTATAATTTTCTATGGTGAGGCGGATATTTTTTTTCGTTTCCTGAAAAAAAATTTTGTGGTAGGTTGTTCAGTTTCGTCTACTGAGCAAGCCCTTAAAGTTTGTGGAGGGCTGTCCCTTACACCTTGTATAGGTAACTTTCACAAAAAAATTCAAATATTTCGCGCCCGCTATCGCCACCGCTCTATCTCATCACCTTGTTCAACACCTAACAGCGGGGGGAGGGGGAAGTCTCGATGTTCACGCACTGCTGGGTCTCCTAGAAAGCTCACAAGAGACCCTTATTCGTTATTGGGGAAATGATTTAAAAATTACGGTCTAGTGATTTGTGTTTTAAAATAAATGATAGCAGGTACTGTGATTAATATAATAATATTTCACGACTTTCACACAAAGTCAAGTAGTCTCAAACTAAGCAGAGCTTTTAGTATGAGTACTAGACAACTGATAAATATACTATGTATTTCGAAATACAAACATATTATAGATTAGCTGACCCAAGGAATTTCGCACTGCCTAACAGTCAATGTATGTAGTATATCTTTCGATATAGTTATCCAATTCCGATAAAACAATACCTAAGTAATATATCAAGTTACACACAATTTTAATATTATTATAAAAGTTGTCTACATCGATTTCGTACATTTTACGTGATACAAAACTTCTACAGATTTATTATATGTATAGATAGATAAATTACGCCAAGGCACAGAACAAATGATCGTGCTCATCACACAAACATTTGTCCTGGGTTAAAATCCCACCTTCGGCTTAGCAGTCAGGTTCACAAAACACTAAACCAACAGGCCTGTCAAAATTCTATTAAAGTTTATACATTTTAATTGCAGTTTAAATTTCATTAGATGATAACCTGTTTTTTATATTTTACTTTTTATATGAAATGATGATCAAAATTTTGTTCTTAATTTAATGTTTCCACTAATTAAATGTTCTTGTATTGTTTCAGGTAAACTTCAAATTTATCACGGAGCAAGAACAACCATAATCACCAATAACAACGTAAGTTAATAACTAAAACAAGAAACAAAACAGAAACTAAGAAAATAATAATTATATAAATAAAACATGACCGTAACTCATAATTACACTCATAAATAAAATAGCCAACACACGCGTCATAAGCCCATATACATATGTACCAGGCAAATAGGAAATGTAGGAATACACGACTATCCAGTTACCTGCGCTGACGAACGACACTCTCTAGGCGAGGGAGAGTTCCTGGCTTCGCAGTACATATGAAGCCTTTTATAGGTCGTCAACCTGTCAGTGTAAAGTCTAAGATATACCGCTACTGGAATAGCTAAGGCTGTTTTTTTGCCGTGAGCTGAGGCAAAGGTATTTCGCGGCAGCTTAGGTTCTGTTTTTATTGATGAATGTACTGTTAGGTTCGGTTATGTGGCTGTTGAGGTTTTTGTTTGTCTATACAGTGATTGTTATTAAAACTGTAGTTGTTTTTTCATGTTTAATCAAAGCTAAATCAGGTTTTGAATACTTATTAAATTTTTATGCTAATTAACTTTACCAATCATTGTTATTTTGTAGACAATTGTAGTGCAATTAAAACTTTACATACGATTTTTATATGTGAGATTTTTATTAGTCGATTAATAATTTTATCATTAATATAAAATCATATACATAAAATATTTTATAAAGCATATACTTAATGTGTTTTAAAGCAGATACAATTACGATCTATCGATGTGCAACGAGAACTTCTAAATATTTGTACCAAGTGTGTATATCCAGTAGATCAATGAGCCTGTACCACTAATGACCTGCGCCTTTATAAAGTGCACACTCCACTCATTGCTAGTCTCCTAGTACTTATTAAAAACGTATTAACTAAACTGTGAAAACGGTAATTAATTGAAATAACAGTTTATTTAATTCCTCATTTCTACTTGATGGTTATAAATTAATGAGGAATCGTAATGAGGATAACGAACGAAATTATTTTACTACTATTTAATTTTTTTTAATATCTTTTACATAGTGATTCCGATTCCTACTGAAGGCAAAGATTTTTGATTTCGTTTTTTTTTTCCAGTTCAAAATATTTTGAGGTAGTTTTGATGCATTATCACATTTATCTACACTTATATTATAAAGAGAGAAAATGTGTATTTTTGTGTGTATGTTTGTAATAAATAAACTCAAAAACTACTGTGCCTATTTCAAAAATTATTTTACATTTGGAATGCTACATTCACCCTGAGTAATATGGCCTATATTTATTGCCCGTGCGAGGTCGGGACGTGCCGCTAGTTTATTATATACTTTATTGTACACACAAAAAATAACACAACTTTTAGTATATTTGCTCATAGTTTAATAGTCTAAATACCTCAAAATTAAGGTGTAATTATATTTATTACAACGTTCTCACGAATAAATAAACCACCAAAAAGTTTTAGTTATTCTGAACTATACTGCGATAACCAGTGAAAATGTCATCATAATGCGTAATTAATATATTTATTATGAATATACACATAACTGTTGTAAACAGAATACATTAAATATGTGGTGAATATGAGTCCTTGTGGAGAGCGTAAAATTATAATTATAGTTTTGCAACCAAAAGCTGGATATTACGCTATGAAACATTTGAAAATGTTTTTATTATTTTGTCTTCACACGATTTGTGTACCTATTTAGCACATCAGCAGCCCCGCCTATAACTTAAAATATATATTATGTGAACGAAGAAGGAAAGAGAAAACGTTTATTCGAGCCTTACACAATCATCAAAACTTTTTTCCGTGTTTGGTTCTCTGATTGGTTAAGAGCTTGGAGCGAGCCAATCGGAGCGCTGAACGTTATACCGTGTCGTTCGCATCAACATAAAACAACTGGCACTAGACACTGAACTGTCAGAAAAAAGAAATAAAAAGAGTTTATTGGCGAAAAACATGCCATTTACAAAAAAAATATAAAAATCACAATAACAACTCCATTTATATTGGGAAGATATGCATAACATCCACACAAAACGGCCAGCAAAACGCTGAGGCTCGTGTAAAAGACAGAGCCACAGAGCTAATTTTCAGCGTCAGCCGTCGTTGTCGGTTAGAGGTTGGTCGACTAGCAAGGATAAGTATGTAGGTAATTATTACATAAACCAACCAAAGAAATAAATGTCAATTATCGAATCGCAAGTGCGCCGGCGCTTCTACCAATAATTTAAACCTCTAACCCGGTTACACACACACATAGTCTGTAGTACCACAGTATGAACTATAGGTACGCTCGCTCACACAATCCGTACCCTAACTGCTAACAACATTTGCAATATTAATTATGCGAGCCGCCAGCTTGATGTTCCGGGTTAATAACAGACCATTCGGGATGGCATCGGGATTAAACAATACGTTCTGCCGTAACTATTTAATGAGCCACACACATTGCTCTCAAAAATGTTTCACGATACGTGTCACCCAGATTTCATAATAACGAGCGCTGTAACAGAAAATACCGTGAGGAAAATCGCGGAACTTAAATTGTTTTTTTTTTATAAGGCTGTCCCAGAGTCGGATTATTTTGCCTGTCGTTTTGAGGGTCCCTTCAAATAGACTCAAGCCGCAACTACAGACGTAAAAGGCGAACTGACGCGTAGTTTTATGTAAAAAAATCACTTGTAATCATTCAAAGTTCTCAGCTACCAAAAAATCAAGGCTTCATCAATTTGTTGATACCGAGTAAATTACTTACTTTGTGTGGAGACACATTAATCAATAAAGGATGATTAATGAAAGCGGGCTCACGATCTCGATCGCTTGATGGATTAGCGCCCATATGGTTCTGCATAATTTGCTGAGTGCTGCCACCTGTGCCTTGTTGTTATATCTCCCTGAAAAAGTTAGCCGCTCGAAAAAAATCCCACCGTACTTTGTTAGTAAGCATTATTTTTCTTGTTTAGATTACGAAATAAAAGTCGGGAGGAAAACGAGCCGAATTAAATTTTCGTTTCCGTGTGCCTATTTATATTCGGAGCGGTCGAGTGTAAATCTAAGATTCTGTAAATGATTGTACCTCAAAGTGGATAAGAGAATAAGTACTGGGGCAGAATTGTAGGCGAGATTTTTCCGAGTGTATTTCGGTGGCTGTTCGCTAATTGATTAATAGAAGATGTAAAATTAGTGTAGTTTTATTAAATATGTTACTAGCTTCTGCCAGTGGCTTAGCCTGCGTGATAGTCAGTTTCTCCATACAAAGTTTGAATATCCAATTCATCCCCTTAGGATATAAATTTCGGAAAATCCGTTCTTAGCGGATGTCTAAATCCTGTAAGGAACCTACCTGCCAAATTATAAGTTTGTAGGTGTTATAGTTTCTGAGATTTCGTGATTAATCAGTGCGTGGTATTGCGCTTTTTATATTATTCGCAAAATTATTTCTGGTGTATATTTTGATGCGAATTAGTGTAGATTTGTATCTCAACTGAAGAATATGTGGAATCATTGAAACGATCTCGGTAAAATAGAGCTGAGAATTGTGATTTAGCAATGACTATCTTAGCAAAACTTGCAGAGAAGGCTGACTCGACACATTTGCTGCCCAATACTGTAGAAAAATTAGAATATAAAGCAAAACAAAGTGACTGTTTTAAAATCAAAAGCTAACTTCTTAAACTATAAAAGAAGAAAAAGTACACAGTGGGAACATTAAAATGTCACATTCATTGTTGTCATAATTATTATTTTTTGCGTATCCATCTTGTTACAGACTTCCTTCAAGAAATCTGTTAACAAGGAATAAGAGTTTTTAACCGTTCAAAATGTTCGTCTCGCCTCTAGCAGTTGCGGCACAGATTGGCAACGGACAAATCCGTACAAATCCTGTGTGGCTACCAAAGCTTTCGTCGGCTCGAAAAAAAATGCGATTGATTCAAAACATTGCTGCGAAAAAATGACTTCGACCTAAATAAATCTACTGCTCAATATTAGATGGAGTAATATTTTTCTTGGATGTTACTAGGTAATAAAATACCCATATTTGTCACTTGGGGGAGGCTTATGTCCAACAGTGGACGTCTTTCGGCTGCTATGATGATGATGATGACGATTTGTCAATATGGTTTACAAGTGTTATAAGTTATACAATCTTTTTTATTTATTTTCAATATACTAGGGTGTACAATTTTATTTAGAATTTCTATACTTCTCCTATAGGTAGGCAAATTACAGTTATTTAAGACATAAAATTAAAATGGAACAGTAAAATTACTTATAAAAAAAGTAGGTACTAAAGAGAGAACAGCAATGAACAGATAAAAAATCTAAACATGGTACTGTCTGCGTTTCTTGGTAACTGTAACCTAGGGGTCTTTTAGAGTGAATTGGTTACTTCTAGGCAAGTGTGCTCCATCGACGACTGCATGATAGCTTACTATAAGTGGGATAGTGGTAAAACGTGAACTTATCTATACAATATACTCGTATAACTAAAGTTGAAGTGTTTGTAATACCAAAATAGCATTTTTTTTTACTAAATGCATTAAAGTATATTTGATAGCTATATTTTTTTTAATCTATATTTTGTCTGTTTTTTTTTTGTCTGGTTTCTGTATATTTGTTCTGACTAATCTTCAAATCATCAGTAGGGCTGGCTTAATTTCGGACTAGACTTTCACAGGTAGATAGCTATTAGTATAAAAAGTAACATAGGCAAATTTTATTTTAAAAAAATAATTTAAAAAAAAACTTCTTGAAGTTGTAACGAAATAACATTATGATGTTTTACGAGTCTAATGCGAAAGAAGTCGCGGGCTAGTAAATGATAATAATAACAATAATAATTCAACTCTTTTTTAGGCGAAAAATTAGCCGATAGGAACTTGGCCCCCGTTTTAACAGGTATGTTTTTGGTGGGATAATATTATTTCTTAAGGTTGAACATACTAATCAATACTTGAAAGTCTATTACGTGAGATTTAATACCGTCATCCGGAAACCCAGTTCCCAAGCAAGTTTACACACAGCTCTATAAATATCTTTCCATCTAAATCAGGATGTCATACAATGTTGCTACTCGATTGGCGTGCAGGCATAATTCTATAACAGTCGATCTGTATATGCAGACAATGGCTGGCATCCATCTCCTGTCGACGCCATCGGAAAACAATAGAACGCATTCCACGTCGCAGCTTGCGATGTAAAAAGCACGAAACATAACGTTTTTGCCAACTTCATGACTTTTGTGTTTTTTTTTTCAAGTGTATTGCTGTAAAGTACCTATGTATGTACATATATTCTTTCGGCTGAAAATTGATTAAAGGTTTAACATAAGTAGGTGTGTTTTGGACACCATGCACACTAATACACTATTAAAAATAAAAGATTCTTATTAGAACACTGATTTTGAACAGAAGATGTTTTTTTATTACTACTTATAGGCTTGCGTTTGACCACTATCTCACCAGATAGTAAGTGATGATGTGACCGAAGATGAAACACGCTTCATCATCATCATGTGAGCCGAAAAACGTTCACTGTTGGACATAAACCTCTCCCAAGCGTCATCATCGTCGTCGGATGGGAGCACGCTTACCCAGAAGCTTACCACGCTATTCATTCACTCTTGTCTAAAATACCCCTTGGTTGTAGATATCAGGAAATACAGACTCCAGCAGGGAATTTCACTCTTATAGTTTCTTTGTTTCTGATGCGATCAAGCAAGGAAACTCCGAGTTTAGCCATAGCTCTTTCCATTTCCCTTTGGCTTTTTGAAGAGGCCGACTGTCAGCGATCACGGAGCCATATGGCACCACTGGCAACCAGCAAACCCACGGGTCATGGACGATTTTATGGGTAGAATTTAACTTCGAATAGTTCTAAAATCTAGTTTAGCGTAGGTTTCTGTTTAAAGGTCTGTCAGTACCTCTAAAGCCTAATGGCCGATACCAGGTACAAGGTCCAAGCTACCAGGGTATCAGAGTTCACAAAGAGTAACCATTCGTATAAAACAACTGTGCTCAATAATCTAACAATATTGTGAAGCTTTGACTACAAAAGGTTGTGTCGGTAGCCTTTGTAGGCGCTTCGCAGACAATATGGACGGTTCATACCAATTATTTTTCTAGTGCTTCAGTTAGTTTCATACGCGATATTTATATCAAATCTAAGATGTGAGTTATTTACAATTAATGATGTGAGTTAATTTAATAACGCTTTATTGCAGGTCCAAAACTGGTTCACTGCTAATAATCTGGTTCTAAATGGGAAAAAAACTAAATGCATAAGATTTTCCTTACCAAATGTCATAAGTAGTGATTGCGACGTAGTATTGAACAATGAGAAACTAGAATTTGTTGATAAAACAGTTTTCTTGGGGATTACGCTTGACTCTAGGCTACAATGGGGTCCTCACTTAACATCTCTTGCAGGACGGCTTAGCTCGGCTGCATATGCTGTTAGAAAAATCCGCCAATTTACGGATGTTGATACCGCTAGACTAGTCTATTTTAGTTATTTTCATAGTGTCATGTCGTACGGTATCTTACTATGGGGACGGGCTGCAGACATCGAGTCAATCTTTATATTACAGAAAAGAGCCATCAGAGTTATTTACAATCTCCGCCGGTGCGATTCTTTAAGGGAACTGTTTAAAGATATTAACATAATGACGGTACCTTGTCAATATATCTATGAAAACATCATGTATGTTAGAAAAAATCTTCATCTTTTTAGCAAAAGAGGCGATAGACATAATTATGTTACAAGAAATAGGGATCAATTAGTTCAACCAGGTTTCAGACTGGCTAAAGTGGCCTCTTCTTTCATGGGGTACTGTTTGAAATGTTATAATAAAATACCACCCCAAATATTAGAACTCAATGAAACGAAATTTAAATCTTGTATTAAACGCACACTATGCAGGCAAGCATATTATAAGTTGGAGGATTATATTCAAGATAAAAATGCTTGGCTCAATGCTGGTCCAGCTCCACTACCACTAGGGCGTACTAATTAGTTGATTAGTTGGAAACTAATATTATTATTTTTTAATTTGAAAGACACAATTGCATTGTATAATGTAGAAGCACTTTTTCCAAGTTTGTGAATGTGAAGCACTATGGAGCATTTTTATTAGGTTACAACTTTTTTTTTTTGACATTACGAGCATGGCAGTTGAGTGTTTGTCATGCTCACTCAAATGTCTCGCTGTTGGTGGCACGTGTTATTGGGTCGTTCAGTTCCCTTCAAAATGGTTGAGCTGAGTGGGGCTGATGCACGCGTCATGCTCGTGAACGGGTGCCGTCAGATGGGACTGGTCATCTCTTAGCTGCCAGTGGCTTAGTTCAGTCTCTATCTTTTAATTATTTTACATTTTTTATTTCATTATCGACATTGTGCTCACATGATAGAAGCAACAAGTAATATGTAACCAAGCATTATATGTAACACATAATATGATTTAAAAGAGTGTCCATGGAGTTTCTTGCACGTTCTTCTCCATAGAGACCTACTCTTTGGAACGTGCAATTTAGCTTCACTTTTCTTGGACTGACCGACATTTGACTATTCAAAAGTGCCTGTAAATGGTCTATTTGAAATAAAATGTTTTGATTTTGATTTTTTGATTTTTAAGCGTGTGAGTTAGTCGATTTATTTTCATATTTAATAGGAAATAACGCCACAATTCTCTTTACTGTTAGACTATTACTTTACTTACCTATATAGAGTTTAGGGTAAAACTCTTAATTGGATTACCATCAACAGAAATCGTAGCCTCAACAGCTTTTTTTTTTTGGATGTGGATGGAAACCATCAATTTAAAATATTTTATTTCACACTAGCTTTTGTCTGCAGCTTCGCCGGCGTACATAAGGTATAGCCTATATTCCACACCAGTACATTCAGCACCCGTGTAGCTGCTAACGTTCTTATTTAATAACATTTGTTAGTTTGTTTATGTAATTGTTGTTGGGTGGCTAAATTCTAAAAGCTGGCTTGCCCGTTGTAATTCTGTATATGTGGCATCCCGAGTAACCGCTTGAATAGTTGTACAGACGTACGTACAATCGGCGCTCAAGGGGTTTAGTTGAGAAAATCTGTAAGAAAAAAACACAAAAATCTCAGCCCAAAACAGATTTAACCCAGAAACGACAAAAAGAATCAGAACCTTGTAAAACATTCAGCACCCGTGAGCCAACGTGCTTATTTAATAACATTTGTTGGTTTGTTTATGTAATTGTTATTGGGTGGCTAAATTCTAAAAGCTGGCTTGCCCGTTGTAATTCTGCATATGTGGCATCCCGAGTAACCGCATGAATAGTTGTACAGACGTATGTACAATCGGCGCTCAGGGGGCTGAGTTGAGAACATCTGTAAGAAAAAAAAACACAAAAATCTCAGCCCAAAACAGATTTAACCCAGAAACGACAAAAAGAATCAGAACCTTGTAAAACATTCAGCACCCGTGTAGCCAACGTGCTTATTTAATAACATTTGTTGGTTTGTTTATGTAATTGTTATTGGGTGGCTAAATTCTAAAAGCTGGCTTGCCCGTTGTAATTGTGCATATGCGGCGTCCCGAGTAACCGCTTGTTTAATTTTGCAAATGTTATTAGTACCGAGGTGAGGTGAAGGTGGGCGCGTGGCGCGTGGACCTGTGTCGCGCTCATGACGCGCTTGGCTACAGACAGACACGTCATAAATGTGGCTAATAAAGAGACTAGTTTACTACCAGCCTTTAACATTAAATGATTATACGCTTTAGGGATATTGGTTTGCCGTGAAATTGTTTGAAACAGTTACCGTGGCTCTGGAACTGGGTTACTGGGTTTTAGTCAATAGACTGATACTTCGTCTCGTTCTACTCTAGAATGGGAGAAGTCTTTTGATGATTTCCCACCTCATTTTTTTTTAATAAAAGGCGACAATTCGGCAAAAAGTCCTATACCGCGTACATCGAAGGACTGAAATAATTTGCCTGCAGCGGTCTTCCCGGCCCATTATAATTAAGATGTCTTCAAGGCTAGAGTGAATAAGATCTTAATAAACTAGTGCGCTTCACCATCAACGATTGCATCACTGCTTACAATCAGGTGGGATCACAGTCAAGCACTAGTTTAATATCATTAAAAAAAACATAATATTGGAATTATCGAGTTGAGGAGAGCAGTGGTGACCGAGTGGTAACAGCCCCGACTTACGAGTTGTAGGTCGCGGGTTCGAACCCAGCTAGGCACATTACTTTGTGTAATTTATTTCATCACCACTGCTCTCAAACCAGTGAAGGAAAACATCTTGAGGAAACCGGCATGTCCTAGAACCAGACATGTGACATTCACTAACACGCACTGGGCCCGCGTGGTGGATAACGGCCCATTCCCTCTCCTAGAGAGGAGGCTTGAGTCCCAAAAGTGGGAACATTAAAAAGTTTGGTAATGATTGGAATTATCGGCGTCGATATATTTACACTTATTAGTGTATGTGAGAAAAATAGTATAGTATTCCAGTGGTGATTTCTTGTAAATCTAGGACGATGACTGAAATTGATTTAGTCAAAGCACAATCGGACATTATACCATTTTCTAAATTGTGTATATGCTCGCACTTGACCGCTATCTCACCTGACAGATCACGACGATGTGATCGACGATAGAACGCGCTTATCTAGATTTCATTTAATTCAAGCATTCCTGACTTAAAGATCCTCAGGTTGTAGTTATCAGGAAAAATAGACTCCGGCTGAGAATGGGACGCATTTATGATGACAGTATTATTTTTCTTTAAGTTCGTTTCGTTTAGTCCTCTAATGTACCACATCTGTATAATTATAAAGTTTCAATAATTTAATTAAACACTATCGATTTAAAGAAAGGTAAAATCTCTTAAACGCCACTTTGGTCGAAAATGAGTTAACTTGTTTTCGACCAAAGTGAAGGTTAAGCGATTTTACCTTTCCATTGTCGAAATGATTTCCACTCTCAATAAAAAATAGCAATTCACTGACTATGTGTTATGAAGGCTTGATAAATTACTTTTCTTCGTATGAAACGATAGACGCCTCTTTTCTGAACGTAACTGTTCTTTGTTAGCCTAACTGAATAAGAACCGTCGACACTGGAGGAAGGTGAGCGGGTCCGTGAAGATGGAAGGAGTTTAGGAAGGCTTTTAACGGAGTATATCAGAGCAGGCTTGTAAATTGAAGCCTAACTGGTACAAAAACAGCATTCAAGATTAGAATGTGTTTTTAACCGATTTTAAACAAGAAGGAAGTTATCAATTCAGATGTATAAATATGTTTAGGCATAACTCCGTCATATTCAGACGGATTCGCAAAATTCAAATGGAATTCATTCCGAAATGGTTCTTTTGGAATTTCATATAGATCTGATAAAAAAGTCCGCCTTTGTACAGTAATATGTGCATAAAGCTTTAATAAATAAATGATGAATTTTGAAGACGGCTAACGGAACTCTTCAAAAAATGAAAGCAAACCAACCGCAATTGCTGCTACCGCAAAATAAGCATTGTTTACACAATCACACAAAATAACATCACGACCGTACTCTCAAAAGGATTAGGCAGATGTATTTAGTACATCAGGGTAAACCCTAATTTTCTATCAAAGTTATATCTAACTGAATGAACTATTGAATATCACATCACAGCTAAATAGTGAAAAAAAAACTTCTTTACAGATCAAGTACAACGAACTTCAAAAATAAAGTAAAAAAATGAAAAATAACTTTAATTTCGGAAGTTGGTATCGGTATTCGCCTTTTTTTCTCTCTTTTATTACTTCTACCACTAATTTTCTCTGCATCGCCTAAAGACTGACTGGTGGAAAATGCCTAGAGCTTTAAGTCCGCCTCTGTACTTTTGTGTGCATAAAGTATTTAATAAAGGCCTCCCACAAGATGGACCAATGAGAGTCGCGGGAATGCAGTGAACATTCGTTGTGGCGACACGCTGAAGTGATGATGACGCCAAAAAAAAAAAAAAACAGAAACACTGGTTGTCTTGGCTTTGTGAACACAGTTTTTATTTAGACCAAAATTACAGAGAGCAAGCAGAAATGAGTGGACCTGTTAATTCGACAGCAGATTAAAGAAGGCTTTCAAAAATTGAAAACCTAAGGCTGGTTTCGGAGAGTTAAAAGTGGGAAATCTATTCGCTAATCCAGGCACTACCTCGAATTTAATTAAAATTTGCTTCACCTTTTTAGCGAGTTCGTCGCGGTTTGCACCCGCTTACCACCGCGATTCGTGATTGTTTTTTGTACATTACGGTTTGTTGGTGTTTTACTACCGGGCTATGACACAATAACACTGGGAGGTTGGTTTAGTTCTATAAATTAGTGCAGAAACTGTTAAAAAACAGGCACTTATTTAAATATTTGTTTTTTATTTTATGATATAAACTAGTCTCAAACCAGTCCTCATGATACGCGTCCAGATCATCTTGCCACCTCTTTCTAGAGCGGCCTCAAAGCGGGAGAAGAATGTCTGGAAGGACTTGGGGAGGCTTTTGCCCAGCAGTGGGACAGTTATCATCATCATCATCATCATATCAGCCGAAACACGTCCAATGCTGGACGTAGGCCTCTCCCAGGGACAGTAATGGCTAGGAAAAAAATAAAAATAAACTGTTCCATGACTGCAATCACACCTTATGGTAAGCAGTGAAGCAATCGTTGATGGTGAATTGCACTAGTTTATTAAGAGCCTATTCATTCTAGCCTTGAAGACACCTAAATTATAATCGGACGGAAAGACCACTGTTGGGAAATTGTTTGTTAACCCTTTGCCTTGCGGGATTGCCGCAAGGCTATGTGATGATACATCAATGGAGCACAATTACTTCAGAATCTGCTACTCTCTAAAATCAGCAAAGGAGCGGCGCAGCGGTTGATCACCTACGCTCGCTTACTCAGCATTAGACCAGCATACCTCCAGGATTTCATATAGTACCTACATCAAATTCCATATCGAACACATACTTTCACAAAAAAAAATTTAAAGCTCTATCGATGAACTTATCAAAGGAAATTGATTTAAATTGAGTAACTTTGACTACAATGTAAATGATGAAGTACTTCAAAGTACCTTGGACAGTATATTCTTTTTCTTGAGATTTCACCCCATCATTTCAGCTTAAACATATCCACTCTTGACTGTCCAACGGCAGGTTTGACGCAGTAAAGCGATTAACTGCTGGAACAAATAATATTTGTATGGCCTAGAGAATAGATAGGTGTTCCGGTTTTGGCTGTTTTGTATAATATGTGAGTTTACATATTTGTGAACGCACCCACGATACATGAGTAATTCATAGTGTGTACCACATATTAAAAAATAACCGTTGGACATAGGCGTCTCGCAGACGTCATAATGACAGTTCCTGAGGGTTATACGACTATTGGAGTCCCATAATCCTCTCCAGGTCATCGCTCCACCTTGTGTGAAACTTCTAAACGCGCTCTTTAAAATTACTTTTACCTATTATAAACTTTCCCCACTACAGCCCCCCACAGATCCAGTCCCCGAATAGGTACTTAAAAACCATTCTCCAAATCCTGAAGCCTATAACTGTCCTTGTAAAGTGACGTCACCGTCTCTAAACAATCAATTGCCATCAAAAACAGCTCTGTCATCCAGCCAATACAGCTCAATAGGGCGTGTAGACACGAGAGCCTATAGACATGCTAATAAGTTGGCGCTAGTTAGGGATGCACGACTCACTGAACGCACAGAAGGTGCGAAATTAAAGTCCGTTGAATAGTCTACACCCTGCCTTAGATCTAGGGATGCTACGGAGTTCATTGTGTGGAGTTCAGGTGCAGAGCTTGTGTCCCGTGGATGAGTTTGAAACAAGGGAGGAAATAATAATTAAATATTCTTTAAACGTATTATTTTTTTTACTAGAAATAATTTGATCCTAAGTAACTGTTTTTTTTGTCTGATAAAGAGTATAGTCTATCTATTTACAAACAATCGTCGCAGCGTGATCTCCGGATACCGCTTAGGTGCGGTCAGACTCTAGCTCAGTCTTAACCGGATGGCTTGACGGTGAGCTACATAATGCTCGTGGTCCAGCCGTCCTGTAAGGACATATTATATATTTCGCAAAAACAGTTATTGAACTGTATTTATATCTGAACGATTTCTTAATGGGTTAAAAAAAAAGAATTAAAAAAAAAATTTTCATAAAAGGTTTCAATATTTGTTGCTTGCTTGAACTGGCGATACTAGTGACTTGGGCGTAAAAACATATAAAATTACAACTTCTATATGTATAACTTCCAGTTATATATTTGAATAACTGACTTATAGTTTGAAGTTTTAAATAAGCAAAGATCCCTGCTGTGATGTACCTTATGGCAAGGTTGCGCTCTGACTTTTGTTTTTTTTTAAGTGTGAGTCAACAACCTCTCCCACTCCAGGTGGTGTAAGAGGGAAAGCCATACTTTTATTGAATAAAACCCACCCTTATTCCTTCAGTCCCCTTTACGTGCCAGGGTCTCAGTGATTCTTTTAGACAATCCTGCGCTTTGTAGACTGTTATGGTAGCCACAGTACCGGTAGTAGCGGTTCCAGTATACTTGCGCATGTGTAGACTTGTGCAAATACATGTTATTCAAAAGTGACCACAGATTGCGCAAGTATACTTGGGCAAGTCTAAATTTGCGCAAGTATATTGGGATGTATGTGGCTACCATTAGAGTACCGGTAAAAGCTTGCGGAGTTGAACGCGGAGACAGATTTTCTGACAGAGGAACCCATGGTCCTAGAACGCAAAGGGCAACTGAAGGACATAGGTGCGATTTTAGTCAAAGTCTAACACGCCCTCCTGCTCCATCTTAAAGCTAGAGAAGTCATTAAAAGATTTCTCACCTCCTTTTTTATGGATTTCTTGCAAAGACAATGTTCTGGTACAACCCTATAATCTAAGTACAACAACCCAGAACCATCTTGAAGACTCGACCTCAAGATAACTTCGGAATTAGTTTCCAACAATCTCTTATTGTCGACTTATTACAATTGTTACTTGAAATAAATGGACAACTATTAATTTTGATCGGGGATATGCTAAATTCACGGAAGTTATTTTAGATTAAAGGGAGCTTGGGGAACTATTGAAGCTATTTGTTTAGTTGATCACCTATGATTTATTTACATTGGATCCCTATAATTTATGAACCGTTCTGATTAACTGCAAGGTTTTTATCTAATCGTGAAGTAGTATTATTAGTACAATTACTAATTGAACTATTACCACAAAAAAAAAATATTTTGTCTTAAGACATAGTATAGCCACATCGCATGAATGCACTCGGACAGGTGGGCGAGGATTGTGACACACTGGACGCCAGAAGGAAGTCGACGTCGATGGTGGTGTGAAATTTGGGAAGGAATCTTCGAAAATAGAAAACCTAAGGAGACGAATAAAAAATTATTGAAAAAAGCACTCTTCTTCTTTCAATTTTTATTTCTGAGGCTATTGTGTTAAATTTTGAAAGAGTCAGTTGTCTGTCAGTAATGAAAAAATAAAGCCACAGTAATTAGTACTAAGCTGTGTAACTAGATGGCGTTGTTAAGTGAGGCAACTTCTCTGAATTGCGTTTTGGTTGCTTTACCAAGTATGCTGCCCCCTGCCACTTGACGCGATGGATGCGATCCTAATCAGGTCATCAATCCACCTCGTGGACCTCTAATTCATCATTATATAGCGTGGTAATTTTGAACTAAAAACCTGTAATAACAACATCAAAACACAAAAGAGATCTCTTACATTAAATAACAGAATATCTGAACTTCAGAAGTTTGTAAACGATTCAAAACACTTCTTAAAGGTAAATTGAAAAATAAAACCCCGTATTGAAAGTTTCATCTGCAGTTTGTGAGACACGTCTCAGTCAATATTTAACCCGACATCGTTTCAAAGTTTCTGTTACACCAATTCAATAAGTTTTCCTAATAGGTTCAATAAAACAGCAATGCCTTGCTTGCTTTTGACTGCATTCGAGTTCTTTGTGTGAAAACTTTTGATTAGTTTTGATACCCACCTAAAGTTTGTTTATGGCTTCAATGGACTGCTTCACGAACTTAAGGCGTTCTCTACAGCTGGACAGCGTCTGCTGGTGTTTGTATAGTCATAGTAACTTAACTATACATCACAAATTTTTAATTAGCACAAATACTTAAAGGGATTATTAAAAAAAGGTCTCGTTATTATTTAAGTAAAATCCCAATAAATAATATCCATAAACAGCAAAGTTATTAGCGTTTATTTATATCCCAAAATGTCACTGAATTTATGGAAATACGTGTATAGGTTATGAATGAATAAATGACCATGATGATCAAAATGGATTAACACTGCGTATAGTATTTTCTAGTAGCAATTGTTATGAATGATTGATTCAATAGAATCAATTATAATAATGCATTTACTAATTATTACTTTTCGTGGACAATTATGGGATTTCGTTTTTTTTTTTTGCTTTTGTCTACAAAAATATGATCAGTGACGGGTATGGATAGAGCCCCATTTTTTGTATGAATTAAAAAATAAGGGTGTATATGTGGTGGTGGAAGACGCAGCGTTCGAAGGCGTGTCACATGGTGGACCGATGACCTGGTGAGGGTTGCGGGAATCCAATGGATGCGAGATGCATGGCAACGGTCATTATGGCGACACTTGGGGGTTTATGTCCTACAGTGGACGTCTTTCGGTTGAGATGATGATGTTGATAATAATGTG
Organism: Mythimna ferrago; assembly: GCA_910589285.2. Taxonomy (NCBI): domain Eukaryota; kingdom Metazoa; phylum Arthropoda; class Insecta; order Lepidoptera; family Noctuidae; genus Mythimna; species Mythimna ferrago. Next base: position 21,212,232 of record OU342680.1, on the reverse strand, counting down.
TGTAATCTATAAATCAAGCAGGCTTAATCATAAACAACATCACCAGCCTTTTTAATGTTCCCACTGTTGGGACTCAAGCCTCCTCTCTAGGAGAGGGAATGGGCCGTAATCCACCACGCGGGCCCAGTGCGTGTTGGTGAATATCACATGTCTTTCAATTTTTGGTTCTAGGACATGCCGGTTTCCTCACGATGTTTTCTTTCACCGTTTTGAGAGCAGTGGTGGTGGAATAAATTACACAAAGTAATACGCCTGGCTGGTTTCGAACCCGCGACCTACAACTCTTTAGTCGGGGCCGTTACCACTCGGCCACCACTGCTCCATCACATCATAAACATAATTAGCCTTTATAATGTTTCCACTGCTGGGACTCAAGCCTCCTCTTTAGGAAAGGGAAAATAACAGGAAATAAACATAACAACACAGATACTTCGCAATTTATAATATTAGTGAGAGTTTAGGTACTTGAAAATATTTGAAGTACCTTTGAGAATACATAAAGGAAAATCGTATTTTATAATCTTTCAGCACTCAAACGCTGAACAAATTAGAGATTACACTTCACATTTATAATTCTCTTTATGGCTTATTTCTGAATACGGAAAATTATTAATTAAGTCTGTTTGTCCCTAGAGTTTGTATTCTGATAAAACTATCTATATACCTAATTTTTTTTTTGTTTTTTAATTTATGTATGCGAATTTAAGTGTATTTTCATTAGAGTTTGAAAAAATTAAACTACTTCAAAGAAATAATAAATAAATACCTAAATTAATTTCAATTTGTTGTATGGATGGAAAACGAGATAAAGGTCAAGGAAATACTGTATGGAATGCGTGAGAATTTATGTGAAAGAAAAGAGAGTCAGTGATAGCGTGATAATTGATAGGACTGGCTGGAAGATAAAAAATCGTGTTGCGCCGATCCCAAGTAAATGGGACAGAGGTAGAAAGATGATGATGACGTCAAGATAAAATGCTGAACCTACTTAACTTTTTTTTGTTGTCAACTAGCTTCTGCCAGTAGTTTTGCTCGCATGATATACACCACAATTTTTTAATTAGTACACATACTTAAAGGGCTTATTAGAAAAGCCATTGTTATTTTATAAGTAAAATCTCAATAAATTATATTCATAAACAGCCAAGTTATTAGCGTTGGTTTATGTTCCAAAATGTCACTCAATTTATGGATATTGTGCAGGCTATTGATTAATGAATGAATAAGTGACAATTATTAAGGAAAAATACTGCCCGCAGTTTTTTCTACTAGCAATTGTTATGTTTGATTGATTCTATGATGAATTTACCTTTTCGTGGTCAATTTTAGGATTTCGTTTTTTTCTACTTTTGACTACAAAAATATGATCAGTGACGGGTACAAAAAAAAAAAAAATCTTTTTATTTCAGACACTTAGTCCATATTAGGCATTAAATTATCCATTACATTTCCACTATTAATTTATTATTTTAGTATAGGTTTCTTTTATTAATTTAGTATAGTTAAGTATATCAATTCATTTTTAAGTATTAGTTATGTCATCATTACATTACATTGATTAATCATATTATGTTATGTATTAATTTATATTTTCAGTTATAATATATTTATTATTAATAATTCAATTTAACTTCATTATGTCATCATTACATTGTATAATCATTATGTATTTATATTATTATTGTCATTATATTATATTATCAGTTCATTTTAATAATTCATTGTGTCATCATTACATATATATGCGTAAAATTAAAAAAAAAATAAAATAAAATAATTAGTTTAAATATTTGCCTCCATCTGGGGCCCCAGGCACGCGCACTTGAGTTTGAACCCAGTGTCCCAGAAGGGGGCTGTCAAGCTTGTGGCTGAGCACGTTCAGGATGGTGTTGGCGCTCCCACGCGTACGGAACATCAATGAGGCGATTCTACGCCGCAGCACAGTGTGAAAGCCGTCTGTGTGTGCGTGCGCAAACATCGCAGACGCACTACAGTAGCGTGGGAGCCCCACCAGCACCCTGAACGCGTTATTATATTGTACTCGGAGAGCGTTGATGGCCCGCTGCGTATAGTTGACCCACAGATTGCAGGTGTAGAGAGTTTGACAGAATGCTTTAAACAACGTGATCTTTACCTCTAGACTACACCTCGCAAATCTACGTGCCAACATGTTACAGCGGACCGCCATCGCCCTCCTCTCTCTTTCTATGTCCTTATCATCTTTTAAATCCTCTGTGATCACATGGCCAAGGTATTTAAATTCCCTCACTCTTTGAAGAGCGACAGCGTTCAGCAGCACAGGTGCCACATCCCCCAGTTTACGACCTCTGGCTTGGAAAACCATGAGCTCGCTTTTCTGCTCATTGTACAGGAGACCGTGTACCTTCGCATACTCCTCACACACGCCTATCAGCCTTCTGAGCGCGGCCACTGTTGGGCTGAGCAACACCATATCGTCAGCGTAGCTAATGCTGTTGATACAGTGACCATCAATAGAGCATCCCACTCTGATGTTGCTCAGCTCAACAATCAGCCCGTTCACATACAAGTTGAAGAGTGAAGGAGATGTTAACCCCCCCTGTCTCACTCCACACTCCAGCCTGTACTCATCAGAAAATGATAGAGCCCCATTTTTTTGTGTACTAATTAAAAAGTAGGTGTGTATATGCCTATATCACTCAATAATGAAGCAGCATTCTACCATTGAAAGATTTATTAAGCTCTTAGTCCTAAACAGAGCTATACGATTACTGACAAACGTTTGCACTGACTGGACCGGTCCACTCAAATCTGTGTGGTTCTTTCCTCAAAGGACTATCTCAGACACTAATTCGCATGATCCTCATGATTTGACCATTACAATTTTGTTGTATGGACTTTAAAAGATACTTTGAGTTTGTTTCGGAGTTTCTTCTCAGGGTAGTCAGCTAGGACACCGGCCTCATCTCATTTACACAGACAAAAAAATTGACGTGTAAAAGTATTTTTTTAAAGTCTATTCGCAAAATAAATTTCGTTTATCATATACAATTAAAATCAGTCTAGTAGTTTTTGAGTTAATTAATTAAAAAAAAATATAACTTTTTTTCTTCTGTATATTACAGTCCGAGAAAGCTTTGTAGTAAATAAAAAATTGGGGAACACAACAACAAATTGAGAAAATTGCTGAAAAACTATCAGTGATTTTTTCATTGGATTTTTTTAAGTATTTAGTTATTCTTAATATCTATCAGATTGCCCAGTTTTAAATAACTTGCCCTTTTAGACTTGGCCAGACCAGTTTAGACCGGCTAAACTGGTAACTTAATTTTAGTTGGTTACCTGTGACCTATCCGATATTTTCAGGTACGATAATAGGTCAGTCTGCTGAAATGTCAGCTATTTTGTTAGCCTTTTACGTTTCAAGTAAAAGAAATATTGATACATTTTGAAACTAAGTGAACTTTTAATACTTGATTGTCTCATTATATCTCATTGAATAATGAGACAATTATGCTATCATCATTTTAGCCGATAGACGTCCACTGTTGGACATAGGCCTCCCCCAAGTGTCACCACAATAAACAATTCTGATCATGCTATATTTAATACTAATTACTATCTTCTGGCTGTGGCTCACCCACATGAAAGTGGAAAATCATTTTAAGGAAACATACTCCGAATATATATTAAAAAAAAACATTTTCGCTCTACCTTAAAGCGGAAGAAATCATTCAACGATTTCCCACCTAAAAAAGAAAGTGTAAAAATTTCATTCGAAACCATTCAGCCATTTAAACGTTAAGAGAACATAAACAAATACTTACATAAGACACAAAATAGTACAGAAGACAATTTCATGTATGTACTTCGCTTTTTATACCTACGCTCGGTGGACACACTAATGAGCGTTTGAGCCGGAACTGTTCGACGTGTGGTCCAAGACGCTCCGAGATTTCGTGTCCGTGAGCGGTGTCTATGTGTGCGTTGCTGGAGCGTGCTTTGTATGTAGATTGACTTCTGTACCTAAGTATCTATTTTGTGATATAGACGTCTATTTGTAATATTAAAGTGTGATTTCACTATTTTATTATGCAATTAAAGTCGCATCCTTCATCACAATTGAAGCGATTTTTGAGAGTTAGGAGTCATCAAATAATGTCTCCCGCTTTGGGTGAAGCAAGAAGGTGTATCAAAAGTCAGTCAGAACACAAATGGATTTCAGTCTTTACTGACTGAAATCCATTTGTGTTCTGACTGACTAAAACCCACGGGTGTTCTTTCAATTGCCACATTGCAAGGCCACTATGACTCTTTTGATAAATCTCGGGCCCCAAGTCTGCTATTTTTATAAATTCGTCATTCCAACACGATCCCATTGTCATTTTGCTAAAAGTTTGTAATCTGCTTATTCATAATGATCAATCAATTGATCGGTCAATGGTCTTGTAATAGAATTGTGGTAGAATGATAATTTCGAGCATATTAAAACCAATAACTGCACAATAACGTTTTAAATTGTCAAAGTTTTAGCAGATTACCGCAAACGTCTAATATTAATTTGTCAATATATACGAGATTACCATTCTATGCCACTTCTTTGAATGGAGTGTCAGTGGTTGACCATTGGAAAGTCATAATGACGCCATTATATTAGTAGATTACCAAACTTGTCAAAATCGACAATTATGACATCAATGATAGACCATTCTGACACTATTGTAATAGCAGACTTGAGAACAATCTTAACCTTCCAAAAATAGTACAGGCCACTTTGACCACTTAACCAATAACGGCAAAAAAAAATATAACCCGCAGAAAACCGTCTGCGTAAGAACCTAAAAACCGTAATACATTACGCACATTTGAGATGCCATTACTATTCGCACAGTACTCGATGTTACCAGAATACGGTTCAAACTATTTATACCCGGTTGTAGCAGTGACTAATTTGTTCTTACTAGATATATTCGGCGCGAACTAAATTTATGTCACTTGCATTAGAGTAACTCCTATCGTTGAAAACAGATAGTAAATGAATACGTTACAACGTATTTTAAAATGTTGCGGTATGGCGACATGTGATGTTTTATAGCTTTTTAAATTGAGTCGTGATTCAAGTAGATCCTATTTTATAAAGAAGACTAATTAAACTACCATATATTCAAGAAGTATCTGCTACTATTACTGTAATATATTTCATCGTCACTGCTCTCAAAAGGGTGGAAAGAAATATCGTGACGAAAATTACAAACAAAATTAGAAACAAAAATTCGAAGACATATGACATTCACCAACCCGCACTGGGCCCGCGTGGTAGATTACGGCCCATTCCCTCTCCTAGAGAGGAGAACTGAGTCCCAGCAGTGGGAACATTATAAGGCTGATTATGCTGTGCTATGTTTACAACTATTTGTGGTCATATTGGGGTAAAGGTAGGAAACGTATATGAAATCAAACATCATGTAAAAAGAGTACTTGCTAGTGAGTAGTTTTTCTCTATGTATAGCACAGATTATGTTGAACCAAAATACAAACGCTTTTAACACACAATTTCATTGATATTTGACCAATATATAATAATATTAAATCCCCCAATTTTCCAGTGGCTGCGTATATTATGATTTTGCATAAAATTCACGATTCTGTTTGCATAAGTAATTGAATGGAAAATATTTTTAGGTGGCTTGGTTTCACAGTTCAATGCTCGCATTGCCGTTTCATTGTTTACAATGACTAATAATGCGATTTAAACACGTTTTACAATATTGAGTAAAAAAATTGTATTGTTTTACTCAAAGTTGGCACAATGGGCAAAGTTTGTAATGCCCAGACAATATGAACTTTGCCCTTTGACAGTGTTAGCAATAAACCATTATTAGTTATGTTTATTGTTAGTTAAAACTGTACTAAACATAACATTTTAGGAACCTAAAACCTCCTAATCCCGGGTTTTTGGCTAGAAGCTGTAAGCAAAACTCAACAAAGCTCTATTTGGTCAAAACATCGACATGAAGTTGGAAAAGTTTATAGTTTCGGGCATATTGAGATTGTATTACAGAACGGATTGTTTCAAGAAGGGTCGTAGTCGCAATAAATAGTTCATTACTTTAAACACAATTAATATGAACGGCGTGTTTCAATAGAGTTGTTTCTAACTGAATATCGAATAACTAGACTGAGACGGAATTGTTTGATCTATGACTTGTACAACGAAGCGAGGTAGATATTAATTTATCTTAGCCTTGGTTCAGATTATTATTTTAGCCTTAAGTAATTGTTTGCATGGACATAGCGACTTAGAGCATAATGAAAATGTACCATCAATATGAAGATATTTGCAATATCACATTAACTAAAGAAATTACCGAAAAACGGTTTTATTCTTTACTAGTTACTGCCAGCGGCTTCGCATACGAATAGACAGAAGCCAGAAAATCTGACACCAGTTTTGCCCAGAGATATCGTGTTACTCAGTAATTAAGTTGTGGCGATCAGATAAGCAGTCACTATATGTGAAATACTGTTCACCAGTTGCATCCAAATACTGGAAGCCGGTCTCAATTTAGTTAGGGGAAGACTAGGAAGACTGCTTTTTTTGTGCTTCTTAAAACAGAGCAATGAGCTACTCAACCATATGAGAAATACCTACGCATTAATAGCAGGTACTCCGCCCAAGTAACTCTCTCAAGACTACACTCAACTTACGGGCTTATGAACAACGAGCAATGAGTAGCTCGTTGTCCGAGCCGTCCGAAAGTCCGGTAAGGACCGAATCCAGTCGTCGACTGCGCGCTTGTGGTTTAGACCTTGACCTTAGGGACACAGGGAATTTCTGAAAAGGAAGCCCGTGGTAATACAACTGGTAATTGAAGCTCTCTATAACGGGAGAAGTCATGGGATGATTTTCCACTTCAAAAAAAAACTTATTTTTCTGAGGCTTTAAAATACGGTGCGACAAGCTACTCAACTATTTAAGAACCACCTACCTATTAAAAGCGCTCTGCCCAAGCAACTCTCTCAAGACTACCCTCAACTGTTTTATGACATTATTATTTCACAACATTCCATTACGGAGCTAACCAAATTAAAACTTCAGAAACAAAAGACAACGGGAATTTGAAGAACAAGGTAGGAGCCTCAACGTAACGCGACATGTTGTCATAAACAACTTGTTTGGTCCAACTTCAGTTCTAGCTTTAAGGCGCTTGGTACCACAAGTTGGAGTGTACCCATCTGTTTTTCTCCGTTGCAGTTGAGAATACAAAATGTCAATAAAGGATGTAGCTCAAAAAATATTCCGTGTTATAATTTTCTAGCAGGTCTTCAATTCAACTTTTCAAGTATGATTAACAATCTTAATAATAATACCACTAGCTTTTGCCCGCGGTTTCACCTGCGTACATTAATTATAGCCTATGTAACTTAAGAATATAGTAGCTTTCTATCGGTGAAATAATTTCAGTAATCGGACAAGTAGTTTCAGAGATAACCTCCTACAAACAAAAAATCAAACTGTGTAGACAGTTTAGATATGTGTGTCTTTATTAAAATTTTTTTCATTAATATTTTTTTTTTTACCCGTGTTTTTTTATAATTATTTTTTACAGATTTTTTTATACCCTTGCCATGTTGTCCTTATACCATCCTTGTGACTGGATGACTCATAGAGAATGCTTAAAGCAATAAGTCTACCCTTGCACGTTTATGTTACATGAAGCTTCAATATTATGTTCTGTGAGATGAGTGTGTGACTTTTGTGTATTTTAATATAGGTGTTCTTTAACTAATGTAATGTTTAAGGCATTAAGTCCGCCTCTGTACTCTTGTGTGCATAAAGTATAAATAAATAAATAAATTAGCGGATAGCCTTTTTGCGTAGCCTTTAGCGTTTTTTTTTTTTAAATAAAACATATAAATAACAATTGTTTTGCTAAGCATTTTTGAAGGAGGCCACATTTTTACGGCACAGACCATAGAATTCTACTAGAATTGTTTGGGATTAGTTAACCACGTTACCTAGAGCCCTAAAGCAATACACTCTTATGCACATTATTTAATCTGATTTCACCAAAGTTCACTAAAAGGTTTAAATCGAACGTGTGTCACTTGTTTAATGTGTGGTATTTCCTTTCTCCTTTTCGTGAATAGGGAGTGCGAAAACTAGCGTCCAATATACAAATTGGCTTTTATATTTTCAAAAGGTATATTTTATTTTAATTCGTACGATTGTCGTCCTTTTTATGATAAGTATTCGAATTCCTGGAAAGGAAGCTAGTGGGTCTAAAATGCAAAAGGCTTATAACTGCAGGACACAGGTTGGTTTTAGTCAATAAAACCCTGACACGCTCTTGTTCTAGAGCGGGGTAAGCCTTTGAATTATTTTTAACCTAAAAAAATCGATTCTAAATGTTACTAAACTAAACATCTCCCACTTCTATGGAAAATCGAACCATTATAAAGAACAGTTGTAGCAAGAATTGATTTATATAATAAAAAAACACAGCTATAGACTACTTCTACTAGGAAAATACCCTCATTAATCTTTTTCTTTTCTATCGACTAATAGCCGAACACCTACGTTACGCCTTACGTTGTTGAAACCTCTACGGTCCGGACTAAGCGTTTCGCCTCGTCGTTTATACCACGTACGTCGAAGGACTGGAACAGTCTGCCTGCTGCGGTCTTCCCGTCCGATTATAATTTGGGTGTCTTCAAGGCTAGAGTGAATAGGCTCTTAATAAACTAGTGCGCCTCACCATCAAAGATTGCATCGCTACTTACCATCAGGTGGGATCGCAGTCAAGCACTAGTTTATCTTAATTAAAAAAAAAAAAAAAAAAAACAAAGTAAGATTAACTGGCCATTCTCATTCCACTCACCAAAATGCTTGTTTAATATTATGATAGAATGTTTTTTGAAACAGTTTCATCCGTAAACACGGGTCTCAAGTTGCCCGAAACTCGGGGAGCTCAGTCTATTATACTGCCCACCTAATCGGGGGAGTACGCCTGTGTTGTTGCCGTAAACTCCCTTTGTGTAAAGTTTTGGCGTTATCCATCGGTTTACCCAGGTTAGAAACAAACGTAAACATAATAAAATGTCAAATGTAAACACAAAGTATTTTTGTCAGTGAGCCCGATGCCGATGTGGGCATAATGATTTAGGTGCGTAATGTCACGAAATTTCAAAATCGCTTAACAACTTTAAGGAGCATAATATCAAAACTTAAAAATGCCTAAGTAAGCTACTAGCTGTAATAATGACTAGCTTTTGCCCGCGGCTTCACTCGCGTAATTAAAATATAGCCTATGTCACTCTGGAATAAAACTGCATTCCAACGGTGAAAAAAATTATGCAAACGGACCAGTACTTTCAGAGATTACTTCCTGCAAACAAAAAAACATACTTTACCTCTTTAGAATATTAGTGTATATAATAGTACCTAAAATTGTTAGTTGGGTCAGAAATGAAAGTTGAAATTGATGTTTAGAAGACTCATAAAACTCTATGATTTGAGGAAAAAGCGAGCTTTTTTCCGTAAAGATGTCCTTCAAAATCAGGGAGAGAATGGGAGACACTTATTGGCGTCTTGATTTTTTGCAAATAGTGGGGTGACCCTACTCAACTGCTAGTGCCTTGTAAAGGGTTTATTGACAATACATGTGCAGCTTTCAACATATTATAACAGAGAATTTACAGTCATAGATATTTTTAACATTTCTTGAAGCTAAAAAGTCGATATAACTAATTAAAATTTTCTTTTTTCACTTTACTTAGTCTTCAAACTAGTAATAGTATAAGGTTCCAGTAACCTTTTTTTATCAAAAATAATAATAATAATATGTATAAATTACCTACTACTCAATATTTACCTCAATATTACATTGTCGGTACTATAGGTCTTTCGTAAGAAAACCATTATGTTAATAATTTTAAATATTTGTAAATGACATCTTGAGGAAACCGGCATGTCCTAGAACCAAAAATTGGAAGACATGTGACATTTATCAACCCGCATTAGGCCCGCGTGGTGGATTACGGGCCATTCCCTCTCTTAGAGAGGAGGCCTGAGTCCCAGCAGTGAGAACATTAAAAAGGATGATGATGATGATATGACTGTTGGATGTCAAAAAATAAATAAATAAAAAATAACATTACGATCAGCAATTTACTTATGTAGTGAGGTGCCAATGGGATAGGGACAATAAACTGGGTCAAATTACAATAATTAGCGGAATTCCTCCTTCCTGCTTTTTGTTAGGGTTCCGTATTGGAAGGGTCTCAACATCAACGGGACCCTATTACTACGTTAACCTTCGCTGTCCGTCCTTATGTCTGTCTGTCCGTCTGGCCGCAGGTTGTATGTTTATAAACCGCGAGAGGTAAAGTTGAAACTTTTTTTTATTGTATGAAAAAAATAAAATTTAAGGACCATACAAGAAATTTTGTCCCTTCGTTCGACTCGCACTTGGCCAGTTTCGGAAATGTTTGCAGAGGCTCTCACAGATGGTTTCCACGCCATCATGCGTAAGAAAGCTGCCTCCTTACTCCGGCGCCTGCATGGTAGTGACAACAGAATTTTGAAGATGATTGCTGCCAGACCGGACTATCACTTGCAAAGGCACTGAGTGGCGACAGTCCTAAATAAGATAAATAAATAGAAAAACTAACAATATTAACCTATTAAGCACTATTGTTACTAACCCACCAATACTAACGAAACTATGGACATACCTATGTAAAGTTTGAAAATAAACTTATTATTATTATTTAAACGATGCCCACTTCATCTGCAAGGTTAAAATAACTTTCGCCAGGGCTGTCGGACTGGTTTGAAAGGACCAAGGGTCCCTGTGACTCATATTATGATGGTGTGTCTCCTGTGGCTGCGGCACAAAATAGATAGGTACAGAAGTCAATCTACATACAAAGCGCGTTCGAGCAACGCACACATAGACACCGCTCACGGACACGATGTCTCGGTTGCGTCTCGAATCACTCGTCGAACAGTTCCGGCTCAAACGCTCATGTGCGTCCACCGAGCGTAGGTATAAAAAGTGAAGTACATAGGTACATGAGATTGTCTTCTGTACCTATCTATTTTGTGGCTGCGGTTAGGGCGTAAGGATGTCGGATGGTTGCGGCTGTCTCCTTCGATCGCATTACTGGGTTGTAAGATTGTTCGAAAGAATAAACGTAGCCGTGGAACGCAAAATTCAACTGAATTCAGTAAACATACCACCTACCTAGGTGTCTTTAAGTCAAGAGAAAATTGGTTACTTCTAGGCAAGCGTGTTCCATCGGCGACCACATCATCACCTACAGGTGAGATAGGGGTCAACCGCGAGTCTGTCTACACTACTCGTTTGTTTTTTTTTTTGTTTGTAGAAGGTACGAGTAATCTCTCTTTTTCACCTGTAGAAAGCTGCTTTATTCCTGAGTGATATATGCTATATTTTATGTATGCAGGCGAAGCTGAGGGCAAAAGCTAGTCAATAATAAAACCAAGTCTGACGTTTCCTTTCGTTCCAGGCAGAGCAAGTAAAGCAGTTTGATAATTTCTCATGCTAAAATATGAATTACCATCACTAATTAAATTATAGACTCAGTATTTACTCTTTCAAAGACCCAATATTTTCCATACCTTAAAAAACTCAAGCAATGATGTCACCAAGAAAGGTAGTCAATACTTACGTACAGCAAAGTGTATACACAAATCAATCTCGATAGAAAAAATCTGGTAGATACTTTCATCTCGGGAGTGTATTAGAGGAGACCGCCCAAACAAATATGGAAGTAACGGATTATGATCATATTTCCCCTTACAACCTTCCATAGCTTTATCCGTGACACACATACTATGAGAGCGAGTGGAAAAAAGCCTTTTCCACATTCATTTTTAAGCGAAAGGGACCCAACTGTGAGTAGGGATATGTACATATGTCGTTATAATGACAAGTCTTAGTGAGTAAATATTTTATTATTCAGATTGGGATTGCATTTTGGGATTAAAATGGCCGCTTTCTGCTTTTATTTTGTATCTGTAGATTATTTGGTTATCCCTTTTTTCTTACCCTTGCGCTGTTTTTGAAATGGCCGATCCATTTGTGTCAGTTTTTTTTTGTTGACTTAAAAAATTGAAGGAGGCTCCCAATTCGACTGAATGTTTTTTTTTTTTTTTTATCTCAACGATGGCTTCGGCAAATGTTACCAATTTTGATGTTTTTTAGGTCTCATTTAAACTTGGTGATGGTCTGATGAGTGACTTTGAATATAAACATAGATTGTTCTATAATGTTAATCAATATTACCAAATCTTTCAAGATTTTTGCGATCACAGGTCTGTTTGTTGTTTAAGCCATTTCAAAGTATAACATCACGCTGGTTTTTTATTTTATTTTAGATTGTAAAATCATCTAATGACATCTCCCACTTTTGGGCGGAGCGACAGTGTGTCAAACTTTTTTGACTAAAAACCCACTCCTGTTCCTTCTTTGCCTTCATTCCATGGCCCCGAGTTTCAATTTCACACTACCCTTGGCCCCAATAGGCCTCGACCCTTTTTTTTTTTTTTTATGGTGGGAAAAAATCATGCATTGACATCCCCTGCCCTAGGGCGGAGCGGGAGATAGTGTCAGACTCTTACTGACTAAAAGACCCACCCCGTTCCTTCTAGCCTTCATACCGGGGCTCGAGCGCCCTTTCGGATAACCCTGGCCCCAGTAGGATAACCCTGGCCCCAGTAGGAGGCCTCGACCCTGCTGGGCCCCTACGGTCTGTTGACATCTTGAGGCGCACGTAGAACAATACGCACCGTCGATGACTTGGGCTCGGTCCGGACGGTTACTGGACAATCGGACGGCGAGCTACCCATTGGTCGCCGTCCAAGTCGTTAAAGTTTACAAATTTCGTGACATTTTATAATTTTACGGCGTTTGCAATTTTCCGATGACATGTATATAGAATATTGAACGGCTCGATTTGAGGCTGTGATCCAAGTTCATAATATGTGCTATAACTTTTAATGGGACTTAAATAGGTGAATCTTTTCTTGGGAAAACATGTGTGATGTACAGAATACATTTCTCAGAAGGGATTTATACGAGATAAATACTGCCCCATGTTCATTCAACGAAAAGCGATAACGGGATTTATTTAGTTATAATATTATTATGTTATGTTGAAAATACTAGCATTTTTTTCGTATTCTGAGCGAATCGAAACGGACAATAGCAGACTGATACCTAAATTGAATCGACATAACGCTTTCTGACGTTTTTACAACTCGACATATTCGTGGAAATTTGTTATTGTGTATACGAGCTTTTCAATCAAACTATCAAGGCTTCCAAGAATTCTCCCTGATTCAGACATTCAATAGAACTATACCACAAAATAGATAGGTAACTGTACTCTGTTCAAAATAAAATATAAAATAAATAGAAAAGGGAGTGAGTGATAGAGTAACGAGTGACAGGACAGAATGGAAGAAAAAAACGTGTTGCGCCGACCCCAAATAAAACGGGATAAGGGCAGGAATATGATGATGATGACTCAAAAAACCATAAGAAATTTATGAAAATCATTTATACTGTCCGTTCAACCGATTTTGACTTTTATTACGTTGGTGGCATAACAAATTGTGGCTGCAGTAAATAAATCGTATTGTAACCACCTTTTTGCTTTTAATTAATCATTATGCCTACGAAATAGAAGTTAAAATCGGTTGAACAGACAGTAAGAAAGGTTTCTTTAAATTTCTATTCTTAACTCGAATAGGGTATCGGTTTTCCTAAAATCTTAACTCAAGCCTCGCCATTCTAAATTGAATTCCCATCAGGTCCCATTAGTTTTATGTTTTTTTGTTTCTATACTTTCTACCTATATGGGATTCACCGTTCACTGCATATATCTGTTGTGCACACAATTGTGTGTAATTATGTCACTTAAAACTGTTTATTTTCCTAAATAGATAATATTTATAAAAAACAATCCAGTTCGACCACCTTTTCTTCAATTTATTTTTATTACACACTATTACATTTTATCTATGTAAAAGCGAAATACCAGTCACTGATTAATCACGAAATCTCAGAAACTATAACACCTACAAACTTAAAATTTTACAGGTAGGTTCCTTATAGAGTATAGACATCCGCTGAGAACGGATTTTACTAAACTCGACCCCTAAGAGAGTAAAACGGGCGTCCAATGTTTGTATACACCGCTAAATTTTAATCGTTTTAATCCCGTGGAGGGTCGATCCGATCCATGAAACACTATCGATTTGTAAAGATAAAATTAAAAAATAAAGTACCTTTTTTTTAAAACTCGTATTACGCACGTACGAAATTAATTTCTTTAAGAAAACGTCAGCTGAGCGAGTTCAATGATCTGTAGGTAGTTTGTACGCAACGCTGAGTATTACTTTTACAAATCGATAGTATTTTATGTACCGGATCGACCCTCCACGGGATTAAAACGATTAAAATTTAACGGTGAAGAGAAACCAAATTTCATTTATATTATTGCTATTACAAGGTATTATTTTATTAGTTGCATGAAGTTTTTATTTAAAATACGTACTTTTTTTTCGTTTATATTATATGGGAAATGCTTTTGGTTACATATTGAGCCACTTTCTGTTACTATTTTTTGGCGGGAGTTCTTCAAGTGAAGTTCAGTGGCTGCTTCAATTATTCGCAAATTGGTTTCTAGTTGAAATTGTATGTGAAATTGATGTAATTTTGTATCTCAAGCGTCTGCGCATTGGACAATCTGTGGAATCATCGAAATAGGCGCGATCTCGGTAAAATGACGCTAAGAATTTTAATATATTGTTGACTAGGTACCTCAACGAAGTTTTCCAAAAAGTTTTACTCGATACCTACATTTTCTGCCAAATACTACAAAAACATTAGGATGTGTACATCCATATTCTCATCTTCATCATCATCATTTCAGCCGATACACGTCCACTGTTGGACATAGGCCTCGCCAAGCGTCCCGCATCCATCGGTTTCCCGCTACTTTCACCAGGTCATCGGTCCACCTTGTAGGAGGCCTTCCAACGCTGCGTCTTCCGGTACGCAGTCGCCACTCCAAAACCTTTCGGCCCCTTCGGCCATCTGTTCTGCGAGCAATGTGCCCTGCCCATTGCCACTAAGTTTGGCAATTTTTTGTGCTATGTCGGCAACCTTAGTTTTCCTGCGGTTATCCATATTCTAATGGTAAACAAATTATTTATTCATACGAAAACATGGCTTAAAAACCTTAGTATCAAGTCAAAAACATTAATGTTTGGGATAAATAGCTACTGTTTATCCCCTAGTAAATAAAAACAGAAAATTAAGGCTCATTAAAGACTAATAAAAACATTTTACCTATTAAAGCCTCGAGACAACCATAGTTGATACAAGTACCTACTATACTTCGGGTACTTAAACTTTGACAAAAAAAAACAGATCACAGAGATCCGTGACAGAGACAACCTTTTAATCTCAAATAAATAATAACAAAGAAAGAGAAAATAATCTTTGAAAGCTTTCCTATTGCGTAACAATGAAAGTTGGAGCTGATTACATCAAAGACTTTGAACTGAAATGCCTGTAAGTATCAGCGGCTATTTAGGGATGAATAAATAAAGATGGGATGAGTAAGTTACTTCAATAGGTACTTTGTTTGTTTTACATGATGTCAAAGAAATATGGAATACTATTCCCATTTGAAAGATAAGACGTTTAAACAAACCTTTATAAGTTGATTCTTTGAAACCGAGATAATGTCTCATTCGTCTGGCCTAGTTTTTTTATTTACAAATTGAAATATTTATTTGCATAGTAGTATGTGGCGAAGGCAATCATTTGCGCCCAGTGGCTTACGAATCAAAACAAATAGGTACGAAAGCAAGGCCAGATGAATGAGACGTTCTCTCGGTTTCAAAGAATCACCCTTTTGTTCCAGGCGCGCCTCAAGAAGTTGTCGGCAACAGTAGGGGCCCAGCTGGGTCGAAGCCTACCGGGGCCAGGTTTAGTTTCGAAAGACAGCTCGAGCCCCAGTATGAAGGCTTGAAGGAACGGGGTGGGTTGTTAGTCAGTAGAGCGGGGGTTGTCATTGATAATTTTTCCACCATACAAAAAAACCTTCAGCTCCGTTCAAGCGATTTTGACTTTCAGTGTATCGCACAAGCGTGTATTCGAAATATGGTGAGTCGCAATACAATTTTGTCGCATAAGCGTTTTTTTTTTCGGTGGTTAAAGATCAACCAATTGACATCCCCCGCCCTTGGGCGGTGCGAGAGAGTGTCAGACTCTTACTAACTAAAAAACCCACCCCATTCCTTCTTGCCCTTCATACCGGGGCCTCCTTTTCGGAACTAGACCTTGGCCCCTGACGCAAAAGCGTTAATCGCATTTACATTTATCGAGCTCACGTACTTAGTTCAAAAACAAACTAAAAGTTTGAAACATATTCAATAATTACGACAGAATGTAAAACAACTTCCAATTGGGAATTGAATCCCGGCTTGTTTGCCCAACAAACGCAAGCAGGCGTCGTATTGCCGCCCATAGTCAGTGGTCGCAACCACAAACCGCTAGCTGACATGTTAACTATATGCGTTTATGTACCGACAGGTAATATTATTGTACCGACGGATTCGTGTTTAGTTAATATATTGACTTGTTATTGACGGGTTAAGGCAGCTGTGTAATGAAATTGAAACGAACCCTTTGTAATGATTTTTTCGCAAACATCCCATAATTTTGAAGTTTTTATTATTTTCATTGTTGTTCCTATTTATTTAGAATCTAAGTGACGTGGCAATTTTTAAAAATATCTTTTTTTTGGGGAATATTAATTTAGTTTTTAAGCTGTGGATTTAGTTACTGTAATGTACCGATTGTTTCAACATATTTATTCATTTACTGTACTTACTACTTAGTTTTATTATGATAAGTTATCATGTTTTTGTTAACTGTAAGTTTTCCAAATATAATAAAATAAATAAATAAAATTGATGTTTGTTAGCTATGGATTTGAAAAGCCTACTATCGAGTAGTGTTCCACGTGCGCCTCTAATTGTAGAACTACACACACACGTGTGCCACGTACGCCAATCTGGGCGCATTGGTCTCCATACATTTTATATGGCCATTAGACTTGCAGAACCACATAGAACCACGCGCCGCGCCGCTACGTACAAAATAATCACACACACATACCAAACACGACGCCGTCACTTCGTGTGCAATAGTTCAATAGTTTAATTAATTAATACGAGTAAGGAGATGTTATTCACATGTATTAGTTTATTATTTTTAAGATTATGTATAGTGTTTATGGGCCATAGTAGCCTGAAATAAAGAATGTTTTTTTTTTTTATATTTCAATAAAAAAAAAAACATTTAAAAATATAAAATATAGTTGCCCACCGGTATCGGGAACAGGGTCCAAGCTACCTCCGGTCAGGGCTCCAGAGAAAGGAACCTCCTAACAATACGAGCCGTGTCCAGGAGTACCGCTTTCTGAATCAAGCCCTTGATCCAGCTACCTAACGCGAGCCTCCTCAGGTGTTGGTCGAGGCTCTTGGTTATTAAGCCATTACCACCACCATAATTATTATTAATATTAAATCAAGCGTGGTCCACGTGTGTCGGTCTAATGTAGTTCTCGTTTAAGAAAAGTCACCAAAACCTGAAGAGCTCAGAAGGGCTATGGAAGGGAAACCTGTAGTCTTAGGACGCTAAGGGCCACTGAAAGAATATAGATGTCGTTTTAGTCAATAAAAGTCCGATACGCTCTTCCACTCCGCCCTAGAACGGGAGAAGTCATTAAATGTTTTCCCACCTAAAATAACAGGTCCTTACCTATTAAATTGTCGGTTTTTAAAACGGGTTGCTTTGAAGTGTTATATCTTTGGATTGACATTTTTTTTATGATGGGAAAAATCATCCAATGACAACCCCCGCTCTTGGGCGGAGCGTGTGATAGTGTCAGACTCTTACTGACTAAACGACCCACCCTGTTCCTTCTAGCCTTCATACCGGGGCTCGAGTTCCCTTTCGGATAAGGGCCAGGGTTATCTTTGGATTGACTTGGAATTAAAGTTCAAATAAAATTAAAGATATGTTATTCTTTTTTTATTTAATACTGTAATACCAAGTCAATCCAAAGATATAAGGTAACAGTTTAAAAAAACGCAATTTCATAGGTAAAAACCTGCTAACTCTTTGAATGTCGTAATTAGAGACACAATAGAAAGACAATTACCTTATGTCGGACTGTGTAACTTAAGACATTCGAAAGGTTAAAATTAATTTTTTTAACAAAAAAATTAATTTTAACCTTAACCTTAAAAAATAAATAAAAAGGTTAAAATTTCCTTTCAAAAACAGGCTTGAAAAGAAAATTGTTCTCCGTATTGAAACTGTTTGGAAAAGCTTCTGGGCTATGTAGAAGTAACCTATCAATTCTCTACTGGTTACATTTCAGGGAATGTACGTCAGAATTGCAAACTTGATTCCGTTAACCCGTCCCGTCATCAGTCCATCAGATGTATGGCGATGTGCCATCGTTACATATTTATATACAGTAAGGGGAGGTATATTGGTGATATTAGTAATTTGGTGATATATTTATAAACACAATACCATACAGTTTCCTATGCTTAATATGTTACTAGTTTGAAGATATTTATCCTCCTCACGCTCGTAACAACTTATAAATTTGCTTGCTTGGAACTGTGTGGTACTCTGTTTAAAAAAAAAATATCACCAAATTACTTAGGTATGTCACCAATACACATTTCTTTACCTTATCTACTAGTGGTCCCGACAAACGTGATCCTGTCCAAAAGCTACTTGGCAGGAAAAAAAAAAAGAATTGAGAACCCAATTGCTGTGCCACCTACCAGTATTCAATTGTATTTTTAATCAATCCAGTGACCCACTCAAATATACACATAACATTTTATCCAAATTGGTCAAGCTGTTTAGGAGCAGTTAGGAGACAAACACACATACCTATACATGCATATAAAAAAGAGAAAAATTACTGAAATAAAATAGAACGGTAAACTTTGCGGTGCTAACACAATAAAACCCATATGAAGTACAAATTCTTTAATCGCCATAGCAAAACACATGGCGTGCAAACCAGCGATCAGCATGAATATCATTAAAGTATAGATGAGCGCTACTGCCCATTCAACCGGCATAATCCCTTTCGCACCCCTAACGACGCCCAGAGGAATCAAGGGGACTCCCTTCACCGAAGTCCGGATCCGCACACGGCCAAACAGAACCAGCCTTGAGACACCCCATAGTTAAAACTAGGGATGATGTAGATATGAAATTTCAAATCGGATCCATAATAAATACGAATATAAAAATATTATTATACCGGCTTCGGATAATAGATGTGAATCTATTTCGGATTATCTAGTTTCGGATATTAAAATTTCAAAATTATAATTTACTAAGATGTCGACTTTTCTACACTGCTCTCAAAATCATCTACTTCCGCTTCCGCACTGGACCCGCGTGATATATTAAATCTCATTCCTTTTCCTATAGAGGTGACCTGATTCTCAGTAGTGGATTCAATAAAGGGCTGATAGCATAATCAGCTTATGATATGATATTAATTTCTAGTCTAGATTATCCTTTGGCCAGGCTAAACAAAGAAAAACCTGTCGGAACCTGTCATTTAGACTCCGTCTTTATCTGAAACTATCCGAAACTTTTTTGACGGTTTCGGATATTTTTTTAAATTCGGATATTCGATAGTTTTGATTACTGTTATGGAGATTCTTTACATCCCTTAAAACCCCCAAAACAGCGTCGCTTAAATGTTGTCTGTCAAGAAGCCTTCCCGAATTGGATTTCAAATAAATTAGAACCTTTGGAATTTCATCATTTAGTGAGCACTGTTATTGGATTTCATGAACCAAATCGTAAATTCAAAATTAAATTTAGTTGAAAGGAACTCGATAACACTTCATTTAATGGGGTGGTCCGCTGGCATTTACATCTAAAGCTTTGTACCGACGACACATCATTATCAGACGACTTTATTTTCCACGTAAATAATGCACACACAAAACATTACGTAATGAAACCTAACTAGATCTCTACTTCGCGTTTATCAATTTTATTTTTGTAATATCTACATAATTCTTGACCTCTATTTCATCTAGTCAAAGACGGATTACGCTTGTCAAGAAGTAACCTACAAAAATCTAAACCTAAGCAAGTAATTCTTGACCTAGAGACCCCCAGGTTGTAGCTATCAGTAGCTTGATTCACGTAAAATCAAACAAGCCAAATATCGTTGAAGTTTTATAGTCGTTCAATTGAAGTCCTATCCAAAAGCAGTATTCACGATCTATCGACTTATTTCCAGTTACATTAATAAGTATTCTACCAGGATAATGTAATACAGACTTTTTTTTAACTCTTTGAATGCCGTAATTAGAGACACAATAGAAAGACGATTGCTTATGTCGAACTGTGTAACTTAAGACATTCAAAAGGTTAAATCGACGAATTTCAATCAACTTTAAAATCGGTGTCGTTCAAACTCGATTGATGGATGTGAATACGGAAATGGTCTAAACGCAAAATCGCTACGATATCGTTACGCTTTTCATTACGTTAATCGGGCTACTGGAAACACTAAGAGCCCGCCCGTCCCCATCACCACGGCTCGCCGCCGCCACCGTACAACGACACGGCGTCGTCATCGTGCAAAGGCATGGTGCCGTGCCGTCGCACGGTACCGCGAATGGTGAATCGATATTTCGCAGTTGGCGTACGTGCATGTGTGTAAAACAAAATAATGGAAAATATCGATACAAACTTCTTTGTTTTGTTAATGGAGGCACTTCCAGTCATTTTAATATATTAAAAAACATCTCATTCCCAAGCAACCGCCCACCGTGCAAAGACACGGCGCTGTGCCGTTGTATGGTGGCGGGGCGCCGCGCCGTGGTGATGGGGACGGGCCCTAACTCCGGTTTCCACGTCTTAAACAATTGTTAGCAAGTCCCACAGTTATGCATCAGCATCGATTCTCATAAAACAAAAGACCGCCTAAATGGTTGTATGTGGCAGACTGAGACTAAACGCAGGTCAATTAT
Source organism: Mythimna ferrago (assembly GCA_910589285.2). NCBI lineage: Eukaryota > Metazoa > Arthropoda > Insecta > Lepidoptera > Noctuidae > Mythimna > Mythimna ferrago. The sequence goes on along the minus strand of OU342680.1, from coordinate 21,191,111 downwards.
CGCCCAATAGCCGTAACTAGTGTTGGGGAATACGCATCGATATCACCGATTTGCGATCAGAGATTTGTAGTTCGCGATCGTACCGCGTCCATAGTCTGTCTAAAAAGTCAAACGACTTTGGAATTTTGTATAATATTAAATACTTATATTCGATACTTTTATTATGGTTCTTCTATTAATAAACAATGATCAAGATCTCTTAATCAACCTTGATTATTGAACTAGTGTTGACTACATCAGATTTCATTTTGCCCTAATAATTACACAAGTCGTTTGACTTTTCAGACAGACTCTAGCCCCTAAACGCGAATTTCTAAAGCTATTTTTTGCGACGGACAACGCGAACTAAGTCGCTCTGTATCGCCGGTGTAAATTCCACGTAAGTCAGGGTTTGTTTTTATAAAGTCTGACGTCAGTCCCTCTACCCGTGTGAGTGAAGCATTTCAGGGGATCAATTTTCAAAGAAAATACGCTTTGCGGATCCGGTTTACTAGTGTGATGCGGGCAAGCCTCAAGCCCGTCGAGGACGAAGATTATAGCAGGGTTATGTTCACGATTTTTTTTCCCTTTATATATATTTGTTTAACTGAAGAAAACCATAAGCTCGGGTCCGTAAAGAATTTATTTACGCATTCATCCCGTTGCTTATGTAAAGTCGGTAAAAGAATCTTTTTGGGACACAGCGGTCTGAGGTGTTTAAAATTATGTCTTTATTTTGCGTGGAGTAAAAAGAAAATATGATAATTTTAGGTACTACAGAGATTTGTCAAAGGAAGCTCGAAAACTTAAATAGGAATACAACACTTACAACCCCCTTTTTTAAGGTGGAAACTCAGTAAAATCTCTGTAGTAATAACTCTCATCATCATCATCATATCAGCCGAAAGACATCCACTGTTGGACATAGGCCTCCCCCAAGCGTCGCCGCAACGACCAATGCATCACGCATCCCACGGATTCCCAGATCGGAGTAATAACTCTATATTTTAGTATATACGATGGTGTGAGACACGAATATCTATACGGTTTTTCTTTATTTCTTTTTTCTCTTTACTGCTCTAGAGGGAGCGACAGAGTGTCAGATTTTTATTGAATTAAACCCACATATGTTTTTTCAGTTGCCCATTGTGTTGCGCCCAGGACTGCGGTAACTCTTTCGAACTAACTCGCACACCACACTACAATACCCTTAGTTTTCTTACTTTCAAAGCAAAACTAACGATACTAATTACAGAAATAATTAATCAAGAACATAAACTTAGCAAGCAAAACCTACAGAAAATGCGTCAAAAAACCGCACCACTTGTACCCAATATACTTTACGACCACACTCAATGACCACTCTTCACTAAAGCGTCTATAAACTACAAATCCAGCCACAGAGGTCGTTTGTAACAAAGCAACGTGACGTCATCACTACGAATCTTCACCACTGGATTATTTTTTTAAATCTTACACAGCACACGTATTAAGGGAATTAATTTTACAGCGGACCGCGTTAGCCCCTGTAAATTTAATCAGCTTGCAAACAAATGACGAAGGTGGGACCTCAACATTACCATGCCATGGGAGTACCGTCCACAGTTAATATGAAAATGCGGGTAACCAACGTGAAAATATGACGGCATTAATATAAATTGCACTTAGCGTCGGGGTAAAACAACTATTAGGGAGAAATAATGAGAGTTGTACGCTAAACGTAATACTAGTTCATTGCGGAGAAGCTCATCATTATGATTGTTATGTCATTGTCAATGTCAAGTTCAGGGTAAATTTTGATGAAGCAATGAAGATAAAATGATGAGTGGAATGATTAATCTTCTGTAAGTATTAAAGACTAGCTTTTACCAGCGGATAGCCTGTGTGAAGGCAGATTTTTCTATACAAATTTTGGATACCCGTTTCTGCTCGGAGGGGGAGGTGAATTTTGGAAAATCCTCTCTAAGCGCTCGTTTACGTCATAAAAGGAAACCTCACGCTCCTAGGTCCTACAGTTTCAGTTGTGCGTTGATATAGTAGGCTGTCTTTTATATACACCCCTACTTTTTAATTTATACAAAAAAAATGGGGCTCTATCTGTACCCGTCACTGATCATATTTTTGTAGTCAAAAGTAGAAAAAACCGAAATCCCAAAATTGACCACGAAAACGTAAATTCATCATAGAATCAATCAAACATAACAATTGCTAGTAGAAAATACTGCGGGCAGTGTTTTTCCTTAAAAATTGTCACTTATTCATTCATTAATCAATAGCCTGCACAATATTTCCATAAATTGAGTGACATTTTGGGACATAAACCAACGCTAATAACTTTGCTGTTTATGAATATTATTTATTAAGATTTTACTTATAAAATAACAAGGGCTTTTCTAATAGAAGAAACTTTTTTTTTTTAACAGGCTTGGGTTGACCACTTTTTCACCTGATGGTAAGCGATGATGTGGTCAACGATGGATTACGCTTGCCTAGAAATAACCTATTCACTCTATGCAGTAATGCTAGCAAAGGAGGAGGCCAACCGCATAAGGCAACGGCGGTGCTCACATCGCCCCAGCCGCCGCCGGGATTCCGATCCCGATTTCCGGCCACCGTTGGCGAGGGCTTGTGGACGACGAGCAATGGATAGCTTGCTATCCGACCGTCCGGTAACCGTCCGGATCGAGCCCAAGTCGTCGACGGCGCGCACTGTTCACGCGCGCCTCAAGGAGCTGTCAGCAACAGTAGCCCAGCCGGGTCGAAGCCTACTGGGTCCAGGGTTACCCGAAAGGGAAGCTCGGTCCCGGTACGAAAGGCACCAAGAACGGGGTGGGCTTTTAGTCAGTAAGAGTCTGACACAAACTCCCGCTCCGCCCTAGAGCGGGGGTTGTCATTGGATGATTTTTCCCACTATAAAGACCCCTAAGATGTAACTGACTGACTGATATAGACTGTAGCCCGTCGCATGCGTGGGGAGGCCTTCCACTGTTGGACATAGGCCTCCCCTAATAGTCACCACAACGACCCATCGCTGACGTACAGAGGCATATATCCACTGTTGGTTTTAGGCCTCCTCCAAGTGGTCACCACAACGACCGGTCACGCACCCATCGTATTCCCGCATCACCAGCATACAGGTCTACATTGTGGGAGGCCTTTTCAGTGTATTTCGCAGTCGCCACTTCAAAACCTTTCGCATCCATCGACCATCTATTTAATTCTGCGAGCAATATGTCCTACCCATTGTTTGTTATGTCCATAATTAACTCCAAATTGCCAATAAAAACCTGTCATTGGATAAAAATTGAATTATATTCATCAATCAATCTTCGTAACCCTGCGGACTCATACAGAGCTTCAAACAAAACAATATGCAAAAGCATCAAATTTTAAAACATTCACAGTTTACTGAATCTTCATAGCCGAAGCGGCCGGAATTTGATATTGTAAATGCCAAGCAACGAAGTTGATTGTTTCCTCACCATACGAGTTTCCCTCCATTTCATTAATATTTACCTTTGTTCTATCCCGCTAATTCGAAATAACATGAACGAATACCCTTTTGTTATTTTATTGTTATAAACTCGTATATTGTTCTTGGGAAACTAATTAATTGGCCTTTTTTGTCGTTGTAATTTATGCGCGTAGAGTTCAAAGGTTGTGAAAAGAAAATTGCTGGACAGGTTGGGACATGGGTTTTATTTTAACTTTTTAACAGGTTTCTTTTTCATTTATTTCACCTTCATTGAGGACAGTGAGATAAGAAAAGTTTTTTTTATGATCTTTGTCGGAGGATGCCAATTGAGTTCAATTCGAAGTACTTTATTTCACATAGGCATATATAGGCACTTATAAACCTACAGAGTTAGTGCACAGCATTTCCAATTGGTCGTTTTCTATGCTGAAGAACCGGAAAAAAGCTCCATAGTTACATAAGTAAAAAGGACTGATTTTACAAGATTTTCAATTATTACAATATTTTAATATATAATAGGTATCTATGATAGAATAAATGTTCATCTTTTGATATAAATAAGTTTAAGCATCTTCTCTAAGGTCTTGTAATGTTCCCATTGCCGGGACTCCGGCATTTTCTCTAGAAGAGGGAATGGGTCGTATAACTCACTACGTGGACCCAGTGTGAATTGGTGGATGTAACATGTCTTGAAATTTTTGGTTCTAGAACAGTCTGGGTTCCTCACGATTTTTTTCTTCACCATTTAGAGAGCAGTAGCAATTTATTTAGATACTGGCTTTTGTCTATGTCACTCAGGAATAAAGCAGCTTTCAATTAGTGAAAAAATTTTCGCAATGGAACTAATAGGTAGATACTTTCAGAGATTACCTCTTACTAACAAAAAAACAAACTTTACCTCTACAATATTAGTGTACATTATAATCCCTTATTGTTTTTATTTTTTAAGTGAAAAATCATCAAATGAATCAGAGGAATCTCTCTCTGGGTGAATCGAGAGGAAATATCAGACTGACTAAAACCTACCTGTGTCCTTCAGATACGCTTTGCAGCCAATTCTTTCGAACAAATACTCAGCCGTATACAATCCTGAGTTCCGATTTCGATGTACAAAAATCGTAAACGTTATTAATTTTTAGGGACGCAGGTAGGTTACTGGAGGTATTCATTGAGCGTTTATTGAAAAGCCGAGTGCACGGCTTTTCAAAAGACTCGCTTGAATGCCACCGTGGCGTAAGGCGACTCGACTATAGTTTAATGCCTTTTCATGCGTTGAATTTGTCGTTGGTTCTCAAATAATACAGACATTTATGAGGTCTCATGTGAAGGAAATAAACTTTAAGTGGACTTTACTGAATTTCGTCAATTGGACCAGCCAACGAACCTTTTTTTTCTTGAGCCAACAAATGACTACTCTACTTAGTTTGATTTTATCACAAAGATACAGATGGCAAAGTTACTAGTCGTTGCTACTTTAGGTAGTTTTGAAAACAATAAAAGAAACATCGTAAGGAAACCGGCATGTACTAGAACAAAACATTCGAAGACATGTGACATCCAATACAAACCAATCTGCACTGGGCCAGTATGGTAGATTAGAACCCATTCCCTCTCCTAGAAATGAGGCTTGAGTCCCAGGAAAATTAAAGAAAGCTTTTTTTACGGTGGGAAAAATCATCCAATGACAGCCCCCGCTCTTGGGTGGAGCGGGGGATAGTGTCAGACTCTTACTGACTAAACGACCCACCCCGTTCCTTCTAGCCTTCATACCGGGGCTCGAGTTTCCTTTCGGATAACCCTGACCCTAGTAGGCTTCGACCCGGCTGGGTCCCTGCTGTTGCTGACAACTCCTTGAGGCGCGCGGGAACAGTGCGCGCCGTCGACGACTTGGGCTTGGTCCGGACAGTTACCGGACGGCCGGACAGCGAACTACCCATTGCTCACTGTTCGCAAGCCCGCGCCTACGGTGGCCGGAAATCGGGATCAGAATCCCGGTGGCGGCGGCGGCGGCGGCGAGAACGCCGTTGCCTGATGCGGTCAACCTCCTCCTTTGCGAGCATTACTGCTTCGCAGAAGTCGGCGTCCGCCTGCCACTCCTCCTCGCTCCGGAAAATTAAGGAAAGCCTGTCAATGCTTGGAATTGCACAATTTAATTCCACCAAGTCCGTTCCATCATCGGACGACAAGCCGTATGGCGTTGCACCACCGATACATGGTGGACATCCCACCTATACGTACAAAGCGTTTTGGAAACTCAATCATTATGCGTACAGCTAAGAAGTAGATTTCCCTGCCAGAGTCTGTGTTTCCTGATAGCTATAACCTAGAGGTATTTAAGTCAAGAGTGAATAGGTTGCTTTTAGGCAACCGTGCTCCATCATCGGCCACAATCATCGTCGCTTTTCATCAGGTGACATAGGCCAAACGTGAGTATATCCATAATAATAAAAAAAATATGCTTATGCTTGCAAAGGGAATGTAAATACCCATCAAACCAAAAATGTATAAAAAAGAAGATATGATACACAAAAAGATAAGACATAAAAATATTGTCTACAACGTATAAAAATTCTCCAATAGGCACACAAGAACTCGAGAAGGAATAATACGTCTCCATAAAACTCTATAATGAATCGTCTTTGTCCACTTGCATACAATACAGTGATCCCTCTTCACTCGAGGGCTTTCTTTTTGCCCTCTCCTGAGAAAACTTAACCTTGGCCTGAAATTCATATTATCAACCTTTCCCTATGTAATAATAAAACCGCGTTTTTTTTCCTGAAAAGCTTTTTGAATTTGAATGTTTTAGATTTGTCATTTAGTTTGGAATCTAAATTTTTAGGTGACATAAGTTATTATTATAATACTGCAATTTCATAGGTTAAGACTTATCACTTAACTAGCTGTCCGCCGGCGACTTCGTCCGGTTATCGCACTCTAAACGTGTTTTCCCGTAGGAATAAGATGTTTTTCCGGGATAAAAAGTAGCCTATTTTCTTTTCCATGTCAAAGGCCATATGCATGCCAAATTTCATACAATTCCGTTCAGCAGTTTTTGCGTGATTAAGTAACAAACATCCAAACATCCAGACTTTCACATTTATAATATTAGTTAGGATATACTAGCTGACCCGGCGAACATCGTACCGCTTTAAAGTCAATTAATGTAGTATATCTTTTGATATAATCAATCGATTGCGATGAAACAAAGCGTAAGTAAAGTCAAGTTAATCATATTTTTATTGTATGAAAGTTATCATCGGTTACGCACCTACATTTTACGTGATGTGCGCACAACTAAAAACTTATACAGATTTATTATCTATTTTTTAGATTTTAATTAATTACGACAACTGGTTCTAAATTATCTATTGGATGGTTTTTTAACCGACTTCTAAAAAAGGAGAAGGTTCTCGATTCGGATGTTTATATATATACATATATTTTTTTTATGTATGTTCGCGCATAACTTCGTCACTTGCCAACCGATTTGAAAAATTCTTTTTTTGTTGGAAAGGGTACTTCCCAAATAGTCCCATAGTCACCAAGTCGGGATCTGATGATGGAATCTTGGCGAAATCGAGGGAAATCCTCAAATATTATAGGCAACCATATAGTTCTTTTGATATTTTCATCAAAGACTTAAGCATTTATAGTCAAAACATGACATTTGATGAAGTGGAACTGGTGAAGAAGACCAGAATTGGCTTACGGAAGTTCATACTCACACAGATCTCTCAATGAACATAGTTACAAATAAATGAATAGTTCTGAAAAGGTACGTTGAAAATGGTATCATCGATGTGATGTGATGATGATGGAGCCGGAAGATAGGCGCCGGAACTCCATAATTAATCAATGTATCCTAGCCATGTTTGGGCTTATTAGAATTGTCACTTTGGCTATAAGGTACTATCGAACTGATCTGATGATGATGATGGAGCCGGAAGATAAGCACCGGAACTTCGTAATTAATCAATGTATCCTGGCCGTGTTTGGGCTTATTAGAATTGTCATGAGATGCACTTTGGCTATCAGGTACTATCGAACTGATCTGATTATGATGATGGAGCCGGAAGGTAGACATGGGAACTTCATAATAAAACAATGTATCATGTGTATGAATTGTCATGAGAAAAAGGTACTCTGGCTGTAAGTGTATTGCAACTAAAAAGTGTGAAATAAAAAACTTTTTACAAAAAAAAAAAAATAACCGACTTACTAAAAAAAACACTAAAACCATCAAAATAACTTTAATTTCAGAAGTCGGTGTTAAATAACGAAGAGGCAAAACTATTATAGAAACACCGACTTCCGAAATTAAAGTTATTTTGATGGTTTTAATGTTTTTTTTAGTAAGTCGGTTATTTTTTGTAAAAAGTTTTTTTATGGGTAAAAATCATCCAAATGACATCCCCCACCCCTAGGCGGAGCGGGAGATAGTGTCAGACTCTTACTGACTATGGTTAGGTATTTAGGAACTAACTAACGTACACTTATTTATTTATTTATGTACACACAAACACTCAAAAAAATTAAATTAACAAATACAGAAAGAAGAGTACAAAGGTACGGCTTATTTCTTTAATGGCAGAAATTAAAATGCATAGAAAATATATTAATGTATCTTACTGCTATTGTGACTGTATACATATTTTATACCGTTAATTATATTTATCTGAAAAGAGCAATATTTATTTATTTATATAATCTTGATGCAACACAAAGTACATAGGCGGACTTAATGCCAATCTAGAAAAGCCGACGACCATACATTATGTGATTGGGTTCATGCGTTGCGGTATGGACATTCTTTGCGTTCCAAAGTGTCGGCCATTTTATGACTCTATTCTATCGCTTCCAAATAATTCCAATTTCATTTTTAAACTCTCGATCAGAAAGGTTGAAACAAGCTTTTCTTTAGAACGCAAAAAAAATTGCTAATAGAAAGTTGGTATACAAAAGAGTTATTTTATAGTTCACTAGTGAATGTCCGGTTAAAATACGCTAAAATAAACAAATCTTTGTATTTATAAAATTCGAAAAAAAATTGCATTTTCGAATACCGTAATTTGAGACACAATAGAAAGACAATGAGAGCCTACAGTGAATAGGCTCTTAATAAACTAGTGCGCCTCACCATCAACGATTGCAGCACTGCTTACCATCTGGTGGGATCGCAGTCAAGCACTAGTTTATATCAGACTAGCTGTGCCTGCGACTTCGTTCGCATGGACTACAGGATTTTGAATTTATTTATTTTTTAAATAAAAGTAGCCTATGTTACTCCTTATTACATCAGCTACCTGCCAAAAAAAAGTCCCGTCAAAATCGGTTTTCCATTTCAGAGATTAGCCCGGACAAACAGACAGACAGACAAAAATTGTTATTTATTTATTTATTATTTATTTATGTATCCTTTATTGTACACCAAGATAATTAATTACAGATTTGAGCCTTATATTTAAAATATACAATTGGCGGCCTTATCGCATTCCGCGATCTCTTCCAGGCAGGATTTTGGTGTATGTACCGTATATATATTCATAATATGCATGTAGTAAAAACCAGTTATTTCAATATTACAAACACTCCAATTTTATTTATATGTGTGTATAGAAGATGTCTATATAAAAAAAAAAAAACTATGAATGAAAAAAATTATAATTTAATGGATTAATGCATTGTCATAGTGGTCTAAAACCTTTTTCCCATTAGAGACATATTTGGATATAGGTAAAAACATGTTTTGTGTTTTATGTAACACCAGTGGGTCCGGCAGACGATATCCAGCTTGATACGAGTACCTAGATTTCATCAGAAAAAATAGAAACCTCGGTTGCAGCGCCACCTACAGATTTCAATTGTATTTTCAAACCATCCAATTAACTCGAATGTACACACAAAATTTCATCAAAATTGGTGAAGCCAGGGAGGGAGGAGGGAGGTGACAAACACGTACGAAAAAATATACATATAATGTAACATAATAAATGCACATTCTGAAAATTGTACTTATTTTCAGAATCGCTAACTACTAAAGCGATTTCAGCTATATTTAAAAAGCTAAAATAATCAAGAATTGCTTCAGGAAAAAAATGTGAACTGTTTATACAATTTCTTGATACGAGTAAAACTCGATGACGTCACTAGCGTTATTGTATGTACGTGCGTAGATACCAATACCGATGCATCCTATTTACCAATATGTACGAATCGATTCCCATATTATTTGCCTTTTTTTAAATTGATATAAACTAGTGCTTGACTGCGAACTCACCTGATGCCTTCAATTATTGGAATAACTATAAAAATTGCCATTCGGAAAAATCTTCGAGACTCCATTCGGGAATTGTAGTTTGCACGGAACCCTCAGTGCACGAGTCTGACTCGCACTTGCCCAGTTTTTTTATGTTAAAAAACAGATCAACGAACAAAGCCTCCTTAAAATTTTGAAGCAGAATCTAATAATAATAATAATTTCTCTAGTCTTTAGATATCCAGTAAAACGTTATTTATGTTAAGAATACGTTGTACGAAATAATCCGTGAAATTCTGTAGCTGCTCTGCTTCGCCGGCAGGCACAGACCCAGCTATTTGTTACTCACAATATTTCGGTATGTACTAGCGAAGCATAATTTTCAACGATGCATCTTGACGTTGCGCGTCGGAGCACTTTGCCTTGTGTAAATGGAATTTTCTGGGTTGCCCTCACGTTTATAAATGTTGGTTATTTTTTAAGTGATGTAAGCATTTTTGACGGGAATTTTAGTAGCAGGTGGTGTGAGATTTTGTAACGGAACTAACTTTTGCCAGCGGATTGGCTCATGTGAAAGTAGCTAGGTTTCTTTATACCAACTTTGAACCTTCATTTCATTAGCTTAGAGGATGAATCTTGGAAAATCTTCTCTTAGTGCTTCTGTTAACTAGCTGAGGTACGAGGAGCGAGGTACTGCGTTCTGATGGGTACGGAAGAGCGAGGTACTGCGTTCTGACTGGTCGATGACGTCAGATCTCACCTACATTATTAAAGGAAGCTTTGTGCAAAATTTTACGCTCATAGTTCTATGTAGTAGTTTCGGCTGTGTGTTGATATGTCAGCCGGTCAGTTTCTTCTTTTACATACCTATAGGTAAAGGTACAAATGATGGAAAATTTAAAAAAATTAGACCAGTAGGTTATTTTAATTTTCTAGATTATTGATTAAAGTTAATTATTAAAATTCAAAATCGGTACAAGAATGAAAAAATATATATTTATGTTTTATCATATTTTGTTTGTGGACCCAAAGCTACTTCATGAAAGGTTACTGTCGCCTTAAAATACCTGCAACAAGTGATTATACCAGTATGTAAAATGTACTATTTCTTATGAATAAAACATTCTTATTCTTTAATAAACCTATCTCAACTCAGAATAACACTACAAAATTAAAGATAACAATTTTTTCCCACGAAAAAACATTGCCAAGTAACTCGCCATCCATTAAAATGCAAGTCACAAAGTTTCCGCCGGTTGCAGGAACACTACATAATCACGTTTATTAACCATTATGACCCTCTTACACGCTCATTCAGCCAAGTTAATGTCCCAACCCTTAACTCAAAACTGGCTAATTTTATGACAAGTAAAATTCATTAAATTAATACCTCGGAAAGGATTTGACGCGATTATAAAGAATGGCATGTTGTTAGGAAACAAAAGGGCTGGACTGAACCTTTCGTACCTTTTCATATAATTTTCATTATCACATGTCATCCCCTTAACGTTCATCTCGTGAAATGAGGACTTTTTTATTTTTTTAAACCTTTGGTCCTCGAGAGCAGACCTTTAATTTAATATAATATGCAGAAACACTTCGTGCCGAAAAATGTGGGCCATCTATCTTAATGTATGAAAGTAGTCATCTAATTTTATATCATACTAGCTTTTAGCCCGCAGCTTCGCCCGCGTTCATAAAATATAGCCTATGTTACTCAAGAATAAAGCAGCTTTCTATCGGTGAAAACATTTTAGCAATCGATCCAGTACTTCCAGAGATTACTTCCTACAAACAAAAAAAACATAAAAACAAACTTTACCCCTTTATTATATTATAATAAGTGTAGATTTTTTGAGCCGGGAAATCATCAAATAACTCCACCCGCTCTAGGTAGGTTAGATGGAGAGTCAGACTTTTGCTGACTAAAACCTTCGTGCTTGACTGCGATCCCACCTGACGGTAATCAGTGAAGCAATCGTTGGTGAAGTGTACTAATAATATTAAGGGTCTATTCACTCTAGCCTTTAAGATACCTAAATTAATTACTTAAACACTCTTTCAAATAATCTTACAGCCTTAACAAGTGCTCTTGAAGATATTTAGAGAAATTTGCACTAGTCAAAGTGACAGCATGCTTAGTTTAGCAACATAAGTGTGCCTCGGAAAATCAGACACCATTTACAAAACATTCCATAATTCGTGAAGCGAACTGATGTTTTTTTTCAGAAACATTCAAAATATGTTTTCTTCAGCTGCAAAAGCCGAATATATAGGTATAATAACATTTACAATCTGTTAGTTCGTAGGTAATATGGCAGCGTATCTGCCACATAATGGTAAACAGGCAATTTATTATGACGTACCTAACGTTTGTCGGAGGTACGCTAGAAATGTAGAATAGAGATACAGTGCCGTTCATTTTATGAACTCGCATGCCAGATAATTTTTGATTTATGTGACTGTTAACACGTATCAATGGATGTTCGTAGTTCAGGTGTTTTATGGTGAAAGTCAAAGGTTTTATTAGGTTCGGTTTAGTACTTTTGGTTAATGAGTCAGTTTTACTGGCCGAAAGTGTATCTTTATTGGTGAAGTTACTTGTATGTGTTTTCAGAAGTCATTGGATAATTTTCCACTTAAAAAAAATTTTGTCCAACAAGCCAAAAGCTGTTTTTTTAAATTGAATTGAATTGAATAATAAGAGCCGAGTGCAGTCACACAGTATTTTGTATGAACTCTGTCCGGATCTTTATCGACTTCGGGGCCCCGTCATAGCGATTCCATTTTTATTACAAAAAAAATATAGCAACTACGAGTATTCAAGATTTTTGTTTTTGCGAGCCCCTTTAAATAACGTAGTCTTGTAGATATACACGTTTGAAATCATAAGTTAGGGTCAGATTCGCGTTTTTTTTTATCAACTAATTTATAACACGTTTTGATTTTTACCCCACGGTTGGTGAATGGGCAATTTTATAAAACTAATTTTTCATAGTGTTCTCTTGTATTGTGGATTTTCAAAGGATCAATAAAAGTTCTAAAACAACATAAATAATGACGACAGAAATAAATCTTATGTCAAATTGAACTTAAGTGTTCTTTTAACAAATATAACAACACAAAATTATTGCTTTTATTTCCTACATGCTATTTTCCTTGTGAACACAATAATATATTCACAAGAGGTGATACATATATTTTTGATCAGTGATGTATGAAAGAAAAAATATCTTATACAAAATTCATATAGTTAAGGTACATAATACATTTGTGTACGTTAGACCGCCTCGGTTTAAACGTGAAGACATATTTACGGGTGTTAACCCTTTAGGGTTAAACGTCGGAAAATCCTCTGTGAATATTATTATACTGTAGTATAAAATATATCCAATGCCGCCATCGTAGTTTACTTATATTTACAGCTGCTAATATAATGCAGGGTTTATTAGAATTATTAGAGGCGGGTGCTCTTAAAATAGTGATAGGAAACATTGTTAGGAAACTGCCATGTCCTTGGACCAGAAATTCAAAGACATGTGACGTCCACCAGTACACGTAATGGATTACGGCCCATTCTTTCTTATAGAACGAAGTCATAAGTTCCAGCAGTGCGAACATATTATGGTTGATTATGCTATGTTATCCTTAGACTTAAGATTACTTGGATGCCCATGAAATGATCTTGAAAAAAGTTTTAAACACCTAATATTGGCGTTCATCATTATTTATTTGGTCTACTTAGAACACCTAGATTCTACACGGATATGCAAAGGGTCTATGCTAGATTTTTTTTTATTGTTGTTAGGTTCGCGTCTGACCTCTATGTCTATGTCTGAGTATGGTTTGCGCACTTAGACCTATGCGGACCATTGTACGTGAGCTAAACGCGTTTGACTTCCATCTCACCTGATAGAAAGCGACAATCCAATCTTGATTCAAAGATCCACAGGTTGTAGCTATAAAAATAGAATTAGTAGATAGAGGGTAACCATAAAAATGGAACCCATTTAATCATACCGTGTTAGTGACAATACTCTTAAACCTTATAAAGTGTGTTTAAAGAAAACGATAAAGAGTATTCACAATCAGTCTATTTTATAGTCGACACACTTCTTCATATACCTAAAAACGTGCTATTAAATAAACTAAACGATCCCGAACCAAAATACAAATATTTTTACACTTTTAAAAGATTCCCAACCACTATTACGTCGGCGCCTCGTCACGTCCTCGCAGACCATTAGTGGCAAACAGCAGCCAGTGGAAACGTGCTCATTTGCTGCACTCTGCTAACTAACAGACCGTATTTTATTTATTATTTTGCTACGAAAGAAAACATTTGATATTTAAATAATATATCAGTGAAACATACGTACAAGAAGACGTTGGAAGGCCTTCTGGTGGTCTGTGACTTTTGCCTTGATCACACGTAGCGAATAAAAGGCTAAGACAGTAAAATGTTGCTCGGCCGAGACAGTGATGTAAGCGAGTTGTAGAGATTAAGCGCTCGGCCGAGCACTCGGCGCCGCTGTGTTTACACGTACCGAGTACTCGGCCGAGAGCACTGTCTCGCCCGTTTACTCGTACGTGTGATCAAGGCATTTGTGAGGGTCGAGGGAATACGATGGATGTGAGACGCACAGGACTGGTCGTTATGGCGACGCTTGGGGAAGACCTATGTCTTTCGGCTGAAATGATGATGATAATGATTTATAAAATATGCAATCATGTGAAATGTTCAATTCATTTTTTTTTTAGTTTGTCTAGAACATTACCAAAACCTTGGAAAGTACGTAAATCCGTTGGTCCTGGTTATCATTATAAGATCTTTGCTAGTCGTTACAAATAATCAGACTTCTTTTATCTGTTTCATGAGTAAGACCGCAAGCTATGAAAAAACTAGCATGGTAACATAAAAAAAAGCTTATTATCGAGGAACATCAGAGCTGTATGAGGTTGCTAAGCGATGCCGTTCACAATGGTAAATTATGTGTGTGAGATGAAACGTCAAGGCCATGATAAGATGTACTGTGAACTTTTGCTTCGATAAGCTACGAAAATCAGACGAACCTATAAAAAATAAAAATAAAAGACGAACCTATATAATAGTCCTATTATATCAGATATCCTATATCTAATATTAACCCATACCTACGCAGTCTACGTGTTCGAAGGCGTTAGTTACTTTACAGTTTAACAAGATTTTTAATTAAAATCATTTTTTCATAGCCAGCTTTTATAGCTCGGTATACCTATAATTAATGTTCGTCAAAATAAATCATACGAGCCCAAACTCGATGGGATTGTGTCGTTAAACTACCAAGTTCCTATAGCCACCTTCCAGCTTCACGTCACTTCAATGATTTTGCATTGTCATCTGATTTACACATGCATGCAAAATTTCAGCTCAATCGGTAACCGGGAAGTGGGTCAAATTTAATTTGCAAGATTTGATGACAGACAAACATCGGGACAGGTGAAACTAAATAAAAGCTTGTAAAATCAACTTACACTAATTTTTTTTTTCGGTTAAATAATTTTCAAAAGTTATTTATTTATTTACAAAGCACTTGTACAACATTACAGACTATATCTATTCTAAGGCATTGTACAATAGAAACTAAGAAATAAAAGAAAATACATATTTATACATTTCCACTAAAATAAAATATCCCACAAATTGTCTATGTTTGTATCAGAAATTTAATAAGAAGTAGGTGCGTGTACCTATGAATAAATAAATTTTGGTGTTAAATCCCACAAAACAAATAAAACAAGGTTCACTCATTTCCCCCCCCTCACAAAACTTTGGACATTCACGACACACATCTATCCAACTCCCAGCAAACAAGTCACACTCCGGTGTTAGAGTCAGAAGAGCATTAAGCACAGAAAGCGCACGAACGAGTGGCGAGTTAGCTCGTGACACTGTCCGCAATAAAGGATCAGCTAACAAACGGTGTGTTCGCGGCCTAAGGTGTTGAATAGGTACGGGAGGACAACTAATTCAGGGCAATCAGATTCACCCCGAAGAAGTCGACAAGCGAAGATAGGCTAAAAGTAATGTTATGAGTATACCTGTAGAGGGAAAGGAAGAGGGTGGCCAAAGAACAGATGGTGGGAGTGTCAGACTTTTCTGACTAACTGTCCCCCGCACACGGGCCACAAAAAAACGCCGCTTCAAGCTTCTTTTTGAGGCGGCCTTTTTTTGTGGCTCGTGTGCGGTGGTGCCGCCAAAAAAGCTTAAAGCGGCTTCAAGCTTCTCCGGACACAAGAGGTGTCGCGCGCTTCAGCTGTTTTTTGCGGCCGCTTCTAGCTTTTATTTGTGGCCGTTTCTAGCGTTTTTTTTTGTGGCGGCGTTTTTTTGATTCCCGTGTGCGGGGACAGTAAAACCCACCTAAGTTGGTGACTCTTTAGAACGATCAGGTAACCCATCAGTAAAATAGCTTGTATGATAAAAAATCATTAGCTCGACCTGACAAAACTAAACTGGCCGCCTAAAGACGTCTGTCGTCCTTTAAGCTCTTGCAGGAAGCAAATTAATACCTGTATCGATTTGTAGACTGGACTGAGGCTTTGTTCCTGAGTAAAATGGTTTGGCCTTTGACAACCGACACGTTTGTGACAGGCATTCACCTCTAGGTATATTAGCTAGCAATGACCGAGATTGCGAACCTGACATGTCACCTCTACCCTCTTCATCAAAGCAAGGTATTTTAGTTTATTCTGGCATAGCATAGCACTGTTTACCCTTCATACCTTCTCTCTCGAAGAGGGAATGGGCCGTAATCCACCACGCGGGCCGAGTGCGGGTTGGTGGATGTCACATGTCTTCAATTTTTTGGTTCTAGGACATGCCGGTTTCTTCACGATGTTTCCTTCAACGTTTTGAGAGCAGTGGTAGTAGTAGTAGTATTCTATCCTGACTGGTCTATCGAATATCGGTCTGTATAGATTCTTGGAAAAATCGACACGAATTAAGTTTTCTCTCAAGAAATATTTTTTCTCTTATAGAAAACATTTTATTGGTATCCAGCCACGTGTAACATTATATTAGTAGTAAACCAATTTTGATGGAAAAGTAAATAATCTAAAGTGAATGTTTTATATAGGTATGATATAGTTGTTTCGTTGTAACACGGCAATAGCGGTCGTTGACCCAACTACATTTAATGAAGTTCATAATTATAAGGCGAACATTACACGGCAGGTTTTTGCTGTCAGCTTTGCCAGAGTCAAAGTTTTGATTGACGAAAAATCTACCGTCTAATGCGATGATTGACGTTTTTTAGTACTGATTGACGACAACTATCATTTACGATTGATGGAATTGATTGACGCTTGCATGACCGTGTAACGGTTGCCTTAATATGTTTATGAAAAAAAGTCTTTGGTCAACAACAACACTGATCTCAAGATGTGTCGCTAACGAACAGCCATACGAAGTTTTTTATTTGGATCCCTACAAAAAGGTTAGACAACTTGGCGAATAAAACGGTTATTTTTGAATGCACACTTTATTTCAGCACAAAATACATATCAAATATTTTATTTTTATTCCATACAGAATCAAAAGAAGATACCGTAAATTAGGAAAAAAGGAAAAAATTGATTGATTGAGAAATTATGTACTTTTTTTTATAAAAATAGTGGGTTAGATTGTAAGATAATTGGTTTATTCATAAAAGCTCTTTTTAAGAGTAATAACCTCTATTGCCATGCTAAAACGAAGCTACTATAGCGTGTATCTGTTATTTACCTAAAATAGTAGTTCGCAGACGAGCGAACACAAGAGAGGAATATTAAATAAGACGTCGGTAACCATGAAACTCTGCCTCCACTCGGAATTGAATCAGATTATTGAATGAGTGTGTAGCGACATACGATGTCTTTGCTTGGACAAAGATGTTCAGTTGCGCTGGATATGGCAAGGGAAGTCTGTCCAAATTGAATGAGCTATACGGCTTGGAGTTAGTTCAATCAATTTTATTTATTAGGGATACTTCGACATAACAAAACAGTGGGTATCAGCATATAATACTTACATGAGGTCGTACGTTTTCGAAGCGGTGGATTCTCTGTTGATCAAAAACCAATTTTTTATTATGTTTTAATTTTACTTGTCTGATACACATATTTGTTGACTGGTCTATACTGTCTTCTCATAAGTTTATTATAAATTGAAATATTTTTGGTCTGTGGTTTTTTTTTGCACATAGGAATTTCTGTAAGTGCTCATGTGAAATAAAAATATATTTTGAATTGATTTAAATATTTTATCTATATTTAGTCTATTTATTACTTTGAGATACAACAGAAAATCAGTTGTATCTCAAACAGCAGTGTAACATCTGAAAGTATTGATCCAATCAATAATTTTTTGTACTGTAAAAACGACTAATACTGTCATAATTATACCACTTCTAAATCGTAAACAGTCACGGATTGTGGAGAGTGAAACCGAAAACTAGTTTGCAACCAAATATAATAAATTCAAGGAACTTAGATTTATATTATCATAGCATTATTTTACTTAATAACAAGGAGACGTAAGAAAAAACGACTTCCTAACAACTTTGTTCAAAGAAAACTCCGCTCATTCTCTTTGTATTGTCGCTTCTAGTGACTCATATCGTCGAGTTCTTCAGATAATCAAGTTACGGTCAGGTCAGTTTGCCGGACGAGAGGTTAGTTTCATGCTGTACGGTCCTAACGTTTTGAATATCTCATTTGAATGCATTCTGATATCTGCTTGAGAGTGGGTCTTAGTTAACGTCGTTTAGGGAAAACTTTTGATGTTAAGTTCGTTGTAGTTGCTTTATTTGTGTTTCAAGTAGATTTTGTACTTAAGTGATTTTGCCTTTTTATCATCTATCAATTGAATTAAATAAAGACGTTTTGTGTATATCTGTGTAACGACTTATTTCTTTTAACATATTTAAGAAAACCAATTCCAGGCTCGACATCTATAAATTTTTGTCGTCGTCTTGTTAACACTTCGCGTAACCCAAGGGCTGGCTTTTACTTTGGACATAGGATAAGCATTGCCATACAGCGGTGCAGCAGTGGTAATATCGTCAGTCTTTGGGTACCAGTCGACAGCGATGTGGAGGTTTTTTGACGCCACATTTAACTTTTTAGTTAGTTTACCTGTCTGTGAGCGATGTGCTCAACCCAATGCCACATTAGTTTGGCGATTGTTCGAGCTATATCGGTAGCCTTAGTTCTTCTACGGATATTTGCATTCCTGATTCGATCACGCATGAAAATTCCGAGCCCCCTCCAATGTCCATTGGGTGAAAATAAGTCACATTATGAGGTCCGGTGCCATCAACTGAAATAGGTATAAATAGTAAAGTATGTGCCTACTACGCGTTCCAAATAAGAATAGGACCGATTCCTATGTTTTGACGTCTCGTCGTACTGTCAAATCGAAGAAATTTTAGCAAAATTGAAGAACTGAGAAATAAGTAAAATTAAAGAACTGGATTCTGATTAAACTTTTTTCGTTCACAGTTCATAAATAAATTAAATTTTTCGTAAATTAATTAATGTTTAAAATTTTCTTTCCTCGATTTCACAGTAATTCGTGACATCACAACATGGCGGGCGATCCTGTTCTCATTTGGAATGCATTGTACATTATATAAACCAATTTATTAACACTGTGTATTTCAAACTTCACAAAATAAATACAAAACATGATCCATTGTTCTGTATGTCCAGTCTCTGAAATAATTCTACCACGTCATACAATCTACCACGAACCGACTCAACTATAAATGAGAACAAAGTTCGAATATATGCTCAACTCATTATATTCAGAAGTCGTTAGTAACATTAGTTAGCAAAATGTAAGTAACTGTTTTAAACAATGAAATTATACTGGTATTGTCTGAATGAAATTGAGGACCTTGTGGCAAAATAATAGGAGGCGTATGGGTCGAGCCTGTCAGCATAGGTCACGGGGACTACTAAGGCCGATACCTGCCAGGGCTGTGGGACTAGCATTTCCCCGCGGCTTTACCCGCGTACATAAAATATAGCCTATGTCACTCAAGAATAAAGCAGCTTTCTGTCGGTGAAAAATTTTAGCAATCGGACCAGTACTTTCAGAGATTACCTCCTACAAACAAAAAAACAAACTTTACCTCTTTATTATACTAGTGTAGTAACTCACTATGAGTTTCAGTCAAATAAGGATTAAGTTAGCTGGTACTGAAGTGTACCGAATTCGGTACACTGGTGCCTGAGAGGTTAAAACTGATGAGCTTTAGTCGCGTCAAAAAAAGAAAGCGCCTAAAAAACTTTTCAATGCGTTGTTAAGTCTAAAAGTTCTTTTCATCTAAAATCAGAAATCAGAAACATTGATTTCAAATAGATCAATTACAGGCACTTTTGAATTGTCAAAAAGTTGGTCAGTCAAAAAAAGTGAAGCTAAATTGCACGTTTTAAAGCCTAGATCTTTATGGAGAAGAAACTCCATGGACACTCTTGTAAATCATATTATGAGTTACATAAATCTTGGTTACATATTTCTTGTTGCTTCATAAAAAAACAATAACAATCTACTAACCGATCAATCCACACACATGCTCAACAATAAATACTATGATAATTATGAAATCATTATAATTAAGAGAATTCATATTATAATAATTATGATGAAGACCAAACTAAGGTTTAAAGGACTTCAATTTGAAGTTAATGCTTGAAAAAAAATTGCTTGAAATTCATTCTTCGTTCTATTTGAAATATAGGTAGGTATCTGTTATTTATTTATTATGCAACACCGTGTTGTCTTTTTTAACCCAAATAATGACTGGTGGCGACACTTGGGGGAGGCCTATGTCCAACTGTGGACGTCTTTCGGCTGAAATGATGATGATGATGATGAATGACTGGTAGAGAATGCCTTGTTGCATTAAGTCAGCCTTTGTACTGTTCATGAAATTTAAATAGATAAAGAAAAACAAAAACACTGAACTAATAAAACTAGATATACACCCAATTAAAACTAACTTACAAAATAAAAATAAAAGCCCTAAAGAACTAAAAAGTAATCTAAAGTACGGCGTTGAAAATCTCCTCCACATCGCTGTCAACTGGTAATGTACCTAACCCATTACTAAAATAATAATGCGAGTGTAAAAAATAAAATAAAAGCCCTAAAGAACTAAAAAGCAATCTAAAGTACGGCGTCAAAAATCTCCTCTACATCGCTGTCTACTGGTAATGTACCCAACCCATTTTTAAAATAATAATGCGAGTGTAAAAAAAATAAAAGAACTAAAAAAGCAATCTAAAGTACGGCGTCAAAAATCTCCTCTACATCGCTGTCTACTGGTAATGTACCCAACCCATTTTTTTTAATAAAAATGCGTGGTAAAAAAAAGCCCTAAAGAACTAAAAAGCAATCTAAAGTACGGCGTCGAAAATCTCCTCTACATCGCTGTCTACTGGTAATGTACCCAACCCATTATTTAAAATAATAATGCGAGTGTAAAAAAAGGCCTAAAAAACTAAAAAGCAATCTAAAGTACCGGCGTCGAAAATGTACATCGCTGTCTACTGATAATGTACCCAACCCATTATTAAAATAATAATGCGAGTGTAAAAAAAGAAATAAATAAAAGCCCTAAAGAACTAAAAAGCAATCTAAAGTATGGCGTCGAAAATCTCTACATCACTTTCGGCTGATAATGTCTAAATCCAATATTAAAATAATAATGCATGTGTAAAAGAAAAATAGTTAAATAAAACTTACTTTCAGCTTTTTTTATGTCAAGGAGAAGCTCATTCCAGAGTTTTTTATTATTTTGTAACGATGTATGCTTTTACGCAATGTTCTGTACTTTCAATTCTAACCTTTACATACACAGTACGCTGCATGACAAAACGAGAAATAACTTTTCAGAACTCGATAGAACTGCCAACGAGTATAAAATAAAATGGCTTTCCAAGCAGCTACTATAGTTTCACAAAGGTTACAAAGTGCAATATTTCAATGAAGGAATGTATATAATTATTTAAGATTTATTTTTTTAAGTATATGATTTAGTTCCCTTTATTTAACTCTCAGACGAGACGCACAGGATCGTTAATTATGACGACACTTGAGGGAGGCCTATGTCTAGCAGTGAACTTATATTGGCTGAAATGATGATTTAACTTTGTCTCTCTGTCTGTGACACCGTATTAAACGGAACCGGGATTTGGATGCGGTGTTTTTTTTTAATTTGAAAGCAGGTTTTCTGGTGACGGCTCATGTTTATCAAAATCGGTACTGTTTATTTACAAATTATGAGGGGAGAGGAGAGAAAAAGGGAATGAACAACCTATTGGTTGCTAGGTTGTATATTGTTAGGGTTATTTTCTTTTAAGATGGGAAATCGTCCAATGACTTTATTAGTGGAACGGTAGGTCGACTCAGACTTTTACTGACTAAAACCTTCACGTTTTCTTTCTCAGAAGCCAATCATGGCCCCAGTAGACTTCTGCTCTACTGGGCCCCTACGGTTTTGCTGACATATTTGAGGTCCATTACGGATTTACGGTATCAAATGAAACACTATAAAATGTCCTTTCCAAAAATGTATGATAATTTGGGTTGGAGATTTTTTCCTCTTTTGAAATCTACGTTTTATTTTTATTACTATTTATTTATTTCCAACTTACAACTATCATTACAGGGTAACCTAATGCGATATTTTTTGTTCTTTTTTTCTACTTATACATATATTCATTTTTGTCTAAACCACCACTTTGTCTAAACAAATTCCAAACAAAAAAATAACTGAGCAGTAGGTACAGACACATTCTAATTTCTTATTAACAAAGCTCCTCCCGTGAGGGACTTAATCCATTTTGTAGCTTACTAATACGCAAGCAAAGACATCCCACATCTCAGGTTTGACGGAGGTACGCATCTCCTAGTCAAGCGTGAATTTATTTGCATATAATTATTAACATTGCGACGGCCCCTTAACTTAAGTGGATCATTGAAAATTAATATTTTAGGCTTCTGAGAATTAAACTGAAAGCATTTCTGTTTCATTTTTGGAATATTTGTGCACATTTGTTTTATAGAGGAAGCCTGAGTCTCAGCAGTAAAAACGTTGTAAGACTGATTTTGTTATGATAAATACAGAAAGAAAGAAGGAAAACAGTGTATTTACGCGAAAAAAGACGTAATCTGAAAATTTGCTAACAAACATAATCTAACATTAATTGATAAGATATGCGTCACATCCGCGCAAAACGGCCGAACGCTCAGCATAAAGCTGCAGCCTCACGCACAATGCGATGAGCTCATAATAATAATAATACATAATTTTCTTTTATTTAATGTATAATTCTTCAAGTGGGGCATATAACAAGGGAATGTATACCTGGTTTACTATAGAATACTTTTTATTCCAGCAATATGTTCCCTTGGAATATTTTTTCAGTTTTACACCGGCGGCGGCGGAGCCGCTTGCAGAAGCTAGTGAAACAAAGACTTAACAAAACTACCTAATATTTTGTTTTTTTTTTTTTATATATAATTGATAAAAACTAGTGCGTGAATGCGATCCTTCCTGATGGTAAGTAGTGATGCAATCTTTAATGGCGAAGTAAGACCAAGTGTTCCAGTCCTTCGATATACGCGGTCAAAAACGTGTCCGATGGTAAAAAGGCATATAATTAATGCGTAAACACTGAATATTGTAACAATTCACAGGCCTCACACAGTTTCAGGGCTACCTATGTTAACAAATATCAATTCTGATTGCACACAGTTTGTTAAGTACATAAAATTCTGACTCACATCATGTTATTAAGTAAATGACGTAACTGGAAGCCACATTCAAGAAACAAAGGATTGCAGGGAAATGTAAAGGCTAAAGGTTACTTAACTGTTGTATAAGAAAAGTTATTTACGGAAGAAAAAGAAAAAGATTGTTGGTAACTCGCACAGGACAAAGAATAAAATAACAAGTTAAAAAGACCTGTGGAAAGACAAAAAGGCTTCATTGACGTCACTCAACCAAATCTAAAATTATAACAAAGCTAACGTATGTACACTGCCCACGGCTTTGCCTGCGTCTGAATATGGCTCGGTTAGGTTTAAATAATATTTATCCTTCTCAAAGTATAATTCCGAGAAGGAAATTGTTTAAACAGTCTATCAAATATGATTGAAAACCATTCGTTTCACCATAAAATGATTTAAATTAAACCGATAGTCACAGTATCAAAGTACATACGAGTACTAGTACCTAAGTCTTACTGAGAAATCAGTTAGTTTCTTTATGATTAATTAACTGGATTATCTTGTCAAAACTTATAGATCAGATAATGCTTATTTTCCCTGACTAAAACAGGGTAAAAGTAAAGCCTTTAAATGTTAGTCTATAATATAAAAATATTTTGTTATTCGATAATCTCACTAAAATTCCAAAGCGGCTTTACCGATTTGAATATTTTTGCTTTTGTTTTGTTCTGTCTAATACAGACGTGGTAAAAACTAAAAAAATGGAAATCTATTGGAAAATTTAAAATTGTTACCTTTGACGGAAACAGAGCCGCGGGTGACAGGTAGTACATTAAAATATAGGTACACTTCTGGACACATCTATTGGCCCACCTTGTATTTTCAGTTTCGTTTGGTCCTAGCTAAAATTTTATATTAGGTCGAGCAAAAAGTTTTTACGCAGTTTTGAACCTGGCACATTCACAATTTCATTCAATAGTCTTTTTTTGAATTTCGAACACAGAATTTAAAGAAACAAAAGACAATTTGGAGCCTGTTTGTTGATATCAAACAATCGAATACTAAGAAAACTTGGTTTTATTGGTTTACTTGGATTTAATTCTTGAAAAAGTGATTGATATCTTTGGTTTTGCAACAAACATTACTTATTCTTAACATTAAGGTGAGGTTCTATCAATAATCTATGGATACTTCACCTGAAGTCGCCGCCAAAGCTGTGGCACTTATTCAGGCCGGACACAGCCAAAGAAACGTGAGTGCTCAACTTAATTTAAGTCGATCTGCGGTCCGAAATGTTTATCGGAGGTACCTAGAGACTGGCGGCTTTGTTCGTCGCCAAGGAAGGCCACGATCTCGGGTCACAACTGAAAGGCAGGATCGATTCATCGTGACGACCAGCTTGAGAAATCGTCACCTTACCTCCATTGAGATACAAAACCAACTTCGCGACTTCCACGGAGTATCTGTGAGCGCTCGAACTGTTCGGAGAAGGTTAAAAGAACGCGATATGGTACCACACAAGCCAGCTAATGGGCCCAAACTAACGCGAGCCCACCGAACAGCGCGCCTTCATTTCGCACGCAGTCATTTAAATTGGACACAGCAAGATTGGAGCCGTGTACTCTTTTCTGATGAGTCTAAAATTGTGTTACATGGCAATGATGGAAGGAAGAAGGTCTACCGACGTAAGAGAGAGCGTTTCGCACAATGCTGCTTTGAAGAGAGGGTTACTTATGGCGGTGGCTCATGGACTGTCTGGGGCGGTATATCCGCGAGCGGCAAAACTCAACTTGAGGTTGTTACAGGACCACGGCTGCCAACATTAAATGCTGAAAGGTACATTCGTGAGTGCTTAGAACCTCACGTGATACCATACGCGGACTATGTGGGTCCAAATTTCCTTTTTATGCATGATAATGCAAGAGCCCATGCGGCCGGCATCGTCAGGGAATATCTTCGGGATGTGAACATCACAGTTATGGACTGGCCAGCCAGAAGCCCAGACATGAACCCCATTGAGCACATGTGGGACGAGCTAAAAAGACGTGTTAGGGCTCGTCAGCCAGTTGCCAGACATGTTTTTTATTCAAAAATCAATTGCCTTTAACAAGGCGCATATCCGACTTGTTAGGCGTAACTCCATGTCGTATGGTATTCTGAATTCAAATTTAAAACAATACGATCGAAAAAGATGATAAAATGTATCAGGTTTAAAACTGCATCAACAGTTTTTGTTCAATCTAGCAATCATATTTCGGTAAGGGCCATCGAAACTCTAAGGTGGGCCAATAGATGTGTCCAGAAGTTTATTTTCTTATACATTAAAATATATTTTCTTATACATTAAAATAATTATTTTCAAGCAGCAATTTTGATTAACCAACAGGCCTCTATGATGTTATTTGTATTTAAAAAAAATTGTAACATGCATATATGCATATAGCTGTAACATATTTGAAAAAAAAAACCATATTGCCCACTTTGCCGCGAACGTACGTATCAATAACGGAACACGGTATGGCTGATATCAGCCCGTTCATGTGACACTGTTCAATTCCCAAAAGTAATAAGTCGTAAATTTATATTACGCCGCCGAACAAGTTAAAACACATTATCTCTATGTCTGTGTGAGTTTGTATGGTTATTTGAAATATGGATTAAATTAGATACACAGCTGTTCTGGTGAAGTATTGGATCAAGGTAAGTAAAAATGGAACCGTTATAGGACTTTGTTGTCTGACTGTCAGTCTGTCAAGACCTTTTTACCTCGGGAACGCGTGAGGGGTATCGAGTTGAAATTAAAACCATATACTCGAGTCTGCGGTCCCTTGAAGCTGTGAAAAAATCAAACTTCTGATTAATGAAAAATAAATTACAGCCGTTTATGACACAAAGAACGTATATTTCGAAGTATGTTACGTCCAAATAACTATTTTTGCGATTCGGAAAAATTTTCGTAATTCAATTCGAGGGAATCGGACTGTTTTCACAGGTTAGTTTGTACGGAACCCTCAGTGCGCGAGTCCGACTCAAACTTGCCCGGTTTCTTTACACGGAAAATCATCAAATAACTCCTGGGTTAAGCTAGAGGAATGTGAGACATTTTTAAAAATTTTTTGTCCCGTGACATGCTTATTAATAATCATCATCATCATCAGCCTTTTTTAATATTCCCACTGCTGGGACTCAGGCCTCCTCTCTAGGAGAGGGAATGGGCCGTAATCCAGTACGCGGGCCTAGTGCGGCTTGGTGAATGTCACACGTCTTCGAATTTTTGGTTCTAGGACATGCCGGTTTCCTCGCGATGGTTTACTTCACCATTTTGAGAGCAGTGGTAATGAAATAAATAACACAAAGTAATGTTACACAGCGCTACTTTATCACTGAAAAACATAGGCTGTATACACGGTATCTAACATCGACGCACAAACGAATACCATGGATCAATCAATCAATATCAATTGGCGGTGCCCTCAATTGGTGGAATTTTTCCTCGGTTTTTTTTAATTTATTTTTTAAGCTTTTTTAATTTAATCTGTATAAATTCGTTATTCTAACATTTTTAATGAAAAAAAAGGAACGAATTACTTTTAAAATTAATTTTGTCATCAAGGTTGATTAGAATAACGAACCCAATGATTTTTTTTATTATTATTTTTTTCTCTACTAAGAATATCCTCGGGGTTGGTTAAAGACTTTACACAGTTTAAATTTAAAAAGGACTGCTTTTTTTTAATTAGAAAAAAGCTGACTAACAAATCCACAACTGGGGAATCCAGAATTATGTACGACGATTCGACGCATAAACGAATACCAACGATCCATCCTTGGTATTCGTCTGTGCGTCGATGCCATAGACACCCTGTATTTTGTACCGTTACATGAGCAAAGCCGCTAGTATCTACTTTGAACCTTTCAGACTAAGCTTGGAACTGTGTATCGACACACATCTCAATTAGTTCGTGTATTATCAACTTCACTGTAAATCACCCTTACAAATCTCACCTGCATACGAGTCCTTTCTCAGAATGTTTCAGTCAGTTTATAAACTAGCTCGGTACGGTTGTATATTAGTTTGTAAAGTTATTACAAGAGTAAGCTACTACAAGGAATTTACTTATCCTCTGCTTTGTATAGCTTAATATAAATTTATATTCTGAGTAACTGACTTATGACTTGTAAGAAGAATTCCTTATCAATAAACTACTATGACTATGACTATGACTAATAATATACAGAGGTTCATGGAGTATGTCCGTCTATATCATTACACAATAATATTAATTGCACAGAAATATATAGAAAATACTTGATTGTAGGTACTATAAAACTTGAAATACAATTCAATATCGGTAACTTTAAAGGTTAAACAACAGTCTTTTTATTACTGTAAATGTAAAATGATCAAAATACTAACGTTTTCGGTAGACATTGTCCTGGCCAAAACAGATATTTGTTCAGAAAAAAAAATAAGAACCCGATTGCAACACCTCCTGCCGAATTCAATTGTATTTTCAAACCATCCAGTGACCCATCCAAATGTACAAACAAAATTACAACCTAATCGGTCAAGCTGTTTAGCCGGACAAACATACAGAAGAATTACACAATAATGATGTAATCATACCATCCCTTTCAAATGCCATCGTGTCGTACGTAGCATTGTCTACGCTTACTACGCCGTAGCAATCTTCGTAGCACAATGGGTACTCAAGCACTACCAAACAAGGCAGTTAACTTATCAAATGGGGACAGGTGAGTGTGAGTGAGTGAGTCAATGTTTAGAAAACTTAATTATGTGACTCCTTCTCTTATGATATTTTCTAAATGTCTTTCCAATATCATTAAATATGATCCAATTTAACTTACTAAATATATATTATCGACTAATTCTCTAGTATCCCATTAATTTACCTGAGTAGACATCCTTAGTTACCATCAACTTGTTACTAACTAAAAACAGTAGTTACGTACCTACCGTTTCTTAGCATTTTGGGTTCATTGCCCTCTCCAATAACCAATTAGGCCCGGCCCAATGTTTCAAGATGTACATAAACAAAATTTATTAGCACTTAAATTGGCCATTATCAGTAATCCTCGTTTACTAGCGAGCCTAACACAGTTTCTAACTATGAACTGCCATTTTTCATTTCTCAATCTGAGTTAGATAAAGTTTGTTATATTTTATGCTGAGAAAATCTTTGGAAGAAATCATTTTATATTATTACTATTATATCCAACTTATGCTGTCCCACAGCAAACTCAGGGGTCAAAGTCTCTTTTAAAGTCCATACAGTAAATATTTAATGGTCAAATCACATGAGAACCATGCAGATTTGTCTAATATGGTCTTTTGAAGAAAGAACTATACCGATTTGAGTGGTCTTGTCCAGTCAGTGTAAGCATTTGTCAGTATTTACAAAGCTCAACTACTAAGGACTACTAAGGAGCTCAACGACTTGACAAACAATACCAAGGAAAGGAAATTTGGGTAGGCCGCAGAAAATACTCAAATTGCCAGACTCTTCTTCTTCTTCCTGCCCTTGTCCCATTTTATTTGGGGTCGGCACAACACGTTTTTTTCTTCCATTCTGTCGTGTCACTCGTCACGCTATCACTAACTCCCTTTTCTTTCATATCACTTCTCACACAATCCATCCATCTTTTCTTTGGCCTCCCTCTCCCTCTCCATCCATCCACATGTAAATTAATAACTCTTTTAGCAACATGCTTTTCATCTCTGCTCTTTACATGACCATACCAAGACAAACGACTCAATTTGCCAGACATACGTTAAATTTGCTGAAAAAAAAAAAAAAACAATCTACATAGTCCTCACACTTACCTAATATTAAACTTAATTAAACTT
Source organism: Mythimna ferrago (assembly GCA_910589285.2). NCBI lineage: Eukaryota > Metazoa > Arthropoda > Insecta > Lepidoptera > Noctuidae > Mythimna > Mythimna ferrago. Next base: position 21,161,770 of record OU342680.1, on the reverse strand, counting down.
ATTAAAAGTTTAAAAATGCTGTTAATGTTCACTTTCCAATTTTAGGTCTGACACTATACGTGGACTTGTAATTTTCTTGCAGTCGTCTATGACAGTTTTTTTTTTTTTAATAAGCTTTTTTTTCATATGCAGTAAATTCTCCAAGCTGCAATAAATAAATAAGCTTTCGAACCATCTGTAGAATTTAGCTATCCTAACAAAAATATAAAATTACTCAACTGCATTTTATTGAGTGTGCACATACACCGCAGCACCACAACGCACGGTTTACGGTCTGCAGTCAACCGACTCGTGACTCATAACGATATACCATCAATATTAGATGAGCCGTCTCTGGTGAAGCCACGTCCTCACTCAAATGGACTTCATTATTATTATTACAAGCTTTTAAATTGCAATATTTGTACTCGTAGGGATAAAATAATATTTTATTTACACACTATTTTTTGTATATGCGAAAACTGAATATAGTTTATTGAATCAGTAACTAAATCAATTCCAATAATTTTTACACCATGTTATGTTTTTTTTTCCAATAATATTTAAAAAACGATCCCAAATAAGATGGGACAAGGGCAGGAAGAAGAAGAAGAAGAATTTAAAAAACGATTCCAAGTTAGATACTAGTTACCACCGACACTATTAACCCTTTGTGTGTCCGGAACGTGGATCCACGCGAGACACAATAACTTTTTAATTGTGTCTCTAATTAGCATACGAAAGGTTAATAGAACACAGGTCACGGCAGATCATAGCGGGGTTTGATCTGGTCGGATTCCGGTCGGCAAGCGACCCATTTCTCATCGTCTGTTCAGACGTTCAAACGTGAAGCAGTTACAAACACACACAACGAATGCTATAGAACAAAGGCAGAATAAAAAAAAAGCTTGTTAACAGCCAGAGTTACATACAATTAGTAACTCTAGTCACAAAATGTTCGCAGCGTCAACCCGTTAACAATGTTTTTGGTTTAACAATAATTTTTCGATGACTACTAGAACGCTGGTTGTGTCACGCCCGCGTCATGTTTCCCTTGTAAAACATGTGAATAGCGTGTAAAATTCAAAAGCGTGTCAGTTTATATTTGTTAGTACACACTAAAATATCGTCAGTTATTTTTTGTTGCGCCTATTTGGGGTTCCGTATTCCAAGAGTAGAAACGGGACTTTATCGCCAAGAATTTTTGGTCAACTGGACCCATTCGTAATGGACCTGTGGGATCACTCAACTCTATCACATTTTGAATGGGTCGACTGGACTCACTCTCTAATTACATTCTAAGTACAGTCATGGAGTGTGTGGAGAGAGTGATCCCGCAGGTTCATTGCAAGTGGGTCCAGTTGACCAAAGACTCCTAATGCCACTGTCCGTCGGTCCAGGCTGGCTGTATCTCATAAACCGTGATAGACAGTCAAAATTTTCATAGATAATGTATTTCTTTTGCCGCTATACCAACAAGTACTAAAAACAGAATAAAAATTATTTATTTATTTATTACTTTATTATAGACATCATAATGTGGACTTGATAATCATTTATACAAAAACAAATGGCGATCTTATTGCACAGGCCCATCTCTAAAAATAAACACAAATGTGAGCTTCGCATACAACAAACGTGATATTTTTTGCCGTTTTTTGCTACGAACGATACGGAACCCTTCGTGCGTGAATCCGACTCGCACTTGGCCGGTTTTTTTTTGGGTGAAATTAATTCGGATAGGGTCAACTAGGTTGGGTAGGGAGAGGAATTGTGCATAATGATTGGTTATAGGATCGGTCCAAATCAAATTAGACCTAATATCGTCTTCGGGTTACACTGTATATGATTACCTACATGATTGGCGACGAGGGATCTGATCTGATATGATAATGCCTTGTTGCATTAAGTCCGCCTATGTACCACTACTGTACATGAAGTTTAAGTAAATAAATAAATAAATAATAATATCAACAGTACACAATCTATACCACGTATATGTATATATATATTAGTATATGAGAAACCCGAAACACGTGTCTAGTATATTTTATATAAAGAAGCTATGTACGAAATTTCATAACTGTACAATGAATAATCATAAAGTTATAAGCTCGTTATCTCAGCAAAATTACACAGTAACCGAGTCATCCAGGGGATTGAGGGGTTGTTTTGCACTTGCACCCAGGTGTTTGCTGGCACTTAATACCCACAATGATTTGACGTGATCTATGTTGTACTTAATGTCGGCGATGTCCAACTTGTGAGCTTTTTAAAGTATTTTTCGGAAAAAATATAACATGGTGTAAAAATTAATGGAATCGATTCACTAACTCACTGTGAACTAACTATATTTACGTTTAGCGTATACTAAAAATAATATTGTATATTTCCTGTCATGTTGTTAGGTGGGCGTAAAAGTGCGCCTGTTATGCATAAAGACTTTTTTTAACGTGGGATATCATTAAATGACTTCCTCTGTTCTGTTGGTCTTTGCGACGGTTAAAGTAGCCTTTTTGGACAATCCACAGCCCTAGCAGACATCGGCTCTAACTGGCTCTGTCAATCTTTCTGACATTTCTTCGAAGTACGTTGCCTTCATCCTGGGTCTGCTTCCTTACTGGAAGGCGAGCTACCCATTAGTCAACGTCCGCAAAGCCTGCACCTACGTTAACCGAGAATCAATTCGTAAATCCGAACAAGAGAGCCTGGGTTTAATGTACCGGTCGGGTAAGGCGTTTTCTAAACAATTTTTTTCAGAGCATCCCGAAGGCTCGAGTTATGCCCACGCTGATGTCTATAGGCTCGTTCACTGTAACATGGGACTAAAACATACCTAAGGATTCTACTGGATCTAAGGAACATATGTTCGGTCAATGTGACACCTCCAAGGATTCAAGACTGAAATCATGATTTTGATGAGCTGTTAAAGTGATAGATAATAATTATATTTATTCAGAATTAAATAAAATGGTTACAAAAAATCTTAGGAGAAATTACAAAGGTAAATGAACCTGTAGCACAGACGTAGATGCTTCTCTTTTGGTGAAAAATCATCAAATACATAACTCCTATGGTGAAGCGAGAGAGTGTCAGGTAAAGTTAGAACTACACTGTTCACACGTGTGCGACATTCGCCGATCTGGGCGCGTCGGTCTCCATACATTTTCTAAGGAAACTAGATTTCAGAGCTACACTTGATAAACGCCACATGACGTAGTCCTACGCACAAATCAGGAGAGTTTTACGTTTGCGTTGGTCTAATGTAGTTTTTTTTTTATCTGTTATAAACTAGTACTTGACTGCGATCCCACCTGATGGTAAGCAGTGATGCAATCGTTGATGGTGAGGCGCACTAGTTCTAGTTTTATCCTTCGTACAAAGCAAGTGTGACGGTACACTATTCCTGCAATATCCCGTTCATTATTGACCGTGTTTTTCCGCATAAAACACTCAACAGCATAAAATATGAAAGACTGCACAGCACGGCGCAGTGATGCGTCACTTTTCGATGCAAAAGGCCGCGCGGCCGGAAACTGGTTGCCGCTAGAATTTCCCTTTCCATATTTGATCGGATTTACTTGACAACACTTACGCCGTCCACAAACTCACGCCAAGTTGCTCTATATATCGGAAAATTCTCTTTGGTAGCTATATTTGATGTAGTTGAAGATTTGAAGGTATGGTGCAAGTATTTGGTGTATGTTGTGCTCATTTTTTAGAGTGCTTGTCGATTTCTTTACGGGTTTATCTAGGATAAATTCTTCTTTTGCTAACAAAAAATGTGACAGTAACCTGAACACGTTGACTGCGGTATGGGGCATTTAAGGCCTCTTAAGGTCTATTAGACCTCGTAACGTTTAAGAAACTAAGTCCAGTATGAGGTCAAATTGACCCCATGTCAAAGTAAATACACCATCCTGTTTTTACTAAACTAAACCGAATTGAAGTTATAGCCTCTGCACGGCAGGAAAGACTACTTTTCTCTTCACCTCAAAGAAGACACGTACGAGGCAGATTAGACCTCATTCCGCACCGAAGGTGTTCAGGCTTGAATAGTAGAAGTTCTTAGCTGTAGAACAGCAAAACTAACAGCTGTACTGGGTTCACTAAGTGTTGCACAAACTCGCGGAATAATTTGCATCATCATGTTTGAAGTGCTTCTAATAAAAAAAAATGTAAAGAGACCCTTTATAAAGTTGTGTAGATGATTATATTTTATATAGAACTCTTGCTTTGTCTGACATAGGCTTAGTGAGGTTATGGCCACTATTATCCTTCTGTTTTTATTTACTAATACACCGACACTAAATAACTGAATCGTTTACTTCCACTTCATTATTAAATTCTATAATAACAACAGACTTATCAAAACTGCATTATTCATAGCGATTGTGAACTATTAAATCTGTTGGGCACAGCAATAAGCCAAGCACTAACTTAGTGTAACTTTACAACTTGATTCCTAGCTAGTAGACACGAAGTCTCTGGCTTATACTCGGTTAAGAAGTTTCATTCAACCGTCACTTCATTTAATATTCGTGTGAACGTTGTGTGTGATTGAATTCATTGCCTTTGTCTGTTTTTTAGGGTTCCGTAGCTCAATAGAATGAACAACCCTTATAGGATCCCTTATAGGATCTCTTTGTTGCCTGTCTGTCTGTGGAACGTGTAGAGGTATCAAGTTGAAATTAAAACCATATCTCCCGCTCTTCGGCGGAGCGGCAAGCAGTGCCGTAACCAGCCTTTTATACGCCCGGTGCGAGCTTCTATAACTGCGCCCCTAGAGAAAGTACAATACAAACAAAAAGTACTAGGTATATAATTTTTGCGCCCCTCCGGGAACTGCGCCCTGTGCCTGGGCACCGCTGGCACCACCCTATTTACGGCACTGGCGGCAGGGTATGCCAGACTTTTACTGACTAAAAACCTACTTCTGTTCCTTCGTTGTTTTTCATACCAGGACCGAATTTTCCTTTCAGAAGCAAACCCTTGGCCCCCCAGTAGGCTTCGACCTCGCCTCGTTGAGGCGCACGAACACTACGCGCCATCGTCGACTCAGACTCGATCTAGACGGTTCCCTCCATTTCCATCCATTCATCTAACCCATTACTCTTTTAGTAACATGCGTTTCTCCCTCTTCCCATGAACATATCAGAATAAACAGTTCCCTTTCAACTTTTCAGTCACTGCTGCAACTTTCAAACTTTCTCTACTTGTAATATACTCATTTCTCACTTTATTCATTTTTGTCACACCAAACATTTGTCTCAACATATTCAAGCTACATGCAATCTTTTTATTGAGTACTTAACTTTGGCTTATGATGACAATTGTACTTACATTTACTTCCGATGTATATTTTATTGTAGCTTTCGATTTTATAACTTAAAGTTTTATTCTTAGTAGTTGAACTAATGTAAAGTATAATAAAATTATGCTTTGGAACTTCAATATCATGTATCTCAATAAGTACATTATTTTAACCGACTTCAAAAAGAAGGAGCTTCTATATCGGCTGAATGTAATTTTTTTTAAGCTATTGCATAGCTTCTATCGCGGGCCTTGAGCGTGGAGACCGAATCCAGAAATTCCGTAACGAAAATAACCTAACACCCCCCATTCATTTGTGTTTTGAGCGTGGTGACCGATAAGAAAACAAATGAGTGAACAATCAATTAAAATTCAATTCAATGTGTGAAAGTGTAACTTCAATTAATATCAAAGAAAAAAAAACAAAGGTAAAAAAATACTGCATAAATAAAATAAATAAATAATTATAATTGCATAAGTTGATAAAAATGCTATGCAATAGCTTTACCGCGGCAGTCCCCGAGTGCCACACGTTTTTTTTTTTTTCATAGTTTATATGCCGTGGCCAGATCACAGAAATTAATCACTTCATGAAGTGGCCAAGTAAAACTAGCCAGATCGGCTTAAACGTTAAAGTTTGATCATATTTCAATCTTCGTTTGGCCTACTTTCTTTAGACCTTTTATTATCATTGAAATCCTACATCTATATATGGCCAAACAAGGATTGACATAACATCAAATTTTAACGTTTAAGCGATCTGGCCACGACATTTATATTTTATGAGGTAGTCCAGAAAACCGAAAAGAATAAGCAAAAGGGAGGTAAACAAACCAACAAAAGGTAGATTATTAAAGCATTCATTGTCTTTTATAACACATAAAAATACTTTTTCCCAATTAACCCACCTGTTTAATTTCATCAAAACATTTCACAAAAATGCCTCGAGAGTAATTTCTTCAACGCGATTTGTACTAATTAAGCTTGTTTTCTCTTCTAATTATCTCCTGAATATTCACCGGACGAAATCACTTGACCCCAAAATTGTTAGAGATATTGTTTGTTTACTCTCCAGAGGGTAGACGGAAAACAATGAATACTTTTTTTGTAAGCAAACGGCGATGGAAGCAGGTAATGAATATGCTGAAACAAAGAGCCCAATGCGGAGGCTCATTAGGCATTCAGTTGTTGTGCCTGCCTTAAAAATCATTTACAAAAAAGTCTTGATGAATTTTACCCCTGTTTATTTCGGACAAAATTGTTTAACATTTTTATTATTGTAATTTTTCCTTTTCGTCATTTCCGCGCTTGTCCGTTTCGTAACGTTTATTAAAGTGCTGGCATGTAACGTTGTGGAACATTATAATAAAATTTGATAACGAATTTCCAACTTGGATTTGATGACAGCTAGCTGTCTGGGAAATTAGATAAATAACTGTTATGAGTTGTGGAAGACAGATAATAACGTGGAGTCTGTATGTTATATTATTTGGAATATTTGTGTTGAATTAAATTGTTAATCTTATAACGAAACGTTGGGAGATGATGCCTAAACGCAATAAAAACAAAAATACGAAGCTATATAATTACTTGCGAGCTTGTTAATATTATGTGATCTGAAATTACTTTTTTACATTATTCTTATCAGATTTTAGTTTATGTATTTCCAGAATTTTCATGTTTTTTGTCAAATAGTAGATTTTATCTCCTGTGTCCTACTCCACAGCAAACTTGCATTGTAAGTGAACCTAATGAAAGATATTCAATAAAAATATAGCTTTATCAATGAAATAATGTTTGCAATCAGATCACTATTTCCAAAGATCACGTCGTACATTCTAACATCTAATGTTTAGGCTTTATTCTTTAGTCTTTATTCTTTAGTATTTATTCTTTAGTATTTAGTTTTTAGCCGGAATCTGTGTTTCCTGATAGCTACAACTTAGGAGTCTTTAAGTCGAGAGTGAATAGGTTTCTTCTAGGCAAGCGTGCTTCATCGTCGACCACATCATCGCTTACCATCAGGTGAGATAGTGGTCAAACGCAAGCCTATCATTAATAAAAAAAAAAAAAAAATATTCTTTAATCTTTATTCATTAGTCTTTATTCTTTATAAGCACAACCAGCCTTATAATGTTCCCGCTGCAGAGCCTAAGGCCTCTTCTTTAAGAGAGGAACGGGCTGAAATCCACCGTAAATTACATAAAATAAAGCCAGCCTAGGTTTGAACTCAAGACCTTACAACTCGCAGGATGAGGCCATGACCACTGCTACTCACGTCTCTATCCTCTCTTACACGTGAAAAGAAAGAAGTGTGCCCTTTCTTTCCACGTGTAAACGTTAACTGTGCCAAAAATACAGTTATTAGGTCACCAAAAATTAAACTGTCCCTAGATTTGAAGGGCCAAAAACGATTAAGTGACAAAATTCAATTTGGTCGAGTTACCTTTTACCGAAACTCTGAATTATGGGCGTACTAAAAGATATTGAAAGCTTTGAGTGAAGTTTGCGGTGTAATTACTTTAAAATATGTAAATCGATGTAAACAGTTAACCTCGTTTTCCTTGGGTAAAACATAATAATACGGCGCCATTGACGTTGAGGTTATAAAACTGAGAGAACAAAGGTATTATTAGAAGCTTTCACATCTTGTGGTCTGATGTTGTCAGCTGCACATGTTTTATTGGCTTTACTTTAGACGTCTGATACTATTTAATTAATATTTTAAAGCTGAAGAGATTGTGTCTTTGGTCGAATATAAAAATCTCAAGAACCACTGGTTTGAACTGAAAAATTCTTTTAGTGTTTGATAGCTCATTTATCGGGGAATCTGTAGGCTATATAACGTAGCGCTACAACTAATAACAATGGAGTAGTACCTAATCAAAGATGCAGGCGAAATCGTGTTGGATGGTTAGTCATTTTTTAAAGACTAGCTTCTGCCAGCGGCTTCGCCCGCGTCAAAGTAAGTTAATCCATACAAAATTTGGACTACCGTTCCCAACCCCCCCCCTTCCCCCCTTCCCGCCTTGAGGGGTAAATTTTGAAAAATCCTCTCTTAGTGCTAGTCTACGTCAAGAAATGAAACCTTGTGCAAAATTTCATGCTCCTAGCCCCAGTAGTTTCGGCTGTGTGTTGATATGTTAGTCAGTCAGTTTCTCCTTTATATGTATAGATGAAGAGTTGCTTTAGTTGAACACACAAATCTCAGAAACCTCTAGTTCGATTTGAAAATTGTTTTTAATGTTAGAAAGCCCATTATATAACATCACTTTATTACTAATAACAGTGGAGCAGTAATCAAAGGCGAGTATGAAACCTGGCATGAAAAACTTCGAAGATATATGACATCCACCAACCCACACTAGACCCATTTTCTTTCCAAGAGGCTTGAGTCACTGTGCTGATTATGTTATACTATTATAACATTAGTTTTAATTTTTATTAAAGATTAGTTGACCCGGCGAACTTCTGACCGTCTAACAATCAATGAATGTAATCTTTTGATATAGTCAACCGATTGCGATTAACCAAGCCTAAGTAATATAAGTTACGCACAATTTTAATGTATAAAAGTTATCTACAACGATTTCGAACATTTTACGTGATACGCGCACAACTAAAAACTTCTACAGATTTATTATATGTATAGATTACACCTTTAACCAGAATATAACTTAATGCAAACAAAGTATAGCATAACCTCCAGGAAAGACTAAATTGCATCGTTGAACCCCCAGGGGTTCAAGTTTGGCTGCCGCACTGCGTTTAGTGATTGCAAAATTTAACTTTCAATTGAAAACTGAGCTTTTCCGCTTGTGTATACTAATATAATTTAAAGCAGGGGCCAAAGTTTGCATGGGGGCGGAATACTGAAAATATGACACACTCTGTGTATTGCATAGACTTAAATATTACTGAGTATTTCCTGGATTTTAAGTCGTGACGCGTTTTGCAATGTTTGGTGAGGGACTAACTCTACCGGTTTGTTTTTTGGGAGTAGCCCAAGTTTCATTCATACCATCTACTGTTTTTGTCGTAGTTTATTTAAAATCGACCAGGCCCAATATTAACATCTCTTAATACACTCATTCCTTAAGTTTTCATACTTACAAAATAAGTCAAAATTAAAATTTCAAATATCGCAGCAAAATATAATTTCAAATTTCAAAGTAAGTCAAAATTAAAATTTAAAAAGACACGCAACTCAACATTTATATACACATGCTGAGTTGAGTGTATTTTTAGTCACGCACAGAATTATAATTTTAAGTGTCTTTTTTTATGTATTTTTAGTTTTTTTTCTCTCTATCAAACCGAGTACACAGAAGTATAGTGTTCAGAATAAAATATAATGTAGTACCTAACATTTAACTAATATTCGGTTCGACCTCCATCAAGTAAACATCGGTACAGAAAATATTTTTATCTCGTAACCGACTTACGATGAAACCTATACGGCAAAAAATGTTAAAAATAATATAAAAGTGCTTATTGAATAAAATATTTTCGATCTCATTACGCTCGCCACATGTCGCCGATATCCATATTTTAAGGTAATCACTTGTGTCGTACGTACTCGTATAATATCTACACATCCATTTATAATATACTTACACCTTTTTTAAAAGAGGTATGAGGTAGACAGAAAACGTAGAACGTCATTTACCTTACAAATAACTTCTTTTGTGTTGTGGGATTCCCTCTTCCCATGCTGCTTCTTCCGGTATGCTTCGCCATTCTAACAAGGCCTTCCACATGATGGACCGATAACCTGGTGAGTTTACTAAACTTGTCAAAATCGACAATTATGACATCAATGATAGACCATTCTGACACTATTGTAATAGCAGACTTGAGGCCCTGGTCGTAGTCTTTACAAAATCGGCCAAGCCCAATATCAATATCTTTTAATACAGTTAAGAAATAGAATAACTTTTATTTCAAATGAACACAAAAGATGTTAACAATTATATCTCATAACGATGTTCAATCAATTTTTCGGGTCCATTTCATCTAGCAATTATCTTCAGAATAATGAAGTTGCTTCCACGTTATCATTACGACCTAAATCCGATAATCAAAAATATTAATCTTCCAGAATTTATTTGCGTAAGAAAGCGTGAAGCCGCGTACAGACATCGCGAGGCGTGCGTCGCGAATGATCAACGTCATGCATGCCTCAACCTGAGGCATACTACGGAACATTTATGCATGCGTCCCGAACGACACATGCTCAAGCTTGAGCACGCAAACAACCACGCATAGTGTTTGTCAGTACAAAGATGGCTCCGACAAGGCTAGACATGCATACATATAAGTGATTCATTCAATATTAAAAAAAAAGAGAAAAGACGCTGGTGGACAAAATTATTACACTATGGGAATACATTTTACGACGATACTACCCATATATCCGTCCACACGAAGCGCACGGCTCGCACTTAGGCAGCGTTTGCAACGATCGTATGATGCGAATGCTCACTGTTCACAACGCATGCCTCGCGATGTCTGTACGTAGCTTAAAATAAACCGAGTTGTGCCAACTTAATTCAGAAGGAACTGTGATATTTTCTGCTTCGTAATTTACTTGTATTGTTAATGAGAATACGATATCTCGTAAATTAGCATGCTGCTCAAAATTCTGTTTGCGCAAATTCACTTCTTAGAGTAAACCAACTTTATGAGAACGAATGAGACTAGCGACGTAAGAAGTACAAATTCAGTTTCTGAATGCAATCAACTGAAAAATTTCCCAGTCCTTCAGCAACACAAGGCTTCTGTATCTAAAAAATATGCTTGGGAAAAAAGTTAAATAATGAATTCTTTAACAAAATTTTACATAATAGCAGGTTCCTTTACAATTCTGAAAGATTCGTCGAAAAGTAATTCGGCTTTGTCTATTCGATTATACCTTTTTCAAAGTGTGAAATTAATTCAAATTAATTAGCATTCAAACAAGGATTATTGTTCTGTGAAACGCGTTTAGAATTTCTTAAAAATTAAACTCAAATACAATTGGGCGCGTTTATTAAGTTACTGAACTTTTCAATGTCCTTTGTTTTATATAATGACCGCTTGTAAGTGGGACATTGGGTCTATCATTGTCCTCTTCTTTATAGGAAAAAGATACCGCTGGTTTAGCTTGCAGAAATCAGAAAGATATAGGGTAAAGGGAAATACATTGGTCACTAAAAATATAGGTACAGAAGTCAATCTCATGTATGTACTTCACTTTTTATACTTACGCTAGGCGATCGCACACACGTCAGCGCATTGCTCCGAACTGTATGAGCGCGACCGGGCGATTGAGCCGCGATGTCGTGTCCGTGAGCAGCTTATATGTGCGGTGTGCGTTGCTCGAGCGAGCGTGCTTTGAATATACATTGTCTTCTGTATCTATTTTGTGTATTGGTGATATAAGTAATGTGGTGATATTTTTTAAACACAATACCATACAGTTTCCTATGCATAATATGTTATTAGTATTGGAAGATATTTATCCTCCTCACGCTCGTAATAACTTGCTAGCGCTGTCTCATGAATGTGCTTGCATGGAACAGTGTGGTATCCTGATTAAAAAAATACATCACCACATTACTTATATCACCAATATTTTATCATTATACCGTAGGTAAATGTTATCAAAAGACAAAAATACCGATTATTGTTAGAAAGGCCTTGAGGAAAAAAACAGTAGGTAATCATGTGCCTAAAACTCACTTAAATGTATAAATAGATACTGCCTCAAGTGTTATGAGCGAAATATTGAAAAATATACCATTATGCCGCTAAAAATACGCCACATTTCAAAAAGCTAGCCAAAGAACATTCCCTTTCAACATTAACTTTGTATATTTCTTCTAGATATGTACCTGTATTTATATAATACAATTCGTGTTTTTTATCTATTAATATGTATTTTGTTTACTATTGCCTGACGTACAATGTATAATTTAGTTCCATTATAAGTTTCCTAGTTTATTTATACATTCTGTGTCTACATTCTCGCCCAACTCTCCTGTTGCAGGTCTGCTGGAAGAAATTTCTTATGAAATAAGCAGCACCTACGTACGTGTTTATGTGTATATAAATTAACTAGCTTCTACCTGCAACTTTACCCGCGTGAAAGAAGAAAATATACACCGCTAAATTTTAATCGTTTTAATCCCGTGGAGGGTCGATCCGGTACATGAAACACTATCGATTTGTAAAGATAAAATCAAAAAATAAAGTACTTTTTTTTTCAAAACTCGTATTAATTTACGCATGTACGAAATTAATTTCTTTAAGGATAAGTCAGCTGAGCGAGTTTAATGACTTGTAGGTACTTTGTACGCAACGCCGACTATTAACTACAGGTCATTGAACTCGCTCAGCTGACGTTTTCTTAAAGATACTAATTTCGTACATGCGTGAATTAATACAAGTTTTGAAAAAGAGGTACTTTATTTTTTAATTTTATCTTTACAAATCGATAGTGTTTCATGTACCGGATCGACCCTCCACGGGATTAAAACGATTAAAATTTAACGGTGTATAGCATATGGTACTCAGTGTTACAATAGCTTTCTACTGGTAAAAGATTTTTTTAAATCAGTCCAGTCGTTTTCGGGCTTATTCATTATAAACGAAATATAAGAATACAAAGTTTTCCTCTTTACAATAATAATGTATATTTATATTATCCGTGTGAAGGAGGGTAAATATAACCCACGATCTATTTTCAGACCTACCAAATATACACAAAAAAAAAAAAAACTAATCAGGCTGTTTCGGACGAGTTCGACAACAAACACTGTGACATGTGATTTTTATATTATTTATTTATTATATTCTTTATTGAACACCATTACACATATATCAACTAAAACTACAACTAGATCTATATATTCTATAACTATTAGTATAGAAATATAAATAAATGTGGTAAAATGGGTACTTACCTACTTAATTTGATTCTTATTCTTTAACTAGCTTTTGCCCGCGGCTTCGCTCGCGTTAAATTCAGGGTAACACGGTTCCCCTTTCTGTGGGGGGTTAGTGAACTTCCCTTAGCGAACTCCAATGCGGGTGACGTAACCTACGACAAACTTATTATTTGCTGTTGGTACAGTAATCGGGTCTAGGGATCGAACCGCAAAATTAAGTTTGTTTTTTATTGTATATACTTTTCCGGGATAAAAAGTACCCAGTGTGGTGCATAGGATATTAAAGAATAATTTACCAAGTTTCATCGTAATCGAACCGATAGTTTTTGCGTGATGCCTGAACAAACAGACAGACAGACAAAAATGTTTTTAATCACGTTTTTGGGTTCGGTGTCGGTCTAGTAATACCCCCTGACATTATTTTTTTTATATTTTCAATGTACAGAATTTTCACTTCTACAGATTTATTATAAGTATAGATTGACTTTGTTTTTATTCTTCAAGTAAACAAGCAATTTTCCCTATGTAAAAAACAAATTGTTATTAGTATGTAGATAAGCTTTCTATAAAAAAAAATATAATAGATTCTCAAAAACCAAGAGCCTTCCTATCTAATAAAACACTGACAAAACTTGATAGACCTCACAGCACTAACATGAAAAATGTTTACGTCCCCCTACCTAGATCATATAGGCGTACTTTGATCGTAAAAACGGAGGGTAAGCGGGAGAGGTCGTGTGTATGCGTGGCCATATGCAAATGTAACGATAACACGCCTTAAGGGTCAATAAACTGTTACCTCCTCAGTTTTATGACATGATAAGTGTATTGCTTGTATCTCCTTTGCACTTATATCTTCTGCCGCCATTAGCTTTTAGGTCACGTTGCCTCTTACTGACGTTATGTATTGTTTTGGTTTCAGATTGGACAACCGGCTTTAGTGTGAGGTAAGGATTTTTTGGCGGGAGTAGTAGTTGTAGTAAATCAAAATATTGTGTGTTTTTAAAACTTGAGGATGTTTATATTTTTTGGTTATATTATTATTTATTAAAATATCTTGCCAAGAATTTTCTATCAGTCAACTAAGGCTGGTGAAGAAACAACATGACAAGTGTATGAAAAGATATATTAAAACTCATTATTTTGCTTATTTTGAATGAAATTTCAATGGCATCAATAAAACAGGAGTGTTATCTGAAGAAAATTGTTTATTTATTTTGAATTTTTTTTTTTCGTTTAGTAACTCGCCTAACGTGCAGGTATATTAAAAAAATTTTATTAATTTGTCTATAGAAGACGAACTTTCGTTATAGCATCGATAGCATCTAGAGATTAGCTGTTACAAGCATTTAAGAAAACGGTTAATTTTATCAGTTTATAATTATTGGCGACGAACGATTGTATCACTAACTAGACCTATGTCACTCAGGAATAAAGCAGCTTTCTATCGGTGAATTTTAGCAATCGGGACAGTACTTTCAGAAATTACTTTCTATTATTATTATTATTATTTAGTAAGACACACTAGCAGCTATTAGCTGATGCGTGTGTTTCATATAGTTTGGAGATGTTTAGTCTGTCCAACCGATTTTTAAAACAGTTCAATGTGGGGGCTTTCACAGCACACAAACAAAAAAACAAACTTTACCTCTTAATAATATTAATGTAGATAATTATGACAGTACAGATGGTGCAGTGGTTGGGCCATCGGGTTTCCGTGTGGACCAAATATTTGTGTGGCCTATTACAGATAGTTGTTCCAGGAAAGTTTTACATATGTGAGTTTACATGTTTGTGAACAAACCCATGATACAGAAGTAATTCCTTGTGTGGAGTGAAGCTTCAAAAAATGCCTAGATTAATAAAACCATCTCAAATAAAATAAAAAATTATATCAACAAGTTGTGCTGAATAAAGTACACGTATATGATAAATTCATATGTTTCTGTTACGATATCGAAACAATACATGACACAAACAAATGAATGCAAAAATGAATATGAAATAATAAAGGTACGTTATGTTTAATTACCATTGACTTCGAGCTAGTTAACATACGACACGTAACATACATATATGTACGTTATTTCTCATGTAGATAGGTAGAAAGTACAGATAAACACCTGCTTATTCAATTAGCCTAACCTTTTCAGAACTCTAAGCACTCTACGGAAACCTTCATGCGTTAGTGCAATGCACTTGGTCGGATTTAATATTTTGTTCGTGGGATTTCATCAAATGACTTCTCCCACTTTGGGTAGAGCGAGAGAAAGTTTCAGACTTCTAATGACTAAACACACTGACTTGACTTGGTTGCAAGACGCACAGGAACGTTCGTTGTGGCGCCGCTTAAAGGCCTATGTCCAACAGTGGAAATATATCGGCTGAAATGATGATGATGATGACTGACTTGTACTCAGGTGTGGTTTTAGTTAGCAATCGTTTGATACGCCTTTTCATTCCCGCAGGAGAAGGCATTGGATGATTTCTCATCTTAAAAAAGCCATGAAAACTGAATTTATTATTCTTATTATTTAGAAAGCTATATACTGTGCTACGAGTATATCAGAATGCTAACATACTAACAAATACATAGTTACCACACAGCTGCTAACAACTATTCAATACGTTTGCTGGACTGAGATGTGATAGAGCCGAGTGCCACAATTAGATGACAATGCGGTATAAACCCCTTGGCTACGAGTTACACGCTTAAGCGACATGCGTCTTACGACAGCGGCTAGATGAAGTTGTTG
The DNA here is from genome assembly GCA_910589285.2 of Mythimna ferrago. NCBI lineage: Eukaryota > Metazoa > Arthropoda > Insecta > Lepidoptera > Noctuidae > Mythimna > Mythimna ferrago. The sequence continues at coordinate 21,145,791 of OU342680.1, read as the reverse complement.
AAACTGCGAAAAGTGGGCGCCCGCGCGGTTCTATACAAAAGTGCTTCGTTGAGCCTGCACGGTTCCATACAAAAGTGCTCCGTTGTGGGCGTCCGCACAGTTCCATACAATAGTGCTCCGTTGCGGGCGCCTGCACGGTTCCAAACAAAAGTGCTTCGTTGCGGGCGCCCAAAATTTCATTCTTCATTGTGTGGTTTGCTGTCAGAAAACCCAGTTGTGGGTTAAGCTCGCCTATGTACATCAACTGTTAATTTTGTAACTGTTCGTTTGAATTGTGTGTACGATAAAGAATAAGAGAAAGTGCTCCGTTGCGGGCGGGCGCGCGGTTCCATACAAAAGTACTCCGTTGTAGGGACCCGCGTGGGCACTTTTGTACAGAACCGCGCCAAAAAACTTGAAAGGAAAAAGGTTTTAAAAAACATCATGTATTTCCTGGAACAATTTTATGAAATATTTGAGTAAATAACGGATTCACTGAATACCAACCGAGTATTCAGGCGTTTTCTTTCTTTTTTTCGCATAGGTTCTTTATCAAACATTGCGTTGGATGAAAAAACAAGCTCACCATGCTCACGTTGACGACTGGGGAAGACCCTTCTTAACAGTAAACCGACCAACGAGTGCGAAAAGTTGCCGTTTTCACTAATGGATTGTGTCAAAAAGTCGCTTGACGCAAATCGCCACGTAAGTCGCGACTCCCGAGGTAGTGACCGGAGCCTTATATGGCAATGCCGTATTAGGGTCTTGTTCACGGAAATTGACGTAAGGATTAGTCCATCAACAATATTGATTCTCCCTGCATTGTTTCAGACGTTAGATACCGGCCTATAGTAGTGGTCAATTAATAGTGCTACGTCATTTAATTACCGTTCTGTTACGGTGCTAATTAGATGTCTGCTCTCATGTTTCGTACCTATGCAGACATTGAAAAACTTCCTCTTTTTTTTGAGGTGGGATATCAACCCACATCTTCTTGCTCTCTAGGCTAGAGCGAGAGGACGTCTCAAACTTTTACTGGCCAAAATCACATATGTATCGAACACGGTTTTTCAGAAAGTCGCCTTGGCTCTTTCTGAAAAGAAACACTAGTTGTGGAAATAATAAATCTCTGTTTCATAGCTCGGGGAATAAAACTGTAAACTATAAACGACTTTATCACTTTAAACGGTAACAGAAGAATGATTGCCAACAAAAGGAAAAATTAATATAAATGTCATCTTGGCTCCTTGGCTCACAACACTTGACAATCAAACGTAAGTTATAGTGCCATGCGCCAGTTTTTGCTACTTCCACCATTAGTCTCTATTTGTCTGTGGAAACACATTATACCACATAATGGAATATTTCGCAGTGCAGATTTTACGGTATTTTTTTAATTTGTGCCAGTGTTCGACCTAGGTTTTTCGATTGGTTTGTTTTTTGTTCAAGAATCCATTATGTTTCAGGATTAAAAACACCATTTGCATTCCATCTGATACTTTTAGATTCTTGATACTGTAAGGATTGGGATTTAGTCTTACATGTTCGTAGGTAGCCGTTTTAAGACCGACGCTACGTTAAACGGGCGCCCGTACGGTCCCATACAAAAGTGCTCCGTCGCAGTGACCCGCGCAAGCACCCGTTGCGGGGAGCCGCGCCCCGCGCCCGTTTTGCTACGTAAAAGTTACATTACACAAAACTACATTAAAGTTCTTCATAGACACGACTACATGCATACCATTGAAATAGCGACACTATTCAGTTAATAATCAGATTTCCGCTACGGGGACCGTAGCTCACAAAACGCGTGGGGACACGACGGATGCCCTCGTGTGGTCCCGCTTTACGCAGCGTTGGTCCTTAATTTTATATTTTTTTGAAATTTCAGATAATGATGAGGATATTTTGGACCATGATATAAAAAATTAATTGAATATCTCATAAGCTGTAACGTTTCAATTACATTTATTCATCTTTTCCCAAGTAACTTGAGGTCAGCATCCAGTCCAACTGGAGGTGGCTAAAGACCCGTGTTTCACATGGAATGACTGCTTACTAGACCTTCACAACCCAGTTACTGGGCAACATGATACTTCTTGGATAGGTTGATGGTCAGACTTTCTGGCTTCTGACTACCCGTGGCGATTGTCAAAAATCTACGAATGACAATGTGACACGTGCTTTCTGAAGCACGGGTATCTGCATAGATATCAATAATGTCTTTTATTGTTTTGCGTCTGTAGCTACAACCTCAGATTCAGTTGAAAACCAGCGACAGTGGTCAGTTGTCTGGCATTCATGCTGAACTAGACCTATTTTGGCACAGCCATGAGGCACACAGTAAATTGTATTTTTCTTCTCTTTTGCTTTTTTTCGTGATTACATAAATTGTTTGTGTGCCTTGCGGTGTGACAAATAAATTCATTTTCTTTCTTTCTATTACATTTACAACATCGTTATTTTGAAAATTGGCTGGCCAATTCGATTGGTTACTCAAGAGGTAAATAAAAAGTCTTAAAACTTTAAGATCCGGAGTCGCGGAAGCAATGAGTCGTAACATTCATGTTTATATGTCTGCACAGCTAGCGAGTAACGAATGGGTGCAAAGGAAACTCCGAGAGAACTTACCGCTTTTTTACAAGCTTCGTGTTTTTATTCTTTTACGACCTTTTAACGCAATCAGAATAACATTTTCTTAAACGGTTTGGTTCTGTTTGTAGCAATACCTAGTAATTTTGTTGTTTTTTAGTTATTATAAGTAAAAAAAAATTGTGATTTAGATTTCTTCGTGATGTAAAACAATTTTCTAAATGATGACTACCATGTTTTCAAAAGTCACTTTTTTCTATACAGAAATACCTATATATTTTTCCTTGAAAAATTTTACAAGAATATAAGTAATTTGAAGAAACTAGCTTCTGCTAACGGTTTCATCCGCACAAACGAAGAAAATTATAAAAAATATACTCTTGGGTTAAAAAAAACATGGATCACCCTCGCGCTCCGCTCTAGGGAGAGAAATGTCATTAGATGACTTCTCACCTAAAAAAAAGTTTTAGTTTTTTTTAAAGGCTGTTTTGGAACCTCATGGCCTGGCACGCGACGATGGTAAGAGACCAGACGGTATGTCTTTATTTCCTTGGAAGATGGGTAGGCCTTTAGTGTGGGACGCTACCTGTGTCGATACTCTTGCTCCATCCCATCTTCCTAGCTCATCGTGCTGTGCTGGTGCTGCCGCGTCGGCTGCAGAGAACCTCAAGCGGCGGAAATACAACAGCCTCGTCGGCAGTTATATTTTTGAGCCGTTTGGGGTTGAAACTCTCGAGCCGTGGGGTCCGAGTGCTCATATGCTCTTTAAAGAATTGTCAAAACGCTTAATTGACGCTTCGCGTGACCCAAGGGCTGGCTTCTACCTCTGACAGAGAATAAGCATTGCCATACAACGTGGCAATGCCGCCAGCCTTTTGGGCACACTTCCAGTCGACAGCGATGCGGAGGAGTTTTATGACGTCATATTTAGCTAGGCATTTAGTGTATATATTATTTTTAATTATTTAAGTTATTGTTTAATTTGTTTATTATTTCTTTGTGCAAAAAAACTAAAAAAAAGTAGTTGCTAGACAGGAAAAAGAAGGGGACTTAGAGGTCTTGAGAAGGGGCTCCATACTAGCACTGTATTTGTAACTAGATTTTGCCCACGAATTCGCCCGCGTACATAAAATATAGCCTATGTCACTCTGGAATAAAGCAGCTTTGTTTAAAAATTTTACCAAACGCACCAGTACTTTCAGAAATTTCCTCCTACAAACAAAAAAAAAACAAACTACCAAGAGGTAGTTAACTACCCCTATAAAGATAAAATGTTAGTGTAAATGGGGACGAAAGGTTTCGGAGTGGCGACCACGTACCGGAAGACGTAGCGTTGGAAGGCCTCCAACAAGGTGGACCTGGTTAGGGTCGCGGGAATCTGATGGATGCGTGAGGCACAGGACCGGTCGTTATGACGGCGCTTGGGGGAAGTCTATGTCCAACAGTGGACGTTTTTAGGCTGATATGACGATGATGGACAGGCCAGATTATCTCTGCAGTAGCCAATCTGAGCCCGTAGTCGGTTCAGAGATCAAACATTATTAGTAAATTACCAAATGAAAATCAAGCCACATATCTAGTTGCTTGATAGAGCCGTAAGCACGTTTGGACGTCAATACACATTTGATGTTTAATTACCTCTGACCGTTTCTACGTCTTCGCTATAGTTCAAACCGTTTATCAACAATTAATCTTAATCGTAGGACCGTTAGTCATTGATCGTGTATTATTACGGTTGAGTAGGTAAGCTAATAAATTTATGATAGGTATAGCTGATCTATCTCGGAGTAGTTAAAGAGTTAAGCTAGAACTACTTACCCAACCAAGTTACAACCGTTTCATTTCGATTCTCTTTCGTCGAACGCCTCGAGTCGGCCACGCCTCCGATTTCTTTGTTCTGACGTCATCTCAACGCTCAGTCATGTGGTCAGAACAAAAGAATCAGAGGAGTTCGACGCAAGAGAATCGAAACGAAACGGTCGTAACTTGGCTAGCGTAGTGTTGTGTTGATTAAGCTTAGCTCTACAAGTCTAGTTTCCTAAAATGTATGGAGACCATCGAGTCCAGATCGGCATACGTGTGTGTCGGCACACGTGTGCGCAGTGTAGTTCTACCTTTACTGTGGTCTTGGAATGCAAAGTACAACTTGATTTTAGTCAACAATAGTCTGATACGGGGTGTATAATATGTATACCAAACTCACTTGCACTTCGTATACCCTGCTAAAAAACGAACGAGACTATGGCGACCCGCCAACACGGACTGGACCAGCGTGCCGGGTTTTGGTCCAAATCTCCCCAAATGAAAGAATACTAATAGACACTGGGGGAGGCCTATGTCCAACAATGGACGTATATCGGCTGAAATGATGAATCTGATACTCCTTCTCGCTCCACCCAGAGCAGAACTTATTTGATGATGCCTCACCTAAAGAAAAAGTAGTCTTGAATGTGCGTGCTCCAACTCCTTCTCGGGACGAAATGAGTTACTTTCACCCCTAGTGTAACAATGTACTATTTAATTATCTCACAGATGGTGTAAAAAGTAGAATATGCAACACGGGGATAAAGCTGTCTTTGTCTTGAGCGGCTTGAATTCCTCACTTCACTCAGGTTTCTTTATTAACTCCCTCGCAATGCTCGGGAGTTCATTTTATAAATCCCTCACTGTCGTTCGGGATTAAAATCAGCAACCTTCGTTTCGTTCGGAATTCAACATGCCGCTCGCGACTTAAATAAAGACACTGTTTTATCCCCTAGTCACATAAACTACTATTTCATGTTATCCTACCTGAGGATCCTACTAAAAAACATATTCAAAAACAATCTGCGTCCGTGAGATAGAACAACTACATATACAAAATTATTTTTAGCATATGCGAAACCTGAATATAGTTTGTTTAGAATCAGTAACTGAATCGATTCCAATATTTTTTACACCATGTTATATTTTTACACTTTACACTAAGAATAGAACAGGTCAGGGCAGATCATAGCGGGCATGAGGAGCCAGCGCACAGCTGGGTGCAGAAACAAAACAAACCTTCAGTCGCCTAGGAGGCCTGGTGACCATGTATTTATGTCGCCAAACAGGTACCATAACTGGCTTATATCTTTGTGATTTTTCATAATACAGTTCTGAAATTTTGTACATAGATTTTTTACATAAAAATAGTACAGGAGTTTCATGTTTTGCATAATACTAAAAATTAGGCTGTATATGTATCTACTAATATACTGTCTCAGAAATGATAGGTTACAATAGATTTAGTTAAAGGAGTCAAAATAATTATTAAGAGACTATAAGAAACCATTGCTCTGTTTATCGTGAAGATTTAGGTATGTTTATCCTGCTGAGATGTTGTCAAGCACAAAATAATCCACAAAGTTTATTTAATTTCCGCAATACTTAATTGTCTCGCTTGACGCCGTAATGTCTCCAATAAAGTCGTTTTACAAAATAATTATTTACACTGCGGACTCCACTCAGCGAAATTGTGTAATCCGTCCAATAGAAATCCATAGAGTTGAGAACATCACCGAGACAGATCCGATATTGCGAATTACGCTTGAGTAAAGTCTTTTAATTAAGCCTGGTACGTCAGTGCACCCCGTTTGGATCACCCCATCAATTTCTGCTCGACTTCTGATTGTTTGAGCCAAGCTGAGTTCGTTAGCAAACGACGTACGGCCAACCCTAGTGACACAAGGTGCAGCCCTAGACGACCGATAACACGCACTGGGCCGATATTGAGCCGCTTTTGCGCTCATCCCCGTTCATTGTTTATGCTTGACGTGACGAAAGTAATTACTTATTTGACGCCGACCTGCCTACTGTCGTTGAACAAATTTTCACCTTTATTGCCGACGGATACGACAGTAGTAGATTACGCGAACGATTTTTCAAGTGTTTATTATATTATTGAGCTTCGAAATTGATACTAAAGTTATTTCTGAGCCTCTTTTATTGTCTGGATTCTTGAGAGAGTGAGTTATTGATGCGAGAAAATGATTAGTTGATAAATGGGTCGAGCACAGATATCTCATACAATACTAGCGCTCAAGTATTTTTTTTTAAATGTTGAGATATTATTATTTTTTATTTTGTCACAGTCGTTATCTATGTATGATTGTACCTACATATTGTTTTTTATTCACACGATCATGCAATAAAAATAACTGACTGATTTATCTCCAAGACTTTTCATGTCTGACCGCAGCCGGCCGGTTGCAGCACGTTAGCAGTCCGACAACAAGCGCCTAAATTGAAAACGTACTGACTACCGTGCGAATTGAATACGTCGTACTTGTGACGTTGCCGTCCTGTTGCAGACCGTTCGCCGTGCGGTTGCCGCACCGCGCGCTTTCAACATCACTACTACTAAGTCTCGCCCAGGTGTTGCCACGAAGGCCAATCCTCTGCGTCTTGCATCTATTGCATTCCGTGACCCTCACCAAGTCAGCAGTTCACCTAGCATTTTGGCCCCATCGTTCTTTCTGTGAGCAATGTGCCCTGCCCACTGTCAGTTAAGTTTGACGATTCTTCAAGCAATATGGATGTTTTCATTCCTGATTCGATCACGAAAGGAAACGCCGAGCATAATCTTCTCCTATTGCTGTACTCTAACGAAAATAATAACATACTCCCCAACTTAAATATAACGCCATGAAACCCCAAACTAAGCAGAGCTTGTGCTATGAGTATGACTACTGAAAAACATACTAATGTATTTGTAAATACATACATATTATAGATAAATTACAAGCAAACGCAGAACAAATGAACGTTCTCATCACACAAACTATAATATGTGTATGTATTTAGAAACATATAAGTATGTTTATCATTTGTCTAAAACTCATAACACAAGCTCTGTTTAGCTTGGGATTAGACGGCATTGTGTAATAGCTGTGGAATGTCATCATTTGTTTTGGGTAGGAATCGAACCTACGACCTCCGGCATTGCAGTCAGGGCCATTAACCACCAGGCAACCAGGCCAGTCAAAATATTGAGAAAATACAAATATAAAGCAGTGTTTCAACAATACGCCTTCATTGACGCTATTCGATCTCTGGTACCAGCGGCAGCTATGAAATATTAATATAGAGTAGCTACTAATTTATTAAATTACTTCGACAAAGCATTGCTCTTACAAAAGTTATAACTAAATTATATCGGGGCCTTGATGCCTTTCTAAGAGACTACCTAATCTGACCTCATGAAACTTGCATTCCGCTCCGTCACGTCAAGTCGAGTTTTGTTCAACTTTTCGGAAAGTCGTAGGTTGTTTTATTTGTGTGTATTGGTAGGAACCATTAGGTTCATTTTCAAGTATTTCCGTACTTGACAGTTTCGGAAACTTTGCGGATGTCACCTATCTTATGGAGGGTACAGGCAAAGTACAGGGAATGTCCTCATGAACTGATTTTTCGAACACATTTAAAGTTTAGAAGTTTTTTATATTTTGATTGAGATCAAAGTTTGCAATAACGTACGAATAATTTTAGCGACGTTTCTTAACCCCTGAGACCTCAAGCATTTAAATAGGTAATACGGATAATTAGAAAAGGTTGCTTATTTTCTAAATTTACGGACTACTTCATGAAAAATTTCTTTTTTACATTCTTAGATACATGCCCAATAAATAAACGCTCAAAATTTTAATAATCTACGCGGACTTTTAAAAATTTTAGTGATCAACCAAATCACGCGCGAACGCGTTCGCGGGAACGCCGGCGTTCGCTTGGGGTTTGAGGGGTGTTTTGGTGGGCACTTGTAGTTGAGAATGAAATTAACTTACACATACATGTGATACCACGCTGAAACCCTGCTTGCATCATCCAATAAAGGTGGGATTTTGGATCCACGGTTGCTCAGAGTGGGGACTCTGTCAGCCCATCGAGTGGAAGACGGTGACACAGTGATCACGTCTTGCCGTGCACGGTGAGTGAACCTCAGGGAGACCACTGTACAGTCTCCTTGGAAATGTGCCTTAACAGGCGTTCCACAGAGGGGTTCCCCTTCTATGTGCTAATGGTGGTCACCGAGATGATTTTAGTAAAGAAGAATTCCAACACTCTCCGGACTTATCCCCAAAGAGCGGGTGTCTTATCGGCAAAAAACAAGATGTGATACTAGTATAAAATAGAAAAAAAAAACAAATTTTAACAAGAACAGGGAGACGCCCTTCCTCTAAAGTAGGTAAATTGAAGATAATGTCTATTTCACACCTCCGTATTAGTCATTGATAGACAAAGAAAGACGTTGGTTTCAAAATATAAGGGTTGCTCATTGAATATTTTAAAAACGTGCAGTGATAAGAATACTTAAGCGATCCCCTTAGCCCTAGAGACACCCTTTTATGCTTATAAGCCAGCTGTAATGCTGATCGAACAACTTTTACTGAAAATAAATTTTAAGAAAAGGGTTTTTTGTGGACCCCCTAGTGTTTTCGCGGCATCCGCTCTCTTGAAACTTCATCGTAGACCGTAGTTTTGACACACTACTTTATGAAAAACTTCTTATTTACGTTCTTGGATAAATACCCTACAAATAAAACGCTTAAACTACACTAATATAACAAAGAGGTAAAGTTTGTTTTTTTATTTTTTGTTTGTAGGAGGTAATCTCTGGAAGTACTGGTCCGATTGCTAAAATTTTTTCACCGATTGAAAGCTGCTTTATTCCTGAGTGACATAGGCTGACATATTTTATGTACGCGGGCGAAGCTGCAGGCAAAAGCTAGTATTTTATAATCTATGCGAATGCTGTCCGCTTGATGTTTGATAGAATGGTGAGATATCACCTCGTGGATATCACGCGCAAACGTTCGCTTGGGGTTTAAATGAAGATAACGAGTTTTTTGGACAGGCCTGTTGGTCTTGACTGCTTGGACGGAGGACGTGAGTTCAATTCCTACCAACAAATATTTGTGATGAGCGCGATGATTTGTTCTCCATGTCTGGGTGTAATATTTATCAACACTAACATAATAAAAAAGGTAAAGCTTGTTTTTTTTGTTTGTAGGAGGTATCTCTGGAAGTACTGGTTCGATTGCTAAAATTTTTTCGTCGATAGAAATTGCTTTATTCCTGAGTGACATTAGCTATATTTTATATACGTAAGGGAAGCAGAGGGCAAAAGCTAGTCTATAATATGTGGGTATGTATTTAAAAGTATGCTTATCAATTGTCTAGTACTCATAGCACAAGCTCTGCTTAGTTTGAGACTAGATAGCGTTGATTAGGTCTTTCTACAACACACTCAGTTATAAATTTTCACAACATTAAGGGTGAGTTGCACCATTTAACTATGACGATAACGAAGCCGTTAACAGTTGTCAAATCGTCGAATTAACTAATAGGCGGCCGTTTCACGGCTGGTTATGGTTTGGTTATCGTTATAGTTAAATGGTGCAACTCACCTTTTATGTTTCAACATACTTATTCTAAGCAAGAAGTTATTTTTATGAAACCTCTTTTCATGAGCCCGAATCGTGCTTTTATTCTCTTTTGTCCAATTACCGAAATTGTTTCACAAGGCTTTGGGTCTTATTTGGGTACCAACATATTTCATATTCTTGCATAGATTTGTTTGAATATAAGTATTGAAATATATTTTATAGCAGCCTCTTTGTAAGCGTATTTACTTTGGTATAACCCTAAATTGGGACTGTGCTGTTGAACAGTATGTATGTATATCTTGGTTAATTATTATTAACAAACGTATGCACAGAGAGAGATTCTGTTTAAATATAAATGAGTGTCTGCATCGGAATGTTATGAATGGGCGGGTAAACAGTGAGTTATGAACAAGGTTGCAACGATATATCGAAAAATCGATGTACACCTAAAATGTCGATGATTTTCCGTATCGAAGAAATGCCAAAATTGATGTATTGACATCGAATAAAATCAAAATGACATGTTATTACTGGTAACGCTGACAGTATGAAGATTCAGCCGAACCTTGAAAAAAAAAAAAACAATTTTTTTTTCATCATTCATTTGAACCTAATGAAGATATAAGTTACTAACTTCTAGGCAAGCGTGCTCCATCTTCGACAACATCGTCGCTTTCTATCAAAAGGCTTAGCCTTAGTTGATAATTAACAATCGTCACCTGGTCAGAACAAAAGAATTGGAGGCGTTGCCGACTCGAGGCCATCGACGAAAGAGATTAGAAAGGAAACGGTCGTAACTTGGCTAGACCTGCTGGTAGGATAGCGGTCAAGCGCGAGCCTATCAACAATAAAAAAAAAAACAAATAAGTATTGATATATACAACTAGACCGATATGTCGCTATCGGCTCATTTCGATATAATATATCGATATTTATATAAACCTTGCATCCCTAGTTGCGAACCCAGTCACGTCTGGCCAACACACCGGTCAGAAGGTCAAGGGACCTTTTGACCAGCAGCCACTAAATTGTCTGTGGGCGCCGGGAGCCGGTAGGCAACTCCCTGATTAGGTACATAAGCTCAGCCAGACGGATAGCATACGTTGTTTACTTGTGATATAATTTGCATATAGTAGGTATGCTTGAATTAACTTGGATCTTGGTTGTACTACTTGTTCTATGGGCTGTAACTGTACATCATTATTTTATATAATTATGCCTTCAGGATATTCTTGGGACTGCCTCGCTATTGCAATGTGTCGGAGATGTTTGCGCAGGCTCGTACTGACGGGTTTCACGCGATTGTTCGCAAAAAAATATGCTTTTGCTTTTATATTTGGCCTGAATTTTTATTTTTTTTTATCTGTTTTATACTAGTACCTACTTGACTGCGATCCCGCCTGATGGTAAGCAGTGATGCAATCGTTGATGGTGAGGCGCACTAGTTTATTAAGAGCCTATTCACTCTAGCCTTGAAGCCACCCAAATTATAATCAGACGGGAAGACCGCAGCAGGCAAACTGTTCCAGTCCTTTGATGTACGCGGTATAAATGACGAGGCGAAACGCTTAGACCGGACCGTAGGTGTTTCAACAACGTAAGGGTGGATACTTCCCGTGCGTCGGCTTGTCCGATGGTAGAATTGAGATGGCGGAATCAAGACATGCAATTCCTGCGCACACTCTCCAAAATGCAATCTGTAAAACACCGAAAGGCTGGCTACCCTACGCTTGTGCTCAAGGCTTTGAAGATTGGACTTGACTAAATCTGGATCACCAATCAGTCTCTTCGCACGCCTTTCCATCGAGTCCAAAGCTGCCAGGTGGCACTTTGCAGCACCAGCCCATATGTGGCTGTGTGAAAATAATGGAAATATAACTAATTTTTACAGAATTTTTAAGTAATCTAAACGGTTTCATATTTTTATATTCATATGTCACCTGAGACATGTGGCATCGCAAAAATCATTCTTAATTATACATTTTTTAGTTTAAGAATAAGTAAGTTTTTATTTAATTAAGAGCAATGAAAACAAAAAGCATTGCTCTTAGTCTTGGTTAGATGTAGTTGAACTATTTAATTTTATTAAGTTAAAGTACAGAAAACTTTATACCATTAACATTACTTGAGAGCAACAATAAATTATACATGTTGCTTACAATTTTACTTAAATCTACAAGGGAAGTATCTAGAAAACCGAAAAACTTTATTAATAAACAATTAAAAGTTAATTTGTTTTGTTAATTAATTTTAAAAGTTAATTTTACAAAAGTCTGACATTCCATCTCCTTCTACCCAGAGCGGGAGGAATTGTTTATTAATAAAGTTTTTTCTTTCATAAATGTCTTTTCTTTCTTTCTTTTTTTAAGAGCCGGTTGTAGTCACTGAATACGTGTAATTTTGGATGAACTCCGCCCGGATCTATGTCAGTTTCGCGGCCCCGTAACAGCGGATTTATTTTTATATATACCAATTAAAAAAAAAGTAAACTATTCGAGATATTTGTTTTTGCGAGGCCCTTTTAAAAAATATGCTTAAATTTTTGTAAGCTTCAAATATTTCTGTGACGTCATTTTGTAGACATAGGTACACGTTTGAAATCATAAGTTTGTATCAGATTTGCGATTTTTTTTATCAAGCCAACTAATTTATATCATGTTTTAATTTTTGCCCGGCGGTTGCTCATAAAGTAAATTTTATTAAAATAATTTTTCATTGCGTTCTCTTTTATATTTGTGGATTTCCAGAGGTATAAAAAAGATCAAAATGGGTTAATCCTGACCTTAAATTACAAAAACTAGTGCTCTCGCCTGATAAAATTTTAAGTAAGCAGTGATGATTTTGAATGCGTTGATTTTGAAGCGCACTAGTGACACTAGATTAAGAGTCTATTCACTCTAGCTTGGAAGACACCTAAATTATAATCAGACGGGAAGACCACTGCAGGCAAATTATTCTAGCCCTTCGACACATACGGTATAAAAGGCGAGGCAAAACGCTTAGTCGGAACACTAGAGGTGTTAACAATGTAAGGTTGGACACTAACCGTAGGTACGTTTGGTTGTCCGATGGTAGTAAAACGATGCGGAATCAAGTCATGTAATAGGGTAGTTTCCACGGTCAAATTAATTACATTTTATTTAGTCCGTATTTTAGATTATAAAAAAATATTGGACACGTATTTTTTATTTTTTCGAATAAACAAAAAATAACAAAGATATAGCCCAGTGAAGTTACGTGTGACGTCACCCCGTGCGAAAAAAGGCAGCACGGCGCCGGCGTAACGTTACACGTAACTTTAATGGGCTATATCTTGGTCATTTTTGGTTTAATTTACAAATAAAAAAATACGTGTCCCTTGCTTTTGAATAATCTAAAAGACGGACTAATTACATTTTTTACGGCAACTAGCCTATTCCCGCGCAGTCTAAAAAATTCTGTTAACTAAAACCGACCTGTGCTCCTTAAGTCTTCTCGACCCAGCAAGTCAGTGAATTTCAATTTAATTTAATCCACTATTCTTAAAAACTTCTCCGTAATATCTCAGATTATATAACTAAACAAACCAACCTGAAGTCCTAAGTAATTATCTGACAACAGAAATACAGACAAATAACCACGTAGTACTAGCATCAGGCGGAAAATTATGTCTCCTTTTTATTTATTGACGTGACAACGTCTTATAAATTGGTTTGCCGGGTGACACTTCAAAAAACTGCGTTACGCTCCGCTCACGTTATGCGCTCACAATGAGAGCGAGTGAGAGGCACGCGTCCCTTCCACTCGGGCATGGTTAGCCCGCCTAAGAGCGAGAGAGACAGACATTTTCATCCTTCTTCCTACTATACGAATGAATATTCACATTAAAATTATTTTACCACTCAAAGTCGTTGTCACGTAAAACTTTCGCCCGTATACCGACTTTACAGGCAACCAATTTTTTTTACTATCTTTTTAGCACGAGGCATGTAGACTAGTAAATCTTAAAGAAATAACATCTAATTTCTATTTAATTTTTTAAATTAACATATATTTTTTTACAATTGTAACATATTTTTTATAAATTTAAAAATCACTTAGTTATTATCCATATTCATAATTATTTTAAAACAAAGTCCGCGACTGTCTGTCTGTCTATTAGCGATAAACTCAAAAATTACTGAACGGATTTCAAGCGATTTTCAGAAATAGAATCAGAGTGATTTAATTTGTCGGTTGCTGGTTCAGACCCAGCCAGGGTCATTACTTTGTGTAATTTATTTCATCAAAATGATGAAGGAAAACATCGTGAGAAAACTAGCATATCTGGGAATCAAAAATTCAAAGACATGACTGATATCTACAAATCCATTGTGCTGGAGTGGTGAATTATGGCCCATTCCCTCTCCTAGAAAGTAGGCCTGAGTCCTAGTAGTGGGAACATTTTGAGGCTGATTATGCTTATACACATTAAAGTATAAAAAACCGATAAATTCAAAGGTTACAAACCTTGCCAAAGTTGGACGAATATTATATAATCTACACTCTCATCCTCCTTGCATCGTATTTCTTTACTGAGGATTGTGATTCTCTCGTTGGATCAGCCTCTTACTGATGATGTCTTGGCATCTATGGTAAAATTGGGTGTCCACTAACGTTATATCTACTCTAAGAAACCCCGCAAACTGAATTTCGATCGGCCGATAATTTAGTTGGTTGATTAATCAGTATGAAGCTGTTTGGAATTGCGTACACAAAACGATTCAGAATTGGCCGATAAAAAAGTTTAGCTTTACACTGATTATGTACCAAACTACCGCCGATCGAAAGTCTGCAGTTTGCGGGGTCTCTAAAACAAAATGAAATCGATTTTTTTTAAGTTCGCAGTAGCAATCGCAAGCGTCGTGCTATTGTGGTGGCTCTTTGTCTGTTGAATCAGGTGAGACATGGGGGTAAGTAACAAATTTCCAATGTGTTCCGAACCATTAAGCTACTTACTCCCCGATGCTCGTGGGGTCTACCTTTGTATCTTGGTCACGAATTACTTTCGATACTGGTGTAATTCTAATAAATGAATTCGGATTGTGAATTTGAATGTAACGTATTGTAGAGAAAGATAAGAATTCGTTTAAAGTTATGGTTATACCTTACTGCCTTTCTATGTATAATGTACAACATTAGTTTTAGTATATTATGCGAAACACTAAATACGTGTCTAGTGTTTATAAATAAAGAAACTATGTTCACAAAACTGTATCAAGAAAAATCACAAAATTATAAGCTTATTATGTTGCCTGGTTGTCCGAACAAATACATGGTCAATGGACCGTCCGAGCGACTGAGGCTATTGTAATGAGTTTTGCTCCAACACCCAGCTGTTCGCTGGATCCAAATGCCCGCTATGACCTGCCGTGCCTGTGTTGTACCACAAAATAGATAGGTACAGAAGTCAATCTCCTTACAAAGCGCGCTTGAGCAACGCACACATAGACACCGCTCACGGACAGTTCCGGCTCAAACGTGAGCGTTTGAGCCGGAACTTTAAATTTTTACGCACACTAATTTAAAAAATTAAATTAGTGTGCGTCCACTGAGCGTAGGTATAAAAAGTGAAGTACTTACATGAGATTGTCTTCTGTACCTATCTATTTTGTGGTTGTACTTAGTGTCGATGATGTCCAACTTGTGGCCTTTTTAAAATATTTTTGGGAAAAAATTTAACATTGTGTAAAAATTATTGAAATCGAATCAGTTGAGTACAGATTTTGAAAAAACTGTAATTCAGGTTTCGCATATAAATATTATACTAAAAATAATATTGTACACAAAATTCTTGTGTCACAGCGTTTGTTATCAAACTCCTACAAAGTTAAGGAAGGAAAGTCATGGAAAAAATCTTGAAAAATATTTCCAATATATTATTAAAAAACTAACTTCAGCCAGTGAAACCACTGGCCGCTCGCATGACAGTAAAAAAATGCCTATGCCACTCAGTGACAAAGCAGCATTTGACTGGTAAAAGAATTATTCAAATCAGTCGAGTAATTTTTGAATTTATTAATCACAAAAAAAAAATACAAATAATTCATTTTTATAATATTTAGTAGATAGTATAAACTGACGCCATAATTATGAGAAACACAATACCTAGTCAGAAAATTGAAATCTTTCTTCGGAATTTCCTTAAATCAAAACTTTTATTCGGGTATAAGCATTAACCATTTGGCTATTGTAAAATGAAGTACATACCTATAAGCACAAAATCGAAAAAGAGAATTACCGTTGAGTACAATAAAACAAAACGATTAAGCACCAGTATGTAGCTGTTAAGTGGTGTAACACGGTCGAGCTACTGGACACTAGTGATGCTGCATTTAATACTAGCAGTAGCACTCAATAAACATGTACGTCACATAACTATATCATGAGAGTTTTAGACTGGAATTTTTGAGTAAAATTTAGTGGCTATTGTAATAAGTTTATTTAAAACTAGCTTTTACCCGCGGCTTCTCCTGCATACATAAAACATAGCCTATGGACACTCAGTAATAAAGCAGCTTTCTATTGGTGAAAATATTTTAGCAATAGGACCAGTATTTTTAGAGATTACCTCCTACAAACAAACAAAAAAAAACTTTACCTCTTTATTATATTAGTGTAGATTAATTTTTACAGTGTCGCAATGTATTTGTTGCTTATATTTTTGTAATACAAAGAATCTATACTTCGACTATCAGCGCCAATCCTTTCAAATATTTAATAAATATTAATATGTGCTAGCCATAGTAAATCCGGTAATGGCTGATAAAACATCACTTTGTTTACAACCTCAGGTGTTCAGTAGCATCAATAATGCTCCATAGTAAACAATACATAATTCTAGCAATTATATCTTATAACTCAACAGAAAACAAATATTAGTAACAAGCATCTAAACTAAAGCTAACATACAAATAACAGATCATAGGTACATAGCATGTGTGAAGGCGGAGTTACCGTGCCTCGTATTATTTCGTACCGCACTCGTCTCAACGACACTACATAACAAATACTGTCGCAGTCGAGTACTCACCCGAACAACTCGCCCGTTCGAACAAACACTAATACCGAGAAATGTTGTGCTAATCGGCTCTGCACTAATGGGCATTCGCCACTTTCCTTTTAAAATGGTTTTATTCTGTTCAAAACTCAGGAAAATATAAACTGTATGGATAGATACGTCTTGGTAATATTTACATCTTAGATTAATAAGCTTGTGATTGAGATTTTTCTTTTGAATTGGGAGATTGAGCTTCGCCATTATTTACCTTCCGAAAAAAAAATGCTCATTTCATTTTCTTTAGTAGTCAGCCTTGTAACATTAAATATTAAATTTATATTAAGTTTTTGTTAGAACCCGCAATCTGTTTTAATTTCAATGTAGGGAAAAGTTTTCTTAGTACTTATGTAGTAACACTACCTCAAATATACGCTTCAGTAATTCTGTAATGTACTTACTTATTCGGAGTTTGTGCAAAAACGAAATAACGTGTGTTTACGGTAGGTGTGTTTCAGTGTTACAGTGAAACTTTGAGTGAAATATGTTTGGGGCTTAAATTGATTTGAATACGAGTAAAAATAATTGGGTAGGTACCTACTAAGGTGTCCTGGGTTGATTGCCCTGTGCCATAACACAGTATAGGTATACCTACTTGTTTTTTATAATATTTGTCCATTGTTACTATGCGGTACTAGACGAAAGTCTATGACCAGTGCGTGTTGCCAGTGATGACATATGGCTCCGAAACCTGGTCGCTCACAATGGGCCTCATCAGAAGGCTTAAAGTCACCCAAAGAGCAATGGGAAGAGCTATGCTCGGGGTTTCCTTGCGTGATCGAATAAAAAATGAAGATATCCGCAGGAGAACTAAGGTTGCCGACATAGCACGAAGAATTGCCAAACTTAAGTGGCAATGGGCAGGGCACATTGCTCGCAGAACAGATGGCCGTTGGGGCCTAAAGGTTCTTGAGTGGCGACCTCGTACCGGAAGACGCAGCGTTGGAAGACCTCCTACAAGGTGGATCCATGACCTGGTGAAGGTTGCGGGAAACCGATGGATGCGGGACGCACAGGAACTTTCGTTGTGGCGACGCTTGGGGGAGGCCTATGTCCAACAGTGGACATGTATCGGCTGAAATGATGACTATGCGGTCTACAATAAAGTAAATAATAAATAAGTAGTGTTCGTTTACATGTCGACTCGCAATAGAACATCAACTCCTGATACAAAAATATTATTAAAACATTAATTATTTTTCTAGCTGACGCCTGTTATGAACACAACGAATACTTCATACTTATTTTCTATAGACAAAAGTTTGTATGTATGTGTGTGTGTTGTGACTCCTTCACGCTCAAACTACTGAACGGATTTGAATAAAACTTGGCTCATGACTAGTACTATCTACTTACTTTCTTATACTTTTATCTCAGTAGTTTGTTCCTAGTAAGTAAGCTAGTACTGTCAGATAAGGTCTTTGTCAGGTAGCAGAGACAATCAATGGACGAGCTTGACTTAGGCCTGTGCCTCCTAGGGCTACAGGATCGTTAGAAAGAGGTACGGTAGCCCTGAAACGCAACGACTGAACTGAATTGGTTTAGACAGTAAAAGTCTGATAATCTTTCTCGCTGCGGCCAGAAAGTGAGAAGTTATTTGATGATATCTTCATAAAAAAAAGTCATCATCATCATCATCAGCCTTTTTATTGTTCCCACTTCTGGGACTCAGGCCTCCTCTCTAGGAGAGGAAATAGGCCGTAATCCACCACGCGGGCCCAGTGCGGGTTGGTGAATGTCACATGTCTTCGAATTTTTGGTTCTAGGATATGCCGGTTTCCTCACGATGGTTTCTTTCACCGTTTGGGAGCAGTGGTAATGAAATAAATTACACAAAGTTATGCGCCTGGCAGGGTTTGAACCCGCGACCTACAAACTCGTAAGTCGGAACCATTACCACGCGGCCACCACTGCTCTCATAAAAAGTAGCGTTGGCCAAACGTAATTTGTTTTTCAATTTTCGAACAAAAAGTGGAACATCGAAGAAAAATAAAAGCAAATTAATGCTTAGACTCCAATGGCTGGGGTACCGACGAACAGAGCGCTTTCTGTCTGTCTTATAGAAATTTGCCGCAAGTAATTAAAATTGATATAGTCCCGCCATTGATATTTAGTTGCTTTCAAGGGGTCTGTCGGACTTGGCGTAAAGTTTCAAGCCTTCAAGTTTGAATTTGAACTTTGCTGGAACTTGCCAACATTACCGTTTTTGACTTGTTATTCAAGATGGAGTTAAATTTCACAATGACGAGAAATGATATGAGTTTGTAAAAGCTGAAAGTTATCAAGATAGGAACAAATTGTAGTGGATTCTGTATTAATCCACCCGATTTTTTTTATTATTTTGGACAGGCTCGCGTTTGACCACTATCTCGCCTAATGGAAAGCGATGATGTTGCTGACGATGGAGCACGCTTGCCTAGAAGCAACCCATTCACTCTTGACTTACATAACCCCAGGTTATATTTATCAGGAAACACAGACACCGACAGGGAATTCCAATCCTTAGCTGCGCGCATAATGAATATGTTTCCAAAACGCGTTATTATGGTTTTTAGGTATTTTTTATTCTCCTGAACCAAGTTAAGATCCTAATTAATGGGTTAAGATGGTAAAAGACTTTGTACTGAATTTAAATTATTATCTAAGTCCAGTTGCAAAAATTTTCTAACTGTGCGAAAAGTGTTCAAAATAGCATCACTGCTTACCATCAGCCGGGACCGTAGTCACGCACTAGTTTATATTATTAAAAAGATAAAGAAAATCCATCAAGTGGAGTCTTGATGAATTTTCTTTTTACCAATTTATGGATTACCAAATATCTACTAATATTACCTTATTTCACTTGTTATTCAAGATAGGGTTGAATTTCACAATGACCAAAGCGAAATGATATGAGTTTTTAAAAGCTATAAAAATAATAATATCATAACCTTCACACAACGCGATCTAGTCTCAAGCTAAGCAGAGCTTGCTTTATGAGTACTTGCCAACTGATAAACATACATATTTTCTAAATACTCACTTAGTAAAGATAAATTACACCCTGGAGAGAAAAAATTATATGCTCATCGCACAAATATTTGTCCTGGATGGGAATCGAACCCACGACCTCTGGCGTAGCAGTCAGGGCCACTAACCATTCGACTAACAGGCTAGTCAATAGCTGAAAGTTATGAAGAAATCTTTTGACGAGATTTTTGTTAAAAAGAAACAAAAGTGGCTTCCGCATTAATTCCATTAGGTGGAGTCTGTGAGTCGAGTGGTTCTTGTCAAGTCTTGCGGTTAATGTATCAAGTCAGTAACGATTTTGCTAATGTCGGAGAGAAGGGTCGCTTCGGAATTGGTCACTTTACCTTTCACTGGAAGGTTTTGACGCAGATTAATGGTTTCGCGTTATACGGTAATATGACGTGAAATAAACACTATGTATATAATTCAAAGCGTGTTAAATAAATAGGTTTTGGGGAATGTTTCCTCGAAAATTTGTTTTGCAAAGCTGGTAGGTAAAATATATAAGAATAAAGGCTGGATGCTTACGTAAAGTCTGTTATATTTTTTTTTAGAAATCACACTCCTGCGATAAAAAGTACCTATCTTTTGTACTATTATGCTTATAGCATATATCAATTGTGTCGGAAGAGACCACATGGTTTTTACATCCATCCATTTTATTATCAAAATAATTTATATTGTTTTACTCAGAAATTGAATTGATACTCGACAGTCAAGTGAATAAGACCGTCAAAAACATAAAATTTTATCAACCATTCGACCACAACATACGCTCAAAAAATGCACTAAAAAAAAACCGCTGTAAAACGTTCGTCCATTTGATAAGAGGGCTTGGTGACATGTTCAATTTACTCTGATTGACTTGACGGCAGAGTCGACACTCGATACTAGGTGATTGAAATCCCGATTCCAACGATAAAACTCGATTTAGTGTCTGATCGTATCCGTAACTAAAAACGGGGCGAATTAGGCTCGGCCGTCGGAACCAGGCCTTAAATCGATTAAGAATAAAAAAAAAGTTTGACGTTTATTTTATTTTGAATTTCGAATTCGATATTTTTCGTTGAAGACTCTGTGGTTTATTTATTTAATTGTTTGATATTTTTTTATAAGATGTTCTGTTTCTTTTATCTTTTTAAGGGTTTTGTACCTCAAAAAGAAAATACAAAATCCTTACAGGATCATTTGGTTGTCCTGTCTATCTGTCAAGATTAGTGATGGGTAAATGCCCTGGCATTTTGGGCAGATTGGGAAAATTCCCAATAAACGCCCATAAATTCCTGCCCGAGGGCATTTATCTGGGAATTTATTTTTTGTTCTAAAATTAATTCAAGACATTAATTTTAGCTTTGGAAACTGGCTTAAATCGATGAGTTTAGTAATGTTTAAGTCTATAAAGGTGTTTTTATATGAATTTGCACATTCTATTAAAATTTAAGTTTTACAAAACCACGTTTACGAACACAAAGGTTACGAATTATCCGGCGGCGGCGTAAAAACACTTGCATGGTGAGAGGAGTACGGCAAGAGATGCGTACACTGTTATGGTTAGTTGTTTTAAGTAGGTACTTATATGATTTTATGAATTAAATTGCAATATATTTAAAATGTCTTAAAAGAACCATTTAATGTCATCAACCATTTCAAATCACTTCTACCCACCATGCGAAAGCACAAAGTGGGGACAGCGCGGTCTGTTTGCGCATCCCTCACACACTCACACACCGTGTGAGGGACGCGCACACACGCCGCGTTGTGCCGCCATTTTGTTATTAGTTATCCTGTGTCATTTGTAGATACCGCGCGCACGCACGCATATCACTAATCTATTCGAGCATTGTGCGCGCATTGTGAGCATGAGGTACGCGCCAGGATAATTGTGTTCTATGGTTCTGGTTTCCCAATTTGAAGTAAATACTTATTGGTTTTAAAAACAGTGCTAATTTACAGTTATTTTTGTGGTAAGTGTTTTTGCCGATCAGTAATTTTAAGTAAAAGTAGGTAGATTCATAATTATAATAACTATAAATAAAATGAAAGTAGGTATTCGTAATAAGTAAATTTAGAATAGAATTAGAATGGAATAAGAATATAATTCGAATAGAATTAGAATATAATACGAATAGAATTAGAATAGAATTACAATAGTCATAGTTTTATTGGTGAATTTCGCCCTAAAACTTTTGTGAGAGCTGGAGTTTGAACTAGGTTGGAGACCTGTATGACCAATTTCCAGGCTGACACCCTTTTAAACATTATTGCATTTTGCAGCATATCAAAACGTATCTTATATTTATAAGAATAACAGCGGTAGAAGTTTGTGAAGTGTAAAGGAAAAGTGATATTTTTATTGAATCCTGTTTTTTTGTTAGTGGGTAATAATCATCCAAATGACATCCCCCGGCCTTGGACGAAGTGGGAGATAGTGTTAGACTCTGACTAAAACCCACCCCGTTCCTTCTTGCCTTTCGTATCGAAGCCGAGTTTCCCCTTCGGATAACCCTGGCCCCAGTAGGCTTCCACCCGGCTGGGCCTCTGCTGTTGCCGACAACGCCTTGAGGTGCACGGGAACAGCGCGCGCCGTCGATGACTTGGACTCGGTCCGGACAGTTACCGGACGATCAGACAGCGAACTACCCATTGCTTGCAATCCGCAAGCCCGCGCCTGCTGTGGCTGGAAATCTGGATCGGAATCTCGGCGGTGGTTGGGGCGCTGTGAGCGCCGTTGCCTGATGCGGTCGGCCTACTTCTTTGCAAGCATTACTGCTTCGCAGAAGGAGGCGACCGCCTGCCACTCCTCCTCGCTCCAGACCATGGTCTGTACTAAGGCCCGGTGCAAGTGATCGCCGATTGCTCCCGTGCACGGCAATGTTCTGCCCAAGTGGGGCACACCTCCACTGTGTGCTCCACCGTGTCCTCCGGGCCTTCCGCAGAGTGGCGACACCCGGGCGTGTAGTATATGTTTTTAATAAATGTGATTAAAGTAAATTCCAGTGTCATCAATAATTCTCTAGATAATTATAATTATATTGATGTTGATTATTAAAATTTTATAATGTTGTCTCTAATAATGCCGAAACTAGTTTTTTGTTGGTTGTTTAATACATATTATTTTATTTCTTGTAACTTAGAACATAATTGATTACATTTGATATTAAAGTATAGTCTTTTATCTATTTTTACTTGAAAAAGTATATTAATGTTGTTATTTTAAAATGAAAATATGTTTAATTCATTAAACTCCAAGCAAACGCTGTCGTTGTCTGTCTATAGTGTATCTAATCGACACGATTGAATCATTCACATTTCTTCAAAGTAAAGTCTTTTATTTCTGTTTTACATGAAAAAGTATATTAATATTATTTTAAAATGAAAATATGTTTAATCATTCGCATTCCTTCAAAGTAAAGTCTTTTAGCTCTGTTTTCACATGAAAAAGTATATTCATGTTATTATTTTAAAATAAAAATGTGTTCAATCATTCATATTTCTTCTTTTATTTCTTTAATACATACTATTTTACATGAAAAACCACATAAAATCACGTTTAACGAGTCCCATATTTTTATTCCCTACGATCGGGCATTTATCGGGCAAATAAAAATAAATGCCCAAAATGCCGGGAAGTTACTATATTTTCCCGCCGGGCAGAAACACTTTGCCCATCTCTAGTCAAGATCCTTTATCTCGGGAACGCGTGTGCAGTTATCAAGATGAAATTAAAACCATATAATACTCAGGTCTGCGCTCTTTTGAAGCTGTGAAAAAAATCAAATTTCTGAGTTAACGAAAATAAAGAAACGGCCGTTTATGTCGCAAAAAAAAAACATGTTTTGATAACATTCAAAATTTATAGGGTACTTTCCGTTAACCCAGGAGCCTGAAATTTAGCACTAAGCAAGGTCATAAAATAAATTGGAAAACACTTTTGTTGTTACGTCACAAAAAAAAAAAACTTTTTCAGAGAGACTTCATTCAGAAATTGAATTATTTACATAGGTAAATTAGTAACCGAGTCCGACTCGCACTTGCCCAATTTTCAGAATCTTTATTAGCATATCCACAATAAAAGTTAAAAAATATAATATGGCGAATTTTATTCATCTTCTTACTAGTAGTAATTTTTCCCTCTCTTAGAGAGGAGGCCTGAGTCTCAGCAGTGGGAACATTAAAAAGGCTGATGATGATGATGATGAATAGTAGTAAAAGACGTTTGTAAATTTTTACCTTAATATTTTAAAACGTCTTGTAGGTAAACCATCGTTGACCGCATCGTCACTTTTCATTAGGTGAGATAGCGGTCACACGTGAATCTATCTAAACTAATATATTACAAAGAGGTAAAGTTTGATTTTTTTTTATTTTTTTGATTGTAGTTGGTCTTAAAGTACTGATCCGATTGCCAAATTTTTTTCACCGACAGAAAGCTTTATTACTAAGTGACACAGACTATAAATTATGTAAGCGGGCGAAGCCGCGGGTAAAAGCTAGTCAACAATTAAAAAAAACCTATTTCCAGAAGATCAATTTCGATTTACGTACAAACAGCAATGATTGCCCTTCAATTTCATTAATGTGCGAGGTAAACGACGTTTGCCCAGTCGTGTGAGTGCGCAGTATTTGCCAATACCTGTTAATGTCAATAGCGACATATTGTAGATTTCCTCTCTATATTTTTATACACGTAACGAGCTCATTTTCGTCCGTAGCAAGCGTCATGTTCCCGCTAACAAGATTTGAGCAAACAAGACTCAAATCAGTATGGCAATGAAGCCGTATGTTCTACATAAATGAATATTTGATTTTGTTTGTGATGCTTAAAAGTTGTGCTACCAAAGAAAATTCGCTGATAAGTAATTTCATCTTTAATATGGCTCCGTTTTTGAGAAACTCATTTTGGCAGAAATATTTAGGTACCCGCTCTCATGCATGATATTGTGGGTTTAAAACCGGGCAAGTACTAATGTGAAACTTTCATTATTTTCGAAGTTTAACCATTTATAACCATTCGAATACCGTAATTAAAGACACAGTGGTGTAGTGAGAGCAGTGGTGCCCGAGTGGTAACGGCCCCCGACTTACGAACGAACGACGAACTCAGCCAGGCGCATTACTTTGTGTAATTTATTTCATCACCACTGCTCTCAAAACGGTGAAAGAAAACATCGTGAGGAAACCGGCATGTCCTAGTCCTAGAACCAAAAATTCGAAGACATGTGACATTCACCAACACGCACTGGGCCCGCGTGGTGGATTACGGCCCATTCCCTCTGCTAGAGAGGAGGCTTGAGTCCCAACAGTGGGAACATTAAAAAGGCTGGTGATGATGATGATGAATTAGAGACACAATAGAAAGACAACGAGAGAGCGAACACTTTTCGCTTGGGCTTTAATGAATTAAGGACATTATTGACACCTCAATTCACAGTAAATATTAGGCGGAGCAATATGTAACTCGCCTTCCGACTGTCCGGTAACCGTCCGGTCCGAGCCCAAGTCGTCGACGGCGCGTAGTGTTCCACGCGCGCCTCATGGAGATGTCAGCAAACCGTAGGGGCCCAGCAGGGTCGAAGCCTACTGGAGCCATGGGTGATGCGAAAGAGAATCCCAGGACCCTGGAATGAAGGCAAAGAAGAAACAGGAGTGGGGTTTAATAAGTAAAATTGTGACGCGATAGAGCGGGAGCTGTCATTAGATGATTTAACAACCTTAAAAAAAAATTCACAATGAATATTGCGAAAACAAGAAACAGAATCAAGTAAATATTAGAAATAATATTAAAAGAGATATTAAAGGAACATTTAATATGATGTAAACGGATAACCACAAAAGAGAAACTTTAGTCGCAACGGATTATGATATTATTTTTTCTTTAGAACAAATAATAAAATACAATCCTGTTAATTACGGGCAAACGCTTTTTGTATTATTTGCAATAATTACTCATAAAGACGCGGGCTTGCGGACGGCGAGCAATGGATAGCTCCGTCCGACCGTCCGGTAACCATCCGAACTGAGCCCAGTGTCAGCAAACCGTAGGGGCCCAGCAGGGTCGAAGCCTACTGGGGCCAAGGGTGATGCGAAAGAGAACCCCGGGGCCCTGGAATGATGGCAACCCGGTATGAAGGCTTGAAAAAACGGGTTGGGTTTTTTAGTTAGTAAGAGTCTGACACTATTTCCCGCTCCGCCCAAGAGCGGGGGTTGTCATTGGATGATATTTCCCATCGAAAAAAAAAATGGCAAAGAAGGAACAGGAGTGGGTTTTAGTCAGTAAAAGTCTGACACGCCCTCCTGTCCCGCCCAAGAGCGAGAGAAGCGGTTAGATGATTTCCCACATAAAAAAATATCACAGCGAATATTGCGAAAACAAGAAACAGAATCAAGTAAATATTGGAAATAAAATGAAATGAGATATTAAAAGAACATTTAATATGATGTAAACGGATAACCGCAAAAGAGAAACTTTAGTCGCAACAGATATGATATTAAATTTTCTTTAGAACAAGTAATAAAATCCAATCCTGTTAATTACGGGCTAACGCTCTTTGTATCTACAATAATTATTAATAAAGACGTAATACCTGCAAATTGCGACTTTATTCGATTTGTATAACGTGGACCTGATTTTAATTAAATTCCTGATACACGAAGGAAATCGAGATCTTGTCATTACAGTTTTACTAAGACTGGCCTGTCGACAAACTTTGAAAAAGTTTTATTTTGTGTACAGAAGTTACTCTACATTTTTAGGGTTCTGTACCTAAAGAGTAAAATGGGGGTCCGTTTTACCCTTTGGTTACGGGTATTACTAAGAGTCTGTTGTCCGTCCGTCTGTCTGCCTATCTGTCCATATGTCGCCAGGCTGTATCTCATGAACCGTGATAATTAGTTGAAAATTTCACAGATGAGGTATTTCTGTAGCCGCTATGACAACAAGTACTAAAAAATAGAATAAAATAAATATGTAAGGGGGCTTCCATACAACAAACGTGATTTTTTGCTGTTTTTATAGTAAGATAATTATTAATAAAGACTTCTGCAAATTGCGACTTGATTATTCGATTCGTATTAACGTAGACCTGATTTTAATTAAATTCCTGATACACGAAGGAAATCGAGATCTTGTCATTTACAGTTTTACTAAGACTCATCTAAAAACTTTGAAATAGTTTTTTTTTTGTGTACAGAAGTTACTCTACAATTTGAGGGTTCCGTAGCCGAAGGGGTAAAACGGGACCATATTAGGTACTAAGACTCCGCTGTCCGTCTTCGCACTACTAAAGAGACCGAATATTTGACTTCTGCGCAACTTGAAGCCAGCGCTCAAGATCCGTGCCGGTAATTGTACGTACCGTGATAGCTAGACAGTTGAAATTTTCACCGATGAGGTATTTCTGTAACCGCTATGACAACAAGTAGGTACTAAAAAAAAAACTTTTTATAAAAAAAATATAGCCGACTTCACTAAAAAACACTAAAACGATCAAAATAATTTTAATTTCGGAAGTCGGTGTTTTTCGTTATTGTTTGTTCCTTATTTAACACCGACTTCCGAAATTAAAATTATTTTGATCGTTTTAGTGTTTTTTAGTGAAGTCTTTTTAGTTGCAATACACTTACAGCCAGAGTACCTTTTTCTCATGACAATTCCAATTAACTCTAGCAGGGTTTGAGTTAATTGTCAAACCCTGCTAGAATACATCATTTTATTATGAAGTTCCCGTGTCTACCTTCCACCTCCTGGCACCATCATCAGATCAGTTCGATAGTACCTTATAGCCAAAGTGCATCTCATGAAAATTCTAATGAGCCCAAACACGGGTAGGATACCATTGATTAATTACGGAGTTCCGGTGCCTATCTTACAGCTCCATCATCATCAGATCTGTTCGGCAGTACCTTATATCCAAAGTGCATCTCATAACAATTCTAGTAAGCCCAAACACGGCTAGGATACATTGATTAGTTACGGAGTTCCGGTGCCTATCTTCCGGCTCCATCACCATCATCAAGCCACTTCGACGATACCATTTTCAACATGACTATTCAGAACTATTCATTTATTTGTATAGTCATAGTCGCATACTATGTTCATTGTGTATATCTGTTTGAGTATGAAGTACCGTTGGCCATTTCTGGTCTTCTTCACCAGTTCCACCTCATCAAAGGTCACTTTTTGACTGTAAATGCTTAAGCCCTCGATGAAAATATCAAAATGACTATATAGTTGCCTATAATATTTGAGGAGTTCCCTCAATTTAGCCAAGTTTCCATCATCGGATCCCGACTTGGTGACTATGGGACCATTTGGGAAGTATACCCTTTCCAACAAAAAAATAATTTTTCACATCGGTTGGCAAGCGACGAAGTTATGCGCGAACATACATAAAAAAAATACAAACATCCGAATTGGGAACCTCCTCCTTTTTTAGAAGTCGGTTAAAAATAGAATAAAATAAATAGGTACGGGGACTTACAACAAACATGACTTTTTTTTCTGTTTTTATAGATAGTGGTAGGTACCCTTCGTGTGCGAGTCCGCCTCGCAGTTGACAGTTTTTATTTCAACTCTTTTCACATGATTTCTACAGTACAGTAAATAAAAAACTTAAGTAGGTAAACATAAACATAAATATGTACATGCATACCTAATCGACAACCGTAAATACTTATATTTTAAAAATAAACCAATAATTTTGTTTCACGTAAGCAAAGCTTGGAAAAACTCGACTAAATCGTGAATTATGTAATATTTATTTTATGCTCAAAGTAAAAGTTCAGTCTTCATATTGCAAACATCAAGTTAAAAAAATAACTAACATGACCAGAAAAATAAGACTGAAGAAGAAAAATCAAACTGAAAACCTCTTAAACGCTCTTAAACGAGAAATCTTTGAGAAACAACTAAAAAATTCTAAACTTGTCGCGATCTCCTCTCACTTCGTTAAATTGAATAAAAAAGTGTTTGTGCACAAAGTGAGCCGATAATCGATTCTCTTGAATATTTCAAACACTGGGGAACGTGATGGAAATAAAATAAACAATATATAATAATATACATGTATATTATTGTATAAAGCTGCGATACCGATAAAGATGTGCTAGAAATGAGCTATGGATGTGTCTAGATTCGTTTTTACATACATACATTATGTATGTATGTATGTATGTAATCAGTCTTTTAACGTTCCCACTGCTGGGTATCAGGCCTCTTTACTAGGAGAGGGAATGGGCCATAATCCACCACGTGAGCCCAGTGCGGGTTGGTGGATGACACATCTCTTCGAATTTTTGAGTCTAGGAATATCTATGGCGGTTTCCACATGATGTATTCCTTCACCGTTTTGAGAGCAGTGGTAATGAAATAAATTACACAAAGTAATGTGCCTGGCTGGGTTTGGACCTACAACTACTTCGGCCACTGCTCTAGATTAGATTTAAAACTACATAAACTATTGCTTGACTGCGATCTGATGGTAAGCAATGATGCAATCGTTGATGGTGAAGTGCACTAGTTTATTAAGAGCCTGTTCACCCCAGTCTTGAAGACTGAGATAGACCTCTAAATTATAATTGGATGGGAAGTCCGTAGCAGGTAATTTGTTTCAGTCCTTCGATGTACGCGATGTAAACGAACAGACGAAATGATTAGTCTGAACCATATAGGTGTCAACATTGTAAGGGGATACTCGCCGTACGTTGGGAGCTCCAATAGTAGAAAGGCGGTGGCTGAACCAAGTCATGTAATTCCCGCGCAGTCTCTAAAAAGCATCCGAATATGAGTTTCCACCAATAGGATTGCTCGATTTTCAATGCTTAGTTAAGGTCTTGTTTTCAAGACGCGACGGAGGCCTGCTAAGGATTTACAAGTGTTGTAACTTGGTTGACCCGTACGGAGCAGAGTTGGCGCCCATTTTCATAGCACATCTTACTCGCACAGCTTAGCTACCTCGCTCATTTGTAGTGGTACCGCAGACTAATGTCCGATGACCGCGGTTTTGCACCTCTGCAGTCTATTGTCGTGTATTTTAAAACCAGCTCAAGTTTGTTTTGGTAACAATGCTAAACAATGCTAATGGCTTTCATAATAGCGCCCTATGTTAAACATTTTGTAAAAAGTGATGCTTTGCTTTTACTATTTGTAAGGAGCGTTACTTATTTTTAATAAGCTTTTTTATATCTTTACTAAGTATATTTCTTTAAATATATATTTGTTCATCTATTTCTTTCCTATTAGTTAACTATTAAGTTGCACCTACCATGTTTTGTTTCTGCACCAACTTAAGTCATTAACTTTGTCTTCGTACAGTATATGTAGGTATCTTACTTGTACATAAAGTTTTAATAAAGAAATAAATAAGTCATCATCTTCCAGCCTATGTACTATGTTACTTGTATGTTACTAAACATCTACGCTTCTACACTAATACTATATTATAATGAAGAGGTAAAGTTTTTTTCTTTGTTTATACGATACCTCCTAAAAAATCTGAAAGTACAGGTCCTATTATAAAAAAATTAACACCGATAGAAAGCTGCTTTCTTCTTGAGTGACATCTCCCTCCTCCTCCTCGAGTCTTAGGTAAGTATAATATACAATAATATAATATAAAATTCCACAACTCCACAACGCCGTCTAGTCGCTAGCAGAGCTTGTGTTATGAGTACTAGACAACTGATAACCATACTTATACATATAATACTAAATACATACATATTATAGATAAATTACACCCAGACACAGAACAAATGATCATACTCATAACATAAACATTTGTCCTGGGTGGGAATCGAACCCACGACCTCCGGCATAGCAGTCAGGGCCACTAACCACTAGACCAACAGGCCAGTCAAATCTATGGTATCTAGGGTATATTTTATTTACGCGGGCAACGCCGCGACCAAAGCTAGTTTATAAATAATAAGTATGAAAAATACTTGTAGATAAATTGCCGTTTAACGTGATTTACGACTATTATTGAATTCGTTTTGTCAAACACATTCCACAAAATAGAGTCAAGGCACCATAGACACCTTCACACTGAAAGCTCAAAAGCATTATTAGCATCAATTCAATAGACTAAAAACTAGTTCGAATAATATAATTCCTCATACCACAAGGTGTGATTGTCGATAAACCACAAATCATATTCCGATGAGTAGAGGTGTCACCTGGCTGTTCTATTCCAATTGAATTGAATTTATGAATGTAGAAATTAAAATTTGATTGATGTCTAAATAAATAATTCAATAAATATTTTGAACTTTACCGAAACCCATAAAATCGGTTTGAATGACTTAATTCTGAAAGATTATTTGGCACAAGTTGGTAACAAAAGCAAAGTGGCAGATCTAGAAAGAAAATGTTTAAAAATGTAGCTATACACATCTATTTTAATTAGTACAAAAATGGGGCTCAATTTGTACCTGTTACTGATCATATTTTCGTAGTCAAAAGTAAGAAAAAAGGAAATCCCAAAATTGCCCACGAAAATTTGTCATAATTGGTAAATTCATAATTGAATCAATCTTTCATAACAATTGCTACTAGAAAATACTACTCGCAGTGTTTTTTTCATTTTGATCGTCATTTGTTCATTCATAAACAAGTCTGTACAATATTTCCATAAATTGAGTGACATTTTGGGATTTAAATAAACGCTAATAACTTTTTATTTTTATTATTATTTTATTTATTGAGGCTTAACCTTTTAAATACCGTATTTAGATATATAATAGAAAGTCCCTTTCTAATAAGCCCTTCAAGTATTTGTACTAATTAAAAATTAATGGTTTCTCGATAGCACGACCGACATTTTAACATGTCAGTCATCAGCCCCCCTAGCTAAGTTACAACCGTATCTCTTGCGTCGAATGCCTCGAGTTGGCCACGCCCCCGATTCTTTTGTTCTGCCCACGTTACTGAGCGTTGAGATGACATCATTCCCGTACATTTGAAGTTTTCTACTAGCGTTACCGATTGTAGATTATCAACTTGGCTAGGGGTACAGTACCCCTAGCCAAGTTGCTAATCTGCAATAATTAACGCTTGTGGAAAGCTTCAAATGTACGGGAATGACGTCGTCTTATCGCTCAGTCACGTGGTCAGAACAAAATAATTGGCGGCAAGGTCAACTCGAAGCGTTCGGCGCAAGCGAAACGGTTGTAACTTGGCTAGGGGAGCAGGTCACCTTAAGGTTTGGTATAGATTTCTCCCGCAGAGAGACTTTCCCGCAGTTTCCCGCAACAAAACCTTGACGTTGATTCCCATTTTCATACATTTTCATCAGGTAATAAGAACTCACTCGGTGATTTATGTAACTACCATACTCTCTCTATTAATGCTTTTACGTCCACATTTTCCTTATGAACGTGTTATTTTCATTCTTTTTCTTAAGAGAATATGCATGAATATCTACTATGTTTTACAGTAATTACTGGCTATAATAGGGTGGTTTCCAGGGTCTTAAATAATTACATTTTATTTAGTCCGTATTTTAGATTATAAAAAATATTGGACATGTATTTTTTCTTTTTTCGATTAAACAAAAAATAACAAAGATATAGCACATTAAAGTTAGGTGTGACGTCACCCCGTGCGAAAAAATTCAGCACGGCGTGACGTCATACGCAACTTTAATGGGCTATATCTTTGTCATTTTTGGTTTAATTTACAAATAAAAAATTACGAGTCCCTTATTTTTGAATAATCTAAAAGACAGACTAATTAAATTTTTTACGGCAAGTAGCCTATTGAAAAGATATCAATCATCATTATCATCGTCAACCTGCCCTTATCTCGTGTAATTTGGGGTAGGCGCAACATATTTTTATCTTCCATTCAGGGCCCCAAGTCTGCTATTTTTATAAATTCGTCATTCCAACACGATCCCATTGTCATTTTGCTAAAAGTTTGTAATCTGCTAATTCATAATGATCGATCATTGATCGGTCACTGGTCTTGTAATAGAATTGTGGTAGAATGATAATTTCAAGCATATTATAACCAATAACTGCACAATAACGTTCTAATGGTAAAACACTGATCAAATAAACTGTCAAAGTTTTAGCAGATTACCGCAAACGTCAAATATTCATTTGTCAATATGTACGAGATTACCATTCTATGTCACTTCTTTCAATGGAGTGTCAGTGGTTGACCATTGGAAAGTCATAATGACGCCATTATACAAGGTGCAGTTTTAAAACTGCACAATATTTCAGGAGGTTGTAATAAAACTCATAAATAATCATGTAAAAATACGAAACCTGGTCAATAATCAGTAATACTTGTTATTTAATTTTTTAATTACACTAAACTAAATCGATTGATCGATGGCCGCGGGGGCGTGGCTAGGGTGTGGCGTGCGGGATGATGATTGGATGATACATTATTTATGAAACTATCGTTGCGAGTTAGTGTGTGTGAAAACGCCCTTTATTGTTCCGTGTTTGTGTGTGTGAAAAAAAGCGCGGTTATAAAAAAAAAAAAAATTACCTACTTATTTTATTATTGATTCGGGTCGAGAATCACTAACATAATTACCTCCTGAAATATTTTGCAGCTTCAAAACGACACCTTGTATTAGTAGATTACCAAACTTGTCAAAATCGACAATTATGACACCAATGATAGACCATTCTGACACTATTGTAATAGCAGACTTGAGGCCCTGGGCCCCAAGTCTGCTATTTTTATAAATTCGTCATTCCAACACGATCCCATTGTCATTTTGCTAAAAGTTTGTAATCTGCTAATTCATAATGATCGATCATTGATCGGTCACTGGTCTTGTAATAGAATTGTGGTAGAATCATAATTTCGAGCATATTAAAACCAATAACTGCACAATAACGTTTTAATGGTAAAACACTGATCAAATAAACGGTCAAAGTTTTAGCAGGTTACCGCAAACGTCAAATATTCATTTGTCAATATGTACGAGATTACCATTCTATGTCACTTTTTTCAATGGAGTGTCAGTGGTTGACCATTGGAAAGTCATAATGACGCCATTATATTAATAGATTACCAAACTTGTCAAAATCGACAATTATGACATCAATGATAGACCATTCTGACACTATTGTAATAGCAGACTTGAGGCCCAGTTCTGTCACCTTTATTTTTTTAAGGTGGAATATCATCCAATGACATCTCCCGCCCTTGGACGGGGCGAGAGGGCGTGTCAGACTTTTACTGACTAAAACCCACTTCTACTTCGTTCGTTGCCTTTCATACTAGGGCCGGGTTTTCCTTTCAATAGCGAACCCATGGCCCCAGTAGGTTTCGACCCTGCTGGGCTCCTACTGTTTGCTGACGTCTTCTTGAGGCGCGCGAGAAACAATACGCGCCGTCAATGACTTGGGCTCGGTCAAGACGGTGACTGGAAGGTAAGATGGCGAGCTATCTGTCCTGTCATCTGTCATACTATCATAAACTCCTTTTTCTTTCATATCACATTATTGTAATTAATTTAACGAGAAACTCTATCAAGCATTCCAGTAAACATCATATGATTAATTATAAATGCGGTTTCTGCCTGTTTCTTGAGAGTAACCATGCAGTTTCTTACTGGTTCTTCTCTATAGATAACGACCAATTGGAACCGTGTGCTTCTGAAGTTTTATATATGCTCGTATTTCACACAGGCCTACTGTGTGAAATAAGAACATTTTGCATTTGAACTTGGTTTTTTAGTGTTCCACGCGCCTCAAGAAGATGTCAGCAAAATCGTAGGGGCCGTGGGGGCCGTGGGGGGCCTTGGGGGCTGCCTACGGTGGCTGGAAATCAGAGTCGGAATCCCGGCGGCTGGTGACTGACGAAATCCGTTTCTTACGCGTGCGGCTGCAACCTTCGCTAGCAAAACCGTAGGGACATAGCGGGGTCGAAGCCTGCTGGGGCCATGGGTTGTGAAAAAGAAAACCCTGGGGCTCTGGAACTAAGTTAAAGAAGGAACGAGGAACGGAGGTTTAAATCAGTGAAAGTCTGACACACACTCCCGCTGTGCCCTAGAGTGGCAGAAGTCATTGAATAATAAAAAAAGACCTACATAATCTGATTTGTTCCGTTATAATACCACTCATCTAATGGCACTGGTATTTGTTTGAACGCAATTTTATTACGTATTTTGAACGAAGGCCACTCTTTAAATAATTTAATTTAATGTACGAATCCATATCAGTGACTTGAATTTAGCACAGTCAGCTCAAGTCAAACCTAATAAAATGTTGGTTTCCTAATATTTTTATACGATCGTAATATACAAAAACTTTCACTAAGTAATCATTTTTTTAGATATGTCTGAGGAAGCTATAATCAACCCTCAACATCTTGGCGGAAAACAGAAACCTTGATTTGCATAAAAACAAATTGGTAGCCTGTTGTTATTTGGAGCAGGTTTGCAGTAAACAATTTATTATTAAACTAGACATTTTTTTTTGGTTCAAACAAATACCAGTGGTATTAGATGAGTGGTATAAAAACGGAACAAATCCATAATCTAGGCCATAGAGAAGAACAAACAATAATTTTTTTAGAAATAATATACACTAGATACACTAGAGAACCAACTAGCTGAAGCTAGTTGAAAGTAAATCATTATTACCGAGTTTATTACGTTCGTTTCGAGACAAGGTAATACAAATCGTCACACGTTTATTAATATCATGTTCCAACTACCGTCGCGTACGTTGTCATTCCACGAGTGGCATCCGAGGCGTATAATTTCTAAACAGAACGCGCCAACCTCCCCGTCAAAATATCGTCTGAGTGTCGTTGTGTGACGTAAACACACAAATGTACCTAAGTGTGTGTGTGGGTTATTGATTCATGCCGCTGGAATATATGCCTCCTCCCTTGCTCTTAATCAAAACTACGTCAGTGTAAAAGGGAAGGTCTACCAGGTGGCAAACTAGCCACGTGGTTAGAATACCTTTGTAGGTAGAAGTTGGACTGTCATCTTGGTTTTGCTGTGAATGGCATATTTTTTTTTAACAAAAAAATTTTTAGCTTGTATTTTATTTAAACACTCGATATTAAATTTTGTTTTTCTTTTTTGAGAGAAAAACCAGTCGACCGACATCTACGAAATAAATCATTCATATAAATATTGAATTATCGTGTCAGATTTCAGTATTTAATATTTTATACAAAAATTATATTCGGACCAAACAGCCGCGAAAGTCACGTTCAAAATACGATGAACATTTTGAAAACTTATTATGAAATCATAATTATGATTATATTATCATAATTTATTATGATTACGTAACAAGTTTCGTAAATCATAAATGGGGTATATTAATACAGTTGAGGGAACAATAAGCTGTTCTTAACAGGGAAACATGTTCGGGTCTTGTTAGGCTGCTCAATGTTCACGAGTGCCCTGAGGCGTCACAGCAATCAGAATGTTAAAACAAATAGTCTAAACGGCTAATTAGTTTGTTCTACCGTTCGAGGGTGCGCGAGTGTTACACCCCTGCTTGGTACCCAAGCTATCTATAGCTGTTACTCAAATAGTGCAAACAAATAGACATTGTCTTTAATTCATTTATTGAGTTGTATTGCCGCAAATGTAATTGGTGTTTGGTATATAGAATCATGCAAGCTTTGTTTATTTTATTAGGTAAATACACACAGGGAAACAGTAACATATTATACATCATTCTGTGTATATAAAAAGAGGAACGACGGGTTTCTGAATTGAGTTAAGATTGTGTTTAACTCTACTTAAATACCAAGTTTTGACAGGTTTTCAGGCTGAAATATAAAAAAAAGTAGAAAGTAAGAAATACGTCACTTTTTATTATTATTATTGATATGCTCGCGTTTTACCTTTTTTTTTCGTTGGGAAAAATCATCCAATGACAACCCCCGCTCTTGGGCGGAGCGGGAGATAGTGTCAGACTCTTACTGACTAAAAAACTCATCCCGTTCCTTCAAGCCTTCATACCGGGGCTCGAGCGCCCTTTCGGATAACCCTGGCCCCAGTAGGCTTCGACCCGGCTGGGCCCCTGCTGTTGCTGACAACTCCTTGAGGCGCGCGGGAACAGCGCGCGCCGTCGACGACTTGGGCTTGGTCCGGACAGTTACACCACTATTTCACCTGATGGTAAGCGATGATGTGGCCGATGATGGAGCACGATTGCCTAGAAGAAACCTATACACTCTTGACTTAAAGACCCCTAAG
Source organism: Mythimna ferrago (assembly GCA_910589285.2). Taxonomy (NCBI): domain Eukaryota; kingdom Metazoa; phylum Arthropoda; class Insecta; order Lepidoptera; family Noctuidae; genus Mythimna; species Mythimna ferrago. The sequence goes on along the minus strand of OU342680.1, from coordinate 21,108,541 downwards.
TTGGAGCCATCAGGAAACACGGACTCCGGCAGGGAGTTCCACTGCTTAATTCAAATATTTAAATCAGAAATAAGAGAAAAACCTGACTCACTGACTCAACAACACCCTGCCTAAACACTTGGACCTAAAAAGCCGACGTAAATGAGAAATAAGAAAAAAAATCCCGTATGGGGTGAAAAGGTAGTCATAAATATGAGTTCCAAAGATATGTAGATTTTTTACAGTAGATCTGTTTATGAAGTTATTATATTAACTGTAGATGATAATGTGTAAAAACAAGAGAAGAAGGATATGTGAAGTCTAAATCTAAAGGGGGAACAACGTTTTGGGAAGACATTGATTGTGCGTACAGTTAAAGAGTGGAATTCTCTTCCGGAGTCTGTGTTTCCAGATGGCTATAAGCCAAGAAACATTAAGTCAAGAGTGAATGGGTTACTTCTAGGTAAGCGCGCTCCATCGTCGACCGCATCGTTTCTTCCGGGAAATAATAATGGTTCCGAAAAACAATTTAATCTCCAGCAATCTGTTGCCGACTATTATTCTAATTAACTAGCGTTATAATGAATTACCGACAAAAAACCCAAAACATAAACGAAAAAAAAATATCCAATTTAACAACAAATAAGAGCATGTTCAAATTACATTTTCTCCTAAAAAAAAATGGATCTTCGAATAAAAAAACTAAACTTCCGAATAGAATACTGAACCTCCGACAAAATTACTAAGTTACCGACAACAGAGGTTTGGGTCAAAATAATTATATTTTTACAACTTGCATGAACTGTTTTAATTTCTATTGTTGGTTATCAAATTTATTTTTTAGCTTTCAATAATGATGAAAATACCTCAACTGTTCGCCCCGCGCGATGGAGTTCGGGTCTACTACGTAACTACATTTTCATAATAAACTGAGTTTTGTTTTATTTTTATCTTTGTTCTTGCTGACATTATAAAAGTTAGGAAATTTGTCGATTAATAATACGGTATAATATTCTAGAAAACCAAAGTCTACTTGGTTTTCGATTAAGGCATGAATAGGGGTACGTATCAAAATCCCGAAAGTTCATTATACCTATGGCTGAAATACCGACGTGCAAAACACCGAAATTCAAAATACCGAAAGGTTTAAATGCCGATAGTCGTTATATCGAAACACAAAATACCGATGTTCAAATGCCCGAAAGGACGAAATCCCGAATAGACGAAACAACTTGAACGTAGCGGTTGGTCACAATTCTAAAGTTATCTAACCTATTTCACCCAGTTCAAAGTGCAATCAAAATACAATCTACCTGTGACTAGACTATTAGACAATGGTAAACACATTTTTACGAGAGATTGTGGCTGAAATAGGTTAGGTTAGGTTAGAATTGTGACCAACCGCTACGTTCAAGTTGTTTCGTCTATTCGGGATTTCGTCCTTTCGGGCATTTGAACATCGGTATTTTGTGTTTCGATATAACGACTATCGGCATTTAAACCTTTCGGTATTTTGAATTTCGGTGTTTTGCACGTCGGTATTTCAGCCATAGGTATAATGAACGTTCGGGATTTTGATACGTACCCCTATTCATGCCTTAATCGAAAACCAAGTAGACTTTGGTTTACTGGGTGGGGTGCTACTTCTCAAAATAAAACAAATCGGGACCTTAGGGCACCCCGACACGGATGAGTCGGGATTTTGAATTTCGGGATTTTAAACATTCGAACAAATGAACTTTCGGGATTTTAAACTTTCGACCATACGACCATTTGGCGTTTAAATTTTTGGGATTTCGTCCATCGGTAATTTAAAATTAGGGATTTTTATACGTACCCATAAATACGACTGTTTTAACTTTTTAACGCCTGAAATAGGTACCGATATCGAAGCATACCCGTGGTAAGTAAAATTCATGATATATTATGATGCAATTAAAAGTTATTGTTACAAGTACATTTTTATATTTTTTATAAGTTTCTGTATAGCCACTCAGAATAATATTTTTAGTATAATGTGACAGTTAAAATAGCACCACAATCTATGAAATATGAAAGGTAATTTATGAATTAATAGTCGGCAAGTAAAGATAAAAATTACAAAGCAAAGTTTTCAGAAGAACGTAATTTATGCTGGTAGAAAAGTATTATAGCAATAGACAGTCATGTTTATTTTTCGAAAATTTCAGTATCTCATTCGGTCGTTTCGTCATTTTTATTCGGACAAAAGTAGTCGGAAAGTTAGTATTTTAGGCAGTAGATTTAATATTTTGAGTAAGGACAATTCTTCTTTTTTTGTCGGAGCTTTTATTACTACCCGTTTCTTCCCATCAGGTGAGACGGTGGTCAAGCGCAAACCATAAAAAACCTTTGAAATTTACTTTAGGTTTAGTCTTTTTGACCCAATTTTAACAATGTGTGGACAGTATGTGGTCTTACACATTCTTGGGTAGATTCCAAAATACCGATTCTTTAGTCGCAAACAATAAGAGTTAGCCCGCACTGGTGACTCTTGTTAGGGTGAACATAATTTTTTTGTTAATTTTTACCCAGCTGTCACATGTTCAAGTACATGGACCACAATACCATGTTGAGTCGATAAGCACGGTGACAGTAAACAAAAAGTCACGGTCACAAGAGTCACGATGATAAAACTCACCAGTGCGCGCTTGCTGAACGAGTCTGAGTTTTTAAACAAGAAAAAAAATCATCATCACCATCAACCTTTTTAACCGACTTCTTAAAAAGGAGGAGGTTCTCAATTCGGATGTTTGTATTTTTATTTTTAACCGACTTCTTAAAAAGGAGGAGGTTCTCAATTCGGATGTTTGTATTTTTTTTTTTTTTTTTATGTATGTTCGGGCATAACTTCGTCGCTTGCCAACCGATTTGAAAAATTCTTTTTTTGTTGGAAAGGGTATACTTCCCAAATGGTCCCATAGTCACCAAGTCGGGATCTGATGATGGAATCTTGGCTAAATCGAGGGAACTCCTCAAATATTATAGGCAACTATATAGTAATTTTTATATTTTCATCAAGGATTTAAGCATTTACAGTCAAAAAGTGACATTTGATGAGGTGGAACTGGTTAAGAAGACCAGAAATTGCCAACTGAACTTCATACTCAAACAAATATCACAATGAACATAGTTAAGCGACTATGACAATACAAATAAATGAATAGTTCTGAATAGTTATGTTGAAAATGGTATCATCGAAGTAACCTGATGATAGTGATGGAGCTGGAAGATAGGCACCGGAACTCCGTAATTAATCAATGTATCCTACCCGTGTTTGGGCTTATTAGAAATGTCATGAGATGCACTTTGGCTATAAGGTACTATCGAAGTGATCTGATGATGGAGCCGGAAGGTGGAAGGTAGACACGGGAACTTCATATGAAAATGATGTATTCTAGCAGGGTTTGAGTTAACCTTTCGAATGTCTTAAGTTACACAGTCCGACATAAGGTAATTGTCTTTCTATTGTGTTTCTAATTACGACATTCAAAGAGTTAATTGGAATTGACATGAGAAAAAAGTACTCTGGCTGTAAGTGTGTTGCAACTAAAAAGTATGAAATAAAAACCTTTTTTAAAAAAAATAAAACCGACTTCACTAAAAAAAACACTAAAATGATCAAAATAATTTTAATTTCGGAAGTCGGTGTTAAATAAGGAACAAACAATAACGAAAAACACCGACTTCCGAAATTAAAATTATTTTGATCATTTTAGTGTTTTTTTAGTGAAGTCGGTTTTATTTTTTTTTAAAAAAGGTTTTTTTAATGTCCACACTGCTGGGACTCAGGCCTCCCCTCCAGGAGAGGGAATGGGCCGTAACCGTAACCCACCACGCGGGCCCAAGCTTAGGTTGGTGAGTGTCTTCGAATTTTTAGTTCTAGGACATGCCGCTTTCCTCACGATGTTATCCTTCACCGTTTTGAGAGCAGTGGTGATGAAATAAATTACACAAAGTAATGCGCCTGGCAGGGTTTTAAAACAGGAAAAAATAATAGAAAAGAAATAATAAATAAACCATCGTTTGTTTTTGATACAAATCATAAACAGAACAATATCATGAATTAAAATACGAATAATTTCCCGTAATTACAAAAATAATTCAAGCTGAAAATTATAATGCTGTGTTCACAAATGTAACATTTAATTTGAAATTTTATTATCCCAATGTGTTTTGTTAATCGAGAATTAATATGATTACTCATTCAACCTTGAAATCGCGAAACGGAATTAATTTACCCTTTGACAAACCTTTTATTTAGGATTGAATATAATATAACTTCTCGCGCTTTGGGTTGAGTGAGGTGACACAGGTGAGGTTTTTTTTTATGGTGGGTAAATTATCAATGACAACCCTCGCTCTTGGGTTCACCCCGTTCCTTCAAGCCTTCATACCGGGGCTCGAGCTGTCTTTCGAAACTAACCCTGGCCCCGGTAGGCTTCGACCCAGCAGGGCCCCTACTGTTGCTGACAACTCCTTGAAGCGCGCGGGAACAGTGCGCGCCGTCGACGACTTGGGCTCGGTCCGGACAGACACAAGGTGAGGTTAGTCAGTAGAAGTCTAACACTCTCTCTGTTCGACTTTTACTGACTAAACCTCACTTGTGTTCCTTCTGATGCCCTTTGCGTTCCAGGGCCGCGGTAATTCTTTCGAACAATTTTGCACCTCATCTTTCCACCACTCTTGGTTGATTGGGAAAAATTCTTAAGCCAAGGCCGATGCCATGGGTCCACTTCTGAAAGGGTTACCAAAGGGCCCAGGAAGCAAAAGGTAACTGAAGCAATATAGGTGTGAATTTAGTCAGTAGAAGTCTGACACACCTTCCCGCTTCATCCTAGAACGAGAGAAGTCATTGGAGGATTCCAACATTAAAAAAAAACTGGGCAAGTGCGAGTCGGACTCGCGTACTGAGGGTTCCGTACAAACTTACCTATGTAAATAGTTCAGTTTAAGAAATTTGTTTTTTTGTGATGTAACTACAAAACGGTTTTAGATTTATTTCTACATCTGAGCTATAAGACCTTGCTTTATACAAAATTTTAGAATTCTAGGTCAACGGGAAGTACCCTATGAATTTTTATTCCCTTGGCCGGCTTCATCAAGAATAAAGTGACGAAAAAAAAAATTTGACATGTAAAAGCGTTTTTTAAACCTGTTTGCAAAATAAATATCATTTAGTGTCGAAATATACGTTATTTGCGACATAAAAGACCGTCTCTTTTTTTTCGTTAACTCAGAAGTTTGATTTTTTCACAGCTTCAAGGGACTGTAGACATAAGTATATGGTTTTAATTTTAACTCCATACCTCCACGCGTTCCCAAGATAAAGGGTCTTGACAGACCGACAGATGGAGAACAAAGTTCCTTCAACAAGGGTTCCGTTTTTTTCATTTTGAGGTACGGAACCCTAAAAAGGCCCCATCAATAAATGATACATGATGGATGTTTGTACCTGTTTGTTAGATCTTACGTTTCACTACAACAAATTGGGCTTCAGTATTCACAACATTTAACGACTCGATTCGATTATCTTTCTTTGAGAAACAAAATATTTGAATACTCAGAAACAGTAAATAACATGATCGAGATAATTTAAATTCATCGTCACCAAATAAAGTGTCGAATTTAGTGATGTATATTTTAAAGATAAAAATGATGTAATTCGAAATTTGAACTTTGTCACGTATAACATAGAGTTGATTGTTTCAAAACTTGATATCTATCTATCTCAAACTAATTTCTGAAATCGGTTTCGCCTGACCTGTGTAAAAACAGTAGAACAGAAAAGAGAAGCAGTGGTTGTCGAGTAGTAACAGCCCCAACTTACGAGTTGTAGGTCGCGGGTTCAAGCCCAGCCGGCACATTACTTTGTGAAATTTATTTCATCACTACTGCTCTCGAAACGGTGAAGAAAAACATCGTGAATAAACCAGCATTTCCTAGAACCAATAGAAGAAGACATGTGTCACTCACTAACCCGTACGGGCCCGCGTGGTGAATTACGGCCCATTCCCTCTCCTAGAGAGTAGGCCAGAGTCCCAGCAGTGGGAACATTAAAAGGCTGATTATGCTATTATGCTGTGTGAAAAACAGAAAGGAATCCCAATATTCTATTTGAGGATATGATCCAACTGTGTGCAAACTTCAAAAGTTCAGAATTTTAAGCATGAAAGAGTTAATGAGAACTACATATGTGTGACACACGCCGATCTGGGCGCGTCGATATTCCATAAATTTTATATGGAAACTTGACTTGTAAAGCTACATTCGATTCAAGCCACGCGACATCATTCTACGTCCAATCAGGGACCCAAGTCTGCTATTTTTATAAAGTCGTCATTCCAACACGATTCCATTGTCATTTTGCTAAAAGTTCGTAATCTGATAATTCATAATGGTCGACCACTGATCGGTCGATGGTTTCGTGATGGAGTTGTGGTAGAATGACAATATCGAACTTATTAAAAGCAATGACTGCACAATGACGTTCTAATGGTAGGTTACTGATCAATGGAACTGTAAATTTTTTTGCAAATTACCTCATACATCAGACATTCATTTGTCAATATGTACGAGATTACCATTATATGCCAATACTTCTAATGGAGTGTTTGACCATTGGAAAGTCATAATGACGCCATTATATTAGTAGATTACCAAAACTTGTCAAAATCAACAATTATGAAATCAATGATGAACCATTCTGAAACTATTGTAATAGCAGACTTAAGGCCCAGGCGTGTCTAATATAGTTCTAGCTTTACAAATATAAATGTGTGAGTATTCATACACCTATAATATATAATGTACAATCTTTTGCCGACAAAATACGTATTTTTGTGATTCTATATTCAAACATTAAAAAGGGTAGAAAGTCACGCAAGAATAATTTCAAATAACAAACGAATATCAAAAAATATAATAACAATGTAAAAAATAACAAATGAACGTACCTACAAATACAAAAGGACTGGCGATTGTGCCTAGAGTTATACCATCACAAGCACATGTCGTTACCTTGGTGATAGGTAGCGATGTTCTAGATACACAGCGATTTTCTGAATTTCAAGCTTTCCCCAAAATTCATATGTAAACATTACAACGTGCTCGAAGCGATAAGTTATAAACCAACCTCTGACCTCAGCATCGTTTCTGTAGCAAGATTGATCTGTAGTCATTCACCCCGAGGCTTCGTTAGGAAATGATCAAAGAAAATTACAATGTACCTACAGGTAAAAAGGCCTCTGAACGGCCCTCACGCCCTAGCCACCGGGATCCCAATCTCGATTTCCAGCCACCATAGGCTCGGACTTGCAGACGGTGAACAATGAGTAGCTCACCGTCCAACCGTCCGGACCAATCCCAAGTCGTCGATCGTCGATCGTAGGGGCCCAGCAGGGTCGAAGCCTACTGGGGCCATAGGTTCACTTCTGAAAGGAAAACCCGGCCTTGGAATGAAAGGCAACGAAGAAACTAGGAGTGGGTTTTAGTCAGTAAAAGTCTGACACGCCCTCGCGCTTCGCCCAAGGGCAGGTGATGTCATTGATTGATAGATTGTCAGTTATTAATAATTTCCCTTCTAAAAAAAGGTAAAAAGGCCTCTAAGTTAGCGCTCCAACCAAACCGATCAAGTGAAGCTTAACCGTGACGTCACCAAGCGACCCTGGCCTGGTGGACCTCATTAAAAATTCGCAACAAATTAGCTATGCTCAGTGTTGGCTTCATTTCTCAAATTCCTCATTCTCATAAGTTCGCAAGAGCATTAAATTTTCACGAAATTGCTTTCAAACTTTTCCCCTCTCAATAAGCTCCAAACTCAATTTCCGAAGGCATAGTTTTGATCACATAGTTCATTGTTGTATATTAATTTACCTGGTTACAATGTATAAGTACCTTAAGTTAACTAGTTAACTAATTATTTCAAAATCTCTGTTGAAAATTGGCGTGCTTAAAGCCTCAGCCACCAGAAACATTCAATCGTTTAAAAGGTTTTTTTTTTATATCTGAATTGCCTACTGCGGCTTATATTCATTCAGCGACCACTTTATCCGGGTGTCAGAATTGAAAATGAGCCGGGTTCCGTTTATGGAGCAAGCACTACATACGTAGATACAGAGTCAGACGTTGACTGCCGGCGGTACGAATATAGCGGCAGCCGGAGTTGCCTTAATAATTCAACAGCGCAATGCTTTTACAAAACCTGTCGGCGTCAATCCTAATTTAGCGCCACCGATCGACTCGCTTTCGGAAAGTGTCGCTAGACAAACGTAATGGAAGTCTGGTGTTCTAGCCGAGCAGCTCATTTCGTTGCTCAGCGAATTGCTTGCCCGGTTTTGGATAAATTATTTCGTTTCCAGCGTATTGTAAATGACTTGACTCCACTTATCTGATAAGTGTTTCGCTATTCCTGGTGATTGATAAATTTTGATTTAGTTAAATTACTTGTATATTGCTGAAACCTAAATTATTGTATTTATTTTTATTATACTTTCGTCAAGCATTAATTGGCATAGAGACATGACATAAAACACAGAGCAAAGATAACCAATTTCATTGCTCAGCGAATCGCTTGCCCGGTTTCGGATAAATTATTTCGTTTTCAGCGTAAATGATTTGAATCCACTTATCTGATAAGTGTTTCACTATTCCTGGTGAATGTTTAAATTTTGATTTAGTTAAATTACTCGTATATTGCTGAAACCTAAATTATTATATTTATCTTTATCATGTTTTCATCAAGCATTGATTGACATAGAGACATAAAACACAGAGCAAAGGTAACCACAAAACAGACAGAAGAAATATCAACTTTTCGCGCGTTTGTATCAAACTTTGACGTACCGACGTTCGAAATATAAATACAATATGACATAAGATGACATGTATCAAATATTTGGAGGTTCGTCCCGATTTGGGGACGAAATTCGAAGGTAAAACATATTAGGATCAGCTGGTTATTATTCCACTCGATTGATAAGAGCCATCTGGGAGGAATTGGATCCGCTAGTAGGTAATGAGCTACTTTATGTCGAAGTATTATTGCAGACGTAGACCGAATAAATGCTTTAAGTATTCAATTATAAATGTGGTTAGGTATCTAAAGTATATCGGTACTGATAGAATATACGTACCCACAAATTTTACATTTGCAAATCTTTGTTTTTTTAATATTTTTTTTAATTAGTTATTTTTGATTTATTAATATTGTAGTTACCCCCACGTAATGATCCGTAGGTAAGTGTCTCCGACTAACCCTTTTTTTTTTAATAATAAAAACAACGTTGCTACTAGGAATACTTAGTTCCTGTATCGTGGGTGCATTCACAAACATGTAAGCTCACATAGACAAGATATATCCAGACCCGAAACACCTATCTGTAGGCCATACAAATATTTGTTCTGTGGAGAATCGAACCACCTACATTTATTTAATTATTAAAATGTAATTATTAAATATTCGTGAAAGTATAAGAGTAACAGATACAATACTATTGTGTTCAAGTGGAGCATTTGAAAAAAAATGCGACAATTACTTTAAAAAAAAAATTTTACCATCTTTCCATACTATTCCTGCACATCCATAAGCAACAACATGCAAACAATTTAATCCCAACACACCAAGTTGATATAGGCGCCACAAACGACACTCTCTGAAGATACAATCAAGTTTAGCGGTGTGAGATAGCCCAAGTTTAAGCTGTTAAATCTGAATACACCAAAATCAACCTGAAATTACTATTTTTTTCTATGCCAGCACATTTAAAAACTAACACATACAATATAGACGCCACAAATGACACACTCTCTGAAGACACAAATCCAGTTTAGCGATATGAGATTACTAAACTTTACGCTGTTAAATCTGAATACGCTGAAACGAACATGTAATTACTTTTTTTCTATAGAAACTTTCCTTCTTATGCTAAAGGCACCAACAAACATTTAAAAACTAACACTCAAAGTTGATATAGGCGCCACAAACGACAGTCTCTGAAGACACAAATCTAGTTTGGCGGCGTGAGATTGCTAAAACTTCCCCAAGTCGCACACCTGCAGTTACTGCTGACTTGATTTGCATTAACTTGTGACGTGTTACTTGAGAACTTATTGTGGACTTAGTCGCAGTGATAACGTTAAGTGAACAGCTTAGAGCTTTTTGTTTTATAAGAGAAACTGCGTATTGTGCAGTCAGAGAAAATAGTTTTTTTTTGGTGGTGGTGGTAAAGTTGCATTTTTGTACTTAGATCCGTTTTTATTTTATTCCTTCCACAGATAATATGTATAATAACTGCTGCTGGGGGTTATTTATCGTCTAGGGGTTTAAAAATCCGTCTACGACCTATTCTCAGATCTACCAAATATATACAAAAATAATCAGAAAAAGCGGTTGTTTCGGAGTTCGGTAACAACCACTGTGACACGAGATTTTTATACACCGTTAAACTTTGATCGTTTTAATCCCGTGGAGGGTCGATCTGGTACATGAAACACTATCGATTTGTGATGATAAAATTAAAAAATAAAGTACCTTTTTAAAAAACTCGTATTAATTTACGCATGTACGAAATTAATTTCTTTAAGAAAACGTCAGTCGAGCGAGGCCAATGACCTGTAAGTAGTTTGTATGCAATGCCGACTACTATCTGCAGGTCAGTGGACTCGCTCAGTTGAAGTTTTCTTAAAGAACTTAATTTCGTAGATACATGTGTAAATTAAAAAGAATTTTGAAAAAAAGGTACTTTATTTTTTAATTTTATCTTTACAAATCGATAGTGTTTCATGTACCGGATCGATCCTCCACGGGATTAAAACGATCAAAATTTAGCAGTGTATAAATATATGTGTATATAAATATGTATTCCACCGACAAGAAAAAAATACTGTCATCATAGTCTGAATTGTCCATTACCTACTATCAATAATCAGAATGATATAGTGTGACTTTTGTACCCTTAATAATATTTTTTTATTATGCACCTTCCATGTTGTCTCTTTACCACCTTTGGTTGACTGGTAGAGAATTCCGTAAATCCGCCTTTGTACCTTTGGTTTAAAATAAACCTTACATAACTAGACAATGACAGAAGATAGTTAATAAAATACTGAAATAATGAGTTTCTTTTTTGTTTTCATAAAATATCTTACCTGTAAAAACCCCTAAATAATAATGTTCCGAAACATTATTATTTAGGGGTTTTTACAGGTAATAATGGCCCTGCTTTCACGAGACACGAATTTGAAGAAAATAACAAAGAAAATCATCTGCCTCCAAACATTTATGTAATTGTCCCCATTGTTCGAAAGATGCTCTAATAACAAAGTGAACAAGATAATCGCAGTGATTCGCCCATTATCCTAATAATACTTAATAGCGTTAATTATCAGCGATTTATGAACGTTACAGAAACATTTAATTAATATAATTACAAATGACTGTACAATTATTGAGATAGCAACTGATGAGGGTGCGAACTCGAATGTAAACATTCAAGTTCGTCAAAAGGGACAATCAAAAGGTCCCTTAGATGGCCTTGTTACAAGGGAACTCTAATTAATTGAAATGTTTATGATCTCAACCTCGGAGGCTATCTGTCTGCAAGCTAATCTGCACTTTGTACTATCTATAGGACCTACTATATCCAAACATATTATAAAACATAGACCCTCGCCGTGCCTGTCTGTATTATTACTAGCTGACCCGAACAACTTCGTACCGCCAAACAGTCAATGAATATGGTTTATCTTTTGATATAACCAACCGATGGTGATGAAACAAAGCCTAAGTAATATATAAGTTACACACAATTTTAATGTAAAAAGTTACCTACATCGATTTCGTACATTTTACGTGATGCGCGGACAATTAAAAACTTCTACAGATTTATTATATGTATAGATATATTTTTTGTTTGTATATATACCGCATAAAAAAAACACAAGACAAACATTTATAAAAACAAGTGTACAAATAGTGGTCTTATCGCACAGGACCTTGTCCAGACAACCTTTCGATGGACTGAACGAAAAGAGACAGATTTAGGGCTGTCAATGTACAAACCTAATAGGATATAATAACTAATAAATATCAAACATATAATCACTATAAACGCGATAAACTCAAAAACTACTTAACGGATTTTCATGCAGTTTTCACAAATAGACAGAGTGATTCATGAGAAAAGTTTAGATTTATAGTACATGCATATTATAGTAGAAATAATCCTTCTTGCAGCCGGGTAAAAAGCCGAGAATTTCAAAGATTTGTAACACCTGAGTGAAGTTAGGGCGAGTCGCTAGTATATATAAAAATATATACTCGTATGTTAATGTTATAAAGCTGAATATAGAAGGTGCCAGATGACCGTGGAATAAAGAACATTGACCTTTTCCTAATATCTCTGCGTAGGTACCCGAAAAGCAAACAATGAATTGCTTTTCATTACTAGATCCTGTTAAGGATCACGATAAATATCGATTCAAGACAGCCGTATGTCTTTATTTCCGTTTTTGAAATTAAGAATGTCAAAAAATGTAGGAGGTACAATGACCGTTTTTCCACGTTTATCTGGCGCCTACCTTAGTTAGTTTGTTCACGCTAATCTCAGGAACTACAGGTTCGAATTTTAAAAATTCGTTTAGTTTTAGACAGCCCATTTGTTGAGTGTCTTATACGAGTATGCAATATAAAATCAGCTACGACCAAAAAGCCCGGAGAAATATTAAAAAACGTAGGTGAACCGAAGAACAGCTTGTTCCTAGACAAAATTAATAAGTTCAGTACTAAGTTCTGTCAAACTCGGATTTAATATCAACAAAGGTAGTTTTGTTAACAGTGTTATACTGCAATGTTTTAAGGGTAAATATTTACTGTTAAACAGGTGGGTTTCTAAAGCTAACTTTAGTTATTCAAGTATAATTTTAACGTTGGAAATATTCAGAAGGGTAGGCTTGATCACGTTAGACGTTAATTGATACACAGTGATAATTCAGTAACTCCTAGGAGGATCGTAATTGGTTTAACAGTGTTATTACATTTGGCTATTAAATATTCCTTACAATTTGTGATCTATTTAATTTTACTAGTAGCAGTATAAAATCATTTTGAATAGTAAGTATAAACTTACTATTCAAAATGATTTTATTCATTTAATTAACAATTCTTTTACACACAGATACATCTACACTTAATATTATAAAGAGGTGAAGTTTGTTTTTTTTTGTTTGTAGGAGGTAATCTCTGAAAGTACTGGTCTAATTGCTAAAATTTTTTCACCGATAGAAAGCTGCTTTATTTCTGAGTGACATAGACATACATTTTATGTACGTGGACGAAATCGTGGGCAAAACTAGCTAGTCTAATATACATATGCATGAAGCACCAGTACCTTCAGAGATTACCAAGGAGATAAATTTCTCTGAATGTACTGCTACAAACAAACAAAAAAGCAAAAAATCAAACTTATCTCTTTATAATATGAGTGTAAATGCACAAACATTTTTGATAGCTTTCTGCCTTTCACAATACTTGGAAGTGAAAGATCGCAGGTATATTTAATTGGTTACCTACTGAATCATTGCAATGATATTATGATTGTGCAAAATTTTAAAGACAGGCAGAATGTACTCGTATTAGCAAACACGGTACCCTACATTGTACGAGTATATTGGAAAATTGTGAAGATGTTGCGCGAGCGGAAATATTATGTTGAAAAGGCATGTATTGTTGTGCGTTTGTAACGGTATTTTATTGAGTTTTTCTTCAATATTCCTAATTGGGGATTTAAAATAAGCCTTGAACATTTAAAAATTACGTAATATTATGGCAATATGATAAAATTAATAGACATGCAAAATTATTTCCGTGACTTTGAAGTTTTCTTATTTATTTCCCAAAAAATCGTTCACGTCGCTGTCAACGCAGAATGCTGGCAGCATTGCCACGCTGAATGGCAAAAAAAAAGCCCAGCTCTCTGGTCACGTGAGAGCCCTGAGCTTTGACCTCATTTGTATTTAAAGAATTTAATACTGCGTATTTTTTTTTATTTTGCTTATAACATTGTAGGTGGTGTGTAGTAAGCTTTTGCTCACCGCTTCGTTCACATTAAATTTAGTTATAACGGAAGCGAAGTCAAAGATAGATAAAAAGTTGCCTATACCAAAGAAGAGTCTTTGGTAGGGGATGACCATAATACCATCGCCAGAATAAAAAAAAAAATTAAAAGAAAAATATGTACCTAACTACATTTTCACCATTCCGAATAGCTGTAAAATTCCTCAATTCTTAGTTCATAAATATTAAAACAAGTTACTACTCCATATCCTTTTGATGTCTATTTTCCATACATTTAATTCAATCAAAAGGAAAGGTGGGCCATAAACACGGTATGTAATCCCCAGGGGCCACATTGCAGGGATTTTGCTTTTAAATTCTGTATTAAAATAGTTCCGGATTTCCTTGACATTCGCTAAGCTTAATGTTACGAATAAGGGTGTTATCCTCTTGTAAATGTGGATGTTGAACCTATAGGTATGATTCATTTCAAATGAGTGAAATCATGATATAAGCTTAGACTTTATTTATTAACACGAATAATTTACATTTTAAAAATATTTAACTAACTATAACTGCAGTAAAATAAAAAATATTTTTAATCATGATTATTTTGGTATTTCCTATGTTTAAAATACACCGCACTGACCTTAATAACCAGTGCGAAATGCGAATAATAACCGAAAAAAAAAATGATATTGTTATAATATTGCAATACGTTATTTAATAAATGAATTTCATGAAATCATTTCTCCGTAAAATTATTACACGTTGCATTTTAAGAAATGGACACAAAATAAAATTTGTAGGTATTATGGCCCCGTTTCTTTCATATTTCAATGTAACGCCAGGTAAAATCATATTTTATGCCCTTTGAAGGGAGTTTCCTTCCTTAGGTGCGTGTCGGTTTTTTTGTAAATAAGGACCATTATCCCTTGACGGTTCCTTTCGAGGTGTTTAATGTAGTGCCGAGCTGCCCTTTGCCTTTGTAACATTAATAATAGGATCGCAATCGAGATTAACAACCTAAATTAAAAATCAATAACAGATGTAACTGATGAAAGTTCTGGAGAGTTGTTTGGAATTATGCTTAATGAATAATTTGTTAATGTCCTCGCCTTTATGAGTGTTTAATTAAATTTTATTACTGTTTTACCCATGTTGTTTATTGTTCAAACTTATTGCACTTTCCTCATTAGATCCTAAGCTATAATATTGTACATATTATAACATTGAGATTGGTTTTAGCGTGGTAAGTTTAAAAAGAAAACAAGCAGGCAATGGTTTTTTTTTTCAAGATAAGACTCTCAAAAGTCTACAAATGACTTCTCCTGCTCTAGAGAGGAGCGAAAGGGTGTGTCAGAATATTACTGACTAAAACCCAGCCTTCCTTTTGGGTTCCAGGGCCGTTAATCCTTCAAAAATTCCCGCGGCCCTTTTTTTTTTTTATTTTATGGTGGGAAAAAATCATGCATTGACATCCCCTGCTCTTGGGCGGAGCGGGAGATAGTGTCAGACTCTTACTGACTAAAAGACCCACCCCGTTCCTTCTAGCCTTCATACCGGGGCTCGAGCGCCCTTTCGGATAACCCTGGCCCCAGTAGGCTTCGACCCGGCTGGGTCCCTGCTGTTGCTGACAACTCCTTGAGGCGCGCGGGAGCAGTGCGCGCCGTCGACGACTTGGGCTTGGTCCGGACAGTTACCGGAAGGCCGGACAGCGAGCTACCCATTGCTCACCGTCCGCAAGCCCGCGCCTACGGTGGCCGGAAATCAGGATCAGAATCCCGGCGGCGGCGGCGGCGGCGATGATAACGCCGTTGCCTGATGCGTTCGGCCTCCTCCTTTGCGAGCATTACTGCTTCGCAGAAGTCGGCGACCGCCTGCCACTCCTCCTCGCTCCGGACCATGGCCTCAACCAAGGCCCGGCGCGAGAGGTCTCCGCCGCCGATCGCCCCCACGAGGGCACGGCGATGTTCCGCCCAAGCAGGGCACACCTCGACTGTGTGCTCCACCGTGTCCTCCGGGCATTCCGCACAGTGGCGACACCCGGGCGTCACTTCCGCACGAATCCGGTGCAGGAAACTCCCGAACGAACCATGTCCGGTGAGGACCTGCGTCATGCGGAAGGTAAGGACGCCGTGAGGTCTTTCCAGCCACGCCTCAAAGAGGGGACTTACCGCCATGATTGTGGCGTGCCCAGCACTGGGTTGCGATAGTCGCTGACGCCATTTCACCATGAGATCCCGCCGGAGCTCTGTCCGCCATACCGTGACCTGTCGCGGCGGCGGACTTTCACCCCGGCGTTGCATCTCCACGCGCATATCGTGCATGTGTGCAAGGACTGTTGCCTCCAGATCCCACGGTGGTAGGCCAGCCAGAAGGCTCGCCGCTTCGCGGGAGACCGTGCAGTATCCCCGCACCATCCTTATCGCCATGACCCTCTGGCAGGCGTTCAGTATGGCCGCCGGTTGCTTTTTCAGCGACGGCGCCCACACCGGCGCCCCGTAGAGGGCCATGGACCGAACGATCCCCGCGTAGAGCCTCCGGCAGGAGGCGTCTGGACCCCCAAGGTTGGGCAGGAGCCGCTTGAGCGCAGCCCCAGCCCGGTTGAGTTTGGGAGCCAGACGTCGGAAGTGCTCCACGAAATTCCACCGGCTGTCGAGGACGAGTCCCAGGTACTTCATCGTCGACCCGACACCGATGTGAACTCCTCCTACCGTTAGTTGGGAACTCAATGGCGGCGCGTTCCGAGGCTGGCGACCGTGGAAACACATCGCCTCGGATTTGTGAAGCGCCACCTCGAGTCCCAACTCCTGGATCCTATCAACGACCATCGCAACCCCGCGTGTCGCTTGAGCGACCGCCGCCTGGTACGACTCTCCCTGCGCTAGAACCAGCGTGTCGTCTGCGTAGCAAACCACGCTGACCCCGTCAGGGAAGTCGCCGCGCAGCACGTAATCGTACCCGATGTTCCACAAGGGTGGCCCTAGTACCGACCCCTGCGGAACACCGCACGACATCTCTCGACGTTTCCAGTCTCCCTGGTGACCGGGGTAGACTATAAATCTTTCCGACAGATAGGCCTCGACCACTCGACAGAGGTATTCGGGCACCCGGTGGTACCGGAGTGCCCTCCGGATCGTACTCCAGGGCAGGGAATTGAACGCGTTGGCAATGTCCAAGGACACTGCCACGACACACCTGCCCCGGGACACCGCATCCCCCGTCGTGAGGGCTCGCACGCGCATGATGGCGTCCACCGTAGAGCGCATCCTGCGAAAGCCGAACTGACCGTCCGAAAGTTCCGGCCCCACCCGTGTTAGGCGCGCGACGAGGCGGTTTGCAATGACTCTCTCAAAGAGCTTGCCCACCTCGTCGAGCAGCACAATGGGCCGGTACGCGGACGGAGAGTCCGCAGGGCGCCCTGGCTTCGCTATGAGGACCAGTTTCCCCGTCTTCCAGCAAAGTGGGAACTGGCCCCTCTCCATGCATGCGCTGAAGAGCCCTCTCAGTCGAGGCCCGAGAGCCTCCATGGCCAGGACCCAGGCCTTCCCAGGCAAGCCGTCGGGTCCTGGGGCGGTGTTCTTGGCACTCAGCCTTCGCACCGCCACTCTCAGCTCTACCTCGGTCACCTCTGGAGCATCGTCGTCGTCGTCGCTGTTGCGGTCCGCGTCAGACACCGCTGGCGAAGGCGGAGCCATGGGCGGGGGGGAGTGTTCCCCTCGCGCAGGGAACAAAGCGCTTACCGCACCCTCCACGATTTGGGGCCGGAGACTCTGAGTCAGCGGGGGAGCCCAGGGGCGCTGTTTTTCCCGTACCGTTTTGTACGGGCGTCCCCACGGGTCCGCGTTCAGAGACCCCAGCCACACGTTGCGGGCCTCCAGTTTGGCCCGCTTGATCTCCGCTCGGAGGGTGCGTTTTGCCGCTCTGTATCCCTCATACAGCTCCGCCTCTCTGGCCTCCGCATCCGGCGGGCGGATGCGGCGACTGCAGTGTCTGGCGTACCGGCGCCGCGCGTGACTGCATGCGTTGCGCAGTGCAGCAATCTCCGGCGACCACCAGCACACCTGGCGCTTAGCTCGCCCTGGACGGACTCGGGGCATTGCCGCGTCGCAGATTTGCGACATGGCCTCCCGGAACCACTCCGCCTCGACGTCGATGTCGACAGGCCTGTCTGGTGCTTGCACCCAGGCCTGTACCATCGCGGCTTCCAGGAGGAGCTCCCGGTCCATCTGCTTAAGCGCCCATCGCGGACCGCAAGGGCTCTGTTGGACCAGCGCGGCCGAGGTTTCGGCGGAGACGTCCAACCGGATGTACCGGTGGTCGGAGTACGTCTCCACCTCCTCCATAACGCGCCAGTCGACGACACGCGGCGACAGAGCGGGGCTGGCGAACGAGATGTCCACCACTGATTCACCCCGCATCCGCACCAACGTGGGGACAGAACCCCGGTTCAGGACGACCAGGCCCAGCTCCAAAGCCCAGTCCTCCACCATCCGACCCCGTGGGTTCGTGTACCGGGAACCCCAAGCCGTGTTCCAGGCGTTGAAGTCCCCGCAGACGACCACGGGGAGGGTACCAAACCCAGCGACGACGACATTTAGCTCCATGAGGGAGACTTGGAGATCGTCGAGAGATCTGTTCGGGGACAGGTAGACACCTACCACTGCAATGTCCCCGAACCGTGCTGCCACGCAACCCCGTCTCCTCGCAACAGCCTCGAGGGGCGGGGTACCGGCGGCGGCCGACGAGATTAACGTCACCGAGCCGTCTAGGTCCTGAACCCAGTCTCCACGGGGATGGACATAGTACGGCTCGGAGACGATGGCGACATTTATCGACCACTGCGCCATGCTCTGGAGCAACAGATCCTGAGCGAGGACGCAGTGGTTGATATTCGCCTGGAGGAGACGGAATGGGGCCGTTATTGGCAGTCCATTGTCTCCTCCCGAGCCCTTATTGAGGGCACTGCCGCAGTGGGTGCGGCGGCGACGGCAGCGGCGGCGGCCAAGGAGACGGCCGCGGTGGTGAGGACGACGGCGGGGATGGGCCTACGGGCCTTGCCCTTGGCCTTGGCGGGGGGGTCGCAGGACCTGCCCCCAGCCCGGTGGTCGGCCGGTTTGCCTGCAGCCGCACATGCGTAGCAGTGCGGTGCCGCGCTGCAAGTGACGGCCTTGTGACCGGGCTGACCACATTGAAAGCAGCGGTCGCTGCGATCCACCTCCGCTGCGCAACACGCCCCCACGTGGTGAACCACGTGGCAGCGATAGCAGCGCAGAGGTCTGGGCTCCAGCAGCTTTACTCGCGCGGAGACCCAGCCCACCAAAAGCCGACGGCCCTCCCCGGTAATGTTTCTGGCCGCTGATATTTTTTATTGGATTTTTATTGGGTTTGATCCTAACCTAACGGCCGGTAGGCGAGCTGCCCTTTGCTCGTCGACCGCTAGCCCCTAGCTAAGTTGACCGGAGATCAACCCGCTCTCAACACCCGAGGTGTCTCCTGCGGTGGTGGCTAGAGTGTGAGGTTGTCCGTTCACGTTCGATTGCAGCTATCATCTTTCTTACTGCTTTGCTTCCCTTTTACTCTGAAAAAGAAAAAGTTACTTTTGCATTTACAATATTACAACAAATTCACAAATATGCAGGAAATATATTGCGAGTAACTCTCACAAGTTCACAACGGGATTAAAAATATTTCACAACATACTGAAAAACTGAAATATCGTCCGCAACAGCGATCGATGCAACCAATCGGCCTAAATCCTTCATTCCGGAATTTATTATTAATAAAAATCAGTTTCCTGTTCGCAACTCTGATATACGTGGTCCATATTATAATCATGAAAGGTACCATAAAGCAAACAAGTAAAGTATAGAAAAAATAAAAAATGTTTTCAGCCAGCCCTTCCGATGACGCACAAAGTGGAGTGGGATCAAAAAGATCAGTGTTTCTTTTTGGAGATGTTTAATGTTATACATTCCTGTACATTCAGGTATTTAAGTACCTACTTCGAGGAATCTTTGAAGTTTTATTTTTTGCCTATTCATAACTCGCTTTCATTTAGATCCTACATTGCATACCTTTCTGTAAATTCTTCTGTGATAAAATCGTTTTCTTTTTGCCATACCTATATTTTTTGATTCTTATTTCAATACTTTATTCTAAACATAGGAAATCATCAAATAACTTTTTCCGTTTTGAATTGAGCGGGAGGGAGTGTCAGGCTTTTACTGACTTCTATTTGAAAGTTTTCCCAAGGGCACATATTCCCGGGATAAAAAATATCCTGTAACTTATTCCAGGACATCTTTTAACCGTGTGCCAAAGTTGTATCAAAATTGAACTTCTAAGACGTGACGACAGACGGACAGAGCTACTTTCGCATTTATAATTTTAGTTCGTACTTTATTTTTATTAGGTCAGTGTAAAAAAAAAAACATTTTGACAAGAGACTGCAATGTCAATTATTCAAAAGTATCAAAAGACTTTTTTGTCATATACTTAAGTAAAACTTTATAAATATGTAGGTATATTTTTTAGCAAGAGTGAGAAATGGTTCGTGATTTTTTTTTCATGTGACTTGATGGATATTGGAGTGAATATATGTGTTTGTGTTTTTCCATGTTTTTCCACCCCAGTGCGAAATGGTGAGGGTTTTCTAGACAAAAAAGCTTTTAGTCCACTACTAAAAACAAGAGTTATTGAATCACTGAAACTAAACAAGAACATAATGTGCAAAATTGAAAACAGATTTCGGACGTGTGTGAACTATGAAGCGCACATTATAAATCAGGATTCTTTCAAACTGATAAAAGTTGAAATAGGTTTGTTACCTAGCAGAGTAGAGGTGTGCGCGCCTACGGGTCATGTTCAGAAATAATGAGGTTTTAACAGCGGATGTAGGTTTCAGAAAACAACGCCTTATACAAGGTGTAAGGAACAGCCCTCCATAAACTTCAAGGACTTGCTCAGTAGACAAAACTGAACAACCTTCCACAAAAGTTTTTTTCAGGAAACGAAAAAAAAAATCCACTTCACCATAGAAAATTATAAACTTGATTGGACAGTTTGTATGGAGAGGCCGAATTTTTTTTCGTTTCCTGAAAAAAATTTTGTGGAAGGTTGTTCAGTTTCGTCTACTGAGCAAGCCCTTAAAGTTTGTAGAGGGCTGTCCCTTACACCTTGTATAAACCTTACTAGATCAGCCTCTGCCCGTGGCTGCACTTGCGTAAAAGTAAAAAGTACTATCCCAAACACAAACTTTTGTCTTTATATTAGCTTTTGCCCTTAGCTTCGCTCGCGTTTATAAAATATAGCCTATGTCACTCAGGAATAAAACAGCTTTCTATCGGTGAAAAAATTTTAGCAATCGGACCAGTACTTTCAGAGATTACCTTCTACAAACAAAAGAAAACAAACTTTACCTCTTTAAAATATTAGTGTAGATAATAAGTTTAGTTCTTTCGATTATTTTATTGATCCTCTATAATACGTTTCCATCTCTTTGTTTTTTTTTAGGTGGGAAAATCGTCCAATGACATACCTCTTGGTCAGAGCGGGACAGCGTGTCAGACTTACTGACTAAAAACCCACTCCTTTTCCTTCTTTGCTTTTGTCCTAGGGCCTCAGGTCTCACTCACTTTCACACTGCCTGTGGCCTCAGTACGCTTCGACCCTTCTGGGCCCCTACAGTTTGCTGACATCTTGAGGCGCGCGTGGAACACTACGCGCCGTCGACGACTTGGTCTCGGTCCGGACGCTAAGAAGGCAAGCTACCCATTATTCGCCGTCCGCAAGCTGGCTGCTAATCGGGATCGGATCTCTTCGGGTACGCTAATACGATAAACTGTACTTTTTGTTTTCGCAGTATCTAATTTAACTCGGCTTTCCGCCCAACGAGTCCTATGCAGTTTTCTGTACGTATCAGTCTGCTCTGTGAGAGCACATCAATCGGAAATATGAGATTTTTTCATCAAACCTTGTCACAAAGCAAGCAAATAAAGTTATCAACGTTTCGGAAAACTTACTTTGTGAAAGAGTTTTGAAAAATCTCGAACTGAAATTTTGGAGCAGGTTTGTGACAAAATATCAGTCTTTCGTCTTGGTTAATAAGTAACTGATGGGTTTCGGAAAAAGGAATATAACTGTATGTTTTTGATGCAATTTATTATTTAAATGGAATATCTGAAGGAGCTATCAAGGCCCTAGGTTTGTTTCCGAAAGAAAAACTCGACCCTGGTACCAAAGACAACGAAGGAACAGATGTGAGTTTTTAGTCAGTAAAAGTCTGACACACCCTCTCGCTCCGCCCGAGAGCGAGAAATGTCATTATTGGATGATTATCACAACCAAAAAAAATGGCCCTGCAACGTAAAATGTAAAAAAGGAACATTGTGTGAAACAAACAACAGTGACGGTGAAGTATCATAATACCTTCTAACTGAAATTTTTCAATATAAGTGCTTTTTAGCGCTTATTTAAATAGCTGTGTCCGCGACTTCGTTCGCGTGGACTACAGAATTTTGAATTTTTTTTTTTATAATAAAAGTAAGTTAAGGTACTCCTTATCACATCAGCTACCTGCCAATAAAAGTCCCGTCAAAATCGGTCCAGCGATTTCAGAAATTTGCCGGAACTAACAGACAGACAGACAAAAATTTAAAAAAATGTTATTTTGGTGTATGTACCGTTTATATATTCATATGCATGTAGTAAAAAGCGGTTATTTCAATACTACAAACAGACACTCTAATTTTATTTATATGTATAGATGTGTATTTCCGCATGTTTTAGTGAAATCTTCGAATTGTTGCACTTGCATTCGCGTGGTGGATTATAGCCTATGCCCTCTCCAAGAAAGGAAGCCTGAGTTCCAACAGTGGGAATATTAAAAGGCTGATAATGCTATGCTTATGCCTATTTATGCTATTCTGAAAATTACTGCCCGACAGCCTGCTATTTTCACACAGTTGTACGCCTGGTTGAAAAGCCGTTTAGGCTCGATTTCCGGGTATCCGATCGAGTTTTGAATGCTTCTGGGAAACCCTTTCAAAGGAACATGCAATAATACATGTGCATTTTGTACCTACATACCACTAAACACAGAACCTAAATCTTTTCACTCTATAGTAGTTACATTCTTATTCATAGGTCGTTATCTACTGATTTATACATATAAATAAAATTGGTGTCTGTATGTAATATTGAAATAACTGCTTTTTAATACATACATATGAATATATATACGGTACATACACCAAAATAACATTTTTTACAATTGTTGTCTGTTTGTCCAGGCTAATCTCTGAAATGGCTGGACCGATTTTGACGGGACTTTTTTTGGCAGGTAGCTGATGTAATAAGGAGTAACACAGGCTACTTTTATTTTAGTTTTTAAAACAAATTCAAAATCGTGTAGTCCACGCGAACGAAGTCGCGGGCACAGCTAGTCTAAATATAAAAATGATTTCTAGATTGAAATTCAGTTTGTAATAGGTTTTCTAAAGTAATTATGGAACTCATTTCAAACCATGCATGTAAGTCTAGAAACTTTGCATTCTCATTATAATATGGGGAACAGGGAAATATGCTAACTTGAGTTTAACTTATTATCTGATTAAGCTCATATGGAACACGGTTTATGAAGTTACTAGTTAAAGTCTTGGGTGTTTTTTTTTTCACAATCATGGATAGACTTGCTGTTCACCACTATTGCCCCTGATGCACAAGCACGCTTGTCTAGAAGTAACCTATTCAGTTTTGACTTAACCTTTCAATCGTGAGAATTACAGACACAATAGCCGGCGTTCGCTTGGGGTTTAATGAATTAAAGACTCCTAGATTCTGTCTGTCAGGAAACAAAGAGTCTGGCAGGGAATTCCACTCCTTAGCAATATATTTTTGGCTTATTTATAAGTATCTAGCTTTTGCCCGTGGTTCCCGCGTACGTAAAATATAGCCTATGTCACTCAGGAATAAAATAGCTTTCTATCGGTGAAATAATTTCAGCAATCGGTTTAGTACTTTCGTAGATTAAATCCTACAAACAAAAAAACATGAAAACAAAAAATAAAATAAATTTCTTCATCATAATGTAGCCTATGACCGTCACCGTTCTAAGCTACCTCCCAACCAATTTTTAGCCAAATCGGTTTAGCCGTTCTTGAATTATAAATAGTATCTATAACTAATACGACTTTCTTTTATACATAATATAGATTTTTAGGTGTGATTGAGCTGCTTGTTCTACAAAATTTTATGGCCATTTTTGATTGTTTTTTTTTTTAAATAAAATAATAAATAGCTTCCATAATGGTCATTAGCGAATGTATTCAATACAAAAACACAGTGATCGAGGGAAAAGGTTTGGGAGCAAAGCTGGCCAATCAGAACAGACTATCGCGTCATTTATCTGCGCTCTGATTGGCTGACGATGACGCGACTGAATTGCGATCAGATATTCTTCCCAAAGAGTAATATTATTTATATTCTCACTTAAAATAATAACACTTGAGTGAATAGGCTCTGAATAAACTAGTGCGACTCATTATCATCGATTGCATCACTGCTTACCATCAAATGGGATCGAAGTCACGCACTAGGTACTTAATATTATTTTAAAAAAAAACGACATCGTATTCCAAAATCACCACATTAGACTTCAACCCCAAATAACTGAATACCTATACAATAGATATTAATTTTAGTTTATGTGAAACCCGAAACACAAGTCTCGTATTTTTATGTAAATAATCTATGTACAAAATTTCATAACTGTAACATGAAAAATCACAAAGTTATAAGCTTGTTAAGTCACTGAGAATACACAGTCACCGGGCTCCCACCGGGCCATCCAGGCGACTGAGGGGTTATTTTTCACTTGCACCCAAATGTTTGCTGGTTCCTAATACCCGCTTTGCCCTGCCGTGATCTGTGTTGTATGCAGTTCCGGTGGTGTCCAACTTGAGACCTTTTTAAATATTTTTGGGAAAAAATCTAACATGGTGTAAAAACTATTGGAATCCATTTTTCCAGTTACTGATTCTGAATAAACTATGTATATTCAAATTTTGCATATAGTAAAAATAATGATGTATATGAAATGCTATGGTTACTTAGAAGTTATACAAAGGGTTAGTTGAAGATGTAGATGTAGGCACAAATTGCTCTTAGCAGTGGTGATGTACTGGTAAACGCATTAGACGTCCTGATGGAGCAATCAGCTCGACACTCTAAGTTTAATGGAGTAGATTAAAAATCGATGTCGTAAGTAACGCGGCAGGATATGCGAAACTTTCGGCAAGTCGCTTATGAATTTTCTCAAGATTACTTAGTTGGTTTTCAGAGAATCACTGATTGTATTTTAAACATTGATGTCGTATTTGGGTGTATTTTAAACGTCGATGTCGTTCCATTTGTATTTTATTGAAGTTTTAATTGAAGTTTCAAGATTTTTTTTTTGTTAAAATCTACCATTTGATATCTGAGAATGTGACATTTTTATTTTGTCTAGAGTAGGTATACAAAAATTTCAGAAAATTCTGAATTTTTTTTTTTTTTTTGTGAAAGTCAGTATTTGGAATTGTATTTAAATCGTGTTTTGAAGGCATCATATCGACCAGATTGAGCATTCAGACTAATTTTCTTGATTAAAATCGATTTATAAGTAACGCGGCAGGATATGCGAAGCTTTCAGCAAATAGCTTATTAATTTTCTCAAGATTACTTAGTTGGTTTTCAAAGAATCATTTAGTGTATTTTGTTAAAGATCATAAATTGTAATAAGCAACGTTGGATGTTGTTACTTTTGCCTAAGGTTGTATCATTATAATCTGTATTTAATTTAATTACTTTTTTACTTTAGTCATCTACCATTTAATTTCGGAGAAAATAAATAAATTATGTTTTTTTAGAATAGGAAAACATAAAATACTGAAAGCTTTACTTGTGTTTAGATCCTAAGTTAGTATTTAAAAATTTTAAGTCTGTAGGTACTTGAGAAAGCATCAATTTTAAATAAGTAAGTATAGCTGATTTTTAAGTTTTTTTTTAATGAAATATGTAGATAATATAATACACTAGATCTCCTACTAGGTGGATCGATGACCTAGTGAGGGTCGCAAGAATCCGATGGTTGTGTGACGCACAAGTAATTGATGATGATGAGGTAGATATTGAGAAAACCTTATAAGTTTGATATAAAATATAATCTACACTTCAAATATACACTAATATAATGAAGAGGTAAAGTTTGTTTTTTTGTTTTTTTTTGTTTGTAGGAGGTAATCTCTGGAAGTACTGGTCCGATTGCTAAAATTATTTCACCGATTGAAAGCTGCTTTATTCCTGAGTGACATAGGTTATATTTTATGTACGCAGACGAAGTCGCGAGCAAAAGCTAGTATATTATAAAAAGGTAAAGTTTGTTTTTTTGTTTGTAGGAGGTAATCTGTGGAAGTCCTGGTCCGATTGCTAATTTTTTTTTACCGATAGACTGCTGCTTTATTTTTGAGTAACATAGGCTATATTTTATGTATGCGGGCAAAAGCTAGTTAATATATAAATTTAATTTATAAGTTTTAATATATTGTACATATTTTAGAAGTTTAGTTAACTACAAAAAAAAAATAACTACTAAAAAAAAAATAGCTACTTACCAATATAAGTTAAACAGTGTAAAATATTAAAAGAAGAACTTCAAGCACTTATTAAAGTCAGCTTATAAGGGTTGCTCTTATTTAAAATACCCATATTCTTGAGATACTTTCTATCAAGTTAATAATTTGTTTTCTCGGAATAAATTAATTTTTGAACTTTATATATAATCTACAAACAAACCAATATTATAAATGTGAAAGTACACGCTAAGGTATACCTGTCAGGTTGTACAGTTGAGTTGTACAGGTAAACCGGTGCGTGTGTGTTGCACAACTGTATAGATTTCCACACAAGCTTACCTGACAGGTAGAACTGTACAAGCTAACTTGTCGGGTACACCCTAACGTGTATGACTACCTCTACGCTTTCACGATTTAAAAGAGTCTGTCTAATAAGTTAAACGACTTGGGTAAATATTAGGATTTAATGAAATCTGATGTAGTCAACACAGGTTCAATAATCAAGGTTGATTAAGAGGTAGAGATCATTGTTTACTAACAGAAGAACCTTATAAAAAGTACCGAATATAAGTATTTTTTAAATGATTAAATGATATATAACATTCCCAAGTCGGTTGACTTATTCGACGGACTATAGTACTGAGCTTATTTTGATACAATTTGGTCCGGAGTAAACCTTAACCCCAAGAAAGGACTTGCCTATTTATCTTGCGCACACAGTTGAGATACAAAAGTACACCAATTTCACATCACAGTATGATCCACTAGGGATTAATTAGCGAATTAATAAAACAGACATTAAAAACGTCATCATCATCATCATCCAAGGAGTTGTCAGAAACAGCAGGGACTCAGCCGGGTCGAAGCCTACTGGGGCCAGGGTTATCCGAAAGGGCGCTCGAGCCCCGGTATGAAGGCTAGAAGGAACGGGGTGGGTCTTTTAGTCAGTAAGAGTCTGACACTATCTCCCGCTCCGCCCAAGGGCGGGGGATGTCAATGCATGATTTTTTCCCACCATAAAAAAAATGCCTTTTTAATGAAAAAAGGCTTATGATGATGATGATGACGTTTATAGTTTTCAGTATCACTTTAAATAATGTGTAATTAAAAGCTTTTCCTGAGAATTTCCTAATAGAGTTGATAATATAGGTACTAATATTATAAATCTGAAAGTGTGAATGTTTGGATGTTTGTTACTTAATCACGCAAAAACGACTGAACGGATTTAGATGAAATTTGGCATGCATATAGCCTTTGACATGGAAAAGAACATACCTACCTAGGTACCTTTTATCCCGATTCCTTAAGTACCTAATGCCACGCGGGCGAAGCCGCGGGCAAAAGCTAGTCCTACATAATTCTTCCTAATACATTGTCAATTTAAATTGTTGTTAATCATAGCATAGTTGGCTTTATAATGTTTTCACTGCTGGGACTAAGGCCTCCTCTCTTGGAGAGGGAATGGGCCGTAACCGTAATCCACCACGCGGTCCCAGTACGGGTTGGTGACTGTCACATGTCTTAGATTTTTTTGGTTCTAGGACAACATCACATCACTCGAAGCAATACTGGCAAAGTTCAAAACAAAATAAAACCATAAACAATCAACAAGAAACCTCTTTACTAACAAACGGGCCTACTGCGAGTTACCTAACATCGTTACCGTACACTACCTACAGTTACCGGGTAGCACAGAGGATGTTTCTTGAAGTGGCGCCGCGAGCGACGACTCTGAACATTCGTGTTGTGAACCCTCTCAACGCTTCACCTACATCCATCGTGCTGCCGTACCTTCGCAGCTATGTATAACAAGCTCGTACAGGTCTGCCTACATGCATCGCGATGCCTTACTTTCGTAGCTATATCTACTATACATGCTCGTACAGGTCTGCAGTCAAATGTTTACATAGACTTATGACAGTATAAACTCGTTAAAAAATAAAAGGCCCTTTGACACATTTGAGAAAACCCTAAAATGTAATTTAGAATGAAACTGAAAGAAACATTAAAATAGTAAATAAATAGGTAAAGTCTGACAAAATCATATGATATCCCAAGTAAAATATAAAACAATTTCACCACTTAACACAAAATTCAAACATGATAAAATCGTAATTGAAAAACAAAATTCCTTAAAAACCTTCATATATTATTTCTTTGAAGTTAAGGCCGTCTAAAACAGAACCGTAGGTATCTAAAAAACGAGCATAAAATCCCAAACATTTTAATGTTTAATCTATAATAATCTGTAACGTCGAGAGCACGGTAACTGTCTTGTTTTGATGTTTGACAGTTATAATATCCGTCGTTCTCTGAAAATGTTTCATCCTCAGAGCGTGGCTGCCAGTCTGCCACATCAGTGACGCAAGACGGCTGAATGACAAAATTCACTGGTTTTTATGTTGATACTGCTATGTTTTTTTTATTTTTACTACTTACTGAATGAAATTGGATCATTTTTCACCTAAAAAAAAATCAGAATTATTTTCTTTATTGTCGCAAGGTTATACAGTTTAGTGATGTAACGAATATTCGCATTCGCATTCGCGCGTATATTCGCACATTTTTACATTCACATTCGAATTCACAAGAAACATGCGAATATTTGGCAATTTTTCTTGACAAACAAAAAGGTATTTATGTAGGTATTGATTGAACGGATATAGAATGGTAACACAACTGATGTGAAGAATGTTAAATTTCAACGAATATTCGCTAACAATATTCGCGAATATTATTCGCCAACGCGAATATATTCACGTAAGGTCGACTGGCAGATAATGCCTAAGGCATTAAGTCCGCATTTGTACAGTTTTTTTTGTGCATAAAGCTTTAAATAAATAAATATTGATTGCGAATATTGATCGCGAATATTCGTCAAAATTTTGACATTCTTTAGATCATTAAAGTTATATTATCATTCTAAATCTCTAACTAAGCGAATACTTGTACTTTGGAAATTATTTAAAATCAAATTTCACGAGCTACCTTTTTTTTTTTCGATGGGAAAAATCATCTTGTGACAACCCCCGCTCTTGGGCGGAGCGGGAGATAGTGTCAGACTCTTACTGACTAAAAAACCCATCCCGTTCCTTCAAGCCTTCATACCGGGGCTCGAGCGCCCTTTCGGATAACCCTGGCCCCAGTAGGCTTCGACCCGGCTGGGCCCCTGCTGTTGCTGACAACTCCTTGAGGCGCGCGGGAACAGCGCGCGCCGTCGACGACTTGGGCTTGGTCCAAACAGTTACCGGACGGCCGGACAGCGAGCTACCCATTGCTCACTGTCCGCAAGCCCGCGCCTACGGTGGCTGGAAATCGGGATCGGAGAGCGCCGTTGCCTGATGCGGTCGGCTTCCTCCTTAGCGAGCATTACTGCTTCGCAGAAGTCGGCGACCGCCTGCCACTCCTCCTCGCTCCGGACCATGGCCTCTGGAGCACCTGAATTTCTTATTTTTTTTGCATTTTGTATCTCAAGTCGTTTTTTTAAATATTGTTGATTAAAATATGATTGTCATTATACATTTATTTACGGAATTATAAGCATTCAAATCATCATTACGAACCTTTCAGTTCATCTTACCCCATTGTATAGGATAAGAACTAAGAAAATATGAATTTTGGAGGTTTACTTTTTTAATAGTTATATTATCTTGTTTCAGGTAAGAAGTGTGGCGGTCAACCATATTATCAACATTAAAGGTACAAATTGTTAATTAAACGGAGTCGTTTATAATTGTTTTATTTTTTTATATTATTGGCCTTTGCGATAGACTGCTTTATTTGCCGCCACGGCTCGAATGATTCAAAATAAATAGTAAATAATATATTTTTGTCCCGTGCAGTGTACGCCTATTTAGATCAACTGTTGAAGATCATATTGTTATTCGGGTTACAAAGAAATACTATTTATAGTAAAGTGAAATGTGAATCACTATGAGGGCATTGTGCTCAAGATAATAAACTACTATACTACAGAACTAGCTCAAGACAGTGGCTTCGTCCGCGTGAAGGTAGAAAATAAAAAGTACCTATCCTATATTATAATGCAGACCGGTGTAAATAGGTGACTTCTAGGCAAGAATATCGTTCAATCTATCGTGTTCACCATATCGCACAATAGTGACACCACTAAATATAAAAATGTTTTTTTGGTTAATTTACTGAAATTTATGCTATTAATTTAAAAATTCATCAAGCTTTAAGCGCATATAGTGTCATAATTGTATTTAAATTATTTACCCACAGGTGATAAAAGTCAATAAAAAACTGGGCAAGTGCGAGTTGGACTCGCGCACTGAGGGTTCCGTGCAAACTACAATTCCCAAATGGAGTTTCGAAGATTTTTCCAAATTGCAATTTTTTTTTTTGTGGCGTGGGTAACAACAAATTTACTGGTTTCAGATTTTTTTCTATACCTGTGCTATAAGAACTTGCTTTGTGACAAATTTCAAGATTCTTAGTCAACGGGAAGTACCCTATGAATTTCGATCTTTGAAAGTATCAAAATACACGTTTTTTGCGACATAAACGACCGTTTTTTTTTTATTCGTTAACTTAGAAGTTTGATTTTCTCACAGCTTGAAGGGGCCGCAGACTTGAGTATATGAATTTAATTTCAACTTGTTACCTCCACGCGTTCTCGAGATAAAGGGTCTTGGCAGACAGACAGACAGAAAGACAGCCAGACAGACAGCCAGACAGACAGCCAGACAGACAGCCAGACCGACAGCCAGACAGATAGCCAGACAGACAGCCAGACAGACAGCCAGACAGACAGCCAGACAGACAGCTAGACAGACAGCCAGACAGACAGCCAGACAGACAGCCAGACAGACAGCCAGACAGACAGCCAGACAGACAGCCAGACAGACAGCCAGACAGACAGCCAGACAGACAGCCAGACAGACAGCCAGACAGACAGCCAGACAGACAGCCAGACAGACAGCCAGACAGACAGCTAGACAGACAGCCAGACAGACAGACAGACAGACGGACAAACAACAAAGTGATCCTATAAGGGTTCCATTTTTTCCTTTTGAGGTACAGAACCCTAAAAACAATAAAAGTCTGACACTCCCTTCTTTCGCTCTAGCCAGAGCGGGAGAACTTATTTAGTTATTTCCTTGCAAAAAATGGCATAGTCTGTCATTGACTTTAATTGATTAACAATAAGTGCAGTGGTGGCCAAATGGTAACAACACCGACTTTACGACTTGTCGGTAGCGAGTTCAAACCCAGCCGGGCGCTTTACTTTGTGTAATTTATTTCATCATCACTGCTCTGAAAACGGTCAAGGAAAACATCGTGAGGGAACCGGCACGTCTTAGAACCAAAAATTCGCAGACATATGACATCCACCAACCCACACTGGGGCCGCGTGGTGGATTAAGGCCCATTCCCTCTCCTAAAAAGGAGGCCTGAGTCCCAATAGTGAAATCATAAAGCCATCTATGCTATGATTAACAATCATTTAAATTGACAGTGTATTAGGAAGAATTATGTAGGATATTATCAATTCTATTAGGAAATTCTCAGCAAAAGCTTTTAATTACACATTATTTAAAGTGATACTGAAAATTATAAATGTCAGAATTAATTAAAGTAAACCGTCGATTAGTGAGTTTAACCGCACATAACGTCTCATAAAGATATCAAGAAACTTGGAAATATTTGAGCGTTAGTGTTCCATTAAATGGTATCATAAACTGTTTGGAGTGTCTCTTAATGTTTGTAAAGCTAATATGTGGTAATGTAAAACATGATTTTATAAAAGACTTTAGTTTTCAAATGCCGACATACATTCTTCTATGTTCCTTTTAAGGAAACTTTTTCACATCATTCGACTAGATCACAGTGACGAAATAACAAGCTGTTACTATAAATTACAGTTTACACTTAAAGATGAAGAAAAGCTATGAAACAAGTTAATATGAAAAAAAAGCGCTTTAACAAATTCTCCACCATATTGATTTTATTGCGACGTTATTTTTTTTTCGTATTCTTCTCAACAAACCCTTTTAATTAATACCCATAATCATAGTGGCATAAAAATAATTAATCTGCTATGTTGGATTTAAAATGACGTCACTTAATTTAGCTTGTATTGTCATTTAAACTAAATATGTCATCTAACTTAACAAACATACCTACATACAAACAAATATAATATATACATAATGTAATAGGTAGCATAACTAACAAATGAATATACATAGCATAGCATAAATGCATAGAAAAGTCAGCCTTTTTATTAGGGTTCCGTAGTCAACTAGGAACCCTTATAGTTTCGCCATGTCTGTCTGTCCGTCTGTCTGTCTGTCCGTCCTCGCTTAATCTCTGTGACCGTTAGCACTAGAAAGCTGAAATTTGGTACCAATATGTATATCAATCACGCCGACAAAGTGGTAAAATAAAAATTGGAAAAAAATGTTTTATTAGGGTAGCCCCCCTATATGTAAAGTGGGAAGTGATTTTTTTTTTAATTTCAACCCTAACGTGTGATATATCGTTGGATAGGTATTTAAAAATGAATAGGGGTTTACTAAAAACATTTTTTGATAATGTCAATAATTTCGGAAATAATCGCTCCAAAAGTAAAAAACAATGTGTCCCCCCCCCTCTAACTTTTGAACCATAAGTTCAAAAAATATGAAAAAAATCTGAGAAGTAGAACTTTATAAGGACTTTCTAGGAAAATTATTTTGAACTTGATGGAAAGAACAGTTTTTGTAAAAAAATGACAAAAGTGTTCTACAAAATAATTTCTGGACTAAGTTTGTAGTATAATCGTAGCAAGCATTATTTTTTTTAAACTCATAAGTGGGTACACTTTATTGTGACGGACGGGAAACTACGGAACCCTACACTGAGCGTGGCCCGACACGCTCTTGGCCGGTTTTTTTTAATGTTCCTACTGCTGGCACTCAGACCTCCTCTTTGGCAGAAAGAATGTAATTCACTACGCGGGCCCAGTACGGGTTGGTGATGTCACACGTCTTTAAATTTTTGGTTCTAGAATCTAGAACATGCCGTTTTCGTCACAATGTTTTCCTCTGTTTTTAGCGCAGTATTTATGAAATAAATTACACAAAGTAATAAACACACAAACAAATTTCAAGTTAAATAGAGACTTGTAAAAAGAGTTCACAAAGGCATTATACAGGGTGACGAGGCCAGCATCCTTCTTGTATTAAAATATCCGCATTTAAAACTTCTGAAATTTAAAATGAGGTTTTCCTTCTAAACCAAAGAATTTTATAATGAAATCTCTTTGGATAAGACCTTTTTGAATGCTTTCCAACTTCCGATCTCCGAATGGCGAAGTGATGGTTGGCAGTTTTCTTAATACATTTAACAAAGGCCGGTCGGCTTGAATTATAAACGTCTTGTTAAATTGAAAATGATATTTCATGAAATAGATCTGATCTTTATCTAAATCAAAAACAGACAGCGGGTTTACCTTATCTGTTACAGCAAAACGTGTAAAAGAAATTCTATTGAGCGTGTTTTGTGAAGAAACTGATGAAACGAAGTAGAAGGGACAACTACTTCAATCCTAAGCTGTTTTACATACTGGGTATGACCCGATTTTTACGATCGAACCCAATAAGGGATCTATCAATAGATGTGCCTAATTTGCTACTATACTCGTAGATAGAACCACACAATCGTTAAAGTTAAGAACGCTTACTAGGGTTCAGAACGCTTGCTAGGGTTCAGAACGCTTGCTAAGGTTCAGAATGCCCTGCGGCCATAGAAAGCAAAGGGTAACTAAAGGTACACTAGTGGGTTTTAGTCGGTATAAGTCTGACACTCTCTCTCACTCCACCCAGAGCGGGAGAAGTTATTTGATGATTTTTAACCTGAAAAAAAAAATTAGTACTAAAGTTGGTTACTATAAAAAAATTAACGGGCCGTTTAAACATTTGTATTTTGACTACCCAGCGGCTTGTCTAGTGTAGTGTAGTTACTATTAAAATAGCTATAATAGCTACTACTTCACTGGAACCCTAATTATTATTTTATTGTTTCTTTTTGTTTTTTTTTTTATTTTTATTAATGATAGGCTTGCCTTTGACCACTATCTCACCTGATGGTAAGCGATGATGTGGTCGACGATGAAGCACGCTTGCCTGGAAGAAACCTATTCACTCTCGACTTAAAGACTCCTAAGTTGTAGCTATCAGGAAACACAGATTCCAGTTTTGTCCCAAGTTACATTATTCTAACATCATCACCATCATATCAACCGAAAGACGTCCACTGTTGGACATAGGCCTCTCCAAGCGTCGCCACAACGACCGGTCCCGTGCGTCACGCATCCATCGGATTCCCGCAACCCTGACCAGGTCATCGTTCCACCTTGTTGGAGGCCTTCCAACGCTGCGTCTTCTGGTACGTGGTGGCCACTCCAGAACCTTTTGTCCCCATCGACCATCTGTTCTGCAATGTGCCCTTGCCACTTAAGTTTGGCGATTCTTCGTGCTAAACACATTATTCTAAAGTTTT
The DNA here is from genome assembly GCA_910589285.2 of Mythimna ferrago. NCBI lineage: Eukaryota > Metazoa > Arthropoda > Insecta > Lepidoptera > Noctuidae > Mythimna > Mythimna ferrago. The sequence goes on along the minus strand of OU342680.1, from coordinate 21,073,366 downwards.
TCTCATATCCAAAACGGGCCTTATTTATTTTTAACGAGTTTAAGTGTCGACTACACCACAAATATTCACTTTGATCGTTTTAAAACGCGATAACGTGGTAGGAGGCGCCGTGAGACGGCCGCGTATTGTTACGACGCACGTCTTATCAGATAGTTTGGATGCTAAACTTCGCTAACACTTCCTTACGGCAGCTTTAGCACGCACGACGTCACACCAACAAGATATGTGTCACGGATTCTGTCGTATTTTGTATACAATTCGTCTTCAAATAAATTCTAGACTAACTTTATTTGTAAGTGAGGCGTGAATTTGATTCTGCTGGAATTTATTCGTCTTTTTGTAGCAAACCAAATTAAGATAATACTATAAAAGAAAATATTGAAATTGATTTCAAAATACGGCTTTAGAAAATGGAAGTGTGTCGTTTCATTTTTGTCACGCTGTACGATCGAACCAACGATTTTATGATAAACTAGCTTGTGTCAGCGGCTTTGCTCACGTGATTTTTAAATAAATATTGTGTACATATTACTTTGACACCACTTTCTCTGCAAAAACTTCATTATCTCCCAGCCTTTGCTCAACTGTGAGACTGTTGAAAAAGTCACTGATGATGTGGACTCAATAGAATGATTCGGACTTCAACTTTATTAAAGTTATTTAGTACAGTTAGATAAACAATATTTTAAATGTGCCATTTCGAATACTGTGTCCGAACATATTCTGTCCGAATGGATATCGTAAAAAATAGTGCAAAGCGCTATTATCACTCGCTAAATCACTAAACGTCACCCAGCGTAGGTCTCAGCCAGAAGCGTATTATTTAAGACAAACCTCTTCATTTGTCACGCTGTACGACTAAAACATCATCTACTTTTCGCCTTCTTCAACTAGTAAACTAAAAAACACATCATCTGATAGCTAGGCAAGCGTACTCTATCTTCGGCCACATATTCGCTTACCATCAGGTGAGATAGTGGTCAAAAAACGCGAGTTTATGCATAAAAAAAAATATCCAAACGAAATATCGATTTCTTAAAAATAATCCGTCGTAAGGAAGTATGAGCGTGAATTATGGGAGTACACTTAAAGTACCTTTCATATGTCACGCTGTACGACCAAATATCATTTATTTTTTACCTTCTTCAAATGTCAACCAAAACCACTTCAGTCACTGAAAGTACCTATAAAAAAACTCAATCGAATAACCAAACACGTTGTGTTCCCACTTATACCCGTATAAGCATCAGTACTCTAGCCATGGGCACGCTTACCCGCCAAACGTCACGGCGCGTGCCGGCGTCACAGTCGGAAGCGTATTGTTTACGACGCACCTCTTATCTGTCACGCTAAACGACCAAAACATAACTCCACTTCGAATTTATGAACTCGCACGGTATTCGCCTGTAGAGAAAGCAAGTGACATTGGTAGGGAGTATTTTGTGAGATTTACCGATTAAATGATCTTCTATACATAATAATCTATAATATAAAAATGAATCGCAAAATGTGTTGGTAAGCGCATAACTCAACAACGCCTGGACCGATTTCGCTAATTTTTTTTTTGTTGTGTTCGTTATTATGAGGAGAAGGTTCTTATGGAAAAAAAAAATGAAAATTAGGGTAATGTAGGGTAGAGTAGGGTAGTGTAGGGTAGTGTAGGGTAGAGTAAGGTAGAGGAGGGTAGAGTAGGGTAGAGTAGAGTAGGGAAGGGTAGAGTAGGGTAGAGTAGGGTAGAGTAGGGTAGAGTAGGGTAGAGTAGGGTAGAGTAGGGTAGAGTAGGGTAGAGTAGGGTAGAGTAGGGTAGAGTAGGGTAGAGTAGGGTAGAGTAGGGTAGAGTAGGGTAGAGTAGGGTAGAGTAGGGTAGAGTAGGGTAGAGTAGGGTAGAGTAAGGTAGAGGAGGGTAGAGTAGGGTAGAGTAGAGTAGGGTAGGGTAGAGTAGGGTAGAGTAGGGTAGAGTAGGGTAGAGTAGGGTATAGTAGGGTAGAGTAGGGTAGAGTAGGGTAGAGTAGGGTAGAGTAGGGTAGAGTAGGGTATAGTAGGCTGAAGTAGGGAAGAGCGGGAGCGAAGCCGCGCGGGTACAGCTAGTATTTAATAAATCTGTAGAAGATTTTTAATTGTGAGCGTATCACGTAAAACGTACGAAATCGATGTAGATAACTTTTTAATATTGTGTGTTACTTGATATATTAGGCTTTGTTTCATCACAATCGGTTGACTATATCCATAGATATAGACATGCTTTGACTATTAGGCGGTATGAAATTCGCCGGGTCAGTAAGCCCAGACAAAATATGAGAAACCTTGGTAGCGCATCTGTATTGATATCTACGCACGCACACACCAACACGTTAGTGACATAATCGCGATTTATTAAAATACGAGTACGTATCCCAAAATAATTCTTGATTAATTTAAGAAAAAAAATTACTTGTGTTAAAAACACCTGAAATCGATTCAGTATCCATTTTTGAATTTACTATTTTCTAGATGAACATGACATACGTTTACTTATTATGTTACATGTGTATATAGGTATGACAAATTATAAAACTTCAATGGCGTAGATTATATTTAGTTTCTTGAGCCTGTAATACTTGAATAATACACAATCACTGGGTCTTTTTGGCGGGTTTTTTTCGAGTAAATTTGTCGTTGTTGTGTTGTTGTTGTTGTTGTTCGGTGTGAGTTGAGTTGAGTGAAGTAAACTGTTTTAATTATTCACTTTATTCCTAGTGAATGTCTTGGTGTAAAATGGGTGGAGTTTTGTATCTCAAATGTCTGCGCAACTGGACAATATGTGAAATTATTAGAACAGGTGCGATCTTGGTAAAATGGAGTTGACAATTTTATTGTAGTGTTAACTGCGTCAGTAAAGCTTGCCGAGAAGGTTGACTTGATATATTTGCATCCATAATCTAATAGTAAACAATTAAACTAGGAAGGACTGAACTTCATATGAATACATGGCTTAAAGGACTTGGCATCCAAGCTAAAAATATTACATAAAAAAAAAACAATCACGGAGTCTATTTCTCTGTCTTTTTTTACTACTAATTTTATATTTTTTTCTTCTGACAACACCAAAGAACAACGCAACTAGAAATTAAGCCGCAACACAAAAGCAATGTTCTAAATACGAAAGTATCCGTTCAATAATAGACTATGAATTTCTAATACTATTTCTGTAGCTCGTCGTTGCCAGCTTGCGGGGTATGCGTGGCGGAGGGGGGGGGGGGAGTAATGTCTGAAAGCATAATATGATATTATTGCCAAAATAATAACGCCCAGTAGACAACACCGCATCTTCCCCTGTTAGGGCTGACCTGTGTACGTCAGGTTATTTTGTAATACAGTTACTTATCTGTAAGTGGAGTTTCCTGTAACTCGAGTTGCGGTAGTCTTTTTTTGTATGGTTGGAAATTATTTTCGGATTAAATGTCTTATTTAGATTTTTGTGGCATGGCAACATTATTTTTGACGAATTTTGGAGGTTTTAATTATAAAAGTTATTTATGTTAAATTAAATATCTTTTTGCATTTTCGTGTCCACAATTAGTAGTGACATGGCAACATTAATTTTGACGTAGTTTAGTATTTTTTTAAATAGTTTATTAATGTTATTATTATTTAACTTTCAATTTATTTATTTTTTATTTTTTTTTGTGTCCAATATTGCCTTCGCTATTTTTTTTACTAAAACTGCTTTTACTTTCAGAAAAAAAAAAGAATTTACTATTAAACAATAACGTTCGACGTTTTTTCACAACTGCTTTTTACTTTCAGAAAAAAAAAACATTCATTTTTCTTACACAGTTACCTGAACGTCAAAACGTTTTAATTAAAATAGTACAAAGCTATGCCATCCCTGAAGATTGACTTCAAAATTAAACGTCATAGATTATAGTGGACGGCACGATACGGTGGAGTTTAATCGCCGGGCAGGTGCGTGTGACATGACCGCCGGTCGCCACCACAGATAATATAATACTACGTCGGTACTATCCGATTCTATTTATTGCCTTCAGCTACAGTTAGCGGCGTTGCCACTAAGCATCCGTCATGAGCAATCAATTTAGCAATCTAGGTGGCAAGACCTTTTCAGTTTATTGTTACGTTTGTGTAGCAATAAAATGTATATATCAGTATTTGCAGGCTACCCAGTCACTGGGTTGCAGAGGTCAGTGAGCAGCTGCTCCATGAAACACATTAGTACCCCGCTATATCCGTTTCAGCTGAATGTCAACCCCAAAATATGTAGTTTGAAAAGCTTGCCAGCTTGCCAGATTTATCGACTAATTATGATTGTTGTCAACACTCCCAAATCCCTTAATCCCCATCGTAAATATTTAAAAAAGACCGAGTCGATTTTCGAATACTCGTTTGAATTTTAAAAAAAGAATGAATTTATTATTATTTCGAAACACAAAACTTTTAAAAAGTTCTTCCAAGAAGGCTCTTCAAGGAGTACCGAACAAAATCCGAAGGCCTGTCACGCTTCGATCCTTCTAAATTTATACATTTACACGGGTGACGTCATAACAGAGTTGACGCGTCTCATTCCGCGACTTCCCGGCTTGTCAGACACAAAATGGAGCGGAGGCAGGGCCTTTTGTACTTGTAGGCTTTGTGTGCAAAGTAAGCTTCCTACCGAAGCATCTGTGCGATGATGAAACTTGCCAGACAACGCTTTTAAACACGCTTTATGTCTCGAATTAAAACTTTAAAGGAGGAAATTAAACGTCCGAAAAATTTTGCATGTTACACTCACGGGCTGTTCGTTGTTTGGTCTCGGGAGGGGTTGAGTCGGGCCTACTTTTTGTCACAGTTGGATCCGGAGACTGCGTTCGAGTGAGTTAATTTACTCACTCGAACGCAGTCACTTGTTCGTAGGGATTAGAAAAATTATGAAGTCATATCATATGGAGGCTTAATTATGTGTAATTAAGAACGATATTTATAGAGTTTCATTTTATTACATTGGAAAATAAATAAAGATAACAGAACTACAGCCAGCTTTTTCTTCCTTATTGTTTACGCAGGCACCTGCTAAAAAGTACAAAAATGACCTAAAGTTTCAACAAATTGAACTCTATAGGTTTTCAATACATTGGCAAATAAATGAAGACAACAGAACCAAAGCTCTTTCTTTCTCATTGCTTCCCCGAGCACCCGCTAAAAAGTACAAAAATAACCTAAAAGTTTCAACAAAATCATCACAGACACTTTAACAGACACGCAAAACATCAAAATAACCCAAAACATCAAGTGAACTAACAACTGAAGCTTAATCAAAGTACCACAGTTTCACAGCGGCAAAATTATCATTGCCGAGATGTATATTCCCAACCCTCTCTTGCAGAACAAATTCCACTTGTCAAAATGTTCACGCTATGTACACGAGAATCACAAAGCGAGACGCTTACAAAGAACGGCCCTAACAAACGGTTCCGTCAAGCCGTGTTGTTATACGTGGTTGGACGGTACACACTATCAACTGTGATATTACACATTTACACATGTTTATTTTCATCATGTAAACTGCGGTTAGTGTTATGCTAATCTGAGTTTAAACACTATTCGGGAAATTGGTGATTTTATGTGTGCAGTTGTGGAAGTTGCCAAAATGTTTTTTGATTTCTTCCAAGAGTTATCTTAGCCAAAAGCGTTCGTTTTTGAGGATGGGAACTTGAGGATGGGGGCTCACCGTCTAGGTGGAGAAAGAGGGACTGTCACAACTTTACTGCCTAAAACCCATACGTATTCTTTCGCCTTTTGCGTTCTAGGGCCTCTGTAACTACTCTTTCGAACAATCCTAAAGACTCTGGGTTACGTATCTTAGGCGTTACTTTAAGACGTCTTTTCTCATAAGGAGGGAAGTCATCAAAAAACTTTTCCAGTTTTGGGTAGAGCGAGTGGAACTATCAGATTTTTTCTGATTGAAACCTAAACGTGTTTTTTCATTTATTCTTTGCGTTTCAAAACAGCCGTAACTCTTTAGAATAATTCCGCAGCCAACAGAGAGACTATCACAGAATATTTTTTTTTTGTTATTTTTGGGTTGCATACTAAGTTCTTTAAGCCATGTCTTCGTATGAATAGTTAAGGTGTTTACCATGAGAACATGTGTGTAGACGTTTTATGTGTTTTATAGTATTTGGCACTTGCAAATTTTTTTTTTATGGTGGGAAAATCATCCAATGACAACCCCCGCTCTTGGGCGGAGCGGGAGATAGTGTCAGACACTTACTGACTAAAAGCCCACCCCGTTCCTTCTAGCCTTCATACCGTAGCTCGAGTTCCCTTTCGGATAACCCTGGCCTCAGTGGGCTTCGACCCGGCTAGGTCCCTGCTGTTGCTGACAACTCCTTGAGGCGCGCGGGAACAGTGCGCGCCGTCGACGACTTAGGCTTGGTCCGGACAGTTACCGGACGGCCGGACAGCGAGCTAGCCATTGCTCACTGACCGCAAGCCTGCGCCTACGGTGGCCGGAAATCGGGATCAAATCCCGGCGGCGGCGGCGAGAACGCCGTTGCCTGATGTGGTCGGCCTCCTCCTTTGCGAGCATTACTGCTTCGCAGAAGTCGCACTTGCTACATAATATTTGTATCAAGTCAACCTTCTCGGCAAAACTTTGCTGAGGTAGGTACTCAACACTACAATACAGCTTTATTCTCAGTTCCATTTTTACCGAGATCGCATCTATTTCAATGAATTTCACATATTGTCCAGTTGCACAGATACCTAAGATAGAAAACTATATCAATTTTACATCACAATATTTACTAGGAATCTATTTGCGAATAGTTTAAACAGTTTAACTTCACTCTTAGATATCCCGCCAGAAGCTCCGACTATCACAGAATAGACGCCGCGCCACAAATAAAAATGGTGCTAATCTTTATGGTACAACAAAAACGTAGCGATTAGAAGCAAACCGAGATGCTTACAAAGGATGGCCCTAAGGATTTTATCACACTAGCGGTTTGCGAGTGCCTGCAGGGCGGCGAGGGCACGCAGCGAATGCGTCGCGAACACGCCGCGGCTGTACAGCAAAGACGTCGCGGATGCGTGACAATTCGCAACGCGTGTTTGTAGCAAGTTAGCGACGTACAATACACTCAATAACAAAATGGATTCCGACGAGGAAACACTGCTGTTGGCTTTGTTATTTCGAAGACACCGCTGGACACCCGCACCTTGTTGCCGGATCCCATTCCAAGTCCGCAACTAATTTGCTGCGCATGCGCGACGTGTTCGTTGCGCGCCCGTAGCGTATTCGTTGCGCACCCGTTCCACTTTGAGGACTCTAGCAATCCGCTAGTATTATAAAGCCCTAACAAATAGTTCCATCAACCCCGTGTGTTTTGTACGTGGCTAGACGGTACGCACTATTAACTGTGATATTACCTACACATGTTTATTTTAATCACGTAAACTGCGGTTAAAGTTGTGTTAATTTTGGGACCAACACTATTTAGTAAATTGGGTGGCTACCATTAGTTGGTCATTTTCAAGTTGCTTGAATATTTTTGGGCGGTTTTCCTCTAAGATTTAGATAAGGTTAGAAGTTTTCCGTTTTTTAAGACAAAAAGTAACTAAAAGATATAAAAATAAATGGGTATTGGGTATCTAGGGAATGAAGAAAGTAGTTTACCATGAGTATAATATGATAGGAGACGCTGATCATCTGATGCAGGCTTCTTTATTAGACTAAATGCATAGCATAATCAGCCTTTTAATGTTCCCACTGCGGGGACTCAGGCCTCCTCTATAGGAGAGGGAATGGGCCGTAATCCACCACGCGGGCCCAGTGCGGGTTGGTGGATGTTACATGTCTTCGAAATTTTGTTCGAAAACACACTAAACTGCATTGGTGACTAAATGCATGTAAAACGACAATTATATGTATAAAAGTGATATGTTTAGGTACCATAAAAGAGAATATTAGAACGCAGTAAATAAAATTTTATGAACGTAAAAATGCGTAATGGATAAATTTAAAATAATTTAAAAAGTTTAATATAATGCCTAGCATTATTCGAATGGCGTTACATCACAACGTGAGAATAATTTATCAAAGTGTCATGTTTCGGCAATTTTTGATTGAAATATGCCTTTGACTGACAGTTAGACAGTAGTTTGTTTATTTATCACGAAAGATTTTATAGCACATTGTGACATAATCAAAATCGCGTGTCAACTTCGAGCATTTAAAATTTAAATATTTAAATCTGATTTTTATTTCAAATGTTCATATTAATCGCGTGTCATCATCATCATCTTCCTGCCCTAGTCCCGTTTTATTTGGGGTCGGCGCAACACGTTTTTTTCTTCCATTCTGTCCTGTCACTCGTCACGCTATCACTAACTCCCTTTTCTTTCATATCGCTTCTCACACAATCCATCCATCTTTTCTTTGGCCTCCCTCTTCCCCTCCATCCATCCACTTGTAAACTCATAACTTTTTTAGTAACATGCGTTTCATCCCTCCTTTTCACATGACCATACCAAGACAAACGATTCCCTTTCAACTTTTCAGTCACTGGCGCCACTTTCAAACTTCCCCTAATATACTCATTTCTCACTTTATCCATTCTCGTCACACCACACATCCATCTTAACATTCTCATCTCCGCTACATGCAATCTTTTTTCATCCGTCTTTTTCACAGCCCAACATTCTGATCCATACAGTATGACAGGCCTTATCACGGACTTGTAGATTTTACCCTTCAACTTGAGGGGCATCCGTGGGTCACAAGTGGTTCCCGTGACCTGTCGCCACTTCATCCATCCTGCGTTGATCCGACGTGTTACGTCCCGGTCCACCTCACCATCCCCTTGGACGAGCGACCCGAGGTACCGAAAGTCGGAACAGATCGGTATGGGCGTTCCATCGAGAGCTAAAGGCACTGGATTGGAGACACCGCCGAAATCGCAGAACAAGTACTCCGTTTTGGTTCTACTCAATTTCAGGCCAACACTCTCCAGTCTGTGCCACCACGCCTCCAATCTGTTCTGGACCTCTAGGCCACTCTCGGCAACCAGCACAATGTCATCGGCAAACAGCATACACCAGGGAGCCTCTTCCTGAATATCCGACGTCAGAGCGTCCATAATCATCAGGAAGAGGTAAGGGCTGAGAGCCGACCCTTGATGTAAGCCAACAGCCACATTGAAGCTGCCAGTGGTGCCAACTGTAGACCGGACTTGGGTATTACATCGACTATACATCGCTCGGATCAACTGCACATACTTCCCAGGCACACCTTTCTTCTTAAGGGCCCACCACAGAACCTCACGAGGTACTCGGTCGTATGCCTTTTCGAGGTCAACGAATACCATGTGCAAGTTTTTATGTGCACTTCTGTATTTCTCGCACAGCTGGCGTATAGCAAAAATGGCATCCGTTGTACCCCGACCCGGCATAAAACCGAATTGGTTCTGCGAAATTTCACTCTCTTCTCTCAGACGCCTTTCAATAACTTTCTCCCAGGCTTTCATTGTATGTGACATTAGCTTTATTCCTCTATAATTGTTGCACTCAAGCACATCACCTTTGTTTTTAAAGATGGGCACCAAGAAACTGCTGCACCAATCGTCAGGTATGGCTTCTTCCTGCAACAACTTATTGAAGAACAAAGCTAACCACGTCCATCCATCCACTCGCAATAACTTCCACACTTCAACTGGTATTCCATCTGGACCAATGGCTTTACCATTTTTCATTTCATTCACTGCTATTCTGACTTCATCCATACTAACCATTCTCACTAACCCTACATTCACTGGTTTACTCTCTAAAATTCCATTCCAATGATTTTCCTCATTCATTAGTCTTTCAAAATAGTCCTTCCACCTCTCTTTGATTTTTTCATTGTCTGATAGGACCATTCCAGCTTCATTCTTTACACATCTTACCTGACAAACATCTCTCGTCATTCTCTCTCTTCTTTTAGCAAGCCGGTACAGCTCTTTTTGGCCTACAGGACTGTCTAGTGTGTTGTACAGTTTGTCCTGGGCTTTTGCTTTTGCTAATGCCACGGCTTTCTTAGCTTTCTTCTTCAAAATATCATACTCACTCTTTTTTTCAGCTTTCAGACTACCATTTTCCGCTTCTACACGCTGCCATTCCTTGAACTTTCTTTTCTTCTCTTTCAACACATTCTGAATTTCTATCGACCACCACCATGTATCCCTATCTATTGTGCCTTTTCCTCTTGTTTCTCCCAAAATATCTTTCGCTGCATGTCTAATACACTCTGCCATCTCATTCCAGCTTTCATTTATACTTCGGTCATTCATGTCACTCATCTCTATCATTTTGTCCACCACTCGCTCTCTGAACCTTTTCGCACAATCATTCTTCATATTAATCGCGTGTCTATCTATAAAATGAAAACAGTCTTAAAATTCATCAACACCTCTATTGTTTGTTTACCGAGTATTCCTGCTATAACACACATTGAGAATTTAGGCACCGAACTAATCAGCAGGCCTATTCGGTGACTCATGGATTAGACCAAACCTCAAAGGCCGATAACACACGAACGGAACCGTGAGTTCTGAACTGAATAGCCACAAAGTACCAATGTAGGTAACGTTCCATGTACACGGATAATCGGAGAGATAAACTGGATATTATGGTTTGTTCGTGTACTTAACAACAGGAGCTCTGAAAGTTTCTTCATTAGAAATGTTTAACCCACTCCAAGAGCTTCCACGAAATGCTAATTTATTTTCGCAGTTGTCTGACTGAATATAATGGATGCATCAGTTGCTAACTACTGTTTAAAGGCTGTTTTGAACTTCAATAAATATCCTGCAGTTTTATTTCAACTTCATAAAGAGAACTTTGGACTCGCGCACAAAGGGTTCTGTACAGTCTGTAGCAAAAAAAAACTGCAAAAAAAAAATCACGTTTGTTGCATTATTTTATTCTAATGTAACAGAAATATCATCTTTAAAAAATGTAACTGTCGAGCTAACTATCACGGTTCGTGAGATACAGCCAGGTTACTGGGGCCAGGGTTATCCGAAAGGGAACTCGAGCCTCGGTATGAAGGCTAGAAGGAACAGGGTGGGTCGTTTAGTCAGTAAGAGTCTGACACTATCTCCCGCTCCGCCCAAGAGCGGGGGTTGTTATTGGATGATTTTTCCCACCATAAAAAAGATACAGCCAGGTGAAAGACGGACAGACGGACAGACAACGGAGTCTTAACAATAGGGTCCCGTTTAACCCTTCGTGTACGGAACCCTAAGTACAAAAAACTCCTCATTTCACTGAACGAATGCATCAAAAAGCGTCCTACAAAGGTATTTTAATATACGGAGAAGAAGAATAAAAAAAACCGTGAAGTTTTCTTATTACCCGGCGCTTTCTATCTCGTGTCACATTTTCTACAACGTGAAGATTAAACGTATTGTTCTGTCACTCAGAGAATCGCGTTACTGACGATTTTTTTTCTCCATGAAACACGAACAAAACTGAGTAACTGGAGCGCTGTTCGTCCCTCACCTATTTATAACACCGTTCATCCCATTTCCACACTGACAGCAAATGGATCCTGATGCTGCTTACCTACATAATGTGATACCTTGATATTAGACCGCTACAATTTGTCTCACATGTTTCGTACAAGTTAGGGAACGAGCTATTATAATATGAATAAGATACGGAACAAATCTTAGCGTTGTTGGCGAGGTGCCAGAGTTTGTGACAGAGTTTTGGACCACCGAGCGGCTGACCTGTGCCATTACCAGTTTTCTCCGTTTAACCATTTCGTCTTTATATCTTTAGTAATAGGTATCAGGTATTTGCAGCCTAGTTTAGACTGAAGCAAGGTATCTTGAGCCTTGAAATTGTTATTGCAACTATAACATCTGGCTCCAAACCAAGGACAGCGTTGTTGTTCAAGATGTGTTTGTGATGAGCAAAACGTCTAGACAGCATTGTTCTTTCTACCTGTACGTCTTATACAACATTATTTTTAGTATATGCAAAACCAGAAACACGTGTCTAGTCTACTGGGGTCTGGGTTAGATCCGAAAGGTAGCCCGAAAAAAAAAACACAGCACCTCATGCCCGCTATGACCTGCCGGATCCTGTGTTGTACTTAGTGTCAAATTTTCTTTACTTTTTTCTTAATACCTACTATTTGTAAAACCATGGTCAGCAATAATGGTTCTTATAAGTATATAAATATATACTTTGTATATTTTTATTATTGATAGGCTCACGTTTGACCATTGTCTCTCCTGATGGTAGATAGATAGATAGATGTATTTATTTGCGTAGAACGGTGGTAATTAATAGAATTTGGTGTTACAATAATTTGGAATCCTTGTACATTCTGCCTTATGGCATGCAAAATTTACTAACTTATAACTAGGTACTACAATTATTCTATCTATTTACTAAAAGCTATTTCATTACTTAATGCTACATACCTAAACATAGGGAATTAAATAGATTTATCATTTAGGAAATCCGGTACATACTGAGTACCGGATTTCCTAATAAAATAATTTTGGATGCATTTTCCCATAACTTGAGGGAATGTCCTCGTAAATGTTTGTTGGCATTCAGTGTGTAAAGGTCTTGAACGCTGGGCACATCGTAGTATTCTGTGAGTATTTTATAAGTCTCAATAAGTTCAGTTGGCAATGAAGCACGCTTGCCTAGAAGCAACCCATTCCCACTTGACTTAAGGGGTCTTTAAATCCTGAATTTATCAGGAAACATACTTATAGCAGAACTAACAGTCTTCATTATTAAACCATTTTCAAATATAAATAAAATAAAATGTATTTTGCAAAATGTTCCTACCTCTTTAGCAATAAGATATCATCTGTGAACCTTGCGATCTCGCCAATCTGATATTACAAACCGTCTAGACTGGGAAAAACCTAGACAGGTGAATTGTGACTCTTGAATGAAATTAACTGACGTGGAAAATAAATCAGGACGTGTTTGAATAGATAAAAAATTATTTACAAAGACACTGTTGTTTAAAACCTTCCGAATATCGTAATTAGAGACACGATAGGAACACAATGAGAAAGCGAACGCTGGCGTTGGCTTGGGCTTTAGCATAGTCGGCCTTATAATGTTCCTACTGTTGGGACTCAAGCCTCCTCTCTAGGAGAGGGAATGGGCTGTAACCCACTACGCGGGCCCCGCGCGTGTTGGTGGATGTCACATGTCTTCGAATGTTTAATTCTAGGACATGCCGGTTTCCTCACGATGTTTTCCTTCATCGTTTTGGGAGCAGTGGTGATGAATTAAATTACACAAAGTAATGCGCCTGGCTGGGTTTGAACCCGTGACCTACAACTCGTAAGTCGGGGCCGTTACCACTCGGGCACCACTGCTCTCCATCATCATAAAAATCTAGATTTCACATTACGACATTATAAAAGTAAAGGTCATGACAAGGTCAATCTTTAAACGTCTTACACTCCCTCTCACCCTACCTAGTAGGAGAAGTTAATTGATGAACCGTCCAAGTGCGAGTAGGACTTACGCATCGAGGATTCCGTATAAACTAATCTATGTAAATAGTTCAATCGAGTCCCGAAGATTTTCCCGAATTGCAACTTTTTTTTCTTGTAACGTATCTACTTTACGGTTTTCAGACTTTTTCCTACAATTGTAAGTACAATTAATTTCTCGGAGAGAGTGATATGCGCCTAAACGGAGTATAAACCGCCTATCTCTCGATTGCACTGACTTAGGAGTTTCAGTTATTTTCATTGTTATAACCCAAGCAGACTTGAGTATTTTATTTAGCTTCAAACCTCCATGCGTTCCTGAAAACAAGGGACTTGAAAGACAGACAGACGTACAACAAAGGGTTGCTATAAGGTTTTCGTTTTTGCCGACTTAGGTACGGAACCCTAAAAAAAGCTGTTCTATCTCATCAAAGCAGATCCTGCCCCCCTAGCCAAGTTACACTTTCGCCAAGTTACAGTTCAAGTTACTGTTTCGCTTGCGCCGAACTCAAAGCGTTTAAAAATATCAGCTTTTCAGTACATTAGGCAAACATAAATGTACTAAACAGCTGATTTTTTTCGCGATTTGAGGTTTGTTCCCATAGTAAAAGTTGTTGGTTATCATGAGCACAATCACGTGTTTAAGTATCGTACACTAATTACCAGTCACCCATAGAATACTTGCGCCTACATAAAATTATTACTTCTCCCCATAACATTCTACACCAATATTATAAAGGGGTATCGTTCGTTTTTTCCTTTGTAGGAGGTTATCTCTGACAGTACTGGTCCGATAGCGAAAATTGTTTTCACCGATAGAAAGCTGTTTATTCCTGAGTGATATAGGCTATATTTTATGTACGCAGGCGAAGCCGCGGGCAAAAGTTAGTGAATCATAAAGAAAGAAAGAAAAACATTAATCGTCATCATCAATCATAATTTCAGAAGACATCCACTGTTCTTCGGGTTATCATGGTTCTCCTGCGAATATCTTCATTTCTAATCCGAGAGTACAGTTGCCATCACGGATCTTGAACGCTCGGCGTCAGAGTGGGGATCGCTTTGCGCATTCCATACATTGGCGAGCCAATCGTCTTCGTTGTTAGATACATGCAGCAACGCAGTGAACGAATGAGGAGTGACGTCTATGACGCGATGGCGCGGCCAGCCAATCACTGAAACTCCCCGCCCCCGCGTCGCAATTCGCACCACTAAATAGACCGAATATTTGACTTCTGCGCAAGTGTTCAAGATCCGTGATGGCAACTGCAGCTCTTTCTATTGTCCTTTTGCTGACTTAAAGTCTTCTGCTGGAGGCTGTAGGCCTCTTTATGAATGTGTCGAAGTTATTAATCAGGAGTATAGGTTTTCAACTATTCTGCAGGTCTAGCTAAGTTACGACCGTTTCGTTTCGATTCTCTTTCGTCGATCGCCTTGAGTCGGTTACGCCTACGATTCCTTTGTTCTGACCTCGTGACTGAGCGTTGAGATGACGTCATTTCCTTACATGTGAAGTTTTCTACTAGTCTTAACGATTGTAGATTATCAACTTGGCCAAGCCCTCTGAGCCCCCTAGCCAAGTTTCAACCGTTTCGCTTGCGTTGAACGCTTCAAGTAGGCCACGCTCCGATTCTTTTGTTCTGACCACATGAATAAGCGTTGAGATGACGTTATTTCCTTACATTTGAAGTTTTCTACTAGCGTTAACGATTGTAGATTACCACCTTGGCTAAGCTCTCTGGTGTCAACACAAAATGTACAAGAAAAGCTCATAGAGAGAAGATAAGCCCGCATTACCAGCAGCGGTGCTCGTCATGAATATACTGGATGTTGTTAATGCATTTGTTACTCGTGGGAGTATAATGCTAATGAGTTAGTACATACAACTCATTAGTCATACAGCAATAATAGATACTTACATTACAAAATGATCCTACGTTAGGCAGGTCATGGTGTAATTAAACAGTAAGGCTTAGGCCCACTGTTCACGGACGCGTAGCTTTATAGACGCGTATTCGTCATTATACGCTTGGTTTACGCCTGCGTGAAGCTTACTTACAAAACTGCGAAACTATGTCGACGAAGCGGCAACGTTGTGCCGTCGTAACGCGTCTAGAAAGCTACGCGTCCGAGGACAGTATGCCATAGTTTTGTGTGGAAGCTTCACGCAGGCGTACACCAAGCGTATAGTAGGCACAACGGATCTTGAGCGGTTGCGCAGAAGTCATTCGGTCTCTTTAGTGGTGCGAAGTGAGACACGGGGGCGGGGAGTGTCAGTGATTGGCTCTCCGCGCCATCGGGTCATAGACGTCACTCCTCATTCGTTCCCTGCGTTGCTGCATGTATCTAACAACGAAGACGATTAGTTCGCCAATGTATGGAATGCGCAAAGCGATCACCACTCTGACGCCGAGCGATCAAGATCCGTTGTGCCTACTGTATCATAATGAATACGCGTCTATGAAGCTATGTGTCCGTGGACAGTAAGCGATAGTTTTTTAAGTAAGTTTCACGCAGGCATACACCAAGCGTATAATGATGCATATGTGTCTACAAAGCTACACATCCATGAATAGTAGGCCTTAGTTTTGTATGTAAGCTTCACGCAGGCGTACGAGTACATCAAGTGTATAATGATGAATACGCATCTTTGAAAATATGTGTCCGTGGACAGTAAGGCACAGTTTTATATGTAAGTTTCACGCAAGCGTATACCAAGCTTGTAATGATGAATACGCATCTACGAAGCTTCGCGTCCAAGGATTATAGGCCATAGTTTTGTATTTAAGCTTCACGCTGGCGTACACGAAGCGTATCGTGATGAATACGCGTCTATGAAGCTATGTGTCCGTGGACAGTAAGCCACAGTTTTATATGTAAGTTTGACGCAAGCGTATACCAAGCTTGTAATGATGAATACGCATCTACGAAGCTGCGCGTCCAAGGATAATAGGCCATAGCTTTGTATGTAAGCTTCACGCAGGCGTGCACCAAGCGTATCATGATGAATACGCATCTATGAAGCTATGTGTCCGTGGAGAGTAAGCCACAGTTTTATATGTAAGTTTCACGCAAGCATACACCAAACGTATAATGATGCATACGCGTCTACAAAGCTACACGTCCATGGATAGTAGGCCATAGTTTAGTATGTAAGCTTCACGCAGGCGTACACGAAGCGTATCGTGATGAATACGCGTCTATAAAGCTATGTGTCTGTGGACAGTAAGCCACAGTTTTATATGTAAGTTTCACGCAGGTGTATACCAAGCTTGTAATGATGAAAACGCGTCTACGAAGCTACGCGTCCAAGGATTATAGACCATTGTTTTGTATGTAAGCTTCACGCAGGCGTACACCAAGCGTATCATGATGAATACGCATCTATGAAGCTATGTGTCCGTGGAGAGTAAGCCACAGTTTTATATGTAAGTTTCACGCAAGCATACACCAAGCGTATAATGATGCATACGCGTCTACAAAGCTACACGTCCATGGATAGTAGGCCATAGTTTAGTATGTAAGCTTCACGCAGGCGTACACGAAGCGTATCGTGATGAATACGCGTCTATAAAGCTATGTGTCTGTGGACAGTAAGGCACAGGTTTATATGTAAGTTTCACGCAGGCGTATACCAAGCTTGTAATGATGAATACGCATCTACGAAGCTACGCGTCCAAAGATAATAGGCCATAATTTTGTATGTAAGAATCACGCAGGTGTAAATCAAGCGTCCGTGGACAGTAGGCCATAGTTTTGTGTGTAAGCTTCACGTAGGCGTACCTACACCAAGTGTATCATGATGAATACGCGTCTATGTAGCTACGCGTCCATGGATAGTACCCCCATGACATACAAAATAAATACCCCAGCAACCGTAAAAAATCAAAACGTGAATTAAAAAAAAAATTGCAAAGAGTGAAATTTAGATAAACTTATTTACTAACATAATTTAATTTATCCGAACTCACTAACCATGCATAAGCCAGTAAAGGCTTTAGTAGTTTTTAGTATAAAAATGAAATGTATGCTGTGTTTTTGAACATAAATAAAAAAAAAAAATAAGCTTCATGCAAGCGTATAATGATGATTACGCGTCTACAAAGCTACGCGTCCATGGATAAGTAGGCCTTATGCTACCCCTGCATTAATTATAAGTAAATATTCAATTCGTATTGCGGAAAATTAAATTTACCGAAATGGAAATTAATTCGATGAAATTATTAAAGAATTAATTTTACTCACTGATTCTGATAAGTCCATTGAAATATATTAATAACTTTTCGATTTATTTAAGTAAGAATTATTTTATTTCAAGTTTCGGGAAAACCCACACATTGCCAACAGCATAAAAAAATACAGTTGAAGCTTTAAAATATTATCCTCTATGGTTCCGATTTTTGCGGTTACATTATTATAATTTTCTCAGAAAACTCCATACAATTTCAAATTGTTAAGTCCGAGACTTAAAGATTTAAAATATTTATAAGCACTAGGTTATATCAAATAAAAAAAAATGTGATGTTTTTTTTTATTTCATATAAACTAGTGCACACACTATATTCATATGTGTACGAGTTATATATCACACAAATATTATAAAGACGAAATTTACTCTTTCACTTTCTAATGGCGAACAGATTTAGTTTTAAGTTACTTTTTGTTCCGGGTATGATCTCAAGGGATTTTTTTTATTTTCACGTGAGCGAAGCTTTTGGCAAAGCTAGTAGTAGATAATTATCCTAAGGTAACATACATCTGAGATCAAAAAGTAATCCTATATGCTATTCTAGGACATGGTCTACTTTTGAACCTAGTTTCATCAAAATCCGTTCGGCCGTTTAAGCGGAAAGAAATAACAAACAAAGTCCGGATTTGTACGGAATTATTTTTTTTAAGAAAACGTCAGCTGAGCGAGTCCAATGGCCTGTAGGTAGTAGTCGGCGTTGCGTACTAATACGAGTTTTTAAAAAAAAGGTACTTTATTTTTTAATTTTATCGGTACAAATCGATAGTGTTTCATGTACCGGATCGACACTCCACGGGATTAAAACAATTAAAATTTAGCGGTGTATATTTAGCTTATATTTATTTATTTTCTTACTTTTACGAAAACTTATAGCTAATTGTTAACACTTAAAATAGGTAAAAAACGGCTATTTATAAGTTTTCACTAATAATAGTGAGTAAAACTAAGACAACAACCTAGGATTAACGCGAGAACGCTCAGAACATACTAAAAAGATAAATACATAACATTTTTTTTAACATTTAAAATAACACACTCCGAACTACATGTTTTTTAGTTATAACGTGAGAATGCTCAGAATATATTAAAAAAGATAAAAGAAAACATTTGTTTTTAACATTTAAAATTACACGCTCCGAACTACATGTTTTTCAGTTATAACGTGACAATGCTCAGAACATACTAAAAAAGACAAATACAAAACTTTTTATTTACATTTAAAATTACACTCTCCGAACTTAATGTTTTTTGGTTATAACGTGAGAATGTTCAGAACATCCTTAAAAAAAAAATCGTTTTAAATTACACACTCACAACTACATGTTTTCCACTAACATTTGATGGTAAAATTCTTCTCCTATCCTATAAAAGTGGCCTCTCATTTGCGGACATATTTGCCCCATCGTATCAATTTCGGCGCGTACCGTGAAACAAACTTGAACGATCGTGGCAAATTATGATGAATGGACTACCCAGTACCCAAACCCATGTCAACGTAATATATTGACATGATAGCTTCTTTAGTAACGCCACATGCTACTCTGGTAAGTACTTTTGTTAAGAGTATTTACTCTCTTAACTTGATGAATGTTCGAAGTTAAGTCGTTGAGCTCCTTAGTACTGTGTGGAGCTACATGAATACTGATAATGCTTGCATTGACTGGATAAGTCCACTCAAATCTGTGTGGTTCTTTCCGTCAAAGAAAGTCTCAGACACTAATCTGCATGATTCTCATGTGATTTGACATATTTGCTAAATTAACTTTAAAAGACGCGTTAAAATTTAAAGAATCTCCGCAGAAACCCCAAGTAAAATTTGAATAGGTTTTACGGTTCTGTATCTCAAAAGTAAGAAACGGAACACTTAAAGGATCACTTTGTTGTCTGTCCGTCTGTCTCTCTGTCAAGAATCTTTATCTCGGGAACGCGTGGTCGTATCGGATTGAAATTAAAACCATATACCTACGTAAGTCTGCGGTCTCTCGAAGCTATGAAAAAATCAAACTTCTGAGTTAACGGAAACAAAATATATGGCGTTTTATGTCGCACAAAAGTATATTTCGAAAAATATACTTATTTTTGCGATTTGGAATAAACTTCGAGACTCCGGAATTGAACTCTTTACATAGGTAAGTTTGTACAGAACCCTTAGGGCGTGGGTCCGACTCGCACTTGCCCAGTTTTACGTAGACATTTGCTTATTAGGAAAGCAAGTGGTCGATAAAAATATTCTTATTTTTAACTCGATCTTACATGACAACAAATCCACTTCTTCCATATTTCAATACGTCCGCAAATTTTCTTGTCAGTATTTTTTTTTTTTTGGTGGGAAAAATCATCCAATGACAACCCCCGCTCTTGGGCGGAGCGGGAGATAGTGTCAGACTCTTACTGACTAAAAGCCCACCCCGTTACTTCTAGCCTTCCGACCGGGGCTCGAGTTCCCTTTCGGATAACCCTGGCCCCAGTAGGCTTCGACCCGGCTGAGCCCCTGCTGTTGCTGACAACTCCTTGAGGCGCGCGGGAACAGTGCGCGCCGTCGTTCTTCTCAGTATGGACGTAGCCTATCCAGTCAATCTGTCTATCTACTCTGTGGCTTATTGCAACATAGTAGCGCTGTCTTAGGGCCTGTGTACACCACGTTTTTTAAAAGCGCCGTTGCGGCGCATTTTTAGCGATACAGACGCGAGTCAGACGCAGCTTGTAATAGGATAAAAGCGCGCCGTCGACACACGTTTCTAAAATGCGCTTAAAAGGCGCGTTTAAAAAACGTGGTGTGTACAGGCCCTTAGGGTACCAGTTCTGTGCTAGTAGGACCTCTATGTCTGAGTCTGACCTTATGTAGTTTAAATTGACGAAAGAATATTAACGTGTAACATTTATGTACCTATTATTAAAACATATTTGCAAAACTTTTCTTTTTTACCCGTTTGTAAATTTTATTATTTTCAGTTTGCAAATACCTTTTAAGTTATAATATTCATTGCCCTTTACATCATTTGATTTTAATAAATAGCTCTATATTTGCAAAATAAATATAATTTATCTTTTTTTAATAAATATTTATTTAAAAAAAAAATCCATTCTCTGATACGAACGAAGCTCTTTTGGGACCACGCAAGCGTGATTTGAAGCGCTATTCTGATAATAAGAGTATATCTGATCTTATCAGTATTACAAAATACTCCTTTTCTCTTAACAAACCTGTTTCATAATCCTTCGTTCAGTGTTTACCCCTAATTTATCTACAAACTAAAGCGACCCAATGCCCAGTTCCCGCAAGAGACCGCATACGGCCATAATTAAGTTTAAAAGCACAATGCCGGCTAACAAATAGCGCAATAAGACTCGCTGGTTACTGCTGTAATCACATACCTGCTAATCCTTTAGAGGCTGAATAGGGTAAAGCTGGAACTACATTAGGCCGACGCACACGTTAACACACGCCTGTGACGTGGCGTCGCGTGGCGTGTATCAGTGGTGTATTATGGCCTCGAGTGGGAAAAGTCATTGAATGTTTTTCCATGACAATAAAAAGGTAAATCACAAGCATAGCATAATCAGCCTTACTGTCCCCGTACAGCCTGAAAAAACGCCGCCACAAAAAAACGCTAGAAGCGACCACAAAAATAAGCTAGAATCGCCCGCGCGAAACCTCTTGTGTCCGGTGAAGCTTGAAGTCGCTACAAGCGTTTTTTTGTGGCAGCATCGCTGCACACGAGCCACAAAAAAAGGCCGCCTCAAAATGAAGCTTGAAGCGGCGTCTTTTAGAAGCCCGTGTGCGGGGACAGTTAGTGTCCTCGCACACGGGAAAAGCCGCCACAACAAAAACGTCGCCTCAAAAAGAAACTTAAATCGGCCTTTTTTGTGGCCCGTGTGCAGGGACACTTATTATGTTCCCACTGCTGGGACTCAGGCCTTCTTTTTCAGCCTTTTTTAGGTGGGAAATCAAACGCAAGGGAGTGTAAGGCGATTATCACACTACCACGCGCCACGCAGCGTAGCGCGTGAATGCGTGTTTTAACGTTGCTTGTAAGTACTTCCGTTTGTATAGAAAACACGCACATTCCAATACACTGAAAATGCATCCACGCGCGTTCATGCAGATTGCGCGCTCACAAGCGGAGAAACTTGCGCTCACGCGCGTGGGTGCGGGGCGAGACGCAAGGTATGGCACACTGAGTTTCATAGTGCCGTGCGTGGTTTTGTATGAAATGAGTCAGAGCCTGCGTGAATCTACAAAACGCAACTACACGCGTGAGTGCGTTAAAAACTGCACGATGATGCAGATCTGCACTACCGCAAGTACGCGCGTAGGTGCGTTGACACGCAACATGCAGCGTGATGCGTGGCAGTGTGATAATTGCCTTAAACTTAAAAAAAAAACATTTATTTCAGGTAAAAGCCGATATTAGAGAACTCATCCACAATATAAAGATATTTGCACTAAATACAAAATCAGTTAAAACACAATCCCAATATTTAATAATTCCAAAATTTTATAAATTAGAAGTCAATAAATAAAATTCAATTCAATCAATCAATCAATTTTGATTTCGGAGTTAGATTGGGCCGTAAATTTTTTACCCGACTGTGCGACGCAAGGGAGGGTTATGTGTTTATCAATCTACGTATAGTCCATTTCACATAAGAAGTTCCTCTGCCCTTGTCTATCTACAGAAAAACGAAAAGAGTTGCCTACTCTATCAAAATCGTTGCACGAAATACGAAACAAAATCGATTTTAACCCAACACTTTTTGGAGAATTATGAGGGGAATGGGTTTTTTTTTTTATGTAGGTCTAAAAGGAAGTTGTCAATGGAGAGGAACGATATTGCAGCGTGGCGTTTTCGGTATTTAAAAGAATTGCAGGACAATCGAAATGGAGCCCAGCGTCCTATACTTTATTCAAAAATGGTTTTTACAGTTTCAAAGAAAAGGTTTGCTTACAGTGAGCAATGGGTAGCTCGCTGTCCGGCCGTCCGGTAACTGTCTGGACCAAGCCCAAGTCGTCGACGGCGCGCACTGTTCCCGCGCGCCTCAAGGAGTTGTCAGCAACAGCAGGGACCTAGCCGGGTCGATGCCTACTGGGGCCAGGATTATCCGAAAGGGAACTCGAGCCCCGGTATGAAGGCTAGAAGGAACGGGGTGGGTCTTTTAGTCAGTAAGAGTCTGACACTATAACCTGCTCCGCCCAAGAGCGGGGGTTGTCATTGGATGATTTCTTCCCACCATAAAAAAAAAAGTTTCAAAGAAAGAAAAATATAAGGCAATGGTTAAAAGTAAAGAAATATCATTAAATCTCCCTAATATTAAGTAATTTAATTGCTAAAAATATAGCAACACTGTTTTACCGTATTGCCAACATTACGCCAAAGGAACTTCTTATGTGAAACGCACTGTATGTTTGTTCTTTTGTGGTGTTTGACAGAATATACGCGTGAGCCGATTTTATTTATTCTAACGTCACTCGATTTGTCTTAGTCACGTGTGTGTCATTAAAGACAGTCATGACATTAATCACAATTCAACATGGCGGTAACCAGACGCCATATTGTTAGGAAGAAAAAAATAGAGTCGACGAACTACGTACTAAGTAGGGTATTGTTAAATAGGTATTTTAAATCTTTCACCAATTTTTTTAGGCGTTACACAAACGGAGACACTATTTGTTCCAGTTACCGACACCGAGCACTTGATCGTCATGAGTATGTGATAAGTGGAAGCAACTGGACACCAAAAATGTTGGTTCTATAAAAATCAAATATTCATCGGTAGCTTGTTTCTGACACAAGACACATTTGCGCCTATTAAATGGCCATTTAAGATTTATAAAGATTTAAAGTAGAAAATATATATACCTACATATTATATTAATATATATATTAATCTTTATTCAGGTCAAAGTACCCATTTTCACAAAATTATAACATTAAATATCAAAACATACAATTGAAACCTAATCAAATACATTAAATTAAAATAATCAAAACAAGGCCATTAAATTAAAATAAAATTAAATAAATCATTACAAATTAAAATCAATATAAATTAAAATCAATACAAATTAAAATCAAATTAAATAAATTAAAAACAAGATAAATCTAAATTAAAATTAAATTAAATAAATTAAAATTGCAATCAAAGTCAAAATAAAATAAATAAAACCAATTCAAATTAACTTAAATTAAAAATTTTAAATTAAAATTAATACTTTCTCTCCGGCATTGGTACCGAAACATGAAAAGACTTTTGTGGGGTTTCAAAAAAAGGGCTCGACGATTTTCAAAAAGATAACTTACAAAAAAGTAGGATATAAAATAAAGTAAATGAAAATGATATTCATTTCGCAAATAGAGTTAAAAAAAAAAACACTTAAACTTCAAAGTAAACTATTCAAAAAACACGACTGCAAGTAAAAAACTAAAATGTTCTAAACAAGTCACTTTTGAAGCAGTCTAGCGTCAAATCTGTGAAACTAAAATAAATGCTTGTTTGAAACATTTAGGGTGAGTTGCACCATTTAACTATAACGATAACCAAACCTTAACCAGCTGTGAAACGGCCGCCTATTGGTCAATTCGACGATTTGACAACTGTTAACGGCTTTGTTATCGTTGTAGTTAAATGGTGCAACTCACCCTTAAGTTTTTTTCTCGATGGGGTTCCGTGACTCAGTTGGCAAAAATGAAACCCCTAAAAGATAATTTTTCTTTTTAAATTTTATTGCCCATATGTCGTGTCCTTTTTTCATAGGAACGGTAAAAGAAAAGCTAGAACTACACTGCGCACTCGTGTGCCACACACGCCGATCTGGGCGCGTCGGTCTCCATACATTTTATATGGAAACTAGACTAGTAGAGTCTAAACAAGATCCACGCCACGCGAATTCGTTCTACGTACAAATCAGTCGTGTTACACGTGTGCGTCGGTCTAATGTAGTTATAGGTTAAAAGTTCATCTTCATCATCATCATCAGCCTTTTTAATGTTCCCACTGCTGGGACTCAGGCCTCCTCTCTAGGAGAGGGAATGGGCCGTAATCCACCACGCGGGCCCAGTGCGGGTTGGTGGATGTCACATGTCTTCGAATTTTTGGTTTTAGGACATGCCTGTTTCCTCACGATAGTTTCATTCACCGTTTTGAAAGCAGTGGTAATGAAATAAATAACACAAAATAATGCGCATGACAGGGTTTGAACCCGCGACCTACCACTCGTAAGTCGGAGCCATTACTACTCTAAAGTTCATCTATTCAGAAAAAAAAAACACTCAACTTTCCTCTTTGTGATATCTAAGCAGCCAGTGTCAATAAAACTTTTTTTATCGAGTCGTCCTTTTTTAAAGGCTTTGTTGTCATCTGGATATCAGTTGATAGTGACTAGTAAAGTTAACAGTCACTATCAACCAATATCCCGATCAAGTGGCTATAGTTCAGCAATCCCGGTATTCTACAGTAAAAGCGAGGACGTGAAAGAACAGACAGACGGACGAACGGTCCAATCAATTACAAACGGATTTGAAGCGGCTGTCTATCGGTCCAGTGTCGAATCATGCACCTGTCTAAAATTGGACTTTGAATGTAAGATATTAATATTGCGATTCCCTTCTATTGACCCATCGGGATTTGAAGAGGATTAGAAAGGTATCTTCCGTTTCGCAATAGCTTTGATAAGTGTGCTGATTATGGAGACTGATATTATAACTTGTGAACAGTCTTTGTCACGACCTTGTTTAAATTATATTGAGGTAGGAAATCATCCAATGACTTCTCTTAATCAAAAGTGGGACTTTTACTGACTAAAACCCACCTGTGTACTTCAGTCGCCCTTTGTATTAGACAGCCACATTTAGTCTTTCAAAAGTTTTCGGATTGGTATCGGCAATTTTCAAGAAAGCACAATAACTTGTGTATTTTTTTGAGGTGACTTCACCACAGTTTTACCTGCGCAATTTGTACACGGAACACCTATGCTGGAAGAGATTTCTTTAGAAATAAGCATCACCTTTGTATTGTTCTTCGGTTTCCTTCTTCTTTTCTTTTATTATTGTGTGAAATAAATTGCTAAATAAATAAATAAAAACAGCGTGTAAAACTGTTTTTGTTTTACATTTGCGGTTCACTAAATATAAAATCAAAAGTTTGCAAAGGCCTGTAAGTCTGTACACTCACAATAACACATTAACATCACAGGAAGAATACGACTTCCTGTATGAAGTGTAGTAACAAACGATTATATTCCAATGTGGAGCTCCGTGTCTACATATTTGATACTCTCGTACGTGCTCGTTACCCACCAGAATGTAATAAAGTAAATGGAGCCGAAAATTATCTCGTGCTCTCTCAAATTCAGCGACGGTACGCGAACATTTTTATCATAATTCTGTTGTCTATTACAAACGTAAGAACTTTTTGAGAGATTTAACGAGCGATTCCGTCTGTGTTTCGAAGACTCTATTTTCTTTTAGGGTTTAAGCATAGACGTTTATTTCTCAAAAAGAATACAATTCACTTAATATGAGAAATACAAGTTATTCTTAAATACTAAATACGTTGACGTGAGAAACGCAGTTGTAGGAACTCCAATAAACTAGTAAGTAAGTATTATATATACACAAAAATTCTACAATGTCATGCGGGTAACGAGACAAAAGTAAATATTTGTTGTATTAATGAGCTCATTATGCATCGTTTCTTAAAGGCAAGTCGATAGCAATTACATATTTTTTTATTGTACTTAACATTTTTATATATGATTTGTTGATTGAAGCTTGTTTATTAAAATAATTGGGTTATTATATAATTTAATGTTATAATTTTTTAATGAAATAAACCAGTGCTTGTCTGCGATCCCACCTAACAGACACCGGACAGTTACCGGACGGCCGGACAGCAAAAAACATTTTACATCAATAAAAAATAAATGTGTTATTCCAGGAAATCCATTTAACCGTTTGAGCGTGAAAAAGTAACAAACATACATACACATTCAAAAACGTTTGCATTTATATATTAGTGTTATGATAATGTGAATTTGGATATTTATATTTTTGAAGACAAAATGAAAAGCAAATTGATACAGTTCACACAATATGCTCACATAAATCATGTTTCAAAAAACACTCCTGAAGATAGCGTTCAAATAAATTCAAAATACTTGTTTTCTTTACAAAATATAAACTCCGTGATATATTGGAGTCGAGGGGCTAGATCTTATCACGGCACCCCCCTCGAGGATCAATCATTTTCAATAACTAAACGTCGCATAAAATGACAAAAATAAAACGGATTCGCTTTTTCAATCTTTTCTTTTCTGCTTCAAATTCAATAAATGTCGCAATTAATTAACGAAAGATAGAAAAACGAAGAGGAAAGATAGTGGATCGCCGTGAAGTGGTTCAATGATGATCTTATGAAAAGTTAAGAGGGGAAAAAGGGGAGGAAGTAATATTGGTTGTAAAAAGTGGTTGCAAATAGCATTAGACCGAAGCTAAGTGATGTGTTGTGTAGCGGTCAATCGCACTTTGCGATGGTTTCTTATAGTTTCCAACTACGGAGTGACTTCGAAACTTTGACCACTAGACTGTCGACCTCTTAGGAAATAGCTCTTGATCTTTATTGTGATTAAATACTTCTGTTTCTTTATTTCTGCGCAGCATAGCATTAATCAGCCATTTTATTTTTTGATGTGGTAAATCATCGAATGACTTCTCTTGCCCTTTCTGTTCTAGGGTCACTAACTAACTCTTTCCAATAATTCCTGTTGCTTTAGCAGGTATCGAGCCCTACTGGGCTTCTTCGCTAACATCTCTTTGAGACGCGCAAGGAACACAATACGCCGTCAATTCGGGATCGGATCGGATTTGGTTGATTTTTCTACATCATCGCAGTTGATTACGTCACGACGCGTCGTGCTCGTGACCATCACAAAATCTCCAAATCATAATCCTTATTCTAATTTATATTGGAGATCAGTTTTATTTTCTTACATCAAGTTTTTAACCGCTGTTTATGTGTTACAAAAAATGTATCAGAATATTTAAATATATTTAGGAACACAATATCCAAGCTACCTTGAATTCGGTATTTAAATAAAACTGGATATGTAGGTATTTGAATTGGCAAAAGTTTTGATCCCTATGTAAGTAGGTATCTGCTCAAAATTTTAATATAAACTACCTTCAACTAAATAATAATAGTTGAAATTATCTCATTTTACTATTACAAATGGGAGCAAGATTGTAAGAATCACCGCATCCAAACACGGCTAATCACCATCATCTCCCTAGCCTTTCCCCAAATAGCTTGGGCCGACTTTCAGCCTAACCAAATGCGGCTAAATACCCTTGTTTTACATGTAGTAACTGCCTAATAAACCTCCACAACACTGTTACTAGGCAACACGGTACTCCTTGAATAGACTAATGGTTACATTTTCTGGGATCTGACTACCAGTAACTACTGTCAAAAATCTACGAATGACAACTAGTACGAACGGCTTTACGTATGTACTTTTCGAAGCCTAAATATGGCTAAAATAATAATTACAAAACTTATTTTTTAAGTGTAAAGAAACGGACAGATCAAGTAGGTCAACTGGGCACACTTATCTCCCACAAGATCAATTAAACAGACAATAATATCCGCACGTTAATTTCGTCGAGCCTAAGGCACGACAGCGAACTATTCGCCATTGCAGTGTACAAACACAGGCCCAACGCCCGCGAACAAAGAAAACGGATAATTAAAGCCGAGCTACGAGAAAAGAGATTTTTAATGAGCCCCGACGTTTGCCACGTAATAAGACTTTATTATAACCATAAAAAACCAGTAATTAAATAATAAAGATGGCGAAGGAATGCTTCGGTACATATTTTGACATAAACAGTTTTGTGATTCGTCGAGGAAATCGTTTTCAACAGACAAGTACTTGTGTGATATTAAAATTACATTTGAAAGATAGAAATTTATATGTATGCAGTAAATAAATGTTTTGCTGATGACTTTACAACCAGAACTACAAAATACTTATTACACTGATTACATTAGATACAATAAAATAAAACATACTACATTATTTGGTCGACTGGCAGATAATGCCTAAGGCATTAAGTCCGCCTTTGTACAGATTTTTTGTGCATCATCATCATCACCAGCCTTTTTAATGTTCCCACTGGGACTCAAGCCTCCTCTCTAAGAGAGGGACATAGACTGAACCTCTCACTCAGTCTTCATTCGCAAATCACCAGACATTCAGTCTCTCGATACATTCAGTATCTCTCCCTCCATTCATGACATGCCTATTATTAGATTTTTTATCTGTACCTAATAGAAAATCTTATAAGTATCTCTTTTTAATTTTAATCGTCTTATTAAAGTTTTAGTTTGGTTTCGTATTTTATATTTGCTATAACAACACTCAGAAAAATAAGTAACAATAACTCTTATGAAAAAAGACTGAATAAAGAACCAACAAAAGGGCTGTTTTCTTAAACTTAATTAAAAAATCTAAGATCTTGAAGGATCTTAATTGAATACGCTGTCTAATCTACTACACTATAATAGTTAGAGAAAGTGGATAGAATTTTTGGAGGCGCCAAAGGCGTCATCGCTTCTCAAAGGCAGGCTGTTCGCATATAAATTGACGAATTTGCCTCCATTTACACCTTGCTGTCATGCAGGTCGCTCGTCTGGGCTCTAGCTCGTTAATAATTTATAATCGTTTCAGATTATACTCATGAATGCTTCCTAACTAATTTCAGACTGCAGATATAAATAAAATAGACTTTCATTATACAAAACATGCATTAATATCCTTATACAACGCTGATTTCCTACTCCGTTTTATAATAAAACAACTTTCCCAAACAAAACCGAAAGCTAAATAATAATCAAACCATAGAAAAGCAAATAATTAAGTTGGCAAAGAATTTAACCTCGTACAAACAAGGCTCTTCAAATATAGACCTCCGAAATTTTACGCAAGAATTATTATCGTGTGTATTTAATAAGAACCGTATTTGGCTGCCAAGTACAGAAATTAATGATCTGATCGAAATAATTAGAACATTATTCTTTGAGGGATCAATATCCGTGGTAGCCGTGACCCGGACGCATGTTTAGCGAGAAAAAAAGCGAAATTAAACGAATGGTGGAATAAAGGACTCTCCAGATTGTGGCAAGCAGACGTGTTCAAGTACCAGGTCGTGCAGGCTCATAATAAGAGGGCAGCTTCGGAACACGCTGCGACCCTCGCACCTTATCTTCTAATCATAAAATCTCCACCTTTAGTATTTTCAGCCGACTTCTAAAAGGTGGTACTGAGTACAATGCGTATACCTTTACAACGTAGATAAGGTAAGCAAAGGCTTTGGAAAGCTGAGGTTTTCTAACCATTATTGAATCGTGTTTCTTCTTAACTGAAAATATTAAGGTTGTCAAGTAGATATCGCTGCGGTAAGATCGTTATTATACCCATAGATTTAAGTTTGTGTAAAAGTTGTGTTACTATTTTGGTGTACACTAAAGTTTGTTCTATTCTATTCTGAATTTAAATAGTTTGTTTTTTTCGTTGTGCTTAGAACTATGCAATGTTTAGTCTAATAGACGATTATGTAAACTGTGTTGAAATGAATGCAAAATGAAGACTTACAACGCTTTTGTTACTTTAATTATTCGGTCACAAGGCATAAGCCCTAAACAATTACAGATACGATCTACTCTTTGAAGTGATCAAGTCAAAATGAGTGGATAATTAAAATTCTGTTTTTAGAAATTCCATTGAATATTTCGATTAACCGATAGAGATTTCAATTTCCTTTAGTCACGTGCGCCGGGATATCGGATCCAGCGGTTGGCTCCGGCAGTAATGAGCAAGCGGATGGCAATTTCGCTAGATGGGCTTTTGGTTACAAGAGCCTGTTTTTATGTCAATGTGCTTTTAATATGTCTACCTCGCTTGTGTCAAAACTTAAGATACTACGCATTTTATCAACTGCTTTTACTTTCTAAATAGACGACAATTTTTTTTTTTATTAGGTCCACAAGACCTATATAAAAAAATAGTAAGACCAAAACTTTCCCAATTTTAGCACCTTAATAGAGATTTAAATTATTAATGAAATCAGACGGTCTATATCAAAATTCCATTTTTCTTGAATATTTCAAATGGTTAACACGTCGAAAAACTAACTTAGGAAATCCCATAGGATACTTTCAAACAGATACGGCGGACCCGAAACGGTGGGTAGCTAGTAAATTGAGTTGGTCATGAAAAATGCAAATGATAAAACGTAGGGTCTGAAGCAAAAAGTAAATATTTTCCCTTCGGGGACGTATGTATGGTATTTTTTTGAAAAATGAGGTCAAACAAAGGTTTCGGTCGATGTTTGATTTGGGCGAAGATTTCTGATGAAAGTTTTAATATTAATTGGGATAGATAATTATGTTATCTCAGTTTGGGGGCTAAGTTTGGTTCAGTTAACAATTATCGAGGGATAATTGAAGTTTATGCTCAGCTTGGCTGTGGCAGGCGGTAGGCAATCCGCTCGCGTGGCGTGTGTGCGTCGGATAACTGAGCGCAGCCTGCCATCCGTCAGCTTAATACACGTTTTAGTTGGCTTGTTGCCTGTCATCAGGGTGCACCATATTTCGCAGATGCTTAGCTGTTTTAATAGTTTCACACGTTACATGAAGGTAAAAGGCTAGGTAGTGCACTTGCTACTTTACATTAAAGGCTATTTGAGCTTAGGTAAGTGTTTGCTAATGGAGTTCTCAATAGGTTAGAATTACGAAACAATGAAGGGATTTCCTATGGTTATTCATTGTTGGTGCGGTACTCAAAATTGTTTATCGTTAATTCACTAAGTAGCATTTGCCGACAAGAGTGCATTTTAGGAAAACTATTTATCTAGGAACAATAATATTATGAAGTGGAAGGATTTGTATTTTCTAAACTTAAATAACGAATGGACCAATTTTTTAAATTATTTTACCAGTAGAATACTACTTTATTACTGAGTGACATAGACACGGTTTATTCCATTTTAATACCAAACATGTAATACCATTAGTATTACTTTGAACGCATTTTATTGCCTATTCTGAACGGAGACCACTCTTTAATTTCATGTACGAAACCATACTTGTCCCATACTAGAAATTAGTACAGTCAGCTCAAGTTAATCCTAATCAAATTTTGGTTTCCTAATATTTTTATACGATCGTAATATACAAAAACTTTCACTAACTAATCACATTTTTAAGCTATAATCAACCCTCAACATCTTGGGGGAAAACAGAAAGCTTGACATGCTTAAAAGAAATGGTGGCTTGTTGTTATTTAGAGCTGGTTATCAGAACACAATTTATTATTAAGCTAGATATTTTATTTACTTATTTTTTTATATTTGTTAAATAAATACTTTTTTGGATAATAATAATAATAATCTGTGGCTCGGCTGTCAAGGTGTGACAGCAAAATTTTTCTCCCTGTAATATTTTTTCGAAATAAATACCAAATTTTACAACAAAATGCATATAATAACAGTACGAACAAGGGAAAAAAAAATACACAAATAGTGGATTATAGCTGATTCAGTTTATCGAGGATATTACAACGAGTTTAAAATGACAATTGACTTTGGGAGCATATAACAACATAAATGCTGACTAGAAGCCGAGCACAGCAACTAAACACACATCTAACAACTTCGGGTTCGTCGCTCAGCTCCGCCTCGCAGCCGCCGGGACCAGCGCCAGCCGTGAGTCCAGAGATTCCTGTAGCTGCAGTTGCGTCGAGCTCGAGCGACGAATACTTCTCGCCGCCGACGACACCACCACCTACGCGTCGGCGGGGAAGAGGCCGACCTCCGGCCTGCTTGGGACCTCGAGGCCCTCCGGCCTCTGACAGGGTCCCCGCTGCCGGTGGAAGTGTACAGCGCATGCGATGGACACAATCCATTAATGAAAATGTCATGCGCTCATACTTTGGGGCTACAGAGGGGGGAACTAACCTGACTGCGTACCGTGGTCGGATGCTCTCTCTGTTTCAGGTGCTTGAACCAGCTGTCAACGTTTCGGCCCAAAGACTATCGGATCAGGTGCGGGTCATCCAGCGTAACCGTATGTTGGATGACGCCGTACTTGATAGACTGCGCCTAGAATCACGGAATGGTCGTGTCTCACCTGTTTCACCACCGGCCGCGGTGCAACGTCAACTCAGTGTTTCACCGCGACCCGACCACGTTGGTGAGGATGATGATGACGGGGCTATATCCGTGAGTACCCAGTGCAATGCACGTTTGAGGAGTGCTTTGGAGGATGCATTCCGGGAGTACCGCTCTATACCACCAGAGCTTAGACCTCGTCTACCTCGTTTGCCTATGCATAGAAAAAATAGGGCGTTGGTGTGTGCTCTAGATTCGCAGCTATCAAATTGTTTTGATAGCAGCGAAGACCTTACCGATACCCACTCGATCTTATACTGTGCGGCTGCAGCGGCGTGTCGTGTAGCTCACGTCAAAATTCCAAATAGTGACAGAGCTACACGACCAGCTAAACCAGCTTGGCAGTGCAGGATCGAGTGTCGTATCGGTGAGGCTAGAGCGCTCATCGGCAAACTTATCTGCTTCAGGGAGGGCAACACTCGCCCTAGAGTGATGCGCTTTGTGAGGCGGGCGTTCTCGGGGACAGATATTAGTCCACGAGATTATCTACCCCGTATCACAGAGCGTATCGACTTCCTGAGGCAGAAAGTCTATGCATGGGCAAACCGTATACGACGGTACAAGCGGCGAGTGGAGCGGTACACCCAGAATCGCGCGTTCCAAAGCAACGAAAGGTGGGTTTACAGGGCTTGGGAGCGACCGGACCAAAATGTGATTGATACGCACCTACCGGATGATGATGCCATGTATTCATTTTGGCGCAGCATTTGGTCGGTGCCTGTCAATCACACTGAGGGGGATTGGACTCGGGAGGTCGAGCGAGAGTGCGAACTTATACCAGAAATGGGGGCAATTACCATCAGCCCCCAAGATGTAGCTCGTGCAGTCCGTCCGTTACCAAATTGGAAATCTCCAGGGCCGGAGGGGCTGCACAACTTTTGGCTTAAATGGTTTAAAAGTTCGCACGCTCGCTTGGCGTCCCAATTCCAATCTGCCTTAGAGTCAGGGTCGCTGCCCCAGTTCCTGACGACAGGAATAACCCACCTGCTCTATAAATCGGGTAGTACTGCGGAACCCAAAAATTATAGACCGATTACGTGTTTGCCGACGGTCTATAAAGTTCTTACATCCATCCTGAGAGCTAAAATTAATAGTCATATTGAGACAAATTCCATCATGTCTGCTTCTCAGAATGGATGCAGGAACGGGTCCCGTGGTACTAAGGAGCTGCTCCTCATTGATGTTGCCATTAGCCAACAGGTTCGCCGTTCTCGAAGAGATCTGTCGACATGTTGGATAGATTACAAGAAGGCCTATGATTCAGTGCCGCATACATGGCTCATGAGGGTGCTGGAGCTATATAAAATTGATGTAACTCTGCGCACCTTTCTGATGTCATGTATGGGGCAGTGGAGGACGGTCCTTCACTATCCAGGGTGTCGACGGGTTTCGGAGAACAGCGAACCGTTAAGGATCGAGCGTGGCATATTCCAGGGTGACAGTCTGAGTCCACTGTGGTTTTGCCTAGCCTTGAACCCTCTCAGCACACCGGTTGAGAAGAGAGGGTCAGGTCATATCTCACCTTCTTTACATGGATGATCTGAAACTTTTTGCTTCCAACAACTTGCAACTGATGGAGCTACTGAAGGTAACTGAAACCTTCAGTAGTGCCATCAGGATGGAATTTGGTTTGGACAAATGTGCAGTCATGCATGTAAAGCGAGGGGAGATTATGGAATCCGTGGGAACCCAACTCTCGGATTCCATACACCTTAGATCCCTCTGCTCAACCGAAACTTACAAGTATTTGGGTATGTCGGAAGCGTTGGGCATCAATGCTGCTGACGTGAAACAATCGTTGAGGGAGCGCTTCTTTGGCCGCCTGAATAAAGTACTGAAAAGTCTTTTATCGGGCGGGAACAAGGTACGCGCCTTCAATGGTTGGGTCATGCCGGTTTTGATGTACTCTTTCGGCATACTCAAATGGACTCAGACGGAACTCGACGCCCTGGATAGGAGGGTCCGCACTCTGCTTACCGCAAATCGGATGCATCACCCACGATCATCGGTGATGAGGCTGTATATCCCGCGGAAGTGTGGGGGTCGTGGCTTCTTAAATGCCAAGACCCTGCACAACCGTGAGGTATGCAGTCTCAGGGAATACTTCCTGGAAACCGACGTGGGGATGCACCGAGATGTAGTGGCGGTGGACAAAGGCCTCACCCCGCTCTCCTTGGCCAACGAGAACTGGCGCAAACCTATAGTTATGGATACTAATGAACGCAAGGAAGTATGGAAGGGCAAGGAGCTTCACGGGCGCTTTTACCGGGCCTTACATGGGCCCGATGTAGATCTTTTAGCGTCCGTATCCTGGCTACGCTTTGGTGATCTCTTTGGAGAAACCGAAGGTTTTGTCTTTGCAATTATGGACGAAGTTATGATGACGAACAACTACCGGAAATATATTGTGAAGGACGGTACGGTTGACATCTGTCGGGCATGCCACCGGCCCGGAGAATCAATCCGACACATTATTTCTGGGTGTTCTCATTTAGCTAACGGAGACTATTTGCACAGACACAACCTTGTAGCCAGGATTATCCATCAGCAACTTGCTCTTAAATACAATCTTGTTGAATCAGAAGTACCGTACTATAGGTATGTGCCCGACCCAGTTCTCGAGAATGGCAGCGTCACATTGTGACCGATCTATCATCACTGACAGGACTATTGTTGCCAATAAGCCTGACATAGTGGTGATAGATCGACTAGAGCGTCGCACAATGATTGTTGATATAGCGGTCCCTCATGACGAGAACCTCGTGAAAGCTGAGAAAGATAAACAAACTAAATATCTTGACTTGGCTCGCGAGGTTGTCGACATGTGGGAAGTGGATAGAGCAATCATTGTGCCGATAGTCGTGACGGCCAATGGCTTAATATCCAAGAGCCTCGACCAACATCTGCGGAGGCTCTCGTTAGGCAGTTGGATCAAGGGCTTGATCCAGAAGGCAGTACTCCTAGACACGGCGCGTATTGTCCGGAGGTTCCTCTCTCAGGAGCCCTGACCGCCGGCAGCTTAGACCCTGCTCCCGATGCCGGTGGGCTACTATTTTTTATATTTTTAAATGTTTTTTTTTTTAATGTTATTTTTTGAAGAAATATTTAAAAATATGTTAAATATGTATATTATAATAAATAAATGGAATAATAATAATAATCTTTATTTGTTCAAAACATTAGTACAAGATACACATAATATTAGGTACAACAGTTGATTTATGTACTAAAAATTAAACAATATATCTCTGGTCCCCACACTAGGATACCCTGTGTCGTGAGGTCCAGTCCTTTCCGTAAATTCACAAATGGTCAATTAAAGGTCCTATACACAACATTTTGGCTGACTGTACTTTAGATCCTTGAATTTATTTTAGTATTAGTTAGAGCAATGGTATCCATTCGGAATAGGCAATAAACATGGGCTCAAACAAATACCAGTGGTATTAAAACGGAATAAATCTATTTTACACAAACTCGCAAAGCCGCTAGCAGAACAGCTAGTATAATATATCTATAAAGGTTTAAATCAGAAACATTTAATGATTTAAGTTTGATACTAGTTCGGTAACCACCCGGACCGAACTCAAATCGACGATGGCGCGTAATGTTCCGCGCGCGATACCCACTAGTGCCGCGGGGAATTTCTGAAAAGGAAACCCTCGGTCTTAGAAAGCAAAGGGTAACTGAAGGTTACAGGTCACACAGGTGCCTGTAACCTTTGTGAAACCACACGGTTTTAGTCAGTAAAAGTCTGACAGGCCCTCGCTAGAGCAGGAAAAGTCATTGGATGATTAGTTGATTACCCACCTCAAAAAAGTACTTTTTTTTGGAATTTACTCCTGAATCATGGGTACGATCAAAAACATGTAAATTCACATAAAACACCTATCAGTTTTATCATTATAAAATACTAGCTATTGCCCGCGCGGCTTCGCTCCCGCTCTTCCCTACTCCACCCTACTATACCCAACTCTACCCTACTCTACCTTACTATACCCTACTCTACCCTACTCTACCCTACTCTACACCACTCTACCCTACTCTACCTTACTCTACCTTACTCTACCTTGCTCTACCCTACTCTACCCTACTCTACCTTACTCTACATAAATATAGATCTTATATATAAATTATCAATATTATGTCTAGTTAATGAACACAAGCTTATCAAAAATGACGTAGAATAATTATTATAAGACATGCCTGCCTTTTGTTATAGGCTCTCCAACATGCCTATTTAATAATTGTTGTAGGCTCTTTATAATAGTAACATAAGCCTCATTAAAATCTAACGATTAGTTTTGTAACAACGGAGAAACATTGCGAAAATAATTGAATTAAATTCACCTCTAATTTGTCTGAGATTTAATTATTCTATTTTGTAGATGGTATCATATTTGAATGAGGGGTGAAAGAAAATATTAACTCGAATTGACCGAAGGGTAATGTAGGGGCCAACCCATGAGTAACGGGTTGTTCGAAAGATTTAGCGTAGCTCTGGGACGCAAAGGGTAACTGAAGAAATGTAGGTGGGTTTTTGTCAATAACAGTCGGACACTTGCTCACCTATCCCAGAAAAAATGGGGTCAACCTATATATATTGAGAAAAGACAGCTTACAGCGATGAGCCACCGGTACATGGTGAACATCCCACCTATACGCACAAAAACTTTTGGGAACACATTCATTTTGCACACAACTATGGTAGTTACATTCTTCATTCATTCCATGTGAACCCAGCCAGGCGCGTTACTTTGTGTAATTTACTTCATCACCACTGCTCTCAAAACGGTGAAAGAAAAATCGTGAGGAAACCGGCATGTCCTAAAACCAAAAAATTCGAAGACATGTGACATCCGCCAACCTGCACTGGGCCCGCGTGGTGGATTACGGCCCATTCCCTCTCCTAGAGAGGAGGCCTAAGTCCCAGCAGTGGAAACATTATAAGACCGAATAGGCTAGACTGTGGTACATTCTCAGTAGATGACACATATATTTTTTTATTAGGTCCACAAAACCTAAATAAAAAAATAGGAGGTCACCAAAACTTCCCACCTATACACACAAAAAATTTTGGGAAAAATTTTGATATTCATTTTGCACACAGCTAAGTGGAATTCCCTGCCGGAATCTGTGTTTCCTGATAACTACCACTTGGGTATTTATAAGTCAAGAGTGAATAGGTTACTTCTAGTCCAGTGCACTCCATCGTCGACCACATCGTCGGTTTCTATCAGATCAGATAGTGGTTAAGCGTGAGCCTATCGGTTCCGGTTCGAGTACCTAATCAACATCATCATCATTTCAATCAAAAAACGTTCAAAGACCGAGTATTATGCGTCGTTGGCCAGAAAACGCAGTAGACCTCCCACGCGATTAACAGATGACCTGGTCAGGGTCGCGGTCGGATGGATGCAAACGTGACACTTGGGGGAGGCCTATGACCAACGCTGGACTTCTTTCGCCTAAAATGACGATGATGATGATGATAATGATTTTTCATCGTTCTATCTCGCTCACACTTTTCTGCTCGTGATCACTTCAGACCTGTATTAGAAAAACTCAGTTCAGTCTCCATGTGAACCCCGCATTTGACCTGTGAGCGTAAATGCCGTGTTATTGGGGTTAATCAAAGAGAAAATAACCTAATATCTAGGATTTGGGTGTATATAAAAGTAAAATAAAAGGTTAATAAATAAACAAAGTCTTGACAAGATTCGTGCCAAACGCTGTGAGTTAGGTTATGTCCATTAATAGACTTCTTTATTTTGTTGTAAATGGATACTTTATTTCTAACCTAAAAATTGTGTAATTACTCTCATTGCTTGAATTTATAACACAGATTTCTTTCAAGAAAATTTATTCATCTGCAATAAGCCAACTTTCAAAAACTATTTTTTTAAACTATAAAAGAAGGCATGAAGAATGACTAGCAATTAATCTCCCATAGTAATCTATTTTATAAACCACTTTTTTTAATACTCTTTTTTTAATTTTCATTCCAAAACTATTCCAAAATTAACTTCAAACAATATTGTAACTGTAACTATATTTTTATTGTCTTTTTCCTATTAGTCCGTTCGCATGTTACATAATTTAAAAAAGAAAGAAAGCAGTAAAAAAAGCAATAAAAAACAAGCAGCAAAAAAAAGAAAAAAAGCAAAGCAAAAAAGAGAAAGCTGAAAGGGAAACCTGTTAATAGCCATAAACTACTGTAATGCATTTAGTCTGTAACATACTTTGTGTGTCGCTGCCAGTTACATACTTAAAATAAAATAATCAACTTCCAAAAACCGAGGAGTTTCTCAAGTCGATTGAATATTTTTTTCTTATTATTATTTGTAACTTGTTCAGCGATATCTTCGCCAAAAGTTAACCAATTTTAATTTAGAAGAGTATATTTTTGAGGTGGCCCCATTTATATTTGCTGAAGATCTGTTGAAGAACTTCGAAGATAGACCACTTAATTGAAAACATTGAATTATAATTATTGTATATTTTATTTAATAAATTTTATATTTGTGCTTTATTATTTTGAGCGATTGACCGCTGGATAGTGTACAGAATAAAAATTTGCTTGGCCTACAGAATTACAGATAGTTGCTTCGGATCTGGGAATATGTTTTTTTTTACCTAATATTTTATGCTTTATGCACACAAAAATACAAAGGTGGACTGAATGCCTTAGGCGTTAAGATTATTTAAGAAGATTTTTTTACATATAAATTATATTTTTAAATATTTCAATAAACAGTAAAAACAAAAAATATTTAATAAAAGTATAAAAAAACAGTATCCCAGCAGTATCCGGAACAAGGTCCAAGCTACCGGCGGTCAGGACTCCACAGAAAAGAACCTCTTAACTATACGAGCCGTGTCCAGAAGTACCGCTTTCTGAATCAAGCCATTGATCCAGTCGCCTAACGATAGCCTACTAAGATGTTTGTTGGGGCTCGTGGCTATTAAGCCATTGGCTGACTCGAATATCGGTATGATAATCGCTGAGTCCACTTCCCACATGACGATAACCTCGCGAGTCAAATCGATATACTTGATTTGTTTATCTTTTAGGGGGTATTTATTATTAGGGTTGTAAAAATGGAATAAACTTTCTTGTACACCAAAAACGTAACTTAGCTTATACATAAACTTAAATGTATGAGTACAATGACGGTTTTATTAGGGTGGTGTCTTAGGGTATTTTTTTGTATATGTGGGTTTACATGATTGTGAACGAACCCACGATAGAGAAGTAATTTCTAGTGAGGAGCTAGTTTTTTTTGTTTAAATCATAAATCATTAAAAACTACCACTTACCTACTTTGCACTAAACGCTTAAGCATTTATACTGTCTTCTTTAACATAACATGGCGCGATTTACATCGCCCCCGGTCTTCATAAGATGAAGCTAACTTAACTCACTTAAACATTCATGCCGGACATTACTTTGCTAGAACAAGGAACACTGAAGCTATTACTCAAGTAAGAATACACCTGCAGAACATTAAACAAAGTAGAAGAACAGGTCGCGAAGGAATTGAATTTGAAAAATTTTCAAGACGTAAACCGTTTTAGACTTTACTTGGCGAGGCGAATGTTTTATGTGTTTGTACTGATGTTAGGACAATGTGTTGTTGATTTTGAAATTCCAGTGAACGAGGATGATTTTGAATTTACTTTTGAATTGTCAAAAACCCGGTCAGTCAGAAAAATGAAGGTAATTGCACATTCCAAAGCGTAGATCTCTATTGAGAAGGACGTGAAATAAAATCCATGGGCATTCTTTTAAAAATTCTGTTATATTACAAATATCTCTTATCACGGATAACAATAAAATAACGGTCATTGGCTTTTCGTAATAACTCTGCGTAAATAACCTAAAAACAAACAACGAACTGTTTTTAATAACCAGATCATGTAAAGGATCACGATAGAATGATGTTGATTGAAGATAGCTTTATGTCTTTATTTCCGTTTTTGAAAAGAATAGTATCAACAAATGTAACAGGGTCAATGACCGTTATTTTTTTTTATCTGGCGCTTGTATAGATGAAAACAATGTAAATAAATAAATTAAAAAAAAGAAAACTATTCAAAAAGAAAGTAAAAAGCCACTGGCAGCTAAGATATGACCAGTCTCAATTAACGGCGTCCATTCACGACCATGACGTTAATATTATTATCAACGTTACTCAGCTCAACCATTTTAATGGAATAATTATTTATTTTGAAAATAGTTTTCTTCATGCGTTAATTTTTTCTTCAATTTAAACTAGATGAATGCGGTGTTTCCTAGCTGATTACCCTGAGAAGAAACGCCAAAACAAACTCAGAGGTCGAAGTCTCTTATAAAATCCATACAGTAAACATGTAATGGTCAGATCATATAAGAAACATGCTGATTGATGTCTCATAATATAATCTTTTGAGAAAAGAACTAAAATCACGAATGACCTTTATCTTTTACTTTGTATAAATATATAAATGTTAGGTATATTAAATATGTTTATTTTATCTATATAATATATGTACATATTTGTATCCTTGCTTTCTTATTTTTCTTTTCTTTTTTATGCGCCTGCCATTTTCTCTCTTCACCACTCTTGGTTGACTGGTAGAGAATGCCTAAGGCATTAAGTTCGCTTGTATACCTCCTTGTTGTATGAAGTTTTAATAAATAAATAAATAATAAATAAACGATCTAACACACGCGCCACCATCAGTAAGACATTTGAATGAGACATGAATATACCATAACAACCCAAAATTCGCGAAGGGGAGCCTCTCTTTACACGTTCCTGCTAATAAATGTACATATTTCGGATGCCTTATTTGTATGCCTTTACTTATACAAGTCAAATTAATTAGCATACATACCTTAGACATCTAATCGAAACAGCCCGTAATTACTCAAAGAAGGATTGCCATTAATTGGTGTTCGTATTACGTGTTCAAACAATAAACAAATAGGTATTAATTAAGTATTTGCTTCTCAATAACTTTGTTTTGGCGTCTACCTAATTGGGTACTTCAACGTACAGTGTTTACGGTAAAGTTATTCTCTTTTCAATTTTGGAAAATCATTAAAATAATTTTTTTTATTTATTAAACAACCGTCAATTAATGTGCATACGGCTAATGAGTGGAATTCCCTGCCCGAGGCTGTGTTTTCTCAAAACTACAACTTGGGGACCTTTAAGGCAAAGTTGTATCAATTTTGAACATTTTTTGAATCTCTGAAAATCCACCAATATAAAAGAGAAAATATGAAGATCTAAAAAAAAATTGCTGTTACGGGGCCGCAAAGTCGACGTAGACCCAGCCAAGAAACTCAGTGACTATAATCGGTTCTTAAGTCAAAATTGAATACGTTATTTCTAGACAAGCGTGCTCCATCGTCGACTATATCATCGCTAACCATCAGTTGAGACAGTGGTCAAGCACGAATCTATCAATAGGTGAACTTTTTTCGAAAATAATTTTTCGTCAGATAAGGATCGAATCTCATGAAACTGCAGGTATTTTTTTTCGTTTTTGATGGCAATGGCGGTTTGTTGCATTACCCTTTCATTTTTCACATTGCAGGAATACGCACTATTACGCAGTTTTATTATGGCTTATATAGTCCCTTGAACCATCTGGCCAAAATTATGTGGACGCACCTCTCGCACCCGCCTAGGCGGCAGTACGCAAATCTGTGCATTTATTTGCGGCCAACAGCGCCCGAAAAGCGCGCGGCTGACCTTTAAATCCATTTTCTTTACGAAATATTGATTGATTTACTTCAGCAATGTTCACTTTAAAGAATATTTAACCACCCATTTTTATGTGTAAAAATGTTTCTTAAGATCCAAACCGTTTCGAAGGAGTAGGGAAAAGTTGCGAAAAGTTACGAAATTGCTAAATATTTGTTTTAGACAAAAGCACGAAAATATCAAATGTTGATAATGTTGTTCATGAATCTATAATAAACATATAATTTTTTTAAACCTATTAACCTGGCCATTACTGAGGAGTAGGCTTCAGAAATTCACTGTTTTATGGCACTTTTCGGGCGCTTGGGCCTTAAATAAAGAATCGATGTAGAATAGACAAAATTTAAATAATAATCATAAAGCATCATCAGCCTTTTAATGTTCCCATTGCTGGGACTCAGGCCTTCTCTCTAGGAGAGGGAATGGGCTGTAATCCACCATGCGGGGCCGTTTGGTGAATGTCACATGTCATCGAATTTTTGGTTCTAGGACATGCCGATTTCCTCACGATGTTGTCCTTCACCGTTTTGAGAGCAGCGGTGATGAAATAAATAACACAAAGTAATACGCCTGGCTGGGTTTGAACCCACGACCAACTCGAAAGTCGGGGCCGTTACCACTCGGCCACCACTGCTCACATAATAATAAAATGAATAAAAATATTGTCGACTACACACTATTTTATTTCACCTTGTTGTGACATTCAAAGTCTAACCATTTCCTTTACCTAGCAGATGTTCAAAGTGTTCATACCTACAACTCTCTCTTGTCTATTACAATATTTGAGCATCGTATTTCGGGGAAGGCGAGCACGATTCTGCTTTCAAGAGAGAAATTCACAAACCTGTCGTGCATTTTCACCCTAACACGACTGAAAAATAATTTCAGATACATATTATGTAGGTAGGTATAATTCTATTAAATTAAATATAATATTTGTGTGTTTAAATTTTTTTTTATGCTCCTGCCATGTTTTCTTCGCCACCTCTGGATGACTGGTAGAGAGTGCCTAACGCACTAAGAGCGGCCACCTCAAGGTACATTTTCATACAACCGCTCTTACGTGATTATGATGTTCAAATCAAATCAAATCAAATCATCTTTATTGTGGATCATAGGTAATTGTACATAATACAGACGGTGTTACATCTTTCTCCAGATACTTTGTATGCACAGATATCTTGTAGATAGGGAGATAGGCTTCTATAGAAATCAAAATATTTTGTGTAAAACTAATCCAGTAAAGACCTCTGAAAATCTTATACCATAGCAATATTTGGCCCTCCGTAAACTATTCATATATTAAAAATAAAAATAAAATACCCATAGAAGTCTTGCACATTTAATCGAGATTCTATTTTTACAAAAATTTTTCTCAAAAAAAATTAAATAATATCCGTATTTTCTGGAACAAGTTTTGTGAAATTTTTGTTGAGTTTTCGGGCGTTCTCTCTTTTTTTACGTTGCCTCTTCATCAAACATAGCATTAGATTGCATTAGTTCAACAAGCTTTTAAACCATACTCGTTGACGATAGGCGAATGGAACAGGACCTTCTTAAGGCCCAAGCGCCCGAAAAGTGCCATAAAACAGTGCCTACTCCTCGGTAACGGCCAGGTTAATAGGTTTGAAAAAAATATATGTTTATTATAGATTCATGAAGAACATTATCAACATTTGATTTTTTCGTACTTTTGTCTAAAAAAAATATTTAGCAATTTCGCAACTTTTCGCAACTTTTCCCTACTCCTTCGAAACGGCTTGGATCTTTAGAAACATTTAAAAGTGAACATTGCACATGTAAATCAATCAATATTTCGCAAAGAAAATGGATTTAAAGGTCAGCCGCGCACTTTCCGGGCACTGTTGGCCGCAAATAAATGCACAGATTTGCGTACTGCTGCCTAGGCGGGTGCGAGAGGTGCGTCCACATAATTTTGGTCAGATGGTTCAAGGGACTATAAGCCTTAAGTAAGCCTTTGTACCTTTGTGTTGCACGGAGTTTAATAAATAAACGCTTATTTCATGGCTTCATAATAAACAGACTAATATTCCTGATTTATTAATCACCATATTTGTCAAGCTCCTAATCTTTTGATGTCACTTAATCCGAACTGAATA
Organism: Mythimna ferrago; assembly: GCA_910589285.2. Lineage (NCBI taxonomy): Eukaryota > Metazoa > Arthropoda > Insecta > Lepidoptera > Noctuidae > Mythimna > Mythimna ferrago. The sequence continues at coordinate 21,028,516 of OU342680.1, read as the reverse complement.
AATTAAACGTTTCCCAGTAATGCCTTATGGAAATAATTGGTGGATAAAGCCCGCAGAAGCCTCCTAAAGCCTACATTTCTCACATTTAATTACATTATCTGATTTCATAACCTCCAATTCGCGGCTTATCGTAAACGTTTACAAGTTGGTCAAATAAATTTTCAAATGAATGATGATTAAAACTCTTGTTTTTTGGTAAATTAGCTTTTTTTGTGGGTAAAAATCATCCACATGACATCCCCGCCCTTAGGAGATAGTGTCAGACTCTTACTGACTAAAAAAACCCACCCCATGCCTTTTTGCCTTTCGTACCAGGGCCGAGCTTCCCTTTTGGATAACCCTGGCCCCAGTAGGCTTTGACCCGGCTGGGCCCCTGCTGTTGCTGACAACTCCTTGAGGCGCGCGGGAAAAGTGCGCGCCGTCGACGACCTGCGCTCGGTCCGGCCAGTTACCACACGGTCGGACAGCGAGCTACACATTGCCCGCCGTCCGTTGGTAAACTAGCTTCTGCCAGTGGCTCCACCTGCGTGAAAATAGATTTCTCCTTACAAATAGTACTATCTTAGTGCTCGTCCACGCCATAAAAGGACAAAAATCATCTTATGTAAAATTTCTCGCTCGCTGAAATTACTGGGACTAGCTCAGTAATTTCAGCTGTGCTTTGATATGTCAGTTAGTCAGTTTCTCCTTTTATATTTAGATACCTATAGATAATTTGGCACATTAACTTCTGTACAAAGACAGATTGTTGAACGTGAACTGATTCATGTCCTGGCGTCTCATCTCGTTATTTGATTCGCGTCGCTTATCATCTAGATGAATTACCTCATTATTAAGATCATTCTGACTTCCAGTTACAATGAAAACTGAAGTAGATTTTTAAATGTATTGCTTTAGGTCACAATGTGTGTGAATAGCTCGGTGAACTTATTTCCCAATTTCTTATTTAAGCATTTGAAGTTGAGCATTTGTCAAACTCCACTTTAGTCGGAAAACTGGTTGAAATTTGGCTTTTAAATGGAATTTGACACAGTCTTAACTGAAAATACTCTATTCAAAAACTAACCGTTAGGTTTTCAAGTAAAAGTAGAGTTTAGGAAATACTCAACTTCAAAGCTTATCAGAGATTGGAGAATACATAGGACGGGTTTTTGAATTGAGCATTTTGAGTTAAGCACGTCTCATATTTTTGCAGGTTTTCAGGCTAAAGAGTCATAAAGAGTTTTTTTATGGAGGGAAAAATCATTAAATGACAACCCCTGCTTTTGGACGGAGCGGGAGATAGTGTCAGACTCTTACTGACTAAAAGCCCACCCGGTTCCCTCCTGCCTTTCGTACCGGGACCTAGCTTCCCTTTCGGATAACCCTGGCCCCAGTAGGCATCATAAAGAGTATGAGAAATACACAACTTCAAATCTTTAAATCAGAAATTGGGGAAATAAGGTATTTGCTAAGTGTTACTTACATTTCTGAACAGTTTAAGAGTTATTTCCTCTTTTAGCTAGTTCGAGCTAATAGTTTAAACTTCTACAGTGTTTAAAAACTTAAAAGCTCGAGCTGTAAAGTTGTTTTCATTAGTGCAATCTCTTTTAATCTTGAATCAACGCGCTCTCGCGATGGCGACGGCGCTAAAGGGCTAAAGGCCCACTTGATGGTAATTCCGTTAATAGATTCCTTGCTCAAATGAAGCAGTGGTTTCAAACCTCATCCCACTAAACTGTTTTACCGGAAACTCATTACGGCTTAAACCAGCTAAGAAATCTTATAATCTTTTCCTTGAAAATTGAAAATCTTGAATAATTGAATATTAAAATTATTTGGCGCAAAAGCTTTTTCATCTTGCTCCTTCTTCCTGCAAGTTTTCTTTCATAGCTATTCCATTTAATGTGAAATCATGGGAGAGTAAGTGTAAACGAAATATAAAGGATCAGCATAATAATTAGAATTTAAATATCAGTTTAGAGGAAAACTCATGTTTGTTAATGATGTTACAAGAATATAAATTGCGTTAATTCAATGTTACGATCCGTTACAGAATTACGACTGTAAATAAAACATAAATACGGAGTCCATTTTCCTCAAATTGAATGTAAAATATATTGCTCCGGTGTAGATATCGCCCGTTGGACAGTTTCCAGTGCTACATTTTTGCCTTACGTTACGACTGCTCACAGTAAAAGGAAATAAGTCGTCATTTTATTATACCTGACTTTCAGAGTGCTGTAGATGGAAATGTCATAAATTACTGAAAATTTTATTAAGTACTAACTTTTGTCCATGACTTTGTCCGTGTGAATGCCGGTTGTTGCGGTCGTAAAGGCAAAGACAGATAAAAAGTAACATACGTAGTTCCTGTCTTGGGGTTTAAGCTTGCTCCGAACTAAATTTCATCAAAATTGGTCCAGTAGTTTAACCGAGAAAGCGTAACAGACAGAAAGGTAATAAGAAAGACATAGTTACTTTCACATTTATAATATTATATGTGTATAATATTTATAAGTTATAAGTATGAATAGTCTATGCATTTTACAAAAGTAGTGACTCATCAAACTCCAAAATAAAACCGTATTCATACTGGAGTAAAAAATAGACTATTAATATTAAATCAAACTTTTTAGAATACAAATTATTTTAAAATTAATCAGAATCCTCAGAATTTTTATTTTTACGATTGGGTGAGGTCCAAATTAGGAAAACTTTCTTTAAAAAATAATACCTGAGTGCTTTTAACTAAAATTTCATTGCATAAATTATGATTGTAATTTAATTTTCTAATTGAAGTGTAGGTAATAAGGGTGAGTATTATTCCAGTTATATGCTGTATAACATGCACACGTAAAAAACAAGGGTGGATTACTAGTTCTGTCATAAAAAATATATAAAACGGCCATACTTCAACACCTGATTCCATATTGCTGGCCATTAAATAGGCAACATTTCTCATTAGTTAGCGGTTCGCCCTCGCTTAACCCGCTTCCCCCGGACCATTACCTAAAAATGGCCATTCGTGCTAATATCGGGCTGCAAGGAAGATTTGTGCGGACTATTATTAAAGGCATTAGTTGCAAATAACCGCAAATAAAAACAGCTAGTTGAATACGAGGTAAAAATATCACGTAAATCAGTCTGAGGAAAGTTGAGCGTATGCCTTGGACTCTATTGTCTCTTTATGATTAAAATTTACCTTGGGGCGAGGGTAGAGAGTTTTAAAATGAGACCCGAAACTTGTGCGCCGTAGTTCCCAGTTGCCAGGTTCGAAGGCACGAAACAAACAGAGGCGGGACGTAGGTACGGCTAATGTAAAAACTTTCAGGTGGTAGTAACCCTGTTGTTTGCGCACAAAACACCGACCTGTGCGACGATCATCTAAATATTTTCACGGAAACCGGAACTTGACTGGAGCGTTTGATTTTTGACTTTGAGTTTGTGGGATAGAGTATAAACTTGTTTGGATACCGTTTTAGTTAAGTAACTTAATAAGTGGTACAGTCAGTGTCCGTTCTTAATTTAACTAGAAAAAAATTATTGCTGTAAATATTATGGGTATGACCATTAAAAACAGCTAAGATTGCTCAAAAGGGTTACTCGGCTCTGGTTCGCTAAAGGACGGTTAGGTTTTAGACAGTCTCATAGTTCTCTCTCACCTACATAACTCTCTCTTCATACTCTATATAATTATGACTCTTCTTAAGCTGTAACCAGACTTCCGGAATCTATCTAGTTAGTCTTTTAAGGCTCCAGACGAGACCCACTAAGGACTAGGACATAGTTACTAGTTACCGAGGCCCAGATACGCAAAGGGAGGTACAGGTGGGTTTTAGTAAGTAAAAGTCTGACATTCCCTCTCGCACTACCCCGGAGCAGAAGTGGTTATTTGATGACTTTGCACGGAAGAAAAATAAGTATTTATAAGGGTTGAAGAATTTTAGTTTTCATGAAAAAACTCCAATGTTTGGTTACAATTACATCAAAAACTGCCAGCTTCTCGCTTTTTATTTCTATCTTTAGTACTGTAATCATTTTCACGGCTCTTTTACTAACAAGGCTGTGTGACTACTCTTTGTGCACTGTAAGTATTTATTCCTTTAAAATGAATATACAAGACGACGGTAGGTATTGTCTTTTGGAGTCCGGCCAAGTTCGCGAGTCGGTAATATTTTTTAAATTCAATTTCGGTGAAGCCACAGACTTGTATCCAGTCGGCTTAATGTACACCTGCTGAACATTTAAATGAGATACTACGCTCGCTATTTACTTATTTATTCGAGATTTTATTACAGAGAATATATTCACAAAGGTTTCAATATAGATACCTTTTTTTTTTCAGAAAGTTACGAAAAACTACTCAATTTGAGGAATAATTTTGTACTAATTTTCAACTATTTACTTAATTAGATTCAAACTAAAAATTGTGTTTATTATGATAAGTACTTAAAATAAGCAATTTAGTATTTTTGTAAGTGAGATTCTTGTAATAAATTTATAAAAATTAAAATACTAGCTTCATTTTATACGATACTTTAACACAAACATTGTTAATGATAAGTCTACAAGCCACACACTAATAAATACACACTGCAAATCTTAAATAAACACATTCATATTTCTAGAAACTGCACCTGAAAAAAAAACTCAGCTAGCATTAATATAAAGTTAATAAAACACACTATTCATGGCGCATAAAAGGCTGGGAGTGATCCCTTAATAACGTGCGGGTGCATCCTGGCTTCATTAGAGCGGTTCTACCCCCTCCCACCTGCTCGCCAGCTGCGTTAAACTTTATGAAAAAATCGCATAATTTTCATCATACTCTCTCACACATTACACCCCTAAACCCACAATATATCACCCGTTTTCGAAAAAGATCACCATAGTAACTCTTCATTTAAAAAGTTAACACGAATCTGCGACATAATGCCTCGTTACAGATAATCCGATTCGATAAAACTTAGAAACTTAGAAGCTGTGTAGTTATGAGATAATCTCCTGTTAACAAAGTTTGTTACCAAATTCCAATACAAGTTCATATTACAAGTGTTCGGTAACAAACTTTAACCACCAACATGGAGGTTTAGAAAAAGTGTAATTTTAAAAGTAGGGTAGGTAGTTTTTTTTTATTTGCGTAACAATGCAACTAGCTTTGTATTCTTGTCATGACAATCCTATGAGAGCCACTGTTGGCTGGGGTCGAGCTGAAAGGCACGTTAATTACGACTTTTCACGGTGTACCGCAGCGGCTAGTTGAAAAAAATAAGCTATCCTAACTCGGAAACTTCTATCGCATAGTTGAATATATTTTAACTCCTCTCGGGCAAACAAAGTTGGCAGAAATCCCGTTGTTAGCCACGTTAGGCGGCGCCACCTACTGAATTCGGAACGGCACGCCGGCCGATATCAAATTTACCTGCAGGTACTGACACTAACGCGTTTCCAGATAAACCCTGAACTGGGTTGCTAATAAACTTTATTTATTAATAAACACAGCACAGTTCAGTTGATAATTTAATTCATTAGCTCATTTCAAGTCGTTGTATTTGCGCCAAGTTCTGGAGATCGACTGTTTTAACTTCATACGCCATTTTATTCCAAACTTTCTGTTTATGTTTCACTCGAGCAATTTGAGCCGGTTCGTCTTAAGAAGGTTTACTTACAATTTCGCGTAAAAAGAATCCCGCGCCCGCAGCGAGGAGCGAAAATAAATATCTTAAGTTATTGAATGAAAACTAAGTTCTATAATACGATCCAGAAAGTGAGTTTTAAATGAAAAGAAAATAAGAATAAGGCTTACATTTCTAATTGTTTTATCATGTCATCTAAAAAGGGTAGATTCTTTTATTTAATTTTAACTTAGATATTAAATTAAAATGTAAGTCAAGCAGAGAGACAAAATGAAATCTTATCAGCATGCTTTTAATCTCTCTCTCAGACTAGATTTTCAATGAAATTGCTTTTGATAATGTTTAATTTTATAGTACTGCTCTCCTAGAGCAGTGGTAACGGCCCCGACTTACGAGTTGTAGGTCGCGGGTTCAAACCCAGTCAAGCGCATTACTTTGTGTAATTTATTTCATCACCACTTCTCTGAAAACGGTGAAGGAAAACATCGTGAGGAATCCGGCATTTTCTAGAACCAAAAATTCGACGACATGTGACATTCACCAACCCGCACTGGGCCCGCATGGCATTCTCTCCCGGAAAGAGGCCTGAGTCCCAACAGTGGGACCTTAAGAGGCTGATTATGCTATGCTATGCTGTATAGTAGGAACCGAATAAATTCCTTCTAGCTACATAGTCATAGTAGTCATAATAGTTTATTGGTACATGGCAGATTAGTCATAACATAATCAGTCTTTTAATGTTTCTACCGCTAGGACCTCTCTATGAAAGGTAATGGGCACCATGAAAAGAAATGAAAATGTAAAGTCCACTACACGAGCCCAGTGCGTATTGGTGGATGTCACATGGAAGCAATGAATTAAATAAATTACACAAAGAAATAAGCCTTTCATTTTTTGAGTTGGGAAATTATCGAGGGCGTGTCAGACTTTTACTGACTAAAACCACACCTGTGTCTTTCAGTTGCCCTTTGCGTGTTAGGATCATGAGTTTCCCATTCGAAAGTCAACCCATGGCCCCAATAGGCTTCGACCCAGCTGGGCCCCAATGATTTTGTTGACATGTCTTTGAGGCGCGCATGGAACACTAATCGTCCGCAAGCCTACGCCTACAGTAGGTACAACGGATCTTGAGCGCTCGGTGTCAGAGTGGGGATCGCTTTGAGCATTCCATACATTGGCGAGCCAATCGTCTTCGTTGTTAGATACATGCAGCAACGCAGGGAACGAATGAGGAGTGACGTCTATGACTCTTTTTCGCTCGTACGCTTGACATTTTAACTCGTCATGATAAGGCCTACTCGCCCTTACCACAAAATAGCTAGGTACAGAAGTCAATCTACATACAAAGCGCGCTCGAGCAACGCACACATAGACACCGCTCACAGACACGATGTCTCGGTCGCGTCTCGGACCACTCGTCGAACAGTTCCGGCTCAAACGCTCATTAGTGTGCGTCCACCGAGCGTAGGTATAAAAAGTGAAGTACATACATGACATTGTCTTCTGTTTTTGTGCCCTTACACTAATGCTCGATAACACATAATAGAATATTTTATTTTAAAATGTGCTTTGCATTTTAACAACACCTTCTCAGAATCTAAAGTTACGCCGAAAAACCCCATTTAAATCAAGATCAAGGTCCTTTATCAAAAGATCTGAATACCTTTCTCAACTTGAAATCTTCTAAAAACCTTCTTATGAACATTAAACGTTTTAATTTTATTTATAGGTCTTTGTTTCATTAACCAAAATCCTTCAATTCGGGTTTAAAGATTTGGCTTTAAGGAAAACAAAGGTAATCTTCCAATAATCCCTTTTCTCGACCTCAGTTTTAATTTCAGTTGTGACTCTCAAAAATCCTTATCCTTGTTTGGTGTTAAACTCGATTTTAATTAAGAGCCTCAAAAGAAAATCTTTTACGATTTTTAAGCCTATTTCATTGTTTTCCGATGACAACAATCTTGGTAATGGAAAAGAATTTTCTGTGAAGAGAATTGGAGGGATTGGGGATATCCTTGATGGAGAAAATGATCATTTACCTTTGAGTTTTTTTTTTTATAATGTGAGAAATCATCCGATAACTTCTGCCACTATGGGTTTTTTTTTGTGGGTAAAAATCATCCAAATAATTTTCCCGGCCTTGGGCGGAGCGGGAGATAGTGTCAGACTCTTAATGACTAAAAAACCCACCCCGTTCTTTCTTGCCTTTCATACCGGGGCTGAGCTACCTTTCGGAGCTAACCCTGGCCCCAGTAGCCTTCGACCCAGCTGGGCCCCGGCTGTTGCTGACAACTCCTTGAGGCGCGTGGGAACAGTGCGCGACGTCGGCGGCTTGGGCTCGGTCCGGACAGTTACCGGACGATCGGACAGCGAGCTACCTATTGCTCACCGTCCGCAAGCCCGCGCCTACGGTGTGCCACTATGGGGTGGAGCGTGAGGGCGTGTTGGGCTTTTATAACTAAAACCACACTTATGTTCCTTCTTTGTCTTACGTTCCAGTACCTTGGGGTTCCTTTTCGGACCACCCATTGGCATTTTGAGTCACGTGGTAGTATTTCCAGATTAAATTTGTATCGTAATAATCACTATCAATATATTTTAGGGATCCTAAATTGTGATATTCAAAGCATTTACTTTAATTAAACTACAGGCACTTTTGAATTATCAAGATTCCGGTCAGTCAGAAAAATTAATTACGCATTCCAATGCATAGATAGACGCGTAGTATATGGAGAAAAATGATTCATAAGGAAAGTTAAGGTGTATAGCATGCATATTACAGTAGAGAAAATCGAGAATTTCAGAGATTTCTAACACCAGTGCAAAATTGATAAATAATATATTTTCTGAAAAAACATAAGTACCTTTCATTACACAACATTAATTTTAGTATATGTGAAACCCGAAAAATTTGTAAATAACTCGTGTACAAAATTTCATAACTGTATCATGAAAAATCACAAAGTTATAAGCTTGTTATGTCAGCAAAAATACATTGTCACCGGGCCATCAAGGTGACTGAGGCGTTGTTTTGTATTTTTGCACCCAGCTGTTTGCTGGCACCTAATGCCCGCTATGACCTACCGTGACCTGTGTTGTACTTAGTGGCGGTAGTATCCAACTTGTAAACTTTTAAAATATTTTTAGGAAAAATATAACATGGTTTAAAAACTATTGGAATCCATTCAGTTACTGATTCTGAACAAACCATATTCAGGTTTTTTTTTTAAATTTATTATTGATAGGCTCGAGTTTGACCACCATCTCACCTGATGGTAAGCGATGATATGGTCAACGATGATGAAGCACGCGTGCCTAGAAAAAGAGAGTTTGCATAAGCTAAAAATAATGTTGGAAAATAATGGTGCTGCAAAATGCCACCTAGCAGCTTTGGACTCGGTGGAAAGGCGTGCAAAGAGGCTAATTGGTGATCCAGATTTGGTTAAGTCCAACCTTCAAAGCCTTGAGCATAGGCGTAGGGTAGCCAGCCTTTCGGTGTTTTACAGGATGCATTTTGGAGAGTGTGCGCAGGAATTGCATGACTTGATTCCGCCATCGCAATTCTACCATCGGACAACCCGACGTACGGCGAATATTCACCCTTACGTTGTTGAAACCTCTACGGTCCGGACTAAGCGTTTCGCCTCGTCGTTTATACCGCGTACGTCGAAGGACTGGAACAGTCTGCCTGCTGCGGTCTTCCCGTCCGATTATAATTTGGGTGTCTTCAAGGCTAGAGTGAATAGGCTCTTAATAAACTAGTGCGCCTCACCATCAAAGATTGCATCGCTACTTACCATCAGGTGGGATCGCAGTCAAGCACTAGTTTATCTCAATTAAAAAAAAAAAAAAAATGTTGTATACGTATTCTATGTACATGTGTGTAGATGTGTTATTAATGACAGATTAATGACGTACCACAAACAATGTCAGACCCAGTTTCTCATCCGCATCAGTCGCGACAATAGAGCTTACCGAGTTAGGTGTTATTACGATTTACTTTTATTAAAGCTGTTTCATTGTTTGCTTGCAGTTGCCCCAAGCGGTCGAGACGAGATATTACTGTCAGACACGAATATAATAATACGAATTATTATACTTTCCCGCGCAATTTTAAAAGATGGCGTCTTGTTTTATTCTGTCGCTGCCGTAATGCAATGCCTTGCAAAGTGTTGGTAGGACTTTGAATGAAAGAGTTTTTTCTTTATTTTATTTATTTAGTTGATGGGGGAATTATTGTGTTTGTTGTGGACAAATTGATCTGTTTTTATATAGTTCTATCTTGACTGAGAACTCGGCATTAAGCAGCGTTTAATATCTTTGTATTCTCACCTTTTTTGGTCACGTATGCCGCCAAGGGGAAGTGGCTATTGAGCGACTTATGACCCAGGGGGAAAAGTTGAGGGTACCAGGCCACGAGGAAGATTGACTATGAGTTGGACTGACCATATAAAAACGGCAGTAAATGACTAATCATCACTGCATGAATGCACAAGGAAGGCGGCCATCAGAGAAGAGCGGCGTGTGTGAAGCTTGCCACCAATACCTGAAGTGATGACCACGACCACTCTGTCGAGAGTGATACCGGCAAGGAAGGAAGAACCTGGACTCCTTTTCTTGAAGTGGAAAATCATCAAACAATTTCTCCTACCCAGGAATGAGAGAATGTATCAGACTTATCTTGCAAGTGTGCTAATCATGAAGGCTGATGATGTACCTTAAGAACAGTCTTTATCAAGATCTTATTTAAATTATATTGACATAGGAAATCATTTAATGCCTTCTTCCACTCTAGGGTGGAGCGAGAGGGTTCGTCAAATTTTAACTGATTAAAACCACACCTACATTGACTGTGTTTCGTCTTTGCCCTTTGGGTTCCACGGGTTTCCCTTTCAGAAGTCAAACCATGTCCCCAGTAGGCTTCGGTCCTGCTGGGCCCCTACGGTTTTACAGACATCTCTTCGAGGCTGACGCTTCCTCTTAAAGCGGAATTCATTTCAAAAATCTGTCTAAATGAAATACTGAAACCACGAAGCCTAATAATGTTAGGCTTGAAACCATATGCATTAGTTTCCCTCCGTCACTTTTATAGCGCCATTAGATCCTAAAACCCTCTTAAAGGGAAATTATTTTTCTTCATATTTTCTTTAACGACATTCCTAAGTGGTTCCATAAAGTATTTCTTACTAGCTTTTTCCGGCAGCTCGACCCGCGAATATGATCCTTAGGAAATGGTATTTACCGGTATAAAAGGTATCTTATGTCCTGATGCAGGACCTAATTAACACGTCTGCTTAGTTTATTCGGCCAATGAGGTGTTCTTGTTCCTTTTTAAATCAGGATGGCTACCAGCAGAGTTATCGCAAAAACCTTTTTCCATTAGCTAGGTACTTTTTTATTTTTATTATTAGCCTATATTGTGTTTCCCTGAGTAACTTTATAATTAAATACATTAATATTTTATACACAACATTAGTTTTAGTATATGCAAAACCTTTTTTTTTTATGGTGGGAAAAATCATGCATTGACATCCCCCGCCCTTGGGCGGAGCGGGAGATAGTGTCAGACTCTTACTGACTAAAAGACCCACCCCGTTCCTTCTAGCCTTCATACCGGGGCTCGAGCGCCCTTTCGGATAACCCTGGCCCCAGTAGGCTTCGACCCGGCTGGGTCCCTGCTGTTGCTGACAACTCCTTGAGGCGCACGGGAACAGTGCGCGCCGTCGACGACTTGGGCTTGGTCCGGACAGTTACCGGACGGCCGAACAGTGAGCTACCCATTGCTCACTGTCCGCAAGCCCGCGCCTACGTTGGCCGGAAATCGGGATCAGAATCCCGGCGGCGGCGGCGGCGATAACGCCGTTGCCTGATGCGTTCGGCCTCCTCCTTTGCGAGCATTACTGCTTCGCAGAAGTCGGCGACCGCCTGCCACTCCTCCTCGCTCCGGACCATGGCCTCAACAAAGGCCCGGCGCGAAAGGTCTCCGCCGCCGATCGCCCCCACGAGGGCACGGCAATGCTCCGCCCAAGCAGGGCACACCTCGACTGTGTGCTCCACCGTGTCCTCCGGGCGTTCCGCACAGTGGCGACACCCGGGGGTCACTTCCGCATGAATCCGGTGCAGGAAACTCCCGAACGAACCATGTCCGGTGAGGACCTGCGTCATGCGGAAGGTAAGGACGCCGTGAGGTCTTTCCAGCTACGCCTCAAAGAGGGGACTTACCGCCATGATTGTGGCGTGCCCAGTATATGCAAAACCTGAAACACGTGTCTAGTATTTTTATCTAATTGTACAAAATTACATAACAGTATCATGAAAAATCACAAAGTTATAATAATAATAATAGCGACTGGATCAAGGGCTTGATTCAGAGCTTCTGGACACGGCTCGTATTGTTAGAAGGTTCCTTTCTCTGGAGCCCTGACCACCGGTAGCTTGGACCCTGTTCCCGATACCGGTGGGACACTATTTTGTATATTTTTAAATGTTTTTTTTTAAATTATTTTTTAAGAAATATTTAAGAATGTATGTAATATGTTTAAATGTAAAATAAAGAGATAATAATAATAATCGACTGAGGGGTAGTTTTGCACTTGCACCAAACTGTTTGTTGGTTCCTAGTGCCCGCTATGACCTACCGTGACCTATGTTGTACTTAGTGTCGGTGGTGTCAAACTTGTGACCTGTTAAATATTTTTGGGAAAAAATAAAACATGATGTAAAAACTTTTGGAATCGATTCAGTTGCTGATCCCGAACAAACTATATTCAGGTTTCGCATAAACTAACAATTATGTTATACAAGGTGCAGTTTTAAAACTGCACAATATTTCAGGAGGTTGTAATAAAACTCATAAATAATCATATAAAAATACGATACCTGGTCAATAATCAGTAAAACTTGTTATTTTATTTTTTTTAATTTTAACCGTTTTTCAGAACAACTCTCTAAATAAACTTCTTAAAAAAATACAGAATCACCCGTTGCGATTTATCGCACGCCGTGTCACTGTGTGTGTGAGTGCATCAACCTGTACGAGGCTCCGCCCACTTATTTTACGAAATGAATAATTTAACCTTAGATGTAGATCGAATTCGATGATCATAATGTACATTAATGTCTTAAATTTCGCTATTTAATTACTCGCTTTTAAGCATCATCACAATGTGAAAATCTTTTAAAAGTCACGTTGACGTCGCGTCGATAGGTACTTACGTATCAGCTGATGAATAAAATGTTAGGCCGAGATCAATAAACCTTATGAGGCGTCCGTGCCTCCGTCCGTAGGTATCATGGAGCGCGCGCGCTCGAGATTTAGATACGCAGTGGTACATGAACGTACCTACCAGACGCAGTCTGTAGGTAATGTCATTCTCAAGGTCAGTTTTCCGTAATAATTTCGTTTTTATTTGTAGATTAAATTGGTGGATGTAAAATTTCCCTTCGTACTTTTTAATGGGCTGAGGACCGACAAAAAACACTTCAAGATAATTTGTGCTAGTTACGTAGATAGGTAGGTTTTTAAGTGATTTATCTTGCCTGTTAGGTAGGTATTTTTACCGTAGTTAAAATTTTTAAATCAATTTATTTACACTAATCAAATTGATTCGGCTAACAACGTATTTACAAATGACTTTTTATGTACTTACTAATAAAATAAAATAAATACTTAAGCAGGTACTTATGTTACCTGGAGGTGTTGTTCAACTTCAAACAGACAGCAGTCTAGCACGACGTTGCTGATTTTCTTTTAATTTCGTAGCACAAACACATTCGTTTTAAAGTGTCGAAAGCACTAATCACTAGTGATCACCTTTTCACGTAACGTACTTGCCGACCGTAGTGAGGAAACCAAACCGTAGACCAGCATCCCGCGTGCTGGCCCGTGGCTCTCGCTTGAAGTATTCCAGGATATTTTCCTGCAAGGCGACAAGCAGGCCTTCGTTGCCGCGACCGTCAGCAAGCCGGGGAACGCCGAATCGTCCAAAATCGCGGAGTCTTTGCGTAGCAGCCAGTATTACCCTTTGAGATGGACGTTACGATGTTTCCACTGATAGCATACAAGCGGACTATCTCCACCAACTCTACATTGGAGTATTGGTTTGTCATCTTTCATCACCGCAACCGTTAACCGAAGGCGCTGTGGGCGAATATTGCAAGCGCGTGTATGCACACGTCGGCGATGTCAGTTACACTAAACATGATCGATTGATCGATGGCGCGGGGGCGTGGCTAGGGTGTGTCGTGCGGGAGATTATTGGTGCTTTACGTTGCGTGTATGTGTGTGAAAGCGCGGTTTAAATAATGGTGCGTTTGTGTGTGTGAAAGCGCGGTTATAAGGGAGGTATCAGACTAGCAGAGTTTATAAAAAAGGTAGTTCACACATACCGATTTCCATATATAAGAAAAAAAATACCTACTCATTTTATTATTGATTCGGGTCGAGAATCACTAACATAATTACCTCCTGAATTTTTTTGCACCTTTAAAACTGCACCTTGTATATGGGCATGAGTCTCCACAAAGTAGGTATTTAAGGATGGACAAAACTGCCAAGGTCGATCTGGGTCCACATAGTGTAAAAGTCGACCAGCTCCCCTAGCCAAGTTACAACCGCTTCGCTTGCGCCGAACGCTTCGAGTTGACCTTGCCGCCAATTCTTTTGTTCTGACCACGTGACTGAGCGTTAAGACGACGTCATTCCCGTACATTTGAAGCTTTCTACAAGCGTTAACTATTGCAGATTAGCAACTTGGCTAGGGGTACAGGGAAGAGTTGGCGAGGTGACTTAGACGCTTACCGCAAAAACTGGTTCAAGGTGGCTCACGAAAATATTGTGTAAGAAACATCTAAACATACAAACTTTCGTATTATTAGTATTTACGTGAAACCAGCTTCCATCCTTACACTAACACTGACAGAACTGTTTTCGCGCACACTCACTGACAGCTCGTCGATGACGGAATACGGTCCTGTGGGACTGAGGGCGAGCCTAACGCTATTTACCGGCGCAATTGCACCTCCGGGCTGACAGAAACACCCAATACCACTTTGCATGCCCTGGGGATCGAAGCCAGTACCAAAGGCTCGATAGATACTGTCAAAATCAGTCTGTTGTTGTCCTATAGGCATCCCTTTTGTACAATAAAGAGCCAGCTTTGATCTCCAGTCATTATTTCCAGCTTTATTTTAGATTGTCTTATTCTGTGTTAGTAGGGTCTAATATATGCTATCATTATAGTGAAATTGAGAAACTGATGTTGATAGACCGATTTTGAACCTAAAAGTCAAAATTAATTTGAAAATATTTTATTAAACACAGGCCTATAAATGGGCACTTATATAACGTCAGAAGCAGTGCATGGTTCGAGCTGCCTATTTTCAGTTAAATAAAAAAAAACTGATTGATTTTTACAACATTTACAGGACTATAAAATACATTATGTAGTTTTAATGTGACTGTACCATTTTAGATTTCGGTCAAGACAGAGTCGTACATTTAACATTTGATGTTTATCTAGCTTATATTTAGCTTTGGGGAACTTAAAACTTAAATCTACAATCAGTTTTGGGGTGCCGCCCTATCTCCATAGGGCGTCACCCCAAAATTTATTGTAGAGTTAGAAAAACTGTTTCTTGAATAAAAATTATCTTCTATTCAAAAAATCATAACAAAGAAATAAAAACAAAAGAAACCTGACAACAAAAGCGTGGATTGCGTAGAATGTGACTGTTGTTACCATTACATTACAATTTTCCAAGTGAGAAGGTATTCACTCTGGTATTCGATATTGAATAAACTATAAAAGATCAATATTTTCCCAGTGGTTCGACATCCCAAACGCCATCAATACAACAATGCTCCTAGTTCGGATACTGCACAAGTTTGCGTAGGACGTGGACTCATTCACTTCCATCAATCCCTTGCTCCTATTATTTGTTTACGTAACTAAGAACGAAATGTCACATCTACTCAAATAATCCAATACATTTTTCACCTTAATTCCTTTATCTTAAGACTCACGTTTAATTCCAAAACGATCTAAGGAGTATACAATGCTCAGATTTTCGGGTAGTCGAGGTCGTTCGTTTTGTAAATCCGAGGAAAAGACTTTCAATTTTACAAAGGGGTGAGCGAAACATAAAATTTGTTTTAAAATGCTGCTTAGCTAAATCAAACTTTAATTTATAGTAATTAAATATGACTTTCCACTGGGCTAAGCATCAGTGGCCTAAGTCTGCTATTTTTATAAATTCGTCATAGCAACACGATCTTATTGTCAGTTTGCAAAAAGTTCGTAATCTGCTAATTCATATTGATCGATCACTGATCGGGCAATGGTTTCGTAATAGAGTTGCGGTATAGAATGACAATATCGAGCTGCCTCGTTACAAATTAAAAGCAATAACTGTACAATGACGTTCTAATGGTAGATCACTGATACCTTATCGAAGGAACTGTCAAAATAGCAGATTACCGCATAATTTGTCATTATGTACGAGATTATATGCCATTCCTTTCAATGAAGTGTCAGTTGACCATTGCAAAATCATAATGACGCCATTACATTGATAGATTACCAAACTTGTCAAAATTGAAATCTAAACTAATTTAATAAAGAGATACTTTGTTTTTTTTTTTTTGTTTTTAGGAGGTAATCTCTGAAAGTACTGGTCCGATTGTTAAAATTTTTTCACCAATCGAAAACTGCTTTATTTCTGAGTGACATAGGCTATATTTTATGTACGACGGCGAAGCCGCTGGCAAAAGCTAGTCAATAGTATTATGAAATCAATGACATAACATTTTGCCACTAATATTGTAATAGGAGACTTACAATAGTGTCAGAATGTTCGAAGCTCTGACATTGTAGTCGGTAATGATGTCGACCACATTTTAAAGCCTATGCTTCATAACGTCGTGATCAATGAGCCCGCCATGTGCAACAGTGCTTAATCAAAACTTCAATTAAATTTTCGTAATACCTTTCGTCGAGCGCCCTCGCCCCGGAGAGCACACAAATTAATACCTACGTCCCGGGATATGTTTTAATTTCGATATATCATGATAGTAGTTGATGAGTTTCGCTTAAATTAAAACATATTAATGGAGGCTTAATTGTGGACGTTTACGTCGCTACAACACTATAATAATGTGTTCCCTGTAAATAAGACAACGAACTTTAAACAAAGTTAACCGAAACCGTACGGGCCCAGCAGGACCGAAGCTTACTGGGGCCAAGGGTTGGCTTCCAAAAGGAAAATCTGGGGGATCCTGGAAAGCAAGGCAAAAAAGGAACATAAGAGTGTGTCTATAGGGCAGAGCGGAAAAAGTTATTGGACGACTTTCCACTTAAAACAAAACACATTCTCATCATCTTCCTGCTCTTGTCCTGTTTTATTGGAGGTCGGTTCAATACATTTTTTTCTTCAATGCTATCCTGTTACCCATCACGCTATCACTAACTCCCTTTTCTTTCATACCACTTCTCACACAATCCATCTTTGGCCTGCCTCTCCATCCATCCACATGTATAATTTTATTGTATACCTACTATATAACCCAATAATTCAACTATAAAAAAAAACCCAGTTCTCTGTAAATAAAACAACTTTAAACAAAGTTGATCAACATTAAAACTGTAAATTAAGACTGGTCGAGGAAAACGAAGGAGGTATAGTTCTCAATTAAAACACAATTCAGTCGAGTCGGGAATCTTAGTTTATTTTTTTCATTCGTATAAATGATCTCGGTGGCAAAGTTTGTTAATACTAATAAACGGGTCGGCGAAGGCGGCAAGTCTTCGCGCCTTGCACCATTTGTCTCGCACCGTATCGTAACGGTAACGAGTAAGACTAATGGGGTCCCGGCCGAACCTAAGTAATTTAGAAAAACGATTCTTAAGATAGACGACTTCCAGTTTTATTTACTCGTGAAAATGCTTGAACTACTCTCTATGTGGTATTTGGTGTTACCAGCTCGAAACGTGTTGCAGATTTACAGTGATCAAGAAAGCTTTGCGCCATTTTAGGGATTAAGCTTGTTTTAAATAAAGGCAACACTCGCTTGAAACCAAGCCAAGTTACTAATCTGAGTGTTAACACATCTGTTTTGGATTTATGAAAGTTACTTTAATATACATACGTAACTAGCTATAGATACACTGTTTCATGACATTTTTTCTTAGGATTTTCTTTCGTTCTTTTTCCATATTTCTTTCTTTCTCCCGATCTGGATACGACGAGAGGGAGTGTTCTATTTTTACTAAGTAACTAAACCCACTTGTGTTCCTTCAATTACTGTTTACCGTGAGGTAACTCTTTCGAACAATTTATTTATTAAAATTTCATGCAACACAAAGATATTAACGTAGACATAATGCGTTAGGCATTCTTTACCAGTCAACCTAGGGTAGTGAAGAGAAAACATGGCAAGTGCATAAAGGAAAGGAAACAAAAATAAGAAATTACTATAAAAAAAATATTGAAATTATCTTATTGGGGTGACAGAATAATAATATAGATAATCATAATAATCAATCCTGTAACTCACGACTAATACCTACCTTAATTTATAAACTTTATTTTCACTGTAACCTCAGCATAAATTAACCAAAGAGATACAGAATACAGGGTAAGAAAACAGAATGCTTTTAAGCTCTAAAATATGTTTACCGTACCGAGATCTTGCAGCTCAAAATGCCATAACTTCTCCTTGGTAACCGAGGACCATATCACGTGGATGTAGTTATTTCCTACAGAGCTTGTGAAAATCTTGACACCAAAGTAAATATCTAGTCTTTTACCACTTTCTACTATAATTTGTAAAGTATTGTGAACTAGCAACCCAGTCCGTACGTTGTTACCAATTTTTCAATTTATTATTTAAACTAATGCTTGACTGTGATCGCACCTGATGGTGAGCAGTGGTGCAATGGTTGATGATTAAGCACATTGGTTTATTGAAAGTTGAAAAATACGATACCTACCTATCGAGACATAGAGTTTTTCTCCTAATAGCGAGCATAGCAAACTGCGTCCCAAAAACCTAGTTCCCCATTCCGACACCAGCGCCCTCTCCCGAATTCAGTCGCGTGAAACCTCCGGTAATTATGCCAATACCTCCTGTGCCCGTTCTTCGCAACTATGACGGAGAATCACGTCCAGCAGTGGACATTTACGACCTGTTGAGATTGATTGATTGATCCCAACGACTACGCTACGTGCTTCGAATAAGCACAGAAACGTTTTTTTTTTTAATTTTGTTCATTTACTAGAACGTTACAACTTACAAAGGAGCTACAAAGTTGTTTGTTCAAAATGTTCTTTTATATTTATGGTAGCTCTATCTTATTTTTTTAAGTCATGATTGTTCGTAACCTTTGTAAAGTTAATAAGCTTTTGTGTAAGACGTGAGTAATAAACTTCAGACATTGTTTTATTTTTCTATTACCTGAATAAAGTTTCGCAGGAACACAGTTTTGTTTTTTAATTAAGTATTTACCTTTTTTATTATGTATGGGCTCACGTTTGACCACTTCTTACTTGATGGTAAGCGATGATATGGCCAACGATGGAGCACGCTTGCCTAAAAGTAACCTATTCACTCTCAGAAACAGACTCCAGCAGGGAATTCCAGTCCTTAGCTGTACGGATATTGAATGTGTTCTCAAAACGCTTTGTACGTATGAGTGGGATGTCAACCATGTATCGGTGGCACAACGCCGTACGTCTAGTGGTCCGATGATGGAACGGACTTGGCGGAATGAAATTGTGGAATTCCATTGCACACTCTCCCAAAATGCAAACGATAGAAAACCGACTGGCTAGCGAGCGGCGTCGACCCTACACGCATGGTACAGTTTTAGATTTAGTGAAATTGCCCTTAAATTACCGTACCGAATAAAATCTAGAGTAAATCAATTGAGGCTGTGTCAGCAATGAATTTAGATCTCTAATTCACCCACTTCCTCAAAGCCTAATTGAATCCAGTGACTCGATGAGTGGTTTCTATATCGGCCGATCACAAACTTTATATTGCTCAGTATAGCTTAAGATTGGAAATACACCATAGTAATGAGCACGGTGACTTTCCTCATTACTTCAACCTAGGGGTCTTTAAGTCCAAAGAAAATAGGTTACCTCGAGGCAAGCGTGCTTCATTGTCGATCACATCATTGCTCATTATCAGGGGTGATAGTGGTCAAATACGAGCCTATCATTAATTAAAAATACCAGTTTTCAAGGGGAAATGTACTTATAATATGTACAAAGTTTGTGATAACATCAATTCGAAAATATACAATCAATATATAGCGACTATGCATAAAACAGTTATTTATTGTTATTTTATATTTATTTATTAATGAATTTAGGGTTGATTTTTCAAAAACTTTATATTTTCAACTCAAGAATAAAATGGTAGTTCGACAGCTTTCCTATAGAGTATATATGTATGTATATATCAAAACGTCATATTTATTCTTTAGAAAACATTTATCTGACTATTGAAAAATCAAGCGTTAATGTCACGATGGTGACACAACTATAAACAGAAGAATAAAAAAGAATAAAAGGACTATTTGACAGATTTTATGTGAAAAACCTGTCAAATTGTCATATTCATTTTTCAGATAAGACTGAAGATACTATTTGAAAAATCAGCCCTCAGTCAGTACCTACCCAGTTTAGGTACTGCTATCTAATTTTAGTTAGTAGCAAATACACACAAACTAGAACATCCTGAAAACCAATAAAACAGTTTAAACATTAATTAAGACATCAGGACCACTACGCATTTACAAAAAGAACTCGCTGCCATTATTGGTTGAGAGCAAACATCATTCTACAGAAGACGTTTGCTTAGGACCGTCGATACAAACCAATGGACAGCTAGATTAGCCACTTAAGTATCGTGTTTCTGATTGTAGATACTTGTAGACGTTATTTGATGGTTTTTATTTCGTTTTGTGCCAGCACCTTTTGAGTTTATTTAGGGCTTCAACAAAAAGGTGTGATACGGAGACAATGACACGGCAGCCATTATAATTTATTTGAATTTAGTACAATTTAGGGTGAGTTGCACCATTTAACTATAACGATAACAAAGCCGTTAACAGTTGTCAAATCGTAAAATTGACCAATAGGCGGCCATTTCACGGCTGGTTATGGTTTGGTTATCGTTATAGTTAAATGGTGCAACTCACCCTTAAGAAACAATTTTGTTTCAATGTCGCTTCGCACATGTTAGTACTTAACCGAAAACGAAAAACCGTAGCGTTTTCAATAAAGATCGTTTTTGAAGAAGAATATGGCCATTTATCCACGGATGCGTAGTTTCGCAGACGCGTATTTCATTAATATACGAGTAAATTTGGTGAACGCTTGCTTGAGCTGGCGTTCACCTAATACAAATCTTTGAGACTCTGGCGACGAAGCGATACGATGCCGACGATACGACGTTAGTTGTGGGTTCAAATTCAAACCCAGTTTGAATCATAATTTTGTATTATTTATTTAATTTCCACTATTCCCAAAATGGTGACGGGAAACATCGTGAAGAAACCAACAATGACATGTCCTAGAAGAAAAAACAATTGGAGATATAATATGACATCCACAAACTTGTAGTGTGACCACGTGGCGGTTGAATTACGGCCCATTCCCTCTCCTAGAAAGGAGGCCTGAGTCCCAGCAGTGGGAACATTATAAGTCTGATTATGTTTGACAAGAAGTATGCTTTGGTCTGCTGACACGAACCAACAGACTTACCAATGTGATTAACGCTTAACTATCTTGTTCTAGTCCAATGGGTTGAGTCGTGTTACAGACTAATTATGTTGTTATTTGAAAGTTTTTTTTTATATTCTGCCAGTAACGGATTTATTAAGGGTGAGTTGCACCATTTAACTATAACAATAATAAAGCTGTTAACAGTTATCAAATCATCGAATTGACCAATAGGCGGTCGTTTGGCTGGTTAAGGTTTGGTTATTGTTATAGTTAAATGGTGCAACTCACCCTAAACTTTGAAAAAGGTTGATGTTAAAAAGGGCTTGCTCTAATTTTAAATATTGACCGTTCGGCGGCCAGATGGGCAGATGACATTGTTGCCATCGTGGGTATGGTTTTGCAAAATTTGTGTAATTTTGTATCTCAACTTCTCAAGTGTCTTTAAAGTTGAACATTATGTAGAATCATTCTAAATAGGTGCAATCTCTGTATAGTGGAGCTGAGCGTTTTATCAGAGTACCTATTCCTTTTAACGAAGTTTACCGAGAAGGCTGACTCATATACTTGCTGCTAAGTAAGTACAGCAGAAAACATTAGAATTTGTAACATATTACATATTATATTAGTATTTTTACATTGTATCCACATTATAAAGGAAAACCAAGCCAATGCTTGATTTTTTAACAAAAAAATGCTTTCCGAAATTAACATTGACTACATGTACCTACACAACTTGCGAAGATAAAACAAAAAACTAGCATTTTCCAAATCATGTAAAATAAAATTTTAAAATAGAAAACCCCGACACAAAAATACCATAAAAAGTATAAAAGTAATTTAATTAATTACTCTTACACGTATATGTTGAGAGACTTACTCGTAATATGTTAAACGAACTATAAAAATAATAAGACCAACAAATCTTAACAGTATAAACGACACTGACTACTTATAACAACAGAGAGAAATAAGATGAATATAAGCAACCCGTACCGACTTCATAATATCCTAATTGCCCTTTCCTTATGTTACCAGCAACGTTGTTATGTTCCCAAGAGTGAGACGTATCTCAGGGAACACTTAACGTAGTACCAACATTAAGTTAATGTACTCTCCATACAAATTTATGAATGGAAAATCTACACTAATATTATAAAGAGGTAAAGTTTGTTTTTTTTGTTTGTAAAAAGAAGTTAATCTCTGAAAGTTCTGTACCCCTAGCCAAGTTGATAATCTGTAATCGTTAACGCTAGTGGAAAACTTTAAATGTACGGGAATTACGTCATCTCAACGCTCAGTCACGTGGTCAGAACAAAAGAATCGGGGGCGTGGCCAATTCGAGGCGTTCGACGCAAGCGAAACCGTTGTTACTTGGTTAAGGGGATTGCTCCGATTGTTAAAATTTTCTTCGATAGAAAGCTGCTTTATGCCTGAGTGACAGGCTTTATTTTATGTACGCAAAGGAAGCCGCGGGCAAAACCTATTTTCTAATAAAAACTTATATACTGGTACTTGAATACATACTCATTTTATTCTAGAAATTCGTCAAACAAAATCATTAATTAAACGAGCTGCTGCTAGCGGCATTGCCCGTGTGATAGTAAAAAAAAAACCTCAAAGAATAAAAAGTATCTTATGTGCTAAAACAGGACATGGTCTATCAGTGTATCAAGATTCATCGAAATCCGCACAGCCGTTCGAGCGTGAAGAAGTAATAAACATACACAAACACACAGATACACAAACTTTCGTCTTTATTATATTAGTGTGATTTCAAGTAAATCTTGACAACAATCAAAGTATTAAACGACACTGGCTACTTAAAACAACAGAAAGTTATATTAACGTTCGTAAAATTCTGAATATCTCCCGTACTCGAAGCCGTCATAATATCGTCGGAAAAAGCAATTTTGTGTAATGTTACTGATCAACATTAAGTTTCCGAGAGTGAGACGTATCTCAGAGAACACTTGGCGTGGTACATGAAACATGATGTTTATTCTCTATACAAAGTTTTTAATAGATAATTGCGAAAACAATTTTACAAAAGTCAGAAGAAAAATTCCTTATAATTTGATACAAAAAGGATTCAATCAAAACCACAATACATTTTGAATTTAACTAAAATAATAAAAAATAATTGGTTCCGTTTTTTCTTATAGTTTTTTTTTTCGCCACATTTTCGGAAAATAAAGAAAAAATATTTTTGTTTACTCAATTAGTAAACAAAAAAAAAATTTTCTAATACAAATTAAATCTATAAAATATTTTAATTAAGTTCACAGAAGCATTAGGTTATAATCTAATAAATATGTAAGTACATGTATTTTATCTACACTAATGTTATAAAGAGATAAAGTTTGTATTTTTTTTTTTGTTTGTAGGAGGTAATCTCTAGAAGTACTGTACCCCTAGCCAAGTTGCTAATCTGCAATAGTTAACGCTTGTAGAAAGCTTCAGATGTACGGGAATGACGTCGTCTTAACACTCAGTCACGTGATCAGAACAAAAGAATTAGCGGCAAGGTCAACTCGAAACGTTCGGCGCAAGCGAAACGGTTGTAACTTGGCTAGGGGGGCTGGTCCGATTGCTAAAATTTTTTCACCGATAGCAAGCTGTTTTATTTCTGAGTGAGATAGGCTATGTTTTATGTACGCGGACGAAAACGCAGGCTAAAGCTAATACAAAATAATTTGTGATAATGCCTTATAAACAACTTTGTACGGAGCAGCAGTAAACATCTACCGTCTTAATGGCACTAAGCAATTTAATGGCCATGTACAAAACAAGGCAAATTGCCCACTTTTGGGAGCACTAATTGGTAATAACTACATTTCACTACATCCTCTTGTCTCTCAAGGATTCTAAATAATTCTAATGTTTATTGTTTCAGACTACATCTCATCCCGCATTCAATACAGCCAAAGCTATCAAATTAGGTAAGTACTTTTCACCTAATTAATGATCAAATTACGTGTGTTCGTTATTTATCGTTTTATGTTACGGAGCTAAATAGACATCTTTTTGTTCTGTAAGTCTTTCTATATCGATATACTCCAAGGAGCTTCTATATCCCTCAGGGAATACCGTTTGATGGCGTTATCAAAGCGTTCCGTACAAACCAAACTTGGCTGTGTGTGTGTGTGACCATTACGTTCATAGTAGGTAATTGGCAATGCAGACTATGGCTTTGGCAGTCAGTTTTGCTTGACGAACTAATCCATTCGTGTATACTATTACAACATGTAACTGAAATAATGGGGTTGTGGGGCTCTTTGGACCGGGACTGCGGTCTTAGTAGTATTTTGGGACCACAAAGAAAAATAGCGTTAAAATATGGTTTTCAAAAAACTATATTTATTTTATTTGTGGTCCCAAAATACAACAAAAAAAAAAATTTTGTAGGTACTTTGGACCGCGGTTTCATTCCAAAAGGCCCCATGACTCAAATAATGCACACTCTTATTTATACCTACACCCAAATTAGAAAATTAAGTTACAATCGTAATTTAGGCACTGAAATCTTGTTTTTTGAATGCACTTAGCTACTGTTTTTTTTTTTTTTAAAAATTAACAATACTAATAGTAGACAAATAATAACACAGGCATCGACGCACTAGTTTAGTAGATATTAGATACCTATCTAGGCACGTTCACACAAACACGCTAGTGTTGCAAACAAAATTTATCAAGAATTTATCAAAATAGGTGTATAAAAGTTCCAAATATCGTGAATATTTGGGGCTGTAGCTTGGATTTACGTAACAAATAATGTCAACAATAATATTATAAAGTGGTAAAGTTCGTTTTTCTGTTTGTAGCAGGTCATCTCTGAAAGTAGGTACTGTTCCGATTGTTAAAATTTTTTCACCGATAGAAAGCTGCTTTATTCCTGAGTGACATCTACACTAATATAATAAAGAGGTAAAGTTTGTTTTTTAAGCTATTGCATAGCTTCTATCGCGGGCCTTGAGCGTGGAGACCGAATCCAGAAATTCCGTAACGAAAATAACCTAACAGCCCCCACTCATTTGTTTTTTGAGCGTGGTGACCGATAAGAAAACAAATGAGTGAACAATCAATCAAAATTCAATTCAATGTGTGAAAGTGTAACTTCAAAGAAAAAAAACAAAGGAAAAAAAATACTGCATAAATAAAATAAATAAATAATTATAATTGCATAAGTTGATAAAAATGCTATGCAATAGCTTTACCGCGGCAGTCCCCGAGTGCCACACGTCTTTTTTTTTTTGTTTGAGAATCTCTGGAAGTACTAGTCCGATTGCTATAATTTTTTCATCGGTAGTAAGCTGCTTTATTTCCAAGTGACATATGCTATACTTTATGTGCGCAGGCGAAGCCACGGACAAAAGCTAGTCACTAATAAACCTACATAGCTGTTCTCTTAATCCGATCAACTCAACACAAAAGCGCACGACATTTAAATGACGGCTAATTAAAATAGAGTTTATTGATCTATTCTTATCCGTGACATTTAACTGAGATAATCAAACCCACCTAATAATTTACTAAATTAATTATTGGTGCGTCTGATCTAAGTCACTAATTATATTAACTGTCACTCATGACGATAATAGACGGTGCGGTGGTGCGCCTGACCATCAAATATTGCATCGCTACTTACCATCAGATGAGATCGCAGCCAAGCACTAGTTTATCTCAATTAAAAAAAAAAAAACAATTTGATTCTATTCAATAGATATGTTTTATTTCACATAGGTCTGCATGGGTACTTACATATGTCGTGGCCAAATCTTAGAAATTAATCACTTCATGATATGGCCAAGTAAAACTGGCCAGATCTGATTTTAGAAATCTAGGAATCCTTACAGTGCCAAGCATTTATGTCTTCGTTCTCTTGAGTAACCTGGCCAAGTACCTACATCCACGAATATGAGACTACACAACAGCGGCAAATTACGGAAGGTACACGTAGAAAAAATATTAAGTATAATAAAATACAACCGAATTTCAATATTGTGAAACACAGTCCACAATATCAATCAGTCAAGTTGTTTAATAAGTTACCTTTAGATATAAAAAGCACTATCTACACTAATACTTTTAAAACCCGGCTTAAGGATTTCCTGTTGAATAGGTGTCTATATTCTGTTGATGAATTATATGATTATTAGTATTTGTATTATTACTTTATAGAATTGGATTTGTTGAATTATTACTATTATTTCATTAAACCCCAAGCGAACGTTCGCGCACCTATTGTCTTTCTATTGTGTCTGTAATTTCCACGATTGAAAGGTTATTGAATTGTATTTGTTGTATTAGTATTAAATTGCTGAATTATTATTGAATTGAAAATGTTTAATCTATTTATTAATTATGTGATTCAGATACAAGATTCTTGTTATTGAATAAATGACTATGACTATGATCATTTTAAACGTGAAAGTTTGATGATATTCCAATCCTCGTTTAGCTTACTTTCCCTAGACCTTTTATTATCATAGAAATCTTACATCAATGATATGGCCAAACGGGGATTGACATATCAAGCTATACAAGCTTCATCCCTCTTTCTCGCTCGCACTAGTTGGTTGTATTGACGGTTCTAATGATTATTATAATGCCGTGATTACGTATCATGGTTGTACTAAAATAATATTTTAATGAACATAGAACCTCACAATTGAAGATTCAATAATTGTACTTATGGCATGAATAAAAGGCTTTTTTATTTTTTATTTATTTAGAACCTCAGATCGTCCTACAAAATGCAAAAAAAAAAAATAAGAAATGAATTCGCGGCCTACTTAGGTTTTTTTTTTTTAAGGTGCGAAATCATCTATCCTTATTTACTTCAGCCCTGCTGTGCCCCTATAGTTTTTCTGACATCTCTTTGAGGCATGCGTAGACAATTCGGGCAACAAAATAGATAAATTACACCCAGACACAGAACGAATGATCGTGCTAATCGCGCAAACATTCGTCATGTGTGGGAATCAAACTTACAACCTCCAGCATAGCAGTAGGGGCTACTAACCACTAGACCAACAGGCCAGTACAGCTAAGTACGAGATCCGTAGAAGAAATCTCTTCCATCATCTGTTATTCGATTATGATAAATATTTTATGCTAGATAATGCGTTTATTAAGACATTCCGAATAGGTTGCCAAGCTAAATCTGATGCCAATGATGTTAACCAATTAAAAAATTTGTCTGAGATCGCGAACATTTGATATTTTCGACTTTATCCAAATACTTCCAAATTGGGTTCTATCGTTACTAATAGCTTCTACTAAACTAAAAAACAAAAAATCGATTAAATATCAGATAAGGGTAAATTATGGTCATTTACTTACCTCTTTATGCGAGGCAACCCTCCTATTTGCACCAAAAAAAAGGAGGCAACCTGTAATTTTTCAGTTCCTTGGGGCACATTCTTTCAGCTGATGCTCGACTTTCCCAAACAATAAATGAGGGGTAATTGATATCAAAAATGTAACAACAAATTTTATTTTTTAACATCATTGGCACCAGATTTAGCTAGGCAACCTTTGCGCAATGTCTTAATGAACGCATGACGCATGAATAGCAGATGAGGGAAGAGATTTCTTCTACGTATCTTAGATCATATAATAATATAATATTCCACCACTATCACACAGCGCCGTCTAGTCCCAAGCTAAGCAGAGCTTGTGTTATGAGTACTAGACAACTGATAGACATACTTATATATTTCTAAATACATACATATTATAAATAAATTACACCCAGACACAGAACAAATGATTATGCTCATCACACAAACATTTGTCCTGGGTAGGAATCGAACCCACGACCTCCGGCATAGCAGTCAGGGTCACAACCACTAGACTAACAGGCCAGTCAGTCATATGTATCATTGCTTTATCGAAAGCGAGGTGTTTCCGATCACAAGCGGCGGCATTTGTTTGTATAATGGTGTCTGACGGCCGGCGACCGGCGGCTTAAACCGTCTGCGGCAACATCACAGGAGTTTCGTATGACAATGAGATAAGCCGGGACGGAGTGCGACAACATTATTGTACTGGGGATTGAAGTTAGAAGGTTGTTTTACAATATCGAGCCTTTTCAGGAAAAACAACATAAACGAGAGCTTACGTTTTTAGCAGAAAGAAGTTTTTTTTTTATTTTTTATTTATATAAACTAGTGCTTGATCTTTTTTTTTTATGGTGGTAAAAATCATGCATTGACATCCCCCGCCCTTGGACGGAGCGGGAGATAGTGTCAGACTCTTACTGACTAAAAGACCCACCCCGTTCCTTCCAGCCTTCATACCGGGGCTCGAGCGCCCTTTCGGATAACCCTGGCCCCAGTAGGCTTCGACCCGGCTGGGTCCCTGCTGTTGCTGACAACTCCTTGAGGCGCGCGGGAACAGTGCGCGCCGTCGACGACTTAGGCTTGGTCCGGACAGTTACCGGACGGCCGGACAGTAAGCTACCCATTGCTCACTGTCCGCAAGCCCGCGCCTACGTTGGCCGGAAATCGGGATCAGAAT
The DNA here is from genome assembly GCA_910589285.2 of Mythimna ferrago. NCBI lineage: Eukaryota > Metazoa > Arthropoda > Insecta > Lepidoptera > Noctuidae > Mythimna > Mythimna ferrago. The sequence goes on along the minus strand of OU342680.1, from coordinate 20,999,645 downwards.
CCCGGCGGCGGCGGCGGCGATAACGCCGTTGCCTGATCCGTTCGGCCTCCTCCTTTGCGAGCATTACTGCTTCGCAGAAGTCGGCGACCGCCTGCCACTCCTCCTCGCTCCGGACCATGGCCTCAACCAAGGCCCGGCGCGAGAGGTCTCCGCCACCGATCGCCCCCACGAGGGCACGGCGATGTTCCGCCCAAGCAGGGCACACCTCGACTGTGTGCTCCACCGTGTCCTCCGGGCGTTCCGCACAGTGGCGACACCCGGGCGTCACTTCCGCATGAATCGAGTACAGGAAACTCCCGAACGAACCATGTCCGGTGAGTACCTGCGTCATGCGGAAGGTAAGGACGCCGTGAGGTCTTTCCAGCCACGCCTCAAAGAGGGGACTTACCACCATGATTGTGGCGTGCCCAGCACTGGGTTGCGATGACTGACTGCGATCCCTCCTGATGTCAAGAGCGTCCTTTTCTATGTAAACAGATATTTCAGGCATTATCTCTCTTTTTTTTGTACGTACAAATATACAATTTCAAATAACATATTGATAGGTTTTGAAATTGATTAAACATTGATTTTAAAAAGGCTTTAAAGACTGTCAAAATAATGTTGGTCAAAAAAAAAAAAAATTATTATGGCCCATCAAAATCTGGGCATCGTCATGGCAGTTTAAGACAAAGATGAAGAGATGAACTTGAATCCTATTGCAAAAAATAACCTGAAATCGCAGAAGACAAACAGCCGGACTGCGGTGTTCGAAAGAGTTACTGATCCCCAGAAAGCAAAGGGCAAGTGAAAGAACACAGGCAGTTATTAGTCATTAAAAGTCTGACACGCTCTTTCGCTCCAACCAAAACAAGAGAACTTATTTTACAATTTCACACACTCAGAAATGGACTCGTAAATCTACATACACATGCAAGAACAACCCACCTTAGTACAGTGAGCAGTAACTAAGCAGCTATTCCCTATTCACAACTAAGACTTCAAGAACACAAAACCTAATCTTGCATTGCCACTACATAAATAACGACAAACTGACCACATCAAAGTTCCTCAAACAAGATTTCCATCCAATGCAATCATTTATTATGCAGCTTCCAACGGACGTCCGTAAGTAAATAACAGCTGCATTGAAGTTAAGGATGCTTTTCCACGAAAGATGACCGAGCTAAGCTAAGCTAAGCTGTGCCCGAAGAAAAAATCAACGAATGGAAAGGATAAAAATAAAATAAAAAAAAACGATATGTGTTCAAGGATCACACATCTTCATTACATCGCACCCCACCTGTGCACTGCTAAAACGAAACCGCTACGTACTCTAACATAACTCAACTACACATCATTACACAGCTTTGCAACCCATCATCCCACCAAGCAAGCAACTCGCACATCTTCAGTGAAAACAGTCACACAAATTTTCACAGCGCCGCTACACCTAGTACACCGCTAGCACTTAGCACATCTCTTGTGTAAAAGCTCCCTAAGTCGGTCGAGCCATTACAATATTTAGCCCTGCGGACCGTTCCACCTGAAATCTGTCAGAAATCTGAACGTCTGGTATCCAGTAGATACATTTCGGTACGGTTGAGAAGATATCAATTATTTGCGATCGATGCAAGGCAGCCGGCCAAAGCACTACTGTCGAATTGCTGGTAGTCAACTTGCTTTGAATTTGTAAGATGCGGACTATCAGATACAAATTACGGGTGCAGTTGCAAAGGTAATAAATGTTGAACAGTGTAAATGGAAATGTTTAGACTGAAAATCAGGATAAACAACCAGGTTTTATTTATCAGTCATTTATTTATTTATTTTATTACAATCGGAAAACAAACAGTATTAACAACTAACAAAACAACAAATTATGCAACTATTAATGATCTAAGATCAGACAGAAGAAATCTCTTCCTTCATCTGTTATTTGCGTATGATATTATATGGTAGATCATAATGCGTTCATTAAGACATTGCGAATAGGTTGCCTAGCTAAATATGGTGCCAATGGTGTCCAATGCCACCATAACAACTAGTCCCATGCACCTTTCATCTAAGGATTCCCTTGTAAGTGATTATATCAAATATTGCCCTAAACATTGTATGTTATTGGCCGCCGTAGCGAACTATGACGAGAAACAGTGCTCCTATCTCTCTCTTGCCTTTATTGTCTGGCTTGAGTTGAAATTCGCAAGAGCAAATGTTCTTGGGAGAACGATGTACCATCAAAGAAACTTCCGCCTGACTACCGCTAAGTTCATTTTTGCTTGCACTTGAAACGAAAACTTCAAATGGCGTCGCGCCGCAGTATTCAAGCTATATTTTTTTAAGCGATTAGTCAGAAATAACCGCGATGGTACCCACAATCCAGCTAGATGTTGACAGGAATCTTGACTCGTACTTCTGGTATTGTCTTGATAGCCGTAGTATACCTTTCCACTCCTCAATCATCCCAGGATATGTTGCCCCCTTGTTGCCACATGTCACTTTATGCCAGTGACCGTTTTTGAGGGTCCATTTATTGAGTGTACAGGTAACCCCCTGCCTTTGTTATCGATGTATATTAATAACATTGTTCAGTCCCCAGCCATAGTCTTTATCAAGTTCTTAGTAACGATATACACACAACTCGGGGAACCACTTTTCATGTATCCTGAAATCTAAACGAGTGCCTCCGATGCTGCAGTTAACGAAGTCACCTACGAGGCCTGAACAGTTCAACGAGTTTACCATCGACTCAAAAAGAAGAAAAAGAATAGATATAAAATTATAACCATATAAAAGATAATACGCAAGCTTACAAATATTATATGTTTCACAATTTTATAAAGCCACTGTATCAAGGAGTACCGATTTAAAGAATCAAAGCAATCGTTTCTTTCAAAAAGTCAGTCTGTTAGAAAAATGATGCTATTTGTAAAGCATAAATCTCTATGGAGAAGAATGTGCAAGAAACTCCACCACATAACCTCTCCAAGAAACTCCATTCCATAACCTTTGCAAATAACTCCACTCCATTACCTTTAACACAAACATGCTTTATTTTTATGGCTTCTCAGTTCTCACTTCTCTATTTTCCAAATCATACTAAATCCGTGAACCATAACAATTAACTATTTAAGGTAGTACCGTTAGCGAAATAGTAAGTGCTAATATAATTCTGATTGTACAATCAAATTAAATAATATTCAGTACTAACATCAAATTACCGCATAAATTCGTAGCCGGTACTAGAAAGCTGTACAAAGCTCTTATTTCATTAGACACGGCGGGAACAATTACCGAATATACCGGGAGTAATTATTTCCTCTAATTACCTCACTTTTACAACGGGGAGAGTGAGAGAGGGGTACATTACGGGGTTTGTAATTCTAGCTCAATTAGTCCGGGTTTAGGTTTTAAACTAGTGTTTGTATGAGAGCTAACTCTAGTTGTTTATTTATGTGGTGTTAAGGAGATGTGTTTCTGTATATGAATGTCCAGATTGACCTTTTTGCTGAGTATATCTTGGTAGTATTTCCATGTGACAACGGTAGTTAATTTATTACAATACTAGACGATAAGTAGACGATATATTTACGAAAATAGTAAATTGGCTAAAAGATAAAAATCAGAAATAAATATCTGTAAAACCAAAGTCATGCAAGTCCGCCTTATTAAAAACGTCCGACTTTCAAGTTTCGTGCATGCTAAAAAGCCGACTTTATACGTTGACAGTGTAGTTGTAGTTACATATATGTATATATAAACCTAGGAGAGTTTAGATTAGAAAGAGAAGAATAGAAAAAGAGAGAGAAACAGAAGAATGGAAAGTAGTTTCTAGAGTAAAACCCTGCATCAAAATCCTTTTTGGGATAAAGATAGACGCAGAAATCGACTTAATTTTATGCTTTAGGTATATTATAGTAAATTTTGATAAAAGTGGAGAAATTTTGTCATTGTGAGGCGGGATTGGCTTAGAGCCCAGCATGATACGATAAATGTAATAAATGGTGACGCTGGTAAACTCTCGCACTTTTCCACACTAGTGCGAAAAATACAAAATCGTGTGGCTAAAAGCGTTACGGATAAGATTGAGTTTTTAAATAAGTTTATTGAAAAAGATTTATTTATTGAAACTTTATGCAACACTAAGGGTACAAAGTCAGACTAAATGCCTTAGACATTTATTCAACATTTCCTCTCATTTTTATACGAAAGCTTTAACTAAACCCCTCAAAGTTAAGCACATAACGACAACACGATACTTAAGCGTGCCGCCAGTGTATAAAGCACGAGTACAAAGTTCGGCTACGGTCAAACTTACGCAAGGATGCACAGTGCGACACTAAAACCCACTTTACCTTGTGTAAGTTTGCCGCTAAAACAGCTCAAGCGCCAACAGAGCAAGCATTCATTATTTAAACTTGATATTACGGCAAAATGGAGACTAAAGTTATGTTTTTAAATCGTGATGAGATAAACAGCACGGAATATAAATGTGTTTTTTTTTTCTTTTGAGTTTGTTAAGCCTGATTATATTTATTTACTAGCTGTGCCCGCGACTTCGTTCGCGTGGAGTACAGGATTTTGAATTACTTTCTTCTAAAATAAAAGTAGCCTATGTTACTCCTTATTACATCAGCTACCTGCCAAAAAAGGTCCCGTCAAAATCGGTCTAGCCATTGCCCAGACAAACAGACAGACAGACAAAAATTGTAAAAAATGTTATTTTGGTGTATGTACCGTATATATATTCATATGCATGTAGTAAAAAGCAGTTATTTCAATATTACAAACAGACACTCCAATTTTATTTATATGTAGGTGTAGATTTATCATAAGCGCACCAATATCACTGTCAATCTGTCACATACAATTCAAATAAACTAAATTAGCATTTCACTAATCATGTAAATAATTTTAGAGAAAAGTAAAAATATATAAAATAGTGTTTCCATTTTTGTATTTGAGTATACAGGAATTATTTGCATATAAAATAATAACCTTATAGAAATAAATTATGTAGGCATAAACTGAAAAAGACTGACACGCCCTCTCTTTCTATCCTAGCGGGGACTCAATTACAAAAAAAACTACAAATTACGTAAAGCTTTAAACTCTACGGATTTTATACGTTACATAAAATAAATTATGCTTACCTACATAAAAATCATTGTAAAACCTCGAATAACGAGATTTTGGACACAGAATTCATTAATTTGTAAAACGCCTCATACGTATTCACTTTTACGGACTTATTAATTTTTCATTAATGCAAACAAAAACGAATGAGCATCCCATTTTCAAAGGAGAAAATGTTTAAAAGAATCATTAATCAAAAAAACCTTTTCGGACTAAAATCGCGAATCGAAATTTTAACTCAATTTCGCACTACAAATAAACCGCAGCCGAGTTAATTGGCGTAAAAATAACGATGTAATTGAAATTTACACGTTGTTGAGAGTAATACAGAGTCGGTAATATTTTAAATACATGCCTGACGTACTTGTGATATGATAATGAGGGCTTGGTAACTGTGTTTTATACGACACAATCGGGGAAATTGTTTTTTAGCAAGTTAAAGAGCTTTATTATAATCTTACCAAATAGATACTACTAGTAATAAATATTGATACAATGCATTCCAAATGAGAATAGGATCGCCCGCCATGTTGTGACATCACGATTTACTGTCAAATCGAGGAAATAAATTTTTAAACATTAATTAATTTACGAATTTTTTTTTTTAAGAACTGTGAACGAAAAAAGTTTAATCAGAATCCAGTTCTTAAATTTTACTTATCTCTAAATTCTTCAATTTTGCCAAAATTTCTTCGATTTGAAAGTACGACGAGACGTCAAAACATAGGAATCGGTTCTATTCTCATTTGGAACGCGTAGTACACAGGTTATTACAAAGCTTTGCTTTTACATTACTTAGTATGGATAATGGAAATAAGTAGACTCAACACAAAAATTTCTACGTCAATTTATGTTACCTGTAAATAGTACACTAACATAAAATCGTCAAAACATCGCAGCGAACTGTTAACCCTTAGGGGCTGAAAAATTGCTCGGTCGGTCCTATTCTCATCTGGAACGTGTAGTACACCTAGTTACCTTATTAATATTAGTAGCTAGCTGTTATTGTTCCACTGCTAAGCAAAGGACTCCCTCCATTCTTTCCAACGATCACGGTTCCTCGCTTTCCCTTTCCATTTCTTAAGGAAGACATCCAGTTCGTTCCGCCATCTACTTCGTGGTCGGCCGCGGCCTTGTGTCCCTGTGTCCGGGTACCAATCCGGTGTCTTATGAGCCCTCAACTCGTTAGACACGCCGCGGATAGGTCCTACCCAGTCCCATTTATGTTGGGCAGCTTTTTAAGCCTATCTTGAGCTTATCTTGATATCTATCTAATTTTATTTTAATGAGAAAGTTATATGGACAGAATAAAAATAAAATTTTGTTTTTTACCTACTTTTCAAGAACCTGTAACAGTCAAGAGCTATTTTAAAGCTATTTAAAATCTTCCAAACCCTTCCAATTAGACTTTTTCGTTCCAGGGTTACATAAAGTCTTAATCCCTGTTTACATTTAAACTTCAAGACATCTTAAAATGCGACACTAAGACTTTAAGAAAAGTTATAATGAGAAACTAGAGCTAAAACTTTAGAATTTGTGGACTAAAGAAATTAAAGTACCTAAATCACATTCCCCTTTAGTAACTACTCGATAAAGATGATTAACCCGCGAAAATAACGGGGCGGCCATCTTGTTTTAACTAGACAATGATCCTCAAGTGGCTTTAAAATTACTTTTGTTCTGGTTTAATAGAGAAAGTGTTTAAAATTGCTGCTTAGTTTTTGATGAATCATGCGGAAAGAAAAGTATTGAACGGAAATATGCAAGTAAATTTTTAGTCTTAAATGTTCTTAGTGTTAGTTCATAGCTTTTTTTAATTGATATAAACTAGTGCTTGACTGCAATCCCACCTGATGGTAAGTAGTGATTTGTATTTATGGTCGATATTTTTTTTAAAAACCGGTAACTGGTCGTTCCTTTTTTAAAATGGTCATCATTTAAAAGAATAAACATATTTAATACTGGCAGATTATAATTGAATATTTGCATCATAATTTATTTTAATATTGGAACAAAGGTCAAGAAAAACTAAAGAAAATGGATTTTTTATTCAGTATTCTTTATTCAAATCAATGATCGAATAAAAAATACGAACAAAGAATCTGGAAAGAAAAATATTATAAGTAAAGAATAGATACATAGACAGGACCATAGATTTTTTATTCAGTATTCTTTATTCAAATCAATGATCGAATAAAAAATACGAACAAAGAATCTGGAAAGAAAAATATTATAAAGAATAGATACATAGACAGGACCATATTGCTATTTGTCAAAGTTATCGTTCCTTTAACCATAAACGATGAAATTATGCTTTAAAAATGAAAGCACTATGCTTGAAAGGTAATATCGCTATATATAAAAGAATAGCCTATATAAAACTGTTATGCGGGATATTGAATAGTAAAACTTCCTGAGAGCGTTCATATAAATGAGAATATTAGTAGAAATATTTTATGTGGCCATTGTTGGCGGGAACTTAAGCAAGATTTCCTCGGAGACCACAATTTATAATCAGCACCATGTTTCATTAATCTTCAGTACGTACTTTCTCGATAATGCACGCGAGTTTGTAAAACGATATGGAGAAGTTGGAAAAATGAATAGCGATATCGGAAAAATATACTACCTACCATGTTTTACAATAAAGCATGTACATTGTAAAAATCTGTTTTAGAGGTATGCATAACAGAGTATAAAGTCTCGCAAACATTTTTTTTTTTATTATTATTGGTATTCTCGCGTTTGACCACCATCTAACCTGTGGTAAGCGATGATGTGGTCGACGATGGAGTACGCTTGCCTAGAAGTAACCTATTCATTCTTGACTTAAAGACCCCTAGGTTGTAGCTATCAGGAAATACCGGACCAGACGGGTGTTATGTCTGGTTTGGGCAACTGCCCAAGAAATGAGAGATTTATTATCTATTATTTATTTATGCAACAAATAACTTAAGCTCTAAAATGCAAGCACTTTAAGATACAGCTTTACAAACAAAATACAATTCAATGAACATCTTTTCATAGGCCAAGTAGAAGAGAACATCGTATAAAAATGGTACTCTAAACTTTTTTATGTTCCTAACAACATAAATCAAAAAGTTTTTGGTGTAGCTAATATTTGAATATAATATGTTTGACAACCACAAATAGGTAAAGGTTTGAGGTTAAAACAAACCTCTGGTAACATATTTAGCGGTCTACAGACCCAGTGCTTTAGCAGTTGGTAAAATATTTATGAGCAGAACCTTTTCTCTGGGCTTTTTTATACCCGTATAATGTGAGGAATTTACTGCCCTGATCCTGTAATGTAATTGAATTTACAAAACCGATAGGATACTAAACATATTTCGGTAAACGATCGGTGCTCATGGCTTAATAATAACTTCTTAAGACTTCGATAGACGAGACTTTATTTTTAAGTTGTTAATGTGAGTTTACATATTTGTAAACGCATTCATAATACAGTCTAAGTTATTCTTAGTGTGGGGCAACGATAAAAAAAAATACGATTTAAAAAGTACGATTACCATATTTTGCAATTTAGCTCCACTTTTCTTGGACTGACCGACGTTTGACCATTCAAAAGTGACTGCAAATGGTATAATATAATAATATAATATAATATTCTACAACTATCACACAGCGCCATCTAGTTCCAAGCTAAGCAGAGCTTGTGTTATGGGTACTAGACAACTGATAAACATACTTATATATTTCTAAATACATACATATTATAGATAAATTACACCCAGACACAGAACAAATGATTGTGCTCATCACACAAACATTTGTCCTGGGTGGGAATCGAACCCACAACCTCCGACATAGCAGTCAGGGTCACTAACCACTAAACTACTAAACTATATTTGAAATAAATGACTTTGACTTTGCTAACTGGGTGCGACAGACTTTTGCTGACTAGAACCATACCTATGTACCTTCAGTTATCTTTTGCGTTCTAGGACCACGAGTATACCTTTCATACTTTTTTCCATGGCCCTTGCAGGCATCATCTATGAGGCTCTCCTCTATGAGGCACGTGTGGAACACTACGCACCGGTGACGACTCGGGTTCGGTTCTAATAGGAAGAGTAGACAGTGATCTACCCATTGTTCTGGGTTCTGGATTCATCGTAAACCTTCGCTTACGATGAATCCGGAGATCGCTCTGTAATTCCCGCCCGCGACGTCTTCTGTTGCGACGGCTGGGGCATGAAGATATCTTCTTCTTGGCTGTTTCACTCTTGCCATAGTGGTCGTGGTACGTGGCGCGAAGGTAGCTTTTCCGAAACCGTCAGTGTGCGTCACACAACTTCCCGCCACTTTTGCCTACTGGCAGTCATGGCGCACTCGTTCAATGAGCCGTCAACAGCCGTGATGTATCCCTCGCAAAGGATGCGCCCGCATCCCATTCTCTCTTGCTACGAACCATGGCCTGAAGCAAAGTCTGATGCAAGAGGTTGCCGCCGCCGATCACCTCCACTAGGACACGGCGGTGCTCCGCCCAAGCAACAAACATAGCAGATTGATTGATCGGTTTATAAACGATTTTTAACAAAATTGGACATGAATGTAAACCAGACATGTTCTACGCGGTTTTTAATTGGTACCGTAATATTTTATCGTTTGTATTCATTTAATTGGACGTTTGAATATCACTGCAATGAAATATGGATTCCGATGATGAACTTTCAATGATTTGGTGTACCAAAACCGGTTGGAATTCGTATGTTGGAATATTGACTACGGGTATTTATAACCACAATATATTGGTAGTTTGGTTTGACATGGAAAGGAAATTAAATTAAAACGCTGGAAATTCACTGCGCACATGTGTGTCGTGTGTCACAGACGCCGATCTGGGCGCGTCGGTCTTCATACATTTTATATGGAAACTAGACTTGTAGAGCTACACTTGATCCACGCCTTCGACGTCGTTCTATGTACAAATCAAGCGTATTACAGTTTTAGCTTAATACTAGATATGTGCCGCTGTTTCTCCCGCATCTCTTGCAACCGCTCAGCTTCCGAGAGACGTACTTTATTTACACTCTCACACACTTTCTCACATAATAGTAGCGACAAGAAACTATTATGTGAGCCGAGATATTTGTAACACTTAACATGATTGTATAGAGTGTCCAAAAAGTTTCTTGCATATTCTTCCCAATTAGATCTCTATTGGGAAGAATGTGCAAGAAACTTTTTTAGAGCATCATTTTTCTGATTAAATTTTGACAATACAAAGGTGCCTGTGTAAATGGTTTATTTGATATAAAGGCTTTTTATATAAAGGCATTCTTAATTCTTTGATTCGTAGCATAGCATATATAATTTTTCAATTCGAACTAGTAGTACTTGAGATTAGCGCGTTCAAACTAGCAAAAAAATCCTGAATTGCGTAGCATTGCTTAGCATCAACCTTATAATTTTCCCACTGCTAGGACGCAGGCCTCTTCTCAGGAGAGAGAATGGGTCGTAATTCACCACGCGGACCCAGTGCGGGTTGGCGGATGTCACATCTTCGAATTTTTGGTTCTAGGACATGCGGGTTTCCTCACGATGTTTTCCTTCACCGTTTTTAGAGCAGTGGTGATAAAATAAATTACACAAAGTAATGCGCCTGGCTGGGTTGGAACCCGCAACCTACGACTCGTAAGTCGGAGTAGTTACTACTCCGCCACCACTGCCCTAAATAAAACCACTGTCAAAAAATTTAAATGCAGCTTTAAAATATGAAATATATATACATATAAAAATATATAATAAATATACTTAAATATAGATACGCTTAAAATTAGAATATAAAGTTCACTAGATCTAACAGCGTTTATTTAAACAAGCTGCAGATAAGCAAAATCCGTAAAACAATTTCAAAAACCGAAATTTTGTTCAAGCATTTACGGATAGCGATCCGATACCAGGAAACCGCTAGCTAAAAACCGAAATTCGCAGACGGAGTTGCATAGTTACCTGCGCGCAGCATCCGGCCGCCGTCCGTAACCAAACTACCGCTAATTAGTTAGGTATTTTCGCGCGAAAACTTCAATTAATCCCGTCAAAGCCACCACTGGCGTTCGCTAGCCTTTTTGTTGGCGAGAAAAGTCAAAGACGTGAAAATCGGAATGAAGTAATGAAATTTCTATTGGCGAGCCGTTTAGAAATCCTACGGTTTCTTGACTCTCTTTGATTCCTTTTTGGTTAATCTGCTTCGATTAAGTTCATATTCAGGGTTTGGTATTTTTGTTTGGTTGCTTTTAAGCTGGTCAATTATGTAGGATTAAGTTGGAGAAATTCCTCGGGTCTACGAAGCGTACCTACATATAAAAGTTCAGTTTCTGCATGCGTATCTTTACTTTAAGAGAGCGGAGAAAAGAAGTATAAATTGCATACGTTTAAGACGTGAATGTATGTATATTTTTTTATTATATCCGCTACAATTCTGTACAGCTATAAAAATGGCGGTACAAGAAGGCGCGAACTCATCGAAGCGTCGCCGTCTACGGACGTCGGGATAATCTCATTGAGAGATTTGATTTTCCGCTAAATTACATAAAAGTAATGAAATACTTTCCCGGGATCCCGGGAACCGGCAGACATTGAAAGAACTTTGGGGTGACGTCACGTACGCTTTACGGAACACATCAGCTGTTCACGTTTTCACTAATATAAAATAGTAAACATTGACTATTCCGCGGAAAGTTATAATCACAAGCTTGTTGTAGTGCGACTTACGTGCAAGTACGTTTTTTATTAGAGAAACAACCGTGATTCGGCGTTGTAACTGTTTAAACATTAGCTGTGAAGTTTTGTACATTTGTTAATTTGAAGCTACATAAACATTTTTATTTGCGACTGATACCTTCAAAAGTGAGATCTTCCAGGTGTTACCAGCACTATATCACAGACTGTGCACTTGTGGATCGATTTTGATCGGAGTACGCGCCATCTGGCGACGACGTCTGGAAAAGTGCGAGGAACGTGTACGCCATCTAGTCATTTTTTGGAGTACCACGTACACTATGGTAAAGTGTGCAGCGTGCGGGAAGTTCCTGTCGGCAAAAGGTGGCGCTACGTGTGGCAATTTTGCTTGCCACAACAGATATCACCTGGCTTGCTTGCCCGACGCGGCACCGACAGGCAGTGACTGGCTGTGTCCAGAGTGCAAAAATAAGTTGCCTAAGGGAGACAACAGTGCCACACCAGTGAGGGGCGTGCAAGGTGCCGCCCCGGCTGTGCGTGCGGTTGTCGCAGGCTCAGCGGCGACAGTGACCGTGGCGGATGCGGCAGACCAAGGCACTGCAAACAGGTCGCCCGTAAAGCCATCGCCGATTCAGAGCACTCAAACCGGGCGGGCAAGTAGCGGTCAGGGTACAGACGGGGAACCTTCGCCAGATGCACAGCTGACCCTTCGTGAAGAAATTAGGCTCTTCAGGTCTGAGTTGCGGGAGGTCCGGGATGAAATGCGGGAATTTCGTCGTGAGATGGCTGGCCTGCAGTCTTCGGTTGGTATTTGTGTTGAGAGAGTCGACACCCTGGAGGCCAGAATAGTAGCTCTCGAAAACAAGGAAAATGTCGCCTTGCCTGATAGCAAACTCAGTCAACTTGAGAGGACTGTGGCACAGCTCCGACTTGATCTTAATGACCGCGAACAGGATCTGCTTGGCTCTGACCTGGAGATAGCGAATATCCCGGAGACCCCAGGAGAGAATGTGACGCATACTGTCGGGCTGATTGCGGCAAAACTTGGAGTGGCTTTGGAGGAACGCGACATCGTGTTCGCACAGCGTGTGGGTCTGCGAGTCGAGCGCGAGGTGCATGCAGCTTCTGCGGCCGCGGTGAGCCCAGCGAAAGCAGCGGCAGTAACGGGGCGCGAGCGGCGAATCGTGGTGCGTCTGACGCGCCGCACTCTGCGCGACGAGCTGCTGCGGAGCGCGCGTGTCCGCCGTGGGTCCACAACGGCGGACTTTGGCCTTCCTGCGCCCCCTCGTCGCTTCTATATAAACGAGCGGCTCACTAAGGCAAATAAACAACTGTTTTACCGGGTGCGTGAGGCTGGGGGTCGTCTCGGTTGGCGTTACACTTGGACAAGGTTCGGTCGTATACTTGCCAGGCAGGGCGACGGGAAGCCTACCTACTGCATCCGCACTGAGGAGGATTTCGCTCGTATTTTTGGCCAAGATTTATCTGAGGAGAAGAATGTTTAGTTTTGTGGTTAGAGATATATTTGTTTTAAGCTATCTTATTTTAAACCTTATGCTAATTCAATTTCTTTTCTGTGATTTTATCTTTTTTGTTTTTTTTAAATTAAGTTTTCACTGTGTGAGGTCAGAACTGTTCCTGTCTCAGTGCTTAGAGGTTTATTTCTGTGGCCCAGCTGTTCAGGCATCAATCATGTATGTGCACAACTTATTTACAAAATTACATAATACTAGTCACTGTACAATGCTTAAACTACCTTATATAGTACAACTATTATTTATTTCTACACATTTAAATTATACAATTTATTTACTAATACCATATATTATCATTATAAACTATTCTATACTATACATACTACATCACATAACACATCATACACTATCTACAAATATATTATTGAAACTTCCTTTCTATGAAAATGACTAAGACCAAAAACCTAAAAGTTGGTTTGTTTAACGCAGGGTCTTTGGGGTCACGTCATGACGAGTTCCTTGTGGCTATGGAGGATATTGGGGTTGACATTATGGCCATAAATGAGACCTGGCTCAAGGAGGGACAAGAGGGTCGTGCTCCCCGCGTCCCAGGGTACCGGTTGCGCCACATGCCGCGTCCACGCTTCGTGCGTGGCGGCCGCGGGGGCGGTGTGGGCTTTTATGTGAAGCGCGGTTTACGCGCGCGCACCGTGCCGCACCCGCCTGCGCCGCAGGTCGAGCAGATGTGGCTCCGGCTGAAAGTCAACTCCCATTCCGTTATCATCGGCACTGCATACAGGCCACCGTGGCTCGATATAAATGTGTTCCTGGATGTAATGACCGATTCTCTTTCCTCTTTTGGTAGTGCGGATAAGGTTATCTTGTTGGGTGACTTCAATATTAACCTGCTTAGTCATTTGGATAATAAAACTAAACTTTTTAACAATTTTCTGACGTGCTGTAAACTGGAACAAATTGTATCAGAGCCAACTCATTTTACAGACCATAGTGAGACACTAATAGATGTTGTATGCACTGATGCTCGTGTGCGACAGGTCTCTGTATCTCATATACCAGAGCTCGGCCAACATGCAGTGATATCTGCTGAATTTAATTTTAAACTAGACAAGCCTTCCCCGCGTTGGGTCACTTTCCGGCCCCTTAAAGACATACTGCCTGATCATTTTAATAAGGATCTCAATAGGATGGATTGGGAATATATAGAAAGTCTAGAGGATGTTAATTCCATGGTGGAAACTTTTAATAACTATATCTTAAATTTATTTGACTTACATGCTCCCCTTAAAAAGGTTCTCATCAAAGATAAGTCCCCGCCGTGGATAACTGATACTGTCAAGGACATGATGAAGTTGCGTGACAAGACCCATAATAAAGCCAAAGCTACTAAAGCATCACATCATATTGAGTCCTATAAACAACTTAAATACCTTGTTCGGGCGGCCTTGGAGAGTGAAAAGCGAGCATATTTTAAAACATATATAAATCAAAACATAAATAAACCTAAGAAGTTATGGAGTCACATCAAATCCTCTATAGCTGTCTCTAAATCACCAGAGCATAGTTTGCCGCACTTCTGTAGTGATCCCGAAAAGATAAATGCACACTTTTTGAATGTACCAGGTAGTGGTACGGTCACAGCTGACGACTTAAAATACTATGAGCAACACAGATTCAGTAATTCTAATTTCCAGCTGGAGCCTGTATCGGAGGATATGGTATTGAAGTTGTTGCGTGGTTTAAAGTCCAATGCTCAAGGTTGTGACCATATCTCGCTGGAGATGTTGATGATGACCATTCCTCGTACCCTTGCAGCTATAACGGCGATCATCAACCGCTCCATCTCCACCTCCTCTTTTCCGGATCTGTGGAAATTGGCAATAGTTAGACCCATCCCTAAGGTATCTAATCCCACCAGCGTGAAAGAACTTCGCCCTATAAGCCTACTACCATGTCTCTCCAAGGTCCTAGAGAAGGTTGTCTCCAACCAGCTCCGAGCATATCTCGAGGAGCACAATATATTGCCGCTCGCTCAATCTGGTTTTCGCAAGGGACACAGTACAGCCACGGCTCTACTTGATGTGGTCGGGA
This sequence comes from Mythimna ferrago, assembly GCA_910589285.2. Taxonomy (NCBI): domain Eukaryota; kingdom Metazoa; phylum Arthropoda; class Insecta; order Lepidoptera; family Noctuidae; genus Mythimna; species Mythimna ferrago. The sequence goes on along the minus strand of OU342680.1, from coordinate 20,984,241 downwards.
ATATTCTTGAAGGCATGGATAAGGGAATGGGTGCCATGCTTGTCCTACTGGATTTCTCACGTGCTTTTGACTCAATTAACACGTCGCTTCTCCTTTCTAAGCTGTCTTACTACGGATGTCAGCCTGAGACGGTTCAGTGGTTTGAAAGCTACTTGACTCACCGTTCTCAGTTTGTCCAGGTAACAGATGAAAGTAATGGAATCATTGAGTCCTCTAGTCCAAAGTGCGTGAGCAGGGGTGTGCCCCAGGGATCGATCCTAGGCCCTCTTCTTTTCATCCTGTACAGTGCTGACATCACAAACTGCCTGCTCAACACCAAGTTCCACCTTTATGCGGATGATTTGCAGATGTATATCTCTTTTCATCCCCAGCAGATTGTCGACACTGTGAAAAGAGTAAATGAGGATTTGGATAGGATTACAGCCTGGTCTATGCGGAATTCACTGGTTTTAAACCCAGGTAAATCCAAATACCTGATCATAGGATCAAGAGATTTTTTAAATAAAATGGGTAATGGTACTTTAGATGTAAGGATTGACGGTTGTCCCATTGAGAGGGTGCAGGAAGCTCGTAATCTTGGAGTGGTATTTGACGGGCACTTGCATTTTGAAACTCATATTACTGAAGCTGTGCGCAACTGTTTCTACCGTCTCAAGCTTTTGTATCGTGTACGTCCCTACATAAGTGTGGATATGCGTATCATGCTCTGTGAGTCACTTGTTTTATCCAAGCTGAACTACGCTGACACTGTGTATGGGGCGTGTATTCTTGGCAGAAGCGAAAGGTTGATCCAGCGAGTACAAAATGCATGTGCTAGGTTTTGTTTCAATGTCCCTCCGAGGTCACACATAACACCATTTTTAAATAAAGGTAACCTAATGAGAATGTCAGATCGCAGAAAGCTTCATCTCGCTACCTTACTTTTTGGCACGATACTTACTAAAAAAGCCGGCCTATCTATATAATAAACTCACTTGGTCACGAGATATAAACAAAATTAACACCAGAGCATCTTCGTACCTTTTGTTGACTTTGTCACATAAAACTGCTGCATTCCGTGGGAGTTTCAAATTCGCTGCTAGCAGAATCTGGAATGACTTGCCACCGCCTTTTCGAGCTATAAAGACGGTTGGTACTTTTAGTTACAAATATAAACACCATTTACTGCATGTCCAAAAGGAAACAACCACGTAATTTACCTGGGCTGTGAATGGCTTGTATTTCCAGCGATTTTGTCGGTCGTGCATAGCGTCTTGTTCTTGTTTCCAACTCAAAAAAACATTTTCACTTCACAATTAAACACAGTAACATTTTAGATACACCCGAATCACTTTTAAAATGGACATTTATGTAATAAAATGTATTTACCTACACACCTTTTGTTTTGTTTTTCACTTTCACTCTTTTTTTGACAGTTGATACACCGGACGCCCGCGTTCCTCCGTTTGTCTATGGTATTGACAAATGATGTATGTAGGAGCGTTAGGCGTCGGTCTATGATTTACTAATTATTCTTATATGCACTATATTTATATATTACACACATTTAAATTCACGAATTTTATATAGGTACATATATATATCCTATCTCTTCTTTGTTTGTTCTTTTTTGAAAGACTATTGTTATGTAACATCCGTAAATATGTTCGTGTCGTCACAGCAGGCCCTAACAGAATATCGGCGCTGCGTTATTTATCGTTTTAAATAACGTAGCATATGCTGAGTTAGGTGCCTTTTTGGCCTCGCACTGATTATAACTTTGTTTTTCTTTTCATTATGTATTTTTAGTTTAGATTATTGTGTGAGGCACAAATAAACGTTTTTCTTTCTTTCTTTCTTTCTTTCTAACTTTACACTGATCTTATTAAATGTTCACACGTCTCCGTTATGTCAGTTCATGAAAGTTGCATTGTTTTGGGAATATTTGTGTAATTATTCGGAACCCCTTTTAGCAACTCTATCAACTGAACTTAATTTATTTTAAAGTAAGTTTCAAACTTATCAACACATAATGTCGTAAGAACCCAGCAGATTCGAAGCCTACTGTGGCTAGTTGTGTGAAAGGGTACCCTGGGGTCCAGGAACGAAGGCCAAGAAGGATCATAGACGACCTTTTAGTCAGTAAAAGTCTGAAATATCCTCCCATCCGCCGTAGAGCAAGAGAATTCATTGAATGATTTAACCAACTAAAAAAAAAAATCTCTACCTAATGTAAAGATGAAACCTATCGAATACGCAAGAAAATTCAATAAAGTTTAAAAACAATAAAGTCACAGACAGTCACCGAACACGCAATAAGTCCCCAAATCACTCGAATTCAAATCCATACATACGTCTCAATAATCGGGTCGAGCCACAGTTTTGACGTAACAATAGTTGCTCCAAACTTTAACATTTCATTAGTAGACAGCAATAGCTTATAAGTGGAATATATATATATATTTTTTTTTTAGAAAATGCAATACCAAAGTCCCCAAAACACTCGAATTCAAATCCATACATACGTCTCAATAATCGGGTCGAGCCACAGTTTTGACGTAACAATAGTTGCTCCAAACTTTAACATTTCATTAGTAGACAGCAATAGCTTATAAGTGGAATATATATATATTTTTTTTTTTAGAAAATGCAATACCAAAGTCCCCAAAACACTCGAATTAAAATCCATACATACGTCTCAATAATCGAGTCGAGCCACAGTTTTGACATAACAATAGTTGCTTCAAACTTTAACATTTCATTAGTAGACAGCAATAGCTTATAAGTGGAATGTTTCACAGTTTAAGCGGGATATCGTGCGCGCCCCCCGACGCCGCCCGCACCCACTCTCGCGGGGTTATATTCCGTGCCTCTTATTCAATTTGTGAGCGAATCAGTTCCGCCAACCCGATTATCTTCCACGTCGAGATTTATATGCTCACAAGAGAGCTTTTTCTGAGGTTTTCTCCAAGAATGTTGCAAAAAATTTCATATTTGAAGCTTGTGAATGTCGACATTTATTTGTGGACTATTATGTTTTGTGAGCTTTCTATGTTATGTTTGTTTTATTCACGTGAGTTCTTTATTGAATAAGAATATTTTTGTTTATGAGATACGTTATTTTGAGACTCTAAATCGTGTAAAAGACAGTGCATAGCATAAGTATAACATAAGCCTTGTATTTTTATTCTTATATTCTTTATAGTACACAAATTACAGTCAAATGAAAAAAGAGAACAAGTGATATATACAAGCGAGCTTAACCTATAATTGGGTTTCCTTACAGCAAACCTAAATAATTATACATTATGAAATTTTAAACATGAGGATAACTCCTTATGCACAACAGAACTTAAGCTAATCTTAACATATATTGAATAATAGATACTTAAAAAACAATACATAAACATATTACATGTAATAAATAAAACCTATACATATATAGCCTTTTTAATGTTCCCACTGCTGGTACTTAGGACTCCTCTCTAGGAGAGGGAATGAGCCGTACTGTAATCCACCACGCGGGCCCAGTGCAGGTTGGTAAATGTCACATGTCTTCGAATTTTAGGTTCTAGTACATGTCGGTTTCCTCACGATGTTTTCCTTCACCGGTCACAGTGGTGATGAAATAAATTACACAAAGTAATGCGCCTCACTGGGTTTGAACCCGCGGCCTACAACTCACTACTGCTCTTCAGTGCATACCATTAATTGAAATCAAAGAGCGCTTCTTCAGAAACGTAAATGCTACTATTAACTGTTAGTCTCGTTTTATTGGCTCATTGTGCTCGAAGCGAGTCCGTGAGAAAGCAACTAGTACTTTTCTATAATGGGAAAGCACTTGGCACATGTACAGAGCAAGAGGCCACTTGGCTTGGTAAACATTTGCCCAATAATTGCGAGTCTTCAGTTACGCTGCACGAATAAATATCCGCCGCCCCAGTGGAAAACGTCGCACATTCCTTTAATTCAAAGTATTTCTTTATTGGAGAAAATGTCATAGAGCTTACTGTTTTATCAACGAATAACTTCGAAGATATATTTGTGTGAGGAGTGGAAAGAAAAGGGGGTTGGAGATAGCGTAACGTTTGACAGGACAGAATGAAAGGAGAAACGTGTTGTGCCGACCTCACGGGACACGGGACAAGTGTAGGAAGATGATGAACTTTAAGGATTTAGACTGTAGTTTCTTTTTATGTATACCTACCCCAAAAGAGTTTTGTTTTTTACCACATTATCTACTTTGTTTAGGAGATTTTTTGTGGGAAATCATCCACACATTTCCCGCCCTTGGGAGGAGCGGGCGGGCGAAGGCACGTCAGACTATTACTGATTTAAACCCACTCCTAGTTCCTTCGTTGTTTTTCATTATCACCGGGTTTGTCGGGTTTTCCTTTCAAAAGCGAACCCATGGCCCCAGTTGGCTTCGACCCTGCTGGGTCCCTACGGTTTGCTGACAACTCCTTGAGGCGCGCGTAGAACAATATGCGCCGTGGACGTCTTGAGGTCGATCCGGTCGGTTACCGGACAGTCGGACGGCGAGCTGCCCGCACCTAAAGGTGGCTGAAAATCGCGATTGGGATGCCGGTGGCTGGGGCGTGAGGGCCGTCTCCTTTGCTAGCATTACAGCATCGCAGAAAGATGCGACCACCTGCCACTCTTTGATTAGGAGATGAGATCTAAAATATATTGTAGAGTAAAGTTGTAGTAGTAATGTTATTAAACTCATCTAAACAAAGTTATAGGTTGATATATGACTACTAAATTAGTTTTTTATCAAATAAAGTACTCTTGTAATCATTCAATATTCATTAGATATGGATTAAAAATAATTACGTTACCTAAACAATGAAAGCCTTCCGAGAAACAATGGAGGAAAACTGAAGAGTATTGAATTCCAGACTAATTGAGTTCCTATCAGAGTAAATATTTTGTAATGAATTTTTCTGGATTTTTTGTTCTAATGTCATGTTTTTTATTATAACGATAATTGATTTCATAATGATAATTTATAAATTTGATCTAGTCTTTTTAATTCTATTGTCATGTTTTCTACTGTAACAATATTTTTTTTTTTAATGATAGATTGGTGAATATAAAGTTAGTAAGTAATGATAATTTATAAAATGATCTGGTTTTTTAAATTTCATCTACACTAATATAATAAAGAGGTAAAGTTTTTTTTTTATTATTTTTTTTTGTTTGTAAGAGGTAATCTCTGAAAGCACTGGGTCCGATTGCTAAGATTTTTTCACCGACAGAAAGCTGCTTTATTCCTGAGTGACATAGGCTATATTTTATGTACGCTGGCGAAGCCGCGGGCAAAAGCTAGTGTTATATAAAATAATAATGTAAATGTTTGCATATCAAATGATAGACTATGGCTGAGTTATATAATTATTTACAAAACATTGACTACGTATGTAAAAAAAATCACCTATAAGTATGCACAGCATTTACAGTATATCTTATTAAGTTATATTGTATCCTAAAAACTATTCTGTATAACCCATATTTACAAAACAAAATTCTATTGTATTCTATTCAGAAGAGCAATGGAAAGAGCTATGCTTGGGGTTTCCTTGCGTGATCGAATAAAAAATGAAGATATCCGCAGGAAAACTAAGGTCAAGACATAGCACAAAGAATTGCCAAACTTAAGTGGCAATAGGCAGGGCACATTGCTCGCAGAACAGATGGCCGTTGGGGCCGAAAGGTTTTGGAGTGGCGACCGCGTACCGGAAGACGCAGTGTTGGAAGGCCTCCTACAAGGTGGACCGATGACCTGGTGAAGGTAGCGGGAAACCGATGGATGCGGGACACACAGGAACGTTCGATGTGGCGACGCTTGGGGGAGGCCTATGTCCAACAGTGGACGTGTATCAGCTGAAATGATGATGATGATGATATTCAGAATCCAGAGTTCCAGAAAAAGGTTGAAAAATTACACTTTATTGGTTTTATTCTGTCTTCTGAATAAAATTCTTTATTGTATTAGGATATTGAATATAAACTGGGGGCGATGGATGGCTCGATTGAACGTTCAGTCGCTCATAGCTGGAGATTGTGTCCATTAGGGTGGCAATTCAGTTGCCGGGCAAATCGTCTGCGGCGATTTCCATCACTGGCTACCGACTTCACTGGCCTTTCCCGTCGTTGTTCCCACTTTACGAGATACTTTACAATTTTTATCTGTGCTTTATTATTACGACTTTTATAAAGGTTTCTGAGTATGACAATAGCTTTGACGTATTTGTAGTGGCAAGGTTTTCAAAAACGACTGAAAGAATTCGGAGCGAGTTCTTTATAAGTGTCTACAATATTATTTCCCAATTTTATATAATAACTTTGTGTGAAAATAGAAAATTATCACAAGCGAACATGCATATTTATGTGCTATTGCAGAATATGGCTTACCTGTGTACCAAATTTTATCTAAACCCATTCAGCCGTTCGAGTGTGAAGAAGTAACAGACATACATACAAATTTTCACCTTTTTAAGTACTAGTGCAATATTATTACTTGGATGTTTGAGGCTTTACATATCTACATGAGTAGATAAAAATCTACACTTCTAAACAAATATTATAAAGAGGTTAAGTTTGTTTTAATGTTTTTTTTTGTTTGTAGGAGGTAATCTCTTAAAGTGCTGGTCCGATTGCTATAATTTTTTCACCAATAGAAAGCTGCTTTATCCTTGAGTGACATTGGCTATATTTTATGTGCGCGGAGGAAGCCGCGGGAAAAATCTAGTAATTAATACAATGCCCAACAATCTACGTACCAGTATATTAAGGAGCCTTACCATGACGCGTTAAAATGTCAAGCGTGCGAGCTTGAAACAGACATGGAGCTATAATATAAGGTGTATTGCTCTATCCCGTCTAGGCCGTCAAATGGATTGCGTTAAAAGCTCATGGTAAAGCCTCATCCATGGGTTAAGTGAAAATGAATCCCAAAGCCCTGGAAGGCAACGCAAAGAAGGAACAAACGACTGGGTTTTAGTCAGTAAAAGTTTGAAACATCCTCCCGCTCCACCCACGCGCGGGAGATTTTATTGGATGATTTTCCACTTAAAAAATGACCAGCAAAAAGCCTAATGATTTATTTATTTATTTATCAGTTGCTTGCTTTACAGTATGCACCATAGCGTATTGCAAGCCAACAATCTATGAACTAAAAAATATAATAATTATACAAACATTTATATTATTTTTTTACATAAATAGTATCTACATATTGTAACGTAGCACAGCTCCTATTATATCTAACTACCAAGTAAATAGTTCAGCTTATGGCAACAAAGTGAATTAGTAACACGATACTATGGGAGTAGGTTTAGCTGATAATTGCGTAAACAGCTTAAAATAATAAATTCAATACACAAATTGAATTAATACTGAGACGTCATAATAAATTCATTATATAAGTGCATCACGTCGGTATTGTAATACAAGAAGTACAATCTACTGCACGTCAATGATAATAGTTATTTCATTTGTCTCGTTTTACGGTCCATGGTTACGGTAACTCTATAGAACAGCCCCCGCCGTCAATTTTGCTCCACCGCTCAACAGCGCACGTGGAGTGCAGCGTGCCGTCGATCAGACGGCGAGCTACCCACTACTTGCCATCTGCGACACCACAACTGTGTCAACGGTGAGTGCCGGAGCGTGAGGATTATCTCTACTTTACGCTTTCCGACACCTCCTTCGCTCGCAATCACAGCTTCACAGAAGGAGATGATTGCTTCCGTTTCCTTCTCGCTCCGTATTGTAGCCTAGACCAGAGCTGGACCGCCGATTGGACCAGGAAGATATCCCTAAGCGGGGCTGACTCCACCGTATGGTCTTCCGGGCAATTCGGATAATAGTGACACCAGCAGGCAGGCCTAGCCAAGTTATGACCGTTTCATTTTGAACCTCTTTCTACAGTCGGTAACGCCTCCAATTCCTTTGTTCTGACCACGTCACTTAACGTTGAGATGGTGTCATTCCCATACATTTGAAGTTTTCAACTAGCGTTAACGATTATAGATTATCAACTTGGTTAAGACCTGTGGGCGTTTCTTCATGCCGAATTCGCAACAGAAACCTCTCTCTGCAGACGCCGTGGCGCTTACAGAGTACTTTGTAATATACCAAAAGTGGCGCCTTTCTAGTCACTTTTTAAAGAGCCTATTCGTCACGATTGTGGCGTTCCCAAAGTAGATAACTGTGGGAGTGAGATTAACAAGATAATCAGCAAGATTAGCAGTAGGATCACTAAGTCGTCGGTTTCACAGCGTTTTTGTATCGAAGCACTAAAGGTTGTTATCATACACCTATTGCGATCGTTGACTGTACCACTAATTAGTGAGTGTTAATAATTAGTTAAGTTAATCTGGTTTAGCTTTGAGGAAACAGTATAGATTGCTGTGAATAAACAAATGTTTGTTTGTTGGTTGTTGCGCTGTCGAGTGCCAGGGGAATGTTTTAGAGTGTTTCTTGATGGAACAGTTCACGTGTAGGTCTGTCGTGTATGTGTCAAGTAAGAGCAGAGGCGTAGCGTGGAATAATTTAGAGGTAGGTAGGTGAAGGCAACATTAGTAGGGCCTTTTTCTACACTAATATAATAAAGTAAAAATAAGATAAAGTAAAGTTTCTTTTTTTTGTACTCCCCACGAAAGGAGGTAATCTCTGGGAGTAGGTACTGATCCAATCGGATCAGTAGGTACTCCCTGCTAAATTTTTTTCTCTAATAGAAAGCTGCTTTATTCGTGAGTGACATAGGCTATATTTTATGTACGCGGGAAAAGCTGAGGGCAAAAGCTAGTCTTTCATAAATTCAAAAACGAAACAGCGACTGTTGCAACTCAGTTTTCGGTCACATCGTCGCTTACCATCAAGTGATGTAGTGGTCAAACGCGAGCAATTATAAAAAAAAAACCCTCGTTCTCAAAGAGCCCTCGCTTGTGCGAGGCCCCTTTTGTTGCGAGACCGTAGGCAGAGAGCTCCCAGCTACGCTACTGAGCTTCACTGTGCGTTCCAGGCATTTTCTTGACTGTATGAATTGGCAGCATCGCCACGGCGTCCCACTGCGGCTGTCCTAATTTGCTTAATTCGCGCAGAATATCTTTTTTTCCATTCCTTTGTTTCTTCTTTACTGTCTGCATCTTTAGTTTAGTAGCCTCATTAGGTCTTCAATTATCAAATAAAAAATCCTAACCTAGGCTTTTCAATATATATATATATAAATGATATTTCCTTGTTCACGCCATTACGCGTGGACGTCTGGATCGACTTTGCTAATTCTTATTTTGTTGGGTTCATTGTTGTGAGGAGAAGGTTCTAAAGGAAAAAAAAATGAAAATCAGGATAGTGTAGGGTAGAGTAGAGTAGGGTAGTGTAGGGTAGAATAAGGTAGTGTAGGATAGAGTAGGGTAGAGTATGGTAGAGAAGAGTAGGGTATAGGAGGGTGGAGCAGGGAAGAGCGGGAGCGAAGCCGCGCGGGCAAAAGCTAGTTATGAAATAAAAAACCTTCTTCTTAAAGAGCCCTGGTTTGTGCGAGGCCTTAGGTGAGGGCCCATTTCGCCGACGCTTATCTACGCCACTGAGTGAGAGGTTGGTTCTACAAGAGATGAAGGTTGGTAGTGTTTTCGTGGAAGGTCACAGGATAATGGCATTATGCTAACTGTGTTTTGTGTGAATTAATTATGATACCTGAACAATGTTGTTGTGTACGCAACAAGGTGTAACGGAATTAATATTAAATTTACTTATCCACATACACTAAATACAATGTATACCTACATTAGTATGTCAATACAGATCTTTTTCAGTAACATATAGATACATATGTACATATATATGCTACTGAAAAAGAATCAGTCTTATGATACACGATACGTTATAATAGAATACACACTTTATTGTACAGAACATTAACGGTTAGATACTCACTTAAATCTATGCGTACAGTCAGGGTTTATAGTCTCTAACACACGCACCACGCTTGCCAAGTAGGTATCACTAATACTGAGCCTGCGTGGTGAATTTATTATTATTTATTTATACTACGATACTCCAAATACTTACTGTTTTTTTTGCTAGTAATTTCACTTTTCTAGTAATTAAGACAGGTTTCCTCATTTTAAGATATCAGAATAATAAAAAAAGGAATAAACTTTACTGACAAAAGATTAGGTCATGTAATAAAAATAAGAGCTTTTCAGTTTTTCAGCATCTAATTCAGTTGTATTTAAAAGCCTGCCCGCTTCTTCAAATCCTTAAAATAAAGTTAGGCCTACGTTATTTGATAGAAACGAATCAATTTCCAATATTCTAACTTCGTAAAACAAAATCCTTTTATAAATAAAACATAAACCTAATTGTGTTCTAAAACAACATCAATATTTAAAAAACTTTTTCCAAATTCAAATGTTCCAAAAAGCAGATTTTTTGTAAGTGAGGCAATTTATAAAAAAACTCTTTCCAAATTCAAATGTTTCAAAAAGCAGAATTTTTGTAAGTCAATTTATAAAAAAACTCTTTCCAAATTCAAATGTTCCAAAAAGCAGAATTTTTTTAAGTGAGACAATTTACCTATAATTTAAATAAAATATGAGAGCAAATCGACAGCCCTTGAGTTTATAAAAGAGGAAATTCACAGAAAATTTCATGTTTCTGCTCCGTAGATCTTCAAAATTAAATTAGCATTTAGTGGATATCAGATCAAATTGGTTCCCCGTGGGTTCAATCGAGTTCATGTTTATTTATTAGACCCTAAAAGGATGCGGTAATAATATGCTGAGCTCAAAGAATTTGCATAACTAATTCGCTGCTTTTGAGAGTATAGTTAAATATTTAACTGGTAAATTGTTTGGTGTTAACTTCAAAATGTATTGTTGTCTGTGATTCTGTAATTCTGATATCATACAGAGTGACTTAATTAATTCCTGAAAGATTACAGGAAGTTAAATTATTCATAAATTCAAACAACTTTCACTGAGGGGTTAATTCTGTAATACATATCACCTTTGTTAAAACAAGGTCACATAACGTCCCTTAGGTTACAACACCGCTCAAGTCGAATGTTGGAGGTTTTCACATTTGAATTCCTTGAAATGGAGCTGCTTATTACGGTTCTAACCATTGGTCACAAGATATAGATTTCAGCCAATCAGAAGTCGTAATTCGAAAAGTAGTGACAGTGCGCAAGTCGGCTGGCCTCTCAACACCGCACAATTTTTTCGTCTAATATTAAGTTGGTAAAAAGTGCGGTGTTAATAGCTAAGGAACGACATGTCAATTTTTTTTAAATTTTAGGCATGTCAAATGCTTTAAAAATGCCTATTGAACTGAAAGAGCAAAGATACTCATTAAGTTCCTTAAAACACAAAAAGAGGTGGAATTCCCTCCCGAATCATCGCTTTCCGTCAAATAAGATAGTGCTAGCAATAGTGCTATAACTCTCCGAATTATACATTTTGTAGTGCAAAGAGAAATTGATACTAACTAAAAGTTATTTATTAAAGATACTTACAACGCGTGGATGTTGTTGTGTCCGAAATAGAATAAATTCTATTCTATTCTATTATATAAAAAAAAAACACCAGAAAAAAAGTACTAACGTTGTCTCTAGCGCCTTCTTTTACTCTCTTCACCACAACTTACATTTTGGCATACTTAAGTAGATTTATATTTTTTTTGATGAATGTGACTTTGTTCTGCCAAAAGTGAGATATCTGGATCAAAAAGCATCTATATTTCAGCCTGTTCACATAACTCAAAAAAAATTGAAAAGAAAACAAAAGATTTATTTAAGTAGATAACATCAAATAGAAAATGCGTAAGCAAGTATTTCTCTTTGTAACTATAAACTGCCAAGTCAATTTTCATGAAAAGCGACAAAGGTAACTGGAAGCCCAAAGAACATTGGGTATTTTCCATTTTGTTTGAAGGCGAAGTCTTAACCTTATAGCGATGGACTACTACAAGATATTTGTTAGTAGGAAACCCAATAGGTACCTATTTTGCAATACCTTTTTTTATGGTGGGAAAATCATCTAGTGACAACCCCCGCTCTTGGGCGGAGTGGGTGATAGTGTCAGACTCTTACTGACTAAAAACCCACCCCGTTTCTTCGAGTCTTCATACCGGGGCTGGAGCTATCTTTCGAAACTAACCCTAGCCCCAGTAGGCTTCGATCCAGCTGCCCTGCTGTTGCTGACAACTCCTTGAGGCGCGCGAAAACAGTGCGCGCCGTCGACGACTTAGTTCGCAATACCTTGTCATAAACCAAACAGATAGGTACTCAATGAATTTGTAACCACACATGTAAGAATCCGCTGCTTAGGTACAAAAATAAAAAATATGCCTGTGTGACTATTCGTAGAATAAACTAGGCAAATAAAATTACCGTTTCCTGAATGTGACAGTTCCCGACTAAGTTAATTTTAATAGCAACATTATGTTCCACCATGATAATGCAAACGTTAAAGTTTTCTCACAAAAAGTCCGTATTTGTCACTTGCTTTAATCCGTCTTCTAAAGAGGAGGCCTGAGTCCCAGCAGTGAGAACATTAAAAGGCTGATAATGCTTTAATCTTAACTAAAGCCCTATGACTATGTTAAAATTTAACTTGGTATATTTCTTTACAACAACACAATTATTTTCTTTTTTATCGTCTTGTGAAAATAAAGTGAATTACTAGCACTCCATTAACACTACAATAAATAACACATTTTCCTCTTGTGACTATAACAAATTACACGAGGTTAGAAAGCATCATGTATATTGCTTTGCGGTCCACTAAGAAATAAGAATGGGCCTCCCCATGGCGTCCCATGGGGATCACTGGAACCTTCGTAAAATATACCTTTTGCTAGGAACTCAATAGATCTAAGCTCCTACGTGGGTATTATTTACCGAACCGACATAAACCATTTGAAAACCTTACAAAAAACCAATGGTCAAGCAACGACAATTGGTTTGTCAACATTTTTTTTTCCTTTTTTCCGCAAACTCTGTTTTTGATAATTAATTTAACAAATCCTTTTATTCAATCTCTATTTCAAAGTCGTCGGTGTCGTCACCAGACGTTTTTGCTAATTTCTAAATTAACTTTCTGTTTTGTTTTTATAAATCTAAATACTCATTTAGAACGGATTATTCTGATGCCTCTGGAAATATTTATCGATTTTTACAAAAAAAAAATTTTTAGGTTGATACCACTTTGTCCAGAAAACTGCGTCAATTAGATACCCCTCATTATTAAAACGCCTTAGAAAAGTGGGTAAACAGTTGATGACGGATGTCCTTACTTAGAAACGTATAAAATCAAAAACATTCATTTGAAATAATCCATCAAAAATGGTTTGATATAACTATTTATTTGATCACACATCTTATGGGTCCATTACAATAAAATAAAACCTTAATATACGCAATTCAGCGAACATAGTGGAACGCTCTGTAGGCATTGTTACGAGTAGATTTGTTGTAGATGTATTGTGTTGACCTACACGGTTGAAGTTCGGACAAGGGTAGACGTATAGACTATTTTGTACCTACAAACAATAGCTATGCTAATCTCTTAGTAGTTAATTTCCCAAAATAACATTTAGAGCTAAATCAACACAAATGATTACTAAAAACTTTTTACCTCACACCTACAAACTTCCAGCAAAAGTCCGTGTACAAACGTGCCACAAAAGCCGACACGGCCATGACGAACCTAAAACCTTCGTCACGAAACTATGACAGCACAGACCACAGAATGTAAAAGACATGTCAATAACACGTCCTCATTTTAAAGTTAGTTAGGGAACCCAAGCGAAGATGGCGGTCACGTCTATCAACACACAAAAGAGCAGGTACGTTATATCTGGAGCAGTAAGGTGTAGGGTATAATACACATTTATCAGTCCAGCCTGTCTTGCCACACTGACAAGTGTTTCCGTGAGTGGCGACCGTAATACCTAACAATAGTCACCACTACCCTACATCCCCTCCCCCACTATCGCTAGTCTCTTTCTCTATGATTTCTAAAGGGTTCCGTTACACTATCAATGCTCCATATCTTCTTGACGTTTGACGAATCAATGAACTTTAGTTTGTCAATCTATTTGGGCTTTGTAGACACTATTTGATTTATCCCTACCCTGTATCAAATGTTGTTCCTCGAATTTAACGATAAACTGAAATTGCGTTCGGCATAATTGAATATCAGACTGATTCTATCTTCATAGTCTCTCGTAGTTCATTATGTTTTAAAAATGAGATTTCTTACTGTATAAGCATTTATTCAAAGAAAACTTTATTGTATAAATCTGAAAATAATATTCACGAACAAACGAAATATAGGAATCCGAATAAAGAATTTCTTTTTATATTAAAAACGAACTTCAAAGTAAGCAAAAAGAACGGCTATTCAAACGTTTTAACTTTTGTGCGAATTTTCAACTAAATAAGCAGCAGTAGCCATTTTTTGTGAAACGATATAATTTTTACACTGAAATTGTTGTTCGACGCTTTTCAGGAAAAAGGTTAATTTCCCATCAGACATTTTAAATTTTGCGAAACATTGTCGCATGTTAATAATAAAGCGTGACAAATAATTTTGAAGTTGAAAGAGCAAAAGTTTTCTCATTGCTGCAGACGAGGAAGTTCATAATTATTTGTTAGCCTCAACGAACTACTGCGCGATTTTAATTGAAACAAAACAAGCGAAATATGAGACCTGCTTGACCTGCTATTGAGAAGTTAATTTAGTACTTTATTTCAGAGTTCGCGGGAACATTTGTATCTTTGCTTTGTTCTATGATAACGAACATCAGTTCCGCGCTTTCCGATTCAATAAATCGAAATCGAAGTTTGCAGACTCGCGTTAAATATTCGAATAAAATGAAATTGAATAGTAAATACAGTGTTTCAGTTCGTTCCAGGATCTTTCATGAATTATGTTAGTTGTTCCCAATGCTGAGGAAACTTAAATTACTTTTGCGTATGTATTTTTATTTCACCTAAAAGTTTAGTATTGGTTTGGAAAAACTAGGTTTCAGAACATACTGTAACTGTATACGTTAGTTACAGATACCTACTACCTACTATTGAAGTTTAGAGTGTCATCGTAATATTGCCTGGCAGTCTACTCAGGTATCAAACGAGAAGAAAATAAGCTTCTATATAAATTTTATAAAACTCAAAATACATAAATCGGACCCTCATAAAAAAAAATTGTTTGTTTCTTTCGTCAAAAATAACTGTAGAGCTAGACGCCAAGGCTGCAAGATTGTTTAAAAGAACTACCGCGGCTTTGGAACGCAAAGGGCAACTGAAGGAACACAGATGGTTTTTATTCGAGCGTATTGGTTTATTGTCGCGTGTTCTATTCGAGCGACACAAATATTTATATGTACTACACAGATATCCCTGAGCCTGCTGATTCTGCTTAATTATGCTATGCTACGCAGGTATATGTTTCGGGTCTGCGTGTCTTCTACATGTAAGCTTACATGTTTGTGAATGCACCCAGGAGTCATTCCTAATGTACAGCATATTTTTTTAACCTATAATTTCTTACTGCTGGGCAAAGGGCTTCTTCCAGATATTCTTTTCTCGAGCCACCTCGAGCCAACCCTTCCTGTAGGCCTCTAGGTTATCTCGTCACCTATAGCATGTTTTAAAAAAAAACTTTTTTTTTTGTTCTTTGGCAAATGAGCCGGTCGAGCATTCTACCAGTGACATGTGGCGACGGTAACAAAAACAATATTATTTGTAGGACAAAGGTTGACGTAACGTTAATTAAAAAGGAGTTTAGTACATGGAAATTTTAAACAATATCGAAATTTAAAACGAGACAGCAATACACAGGCACGCGTTACTAGCAAACTAACTCAAAATATTTCAATTGAAACATGTCTGGAACAGCACCGAAAGTTTGGTTATTACAAAACTGTCGCAGTAACCCAAATTCTATCGAGCAGGTTCAATTAAAAAGTGCCGATACTAATTAAACTATAGTTTGGCCTGGTCGGTGTCACGAAGTTACCTGGCCGGTCGAACGGCTGACTCTGTCAAAACGAAAATTAGTTTCCAAATTCTGATGAAAACTTTAATTGATTCCTCAAAGCCAATATGTGGGAGTACTCGTTCAATCGAAAATTCCATGAGACCGTTCGACAAGTTCGAGTGAAAGTTTTGTAATGATTATTTGACGTTTAAAGTAAATAGACTGTATGACCGAGTACAAGGTTATATGAGCTGCTCGTGGACGGTCTCCAAGGTTAGGCAACCCTTGCCAAGGTAAAGTAAGGAATAAGGCGGTAAGTCCCCTTCTTGAGGCGTGGCTAGAAAAACAACACGGCGTCCTTACCTTCCTCATAACGCAGGTCCTCACCGGACATGGTCAGTTCGGGAGATTCCTGCACCGGATTCGTGCAGAAGAAAAGCCCGGGCGTCACCATTGTGTGAACCGCCCGGAGGACACGGTAGAGAAATTTATCTATAATATGTATGTATTTAGAAATATATATAAGTATGTTTATCAGTTATCTAGTACTCATAACGCAAGCTGTGCTTAGTTTGGGACTAAACAGAATTGTTTGATTGTGGAATATTATTATTATTAACCTATCAACAATAAAAAAAAAAAGTTTCACTTTTTTGCTGACTAGCTGTATCTTTTCATCATCATCATCACAATTTCAATAGAAAGATGTCCACTGTGGGATATATACCTCCCCCATGTGTTGCCATACGGATACATAATATACCTAAACAAGGTTAAATACATATTTACCTTTTTGTGTGAGAAATTATATCAAATAACTGTTCCAGCTCGAGAGGGAGTATCAGACTAAAACAGACTAAAACCCACCTGTGTTCCTTCATTTGACTTTTGCGTTCCAAGGCCACGGTAGCTTGTGCACCTAGACTGCACAGGTGTCACTGAAATACGCACACGAACATTGATGCCCTGAAAAGAGGCCTAATCTGTTTTTGGGGAGAGGTGGGCTAGTTGGAATAAGCCCACCTAATTAAAACAAGAGTAAAAAGTATACATAATTATAGATAAAATACACATACATATATATTTAATATAATATATATACTACATATATATATTTATATAAAGTAAGGACAGAAGTTTTGAGACGATTATCTATTCATTGTTTCATAAAACTTACAACTTGTTCGTCATTAGCAATTACGATGTTTATTGAATGCGATAGGTACTTTAGTTAATGAATCATGGTGTCAAACCAAATACGAACTTCACGATCGTATTTTACATTTTACGATTCAGTGAAATATGAAATGTTTTATTTTGTGGGCGTTTCAACTGATATGACACATGCCACTGATAATTTGAGTAGTTTATGCAGCATTGTCTTTTTGCAGAACAAAGGGACTTCTCAAACAAAACAAATCGATGAGCAAGCTAGCTCTTATTTAGGTTTTAACTTTAGCATTCACTTGTAATGAGCATTCTTGTGTTATTACATTACAGAAAAATAACGAGAGCGTTTTAGCGAGCATTCTATCAAGCGTTCTGGCGAGCATTCTAGTGAAGGACAGTAAATTTGCTTCGAATTTTTCGTTCGCGAGTACTCATGAAAATGTACGTAGCAATGTTTGGATCTATGCTTGGCTCGGCTCGTTGTTCAGTTCGACAAATTTAAAAACGGCTCAATGTTCTGTTACAAGTGAATGCTCATGTCTATCAGCACCTTAAGGTAGAACTACACTGCGCACACGTGTGCCACGTACGTTGATCTGGGCGCATCGGTCTCCATACATTTTATATGGAAACTAGACTTATAGAGCTACACTAGATCCACGCCACGTGATACCACGCGACGTCGTTCTACGTACGAATCAGGCGTGGTACACGTGTGCGTCGATTTGATGTAGTTTTAGCTTTATTCATCATCTTCCTGTCTTTGTCCCATGTTACTTAAGGTCAACACAACACGTTTTTTTCTTCCATTCTATCCTGTCAACCGTCACGCTATCATTAACTCCCTTTTATTTCATATCACTCCTGACACAAACCATCCATATATTTTATTTGGCCTTCCCTACATCCACTTAAGTACTTTTTCTTAAATTCTTTTTCAGATTCCATTAGCCATGTGTATTCAAATGTAATTGAAGTCAATTTTCGAATTTTTTAACTCTTAACAAAACACGAGTCCCTCAAAACGGTCGCTCGTCACCATTTCCTATCGGTTTAGATGAGCAAAAATGGCGCAACAAACTCGTCCTTAGCAACACATGTCTCTATTATCAAAGTAACGAGGGAAAAGAAACTAAATAAATAAAACCAATAAAATCCTTAACTAATTAAAACTAATTAAACACAACCAAAAAAAAAGATGGCGTCGAAAAACTCCTTCGCATTGCTGTCGACTGGTAATGTGCCCGAAAGACTGGCGGCATTGCCACGCTGTATGATAATAAGCTTATTCTCTACAGCCAGACCTTGAATCACACGAAATATCTACAAGACTTTTATACAGAATGATCTTTGTATTATTCAAAACTAAACTAATTTATAACACAAAATACCAATATGTATACCAACAAGGAAAAAAACATTTTTAATTTTATTACATTAATATTATAACAAAGATATTATAAGGAAAAACCTACCAACAGTCTACAGACCTATTGTAAATATTTGTACCCTCTAAATACCTACTGTAAAAATGAAAGAGATTGCATGAAAAATAGCTCCTATTTTACGTGCGGACTGGCAGGCAATTACACTTTTTAAAGATTATGCAAAATAATACAGACTCAAAATACAGACTAGGTTATTGAATTAGATTAAAAAAAAGAATTAATTGTTTTAAGTCTGATGAAATTTAAGACGACTGTCAAGCTGACGGGCAGGTTTTAATTTTGAAAAATAGAACAGCGTTTTGTGACATTGTCAAAAGTCTCATCGATTAACGCGTCTTTATTAATAAAGTTACATTTTTCATTTTTCAGTGGCTTCGCCCGCGTAAAAATAAAAAGAATTTATAAATATAGTCGGCTTGCGTTTGACCACAATCTCACCTGATGGTAACCGATGATGTGGCCGACGATGGAACACGCTTGCCTAGAAGCAATCTATTCACTCTTGACTTAAAGACCCCTAGGTTATAGCTATCAGGAAACACAGACTCCAGCAGGGAATTCCATTTCTTAGCTGTACGCATAGTGAATGTACTCCCAAAACGCTTTGTACGTGTAGGTGGCATGTCACCCATGTATCGGTGGCGCAACGCCGTACCTACGTCTTGTCGTCCGATGATGGAACGGACTTTATAGCGGAATTAAATAGTTTGACAGTCCCTAAAATCAGGTGGTAATAAGTTCCTTAGTCTTGAAACTCTTTCATTGCGTCAGTAAAGTAGTAAATAAGGAGTGCTACTCGTAGTAGGAATAGAAATTGTTATTTTGGGAGAGGATGATGATATTGATAACTATCCAATCTTAACAAAGTACAATCAACCTTATATAATATGCTAAAGCTAAGAAATATAGCATAGCATAGTCGGCCTTCTTAATGTTCCCACTGTTGGGACTCAGGCCTCCTCGTACCTAATGGTGGGTAAAATCGTAATGCGGGTTGGTGGATGTCGAATTTTTGGTTCTTGGACATGCCGGTTTCCTCACAATGTTTTCCTTCACCGTTTTGAGAGCAGTGGTGATGGAAATAAATTACACAAAGTAACGCGCCTGGCTGGGTTTGAACCCGCGACCTTACAACTCGTAAGACCAGGCCGTTACCACTCAGCCACCATTGCTCTCTCAAAAAAAGATTGTAAGTTAGTAGATAGAAAGTTAGTGAAGAGAATGATGTTGTAGGAGATATTTGAAAAAAAAACAATATACATATATCTAGTTAAGTTTTACTAATTACGCATCATAATCTCTTAATACATATTTTGTAATATTTTACCTTGTATACAAAAATACTACTGACCAAAACTATGCGTCACAAAAATATTACTTAAAAAATATTACTACTGAACAAAACCATGCGTCTCTTAATATGAACTACAGTCAAAATTATCAACAAAATTATTCCACCGTTCATTAAATTCTTGGAGTGCGCGTGTCTTATTCTCCGGTTCCAATGCACTATATTTTAGAGAATTTAGAGCCAAAGTTTTTAACAGCTTCAAATCTTGAAGTTTACTTGCTACTCCAACAAAAGCAACATAAAAGTCATCAGACAATGGATCAGCTCCCCAAGCACCAGGGTCGTCACTTGATAATACTACAGGTAAATTCATACTCAAGAAAATATTTAAAGGATGATTCCGAACATCCCTGACGAGAGACAACACAGCATTAGATAGAACATTCACTTCCACTCCTATGTCCTTGTCGATCACATCTTGCATAAGCACGGGGTGTTTAGCAAGCGCGTACCCATGACCAATTCGCTTAGTACCTAACAGTATAGCATCTACTAAGTTTTCGTCTGTAAGAGTTCCAAACCAGTCGGTTTCACCAGCGTGGAAGAAGAAATTAAGATCTTTTGCTTCAAGTAACTGTGGTACAAATTCTATTAGTGGATTCCCTGCATCTTCTTGGCCGACTAAATCAAATCCTGCGAACAATTCAGGCATTTCTCTCTTAATCCGTCTTGCAGTTTCTATGTACTGGGCTAATACATTTCTGTCCACTTTCCTCGACGGAGCATATATCAATTTAGCTCCAATAAAATCCGGATGATCTTTCTTGAATCTGTTTATGATTTTTCTGTAAGCTTTTGCTGTTATCATCGTATCATATTCAGAGCCATCTAATTCATAAAGAGCGGGCAAAATACTCCTCACTTCCACATACATGACATTATCATTTTTGAAAAATGTGAGGGCATCGTAGAAATACTGTTCCCAGTTTGGTCTGTAAGTCAGTAGACCGTACGCAGAGTTGAAATATTGCATAAATCTAGTCCAAGTTTCTTGGATGGAAGGGTAAACTTTATCAGGATTATCACAAACCAGGGTGAAAAGTTTCCGGAGTTGTGCGTCGAATTCAGTTACATTGTCAACAGCACTCCTAGCTTCACTCATGAGCTGCCACTCTACATCACACGTCGCGTTAGGAACATTATTTGAAAACCGAAACCTAATAGGTTTATCAAAACACACATAAAGATGCTCCATGTAGGTGATGTTCAGAAGATAGTCCGCTCCCATGATCGCCATGTCGTGAATATGAAGTACGGCTCCTTTGGGCATGCTCTTGATGATCTTGTAAACTTTGGACTTCTGAATCTCATTTTTGTAACTGAAGTAGTGATGCGAAAAATTGAATTGATTCGGGTGGTCAAATCCATAGTCAAGTTCGTTGAACTTATGTTGCATCAAACAATTATTCACCACGTTTTCTTTATCATTGAGTGTAATATTCCCTCCAAGAGCTGACCGTAATTCGAACTCAACTAACTTCCTTCGTCTGTCGTTGTAATTGTCTTCACATTTTGCGTAAGTAAATAGTAATACAAAAATGATATGCCACATACTGTTTGACACGTTCGCCGCGGCTCGGCGTCAGATCGGTACTGAGGACCGCCGACCTTATGACCTTACATTTTATGATTAGTTAAGCACGTTTGTGCTAACAATAGCGTAATAATTGATATCAATTTATTGTATTGTATTCATACATAACTACGTGAGACTCATAGTGTTATTGTTGCGAGTTATGCTGATAAATATTCAGACGGTTAGAATTAAGGTATATTGTAACTTGTCAAGAATAAAATAGATCTATAATATCATGACCATGTCAAAAAAAATGGTCATTTCATGAAATTGTCGGCATTTTCGTGAAATGAAGACATAATATGTCACATTACTGTATTCGGCAACTACTTGTTCATTAGTATGCAATTTACTTTGTACGCTATTAATTACGGCTAAACATGTAAACCTGTTCTAAATACAACATCTTGTAACATAATAATTCCAATATGTACTCGTAGTAAATAAAAAGCGCCCTAGTTACAAAACCGTCTTCAAAACGTTTTAAAAAAAATGAGAAAGAAAATGCAGTTTAATATAGCCTATAATTTAACTAAATTGCATATTTTATGCGTGTCTCTTTCTTTCGGTGCGGAAAAACGTCAGCAAACAAAACAACGGTCATAATTTTACTTTTGGGTTTGTATCTAACAAAAATACTACATACTAGTTTTTGCTTATGGCTTCGCCCGCGTACGTTAAATATAGCCTATGTCACCCAGAAATAAAGCATCTTTCTATCAGTGAAAAAATTTTAGCAATCTGACAAGTACTTTCAGAGATTACCTTCAACAAACAAAAAAAGCTAACATTACATCTTTATTAGATTAGTGTAGATTTCATAAAATAATGCTATTTCACGAAATTACCGACCACTTTATGAAATGAAAAGTTCTGCACTTGAACTACGACATAAATATTAAATTTCATTGTCTATCATCACGTTTAGATTCATCTGCAATCGCCTATGAAACGAATACTGGTCATGTTTATAGAAATGAGATAATAATTGAACAAACTTTATACTAAAATAACACAAACAGGTCTTATTATTATAAACAGGTCTTATTAGGCTTATCAAAAAATAATACCAGATTCAAAAGCCAGACACTTGTATCAATTTTATTAATTTAGATAATATTATTTTATCGATTTCACACCCTAGAAATATACATCAACTAGCTTTTGCCCCGCGGCTTCGCTCCCGCTCTTCCCTACTATACCCTACTCTACCCTACTCTACTCTACTCTACCCTAATCTACCCTACTCTAACCTACTCTACCTTACTCTACCCTACACTACCCTTCACTACCCTACTCTACTCTACCCTACACTACCCTAATTTTATTTTATTTTTCACAAGAATCTCCTCACAATAACAAACACAACAAAAAAAAAAATAGCGGAATCGGTCCAGCCGTTCACGCGTGATGGCGTGACCAAGGGAAATAGGAATTAATTTTTATATATAATATAGATTCCTATTTCAAACTAGCTGACCCGGCGAACTTCATACCGCCTAACAGTCAATGAATGTAGTAGGTAGGTACCTATGTCTTTCGATATAGTCAAAGAATTCGGTGAAACAAAGTCTAAGTCTCTAAGTTATATATATCAAGTTACACACAATTTTTATGTATAGTATAAAGATGCGTGCACAACGTGGGTAATCTTCCATTGCCTTCTCTCGCTCTAGAGCAGTGTGGAAGAGTATAACAGACTTACTGGCTTAACCCGTGTGTTCTTTCAGTTTTCCTTTGCAGAGTCACGGTAACTCTTTCAAACAATCCTGTCTACTAATTTCCACAGATTAGCTTTAGATTCCACAGTTTAGTAAGAGATACACTTTAATATTCGTGAACCGCTGGCCGCGCCGGCTGCGGCGCCCTGCAGTGCGCCCGTGCGCTCGCGTTCCTCCGTTTGTCTATGATTTTGACAAATGATTTTGGAGCGCAAGTCGTCGGGCGTCTGTATCTGGTTCATTATTTATTGCATTTTTTCTTATATTTTCTTATATCTAACACACTATTCTAACACGTATTAACATAAATTCACCCTATTTACAAATGTTATATATTTATTATTAACCTGAACCTCCGTGAATGTGACCGTGGCATCACCGCGGGCCCTATCAGAATACCAGCGCTGCGTTATTTATTTTTTTAAATATCGCAGCATATGCTGAGTTTGGCCTTGCACAGATTTTAAAGTTTTTTTTTTTAATTTTTATTTTATTATTGAATTCTGCTGTATGTGTGAGGTACAAATAAAAGTTTTTCTTTCTTTCTTTCTTTCTTTCTTTCTGTCCATTTCTTTTTCATTTAAGTTTTTGTCTTAAGCTCAATCTATTTACTTTTTCTTTCGACTTATACTAATTAAGTACATAATATTAGTTATACATAGTACTTACAGATATAAAGTACAATAATAACTAATAATTTTTAGTTATAAATGGATTGATTGCCAACCATTACGACTTTAGAGTTTCACTGTCTATTTTAATTTGACTCTGTTATAATTTTCGAGACATCCTGTATAAGTGGGTTCAGCATGGCTTTCTATATAAAATGTATGTGTGGACATGCATTTACCTGCCGTCACGTTTTATCCTTCGGATTAAGCTGTATCCGAAGCGACATGTAATGCATATGAATATGAAACTAATGGCTACCTATGTAGGGATATGAAGGATTTTCATCAATCAGCCTGCAGGTTGGGGTTAGGCAGAGTCTACTGACAAAGGGCGAGCTTTATGATGGTTTTTTAAATTTTGTGAATAAAAAGTCCTTGCCGATACTTCTCCATAAGAATTCAATCCGAAACATGCACACTTCTGACTAGTGATTTTGCTGGGAATATTGCCCGAAGTATGAATATTGGTGGCAATTTTGGGAACACATTCATTGTGCGTGCAGCTAGGGAGTGGAATTCCTTGCCGGAGTCTGTGTTTCCTGATAGCTACAACCCGGGAATGTTTAAGGCGAGAGTGAATAGGTTTCTTCTAGGTAAGCGCGTTCCATCGTCGACTGCATCGTCGCTCTCCATCAGGTAAGATAGCGGTCAAGCGCAAACCTATCAACAATAAATTAAATATAAAAATTTTGCCAGCAATATTCCCATATTGCCAACAACGCCACATCTCGAATTCTGACGTTTCGTAAGGAACTATGTAAGATTATGTTGAGTCGCTTGAGCGCTGTAGCCGCTACAGGAACCGCCCCGGCGTTGGGAGTCATAAGGTGATACGAAGTCACCGTAGACGTGGACTGGGCTTGCGGGCAACGAGCAATGGCTAGCTCACCGTCCGGTAAGGACTGAGCTCAGTCGTTGACGGCGCGTAGTGTTCCAAGAGTGGCTGTGCCCTTCATAGGTGGGTCAATAAAGTCTGACACGGCCTCTCACTCCACCCCAGAGCGAGAGAAGTAGAAAGGAGTTGGCGTGACCGCAGAAAAATTCAAAAAGAGTGAAAAATGTGAACCAACTTTCCTCCTTTAATTTAATAACTTCATTTCCAGTCTAATAAAGCCATTTTCCTGAAACACTGAAATGTTTTTTAAAGACTGTATTTTGTTTTACTTTTTCAGATATTCGGAGTTGACTTCCATGTTCTATTTCAGGTTTAATCTGAAGCTTAACTTTTGACCTTTAGAAATGAAACCTTGCCAGTGAATTACGTAACTTTTAATTTAACTTGGAACAACATAATGCTTGTATGCCCTAAAGGTGTTAGATGAGTCAGTGTCGACCACATTGCGCCAATTAGGTTTAAATCCCAAGAAACAGACGCCAAGCTCTTGCAACTAAACAGGCAAAAATGACTCGGAGTGCTTTGTCGGCGAGCAATGTGTAGCTCGCCGGAGTCTGTGTTTCTTAATTGCTATCTAGGTTTTTTTTGGTGGGTAAAAATCATCCAAATGATATCCCCCGCTCTTGGGCGGAGCGAGAGATAGTGTCAGACTCTTACTGACTAAAAAACCCACCCCGTTCCTTCTTGCCTTTCATACCGGGGCTGAGCTACCCTTCGGAGCTAACCCTGGTCCCAGTAGGCTCCGACCAAGCTGGGCCCCTGCTATTGTTGACAACTCCTTGAGGCGCGCGGAAACAGTGCGTGCCGTCGACAAATTGCTACTTAGGTTATAGTAAGTCTCTAGGTCAAGACTGAATAGGTTACTTCTAGGCAAACGTGCACCATCGTCGACCACATCATCGCTTACCATCAGGTAAGACAGTTCCCAAAAGCAAACCTATCCATAAGAAAAATAAAACGCAGCCATAACTATACAACATCAAAAGGGGCGAGTGAGGTCTTATAATTGTTTGGTGAGCCATTCTTCTCAGCGTCTCGGAATCTGATTAATAGCAGTAATATTTGGCGCCTGTGTGGACCACAAGAATTGTTCTACGGCCCAGCTGAAGTTCGTGTTTGTAGTTATAAGTAAGTGCCTAGGTGCTAAAGAGAAGTTTGTTGTTTTAATGATGATTAGATTTGGGAAAACTTTTTGTAGCGTCAATAAACCTTCTTAATATACTCCAAGCTTGAAGGTAGAGGTATATTGGGCAACGTGAGCCACGTGCGCTAAAACAGGCGCGTCGGTCTCCATTTTATAAAGCAACTAGACTTGTAGAGCTACATTTGACCCACGCTACGCGACGTCACGCGACTGTGCGACTGAAACGTTCAAGGCAGATTTCAGTAGATAGTACTAGCCTATAATTGTGCGATCAAATACCATCTTCATCATCATTATCATCATCAGCCGAAAGGCGTCCACAGCTGGACTTAGGCCACAACAACCTGTCCTATGCGTTTTGCATTTATCGGATTGTTGTAACCCTCATCAGGGCGCGAACCACCTTGTGGGATGCCTTTCAATGGCTCCATCAACTTGTGAATTCAACAAGCTGCTCTGTGTGGAGTAGCCCTTCAAACTGCCACTTAATTTTGGTGATTCTTCGAGATATGTTAGAAAATTTGGTAGGGTTTTAGATCTTGAGAATCCGATGGATGCGAGACGCACAGGACTGATCATTATGGCGACACTTGGAGGAGGCCTATGATGATGATGATGATGTTGGTAACTTTAGTTCTCCAAAACATTATTTAAAAAAAATAAGCAGGCGTTTTAAAACTACTAAATCAAAATACTACCACATAATCTTACATTTATTTTCCCGCGCTTCTAAATAAAAGAAAAACAATATGGCGGGGCTTAGCTAAAAGTATCTTCGTAATTCTAAACCGTCTGTATAATAACGTGCATATTTTTAAACTTTCCAAGATACCCAGAGAATGTTATCTTTCAATCTGAAAATTTGTGAGTAATTTTATAAAGGGAAAAAGCCCCTATTTTGTAAATTGTTTATATTGCGGTATCTATCTAACCTATATAGGTTAGGAAGGTTTACAATGATAGCTTATTCACCCATTTGCATTGTTAATTTTCACCGTATAATTGCTTGATCAATATAACATGAATGTTTGAATAGAAATCCGTAAATGTTCATAATATTGATAAATCCGAATCGATTCGTATTTGCATGTCATATTCACGTCATCATTTAGATTTCAATTTAGGTTAATTACTACATATGTTATAGAGACATGTTTTTAGGGTTATTCTTTTCATTTCTAAATTTTTTCGATTATTATTATTACTGATACCTATTGGGATATTGTATTATTACTGTATTGATGGAGCTGCAACAACCTGCCTTATGCGTCTCGGATTCCTGCAACCCTCGACACCAGGTCATAGATCCACCTTGTGAGATGCCTTCCAACGCTGTTTCTTACAGTACACTTTCGCCACTCCAGAACCTTTCATCCCCATCAACTTGTGGAGTTCTGCAAGCTGTTCTGCGTGCAATGCGCCCTTCCTTACAATTTTGATGGAGTGGAGCCTCGCTGCTACAAGAACTGTAGAACAAGAGACACTACGCTTCTGTCCGTGTTCCTCCTGTGTTCTGCAAAAACCTCATCACGCAACGGGTTCTTTGCGTGGTTTAAGAGTGCGGAGATCATTCATCACAAACATTGCACACGCTCGCAGAAAACTATTTTGTTTTATAATATTTAGAAATATGAGATAATCATTCACAAAATCGCTAAATCTTTACAATGGCCATATAAATCAAATACTTGTCCAAATGTATATCTAATATATTAATAATAGAATAACATAAATTCCACAACTATCACACAACGCGATCTAGTTCCAAACTAAGCAGAGCTTGTGTTTTGAGTACAACTGATAAACATACTTATATATTTTTAAATACATATTATAGATAAATTACAACCAGACATGACAGTATGAAAATTTGAGAAATATTTGAGAGTATGCGACTGCGATGTTTGACGGGTGACAGGACAGAATGGAAGAAAAAAACGTGTTGCGCTGACCCCAAGTAATATGGGATAAGGGCAGGAAGAAGAAGAAGATGTAAATACAAACACGTCCGAAAAATAGGACTATTGCCCCTTAGTTCTTCTCCCTTTAACACTATTCCCGCATAACACAAAAGATTACCACTTACACATCGCTGTATATTTCTGTCGAAAACGGATTGAGTGAGCCGACCCCTCGAACATAGCTCCGTACAAGCAATCCTCCAATCCTACGCTAGGCTTTCAACTCCCAACAACAGTTCACCCGCAATTACAAATGTTTGTAGATATTGAAAACCATTGGCATAGTGGCCACCCATTGCGGAAACTGCTTTATTCGAACGTAACTCAAAAACAAGGATGTTATGATTACGATCTAGGAACATATATTTAGAGCTATGTGGAACAGAATGTTAAGTCCCGCAAATCTCAGTTGAAAAGACAGGATCCTCCGACCAGACGAGACAAGATACAACGACAAGTCAGATCTAAGTAACTGCTTGAGAGATGATTTCGGGCCTCGGATGATTACGAATTTTTTAGTTCCGGTGTAGCGCCATAGATGTCGCTACATAATAGAAGAATGTTGCAGATTATTTTCTAAAACGTGTATCTTGCCAGTACCCCTACCCAAGTTCAAATGTACGGGAATGACGTCATTTCAACGCTCTGTCACGTGATCAGAACAATAGAATCGGGGGCGTGGCCAACTCGAAGTATTCAACGCAAGAGAAACGATTGTAACTTGGCTAGGGGGGCTATTATAAGAATTAGCGGCAAATCCGTAAGGAATTCCACCTATAAACTACTGGCGCAGGAAAGGATCGCGTGACCTCTCACGCTTTGGGTCACAGACGCAATCCAACACATGCCACAATCCTACATTAGGCCTCCAACATTAGTTGGCCAGGATTATCAATGTTTGCGGCAGCTACTGAAAACGATCGGCATGTTAAGAGGGTACCTATTTATTTAGCAGCCTCTCGGGATGAACTGAGTTGCGGCCAGCGATAGCTTATTTGCCAATTTGCATCATTAATGTTGAACACTTAATTGATTTAATATGTAAATGTAGCGATAAAATTTTGTTAGCTGTTAACATCTATTATTTTGTGTAGTGATTTCAGAATGGAGTGGAAAATTAGGTACGGTCTCAAAATTACCTTTAAAGCCGCGTGCAGACATTGCGAGGCGTACGTCGTGAACTGTTCGTCACGCATGCTTCAACCTGAGGCATACGACGGTATATTTATGCGTGCGTCCCGAACGACACGTGCTCACACGGACCACGCACGGTGTTCGTCAGTAGAACATGCAAAAAACACCTGTCCACACGGAGCGCACGGCTGGTACTGAGGCAGCGCGTTCGCAACGATCGTATGACGCGAATGCTCGCTTTGAGCACACACGTCCACACAACCCGAGGCATGCGAGACGAACCATTCGTGACGCACGCCTCGCGATATCTGTACGCGGCTTCAAGTGAACGTTGTTGGTAAATATTGCCATTAAGTATGTAAAATTCCCACAAGATCCTACGACCAGACGACTGTTGTGTCTGGTCTGGGGAACTGCCTTCTATTTGTTTTCAGACTAAATGTATAAATTTTCTAATCGCGTGAAGAACTTTGATACCGATGTTTATTGTTTACGCTGAGAATGCGTCATATGGCAATTCTATGTATTTACTGCAAATTTTGCATAATTATTTTTCTTTGTATTACCTATATTCAGTCTTGTATCATTCATCAGCTAAATATCCTGTATTTTGATAATTAAAATAATGCTTTAATTAAAAAATATTTTTAACGAAATTCCCGATCGCCAAAACATAACTCAATACAGGATTTTTTATATAAGTTCGTATATGGTGGCATAGATATCGCTACGATATCAATATATTATATGGTCCCGCAATTTTAAAAGCGCTCAAAAGTTTAAGCCTATCCAGTAATTCGTTATGATCATCCCGATAAATAAGTTTTATATTTTCTTTATCCCAATAAACTAGTTCAGTACTTTTTTATATATTTTAAGATACGGTAGATCAGCTCCTCTTTTTTGCTTAAATTTCATTTCCAATCTATGTGTCGCTTACGACAACATGTCTTTTACATAAATAGTTAACCTGATCTGACCAATCCTCCTCTGACTGAAGTCAATGATAACATTTTTAAATTCCAGTCCCAACACAGTGGATAAGCCTTTTGCCTGTCAAAAAAACGTTGACAGATTAGAATCGAAATAGCTCCAGAATTTGTGTGAGAGTTCAGTTGCTGAAAAAATATTGCACGTACAGACTGACGTTAACCAACATAGCCCACATATTGTGAGGCCAAATTCACCAGCTGACCTATATGTCAGTGGCTGTACCTCGATGTATGACGTGACTGGCTTATCTCAACTGTTAACATGCCCGCTGACACGTTATGCCGTCGCAAATTCTACTTAGCTTTTAATCAGTTACTTAGTTGGTGTTGAATATATAGGTAGCTGCACTAGCTTCAGCCATTGGCTTCACCCGCATGAAAGTAGTTTTCTCTTTACAAATTTTAAACCCACGCTTTATCCCCTAAGGGGGTAAATTTTGGAAAATCCTCTCATAGGCTATGTCGTAAAAGGAAACCTTATGCAAAATTTCACGCTCCTAGCCCCAGTAGTTTCGGCTGTGCGTTGATATGTCAGTCAGTCAGTTTCTCATTTTATATGTATAAAATAATGATTCTTGGAATTAATTAATTGGAACGGAGCAGTAGTATAGGTTCCGCATGACGCAGGTCCTTACCGGACATGGTTCGTTCGGGAGTTTACTGCACCGGATTCGTGCGGAAGTGACGCCCAGGTGTCGCCACTGTGCGGAATGCCCGGAGGACACGGTGCAGCACACAGTCGAGGTGTGCCCTGCTTGGGCGGAGCATCGCCGTGCCCTCGTGGGGGCGATCGGCGGCGGAGACTTCTCGCGCCGGGCCTTGGTTGAGGCCATGGTCCGAAGCGAGGAGGAGTGGCAGGCGGTCGCCGATTTCTGCGAAGCAGTAATGCTCGCAAAGGAGGAGGCCGAACGCATCAGGCAACGGCGCTATCGCCGCCGCCGCCGCCGCCGGGATTCTGATCCCGATTTCCGGCCACCGTAGGCGCGGGCTTGCGGACAGTGAGCAATGGGTGGTGTCGCTGTCCGGCCGTCCGGTAACTGTCCGGACCAAGCCCAAGTCGTCGACGGCGCGCACTGTTCCCGCGCACCTCAAGGAGTTGTCAGCAACAGCAGGGACCCAGCCGGATCGAGGCCTACTGGGGCCAGGGTTATCCGAAAGGGCGCTCGAGCCCCGGTATGAAGGCTAGAAAGAACGGGGTGGGTCTTTTAGTCAGTAAGAGTCTGACACTATCTCCCGCTCCGCCCAAGAGCGGGGGATGTCAATGCATGATTTTTTCCCACGATAAAAAAAAAAAAGTAGTGAAGGATATTTGTTAAATCCCATGTCATAATCACAAGCCTGTTTTCATCTATGGAAATGCGATAACAAAGGCTTATTTAGAACATTTTCCAAATTAACTAGCTTCCATTTATTTGTACAAGGAAAACGTCATATTGTCTACAAAGGGTTCATAACAACATTCAAGCCCTTAAAATCACTTTGCCATTCCGCAGGTAAAAATAAAAATCAAAAATTTGAAAACTTTGAATTTAGCTGCAGGAACCAACACGCTGCGTCTCAACAGCTCACCTACGAAATGCATGAAAAGTCAATATTGAACGAACAAACTGCATTCACAAAAAAGAGAGCACGCGTTTCATTCACGATTAACTTCAAGGTACCAGGACTTCATAAATGCTTGGAGCACTTCGAATTCTTACGAGAGAGCAGCACGTTGTTGTCTGCAAACGACTCGTCAGTTCGCGCGCCAATGTTAATTGTCTAGTCTGCCAGCCTGGTATTGTAATACGGTAGAATTTAAACAATGCCGCTTTTCTTTCTTCGTAGGTTCTTTTTTTAAATACCGCTTGATAGACCACCGAGGATGAATAGATTTAAATTACAGGTAATGGAAGGTTTTTATCCAAAAGTCTGTAACTTTTTTTTCTATTATTGTCTGATATTTTGCATGTTGTACGTTATAAACCAAGATCTTTGCAATATGATTCGCAATTTTTACCATTTGAAAATCACTTAATTCAGTTCGATGTACTTTTAGATCAGCATCCAAAAGCCACAGTATTAAAACTTAAGCAAAATGTGCTGATGTGGAAACTATAAGCTGCAAGCTTTTTTAAATATTTGCACAAGAAGGCTTTCCTCCGGCTCTTGCAGCGAATTTTTCTGTTTGTTACAAAAGTTGGGGTAGAATTAGCATTTATCGTCTATAGACAGGATTAAACAGCTCTGCAAGATGCATTTTTGTAAAGAAAAGATCCAAACACAGAACAAAGTTTCACAGTCGATGCTCTAAGTTTTAGGTATGTTCAAATAACTTCAGTGGTGGGTATGTAAAAACAATTCAATTTAAAAAACATTTCTAGTGATTCACCGGTAAATCTACACGCACAGAATGAATATACCTCTCTCGGAAAGCTTTAACTGATAGTGGAACTCGACCAATACCTATTCAATTTGATCACCCAATGTAAACACAGTCTATAGTCGACTGTTATTAAAAGTTCTACAAAGATAAATCAACAAAAAGATCCACCTATAGATAGATAATACCTAGATACTAAATGTATTAAAACTCCCACTGAACTAACAGAGTCCAAAAAGTCAAACAAAATGTCCACAAAAAATAACCCTTTGAATACAACGCCACTTTTCCGAGGGGGAGCGAATGACGAAATTTGATTCGACAGGCATTTCGTTTCGGCTAATAAAAGGGGATGTTTCGTTTGATCCGGTTTCAAACAATATGGATTAGCACTTTACAACAAACTACGGAAACCTGAAAGGTATTATTAATATTGTAAAAGAGATAAAATGTTTCGCGACGAGCTTAGATGGCTGAGATGGAATTACTTGTCTTTTTGTTACCAATAGAGCTTACGTTGGAACCAATTTCTTAAGGACTATCATCTAGATTAGAAACCTTTTTGATCTTGTTTATATTGATTAGAAAACCGTAGTTATTCGTACATGTTCAGAAGATATAAGATACTTCATTAAGTTGTCATTAAATTTTATATCATGGCTTGGATGCAGACACCGGCACCCCGGGAGGCGACCGCCTGTATTTGTGTGATCTTTCTTTACTTTTCTATTAAAGTTTCAGGCTTCAAACCTAATTCACTATCAATTAAAATTCGTAAATTTAAAATTTCAACGCGTAAAGCTTAGTATATAGTTAAGCATATTACGATCAATTACTTCTTATTTCGATCGCTTCTCATAAAACACGCTCCAGTTGTCGTCGTCTAGAATTTCCAATAAAAAAAAAATTACTTACGTAAAAAATTGTAACAGAATGTTTCCGTTAAGGTGATCCCCTCATTACAGGGAATCATAAGAAGATAAAAGCTTTTGTGTAACTGATCCTTTAATGCTTGTCAATAAACAAATAATAAACAAATTTGAATGTTTACTGAACAGTACGCACGATCCTCAAACACGTCAATAATGGCTCATTTACAGAGGAGTATGTAAATGTATTTCGACATGTTCGGTATTGTGAAAGCTTTTAGGTGAATCTCCATATTTCGCATTTCTATCTTATCGAAAAATCACAATGCAATCACGCGACATTTTCTATTGTATCAATATTTTTTATTCGGGTTACATCTGCTCTTTCTCATACCCCTGTCTTGGCGTTTACCTTATCCGATATTCTTTAATCTTTGTTGTATTTTGTTACAAATATCCATGAAACAACATTACGTTTTTGTTTTATATTTATGATCTTTAACAAAGGATGCATGTACACAATATGTATCTTACTTATAATCAGTAGTGAATAATACGGAATTTCTACTATCATCATAAACTAGCTGACCCGGCGAACTTCGTACCGCTATAGTCATTTGTTTGCGATGAAACAAAGCGTAAGTAACATTACAAGTCACAAACAATTTTAGTGTATAAAAGTTATCTACATCGATTTCGTACATTTTACGTGATATGCGCACAACTAAAAACTTCTACAGATTTATTATATGTATAGATAGATAGATAGATTAAATTGAATTTCGTAAATATTTTTACGTTGAAACTTTTTGATATGAAATTGAAATAAAAGATCTTCAGGTGTGTCGTAATGTTGTGGAAATGTAAGCTTCCATTAGTGGTCGCTTAGACGCTCTCATAGAATGCTGCAATGAATGTGCGACAAAATCTCAAGATCTTGCTGTTAGACATTTCTTAGAATTGAACCAGATAAGATTTTATATTCGTATAACACGCATGTTACTAAAATGTGGATGGGTGGAGAGGGAGAGGGAGGCCAAAGAAAAGATGGATAGATTGTGTAAAGCGTGATATGAAAGAAAAGGAAGTTAGTGATAGCATGACCGGTGACAGAATAGAATGGAAGAAAAAAACGTGTTGCGTCGACCCCAAATAACACCGGACAAGGGCAGGATGGTGATGATGATGATGAAAACTGTATCCCACTTAAACAACTCGACCAACCTAAGTTTGCACCTCGCGTCGATTACGTCACACTGACGCTTAGGTCTAGTCTGCAAAAAACGATTCGCTATGAATTTAAAAAAAGTAAACAAATGTTTGTTGGATTTTATTTTGCATTTATTGTTTTTAAGGCGTATAGTTCCTTGAACCATCTGGCCGAAATTATGTGAACGCAACTCTTGCACTCGCCTAGGCGGCAGTACGCAAATCTGTGCATTTATTTGCGGCCAGCAGCGCCTGGTAAGCGCTTTAAATCCATTTTCTCTGCGAGATATTGATTGATTTACATATGCAATGTTCACTTTGAAGAATATTTAACCACCAATTTTTATGTGTAAAAATGTTTCTAAAGGTCCAAGCCGTTTCGAAGGAGTAGGGAAAAGTTGCGAAAAGTTGCGAAATTGCTAATTTTTTTTTTTTGACAAAAGTTTTAATTGCACGAAAAAATCAAATGTTGATATTATTGTTCATGAATCTATAATAAACGTATATTTTTTTCAAACCAATTGTCCTAGCCGTTACGGAAGAGTAGGCCTCAGAAAATCACTGTTTTATGGCACTTTTCGGGCGCTTGGCCCTTAACATAGGTACATTAAAATGTACACAAAAAAAATCCTGAGGTGAAAACAACTAGTGCTTGACAGCGATCCCACGTGATGGTAAGCAGTGACGCAATCATTGATGGTGTGGCGCACCAGTTTATTAAGATTACTCAAATATTATAAAGGTTCACACTTATCCACTATTAGCGAAGCCGCTGGCTGACAATATGATTTTAAGTTCCAAGAGTAGAACTGTATGTATTTCATTGTTTTCGCCTGTTAATATCTGATACTAAATTGAATAGCAGAAAATAAAAAGTAAGAGATACTTTCATTTTAATTAGGCATTAAGTCTCCGTTCGTTTTCCTTGCATTTATCGAGAAACTTAGATTTTTATGCAAAAAGCAAATAAAATCGCAAAGCATTTTATTGCGTCATTTTAATGGATTGGCAACATAATGGATATTAGATACTTTAGTACTTGACAGACCCTAGCCATCCCTAGCTAAACGGATTGATGAAACGAACAATTAGCTGGTTATAGTGGTTATTGTCATCATTCTCTTACCATTTTTTATTAATACACTTAATTAAAAACCCGCTCCTATTCTTACCGATTTTAGACACGCGATTTACTGTTTTTCGCGCTAGTGCAGAAAAGTGCACGAGCTCACCCCCTCTACAATTTGTTTTGATTATTTTAATGTTCTATTTGATTTTAATTTTGTATGAACACCGTCTGAATTAAATAAATTAAAATATAAGAAGTAACAGTATATACAAACTTTAATCACACTAATAATTATAAAAGGGTAAGTTCTTCAGTCTTCATTTCGTTAATATCACTAAGACAAAGCTCTATTCCACAATGCTAATTATTAAGCGTTCGGACCATGTTTATTTATTCACTACACTGTATTGACGTTAACATCGGTCGGAAATGGAGCTAGTCAATAATTTGACAACGTCCGATTGTGATCTGCTTTTAGCTATCCGGACGTTTGATAGCACTATCATTCAAATCAATTTCTATTTATCGTACTAGTTTCAATGTCCATTGTTAAATAATGTAGAACATTTATACACAGTCTAGCCTCTGTCAGCGGCTTCGCCCGCATGTAAGTAGATTTTTCCATACAGTTATCATCGAGTCGAGTCATCCCCCTTTTTTTTATGGTGGGAAAAATCATCCAATGACTACCCCCGCTCTTGGGCGGAGCGGGAGATAGTGTCAGACTCTTATTGACTAAAAGCCCACCCCGTTCCTTCTAGCCTTCATACCGGGGCTCAAGTTCCCTTAACCCTGGCCCCAGTAGATTCATGCCCTTAGTGATCAGGGGGGTGTATTTTGTAAAATGTCGCAAAGGGATCGCTTCTCCGTAAACAGTAAAAACGCCTGATACATCACGTTACGCACACTAAGCACGCGAAGCGCGACGTACAAGCACCAACTCTTTCAAATGTTCTCGTAACCCTTGCAGGTGCGGCTGGTATCTTACTGAGCCACACCAGTTTTGCTGACATTTCTTTCAAGCGCGTGATTCCGATACCGATTTCCGGCCACCGTAGGCGCGGGCCTGCAGATGGCGGCAATGAGTAGCTCGCTGTCCGACCATCCGGTATCTGTCCGGACCGAGCCCAAGACGTCGACGGCGCGTACTGTTCCCGCGCGCCTCAAGGAGTTTTCAGCAACAGCAGCTGGGTCAAAGCCTACTAATCCGGTATGAAAGGCAAGAAGCAACGGGGTAGGTTTTTTAGTCAGTAAGAGTCTGACACTATCTCCCGCTCCGCCCAAGGGCGGGAAATGTCATTTGGATGATTTTTTCCAACCAAAAAAAAAGTGCGTGGAACATAAGGTGCCATCGTCTCGGGTTCAGTTATAAATAAATAATAAATAATACCGGATGGTTTACTCATTACTCGTCCGAAAAACCGCATCTACGACGCCTTTGGCGTCTCCTCTTCTTCCTTGAGGTGGCAAATGCTAGCATAACAGCATAATCGGCCTTTTTAATGTTCCCACTGCTGAGACCCAGGCCTCCTCTCCAGGAAAGGGAACGGGCCATAATTGGGTTAGTGAATATTTCATGTCTTCGAATTTTTGGTTGTAGGACTTGTCGGTTTCCTCACAATGTTTTCCATCACCGTTTTGAGAACAGTGATGATGAAATAGATTACACAAAGCAATGCTGGGTTTGAACCCGTGACTTACCTACTACCTACCTACTTATCATCATCATCATTTCAGCCGAAAGACGTCTACTATTGGACATAAGCCTCCCCCAAATGTCGTGACAATGACCGGTCCTGTGCGTCTCGCATAAATCGAAATCCCGTAACCCTTACCAGGTCATCGGTCCACCTTATAAGAGGCCTTCCAACGCTACGTCTTCCGGTACGTGGTCGCTATTCTAGAACCTCTCGCCATCCCTTCTACGAGCAATATACCCTGCCCATTGCCACTTAAGTTTGGCGATTCTTCGTGTTATGTCGACGACCTTGGTTCTCCTACGGATATTCTCATTACTGATTCGATCACGCAAAGAAACTCCAAGCACAACCCTTTCCATTGCCCTTTGGGTGACTTTAAGTCTTCTGATGATGCCCATTGTAAGCGACCACGTTTCGGAGCCAAATATGTCATCACTAGTAACACGCACGCTCTGGTCATAGACTTTCATCTCGAGACACTGTGTTATATTGGACGAGAAGATACCGCGCAGCTTCCTGAACGCTGCCCAGCCAAATCGGATTCGACGATTGATCTCTTTCCCGCCTCCACTAGTCTCGGCAAATGCTAGCAGAACTAATTTTCCCCGTTATCCGACCAAAAATCTCAACAATCAGTAATACAGCCAATCCTCGCTCACTTAACGCACAACTTTCCCGTTTGGCCGTTTCTTTTATTCTACGGACATGTGTCCACTTTCCGACGCCCGGACGCACGGACCCTTTTGTACCCTCGTCCCTTGGCACTATTTACCTGTCAATGTCTTCATACTTTTACGTCAGTATTTCAGTTTTTAATGTTTGTTTTTTTGTGTGTTGAGAAAACTGAAATGTGAAGTATGGCTAAGATATTAAATTGTGACTGGCCTGTTTGTCTAAAAGTTAGTGGCCCTGGATTCTGTGCTGAGATAGGTGGTCAAACGCGAGCCTATTAATAATAACAAAACAACTTAACTATAAACTCCACAAACATACAAAATAAACCGTAAATATTTTCTCTCACATTTTGTTTATTTAATCCAAACTTGATGTTTGTACGAAAATTTTGAATTGGGGCCACGGACGCTTATTATCGGAGAAGGCACCTAAAAGAGGTTCTTAAGAAAATTTTTGGTGTAACACAAAAGACATTTCGGCTTCTGAAGCCACTTGGCGCCAAGGGTAGCCACGGATTAGAGCCACAAGGGTAGCCTCGCGAATTCTTGGCTGTACTCACGAAATATAGAAATAGGCTTATCGATATATATTATGTATATATAGGTTTTTCTTTGTTCGACGTAAAAGGGACTGTTACAACTGTAGTAAGTTCAATGCGTTCCAAATAACAATAGGATCGACTGCCATGTTGTGACGTCACGTCATACTGTCAAATCGAACAAAACAAAAATTTTTAAAGTTTACTTTATTTACGAACTGTGAAGAAAAAATGTTGTCAATTTTTCCCAATTGCTTGCGGTTTGAAAGTAGGATGTGACGTCACATCATGGCAATCGATCCTATTCTTTTTTGGAACTCAGTATACTTAGGTTGGAAGACATTCCAGAAGCCTTTTGAAGTCCAGAAGCCTTTTGAAGTCCAGAAGCCTTTTGAAGTCCAGAAGCCTTTTGAATTCTAGAAGCCTTTTGAAGTCCAGAAGCCTTTTTAAGGTTTCCCTCCGAAAACATAAAAGAAAAGGTAGGAAGACATAATAATATCGTTAGAAAATGTTCTGTAATTGTATATTTTTAACGACACATTTGGAGCAGTGGTTGAGCGATCGGCTGCTGCGCTGTGTGTCGCGGGTTCGCACATCATAAATATTTGTATGAACCACAGATAGATGTTCAGGGTTGGGCGTCTTTTTTATGAGATTATATTATTATAAATGCAGATTTTACGAGTCATTCCTTATGTAGGGAAAATTTAAAAAAACGAAAGAAAGTAATTGTGCTGCTAAACCCGTTATAATGTATATAACTTTTGATTTGATATTACTTGTTCTATTTTACTGAGTCTATTAATTAGTCCTTTTTAATCTCTACGACCGATTTTAACACCATCCTCCAAAAACCACGTCAAAAAACTGTTGTATCTACCACAGATAAACGCTGCAAGTACTCAGCGACCAAACAGCTACTCAGTGCCATCAATACCT
The DNA here is from genome assembly GCA_910589285.2 of Mythimna ferrago. NCBI lineage: Eukaryota > Metazoa > Arthropoda > Insecta > Lepidoptera > Noctuidae > Mythimna > Mythimna ferrago. The sequence goes on along the minus strand of OU342680.1, from coordinate 20,944,843 downwards.
ACATACACACACATACAGGTACAAAATATTTTCCGCTCCGATGGTTGGTTACCCTTGCGTTAACCGCGGCGATGCTCTCAGCCCGTGAAGTAGACACGCGTGATGCGGCACCCCTGGGGACCGGAAGGTAACATCACATTACCTTACGGAAACCCAGAACCGGAAAACTCTCATACAAACTTAATAAACGCGTTTTTGACAACCTTATACAATATTTCTATAGTAAACTATATAACGCTTCTACGAAAAAGGTAAGCACACATTTCTGCTTGAAGAAATTCTGTTTGTGTAATAAAGGCTTTGAATTTTAGGTAGACCGTTGCCAGCCTAAAATTACAAAGTATATATTTAATATGGCAACCCTAAAAATACCTAAGGTTAACATTACAGTATTATCATGTTTTTATTTTATTCAACAGCTCTGTGTTTTAGAAACGAAGCCATTAATATATTATTAAAACGTTCTAAGCTTAGACCGTAATACGTAGGACGACATGGCTTGCCCTGAGGCACTTCAGGCTACATGTTCCACAAAACAGAAATACAGAGCCCTTTTATATAATCTTTTAAAAAGTTGGAACAAAAGATAAAATATTTGACCTGGTTTTTGCAACAAATACCGGTTTTCTTTTACAAAACATTTTCGTGACTGAATACTTGACTGATTGACTGACAAGCATGAAATTCGGAAGATATGTTTCTTAGCGTATGTCAAGGGGGTGGTAAGATATTTCGAAACTTTACCCCTTAACGCCTCAGTGGGTTGATATAGATACAAAAACACTTCTTAGGTATTCTTAAAAATCTCTGAACTGTTAAGTAACCTATAAATGAAGAATGATATTTATTTTGTAAATAGGTTTAAAAAAACACTTTTACACGTCATTTTTTTTTTTTCGTCAGTTTAATCTAGATGAGGCCGGTGTGTCCAATCTGACTAATGAATGAGTGAGAAACTCTAAATTGAATTTAAATAAAGAACCTGTTTAAAAAGGTATAGAGATTTTATGCGTCTAAAATGTTACAAACAAAAAAAAAATGGCCAGAACTAATAAGTATTCAAACAAAACCCTTTTTTTGGAATGTTTTGGCTTGGATACTAAGTCCTTTATATCGTGTTTTTGTATATGTTGAATTTCTTTGAGTTCCATTAGAATGTAGATGTCCATTAGAATGTGAATGTCCACATTCTAATAGAACTCAAAGTAACTGAAAACATATCACATTACAATGATTCTGCAGTATTAGGCAGCAAAATGTTAAATCAGCCTTCTCAGTAAGCTTCACTGCCCGATGCTGCAATAAAATTCGCAGCTCTAACTTAGAGGTTTCAATGATTCTATTTATTGCCCGGTTGCGTAGACCCTTGAGATATAAGACTACACCAATATCCACTAGGAATCAATTTACGAATAATCAAAACAGTCACTAAACTTCACTCGATAGAATCCCGCCAAAAATCAACGACCATAAACATTTAAGATTTTTTTAAGTGATGTTATGAACTGAGGCCTTTAAGTCGAGAAATATTATAGAACTCTACACCATAGACTAAATAATTCAACGCAAAAAAAAAACAAAGAAATAATAAACACGGCTGTAGTTAGTTCCGCACATAAAGCATACACCTTAATGGCGTTAGTTAACACCTAACTAGACGTTTTAATTAAATTTTACTCTACATTGTAACAATTTAGCGTCGGCCATGTTATAAAAAGTAATGTTAATAAGATCCGGGGCCTGTTTTACGCAGGTTGTAAATCAAGTCTCTTTTCATTTTGGCAGAGGTGTCTGATCATTTCTTTTCCGCTTAGGGAGGAATTAAAGCTGTCTATGGGCAATTGTGAGCTTCCTCGGCATTTTAAAAATTAAAAGAGTTGCCTTTGCCTGCCTTGTGACGTAATTAGAATGTATCACGTACGGTTGGCGTGGTTTATGACTGGCGTAGTAATATTGTGACAAAGATATTAAGCTTTTATTAAAGTTTGTTATGTAACTTGGGTGTGAATATTTTTATTTATTTTATCTTATGTTGCTAAAAATCTTATCTGCCAATAAAGTCCAATTATTAAAATATAGGAAATAGGCAGATGCATATTGTTGCTGTTTGTTTTTTTTTTTTTTTTATTTTTTTTTTAAGTTTTATATTTTATTAATGTTTCAATACTTGTTTTGTTCATTGTGTGCCAAATAAACATGTTTTCTTTCTTTCTTTCTTTCTTTCTTTTTTATAGTTTTCGTATTTACTATCTATCTATATAGTTGTAATTTAAACAATTTGAAATGAATTAATTAGGTTAGTGTTCAGCTGAAACTTTGATAAGTAAAATCAAATTATTTTCTGGTAGATTTGTTTAAAGTTTGTAAACGGTCTTTTTTTTTTGTTTACTTTTTTTATTTTATTGTATTTTTATTAGAGTTTGAAAAAATTAAACTACTTCAAAGAAATAATAAACAAATTAAACAATAACATAAATAATTAAAAATAATATATACACTAAATGCCTAGCTAAATAAAACGGTAAACGGTCTTCATTATGTTCTGTCCTTTCATCATTCAATAATCTCAATACTACTATTTTATTATAATATTATGGTGGAGCTTTCATTTGACCACCATCTCACCTGATGGTAAGCGCTGATATGATCGACGATGGAGCACGCTAGCCCAGAAATAACCTTTTCATTCTAGACTTAAAGACCAAACACAAGTCTCTCATTTAATCCCAAATGAGTAAAAGATTGACACGCTCTCTCGCTCCACTCTAGAGGGAAATAAATCATTTAATGATGTCACACATTCAAAAACTAGTCTCCTTTTTTTTGTGGAGCGCAAGAGTGTCTGACTTTTACAGACTAAACCTTCAGTGTTTCTTCATCATCATTACAGCCAAAAGACGTCCACAGTTGGATATAGGCCATCCTGTGCATCCCGCATCCATGGGATTCCCGCAATCACCAGTTCATCGGTCCACCTTGTAGGACGCCTTCCAACGCTGCATTTTCCGGTACGCGGTCGCCACTCCAGAACCATTCGGCCATAAAGGTCATCAATTCTACGAGCAATGTGCCCTGCCTATTTCCACTTAAGTGTTTCTTCAATTGCCCTTTGTTACAGGTCGTAGTTATCAGAAAAGTATCACATTAACAAACACTATCCCTTATAAAACGCTGATGCACCCTCAGTATTTCACTTTCACAGCACTTCGTTTTAAATGTAACTGCACCTCTATCTTACGTATCATCGGAGTTAGGGCCACAAATCAGTTTTATAGTAGCAATCGTTTACCGACACCCTACGCTGGAAGTTTTCAACTTGATCATATATATTTACTTGGATATATGTTTTCAATTGAAAGTTAAAGTTACAGCTTTGAAATTGAGGTAACCCTAACTGTGCAGATTTGGGATTTGATACTTGATTTATGTGGAATTGCTCACAGGATTTGGTTTGGACTTTGTCGAATGGTTGATGGATGGTTCATGTTATCTTTATTTTTATTATGGTTACGCTCGCGTTTGACCACTATCTCACCAGATGGTAAGGGGTGATGTGGCTGACGATGGAGCACGTTTGCCAAGAAGTTAACTATTCAATTTATTCTTGATTAGGAAGCAAATACAGCAAATCATCGCTTTTCGCCCAATTGAAAATCGACATGAACATCAAAAAGCTATAGCAACACAAGCTCCCAATTATTCAATAGAATGATGCGTCAAAACAGTTATTCCGACCTTTTCAAAACCAGAATTTCGCTCCGCTCTGTCATAGTCAAAACGAATTAGTGTTGTGCCTAGTCGCAAAGCTGGCAAACATCTAAATATGCGAGGTACGACCTTTAACAGCTCACAACTCTCACTATCTTTAGACTAAGTAATTTTCTACTTTCGTGCAGGCTAATTCTCTAGCAAAAGCTACTTTATTACAAACAGTACTTCATCTAAAAATTATATCTGCTGATTAATCAACTGTCTTATAAAAAAAAACAACCATGTTTCTCAAAATCAAATCACCAAAACTCAATCAAGAATCGACATGAACATCAAAAAGCTTATCAACACAGGCTCAAAAGTATTAAATAGATTGATGCATCAAAACGGTTATTCCGCCCCGTTCAAAACCAGAATTTCGCCCCGCTCAGTCATAGCCAAATGAAAACGAATTAGTGTTGTGCCTAAACGCAATGAGGTGGCAAACAACCACTACATATGCGAGGTGTGACCTATAACAGCTCACCACTCACACCATCTTTAGAATAAGTAATTTTCGTACAGGCGAATCCTCTGGTAGAAGCTAGTTTATTATAAACGGTACTTCGTTTAAAAAACATATCCGCTGATTAACCAACTGTCTAACACACAACAACCACTTTTCTCAAAATCAAATCACTAAAACCCAATTGAGAATTGATATCAACATCAAAAAGCTACATATCAACATAGGCTCACAAGTATTAAATACCTACATTGAAGCATCAAAACGGTTATTCCGCCCCTTTCAAAACCAGAATTTCGCCCCGCTCAGTCATAGCCAAATGAAAACGAATTAGTATTGTGCCTAGTCGCAATGAGGTGGCAAACAACCACTAAATATGCGAGGTACGGCCTTTAACAGCTCACCACTAAACCTGGCTTTGTGTGAAACGGGCGGAATTAATGTTGATGGTACTACGAGTTTTTGCCACCTAATAAGCGAAAATGAGCGAAAGATATAATAAATAAATCATCTTTATTATTTTATACATCAACAGTAATGTTTGTGCTAAGTTGCTGGCAGTTATTATCATTGTTTCTAAGCATTATATCAAACTCGTTTTATTTTTAAATTGGGAAATCATCCAATGTCTTCTGCCGCTCTAGGGCAGAGCGGGAAGGACTGTCAGATTTTACTGACTTAAACCACACCTATACCTCTTTACCTAACGTTCCAGGATCCTTCCATTTGGCTTTTGAAAGCCAACCCTTGGTCCCAGTGGGCTTCGGCCCTGCTAGGCTCTTACGGTGTTGCTGACATCTCTTTGAGGCGCATGTAGAACACTACGCGCCGTCAACGACTCGGCCCCTCGGTCTACTCGGGGTTCGAACGGTTTAAAACTCGCAAAATAGTATTTTGTTTATTACTGTTTTTGCGTCTTTTTTAGAAATACTTTGGAAACGTCAAATAATTTCTCCCGCTCTGGATGGCATGAGAAGAAGACTTTTACTGACTAAAACTCATCAGTGTTCCTTCAGTTTCGCTTTACGTTCTGGGCCATGGTAACTCTTTCAAACAATCTGTCCATTATTTTTGCATCTAAGTTCAATCTCTCTTAATTAACTTTTTATGTATCGGTCGGTGGTATCGGTTGACTTACACATGACAAACATTTATTTTTTACTCTCTACATTAGTTATCATAGCATAATCAGCCTTTTAATGTTCCCACTGCTGGGACTCAGGCATCTTCTCTAGGTGAGGGGAATGGACCATAATCCTCCACGTAGGCCCGTGCGGGTTGGTGAATATCACATGTCTTCGAATTTTTGGTTCTAAAACATGCCGGCTTCCTCACGATATTTTCCTTCATCGTTTTGAGTACAGTGGTGATGAAATAAATTACACAAAGTAATGCGCCTGTCTGGGTTTGAACCCGCGACCTACAACTCGTAAGTCGGGGCCGTTACTACTCGGCCGCCACTGCTCTACATTAACATGTAGAGCGTAAAAAACGCGTGCGCGTTTTTAGGTACCTAATGGTACACATAATATTAATAACTTTAATAAAAACCCCTCATGAGTGACAGAGAAATAATAATATACCTTTTAATTAAACGTGCGTAAAACAGAAAATTATTAAAGTTCTTGACAACTGTTTACGACAGCCTTCTAAAAGTACCGACCTGTGATGAAAGGATGGGGGTTGGTAATGTGAAATGAAATAAATCAACCCCCAATTTACCCGCGTCTTAATCAAGGCGAAAATTAACTTTTTGACTGAATAATTAGACCTGTCATCTATGAACCTTATGAACAGACCCTTTATATTTCAAAGAGACAAAAAAAAAAAAGAAGGCAAGAGGTAAATGCAGCTGCCAGTTCTGTGGAATTGTGCGAAAGTGTTAAGTACCGAGGTTCTGAAACGCAAAGAGCAACTGAAGAAACACAATTATATTAAGTCGGCAAAAGCCTGACACTTCCTCTCACTCTATCTAAAGCGGGAGAAGTTATTTGACGATTTCCCAACAAAAAAAGAAACAAAAAGTGGAAATGTGCATATTTTTTCTGTACGTTCTGCTACCTATAGTTGTTAGATTATTTTCGCCTGTAATTAATTTAAAATATTGTTTTACTTGTCATAAAATATTTATTGATACACAAAAACATAAAAACGAAATTAAAAAATGCGAATAGAAAATCACAAAAGTGCTGTTTATTTCGTAAGATTTTTTTCCAGCAGGTATGCGACAGGAGAGTTGGGTGAGAGCTGAAATAAAAATATAAAAATGAGAGGAGAAATTTTCTTTAAATATCTGAGAGGTCGAAATTCTCAACAACGACAATCTAATAAAATAACGTCGGTTCTACAAACTCGTATCTACGCAGCTGAGATATTTGTTGAAACCGTATCATATGCATGCCTTCATGTTCTTGAACTAAAATTAAATTCCCTCGATTTTCAAAGTTCTATAAACAAGGATTCTTCCGAAACACGAAGAGTCTAGAGTACTACAGAATTTCGTAAACTTAGTCAGAGAGTAGGTACGAAAATAAAGCTGGTACGTATGAGTGACATGACTTCTGAAAATTTGTCAAAGACTAAGTGAAAGTTGTGAACAGAGTGGAAATTCCTGTGTAGCGAACCGTCAACCGCACGTTACACCCAAGTTACATTATTGACAAGGCCTCACTGAGGAATGTTTCACCACATACTATTAATTGACTTGAGACACATAGGTACGTGCAAATGAAAAGCTACAGTCACGACATGGATAGATATTAATAACGTAGATATTATCATGAGTTTCCACAAGAGCAAATGTACAATTTACTTCTTATGATTTATATGGGTAATATTATTAAATAGTGGTGTAAATATATACCTATCCATTTTGTTATACGTTTAGTACCTCTTTCACCCCAATTACATTTACACGTATACTAATATACACACTACCTATACAAATGTATAATGACATATTAAAGAAGCAATTGTTTTTGTTTTAAACTTAGGTACTAACTAAACTAACTAACTTTACTTACCTGTATCTCTTTTTAATACCATTAATTCACTACTTTTTAGAGTTCCGTACCTCAAAAGGAAAAAACGGAACCCTTATAGGATCACTTTGTTGTCCGTCCGTCTGTCTGTCTGTCTGTCAAGAACCTTTATCTCGAGAACGCGTAGAGGTGTCGAGATGAAATTAAAACCATATACTCAGGTCTGCGGTCCCTTCAAGCTGTGAAAAAATCAAACTTCTAATTTAACAAATAAAAAGATACGGGCGTTTATTTCGCAAAAAAAAAACGTATATTTTGATACTCTCAAAGATCAAAACTCATAGGGTACTTTCCGTTGACCCAGAATCCTGAAATTTGGCGCAAAACAATCTGAAAATAGTAAATTTGTGGTTACCTACGTCACAAAAAAAAAATTGCAATTCGGAAAAATCTTCGAGACTCCATTCGAGAATTGTAGTAAGCACGGAACCCTCAGTGCGTGAGCCCGACTCGCACTTGCCCAGTTTTTTTTTATTTTTAATAATATTTTTTTATTTTGAAATCTATTGCCAAACTAATCTACGTAAATTTTAATTAAATTTTAGTTATAAATATTGCGATGTAATAATTCATCTAAATTTTGGGGAAAGATATTGATTCCTCATTGCCTCACTGGTAATTGTACACATTTTATGTCAATAAAATCGTTTGTCTTACTTGTTTTTCTTATTATAATTCCACTAAATAATGATTTAACAAAGAAGACAATTGATTTTATGTTCAGTTTTAAGCAAATAATTTCTACTAAACCATCTTTTTTATATTCTTCTTCACAACCGCGTTTTCTGGAAATGCTATCACAGTCATCTGACCAAGTGACGATAGATCCTTAGAAACAGGGTGGTTTTTATTTTACTATCAATCTTTCAGGGGGTGAAATTACACGTAAAAATGAATAACTTTTATCATGAGATAAACTCATAATCAAAAAAGCAATAAACTTGTATTCACATAACTTATCTAAATTTATATTTTTTTTTTGTATATTATTTCGCTGTAGTCTTCAATTCTTCTCCTTCTTCTTCTTCCTGCTGCTACTTTGGGTCGGCGCAACACATTTTTTTTCCTGTCACCCGTCATGCTATCACTAACTTAGGTACTATATTCAAGGGTTTTAATGATTTCACCTCCTAAAAGATGATATGTAAAGAAATTTTCTCTCTCACTCTCTCTCTCTCTCTTGCTCTCTCTCTCTCTCTCTCTCTCTCTGTACTCTAAAACTATGATTCTGTAACTAAATAACTTAAATCCGAAACCGATCGTAGCGAAGTGATTTAAATCATTCTCTTTCAACAGATCTCTGTCCCAACATATGTTAAGACGGCCTAAGCAGCGGGCACCAACCAGATACCTGCATAATCCGATTACCTCACTCCGGAATATTAGAGTACTACACGAGGGAAATATGTGTAAACACTAGAGACGCGCTGCATTATGGACGAGGCCAACTAGCCGATTAGACGCCGATAAAATGCTCGAATAGTCGCTGCCTTTACTTTTTGTTCATCATTCAAAAAAAGGACAGACACACAGACAGTATTAATAAAATACACGATTATCTAATAAAAAAAAATACAAAAATAATCCACTGCACAGTTTGTAGATTTTTACGAGCAAAAACACGTACAATATAACATGTTTTAAGAGATGGCTAGATTGACCATTTTCGTAACCAATTGGAGTCCAGCTTTTATTTTGGTTTTTCATTTCAAAATGTAGCTTTTTATAAACTGTGCGTATGGTTCTATTAATGATCTTATAATTAATAATATTTTTTTAATATTAAAAAAGTATAAGGTAAGAAACACTGATATGCTATTTTCAGCAGATACTTTATTAAGTGCCTACTCACTCATGACTCGGTGTCTTCCACCGATTAACATCACCGACTAAAAACTTATTTTCCAACTAGCCGACTAGTTGGAAAACACGCTACTAGTCGTACCATCTCTACGAAGTACTGTACAATCTGGTGCAACCTTCTGTTTCGTGTGACTGAGGGATATAAATTCAACCACAAATTCTAACCCCCTATTGAAACTTGTCACAACTTTACTGTTATTGTTGGTTCTGTGTTGCGCTGCGATAACTATTTAATTAGCTCTGAATTTTGCTTTCCAATGGCAAGTTGACGAAATATTACAAGTGAAAATATATTATTTAGGTTTTGTCAGCGGCTTCGCTCGCATGACAGTCAATAATTAGCATAAGCATAGCATTATCTCCCTTTTAATGTTCCCACTGCTGGGCCTCAGACTTCCTCTCTCGTGATGAAATAAATTACACAGTAGTAAGTAGTGTGCCTGGCTGACTCGTAAGTCAAAGGCCGTTACCACTCAGCCACCACTGCTCTCAATTGATGATTATCCATTACGAACGTATTACCAGTATAAAAAATCTTTTTAAATCCTAACCTAGATCAAATATTCACTCACTCATCATGCGCGCCTCAAGGAGATGTCAGCAAACCCCAACAGGGTCGAAGCCTACTGGGGTCATGGATCTGTTTCTGAAAGGAAGATTTGGCCTCGGTACGAAAGGCAACGAAGGAACAGGAGTGGGTTTTTAGTCAGTAAAAGTCTGACACTATCTCCCTATCATCCAAATCCGTTCGGCAGGTCATAGAAACTTAACTGATTGGTAAGTATAGGCATGTGAGCCTATACTTACCAATCAGTTAAGTTTCTTCATTAAAATTATTAGCAAAACATATTATTCAGTTTTTTTTCCGAAATATTAAATTTCCAAATACAGATTTTATTCTAAATGCTTGGAATAAATAAGGAATGAAGACTGTTAAAAAAAAAGAAAAATAAATCGTATGTTTAATCATAAAGAGACCTAACTCAAAAGGAGGGTAGTTGAATCTGAAATCGTATGTATCAATAATAAGGTCAAATTTTCAAATACCCTATTTATTGAGTTACGTCTCTTTTTGATTAAGCATGCGAAATATCTACACGCACTATCTAGGGAAATTCAAAGTACGGAAAGTGCACCGATCAATAGTGACGTCATCAATCAATTAGAATCGAAGGTAGGCTGACAGGCTGGCAGATGGATGGGAGAGCAATGCAATAGTAAAACATCATCGAGAGAAATAAGTTTTTAAAACTGAGAAAAATAAACTCTCTCTCGTTAACGGTGTCTCGTGGCATGCTTCAAACATTTTCATAATTTTGATCTTACTGCTGGCCGCCCCGCGCTTAGCTCCCGCTCACTGCGGCAAGGTCGCGAACGGGCCGTTACAGCAATGGGATGTCAATGCATGATTTTTTCCCACCACAAAAAAAAAAAAAAAAAAAAAAAAAAAAAAAAAAAAAAAAAAAAAACAACATGTGACGCTAGTTAAAAGGTAAATCTTCAAAGAGACGCCGCATGGAAGAAGATGACACGGCCTGCCAGTACCCAACAGAAAAGAGAGAGTGAGAATACTAGTATACTTAAGCATTACTGATACTCTTCTCTCACTATTTTTTCCCTCCTCTAAAACTTTTCATAGAACCGTTTTGCTTCTGAAAATCATGAGACGTGCGTCATTTTCTCGTTACAAACACAGTTTAGTAACATAACAGCCTACGGCGAGGGCGGGAATCGTGGAAGCAACACTACCGCCATTTGCTAAATACAATTTCTACAACGTCATTAATCAACTCGTTCATTTATGAGTATACTGGTTTGGCAAACGGATCCGTGTTTGTTGTACGTTATTGTTATTTCAACAAGCTGTATTTTCTTGACAGAATATTTACTTAATTTAAATTACATAAACTAAGAAATCAAAATTAAACTTAATAAACTTCAAGGTAGGTACCTACTTACTGGTTCTAGTTAGTCTATTATGTCCTACTGCTGGTCACTCTCTCTTTTCCAGACGCGTCTTTTTTTTATGGTGGGAAAATCATCTAATGACAATCCCCGCTCTTGGGCGGAGCGGGAGATAGTATCAGACTCTTACTGACTAAAAACCCACCCCGTTCCTTCGTGCCTTTATACCGGGGTTCGGGCTACTCTTTCAAAACCAACCCTGGCCCCAGTCGGCTTCGACCCAGCTGGGCCCCTGCTGTTGCTGATAACTCCTTGAATAAGATTCAATAAGGGCTCCTTGAATAAGGTTCTCGCAATAAGATTTTTTTTTTCGGTAAGTATAAGAATACCGAAAAAAAAATCTTATTGCCAGGGCTGCCGGATGGTTCTATAGGGGTTTTACCGCAGCCCTGGAACCTTAAGACAACTGAAGGAATACTGACGATTTTAGTCAATAAAAGTCCAGACTGAGGAGTTATTTGACAATTTTCCACTCCTAAAAAAAGTTGCAACGATATTTAAAAGCAGTCAAAAAGAGGACCAATCTAAAGGATTGATCCCTTTTTGGCTGGCAGTACTTGAGAAATAGACCACTCAAAAAATCAGACCATGATTTTTTTTTATTATTATTATTGATAGGCTCACGTTTAACCACCATCTCACATGATATGATCGACGTTGGAGCACGCTTGCCTAGAAGTAACCTATTCACACTTGATTTAAAGACCACTGATTTTTCCAATTTTATTTCCAAATGTTTCAAATTAATTATTTCAAGTCCAACCATCATTTCTTAATCAAAAAAACACCATAAAATTCAACTTTCAAACAAAAAAGAGGCATTGTACTAAAATATTCTATTTAAAACGCTTCTCCATGCATGTCAAGGCATGCCGATTGAAAGGCGGACGTCGGCTGTTGTGAATTTTTGCAAGGCAACATAAACTCTGCGTAGCATCTCTTTTACGTTACTAAGTTCTTTTATGAGACGGTGCAGACACTGTGAATGACGAGGCGACACACGAAGCAATTAAAACTTGCTTGTACGTGTTTATAAATGTAATTAGTGTATTTGCTGCTGTTTTGATGAGGTGATTTTGTGGCGCGTGATAGATGGGATACTAAATAAAGTTATGACTTGTAAAAACTTTAATATCTTATAAGGTAAGAAAAACATCTTTATTACATGTGAAATATGGTGTTTTATTTTGACTGGCCTGTTGGTCTAGTGGTTAGTGCCCCTGACTGCTATGCCAGATAAATCGTGAGTTCGATTCCCACCCAGGACAAATGTTGGTGTGAGTGCCCGATCATTTGTTCTGTGTCTGGGTGTAATTTTTCTATAATATGTAGGTATGTATTTAGAAGCATCTAAGCATTTTTATCAGTTGTCTAGTACTCATAACACAAGCTCTGCTTAGCTTGGGACTAGACGGCGTTGTGTGATAGTTGTGGAATATTGTTATCGTTATTATTATAAAACGAATCACTTGGAATATATAAATATAATAAATCTATTAAGTACCGGTATATATACATTAAAATTGTGTGTAACTTGAAATATTACTTAAGCTTTGTTTCATCGCAATCCGTTGACTATATCGAAAGATATACTACATTCATTGACTGTAAAGCGTTACGAAGTTCGCCGGGTCAGATGGTTTTGAAATAAATTTTATATTTAAGACATGATAATCCTTTTTCGAAATTCTTATATTCTTTATTCTAAATACATAACATTTACAGATAATAAAAAATAGGACACCTGATTGTACACACGCGAGCTTAACCCACTGTTTTTTTTTCTGTACTTATAATTTCGTCGTTTGAAATAATAATGTGTTCTTTTTTTCAAATTTGGAATTAATGGGATTTGAATTGTTTATTTTTTTATTGGCAAAACTACACCAACTATTTCGTGATATTAAATACAAAATGTTTTATAGATTCTATCGATCTGCGAAGCTTAGGTTGGCCTACGATGAGTGATTCTTCGAGGGTTGACATCAAAGGAAGACACAATTAGGAACGAGTCTCTATGTTGTTGTTGATGTTATGATTGTACCTAGGTACCTACATACATACGTTAACAAATGTATCTTTTTTTCATTCAAATATTCTGATAAATATTTGAGCCGTATTTCAAAGGCATGTATTAAATACGAGTAATATGATGTGTTACCTAATTATGACTTTTATTTCAGTCAGAAGCATAAAAAAGATTTTTACACCACCTGCTCGATAATGTCGTTTTATACGTCATACAAACCTCACTTAAAGCAAGTCATTCTATCCCTAGGGAGATAATGCAGTATGGCCGATCCCAAGGGAATAATGAGATTTGAATTTGGAACATTAAAAATCGTCAACATTGTGAATTAAAAAATGTAGGCGCATCGAACAAGTTGACTTGAAATTCAAACCAAAGAGTATGTAATCACTATGATTCAAACAGGCAACTAACAAAAAAAAAGAAAATAGAATGAAACGTGCGTACTGACGGGAGCGTTATAGAAAATTGAAACTATAGAATCGTGGAGTAGTGAATTTTGTTTGTTTGATGAACTTGTCAATATAATACTTTTTTTTTTCTAGTTTAAGATTTGGTCGACCAAATTGTCTTATAATTATCTCACAGATGGTGTAAAAAGTAGAGTATGCAACACGGGGATAAAGCTGTCTTTGTCTTGGGCGGCTTGAATTCCTCACTTCACTCAGGTTTCCCTCGCGATGCTCGGGAGTTAATTTTATAAATCCCTCACTGTCGTTCGGGATTAATATCAGCAACCTTCGTTTCGTTCGGAATTCAACATGCCGCCCGCGACTTAAAGACACTGCTTTATCCCCTAGTCACATAAACTACTATTAATTTAAGTTTATGGACTTTTTTAGGTGGGATAATCATCCAATGACAGCCTCCGCTCTTGAGCGGAGCGAGAGGGCGTGTCAGACTTTTACTGACTAAAAACCCACTCCTGTTCCTTCTTTGCCTTCGTCCCAAGGCTCCGGGTTTCACTTTCTTACTACCTGTGAAAGTTTATGGACTACCACACAAAATTGCGTGTGATATGACGTCGCATCGCAAAGCGGGGCCACATCACAGGAACTTGCTACTAGTTCGAGTAGGTTTTAACTTTTACGTGAACGCGATCGACACGTTTATGAAGTTCGGAACTCCGATTGGCCCGCTGCAAGCTCTTAACCAATCAGAGAGCCAAACGCGGTGAACGTTTCGATCACGTTAACGTAACGTAAAAGCAACTGGCAATCAGCGCACAGGTGTCCATACAATGTAGAATAGAATAGAATAGAATAGAAGAGAATAGAATAGAATAGAATAGAATAGAATAGAATAGAATAGAATAGAATAGAATAGAATAGAATAGAATAGAATAGAATAGAATAGAATAGAATAGAATAGAATAGAATAGAATAGAATAGAATAGAATAGAATAGAATAGAATAGAATAGAATAGAATAGAATAGAATAGAATAGAATAGAATAGAATAGAATAGAATAGAATAGAATAGAATAGAATAGAATAGAATAGAATAGAATAGAATAGAATAGAATAGAATAGAATAGAATAGAATAGAATAGAATAGAATAAAAAAAACTTTATTGTACACCAAAATAGCGAATCAATTCACAAGTTCTTGCGATGTGTCGTACGAGATTGCAAAGATTAAAGCTAGAACTACATTAGACCGAAGCACACGTGTAACACGTCACGTCTGTTTTGTACGTAGAACGACGTCGCGTGGCGTGTAACAAGTGTAGCTACAAGTCTAGTTTCCATATAAAATGTATGGAGACCGACGCGCCCAGATCGGCGTGTATCACACGTGTGAGCAGTGTAGTTCTATTAGCATTGTAGTTTTGTGTTGTAGCCCTATTATAAGGCACAAAAATCTTGTTACTAACCTCGTTAAAACATTATCCTACAAAATAAAAAACAAGTAAGTTTGAAGGAATTTAGTCCGAAGACAAGCGGTTTAGCCACCCACGTCATTACTTCATAAATACAATGTACAAACACGAAATTTTCAGGTTAGTTGATCCGCCACATAAGAAGGACATTGACCTCGTATGTAATTTGAGTAAGTAACGACACGTGTACTTAGTACAATTGAAATACTGAAACAATTACATGTGGGAGAGTCTAAATGTTATTTATATTGAATTGAATCACACGAAAAATCTGATAATTTTGTGAAAGATTTTAACAATTTTCTGTTCAGTATTGTATAAACTTATTAAAAAATAAAAGGTCAGTTTTGACATTTGAGAAAAACCTTAGATTGTAACTTGGACCGAAACTGAAATGAAAAAAAAGACGTGTGGCACTCGGGGACTGCCGCGGTAAAGCTATTGCATAGCATTTTTATCAACTTATGCAATTATAATTATTTATTTATTTTATTTATGCAGTATTTTTTTTCCTTTATTTTTTTTTTCTTTGATATTAATTGAAGTTACACTTTCACACATTAAATTGAATTTTGATTGATTGTTCACTCATTTGTTTTCTTATCGGTCACCACGCTCAAAAAACAAATGAATGGGGGGTGTTAGGTTATTTTCGTTACGGAATTTCTGAATTCGGTCTCCACGCTCAAGGCCCGCGATAGAAGCTATGCAATAGCTTAATAATAAAATAATAATAACGGGTCCGGTGTAATAGTAGCTATTTTAGGAGTAGGTACACTACACCAGACAAGCCGCTAGGTAGTCAAAATACAAATGCCATAATGAACGATCCTGTGCGTCTCGCATCCATCTTATTCGCGCAATCTTTACCAGGTCATCGGTCCACCTTGTAGGAGGCCTTCCAAAGCTACGTCTTCCGGTACGTGGTCGCCATTCCAGAACCTTTCGGCCCCAACGACCATCGAGATCTGTTCTGCGAGCAAAGTGCCCTGCCCATTGCCACTTAAGTTATGCGATTCTTCGTGCTATGTCGGTAACCTTGGTTCTTCTGCGGATATCCTCATTCCTGATTCGATCACGTAAAGAAACTCCGAGCATAGCCTTTTCCCTTTGGGTAACTTTAAGTCTTCTAATGAGGCCCATTATGATTGTAAGCCTAATAATCGATACATCTATACACATTTAAATAAAATTGGAGTGTCTGTTTGTAATATTGAAATAACTGCTTTTTACTACATGCATATGAATATATATACGGTACATACACCAAAATAACATTTTTTACAATTCTTGTCTGTCTGTTTGTCTGTTTGTCCGAGCTAATCTCTGCAATGACTGGACCGATTTTGACGGGACTTTTTTTGGCAGGTAGCTGATGTAATAAGGAGTAACATAGGCTACTTTTATTTTAGAAAAAATAAATTCAAAATCCTGTAGTCCACGCGAACGAAGTCGCGGGCACAGCTAGTTTTAAATAATATCATTGTAACTAATATCAGCCTGTAGGTGAAAGTATTTCAAGTCGAGTAGTTCAGTTGTGGGTGGAACTCATATTTTTACATATCCTGTTCATAGAGACATCAGATATTTATGTGACCAGCATGAGACACGTACGGTTCCTACTTCGGTCTTTAAATGACGACCGACCTGTATCCTTCAAACGTTGGTAATATAAGCTGTTGTAGGTACAAATTCTTTTTATTACAATTTTTCTTAAAAGGTATACTCACTAGGAATGAGTTTTGATTTGTGAGTTCACCTTTGAAAAAACATATTAACCTGTTAACAACTAAGCTGAATTGAGTAGACATCAATTTTAATAAATTAAATTGAAGTAAATAAATCGTATACATTAATTTGTAAATTTTATTGTATTCAATTAAAATAAATAATGTTGAATTAAATTGAATTATAATAAATTGTACTGAATTGAATGAAATAAAAATATTGATGTAAATTAAATGGAATTAAGAATAATTGAATTTTTTTTTTAATTTTTTGATTAAGTATATAAATTTATTATTTTAGTTATACATGAAGCTTTCGCAGAAGGCTTTGTATTCTGTAAACTCTTACTACAGTTCTTCACTTCTATTATTCATAAGTTAAGATGTGGACATTGGAGTCGGTTGCATGTTTGTGCATCTAGCTTAAAGGATATTTTTGTATTTTCTTTTTGTCCCCATTATACGAGTATAACCAAATGTAACTCAATTTATGATTTAAAAGAGTGTCCATGGAGTTTCTTGCACGTTCTTCTCCATAGAGATCTACGCTTTGAAACGTGCAATTTAGCTTCACTTTTTTTTGGACTTTCCGACATTGGACTATTCAAAAGTGCCTGCAAATGGTTTATTTGAAATAAATGATTTGATTTGAATAAAATCATCAGATATATCCCACTTGCACTTATTCCGCCAGGGTCGCACATCCACATCTAAATACTCCATCTCTGTAACTTTTCTGTCACCTATGGGCATTGAAGAGCTCTAAACAAGATGGAGTACTTACCCAGTCGTATACACACGACCCTGGCGAATAGGACAGGACAACATTCCTTGGAGCAATCCGACGCAAGCAAGTGTCGACACGTGAGTTAACCCTTTAGGTTTAAATAAAATAGATAAGATAAAAATTCTAAACCCCCCTCAACGAGACTGGATTAATCAGGATATTATAAAAGCAATCAACGCACGAAATAGTTTATGGCAACAAACGAAATCAAACCCAGATAATGACAGTTTACGAAAAAAGTTCCAGAAAGAACAACAGAAAGTGAAAACGCTAATAAACACTTACAAGAAAACCTATTATTATAATTTATTTCAAAACTGCAGCAATGAACCAAAAAAAATGTGGGAGTTAATTAATAACTTAGGATTAAATAAAATTAAAGACAGCGCTCCTCCTCCCAAACTAATGTCAAACGCTGGACTTCTAACAGAAGGTAACTCAATATGTGACTTGTTCAATTCTTTTTTCTCATCTATAGGCGCAGACTTGGCAAAGGAAATTCCAGACAAATATCACACAAATACGGGCAACACATTAATGTACGATCATAACTATACACATGACATAACACTAAACGAACTAACGCCGTGCACAATGGACGAAGTAATTTGAATCATAGATGACCTCGATAGTAACACTAGCACTGGTCTGGATGGTATTAGTACAAAGGCAATAGTTTAAAAAATATAATTGTTGAGCAGCTGACTAACTGTATAAATGCCTGTTTACTACGTGGTACTTTTCCCGACACCCTCAAGGTGGCTAAGGTCAGTCCTATTTACAAATCTGGAAAGAGAACTGACCCAGGCAACTACAGACCGGTGTCAGTGTTACCTGTTATGTCCAAAATATTTGAACGCGTATTATATAGTCGCCTAAATAACTATTTGACACAAAAGAAATTTCTAATAAACGAACAGTATGGCTTCCGCCCGAAATCAAGTACTCTCTCGGCTGCAACGGATCTAGTTACCAAAATTAAAACCCATATAGATCAAAAGACCTATTCCTTATGAATATTCATCGACCTAAAAAAAGCGTTCGATACCGTGAGTCATCAAAAACTGCTTCAGAAGTTAGATAACATAGGTGTTACAGGTACAGCACATAAAATGTTCAAGTCTTATTTGGAGAACAGACACTCACACCAGCTCGGTCCAAAATATTTCATATGGCTGTCCTCAAGGTTCAATTATCAATCCGTTACTTTTCCTAAGCTATATTTTTTTTTTGTTAGCCTTTTCTGTCCCACTCCTGGGCAAAGGCCTCCCTCTACTCCTTCCATTTTTCGCGCGCCCGGGCTTCTTCTTGCCAGTTCTGGTGGAATCTATCAAGTTCGTCGCGCCATCTCCTTCGTGGTCTACCGCGACCCCGACGCGCTGTTTCAGGGCACCAACTTTGTGCTACTTTGGCCCACAGTTTGTCGGGCATGCAGCAGACGTGTCCTGCCCAGTCCCACTTCAGTTTGGCAGCCTTTTGAGCCACCTAATCTATACAAGGTGCAGTTTTAAAACTGCACAATATTTCAGGAGGTTGTAATAAAACTCATAAATAATCATGTAAAAATACGAAACCTGGTCAATAATCAGTAATACTTGTTATTTAATTTTTTAATTACACTAAACTAAATCGATTGATCGATGGCCGCGGGGGCGTGGCTAGGGTGTGGCGTGCGGGATGATGATTGGATGATACATTATTTATGAAACTATCGTTGCGAGTTAGTGTGTGTGAAAACGCCCTTTATTGTTCCGTGTTTGTGTGTGTGAAAAAAAGCGCGGTTATAAAAAAAAAAAAATTACCTACTTATTTTATTATTGATTCGGGTCGAGAATCACTAACATAATTACCTCCTGAAATATTTTGCAGTTTCAAAACGACACCTTGTATAAAGAATATTAATAAAATAGGGTTAATAGGACACCTAACGCTATATGCAGATGACACCTGTCTCTTTTACTTTAAAAATTC
Source organism: Mythimna ferrago (assembly GCA_910589285.2). Classification (NCBI taxonomy): domain Eukaryota; kingdom Metazoa; phylum Arthropoda; class Insecta; order Lepidoptera; family Noctuidae; genus Mythimna; species Mythimna ferrago. The sequence goes on along the minus strand of OU342680.1, from coordinate 20,925,363 downwards.
AATTCATAACATTATAAAAGACGCACAGCATGACCTTGACTTATTAAACGAGTGGTTTAAATACAACCTTCTTACAATTAATACGTCAAAAACCTCATACATGATTTTCACCGCTAAAAACAAGCGTGTACCGGACTTCTCGCCTCTTAAAATAAATAACGAAATAATAAAACGATCCACAAACGAAAAATATCTGGGTTTGAGGGTAGATGAGAAACTAACTTGGAAATTACACATCGACTATCTCAGAAGTAAATTAACATCGTTATTAGGAGCATTACGGAAAATAGCAAACTGTATTCCAAGCAAAGTACGCATTTTGATTTATAACTCATTAGTCAAATCACATTTAGAATATTTGATCGAGATATGGGGTTCCGCAGCACTTCAAAGAGTTCAAAATAAAATAATTAAAACTTTGTTCCACTATAATTATCTTACTCCAACAAAAACCATATACGAAAAAACTAAATTACTAAACATTAGACAGCTATACGTTTATTACACATGCATTCTTGTAAAAAAAATAACCTCTAACTGTATACTAACTAACATACAAATAAAGAAAAAGACAATGTCACATAACCTGAGAAATAGATATAAAAATAAACTTGAAGTCATCAGCGTCCGCACTAATTGCGGTAGAAAGACCATATTATTTGAAGGAGTTCATCTGTTCAATGGATTACCGGACGATATCAAGGATTGCGATAACATGAATACTTTTAAAAACAAACTTAAGAACCATGTAACTACATTATAACTTCTAATACTCTGGAGCAATTTGTATTGTATAATCATACTTATTACTTTGTATCTCATTATAAGCGGACTGTATGTTCTTATGAGAAATAAATTTCTTTAAACCGAGGTTAACTCACATATCGACACAAGATAGCAAAAATCGAAGCAACTATCTTTTTTTTTGTAAACTCGTAGTCCCGATTTCCGGCGGCCGTAGGTGCGGGCTTACAGACGGAGAGCAATGGGTAGCTTTATCCGACTGTCCGGTAGGTAACTGTCCGGACCGATCCAAAGTCGTCGACGGCGCGTAGGTAGGTACTGTTCTCGCGCGCCTCAAGGAGTTGTCAGCAACCGTAGGGGCCCAGCAGGGTCGAAGCCTACTGGGGCCAAGGGTCTGCTTCTGAAAGGAAGGCTCGGCCCCGGTATGAAAGGCAACGAAGGAACGGGGTGAGTTTTTTAGTCAGTAAAAGTCTGACACTATCTTCCGCACCGTCAAGGGACGGGGAATGTTATTGGATGATTTTTACCCACCGAGGGAAAAAAACAAACCGTTTCTTCGAAATTCGAATAAGATATGATTTTATAATAATACTGGCCAGTCGCTGCCTTCAAGAGAATTCTTCGAACAAATACTTAAGAAAAAAAAAACATTAAAGCGTTCCTCTCTGGCTGGGGACCACTAAATCGATGAGGAGTTTCTAAGTTCCATTTCCAGGTCGAATAAGCTTTCATTGGCTGAACAATTTCAGCAATTTTTCAGCCCCTAAGGGTTAACAGTTCGCTGCGATGTTTTTACGATTTTATGTTAGTACTACACTATTTACAGGTAACATTAACTGACGTAGGAATTTTTGTGTTGAGTCTACTTATTTTCATTATCTCCTTACCTGTGTAATATTCCATAAATTTCACACAACGCCATCTGGTCCCAAAGCAAAGCTTGTGCTATGAATTGGTACTAGACAACTGATAAACATATCTACTTACATATATATTTCTAAATACATACATATTAAATATATAAATTACATCCAGACCCAGGACAAATGAACATGATCATCACAAATACATCGTTGTCTGTCTATTACGCTTTCATGGTTAAATTACTGAACTGATTTTGATGAAATTTGATTAGGCGTGAACTTGAAATACACTGGTCAGCAAATTAACCGAGCCACCCGCTACCTAGGAACTCTGATTCGATTTTCTCAAAAAGTATAAAACTTACAACTATCAAAGTTATACCTACAAAAAGTGCGTTTCATGGTGATTAAAATGACTACAAATTAATTCGAAAGTACCGTCAACTCACATTGTAATCAAGCAACAAACACAATGCTAACGATTTGCTCTGTTTTCACCAGAGTTTGAAATTAGCGTCCTTTTTCTCTACAATGAGGGTAGTCGGATATTTCTTATCATTTGTTTAGTTTTTGTCCATAGTTTGCTCAGACGCGTGTGTCTTTGCTACTTTTTTCGATTAATAATGGATACAACACCTCAGGAAGCAGCTCAAGCTGTAGCATTACTTCAAGCAGGCATTGCGCAACGTGAAGTCGCTCGAAGGCTTCGAATCAGCAGATCTTTGGTGCAACGAGTTTACAGACGATACCTAGAGACTGGAGCATTCGATTGCCGTCCAGGTACGGGCAGACCTAGGGCTACATCAGCAGCAGATGATCGTTATATCCACCTTACTGTTCTGCGAAATCGCCACCTCAACGCAGTTCAAGTCCAACAAAGTCTGCGTGACGAACGCCAAGTGGTCATAAGTTCAGATACCGTCAGAAGGAGACTTGCTGAACCTGACCCCAAAAAGAGCTGCAACAGGCCCAGCATTAACGGTAGCACACCGTCGAGCACGACTTGAATTTGCTCGAGAGCATAGGGATTGGACATTAGAGCAGTGGAGTAATGTACTCTTCACTGATGAGACCAGGGTGAGTCTACATGGAAGTGATCGACGTCAGAGAGTATATCGTCGCCCTGGAGAACGTTATTCTCAGTGTTGCATCGAGGAAACTGTGGCTTATGGAGGAGGATCTGTAATGGTCTGGGGCGGCATCTCGTTAACAGCACATACAGCGTTAGTTTTCATCGAACCGACGGGCCGTACACGTGGACTGACTTCTCATCGCTACATTACTGAAATCCACGCAGACCATGTGGTACTTTACGCAGGATATATCGGACAGGATATGCAATTGATGCATGATAATGCACGGCCTCATGTTGCTCATGTGGTGACCCAGTATCTACGCGACGTCAGCATTCGTACGATGGACTGGCCAGCTCGAAGCCCGGACTTGAATCCGATAGAACACTTATGAGATAAGCTGAAACGTCAGGTTCGAGCCCGGGTACCTGCTCCAACACGGCTTCCAGAGCTGCGAATCGCAATTGAAGAGGAGTGGAATACAATTCCTCAAGATTTTATCGTCAGGCTCGTAAGGTCGATGAATACAAGGATGCTGGCAGTTATCCGAGCAAGGGGAGGGAATACGGAATATTGATCAAAAACTTTTTTTTGATTTTATCTTTGTTTTTGGCTTTAATTTTTTTTTTCACTTTATCATTACTAACGATTGTCACGACTGGAAAACGACTCTTCTTTGTAAAATCCTTAATAAACACTGAAATATTGATTAAACCCAATGAATTTCCTTTCATTTTAATCACCATGAAACGCACTTTCTGTAGGTACAACTTTAATAATTGTTGTAAAGAGGTTTTTTAGTTTTTGAGAAAATCGAATTAGAGTGCCTAGGTAGCGGGTGGCTCGGTTTATTTGCTGTCCAGTGTATATCTAGCTAGCTGAATATATATCTATTACTGCGTTATTTATTATTTTCATAGATTGCAGAAAACGAATTAGGGCTTTTTTTGCCTCGAATTATTTTTTTATATTATTTCATTTGTATTTTTGTTTTAATTTTAGCTATCGTAATAGTCTCTCATTATTTTATTACCTAATATATATAACAGTAGCCTATGTATGTGTATTGTTCACCTTACCTTAAGTCAAGACAATGGGCTGTCCCTACCAAGTGTCGACCTCATACGCGTTAACAATCCATCTCCCGCCGTCAATTCGCATAATGGTTACATATGCCATTCTGTTACTCTATAATCCCACGATACGTCATATAATCCAGCAGCGTCCTTCCACCGCCCACCCAGGCTGCACAACGGTAAATTATTAACTGCACTAGTCATTAAGCTCCGTCATCATTGCTGGTCTTGTACGCAATTAACCGCGGACCTCTAACACAAACGCGGACATGGGTAGTTATCATGAACGTATAGTGTAGTTCAAGCAGATCGTAATATCGGGTATTCGGGACGTATCACAATTGGCTCGGGTCCGAAAACGAAATGGGGAGGTGTACAGTGTATACCGACTGTCGAAAAGTAAACACTAGCAAACTATTCCAATATTGTTGAACGTTGCTGTACAGCGGCTTTGCGCGTTATGGTCCAATGGGCTTGCAATAAATAATATACTCGAACTCGTACGTAGGTACTTTCTCTACAAAATAATTGGTTTCACTATACACATATGTGTTCTCAGCCGTGAATACACCAAAACGTGAACAACCCATCCCGGTTTAAACGGGTATATTTTATTCGTGTTTATTTTCCTCAGCTATATTGCTGGACTGTATAAACAAATGCAGAAGTTGTACTCTTTCCATCGTTTTCATTTTGCGGACGTTGGAATATGTAAACAGGAGAGCAAATAGACTTTACGTTCTGAGAATATGTCGTAAGACAAAAGGTTGCCATGAAAAAACTGTATTTCAAATAATAATTCTTTGAAGTTTAAAATTCACATTGACATTCATATAGGTTTAAAATACCTTACAAGTAACGTAGTAAAGACTACAAAATATGCCTTCTAGTTACTTCTCAAAACACAGATTATTATAAACGCAATTTTGTGTACATTGCCGGCACGGATCATGAGCGCTCGCTTCAAGTTGCGCAGAAGTCAAATATTCGGTCTCTTTAGTGGTGCGAAGTGAGACGCGGGGGCGGGGAGTGTCAGTGATTGGCTCGCCGCGCCGTCGCGTCATAGACGTCACTCATGATTCGTTCCCTGCAACGACGACGATTGGCTCGCCAATGTATGGAATGCGCAAAGCGATCCCCACTCTGACGCCGAGCGCTCAAGATCCGTGACGGTAATTGTATGTGGGCTCCTTCTTCACAATTTGAAAGGCTCACAGGTAGAACACGGGTACCACGGGTAGACCATATCCTAGAATAGGATGTCAAAGAGGTTTAATTCCAGGAGCATGTTCACTTGACATATTTCTGATGTACTTTAATGAAACCGCGAGCTGAGTTAGTATAAAGTAAAACCTTGGCTTACCAACCTATCGGTTTATTATTTTTATTTATGTAACTTTGGTAGAACCAATCCATCAATCAGCGAATCGAACCATTTGCTATTTGAGCAGTTCGTATTATGTTATTGTTTTGCATTGATTCTTATTTCTATAAAAAGGCGAAAGAATGAAATAAATTCAGATATTTTAAGTTTTAGAATTTTTATTAAATTCTTAGCTGTGTTTAATGAAAATCGAACAATATTCAAAGAAAAAGCTAAACTAAAACTTAGCACTGAAATCTTAACAATAAGGGCGCAAAAGATAAACAAAACAGCCAAGTAATTTCTTAAAATATTGATGGATATTATGTATCTGCTTGAATGTTTTATTATCTTCTTTAGTGCAACTAGCGGATAGCCGTTTTCAAAAAATAAATTACTTAAAAATTGCCTCATAATCTAATATTATAAAGACGAAAGCATGTATGTGTATCCTTCACACTCGAACACCTGAACGGATTTGAAAGAAAGAAAGAAAGAAAAACGTTTATTTGTACCTCACACATACATTTAAATTTAAAAACAGTCTAATTATTTTGTTTTATTTAAATTAATTTAACTTTTTACATACACAACTAAAAACTATAATCACAATAAATTAAAAAAATAATAAAACCCTACGTTAATTACAACTAACTAAAATCAAACTAAAATATGGCGTCAAAAAACTCTTCCACATCGCTGTCGACTGGTAATGTGCCCAAAAGGCTGGCGGCTTTGCCACGCTGTATGGCAATGCTTATCCTCTGTCCAAAGTAAAAGCCAGCCCCAAAAACAGTAGAATTTATTATGATATAGTAAAAAACAAATAACGGTTTGTTAGGTAACTTTAAAATCGGTTGTAAGGTCAAAAAGGCGCCTAACTCAGCATATGCTGCGTATTTAAAAAGATAAATAACGCAGCGCTGGTATTCTGTTAGGGCCCGCGGTGATGCCACGGTCACACTCACGGAGAATAAATAAACTACATATATAGGTGTCGGAACAAAATAATAAATACGAACATTGGAAAAATAGTAATTTTATTAAGCTATTGCATAGCTTCTATCGCGGGCCTTGAGCGTGGAGACCGAATCCACAAATTCCGTAACGAAAATAACCTAACACCCCCCACTCATTTGTTTTTTGAGCGTGGTGACCGATAAGAAAACAAATGAGTGAACAATCAATCAAAATTCAATTCAATGTGTGAAAGTGTAACTTCAATTAATTTCAAAGAAAAAAAAACAAAGGAAAAAAAATACTGCATAAATAAAATAAATAAATAATTATAATTGCATAAGTTGATAAAAATGCTATGCAATAGCTTTACCGCGGCAGTCCCCGAGTGCCACACGTCTTTTTTTTTATTTTATTAGGGATTTCAGTACCTACTTAGATGGGTGCTCCGGTAGAACACGTCCTCGAATTGCACATACGATATTTCATTCTCATTTCAGCCTGAAAGTATATTCCTTTAGACAATTTTTACTTTCATGCGCACGAAGCTAATGGCTAATCCTTACTAATATTATAAAAGCGAAAGTGAGTTTGTTTGTTTATTTGTTTGTTTGTTTGTTTGTTTGTTACGTCTTCACGCCTAAATGGCAAAACCGATTTTGATGAATTTTGGTACAGAGATAGTTGGGACCCTGAAGACGGACATAGGCTATTTTTTTTTTAAAGTGAGAATAGGGGAGAAAGAGGCGGGCGAAGCCGCGGGTAAATGCTAGTCTTTTATATTTACGTCACTATTTATCATTGTCTACTATACATTGTCACTACATTTAAGTAGTACAATTCAGATCTTTAGTATTGAAACCTACATACACTGGCATAATAAGCTGCCATGCACCTTTGATTATAATATTCACATTCAGCGATAACACCCGCACGACGGAACAGAATCAATCGCTATAGAAAGCTAGATCTCAACAGGTATACCGGTATGGTTACCTACGCACACATAAATACCTGTACTGATTAGAAAATGCTCCATTTGATCAAAAGGCGCTATAATAAATAGTCAACAGATACAAAAATTTGCTATAAAAAAAGAAGCTTTTTGTACAATTTAGAATTTGAATATATGGATACAATAACTATAACGACTTCGATTCTATTTTTTCAGTACAAAAACTTTAAAAAGTGCAATATAACTTTTTAGTTGTGGTACCGGCTAAACCTAAATATTGTGCAAGTTTTATTTATAGTAGAGTTAGATAGATAATAAATCCACAGATAATAAACATTACCTATAATATATGAAGAGCACAATTTCTCCAAAATCCTATTATCAAATCCCGACCTGATGATTAATGGGAGTACCTGGGAAGTGTACCCTTTCAAACAAAAATAAGACTTCAGAAATCGATCCAGACTTTTTTGACAGATCGGAGAAAATGTACAACAAAAAATACATTCCGACCAATTGATAACCTCCTACTTTATGGAAGTCGGTTAAATAGTTCCAGAATCTCTCATTGTTACAATTAAACTGGGTATTCTGTTAGACCCATTGTAAGATGCTGCATAGTTTATTATCAACAATATAGTTCCATTCATGTCATTGGCGTCAATGCATCTTTGACTGTACCTACCAATAATATACACCTACAGCACTCAGCGATAACACCCGCACGGAACAGTTTCAATCGGTATAATATACCGGTATGATATATACCGGTATAGTATATACCAATATGGCATATACCTACACATATAATATCAATACCTACACTGACGGGTAGCATTGCTCACATGAATTCCTGCGGCATAAGACGGCACAGTTAATGGGAGGCGATGGATCAAACATAGGTTCAATGTGCATTTGTGTTTGAATCGTGTATAGAGCTTTGTAATAAGTTATTTGATATTCGCACGTCAAAGATGAAGGTCTTCTCAAATGTCTATTGTCTATGGTGTTAATTAAAGTTTTGAAATTACGTAAGCAGCATCAATGATTACTTCTCAAAATCTAAATTACACATTATACTGAATCAACGTTGGCTGCGGAGAACCTCAAGCGGCGGAAATATAACAACCTTGTTGGAAGTTATGTTTTCGAACCGTTTGGGGTTGAAACTCTCGGATCGTGGGGCCCGAGTGCTCACACAAGTTGTTTAAAGATCTGTTGAAACGTCTAGTTGACACTTCGCACACGAAGTGTCAACTAGACGTTTAGACAACCCAAGGGCTGGCTTTTACCTCGGACAGAGGATAAACATTGCCATACAGCGTGGCATTGCCACCAGCCTTTTGGGCACATTACCAGTCGACAGCGATGTGGAAGAGTTTTTTGACGCCATATTTCAGTTAGCTGTAATTAGCGTAGGGTTTTATTATTATTATTTTTTTAATTTACTGTAATTGTAGGTTTTAGTTATGTAATAAGTTAAATTGATTTAAATAAAATACATAGATTATTTAATTACACATTTAAATCTGTAATTTACATTTTGATTAAGATAAATATCATGATAAACTGATCCATGTTTTCAAAAGCTTTTATGGTGGCTGACTTTAAACATGGAAAAACTCTAACATGATACACATTAATTCATTTTAGTTTCTTCTAAAGTGTTTTCCAGATTCATTTAGTTATAATCAAGAATATATATATCTATATATCAAGAAACTTTAACTAAACTAAGTATTTCATACTTAACCTAACTTGTATATAAAAAACTAATACACTTAGGCGTGGAATTGTTTCTCCACATCACTGTCATCCGGAAATGTGAATAGCAATGTTAATTCTTTGAGCAAAGAACGAGTCAGTTGGTGAACGGTCACGCAAAGTGTCGATCAGTTGGTGTGAAATTTCCTTGAAAAGAAGATGCGCACACCCCATGACCCAAGCGTTTCGACCCCAAACGGCTCAAATAATTTTGCTATTATTACAAAACCCTACAAAATTATCAATGGTCTTCAATCCATAGAAAACTTTTACCAAACAATGTTGGAAGTACTCACCCACAAATAAAGAGCTAGCGACCCATTCCTTGGGTGACATAATAAATAACCGTTAGGGTTGTAATACTCGACAGGTTAGGAAAAGTTGAACTGTCATACTCCTAAACTTTTCGGACGAAAATATTAGGTTCTTTGTGATGGAGGCGAGTTTCTGATCGTAGTTTTAACCCTACCTCTAGAATTATAATATTGGAAAGACAAACAATTAGTCCTTAACTGAATATTTGATGGCCTTATACAGCTCTAATTAACGGAGAATCTTGAGATCTAATTAACGAAGAATCGTGAGATTTACAACGTTTGTACCTTTTTTTTTATAATGGATAGGCTCGCGTTTGACCACAATCTCACCTGATGGTAAGCGATGATATGAAATATGAAAAGAGTATTTTGACTTATAATAGAGCAATATATCGTACTTACTTAACTTAGCGATGCATAAATATTATTATACATAACTATGTTTAACTCTAAATTTTATCAGACTCCTTTATCATTTAATATAGACCCGTTTTTTCAAAAGTTAAATAATTTCTTTTTTTTTTAATGAATGAATCAATACATTACAATCTTTTAAAATAACTTAAAATTAAAAATTTGGCTATGATGGAGCGAGATAGTCAGTATTGTGACAAAGTTCCTTAGTAAAGATAAAAAAAATAAGAATCAATTTCTTAATAATGATAACAATCTATCCTAAAACACTGATACAATTTAATTATATTAGTGTAATTGTAATTTATTATTAAGTACATAATCGTGAACGTGTAGATGTAGATTATATTAGAACGACGAAGAGCCTCATTTTGTAGGTACTGTTTACTTGTGCGAATTATATCTGATTTATCCTCCAGATTCACATTCTTTCACGTAAATGCCTATATAATTATAAAGAATAATATTTATGAAAGGTTCACATATTTTCTATTGAAACAGTAACAAATCACTAATTGTTAAGAAGCGTAGCTTTACGCTTCTTTTACCTGAAGTTGATTATTTGATTATATTTATGTCTGTAACAAAACCAACGTTACACCATTTCAGTTTATTACCCTCTCTTGTTATTCTGTTTCAGCTGAAGTACAGATAATAATCTCTCGTTGCTCAAGGCGGTAAGGGGTCTCCATCATCAATTACCCTTGCCGACTTAATCTATTTATTTACTGTCAATTTACAAGCACCCTACTTTCTCATTTATTTTGACAAAGTGTACAACAAAGTTAAAAGGTGAAAAATGCAAGAAGAATGGTGACAAATTGAACGAATAAATTTTCCAAAATCTTTAATTAGTTATCCGAAAAGTATCTCTTAAAATAGCGAGAGGGAATGTCAGCTGAGATAATACAGAGGAATCTGGAAGTTCGTTTAAAAACCGATTGTTTTATATTAGAGGATTATCAACTTTAATTGGTTTCGGACCCTGAGTTGAAATGACGTTTATAAGCTTCACAAACTGTATAATTCACGAGTCTATCAGAATACTTTAATTAAAATAATAAAGTTATTAAGTCAGTAAAGTTTTAAGTAGATGTTTTTTTTGTGAAGACAGCATTTTCGCATAAATACCTTTAATTAGTCACTCATTAATTTCTGAGATTCTATGAGAAGTAGGAGGGGTCTGAAGTTTAAGCAAACTGATTGCTTCGCATAATTGATGGGGCTCAAACGAGATTATTTGTGTACCTACAGTACAATAATACATATTATTATTAAATTTAATGAAGCATTCGTTTGTATAAACTGAAATAAGATTTATTCAATATTTGCATGCAATTCAATGATAAAGCCTGTTCTGTGTTGCAAGAAAAATACAATGAAGTGAATATGAATATTTTTTAAAGATCAATATTCTTTTTTTGAATAATGGAGCCGCTGTTGAACAATATTTAATTATCTTTTGACTGCAGTTACGTTCAGTCGGAACTGGAACTGATATTTTGATAAGAGTGACGAAAGGGTCGAAACGGAACTCTTTTGTTGTCAACCCTACGCATGGTCGTCTGTCCATCTGTCCATCAATCCGGCTTTTGAAACGCAACATAAATAAAGTATTACATGTAATACATACTAATAATAATGATACGTATCGAGGACAAGCCATTATTATTTAGATTCTGGGTTCGATAAGGTTTAGACATGATTAGTAGGGTAAAAAAAGGTATTGGGAAAGTTTGGAGTGGTCCTACCCAAACCTAATTCCTACCTTATCTCATTTTGATTGTAATCTGATATTGATGTTATGTATTTTATACCCTTGAGAATATTTAATTTTGTATTTTTTTGGTCAGTTGTTCGTAGGTACCTACTGCAAGGTACTTCCTCGGTATTCTTGCGATGAATAACATGAAAGAATAAAAGAAAGAAAGACAATCATTTTATTTGGCGGAAACAAATGCAATCTTAGGACTAACTTACAAATCATAAGTAGATATTCATTGGTACCGTTATAGTGCGTTACCATATTATTATTATTAAACTAACCTCTGCCCGCGGGTTCGCCCGCGTGAAAGTAAGTTTCTTCGTACAAACTTGGGAATCCTGTTTCATTAACTAAGGGACAGAATTTTGGGAAATGCTCAGTGCTCGCCAACGTTATAAAAAGAAACTAAAATTTCATGTACCTAGGCCCTGTAGTTTCGGCTGCAGATACGTTTATATGTCAGTCAGTTTTTCATTATATGTAAATAAAGTCGATACCTTTCAAATACTTACCGTCAATTAGAAACACAATAGAAAGACAATGACAGCGCGAACGCCGGCGTTTGCTTGGGGTTTAATGAATTAATATTAATGAATAAGCAAATCAAATATCTCGACACGAGGTTGTGGACCCGTGGAATATGGAATCGGCTGGCATTGTGCCGATTGTCGTTACCATCACGGCCTGATGATCCAAAAGCTTCGACTATCACCTGTCGAAGCTTTACGCGGTTGGGTCAGAGGGTTGGCCTGATACAGAAGACAGTAGATACTCCACATTACGGCTCGTATTGTGAGGCAGTTCCTCTGTAGATCTCTGGAGCCCTAACCACCGATAACCATGACCCTTCTCATGAATCCGGCGGTCTTCTATATTTTATGTTCATTATCATCAATTTATCATCATCCTTTCAGCCAAATGACGTTCACCTGTCACCAGGTCACCGGTCCACCTTTTATGTTAATATTTTTGAATATTTTTTATAAGATTTTGTTAAAAAAATGTCGTTTGCCTGTGTATTCAAATCATCATCAGTTTTTTAATGTTCCCACTGCTGGGACGCTGGCCTCCTCTCTTAGAGAAGAATTGGGCCGTAATCCACCACGCGGACCCAGTGCGGGTTGGTAAATGTCACATGTCTTCGAATTTTTAGTTCTAAGACATGCCGGTTTCCTCACGATGTTGTCCTTCACCGTTTTTGAGAGCAGTGGTGATGAAATAAATTACACAAAGTTATGCGCCTGGCTGGGTTTGAAATGTGTTTGAAATGTTGTATTCAAATGAATAAAGAGAATATGGTTTTTTTTCGGTGGTTAATAAAACTCAACCAGACGACATCCCCCGCCCTTGGGCGGAGCGGGAGATAGTGTCAGACTTTTACTGTTGTCGTTGCCTTTCATACCGGGGCCGAGCCTCCCTTTCAGAAATAGACTCTTGGTTGGCCTCAGCAAGCTTCGAACAAAGAGAATATGGTGAGTTTTCACTTATAAAGAGAGTTGATCATCTTTAACCATTTTAACAATTAAGTCGGCAAAAATGTTAATCAAATCAAAAATCATCCCGTTACAGTTCAGCAGCCATTTTAGCTCAATATACATACTTAAATAGGCTTAATTTTATTATTTATTTATTTTTTAATTTACTGTAATTATAGTTATTAAGTTGTTTATAAGTGTAGATAATTAATTAATTTATAATAGTGTGTACATATGTTTTAAATTAATTAAATAGAGAATAAATAAATAAACTATAGAATCAAATATAACCGTCCATCCCCTAATTTATCAAAACATTCGACTCACAAAACTCGCAATTTCTTTATCAAAGGAAATCCTAAACACAAATTAACCTGTACAAAACAGAACCAGTTTCATAATACTCAGCAATAAATTATTATTGATTCACATAAGGGCCTCTAAACGGTTCAATTAGGCGTTTTTTGAAAAGCCCTTCAGGAACATGCCTTCCTAATTGGTTCTGAAACTCTGTGAATAGCTCAACAAATTACTAACACAATTATTTACTTAGCAAAATATATATGAATAAAGCAAAGGTATTAAGCCCTTATGTGCTGATTCAACGGAATTAGGTAGTAAGAAGTACAGTCAGTAAGAAAAATCATTTCGTAATTTTGTGTTTTTAGGGTCCCGTACCTCCAAAGGAAAAAACCGGCCAAGTGCGAGTCGGACTCGCCCATGAAGGGTTCCGTAGCAGCAAGTAACATAATATAAAAGTTCTGGTAGTTCGTTGTAACTTTGATCGATGCTTTAATAATAGTGTATTTTTTTTAGATTTATGACGTATTAAAAAAAAACTAGTAACTAGATTTCGTTCAAACCAATTTTCATTGGTGGTTTGCATGATAATGTACATCGTATATTTTTTTTAGTTTTATCATTCTCTTATTTTAGAAGTTAGAGGGGGGGACACACACATTTTACCACTTTGGAAGTGTCTCTCGCGCAAACTATTCAATTGAGAAAAAAATTATATTAGAAACCTCAAAATCATTTTTGAAGACCTATCCATAGATACCCCACACGTATGACTTTGATGAAAAAAAAAAATTTTGGGTTTCAGTTCTAAGTATGGGGACCCCCAAAATTTATTGCTTTTTTTCTATTTTTGTGTGAAAATCTTAAGCGGTTCACAGAATACATCTACTTACTAAGTTTCAACAGTATAGCTCTTATAGTTTCGGAAAAAAGTGGCTGTGACATACGGACGGACAGACAGACAGACAGACATGACGAATCTATAGTAAGGGTTCCGTTTTTTTGCCATTTGGCTACGGAACCCTAAAAACGGATCTCTTATAAGATCACTTTGTTGTCCGTCCGTCCGTCTGCCTGTCTGTCAAGACCATATATCTCGAGAACGCGTGGAGTTATCGAGTAGAAATTAAAACCATATAGGTACTCAAGTCTGTGGTCCCTTCAAGCTGTGTAAAAAACAAACTTCTAAGTTAACGAATAAAAAAGATACGGCCGTAAATATCGCAAAAGTATATTTTGATACTCTCAAAAATCGAAATTCATAGGGTACTTCCCGTTGACCCAGAATCCTGAAATTTGGCACAAAGCAAGGTCTCATAGCACAGGTTAGGAATAAATCTGAAAACAGCTTGTTGTTATATACGTCACAAAATTAATTTTTTTTTGCAATTCGGAAAAATCTTCGAGACTCCATTCGAGAATCGTAGTTTGCACGGAACCCTCAGTGCGCGAGTCCGACTCGCACTTGCCCTTTTTTTTGTATACTGATTCAATCCCCTGGTTTGTTCCCTATTTGGGGTCAGCCCTCCTGATACTTTTACGCCGTTCTAGGTGATTTTGCGTCATTTCTGGCGTTGGGCCTACTGTCAGCAGGTCGTTCTGGATGGTTCTCCTCCAGGTAGTCGGTGGTCGACCTCTTCCTATTTTGTCTTCTTCTATTGTTAAAACGCTAAACTAAAATTTTTGTGAGTTTTGTGGGTGAGTGTTTGGAGTGTTTGTATCTTTATTACCCCTTCACGGGCGTCAAACGGCTGAACGGATTGGGATGAAATTTGGCACACAACCGTGCTTTGGAATAGGATATAGGATAGGGTAATAAATCATCAAATAACTTCTCCCCCTATGGATGAGGCGAGAGGGAGTGTCAGACTATTACTGACTAAAACCCACGTATATTTCTACAGTTGCCGCTTGTCTTCCAGATTATAATGATGTAGTTATTAATGTATCTTTCTTTGTTACAGATTGATCTACAAACAACGCAACGTTAGAAAATCAGTCTTTATATTGTTAACATGTAAGTATAAAACTTCCGTATATAATATATTAGATATCCAGCCAGTTATATTATCAGACAGACAGGTAATTGAGCATAGACAACCTTATTATTTTGACTGCTTACGGCTATGCCATCTCCCTTAGATATTGCTTTTAGAAAGAACAAAATAGCTTTCCACAAAAAGACAAACAAAATTGATAAAAATAATTGCAGAAAATCGGTCAAATGTGAGTCGGACTCGCGTACTAAGGGTTCCGTACCGGCCGTAGCAAAAAGACAGCAAAAAAAATTTGGATGTCTTCAAGGCTAGAGTGAATAGGTTCTTAATAAACTAGTGCGCCTCACCATCAACGATTGCATCACTGCTTACCATCAGGTGGGATCGCAGTCAAGCACTAGTTTACATTTGTTGTATGGGAGCCCCACTGAAATTTTTTTTTAGCCACTATAACCACTATTAACTAGGCGACTTCGTTCGCGTGGACTACAGGATTTTGAATTTATTTTTTCTAAAATAAAAGTAGCCTATGTTACTCCTTATTACATCAGCTACCTGCCCAAAAAGGTACGTCAAAATCGGTTCAGCCATTTCAGAGATTAGCCCGGACAAACAGACAGACAAAAATTGTAAAAAATGTTATTTTAGTGTATATATATTTATATGCATGTAGTAAAAAGCAGTTATTTCAATATTACAAACAGCCACTCCAATTTTATTTATATGTATAGATGTATAGAAGATAGCGGCCACAGAAATACACCATCTGCGAAAATTTCAACTATCTAGCTATGACGATTCATGAGATACAATACAGCCTAGTGACAGACGGACGGACAGCGGTGTCTTAGTAACGGGGTCCCGTTTTACCCTTTGTATACGGAACCCTAAAAACAAGCCGGTCTTCGATATGAAATCAATTATATTTTTAATAAAAACTCTTTACCCGTATAATACTTAGTCAAACATAAATGTGATGGCTCGTTTGTCGTATTTTTATTCGAATTTTATCACGAACTGAACACGATGTATGTGAATAAATTTGCATAAAACAAATGGACACACGAATAATCCTCTATCTATGCCCCTTTATGTAACGGGTCTGTAGAAACAATGCACGGGATGAATTGGTGAATTTTGAATACATCATCAATGATATTTTCTTAGATGATGTATTTCATCATCTATGAAAATTTCAACTATCTTACTATCCACCGTAGGCACGGGTTTTGCGGATGGCGAGTAATAGGTAGCTCGCTGTCCAATTGTCCGGTAACCGTACAGACCGAGCCCAAGTCGTTGACGGCGCGTACAGTTCCCACATGCCTCAAGGAGTTGTCAGCAACTGTAGGTTCCCAGCAGGGTCAAAGCCTACTGGGGCCAAGGATCTAATTCCAAAAGGAAGGCTCGGCCCCGGTACGAAAGGCAACGAAGGAACGGGGTGGGTTTTTTATTCAGTAAGAGTCTGATACTATCTCCCGCTCCGCCCAAGGGCGGGGGATATCACCTGGATGATTTATACCCACCGAAAAAAAACTATCTTACTATCACGGTTCATGAGACAGCCTAGTGACAGACGGACAGACAAACAGATGGATGGACAGTAATAGGGTCCCGTAGAATAAATTTGAATAAAACAAATGGACACACAAATAATCCTACATCTATGCCCTTTTATGTAACGGGTCTGTCGAAACAATGCACAGGAATTGGTGAATTTTGTTGTCTCGTCATATGTCACAGGGAAATATTAATGTAACTCGCAACTAGGATTATAACGGTCCGAATTGCTGTTCGTTGAAATTGTCATAAATGGATGTATTTCATTATCTATGAAAATTTCAACCATCTTACTATCACGGTTCGTGAGACACAGCCTCGTAACAGACGGACAGACAGACAGACAGACGGACAGCGTAGTCTTAGTAATGGGGTCCCGTAAAAAAAATTAGCATAAAACAAATGGACACACAAATAATCCTCCATCTATGCCCCTTTATGTAACTGGTCTGTAGAAACAATGCACGGGATGAATTGGTGAATTTTGAATGAATTACAACGTTGTCTCGTCATATGTCACAGGGAAATATTAATGTAACCCGCAACTAGGATTAAAACAGTCCGAAGTGAGGCGGTATTTCACTGGCAGGGCAAACGTTACTCGTAAACTTTTCAATGTCAGGTAACGCGTAAATAACTCGACCTTCGTTTAGGGCTATGTTTTCTCAGCTTGCCTTTATCTTTATCTTTTGTACATATGTTTTTTTAATGGTGACAACTTGAAATAAATAATAGCTGGCTTAGACTAGACGAAATATTTTGTTAGGAATGTCTATTCCCCGCTGCGGGGTTGGTCGAAAAAGTTACCGTGACCCGGGAACGCAAAGGGTAACTGAACCACCGTAGGCGCGGGCTAGCGGACAGTGAGCAATGGGTAGCTCGCTGTCCGACCGTCCGGTAACTGTCCGGACCAAGCCCAAGTCGTCGACGGCGCGCACTGTTCCCGCGCGCGTTAGCCTCAAGGAGTTGTCAACAACAGCAGGGGCCCAGGCGGGTCGAAGCCTACTGAGGCCAGGGTTATCCGAAAGAGAACTCGAGCCCCGGTATGAAGGCTTGAAGGAACGGGGTGGGTTTTTAGTCAGTAAGAGTCTGACACTATCTCCCGCTCCGCCCAAGAGCGAATGTTGTCATTGGATGATTTTCCCCACCAAAAAAAAAGGCAACTGAAGGAAGACAGGTGGGTTTTAGTCAGTAAATATCTGACTTTCTGCAAAAAAAGGAAGGTCTCTCTAGTCAATGGTTACTTAAACGGAATCTGTCTCTATAAAAGATATGGCGTCTTTAAAGATTTTTGGCTGTTTTCAACTCTTGTCTGAAAGCGCAGCAATTGATATGGAGGCCATACAAAAAGGTCCATTTTTGTGCTTTGAATGATTTTTAGTTAGGAGAATGATTGTCATTCAGCTTTCTTTTTCTTTTTTGTCCAGCCCTCTTCCCAGTTTAACTGGGGTCAGAGGCCCTACCACGAGCTCTTAACTCGATACATTTGACGACCTAAACTGAACTGTTAAAAAGATAGAGATATAGGGTGTATAGCTACATTTCTCTTTCACGCTCGCACGCCTGACATTTTAACACGTCATGGTAAGGCCTCTGGTCTCCTTGTACGTCTTCACCAGAGAGCTTAATTTTGGGTTGTCTGAGTACTTAGACTCATTTGCTATGCCGTTCAGCCTATTGATATTCAGCCTATTGGTATTCAGCCTATTGGTATTCAGCTTATTGGTATTTACATTTAGCCTATTAGTATTCAGCCTATTGGTATTCAGCTTATTAATATTCGGCCTATTGGTAGTCAGCCTATTATTGTTTAGCCTTTTGGTATTCAGTCTATTGTTATTCAGCCTATTAGTATTTAGTCTATTGGTATTCAGCCTATTTTTATTCAATCTATTGTTATTCAGCCTATTGGCCTCAACTAATTCTCTTTGGGCCTCAATTAGGGTTGAGAGCATGCTCACCGTGCCCACAATGGTGTATCCTTAGCTCGTCACCGCACAAACACAACCTACTTACTTATTAGGTATCGTCCGATAATTACCTCAACGAGCTACCTATGTACAGTTGGAGTATATCTATCTAATCACAAGACAAATGACAATGGATCCCACTTAAGCTGAGCCGTCCACGCGAGATTATCCGCTCAGTTATTGTTGCTATACTTACACTTGTATTAGATAATCCTTATCATTATGTGGATGGTATCTTATTTCTGGAAATGTAATGGTAGATTAGTGGAGGGCTAATTGTTTTGTTTTTTGGTAATATTTGTATTTAATGAGGTTGGCAATCTATTGTTTTGTTTGTTCGCGTCATGGTTGGCACGTGTTAAATATTTTTTTTTATGACGAGGAGCTTACAAGAACTTAGAAGCGTAGACTTCATATGCGTGCTTAATCATAAGAAGATCTAACCCAAAGAAAGAGGATATTTCAATACCTTCTTTTTTTAGTTAAAATTTGAGGTGAGAGAGGAGTTATATGATGATTTTCCAGCTCCACCTACGTAAGGACTACAATATCTGAAAGAAATTAGAGACCATAATTATTAAGTACAGTAGTACCAGTAGCGTAGCTAGGCGCGGGCGAAGCGGCCCTCGTTCACGGCCTCGCAGCCGAAGGGGCCTCGCCCAAGCGAATTTTGCACTGACAACTGGAACGAATTGCGACTTGACAGCGCGGCGCTTTTGACAGTTACAAGAGATTATAAAAGGCCAGGCCGCACTGTCATGTCCCTCTTTAAGAATCAGTTTTCGGAGCAAGCAACATCTCAGTAAGTGCTAGTTTAGCTCTTTAAGAACGAGGGTTTCCTCGCGTTTGACCAGCATTTCACCTGATAGTAAGCGATGATGTGGCCAATCATTGGGTCGCGATAACTGCTGTCTCGTTTTCGAATTTATGAAAGAAAAAGGCCTCGCTGAGGCACCTGCGCCCACGTCTAAACTAGTCCATGCTACGCATCTGAGTAGTGCTACTATACGAACTCGATCCATTTTACGACCTGAACCGTTAAAGATATGGAGCTATATTCCTTGGTGGGTTACCATGACGTTCAAAGTAAGATTATTTCATTCTTATTTTAGTGTGGGTTAGAGATAGCGCTAGCTGACTAAAAACCCACCCCGTTCCTTCAAGCCTTCATACCGGGGCTTGAGCTATCTTTCGAAACTAACCCTGGCCCCAGTAGGTTTCAACCCAGCTGGGCCCTTGCTGTTGCTGACAACTCCTTGAGGCACACGGGAACAGCGCGCGCCGTCGACGGCTTGGGTTCGGTCCGGACAGTTACCGGACGGTTGGATAGCGAGCTACCCATAGCTCACAGTCCGCAAGCCCAACCTGTAGGCTATAGCTCTAGTCTCTTACCCACACTGGAATAAAAATAAAAATAAAACAATCTTACTTTGAACGTTATGGTAACCCACCTGGGGTGTTTAGCTCTAAGTATACATACCTCTTTCTCGCTCGAACGACTAACATGTCAACACATTATGATATTCCCAGGTATGTGTAATATTTACAAACATAAAAAGTACCTATTAAAGCTTTTAGCTTCACATAGCATCTGATCTATAAATAATTTTCCCCAAAATCCGGAGCGCATTCACTTCGGAAAATCTGTACCTACATTCTCTACCCATAAAAACGTCAACCTTTATTTCAATAGGTACATCCTACCTTTCCAATACAAAAACATCGGAAAACAAACTCGAAATACGAAAATATCCAGGGATATACAACCCAAAATCATCATTAAAATTAAACGGCGGGTCGGGAGGACGATTCGGCTCGTCGGCTCGGCCCTCGTCCCTCGGTTTTCGGCGTCACGTGAGAATATCGTTGTAAATAAATTGTTGGCCACCGCAGTGACCGTTGTCATGAGATTATGTGCCCTTGTGACGTGTGATCCATTACTTTTCATATTTCATGTAACGTATGCGAGTACCGTGATCTATCACGACTAGTTGTTATTTGAGCTCACTACATGTAGGATGTGATGACACCGTTGCCTATTAATGATTAATTATCTATAACACCTATGTTATGAAGAGGAAGATGTACAGTCAGTAACAAAAACACATTGCCAGTTTCACTTTCACCTAGATATGTACATATAATGAAAAGTGTCACTCAAAATAAGTTCAGGAGTTATCTACTGCTTATTAAGTTTTCGTGCTATAGGTAGCTAAAAAATGGAGAGATTTTTCGATTCCTACCTGACTACCTCTACTTAACCTTATCGGGAATAATAATATACTCTTCATTTTGTTTTGTAACGCAAATTTTTGCATTTATAGACCTAGTCACATATAGAGAGAGGGGGAGGGAGTAGTAAATGTTACCGTGCGGCCTAGGAAATACTGGTCGACTTATGCAGAAAAGAAAGAATGCTTCCTGCATTCTACTGAGTGACTTGCAGATAGGTAAATTCATTCAGAAAAGATATAGCAGGATGTCGAATTTTTCAGAAAGGTTACAGAATAAAGAGCGCCTAGGATGCAAGACTGAGCGAAGCGAGCTTGAAAACTATTGCACGTAGCACACTGTTTAGAATATTAAGATGCGAACATTATTAGGTACGGGGCCGAATAAAATAAACATTATTGTACAACAAAATAGCACCAGACATCCTTACTATGGACTTAGAATTTAAAGTAATTAAATATAAAAGGTGGTAGTCTGTGGTGTACTGCTAGCAAATATACCTAAGCCATAGCGCGCACTGGTGACTATGTCACCGTGACTTTTGGCAAAAAAGTCACCGTGTTATGAACCCAACATGTAGTATGCACTTGAAGACGTGACAGTTACAAAAAATGAGTAGAAAAATTATTGTCACCGTGGCAAAGTCACCAGTGCGCGATATGTTTAAGAGGCTGCTTTTCCACTTGCCTATCGTAGCTTGTTACGTCTTCATCTAACGCAATCCAACGTGATGTTTGACGAAAAGGCAACGCGAAACAAGAGTGATAATACCTGAAAACTGTTGGCATTCAGTAATTCTGTGATTTACTCAAATATTTTACAAAACTTGTTCCAGGAAATACGTGTTTTATTAAACACTTAAAAATATTGTCATTATTTAGAATCTTGATAGGTTTGTATAGTTGTACTTTTCTGACTTTTCAAATTTTTGAGTAAATTATGAAGTGTCCAAAGTTCATGCAGAATAGCAGATTTTCAGAGGTCTTAACTGGATTAGTTTTACACAAAATAAATTGATTTCTCATAGAAGCCTAGATAACACACAAGATCCACAAGATTCTGTGTTTCCAAAATATCTGATGAAAAATGTGTAATAACGACATAATCGCGTAAGAGCGGTTGTATGAAAAACAGTGAAAATGTATACGTCGAGATGCATCCTCCTAAGTCAAACAAACTTCAATATCATTCAAACCATTATTTTTATCAATTGGACATACACCAATCTAATACCGTACCGTTTAATACCATACTAGGGCCAAAGGCGCGTTTTTCACTTGTGGTTAAAAATTTTAGGATTTTTTTTTGCGGGGCGCCTTTGGGGCACTGTTCTGTTTAGCGCCCCCGAAGTGCTTGTAATATACCTAATGGAATATTTGAATTGTACGTGTGACAAAAATATTAAGTGAAATGGTTCAAATACCTATCTTACAATATACAACATATAACATAATTATATTCTTCTTACAGAGCACAGAAATACCTGTCTATATCTCTAAAGGTAGTGTAATAATACATAATTATATTATTAACAAAACAAACTTATTTATCAATTATTTATTACTCAATATTGCTTTAAATAGAGCTCTTGACACAAATGAAACCAAGATAAGCCTTTTTCAATATTATGAGAAGTAGGTACCTAAGTAGGTAGGAAGGTTGACTTTTTTCTTTTATCATATTTATTATTATTTTTATCATCGTAAAAAAAAACAGTAGGTAGAGTCTGTCTAATAAGTTAAACGACTTGGGTAATTATTAGGATTTAATGAAATCTGATGTAGTCAACACGGGTTCAATAATCAAGGTTGATTAAGAGATAGAGATCATTGTTTACTAACAGAAGAACCATAGAAAAAGTATCGAATATAAATATTTTTTAAATAATTAAATATTATACAAAATTCCCAAGTCGGTTGACTTATTAGACAGACTTATACGTAAAGAAGTCATAGTCATAGACAATTTTCATTTTCTTCCCTCAAGCTTAGTTACTGCACAAACGTTCGGTTGAATCCTGCTTAGCGAAGTGCAGCGAGGAGACGCGGGAGAAACGAAGCATTCGTTAGGTGCAGCACTACGCTTGTCATCCAACAGTGTACAAACAAGGATAAAGCAGTCCATTAGTGTTGGGAATCTTCGTGAGAACGCTCTTTATGTTTTTTCCGTTCAAAATATTTATTCAGAGAGAAATAATGACGAGGTAACAACGAAATAACTAAGAAAAACCTACATGTCGTCGTTTTAAGCAATTAGATACCCAAATAGGATTAAGGTTAGAGGTATAGGGTAGCAAAATTGGTCCCAGTTTGGTCCTATTTAATATTTTTTGTCGTTTTCCGTTGCCGTCGACAATTTGTTTACTGTTTTGAACCAAAACAGGTTAATCTAAGATTTTTAAGGAAATGGTTCCTAGTAATATACTCGTAGGTACTTAGCCTAAAAAGAAAATTAAAAAAAAAAACAATTACTTAGGTAGGTTAAAATGACGTCCCGACATAAATTACTTCTAAAATAAATAAAATACGTTTACGGTCATGTAACATTTGAGAACTAAATTGGTACCTAGGTTTTTCAAATGCAAAACAATTTACATACCTCTTGGTAACCTACCTATGGCTTACAATATATTGTGTATTATTCGATTTTATAATTAATTAACGTATTATTTATGTATACCTAGTCACCTTTACCTAGGTCAAACACTAACAATAGCTAAGTAGGTTACTTAATTTCACATTTTACAAAAGTAACACTATTTTCTTTTTAGGAATTAAGCAAACTAAAATATTTTAGATAATTTGTGATTTTTTTTTTTTCTAAATTACATTTTTTTTTTCACATCAAAAAGAAAAACAAGTTCGTTAAAAATTTAAATGAAAAATTACGCACTGGCAACTATTTTTATCAACAGCCAGCGAATATCGAATTATTGTAGGTCGTGGTTCAGGGATAGGTAAGGTTGAGCCTGGAATAAATTTTTAGTTTTTGACTCAATTATTGTATCAAAAACTACCTTTATCCAAAATCTCAATTAAAAAGAATTTTTTAATTGAGTAAAAGAATTTTTCAAATCCACTCAATATAAATTAGAAACCTTTCAAATCTAGTATCAAGAAACAGAATAAAGATGCAAATTATGCAAATCCTGAAATGTAACGTCACCGCCGATAAATTACCTATGTACAAAAGAGAGGTTCCGTCTTTTGTCTATGTTATCCTGTCATAAAGGTACATCCGTAAATAAAGGTCTCTCAAAAACGAACTCTCGACAGTAGCCAAGTAAAAAGAATGGTGTGTTACTTCAGTAAGTAGGGTACTTTTGCAAAGCAAATACTTTTCAGGACCCTAGGCGATTTTCAATTAAAAGCTTTTCAATTTTACTCTTTTCTGTCTTACGGAAACTTGTGAGCGTTTTCCCAGTTCTATAATCGAAGATTGTTTGTTCACTTATATTCTCCTTAAACTTTTTCATCCATTGGCTCAAGAGTTAGTCAGGGTCTACTTTTCTTAAAGCCTTTTTCGTTATCCCAACGCTTTGGAAAATTTTGTTGGGTTAGAAAATCTACAGATGGATAGACTTTCTACTTAACGTACCAAAAGTGTACGGATCCACACTTGCCAAGCGAACGCCGGAGTTCGCGCATCTATTGTCTTACTATTGTGTCTGAAATTGACGGTATCTGAAAGGTAAACACCAAAGGCAAAAATGAAGAGCACCAAGTCCCATTTTTGTTTTGTGTAGTGGAATATCGTCAAATAAATTTTCCCAATCTGGGTAAAGCGAGAAGGAGTGTTGGACCCCTCCTAAAACCCCTCTTTTTCTCAATTGTCCTTTACGTTTTAGGGCCACGGTAACTCTGAAGAAACAAGCCCAAACCCTAGCATGGCAAAACGTCACCTGGCTTTACATCTGATTATAAACCATATTATTAGGACTTTGTTGCGTATTACCATCAAAACACCTATAAGCCCTAAGACTATACACCATAAAGCTGTCAAACAAAACTAGTCTAGCATAAGATAGATCTAGTTAGGTATATGCAGTTTACCTTAGGAGATATCCCCTCGACCGACAATAAACGAGGAACGAATTTGCATGGGACAAAGCATTCAGCTTCAATATTGGCGTGCGGGGGACCAACGGACTTTTTTTTTGTTTCAACTCCTCTTAGAAAACCCCTATTTAAAGAACTTTATTCAATCTTTTTAAAATCTTGCAGCTATTAATTATAGATTAGATAGTTAATAAATTACAGGTACTGAAAAACTATAATTATGCCTTATCGACGCTTTGTGTTAGTTACTATTGGGCTTTTTAGTTTCAAGAACACTGGCTAGATCTGCCTCTTTTTTACAGGTTTTTTTAAGGTAGGTAGATATACCATCTATCTACTTCAGCAGGTTTTTTTGTCGAACACATACATTTCTGAAGCCCCGCTAATAAACACCTACAGAGAACAGGTAATTATCTACTTAGTATTTCAACGAATGGTCAATGGTCCCGTCATCCTACTCTAACCGTAATGACCTACCACAAAAACAAAATAATTTTAAATCATTATGCCTGGCCGCCAGCCGTGATGGCATTTCAGCGTCTGCCAAGCAGAGTCAACGTTCGTTGTAGTGATCTCAGGGTGAGACTATGTTTATTACGAGACATAGGTATTAGTATCTACCTAACTATGAGAGCGAATTTTAAAATATAATGTCTACCATTATAGGTAGGTAAGTAATAATAAATTATGCTTAAGTAGTCATCACATTCCGTTAATGTGAGGACTGAGGCCCAAACTGAGGTGTCCGTTTACAAGCTTTTCAGACTACTGCTCGTGCCTCACTGGGATGCCATGGTGATCTGTCAGTTATTGCAGCCAAGAAAATGCATGCAGTTCTATGGTGTGTCCATCACCTGGCCACAGTTGGTCACGCAGCCAACCATATATTTTTTTAAGATGTCATGACCTGGCTACGTCGCCATGGCGTCCCAATGAGTCAGTAGTATCTGATTATATAAATTTTTGTCAGTATTCGGTGCACAAAAAGTAGGCCAAAACAAGAAATATTCAGACCGTAGATGATGATTAGGTAGGTAGCCCGGTAGTTATGACGATGAACACGTCCTTATAAATAATAGATACCTTGTGGGACATTTATGGTTTACGTACCGTTATGCGGATTATGGGTGCACGTTCCCACAAACACACATCTCTCTATCGTGACATATACGATTAGGTATATCTGCCCTCTCTCTCGATGTTAGTCATAAGTAAACATTAACAGTACTTACGTTTAGAAGATAATGAAACAGTTTTAACACTCCTGAGATAGGTTGGTATAAGTGTAAGATTTGACGTGCAGTTACCGAAAGTTATTTTGTAAAGTCGATTGCTAGGTCGAGGTGAGGCGGTTTTCTCTTCGAAAACTTACAATAATGTAAGTAGCAGCAGAGTTTGGAAGTGTGCCAAATAAATGGCTAAATGCTTGCCCTAATTACATAGGACATGCAACAGTAGAGACACTGTCTACCTTTGTCTACTCCTTTAGAAAGTACAGACGTGATGATGTAAGGAACTTTCTGATTCTTTAAAAACGTTTGAACAATTATTTAAATGTCGGCGCCAGCTATAGTCTCGCAACTTTATTTACAAACATCAACATTTATCGATAAGTAGACCGTCTATGCGGGCACTAATGCTGTTTTACCGACGAAAACGTCATCTGTCAAAATTCGCACCTCGCTGCCACCAGGGGCGCTGTATTCAGCTTTTCCCTCTATCCTCTATTGTTTATGACAATTACAAGCTTCACACCGACGCGTCACCGTCGGGTTTTATTTTAATTTTATAATTATATGTGACAAAGAAAATTGTGATAAGTGTGATTTTTATACACATCTTGGTGATAATATTAGTGTTAAGATTTGTTAAGTTATTGTTGCAACGTGGAAAACAAACGAGGTAAGAAAGTTGTTGAAACACGACTGTCGGGAGAATTGTTTGGGATTACTGGGATCGATAACCTGGTCGGCTAGCCATGAGGCGCGACGCTGAGGTTATGTCGCGAGCCGCGAACTGGTATCGGAGTTCAAGTAACGGTCCCTCCGGCCGGAGCGAGCCGCCTCGCGTTACAGCCGCAGAATCCGGTCGTACCTAAGACCAGTTAGTTGATAATAGCGTCTAGATCCTCATTTGCCGTCCTCATTCCGTTACGCTTGCCATCGACCGTCACTGTAAATAAATATTCGGTAATCGGCTTCGCTTTTAAAAATCGCCGAGTGCCCATAAACCCTGTACCTTTAGTTCGCTCGAGACCTCTGGACGTTCCTTTTGAGATGTGCGCCTGTTTTCCAGCTTACCCTGCCTGCAGTGCGTGCCACGAGCCCCAGAGTCCCAGCCATTAGATTGAGTGGAGTGTCCCCTGTGCCCACGTAGCCCTGTACGCAGCCAAAATTCCGCGAGACAGTACGGACACCTCCTCCAGCATGGATCTGGAGAAACCCTCTACTCTCCACGAGGAAGACTCCAAAGTTACCCTCACAATCAGACTGATTATGCAGGGGAAGGTAAGAGAATGAACACTTGATTATTTTTCAAAATTGGCACCATTTTCAAAATATTTTGAATTATTTTCAAATCGTGAAAGTGTACACTTTACCTTCTTCTAAATTCCACTTAGTATTGTGGTATTTTTGACTAATTAACTTAGTGTAAACAAAGTAGTTATTAATGTGTCTATTTCCCAATATTAGTTAGTAGTTATAGTAATTAGTTTCTGCATTAGAACATTAATTTAAGCTTGCATTAATACTAATTAAGTACCTATATAATTTAGCATTTTAACAAGGCAGGCTTACAAGTGATATTTTTTTTTATTAAACTAAGAACCCTAAACAGTAAAAAAACAAAGAACTCTCTTTAGGAAGTTGCAATTACTTTTTTTATGAAATATAACATAAAATTTTTATTTTTAAAGTTATAAAAACTTTTTGTACTTAAACAAAATGACAGCCCTTAGGGTATCTTTTTTAGTACTCATACTATATCATACACAATATACATTGACAAACTGCAAAAAATGCATTGTTATGATTACAATGTGAGATATACAATGATCTCGATCTTTGGGTCAACCACTGCAGTAACAATAAAATCTATGCAGTTGTTTTGTTTAGTAAACATTTGAATTATTATTATAGGACATGAATGAAACAGTAGCAGTTTAATTATTTAAATAATAAAATATGTCAACACTACATTTAACAGCTAAAAATGCTAAAATTTTTTGAAGTAATTAGTCATTATGCTATATTCAGGTTTCTGGCTGATGGCAAATAGTTTTAAGTTCAAATTATTACAAACTAAGTTTAGGGTTTGGCGATGTTACAATAGCTATTTAGGTTGTTAGAACTTGTTGCCTGTCAAGACATTTCAATATAAGCGGTTACAAATATATTAACAAAGAAAAAAATACATACCTACCAAATGTTACAGATGTACAGTTTACATTATCTATTACATTAATGAACATAAAAAAAAAGAAACAAGTTTGCAAAGATGTCTAAGTACTATATAATTATTTGATCTGACGCTGTATTGTAAAAAGAATAACAAACGAGATAAGCGTGGACCTAACAAAAACAAACAAGAAAGAACAGGTTTTTTATCAAAAACACATGTATGATTCAACAAGCAGGTTTTAAACAAATATACCAGCATCTATACAAATATTATAAATAGGAAAGAAATGTATATAATGAATAAACTTAAAACCTGCTTTTAAAAATTCGTACACCAGTAGAATGCTACTTTATCACTGAGTGATAAGCAGGTGCTGTTGGCAGAAACTAGAAGAACTAACTAATAATAAAAGACTTAAGACTGATGGCTGCATAGAGTAAACACTATGCTAGAGTAAATAGGCTCTTAATAAACTAGTGTAATTAACCATCAATGATTGCATCATTGCATACCATCACATGGTATCGCATTCAAGCACTAGTAAATAATTTAAAAAATTATTGCACTGGATTTCAGTCTAGGTACCCAAAAAAATAATGTCGCTCTCCTATAACAGACAGTAATAAAACAGTACTGTTTTTAGTAAATTTTTTAGTCAGAAAGATTGTTGGTTTGCTATTTGATTTGCACCAAATCGTACTGTGTAGTAAAGCAATTGTTAAATTAAATAAATAAATAATATAGGATAACTGAATATTAATTGAATGTTACATTATGTCACCAAACTGGCTTCAAAGTGTGATGTTTAAAGTACTTAACACCCAATTAGATATTTTGCTAGTCAACAGCCATGAAAAAATCCAAATTACTCTAATTTCATTTTAATTAGGCATAGTTACAAAAGGTTTCACTCATTATCACAGAACTGTGTCTGTAAAACTGAAACCAAAAATAATATTCCGAGTTGCCGACTAAAGAGTTAGAACGAAATTACAAGTACTTATTTTAAAAAGCAATTGGTTGTTTTTAGTTACACCAAATATATGCCCTATAATAGTACTTGTAATTTTCATATCACACTAATAATAGGCGAAAGTTTGTAAATCTATGTTTGTTACTCCTCCCCGCTCAAAGAGCTGAATGGATTTGAATGAAATTTCGCACTGTGAATACTCTTTATTGCGGGAGTATGTTCCTTTAGGATAATTTTCCACGCACACGCGGGCGAAGCTACTAGCTACAAGCTAGTGTAGTAAAATGTTGTAGAACATATTAAATATGGTAATTAATATTCAACAATACATTTAAATAATTGTTGTACCTATGTGAAAGAGTTGTATCCATTTGTTTGAACATATGGTAATCTAATATGACTTTGGTATTTCAATCTTGTTAGGGAACACACACTTGTAAGGCTGCCCAACGCAATATCCTGTTTGTTAACCATGTAGGCTTGCTTAACGACTAGGCTTTCATTTTATTATTTCTAACAAACCCTTATTACTGCTACAGGTCAACTTTTGTACTTAACAACAGTATCAAATGTGAGCATGCATGTTTTTGACGTTACATTTTATTAGCATGATATAAATCCCTTCTCGTAACTGAGGCCGTACTATGAGCTCTTAACACGATCCATCTTACGATCTAAACTGTTAAGGGTAGGAGCATTACAACGTTATTTTTAGTATATTCGAAACTTGAAACACCTGTCTAATATTTTCATGTAAAGAATCTAATATACAAAATTTCAAAACTGTATTATGAAAAATCACAAAGTTATAAGCCAGTTATCGTTCCTGGTTGGCGACATAAATACATGGTCACCGGGCCACCCGGGTGACTGAGGGTTTTGCTTCCGCACCCAGCTGTGCACTGAATCCTAATGCCCGCTATGACCTGCCGTGCCCTGTTTTGTACTTAGTGTCTGTGGTGTCCAACTTGTGATCTTTTTTAAATATTTTTGGGAAAAAATATAATATGGTGTAAAAATTATTGGAATCGATTCAGTTACTGATTCTGAACAAACTATATTAAGGTTTATTATATACTAAAATCCCTCTTTCTCGCTCGCACGCGTGACATTTTATCACGTCATGGTAAGGCCCCTGTTTTATTTAAGCTCCCATTACTCAACAGCTTCACTAATTTAGCACACCTAGATGTCGCTAGATTGCACTGACATGTGAGATGTATTGATGTTAACATCTACCTATGCCTACTTTTACATGTAGGTACTTTTAATTGGCTATAATCCAATACAAAGTACAATTGGCAACTCGCCAGCTATTGGCACTCGCCCTGTTCATCAAACTTCGATTTGTACCTTTTTCTAATTGGAGTAATGTGTGATATTTAATGTTGTCATTGTGTTTGCGTCTACCCACTTCCTTAATCACAGTCTGGGATCGTTATATTTTTGGTTTACTGACTAGCGACCGGACTGTGTTAACTGTATGTTTTTTTTTGTGTAAACATTCCAATAAATTAGTTAGTTTAATGTTATGAGATACGTTTCACAATACATTTGATTTGAAAATAAAATATAAAACGTCCCAAATACCTTCACGAATTCAAGATTCACGCGAGTGTAAGCTACCGTAGTATGCGTTCCAAATGAAAATAGGATCCATTGCCACGTCACGTCGTACTGTCAAATCGAAGTAATTTTGGCAAAATTGAAGAACCCAGAGATGAGTAAAATTAAAGAACTGGATTCTGATTAAACTTTTTTTATCACAGTTCATAAATAAATTAAATTTTTCGTAAATTAATATAAGTTTAAAAATTTCTTTTTGATTTGACAGTAAATAGTAACGTCACAAAATGGGAGTCGATCCTATTCTCATTTGGAACGCATTTTACTTTTCGCCGACTTCTCTTTTCCACGCTACATTTCACCAATAAATGTAAAAGTGAAACGTAAACTCTCGGCATGTAATCAATTATTTACGACTTAGTCAATAATTCATAGATTAATCTGCGGTGAAATTGGTCACTGTCAATCGTCGCGAGAGAAGTTTGAGCTGGCTTTGATTATGATCGCTATTTGTGTCGTGTAAGCGGCGGCGTTGAGCAATAGCATTGTTCACATACTGTAGAAGTCATCATGCCCTGTTGCCAGCACCGATCTGATGCGACAAGTCTCTAAAACCGTCTCATTGCAACCCCGATGCGTGTGACTGCAGCAAAGAATCTCTATGCAGTGACTATTATTGGCGAGCAGACAGGAAATCTTTTGTACTATAAATCTCTGCGCGACTACATTAATTACAAGTGCGTGCGCCCGTTGCACAATACTTGCCAATGTAGCAATCCCTTTGGTTATTTTAGACGCCAATTTTAATTAAATCGAATGTAACACTCGTTCTAAGTATAACGTGGTTTCTGTTTGTTTGCAGGAAGTTGGCAGTATTATTGGCAAAAAAGGAGAGATTGTTAAAAGGTTCAGAGAAGAGGTGAGTTTATGGTGTCTTCTATTGAAAAGCATAATCAGCCTAACGCTTAGGGCTGTGCGTCACTGGTCTTATATTGAAAACCGTAATCAGTCTTATCCTTAGGGTTGTACGTCACTGGGACGCAATAGCTGCGTAGCCAGGTCTTGACGTCAAAAAAATGTATAGTTGACTACATGAGCAACAGTGACCATGAGTGATACACACCACAGAGCTGCATGCTTTTTACTGGCATTCCAGTGAGGCACGAGCCTTATAGCATATTTCAACAAAACATTTTTCAATTATGAAATAGTGCAACCTTGCAAAGAACTGGTCAGCTTATCAGCAAAGTACGGTCGATTAATATTTATATTGTATTGTTTTCAGTCTGGAGCAAAAATCAACATATCCGATGGATCGTGCCCAGAGCGTATTGTCACTGTTACAGGCAACACAAGTGCTATATTCAAAGCATTCACGCTTATATGCAAAAAATTTGAAGAGGTATGTATGACTTATCATACGATTTGTTTACTAATATTGATTGATATGAAAGTAGTTATTTATAGTGTGGAGGGCACCTATATTTTCATTTCTCGTATTGCCAATAAAAATGAGAATCATGCGCCAATGTTTATACCACGTCATAAAATTCTCAAGCTATTCAATATTGATAGAAAAAATACTGAAATATATTCTCAACATGTTTTTACGACATGCGATGATTGATTCCTTCTGAATCTTATGTTCTACTTTTGTACTCATATAAGTTATTATGGTGAACTTCTTCAATCAAACAGCAATCATTGATATAAATGTACTACACACTAGATTAGTCGTGCCGAACACTCATTTCAGTCGACTGTACACCTTGAACATTACACTATGTTGAACGAAACGCATAAGTGCCACGAAATTCATGGCGTTTAAGACATTTTGATCGCGAAAAAGTATCCTCTAAAAGTTCTCTTAGCGCTGCGTGTTTTAATAGTTCTGGGGCCGTATTATGACCTCTTAAAACCATCATGTTTTCGGTGTGAAAAAGAGACGGAGCTATGCAGGACGAATAGCACTATCCTTTTCTCACACAGAAAACATGATGGTTTTAAGATGTCATAATACGGCCGCTGTTATACGATATAATACCAATGTAGCGCTGCAGCGAACTTCTGTTTTAACTTTTCAGTATTTTGACAAATAGTGCATGAAATGCCTATCACTAGAATATAAGTCGATGACAGCAATTCATTAGACTGCCGACAAACTGTTTTGCAGCTTGACAGATGTTATGTTAACATTAACTATGTAGCACAGTAGACTAGATAAAATATAAATAAATATAAAAAATCTGCATTGTAACATTAAGATGACTCAACGATTCGTAACAATCTACCTCATCGCCAACAAAGTGACAATAACTCTTAACTGTCATAGTCAAGAATTTACATAACTTAGTGTTTAATTTCTTGAGAAGGTAATTTATTTTTCGAGAACAGTAATAAAGCAGTAGTCACGTTGGTTTAGTTTTAATAGTACAGTTACAGGTTACTATTAAAAATACTCTTCGCAAATTCTACAAAACCATGCGATAAATCATCTGCCTCCCTAGCCAAGTTACAACCGTTTCGCTTGCGTCGGACGCCTCGAGTTGACCACGCCCCCGAATCTTTTGTTCTGACCACGTGACTGAGCGTTGAGATGACGTCATTCCCATACATTTTATGCTTTCTACTAGTGTTAACGATTGCAGATTATTAACTTGGCTAGGGGTACTGTTACATGAAAGCGATAAAAAGTGATTTTTTCGAAAAATATTGTCATTTTATTGGCACTTTACCTTCAGTTCCGGTTACTTCTACACACATCATCGTTTTTCATTAAGTGAGATAGTGGTCAAGTGCGAGCCTATCAATTGTTAAAAAAAAGTGTAATTCTTGAAATTGGCCCTTAGAAGTAATCAGGTTGGGCAGCGGTATCGTTCGTAAGAGTTAAAGACGCGCGGCGCGGCGAGCGGGTCCGTATCGGTAAGCGCGCATTTTCGCTATGTGCGGGTCCGTATCGGTAAGCGCGCATTTTCGCTATGTGCGGCGTCTCGTAGCATGCTTCAAACACTTACTTTTGATCTTACCGCTCGCCGCGCCGCGCTTATCTTCCGCTCCCAGCGGCAAGGTCGTGAACGGGCTGTTAAGTCAGTCTCTTTCGTTCCACCCAGAGCGGGACAAGTTATTTGATCACGTCCCAGATAAAAAAGACGCTATACTTTTCTAAATCTTCCGTAATCATGTTATTCTAAAGCGTAATCCTAATCAATAACGTCTGTCCCGTTCCAGTGGTGCTCGCAGTTCAACGAGGGCGGCGGCGGCGGGTCGCGCGCGCCCATCACGCTGCGCCTCATCGTGCCCGCGTCGCAGTGCGGCTCGCTCATCGGCAAGGGCGGCTCCAAGATCAAGGAGATCCGGGATGTCACCGGTGCTAACATTCAGGTAATAATAACCATATTCCACATTCCTTCTCCTAGGGAGGATGCCTGAGTCCCAACAGTGGGAACATTATAAGGCCAACTATGCTATGCTAATATTCCACATAGCGCTATCTAGTCCCAAACTTGTGCTATGAGTACTAAACAACTGATAAACACACTTATATACATAATATCTCTATATACGTACATATTATAGCTAAATTACACCCAGACACAGAACAAATGATTATGTTCATCACACAAACATTTCTGGGTGGGAATCGAACCCACGACCGCGTGAAATTTTCTGATTTTTCTGATTTTCGTGATGAAATCTGCGCGAAGTCAAAGTCAAAATCATTTATTTCAAATAGACCATTTGCAGGCACTTTTGAATAGTCAAATGTCGGTCAGTACAAGAAAAGTGAAGCTAAATTGCACGTTCCAAAGCGTAGGTCTCTATGGAGAAGAACGTGCAAGAAACTCCATGCGATATAAAAAACACCCTAACAGGTCAGTCAATGAGGATCAGTCATGATTTTTGTGGGGTATGCAGACTTATGCATCAAAAAATAAACAGTAAATACTGTGAAAAAATTATTTAAATCAGACCAAAAATGAAGAAGATACAGCAATTTTAGTGTATTAGTTCCACAAACGCGTCCGAAAATGAGGCGACTTGCTGTGACGTCATCTGTCATGATCGGTCTCCACCGCGCGATTGAAACGGCAGTACAGTCAGTCCAGCGAGAGCGCGCGTTAAGTAAATTATTACACATACTATGTGTCAGTAAAAATGGAATTTGCTATTGTGTGATTGATCCTAATTGAGATATTGACTCAATTATTTGTATCAAAAACTAACTATCTTACACCTCAATAATTTTTAATTCTTCAATAAATGTTATTCTTAAAAAGATAATTCTAATACTGCAATGCAGGATTTTGAATTTAAGTTTCTATGTGGGTGGCGTCATACATGTCGCTACGAAAGTACCGTTATTTTCCAACGAAAACTCACCGAGCCATGCTAGGCCTACATATACGGTCACTCTTTATTAAAAAAGAGATAATTATAGTAGACGAACTCGAGGGCGATTCAAATCAAATCATTTATTTCAAGTAGACCATTTGCAGGCACTTTTGAATAGTCAAATGTCAGTCAGTCCAAATAAAAAAGTGAAGCCAAATTGCACGTTTCCGTTAAAGACTCTACTAGAAGGGGTTCTAAGGTTGTGGGAATGTGAGTAAGAGTTAGTATGGCTGTTTATGAGGCAATTGAAAGAAGAAATTCTGGTCAGTAAATGTTTTACACTCGGTCTCATGCCAACACAAGTGGAAAAAGTTATTTAATATTTCCCACCCACCAAAAAAAAGATGTTCTAGGAACACTAAAGCACAGATCAGACAGAAGTTATTTCGCTTTATTGGGATATAAATATGTCAATTAATATTACATTTCTGAACAGTAATAGCAGTAAGATTTATTTTTAAGGCTCGAGCAGACCGGATGCGTATGCGTGACTACGACGTAACCACGTCGTAGTGACGCGCGTAGTTACGGCGTAACCCGATGTCACACCGGGTTACGCATACGCATACGTCTACGCTTACGCAATAGAGCTGAGTACGCAACGCAGCCAGGCATTGCATGCCC
Source organism: Mythimna ferrago (assembly GCA_910589285.2). Classification (NCBI taxonomy): domain Eukaryota; kingdom Metazoa; phylum Arthropoda; class Insecta; order Lepidoptera; family Noctuidae; genus Mythimna; species Mythimna ferrago. The sequence continues at coordinate 20,889,523 of OU342680.1, read as the reverse complement.
GGCTGCGGAAGTTATATTTTATTTTATTTTTCTTAGATACATAACCAATAAATAAAACGCTCAAAGTTTTAATAATATACGCGAACTTTTAATAATCTTAGTGTTCAACCGAATGGCGCGAAATCACGCGCGAACGCGCGTTCGCTTGGGGTTTGAGGGGAGCTAAATAACTACATACCTTGTATTTCAAGTGCAGCACCAATTTTCTCCCATAATAAACTTTTATATGATACATTTTTGTAATCCTTACTTTTAGGATTGTAGATGCATTCATATTTACGCACAATTTCAATGAGCTTTTCTTTTTTGTCACTATTCATTTTAAAAACAAAACAAAACTTAGTCCCTGTTTGTAATAAAATACAACTGACTGTTTTTACGCGCGTAGGGTAACGCACAGCAAACGTACGTGCGTGTCCAAATTGGTTCGGTGTGACGTCCAATATGGCGCACCATTGAATACAACGTCATGAACGCGACGTTGCCGCTCTGCTCTGCGTAAGGTACGGCGTAAGTCACGCAGCCTGTTTGTGTCTTGGGAGCTGCATTGCGTAGGGCTACGCGTTACGTCGACGCGCACGTCTACGTTACGCATGCGGTGTGTCCTGTCTCATACAGTTCCATACATTACAACTCAGCGATACGTGCACGTCTACGCTTACGTCTACGCATACGCATCCGGTCTGCTCGAGCCTTTAATGTACAATCATGCATCTTATTTTTGATAACATTTGAAGCAAAATAATCCACACTAATATTATAAATTCGAACGAAAGTAAGAAAGAAAACGAGTTTATTTGCGTCAAACATGGCGCATACCTAAAATAAAACAAATGACACTATCGACTTAAAGTGGCACGTACGTACGACGCACGTACCTTTGTCTATATGTTACCTTTTAATGAGCTTGTCCCTCATGTTCGAAATAGGAATATTTTTATCCCTGAAGTATTTGTTGCCTTGGGATATTTTAAGTTTCCCCTAAAGAGTAGTAAATGGGGTTCCCATACAATAAACGTGATTTTTTTTTTTTTGCTGTTTTTTTGGTACAGACTGTACTTCTACAGACGTCCAGTTTGTAGTAAGAAACGGTAAAAAAAAACAGGGGAAAAAGGTTCTCGATTTTGGTACGCAAGTCTGACTCGCACTTGTCCGGTTTTTTGCTTTCACTAGCAAAGCTACTACAAAAAGCTAGCTGTCAATATATCTCATTTGAATAAGGCCACAAATATTGAAAGCGAAAACCGGATTGTTGATCAGATCACTAAGGTTTAGTTAAACTGTGTGCTCTAATCCACTTTTCATGATAGACACGCAATCAAAGCCCTTCACCTTGTATTCGCCGGAAACTACAACATTTAACTATTACAGTTAACCGTTACTAAATAAGAACAGTACAAGTTCATGACCATTATAGCCTGAGGCTGCGCGGGCGCAGGTCCGCCCACTTCCTCTGGACACAAGTTTATTACTACCGCATTCTTTATGGTGGCGACATTAACGGGCCTACACCAATGTTAGGATTTCATGGGGCCAACAGGGTTGTCATATGCAAAATAGTCTAAAAATATCTAAAACTAATCAAACCCATAAACTTATTGGATATACTTACTACGCTTTTGCTTTGCCTGCGGCTTCGCGCGCGTTCTTAAAATATAACCTAGATAATGTCACTCCGGAATAAAGCAGCTTTCTATCTGTGAAAAATTTTTAGCAATTGGACCAGTTTTTCCAGAGATTACCTCGTACAAACAAAAACACCAGTGTTGATTTATAAGAAAATAACCATGTCATTAGTTATAACGTTAATTATTATCATCGTCTTCCTGCCCTTGGCTCATGTCAATTGGGATCAGCGCAACACGTTTTTTTTTCTTCCATTCTGTCCTGTCACGCTATCACTAACTCCCTTTTCTTTCATATCACCCCTCACATCTTTTTCTTTGGCTTCCTTCTCTCTCTTTCTTCATCCATCCACATAATACTCCTCTTCACATGATCATATTAAGAGAAACGATTTCCTTTTAATTTTTCAATCAATGGCACAACTTTAAAATTTTAAAACCGACTGATTAGCAGGTTCTTAATCCAAAATTTTATAAGGAGAGATTTGCATTTAAAATCCGTAAAAAACATTTACAACGAATCGAGTTAGCGAGTTTTATAAATGTGGCTGTTTGTTGCAACCGTGCCAGAAATAGAAACTAGATTCGAAAGCTATTGAAATACTTTAATTTATGTCCATGGTCAAAACAGGAGCAGTGATCAAGTATCTTGTCATCATCATTCTCTTGCTCCTGTCCTCATTTGGTACCTACCTAACCAGAAAATTTGTCAACCAAGTTTAATACAAAACTGTATTAAAATTCCCAAAAAAAAATGTTGCTTTAGACAGCTCAAAACTGATAATATTAAACATAGACCACTCGCTATTATAAACTACTACTACCAGCGGCCTCGCCCGCGTGAAAGTAGACAATTGTCCCGAGAGAACATACACTCCCGGGATAAAAAGTAACCATGTGCTATTCCAGGACTGCTGAGTCAAATTTCATCCAAAATCGTTCAACCGTTCGAGCGTGAAAAAGTAACAAACACACTCACAAACTGTTGCCTTTATTATATAGTGTGATGATATTTTGAATCATTTAGAAACTTCAATCAAGTTATTCAACGCATGTTTATTTTTTTTCAGGTGGCGAGTGAAATGCTACCAAATTCCACAGAGCGAGCCGTGACTATCAGTGGGACGTGTGACGCTATCACACAGTGCATTTATCACATCTGCTGTGTCATGCTAGAGGTAAGCTTACAATGTCATCAAGTCTATCCAATTGCCACCCATATCCATCCTACTCAAATTAGTAGTCATCATCATCAAGCACTGTTCCCGCGCGCCTCAAGGAGTTGTCAGCAACAGTAGGGACCCAGCCGGGTCGAAGCCTACTGGGGCCAGGGTTATTCGAAAGGGAACTCAAGCCCCGATATGAAGGCCAGAAGGAACAGGGTGGGTCGTTTAGTCAGTAAGAGTCTGACACTGTCTCTCGCTCCGCCCAAGAGCGAGGGTTGTCATTGGATGATTTTTCACACCGTAAAAAAAAAAATCATCATCATTTCAGCCGAAAGACGTCCACTGCTTGACATAAGCCTCCCCCAACCCAAGTGTCGCATTCCCGCGAGTCTCGCGGTCCACCTTATAGAAAGCTTTCCAACACTGTAGTAGTAAAATTCATGATGTGATGCGCGACGCCACGGTTGACGCAAGGATTAAGCGATTGGCTGCTGTGCTGAGTGTCGCGCAACAAAATGAAAAGGTCTTTAACATTTTCGGTGCGAAGAACATACAATAATTGCCCACAACCCGCCTCCCTATACCATTATCAGAATAGGAAGGTACAGTACTGCTACCATGAGTTTAAAGCAATAGTATTTGTCGATACTCGATACCGACTACGTAAATATTTTGTATGGCGAATTTTACAGCGCCTCTAGCGGTCACTTATGGAACCAAAAGCCATACAAAATATTTACGTAGTCGGTATCGAGTATCGACAAATACTATTGCTTTAAACTCATGGTAGAGGTACAGGTGACAGCTGTCGGATTCATATAATGTACCCATCTATCCTTTTTTCTCATCTTAAACATGCATATTTTCGTCATGCTACCACCCAAATTTTAATCACTGAACTAGTTTATGTTATGTCTGAGTATGGTTTCCGCACTTAGTCCTTATGCGGGCCTTAGTTACCACTGAACTAGTTCGATAGTACTAAACTGTTACCGTCTCTATCCGACAGCAAGATACAGCATGATCCTCATACAGCGTGTTCATTGTTTCAGAGCCCACCGAAAGGCGCCACAATTCCATACAGACCAAAGCCAAATGTCGCCGGCCCAGTCATACTTGCTGGCGGACAAGCATACACGATCCAAGGCAACTACGCCGTGCCCGCGCAAGATGTAAGTTTTAGAATGTACTAATTTGTTATCTTAATAATAATTAACCTTAATAAACTGCTAATCGAATAATTGGCCTTTAATTTTTTTGTGATATGAATTTACGGACTAAATGGCGATTTTTAATCGGATAACTTATATCTGAAGTGTGAAAACAGTGGTTTTAAAACTTTTTTTTTTTTGGATATATTTCAAACGGCCACATACATTCTTTAAATAAAAGTTATTTGACTAAAAAATCAGCCCAAAATTTTACAGGCAAAATTAATAAAAACATTTTATTAATAATAATACTTGATTTCATATTATTTACAAGCTTTATGGTTTAGAAATAACTAAAATTTAACGTTTTAATGGAACTGCCTTGGCAACTGGCAACATTACTTATTTATTTTAACTGGCTATACCATTTGTATGTCTCATTTGTGTACGTCATCTTTCAGCTTTTACATTTTTACAAATTGAATAAACTTCTAGAATTTAGGTCTGAAATTGTTAGGGATAATACAATATTTTAAGAATTAAAAATCTAATAAAAAAACGCTGTGATATAGAGCAACGGAATTCTTTAAGCTCATTTTGGTATCGTGGACTGGGAATCTACACAACCACTGCATAGATTTTATCACTTCCAAGTTGAATGGAAGATTTGATGAACTAGGAACTGTCTAACTGTCAGAAAAAATAATGTTTGGTAGTATGCACGTAGGCATTCACTTGTATTGGACCAAATTGATATTCAGCACACCAGGCGCTATACAAGATACGTTTGATGGACCACGTTTTCTAAGATGCATTCTATGAAAGTACGAAAATAATGGCAGATAATATTTCACTCGGACGTCCAAAAACGCAATAACTGATATTTTATTAATGGTATCATAATAAAAAATGTAGCTATATTCAATGACGCGTCCCTAGTGCCATCTATAATATGGATTTTAAGGAGCAGACATTAGCGTTCTAATCAGAGCGGCCAAAAAGTTAGTTGCCATAACCTCTGTCAAGCTCCGCCCATGTACGCATTCACGTGGAAAGCTGGCCGTTGGCGCCAATCTTCCAGCACAAGCCCACACAGTTAGTTTAACACTCCTTGTCGAAGGACAATCAACTACAAGTTCGAATCGGAATCGATCGGCGATGATTCGTGCTGGCAAAATTAGCGGCAGCCGTCTGGTTCCCATGTGAAAGCATAGTATGCCATTGGGCTGGCGGAGGCACGCAATAACGGATAGTACCGGACGATCTGCTGTGTCAGTGGGGCGGTACCGGCGGTGCGGTGTGCGCGCCCGTGTTCCCCCTGCTGGAGGTCAAGCCCCCGCTCGTGGGCGCGCTCCCGCCGCACCACCTGCTGCCGCCGCCGCTGCACGAACACCACCTAGTGAGTCCACGCCCCACCGACCTCATAGAGACGCCGAGTCCCGGCTGGGCGGCTAGCGACCGACGAGCCGTAAACAAATGAACTGCTAATCTAACTACGGCGTTTAGCGACATAGCTGTCAGAGTTTATGCGATGGAAATACGGCTATAAAGCTTTAGAACAGCAAAGGCCAGCCAAAAAATCGGCAAACAGACATTTGACATCGGCAACAAACAGACATCTTGGCAGTTTTGTAAAGGATTTACATCGAAGTGAACACTTTGTCGTTGAGTTCTGTGTCATAATCTTTGGCAGGTGTGTCACCTTAAGGCTTAATCCGGGCTACGAATAAAAATCTCGTGTAAAGACCTACTCTTTGGCACTCCTATATGGCCAATCAAGCAGAAGGCGTACTAGCAATTCATTTCTTTACCACGCTCCATAAACGAAATAAGTCTGCATGTAGGATACGCAACAGAAATCCAAGACTGCCTGCCTAGCTGGGACCAAAAGCTAGGGCCTTCTGTAAGATCTTCACGTCCATTGTAATGAATGCTGAACCGATTCGATATAGACTATCTTTGAATCAAACACTTTGCTAAACCCGCCCCGTAGACTTGACAATACCAGAATGTTCTACTTTGCCTGTTAGTACATACGAAGATCTTCTAGCTTATATACCTGTGACGAGAATCCATGAATTGATTAACAAGTATTTAAAACTCTTCTCTATGAGGTTGTGTGGACTGAGTGACGTAATGTGATTGGTGCTGCCCCAGAATCCCCTCGAATTGGATGTGTGGTGTCGATCCCCGTAGCGGCCATGAATTAACCCTGTACTATAATAGCGTTAGAACCCCGGTGATGTGGCGTGTAGGAATGATATCCATATTATTTTGCGCTGCTCTCTTGCACTTTACGCTTGATACTCATCGATATATTCTTTCTTGTTTGCACGTATACCCCCATATCTGTATCATTCTTATTCCAATATGTTTTCCATTTATTGATCCGTAGTTTAAGCATTTAATGTTAGCACATTTGCTCCGAATGTAATTATAATAGTCGTGTAGTGATGAACACATTCACATTCAAAGCTTTATCTGTTTGTTTTCTGGCATTGCCGAGATACGAGCGTATGTACTTCAACCAGCTCGCGCACCTTTCAGCGATGTTCAAGTTCTTACAAACGTTCCTGTACTTGCACCTCTCCTTATTTTGCCTCTGCCTTGCCTTTTCCATCGTTTTTCTTTTATTTTCCACACGAAATATAATAATGGTGATTAACCATGGTCGCGCATGGCTTAACGTGAACAAAATTTATATTTTAGAGTACAGTAAACAATGCCTTTTTGTTAATTAAAAGGTGCATTTTTATGGGCAGCACCATTCAAGAACTCACGACGTGGATTAAATTTTTTTCTGAGATTACTATGAAAATTCGCAAATCCTTACCTTTCGTCCATTTTGAATCCATTGACATCACTGATCCAGTATGGTTAATTCAGGTATTTCGTTTTATACAGTTATTTTAACAATCTGAATTAATAATACGTTATTTCTAAATTGAAGTGAAAATTGCGAATTTTCCTAGATTATAAATATTTACTTTGTAAAATCTAGTTTTTACCCAGGTAACCCTATCCAGCGATCCCATCCCGGCTATGTCAGAGAAGAAAAACAAGCAGCTGGAGCTCATAAATATATAAAATTAATCTTAGCATACTGTTGTGGACTTTGTTTAGACGAAACATTTTCAGAGAATGAAGTATCACACTGTGTAGTATGATCTCTTCTTCCTTTGTATGAAACTTGTATTGTCTTGTAAAATATACTGTTTTCGTAGCAAAGATAATACTTTTCGAAATTGTACATTAATTTACATGTATTTTAGTAAATGCCTTCACTAAAATATTTGTATGGAACGCAATGTGAAATTGTAGATCTAAGGTTTGGATTGGGAAACTTTAAATTATAATGATAACAACCAAGCAAGGTGGAATGTGATGATTGTGTATTATCCGAAAGGGAACTCGAGCCCCGGTATAAAGGCTTGAAGGAACGGGGTGGGTTTTTTTAGTCAGTAAGAGTCTGACACTATCTCCCGCTCCGCCCAAGAGGGGGTTGTAATTGGATGATTTCCCCACCAAAAAAACCTCCTCCTGGTATCTTTGTTTACTTTTAAACGACAATAAGAGGATACAATTAAAACACTTATGTAGTGTAGTCTTTTAAATCTGTAGTTATGTATTTGACAATAAATTACACTTTGTTGTAAAAAACATTAATGGACCCATTAAAAAAGAAAAAAGTCATATACCCAATCAAAGAGAATACCATCTTGCTTGGTATGTGCATATTAAAAAAAAAAAACTAAAGTATACAAATTCTTTTCTAGATGGGAGGCCTGGCTAAGTCACCACTGGCTGGCCTGGCCGCTCTCGGCCTAGGCGGCCTAGGTCCAGCTAATGCTGCCGGACTTAACCCTGCAGGTAAACAGAGCCTAAGTATGTATTATTATTTTTAAATCCATACTAACAACTTATATTTTAATGATTTTGTAAATATATAAGATTTTGGTAATGTCATAGGAAAATAAATAATAATCAGAAGTGAAATTCACGCACATAGTGTGTTCAATATGAAAACACTGACACAATGACATAGTGCGCTTCACCATTAGCGAATGCATTACTGCTTACCGTCAGATGGGAACGCAGTCAAGCACTGGTTTAAATCAATAACAAAATATATTGCAAAGTCCGGCCAAAAGCCTGGTATTCAAAACTGAATTTATTAGTCTTCTAACACCGTTTAGTTTTTTTGGGACACTGCGACAATGCGCAGTTCTGATTCTGGAATATTATTTATTTTTCTATAATATTTTGTAAAGCGCCTCGTCCATAAAAGCATGTCTTAGAAGTAAACTATCTAACGCTTATAAAAAGCTACAAAACCATTATCATATACAAATTATACACTAAAAACAAAATAAACTAAAAATATTGAGTTCAGCGCCATCTAGTGAGAACTAGAGAGAGCTTACTGCCTACCTACCTACCTCACTTTAGTGCCTAACGATCTTTTAAGCAACGCAAGTATTGAGTGTACTTTGAACTGGCATGCGTTCAAACTGTACGAACACAACTATGAACGACGCGTTTTACAAGCTTGCCTGTAGTCATGAGTAGAGTTAGATAACACAAATAACTGTAAATAACATTATAGGTACAGCTCAGATGTCTGTAAGCAAAAGCCACTTACTAAAGGCCTACGCAGACCGGAAAACCACGGCAAAGGATTTTTTTTTTTTTTTTACCAATGGACATTCAAACATATTTCAATAGAAATACGACATAAACTCCTGTGCTGTTAGAATGATCCCGTGTCATCGAAAGGGATATCATTGCACGACATTGAAAGATGCATCACGGGCTCTCGCGATGGGATGCCGTGGCGCGCTGCGGTAGGCCAAAGGACGCCGTCACCCGTCTTGACGTGCCGTGGGATGAGTCGAGTGAGACCCATCCGCCTCTAGTATCGGGGTAGCAGAAGCTACCGAGGCATACTTCGACGTGACGCGGCATGCCTTGACAAGGCGCTGGAATGCCGCGGTATCTAAGTGGCTATACCATATTCGCGTTAAGAATAGAAATTAAAAAAAAAACCTTTTTACTGTCTGTTCAACCGATTTTAACTTCTATTACGTAGGCATTAAAAGCTAAAAAGTGGTTACTATTTACTGCAGCCGCCATTTGTCATGCCACCAACCTAATAAAAGTCAAAATCAGTTAAACGGACAGTAATAAAAGATTTTTATACATTTCTAATGTTATTTTGAACAGAGTATAGTGTACGTTGACTGGCGGCAAAATCCTTTGCCATACAGTCCCGGTCCACGTAGGCCTTTAGTCATATTTTACAATAATCACTACCCCAGTCATTCAACAAAAATATCTTTAGATATGCTTATCATAGCATTGTTTAACTTTAAAGCGGTTATTATTAATCAAGAATATGTATTCTTTTCAGCGCTAGCAGCACTAGCAGGCTCACAACTGCGCACGTCGAACCAGTCGCGCAACCAGCCCGCTACTAACCAACAGTCGCATGAAATGACAGTGCCCAATGAACTGATAGGGTGCATCATTGGAAAGGTAAACTATTGTCGACTTTGTGTCTTATGACTTAAAGTTTAGTTCATGATAAACAGATTTCTTTGGCTTATTCTCACCAGCTTTTAAGTTCACCGATAGATGAATGTGTTTAGCAGAATTTGAACCTTATTGTAGTTTTGAAATAAGTTACATTCTTAACAATAGCTATTCCTCATTTTGAACTCTGTTAAAGTGAGAATAGAAATACATTCCTCTTTTAAATTGTCAAATGATAGCGTTTATAAAATAAATTATTATTTAACGCATCTCATAACTAGAACTACAATTCCTGATTTTTCAATAGCCAGATAACTGTTAACTAAAGAATAAATATGGCGGTTTGACATTATTTCTATAGAAAAACTGGCAAATTCGTCATTTTTATTCCCGAATAAAAAAAGTATCTGGCTTTCGAAAAATCAGTCCTAAAGCGTGGAACTAAAATTAAATCACGACCAGGGCGGCACCAAAATCGCTGAAATCCGACAAATCTCCGGCGCAATGATCCGAATATCGAATTGCGAGGAGCGCGAAGGCGGCAGCACTGACCGGACCATCACCATTTCCGGCAACCCTGACTCCGTGGCCCTGGCCCAGTACCTCATCAACATGAGGTAAGTCGATACTAATTAACAAGAATCCGTTCAATTCTTTCCTCACATCCATCCGACTCCTCAGGAGTATTATTTTGTCCAGTCAACTCTTGCCTAGTCCACCCTTAAGGTCGATTTTTTTTATGATCCCTCAATATTCCTCTGATTTATCTCACCTTATGGGCCGTTTCGAAATCGTTTTCGTTTTAATTGGTAAAAATATTTTATATGAAAAAAGCGTCTGACCCGAGTAATGATAGGATTATTATTTTTTAATTTATTTGTATCAGTGTTCATGATTTTTTCGATGCAAACCTTTGTTATTTGTCCGATTATGGCATCAGTTTTATTTTAACTCACAAACGCTCGGAAAGCCACTTTCTTTATTCTGATTGGATATTAATTAGCACCATTCTTTATTAATATTTTGTGATTTTTTTGGGTCCTTTTTATTTTTCGATGCAATTTTGAAAGGATATAAATTCTGATATGAAATGAAAACCTTTTGGACAAAATCCTGATCCTATGCCTTGTTTCATATCCTGCATTTTAATAAGCTGCAATAATTTTTAATCTAATATATCTACTTATATTCTTAATTATTATGTAATCATGGAATTACGTGACTTCGAAAAGTACGAAGCCCTTTCGTTTGTAAATATATATTTTTATAAATTATTTTAAGACTCACACTAAGCTTATTATAAAATTTCGGTTTATGTTGAGTTTTTTCATTAAATATTAAGTTATGAATTGTGCACGATTTCTTAAAAAAAAAAAATACGTTTATTTAAACAAACATCGCTTGTGTATTCGAAAGTAAATCCTTTGTTTCGCCTTGTGAAACTTTCCCAAGCGTTTGTGTAGTGAAATACATAGTAATAACTAAAAAAACTTAATTTAAACAAACATATTTATATTAGTTCGTTGTGTAATTAATTACTTGCTGAACGAAATTGATCTTAGAACTTCTGAAAGAGAATAAAAGAGTGTTTTAGGATTATAATCGCTACAAATAATTTTATCACTAAACACATATATTCTGAAACGTTTGATAGCCAATCACACGTAGCCAATAGGTATAAGTCATCAATAAATCTGTTTAACTTAGAGGGAATACCTATCTGACGCAAAACCAGCACAGCCAGCTACAGAGTATGTTACCCCAGCTACAGAGTTTTTCAGCCAAGGTTTGATATGCAAGTCACATGAGGGCGCATAAAAGAGCAGCAGATCTGAGCTCACAACCACTATGAGGAGCCAAAGAATGCGGTCGCTGTGGCCAAAATCGGCTAGATGGCATCATCATGTTACCCCTTGTTAGTACTTGGAGCCGATAGGTTCTGGAGTTCTGGAGTCTCGCTTCCATCGGATTCCCACTAACTGGTGAGGCCTTCCTCAAGGTAGTCTGATGACTTCATCGGACCATATTACGGGAGGCCATCCGACGCTGCGTTTTCCGGCACGTGGTCGCCACTCCAGAACCCTTCGGAGTTTCCTTGCGTGGTCACATCAGGAATAAAGGAAGTTTCATATACACATGAGAACCAAGAATACCGACATAGCCAAAAGATTTGCCAAAATTAAGTGGCAGTGGGCAGGGGCCAGAGTTATCCGAAAGGGCGCTCGAGCCCCGGTATGAAGGCTAGAAGGAACGGGGTGGGTCTTTTAGTCAGTAAGAGTCTGACACTATCTCGCGCTCCGACCAAGAGCGGGGGATGTCATTGGATGATTTTTCCCACCATAAAAAAAGGGCACATGCTCGCAGAACTGTCGATATTTCGGCGAGAAATATCCCACCACACTCGGACCCCATGACAAAAGCTTAAAACTAGTTACTAATAAGGTTAAAGTGAAACTTGAAACATCAAAGGGTCTCTTTCTAGACTAAATTGTTTTGCTAAATGCTTAAAAAACACCTGAAAGAGCTATTGATCAAAGGAGGAATCAATGCGGCCTTCATTTCTTTCGTATGATGCGTACCGTATCTCTACCCTCACCTTTGAAGGGTAGAAATAATCACTAAACTAATTACCTTTGGTTTCGCCAGAGAAGACTTGAACGCAGTGTTTTAAGAGCTAAACCAAACGACTGTATCGAGAACTCCGTTAATAAGCTCAACTAATCTGTAATCACAAGATTCTGTTGAACAGCAATAAATGACTTTGCGGTAGACCAAGAAGATAACCGAAAATCCCCAATATAAAGGCCTCAAATGGCAGTATGGAATGAAATACGCCCTTTCTCTGCAGTGGGACGCGTAGGCAAAAATAATAATACTTCAAAAATTGTTGTAAAACTCGGGCCAGCGCCGTCGCGTCGCGTCGCGTGCTCTCGAATAGGCCCAGAGGTCACCCGACCCTGTACAACAACCCTGTCCCGCTCCGACAGTGTGGAGCTTCAGAAGGCAAACCTGGAGAGTAGCTCCAAGACCGGCACCGCCACCTCGTCCACGGCTAGCCCGCTCGCCTCCGCCATCCCCCTCGCGCAGCTGCTCAGCAAGACAGGCGTACTAGCCGCCGAATCGATCTCATTTTGATTCAAAATAGCGACTGACCCGAGTAATAAATATGTTATTATTTCATTATTATTTTTTGTTTGTTTTATTGCTATCGATATAAAGAGATGTTCGATGCAAAGCTTTATCGGCCGCTTTGATGTATACTGCGCGAGTCCATATAAACACGTTTGGGAACCATGAACAAGTCAAATAGATAGATATTCTTTTTTGTACATCAACAATAAAAATTACATTACATTACATAAGGAACTTAAAATTAATAGGGTGTCACAATGGGCGGTCTTATCGTTAAAAGTGATTTTTTAAAATTCAATTTAGAAAACGATTACGTCAGGTCTTCACCTCAACGTATTGTTCGAAGACTTGAAGTCTTTAACCAGAGCGTTCTGCTCCTTATGAGATACGATGCTGAAACGTTCACACTGATTGTCTGGCTGATCCAAAATATACTGGTTGCTTAGCGCGGTCGGTATAGCACCTCGCACCCTAGCTTGAAATTTCTTTAAAGAATAAGATCCAAATGAAACCCTAGGAGAATGAACTGAAGCTATATACGCAGCTTAGCAAGCTGAAGTGTCAATGGGTCGCCCATGGTTGTTGAAAGACCGATAGCTTTTTGAGATTTGATTTCAGATACGAGTACTAAAGTATAGACAGTATATCGACAAATTGTTATGTAGAGGATCAAAGACATTCAAAAGATGTTTGGGACGATGAGGAAGGAGTACACTCGGGTGTTGTGGCGCAATTCAGGATATGTTCAGCAGCAGACTTCTGTAGGGACTGGCTGACGTGTTGTGCTTTTCTTTAACGTACCAGATATGACTAAGATTAATATTGACATCACACGTTTTCAACTGAATTCATAACGAATGAGGTCCACAATTTTTCCTGGAAAGCAAATAATTTAATCGTCGAACGAAACTTATTTCAAATTGTCTTATTTTTTTTGTATTTTAGTTTAGTTGACAATGTTTATTAGTCGAAAGTTGTAGTCGAAAATAAATAACTTTGGTTTGTATCGTAAACGTTTTAACGAGCGTCAGTTAGTGTTTTGACGTTTAAAAAAAGGCGCAAATGTCGTCAGTAGTAAATCATTACAAATACTTTTATTGTTACCAAAACAAACACATAAAGCATAAAATAACTTAGTTACTAAAACGTCCGCTGTAAAACTCGGGGCAGCGCCGTCACATCCGCGCCGCGTGCACTCGAATAGGCCCGGAGGTCACCTGACCCTGTACAACATTCCTGTCCCGCTCCGGCAGTGTGGAGCTTCAGAAGGCGAATCTGGAGGGTAGCTCTACGAGCGGCACCGCCAGCTCGTCCACGGCTAGCCCGCTGGCGTCGGCCATCCCGCTGGCGCAGCTGCTCAGCAAGACGGGCGCCCTGGGCGCGCTCAGCTCGCTGTCGGCGCTGGGCGGGCTCACGGACCTGCTGAGCGGCAGCGCACAGCCCGTGCAGACCACGGGTGTGCACCGCAGCCACAAGTCCTTCAGCCGCCGCCAGGATGACGACGCACCTGCCAAATCTTCTAAGGAAAGGAAGTACAATCCGTACTAGCCGCGCAGGCGCTCTACGATGTAGCCCGTCTGCGAATGCGCTCGGCACGGACTGTAATCGAAGTGCATCGCGATTGTGACTTGAGTGGAGATGGTATTAGGTATAACGCCCAGAAATCGATATGGACAAGATGTGTACCAATAAGTTCCTTATCTTCTTCTTAAAAATATGATATCATGAGTTCCTTATGATTAAAGAAACAATCCTACTCACACATAAATAGTTTACAGTCAATTAGCCTGAAACTTCACAAAAATCCATTAGGTATTAAGTTTTGCATAAGTACTTACCCGCAGGCTTTCAGGTAATCTGAAGGTTCCATGAAATATATAAATACTTGAGTCCTGTGACTTCCACATTAATATGCTTTATACTAGCTGAATCGTACACCCACTAATCTTCGTTGGGCGTCAAACATTTTTGAAGTAAAAAATTATTAAGCACAAAAAATAAAGCCTATGCCACTCAGGAATAATGTAGCTTTTTTAAAGTCGGTTTAAGTTTTCAGACAAACAAACTCAAATTACTTTTACTTCTCTTTATAATATTAGTGTAGAAGACTTCAGAAAAAATATTAATTCTGTATAATTAATAAAATAAAAATTTACATGTCTGCGTTTATCGAAAATCAATCCCTCTCGGCTAAAAGTGTTATATATAAATAAGTTTACCAATTAACTTAACTGTGTAGAATTATTTATTTCATCATAAAGAAACATCTTGCACACAGTTTTCGTATCGATTTCTGGGTTCTTGGTCCGACCGCGTGTTGGACCTTTGTCACTTTGGAATCATGTAACTAGAATTGTCATCGTAAGATTTTATTGATATCTAAGAGCGAAGTCAATGCTAACTGTGGCGGTGGTAGGTCTGTTTCACTTGACTCCATGGAGCTCGTGAGTCTCACAAGACTAAGCCAGTCCTAACACTGCGTCCTCTAAGGCACCGGTCATCTTTTTATTGTTTTTAAGAGTAAATAAACACAGTTCTTTATCGTTATCTAAAATCTGTTTTCATATTTTTATTTTATTCAGTATATTGTCAAAAATTTTAAAGCACTTTTATTACTTAAATACTGAATCGTATAATGGTTTTTTGCTAAACACAACTATCTTATTTTTTATTGTTCTATTGGGTACTCGTGGTTCGAAGTATATGGACCTCTTTTAATATAATTCATCTTGTGTGAACAAGCACAATTGATTTCTATTTCAAATAAAATCAATACTGACTTCTGTGTCTGTTTATAATATGACTAAGCTGGAGACAGCTTTTAAAATGACAAAAGAATGAAATTAAATTTGTCATAAAAAAGACCTCGATTTTTATAAATATTAAAATAAGACTAAAATATTCGGGGACTAAAATAATCATCATTAAAAGTTAAGTAATTAAAATGAAATAAAATCTCGATGGTAATACTTAGTACATAATAGATGTGTAAAGTTACATGATGGAAACGACGGAAAATTAAAATTAATACGACTAACGACAACTAGGGATCTTGACAATAGTAGAAGTACGTAGAAGCTAAAGGCTGTAGAATATACAGAGTGCTTTGCGTTCAGATGTAATGAAATGTCTATTTGGAATCAAAATACAGGGTGTCGCAATCAGAAAAAAGACATCAAACGGTACTTCAAACTCGAGAAATTCTAGAAAATTAACGCTCTAGTGATTTTGTAATTCACCTCATTTGTACACATTCACTTCGACATAATGAAGAAGTATTGTTTGATGACAGTACCTCTGTATACACATTTTAAATGGAAGATCAACTTAGATTTTTTGACAGAATATTGTAATATAAGAAATCACAGTTTGGTTAAATTATTTCAGTTCACATCATTGTCTATTCGTTGCTAAATTGAAATTCTTACAAAATTTTCGATACATTTTAGAAATCAATGAACTAGGCTTTGTAAAACTATAAACTAAAAAGAAATTTATATAAAAATATATTTTAGCTTCGGAGTTTGGTTTCCACATACTTAGCCTGTGATGGACCATTGTATGTTGGCAAAAAAAAGTATTATAAATGGTAAAAATGTTATAGTTTATAATTTTATAAAGCTGATCGATCGTCTGCGTATGAGTTTTATTTTGAACATCGAGAAATGATTTGTTTGTAGTTGGTATGAGTCGTTTTATTTAAGCCAAATATATTCCAACTGGAATGGGAATGTTGGATGTTTTTATTATTTATTATACATTTATAGCTACTTATGATTCTTTCTCAGGATTTATTATAAGTAGTTTGGACTGTTTTATATTTAGGTGACCTTAGTAAGTCTAAGGCAGACAGCGCCATTGCGTTAGACATAGCGAAGCTATAGAACACTAGTTAGGTGATGGCGTTGTACTGTCACTACATTATATTTGATTAATTAGTGCGAATTTAAAATTGAGGTCCAATTCGTATGTTTCTAAATGTAGTTCCGTAGGGAATGCAGATTATTTAGCTGTCAATATAATTTTTTATTTGTAATAAAAATCATGTTAATTTTAAGGTAGTAAACGTTTTCGAATTCATTTCAGGTTTATATTACTCGCTAGAATCGTTAAGCAAAAGTGTATTGTTTTAAAGTACATACTTAATAAAATAATAATAGTACGCGTGTGTTTTTCATTGATAAAGAAACTTTTGTCTGACAGAGCGCAACTTAGTCTTTAAGTGCAGGTAACCATGTCTAGTAAATGTTCCGAAACACAAAGCTTCCTTGAAGAACCCACGCCACCTCCTGCCCACCCACCGGCACCAAACATTCCCGTGATACCTGACATGCTGAACTTTGCTCCACGTGTACTATCCTACTGCTCAATGGATCATCCAATATCCTGGTAAGAGTTTTCCTTACATTTAATTTAAATCCTAGTGTTTCCACGTTTTTAACTTACTTGTTTCTATGGACGGGTTCACGATCAGAACCTGTTACTGCTTTATCCCATGATCTCCATTTCCATCCAAGCTGTTATTTGAATTTGATACATTGGAACCCAACACGAAAATTTTGCTCGTTTGTTTCCCAATGAATGGGGTGTTTATAGATTATTATGATGATTGTTTGAGCAGATGTAACTTTGTGTAGCAGTGTGGTGTATAGTGAATGAAGGTGCGTGTGCTATGTGTTCCAGGATCACGATGGAGACGGCCGGGCTGCCGCTGCCGGGCTACCACTACATCGCTCCCAACCACATCGTGAAGGCTCCGATCCATTGAATGGGGCTCCGCGGCCAGAATTCCGGCGTTGCGTACAAATTGTACAACACTGAACGCACCATTCTGATGCAGCCGCAATACGGGACTCTGGCTCCGATATATTTCTTCAAATGAACGTGACCAAAACAATCTCTCTAAAACGAGGTGACGCTATTGGCAAGACATTAGATCCACGCTGAATGTATGTTTACATTTGTTACGAGTTTATAAGTATTTTAGATATTCTTATATTTATTCTCCACTGTATTTGATTAATTGGAGCAGAACATGTCAGTGATTTATATGTATATCAGTAAGACCTGGGGAAGGGGTTTGAAAATTATTATTATAAAAAAACTTACGACTGACATTTTAAAATTTTTGCTAATCCGTGAACAGTGAACGTGTAACATAACTTCACAAAACACTTATTTTAAATAGTTGAATATTTATTTTTGTCTGGTTCACTGCTCACGGCTTATGAATTTATAACAAAGTGTGCAACAGGAGTTAGCTAAGCTGATCGAATTTACTATGGATTTAAGCGGTTGAGTGTATCAATTGTCTGTTGGATTTATTTTCCATAATGATCAGTACCGACCACAAGTAAAATGTTCAAAGTAAGTTTAATCGAGTGTCGGCGTACATAGATAGTGTAGAAGCGTTACAATCGACCTCGGACCCGCTGACGTAGCGTAGAGTAGAGTAGCGAACAGAGCGAGAGGGTTTAAAGACAATATTTGTAAATAAAATAATCGTAATTACCTGAGAATTAGGTGTTACAGTAACAGTTGCGGCGCTCGGACGCGGCGCGGCGATACGAAACCGATGGGATCAAATCCTTTAAGAAAACTTACTTTAAAAACGAAGACAGGAGAAGATAACATTTCAGTATATCATTTAAAATCGTCTAATATCACAAACAAAAAGACGTTAGGTATAAAAATAGTGTTGCTAAATGTGATAGTCTTCTAATTTATTTTACATTTGAACTATTAAGATCTCTAACGTATACACAATGTGTAGGATACATCGGCTACTTGGAAATTGAAGTCGAATAATTAATATTGGTCTAGGGATCAAAGCCAAAGATTGTTAAAGTTTGTTTAACATTAATAATGTTGTGGATTTATGCTAAATTATTCTGGGAGTAGTTAATGTTTAGTAATGTAATGTAGAACGGATAATTTGAATTATTTTATCACCCTCTCCAGACTGCTCTTTGTATTTAGTCTTAGATCAAATATAGTCCTGTGGTAATCAAATATTTCCAAAAAAATAAAAAAAAATACACTAGGGTAACGTAGGGTAAGATAACTATAGGACCACTGTATGAAAAGCTTTTCAGTGAAATGTCTTTCTATTTGCTTAAAAGTTGAATAGTGCCAAGTCACGATGAATAATCGAGTGCCAAAATATCAGAATTTCAACTTCGTAAATAAGGCATAGGTATGAACTGTGCACGTATTTTAAACATGGTATATGATAAAATAACAATAAAAGTATCAAATTAATAGGAATTACGTAAGCGATTACTGTATTATCCACTACTTATTAATTTTGCACCCTAGTTATAAGGTTACGCGATTACACTTATCTAATATTCTCGAAACATATCCTGATAACATATTTCCCAAGTCTTCCCCAGCAGTATTTCAGTAATTAATGATTGTGCCAAAGTTGTGTCTAAAATTTATTTATAAAATTATGTGTATTTAAATGTGAAGTCGATAGTATTGAAAATTAGTTCGTATTTCGTTAAAATCGTCGGTCGATATGCTAGTCAAATTGTTCTGAAGTTAGAAAAAAAATTAAGAAATTCTATTATAATACTAGTCAAAATTTGTTTTTTTTTCTATCGGTGTATTTGCGTTATGTAAAAATAATAAAAAAGTTTATTTTATTTTTGTTTGCATCTCTAAAAGTTTTAACTATTTTTGTGTGCTTCAAGTAAATTAACGTAGCAATAAAATTTTTGATAAAATCAATTATTTATAGTCTATTAAATTGCAATTAAGACAATGTATAGAGCTTTGTAAAGTAAGTACCCCACAGGTTTACATAGAATTACTCTATAGATATAAAACTGTGAAAAGATAATTTTGAAAAAAAAAAATAGTAATTTACTAAAGAGAAGAGATTTCATAGCTGTGATTAACGTTTGGGGTTGCACTTTTGTGCAAGAGCTACGTCAGGATGTTGTCGCGGTATCGGATAGAGATGCAGGTAGTAGTCATAGTGCACGCTTGTAGTTCAGAGAGTGAACTGGAGGAAACAGCGCGTGCGTCACAGGCGGAACACGTTTTATATAATAAATTGACAGGTAATTGTAACGCAAATACTTTCTGATCAGAAAGTATCAATTCATCGGTGTTGTCAATGATATTAATAAAATTTAGGTCAATGCAATTTTTAAATTATTAGTAAATAAATAATAATTAGTGATAATTTTTCATTATATCCTTGTATTATTACGTTCAGTTGTAATTAATAGTAATCACAGCAATCGATATAATCTTTATTATACTCATTATATAATTATACTTAGCAATATTATTATGATTCGTATTGTTATTGTTATTTTGATTTGCTCAATTTTGTCAATGTTGATGTAAGCTAGGATGCGAAATGATGTTCAGTTTGTTTTCTGTTGTTCGATAAGCAATATTATAATTTAGTGTGCTATGCACATCGTACTCATTTGTGCGACGTAAGTATACATTATATTACATACATATGGAGCATCTTTAAATTTTAATTACTTATTTTTAGACGCATCAAATATGATATAGGCAAGATACGTGACTCTACGTTACTATTGTATAAATAATCACTTGCTACTTAAGTCTAATTCATTTTCTTACTCTTCAGTCAATTAGTACATTACTTTCTTTTCATTGTTTTGCGTATCGTAGCCTATAACATATTCAATAATTAATTTTAACTTACAGTTATAATGTCGATTTTATTAATTGGAGGTTTTTAAATACAGGAATGTTTATTTAGGTAATGTTGAGAATAGTATCACTGTGCCATCAAAAGTATAAGAGATCTGAGTAAGGGCTAGGGAACTTCAACAAGGATTTAAAGTTGAAATTACGTTGCATACTCACGATGAAGACATTTAGTTAGTCCATGATTCCGTATGTCATATAGGATTTCAATTAAATGAATTATTTACTGTATAATCAGATATCAGTTTTATCCTCGTTATTTGTATGTTTCAAATGTTCGTAATATATTTAAGTCACTAAACTAAAAGTTAGTGCCTTTTGTTCTTAGATTTTCTTCAAATTATTTTAAACTGTAAGTTGTACGATTGTGGACTTCTTTTGGATCGTGTTATGAATTATATAGCCTTTATTGACAGGGTCAGACAGCGCTGTATAGTGTAATTACATTCAATCTTAGCAAATATTTATAAATGTAATAGTGAATTTCTTTACAAATTTCGTGTTAGCACATGTATTTGAATTTCTTATTGCACCGTTTTCGAGAATCCCTTGAATTTTGCGGTTAATGATATTAAAATTTGACATTACTACATTCTATAATTAAATATTTTGTATAAATGCTTACGATGCAATCCACTTCGTTCGCATGTTTATTGGTGACTATTATTGCATTCATAATACACAAATATTTTGCTATGTCCTAATAAATATCTATCTATCTATATACAGGTTCAACACGATTGGGTAAAAAGGTTGTGTAATTTATTATGCATATTATACAATATCCAATAATATTATATTCGCTTCACACCTTTCTAAGTACACTACGATTATATTAGACAAAATATTCATCTTTTAAATACTACACTTTCGTAGTGAACAGGGTAACATAATACAGAGGATTTCATCATATCTTCACTTCATACACAGCTTATATAGTTCAATTGTATGTATTTCGAATACCCTTTATGATAGAACATATTTTTCTCAATTGATTTTTAAATAATAAATAAACGGAATAATGAAGTATGTACAGGCGGGTACGACAGATCGTACCAAGTAAAATGAAAGGTATGGTAGTTAATGAATAACATTCGTAAGACACGTACTACAAAGTATACGACACGCAATACTGTGTGTTTACAAAATTATCAAAGTAGATCTGCTGTCATATTTTCTGTCATATTGTGTATGTGCGTAGGCTATTAATTTCACAGTTTCGACACCTGTGTAGTATTAAAGTTAATAGTAATTATTGACTGAGTATAGTTAAGAATTGTAATATCAAAAAATAACAAAAATATCTGATGTTTTTGTTTCACTGCTGTTATTTCAATAAGCATTTAATTTTTTGTATTCACTATGGTTAGTAAACATAAAAGTGTATTGTTCTACAAATGTTATTTGGATATAAACACATAGACTTTATTGGTTATTATCAATGACATAAATATACTAACATTTAAGTGTTGGAAAGTATGGTTAAGATGATTGAAAATGTGTGTTTTGTGATCTCTAACGCGGCTATTTATCTAGTCAATCTAATGTGTAACGTTATGATACTGCTGCGCCCGCGGCAGTTCCTTCAATGTTGATATATTTATGGCGCTGACTGCCACCAACATCATAATATGCCATTCAATAATACCTGGTACCTAATTAAAAGTTAGATTTAACTAGAAACAATGATGATTGGATTTTCAAGCGTCGGGCGACATGGCGGTACTCTTCTAGTGAAGTGGCCTGGCATGGGGATGGCACTGCTTCCTGTAAAAATCAATTTTATTGATTGGATTTTACAGGCCTTCAATATTACTGATATGGCCAGCTGACCGCTGAAGGTAGACTTGTAGGTAGCTCGGTGGTCGAGGACTGTGTTGACGTGTTGTTGAGAGTGAGAGCTTACATAGTAATAAATTGGTTGTGCGGATAATTCACATAGCGTTCGTTTGCCCGGATGTCGCCAAGAATAGATAGGGAATGTGCATAGTATATAAATAAAGAATAACTTGCACATATTTTTATCAAATCTGATAAATGGTTTATTCTTTACTGCTTCTAATTGTACTGCAGATGCAAGATGTCGTGTAATCTACATTATGTTCTCACAATCTAGATGTTCACATGTCATATCTTTCGAATATCACTGTAATTATCTACATATCTAATCGTTTTGTGTATTGAATTGATTAAATGTTATGAATATAAATGTTGTAGGTACTCACGGTTACAGTATACTGTCATGAGGTTCATTTCAATATGATATTAATGTTTGTTTTCATTATGTTAATTCAATAAAGTGTGTAAATAAACTTTGTGTTTAATTGATTTAACTTCCTAGAGTAGTGGAATTTTAAGACGTTTTAAAGGAATTGGAAAAAAAGCTGTATAGAAATTGTATTTCAGATGAGCTCAAGGACCTTCCAATATTGCATGGTTTATATAAATAAATTGATGTCTATCAAGTATCCAGATAAGCACAACAGCTGATGTAAAGGTTAAGAGCCATCGTGTCTTCTTAGGTTCGATCGTACGCCCTATAAATCATAGCCCAGTGCAGCACTCCAGCAAAATTTGGGCAAGTGCATTACTTCAGCAAAATGTCCATTACCATCATTGACTAAGGGATACATCTATATATTATAAAACTCTTCCGTTACTGAGTGACTGACAGACAACGCACAGCTACTGGCAGTAGAGAGCTGAAATTTGGCATGTGTGTTTATTGGGAGGAGTAGGCTACCACTAAGAGAGGATTTTTGGAAATTTCCCCAAGGGGGGGAGGAGAAAAGGGGGATAAATTGTTTTTTTTTTTATTTCTTAACGGATTCACTTAAAACTTTGTCTGTAGATTCCACCAGTGAAGCAAGAGAGCACTAAGGGAGGATTTTTGGAAATTTCCCCCTAGGGGGAGAAAAATCAATTTGCCCCCGTAAATTGAAATTTTTTATTTCTTTATAGATTCACTTGAAACTTTGTATGTAGGTTCCATCAGTGAAGCAAGTGAGCACTAAGAGAGGATTTTCGGAAATTCCCCTAGGGGGAGAAAAATCAATTTACCCCCCTTAAATTGAAAATTTTGCCGGAAGCCATTATTCCACGCGGACGAAGTCGCGGGCAAAAGCTAGTTATGATATAAGTGTGTAAAGTTAGTGATTACCGTCGAGCCGGTATTTAGACCCGAGCTGTAGCGAGGGTCTTAAGAGAGCCGAGAAGGGTAATCATTAATTACTCACGTTTATCATACGACGTTTTTCAATACACTTGTGAAGAAAATAACTAACTAGTAAACTTTTGTGGCGGTAAAAATCTGTTTTCATATTGTTTTTTCATTTCCTTGTGGGGGATGACCTGCGCCCATCCTCATACGGTAAATGTAATAAAATATGGCGGGGGAGAGGTTCAACAAAAAGGTTTTAACTGCATTATAACACTAGTGCGGAATGGTAATCAAAATGTGACAGTTTGGTAACAAGGGTCATTATAAACCTAAGTGCAGTGCAATAATAGTCACTTTCTGAGCAAGTGTATTGAAAATGTAATAAAATTATGGCGGGGGAGAGGTTGAACAATAAGGTTTTAACTACATTATAGCACTAGTGCGTAATGGTAAACAAAATGTCACAGTTTGGTAACAGGGGCTATTATGTACCTAAGTGCATTGCAATAAGAGTCACTTTCTGAGCAAGTTTATTGAAAAATTAGTTTTACAGTTTCTGTAATTGTTGCCCGTGGACACGTAGGTGTCCTGCTTAGGCGAAGCACAGCCGTGCTGTCCTCAAGGAGGCGATCGGCGGTGGGGCCTCTCGTGTCAGCCCACCTAGCCCAGTTACAACCGTTTCTCTTGCGTCGAAAACCTCGAGTTTGCCCCCCCCCCCCCCCGATTCTTTTGTTCTGAACACGTGACAGCGTTGAGATGACGTCATTCCCGTACATTTGAAGTTTTCTACTAACGTTAACGATGCAATCGTTTACGGTTATCAACTTTGCATGGTATGGAGTGAGAGGTAACGGTTGGCGGTCATCTACTGCGAAGCAGACGCGGGCTTGCGGACTGTCTGATAAGGACCAAGCCTGGGTGGACGACGCGTTGTGTTCCACGTAATTACCGCGGCCATTTAGGCTTGAGGTCTACTTAGAATGCGGATTCTCCAAAGCAGTTCCCTCGCAAAAAGGACAACTGAAAGAAAACAGGTTTTAGTCAGTAAAAGCCTGACACTGCATCTCGCTCCACCCAGAGCGGGAGAAGTGTTTTAATTTCCCACGTAAAAACCGGTTTCCGCAATTGTTGAGATTTTTGGATTCGTTATGTGATAGGTACAAACGCTTTCTCCTGCAGTAAGTAGGTACCTACCTAACGTTACACCACTAGAAAAAAAATAGTAGTTTATGTGACTAGGGGATAAAGCAGTGCCTTTAAGTCGCGGGCGGCATATTGAAAAACGAAACGACGGTTGCTGATTTGAATCCCGAACGACAGTGAGGGATTTATAAAATTAACTCCCGAGCATTGCGACTTAATAAAGAAATCTGAGTGAAGTGAGGAATTCAAGCCACCCAAGACAAAGACAGCTTTATCCCCGTGTTGCATACTCTACTTTTTACACCATCTGGGAGATAAATAAAAGACAATTTGGTCGACCAAATCATATGTTAGAGAAATATAAGTATTATATTTACAAGTTCATCAAACAAACAAAATTCTCTACTCCAAGATTCTATAGTTTCAATTTTCTATATGTAATGCTCCTATCAGAAAGCACGTTTTATTTTATTTTTTTGTTAGTGGCCAGTTTAAATTTCGAGTCAACTTGTTCGATGCACGTAGGTACCTATATTTTAATTTAATTCACAATGTTAACGATTTTTGATGTTCCAAATTCAAATCTCATTATTCCCTAGAGATCGGCCATACTGCATTATCTCCCTAGGGATAGAATGACTTGCTATAAGTGAGGTTTGTATGAAGTATAAAACGACATTATCGAGCAGGTGGTGTAAAATAGTACATTGTTACACAAGGGGTGAAAGTAACTCATTTCGTCCCGAGAAGGAGTTGGCGGGCGAGCGTAGCGAGGTTGCTAATTCGAGGGATTAAATGGGTTACTTTCACCCCGAGGTAAACACTGTGCTTTTCATTACGAATACGAGGAAACTAAAAATAAAATAAAAAGTTTGTAAAACCTGAGTCGTCGTACCTATGATTTTAAGTAGGTATCTTTCTTCTGATTTAGGCGGTAAAAGGTATTCCACTACTGCTTTAGCCTCTTCTCTTATGAAATTAGGCGTTAAATCACTATTTTAATCTGATAAACATAACGTGTTAATACATATCTCTGTTGTACGGAAACGTAAACAAAACTCGAAAAAACCAACGACTGATTGCCATTTTCCCGCCATTTTGTTTTTTTTTTTCTGCGGCCGTCCAGCTATTCAGCCTCATTAATGAAAAATTAGAAATTAATTGTAATCTTTTAAAAATAAAGTATTTTAAAGAAATAGTTTAACAAATAAATCACATAAAATATAACATTATTTAATTAATACTTGTCTTTAAGTTATTTCAATTTTATATCGCGCTGTGATTGACTGGCTGTATGGAAAATTGGAACATGGTTCAATAGAAATGTGAAGATAGAACTAGTCTTTTTTTTAATAATTTGACAGCTGTCAGTTGTAAAGTAGGTAAAACTCCCTAGGGATGAAAAGTATCACTTTCAGCCCGCTCCTCAGGCAACTTCAGACCTACTTTCAGAGTATGAGTAATGAAAAAGATATTTAATGGGATAAGTTAGATACAATTGTTAGATATTCTAGGTTCATCATCATTATTTCAGCCGAAAGACGTCCACTGTTGGACATAGGCCTCCCCCAAGCGTTGCCACAGCGACCGATCCTGTGCGTCTCGCATCCACCGCATTCCCGTGACGATTCTAGGTTAGTAACGATAGATGGATATACGGATAGGCCAGTGATTCCGAGACCTGCGTTCGATATCGATAAATATTTCAACGCTGTTAGCTTCATGGGTCAACTGTTACCTACTCATGAAGGTATAACACGTGTAGGTGTAGAGGTGTAGGGACAGTCGGCCACAAAAGCCGATTAATCTAGGTACTTTTTACACATCCAAATTAAACTGATTTGACTGTATTACTTTTAGCTAGAAGATTCCTTAAGGGGATGCATCTCTACATACATTTTCACTGTTTTTCATACACGTCATTACACATTTTTCATTAGATATTTTGGAAACACGGTATCTTGTGGATATTATCTAGGCTTCTATGGAAATCAATTTATAAATTTGTATAAAACTAATCCAGTTAAGACAGAAACCTCTGAAAGTTTGCAATTTTGCATGAACTTTGACACTTCATAATTTACTCAAATATGAAAAAAGTAAAAAAAAAATACAACATACAAGCCTAGCAAATTTTATCAAGATTCTAAATAATGACAATGTTTTTCAAAAACTTTTAAGGGTTTAAAAAACACACGTATTTCCTGGAACAAGTTTTGTAAAATTTTCGATTAAATCACGGAATTACTGAATGCCAACAGAGTATTCAGGTATTATCACTCTTTTGTCAATTTGCCTTTTCGTCAAACATCACGTTAGGTTGCGTTAGATGAAGCAACAAGCTTTTAAACCATGCTCGATGTTTACGATAGGCGAGTGGAAAAGCAGCCACATAATGTCATTTTTTTTTTCTGTTTCCATTATCACCAAACTTTATCATGTCAATTTTTTTAAATTAGATCATTATCGCGTTTTGTTGCTAAGCGTACCTATATTAGGTTGATAGCTAGCTATACGGTATGGTTGCAAAGTTTAATAACCATTCAGTGACCTGTGGCTGCTATGGATACCAGCTTGACAACTTTATAGGATGCAACCAGTTGCTTCGTGGTTTTTTATGTGTGTAGGCTAGAGATGTGCCGTTGCTGGTAATATTGCCCGACGTATGAATATTAATAATAATAATATATTCCACAACTATCACACAACGCCGTCTAGTCCCAAGCTAAGCAGAGCTTGTGTTATGGGTACTAGACAACTGATAAACGTACTTACCTATATATTTCTAAATACATACATATTATAGATAAATTACACCCAAACTCAGAACAAATGATCATGCTCATCACATAAACCTTTGTCCTAGGTAGGAATCGTACCCACGACCTGCGGCATAGCAGTCAGGGCCACTAATCACTAGACCAACAGGCCAGTCACTTTTTGTAGACTTTGCAAATATTGGTGGCAATATTCCTACTTCTCGGTAATGTCTAAATTTATATTACTTGGTCAACCTATGTATATGTGAGTGTTTTTTGTTTTTCTATTATTGTTGATAGGTTGATAGGGTCATGTTTAACATAAAGTCTCACCTGATGGTAAGTGATGATGCGGTCGACGATGGAGCACACAAACTAAAAATCTATTAAAACCTCAGAGGATGTCAATAGACAGCCACTGCCTGCCGTGTTTTCATGGAAACCGATGGATGGATATGAACGAAAATAGAATAAGTAATTCATCGTCAATAAACAATGGACCGACGACCTGCAGGCTTACTCTTGAGTTCACTTCCGATAGGTCGACATTGAGATTGTGACGTTTCGTACCTTTGAATTCAATGCTAGCGCCAAATTGGTTCAAAATTGCGTGACCATTTATAAGAACTGAAATCGTATATGTTGACAATATTGTTCTACCAAATCACGTAACGTCAAAATTGAACTCAAGAACAGGCTCACCTATCCAAACCAAATGTTTAGGCTTTGTTCGGACTGTTTAGTAGATGGTTTATGTAAAGTTTGGTAGGGTAGAGTAGAGTAGTGTAGAGTAGGGTAGGGTAGAGTAGGGTATACTCGTAGTAGGGTGGAGTAGGGAAGAGCGGGAGAGAAGCCACGCGGGTAAAAGCTAGTCAATTATAAAAAAAAGACGCTTGTTCTTAAAGAGCCCTCTCTTGGGTACAAGGCCGCTGCTTGGACGTAGGTAATAAAATATTAATTACCATTGGGTATTAGTTAATAATTAGGCAACCTCGATCAATGGTAGATAATGATCAGCATTAGGTAATTTTTTCGATTAAGTTTCTTACAGCAGTAGTTGTTCTATCTGATGAAGGCAAATTGGTATTCAATGAAAATTTTAGGTACTGCTGCCACCACGGATATTGAACGCTGGCTTCAAGTTGCGCAGAAGTGAAAAATTGGGTCTCTTTAGGTGGTGCGCCGTGAAACGCGGGGGCGGGGAGCGTCAGTGATTGGCTCGCTGCGCATCGCGTCATAGACGACATTCGTGATTCGTTCATTGCGCTTGCAGCATGAACGAATCACGAGGGCATTGAAAAGGGTGGATCCTACGAGACTGTTGACTGTTGTTGTTGTTGTGTCTGGTCCCGGCAACTGCGCGATAGTCGATTTTAAGTTTAATTTTATGTTCTATTCGAGCGGAGGACATTAATAGAGAATGACTAAGGCATTAAGTCCGCCTTTGTAATTTATTGGTGTTGCATGAAGTTTAAATAAATAAATACCGACGACCGATAGTAGAGACTAACTCTTTATTGTTCTGGTTTATAGATACCTAGTTTTTTTTTAAGATGGGTAAACATCCGATGACATCCCCCGTTCTTGGGCGGAGCGGGAGATAGTGTCAGACTTTTACTAACTAAAAACCCACTCCTGTTGCTTCGTTGCCTTTCGTAAACAAATCCTTGGCCCCAGTAGGCTTCGACCCAGCTGGGCCCATACGATTTGCTGACAATAGATGCCTAGTACCTATGTAATGAGCGAAGTTTGAGGCGACGATACTTAGTAGGTACATCTACCAGCTGCAATTACACTAAGTAATAGTAGCTACATCTAGATATCAAGCGGAAATTCCCGGTAATTGTTATATGGTATAGTGCTGCTCCAGATGTGCCGGTTAATTGTTTTACATAAGGCTTACGACAGACGGGCGCACCGCGCTGCATCTATTGGTTTTCTTGATAGATTTTGCAACGTGATTTTAGGCAAGTAGGTACTAACATAACTGGAGGAGCAGTTGTAGCTTATTATACTCTCTTCAAAATATCATTAGACATTTATGGAAACCTTTTATTACTGTCCGTTCAACAGATTTTGACTTTTATTACATGGTGGCATGACAAATGGCGGCTGCAATAAATACATAGGTAGTTGGTATTGTAAGTTACAACGCCTTCCGTACGACTACGAAATAGAAATTAAAATCGGTTAAACAAAGAATAAAAAGTTTTCTTTAAATGCCTACTCTTAACCTATAGTTATAATGGCCCCGACTTACGAGTTCTAGGTTGCAGGTTCAAACCCAGCCAGACGCATTACTTTGTGTAATTTATTTCATTACCACTGTTCTCAAAACCGGCCATCTTAGAACCAAAAATTCTAAGACATGTGACATTCACCAACCCGTAGGGCCCGCATGGTGGATTACGAATTTACGACCCACTCCTTTTGCTAGTGAGGAGGACTGAGTCCCAGCAGTGGAAACGTTATAAGGCTGATTATGTTATGTTATGCTATAGGTACTATTATAACCAGTACGCTGCCAGAGTAAACAGAAATAAAAATAAGATTCGAAAGCAAAATACAATAATTAGTCAGACTTACATATACTTACTTACTTAGTCTTACTTATTTTGTTATACAAAGCACAGGTCCGTTCGTGTGTGGAGTACTGCAGTCACATATGGGCTGGTGCTGCAAAATGCCACCTGGCAGCTTTGGACTCGGTGGAAAGGCGTGCAAAGGGGCTAATTGGTGATCCAGATTTGGTTAAGTCCAACCTTCAAAGCCTTGAGCACAGGCTTAGCGTAGCCAGCCTTTCGGAGTTTTACAGGATGCATTTTGGAGAGTGTGCGCAGGAATTGTATGACTTGATTCCGCCATCGCAATTCTACCATCGGTCAACCCGACGTACGGCGAATATTCACCCTTACGTTGTTGAAACCTCTACGGTCCGGACTAAGCGTTTCGCCTCGTCGTTTATACCGCGTACGTCGAAGGACTGGAACAGTTTGCCTGCTGCGGTCTTCCCGTCCGATTATAATTTGGGTGTCTTCAAGGCTAGAGTGAATAGGCTCTTAATAAACTAGTGCGCCTCGCCATCAAAGATTGCATCGCTACTTACCATCAGGTGGGATCGCAGTCAAATACTAGTTTATCTCAATTAAAAAAAAAAAAAACATCCTGACAACCGCATACAGGTGGCAACCTCTCAGTGGCAACGGGAACAGAGGACCCCGCGATCCATTTGACGCCCTCGATATCCGTGCTAACCATACCTAAGCTGCGCACGACAAAACCAAACACCACCTTACCTTACCTTTCAATCAAAACACCATTTCGTTCTAGCTATAAATTAAAGCTAGAACCAGTCTGGCAAAACTCCCATACAAAAAACCGATGTATGAAACGTACGTCCTATTTAATGGCGGCTATAATCCGTCTTTTTACACAACCCAGGACATCACTAGTAATGTCATTATGTTGGCAGTATATAGTCGGCCATAGTTCTGTAATTCTGTTAGGTTGGTATTGATCGAGGACGCACGTTTCTTACATCGGTTTTTTCTATGGGAGTCCCGCCTTTTACTTTACATGCTCTTTGCACACGTGGACCACGCCTGATTTGTAGTACGTAGAACGACGTCGCGTGGCGTGGATCTAATGTAGCTCTACCAGTTTAGTTTTCATATAGGTAAAATGTATGGAAACCGACGCGCCCAAATCGGCGTGTGTGGCACACGTGTACGTAGTGTAGTTGGTAAAGAATACTCGTCTTGTGTACCTAATATTGGTTTAGAGGTAAACACAGAACACAACAACAAACAACAGAACAGACTGAACAGAACAGAGTGAACAGAGTGAGTGAGTGAGTGAGTGGGAACAGAGTGTAAAGTCACATATCTCCATTAAAAAGAGAGAATCCTCCGACAGACGGGTGTTGTCCGATCCGGGAAACTGCCCGATAGATGATTTGGAGCCGTTGTATATTTATGTTCAAATCACGCGGAGAACTGTAGGTAATTGCGCGAAGCAGGAATTCTTTGTTTAGTTCTTATGTGACGCTATAGATGTCGCTCCATAAGTAACCCTGCAACTATTTTATTATCTTCTTTTTGGCGGAAACTCATCAAATAAACAATCCAAAATTTGTCCAATATTCTACCCATTTTTTTTAAGGGTGGAAATCATCCTATGACTTCTCTCGCTCTGGGCGGAGCGAGAGGGCGTGTCAGACTTTCACTGACTAAAACCACACTTCGGTTGCCCTTTGCGTTCTAGGACTACGATGTGTTGGTCTACGTACCTACTTACCTACAAATCAGACGTTATACGTGTCCCGCGCGCCTCAAGGAGTTATCAGTAAAAGCAGGGACCCAGCCGGGTCGAAGCCTACTGGGGCCAGGGTTATCCGAAAGGGCGCTCGAGCCCCGGTATGAAGGCTAGAAGGAACAGGGTGGGTCTTTTAGTCAGTAAGAGTCTGACACTATCTCCCGCTCCGCCCAAGAGCGAGAGAAGTCATAGGATGATTTGATTTGATTTGGTTGCCTCATGTATTTCTAGCTTTAGCAGCATCTCGCTCGTTGCGCCACAGGTGTGTTCACTGCTCATAATCACGGCTGCTGATAATATTGTATGCACAGCGCTGGTTCTAAGAAGATAGCAATTACCTACCGTCTGACTCACAAAGTTTACCCACTATTTGTCTGGACGGGAGATAGATGAAACAAGTTTCGTAATGGGAAAACGATTATCATATTATATGAGAAAGTTTGGAACTAAGGACTTCAGTTGTGAAAATGCTATATTTAAGGTAGTGTAAGTAGATTATTTTTGGTGGAAACTCATCAAATAGGTAACCTCTCCTGCTTTAGGTGGAGCGGGAGGCAGTGTCAGACTTTTAGTGGCTGAATAAATAGACGCGCATCATATTGTAATGCGTGGATTACGCATGCGGGATGCGGGGTCATCTCTCAGTCATGATGTGTTCAGTAGCCTACTGTTATGTGCCTGCTTACCTTAATTCGTTTTGTTTGATTGTATCTTTTTTTTTAATGTAAATTATTAATACTTAATTTGTAAAAATACTGTACTTAACTATATTCTTAAATGACTATTGTATGCCCAAGGGCGGGACGTAGCTGATCTATTCAATTTATTTAAGACCTGTATTATGTACCTACCTATGATCCACAATAAAGATATTGAACATTGTACATTGGGGCAGCACCGCATGCGCTGCAATTCCGCATGCGTGATGAAATCCGCGCGGTATTAAAAACTTAAAACCCACGTGTTCTTTCAGTTGGCCCTTTGCGTTCGACATGGGCTACGGAAAGAATAGAATAGAATACCATTTTATTGTCCACCAAAAACATGACACAACTTATATACATAAATTTAAATCTATGGCACAATGGCGTTCTTATCGCTCTTAAACCAGACAACTTTAGGAAGGATCGTAGGAACTTAAAATAATAGAGATTATCATCGTCATTATTTTAGTCGATAACGAGCACTGCTGGACGTAGACCTCCCCGAAGTGTCGCCACAATGAACGGACCTGCGCGTCTCGCATCCATCGGATTCCCGCAACCTTTACCAAGTCATCGGTCCACCTTGTAGATCTTCTATCGCTGCGTCTTCCGGTACGCGGTCGCCACTCCAGAACTTTTTGGCTCCGACCTGCCATCTGTTCTGCAAGCAATGTGCCCTGCCCATTGCCACTTTAGTTTGGCGATTCTGCGGTCTGCGGTGTACTTGTAACTATTTAATCAAACATTGGATATTATGAGCTTATACAACATTATTTTTAGTTTAAGCGACACCTGAATATAGTTTGTTCAGAATCAGTAACTGAATGGATTCCAATATTTTCTCTGCCATGTTATATTTATTCCTAAAAATATTTAAAAAGGTCACAAGTTGGACACCACCGTCACTAAGTACAATTTACAATACAGGTCATAACGGGTATTAGGAGCCATCAAACAGCTGGGTGCAAGTACAAAACATCCCCTCAGTCGCCTGGATGGCCCGGTAACTATGTATTTTGCTGACATAACAAGCTTATAACTTAGTGATTTTTCGTGATACAGTTATGAAATTTTCTACATAGATTCTTTACATAAAATACTACGAGACGTGGTTTGGGTATATATAATACTATAACTAATGTTTTATAAGCATTTAATTATAAGTGTTATTCATTGTTTTTCTACTCTCGAACAATCTCGTAAAGGTCACGTAAATAAAATAAAAAGCTCTCTAACTAATGAAACTGTACTAGATGATCTGTTACAACTGTTTGCCGACAGTACGTATACTTGTGTCAAAATAATGATTGATTGATAGCCATGTTTTCAGTTCAGTTTATGTAATATTTTTTCCACCCACCCTCTACAGAAAATAGGCTTCTTTGGCGAATAAAACAGCTATCGCAGTTGGTATAGTCTGGTCTCACAAGCTTGAGTTACTTAAGTATACCGATAGTTTACTTTTCTTTATTTCTTGTTATGAATTAATGCGGAAAGATAGAGTAGAGACGAATGGTCGTCAATTGATTTAAAAAATCCATCAATTATACACTATTACATCTAAATTTAGAACATCTAAAATTGACGTAAGTACCTACCTAGATTGGTGCAAATGTTGAATCAGAATTAGGGATGCAAACATCGTAATAAAAAACGTCGATGTCATGTATCGAAATATCGCTGATTTTGATAAAAATCTTTAAAACTTGACAATATTAATATTTCCTTTGTGTTTACATTGCGATGAATAAAGTGAAACATTGGCAATCATCATCATCTTCATTACAGCTGAAAGACGTCTACTGTTGGACATAGGCCTTCTCCAAGTGTCGCCACAATTAACGGTCCTGTGCGTCTCGCATCCATCGGATTCCCGCAACCCTTACCAGGTATTCGGTCCACCGTGTAGGAGGCCTTTAAAATTGGCAATAAATTAATATTCATTTTATATCATTTAAACCATTTTCTCTCTTGCACTTATAAGCTTCAGTTTATTAGTCTATCTGTATTGCACAGAAAATACTTAATAGATAGTAATTATTTTATTTAATAATTTATTTATTAATTAAAATATATTCAAACAAAACAAAACTTCTTTTATAAAAAAATCGATACAATAATGATTTATATTGGAAGGTTTAACCATCAACGTTTAGCATCGATGGTTGTTATAAAATATCAATGTTTCTGAATCATCGATGTGTCGTTTGCATCCCTAATCAGAATCGAACCTTTTTGTGTAGAATTCACCATTGTATGATTTAATTTTACGTGAATCAGGCTACTGGGTATTTTTACTCCCAGGGTTGTGAAATTGATCGAAAGAGTTACTGAAGGAACACAGGTGGTTATTAAAAGTTTGACCTCTCCCCTCGTTTCACCCAAAGCAGAAGGAATCACTTGACTTTTCTACTGAAAAAAAGGTTTTTTCACTCGGATGCGTATATCACAGTCATCGGAGACCTTTTTTATTTACGTGTTCTGCCCAAGTCTAGAGAAATGGTGAATATTCTATGAACCTTCGTAAGTAAATGACAGCCGAAGGTGTTGCGTAACACTGCCAGATTAAACCAAGGCTTTTTACACAAAGCTTGTTCAATCCTGAACAATTTAACCAAGTATGTATTTATTTTCTCACGGCACTTAAGCGCTATTCGCAGTATTTGGTTAGCTACATTACCTGCCTCACTCCAGATCGCAGATAGCGCTCGCGTTCCGTCCCGCCATTATCGCGGCTTCACGCGATTCTTGGCACCATGACCTCTGTTTTGTTATTGACTTTCCTCTGATACAAAGTCACAAAGTGGGTCAGGATGTATGAAGAAGGTTGATGTATTCCGTTTGATTACTCAGCGGTACGTTAAGTACGAATGTGTGTTGAAGGCATGCGCTGGAGAATAGTATATTACTGTAGTCTTTACTTACTAATTAGGCCAGTCCCTCATAACAGTTGAAAGGAGCAGCTAGTGCGAGTGGTGAGGAGTGAAATGATCGGTGAGGACTCTGAGAGCGTGCGGCTCGTCGGGGCGACAGTCGCGGCGCAGTGCGCATGCCCGCCACTGCGCCACAACGCGCGCTCCCCCTGGCGGCGCGACGTCGCAGTGAGTTGCGTAACAAAAGCACACTCGGCTCTCGACGCTACGCTGAAAACTTTCGGCCGCTCGGCCCGCGCCTACGGCATGGAGAAACGTAAATTCATATAAAACTTTTCCGCGGTGCGCGCCGTTTCACTCGCTGAAATTCTTTTCTGATTCTATCGGATAGTCTTTGTCGCCGTTAGTTCGTCGCTTCTGCTTATTTTTAAGTTGTTGAAGTTATGTCTTGAAGTTGACTGTGGCGAAAAGTGAACTGTTGCGGTTTTCGCCGGCCGCTTTTACAAAAGTGTGGACTTTCTAAGTGTTGTGTTCACTTGCTTTGTTTTCATTTGCTCGAGTGGTGGCCTGCCGGTGGCCTGCGTGCTGGTGGGAATCGATACTGCGGTGGGAGCGGCGAAGGTATTTTATTTTTACTACCTTTTGTATTAAATTATAGCGCAATAGCTTTAAGTAGAGACGAGCCTGTAACTCTATATTTTATCGCTAAGGTGATGCTGAAAATATGCGGGTAGTTCTGTCAATTCTCAATTTAACTACCCAATATGTAAAGTATATATTATGTTAGTAACTTTTAAGTGTGTTTATATCAATTTCCATAACGTAAAACGTAACGTTTGAGTTCCTAGACACATTTCAATCAGCTTTGTAGATGTAGTAAAACTAAAAAAAAAACTTTTTGAACACGAAACTGTAAAGAAAAGCCTGAAAAGAGCTAAACTACCATTTGTATATTAGACAGAAGCAGACAAAACACATAACTTATTCAATAACTTTTCTAAAAGAAAAAGTATGTATAAAAACGCTTTATGTGTCTTGTCTAATGTAGCATGTACTTCAGAACCATTTGTCTCGACTGCTAGTTACCGGCGACGATCAGACATCGCTTACACTCTCTACGCCGAAATTTTATTCCCAAATTTGGGATACAGCCAACCAATGACGTAGATGTCTTCGACAAACTAGGTCAAATAATATAGGTCTGGAACTAGACCACTTTTACGACCATGTATTAAAATGTTACCGAGTATCAATAATGTGCTATGATATTAATTAGATAGATTTATTTGTCTATTTATAGAGTGTATTTCAAATAGTTGGCGCGCGCTGCTTCCTTTGTCATTGCACCTCTGTGATACAATACTCACTTTTGAATTATATATTACAACGAACATACGAACTAGTACGTACAAAATATCGCTGCAGACTTTAAAGTATAAATTTCTTTTCGACATAGCTTCGCTGACGTAACAAGGTGAAGGTACAGCTTTCCTTTGTTCAAACTTACATTACTTTAGTATTCGACTGACGTGTTAAATTTACACAAAAAAGTTCATTAAAATACCGTCGATTTCAGCTGTAAAAATATGAATAAACGAAGTTACAATCACCGATTACCGGCGTTGTTTATGTGCACACAATACCTTTCCAAACGTAAAAGGGGTGCGAACAAGTTTGTGTTAATTTATTTGTTTAATTTCGGTTGAAGGGTTGGGCAGATATTAATGTATATTCTCTTGAAGGATTGGGGTTTAATTACTGAGGAAACCGATAAAAGAAAGCTCGGTTTTTATGGATATCTGTTTTCTTTCCACGCTTTTATCTTTTGTTTGATCTACGGAACCTACACAGCTAAATCACTTTCTAGAACACGCCCAAAACATGTGTCAGTTTTTCCTATAGGTTTACGTTTATAGAGATCCTCCATTCTAAAATCTAATCGTCGTGGAGTTACGGTTTGGGTTGTGTTACGCCCATCTCTTGTACACACACTTTCTCTCATTCGGGGGCATGAAAATACCTAACCCAATGAGGAAAACTTAATAGTAGCGACCCATTCTGCTGCTGCCTAAATCACGTAGCTATGCACTGAACGAAATCTACAAATTTTAATTAAATGAAGCTACTTTAACACACAACACATTCGATCGTACCGCGTACATCGAAGAAATTGAACAATTTGCAGTGGTTTTTCCGTCCGATTGTAATTTAGGTGTCTTCAGGGCTAGAGTGAATATACTCTTAATAAACTAATGCGATTCACCATCAACTATTGCATCACCGCTTACCATCAGCTGGGATCGCAGTCACACACTAGTTTATATAATTAAAAAAAAAAACAACAAACTCTCAAATTCACGTAAGTAAACTATCCGCCGATATCAGAATAATGAAGTTGTGTATTATCAAATGTTGGCATAAAAGTGGGGTTTGACACGGTCATAACTTAAATAACACAATTCAGTATCCCGCCCTACATCTTGTAAAACTAAGCTCTCCATTTCGACGGTAAAGCAAACACCACGACTGGGAGATGTCTATTAACCTACCTCAAATGATAATGCTGATATCTACTAAACTGTAGCGTCACACGGTATGCCAGGGTCTTGTTTCACATTACACAAATAACATCACAGTTTGGCGCCGTTTCTCCCTGAATCAGTTTGATGAACGACCTCGTAAAATTGTTAATAGTCCGTTTGAACCGCGTGTCACACTCGTTGAGATTAAAACTGGCCACTATATCCAAGTTTATGTTGATTAAAACATGTACCTTAGTCGGCCTAATCATGATATAACTGGCAGTGTACCTATATGGCCGAAAAAAAATTCTCGAAGAAATTAGCTTCTGCCAGCGGCTTCGGTCGCGTGAAAGAAGCTTTCTGAATACAAACTTTAGATTCCCGTTTCATACTCTTTGGGAGAGAATTTTGATAAATTCTTTCTTATTGATCGCCTACGTCATAAAAGGAAACCTGCAAAATTTCACAGTCTTAGTCCCAGTAGTTTTAGGTTTGTTTAGGCTTTGCGTTCATATATTCACCCTTACGTTGTTGAAACCTCTACGGTCCGGACTAAGCGTTTCGCCTCGTCGTTTATACCGCGTACGTCGAAGGACTGGAACAGTCTGCCTGCTGCGGTCTTCCCGTCCGATTATGATTTAGGTGTCTTCAAGGCTAGAGTGAATAGGCTCTTAATAAACTAGTGCGCCTCACCATCAAAGATTGCATCGCTACTTACCATCAGGTGGGATCGCAGTCAAGCACTAGTTTATCTCAATTAAAAAAAAAAAAAAAATGTCAGTCAATCAGTTTCTCCTTTTATTATACATATAGACCACTATTTTTAATTAGTACAAGTACGGAAAGGACGCACTTAAAAAAGGTTTTGTTATTATTTAAGTATCAATAAATAATATACATAAACCACGAAGTTATTAGCGTTTGATTGTATCCCAAAATATCACTAAATTTATGGACATATTGCACCAGCTATTGATATTATGAATGAATAAATGACGATCAAAATGGAAAAACACTGCGCGTAGTCCCATTTTTTTTACTAATTAAAAAATAGGGGTAAAATTAAAGTAACATACATTTGTAGGTTTGTAGGTAAATATTTTGTCATCAAAGTGTATATGTTGAAATTGAATTATCGATTAAAATATTAATTTCGACTCGTACATAGAAAACTTTGTCTACAGACTCAGGGGACTGAACTATTTAAAAACGATATAATGACAATTACCTAGTTTTATTATTTTCAAACATGGTGTTAGGTTCAACAATGATGTCTAATTACTTAATTAATTATCTCAGTCATAAATCTCGCTTACAAACTGACAGATTTACTCATAATCTTGAATCAAATCTTCTTTTAAATTGGAATTTATGACATATTTACTTATCTTTCCTGATACCGTGTACCGTGTTTCATTGATATGCGCACCGTAGCCCTCTCAACCTACATAGGGCTATGTAACTATAGTATTTCTACTGAACCTTTCTACCAATCCGTCTTCCAAGGGATCGCATCTTGCGTCACGTTTTAAAATCGCCGGAACTCCGGCACGTAGCCAGACATTTATTGGATAAGGACCCTGAGGGAAACCCTCTCTTGGGTAGAGGGAAATTATCTTACAAACACCCAATTTGTTCCGTACATTATCGCACTTCCAATCGGGACTTACGTTCCTGTTTTCACAAAAGATATGGTAACGGTTTTGTTTTCTGTCTGATTAAACAGGTAGATTTAGTGGCAGTGGTGCCGTAACTAGGGCAGTGCCAACCAGTGTGGAACCGCCACTTTTTTAAATGGGAAATCATCCAATGACTTCTCTCGCTCTAGGGTGGTGCGTGTCAGGCTTTTACTGACTTAAACCCAGTCTTATGTTCGATACGATAATCGTTTCATTATGGAACATGTTTTGTTTATCGATCCAAGAAAGTCGTTAGTGCTAGGCCGAAAATATAAAAGTCTCAATGTAGGTCTTGTATGAAATATCATTATGAAGATAAAATAGTTGGACCTATGCCAATATGTGCTGTGAAGACCTCCTGACCTGCTATTTAGATCAGACAATGAAATCGAGACTTGAGCGTCGTAGTTATGAGCTACAGGATTGTTGGAAGGAATGAGGGTTTTCTGAAATGACACTCACCAGGTGGCAGCACTGAGTCGTCAGGTCCAGGCACCTGTCAAAACACTCAAGTTAATCATCACCATAATTTCAGCCGAAAGACGTCAATTGATGAACATAGGCCTCCCCCAAATGTCGCCACAATGAACGGTCCTGCTCGTCTTGTTTCCATCGGATTTCCTCAACCTTTACCAGGTCATCGGTCCACTTTGTAAGAGGCCTTTCAACGCTGCGTCTTCCAGTACGTTGTAGACCGACTCTAGAGGAGCCGAACATGAGCGGCACTACACGAATTTGAGCTCGGCTCTAGCGTGGACCCACCTTTAGACGAGTTAGGTTAAATGCTCGAGAATTCATAAAGGAATGGTTGGAATGAGAATGTTCAAAGCAGTGGCGTAAACAGACCAAAGGGGCCCTGTATTGATTTATTTTTTTATTTTTGTGTTGAAATATGAAAGAAGTAGTTTTATCATCAAAGTCGAAAATAGATTACTCTGACTGAGATAGTACAAATCTTGATTGAAAACTGTTTCCGTTAATTGCAGCATGTGAACTAGAACCACAGATGAAAGAGGCCAGAAAGGAAATACTTTCCGATTTGTACTACAACGAGTTCCATCGCTTGCTCACACCCTTTATCTCCACTACTGGCAATAAACCAATATGAATGCGCAATATGCAACTAACAGACCACGCACACTTAGATCGCAAGTTTGCTATTGGTAGTTGAACTATGAGCATTGCCCTACTTTGGGGCACACCTGCCTCACTCACAAGGCCATTCTAACCTCTTTCATCTGTTCTGTGGCTAGAACGAGCGGAGCGAGCTATAAAGAAGAAGAATCTTATCATATAGTCACTATTCATTATCTCACCAAAAAGAGAATATAAGTTTGTGGATGTTAAATGTTACGTTTTTTTGCACACATCGGGGCCCCTGTAGTCCAGGGACCTCTACGCCCCTGGCTCAAAGGCTATCTCATTTGTAGTACAATTTGTTAATAGGATTAGGTTTAGGAATGTCTGCTTGGTTAGTAGTGTAGTAGCAGCGTCGTTTACATTAATATTACATAGAGAAACGGTCGGAATGGCATTGCAGCGTCTTGGTAGTAAATCTACAATTACGGGCGATGTTAGTAGCTGCTAACTGTAGATGTAACGTTAAAATCGAATGATCAATATTTACAGAATTTCAGTTTTCTTCTGTGCATTTTTGCTGGCAAAACTGAATGCCACTTAATCGGACGACTGCGTACAGTGCATGTGCTGCTGTAAGGTGTCTCCGGTAGGCAGCGTAATAAAGCATTATAATTTTACATAGGTTAAGGATTACTAGCGAATTTATGGGTAACTTCCCTGAAACAAAGATTAATAAAAAAATAAAAATTCCAATCTAGGTTAAAACCGTTGTTTGGTATTTGTGATCTATCCTATAGAAACTATGTAGGTATTTTTCCAGAACACAGTAGGTAGCCGAAGAAAAGCAAATATTTTTGCAACAGATTAGTATCTACTTTAAAAGATAACTTCCTAAAAACAACAAGCATGTCGCAGGTCTGCTGGAAGAAATTTCATTTGAAATAAACAGTACCTTTGTGCTCTTCTATCTGTATTTGTTCTATTCATTTTTAAGTGTTTGTGTACATAAATAAATACTTAAATAATTATTTTCACCTTATAACTCCATTCTACCACGGCGTTTTCGTGTTATACCAAATACAAATTGATCGTTGTTTTGACTCACAACTGAAACAATAATTTTCAGCTATTCAGGTGTTGCCAGCAACACTTCACCTTTCCCTATCCACACTGTGTTGTCTGTCAAAATCGTGATAAAATTAGACCGCGTAGCGTGACGGTGGCACATTGCTCTTGACAAAAATAAATATGATTTTACAATAGTGCTCACATTGAACTGAACTAGTATTGTACAGAGGCAAAATCTATACTCATATCCATTCCACACACATCCATAATTGTGTTTATAAAACATAATTCCCAACCGTGTCTGTCTTTATGAATGTAAATAAAATATATAATATAGATTTTCGTGCAGTTTTTACCAATTGACAGAGTGATTCATGAGGAAGGTTTAAGTATACTACTCTGTCAAGAAAATACCGGGAAAAGATCAATAATACAGAAAATTTTTGTTATTCATCCAAATTTATTTTATCACCTTCAAAGTATGCCCCTTCAGAAACGATACACTTACGCCAACGAATAAT
Organism: Mythimna ferrago; assembly: GCA_910589285.2. Lineage (NCBI taxonomy): Eukaryota > Metazoa > Arthropoda > Insecta > Lepidoptera > Noctuidae > Mythimna > Mythimna ferrago. The sequence goes on along the minus strand of OU342680.1, from coordinate 20,847,393 downwards.
CCAATCATCAAAATATTTTTTAAACGCTGTTTCCGAAATTGAGTTCAGTTCTCGCCGCGAATTCTCCTTTATGTCTTCTACAGATTGAAAACGGGTGCCACGAAGTAGTAATTTAAGTTTAGGAAAAAGATAGAAGTCGGCTGGAGCCATATCTGGCGAATATGGTGGCTGCTCGATGGTTTTTGTTGAGTGTTTGGTCAAAAATTCGTTCACAATGATGGCCTTGTGCGAAGGCGCATTGTCGTGGTGCAAAATCCAAGAATTTTCTTTCCACAAATCTGGCCTTTTTCGTCGAATTTGCTCTCTTAAATGCCGCAGAACGCTCAAATAATATTCTTTATTTACCGTTTGACCTTCCGGTAAGAATTCCGAGTGCACAACACCGGGATAGTCAAAGAAAACATTCAACATGACTTTGACTTTTAATCGACTTTGGCGTGGTTTTTTCGGTTTTGGTTCAGTTGGAAGGCGCCACTCCGAAGCTTGTTAACTTGTTTGCATGTCAAACGCGTAAATGTCTCGTCGCCAGTAACAATGCGTTTCATGAATGTTGGGTCGGAATTGACTCGTTCTAGCATGTCCTCAGCGACTCTCATGCGATTGAGTTTTTGGAGAAAATTCAGGTCTTTTGAGACTAGCCGTGTGGCAACATGTTTCATACGCAAATGATTAGTTAAAATGGTACGGATCGACTCGTGAGATACAGAAAGTTCAGCGGCTATCTCTCTCAAACTTGAATGAGGATTTTCAGTCAATATTTCCTTCACTTTTGCGATGTTAACTTCAGTTGCAGAGGTTGATGGCCTACCAGAGCGAAGCAAATCTTCCATCACATCTCGACCGCTTTTGAATGCTTTGTACCACTCATAAGCACGTGTTTTTGATAAAGTCAATTCACCGTAAGCCTTCTGTAACATTTTCAGTGACTCCGAACACGAAATTCCATTGGCGATGCAAAATTTAAGACAAAGTCTTTGTTTGATGTTTTTGTTCATTATGAAATTCACAATACACACTAGATATGATATAACTAAAAACAGCACTGTATTTAATATAAATAACAGATGCAACTCAAACTCCGCGTCAAAATGGAGAACAGTTGTGCCAATCTAGCAACAACAAAAAAATCTAAAATTTGAATTTGGAACCATAAACAAATCATCCATTCCCGATACTTTGTACTTCAAATTAAAAAAAAACTCAGTCACTGATTTTGAACAAACTATATTCCGGTTTCGCATACATTTACCTAATATATTACTTTTGAATCCTTCCGAATCAGTATTGCATCTTGTACAACCAAGAATCAAAGAGTTAGAGCCCAATAAAATTAACGCAGCGATTGTCCCAAGCCCTGAAGAGTGATAACAGCAGAAGGATCGTAAACACAGGCTCCCAAATCCCCACGACTTGTTACTATTGTTCACCGATCGGGCGGGACTTTGCGTACGAGGCACAATGATGTTTTCATACGCAGTTTCCTCTCTATGACAACTATAAAAATGCTGTAAAGATACGGTAGAGTTGTTGTTGTTTATTTTTTTGTTGACAGAATAATAAATGAACTAAGTTGACAACAACGTCAAGTCATATTATAAGTTTTTAGAAAACTTATATCGGTCAGTTTGTCTGTGTTTTTGAAGTGAGAACTTATTAAAGGTATACTGCACACACGTGCTGCACATGCTAATCTGGGTGCGTCGGTCTCCATACATTTTATATGGAAACTGACTTCTTTTTTTTTTTTTCGATGGGAAAAATCATCTTATGACAACCCCCGCTCTTGGGCGGAGCGGGAGATAGTGTCAGACTCTTACTGACTAAAAAACTCATCCCGTTCCTTCAAGCCTTCATACCGGGGCTCGAGCGCCCTTTCGGATAACCCTGGCCCCAGTAGGCTTCGGCTGGGCGCCTGCTGTTGCTGACAACTCCTTGAGGCGCGCGGGAACAGCGCGCGCCGTCGACGACTTGGGCTTGGTCCGGACAGTTACCGGACGGCCGGACAGCGAGCATATGGAAACTGACTTGTAGAACTACACTTGATACACGCTACGCGACGTCGTTCTACGTACAAATCAAGCGTGTTACACGTGTGCGTCGGTCTAATGTAGACAATGTAGTTCTAGCTTTAGGCGCGTTGAGTAATTTATTTTTCAATACGAACGAAAACCCGCTCCTATCCGCTTTTAGGCATGCAATTTACTATTTTCTGCACTAGTACGGAAAAGAGCGCGAGCTCATGCATGCCACAATTTATTGGTTGAGCGATTGGCTGATACGCTCTGTGACCCGAATTCGATTCCCGCACTGAAAAAATATTTGTATGGCCTATAGACACTCGTAGTTATTCCGGCTCTGGGTGTCTTGTGTATGTGTGGAGTTTAGGTACATGTTTGTGAACTTACCCACAATACAGAAGTAACTCCAAGAGTAACTTTAAGAAAATTCTGTCTTTCCACTTCCCTGCTGGGTTTAATGCCCAGCGAATGCAATTTATTGAGCAAACCTCAATAAATCCAACTAAATATTTCTAATTCTATTTTTTTTTATATATTTTTGTGATTATGTCCGTCCGAGTGACATATAAATGTTTTTAACCTCAAAAAAAGGACGAGGTTTCACGATAACCTAGTTCTGAGATAGGATAGGACAACTGGGACCTTACCATGACGAGTTAAAAGTCAGTGGTGCGAGCGAAAAAGAGAGATGGAGCAATACACCTTACGAGTATAGTATACTATATTATACTATACTATACATAGTATAGTATACTATACTGTATATATATATATATAGTATGGTAATAAAAATAGTATACTATAGTACTTCTTCCCTCTAGCCTGACTAGCCTGTTGGTCTATGACTGCTGTGCCGGAGGTCGTGGTTTCGATTCCCACCCAAGACTGTTTGTGTGATGAAGACGATCATTTGTTCTGTGTCTGGGTCAGTCTGGGTGTAATTTATCTACACTAATAATGTAAGTTTGTTTTTTTGTTTGTAGGAGGTAATCTCTAAAAGTACTAGTGATTGCAAAAATTTTTTCACCGATAGAAAGCTGCTTTATTCCTGAGTGACATAGGCTATATTTTATGTATGCGGGCGAAGCTACGGGCAAAAGCTAGTCTATAATATGTATGTATTTAGAAATATATAAGTACTTATGTTTATCAGTTGTCTAGCGTAGTACAAATACTGGCACGGATTTTAAGCGCTGACTTGAACTTGAAATCGCGCAGACTTGAATGAGAAGTGAAGTATTGGCCTGTATTGGGTCTCCTTAGTGGTATGAAGTGAGACGCGGGAGGTGGGAGTACATCTATGTAGGTACAGTGATTGGCTCGACGATGTGTACGATGCGCAAATTGATCCTGACTCTTTCAACGAGCGCTCAAGATTCGTGCCGGTATTTGTACTCATAGCACGAGCTCTGCTTAGTTTTTGACTATATAGCGTAGTGTTGTGTGATAGTTGTGCAAAAAAAAATCCCTTTAACAGTCCAGTTTATTTGTAAAAAGGATTGCGTTAAAGCTCTAGAACAACACTGCGCACACCTGTGCCACACACGCCGGTCTGGGTACGTCGGTCTCCATACATTTTAAATGGTAACTAGACTTGTAAAGCTACACTTGATACACGCCTCACGACGCGACGCCACGCGACGCACGACTACGTACAAATAAGGCGTGTTAACCTTTTGAATACCGTAATTAGAGACATAATAGATAGACAATGAGAGAAGGAACGTCGGCGTTCGCTTGGGGTTTAACGAATTAAACGTGTGCGTCGGTCTAATGTAATTCTAGCTTGAGTTTGTGATAGGGCCTCTGTGAAAACTTCGCTTTTTCCTAGAACATTCTTCAATACGGATACGTAATGTCTTTTTCAAGGAACTGATTACAGGTTAGAGGTAATTTCTAGTATATAATTGAATGAATCAATCAATGAGTGATCGCTAACTTCGAAGATTGTTTAAGAATTCATGGGGTTACAAGTTACAACCATTTACTCAGTGTTGGACCTAATTTGTCAATTAATCTTAATGTCAAGGTTTTTTACACCTATATATATCGATATTATTTTTTACCAACAACCTCCTCGATAAATAATGTATGATAAGAACAACGGCGAGGGAATTATTGATGAAATTATTAAGTGTCTACATAAATAGTACTTCCTTGTATAATAAACCATGATATATACCGACGAAATAATTGACTTTGTTTTATCAAATCAAGATTATGGCCAGTTTATGGACTGCAAAAAAATCGTCATAGTTGGAAACTGAATTGACTAGATTTTTTACGATGGTAAATAGTCATGACTTGTTTTTTTTTTGCTTTCTTGGCTACATAGAATTCTTATATTAAAGATATTCCAGTTGAAAGTTGGTGAGATTACGTATATTATGTCAATAATACCTACGTACCTCCTTATGAATTTTATAAAACGATTTTTGAACTAACGACAAGATGTCATGTCAAATGTTATGTTTTCTTTTTCTCTTTGTCTTTAGGTGGATGGCTGTTGAAATATCTAACGCCATGCTTTTTCTGGTGATGTAATTCTCGATATTGTATTTATTGTTGAGACAACATTATGTGTTGTTTTTATTATTGTATCATTTTAGCCACTACATTCTAAGCAAAAACAGTTATTTTAATTTTTATGTTTATTATCTAATGCGGAAATATATTTCCTAATTATTTATTATCAAGAAATAAAACCAAGCATATTATGTTACTTGACCAAGATTTATATTAGTAGCAACAGTAAAAGTTCAATTTACCCAAAAGCCTTAAAAAATTAAGCCATGATTATTTATTTTCGTAAAAAATCGAGTCAATTCAGTTTCCAATTATGAGGATTTTTTTGCAGTCCTTAGACTGGGCATAATTTTGATTAAATAAAACAAAGTCCATTATTTCGTTGGTATAAATCATGGTAACTCATACAAGTAAGTACTTGTATGAGTTACCATGATTTATATATATATATATAAGCAGACACTTATTAATATCATCAACAATTTCCTCGCCGTTGTTTTTTACATGTTTGTGAGCGCAGCCACTTTTTTTTTTGTATTTTTATGACCTGGTCACTTGGACCTTTAAGTCATAGCGCAGCCACGAGAAAGGAGTAATTCCTAGTGTGAAGCGAAGTTTTATTAAAAAAAAAAAAATATCTCAACCGAAGGTAAGCGATTATAAATATTGTGCACAATTACCTTTACATGCTTTTAGTATTCCAGTAATTCTTCCGACTCGTTTCTTATCCAATTAGTTTTAAATTAAAAAGTATGCCTTTAAAAGAAAATCTATAACCAGTAAAGCTCATTAGTGTCGCCACGTCACTAAACTGTTTCATACGACGACAGTCAACGACCTTGCGTGTCACATACTCTATACTCTATTCCCTATAGTACGTAACTATTGTATAATGATAATACTAGCTTCTGCCAGCGGCTTCGCTTGCGTGAAAGTGGGTTCTCCATACGAACTTTGGACCCCTGTTTCATCCACTAAGGGAAGAATTTTTGGAAAAAATATTTCCTTAGTGCTCCCCTACGTTTTAGTAAAAAAAGAAAGAAAGAAAGAAAAGCATTTATTTTGGCGTACAAAACATTGTAGACAACAAAAACTTAAACACAAAACAAAAAAAAATATAAAATAAAAAGTAACATTGTATGTCTCACGTTTGCGCCAAAAAAGGTTAGTAGAAAACCTTTTGCAAAATTTCACACTATTTGGGCAATATTTCACCGAGACACCATTTTTTTTTATGGTCGGAAAAAATCATGCAATGACATCCCCTGCTCTTGGGCGGAGCGGGAGATAGTGTCAGACTCTTACTGACTAAAAGACCCACCCCGTTCCTTCTAGCCTTCATACCGGGGCTCGAGCGCCCTTTCGGATAACCCTGGCCCCAGAAGGCTTCGACCCGGCTGGGTCCCTGCTGTTGCTGACAACTCCTTGAGGCGCGCGGGAACAGTGCGCGCCGTCGGCGACTTGGGCTTGGTCCGGACAGTTACCGGACGGCCGGAAAGCGAGCTACCCATTGCTCACTGTCCGCAAGCCCGCGCCTACGGTGGCCGGAAATCGGGATCAGAATCCCGGCGGCCGGCGACGGCGGCGGCGATAACGCCGTTGCCTGATGCGTTCGGCCTCCTCCTTTGCAAGCATTACTGCTTCGCAGAAGTCGGCGTCCGCCTGCCACTCCTCCTCGCTCCGGACCATGCCATCAACCAAGGCCCGGCGACCGAGACACCATGGCAGCGCGATCTGTCGCCGCTACCAACAAAATGTATAAGTACAGCTTTATAGAGAGTTACTCACCTGGTCTCCGCTTGGTTGCACAACCAATTTGGTAGCGCGACCAGCTCGGACGTGTGGCGACTCTAGTGTCTGTATGGTGCGTAGTTTGGTAGCTTAGGGCTATATTTCACTGAGACAACATGGCGGCGCTACCAGTTGCGCCGCCTTGGTGTCCCGGTGAACTAAAGCCCTTAGTCCCGGTAGTTTCGGCTGTGCGTTGATATGTTAGTCAGTCAGTTTTTTTTTTTTTATAAATAGGTACAAATACAAGGTGTAAGGGACAGCCCTCCACAAACTTTAAGGGCTTGCTCAGTAGACGAAACTGAACAACTTTCCACAAATTTTTTTTTCAGGAAACGAAAAAAAAAATCAGCCTCACCATACAAAATGATAAACTTGATTGGACAATTTGTATGGCGAGGCTGATTTTTTTTTTCGTTTCCTGAAAAAAATTTTTGTGGAAGGTTGTTCAGTTTTGTCTACTGAGCAAGCCCTTAAAGTTTGTGGAGGGCTGTCCCTTACACCTTGTATATACTAGCGGTCCCGGCAGACGTCGTCCTACCCAAAGATGTTTGGTCAGAACAAAAGAAATTGAAACCCCGATTGCAGCGTCACTTACAGGTTCTAATTGTATTTTCAAACCATCCACGGACTCACATATACAATAAGTTTAATTCAAATCAGTCAAGCTGTTTAGGAGGAATTAGATGACAAACACACGAACAGACGAATTATGTATATAAAGCTACCTATATGTAAAAATACATTGTCGCGCATCTGCTAGTGTTCATAAGTTCGAGACGATGTGACGGACAAAACTGATTTAAACTGGATCAGTAATTAACGTTTATTCTGCCGCGAAATAAATTAGCACGCAGTTGCATTGCTTTGTGTTGTACCGGAGATTGTTAATTGTAGACTTGACGTTAATTTTTTATGATTTATGTACCTGCAATATACAACAGAATTTTAGGAAAAAAAGATTGTAAGTAATGACAATTATACTTTTCACTATTGGTGCTTCCAAATGACACCCATGAACTTGACATAAATAAATACTTACCCATTTTAGTTGTACCTACTCGTATTTAAGTCATCGAATATCCGAGTTAAAATATAAATATTGATTATTGTCATGTTATATTGTCATGTGTTTTAACAATTTATGGTTTCAGTGAAAATGCTAAAATTTTAATAAAGCTCAAATATTTGTATTTAAAAAAATGCATATTATATACTATTTATGACAGCTACCAGCGTACAGCGCCTACCCTAATATTGTCTGAAACTACTGTAACAATTTTGGTATCATAATGAGTATCTTGCTATATGTATAAAATAGGTCTGCCAGTCCCACATCGAACTCTTTGAATATACGGCGTATTAGAACCCCTAGATTAAGAATTTATATTGTAACTAGGTTTTGCCTACGCTTTCGTTCGTGGGAATGTCTGCTACAGCGGACGCAAAGTCTTAATTTTGTATTTAGGTATAATTTCTAAAAAACACTAAATAATCGAATAAATCGACGATTATATATGAAAATTATAATATGCATAGACGAACGAGTCAGTATTTTTTTAGGTATACACCGTTAAATTTTGATCGTTTTAATCCGGCACATGAAACACTATCGATTTGTAAAGATAAAATTGTAAAATAAAGTACCTTTTTTAAAAACTCGTATTAATTTACGCATGTACGAAATTAATTTCTTTAAGAAAACGTCAGCTGAGTGAGTCCAATGGCCTGTAGGTAGTAGTCGGCGTTGCATACAAACTACCTACAGGTCTTTAGATTAATAGGTACATATTACAACCGTCAGCTCAAAGACGCAAGTTTCGGTCAAGCCGAAATTCGGTCCCTTTTAAGCCGAAACCGAAACTCCTCACCTTTTAGGCCGAATATTGATACTGCACCTTCTAGTTGTAGGTACATAATTCTATGAACGTCAGAGCGTCTGTGACTGAAAGCCCAGATGAGTTGTGGACAACAAAGGCTATTCATAAACGACAATCAAGTTGTTGTTTGTTTCAACAGAATTGCACAATTGATGCATGCATCACGTTGGACAAACGTAAAGGTAAAATTGATTAAAAATTTTAATCAGTAAAAACAACACTGTTGACAAATAACTACTTTGTTGTATTGTGGCCAAACTGTTCGGTAGTTTGTTAGCTGTAGCTGGTTCAATTTTATAATTGGCTGGCTTCTGCCCTCTCTTCTATAAAATTAACTCCCTCGCAATGCTCGGGAGTTAATTTTATAGATCTCTCACTATCGTTCGGGATTAAAATCAGCAACCTTCGTTTCGTTCGGAATTCAACATGCCGCCCTCGACTTAAAGACACTGCTTTATCCCCCAGTCACATAAACTACTATTGTTGCTTGCAATACACCGCAGACTTTTTTTAGTTTAATTCTTATAGTCCATCCTAAGGTTATCTAGTAGATATCGCTGTCAGCATATTGCTGACCGCCATTGTACCCATAGATTTATTTATTAATTGAACAATTTATGTACATACAATAATAAAAGAAAAGAAGAAGGAAACATAAGAATAGTACAAGTACAATTGTATTATAGGGTATTTAAGTTTCTATGAAATTGTTACTATTTTGGTGTGATTCATCGAAGATCGCAATTTCTATCGTGGTCTGTCTCGTGTCGCTGTGTCAAGGCACAATCTTGTGTTTTATAGTCCCACAGCTCGTCAGATATGCAACAAATACGTCCTGCCCATAGGATAGCAAATATTTAAAAAAATAGCCTTGATTTTCGAACCTTAATCATTTACACCTATAAGTTTTCCACGATTAGGTTTTTTTCCACTTTTCTTTCAAATGACACACATATCAATACGTTCCTTTGAATAAAACAGTGAGTAAAAAACCGTAAACCGTAAATATTCGAGTTTATGCGGTTATTGATTACCGTGCACCTATTAATAGTCGGTTCTGAGGTCGGTCACACTCCTGCTGCCTGGCCTGTTAGCTAGACTAGCTTTTAATAAAACATGCGGCGGAAACGATATCGATCCAGTTTGAATACGACCGATACAAACGTTTGATCAAGTCGGGCCGGCTTTTTTGTATCTGTTTTTCGGTACCTACGACTAAAAAAATACTAGGGAAAATGTAGATAGGTGTCAATTGTACCGTGTGAGTCTTGCGTTAACCTAACTCCCTGCTCCAATTCTCGAAATGAAAAGGGTATGGGTTTGTAAAGAGCTTGGGAAGGGGTTACCCAAGTTACACACCAAATATTTTTTGTAATATCGATCCTTTTTATGTTAGGAAGAACATCGTAAGCGAATATTCGCGTTTTTTTGCAAAAATGGGTTTTCGCTTCCATAATTAAACCGTAGGTATTTATGATAATACTCATTCTAAGAATATAACTTATTATACATACAACTACTGGTATAAAAGAAAAGCTGCTGTTAACATGTTTTCTTAAATACTTTTTAATGATGGAAGACAAAACCTATTCCTGTAATAAACGTAAATCAGATCATTATCATTCAAGCCTTTTTACAACTAGATAATTATAATTATTTGGACTCTCCCTCATGAAAAGTGTACTCTAACCCTCAGGAATATGCTCGCAACAGGCGTTGTAAAGAGGTGTTCAGGCGTACTCTTTTAACAGGTAACGGGCTCCTTCTATGTACTGATAGTGATTTCCAGGGTGGCTTTATAATAGTGAGGAAAAATCCATAATTCGGGTTCTTTTTGAAGGTTTCCTCCCCCCGCCGCATAAGAGGTAATTATGTTAACTTCGGCTTCCAATCTTAGTGAAAGCCAAAACAAAAAGAAATCAATGATTCGAAAAAAATTTAAAGGAAACCGCTTTGCTGGTTTTAATACCTCAATCAATAAAACTGTTTAAGTGTTTTATAATAACCTCCAAGTACAACATTCCACTCATTTTCTAACATAAGTAACATTATTAAAGCATTAAAACCCTGTCAGAATAATTTAAATAAGTTAGAACTAACATTTATTGTTTTGCCCACCCACATGATTGAGCCAAGGACATGAATGCGGCATTTTACCCATTCCTCTATTATTCATTTTGCCTATTACTCATTGTACTTGACTTAAGAACTTAACTAGCTAACTGTACCGATCGATACAAATGGTATAAGTACTCAGCACGTTTGTTAACGACATATGAAAGCTAACATAACTGGGAACTTTGTATTGAAGCAGTTTTTCTTGTCCATGGTCGTTTTTATAATAAATTAGGTCAGAACTGTTTACGTGTGTATAGCAAAATTGTCTTAGCTTTCTTTTGTTTTTCTTTATGATCACTAATTAGTCGGCAAAAACTACGAGTATTTGGCTAGTGGCGTTGGAGATATTTGCTGTTCGTTTGTAAAAAACCTGGTTCACAAAAGGGATAACTAGTGGTTATTTTTATTCACTAAAAACTTTAACACATTAGCAGCCATCTATACCTACCTTGTTAAGAGTACCTATACTTTTATTTTTTTTTATTATTTTTAAACCAATAATCACTTTCTAAGCAAGACTTGTATTGTCTATTACGAACTCGGTTAGTTAGTTAGTAGGTCAAATTTTAAAAAGAGCGGACATGTTTTCGTTTAAAAATAAAAGAAATTAAGCCCAGACAAAAGCAAGAATTCTGTCGACTTAACAGAATTAACTTTCGGTAACGCTCGACTCAAAAACTGCAATTTCGACCGTTCCGCCATTCCTTTTGTAACCCTTTCGTGTTTAAAAAGTCACTCAGAACCTAGCAATTTAAAACTGCTGAAATAATGCCTTTTGTTTTAAATAACGTGAGTGTTATTATTTTTGCTTGTAAGTGTTAGTGCCAAAAATATTTTGTAACGAATGGGATAGTATAAACTTTATTATTATAATTATTATATATCTTTATTGCACACCTTAACTTACTAAAGAATAATAATTAACAAAAATAAGTGTACAATAGGCGATCTTATTGCACAGGGCAATTTCTACCAGACAACCTTTGGATGGACTGAAACGAAAGGAACAAGATTGTATTGTATGTACACCGAAATAGTAACAAAACTTTGACGCTTTTTAATCGATGGGTACAATGGCGGTCTTATCGCTGTCAGCGATATGTATCAGACAACCTTTGAATGAACTGTAAGAACTTAAAATAAAATGGGGTAGTCTAAGGTGGAATGCTGATGAATTACGCTGAAACCCTGCTTAATTTGTTAACTAAACCGTTTTGTTATCTATATACCTACCAGTAAATTATTTTCATAACACACCGATGTAACAATTATTAATTTTATTAGAATTACGCGTGAATAAAGTTTGTCATTAACAATTAATTTTAATAATTTACATAAAATTGTCGGCCCAATTGGTACCTACTCAAAAATATTTGTTCCCAAACTGTATTTATAGAAACAAGTATGCCTTACACGATAGCAAGTATTTCAACTGAAGACCAACTGAAGGACCGGTTTCGGTTTCGGAGAGTTTCAGCTCTACCGAAACTAACGTCTTTGAACTGACGCATGACGTGTAAATACCTAAACTCTGAGTGACGCGCCCGCCTATGTATGTTATAATTTTTATGTTATCGTCAATTTATTCTGTTGTTTATTTCATGAAAGTTACAACTGTTTATTTAAGCAATATTGAAATATAGTTAGAAATAACTGTATTGAAATTCCTAACCTTTAACTAATGTTATTTTTAGGGTTCCGTACCTCAAAAGGAAAAAACGGAACCCTTATAGGATCACTTTCTTGTCCGTCTGTCTGTCTGCCAAGGACTCTTTATCTCAAAAACGCGTGAAGGTATCAAGTTGAAATTAAAACCATATACTCAAGTCTGCGGTCCCTTCAAGCTGTGAAAAAATCAAACTTCTAAGTTAACGAATAAAAAAGATACGGCTGTTTATGACGCAAAAAAGCGTATATTTTGATACTCTCAAAGATCGAAATTCAAAGGGTACTTCCCGTTGACCCCGAATCCTGAAAATTGGCACAAAGCATGGTCTTATAGATGTAGGAAAAAATCTGAAAACAGTAAATATTTTTGTTACCCAAGTAACAAAAAAAAAATTCAATTCGGAAAAATCTTTGAGACTCCATTCGGGAATTGTAGTTTGCACGGAACCCTCAGTGCGCAAGTCCGACTTGCACTTGCCCAGTTTTTTATTTACCTCGTGAGTTTTGTTTTTTGATATGGCCGTAACTGGAAGTAAAGCCGATTACGGCTTCGACTTCGGCTACAACTTGTATTTCGATCAGTCACTAATTTTAAGTAAAATCTTCGCTGAAACATGTTCTTAAGTGAATCCTTATACCCAAGTAGTAACAGTAATACCACCTACACTAAGTCAGCGGTTTCGGCCGAACATCCGTAAGTAAAGTAACATCGGGTGTTCGGTGACTAATCACCGATTCGAACGGATAATTTGCTTTGCCCGGATAATCCGAATTAACCAGTTTGAGCTCACCATCGAACATTAACTGCTTCCGGTTAGCCGGGCTCGAGGTGAATGCCTCGGATCAAGTAAAGGCTAACTGACTGAACTGAATTTCTTGTGCAAAAATCTTTGAAAATTTTCTTGCTTCAATAGTCTCGATTTTCAGGCACACGAGCTTTGAATAATAGGTGTTTGCATTCTTTCAGCTACGTGACGCTGAATCTAATCTAACTAGCTACAAAATGGGAGACCCACCCATTATGAATGAAAGTAAAAAAGATCAAGTGTGAAGAATAAAAATACGAGAGAAATAATTGCGAGAACAGTTATAAAAGTATTCAATAAAGTCTCCAATTATAAAAGCACTCAATAATGTCTTCAATGACGTTAGAGGTAACGAGTATATTTTTTTAATACAACTAGTCAGCATATTATTCCATTACAAGAGAACGGACTGACTTCCCCGTTCGAATTCAACTCTGCCCTGTCCTAACCAAGGAACAACCATTTCGTTTCGATTCTCTTACGTCAATCACCTCGAGTCGGCCACGCCTCCAATTCCTTTGTTCTGATGTCATCTTAACGCTCAGTCACGTGGTCGGAACAAAGGAATAGGAGGCGTGGCGGACTCGAGGCGATTGACTAGCTTGGCTAGGCCTGCTGCTTTCTACAATTACGGGCTCGTCTTTTCTGAAGAGTTCGAGCTTGTACTATCATCCTCATTCATTCTATCCTGTAGCTCACACGCTATCCTCATTAAAACAGACACACAAAGCAAACAAACTCACTCAATTTTACTACAGATTACACAGGAATCATAAAACATTTTTAGATTCAGACGTTACTAAGAATTATTTGTCTTGACGTTAGCTCAGTAATTCCTTAGATTAGTCTGCACACACAATGATGTAATCTAGCATTAAGTCTAATTGATTCGCTTGTCAACATTCACTGTTACACTTCCTAATAATGCTAGAAAATTTAATTGTTTAATCCAGCGGTCGGCAACGCGCGTCGTCTTACTTGCGGCCCTCAAAAGTTTTTTAATTATAAAGAAAATTTAAACGGAAAGATTTGTTTAGTTCGATATTTACAGACTACTTTAAGTAGAACTTCTTATTTACGTTCTTGGATAAATACTTTTTCAATTTTTTAATTGTAAATTATAGAAAAAATAAATATGCTTTTCGTCTCACAGATGAGCATTTGAGAGCCATATTACGAATTTCAACTACAAATATGACGGCTAATATACAAGAAATAGCCTCCCAAAAACAACCTCAGACGTCACATTATTTTTTATAAAACCAACTACTTGTTAGTAGCTATTTTGTAGTTTTTAATTCTATTTTTCAATTAAAAGTGTGTTATAACAATTTTAAAAGAATTTTCATTTTTTCTAGATATGATCAATTGTACGCAGGTATCAGGTTGAATCATCATCATGATCATCATTTCAGTCGAAAGACGTCCACTGCTAGAAATAGGCCTCCCCCAAAAACCAAAGCCAAACCTAAAATCAGGTGGGATCTAGGGTTAATATTACAAGTGCGGCCCGCCTTCAGTTTATTTTACCACCTTGTGACCCTTGCCTGACAAAAGGTTGCCAACCGCTGGTTTAATCTACTAATTTCTTGTTCCAGTATTTGAAATAAAGAAGAAGATATACATCAAATCTTGACTTTTGTTATTGATATATTACTGTTAAAACCAGGGACTCAAACTGTAACCGTAATAATGTGTTTTAACACCGTTTTTTAAAACAGTTATAACAGAAAAACACTTTTAAATGTAACAGATACAATAATGTTACCGAATGAAACTGTAACCTTTTATATGTGTTAAGAAGTGCTACCGAATCAAACTGTAACCTTTTATATGTGTTAATAAGTGTTAATATGTGTAACTGAAATAATTGCACAGTACCATAAATAAGTAAATTGTAACTTTGGCAACGCTGCGTTTACCTGTTACACTTATTAACACTGTTAACACTTTTATATCTGTTACAGATATGTTACGGTTACAATTTTTTAAGTGTTTTGGGTTAACACATTGAAAACACATATATAAGTGTTACATTTTTGATTCTGTTACACATTCAACATGTAACACTTATAATTCTGTAACCTTTATGAAGGTGTTTTTAAGTCCCTGGTTAAAACATTGTATTATTGATAGGTTTATTTTTATATAACATTATTTTTAGTATACTATGCGCAAAACCTGAACATAGTTTGATCAGAATTAGTAACTGAATCATTTTCAATAACTTTTACACCATGTTATATTTTTACCCAAAAATATTTAAAAAAGTTACAAGTTTAACACCACCGACACTACCTAAGTACAACACAGGTCACGGCAGGTAATAACGGGTGTTAGGTGCCATCAAACAGTTGGGTGTAAGTGCAAAACAACCCCACTGTCGCGTGGATGGCGGGATGACATAACTAGCTTATAACTTTGTGATTTTTCATGATACCGTTATGAAATTTTGTACATGATTCTGTACATACAAATATTAGACGTGTTACAGGCTTCGCATATACTAAATCTAATATTGTATAGCATATTGACTTTTCATGACAAAACACGTGTTAATTTACATATTCGAGTAGGTAAGTGCTAACATTGTCACAGCGTAATTAAAGCATTATGTTTTAATAGGACGTACATATCCACATTTAATTCAAATATAGGTACAACAAGAACAGATATGGAATTAGAGCGTAGTCGTATATGTCGGCGCATGGTCGCCGTCGGAGTTCACGTCACACAAAATTCACAGTCACAGTGACATCAGGAAATGTTTTAGAGTGATAATAAAGAAATACATTGCTTCAGTTCAAGTTGTTTATTCTATGGTCGGTCAAAAAGTGCCTTTCTTATCACATTACAACGGTTTTTATATTCAGAAATTGACAAGCACAAAAATTCACCATGTAGGTAGAAAAATACTTTAAATAAATTAATAGAACGGAAATTGTCACAGTAAATTCTTATTTAAATATGACCGGATGCTCTGATATTTTTATATAGAAATAAAAATGAAGTGGTCAAGTTAAATCCTCACAAATTCGACCGGATGTTTAATATTTTCTAGAAAGAAAGTTGTCATTTAATTTGTTATAAATTCAACAATATTTTAAAATAATTCGAAAGGAAGTTATCAAATGAAATCCTTTTATAAATTCAACAGGATGTCGTAATATTTTAAAATAATTCGAAAGGAAGTTATCAAATGAAATCCTTCTATAAATTCAACAGGATGTTGCAAATATTTAAAAGAAATTAGCAGGAAGTGATCGAATTAAATCCTCATCAAAATATTCAAATAATGGTTTTGCGCCCACACGGCCATTCTGATTTCAGCGCGCTCTCTGCGCTGTACAGAACTTTACATTAAAATTTAAAAAAATCAAAGCATTTATTTTAAATAGATCATTATCAGGCACTTTTGAATAGTCAAATGTCGGTCAGTCCAAAAAAGTGAAGCTAAGTCGCACGTTCCAAAGCGTAGGTCTCTATGGAGAAGAACGTGCAAGAAACTCCATGGACACTCTTTTAAATCATATTATGAGTTACATATAATCTTGGTTACATATTCCTTGTTGCTTCTATTATGTGAGCACCATGTAGTTGAATGGCTCGTAAAGTCACAAAAGTTGTAACAATAAAAATACTCCATGGTACCGCACATTTACAAAATTGAAAAAGGTGCTTCTACATTATACAATGCAAAACTAATAAATGATCACAAGCTTCAACTATGTTTTCAAATTACAAAAATAAAAGTTTCCAAACTAATCAATTACATTTTATCGTTACCCACATTGGGTTAGCCCAAAATTACACAGCATCAAACATTTTATCGGCGTCACCCTTATAGGGTTTGCCTATAATCATTTTATTGGCGTCACCCACATGAGGTTAGCCCAAAATCAAACAGTTTATCGGCGTCACCAACATAGGCTTAGCCCAAAAATTACTCAATAACAAATATTTTATTGGCGTCACCCACATAGGGTTAGCCCAAAATCAATCAGTTTATCGGCGTTACCCACATAGGGTTAGCCCAAAATCAAACATTCTATCAGCGTCACCCACATAGGGTTAGCCAAATTTACACAGTATCAAATATTTGGTGTGAATTGGCTGATTGGTATTACACGGCATCATTCGCCTTCTAGTCCTAACTTGGCATCACCCGCCTAGGATCTAGCCATACCAAATGGCATCACCCGCCTTGGATATAGCCCCCTAACTAGCATCACCCGCCCTGGATCTAGCCATACCACATGGCATCACCCGCCTTGGATCAGCTCTGGAAAGGGAAAAAGGATACGCTGGTGATCAGTCAGCGTAATAGGTGGGAAAGGGACTAATTTATCTAATGAATCTAAATATCGCGCTTGAAAAATGATTAATGGCTTGAATAGGTCCGAACAAGAAATCAATATAATTTGTTTTAAAGCAATAAGCCAATTCACATTAAAACTATCTAATCTACGGCATCACCCGCCTTGGATCTAGCCATATTCCTTCATGGCATCACCCGCATAGGATATAGCCTCCCTAACTAGCATCACCCGCCTTGGATCTAGCCATCTCTTATGGCATCACCCGCATAGGATCAGCTCTCAGACCGGGAAAAGGATACGCATAGTGGCCAGCTAGCGTAATAGGTGGGAAAGTGGGACTTGTTAATACAATAAACTTAATTTATACATTCTCCGCCCATACGGTCGGTTCATTATCATTTAAAATTTAAAATCATGAACAGCGATTTTTTCGGAACATCTTAAATAATAACCATAAAATGTGCTTTACTTTAAGCGACATTTGGCAGTACTCGTAAAATTGTAATAGAAAACTTCTATATCTGGGGTTTAGTCGTTGTCTTTCATTAAGACAAAATCTTTTTGCAAAAAGGTCTAATTCTAGCCTGCTTTGCTCGTATTAAATCTTAACTTGTCTCAAAATTATCGCTCGTCCATCCATAAGTTACATGAACGCTTATAACACAGTGGCAACGCGTAAATGCAACACAAACATGGGAAAATTTTACCTAATTTTTGACGGTAAAATAATTATGGTCAAATGTAAATCTCTAATAGTATTGCCACTGTTTATGAAGCTCTATAAATATAAACCTGACAGTTTGCCCGACCAGCATTGCTAACAATTAGACTAAGCGATCACTGTTCATTTGCAAGGTTTGCCGTTACTTTTCCTAATATTATTTTGTTTGTAAATAAGAACATCGATTCAAGAATCGATCTAACCATCGATCCAACCATCGATTAACAATCAGTCCAACAATCAACTAACAATCGATTAACAATCAAAAAATCGTCCCAACAATCGATTGGAGATCGATCCAACAATCGACTAACAAACGCCCCGCCAATCGACTAACAAACGCCTCGCCAATCGACTAAAACGCCTCGCCAATCGACCAACAAACGTCTCGCCAATCGACCAACAAACGTCTCGCCAATCGACCAACAAACGCCTCGCCAATCGACCAACAAACGCCTCGCCAATCGACCAACAAACGCCTCGCCAATCGATCCAGCAATTGATCTAACAATCGTCCCAGCAATCGATTAAACGATCGACCTAATGATCGAGTCAACCGGCGAATCAAAAGTCAAACTAAAAATCGATCCAAAACAACATTTTAATTAGTTAAAATCTTTCTTTCCAATTGTTTCACGGTTGGCAGACTAGAGGAACCATTTAGAAAACATTAAGGCAGATAATGCAAACACTTTGTTTAGTGGGTATTTGTAAAAAAATAAAATAATAATAACTACAGTGAACGATAAATTATTAGCACCCCGATAGACCGTGCTGCGTGACACACGGGTCACTTTTGTTTGCTAACCAAAACACGCAACAAGTTTTTTTGCGCTGCGTTCTTAAAAGTATTAAATTTTACTAGCAACCCGCAATGTTTGAATCTAACTATCAAAACCAGTACTTACAAAAATTAATTTTTATAGGATTTGAATCATTTTAATATTGACAGTATTTAAAATTACACAAAAACAAAACTCAACATTTGACTTTTTGACCGTTAATTTCATTCTTTCGTTAACGGAAACAGGAATTCTTTGAACGAACCTTTTGACACTGCTAGCTTGCGGCTTTTCGGAGCCGTCTCCGGAAATCATTTGCGGAAATATGTTTTGACGGTTTTTCTTTGCTGTTTCGGGTAAATTGACAACTTCTAGAAACGACAGTGACAGCTTCCAGAAACGACAGTGACAGCTCTAAAAAAAAAACGACAATGACAGCTAAAAAAAAAAAAACGACAACGACAGTTCCTAAAACGACAATGACAGCTACAACGGAAGTTTTTGGTTTGAATAATTTATGTTTGTACCGTCAGTTTCTGATTGTTCAGATTTACGGAAAGTTTTGAAAAATGGAGACTAGTTTGGGCAAAAAGTCAGGAGTTTTACACTACAATACACATTTCATAAAATCAGTATTAAAAACCAGTGATTATAGAATCAATAACCTCACCATCCGTTGCTTCTGGCTGCACTCACTTGAAGAGCGTCCATACCTTGGTTGCGTAATTCACGTGGCTGCGCTCACCTGCTCCGACATGCAGTCACGTCACCACTGGACGTCGTCAGCACACCGGAACTCTTCGCCAAACGTCTGGATCAGGTCCTGCTCCCTTGTGGTGTATTGCAGAGACCACTTTCAGCCCAGGTCTTCGGTTCCTGGTGTGAGAGCGCACCTTGAGATCGAAAGGCAATGGGTAGGAATTGCCACGACCTCGTGAAGGCGCAGGGGTAGCGGAATCCAGAGGACTTCAGTAGGAGCGGGCTGTATCCCACCGCTGCTGTCGGCGCATGGTCGCCGTCGGAGTTCACGTCACACAAAATTCACAGTCACAGTGACATCAGGAAATGTTTTAGAGTGATAATAAAGAAATACATTGCTTCAGTTCAAGTTGTTTATTCTATGGTCGGTCAAAAAGTGCCTTTCTTATCACATTACAACGGTTTTTATATTCAGAAATTGACAAGCACAAAAATTCACCATGTAGGTAGAAAAATACTTTAAATAAATTAATAGAACGGAAATTGTCACAGTAAATTCTTATTTAAATATGACCGGATGCTCTGATATTTTTATATAGAAATAAAAATGAAGTGGTCAAGTTAAATCCTCACAAATTCGACCGGATGTTTAATATTTTCTAGAAAGAAAGTTGTCATTTAATTTGTTATAAATTCAACAATATTTTAAAATAATTCGAAAGGAAGTTATCAAATGAAATCCTTTTATAAATTCAACAGGATGTCGTAATATTTTAAAATAATTCGAAAGGAAGTTATCAAATGAAATCCTTCTATAAAGTCAACAGGATGTTGCAAATATTTAAAAGAAATTAGCAGGAAGTGATCGAATTAAATCCTCATCAAAATATTCAAATAATGGTTTTGCGCCCACATATATTATGAAACTCGGAACGTAAGATCGTTATCATATTTACTGTGTTAACAAACATTAAAGCGAACGCTTGTTCTCTCCGATGTTGAAGACCAAATTAATGCAGCTACGGGTTAAATATTCATTTTATAATAAATATCTACTTGTGACTTGAGAGCAGTGGTGGCCGAGTGGTAATGGCTCCGACTTTCGAGTTGTAGGTGGCTGGTTCAAACCCTGCCAGGCGCATTACTTTGTGTAATTTAGGTCATTACCACTGCTCTCAAAACGGTAAAGGAAAACATCTTGAGGAAACCGGCATTTCCAACCCAAAATGTGACATTCACCAACCCGCACTGAGCCCGCGTGGTGGAACAAGGCCCATTCCTCCTCCTAGAGGGGAGGCCTGAGACCCAACAATGAGAACATTAAAAAGGATGATGATGATATTATTATGTCTACTAGCTTTTCCCAATTGCTTCGCTTGTGTGCGAGTCGAAAATTATCCCAAGGGAACGTTACTACTCCTTGAATTACAAGTATACGAGTATATACCTACCTATTTTCTAAGCCGAGATATGGTCTACCCACGTGCCAAGTTTTCTTTTTGTGTGTGTGAGAGAGGTCGTCTAATAACTTCTCACGGTCTGAGTGGAGCGAGAGGGAGGGCAAGAATTTTACTGATTAAAACCCACCCCTATTCCTTCAGATTCCCTTCGCATTCCAGACGCGATGGGAAACAATCCTGCATTTTTGGCAGGCATCGACCCCAGTGGGCCCCGTCATTCATATTGACATCTCTTTATGGTGGGCGTGCGTGGAACAAAACACGCAGTCGACCCGAAGACCTCTGTCCACTGTAATGTTCTCGTACAAACACTGGCTCGCTCGCAAACGCATGCGCAGCAACAACCACGTGTACTCACGCTCACAGCTCTCTCGTAACTCCGTGGCTCACCTCGTCGTCGCTTGCCCGAGACAGCGTATTTAAGTATAGATACTCCTAATACATGGCCTGCGGTGTTATTCTCTAAGAAAACAACTTTGAGCGCAGCGCTGGCCGCAGCGACTAGTTGAGCGCGCCGTACATTGAATTAACAATCCAATGTATAGGTCTATTGGATTTTTAATCCAATGTACCTATTTGGATTTCGTCGCTGCGACCAGCGCTGCGATCAAGGCTGTTTTCTTAGAGAAAAGCACGCCTGGTCCTTAACAGACGGCGAGCTACATATTACTCACCGTCATTAAAATCCGTTGAAGCGTGATTGATTAACGAACGTTGAAACATGCTTTTAACTAGGATCTATCTATACTATACTGGCGATTCTATTTTCTCTCTCTACTTTGTTTGCTAAACAGTTTATCATAATGGTAACTCCTACGACCAGTGCCAAATGGTAAATTGCGTTGTATTTTAAAGATTTGTAGATAGGTACGTACTTATCTACAGGTGTGATAAACAAAACAAACATAAATTTTAACCGTTCCTGAAAGTTAAATAACGGTGTCAGTAATAATTAAGACGGTTGGGAGACAGTGGGAAATGGTAGTAAAATGTCACCTTTGATCAACAATTTATTTGCTCTACAAAGAGAACCCTTTCTGTGCTCATTATAGAATGATGTCCTCGGATTCCGACGCTCTGAATGATAACGCATTTCCTGTGTCACTTATACAATCATTTTCTGACTGAATTTTACCTACAATTTCTTGGCATATACAATGTTTAACTCTCCATAAAGATCTGTTCACGACCTTGCCGCTGTGAGCGGTAGATAAGCGCGGAGCGGCGAGCGGTAAGATCAAAAGTATGAAAATGATTGAAGTACGCCAAGAGACGCCGCCCCGCTCGCCGCGCCGCTCGCCGCTAAGACAAAAGTCATGACCAGCCTGTAATATACTTTCTTTTATCATAATATATTAAGTGTAGGATTGTCTGTATGTGTACTTGTTACTCTTTCAAGCAGATAGACGGGTTTGAAGAAAATTTGTCACAAGGATAGATCATATAACAGTACATAGGATACTGTTTACCCCGTAAGCCTTTAGAATCATTTTCTATTTTAATTCGGTCGAAGCCGCTGGCTGGAAGCACTAACTTATATAGAAGAAGGTATTTAGGATTACAATCCGACATTTGAAAGACTCCTTTATAAATCAAAATCCAACCACATACCACATTTCCATCTTCAGTTGTTTAAGAAACGCGTTGTTTATTAGACGCGGAACTGTTTATTTGTATACTTAGAGATGTACTAACAAATTGTTGGCAAGCTCCCATGGTTTGAGTCTGTGTGATGAATGAAACACTTAGTAGAGCCCTTCCTAAACGCTTTCCATCACGTAATTTAATAACACAATGTCCGCAGGGCGGTTCGCTTTGTGTCTCCCTAATGCCATCGTCGCGTGAACAAATAAATACAATTAGGGTTTCTTTCATACCACAAGTTCGTGGAGACCGCAACGCGTCATGTTATGTCAAATATTGTTATAGCACCTACCTATGTATAAATATGACATTGTTATAACGTAACGAAGTTGAAGTTCCTTTACGTATTCTTTTCGTGTATTGTAAGTGATGGTAGATGTCTTCTTTTTTTTTGTTTTTTATTGTCAAGGCCCTCTTCCTCTGTCTTTCTGTCGATTCAAGTAGATACTTACACAATCATATAAAAAGGACAGTCGACAAAGTCGGTAGAAGCGAACGCTTTCATTTGTGAAGGGTCGTCAAATACAACCCCCTTAATTTAAAGTTTTGTAAAGAAAATTCATGGTTTTGAAGTCGAGTCTTGGACATTTGTATCACTGTCTTCCTTATTAAGATGTACCTACATAATCAAGCAAAATTACTCTCTATCTACATAATATATATACCTATTTACATATATGTTTTTTAATTGCCATAAAATTCTCTGTAAAACCTACATCGAAATCCACTTCAGAGAGTTACGACCAACTGTAAAACCATCTATAAAATAAAATAAAGTTCAGAGAATAAAGGATGACAGGTTGATATCTGCATAAAGCTCGCAGAATATCCGAATAAAGCTATTATACTTAACAATGCACAAAGGAATGCTATTCGGCATTACCGTGTCAACGATGGTAATATAGATACTCGCTTTGATCAAAACTGCTACAACACAAGCTTGTTTTTAGTTATTAAAGATAGTATCATACATTAAATTAAAACAAAAACTGAAGATATGAACTAAGCATTTTAGATTTCAAAATAATTAAGCTATTAACTGACAAGTACTTAAAGAGGAAAGGGCTAAGCGCAGACAAGTACTTAAAGAGGAAAGGGCTAAGCGCAGAACCCTGGCAGACACCCACCTGGCAGATAACCACAGGGGTTAACCCAGAATGTTTCTTTAAGACCAGGTAGGCTTCGGCCTCTCGTTCTGATACAGTTGTACATGTTCTGAATGATCCGGATATAGTATTAAGGTAGGTACTTTTTAGAATTGAAGAGCTGAGGAACCCGATCCGAGGAACCCGGTCAAAAGCCTTTTCAAGATCTATTAATACTGCGTGTAAATCTTTTTTGTTGATTGTATTTTTCTTTCACGATTCTAATCACTTATACAGCGTCAGTGGTTGATCTAGCTGGTGGCTGTGAATTTGAACTGATTTGATAAATACCTTGGTGAGAGCAATAATTCGTTACAGTTTTCACATTCTGCCACATCACCTTTATTCCCAGGGCCGGTTTATGCATGTCGGGGCCCCTAGGCAATGCACGTCTCGGGCCCTCCTACCCTCTTCTAACTTCTTAAAATATTTTATTTCTAACACAATTTTATTCATAATTACGTTGTTTTTAGGGTTCCGTAGTCAACTACATAGTTTCACCAAATCTATCTGTCTGTCCGTCCGTCCGAGGATAATCTCAGCGACTGTTAGCTAGACAGCTGAAATTTGAAAAGTAAAAAATGTGTCCCCTCTAACTTTTGAACCATAAGTTTAGAAAATATGAAAAAATCTCAAAAATTATTTTGAACTTAACGGGTTGAACAGTTTTTGAAAAGTTGTACAATATAATTTCTGAACTAAGTTTGTAATTTAATTATATACATATATACATTCAGTCAAAAAAGTATCGGGAATGGTTGATTTGTTTATGGTTCCAAATTCAAATTTTAGATTTTTTTATTGTTGCTAGATTGGCACAACTGTTTTCCATTTCAAAGTCAAGTCAAAGTCAAAAATATTTTATTTCACATAGGCCTACATGGGCACTTATAAAACGTCAGAAGCTAGTGCACGGTTCCAAATTGGTCGTTTCCTATGGAGAAGAACCGGCAAAAAACTCCATGGTTACTCTTTTTAAAAAAAGTGGTTGGTATTACAATATTGATAGATATTATGTAAGAAAACAGTGTAGACCAGTCAAATATTGTACACAAAAGCACAAAAAAATTATCTTACTAAAAAACAAAGTAAGTCGTAATAGGAAGTAGTCTAAGAGTTCGTGGAGTATACAGTGTTCTCACATTCACATTACAAATAGAGGCTATATAAAAAAAAAGAAATCAGGAATAATATAATAATTCAAACTATCAATAAAATGTTAACAAAATATTATTACCAACAAATTTAAGACAGTTGAAATATAAATAAAAATATTATTTTGGCGCGGAGTTTGAGTTGCATCTGTTATTTATATTAAATACAGTGCTATTTTTAGTTCTTATATCATATCTAGTGTATATTGCGAATTTCATAATGGACAAAAACATCGAACAAAGAGTTTGTCTTAATTTTTGCATCGCCAATGGAATTTCGTGTTCGGAGTCACTAAAAAATGTTACAGAAGGCTTACGGTGAATCGACTTTATCAAAAACACATACTTATGAGGGGTACAAAGCATTCAAAAGCGTCCGAGATGTGATGGAAGATTTGCCTCGCTCTGGTAGGCCATCAACCTCTGCAACTGAAGTTAACATCGCAAAAGTGAAGAAAATAGTGACTGAAAATCCTCATTCAAGTTTGAGAGAGATAGCCGCCGAACTTTCTGTATCTCACGAGTCGATCTGTACCATTTTAACTAATCATTTGGGTATGATACATGTTGCCGCTCGGCTAGTCCCAAAAGACCTGAATTTTCTCCAAAAACTCAATCGCATGAGAGTCGCTGAGGACATGCTAGAACGAGTCAATTCCGACGCAACATTCATGAAACGCATTGTTACTGGCGACGAGACGTGGGTTTACGAGTTTGACATGCAAACAAGTCAACAAGCTTCAGAGTGGCGCCTTCCAACTGAACCAAAACCGAAAAAACCACGCCAAAGTCGATCAAAAGTCAAAGTCATGTTGACTGTTTTCTTTGACTATCGCGGTGTTGTGCACTCGGAATTCTTACCGGAAGGTCAAACGGTAAATAAAGAATATTATTTGAGCGTTATGCGGCACTTATGAGAGCAAATTCGACGAAAAAGGCCAGATTTGTGGAAAGAAAATTCTTGGACTTTTCACCACGATAATGCGCCTTCGCACAAGGCCATCATTGTGATCGAATTTTTGACCAAACACTCAACAAATACCATCGAGCAGCCACCATATTCCGGATATGGCTCCAGCCGACTTCTATCTTTTTCCTAAACTCAAATTACCACTTCGTGCCACCCGTTCTCAATCTGTAGAAGACATAAAGGAGATTTCGCGGCGTGAACTGAACTCAATTTCGGAAACAGCGTTTAAAAGAGACGTGTGGCACTCGGGGACTACCGCGGTAAAGCTATTGCATAGCATTTTTTATCAACTTATGCAATAAACCTCGCCAACAGCTGCTTAACCCCACCTATCCAAAACCAGACCTCGCCAACAGCTGCTTAACCCCACCCATCCAAAACTAGACCTCGCCAACAGCTGCTTAACCCCACCCATCCAAAACCAGACCTCGCTAACAGCTGCTTAACCTTTTCCATCCAAACCAGACCTCGCCAACAGCTGCTTAACCTCTTCCATCAAAAACCAGACCTCGCTAACAGCTGCTTAACCCCACCCATCCAAAACGCCGACAGCTGCTTTACCCCACCCATCCAAACACAGACCTCACCAACAGCTGCTTAACCCCACCCATCTAAAACCAGACCTCGCCAACAGCTGCTTAACCCCACCTATCCAAAACCAGACCTCACCAACAGCTGCTTAACCCCATCCATCTAAATCCAGACCTCGCTAACAGCTGCTTAACCCCACCCATCCAAAACGCCGACAGCTGCTTAACCTCACCCATCCAAACACAGATCTCACCAACAGCTGCTTAACCCCACCCATCTAAAATCAGACCTCACTAACAGCTGCTTAACCCCACCCATCCAAAACCAGACCTCACCAACAGCTGCTTAACCCCATCCATCTAAAACCAGACCTCGCCAACAGCTGCTTAACCCCACCCATCCAAAACCAGACCTCGCTAACAGCTGCTTAACCCCACCCATCCAAAATGAGACCTTGCCAACAGCTGCTTATCCCCACCCATCCAATACCAGACCTCGCCAACAGCTGCATAACCTCTTCCATCCAAATCCAGACCTCGCCAACAGCTGCCTAACCCCACCCATTCAAAACGCCGACAGCTGCTTTCACTCATTTGTTTTCATATCGGTCACCACGCTCAAAAAACAAATGAGTGGGGGGTGTTAGGTTATTTTCGTTAAGGAATTTCTGGATTCAAAATGTTTTGATGATTGGATTATTCGTTGGCGTAAGTGTATCGTTTCTGAAGGGGCATACTTTGAAGGGGATAAAATAAATTTGGATGAATAACAAAAATTTTGTGTACTTTCTCTTTTCCCGGTACTTTCTTGACAGAGTAGTATAGTTAAATCATTTTTTTAACTTAGTTTACATATTTTATTGTTTTTCTACGAGTATGTAGTTGTTTGATTCAATTTTATATTATGAAAATTGATTTAAACAAAATTATCAGCAAAAGCCAATGAATATGTTAATATTACTTATTATTTGACAGCTTTTCGCATAATCCAATGCTAGGATTGCTAGTTAAACGGCATGTCACCGAAAATTTTTTTTTTTTACTGTTTTATGAAACATAGTCTATTTTTTTTCCTGAAGCGCGGGGCCCTAGATCCTGGCGGGGCCCCTAGGCAGTTGCCTACATTGCCTTATGGATAAAACGGCCCTGTTTATTCCTGTAAGGTAGCAGTAGGTAGCTTTCTGCCATGCGTCTGGAATCCTTTTGGTGACTAAAATAATATTGTAGCAATGGTCCTAGCCGTTTTCATAGGTCTGACGGTATCTGGTCACGGCCAAGTGTTTTGCGGTATTTCATAGCGTTCATTGCCTGTTTGACTTCTATCTAATATTTAATCTATTTTGGGTAAAGGTCTTGATGTGGTGTCAAGCTAGACTGACTTCTGTTGTTAGAATCCTCGTTTAGCTGCTCGTAATATTCAGTCCATTTGTATAGTCATGTTTTTTGTTTTTTTTTTAATACGTAGTAAGTAGTGCAAAGATATTAAATATACTACGTGTAGTAACTCTGTACTCATCTACTCTTTGCAATTTTGAGGATTTCATTTTCAGTTTCAAACTTTTCCAACTCATTATAAAAATGTTGGTCTCAAAGTTGAAACGTAGTTTTCTCGTGCGGTAAAAGTTATTTTTGAAAAAGTTCAAGTCAGTTTTACAAAATACGATAAAATCAATGCAATTTAGCAAGAGGTTGTCTAAATTATCAGACAAGAAAGACAACTTTGTTCAGATAAAATTATGTAAAAACTTTTGAAAGGTACCGGGGTGTCGGTTAAACTTTGACGATTCAGATTTCCGGTGAGACTCAAAGTGATCCCTGTCACGATTTGTTTGAATAAATTATGACTAAACGGTCGGTGACGTTTAGGTAAATTAAAAAAGAAATTTTAAACTTTCTTTCTTTAAACGCCCTACAAATTATTAACCTTAAGCTTAGTTTATTTATATCGTCCTTAGGTATCTATTTGAAGTTAGATAGGAGACTTTAAGGCATTTACATCTTTGAAAAAAAAAATCATCCCTTGTTTATTTTGTGTTCTCAAATACTAGGACACACATTACTATAAGTACCTAGTATTTTCCCACAAATTGTCCCAAATTCCATTGCATGACATGGCCCATACCACACCAGTAAGAAGAGATTAAAACATGAATAAATGTGGATGGATGGAGAGGGAGAATGAGGCCAAAGAAAAGATGGATGGATTGTGTGAGAAGTGATATGAAAGAAAAGGGAGTTAGTGATAACGTGACGAGTGACTGGACAGAATGGAAGAAAAACACGTGTTACGCCGACCCCAAATAAAATCGGACAGAGAGAGAGTAGAGGGAGGGTAGGTTCCTTCCTACCCTTGTCCCTTGTTATGATGATAAAATAGAAGATTTATCAGTATTTCAATTAAAACAATAACGTATAGACAACAAAGTATTGTGCTCCAGATAGCAGTAATCTAGACAGATTAAATAGTTTCAAACTCTGCCAGGAGAGAGAGGTAATTAAATACCAGCTTGATTTATTTGCACCTAACTGCAGCCACTGAGCGACCGGAATGCAATCAATTACTTGGTTTATCTTCGGTATAGGTAGATAAGGGAGTCCGTCATTGACTTACTATATTATAATAGTAGTAATAGTAATCCCAACTAGTTGATGGAACGTAATATTTGAATGATGAAAATGGGACTTTGAAAGGAAAATAAACGTGTTGTTCGTAGAAAAGAGTGTAAAACCCCGCACGTCTTCATCATCATCATCATTTCAGCCGATACACGTCCACTGTTGGACTCCTAGGCCTCCCCCAAGCGTCGCCACATCGAACGTTCCTGTACGTCCCGCATCGGTTTCCCGCTACCTTAACCAGGTCATCGGTCCACCTTGTAAGAGGCCTTCCAACGTTGCGTCTTCCGGTACGCGGTCGCCACTCCACACACCCCGCACACCTCCGTTGAAAAGAAAAGATCGTATGACCGGATTGGTTTTGTGTCTAGTCCAGGCAACTCATCATCATCATCATCAGCCTTTTTAATGCTCCCACTGCTGGGACTCAGGCCTCCTCTCTAGGAGAGGTAATGGGCCGTAATCCGCCCCAGTGCGGGTTGGTAGATGTCACATGTCTTCGAATTTTTGGTTCTAGGACATTACATAGGTTCAGGCAACTGCCCGATAGTTAATTACAGGCGGTTTTCATCATCATCATCATCAGCCTTTTAATGTTCCTACTGCTTGGACTCAGGCCGCCTCTCTAGGAGAGGGAATGGGCCGTAATCCACCATGCGGTTTATTATAACCTTAATACCGCGATGCATTATTTTAAATTTATTTCCTATATGAAGTCATATATGTCGCTATGCAGATGTAAAGACTACATATTTCTTATTTATCTCAGCATTTCGATGGCAAAAAGGTAACAAAGGTTGGGTAAGAAAATTCAAAGGTGTTTGGCTTAATATTCAGCCACACGAACCCCTCTCGCCAACGACGGCGACGGGTCGACGCAGTCATAAAAGATCCTCAAGTGTACCTACATGACCCGGCTAGATAGAATTATGCGGAGATACCTTGAAAAGTTAAAAAAGCCAAGTAGTCTAAAATAGGGGATAAAAATTCATGGTAATAAAGGAAGAGTTATTACTAGATATATCATGGTGGATATCCCATCCCACCCATACGTACAAAGTGTTTTGGGAACACATTCATTATGCGTACAGCTAAGGAGTATAATTCCCTGCCCTAGTATGTGTTTCCTGATAGCTACAACCTAGGGGTCTTTAAGTCAAGAGTGAATAGGTTACTTCTAGGCAAGCGTGCTCCATCGTCGGCCACATCATCGCTTACCATCATGTGAGATAGTGGTCAAACGCGAGCCTATCTATAGTCTGTCTAATAAGTCAACTGACTTGGGAATTTTGTATAATATTTAATCATTTAAAAAATACTTATATTCGATACTTTTTATAAGGTTCTTCTGTTAGTAAACAATGATCTCTATCTCTTAATCAACCTTGATTATTGAACCCGTGTTGACTATATCAGATTTCATTAAATCCTTATAATTACCCAAGTCGTTTAACTTATTAGACAGACTCTACACTATTATCTGTAAGAGATCGCCCGGTGCGATAAGACCGCCCATTGTACACTTATTTTGAATAATGTTTGTCCTGTATTTTTTGTTGATGTGTTGTACATTTAAGAATATAATAAATAAATAAATATAATAAAGAAGTATAGTTTTTATTTTTATTTTTTTTTTGTTTGTAGGAGAATTTTTCACCGATAGAAAGCTGTTTTATTCCTGAGTGACATAGGCTATATTTTATGTACGCGGGCGCTAGTCAAAAGCTAGTCAATAATATATCTAGGTAATCTTTATTGTCGTGCTACTAAGCACAAGACTGCCTCCATTCCCTCCATTGTTCACGGCTCTGGACCACTGTTTGCCCACTCCTAAAGAAAACAAGTAAGGAAGAAATACTTTCCCATACATGTATACTAGAAATAACAGAAACGAGATTTCATAGCATCAGGCTGTAGGTATGTACATAAACGTTTGTACGAGCCACTCACACTCATAACAAATTCACAAGTAAGGCCGTCCCCACACGTTACGGTAATCAAGTCTCGCCAAATCCCACGTAATAATATTATCATTGCACGGATTATCTTGGAAATGTGAGGAATGCTGACACTGTTCCCATCCTTAGCTGTAAATATTTGGCGTGGATGGGCCGTCCCTAATTTATTTTATTTCTCTTTCCCTTGAGGGTGCGTGTATGACATCTGAATTCATTTCAATTATCCGTTTTCGAGTGTGGTTTGGAGATAAGGGTTTGGGTTAAGTGAGTGTCCTAATGTTTCCGGGAAAGAATTACCAGTTTATTTTCATTATTGCATTTTCCTGTGATATTAAAGGTAGAACTACTTTGCTCACACGTGTGCCACACACGCCGTGTGTGCGTCGGTCTAATGCAGTTCTAACTTTAAGAGTTATTTGTTGAGAATAATCATAGTTCAGACGGTACGTATACGCCGCCAATCACAGGCTCTGTAAACGCTACGTAAGCACTACGCGTCGTAGTGTAGTAGTAAATACTACGCATCGTAGGTGCTACGCAAACGCAACTATATGATGCTACATCAATGCTACGGAGGATAGTCGCTACGAAATCGCAGCGTCTACGCAGAATAAACACTAACGTGCCTATGGACAACTTAGATCTTAGACTTTGACCCACAATGCGCTTCAAGCACAACTATATATTCGTGCAACAGTCTTGCAGGATTCAGAATCCACGTTAAGTCAACCGTCATCAATCAATGTAGCACACAATAAATCTCACAGAGCTGTAAATCACGAAACTTGAACAGGTTGAGTAAAGTTTGCAATCGATTCCTCCGATAGGCCAGGCTTACCTTCGACTTGTATCCGACCATAAATTCAGATATTTCCGATTGCGCCTCTATTCTCCGACTGAGAATTATGCAAAGCAATTTTATTCCGATATTACCTCTTTTCTAGGTATAAAAAGATTTGGGTTTGAATTTAAATTGTGTTCGGGAAACACATTACATTAGTTTGGGATAAGATTTCATATACTTACAGTTTAATTATTTAGATATTAACAAAGCAAAAAGAGCAGTTACATCCTCAAATATTATAAAATAAAGTCCAACAATTCTGTCTGTCCATATGACACGATAAACTTAAAAAGTACTAAACGGATTTTCATGCAATTTACATCAACGGACAAAGTGATTAATGAGGAAGGTTTAGGTGTATAATAAATACATATTATATTAGGGCAAAACCGAAAATTTTAATTGATTTCTAACACCCATGTAAAGTTGGGACAGGTCGCTAGTATATGCATATAAGTATTATAATAGGAGGCGATCTTTGGTTTCTGCTTACCCGCAAAGGAAAAAGACGTGAGTTTATGTTTCAATTCAAACTTGCAACTTAAAGAAAATGCTAACTGAAATAGGTGTACCTAAGAGCTATGCGACATTACCTAGTTATCTACTACACTTAAGTGTCCCCCGCACACGGGCCCCAAAAAAAAGTCGCTATAAAAAACGCCGCCACAAAAAAAACCTAGAAGCGGCCACAAAAAATAGCTGATAGTCCAAGATCCCAGGGCCACCAGACGTCACGTATTTTCTGACGAAGGAAATATGGATGATTGAGTACTGTTAGTGTGTACTAAGAACGCACGCCTACCTGCTAGCTTGCTTATACGGCTAATTTTCAGGTATCAGGTAATCAAGGTAACATAAAAAACAGTACTTACTTCACTTAAATTTTCCAAGCTGATTTGTACGTATATTTTAGGCAATATCTTTAAAATCAAGTCGCCAATACTCCCAGACACATTCCGTGGGCCGTATTGCTTTACAGATGCTTTAAAGCTCCCTCCTTCTTTTCTTCTGCTTCCTCTTTCTTACTCTATGAAGCGCGCGACAAAAAAAGGCCGGCTCAAAGAGAAGCTTGAAGCGGCTTTTTTTTGTGGCCCGTGAGCGGGGACACTAAGGCTTTGTTAATAATAACTTGCCAATTAATTTCATGAAAACACGTACGTTTATTTTTAGCTTAATGTAAGTTCTTAATTAATTTACTTTTCAGTTTTAATTACATAAGTGCTGGTAACCGAGCTATGTCTACATTTGCTTAGTGTGTGAACATTTTTAGGTTTCAAAAAGTGCTACATAATTTTCAAGAGTCATTTGTAATTTACTGTAAATACAAAGAATTGCTTTCGTTTGAGCAATGTTTGAATGGTTCATCAAATACGAAAGCTTTTAAAGAGTCTGAAACCAAAAACACATCTGCTTTTTCAGGCTTTAATTTCACATTCATCATGATGACATAAAGTCAGATTGCAGCAAAGTTTTGTCTCTTAAAACGTAAGGTTTTGAATGTCTTACTTATTTATTTTACTCTAGAACTTTCCCTGCCCGAGGCGGCCTTTTATTAAAATATACACAAGCCGAAGCTTGAATAAGACATAACGAGTTGACTCGGGGTTGTAATGAAAGGACGCTGCGACAACGACCTAATGAATAATAATTGTCGGTGGAAAGCAATGTCACCCGAGACAATCTGTGAAGCAGAAAATGATACGCTTCGAAGATGTTTAAGACTTACAGATGTTCGCGCTTTCTGTTAATGTCTGTGCTGTGAACAACACTCGCAAAGACTTTTATGGCGAGATGTTTAGTTCCTAATCTGTTGTTTGGCAAAAGAGAATGGGCGTTTTAGACCAAATGGCGTAGTGACATAATAATTCATTTTAGAATTAAAATGAATTATTATGTCATTACGCTATTTGCTTGGGGTTTTATGAATATAAAACCCCGAGCGAACGTCGGCGTTCGTGCTGCCATTGTCTTTCTATTGTGTTTCTAATTGACGGTATTTGAAAAGTTAACGGTATCTGTCAACATTCAAATTCATTCAATGATGTATACCGGGAAAGAATATCGTCGATGTACATAGTTAGATGACATTTTCATTCCATGCACTTTGCTTTTTACGCAGTAAATCATCAAATTACTTTTCTTTTTTCAGTCTTTCACTGACTAAAACCACCTGTGTACCTCCAGTTACACTTTACGGTGCAGGGTCAAGTTAAAACTTTCGAACAATCCCGAAACCCTAGCAGGTATCCGCCCTAACTGGTCCTGTCTATCTTGCTGACTTCTCTTGACTTCGATTTTACGTAGTCTATACAAAAGTGCCCGACATCCTTTATAGTGAGTTACTGTTACTTACGTAATTAATGCTATTACTTAATTTCCAAGACAGAGAGTAGAAAGGAAATATTATTGGGGATATTTTTTACCTTGTCCAAAAACTTGGACACGAAATATAACTCACAAATTGAGCTAACTTATCACTGAAGATAAAAATATCAAGTCTTATTACGAAGAATATCGTAACCGAAAGATATTTTTTCCTTATTTAAAATTACTTATGATAATATTGTTCTAAAAATATTAATACTTAGGTACTTGTTAGTCATAAAACTATTGGTTTATTGAATAGACACCATTGATATGAGAGATTAAGCGAGCATTTTTTTTTATTTCCTAAATCAAATAATTTTTAGTTTAAATAAACAAATATGAAAGAATTTTTAAAATATCTTCATCAACAACGAAGTTAGCTTTGTAACTGCTAATAAGAAAAGAAAGTCTAACGTGGTTTTTGACATCAAAGTGCATAGCTCATACGACCGCATTAGATTTGACGAGAGAGACAGATAGATACTTACTCGTACAGCATAGCATAGTCGGCCTTATAATGTTCCCACTGCTGGGACTCAGGCCTCCTTTCTGGGAGAAGGAATGGGCCGTAATCCGTCACGCGTACTCGTGTATGTACTTATTTAAAATTGCTCTACAGTAGGCACAACGGATCTTGAAAGGTTGCGCAAAAGTCAAATATTCGGTCTCTTTAGTGGTGCGAAGTGAGACGCGGGGCGGGGAGTGTCAGTGATAGGTTCGCCGCGCCATCGCGTCATAGACGTCACTCCTCATTCGTTCCCTGCGTTGCTGCTTGTATATAACAACGAAGATGATTGGCTCGCCAATGTATGGAATGCGCAAAGCGATCCCCACTCTGACGCCGAGCGCTCAAGATCCGTTGTGCCTACTGTAACTCG
Source organism: Mythimna ferrago (assembly GCA_910589285.2). Classification (NCBI taxonomy): domain Eukaryota; kingdom Metazoa; phylum Arthropoda; class Insecta; order Lepidoptera; family Noctuidae; genus Mythimna; species Mythimna ferrago. Next base: position 20,812,502 of record OU342680.1, on the reverse strand, counting down.
TTTGCTTTTCTACAAATTTGGATATTTTTTTCACTATTAGTATTCTATTTTTGTTTATTATTGACTAGCTTGTGCCAGCGGCTTCGCAACCGTAAAAGTAGGTTTAAACCACACAAAGGACCTCCGTTGTATTCCCTTGGAGGGTAAATTATGGAAAGTTCTCTTAGTTCACGCCTACTTCATAAAAGGAAACTTTGTGGGAAATGTCACACTTCTAATGGCCGTAGTTTTGTCTGTGCCATATGTCAGTCAGTCAGATAGGTAAACTGGTTAGATAATTTTTTTTTCACATGCACGTTTCCTATCAGGAAATAAAAACACCTTCTTGCAAAAATTGCGAACAGTCGCTTACAATCTTTTTCCTAAAAAGGCCCGATATGTGTCGCAGACGAAATCGATGGTCAATGCTATTTTAAAGCTTCCAGTTTATAATAGACTGGAACCTTTCAATTCGCAATTCTATCTCCGAATTTAAAATAGCACTACTTTGTATTCCGGGGGGATCGCAGACTTAAACATAAAAGTTTTAGATGCCACCCGACGTATATGTACGTGGCACAGTATATGTACATGAAAGTAATGATAATAAACATCTTTGTAATAAAAAGCATGTAAACGAGCGTAATGGCGAGGTCTGTTGAACCTTTATTTAGTTACAAACACCTCTTTGACGTATTTTGACTGTACGTAAGGTTTTTGTTTAAAAACAGATTTGGGTTTCTTGGACTGAACATATATGTTAAATGTTTAATTACTTTATTTGAGAAAGAGTTCTGAGTATACATGTAGATGGATGGAGAGGGAGAGGAAGGCCAAAGAAAAGATGGATGATTGTGTGAGGAGTGATATGAAAGAAAAGGGAGTTAGTGATAGTTTGACGGGTGACAGGACAGAATGGAAGAAAAAAACGTGTTGCGCCGACTTCAAGTAATGTGGGATAAGGGCAGGAAGAAGAAGAAGAAAAAGACTTTATTTGAGGAAGAAAATACCCCTATATATGTCCTCAAGGCTAAAGTGAATAAGCTATAATAAACTAGTGCGCATCACTATCAACGATTGCAGTACTGCTTACCATCAGGTGGGATTGCAGTCAAGCACTGGTTTATATTAATTAAAAAAAGAAAATTGACGCTTAATTTGACATTTCCAGAGTATAATCTGAGAAATAACCGATTTTTTTATTCCTTAGTCATTTCTGTTCAAAAAGTTAAAAGCAATAAGTTAAGAAATATGATCGACATCGAAAATTTAAGTACATAAGCCAGCGTGGGGTACTTACAAAACGTCAGAAGCTAGTGCAAAAGATACCATGTGAGGCGTGATATGAAAAGACCTGAGAGTTAGGGATAGTATAACAATTAATTCATAGAATGAAATGAAAAAAAAAAACTTCTTGCGCCTACTCCAATTTACATAGAATAAGGGCAGGACAATGATGATGATGATATAATAAGACCCCTAAACGCCAAAGGCCATAATCACAATTTATCTCCACACTACTAATTCTGTTACAATACAGCACCTCCTTTGAAACTTCGTAAAACATTTCAGAACACGTACCTCCTCAAAGTCTCGAACTTACAAGATCGTTAACAGTATCCAACATCTTTATTAGTATTACTAGGGACACCGAACTCTGAGAAACGAGGTTTATATTCATATCAAACTATTGTGTCACCACCCCTGGGGTGTTTTGTAAAATGGTTGCCGCATTGAATATTTATAGGGACTGCAGTGAGACGGGTAACCCCGACTATGCGCAGGTACAAGTGATGATGAAACAAAAAGTATTTTTTGCAAAATTAAAAACGGTTAAAGTAAACATCGTGAGAAACATTGTCCTAGAACTAAAAATCCGTAGAGGGAGTGTATTCCCCTTAATAGAATACTCCACTGTAAACTTCCAGAAGAAAATGCCCATTAGAATTAGATCCAACCAGAAAAATTGACGACCAATAGACTAAACGGAGGATGGTGAGAAAAAATTATGAATGAAATCTTAAAATTCCGGTCTGTGAATCAGAAATTGTTGAAAAAAATATCCATTAGCATATCCACTCTATTAACACTTAATTGATCAACTAGATCATTTGGGAATAAAATGAAAATATAGTCAGTGTGCATATGCAACCTGGGTACAGGATATCATTAGGAATTATTCTGTAGCAGCCCGGAGTTTGTAAGTTACTGGTGTGACTTCCGTGCCTCGGAAAGAACGGAAACCCGTTCATCCAGTGCCTGATTTCTCTGCCGTCCCATCGAATTGTGAGAGTAAAGGAACAGAGAGTACACCTGTGCTTGCGCACACACTTGAGCACTCATATATCTCCTGCGTACTTGGCTAACCTCTGTTAAGATTGGCTTTCGTGTCCGACATTTGGTCGGGAGGATTACAGGTGTTTGTTTCCTCAAAAGGCCATCTCAGACACTAATCTGTTTGGGTCTCATATGATTTTATCATTACATATGATGTATGGACTTTAAAAGACACTTTGATCCCTGAGTTTGTTTCGGTGTTTCTTCTCAGAGTAGTCAGCTAAGAAACACCAGCTTCATCTAGTTTAAACTGATGAAAAAATTTACACATAAAACTGTTTTTATTTTAAACCTATTTGCAAAATAAATATCCTTTATCATTTACAGGTTTCTGAAAATTCTGGATATAAAAACGAAATTTTTACTCAGTACAACTCTAAAATTCAATTTTAGAGTCGATTATGTAGAAACGTGGTGTACCTAGTAGTGCTATAATAGCGTTTGTTAATGATAGATGAGTTAGTGCCAGTGTCGAGTGCTGTTTGCACGATTCCAATCAATTAATCATAGCCTATCACAATCAGCTGCTGCATACACATGCCTGTGAAACTTGGCGTGATAGTGTTGGGACAATTATGTATTCGCAATTTGCAAACACATTAGATATTTATTTTTACTAATGAGTGTTATGTTTGTCTGTCTTGCAGCCTTCGATGGACGACAGTAAAATGCCCAGAACTGCTATAGAAATAGCAGTTCTGGCCATTTTTTTGTTGTGTATTTGCATGATTCTGTTGTCAATTTGGTATTTCATCAAGTTCTTATACTTAGTGAATCTTTACAAGTATTCGTGCTATTGTCTTTCCAAAACTAGCACTTTATGCACAGCATGCCTTTTAATTTCTATATCTGCACTAGTGCGAAACAGAGAGAGAGAGAGAATACTAGGCAAATACTAATCCAAGACGGTGAAGGAAAACATCGTGAGGAAACCGGCATGTCCTAGAACCAAAAATTCGAAGACATGTGACATTCACCAACACGCACTGGGCCCGCGTGGTGGATTACGGCCCATTCCCTCTCCTAGAAAGGCGGCCTGAGTCCTAGCAGTGGGAACATTAAAAAAGCTGGTGATGACTAATTCAAGATAACTTTTACACACGTCTTATATTTTTGCCTCTTGTTTTGAAAACTTCATTGTTACCCAAAAATATAAAAAGCTTTCCTGATTCTCAAACCTAATAGCGATATATACTTTGTTTAACATGAAAATAAGTTATAAGTAAACAATAAATGCCTACACTGTTGGTATAATTATTAAGCTCGTTATCACTAATAGTGGAGTATAAAAGAACAATAGAGCCTACCTGCTTATTATTTCATATTTATTGATGTTTGTAGTGTTTCCATCAATAATAAGTTTCTTTTGAAGAGTTATTACAAGTAGGATGCCATCAACGACTATCGCAACCCAGTGCTGGGCACGCCACAATCATGGCGGTAAGTCCCCTCTTTGAGGCGTGGCTGGAAAGACCTCACGGCGTCCTTACCTTCCGCATGACGCAGGTCCTCACCGGACATGGTTCGTTCGGGAGTTTCCTGCACCGGATTCGTGCGGAAGTGACGCCCGGGTGTCGCCACTGTGCGGAATGCCCGGAGGACACGGTGGAGCACACAGTCGAGGTGTGCCCTGCTTGGACGGAGCATTGCCGTGCCCTCGTGGGAGCGATCGGCGGCGGAGACCTCTCGCGCCGGGCCTTAGTTGAGGCCATGGTCCGGAGCGAGGAGGAGTGGCAGGCGGTCGCCGACTTCTGCGAAGCAGTAATGCTCGCAAAGGAGGAGGCCGAACGCATCAGGCAATGGCGTTATCGCCGCCGCCGCCGGGATTCTGATCCCGATTTCCGGCCACCGTAGGCGCGGGCTTGCGGACAGTGAGCAATGGGTAGCTCGCTGTCCGGCCGTCCGGTAACCGTCCGGACCAAGCCCAAGTCGTCGACGGCGCGCACTGTTCCCGCGCGCCTCAAGGAGTTGTCAGCAACAGCAGGGACCCAGCCGGGTCGAAGCCTACTGGGGCTAGGGTTATCCGAAAGGGCGCTCGAGCCCCGGTATGAAGGCTAGAAGGAACGGGGTGGGTCTTTTAGTCAGTAAGAGTCTGACACTATCTCCCGCTCCACCCAAGAGCGGGGGATGTCATTGCATGATTTTTTCCCACCAAAAAAAAAAAGAAAAAAAATAAGATGCCATTAATACTAGCTATTTTGTTTTTTATTGAAGAGGAATCTCCTTAGGGAATTAATTTTCTAAAATCTTTTCGATTTAGATTTTGGACATGATTCTTTTCTTACGACTAGGCGACTGAGAGTAGTTATAAAAGGAATCTTGTCCAAAATTTAGTGTTTCTAAACCTGACACTTTTTTTTTCAAATACCTGTTACTAACATTTTACTATCAAGTAGATTTACAATATTATTGCCCTTTAAAATGTTTTCCTATTTGATGTCTCCACCCTATTCAGTTTACATTGTAACGAACTCCTGCGCATTTGATTTATTAGATGCATGCCCGACTGTCGGTGCCCGTTGTGACGTTGTTAAATGATACAATTTACAGTGTTTGTTGATGTATTGCTTGAAAGGTTGCATTTGACACTATATTTTTTATCTATCTTATAATCTTCGAAACTAATATAATAAAGAGGAAAAGTTTTTTGTTTTTTTTTGTAAGAGGTAATCTCTGAAAGTACTGGTCCGATTGCTTAAAATATTTCACCCATAGAAGGCTGCTTTATTTCTGAGTGAAAAAAGCTATATTTTATATACGCGAGCGAAGCCGCGGGCAAAAGCTAGTATTAAATAAAATGTTAATGGTTCATAAGCTACCGACGAGATTCCTCTGTGCCTCGCAAGCACGTTAAATACTTAAATTCTAGCTGTCATTTATAGATTTTTGCCAGTCCTTACGGATAGTCAAAAGCCCGAACATATGATATAAGTCTTACTAGGCGTGTTATTAATTGAACAATGATTGTGGAGGTTAGTTAACCAGTCGGTCCTTATCAGATACCTTTTATTTAGCTCAGCAGACCCAATCATAGTTGGAAAAAGTCTAGGCTTCAAACTCGTTAAAAAATAAAAAGCACGTTTTGACGTTTGACAAAAACCCTAGAATGTAATTTGGAACGATACTGAAATAATCAATAATATAATAATCAAGGGTCCGGTGTAGTAATAGCTATTTTAGCTATTTTAGTAGTAGCTACACTACGAGTACATCGGACATGTCGCTAGGTAGGTCAACTTCAACTTCAACTCTTAATTAATGGCCTTTGTGGAAGAGTCACCACAATTTTACCAATAACACGTGCGGACTGTTAATAAACCATCAAACGTTGGAGAGTATAAAATACAAATGTCAAAATGGCCTCTTTGTCAACTTTAATTGATACATTTTAATTCCTTCATAATCAGAGAATCAGAGTTAGTTCTTAGAAATGAAGCCGAACAAAAAAAGGAAGATTTTTCTCTGTGGTATTTTTGTATGATTTTTATACAACATCTGGTAGGTCAGCTCGTTAGTAATAAAAACAATTCGCTTTCTGATATGGAACTGAGCACAAAGTATATGTACATATGTAGATACCTAATGTATCTTTTTGTGTTCTGTAACCGACCAGTATTTTTGTTGCTGCTACTTTATTGCCCTGCACAACTAATCGCGCTCAGTTGGAGAACAAAAAAGGGTTCCATGATTGAACTTTGTTTTATATCCTTCCTGGGCCCATTAGTGGTTTGTTCATGTAGGGATGACTCTCTATTTAACAGAATATGTAGTTTCAACACTCATTATAAGAACTTAACTATTAGGTAATTGTGTTGCTCTATAATTAATGTTGAAACTCCATTGTTCAGATCTGATTTTCATATTCAATATTTGTTGGAACATTACATAACTTACTGTCTTTATTAATTTCAAGTAAACATTTTATGTGTGCATAATTTTTTTTTTATTCATTTTTTTAATAGTAAAACAAATACCCAGTCAGACTGATTTTTAAAATATCATCATATTTTACCTCAAATTATATTTTGATTTTTGAGTAAAACAATATTTCTACTGTTTATCCGTCGCAACCCACACAACCTCTATTATACTACCTAGCCACTGTCATCGGCTTCGCCCATGTGATAGTAGAAAATACTACAACAATAAATTGTACTCTCAGGATGTAAAGTATTCTATGTTCTATTCTAGGACATGATCTCCCCGTGTGCTAAATTTTATATAAATCCGTTCAGCCGTTTGACCGTGAAAAAGTATCAAACATACACATAGACACGCACTAACAAATTTTCGCTTTTATAGTTTAAAATGTGATAGTATGACAGAGTCCTTAGCTTTACATACGAACCTACATTATAACCTCCCCAAATATCCTTCTCAGACCCGAAATACACAGAAAATGGAACCTCACCATTAGGTGCGATACCCACAGATACAATAGCTTTGGAAAGCGATACCTCCACGCACGTAATGCGTAGCCTTTCAAAGGACATATCGAACAAGACAGGTCGCCTAACGAGAGCCGTTTGATAAAGTTCCGTCGCCATTTTGGCGTCGATCGTCGTCGATCGTCTCGGCTATCGCGGAAATCATCGACATATCTTCGGCCTACACATCGACGATATTGCGTCCGGGTTGCAGATGTTTAATGGTTTTATCTTTGTCGATTTATTGCGAGATTCTTGTAATGTGTTGCAAAAAATGAAATGAAATTGCCAGCACGGTTGTGATTGTGCTATAAAGCGATAGATAATATTAAATTAAGATTTTTGTCTCTGAATTCTGAAAGATTAGACTGCTTAATTAGGTATAGAAAATGAAAGCAATACCTACTTGAAAAGCTGACTACTATGATAACTGTTAATACTGAAACCTTGCAAACAAATAGGTAAGTAACATTGTTCGCAGATATATTGCCATATTCTTCTAGACACCATCTCATGAGACATAATATATTTCACGCATGACGCTGTAGCGACATCTATGGCGCCACATAAGAACTACGAAGAAAGTACGAAATCCTGCATCGCGCAATCACAGTTCTCCGCGCGATTTGAACATATACGACATCCCGAAATCATCTACCGGGCAGTAGCCCACCAGACTATAACACCTGTCTGGTCGGAGGATCCTCCCTTTTCAACGGAGGTTTGCGGGACTTTACTCTCTGTTCCGCATACCTCCAAAACGCGATGGCCCAATGTTACACGGTATGCCTAGGGCCAAACTAGGGTGAACATAAATGTATTGCTGCAATGCAATTTTTGTACTTTGTAGTGTAGCGGCAGGAAGCGTTATGAAGTTAGTCATGAAAGCGAAATCATGCGTGTAAGCCAAAGAGCCATTTATAATTATGTACTTGTTGGAAAGTGCACATAATTTTTGAAGCATTATAAATAAAACAGCGGGAACTTTGTGAGTCCATTAAAACGGAAAAATCTGGCTTTACAGTCGTTTAATTAAAAAAGGTCTGCTAGGGTCCAGGATAAGTCGGCTTTTAATTTAGCAAATACCTTTTATTTGAGCGGCTACGGAGTGTCACAGGTTTTTATTTTACTTCAGAACAAAGAGGGACCGAAATGGAAACAAATATTTGCACCAATATGAACGTCGATTTATAAATAGCAAACGAGTAATTAATTTCTGTGAAATGTTATCTTAGGAGATCAAGGGCTAAACTTGCTAAGGAACTTGCTTTCTAATGGCTTTTTTTTTGCATCGGGATAATTTTTAAGGCGCGCGTGGAGCACTACGCTCCGTCGACCACCGGACTGGGGCCCAAGTCTGCTATTTTTATAAATTCGTCATTCTAACGCGATCACATTGTCATTTTGCTAAAAGTACGTAATCTGCTAATTCATTGATCGGTCAGTGGTATCGTGTCGTAGAATGATAATATTGAGCATATTAAAACCAATAACTGCACAATAACGTTGTAATGGTAGAACACTGATCAAATAAACTGTCAAAGTTATAGCAGATTACCGCATACGTCAAATATTCATTTGTCAATATGTACGAGATTACTATTCTATGTCACTTCTTTCAATGGAATGTCAGTAGTTGACCATTGGAAAGTCATAATGACAACATTATATTAGTAGATTACCAAACTTATCAAAATCGGCAATTATGACATCAATGATAGACCATTCTGACACTATTGTAATAGCAGACTTGAGGCCCTGGTCTATACCGGACGGCTGCACGGCGAGTTACCCATTGCTTGTGCCAAATGGAAACTGAAGGATACAGATGGGTTTTAGTGGGTTAAATTATGACCTGCCCTCTCGCTCTACCCTAGAACAAGACAAGTTATTTGATGGTGTCTCACCTCAAAAATGAAATGATAAGATGTAATTTTTTTGACGAGATATGGTATTAATTTGCTGTATCTAAGTAGAGTTTTATCATTTATCAGTTACTTGTAAGTTTTCTCCTCGTAGCGTGATGTCATATATGCATTTAAACTTCTAGGATAATGGGCTATCTAACACTGAAGAATTGTTTAACTCGAACTAGTAGATAGTTCCCAAGATTACCACGTCCAAACTAACTCTTCAGCTTTATAACATGAGTACAGTTTTGTGAAAATGGAACTAAACCTTTATGCAAGCGTTTTATACATATACTTCTATACTAGTTTTTACATTAACCCTGTGCTAGTGAGGTCAGGGAGACTCTGTAGACGTGGATACATGTACAGTAGGTATAAGTATATTGAACCCTGAAGCCATTCAATGACGGCCAGATTGCTTCGCTTCAGTCTTCGTTGTTTCATACATACTAAAGCACTCAACTAATAAAATATTTAAATATTAACCAACCAACCTCTTTACATCTTCTCAAATGTCTTGACTTTTTCCCTTGCGTACCGAGAAATAGGGTGTAAAATTAAATTCAGTGAAAAATGTTTGTATAAAAGAAATGTAAATCACAGTTCTTTTATGATTCTTTACGCGTTTCAAATCATTTTGTGAATAACCTTGAAGGTTTTACTTTATTGAGCCGTCGGAGAGCCTCTTGCCTGGGCACGCGTTGCCGTCGATTGACTATTATAATTGAATTAATTAATTAAATTTAGAAAATAAAACTAATTTTGCCATCGACACGCTAGGAAGTGAGGAATTCAAGCCGCCCAAGACAAAGACAGCTTTATCCCCGTGTTGCATACTCTACTTTTTACACCATCTGTGAGATAATTAAAAGATAATTTGGTCGACCAAATCATATATTAGAGAAATATAAGTATTATATTTACAAGTTCATCAAACAAACAAAATTGACTACTCCAAGATTCTATAGTTTCAATTTTCTATAATGCTCCCGTCAGTAAGCACGTTTTATTTTATTTTCTTTTTTTTGTTAGTTGTCAGTTTGAATTTCTATTCAACTTGTTCGATGCACGTACATTTTAATTCACAATGTTGACGATTTTTGATGTTCCAAATTTAAATCTCATTATTCCCTAAGGAGCGTTATAGAAAATTAAAACTATAGAATCTTGTCTTGTAAATATAATATTTATATTTTTCTCTATTAAATGATTTGGTCTACCAAATTGTCATTTAATTGTTTTACAGATATGTAGTAGATAGTTTAATAGTTATTTTCTTCACAAGTGTATTGAAAAACGTCGTATGACACACGTGAGTAATTAATGATTACCGTTCTCAGCTCTCTTAAGACCCTCGCCTCGGCTCGGGTCTAAATACTGCCTCATCGGTAATCACTAACATTACACACTTATATCATAATGTACTATTATCCACTCATAGCACGAATGTTGCAAAAATCAGTTGGATCATTTCCTTATGTAATAGCCTAGATTACTGTAAAGTAGGCTTCTAACCAGTCAATAAATACCATGTCATAGCACACAACACGATGAAATAACACAGCTTATTTATAAAACTGGGTCAATGCCCTCTTTTAATAGAAAACTGGGCAAGTACAAGTTGGAATCGCGCTCTGAGGGTTCCGTAAATACTTCAAGTCCCGAATAGTCCCGAAGATTTTTCCGAATTCTATTTTGTGACGTATGTACTTAAAAACAAAATTCTTATTTTCAAATTAGTTCCTACACCTGTGCTAGAAGACCTTGCTTTATACCTTTCGGAATTCTTGGTTAGCGGGAAGTACCCCATGTGTGAATTTTAATACCCTTGAGAGTGTCGAAATATAGGTAGGTTTTTTGCGACATAAACCGCCGTATCGTTATTATTTTTTTTTCACAGCTTCAAGGGACTGCAGATCTAAGTATATAGTTTTAATTTCAACTCGACAACCTACGCATTCCCTAGATAAAGGGTCTTGACCTACAGACAGACGGAAAACAAAGTGATCCTATAAGGGTTCCGTTTTTCCTTTTGAGATACGGAACCCTAAAACCACTTCAAACTTCGGTTGGCACAAAAAGTTGTCCGTCCATGATGATAAGTTATTCCAAAAATATTCGCGAAACATCCACTCTTGGTAATATATAGGGCAAATAAATAAACTTCGCCGAACGATTTATTGGAGCGAATATTGATGACTAGTGAGATGCTAGTCAACACCAATCAATCAGCTGCATCGACTGTTTGTATAAATATAGCTCTAATTAATCTTTACAACATTAATTTTATTATTGTAAAGAATCTATGTACAAAATTTCATAACTGTATTATGAAAAATCACAGAGAGCTTGTTATGTCAACAAAATACATAGGGTGAGTTGCACCATTTAACTATAACGATAACAAAGCCGTTAACAGTTGTCAAATCGTCGAATTGACCAATAGGCGGCCGTTTCACGGCTGGTTATGGTTTGGTTATCGTTATAGTTAAATGGTGCAACTCACCCATAGTCTTAGAGGGTTTTTTTGCACTTGCACTCAGCTGTTTGCTGGGACCTAATGCCCGGTATGACCTGCCGTGACCTGTGTTGTACTTAGTGTCTGTGGTGTCCAACTTATCACCTTTTTAAATATTTTTGGGAAAAAATATAACATGGTGTAAGAACTATTGGAATCCATTCAGTTACTGATTCTGAATAAATTATATTTTGGTTAGGTGGGTTAGGGTTGTATAAAAGGAGAAACGAATTTATATTTTTATTTATTTATTTATTTATTTATTTATTTATTTATTTATTTATTTATTTATTTATTTATTTATTTATTTATTTATTTATTTATTTATTTATTTATTTATTTATTTATTTATTTATTTATTTATTTATTTATTTATTTATTTATTTATTTATTTACAATTTACTTAAACAACATTACAGTCTAAACTAATGCGTTGTACAGAAACAAACGATATATCAACGCACAGCTGAAACTTCTGGGACTATAATAGGAACATGAAATGTTGCACATCTCTTTCTTTTATGATGTAGGCGAGCGAGAGAGAAGAGGTTTTTGAAAATTCACTCTTTATGGGCGTGAAAAGGGGGATTTCGTTTGTATGCAAAATCTCATTCCGTTGTTTTATGTTTGTTAGTTTAGAACGCTAATCTCAGGAACTTCTGCTTTGAATTGAAAAAATATTTTAGAGTTGGATAGCCCATTTAACAAAGAAGGCTATAAGGTAAATAAAATCACACTACAACCAATAAGAGCGTAGCAGTGGATGGTGGACCGACGACTATCCGATGAATGCAAAACGCTTAGTACCTGTCCTTGTGGCTACACTTGAGGGAGGCCTGTGACCAACATTAAACGTCTATCGGTTGAAATGATGATGATGAGTAGCCAAAGACGCGGGAGAAACCGTGGGATCCAACTGGTAGGTACTGAAAACAGAAAAAAACTTGTTCGTAGGTAATACCCGTTATACGATGACCTCATACGTTTAGCCACTCTATCGTGGTGAATTGGGAATTACAGGCGACTTACGTGTCTATTATACTGAGCTTATTGAAATCTTCCACAGGACGGAGGCCTTTTGGGGCATATTGTATAAGTGGATAAGTGACAGATGAGGCATTTCCTCATTTGTGCCTAAGTAGTTAGAAGATGGTTAAGCACTAACAGACACTTAAGGTAGACACACACGTCTAAATTGCTCACACGTGTTACGTAGTAACTATTCAGTAATCTGTGACACGTGTGCCACAGACGCCAATCTGGGCGTATCGGTCTCCATACATTTTATAAATGGAAACTAGACTTGTAGAGCTACACTTGATATACGCCACGCGACGTGTCTACGTACAAATCAGGCGTGTTACACGTGTGCACCCAGAGCGGCGGACACTGCACATGACTTTTCTAAAACGTCACTAATAAGACCTGTGTTTTTAGGAAGAACGTCGTAAGCGACCATTTGTATTTATACAGGAATGGGCTTTCTCTTCCATAATTAAAAAGTATTAGATTTTATATTATTATTATTGATAGGCTCGCGTTTGACCACCTGAGGTAAGTGATGTGGCCGACGACGGAGCACGCTTGCCTAGACGTAACCTATTCAGTCTTGGCTTAAAGACCCCTAGGTTGTAGCTATCAGGAAACACAGACTCCGGCAGGGAATTCCACTCCTTAGATGTACGCATAATGAATGTGTTTCCAAAACGCTTTGTATGAATGGGTGGAATATCCACCATGTACCGATGGCGCAACGAATAGAAAAATAAGAACGAATAAGAATATACGAGTACGATTGATAAGTTATGTTACTTTAGTTATTTAATTGTCGCTTGCGATGTATTTCCTGAAAAGGTTTAACATTGTCTTTCGAGGCCGTTCCCTGGTTTTGGTATCTACTTACCTCTGACTAGGTATTGTTAGAGTTTTTTATTTTTTCGAGGTAGGAAATCATCAAAAGATTTCTCTCGCTCTAAGGTGTGGCGAAAAGAACTGTCAAACCTTTACTGCTTTTACTGATTAAAATCAACCAGTGTCCTTCAATTGCCCTTTACGTTCCAGGGCCACGGTATGTAAACAGTACCTACGGTATGGTAAACTATAGGTTACCGTTGTAAGTCAATAACCTGAAAATTGTCAATGCATTTAAATACATAGTGTATGGTTCGTGACAAGTACCAGTATCAGTGTTGGTATCGTTCGAAGCTATGCATTTTAGATTATGAGATATTTTCTAATGGTTCGGTACTATTTATTTTAGGTAGTTATTTATTAACTCACCAGATTTTGCCCTAGGCTTCGCAGGAATAAAGCAGCTTTCTTTTGGATAAAAAAATTTCGCAATAGGACCAGTAATTACAGTGATTATCTCCTACAAACAAAAGAATTTTATTATTAACTCATCACGCACCTAGATACAAATTCTTGCTTTGTTATACATTATCACTAATTGACGTCTAAATGGATATTCAAAACAATGTGCGCCGTTGGATTCCAACGTCTGAAGTTGGAATCCTAGCTTTTATTTAAGCGTTCATTAAAGTCCTTAGTAGGTATTTGTTATTATAGATAGATATACGTGTAAGTTACAATTATTGAACATTTTCTACAAGAAATACAGTTTCTGCTTCAATATTTTTTTTTCATTTTATATTAGTGGCAATGTATATGTTTTCTTCTTCTTTTTTCTTGTTTCTGTACAACGCATTAGTTTAGTTAGACTGTAATGTTGTATAAGTAAATTGTAAATAAATAAATAACCTACCGCAGTTACCTGAGTATTGGTGTGAGTCGCAGGTTCAAAACCAGTCTGGAACTCTACTTATTATGTATTCTCTCGAAATGGTGAAGGAAAATGTCGTGTGGAAGCGTAGGTCCTAAAATCAAAACTTCGAAAACATGTTATCACATGTTTGTTGGATTGGAGAACAACACGCATTGGGCCTGGTTTATGGCCCATGCCCTCTCCTAGAGAAGACCTGAGTCCCTGAGTGGGAAAATTAAAGCCTAACTCACATTAGCGCAGATTCGAAGCGTTGTGTCAAACAGCGCGCGCATTTCTGGACCGGCTCAGCCCCCCTAGCCAAGTTACGACCGTTTTGTTTCGATTCCCCTGCGTCGAATGCCTCGAGTCGACCATGCCTCCGATTCCTTTATTCTGACCACGTAACAGCAAGCGTTGAGAATGATATGACGTCAGAAAAAAGGAATCGGAGGCATGGCCAACTCGTCGTTGAGATGACGTCAGAATAAAGAAAACGCAGCTCAGAGGCTTTTGAACAATTGCGAAAGACGCTCTCGTACTTCACTGCGCGCGAGAAACGCATGGTGACGCGCGAAATCGCTCGGCTTTAACCAAGCGTCGACGAGCGTTATACGATATTTGCGTAACACTTTGTACCTCAACAATGACAAAAACTATTTTTCATAGAAACGAATGTGCTATAGATGAAAGACAAGACGCGTCGCGAATCGCCACTACGACACTACGACTCAAGCCAGTATCGGTTGGCGGCCACTGTTCCCGAGCGCCTTAAAGAATTGTCAGTAACCGTATGGGCGCAGCTGGGTCGACGCCTAGGTACTGGGGCCAGCGTCTGTTTCCTGGTATGAAAAGCAAGAAGGAACGGGGTGGGTTTTTTAGTCAGTAAAAATCTTACACTATCTTCCGCCTCGCCCAAAGGGAGGCACCCTCTTGATTTTTTTTAGATGTCATTTGGATAATTTTTACCCACCGAAAAAAAAGCTGGTATCGGTTGAGCCTTCTTGTGCTATATCTGAAACCTATACATGCAAGAGTGGATACTAGGTACGTGACGCCATTTCTTATTTACTTCAATGCCCACGAAAAAAGATGTCTATTCTTAGAAAACAAAAATTCACTGTTCTTTTTTTAGAAAATATTTGAATAACGTAACATAATAGAGAAGTAGAGTTGTGTTACAAAAACCGTTATTTAGGGGAAAACTTTTCACTTTTATCGGTTTGTTTGCTTCTCTGTCTATTGTGACATGTTATGTAAGTAGACAAACAAATTAAATCAAGCAATGTAGGTTAGATTTTCGACTTACTGACGATTTGGACACAGTATATTTGGACATAGTGTCCGAATTGACACATTTCTAATTCAATACCTTTTTCACTGACGTTTTGGATACACACTGTTTAGTATAGTCAGTCAAAAAGTTTTAAAATCTACTCTAATATTATAAAGAGAAAATAGTTTGTTTTATTTTTTTGTTTGTAGGAGGTAATCTCCGAAAGTAATGGTCCGATGGTTACAATTTTTTCACCAATAAAAAGCTGCTTTATTCTGAGTAAGGAATCACATAAAATGAGTAAGACATATTTTATGTACACAGGCGAAGCTGCGGGCAAATATATGAAATTATAAAAAAGTTTTACCAAAACCATTTTAGGCTGGCTTTAAGCCGGCAATTTCGGGTAATAAATTTCTTTATATAATTTTTAAAGACTTTTATTTATTTTTCTATATACTAAATAGTTTCAATTTTGGTGGTGTCCGAATCACCAGTGAAAAAAATATTGAAAATAAAATGTGTCGATTTGGACACTGTCCGGATAGATTGTGTCCAAATCGTCACAAACTCAGATTCCCCGATGTCCGCCAGACAAGATTGTTGTCGTCTGCTATCATAACCCCCGTCACACAGACAGATTAATGAGCTATCTTTTTTATAGCCTTGCTTTCTATTGGGATAATAATATAGGACAGTTCAGTGACCGAGCGGGAAAATGATGTGACGGGTATTGTTTTACATTGGGGAGTCAACGATACATCACCTAATCTCAAACAGGTTAGTAATATCTTCTAGGTACATACTTATTCTGCAAAAGAAAGGAATATTTGACGTCTTGTTCTAGCCCCAGATTAGGTTCCAAAAAAATTGAAGGGAATTGGAGCAGTTTTTTTTTTGACTTCACACGATTTGTACATTTACCCAGTGTCAAGTTCAGAAAGCAGTTCTATTTAGTTTTCACAGTTAATTTGAGTTCCATTAGAATTTGTTTGTAACACATTCTAATGTTTTGCAATATTTGGCAGCAAATATATCGAATCGGCCTTTTCGGCAAGCTTAGCTGCTGTAGTTAGTAATACAAAAACATTCTCACTATCTATCTCACTAACAATCGCACTATTTCAGTGATTTCACATACTGTCCATGTGTAGATACTTGAGATAGAAAACTACACCAATTTTACATCACAATATCAACTAGGAATCAATTTGTGAATAATTAAAACAGCCACTGAAATTCATTCCAAAAATATCTGACAAAAACACCTACAGGAGTTCTTTAGAGTTGTGGAAAATGTTTTTATTTTTAATAAAAATTTACAGGGTGTAAGGGACAAACAACTCCGCAAACTCTAAGGACAAACTGAACAACCTTCTGCCAATTTTTTTTTTCAAATATGTTAAAAAAAAATAAACGAAAAAAAAATATTGGCCCCCCCCATACAAAATTATAAACTTGATTGGACAGTTTGTATGGAGAGGCGGACTATTTTTTTTGTTTTTGGTTAAAAAATCTTGTGGTAGTTTCGTCTACTGAGTAAGCCCTAAGGGCTATATTTCACCGTGACACCATGGCCCATGACAACAATGTATGCAGCTGTATAGAGAGTTACTCACCTGGTGTCCGTTTGGTTGCGCAACCAATTTTGCGGCGCGACCCTGGGCCCCAAGTCTGCTATTTTTATACATTCGTCATTCCAACACGATCCAATTGTCATTTTGCTAAAAGTTTGTAATCTGCTAATTCATAATGATCGATCATTGATCGGTCAATGGTCTTGTAATATAATTGTGGTAGAATGATAATTTCGAGCATATTAAAACCAATAACTGCACAATAACGTTCTAATGGTAAAAACTGATCAAATAAATGTCAAAGTTTTAGCAGATTACCGCAAACTTCAAATATTCATTTGTCAATATGTACGAGATTACCATTCTATGTCACTTCTTTCAATGGAGTGTCAGTGGTTGACCATTGGAAAGTCATAATGACGCCATTATATTAGTAGATTACCAAACCTGTCAAAATCGACAATTATGACATCAATGATAGACCATTCTGACACTATTGTAATAGCAGACTTGAGGCCCTCGGATGTGTGGCGACTCTGATGTCCGTATGGTGTCTAGTTTGGTAGCTTAGGGCAATATTTCACCGAGACACCATGGCGTCCGTGCGTCGTCCGTCACGTCCCTGTGAAATATAGCCCTTAAAGTTTGCAGAGGCTAGTCCCTTACACCTTGTATAGGCTGGTGTTGGAGACAACCAAATAAAAATAAATAAAACATCTTTACTCTAGTTTTCTTCTAATCATTAACCCAGAAGACTTCATCAACGTTAATACCACGATATACCTACCCTTATGTGACCTAAACACATTAAGCTAAGACTTGCCCTCTTTCCAATTACCCGTTTGGGCCTAAATGTCACTAGTCAGGAAGAGTCGCCTAGGCCAAGGGATCGTTACAAGGCTATCGGCGTCTGATCGATATAATTAAACAGTCCCCAGCTGCCAAGTTGGCCAGACTGGCCGTGGCCGATTTGTCTGAGATACACAATACTCTTTTTATATGATCACATTATACTTTTACTTCACCTACCAAAAGATCGTAATCCGGCAAACGTTGTTTTGCCAGGTCATAGGATCAGATACCATCAACGATTGTATCACTACTTACCATTAGGTCGAGTCGCAGTCAAGCACTAGTTTATATTGTTAAAAAAAAATGATCAAAGAAAAAATGGGGTTGGGGGTAGGAGGGTAAAAAATAGCATACAGGCTATTCTCAGACCTACCGGGTTAGAATTTGATAACAAACACTGCGAGACGAGATTTTTATGTATTATCTAGATATAATTTAACTTTACAGAAATACTTCAAAAAAACAAAAACACTAAAAAAAACACTAGAAATACATATATAATCAATGTTATGTTCTTCAGTCGTATATTTTACTACCTGTAAGGCCCAAACGGCAAACGTTGCTTTGCCATCAAAGCAAAAAATGGGGGTTGAGGTAGGAGGGTAAAAAATAGCCTAACTAACTGAAATACATTAACTTGACAAAATGCTTAACCAACCTTTTCTAAGACCAACCAAATAAATATACACAAAAAAATCATAAATATCGGTCTAGCCCTTTATGAAAACTTCGATAACAAACACTGTGACAAGCGATTTTTATGTATTAGATCACAAAACTAAAGAAAACTCACCAAATAATTAAAACATAGCAACACATACGAAGCTCTATTGTTAGGGGTTCTTCATTACAATGACCCAAGTACAAATAAAAATGCCAAGAAAACAGCTCAAACTACCAGATTCGTCAAATGTTAGTAGGCACTAACAATAGATTAAGAGGTACTAAACCTATTAACCGAGATTTATTTCGAGAGAATGTCTTATTTAGTCTATTGACGCGTCTTTTGGTGAAAATAACTAAACACGAGTGCGTTTAGTCCGACTTGTTTTTATGTTAACACGTTCACCGCGTTTGGCTTTCTGATTGGTTAAGAGTTTAGAGAGGGCCAATAGGAGCGCCGAACGTCAAAAACGTGTTGATCGTGGTAACGTAAAACAAACTCGCACTAGGCACTCTAATCGAGAATTATTTAAAGTATCCTTGGTATCGTGAGTCATTTGTTTTGATCTTTGGCAAGATTTTTCTTTTGTAATTAATCATAACAGCAATGTTTGTCAAACTCTTTGTATGTGTCAGCGATTATGTCGATTTAACGATAATAAGACACTCAATTGATTCCTTAGGCCCCACGCCGACGGCGACTTTTTGTAGTGATGCTAACGCGCTACTAACGCGCTACAGCATCGCTAGTGTTATCGATGCAAACGCGATCCTGGCGGTCGACATCAGGGAGAGAAGGAGGGAAGGTGGCACGTAAGTGAAACATTCTACATACAAAAACTTCATTTTTCTGTTGTTACTAGATTGTGTTTGCATCGCAACAAAAGCGCAAAAACAGTCGCTACAAAAAGTCGCCGTGGGCGAGGGCTGAGGGCAGAATCGTTTGAAGGGGCCATCCGTCGAGTAGTTCGGACGTTCCAAACGATAATGTTGGTTTACTCAGCTTACGTGTTCCTAAGTCTGGAATTACCTTATTATAACTACTGTGAATTAAAAGTGATTGTTAAGTGTAATTGTTATTTTAATTTTAGGCCATTAACTCTATCAGAAAACCTCACTGATGACGGCTGTGCCGCTAATTTATTGCTGTCACCTTCGTACACCTTATAAAGTGTAATACAAATAAACAATTATTATTGTTATTGTAAAATGTAATAGTTATGTGATTTTCCAAACAATGCAATCGAATTTCGCGAAGACACTGAACACTAAATCAAAATAAATCAAATTCCAATCTTGACTATTTACGAAAACGACAAAAATCCGAAAACAAATACATAAAATTTTACAAGCCCAAATTTTATTGGACTTAACTATAGCTTGGATTGTATTCGTACCTATTTCAAAGGTGAGGGATGACCATTGTAATTTGTAAGCTTCCCGCCACACACTGGCACCAATGTTGGGTAGGCGCCATGCATACTAACTAGCAAGGGGCTTACAGATATTGGAGTACGAAGTATCGAAGGCGATGAGTTGGGATCAATGGTCTTTTCCGTAACAAAGAATTTGCATTCGGACATTGTGCTAACTAGAGACTTTTTACCAATTTTATTGTAACTTGTAAGCCTACTAATTAAAACAATTTACTACGAGTATTATGCCGTTTGATTTGGTGGAGCAAAAGGTTGGTTTTGGAACATAATCCAGTGACTTCTCCAGCTCTAGGGTAGAGTGAGAGGGCGTGTTAAACTTTTAGTGATTAGCACTAAATCTAAGCTCTTGAGTTGTCCTTTATGGTTCTTGATTAGAAGAAAGGTATTTTTTTTTGGCAATACAATATGTTGGTTTTAGCAATTTTGGTCTTAAACAAATATCTAGCAGTCGAGACAAGATGGATAGGACTATCACATTTTGTCAATTCGTGAGAGTTTATTTCACCCAAAAATAATATTTTTATAGATCCAAACCGCTTACGATTATGTAATGCAAGGTTGGTACCATCATTGTATTCTGAAATCCTAATCAACTAAACATGGAGAAAAGGCTTAAAAGCAGACTGTCTGCAAAGCAACCATTAGATTAAAGATTCCTCTTGTTAATTGCAACCAATTTCCTTAAAGATGTCGCAAAGGAACAAAAAAAACTCGGGAACTAAGATAAGGATAAACTAATCTATCCGGCTTACGAACGAGCACTAAAAAAGGGAAATATAACCAGTCGAATAGGTTTCCATTTCAGCAACCACGATTCCAATCAAGAAACATATTAAATAAAGGATACTAAAGTAAAATTGCATTGAACCAATAACCTTTTACCTACGCTTAAGTCACGATGAGAATCTGGAAAAATTATGGGAGATCTCATAAAGATATTGTCTGTAGGATACCTACCTACGAGTAAATCAAGCGTTATCTATATGAGGTATTGTAAAATTATTCAGGTGCTATTGTCAAGGGAAAAGCGGCTAAATGTTACGTAAATATATGTCACATTTTTCATTCGGTATGTTTCTGATCGTACATTTTCTCTGAAACCTTTTCAAAAAGCAATTCAAGAACGATTGTAGACGATAATCGCCAAATAGTATAATTATGCTGTCCAGTGACTAGCCTGATACTGTAAATATAATCAATTCAATAAAGACACTAGTGCGAAATATACCTCTTTGCGTAGGTACCTAAAAGTGGTGAGGTAGGAGCCAACTGTCGATTTAGTGTTTGTAAAAAAAAAAACAAAATACTTTTATTTTACTACACACTTTCATCTATCAAAAGATTGAGCTAAAAGTGAATATCCTTCATGCATTTAAAAAAACCAACAAAGTACAATTTGCTTTATTTGTAAGAAAATTAAGTTACAATCATATTTTAAGCACTGCAATATTTTTTTATTGCTATTTTTACAGAACTTTTTTTTAAATGTAGGGTAAAGAAATACCAATACTTCAATACTTAAATACTTAAATACTTCAATACTTGAATACTTCAATAGTACTGTCAAAGCAAAAACCTTAAATGATCTTTCATCTCTTCCTGCTCCCGAATATTCACCATTTGTCTTTAATCAATTTTCGGATTGTGATGTTAAGAAGAGTATAGAATCTATCACCTCTAATGCTATTGGTACTGACAGTATCAGTCGCAAGATGATACTCCCTGTTCTTGACGAAATTCTGCCTGTCATCACCCATATCCTTAATTATTCCATATCCTGTGGTATTTTTCCGTCTTCTTGGAAAGAAGCACAAATTACCCCTCTTCCGAAAAAGTGTAATCCTGTTTCCCCTTCTGAATTCCGTCCTATCTCCATACTACCGTTTCTCTCCAAAGTCATAGAGCGTCTTATCCATAGCCAACTTAGTACTTTCCTTTGCAAAAACCGCCTCCTTAATCCTTTCCAATCCGGGTTTCGTCCAGGACATAGCACTACTACAGCTCTCGTTAGTATTACTGACGACATTAGACTTGGTATGGAAAACGGAAATCTGACGGTCCTTGCCTTGTTGGACTTCAGCAACGCCTTTAATACCGTCGATTTTGATATCTTACTTGGCATATTAAGCTCTCTTAACATATCTCCAACGGCAATTGATTGGTTTCGTAGTTACCTGTGTGGCCGTCGCCAACGTACTTGCATTGAAGGTTCGTCTTCATCGTGGTGCAATACCTCTGCTGGCGTACCGCAGGGGGGCGTTCTCTCTCCTCTTCTTTTCGCTATATTTATAAACTCTATTTCTGATGAACTTCTCTCATCCTACCACCTTTATGCTGACGATCTCCAAATATATTCGCAAGCTCCGCCACATGAACTATCCGAGGCAGTTAACATGGTCAACAAAGATTTAGCTCGTATATCTGAGTGGAGTGTGGCCCATGGTTTGAAGGTCAATCCTCTGAAGACCCAAGTCATTGTTGTCGGCAGCCCTAGGTTGCGGTCAAAAATAGACTGGACGCGGCTCCCACCAATTGTTTTTGATGGCTCAACGATTTCGTACAGCGACTCAGTGAAGGACCTTGGTGTTATCATTGATAAAGACTTTTCGTGGGGTCCTCAGGTGCAGGAAGTTAGCCGCAAGTTGTTTGCGTCTGCGGGGTCTTTACGAAGGCTGCGCAATTTTCTTCCAACTGCTACCAAAACTGCGCTCGCCCAATCCCTCCTTCTCCCAATCCTTGATTATGCCAATGTCAGTTATCTTGATCTAACCGAAGTGCAGCTAAGTAAGCTTGAGCGGCTTCAAAACTTTTGTATTAGATTCATATTTGGATTGCGCAAATATGATCATATTTCTGAATTTCGTATTAAGCTCAAGTGGCTGCCAATCCGCCTTCGTCGGAATACTCATATTTTATCGTTGCTTTATAGTGTCCTGTTTATCCCTACAACCCCCTCTTATCTCAAAGAACGTTTTAAGTTCATTCATGACACACATTCTAGACACTTGAGATCATCGGAGAATTTGACCCTCTTAATGCCTTCGCATTCTACAAAATTCTGCGATAAGTCGTTTGCGATCCAAGCGGTGCGTTTGTGGAACGCGCTGCCATTACCAATTAGGCAAGCCCAGTCACTAGTTTCTTTTAAAAATCTACTTAAAAACCATTTCCTTTCTCTCTAATACTATACTGATTCTACGTAATTTAATTTCTTCCACCAATCCTACTTTACTCTTTTGTTCTACCCTTTTTACTAATTAAATTGTGTAACTTATTATAATATGTGTAATGAAATGACCTCCTTGGAAATGACATTTCATTTTTTTAATTTTTAAGCTGTGGATACGGGGTGACGTATCATTCAATGACAGATGAGGTTTAGATTATTTTGTGCATTTTATTGTTATAAAAACTTGTAGAGAGATAATTAAAGGGATATAATTGAGGAGGCGATATTAGTGAACTTTAATGTCGTTTCTTTGTTTTCAGGTGAGATAAAAGTGTAATTTTAGTTAAACGATAATTGTTATACTGTAAAAGCATGTGGAATAAAACAAATCTTTGTTTTCAGAGAAACAATTTGTGGTTTATTTCGAAAATCCTCAATAATATACCTTATAAAACGACATTTTTGTTAACTAAAAGAAGATGGACCGGCTGCAATTTGAGTTTACGATGATAGCTTCAAATGATGGCAAATCAAATGTATTAGCCATAACCTCAATATCTACAGAAGAAGGAAAATGTTATGTTTTACCTGATGAGCTGAAGCCGGTGATTCATCATACATATATTGTCAAAATGAATACTTTCTCAAAAATAAAAAATAGTATAAAGAAAAGACATCACAGTAGAAAAATATGGATAAAATTGGATGAAGATCTTAAGAAAACATATAGAGATGAGGAAGGTAATATGCAATTTTTAGATCAATATTTAGAAGAAATAAGCACAAAACAACCAATAGACATAAACGACAATTTGCAACATATCTTGGAAAAATTAATAGAAACTACTACAAAGAAAGAAAATCAACATAACCTAAAACATATTCCAGAGAATTTTAAGCAATATTCTAAAAAAGCACAATCTCACAGGATACTCCGTAAACTATATTGATGATATTCTGATATACTCGAAAACCTTTGAAGAACATTTAAAACACATAAGAAATGTATTAGAGGCAATAATACAAGAAGGCTTTAGATTGAAGTTTACGAAATGTAACTTTGCTTCAGACTCAGTAAAGTACCTCGGCCATGTAATTCAGAGCAATTCGGTAAGACCACTAAAAGACAATTTGATCTCGATAAGACATTTTCCAACTCCTAAGACACAAAAGAATATCAGACAATTTTTGGGAAAAATTAACTTCTACCATGAATACATACCAAGAAGTGCAATTATTTTAGACCCATTACATAATTTATTAAGAAAAAATGAAAAGTTTGTGTGGTCAGAGAAGTGTGAAGAATCATTTAATCAAATAAAAAGATATTTATGTTCTCAACCTGTGTTGGAAATATTCGACAAAGACTTACCAATAAAAATCTTTACAGATGCATCTTTAGAGGGTATCGGGGCAATATTAAAACAGACTCAACTAGACGGTAAAGACAAACCGGTGGCATATTTTTCAAAAAAACTAAACGAATCTCAAAAACGAAAAAAGGCCATATATTTGGAATGTATTGCTATGAAAGAAGCAGTTAAATACTGGCAACACTGGCTAATTGGAAAACATTTCACTATTTACTCAGACCACAAACCTCTAGAGAACATGAATATTAAATGCAGGACAGATGAAGAATTGGGTGACCTCACATATTACCTATCTCAATATGACTTTACAGTAAAATATATACCTGGTAAAGAAAATATAGAAGCAGACTGTTTGAGCCGAAACCCTGTATTAGAATCAGAAGATAACAAGGAGGAACTATTAAAAATAGTTAATTTAATACAAATAAAAGATATAGTTGAAGACCAAGAAAAAAATGAAACAATAAAAGAAAAGAAACAAAATCTACTACATAAAAATAAAATCTATTATAAAAAAATAAAGAAACTTGAAAAGATTATACTCTCAGAAGAATTTAGTAAAAAAATTATAAAAAAGGTGCATGAAGATTTATGCCATATTGGAATCAGACAATTACAGAAAAAAATAAGTCCACTATATACAGCTAAAAACCTAACAAAAAATATCATAAATATTTGTAAAACATGCGAAATATGCATAAAAAATAAATCAAGATGTCAAGGAAAATTTGGGTTAATGTCACAACTGGGACCAGCAACAAAACCATTTGAGATAATGTCAATGGATACTATAGGTGGCTTTGGAGGATCTAGGTCAACAAAAAAATACTTACACCTTTTAGTAGACCACTACACAAGATATGCGTTTATTGTGACTTCAAAAACACAGAACGCAAGTGACTTTATAAAACTAACAAAGAAAGTACTCGAGACAGATGAGATTGGAATAATTCTGACAGACCAATATCCAGGCATCAATTCAAAAGAATTTAAACAGTATTTGCAGGAGAATAACATCAAACTAATATTTACAGCTGTGAATACGCCATTTTCGAACGGCTTGAACGAAAGATTAAACCAAACAATAGTAAATAAAATAAGATGTAAAATAAATGAGAAAAATAATAAGAGAACATGGACAACAGTAGCAAGAGAATGTGTACAGAAATATAATGAAACAGACCATTCTGTTACAGGTTTTGCACCAAAATATTTACTGGATGGTACAAATGTCAGTATTTTACCAAATGAAATTAAAACAATAGAAAAGGAAGACAAGTGGATTGCTGATAGAAGATTAGCATTAGAGAATACAATAAAATCTCACAAGTACAACAAGAAAATATTTGATAAAAATAGGAAAATACAAGAGTTCGAGATAGGAGACAGTGTATATGTAGAAAATGGAAATAGACTGAACAGGAAAAAATTAGACGAATTAAAAATAGGCCCTTTCAAGATAATAGAGAAAATATCGAACTCCATTTATAAGATTGACACTGGCAACAGAAAAACAGAATCAACTTTATTCCACATAACAAAATTACAACCTGTTACGGCAGAAGATGAAGTAGAAGAAAACGAATAGGTATAAAGATAGCTTGCAGGTGCATTGTTTGTATTATATTATTTAGAATTTTCGTTCCTATGGGGGGGAGATGTAATGAAATGACCTCCTTGGAAATGACATTTCATTTTTTTAATTTTTAAGCTGTGGATACGGGGTGACGTATCATTCAATGACAGATGAGGTTTAGATTATTTTGTGCATTTTATTGTTATAAAAACTTGTAGAGAGATAATTAAAGGGATATAATTGAGGAGGCGATATTAGTGACGTACACGTGAACCAAGCCTGATTTGTACGTAGAACGACGTCGCGTGGCGTGGATCAAGTGTTGCTCTACAAGTCTAGTTTCTTTTTATGTATATGGACACACGTGTGCGCAGCGTAGTTCTAACTTTAAGGTTTTATTGTTTCTACGTAGTACTTTGGGTTACAAGCCCCGATGTCCTAATTAGGTCGAACGCAAATCCAGGATTTCTCAAAAGGTTTAGGGTGGTATTGGAAAACAAAGAGCATCTTAAGGAACAAAGATTGGTTTAAGTACAAAAGTCAGACATTCTTTCTCACTGCTCCTAGAGCGAAATAGTCTACATTTTGATACAAGTGCTGTTTGTCATTGCGATCGAGGCGTAGGAGCGAGGGTGTTACGGAGCCGAGAGCTACAGTGACTTTGCATGTGTACTTATGTGTATAAAAAAGTCCTTTATTTTTTTCAATACTTATGAAGAAATTAATAAACGGGGGTTGACCGGCGGCTCGTGGTGGACGACGCGCGCCCAGCCTGATACGATAAATGTAATAAAATTGTGGTATGGGAGAGCACGCGCACTTTCCTGCACTAGTGCGGAAATCCGTTTATGCGTGCCTAAAAGCGGTGGGATAAGAGCGGGTTTTCGAGTAGTGTATTAAAATAATTATTAGTTTGATGAATATCCTCCAAAAAATCAAACAAAAATAGGAAAAGAATTAATGAGAATATTTTTTTATAGGAGATAGCGCACTTGTGTTATCGCGTGTGTTATTATTATACATAATATTGTTGAATTTTGTACCATAGGGAGGTATGTTATTATGTTATTTACTATGTGCACATATTAATGACTGTATTACGGCAACAGTACTAAAATTTACAAACATTCAACGACAGCAAATCAGGTAGCAGTCCTAAAAACTAGCACATTCACGTACGTAACAAAACACAGAAGATAATTAGTAGTATCTATTTTAAAACGAAACAGCTGGCGGCGGCGTCGGCACAAATAGTACCCAACAATGGCGGCATAGTGAAAGATGTTAATTGACGCTGTAATGGATTTAGGTTAAGAGCTAGTGCCTGTAATGCTGATTGACATAAATAACCCTCTTTTTTGGGGCAGTAAAAGGCACTTCGCACTAGCTTGGTTCTATGTTTTTCAGGCGAAACACGTTTTTACTTTTTCCCCCTTTTTAACTGACTGCAAAAAAGAAGCCGGTTCGTAATTCGGTTGTATTATGTTGTGTTTTTGTGGATTGCTTGAGGGTTCTTAGTTCAGATTAAAGTAACCGTGGATGAGATTTTAAAAACTAATACGATTAGAAAAAAATGTACCCAATGAAAAATTGTGATCTTGATTTTACCAAAAATATGATAACTACAATAGCTCAACTAGTATAAGGAACTTCTGATTCGACTTTTGAAAAATGCAGATTGATTTAGTTTTTTTCAAAATCCAGTTCTGATAATGGATTCCATAAGGTTTTTAGGGCAATCCTCAAATACTATAAGCGATCTTGATATTTTATCAAGAATTCAAGTATTTGCATTCAGAAAGTATCACATGGTGTACCATGGAAGGTCAACGGAACTTCATGAACATTTCAAATTAAATTGAAATGAATTGCCCTGTGCAATAAGACCGCCTATTATACACTTATTTTTGTTAAATATTATTCTTTAGTAAGTTAAGGTGTGCAATAAAGATGTATAATAATAATAATAACGCGCGTATTGTCCGGAGGTTCCTCTCTCAGGAGCCCTGACCGCCGGCAGCTTGGACCCTGTTCCCGATGCTGGTAGGCTACTATTTTTTATATTTTTAAATGTTTTTTTTTTTTTAATGTTATTTTTTGAAGAAATATTTAAAAATATGATAAATATGTATATTATAATAAATAAATGGAATAATAATAAAATTTCGATGTGGGAGGATTTTAGAAATCTCGATTAGTATAGTAAGTACTTAGTAGTAGTTTGGATATAAAAGTTCCATCGAACTGATCAATGATGATGAAGCCGTAAGGAGGCCAAGGGTCTGCTTCTGAAAGGAAGGCACGGCCCCGGTATGAAAGGCTAGAAGGAATGGGGTGGTTTTTTTTGTCAGTAAGAGTCTGCTAGTCAGTAAGTATCTTCCGCTCCGCCCAAGGGCGGGAGATGTCATTTGGATGATTTTTACCCACCAAAAAAAAGGCCGTAAGGTAGGCACCGAAACTCCGTAATAAAACAATGCGTTCTAGCCGTGTTTGTGCTTGTTAGAATAGCTATGAGATGCACTCTGGTTAAAAGGCACCAGCGAACTGATCTGATAATGAAGTCACAAGGAAGGTAGGCACGGAAGTCAAATCAAATTCAGAAACACAGACTTAAGTAATTTTATAATCTTCAGAAGGAGGAAATCTTCAGAAGGAGGGTTATGTTGGCTTGAAACAGAATTTGGAATAAGTGATAGATATCCATCATCCGATCCATAAAAACTGACTGCCTGTACTTACGCCAACTACGCTTACACACAGATTTGACAGATCAAACTTGTGATCAGTAAAACTTGCGCGGATATGAACGGCTGTAAATTCAACAATATGCTTCCATTTATCACTATACCATAGGGATCGTCCATAAATCACGTGAAATTCAAAAGAGGGGAGGGAGTGCGGAAAAAATGACGAATTATCACAAGGGGAAGGGGAGTGTAGTGAAATATCACGCGTAATTATTTTTTTCATAAAAATGGCGCGTGGCCTTGATCGTTGTTGGAAAGATACCCGTGTTTTTAACTTCAGGGAAAAAGTTGCAAAAAAAAACAGCACATCATTTATAATCGACCCTATATTATTCCATTACGATATTTTTTTACGTGTATACAAGCTTATAGCTAATACCCAGTCCCAGTAACAGCCTGCTGCTAATTTAAAAACATACAATTGGCGTCCTACCGCATTCCGTGATCTCTTCCAGGCAACCTAGAATAGACAGAGATAACCTGGACACTAAGAGCCGGCGATTTTTTGTAGCGATGCTAAAGCGCGTTCGCATCGATACAGTCACAATGCTGTAGCGCGTTGGCATTTTTTCTACAGCGCGCGCTTGCAAATTGGACTAACGCACGCCACGTTAGTAGCGATCCTGTCGCGTGCTTACGAAACGTGCGACATCATCGCTACAAAAAGTCGTAGTGGGCGACGGGCTTAAATGGGGTTACATTTCAAAACAAGCTAAACCATTTAGGAAAAAACAAAGTTCTTACATACTTAATACTAGTCTAAAACAGATACATAAATAATAATAATAAAGTTAACAACCTGTAAGTTAGTACTAAGATTGCGTTTTTTCCGCCAAATAAAATGTTTTGCTTTCTTTCTTTCTAAATACTTACATACTAAATATATTGACGCTTGTAAGGCAAAAATTACTAAACGTAACTTTACAAAAGCTGATTTATTTATTTATTTTATTGAGATAACAAACAGCAGTATACAATACAAAAATATCGGTACTTAGTAAACAAAAGTAACAGATACACTACTAAAGATGTTATCCACGTTATTTTGCAAAATAGCTGGCTGTTAAAAGACAATATCGACAAAATTTAATTCTTAGGAAGAAAGTGAAGGATACAAATCAAGAAAAAGAGGAAAAAAATGCAAGTAAAAAGTATTTAAAGTTAGTAACTTTAAAGCTTTCTTTGTAAAGGTTACTCTATGTCGCTTAGGATGAGTTGCACCATTTAACTATAACAATAACCAAACCATAACCAGCCGTGAAACGGCCGCTTAATGGTCAATTCGACGATTTGACAACTGTTAACGGCTTTGTTATCGTTATAGTTAAATGGTGCAACTCACCCTTAGTAATTTTTGCCTTTCAAGCGTCTTTATGCAAGCAAGGAAACATGTAACGACTAGGTACAATTAGTAAAGCTAAAACAACATGGATATAGAATGTCAACGCTCATGAGTTTTCAGGGAACATATAACTCCATTTAATATGCATATTTCAGTCCTGTACACACACATTTACGTCTATATGAACTACAGCGGTAACTGGCAGCTGTCTCGGTTAATTTACCCCAAAGGAACGAGAACGCGTCCACGATTTATATTTATTTTATCGCTTAATATGCCACGGGGCGGCGCGGCGGAACTTTTGAAAAGTTATACTGCATACTGGAAAAAAAACTGGGCAAGTGTGAGTCGGTCTCGCGCTCAGAGGGTTTTGTTAGAAATTTATCCTGTGTAAATAGTCCAATGGAGTCTCGAAGATTTTTTCGAATCGAAAGTTTTTTTTTTATGACGTAACAACAAATGTACCTTTTTCAGATTAATTCCTATATCTGTGTTATAAGACCTTGCTTTATGGCAAGTTTTAGGATTCTGAGTCAACGGGAAGTACACTATGAATTTTGATTCCCTTGAGAGTGTTGAAATATACTTTTTTTGCAACAAAAAGGACCATAACTTTCTTTTTTTGTTAACTTAGAATTATTATTCATTAAACCCCAAGCGAACGCCGGCGTTCGCGCATCTATTGTCTTACTATTGTGTCTCAAATTGACGGTATCTGATAGGTTATGATATAAACTAGTGCCTGACTGCGATACGAAGCAGTGATGCAATCTCTGATGGTGAGGCGCACTAGTTTATTAAGAGCCTATTCACTCTAGCCTTGAAGACTCCCAAATTATAATCGGACGGGAAGACAGCAGGCAAACTGTTCTAGTCCTTCAACGTACGCGGTATAAGCGACGAGGAAAAACGCTTAGTCGGGACCGTAGAGGTTTAAACAATTTAAGGGTGGATTTTCGCCATACGTCGGGTTGTCCGATGGTAGAATTTGGTTTTTTTTTACATCTTCAAGGGACTGCAGATTTGAGTAGATATATGGTTTGAATTTCAACTCGATACCTCGACGCGTTTCCGAGATAAGGGGTCTAGTTAGACAGATAGACAGGCAGACGGACGGACGAACAACAAAGTGATCCTATAAGGGTTCCGTTTTTTTGCTTTTGAAGTACGGAACCCTAAAAATACGTGGGAGGGTTTGCAAATTGTTTTGAATTCTGGAGACACGGGCATACGACCGGAATTATCACGAGCGTAGGTCCAGCCCACGAAAGGGTACCCACAGTACAAAAGTAGAATAGAGCTAATTAGTAACGTATAGTCTCGCTTTAATTAACTAATAGAATAAAAGTTCTCGCCACAATGGAGGAAATCAGCGCAATCAAACGAACGTGACCAGTATCCCAATAGAAGAAACTTTTCGCAGCGTCGGACCACAGATAACATAAGTACAGCACTAGCGAACCAAAGAGAAAAGTTACGAGCGTATCTGTGCTTATTACGAATGGATGTGCCAGTTCGTATTCTTTATATCTTTGGTATATTGAAGAGTTTTGACAAATGAGATCTAATAAAAGTTTTATCAAAAGAAATCTTTAGGATCGTTAATTTTTTTTATCTGAACTCAAGCAATAAACAGGTCTCGTGCACGGAGGTCTCGTGCAATGGGAGCTCTGTACCATCAAAACGACTATAATCATTATTTTAGTTACGCAAACCCACATAATTATTTTGTAACAATTACTGGCATAACTCTCCTAATGAGCTTTGTGACAGACAGAAATGACATATTACCTTTGATTAGTGGTAATAATAAATGATAATAATAAATATCCTTTTTTATGGTTTCTTTTGCGTTAACGCAACGTTTACGTAACAACCTTTCTCGCTCAGAGAACACAGCGCTTAACGTCATAAACACATATCTAACATTTATAATAATAATAAATTCATTTATTTTGAAAACCAGTCCATATGTGCATAGAATAAGAAATTGAAATTATAATATTAAATTAAAAAAATATATACATTACAAAATATAAAATTACAATATTACAATGCACACATTACTAATGTCATCTATAAAATCAGAATAAATTACAATAAGCCAATGGAATTTAAATTAAAATACACAAAATTGATAAATAAAATAAACACAACATGGCCCATCTTAGCCTAAATTTGGGTTTTGGACAGGACCCGATCTAAGGGGGGGCAAGCCGGACATTTGCCCAGAGCGGCAAAAACTGAGGGGCGGCTAAATTGATTTTTTCCTATCTTCCAACCTTTTTTTTTTTTATGGTGGTAAAAAATCATGCATTGACATCCCCCGCCCTTGGGCGGAGCGGGACATAGTGTCAGACTCTTACTGACTAAAAGACCCACCCCGTTCTTTCTAGCCTTCATACCGGGGCTCGAGCGCCCCTTCGGATAACCCTGGCCCCAGTAGGCTTCGACCCGGCTGGGTCCCTGCTGTTGCTGACAACTCCTTGAGGCGCGCGGGAACAGTGCGCGCCGTCGACGACTTGGGCTTGGTCCGGGCAGTTATCGGACGGCCGGACAGCGAGCTACCCATTGCTCACTGTCCGCAAGCCCGCGCCTACGGTGGCCGGAAATCGGGATCAGAATCCCGGCGGCGGCGGCGGCGGCGATAACGCCGTTGCCTGATGCATCTTCCAACCTAGCCATTAGCCATCCACACCCAAGTTGGCAGGTTCAGAATTTTATGTGCCACCTTTCAACTTACTTCAGGTTGGATAGTGGAAATGTTTAAGGGCCATATTTCACCGGGACGCCACTGGTAGCGCAACTGGTTGCGCCACCAGTAAAATGTATAGAGCTCTATAGAGCGTTACTCACCTGGTGTCTGTTTGGTAGCGCAACCCATTTGGCGGCGCAACCAGTGCGGACACCAGTCCGGCCGCCAGTCACGCCCCCCACCAAAGAACGTGTATAATAAGATGGAAATCTAACCTTTGAAAACAATAATTAACCAACTGTCAAACGTTAGTGACAGTGAACCAGGAATCTTGTACAATACAATCTGGATTGATTACGACAACCTTAAAGATGTAATAAAGAAGTACCATACAAGAATCTTTATCCCTTTCTACCAGTGTGTATAGACTAGTTCGTACTACGAGACATTCTGTTCTAAAGAAGTTCAAGATGTTATTAAGGACGCTTTGACCGTTTTAGACAAATATCTCGTTTTCTCGGATGAGGATGTCACGGTATCAAATAAAAGATAATATACATATTCATCTCTAGGATGGCATAAAAAAATATTATGGTTTTGTATAAAACCTTCATATAGTTAATTACGATTTTACCAACGCACTAATCAAGAAAATTACAAAATACAAGGGTCTGAATAGGTCGCGTAAGCTAAATCCAGTGCACATTTTTAGCTTAAAAATCATAAAATACCACAGCTTATATAGTCTTCTACACCTTTAATTAATTATTTTGAACTTACATAAATAACTTTATGATTTATGACCAAAATAAAACCACTCTAAAAAAATCTTCATACATTTTTCATTGAACCCACCACTTCCAAGCCTCAGTCCGCGCTGAACGCGTCCGCGTTCTGAGAAGCACGGGCCGTTTCGCTTTCTTTAAAAAACGTATACTGCGATTGTATGCATTGATACTTTTTCGAAATAAAATTAAGTACCTAGTTATGAGTATAAAAATAAAAAACGACTTGGGAATTTTGTATAATATTCAATCATTAAAAAAATACTATTCGATACTTTTTATAAGGTTCTTCTACTAGTAAATAATTATCAAGATCCCTTCATCAACCTTGATTATTAAACCAGTGTTAGATACATCAGATTTCATTTTACCCTAATAATTAGCTAAGTCGTTTGACTTTTTAGACAGACTCTACCACACTTATTTTTAGAATTAAACAGGTATTGATTTACTGATATAGAATGAAACTAAAAATAATATTTTTAACAACTCTAATTGAGTAAATTGATATGAAAGTCATTTTTGGGGGTTGTGGCTACGAATATATCATCCTTTTAATTGAAGAAGGTGGATGTAATTTTTTTTAACTGACTTCAAAAAAGGAGGAGGTTCTCAATTCGATTGTTTTTTCCTTCTAAATTCGATGGAGACCCATTCCCTCTCCTAGAGAGGAGGCCTGAGTTCCAGCAGTGGGAACATTAAAAAGGCTGATTATGTATGCGTGTATATCTATAGGGATTTTGGTGTTTTTACCAAGAAGTCTCTGTATTCATACATACATTACATACATTCTACTACAGTCAAAAAGTATCATTTGATGAAGTTGAACTGATGAACAAGACCAATAATGGCCAATTAAATATACAAAAAATTTAACAAAAATATATAACCATAAAGTTGGTACAAAACTATAGAATCAAACCAAACTAATAGTTAGTTTTTTAACAAAAACTATCTATAACAACAATTAGTTACTTATGTTTGTTTTACAGTAACTGTAAAACGATCAAAATAACTTTAAATTCGGAAGTCGGTGTTAAATAACAAAATATACCAGAAACATCGACTTCCGAAATTAAAGTTATTTTGATCGTTTTAGTGTTTTTTTGTGTATTCTTTATTCAAGTCGAGCCAATTGGAAAAACAAGTGTGTTTATAGAAATCTAAGTAAAGTGAGAATATTAAGCCGTCCTAGACAAAGATTGTAATAGCAAATGTACTGAAACATACTAGGTGAAATACCTATAAGTGTTACTTTATTTAACCTGTTTTTTCTTTATTTTAAGCTTAACAAATTACACCTTATCAGTGTGGAAATAAATAAATAAATTGGTTTTCATCTGTTAACTCAATAAGGTTCAATTGAAAACTAGCATTAGGTAAAAAACTATATTTATAATTCACAATAGGATCCCTAAATTGATAAATAGTTTTCACACACTCGCAATATTTTTGAAAGACCTATCTAACGACATCCCACATTATGGAATAGTCTACAAAACAAAATAAAAAAGAATTAAAAAAAGGGCGTACTTGTATCGTACTCTTCAGTACATTTTTGAGGTTGACGTAATCAATCCAGATAGTATAAAAGATTCTTGGGTGTGGCGACCTAAGAATGCTCTCTATCCCTTTCTACTAGTGTGTCCATAGATTAGTTCGTACTACGAGCCATTGTGTTCTAAAGAAGTTCAAGTTGTTATTAATACATTATATTTTAAAAAACTAATAAAAAACTAATATGTATATTAGACAGGTAAGACCTTACCACGATTACAAACTACAAGAGCCTAGAAGTTTTCGATAAGACAATTCTTCGAGAGTAAACAAAAGAGAAGTTGATAGGTCATCGGCCTGCCAAAAAACCACGCCTCACCGAGGTCATTAAGAAGAGACTATTGCACAGGGCCAAACAACATCAAAATATGACTGTTTCAGACTGAAGTCGGTTAAAAATAAGACTTTAAATAGTACAGTACATTGTTAATAAACTACTGCCATTATCTGATGAAATAATATAATTTTTCAGACATGTTTCTCCGATGAATCGACGTTTCAGGTTTTGGTTGACAAAAGCTCTTTTGTCCGTTCAAAAAATGCTCCTTTCCGACGACGCCCTGGAGAATAGCTCCATAAAAACTGGTGTTAAGAGACAGCTAAATTCCCAATTAGTATTATGATGTGGTCTTTAATCTTAAGCAAGGGTCTACATATCGTGAAAGGGACCGTGAGGCATGACCAGTACAAGCGAGTACTAGAAACTGGACTGCTGCCGCATCTCGAAGAATGGTTCCTTATTGACGAAGAGTCCACTTTTATGCCCGAATCTGCATTGTACTACAAAACCAGGGGTGTTACTGCATACTTGGCTAAAAAACATAAATGTTTTACCCTATACCTTTTTTGCCCTATGATGAGTTCCCTGACAGTTCATTTTTTTCCGTGGCACGCATACTACTTTAGATTACTAAAAAAATAAACTGGCAAAAAAAAAAAAGGAAATGATAAAAAAAATATTGTCTTTCGTACATTACTAAGTAAATTATTATGGTTATAATTAACTGTTAATAAATTAAGTAAATAAAATAAAAAAGTATAGAACTTAAAAATGTGTAATGCGTTAAACGGAACTTCTGCCAATAGAGATTGACACTACTCGACGACACACTAATCGACAAAATCGGAGCGGCCATCTTGTAATCGCATGTAAAATTGGAAAAAAGTAATAGAAAAAACTCAAAAAACTATAACAGAGGACTAATAATTAATCATCGCGGTTAGTTGAAGAAGATTCCGATTCCGATATGGATATGAGTTCAAATCAAGAGTCAAGTTCTGACAGTGAATAATAAATAAATTATTATTTTAAACAGACTGCATTTTATTTACCACTACCCGTCCCCCGCGGTTTCGCCCGCGTTATTTCAGGTTTTTAGTTTTTGTCAGATTTTTTAATTTACTGTAAAAATTCTTCAAAATCCGTAGACTAGTTCTTGCGTGAAAGAGTAACAAACATCCACACACACATACAAACTTTCACATTTATCATCTATAAATCTAAAATCGGTAATCCGATTCCATTACCTTTGCCAACTGATTCGTTATTGTAAAAAATCGATTAAATTTCGTTAGGTCACATCACTATAATTGTCAGACAAAAACTGTCAGGGAACTCATCATAGGACAAAAAAACTAGTCAATCAATACACCAGACATGAACGCTATTGAAAACATGTAGGAACTCACCAAGCAGGAGATCGCTTAGCAAGTGATCACCACCAAACTAATAAATTATTTATTATTATTGTTATATAAACACTAGCTGATTAAATTTCAGCTCTCAACAACACAAACCTGCAACAGGATGCCAGAATTTGCATAGAGAGCATATCACGATGAATGGAATCTATCACAAAATTCTGGAAATATTCGTCAAATTGACTACGTATCTATTTTTTTTTTTTCAAAAATATATAAATAATTTTGCTTTTAATTTTCGTTGTTTTTATTATCTCAATAAAAAAAAACTATAAATAAAAAATACCAGCCGGACCTACAAGCAACCTTTTTTCAAACCTATTAACCTGGCCGTTAGCGAGGATTCGGCTTCAGAAAATCACTGTTTTATGGCTCTTTTCGGGCGCTTGGGCCTTAAGCGATATGCGCGAGTCCAAGCGAGCAGGCACCTTCCGATTTCACCTACTTTTTCTGTCGTCAACTCGCTCAGACTTGAAAATCTGACGTATTTATGTACAGTCAACTAAAAAAAAAATTATAACATAGGTACCCACTAAAAATGTATTAGAAATTGTATTCGACTTGACTTTAAAATAAAACACTTATAAATCAACATTACAATAATATAATATTGCATATTTACCTATTAATTACCAACAAATCACAACATTATCAGCAATAAGCAACCAAAGTTGACGTCCAAATATTAGTTAATGTTAGCACATGTTTAAGTAAGCGGAATAGGAGACTTAGAAATACACGTAAGTGAGTGAATATGCAGTATCGATACGTCATGTATGTGTCAAAAAAGTTAAGAGCGCCCACACGATGAACAAAATCTTTCTTGGATGCGTTCCATTTCACGATTAACCTGTGACCTTCAGTTGCCCTTTGCATTCTAGGACTACGGGTTTCCTTTTTAGGAATTCGCCGGGGTCCTAGCTTGCGGGCATCGGCCCTTCTGGACTCCTACGGTTTGATGTCATCTCTTTGAGGAGCACGTCGATCACTACGCGCTGTTGACGACTGAGCTCGGTTCGGTTAATTACCGGACGTCCGGATAGCGGACTACCCATTGCTCCCGCGTCTACCGTGGTCCGTTGTCGGGCTCGGAATTTCGGCGGCCGATGGTCCTTTGGCCTCCTTCTTCGCTAACATTACTGCTTCGCAGAAAGAGGCGACCGCCTGCCATTCCTCCTCGCTCCGGACCATAGTCTGAACTAGGGCCCTGCGTGAAAGGTTGTTGCCAAAAATTGCCTCCACGAGGCAACAGCGGTGCTCTGCCCGAGCGGGGCACAACTCTACCATGTCCTCGGGTGCTCCACCGTGTCCTCCGAGTGGTCCACACAATAGTAATACCCGAGCTTTACTGCCGTCTGAATCCGATGCAGGAACCGACCGAACTTGCCATTTTAGGTGAGGACCATGCAGGTGCAAGTAACATGAGAAAGTCAAAAGTAACGTAAAATGTTTTTAAAGTAACTTGGGTATCGTGTACCATTGGCCACATCCTACTCGCCTCATTCCTCACCTTTAACATAATATCCCGAAATCTAAGTAGATAACCGGTATAGCCTGCGTGAAAAAATCCACGGGCAATAGCAAGTTATTTATAGTAATTGTTATTATTTGACTGTATTTTATACGTTTAAGCGAGAGGACGACAGAAAAAGTAGGTGAATCGGAATGTCCCAACTCGCGGGGACTCGCGCGAATTGCTTAAGCGAGTTGACGAACAAGCCATATTAGGTAATCTCTGGAAGTACTGGTCCGATAGCAAAAAGTTTTTCACCGATAGAAAGCTGCTTTATTCCTGAGTGGGGTGTTCGCGGGCGAAGCCGCGGGCAAATGCTAGAATATTATATTTATCGACCGTGAAGTACCAATACCGCCTAAAAATATTTTTTCAAGAAAATCATAATTTACCGCTATGAATTTAAAAAGGTTTTTCCGCGTGTTTTAAGCGATTATCACACTGGCACGCATGACGCTGCACGTTGCGTGTCGACGCACCTACGCGCGTACTTGCGGAAGAGCAGATCTGCATCATCGTACGGGTTTTTTACGCACTCACGCGCGTTGGTGCGTTTTGTAAATTCACGCAGGCTCTGACTCATTTCATACAAAATCATACGATAATCGTCTTAGTAAAATTCGAGTAATTTTTTTTGTTTTCAGGTCTGACAGACAGTTTGATGTTATTGGTACTTTGCTGTCGATATAAAAAAAATACATTAATTAATATCAAATGCTGCAGTGACAAAAATAATAACTATTAATTTTGTAAAATCATGGTTACCCTAGTTAAAACAGAGGTAAGAAAGGGATACACCGACCCTTTCTCGTTGTCTTGTTCAGTACATTTTTCCCCGTTTGCTTGTCAATATGAACTTAATGGCAATGACAATAAAGAACACTATAGAGTGTGTTTGCTGCGCAGGCAATCTAGATTATCCGTAGGATACATAAAATCTTTGCTCTGGTGTCTTGTTTGGTGTCTTGCTATATTTCACTGGGACACCACGGTAGCGCAACCAGTGGCGCTACCCGGGTGTCCCGGTGAAATATGGCTCTAAGACTTAAGACTCATATGGTTTTGTGTATGTAAAGGGCTGCGAAAATTATCTTTGCCCGGAGCGGCTAAATAGCTAGATCGAGCCCTGGTTTTGGATCCGTAGTGCTCAACGTGCAGCCTGGTTAATCCAGATCCAGATACATCCTCCAGGCAAACAGCTGGAGATAGCTGTTGGAACTGCCTCATATTCGACATATTAGGGACACAACTCTCAATTAACAATAGGGTCAATAGTATCCAGGGTCAAAATAATTACATTTTATTTAGTCCGTATTTTAGATTATAAAAAAAAATATTGGACACGTTTTTTTTCTTTTTTCGATTAAACAAAAAATAACAAAGATATAGCCCATTAAAGTTGGGTTCCCTACTTGATTTCGAAAGTTGATGATTCGATTTTTTTTATATCGAACATGGTATGTCGACAATTCAGTTGTACGATGTTTTATTCCAGCGATACTTTATTGGTGCGATGTAACGTTTGTGCGAAAAATTCTGTTGCGAAATACTCTACAGCGATTGCTTATTAGTTCGCTAATTTATTAGTTCGATAGTATGTCGGTTCGAAACGCCTACTGTTGTCCGTGAAATTTAATTAAAATCTTATTTTAACGTTAAGGAAATACATGAAATACCATACATCACCTCTCCACCATAAAATGATTCGC
Source organism: Mythimna ferrago (assembly GCA_910589285.2). Taxonomy (NCBI): domain Eukaryota; kingdom Metazoa; phylum Arthropoda; class Insecta; order Lepidoptera; family Noctuidae; genus Mythimna; species Mythimna ferrago. Next base: position 20,772,599 of record OU342680.1, on the reverse strand, counting down.
GACGTACCATCATCCACCATAAAATGATTTTCCAAGCCAAACACTTTCTCTACAAAGACTTCAAAACGATGTTTCCCTTTCCCCGATCTGTGGCTGCATATTAAATTCTGAAACCGCCTTTTGAAATGATTGTCTCTTGTTCCCATTATACTTAGTTATATACCCGTAATAAATCGTTGTCGGCTATCGTGGGACCGCTTGACAAATGAGATTACTCTCGATTCATCTCAGTCGGGAAGAAATAGGTGATAATGGGAAAACCATCGGTCATTTTCTTGTATGTACAGCGATTTCAATTTTCTTGTTGTTTCTGCTGGGTGATATTATGGTTAATTGATTTCTTGAAACAGGTAATATATAAGACTGAAGAACATACTATTGATTACTTTCTGTAAAGCTAAATTACTTATATACAAAAATCGTACCTATCACATTGTTTGTAATCCAAATTTCGGTGTTTAAGTGGTAAGTCTGAGAATAGGTTGTAGGCTTTTTACCCTCTATTACTCTATATACTCTATCGCTACTTACTACCCTCCTACCCCTAATCCTGTGTTTCTTTAATATTTTTTAAAATGATAACAATAATTCTATCACTAATAGGAACCTACGCGATTGCTGAGTAACAAACTACTGTCATACTGGTACAACAAACAAAATATTATCTAACCTATCTCTGGTAAATGCATGAGTTATCGATGAAACTACTAAAATAACTAATACACCGCTAAATTTTAATCGTTTTAATCCCGTGGAGGGTCGATCCGGCACATGAAACACTATCGATTTGTAAAGATAAAATAAAAAAATAAAGTAGGTACCTCTTTTTCAAAACTCGTATTAATTCACGCATCAGAACTGTATTTTGAAAAAAATGGAACCAATCTGCTGAAAAAAAAATTGCAAATAGATCCATAAACGTCGGAGTTCTGAGGTAACAAACATTAAAAATTAAAAAAAAAAACAAACGAATTGATAACCTCCTCCTTTTTTTGAAGTTGGTTAAAAATGCCTGCCCCACAGCATCTGAAACTGAAGATAAAATGCTTGCGATTTTCTCAGTAACCATAAAATAATACGTCAAGAAAACCTTGCCGCTAGTTATCGACCGTCGTCGTATTTATAAACATTTATTGATGCAGTTGGTAGTTCTGGTACAAACTTTGAAGGTTACTTTAGTTTTTTGTAAAAACTATGGCATTTTTTTCTAGTCAATAGGTACTGCCAACGCCTTCGATCGCATCCCTATATTATTCAGAGGTAAAGTTACATTTTATTGATTATTTTTTTTTTATTCTCCGTTCGAATGTCAAAGATGCTAGTGCGGGGATGCGCTCTTCATCGACTTTTTAGTCTAACAAAACACACAGATATATTTCTTATTATATTATTAAACTAGTTAAAAAATAAAAGCACCTTTTGACATTTGAGAAAGACTCTAGAATGTAACTTGGAACGAAACAACAATAAAATAATAATTAATTACATGAAGTGGTTTAAAAAAAACCTTCATTTGCGCGTTAAATTATATAATGGAATAAATTGCGAGCATTCATTTTGCGTATAACACTTCAATACGCAAAATAAATGCTTTTGCTATGCCTTTTGACAAATGTCAAAACGGGCCTTTTTTTTTTGACAGGTACAGATTATCAAAGCAAATCCTTTTTTTTATGGGAAAATGCCCTATAATTCCTCCCGTTCTAGAAATTGGAGCGAGAGTGTCCGACTTTTACTCACTAAAATCCCACCACAGTTACACTCTGCGTTCCAGTACCGCACTCTTTCACACCACAGCTCTTTCGAACGATCCCACATTCCTGGCAGCTAAATCCTAATAGACAAATTCAAAGTATTTGATTTCACTTGAACCAACCCAGAGATACCTCCGCACACCTACTCGTATGTTTTCGATGTTTTATAAGTATGAGACATTATAAAACGTCATTATAAGCTGGTTGCATTTCCAACAATTGGTCATTTCCTTCATAATAATACCAGAAGAAAACTACAATCGACTCTTGTTAATTCTAAGCTTGAAAGACTTAAAATATTACAATTTATTGAGAGTTTGAAATATCAAATGTTTCGAAAGGTCAAAGCAGCTTTCTATCGATGAAAAAATTTTACAATCGGACCAGTACTTCCGTAGATTATCTCCTTCAAACAAAAAAAAAACAAACTTTGCCTCTATAAAATATTAGTGTAGATTAATGAATTATTATTTATTACATAACAAAATCAAAAAGTTGGAGGCATCCTCTTCTAATTATATAAACAAGCAGATATCTTATGTCGAATGAACCATTTAAAGAAACCCAAGTTCTACTTTCCTTGTTACGGCCACAATAGTCACATATATGCATAAATAGCAAGTAAGCTCATTCAACACGCCTTAATAGGGGAAATTACTAGGGTCTGTGTTAAAATTGTTCCACCATCTTACATTCAATGGGCGTTAGGGTACTGTCAAGCAATAAATGAAGGCACAACACAGTGAGAAACCGAAGACTTTCTTTTATTTTTTCATTTAAGGAAAACATTTAGTTGAGTTCGTTGACTATACTAAAACAAAGCTAACTAACCCGGCTAGCCGGCGGCCCGTAACTAGCTGACCCGGCGTACTTCGCACCACCTAACAGTCAATGAATGTAGTATATATTTTGATATAGTCAACCGATTGCGATGGAACAAAGCCTAAGTAATAAATTATATCAAGTTACACACAATTTTAATGTTTAAAAGTTATCTATGTCAATATCATACATTTTACGTGATTTTTACAAATAAAAACTTCTACAGATTTATTATATGTATAGAAGATGAATATTGTTTAAAACCACTGGAACGATATGTACAACCTGGGCACCTGGGGTTATTTAAGTCAAGAGTGAATAGGAATGAAGAAATCTGCTAAAGTTATCGATACAGGACAAAAGACGTAGCATTAGAAAGATGTACCGATGACCTAATGAAAGTCCCTGGAATCCGATCGATACAAGAGGCGGAGATCTTTGTCCAGCAATGGCTATCTTTAGGCGGAAATGATGATGATGAATCTTTTTGACAAAAACTATTACTTACGCACTACCTACATTCAAACATACAAACTTCACGTCTTTACAATTTTAGTCTAGATTTTTTTTTATCGTGTTTATGATTCATTCATCGTAGCTGTTGGCATCTCGTAAAACTATTTCTAATGCGTTAATTTCTTAGGTGTTTCCGGATGTTTGTGTTTGAGTGGCTATAAATAGAGTCATTACGTAATTACAAACATACGACCGAAACGACGTTGTTTATTTACACATGTATCTACGAATCGAACGTGTGTTACACCTACATTTGTCATGCTTCAATATAGGTATGAAAAATAATAATGGTATTTAGAGTCGGTAAGTATGAAGTTATTCGAAGCCATGTGACAAAGACTGCTGGAACTCAGGTGTTCGACGCAAGCCAAACGTTTGTAACTTGGCTAGAGGAGCAGTACTTCCAGAGATTACCTCCTACAAACAAAAAACTTAAAAACATACTTTACCTCTTTATAATATTACTGTAGACAAATTACATAAATAAAATAGGTAATCGGTAAAGTAAATAAGAAGCCACAAGGTAACTGAACATCTGCATATTGTATCACAAAGAATTTGTATCGATTTGAACCACGAAAGCGGCCGGGGCCTGTGAAATGAACTGGCTAGTGCAGTGAACCGTGCTAGGAATTATAAAGGTGGTTAGGTGGTTAGGTGGCCCATTGTTGTCCACTGACCAGCCATCGATCGTTTAAAAGAGTTACTTACCGTGGAACGTAAGTTTCAGTACGTGGGTTCCACGGTAACGGAAACAGGTGAGCACGTACTGAAGGACCCTGGAGTCTGATACGACCTCGAGCTTTACCCAGGAAATCAGAAACCAGAAACGTTTATTTCAAATAGACCATTTACAGGCACTTTTGAATTGTCAAAATGTCAGTCAGGCAAAAACGTGAAACTAAATTACGCGTTCCAAAGGTAGAAGGACTATGGAGAAGAACGTGCAAGAAACCCCATGGACACACTTTCAAATCATATTTACATTAACCTTGATTACATAATTCTTGTCGCTTCTTCTCCAGAGGCGGGAGAATTCAGGTAGATATTCAGATAGCATAGCATCCAGATTGGACGATTCATTGTAACATCAAACTTTTACCTTTTACGCTCCAACTAGCATTGCGATTGCATTTGGCTCGTATGCGAAAAGCCTTTTTCACCGCAGCTGAAAAAAAAAAACTTTTTATTTTTAATATTTCGGTGACACTCAGTGCCCATTCGCCGCGGTAGCTGACACGTTAGTTTCGCTCCAATTTTTAATTAAAGAACACAAAACGTCAGATATTTTATATTCATGATAAAAGTTACGATATAACATCATCAGCTACCTAAATGAAATGTTTGTTGGCACAAAATATTCGTATATTATGGACGGAGTCACGTTCTAACATAAGCGGCCATTTATAAAATTCGTACGTAAGTTAACGACATTTTCCCGCGATTTAGGCCTAAGCTCATGTTTATTTAGGTTTCTGTGAAAATTGAAATATCAGAATTATGGCGGCCATGGAATATGTAGGTACCTACATAAGTATTAATCAGTTATTTATGTCAGAGTGGCTTTACTTTTTACTGTAGACTGCTTGTTAATTCGAAAGAGTTACCGTGGTCTTTGAACGCAAAAAAACTACTAAAGGAAGAAAGGTGGGTTTTAGTCAGTAAAAGTCTGACAGTCCCTCTCGCTCCACCCAGAGCGGGAGGAATGATATGTATTTCCACGAAAAAAACTTTTTACTGTATGATACTAATATCCATCTAAAATAATTGATAAGTACCAGAGGTTAATTCTATTCGGTTTATAAAGGGTGTAAGGGACAGCCCTCCACAAACTTTCAGGGCTTGCTCAGTAGAAAAAAAAATTGTGGAAGGTTGTTCAATTTCGTCTACTGAGCAAGCCCTTAAAGTTTGTGAAGGGCTGTCCCTTACACCTTGTATAAGTACGTAGCTAGATGAATATCCTCCTCCATGTGTCGTACCTACTCCTCAATGCTGAGGGTCATAACCTCCCTGCTTCATCAAAGAGTGTCCATGGAGTTTCTTGCACATTCTTCTCCATAGAGATCTACGCTTTGGAATGTGCAATGAGCATCATTTTTCTGACTGACAGAATTTTTGACATTTCAAGAGTGCCAGTAAATGGTTTATTTGAAATATAATGCTTTGAATCTTTGAATCATCACTTTCATTCGTACGATATTCTTCCATGTTTCTGAAACGATATGTACAACCAAAAAGTAAAAATATCAAATTTAACTTTTGCCAGAAAGTACTCGTATATATAAAGTTCTGAAGTTTGAAACAATTTATAATTTTCTCGCATCGTCATCCGTCTAGGATAGAATGGTCCAATTGTACTGAATGGAGCTTTGTAGTGTAAATGAGTTATTTACATTCTACGTCTAAAAATAAGATTGAATTTTTACCGCATTGCGCTTGTTTTGTTAGCGTTTTTTCAGATTCCAATGTTAAAATAGTCACCGTTCCATTTTTAAAATATCACTTTTTATAACTAGTCTATTGCTTACTTCTTACGCCAGCCAGGATGACGAGTGGATGCCTTCTTTATTTAAATGACGTTAACTGCGCGAAATTAAATGCCAATGGCAATCTGGCTATTTATACTTTTTGTAACACGCCTCATTTAAGGAAAAGCATCGTAGTCGTTAGATTTATCTCTTATTTAAATATTTTTAAACAGTAAAAATGCAACTAAATCTGACTGTACCTGCCGTTTAGAAGAATGTAGGTATACAATGAATTTAATTTAATATTTTTTGTATGAATTATAATTATGTTAATTGAGTGGGTTTTAGTTAGTAAATTTCTTACACGAAGGTACTCCCGCTCTGTCCTAGAGCTGGAGAAGTCATTAGAAGATTTAAAACCTATTTTTTTTTAGGTCCCAACTTTTTTTAAATAACAGCATAACCACATAATCTATTAGCTTCAGCGTTGCGTAGTAAGTCGTTCTGTCTAATTGAGTCGCTTGAAAAATGTACACACATTTCCCGGAGGTCGCACGATACGACCGACACGACGTAGGTATAATAGGTAAATGGGTAAGGTTCTCATCAAGCACGAACCGCGCTCAAAGTGTTGCCAGCTAAATTATTCAGCACATCTGTTCACACACATTCTCCAGGGAATATCTACTTTTGCTTCTCGGAATCCTTTTTGGGTTGGAGATTTTTTAGGTTAGATATCTGCTATTTGAAGGTGCCAGTGTTTTTCGTGTTTTATTACAGGGAATTTAATGTTATCACACTAATATTTTAAAAGCGAAAGTTTGTATGTATATCGATGGGTCCTATGTAGAAGAACCAATGGGCAATTGAATGACAACCTTTCAATTTCAATAAAGGCTTCAAAATGTTACAAACTTGTAAAAAATATACCCATCGATATATTAAATGTATGTATGTGGGAGTGTATATACGTTTGCAACTACTTCACGGTAAAACAGCTAGATGGAAATAGATGAACAGACTGGATGATCTACTCGAATGGGACATAGGATACTTTTGATTCCATGAATAAGTTTACTTGAAAAAATTTAAGGATTTCTGGATCCTCAACTTTAAGGCGGGTGAAGTCGTTAGTAGGAGCTAGTACTTTGCATATTGCTCGCAGAACAAATGGCCGTTGGGACCGAAAGGTTATGGAGTGATCGATGGGTGGTGGACCGATGACCTGGTGGAGCTTGTGGGAATCCGATGGATGCGGGAGGCACAGGACCGTTCATTGTGGCGACACTTGGGGGAGGCCTATGTCCAACAGAGGACGTCTATCGGCTGAAATGATGATGATGATGAGTACTTTTATATTACCTATCTTTGTAATACCCACAGTATTGGTAGGATAAAAATAGACTAAAAGAAAATTCTTTCTGGTTCAGATTTCCAAGCACTTCTCTTTGAAAACTCGTTCCGCAAACGTAGGTATACTTATGCTTTTAAAACACTTTGAGATATCAATTTTCCTATCTGAGCAAATACTAAGTTCTCTTGGTATTTCAACAGAAGCATTTTAATATGAAATGCGGCAAGGTAGAAAGCCCGGCTTCATTACTTTTGTGAGCAAATAATCTTCAAAGTTGCAATGCCACCTCCATTTAACTTTGAATCCTTTCTTTTACATGGAAACCATCAAATGACTTCTTCCGCTTTGGGTAGAGCGAAAAACTTTTACTGACTAAAACCCACGTGTTCCTTCAGAAATTCATCATCATCATTATCATCATTTCAGCCCAAAGACGTCCACTGTTGGACATATGCCTCCCCCACGTGTCGCCACAATGAGCGGTCCTGTGCGTCTCGCATCCATCGGATTCCCGCAACCCTTACCAGGTCACCGGTCAACCTTGTAGGAGGCCTTCCAACGCTACGTCTTCCAGTACGTGATCGCCATTCCAGAACCTTTCGGCCCCAACGGCCATTCAACGGCATTGAAAGAAATTATTTTACAGAAATCATAAACCGAATACTACCTATACTAAAAGCATATTCCGATTAAGTCTTTTATCAACATAGTTTTCGCTGATATGTAGGTAACTGACCAGTGCCGTAAATGTGCCAGCGGTGCCCAGGCACAGGGCGCAGTTCCCGGAGGGGCGCAAAAATAATATACCTACCTAGTACTTTTTGTTTGTATTGTACTTTTTCTAGCTCGCACCGGGCGTATAAAAGGCTGGTTACGACACTGTAACTGACCACTCAATCACTGACTGATGAAATGTATTTTCGCACTCGAATGAAGATTTTAAAAAAGGCTAGGCTATATATTGTTATGGCTTGTGCCTGTATTGGCAATATATATGTTGACGGCAACAACTTGATGTTAACAACTAACTGCGTAATTTATTAAATGTTTTTAAATTGTATATTATCATTTTTATACAATTTTTTACTGAACGTTGTTACTTATTAAACTTTAAGTTTTATTTTTAGTTGAATTCGTTCTACTTCTAGATTTTGTCAAGGTTGAGACCTTGACAAAATATACCAGTTTCCGTCTAAAGGAAAACTAATTTCATTATTAATCTTTTGGAAAATTAATGCACGAAAATCATATTAAGGAACTAGTAGAAGCGAAAAACCAGTTGTAGTAAATATTTTATTTTTATTTTTTTGCCTTAATTACTTAAGACCATCGTGAAAACTTCAAACAAAATATTCCTTATAACTAAATGACTATATGCCGCAGACAGGAACAGACGAAAAAAATAAAATAACGATGTGACAATACCATTACCTTAAAAAAAATCTGAGTCACGCTTGAGGCACCGGATTTAGCTAGGAAACTTATTCGGAATCCTTAGTAATATTATAAAAGCGAAAGTTAGTTTGTTTGTTTATTTGTTTGTTTGTTTGTTACGTCTTCACGCCTAAATGGCAAAACCGATTTTGATGAATTTTGGTACAGGGATAGTTGGGAACCTGGAGACGGGCATAGGCTAATTTTTTCACGCAGGCGAAGCCGCGGGTAAAAGCCAGTATCTTAATAAACGCATTACCTAGCACATAATAATTATCATAATCGAATAACAGATGAGGGAAGGGATTTCTTCTACGGATCTTAGTCTATTGTTATTTCAATTTGTGCCAAGTGATGAGCTCGAGAGAGTTTCTCCACTTTACAAGAGCGGTGGCTGTACAATCCAATCAATGTTAATTGATGTCCAATGAGACTTGAGACGGGCGGATTAATTAATTTATCGTTTGTCCCACAGATACAACTGATTTCGGGACGTCGTCTTATAGTTTTGACGACTAATTTCGTTGATTGGATGTCAAGATACTTTTTGCTTGTTTGAAGAGAACTGTTTAAACTTTATACAACATTAATTTTAGTATAATTATGCGAAACCCGAAACATGAGTGTGGTATTTTTATATAAAAAATCCATGTATAAAATTTGTATAACTGTATCATGAAAAATCACAAAGTTATAAGCTTGTTATGTCAGCAAAAATACAGTCACCGGGCCAGGCGACTTGGGCGGAGCATCGCCGTGCCCTCGTGGGGGCGATCGGCGGCGGTGATCTCTCGCGCCGGGCCTTGGTTCAGGCCATGGTCCGGAGCGAGGAGGAGTGGCAGGCGGACGCCGACTTCTGCGAAGCAGTAATGCTATCAAAGGAGGAGGCCGATCGCATCAGGCAAGGCGCTCTCGCTGCCGCCGGGATTCCTTCCGATCCCGATTTCCGGCCACCGTAGACGCGGACTTGACGACAGCGAGCAATGGATAGCTCGCTGACCGTCCGGTAACTGTCCGGACCGAGCCCAAGTCGTCGACAGCACATACTATTCCCGCGTGCCTCAAGGAGTTGTCAGTAACAGCAGGGGCCCGGCTGGGACGAAGCCTACTGGGGCCAGGGTTAGTTTCGAAAGAGTAGCTCAGCCCTGGTATGAAAGCACGAAGGAACGGGGGTTTTTAGTCAGTCTGACACTATCTCCCGCTCCGCCTAAAAGCGGGAGTTGTCATTAGATGGTTTTCCCACAATGAAAAAAAAATCCAGGCCAGAGAGGGGCACCCAGCTCTTTACTAGCGTCTAATGCCGTCTATGTGTTGTACTTAGTGTCGGTGGTGGCAAACTTGTAACTTTTATTTTAAAAAAAGAATATAACATGGCGTAAAAACCATTGGAATCCATTCAGTTACTAGTTTTGAACAAACCATATTCAGGTTTCGCATATACACTAAAAATAATGTAGTAGGTATAATTGACATGGGAATCAGTCCCTACGAAATAAAAATAAAACTTTATTACCTTCAGACCGCTATAAAATCAACGTATCAATGTCAGCAATTAATTCTGAAGTCACTACATAAAGGGACGAATTTGTATAACAAAATAAATGCTTTTAAACACCCCTTATAAAGTCGAGCGGCAAGGCATGACCTTATCGAGTTGACTGCTAGTAAATGACTAATCGATTCCGGCTGGCACGAATACGTGTTAGGGTGTCTCCACACTGACCTACGCTGAAACGTCCGGTAAAAAAATAGTACATTTTGCAGCCCTCGGCTGTGCAGTGTATTATGGAAACACACCAAGGTCATAATAACCATTTTTCTGCACTAGTATCAAACGACGTTTTTCAATACACTTACGACTCGTGGGGGTTGACGCGCGCCTCGTGGGGGTCGACACGCGACCAGCCTGATACGCGCACTTTTCCGCGTTAGTGCGAAAAACAGTTAATTGCGTGCCTAAAAGCGGTGGGATAAGAACGGGTTTTCGAGTAAGTGTATTGGAAAAAACTGAATGTTGTCGCAATAACAGGTTAATAGATGATTTTCGAAGCAAAGGCGTAAGACATGACCTTACCAGCTACCTACACCGACTAAGTAAAAACAGAGTATTCCGTGACTCCGACCGTAGACTAATCCACCTACTGCGATCAGTATTTTGTTTTAGGTGGGAAATCATAAAGTATGCTTCGCTCTAAATGGAGTACAAAAAAGTGTCAGATTTTTTCTGCAAAAAAAAACCTGTGTTCCTTGAGTTACCCTTTGTGTTCTAACGCCACAGAACTTGACCCTTATAAACAATTCTGCAATTGTCACAATTTAAAAGTCTGTTCTTGAACATTCTGCACCGGTCAGTGTGAGGACAGCTTTACTCACCGGTCGCCGCACTGCTTCTATAGCAAAAATTACCTGAAACTGATGAAGCAATTTTATTTAAACTATTATGATATGGTAACAGATTTATGTAAAATTGTTGGGCAATTTCATAAATCGGAGAGAGTAATCGCGCTGCTGAAGATAACGTCGTCCAATTCCAATTACAATCCAAAATAATTTGGTCAAATCCCTCACTGTTTAGTTAGCCAAACCCCTTTAGAACATGAGTTGGTCGAAACCTACTGGGGCCAAGGATTTGTTTCTAAAAGGAAGATTCGGCCCCGGTACGAAAGACAACGAAGGAACAGGAGTGGGTTTTTAGTCAGTAAAAGAGTGGGTTGCACTAAGAGCTTCGTTAATTTCCGTCAATCGTAATTTTATCAGTAACACTGACAATAAACATTATGTTAAAATTTTGTCATGAAATATCATTCATTAATGTAACAGTAACTAATAGCCCCTAATCGCCCTAATTTCAGCAGAAAATTTTACGTGATTTGTGACGTTATTTTAACCGTACCTTTGTTTAACTAGAGATTTGACGGCTGATGAGGCATTGGTTATGAATAAAATTAGTTTGTGAAACTCATCCATCCCTCAATTACTAAGAACCTAACATTGTTAACATCTACAAGCCATACACTTAGTTCGCAATAAAGAATTTGACTTTGACATCCTAGCCTTTTACCAACTAACTACCCGAAGTCGGTTTCCAGTCTAACCCGTGTAAAATACCCGTGTTTTACATGGAGCGACTGCCTATCAGACCTCCACAGATCAGTTACTGATCAACACGATATTCCTTGGATAGGATGGTCAGACTTTCTGGCATCTGACTACCTGTAACAACTGTCAAAGATCTACGACTGACAATCTAGACCAACGGCTTTACGTACTCTTAATAATCATCATCATCACCATCCTTTTTAATGTTCCCACTATTGGGACTCAGGCCTTCTCTCTGGGAGAGGGAATGGGCCGTAATCCAACACTCAGGCCCAGTGCGGGTTGGTGAATGTCACACGTCTTCGAATTTTTGATTCTAAGACATGCCGGTTTCCTCATGATGTTTTCCTTCACCGTTTTGAGAGCACTGGTAATGAAATAAATTACACAAAGTAATGCGCCTGGCAGGGTTTCAACCCGACCTACAACTCGTAAGTCGGAGCCATTACTACTCGGTCACCACTCCTCTAGTCTTAATAATAGTCGACGTATATTAAACGACAGCTTAGTCAAATAGTTTCTAAGCTACTCCACACATTCATTTGCCTCTGCAAACTGCGGTAAACTAACACAAACCAACTACGATTATCTCGAACGAACAAGCTGAGAACTTTGTAATGAACACATCACGCTTAATGACAAATTCCCATTCAAATTGTAAAATATAATAATAACCGTGGACTTAAATAAATTGTGCGGAACTTATAACATAAAACTGTTTTATCCTGATGAATACAAATGAGGAGGTGTGGGGGTAAGTCGTAGCTAGGGTTGTCAGGTCCTTAAACTGGAAACTAGTGTAACCAGACCATCTAGTTTAATCAGACTTTTGGCGACTTTCAACTTATTAAATCGTGTGAATATCGGTTATTGCTGACATGAAGTCGAAGTCAAAGCCCGATACAAAAAGTATGTGTGTTTGTATACGTATATCCTACTTTGGAGTTTAGGCTTCTTAATAAGCACAGAACAGAAATAAGCCTACTATTCATCAAAATTGGTTCAGTAGTTTGACCGTCAAAGCCTAACAGGCAAACAAAGTTACTTTCAAGTTTACGAGTTTTTTTTAAATTAGATATAAACTAGTGCTTGATTGCCATCCCACCTGATGGTAAGTATTGATTTTGTGTATGTTGTGAAAGAAATTACTTACATATATACTATTACATTCAAGCTTGTTAATTCTTCAATACAACTTCTTCCGGGTGCAGTGCATAGACCTTTTCTCGCTTCTACACGATATTTTCTAGCTCCAATCCCCATGTTAGTTTCAACTATTTTTATCCGCGATAACTACACCGTCGCACAAATCGTCTTCACATTAAATAAAACCGCAAAAACATCTAATGATTCACTCTTCATTATGCGCATGACTGTTAAAATGTAAAAAGCCAAACTAATGACGGGCAGGATGCCATTTAATTTGTTCGGACACGCATTCGAATAGCCTAACAATGTCCGGCTTCATTCAGACAGCTGGCAGCCCTAGTTACGCGTCGCGGCCGCTACCCACCCCATGCCTTGCTTCAGCCACTAATGCGTGTTACAACTGGCCTTGACATATATTTACTTGTCATACCTTCCTTGGATTTACGTTTCGATATTTTGGGTTGTTTGTAACAGACGGTCGATGACAAGGTTTCGGCACAAAATAGATAGTTACAGAAGACAATCTACATACAAAGCGCGCTCGAGCAACGCACACGTAGGCCCGTATTAATAAACGATGCTCAACTCCGTCCTCAAGTGCGATATCATTTGATCCCCGATTTTACGATGTCAGAAGCTCATGATCATTGCTAATTAATAAAAACATGAGTACAGAATCTCAGTTACCAAGATTTGAGCTTGAGCTTGGGCTTGTGAATCTCGTTTATTAATACAATCAGGACTTCAAGCTTGATATCAAGTACGAGATCAGGACATAGACACCGCTCACGGACACGATATCTCGGCTCAAACGCCCGGTCGCACTCGAACAGTTCGGCGCAACGCGCTGACCCTAGCGTGATCGTCTAGCGTAGGTATAAAAAGTGAAGTACATACATAAGATTGACTTCTGTACCTATCTAGTTTGTGGTTTCGGTTATAGACAAATTCAGATCAACAGATAGTAGTGTTTGCCTTGTATACCGAGCCTTAATAAGAAAGAAAACGGTAACCTCCATACTCTGTAAGATTATGGAGCGTGTATTGAACTCGCGCCTCATGGCATACCTAGAAGGTAACGATCTCCTCAGTGACCGACGTACGGGTTTCGCCGAAATCGATCTACTGGGGACCTTCTAGTGTATGCCACCCACTTGTGGGGCGAGGCCCTCGAGAAGAATGGGGAAGCAATTGCTGTCTCTTTAGACGTCTCGAAGGCCTTCGACAGGGTATGGCATGCTAGCCTCTTGAGTAAGCTTCCAGCATACGGCATCTCCCCTGGTCTGATTAACTGTTCCTCAGGGGTCAGTTCTCTCTGCAACTCTTTTTCTGCTGCATATTAATGATCTGCTGATGCCCGGTATCTATGGGTATGCAGATGATAGCACAGTTGTGGAGAGATACCTGCCAGGTGCTCGGGCTAGTAAAGAGCAAATCCGGTCTGAACGAGAGGCTATGGTAGAGCGTACGAATATCTCACTTCAGGCAGTCTCCAAGTGGGGCGAAACCAATCTGGTGGGATTCAACGCCGCCAAAACACAGGCGTGTCTGTTCACCGCCAAAAGGAGCCCGTTCACCTCGGCTCCTACTTTTCAGAATGTATCATTGGATTGTACCGACCGCCTTCAGCTCTTGGGTGTCGAAATTTCCTCCGACCTCAATTTTGGGCGGTTCATTGAGTCCAAAGCCAAAGTAGCTGCTAGGAAACTAGGCGTTCTTGCAAAAGTCCGGCGGTACTTCACACCGGGACAGCTTTTAGTGTTATACAAAGCACAGGTCCGATCGTGTGTGGACTACTGCAGCCACATATGGGCTGGTGCTGCAAAGTGCCACCTGGCAGCTTTGGACTCGATGGAAAGGCGTGCGAAGAGGCTGATTGGTGATCCAGATTTAGTCAAGTCCAATCTTCAAAGCCTTGAGCACAGGCGTAGGGTAGCCAGCCTTTCGGTGTTTTACAGATTGCATTTTGGAGAGTGTGCGCAGGAATTGCATGACTTGATTCCGCCATCTCAATTCTACCATCGGACAGGCCGACGCACGGCAAGTATCCACCCTTACGTTGTTGAAACACCTACGGTCCGGACTAAGCGTTTCGCCTCGTCATTTATACCGCGTACATCAAAGGACTGGAACAGTTTGCCTGCTGCGGTCTTCCCGTCTGATTATAATGTGGGTGTCTTCAAGGCTAGAGTGAATAGGCTCTTAATAAACTAGTGCGCCTCACCATCAACGATTGCATCACTGCTTACCATCAGGTGGGATCGCAGTCAAGTACTAGTTTATAACAGATAAAAAAAAAGAAAAACCAGACAGTTTAGCGGCAATAAATTATTGAATGAATGGTTTGATGACCTTACCCAAAACATATCTGATCTGGTTCGTTCTTCTTTTTTACCGACAATCGCTTGTCATCTTGTAATGTAAAATAATGTAGATGTCGTATTTATGATTGATATCTTCAAGTTTCTCAATTCTCTTTTATTTTAAGTTTATTAGTACAATCATTATTTCTACGAGTACAATATATATCTACTATTATTAAAAGGGCTTTAAATTGGTTATTATTTATTTATTTAAACTTCATGTACAGTAGTGGTACATTGGCGGACTTAATGCAACAAGGCAATTGGATTGGCAAGGTTATTGGATATTTTCCTTTTTTTTTAATTTGTGTGACAGAGTGGACGAAATACACCTCCGTCACACTTTTTTGTACTAATCAATTGTCGATAAAAAAAAGAAGAACGTCCCATCTACAGTAATATTATAAAGAGGTAAAGTTTGTTTTTTTTTTTTGTTTGTAGGACGTAATCTCTGGAAGTACTGGCCCGATTGCTAAAATTTTTTCACCGATAGAAAGCTGATTTATTCCTGAGTGACCTAGGCTATATTTTATGTACGCGGGCGAAGCTGCGTGCAACAGCTAGTAATACAATAAAGATGTCATTGATAAGATTATGGAATAAATAACTAGCTGCTGTCAGTTGGCCGAGTACCTAATAGTAGAGAATGTTTTCCAAGGGTAAACACTCCCACGATTTGCGGTAATTTTTTATAGAGGTTGTTTTCTTCGCGGTACAGGGGATTAAGTCAAGACCCTCAACCACCACCAGAAGTCAGAAATATGACCTTGGATAATCTCTGGGGCTACGAGGTAACGGTGGCAAAAGGAGGAGCAAGTCTTCCTCCTGCCTGCCCGGCGGCAGTGTGAGTGCACACCGAGCCCGCTCTTACTTCGCCACTGTGTCTTCTGCTATATTAGTGGAACACGCATTGAAGCGTTCTTTCCGATAGAATATTCGCAGGCGGACATTGAGACTTCTTAGGCGTAAAAGTATTCAATGGGGAGTCGTTGGCCGCCTCCCAGGGTGCACCGACCCAAGTCGTCGACGGCGCGCACTGTTCCCGCGCGTCTCAAGGAGTTGTCAGCAACAGCAGGGGCCCAGCTGGGTCGAAGCCTACTATGGCCAGGGTTATCCGAAAGGGAACTTGAGCCCCGGTATGAAGGCTAGAAGGAACGGGGTGGGCTTTTAGTCAGTTAGAGTCTGACACTATCTCCCGCTCCGCCCAAGAGCGGGGTTTTGTCATTGGATGATTTTTCCCATCATAAAAAAGGGTGCACCGTCCCGCGGACTGGCCTTCACTCCGGATTTATCCGTAAGGAAACTATAGCCCGCGGGCACACGTGGAGGTTTTTTGTCGTAACACCACATAATTAGTGTTTTTTTTTTTTTAAAGTATTCGTCCAACCAGCGGTTCGGTTTAGTTGAAAACCAGCGTCAGACAACTACATGTGTCTGTCATTTTCGCTGTACCTTTTTGGCGCAAACGTGAGACATGCGATGTATTTTTTTTTTTGTATTTGTTATCTTCAGTTTCAACCATGTTTTTTCTACACTGTGTTTTTCTATGTTTGTGCGCCAAATAAAATGTTTCTTTCTGTCTTTCAAATAAAGAAATCGAAATGAAGCTTCTGAGTTAGATTTTGACTCTATACCCAATAACTTTAATGGTAATTGATTTGTCCCACTCAAATCATGAACCAAATTTGGCCAGTAAACAGACAATAAACTAACTCGTTGGATGAAGCCAGTGAGCCGACTGAACATCGCCTGAACAGCCAACATGGCGCGATATTGGCCAAACGTTTGCCACACGCGTCGTAGCGTGAACATAACCAATGAACACGACTAACTAATAGTGAAACGTTTACTGGGAAATGGGAAGTGTGTCAGCATAATGTTTGTGTGAACGGAACTCGAATGACAGTCACAATATTGCTTGAATCATGTAATCATAGATTATAGGAAATTCCAAATTGAGTGACTGTTCATTTGAGCGTTGTGGTTGCGTTTTGCAAACGCCCTTTATAAGGAGAATAGTTTTTTAGCGTTTTGAATATTGTAGTTCAAACAATGGCCGAGTGAAGCAGTGGTAGCCGAATGGTAACGGCCCCGACTTACGAGTTGTAGGTTGCGGGTTCAAACCCAGCTGGGAGTATTACTTTGTGTAATCTATTTCATCACCACTGCTCTCAAAACAGTGAAAGAAAACATCGTGATGAAACGCATGTCCTAGAATAAAAAAAATTCGAAGACATGCGCCACCCCACAACCCGCACTGAGCCCGCGTGGTGGATTACGGCCCATTCCCTCTCCTAGAGAGACGAGGCCTGAGTCCCAGCAGTGGGAAGTTGGTAACATTAAAAGTCTGGCTATGCTATGCTAGTTCAAATAATAACAGCTGCGTGGGATTTTACGAAAGAGTTACCGTGGGCGTGGAACCCAAAAAGGACAACTGAAGGAACAGCGAGAGGAGCGAGAGGGAGAGCCAGACTTTAACTAGATAAAACCCACCCGTGCTCCTTCAGTTACACTTTGTGTTCCTGGGCTGTGGTGACTCTTTCTAACAATTTCGCAGTTCATCTCATGTACCTTTTTTTACGTAATTTCCATCAACAAATAACTTCTCCTGCCCTCGATGAAGCGAGGAAGATCAGATTTTTGCTGACTAAAACCCACGGTGTTCCTTCAGTCACCCTTCATTACGAAAACTGCGTTGAAGGCTTTGAAAAAAAAAATGTACTTACACAGTCTTTAATACTAATAATATTTATTTATATATTTATTTTAAAATATTTCTTAAATTTAAATTATCAAAAATATGTATAAAAGATAAATAAAGGAAATAACAATAATATTCCACAAATATCACACAGCGCCGCCTAGTCCCAAGCTAAGCAGAACTTGTGTTATGAGTACTAGACAACTGATAAACATTCTTACATATTTTTTTAAATTTTAGATACATATTTTAGATTACACCCAGACACAGAACAAATGATCATGCTCATCACACAAACATTTGTCCTAGGTGGGAATCGAACCTTCGACCTCCGGCATAGCCGTCAGGGCCACTAACCACTAGACCAACAGACCAGTCTTTCATAACATCCTATACCATTCAATTCTCTCTTTAAACAATACGTCTATCAGAGTTTAATCAGACAGTGTCATTAAAAACAAACACAGTTAGTTTTTAACAATTCCCTTATCGCACATCGTTATCGACACTTACTAACTAGTAACTACACCCATGATGGATGGCTTGGAATGGATCAATTTGTAAATAACAAATGCATTTCCCCTCCGTTGACCTTGCAGCTCAACACACAAAATAAAATTCTTCAAAAGGTCAAGGCACTTCATAAACACGCGATTACAATCTCACGCATACGCGACCCTAAAAGAAACATGGACGAAAATGAGGGCGGCGACCAATCACAGCGCGTCGTGGAAATGTATTTTTTACTGAGTAACTTTTTCCCGCGACTGGCTTGCGAAGCTTTTTTTTTTTTTTTTATTTGTTTTAAACTAGTACTTGACTGCGATCCCGCCTGATGGTAAGCAGTGATGCAATCGTTGATGGTGAGGCGCACTAGTTTATTAAGAGCCTATTCACTCTAGCCTTGAAGACACCCAAATTAAAATCAGACGGAAAGACCGCAGCAGGCAAACTGTTCCAGTCCTTCGAAGTTCGCGGTATAAATGACGAGGCGAAACGCTTAGTCCGGACCGTAGATGTTTCAACAACGTAAGGGTGGATACTCGCCGTGCGTCGGTTTGTCCGATGGTAGAAATGAGATGGCGGAATCAAGTCATGCAATTCCTGCGCACACTCTCCAAAATGCAATCTGTAAAACACCGAAAGGCTGGCTACCCTACGCCTGTGATCAAGGCTTTGAAGATTGGACTTAACCAAATCTGGATCACCAATCAGCCTCAATCCAATGATACATTCTGAAAAGTAGGAGCCGAGGTGAACGGGCTCCTTTTGGCGGTGAACAGACACGCCTGTGTTTTGGCGGCGTTGAATCCCACCAGATTGGTTTCGCCCCACTTGGAGACTGCCTGAAGCGAGATATTCGTACGCTCTAGATAGATAGCCTCTCGTTCGGACCGGATTTGCTCTTTACTAGCCCGAGCACCTGGCAGGTATCTCTCTACAACTGTGCTATCATCTGCATACCCATAGACACAGGAATTGTGCGTTTTAACGAGACGCAAAGTAGCCGATCTGATACACAGCGATATTGCAAAATTTTATTAATAATATAATTTATTTAAAAGTATATAGGTACTTTATTGCACACCAAGATTATAAATTTACAAAATGAGAAACCTTATAATAAAAAACATACAATAGGCGGCTTTATCGCACTAGGCGATTTCTTTAAGGCAACCAGGAACGGACATAGGTTGCCTGGACGGGGTTGCACTTGGTGCAAATATACACGTAAACAGATAGGTAAGTACTTAATACTAAAGTAAATAAATAATGTTTGTTATCAGATCAGGACTTCCCTTATACAAGCTTTGCGGTCCCGGTAAAAAAAATCCTTAGCCCTAGAACCCAAAGGGCAAATGAAGGAACACGATGGGCCATTTCCCACCCTAAAGTGAGAGAAGTTAATTGATGATTACCCACGTAAAAAAGCTGCACACGTAATGAATCTGTTCCTAGAACTTATTGTGCGTATGAGTGGTATGATCATCTTGTACCGGTGGTACATCACCAAAAGTCTTAAAGACCGATGATGGCTATAATAGCTACAACTTAGGAGTCTTTAAGTCGAGAGTGAATAGGTTTCTTCTAGGCAAGCGTGCTTCATCGTCGACCACATCATCACTTACCATCAGGTGAGATGGTGGTCAAACTTGCGTTTGTTGCCTATCAAAAAAAAAAATGGAACGGTTTTGGCGACATTAAATTGTGCAATTCCGGCGCACTTCCTCCCAAACTGGTTCAGTTTTTCAGATTTTAACAATTCATCGAAAAAATATTCTGCATGTTGCAACTTGCTTTAAATTTTAATTATCTTTTTAAAAGCTTTTATTTACTTTTATCTAGTCTGATGTTTGTATGTTTACATTTGATCCACTTCCCGGTTACCGATGGACGTGATTTTGCATGTTTGTGTAAATCAAATAACAATGCAAAATTATTATGACTTGGAGCTGATCTGATGATGGAACCGGAAGGTGGCCATAGGAACTCAGATAACCCTATCGTGTTTGAGGCTTTTGGAATGGTCTTGACGAGTATTTAATTATACAGGTATATACCGCGCTATAAAAGCTTGCTAAGAAAAACTGATTTTCATTGAAAACTTGTTTCATATGTGTGTTCGGTTATATCTTGAGACAGCACTGAAGCATTCTTAATATTTAAGAAAATGCGTCAAACACCCTCTCGCTCCGCCCAAGAGCGAGAGATGTCATTGGATGATTTTCCCACCTAAAAAAAAGCATATAGGCTACTTTTAAACTGGCTTCTACATTCACACAAACGAAGTTGTGGGCAAAAGTAAGTCAAAAAGATATATTGCGCCCACGTACGTACTTCACATAGACATGCTTGTGTGAAATAAACATCCTCGTTCTACGCTATTAATCTCGCTAAAACATACACCTTTTGTCTCTTTATATTTTGCGGTTGCACTGCGCACAGCTGTCGTATTTTTATTCTATTTTTAATTCATAAAATAGCGTACGAGAGAGTCCATCTGTTCGAGCACTCTTAGCTCGCCTCGGGGAACTTTATACTGGAATAAGATAAAAAATGGACCAGCTAGATAAATGGCTTCCGACTTTATAAGGAAAGTAACTGAAGATATATGTGTTGCGGAGTACTTAGGAACGCAGGCTGTTGAAGACGTTATGGCTAATGGGTCTTTCTGTTATTTCATTTCATTAAAAAAGAATGAAGAATGTACCTACAACATGAAACAAAAAAATCGCACGTCCTGAAAGTTGTATGTTCAGAATCAGCTCCTGAATCGATTTCAGCTTTTTTTTTTTTATTATATAAACTAGACCTTGACTGCGATCCCACCTGATGGTAAGCAGTGATACAATCGTTGTTGGTGAAAATATTTTTAATTTTTTTAGAATAAAAACTACCTATTTTAATGAATTCTTCTTCAATCTTGACTATGTCACTAGTCACTAGAATGTTAGCGTATGGGTGTGTGGATATCAATATCGATGCACTACGAATATACTGCATCAATTCCAATATTAATTACCTGTTAATAAGATAACTACCTAATTTCTTAAAAAACACGTACTCGTAGGTAACGTGCATTTAAGTAAAATTTCAGTGCTTGAATTATGACTGTAACTTCATTTTCTTACTGGGGTGTTACCAGTTACATATTTTAGATAGTTTTATTTTATAATAAATATAGGTAAGAGAAATTGTGCAAGACAAAGAGAATATGTAAAAATTGCTAGAACGTCGAACAAAAATAGTTTTTTTTTTCAGCTGGCTTCAGTATTTCTAATGTCTAGATAGAGCTTCCTATTTATTAATCACTAGCTTTTCCACGTGACTTCGCCCGCGTACATAAAATATAGCCTATGTCACTCAAGAATAAAGCAGCTTTCTATCGGTGATAAAATTTTAGCAATCGACACAGTACTTTCAAACATTATCTCTTACAAACATAAAAACTAAAAACAAACTTTAACTCTTTATTATATTAGTGTAGATGTAAATTAACAAAAGCTATATTTTGTACATGTGGATTTCTATAAACTATCGGTTGAAGCACACAACTTTCATAAATAGGTACCTAAACAGAAATAAAATTCAAAACTACAAACTTGCAACGTCTTAAACAGTAAATTTAAAAGTTTAAGTTTCCCGCAATAATTTTTACGGCGCCATTTCACAAGTTCACATTCCAGTAAAAACTTTATATTAACCTTTGTTTTTCCAAAGAGGTCAATGTTTATGTTTCAAAGTGAGTGTGTCTGAGTAAATCGCGGACGATCCAACCAAACCCATTTCCGCTAAAAGGCTCTCCCAACGCGCATAACTTTTTAAAATAACAAATGAAAACCGGAACGTGATGTATGGTGCGACAGAAGGGTCATTCTGTCTCGCTCTCATATTGCATAAGTTAACAGTCTCTAGTTTAGGTGTGAAAGGGATAGGCGTATGTGATCTAGTAACTTTTTTTTTAAGTGGATGATCCTGGATAGCACGCGAAATTATTTTTTTTTTTTAAGTTTTTAGCATTTTGCAGGTCAGTGTCAGGTTATATGTTGATTAAAATATGCGGACGTAGTTTATTTTTCTAAATAAAACAAAAGAGTTTTAGGTAGGGAACTTTTATACACGCCATTATTTATGGCGGCCGAACGGGTATCATGGCCTTTGACGTCAAAGTCCATGTCGGACTTCTCTTTCTTAATAACAGCTTTGAGTGTTATAACTTCGTTGTTGATGACCTTATTATATCTATATATTTTTAATATCAGTTTAACATAACTAAGTACCTAGTACTTAATTTAGCAAATAAATATTACATACATATTACCTATTTTGTAAGTCAAGTCGTTGCATATTTTTTTTCATATTTATTCACTATGAAGTATTTAATTAAGCATTTTTAAAAAACGCATGCATATTGCCTATTTTGTAAGTCAAGGCCGTTATTATAATAAAAATAAATAATTGATCTTCTGTATATACTTTGTAGGGGTACATTCCACTCACTTTTCATCCCATTTTAACATTGTACTCGGAATAAAACCGGTGTTGTAAGTAGATATTACAGTGTACCTTTGTACAAACTTAGTTATTCGAAGAAGGGTTATATATTTAGAAGCTGTTCTGATCAATAAATAACGTGATACTTAATTGTTAATTTCGAAGATAATATTAGTATTTTAGTTTTCCTGTTTTAAAATAATTTTATCTGATATTTTTTCTAATTCATTAATCTATTAATTTATTGATTCCGTTTTTTCTATTTTTCATTCTTACAAAAAAATAGTGTCATATTTTAAATTCTGCTAATTTATTTATTTTTCTTTGTTTCAGGTATGTTACCCAGAAAATCGTCACGATTCCTTAACCTACGTTAGTATCCCCTGAGTTTGTTTCAGTGTTTCTTCTCAGGGCAGTCTGTTAGGAAACACCTGCCTCATCTAGTTTAAACTGTAAAAGTGTTTTTTAAAAACTTTTTGCAAAATAAATATCATTTTTGATCGACAACTAACTTAAAAATATAATGCCTAATTACGTCACTAGTATGGCTATATATGCTTATTAGTAATATAACTTGCTTATGGCTAGTTTTTTGATCCGCAGTCATGTCAACCAATAGTTAAAATAGCAACTAATTGCACTAAAGTATATTATTTTCTTCTTATTTTTTGACATATTGGTCAAGCAAACAATTTGATTTAATTAAATTAAATAACTGTTTATTTTAATTTAAAAATGTTATTGTTAAATTTTGGCAATTTAACAATTAAATTTTTAAATTAAATTTCTTAACTTGACAACGGAACAAAAGACTCGTCCTCAGTGTACTTAATACATTTTTTTATCTTGTACTTTAATATTTTCACTGATTTGTGTTTAGAATAAACTTCCAATAGGTACTTAATATCAATACCATTTTTTGTAATTTAAAACCTAACAACTTGCTGGACAGTTTGGCACTCAACCAACAAATAGTCGCGTAACATCACCACCAAAAGTGTCAGACGTTTAATCATATCAGGTGGATCCGACACATTGAAAACAGCAGGCTGCGATGATTTCCCCAAGGGCTGACGTCCATGCGGCAGGGAAACCAGTAAAACTGCCGTAAACTGGACTCTCGCTAATAGAACGCATCGAAAAATATTT
Organism: Mythimna ferrago; assembly: GCA_910589285.2. Classification (NCBI taxonomy): domain Eukaryota; kingdom Metazoa; phylum Arthropoda; class Insecta; order Lepidoptera; family Noctuidae; genus Mythimna; species Mythimna ferrago. Next base: position 20,748,795 of record OU342680.1, on the reverse strand, counting down.
GAGGGGATTCGAATAAAATTACGCGAATATCCGAGTTTTAATTTTAAATTGTTTTAATCAAAATTTTGTTTGTTAAACAAATATTTTTGGAAAAATTTCGTTTGAAGTATGGAACCAATTTGGAATCGGAAGCATTTTATGAAAATATTCAAACTGATAAAGAACGTGTTTTCGATTAAATCAATTTTGATTGAAACTATCTCTCTCATACTCTATCACTACCCGTTGATAATGATATTTTAAAAATTCTTTAATTTTCGTTTATTTGAGCTTAAAAAGCTTAAAACAATTTATGTACACACGATAATAAAAAAAAGAAAAAGAAAAACAGAAGAATAATACAAAGGTGATGCTTATTTCTAAAGAAATCTCTTCCAGCATACCAGCGAAAGGAGAGTTGGAGAAAATATAGATGTAGACACTGCGTGTAAAAGTAAAAGGAAAGTTAGTTCCTACATTTAAATTACCAAATTAAAAAATTGCACGCATAGGTATTCCCTACTGTGTCTGCCACAAACGCAATCTTGTACACTCGAATACAAAATCTACTAGATATTTCCCATCGCTTCGGTAAGCGCTAAGCAATCTGCCTGATGTATCCGCTTAGCTGATGTATCCGTGTCGACGCTGAGTGCAGATACAATGGGGGCTCAATAGAGAGGCGCTCGTGAGGTCGTGACGAGATGGCTGTATCACTAAGCATATTGGATGATACGATGCTATGACATGTGTGTGATAGGTTAGGGAATGTGAGAAACGGTTAACAATGAAAATGGAAACGTATATTTCCTGGTAACTGGAGGACGTCACATATAGTTTAAATCTAGAAATAACAAAAACCCGACTACGTAAAAAATTACTTTAAGTAAAAACTGAAAAGAAAAATAAACAAGTTCAGTCCACAGTTCAGCAACAGTCGGGACCCACATTAGATAGAATGATTTTAGTCTAGATTATTTTAATAGGTCCCGACTGTTGCTGAACTGTGGACTGAACTTGTTTATTTTTCGGTCGGGTTTTTTTATTTTTTAAATTATTTTTTTATTTTACTCTTTTTAGTTACTATTATAATATCACTATTTATTCACTATATTTTAGACGTCAAATCACTATAAAGTTCAAAAACCGACCTAGGCATTCGCCTCTGTACAAAATAAATAACATAGATTTCCTGTTGTATTTTTTTTAATATGATTATGACATACCATTTTGAAATCCTCATGAAAAGCCCTTTAATTGACACCTATATTGCAGAATTAAAAAAAATATATATTTTTTTACTCTAACATATAGCATCTCACAGTCGATATCTAAGAACACTTGGGTTATCAAGACGAATCTAACGATATGTTAATTATAAAAATCTGTTCAGCGGTTAGGAAGATATGAGGTAATAAAGAATACTACATACATACAAACATACAAGATACGCGCGAAAAACATAACCCTTCTTGCAGTCGGGTAATAATAAAAAATACTGGCAATGTTTCCATTGTTTGCTCGCTGTTCTATAATATGTAGACTTTATGTAGTTATAAGTAAATATGTAAACAAAACAATATCTCATTGTTTAAACTATTAGGGCTCATAAGGGTGGGTGGGACTCATCATCTTCGGATGAGACAATTATAATAATAGTAAGAAATCCGATATAAGAAATATCTTTCCTCATCTGTCATTTAACGGTGATAAAGATAAAAGTCGAGCATTAGCTGAGTGTGGGGCATATTATTTCAGCTGATGCTCGACTGTCATAAATAACAAATCAGTTGATTAAAAGAATTTAAGTAATTACAAATTTTATTATTTAACATTATCGGCGCGTGATTTAGCTAGATAACTTATTACCGATGTAACTTTAAATACATTACCTATCTAGGTACATATATAATTCATTTCGGAGATTAACCGAAACAAACAGAAAAAGAAAAAAAAATTGCTTAAAGTGTTCAATATACTTTGGGTTTCATAACGATTTTGTAAAATTTATTTATTTATTATTTATTAATAATATTATTTTGATATTACAAATAGACACTGCAATTTTATAGATATTCATAATCTATACATAGGTATAATAAATCTGTAAAGTTTCTAGTTGTGCTCGTATCACGTGAAATGTATGAAATTGATGTAGATAACTTTTATAATATTAAAATTGTGTATAAATTTGATATATTACTTAGGATTTGTTCCATCGAATCGGTTGACTATTTCGAAAGATTCAACAAATTTTTTCTTTTGCTGCCGTGAATTCAGTTATCTTGGTATTAAATAAATGAATCTAAAACACTATTTTCACAGTCCAAGCAGGCGTGTATTTTTTTTTCACAGATTATGTTGAGAACAAAAAACACAACTGTATTTTTTCAAACATCTTATTACTCGTTCGTGTTTGCATTGTAAGTAAAAACGAACAAAATACAAATAACTCTGTGGCGTAGACCTTTCAGTCGTGGAAATTACAGACACAATAGAAAGACAATAGGTGCGCGAACGCCGGCGTTCGCTTGGGGTTTAATGAATTAAATCTAAACAGCGGAAGATATATTATGTGACTCGCCTCTAGCGCGTGGGCCGCTGAAATCAAGCCCCCGTAGCTTAATTTCACTCAGTCACATATACAGGCGTTTTACGCAAAAATATTATTTTTTTGTTTTAAGCGGGGTAAAGGTTATCAAAATGCCTGCGTGTGTTTTTATGTGTTATACAAATCATACAAAAACAAATCACAAGTAATTAGATTTCACTTGTGCAAAGAGCTCGCGTTTGACCACTATCTCACCTGATGGTAAGCGATGATGTGACCGACGACGGAGCACGCTTGCCGGAGTTTGTATTTCCTAATGGTTACAACTTGTAGCTATTAGGAAATACAAACTCCGGCAGGGAATTCCACTCCTTAGCTGTACGCATAATGAATAGGTATGTTCTCAAAACGCATTCTACGTATGTGTGGGCTATAACATATGTTAGCGTATAATCTATATATCTATCTTTCCTTAAATATAAACAATTTCCTACTAAGCTCAGAATTGACAGATCGGGACAAGGATGTTGGAAGAAACTTCTGACAAAACATACTCCATCAAATATTATTACTATTTACAAGATATCTACTTATAAATAATGACGTATGTAGTCGTTTGTGATGGATAGGCCTTTTTACAAGAGCCGATATAGTTGGGGTAGATAGCGGAAAGATCGCAACCTTTCGTGATGAATGTACCTCGACGCGAAAATGAAGACTTGCGCTAGTCCTGGGGGGGAAACGGTCTGATTTCATTATACGTGATGAGGGGTTTTCATATAGCGGTGTAGTAGATTTATTGTTTGTTTTCACATTCATCATATTGTTTGGTGAACTGGCTTCTGCTAGCGGCTTTGCCCGCGGAAAAGTAACTATTACTTGTGAGTAATACCACAAAATAGATAGGTACAGACGACAATCTCATGTATGTACTTCGCTTTTTATACCTACGCTCGGTGGACGCACACTATTGAGCGTTTGAGCTGGAATTGTTCGACGAGTGATCCGAGATGCGACCGAGACATCGTGTCTGTGAGCGGTGTCTTTGTGTGCGTTGCTCGAGCGCGCTTTGTATGTAGATTGACTTCTGTACCTATATATTTTGTGGTAATACTTACTACAAAATAGGACATCCTATTTCAGAATACGATCTACCTGTTTGCCTGTGTGTGTGAACATAATAAAACTATAAGAGCACATTAATTCTGAAAAATAAATTAGTTTAGTTTAGAGCACTCTAACCCATACTAATTTAACTCTTTCTCATTTTCCCTTTTTTTCTTCTTTTTTCATAAAACTTTTCCCACACCAGGAATAACTATCAAAAAAAATCTTCTCTTATCATACAAATATATAATTATTAAAATAAATATTGGTTTTTCATTCATCTCATTGAATATAAGCCGTTAATAAATAGATATAATTTTTCTCATTGAAAACATAAGTGCACAAAAAGAAAGTTTTATATAATTTCATTACAGGAAGGTAAGTCTCGTCCCTGGGGCGTTGTAAGATTTTCAGGGATTACATCAAGTGGAAAACCAGGGCTATTCACGTGAACAGAGGAACAGTACGGCGAATACTGCGGGAAACCAAAATCCCTGAGGAAAACAGGGACCTCAAACGTGAAAAAATGTTCGTAGAAATAATATTATAAATAATAAGGAATGATCGACGTCTTTTTTAGTTGTTGTGAGGTTTGATTTTTCATGTCTTTATTTTTTATGATTAATGAAAAACGAAATCCTAATAGGATTCGACGGCGCGTACTTCTCTCGCGCGCTTCAAGGAGTTGTCAGCAACCGTAGGGAGCCCAGCAGGGTCGAAGCCTACTGGGGCCAAGGGTCTGCTTCTGAAAGGAAGGCTCGGCCCTGGTATGAAAGGCAACGAAGGAAAGGGGTGGGTTTTTTAGTCAGTAAAAGTCTGACACTATCTGCCGCTCCGGGGGATGTCATTTGGATGATTTTTACCGACCAGAAAAAAAAAAAAAACTCAAATAGGATCACTTTGTTGTCTGTCTGTCAAGATCTTTTTTTTTCAGAAACGTGTGGAGTTTTTAAGTTGTAATTGCAAATGCTTAAGTCTGCTACCCCTTCGAGCAAAGAAACAATCGAAGTTTATGCTCCTTGTAGGCGCATATTTTGACACGCGCAAGGAAATCAAAATTTATTTGTATTTTCCGTTGACCGTTGAAGTTTTTTAGTTAAGTAATTAGGTACGTCACAAAAGGATTACTTTTTTACGATTTAGATAAATCTTAAAGATTCTAGGAATCGAACTATTTTTTTTGAGTTTTTTTTTTTGTTAGCCTGTTCTGTCCCACTCCTGGGCAAAGGCCTCCCTCCACTCCTTCCATCTTTCGAGCCCCCGGGCTTCCTCTTGCCAGTTTTGGTGGAATCTGTCTAGTTCGTCGCGTCATCTCCTTCGTGGTCTGCCGCGACCCCGTCGAACTGTTTCAGAGCTCGAGCCCCGGTATGAAGGCTAGAAAGAACGGGGTGGGTCTTTAGTCAGTAAGAGTCTGACACTACCACCCGCTCCGCCCAAGAGCGGGGGTTGTTATTAGATGATTTTTTCCCACCATAAAAAAAAAACTTTGTACTACTTTGTCCCACAGTTTATCGGGCATGCGGCAGACGTGTTCTGCCCAGTCTCATTTCACTTTGTTTTACTGTTTTAAAAAAAAAATCTAACATTTATTCTAAAACAGCATTTACGCTAGCTGTCTATTTTAAAGTAACTTTCTTTTCTTCAACGCTTGAAACTTTGCAATAATCTATTAAAAGATCCCATTAGGAACTTGTTAGCAAGTTGGAGCATTAGACTAAGAGTACCAGCGCTCATTAGTGAGTTAACTAGATAACTCGTTAATAAGTAGACGGTCAGTAAGCTCTCGCAGACAGAAGATGAACACACAAAGACAAAAGAAATAAACTAATAAGAAAGTAACATAATAATTTATAGCATAACCGAACGTCTGCATTCCCTTATTTTTTTTTGTGAGAAAACCCTCAAAACAATGATTCCTCCCGCTCTGCGTAGAGCGAGAGGGAAGGTGAGACTTTTATCAAAAACCCACCTATGTATGTACCATCAAAGACACTTCCGCCGGACCACCGCTGCTCGCACTCTAAACGAAGACTTCAAAGGGTTTGGTTTGGCGCCGCGCCGCAGGATTCAAGCGAATTTTTTTTAAGTAATCAGGTAGAAATTATCGCAATGGTACTTTACCGGTTGGCCAGACAGCGAGCTACCTATTGTCTAACTAAAAAAACCCACACCGTTCCTTCTTGCCTTTCATACCGGAGCCAAGTCGGACAGCGAGCTACCCATTGCTCGCCGTCCGTAAGCCAGTACGGTGGCCCGAAGGCGCGAAATCGGGATCGGAATCCCGGCGGCGGCTAGGGCATGAGCGCCGTTGCCTGATGCGGTCGGCCTCCTCCTTTGCTAGCATTACTGCTTCGCAGAAGGAGGCGTCCTGCCACTCCTTCTCTCTCCGGACCATGGCCTGTACCAAGGCCCTACGCGAGATATCGCCGCCGCCGATCGCCCCCACAAGGACACGGCCAAGCTCTGCTCAAGCGGGACACACCTCCACAGTGTATTTCACCGTGTCCTCCGGACGTTCCACACTATGGCGACACCCGAGCGTCACTCCGCACGAATCCGGTGCAGGTACCTACCGAACTTACCATACCCGGTGAGAACCTGCGTCATGCGGAAGGTGAGGACGCCGTGAGGTCTTTCCAGCCACACCTCAAATAGGGGACTTACCGAAGGAACACAGATGGATTTTAACTTTAAGTAGTTAGTAAAAGTCAAACTTTTCACTCACAAGTTATTCATGATTTCCTACCAAAAAAAAAAGTGGCAGCTAAAACAAATCTTACTAAGTAAACAAGAAAGCAAGATAATAACTTAGAGCAGTAAAGTTTAAAGTACTTTCTGCTAATAACAACGCTTTGAAGATTTTTTGGCTGTGAATACGGATACATTAAGCTTCGTACGGAAACATTATCTATGGTTTCTTCTACAGAGCCAGGAGATGACTAGACGGTCAATAGAGACGGTTTATTATTGTCAAGACTTTCCGAACTTAGATTGCCAGTAAGGGTCACCAATTGCTTGTAGAATGGCTATGAGTATTCTCGTCTCATTATGTTTATTCTGTTTTAATTAATTATTTATATTCTATTGTAACTTAATTCTTCTTATTGTTCTCATTCGATTTACAAAACTCCGTCCCCTTCGTAAGATATGCAGACGCTCTAAAACCATCTCCCCTGCTAAATGAGCACCCAGGCCCAATATTTAGTCTGTAATGACAATCTACACTTATCTAAATCCCCACTACCTACCAATGCATGAAATCTCTTACCAAGCGATTCTTTGTCAATTTTCAATCGCTACGGCCCCTCGGTACGAATCCCCTACATTTCTAAGATTCGCCATCACAGGCGTTAATTTCTATTTAGGTGGGAAATCACCCAATGACTTCTCTCGATCTAGGGCGGAGCGCGAGGACAGACTAAAATCTACTCCCCAGGCAATAAAGGAACATATCCTTCATTGCCTAGCATTCCAGGGCCCTGGATTTTCCTTACGGAAGCAAGCCCATGGCCACAGTAGGTTTTAGCACTGTTGTCACTCCTGATGATGCTATTACCCTGCCCCAGGAACCGTAAGGAAACCAGTCCTCCTATGCAAATCCAAATCACTGTCCTCCCATCGTCGCCATCGCCGCTTACAGCAATTCCTTGCTCTGTGGTTTTCTTCTACCCTCCCTTTTAAGGGCGGGGTAACATCGTAACGTCTGTCTTATTGCAGACAGCTTTCACTTTTAGAGACAGATTTTTTTGTAAATATATCACGAACTGTGGTTGGACGGACGTTGAGAAAGATCGGTTTGATGTTCGTTATATATATGTAGGTATAATTTATAGATCGTATGACTTTACGAATGTCTTGGGTATTATTTGACGTAAATGGACCTTTTAAAACATATTTTGTATTTTCAGCAAGATATACTTGCGATGTATAGATTGCTAACCCAGATGAAGATAAACCAGTATTTTCCCTCACTTCCACAGCCCAAATACTGAAAAATACAGTTTCCTTAGTCTAATACTAGATGTAAGATTTGCAATTATAAACATCTTTTAAGGTTGGATATCATCAAATAACTTCTCTCGCTCTAGGATGAAGTCAGAAGGTGTATCAAAGTTCCTTCAGTTGCCTTTTGCGTTCCAGAGTTACGGGAACTGTTACTTATTACTTACTTATTTTACTAGGCCCGTCCGTCTCACTACGTCAGCATTTTTTTTTATAGTGGGGAAAATCATCCAATGACAACCCCCGCTCTTGAGCGGAGCGGGAAATAGTGTCAGACTCTTACTGACTAAAAAACCCACCCCGTTCCTTCAAGCCTTCATACCGGGGCTCGAGTTCCCTTTCGGATAGCCCTGGCTCTAGTAGGCTTCGACCCGGCTGAGCCCCTGCTGTTGCTGACAACTCCTTGAGGCGCGCGGGAACAGTGCGCGCCGTCGACTACTTGGGCTTGGTCCGGACAGTTACCGGACGGTCGGACAGCGAGCTACCCATTGCTCACTGTCCGCAAGCTCTCACTACGTCAGCACAAAATACACAATATAAACGCAAAATCGTTTGTTAAACATCAATCGTATACGAAAACCTGCAATTTTTCTAGACATATTTTCAACCTAGAACAACACAACCTTTAGAGAAACCGTTTCATACATGTATGTAATTAAGGCCGGGGACCGTGAATTTTAATAATTCACAATAATAACTAAGAACAGAGACCGGCTATTATTTTCTTACAATTATGTATATAGGCCGGACCGCGTCGCGTCGAGCCGGATTTGAATGAATTAAAAACAGCTGTTCAGTTTGCTGTCCTAAATAATATGTTTCAATTACAAGCACTTAAAATAAATAATTGAATGGCTAAGCTTCTTTTTTTATTACGATCGTTATGAAACAAACCCTATTGAGGCACGCGTACCACGCGTCTACTGAATTCATCACTAACGTACAATGCGTTTTGGGAACATATTCATTATGCGTACAGCTAAGGAGTGGAATTCCCTGTCGGAGCCTGTGTTTCCTGATAGCTATAACCTAGGGGTCTATAAGTCAAGAGTGAATAGATTGCTTCTAGGCAAGCGTGTTCCGATGGATGCGAGACGCACAGGATCGTGCATTGTGGCGACGCTTGGGGGAGCCCTATATCCAACAGTGGACGTCTGTCGGCTGAGATGATGATGATGATAATGAAGCGTGTTCCATCGACGGCCACATCATCGCTTACCATCAGATGAGATAGTGGTCAAACGCGAGCCTATCCATTATAAAAAAAAAAAAAATAACATCATCCAGTATCCATAATCCGACTTCACACTTTTTGGTTTTTTTTTTTGAGTTGCAAATCGTCAAATAACTTCTCCCGCTCTAGTGAAAGGGCATCTCATAATTTTAATGAATGAAACCTACCTATTTTACTTTTTCAGTTGCCTTTTGAGAACCACAGGAACTCTTTTAAATCTCCGCTGGCATAGCGTATGAATCTCTTTCTTGGCCCTATACTCACGCTCCAGAGCCAACCTCATTCAGGTTACAATCAAGATGAAAACAATATATTTTCGTTGTTCGTTCATGTTGCCATTAAACCCATACTTAGACTGAAGGTCTACTCTTTAAAGACATACATAAACGTCTATAAACGGGCCTTATCATCATCATATGTAGGATTGTTAGAAAGAGTGGAACGCAAAGGGTTACAGTAAGTAAAAATAGTCTTATACTCCCTGTCATGATTTCCACTCTCTATGACGTATTGTTCATCATTTCATCATCAAACCGTTATAGGTTGGTTGGTTATGTTGTTGGTTTGTAGTTACTTTTTATTGTATTGTTATTTGTCACAAATAAATGTTTTTCTTGCTTTCTTTTATAATAAACCTAGGCAATTTTCTTTACAGACTATTTTATAGGTAAAGCCATCACAAAGAGATAACACCGCATGAGCCATAAATTTAGCCTCAGGTATTTAAAACATGAAAGACCTTTATGTCGTCATTTCACTGTACAATTACGACCAGTTTATAGTACCGTTTACTGCTTCAATTAAACAATATGTCCTCATATCCCTGTAATAAAATATTCCATTATCGTGAGCGTGCATCCAGTGAACAGTTGCTAGATACACCGCGCCGTCATATTTGATCTCGTAAAGCTGCTGAAGCGTGCAAAATATATTGCTAGCCGGGCTTGTGCACTGAGCGACTGAAACTCATATGTAACATGTACGTGCTACTACACAGAGAAGATACGTTTTGTAAATATAGTTACTAGTCATTTTTAAAGAACATAATCATGATAAAAGTCTGCGGAAAATATTTTCACTCTGTCTGAAACATTTATCATCCTGGTTACAAGTTCTAAGTACTAATCAGAAAAGATTTTTTGTAAAGTAAGTTTTTACCGACATACTTAGCTTGAAGAATCGCCAAACTTAAGCGGCAATGGGTAGGGCACATTGCACGCAGAACAGATGGTCGATGGGGACGAAAGGTTCTGGAGTGGCGACCACGTACCGGAACAGCGTTGGAAGGACTCCAACAAGATGGACCGATGACCTGGTCTCAGGAATCCGATGGATGCGTGACGCACAGGACCGGTCGTTGTAGCGACGCTTGGGGGAAGCCTATGTCCAACAGTGGACGTCTATCGGCTGATATGATGATGATGGTGATGATGATGAAGTTTTTCATAGAATGAATAATTTTTTTAACTCTAAGGGGATTTTAACCCACCCATACGCACAAAGCGTTTTAGGAACACATTTATTATGCGTACAGCCAAGGAATGGAATTCCCTGCCGGAGTCTGTGTTTCCTGATAGCTACAACTTAGGGGTCTTTAAGTCAAGAGTGAATAGGTTACTTCTAGGCAAGCGTGCTCCATCGTCGACCACATCATCGCTTACCATCAGGTGAGATGGTGGTCAAACGCAAGCCTATCAATAATAATAAATAAAAAAAAATTGCTGGATGTTTTTGAGTGAAATTCAGTGCCTGTTTTAATTATTCGCAAATTGATTCCAAATGGATATTGCGATATAAAATTGGTGGTTTTATTTTTCAAGTGTCCACGTAACTGGACAATATGTAGAACTAATTGAAACAGACACGATCTCAGTAAAATGGAGCTGAAAATTTTATTGTAGTAGGAAGTTGAATACCCTCAAAAAAATTGGGGATAACATTGTTTTTTGTTCAGTGGGCAAAAATCATCCAAAGACATCCCCCGCCCTTGGGTGAAGTGGAAGATAGTGTCAGACTTTTACTATAAACCTACCCCATCCCTTCGTTGCCTTTCAACCAGGGCCGAGCCTTCCTTTTAGAAACAGACCCTTGGCCCCAGTAGGCTTCGTCCCCGCTGGGCCCCTACGATTGCTAACAACTCTTTGAGGCGCGTGGAAACAGTACGCACCGTCAACGACTTGGACACAGTCCGAACAGTAGCCGGACGGTCGGACAGCGGGCTATCCATTGCTCGCCGTCTGCAAGCCATTTGCATTCTAATGGAACTCAAGTGACTTCTCCGTACGAAGACATGACATAAAGGATTTAGTACAGAAAAATCAACCACCAAGCGATTGTAATTTACAGGCACTTTTTAACTGTTAAGGAATTCATCATCATCATCATCATTTCAGCCGATAGACGTCCACTGTTGGACATAGGCCTCCCCCAAGTGTCGCCACAATGCACGATCCTGTGCATCTCGCATCCATCGGATTCCCGCAACCTTCACCAGGAAGGAAAGAGTCAATTAGTCATCAGAAATAAAGATTACTTTTGAAAGCGTAAATCTATAGAGAAGAAAGTTCAAGAAAGTCCACTTATTATTTGTGGCTACAGATTATCTACAGAATCAAGGTAAAGCCATAACATAGTATAACCATGTCCGTCCCAGTATTACAAACTATTTTAGTGCTGAATTTAACGACGTCGATCGATTGAGGCGTTTGTTGAATCAGTGCGAGACCTGAATGAACGGTTTCGGGTTTCCTGTTTCAGAATTATTTCAGTACGGAACAATTTACTGGAAAATTGGTTTGACTGTGACTTTAAATTCATAGACAAACTTAAGTGGTGAAAATGTTCAATAATATGAACGATTTCTACATTCACTACTGGTCCTACCTCCTTTCTTATATCTATGGGTCCTACTCTATTAAAGGAAAAGATTACTATCTGTCTAATAAGTCAACCGACTTGGGAATTTTGTATAACATTTAATCATTTAAAAAATACTTATTTTCATATATTTAATGTCTTTGCTTATTTTCGACACTTTTCGTAGGGTTCTTTTGTTAGAAAACAATGATCTCCATCTCTTAATTAAGCTTAATTATTGAACCCGTGTTGATTACATCAGATTTCATTAAATCATTCGAATTACCCAAGTCGTTTAACTTATTAGACAGACTCTAATAGGTTATCATGTTACCTATGAAATTGCCGTTTTTAAAAACGGGTTACTACGAATTGTTATATCTTTGGATTGACTTCGAATTATAAGTTCAAATAAACTTTAAATCTAAGGTAAGTTTTTTCTTTTTTTTTAATTTGGTTTATTTGTGTTTTGTGTTACACTTCAAAACAACCCGTTTAAAAAAAAAAAACGGCAATTTCATAGGTAAAGACCTATTATTATAAAAGTGAAAGTGTATGTGAGTGTGTGTATATTTGTTACTTCTTCACGTTTGAACTACTAAACAGATTTGGATGAAATTTGGCACATGGATAGGCCATGTCTTAGAATAGCACATAGGCACACTTTTTATCTCGAGAGTATTGTTCCATTAGGATGAAAGCAACTTGTAACTCAACAAAATGTGTTTGACTGACGTAAAATGAAGAGTTTTTCAATTTACGTCGATGTTGGTTTTATAGTGAAATATGTACCACATATCGATGAATACTTTCTGCCCTAAAAAAGTAAAGCACCGTACGCACCATCCATCCTGACGTACGTCCCGCCAAGGCCATACAGATAAATAAGAGATAAATCAATGATAAATCAGGGCTGCCAGGTGCAAAAAAGGGGTGATCATACGACAATACGACTACTAGAAATACAAAATTTTGAAACGAAAAGATAGTACAACGAAGAAGTACAAAGTTTTATTTATAAAAATAACTAAAATTCTTTTCTATTTTTCTAGTTTTTATTAAAATTAACTAAAATTTTGCACCTGGCTGCCCTGATTTATCGTTATTTTATCTGTATGGCCTTGGCGGGACGTACGTCAGGATGGATGTTGCGTACGGGGCTTAACCCTGTACAACTTTACTGCAAGTTTATTGTCTGTGGTCCAGACAACCCAGTTCTATAGAACATGTCACAAGTCACAATCGGTCATGAATACCAAACAGTACACCAAACTCAATTATTTTCGGCTCAAAATTGTGACTGTCACAAAACACATTTATATGAGAATCTCATAATAACCGTTTTGTTGATACAAACAACGGTACAATATAATAATGTGCGCGTCAACGTGAATGACAAACGACGCGACGTAACTTCATGAATTTATAACGTCCTGTCAAGTCTGCTCGTTTCAAAAATATATATATTAACAGTTATCTGACTAAACATTGGGTATGGAAACAGTAAATTTTGATACAAGTGATGAAATTTTTTCATTGCGGCCAAGGCGGAATTCTGATTTTCCACGTGTAGCTCACGACGTTTTTCAACACAATTACAAAGGAATAAATAAACGGCAGTTGATTGAAATTAAATAAAAATGAACGGGAAGTACCCTATTATGAATTTCGATCTTTAAGAGTATCAAAATATACTTTTTTGCGACATAAACGGCCGTATCTTTTTTATTGGTTAACTTAGAAGTTTGATTTTTTTCACAGGTTTGTTTTTTTCACAGCTTGAAGGGACCGCAGACCTGAATATATGGTTTTAATTTCAACTCGTTACCTCCACGCGTTCTCGAGATAAAGGGTCTTAACAGAAAGACGGACGGACAACAAAGTGATCCTATAAGGGTTCCGTGTTTTCCTTTTGAGGTACGGAACCCTAAAAATGAATTCGTGTGCAGCTAATCTATTAAACTTTATTCTAAATTAGTAAATAACCATTAGCACTCTCCGAACAAGGGGGTAATTACCGTTGCCATAGTGATAAATAGTTTTAACATAAATATTCAGTACCTAAATAGAGTACATTTGTGTGATCAAAATGGTTTTATTGGTATCATTAATGCCTTAGTACTGTATTAATGACATTCTAATGATTGGCAGGGAATATACACACAGTAGAAAATCAATAGCAGTCAGTGATAGTATCTATAAATTAAATCTATCTGTACTATAAATAATAAAACAAAAAATGTTTCAAAATGTGTGCCTAGTTTTTTATTAAAAAAATATAAAAAATGCAAAATTTCCTTTATTTTCCAATAAATTTACAAAATGTATTTCTTTCCTTAACGTCGGGACTGACGCCGGATTTCCGCAGTAATAAATATTTTAATTAAAAATGTAATTCATTCTCAATATCATGGGTTATCCGAATGAGAACATCGAGATTCTAGAACGCAAGGCAAAGAAGGAATATAGGTATGAATTTTAGTCAGTAAAAGTTTGACACGCTCTCCCGCTCCTCCCTAGTGCGTGAGAAGTCATTGGATGATTTACCACCTAAAAAAAACTCGATTTACTCCTCCTACTCATAATATAACTCTAAACCATTTTGTTCCGTATGAACTAAGTACAAAACGATTTATCAAGGCTTTGTATACTGGCAGTACCTACCTATCATCCATCCGGATCTACCATGCGATGAACATGGAAAAGTAGACGGGAACATCGTCGTAGTCAACAATACCGTTATATTACAACGCTTTCTACTATGACGCTAAATTCAGTGTGAAAGAGGATTCATCCAAGAACCTATTCATGGAAACTCAAAAATGGACACGGATAATCTGAACAAAGAAATCTACGAAAATGGTTTCAAAGAAAAGTCCTGCAAAAATATCTTTTGTCCGACTCCATAATTTTAGACCTAAATTAACTGTTCCCAGCGACAAGGTTATAAAAACTAAAAATAAATGTGCATTTGTTCGCTAAGCACTATACAGCGGGTGTCACATTGAGGCTGGAGTGGCCGCTGGTACTAACAACTCATTATACAGGCCGAGGTCATCACAAAACATTAAAGAGAAAGGCTTGACTCCGTGAAGCGACTGGGACTGCACTTGTGCTGTCCCTGAAATTAGCTAAGAATAAGGGACATGTGATTGTTTAGTAATTTAGCTTAGTGCACAAACGGATAATTATCTTTTATTAACAAAATGTGACCAAAATACTCCGCCAAAAAAAAAACAAAAGACAATAAAATTAGTTAACATTCTATTTTATTGGAACTCGGCTCGTTGAACAGCACCGATCAAGTTAAAATTTGGCGATTTTTAGTTTTGGAAGGCATTGAATACAACTCTATGAAATAAATAGAACTACGTAGATATTAGGTACACTTTAGGCAATCATCCAAACCCTGGCTAGTATTCAAATAGTTGTCACAGCGCGTAAATTACATTCCGTCGCATAAGTTCTGACGCCGCGTAAGTCAAAATTGAGAGTTTTTCAGAAAAACAAATAAATTGTTTATTAGCACATTACTCGGTTTTAAGAAACGCCTGACTTACGCATTGTTGCTATGGGAGTGCCACGGTTTGGCTGTAGCTTTTCTGTTCGACACTGACATCCGTATTGTTTTTTATGCTATAAGATTGTTTCAAATCCTCGTGTTTGAGTCGTCAAACACGAGCTGCGATATTCGATTTCCAATCGAATGACATACGTCAAGTATTTTGTTAAAAAATGCCGTACGCGATGTTAGAACTTATACAACGGTTTATTACAGTAAATTATTAGTTTTTTTTTCACTCCATTGAAAGTAAAATTTGTCAAACCCTACAGTGGAGTGACTTAAGCGGTGATTTTCGATAAACGACGTTGCATACTTCTCTAGTAGTAGTCGTAACCTCAGTAATTAACACGTTTCATGACGTCTATGATATCCTTAACCTACACCGCCATCCACACTTTCAATATCAACCGTATTACCGTACCCAATCCAAATTGAAAGGAACGAAAAGCAAACAGAATTTATTTTCTTGATTTTATCTTTGTATCCACAGGTTTGTAATATTTGCTATACGATAGAATATTATTTTAGGTTCACATTTATGGCCCTTTAGAGCCTTACCTGCTAGGGGTGCGAGGTCGAAGAATCACCGCGGCCCTGGCGCGAAAAGGACAACGGAACGAACATGAGGTTTTAAGCATGGACTAGATGTTACAATCTAGCGTTTCAACAGAGGTTACCTTGGAGCTTAATTTTTGTTTTTGGTTAGTATTGCGTGGATTTAATCCACGCACCAACACGTACACAAATCAGTCGCTGCGGTTGGAAAAATTTTCCTGCCATCCGAAGACGTTGAAGGTCATGGATTACATCTGCGGTCTACACGGTTTGAAACTAGTGAACTCTGTTGGCACGCTGGATTGCATGCGTCTGGTCCATGTTTTAGTCATTGAAAGTCTAAGCTCGCCATACATCCTATACCCTGGTATACCCTAGCGTGTGTGGCTCCTTTAAGGCTTGGAGTCCCTTGAACCATCTGGCCAAAATTATGTGGACGCACCTCTCGCACCCGCCTAGGCGGCAGTACGCAAATCTGTGCATTTATTTGCGGCCAACAGCGCCCGGAAACCGCGCGGCTTTAAATTCATTTTCTTTGCGAAATATTGATTGAAGAATTCACTTTGAAGAATATTTAACCACCAATTTTTATGTGTAAAAATGTTTCTAAAGATCCAAGCCGTTTCGAAGGAGTAAGGAAAAGTTGCGAAAAGTTGTGAAATTGCTAAATATTTTTTTTTAGACAAAAGTATTAGTTAATAGCACGCAAAAATCAAATGTTGAACATTATCAACTTTATGAATCTATAATAAACATATATTTTTTTCAAACCTATTAACCTGGCCTTTACCGAGGAGTAGGCTTCAGAAAGTCACTGTTTTATGGCACTTTTCGGGCGCTTGGGCCTTACACAGAAAGAATCGCTCCGCCCACAACGTGAGAAGAAATAAATAAACTAATTTGTATCCGTACACTCTCAGTAATGTTCAGTTGAAGACAACTGCTACGTAGTTGTCTGGTATTTTTGCTGAACTGGACCTATTTGGCGCAGCCGTGTGACACGCAATGTTAGTGTTCTCTTTTAATCTTAAGTTTCTAAATGTTGTTTCGACACTGTGTGTACAATATTGCTAGTTTTGCCATTGACAAACTAAGAAGAAGCCCATTTATCGAGTAAGCCTATAGCGAATATAACATCACGCTACGATTAAAAGAAGCGCAGCAGTAACCAAAGCCAAATGTGAGATATTGGATATGTGGCAACAGCAACCCAAAAAAATAAATACGTTGTATCAAAAGCCGACTATGTTATAACTTATCCTTTTACCGTCCTTACGGTGTTATCCCGGACGACACGAAGCCTTTGAAGTATCAAAGGCTTAGACTTCGGTCAACAAATAAATAAACATACATACAAAACACCCCATAAAAGACTATACGAATAAAAAACAACTTTGTGAAAACCCAACGTCCAAAAAATATTGCTTTATTAAACAAAACAAACAGAGAGATAGTAAAAGTCATATTTTTTATATATCCCTTTGAAATATTTATTTAAATTTTCACTATACAACGTACAATTTTCTTCGTCCTACATTCTGTTACATAATTTACATAAACAAACAAGGAACTACTATTTTCTGCTTTTATATTTCCTCGCTTTTATTTTAGTACTAACAATAGCAAATACAGTCACGCACATAAAAAGTCAACAAAACATATTCATAACTTGTTGTCCCCCGCGGTTTCACTCGCGTCTTTGGTTACTGCTTCGCTCCTTTTTGTCGTACCGTGATGTTATACATCCCTATTTTTTCCAAAAATGTCCACAAAAAAGACATTGCTCTGCACTCATACATTGTTCGCCCTGGAGCCAAGAGCAGCGTGATTTTGCGCCATTTCGGTTAAACATCAAGATAGAGTCCGCATAGATTATTAAATATTGGCGGACAGTGAGCAATGGGTAGCTCGCTGTCCGACCGTCCGGTAACTGTCCGGACCAAGCCCAAGTCGTCGACGGCGCGCACTGTTCCCGCGCGCCTCAAGGAGTTGTCAGCAACAGCAGGGGCTCAGCTGGGTCGAAGCCTACTAGGGCTAGGGTTATCCGAAAAGGAACTCGAGCCCCGGTATGAAGGCTTGAACGAACGGGGTGATTTTTTTAGTTAGTAAGAGTCTGACACTATCTCCCGCTCTGCCCGAGAGCGGGGGTCGGAATTGGATGATTTTCCCCATCAAAAAAGAAAAGCGTTTTTTTTTATTCAGTATTTATCCAAGAACGTAAATAAGAAGTTCTTCATAAAGTAGTTTGTAAATATCGAAAACAAGCAAACCTTTCCGTTATTACCTTACGTAAGGATAATAACGAGTTAAAACAATCAAACAAACTCTTCAGCTAGTTTATTAGTATAGATTTTCAGTTACACGTGCTAGCATGTAGACAATCTAGTTTGAGCTCTGAACGCTAACAAAAGTTTCGAGTTGAGGGCTCTCTGTTGAAAGAGAAAACATTTGTTAAGTGGCCCTTCAGCTAAAAGGGCTTGAGCGCCGTTGTGGGACTAGTGGTGACAAGAGTCTAACTGGCCTTTGTCTGAAGAATAAGAGACCGTCATCTGCGGGAAGCATCCTTAAGTGCCTATTACACTACGCTGAATAACGCGTACGATATTCAGACTCGTCTTATTTTACATCTCGAGTAAGACAGTCTGACCCTTATTACACTATATTAATAAGGATAGGAGATACGTCGAACCATAGACTAAAACGGTCCTAATATCTCGTAGTGTAATAGGCCGTTTAAAATTTAATCTAAGGCCCTTCGCCCACGGTGACTTTTTGTAGCGATGCTGAAGCGCGTTCACATCGATACAGTCGCGATGCTGTAGTGCGTTGGCATCTTTTCTATAGCGCTTGCAAATGCGACTAACGCGCGTTAGCAGCGATGCTGTCGCGCGATTACGAAAGCCGCGACAGCATCGCTACAGAAAGTCGTCGTGCTCGAGGAACTTAATAAGTGGGGATATCTACCTAATATACCGCAGCTTGAATCGTCGTTTGTTATAAATAGGTTTGCATACAAATTGACTTTGCGTATTTTTAATAAGTAGAGACAGTACTGGCTTTGTCGCACTCACAACAGAACAAATTTACGAGCAAAGTATAAGATTGGATTATAAGCAGATGGCCTTGTTTAATAAAAGAAACAAACCTTTGTACGTAAACCATTTCTGCTAGAAAAATAGTAAAACAAACATTTTCCGTGTTCTAAAAACTTTTGCAATTTTTATTTGAATGTTGATTTTTTTTTTTTAATATCCATTACAATATAAATGGGTATGGAATTTAATAATACCCATACAAAATAAAAATCTCTGTCTGGTGTTTTTTATTTGGAGATCAATGGTATTTTTAATGAGATATTTTTTTACTACCCAATCGTATTTTAGCTGTGGCAAGCTAAATAGTAAAGTTATACCCGAAATGGTGAAATCAGGGTGAACAGCTCGAGCCCCGGTATGAAGGCTAGAAGGAACGGGGTGGGTCTTTTAGTCAGTAAGAGTCTGACACTATCTCCCGCTCCGCCCAAGAGCGGGGGTTGTCATTGGATGATTTTTTCCCACCATAAAAAAAAGGGTGAACTGTAAACTCTGCGTAAAATCCTTCACAGTGTTACGTTACGAAATGGTGTAAAGTTAATAACGCCATTTCATAACATAACATCACTTTTTTTTTTTTTATTGTTCATAGGTTTGCACTTGACCGCTATTTCTTCACCTGATAGATAGCAACGATACAGTCGACGATAGAGCGCGCTTATCTGGAAGTAACCTATTCACTCTTGACTTAAAGATTCCCGGGTTGTAGACATCAGGAAACACACCCCGGCAGGGGATTCCACAGGGCTATCTGAAAGGGAGCTCGAGCCCCGGTATGAAGGCTAGAAGGAACGGTGTGGGTCTTTTAGTCAGTAAGAGTCTGACACTATCTCCCGCTCCGCCCAAGAGCGGGGGATGTCATTGGATGATTTTTTTCCCACCATAAAAAAAGGGGAAAATCCTCTAGTCCACGCAAAGAAGTCGCGGGCACAGCTAGTTTTATATAGATTTTAAGAAATGTGTTTTTATATTTAGGGAACAGTAAATAATTTATTATTATTAGATGTTGTTATAAGTATTACCTACCTAATAGTTGGCTACCTTTTCAGTTTTATATTGTAAAAATTAGTTAATTTTAAAACTGCGCTATCGCACCTATTGCGATAAATACTGGTAATGATAACTTTAAGGAAGATTTTAATAAATAAATTAACTATGTTTTTATAAAGACGTTAACTAACAAAGGAAAATATTCGACCTCCTAGAGAACATACAAATTCTTCTAAAAATATCCTACAACTGATAGGTAGGCAATATAAGAATTTTTTGCTGTATCTGCCCCGTTTATAGGTACATGCCTTTGTCAAAGATAGTTGATGGGGAAAACCTGCCCCAGAAACTTATTCCGCTGGAATGGGCACCCTTTGTTTCAGGCACAGGAAAAGGTCACCACCGAGTCATGTTACCGCTTACATTTTCATTGTTGGCGGTATTTTTATTGATGAAAGGGAACTGACACGCATTGGGAGAGCATTGACCTCGAGGATTTTTGCTCGCATAGGATTATTACATTATGTTTTGTTGAAATATTTTTATGGTAGTTATGAGCTTTAGGATAAATGTGTCTAAAAGAATACATTATTGCAGTTAAGATATTGTGTTGCTTTTGATAACAAATTCGTAACTATGGTTTGGGATTCATTTTATTAAAAAAAAATGGCTTTATTAGCTGAGTAGCTGGCTCAGAAATTTGAAAAGAGATACCTACCGTACATGGCCCTAGAACCCGAAGAGCAAATGAAGGAATAAAGATGAGTTTAACCTTTTTAATGTCTTAAGTTACACAGTTCGACATAAGCCATTGTCTTTCTATTGTGTCTCTAATTACGGCATTCGAAGCCAATTTGACACATCGTCCCGTTCCATCAAAGAGGGCGGGAAAAGACATTTGATGATTTTTCAATTCAAAAAAATAAACAAAAAGTTCTTGAAACATTTCAAATACAATACTTCACAGAAACAAAAATTGTTTTTCTAAAAGAAAAGTTTCTCACACTTCAAGTTAGTCATAATAATCGATTACCTACCTAAAAAAAAAATGCAAAACATTGTCAATTTCACAGCACAATACAGAAAACACGTAAAATGTAATTGGACTATAACATCAAGGCCTCCGAAAAACAACAGCATCCCAGTATGGAGCCAATCTCCCTGACAATGACATAAATGTATACGAAAATTGCAATTATCTCCGACCGCATAATAACCACTCTCTACGCTATTCCCAGGACAAACAGAAATAAAAGAAAGACAATCCCGGAGTTAACATAAAACGTGCTAAGCCTACATTGAGTGATGGGACACATAAATATTTCTTGACGTTATGAAACGACTCTGTGTGAAAATAAATGTACTAACCCTTGTAAGGCTTTTTGGTATCGTATTGATACAAATGTAGTCAATTGCCACCCGTTTGTATTTGTTAAAGTGAAGTGGTTGTGCATGCTCCCCTTTTTGGTAACTTTTACAAATGACTCGAACTTAGACACGTACTCTTTCCCATTTGATTGATGAATAACAAGATTCAAGATTCAAAGCATTTTATCTACACTAAAATACTAAAGGTAAAGTTTGTTTTTTTTTTTGAAGTAACTGGTCCGATAGCTAAATTGTTTTCACTAGTAGAAAGCTGCTTTATTCCTGGTTGCCATAGGCTATATTTTATGTACGCGGGCGAAGTCGTGGGCAAAAGCTAGTTTCAAATATACGATTTGGTTCGCCTGTTGGTCTAGTGGTTAGTGGTCCTGACTGCTATGCTGGAGGTCGTAGGTTCGATTCACACCCAAGACAAATGTTTATGTTTATCGTCGACCGTATCGTCGCTTTCCATCAGGTGAGATAGCGGTCAAGAGCGAACATATCAACAATAAAAAAAAAAAAAAAAATGAGCATGATCTTTTGTTCTGTGTCTGATTGTAATTTATCTATAACATGTATGTATTTAGAAATATATATAAATATATTTATCAGTGTTCTAGTACTCATAACACAAGCTCTGCTTAGCTTGGGACTGGACGGCGTTGTGTGATAGTTGTGGAATATTATTATTATTAACAGGCAATTTTGAAATGTCAAGAAGTCAGTCAGTCAGAAAAAATGATGCTAATTGCAGATTTCAAAGCGTAGATCTATATGGAGAAGAATGTGCAGGAAACTCCGTGGACACTCTTTTCAATCATGTTGTGTAATTATAATTGTACCTATATCTCTGTTACATGTTTCTTGTACCTACTATGTTTTTTGTTTAAGGTTGAAACTTACCGAATAAAACAATTTATTTCTTGCCAATTCATTACCGATTTCTCCCGCATAGTCGGTTTAAAATGGCTCTGAAGTGTAACTTTGGTTCAAACTCGTTAACCAATAGGAACGCAGTAAACAGTGTCCCGCGTTCCTATTGGCTAATAAGCTTTGGCCAAAGTTTATACTCCAGGGGCAAAGCAACCCGACTTTACGGTGCCTAAGTACAAATGCTACCCACTTCTATACTACTGTAATTTAAGAACTATTTACGTTTTAATATACTCAACTTCTCATCAATTCAGCCTCTTTTCTTCAAAAAGTGAGTGTGTTCCAAGTGTGAGTTAAGGTCTGTCTAAAAAGTCAAACGACTTGGGTAATTATTAAGGTAAAATGAAATCCGATGTAGTCAACGCTGGTTCAATAATCAAGGTTGATTATGAGATCTTGATCATTGTTTACTAATAGAAGAATCTTACAAAAGTATTGAATATAAGTATCTTTTAAATGATTAAATATTATACAAAATTCCTAAGTCGTTTGACTTTTTAAACAGACTTTACACTTGCCACTTTCTAAGACCATAAGAAAATTTGGAAGGTATATACGAGTATACCAGGAGTGGCCAACTTGACTCCACCCGCGATCTACTGTTTACTGGTAGGAATCTGTGAGATCTACCAAATACAGAATCAACAATAGGAATCAAAAGAATGAACTAAAAAATTTCAACAACTTGCCACCAAGATTATTTTTTGACTAACAAGAAGTTTCGGGGCGAACGTATCGGCGGATAATAGTTGACGCATCGCGACATAGTTCTTTTGGCCTAAAAGTAAACACGCTTGCCGAGATCGACTGGACTAACAGCCGATATCGACCAGTCGATCGCGATCGACTGGTTGGCCACCCCAGGTTGCTTGCAGGTTGGTTGTGGTTGGCCACCTTTTTGGTGCGTTACGTATTCGCATTGAACAGGCCGCGCTGCCAATTCTTTTGATCTGACCACGTGACGGAGTATTGAGATGACGTCATTCCTGTACATTTGAAGCTTGCAGATTAGCAACTTGGCTAGGGGTACAGGTGAGACATGTTTGTTATTTTTAAAAGTCGATATTTTGATTTTTGATACTAAAATCTAGACACTAAAATGAAATCCAAAATAAATATACTGACTTATTTAAAAATATTCTTTAAGTGTATCGGTAAATTAAAATAATTCTACAAATTCACGTTTCTTTCGTTCGCAGTATTCGTTGCACAGTATTAAAGATCGGTAATATTCATGTACTCATTCACCTAAATATGTGTTTATAATGCTTGAAATTGTACACTAGTCTAAATAAAAAAAATACCATTTCAGTAATTAAATGGATACCTAAACAGCAGCATTGTTCGAAAAAGTTATCGCGGCCCTGGAAGGAACCTCTGTTCCCATCCCTATGGGTTACGTGGGTTATAGTCAAAAAAAGTGTGACACTTCCTGTTACTCCCCCAGAGTGGGAGAAGGTATTCGAAGATTTCTCACCAAAAAAAAAAAAATCCAAATTTCGATAAATTTTTCCCAAGCCTACGATAAGCAACGTCAAAGGACGTTTAGTCAAGTTCTGCAGGAGTTCCAATTTACCTAGGCGTCGTCGGATCGATAGCGAGCAGGTAGCAGTGACGTAGCCAACTGAAGTTCTAGATACCATGAGGTCGATGAACTTAGGACGGTATTGTGAACTGACCTCTAGGAATGCCGTAGTTTTTTTTGCAGTTATATTGTTAACCCCTCGCGCGACGGGAAGTATTTTTATTACGTAATTGCGCGTTTTTTTAGTAAAATCACAAAAAAACCGGTGTTTTTTCCAAGAAAAACGAAAATATAGAGACCTACATTTTTGACCGAATATTGTAACAATTGTCAATAACAATTGTCGTATTGTACAATATGTCGTATTGTACAATTGTCGTATTGTACAATACGACAATTATGCGTTTTTCAAGGTAATTCAAGTTGTTCAACCGTATGTTAAGATGCTGATAGACCTGAGCATTCACTTGTAACAGAACATTGAGCATTCGCCATTTTTAAATTTGTCGAACTAAACAACGTGCAGACCCAAGCATAGAGCCAAACATTGCTACGAACATTTTCATGAGCACCCTAGCGAACGCTAAAATTAGAAGCAAAACTGTCCTTCGCTAGAATGCTCGCAAGAACGCTAGCTCGCCAGAATGTTCGCTAAAACGCTCTCGTAATTTTTCTGTGATGTAACATTCTCAAGAATGCTCATTACAAGTGAATGCTCAAATTTATCAGCACTTTAAGCACAATCGGAGCTCAAGGGGACGTAAATGTACCTACTGACAAATCGAACTCAATGTATGTGTTATAGATACCTATCTATGCATGTATACCAAACATTAATTCAATCTATGTGAAACATGAACGTCATATTTAGCATAGCAATTTTAGGTCGAATAGACACGAATATATTATTGAAAATCAATGAGTAATCTGTTTTAACAAATAAATTTCTTATCACTGCCGCAAGAAGAAGCTTTTATATAAATAAAAGATGAGTTCTATTTACTATTTAGTGAGGTTTTACATCTGCAACATGACGGCACAACTTTTGCAAAAAAAGAAAAGTACGAGTAAGTTATGATTTTCTGACTGTAGGGCAAGAGGGAAAAGATTTATTCCGTTCTAATACCAAAAACGAATACTATTAATATTTGTTTAAAATCATAATGATTTTCTATTCCAAGCGAATACCAACAATTTGAATTTGGTACAATCAGTTCAGGGAAACGTAATCAAAATTTTGTTTTCTTCACACATCGTCATCGTACATTTTATTTTATTTTTTTCGCACATTTTAATATTTTCGGATTGAACTGTTTTTTTTTTTTTCAATGAAAGGTCTTATCGTTACACACAAAGCATTTTTACTGACTGTACCTTATAAATCTTTGGACGTGTTTTTAAATATAAGTACAAAACAAATACCAGTGGTATTAGTTGTTGGTATTAAAGTGGAATAAATCAGGCAAAAAAAGTGTAATGATTCTCATCTTTCAAAACGAACAAGGTGATAATGGTTATTGTTAGGATTAGGGCTCCAAAGAGAAACTTCATTTTAAGGATTTCAATTATAACTGTTTATTATCCTTTTCTTTGTATTGGGAAGGTGTGTTTCAGTAACATCACTTGAGACGTGTGCTCCTAAGCAAGGCTAGTGGAATACAGTAATTGTAACCATACTAGGGATTTCAGTCAAGTGGTCACGGGAACTCTACCATTAAATATAATATTTATTGCTTAGAAAGAGAAAGACCATAGTGTTGAAGCAGGATGGATTTGTTTTTGTTATAATTCAACACGCCCCCCTCAAAAATAAATCCCTTTTTTTTTAATCGCAATATAATATCTATTACATAATATCTACTACACCAAACACCTTTATACAATAATAAAAAACACACACCTTCCTTCTTTCTGGGAATACAATATCATCATGGTCCAACATTCGTTGCGCAGGATTAGGGAAAACCCAGTAAAACCTAATCAGACCAATCAATCATTTCATTATCGAATCTATTAACCTTATTCGTCTACTTATCATAACCAAGCTCTTATTATTAACATAATATAATAACATATCCTTATGCACACTGCATCTATTTACAACTTCACCACGAATTTCATTCTTATCTAGGTGTAACGCACCGTTGGAAATTTCACAGGATACCAGCTATCAGGTTAAGTTGTAGAACACATAATATGTAATACTTGTCACAAACGCCTTTAATCACAGAATCTTTTACTGCTTTACATTAAACCATACGTGACCATACTCTGCATTACTACTGTGTACTATCTTGCTATTGTTTGTTACCAATTTGTTTGCCAGCAAATTGTACATTGCTTAAATAATTTAAACCAGTCACAGTCAACAAACACCCACTTATAATATAAATATATTATATTTAAACTTGAGATTTATAGTTCCTTTAAATATTTCAAGACAAAGGGTCTTGTCCCTAAGTGTAACCATTCCAAATAGTCGTTTTTGTTTGCATATCGACTCGAGATGTAAACAGTAAACTAAGATTAGGCTCAATTGCATAGCATGATTCAGCATCAAGCACCTCATAGGACTTCGACAAGGGGCTCGTATAATTTATCATGAACTCAACGTTTCGTTATCAACATATTTAACTTTCAAAGAGTGCATGGGCAGATTTATTGCCCCTAAAGCATTCCTCAAGTTAAACATTTTAAGAACTGTTATTTATCTACATTTCCTAATTCAAAATGATTTTGTTTTCTGACTTATTTTATTTTTCACAGAAAACATTTTATAACGATTTAATAAAAAAAATTTGATTGGGTATGTTTTACTCGACTGCTAGGTTACACATTATAACATAGTTGTTAAAATGCAATAACATAGACTTAAACTACCTAAATAATTTTTTTTTTTTAATCACATAACGTAAACATCACGCCTTTATTACCCAAAGGGTCAGACAGGCAGAGGTGTACCTATGTACCAGTACACCAACATTTTATCAGTTATGTTTAGGTCCCTTATTTATTTTATTTATAATTCTTTATTGTACACCAATATAATAAATAACAAACCTTATAATAGTAAGCAAACCTATTGCCATCAACTAGATACCAGACTGCAAGCATCATCATCTTCCAACTGTCTTGGGGTCGGCTTCTAGTCTGACCAGATGCGTCTAAATACCAGTATTTTACACTGAGCGACTTACTAGACCTCCATAATCTCCATTAAAATTTAAATGAACTGGTCCACTGATGAGTATTAGAAACACCTTTTTGTATAAGCTCACCTAAACATTAGGAACCAATAATATACAGATTACATACATCCATATAATGACTTCATTAATATACCACTATTTTTCAGCCAAAATACCCTTAGCTATATTCATATACTAAAATTTCTTCATCCAGGTTCCTCAAAATTATGCTTTTGACATTTAACCATGTCAACCAAGACATTACATTGATACGCAAAATTTTAACTAAAACTTTGCTATTCTTTCAACTGATACAAAGGTTTCATTAACATTTTTCTGATTATAACCACGAGCCACTAAACTCGTTTTACAACTTATTTTCAACTTTACCTTTTTTACAATCAATGACTTTTCTTTATTTACAATCAATTTGATTTAATCAAATTAATATTTCTTTTAACTCTATTTAGAACTATAGTTCCAGGTATCATTTTCAATCTGTACTTAATTGAATCAAATATTTCATTGAAAACATTCTTCATTTAAATGCTTATCATACCAGCATTTAATTCTATTTTTTTTTTATGGTTCAGCACACAATAAGTAATAACATATTATCAAAAATACGGTTGCCATCGTATTCATTAAACGAAACGGAAAAATAAGTTTTGCGTCCTACACTTCGTCTCTAACTATGTGATGTTTCTTGATCTTAAAATAAAGTTAACTTATTTCCATTGTGATATGACAATCTCGAGCTCTCCACTGTTTCCCAAACAGATTTATTTGCAATTACGCCAGGTATTGTATTATATGTTTGTTTGCTTAAAAACTGATTGATTCTTATCAGATCCACACCTTTTTCCAAACGGGTGTACCAAGTCAGAGTTATCAAGTTATGCTATTTATAGCTCATAACCCATTTAGGCTCAAGTCTCACTGGCCTATTTGATAAGAACTTAATCTCATCCATTTTACATCTCTGACTCCCACAAACATTTTAGTTTACCACATCCCACATTTTATAACCATTAAATTTGATTCATCACCATCGAAATTCCCTTTGACAACCTCTTTGCCAAATTTCGTTTTTAGGCTTTTACTAACTTAGTAAACAGTAGAATCAAAAACTTTAAAATATACGGTTTTTGGCTTATTATTATGCCATAACTAATCAGGTATATTTTTTAAAATCTCAGTGCTCCCCAGAACAATCCAACTTCAGAACGATTTGTCTTATTTAGACTCGTTTTATCATCGACATTGTTCATCATACACATCATACGTTCGGCCATTTACAGCCAGTGTATGCGGCACTGTTTAGGGATGATCATGCAATACCTTCCCGAGCTCAACTCTTCCATTTAATTGGATATAATTTCCCTTTCATTATCACAACATAAAGTTAACAATTCTCAGACCAAAATGAACTTCACATTTTGCAACGTAATCCCGAAACTTAACAAAAACTTTTAATATATCCTCAAAATAACAACATAGTTTTTAACTTCAATAGACGAGAACAAAAAACAACTGTTAGGACCGCAAAACATCTGTGTGCACTTGAGATTAAACGACATCTCGTTTCAAACCTTTTTTTTTGTTTTCAATTTATCAAATAACAGACAAGTTTTTGTCATCTGACACACAATGTACCGTTAGGTCTAATATTATCAATTGTACAATTTATCAGACAATAGTTTCAATAATTTAATCTATTCTGATATGCAATTATTTCATTCCATAATAAT
This sequence comes from Mythimna ferrago, assembly GCA_910589285.2. Taxonomy (NCBI): domain Eukaryota; kingdom Metazoa; phylum Arthropoda; class Insecta; order Lepidoptera; family Noctuidae; genus Mythimna; species Mythimna ferrago. The sequence goes on along the minus strand of OU342680.1, from coordinate 20,720,099 downwards.
TCATAATTATTACTATTTGTGACTTTATATAACGAGCATTTGCTATTTAAAGCATTTTCAAGCACTAATCAGCGACCGCTCAGAAGATTGTTCAAAGACTTACCCTTATTATCGGCTTACCATCGTTGAACATATTGACCCCGCCGTTTTTACTAAAAACGACAGTCATTCCCGATTGCTGCTTTTTCTTCGCCGACGACGTCCATTTTACTGGTCACCTGGTAATTCCCTTTCTCCGTCGCTTGTATAATCGCACCAATATAGCAACGTTTCTTGGCTCCTCACGCTCATTGAAGTTTAGTGTAATTTTTTCTTGATTTTCAAATGATTTGCTCCAGATTACCAAACAAAATTAATTCGTTTGCCCATCATATCAGTATTTGAGTAGTTTGGTTTTGAAGTAACCAACTATACCGTTTTATTGTTGGCTCCTTTGTTTTCAATCGCACTTTTGTAATTCTTCAAATCTCCCTTTTTGACAGAGATAACATTTCTTGGGTTCCTAAATGTTCTTTATTGACTTTTGAATTGTTTGAAGGTGTGACTTGTGGTCTCGTTAGTTTCAGCTTGAAGTACTTTTTAGACTAAGATCTCATACATCCCTTGTAAGTTTGATTTCATGATCTCACAATCTCGTTTTCAGTCAGTATCTCAATTGTGGTGACAATGCTGCTCCGGACTCATTTGGTAAAGTCATGTTTGGCGGATCACTTTATCGGATTCTAATTGTGCACCTGCAGCCATAGGTTCAGTGACTATTTTTATCAAATTCTTGAAAATATTTGGTTACTGTGGTGTTTCTAACCAATTTCAAATTCAGCAACCTTTTATTAAAAGACAACTTCGTCGCCACACAATGTTCTTCACTCATTCGGTACTTGTTTCTTCCAGAACTTCAACGTCGATAATGTTCAGTAGGAGATAACTCACTTATTTTTTTTTTTATTTGAAATGTCCACACACTATTTAGCACCATTAAATTTGTTTAATGTCCTTTTTATTCAATTTGACGCTCAAAACGTTTTTTATTATTTAATGTTCGTTTATTTTCACTTTATATTATTTGCACTTTGGTTTAGCGCTCTGGGCCCATAACCTGTTAGGATTAGGGCTCCAAAGAGAAACTTCATTTTAAGGATTTCAATTATAACTGTTTATTATCCTTTTCTTTGTATTGGGAAGGTGTGTTTCAGTAACATCACTTGAGACGTGTGCTCCTAAGCAAGGCTAGTGGAATACAGTAATTGTAACCATACTAGGGATTTCAGTCAAGTGGTCACGGGGACTCTACCATTAAATATAATATTTATTGCTTAGAAAGAGAAAGACCATAGTGTTGAAGCAGGATGGATTTGTTTTTGTTATATTCCAACAGTTATTCCTAATTAACACTGCCCTACGACATTGACATTTTAATAAAGACAGACGGCAAAGTCTTGTAACATTGAGAGGAATCATTAGGTAATGACTGCTATTTCGAGACTGATCAATTGATGATGTCACACGCGATATTAAAAGCGTCCTGATTGAAACATATGATCAGCAATAACATTCCTTACCACCAGGAAGTAAGGTTCATATTCTTTTATGATTGGGATTATTTTTATTGTTCTGTATCACTGTATGAGCCTTGATTAATTGGTCTATATTTAGAACGGACGCTAAATAAGAACTGCTTGTTTAAATAATAACGGCTGAGTTGATCTTCGAGGTAAAGCAGCGCTTGTGTCGGTCCGTGTTGATCATTCGGTCCTTCAATCCATGGATGGGTGACCAATCATTAAGGCGACACGTGCTAAAAGCCTGCGACCTTGAGCGAACAAAAGATGAGCTAGCGTCACTCCCCACGCGTAAAGATTATTCGAATAATAATATTATGTCCTTCACCTATTAAACACAATATGAATAAAAGACGTATATCAAAAGATTGGTAATCAAATTATCTTTTAGTTTGTGAAAGTTTCATAAAAATACAACCAACGGTTTTTTGATGATTTTCACTTTTTGGTCTGTGTTAGACATAACTTTGAAAATAAATCACAACATTCGTATATTAAATTATTAAGCAAATAGTTACCTCGATCATAATTAAATAATATATGTTAAACTAGAGTTTAATATATATTTTATTCAAAATATTGAGACTAGCCGTTTAGACGTGATGTTGGATTTATAATCATATTATTATACTAGCTGTGCCCGCGACTTCGTTCGCGTGGACTACAGGATTTTGAATTTATTTTTTCTAAAATAAAAGTAGCCTATATTACTCCTTATTACATCAGCTACCTGCCAAAAAAGTACTGTCAAAATCGGTCCAGCCATTTGAGAGATTAGCCCGGACAAACAGACAGACAGACAGAGAGAAAAAAATGGTAAAAAATGTAATTTTGGTGTATGTACCGTATTTTATATTCAAATGCATGTAGTAAAAAACAGTTATTTCAATATTACAAACAGACACTCCAATTTTATTTATATGTATAGATGTATGGTGTAGATATATGTATCTGCCCCTTAAATACAGAGACTTGGAACTAAGGAAGTATGTTACAACATTGCTCCTAGCCAGCCATGTATAATACTCGGCTGCATCCTATTAAACTATTTTATTTATTTTCTACCATTTTCTTTTTTAGGTGGGAAATCATCTAATAACATCTCCTGCCCTTGGGCGGGGCGGGAGAACGTGTCAGACTTTTACTGATTAAAACCTAGTCCTGTTCCTTCTTTGCCTTCTTTCCAGGGCCCCGGTGTTCTCTTTTGCATAACCCATGGCCCCAGTAGGCTTCGACCCTGCTGGGCCCCTGCATATTTTCTCCCATAAGTATGACATTTGTACAGTTAATGAAAGGACAAGTTTGAAGATGGGATACAGGAGCATGTGCTATGGATCTCGCGTGTGTGTATGCCATGAGTATGACCTGTGCTGTCGGTCTTCTAATCTCGAAAACATTACATAAAGCCATCGTTAGAGTATAAATTACAATGGCAAGGATTGCTTATAGCTCATGAAAGATAAGATTTCAATATAAAATTATATTTGGGGCATGCAATTCGACATATAATTTTACGGTTTTTCATGCAGCCGCTCTTACGCGGTTATGACGTTATTACACATTTACCATTAGATGTTTTGGAAACAGATATCTTGAGGATATTATCTAGGTTTTTATAGAAATCAATTAAATTGGTGTAAGACCAGTTAAGACCTCTGAAAGTCTGCTTTTTTGCACTCTGAACCTTCATAATGTACTCAAGTCAACAAAATATAACAATAGAAGACTTTAAATTTAATCAAAATTCTGAATGACACAATTTTTTTCAAAAAATTTTAAGGGGTTAAAAAAAATTTGCTTGTGCAAGTTTTAAGAAATATTCGAGTAAATCACGGAATTACCGAATGCTAACAGAGTTTTTTTAGGCATTATTTCTCTTTTTTCCCGTTGCCTGTTCATCAAACATCACGTTGGATTGCGTTAGATGAAGCAACAAGCTCGATGTAGACAATAGGCGAGTGGAAAAGGAGCCTATTAAGACATATTGATTATAATTATATTTCCGTTTTTAAAAGCTATTTGCAAAAGTTTATTCATTCTAGGTTAATCTGTACACACTATTATAAATTAATTAATTATCTACACTTATAAATAATTTAATAACTATTACAGTAAATTAATAAATAAATAAATAATAAAACCCTACGCTAAAATACACTAAATAAAATATGGCGTCAAAAAACTCTTCCACATCGCTGTCGACTGGTAATGTGCCCAAAAGACTGGCGGCATTGCCACGCTGTATGGCAATGCCTATCCTCTGTCCAAGGTAAAAGCCAGCCTTTGCGAAATGATTATCATTTTATGATAAGTTTATGATGTGACATAGAACAGTTAGGAAAAGACTAAACAGATTGATTTACACCGGACATGAGTAGGTATTTTTATAAGAGGTACTCTAAATACAGACTTACGACTCTGTGTAGAGTGCTCGGGGGAGAGCTAAGCCCGCAATTATTGAGATAATTCCCTCCCAGAAGTGTGCTAGCTTAATTATTTGGAAAGTTTGTGCAAAAATATAACACTCGCTTTTCAGAATGGGCCTCGAGAGACACTTGAGCCTGAAGTTTGTGATTAGATTTCTTCGTACGCCTACTTTCTACGAGACTCTTAAAAGGCTCTGGAACTGGATTAAGATCCTTTTTGTTGTTAAGGGGCTTCTCCCGTACATTTTCTTGGTTTTCACATATTCAAAATTCGCTAACAACATTTTAAGCTATGATGCCTAAGTATAATGACGTGTAGTTAGGTGTAGGTATATACCCTCCTGCGGAAATGGACGAAAGAGTTAAGGTAGAACTACACTGCGCACACGTGTGCCACACACGCCTATCTGGGCGCGTCGGTCTCCATACTTTTTATATGGAAACTAGACTTGTAGAGCTACATTAGATCCGACGCCACGCGACGTCGTTCTACGTACATATCAGGCGTGGTCCACGTGTGCGTTGGTCTAATGTACTTAGTTCTAGCTATACACGCACGCCTCAAAGAGATGTCAGCAAACCATAGGGGTCACGGGATTGTTTGAAAGAGTTACCGTAACCCCGGAACGCACAGGAGAACTGAAGCAATACAGGTGCGTTTTAGTCAGTGTAAGTCTGACATGCCGTTTCGCTCCACCCAGAGCGAGACAAGGTATTTGATGACTCCTCACCTCAAAACTTTGCCATCGTGTCAGTGAAATTATGTCAATCTAAGCACCATTTCCCGAGTGGTAACGACCCCGACTTACGAGTTGTAGGTCGCGGGTTCAAACCCAGCCAGGCGCATTACTTTTTATAATTTATTTCATCACCACTGCTCTCAAAACGGTGAAGGTAAACATCGTAAGGAAACGGGCATGTCCTAGAACCAAAAATTCGAAGTCATGTGACATTCAGCAACTCGCACTGGACCCGCGTGGTGGATTACGGCCCATTCCTTCTCCTAGAGAGGAGACCTGAGTCCCAGCAGTGGGAACATTATAAGGCTGGCTGTGTAAGCACCAATTCTATAGGCTTTGCTTAGTAAAAAGTAGACTCCTTACCAAAAATCTGTACGATGATTATTTAAAAACATCCGTGCGTGGTGCGTGCGTATCAATTCCTTAACTAAATGAATATGTATTCACAAAGAAGTTAACAAACCACTCGGCGCTCCTCCTATGCATATATTACTGCCGAAAATATCCTAGAACTCCAAACATGGCCTACAAATGGGTACAGTCACGCAAACCTTCGTACGCCTCGCTTCACTTGACGCCATTTAATAAGTAGCTGTTTTTGCTAACATTTGACATTGACCTACTATTCCTAAATACATTAATATTATTATAAGTAATAGACTTTCTTTGTGGAAAACAAATTTAGGTATGTATTTTCGGGAGTTATAAATTGCCATACAACTTTAATATATAAAGAAATCCTGTTTTATTACTCTTTTTTTCCAGGTAAGGAAAAGGTGCTAAAATTATAATTGAATTAAAAGAAAAAGTATTGAAACAAATTCACGTCTTAAATAACGCGAAACAGAAAAGTAGGCAACTTTTTTTTAAATATGATACGATTACCGGGATAAACTGATATTAATAATATTTCTTTTTTTAAGAATTTGCTTCGAATAGCAGTCTTTTTACCTAACCTAATAAGCTTCTAACAGCTCGCGCTCTTCGCTCGCGTGAAAGTAAGTTTTTCTATACAAACTTTGGACCCCCGTTTCATCTCGTCAGGGGGTTAAAGGAACAAGTTGTCGACGGCGCGCACTGTTACCGCGCGCCTCGAGGAGTTGTCAGCAACAGCAGGGGACCAGCCGGGTCGAAGCCTACTGGGGCCAGGGTTATCCGAAAGGGAACTCGAGCCCCGGTATGAAGGCTAGAAGGAACGGGGTGGGCTTTTGGTTAGTAAGAGTCTGACACTATTTCCCGTTCCGCCCAAGAGTGGGGGTTGTCATTGGATGATTTTTCCCACCATAAAAAAGGGGGTTTAAAGGAAAATCTTTCGCCACTTCGCCGAGTGCAAGTAAGAAATTAGCCCACGGGAATATAGTCCCGGGAAAATCCTATGTGCTATTCCAGGACATGTTCTACCCATGTGCCGATTTCTTCCAAATCCGTTCAGCCGTTCGAGCATGAACAGTTAACAAGAAAGTATTTTCGATAATATTGATATAGTGTAATTTCCTAAGCCCGCCATGGGCCCGCGTGGTGGATTACGGCCCATTCCCTCTGCTAGAGAGGAGGCCTGAGTCCCAACAGTGGGAACATTATAAGACCAAATAAGCTAAGCTAAGCCATGTGTAAAGTAATTACTTTTAAAGATTTCGAAGCAAACGAACCTTATCGTAGTAAAAGTTAAATAGAACCGCTGAGCCGCCATTCGTAAATGAATTTTTAAAATTACTTTCAGGAATGCGGTCCAAAGATACACTCGACGAAGTTTTTATTGAAGTTTCCAACAAACACGGCTGATTCCAATAAAAATAATTAGCACATGTATGAATTACCTTTGAGTTCAATTTGTTTCATGTTCCACTAATTGATTGATTTTAATGAGTGGAAGGGAGAGGAAATGCTTGTTGAGTTTTTTTATACGACCTTTTATCGTTTTTCAAGCAGTCGATTTATTTTTCAATAGATTGGATTTTATGAGGAGTGGTATGAAAGAAAAGTAATCAGTGTTGGTGTATGAATGATATAACTGAATGAAAGAAAAAAATAAGCTGCGTCGATTCCAAGTAACATGGGAAAAGGGCAGGAAGGTGATGATGATGATGATTTTTTTATACGGTCAGCTCATATGGAATAGAATATTGTTATCATCCAATAGACAGAAAAGATAAATTTTATTTACACCGCTAAATTTTAATCGTTTTAATCCCGTGGAGGGTCGATCCGGTACATGAAACACTATATATTTGTAAATATAAAATAAAAAAATAAAGTACCTTTTTTTCAAAACTCGTATTAATTTACGCATGTTCGAAAATAATTTACGCATGTTCGAAATTAATTTCTTTAAAAAAACGTTAGCTGAGTGAGTTCAATGACCTGTAGGTAGTTTGTACGCAACGCCGACTATTAACTACAAGTCATCGAACTCGCTCAGCTGACGTTTTCTTAAAGAAATTAATTTCGTACGTGCGTAAATTAATACGAGTTTTAAAAAAAAGGTAGATACTTTATTTTTTAATTTTATCTTTACAAATCGAAAGTGTTTCATGTACCTACCGGATAGACACTCCATGGGATCAAAACGATTAAAATTTAACGGTGTAATAGATATTTCAGATATGCAGATCACTTCGAGAGCGGCGTACGAGGCACACGTGAGCGCAGTGTAGTTCTACCTTTAAAAGTTGTTTAGCATAGACTTATAACTTTTGATTTTAGAACCCATTTTAAATGCTTCACGTATTGCCAGTTGATCGGAGTTTTGAGTACCCAATTGCGCTTAAAACAAACAGTTATAATAACTGATGAAACCACGACAGAAGCGATAAACTAACGGGTATATATCTACTATCGTTAGGTTACTGTCTGTGGCGTGACAGACAATTTGTTATCAAATATTCACAAGCACTTCGATTTACCATAGCTACGAAAATATTTGACTCACTATAAATTATTTAATCAATTCCAATGTTGGTACTCCTAATAATTACTTTATGTACCAAATTATGACCATTTCGGAGTTGGAAATAATTAGTCGGAAAATGAAACACAAATTCAGAATGAATTCTGACATGAAACCTCTTTTTGAAAGAGTGGGAAACAAAAAAATTTAAAAAGTTCAGAGCCAAAGACCCGTTCCTACGAAAAAAAATGTCACTACATACTGCAAACATTTTATTTTAAAGAGCGCCCTTCGAGCGCTGAATGTACATACTACGCGTTCCAAATGAGAATAGGACCGATTCCTATGTTTTGACGTCTCGTCGTACTGTCAAATCGAAAAAATTTTGGCAAAATTGAAGAACTTTGAGATGAGTAAAATTGAAGAACTGGATTCTGATTAGACTTTTTTCGTTCACAGTTCATAAATAAATTTAATGTTTCGTAAATTAATTAATGTTTAAAAATTTCTTTCCTCTATTTGACAGTAACTATATCGTGATGTCCCAACATGGCGGGCGATCCTATTCTCATTTGGAACGCATTGTACGTCTGTACAATTTGAGTAACTATGAAAAACGCTTAATTGGCGTTTTGTACACACGGGTGTTCGAAATTTACTCGGCCGAAAATTTTGGTTTCTTTATCTTTGTTTTTCCTAGAAAAATCCCGAAAAAGTTTTTTATTTCTTATTTTTTGTGATTTTACTTAAAAACGCGCAATTACGTAATAATTATACCCATATACGCGCAAGGGGTTAATTTTTTTTTAAAGTTTACATCATTTTTGAACCCGGATTACTCTCTACTGGGTATTAAGCCAACCAATTTTTTGTCAAACTTCCTGATTATAACCAGGTACGCTTAAGTCTGGAATAATTCCCGAAAACATCGTAACCATGAACATTAGAAAACAACATATATTTTTTTAGTAAATTGTGTTGTCGTTTCTGAGTTTACATTTTATTCCCAACGAATATTCCCCGTTGCCTTTTGTTTTCCTTCAATATCAGAATATAAGTACGTACTTTCGATGAACGTACCTATTCTGAATATCGGTTTCTCTTTATTGTATACGTGGAAGGATTACGAACTAAATAAGTTTGAGCACGCAACGCTCGAGTCAATGCTCGAAAGGTTATCGCTGTTTCTGAAATCGCTCTGAATAGTGCCTTTAATTAAGCTGAAACTGTAGTTTATGTTTTTATTCTATATATTTTATTTTTGCTGACATTTCCAAAGTATGAATCACTAGCTTCTGCCAGTGGCTTCACCTGCGTGAATTAAGTTTCTCCATACCAACTTTAGACACCCCGTTTGAAAATTTTAGAAAATCCTCTCTTAGCACTCGTCTGTGTCTTATAAGGAATCTTTGTGTAAAATTTTACGCTACTAGTCCCAGTAATTCTGGCTGTGTGTTGATATGTCAGTCAGTCTGTCTCTCCTTTTATATTTGGATAGATGTTGGAAAACAGTGCCGAATTAAGCGAGCGTAGGGGCTATACCAAATTCTACCAAGGGTCCCCTAAATATACACTCATAATTATATATATGAGCATAATCATTTGTTCTGTGTCTGGTTGTAATTTATCTATAATATGTATGTATTTAGAAATATATAAGTATGTTTATCAGTTGTCTAGTACTCATAACACAAGCTCTGCTTAGTTTGGGACTAGACGGCGTTGTGTGATAGTTGTGGAACATTATTATATTATGAATACCATAAGTTTCCCTAATATTATAAGTTAATAGGTTCATGGGTTCCTTTAAAGTGCACGTGGATATTTGGAACATGTTCCGGACAAGACTACTGCATTCACATTTGTTGCTATAAATCTTTTTATAGCAATATAAATGATGAAACCATGCAAACCGCCAACGAAAATTGGTTTGAACGAGATCTAGTAAGTAGTTTTTTTTTAATATGTCATAAATCTAAAAAAAATACACTATTATTAAAACATCGATCAAAGTTACAACGAACTACAAGAACTTTTATATTATGTTACTTGCTGCTACGGAACCCTTCATGGGCGAGTCCAACTCTCACTGGCCGGTTTTTTAAAAGAGTAATCATGGAGTTTCTTGCCCGTTCTTCTCATAGGAAACGACCAAATTGGAACCGTGCACTGGCTTCTGACGTTTTATAAGTGCCCATGTAATCCTATGCTAAATAAAAATATTTGAATTGAATTGAAAAGATTTCTGTTGAAAATCAATATTTTTCCCTTTCTGCAACATTTTTTTTTCGGTGGAAAAATCATCTAATGACATCCCTTGCTCTTAGGCGGAGCGGGAGATAGTGTCAGACTTTTACTGACTAAAAACCCATTCATGTTCCTTCGTTGCCTTTCGTACCGGGGCTGAGTTATCTTTCGAAACTAACCCTGGCCCCAGTAGGCTTCGACCCAGTTGAGGCGTGTGGGCGCCGTGGACGACCTAGACTCGGTCCGAACAGTTACCGGACGGTCGAACAGCGAGCTACCCATTGCTCGCCGTCCGCAAGCCCGCGCCTACGGTGGCCGGAAATCGGGATCGGAATCCCGGCGGCGGCAGGGGCGCTGTGAGCGCCGTTACCTGATACGGTCGGCCGCCTTCTTTATTAGCATTACTGCCTCGCAGAAGGAAGCCGTACCCTCACGAAAGTACGACGATGCTCCGTCCAAGCGGGGCACACCTCCACTGTGTGCTCCACCGTGTCCTCCGGGCGTTCCGCAGAGTGGCGACACCCGGACGTCACTCTTTCGCCCCGCGCAAATCGTGCATGTGTGCAAGGACTGTTGCCTCCAGATCCCATGGTGGCAGGCCAGCAAGGAGGCTCGCCGGTTCGCGTGAAACCGTGCGGTATACCCGCACCGTCCGTATTGCCATGAGCCCATGACCCTCTGGCATGCGTTCAGCTGGGCCTTCGGTTGCTGACGCAGTGAAGGCGCCCACACTGGCGCCCCATAAAGGGACATGGACCGAACGATTCCTGCGTAGAGGCTCCGGCAGGAGGCGTCTGGACCCCCAAGGTTGGGCAGGAGCCGCATGAGAGCTGCCCCAGTCCGGTTTGGTTTGGGAGCCAGACGTTGGAAATGCTCTACGAAGATCCACCAACTGTCCCGACGCCGAAGTGAACTCCTCCTATCCCTTTCTGCAACTTAGAGTAAGCTAGAATTTGTCACTTCCGTTACTCAGTGTCTAGAGTACTCGTAACTATCTAGAATGCGAGTGAACTGGATTTTCTTTTCCACTATTTTCGGCTTTAAAATCCGATGCAGTTAAAATCACGTTCGAATTTCAAAAGATTTTTCTTAGGCGTGCTGGAATGGATGTAGTTTCTTGTTAGTGTTAACAATTTTAAAAAGGAACTTTCATTGGATCTCTCTACGTCTATCTTTCTGTAGGTGACTCAAGCGATTTCTCAAGCGATTTCTCAGAAAAAGGCAGTTTTTTATAAAATATAATATTTCTTTTATATAATATATCTATATAAAATAATGTTTGTGAGTGTGTGCATGTTTACTTCTCACCTAAACGGTAGAACGAATTTTGATAAAACTTGGCACATGGGTAGACCATGTCCTAGAATAACACAAGATTGTATTTTTCCTTGGGATAATATTCTACTTTCAAACGGGCGGAGCCGCTAGCAGCAGTTAGTTCATTATAATAACATACTAATTCACGTCATTTAACTACACTCAAGAGAGACACTGTTCAGAATAAGCTAGTTGAGTAGGTACTTTATGAAACACAAACTAAGGGCGCTTTCCATTTATGCGTCTTTTGACGGCCTGCTGTGGTGCGGATGCAGTGCTTTAGTCTTACTGCCTACAGACGATCGTATTTTTTAAACAAAACGCGCGTTGCGGCAAACGAGCGGCGAACGTCGACAACAGGACGGCAACCTCACGGGCACCGCATGTTCAATTCGGTGTTGTATAGCGCATTACTGGCGTACAAACGCACGGCAGCCAGATATGTTTTCAATTTAGGCGCTTGTTCTTGAACAAGCGCCTAAATTGAAAATGTATCTGGTATCGTATCTCGTAGCAGTCCAAGGACTGCTAACGTACTACAACAGGCCGGATGCGGCACGGTAAATGTGTGACAACAGCGCTGGCTGAAACGCCCTAAGCAATCTCATTCCAGATTCCAAATCCAAACTAATCACGTTGTCGAAATCAGCTGTACGTCAAATAGGAACTGTTTCATTGACGCTATCCCGTCGGTTTAATTACTGGCTGAGTGTGAACAAGATTTAGGGCAATATTTACATTTTCCTGCAGCTGTACACGTCGTGGCCATCCGACCGAATGTAATTAGTGTAGTGAGGCGACACATCATGATCAACTGCTATGTTGTATCAGTGAAACTAGTGGGACATGGAGTAGAAAGTCCACGTGGAGGGATTAAGTTAAAAAGAACTATGCAAAATAGTAAGGCCATGGACGCGTAGATTCATAAACGCGTATTCGTCATTATACGCTTGGTGTACACCTGCACACAGTTTACATACAAAACTATGCAACTCTGTCGACGGAGCGGCAACATCGTGTTCGCGTCGCTGCATGCAGGTTTCATGACGTCTGCCGTACCGCGTATCATATCATACCGCCGGTCAAGGCGTACATCATGCGAAAGCTCGTTTTTATTGGAGAGTACGTCGTCGTCGTCCGACGACATTGTCGCAAATGATTGAAAACATAACCGTGTAGTACGCGTCGTGGACAGAGTTCAGTACATAGTGCTGCTCAAGCTATCTGGCGTATTTTGAAGCGTCTATGAAGCTATGCGTCCTTGTGACAGTAGTAGCCAATAGTCCTGATTAAACAATCAAGCCGTTTACAGATCGAGAGTTTAGTTTGTAGCTTAGGTCGAATATCTCATTTGTATTTTACGATCTCCTAAAATCTTGGTCTACTACTGGCTTTTAGAGTACAGCAGACCTACCATAATGACTTAGCGTAATATCAAAAACAATATGCAATGTAAAAATGCAATACCAGTTACCTTAAAAGAAGAAGTTTTGTCACTCCAAACGACACAATTTTGCTATATGACGTATGTATGTGCTCCATTAGTGTTTATTCCATGTGTGGATAGGTATATAGCACACTGTCTACCTTCGGTAAAATTATTACTGTCGGAAAACTCTCCCGACGTGTGTTGAAAACATTTTTCAATAACGAAATGGTTCGGTTGGGGTACGAACATAACTTCATTTGTTCTTATTAAATTGAATGGAGAGCCGCGCTGTTTGTGAACTTCAGTAAATATTTGTCGAACTTATTTTTATCAATATTTTTTACGATTCTTGTGTATAATTTTTTTTGTCTGTATACACTCGCAGATCAGTACAGGGTTTCATTAGACGCTACAATCGAAAATTACGGCCATATTTATTTTTTATTATTATCGCTAAAAACAAATCTGGTGGTAATTTACGACTAAACGACAAAATGCTTGACAAATGGCAGGTTATCAAAGAAATTAATTATAAAAGTAATTAATTTCCCAACATCATCAAAATATTTTGTACCGTTCCCTTCAATCATTAATAATCCATATCACCCAGGTTAATGCCCGATTCATAATAAATAATTAACGGCAAATTCGCGAGTATCACGCCAAGTGAGATATTGATTTCACGAATTAGTTTGCGGGTCGCGTTCGGGGTTTGCGGCGCCTGCCGGTAAACCCCTGGGGCCTGGGTCCCTAGCTCCCTGCACGCAAACCGACATGCCTCTACTGTGTCTCGTGAATTATATTACAACTAGCTTTTGCTCATGACTTCGGCCGTGTAAATGTCGGTTATAGTGGATGCAAAGTTGAAGTCGAAGCCAGATAAAATGTAGCCTATATCCTTCATTAGGATTCAAGCTTACCTCGTACCAAGTTGTAAAAAAAATCGGCTCCATAGTTTAACTGTAACGGTGTAACAGTCAGACTGAGTAATTTTCACATTTATATTGTTGGATAGTATATTACGATAAGAATATGTTTATGGTTTTTGTGATTTCTGGCAGCGTTTATGATAAGGAAGACAAAGTGCCAATCTATGTAGGTATATGCGGATGCATAACTATTTACAAATAGTTTTTGGCAAAACTTTTTCGAGTGAAGTTCAGTGGCTGTGTTAATAATTTGCAAAATGATTCCGCGATCCGATACATTTGCTGCCAACTAAAAAATATTATTGTTACATTAGAGTGTTTATTACAACAGAAAAAAAAGTGACTGTATTCTGTACTAGCTTTTGCCCGCAACTTCGTCCGCGTTCATAAAATTTAGCCAAAAATGTCACTTAAGAATAAAGCATCTTTCTATCGGTGAAAAAATTTTAGCGATTGGACCAGTACTTCCAGAGATTACCTCCTACAAACAACAAAACATAAAAACAAACTTTACTTCTTTATAATATTAGTGTATGCAAAAACCGTACGAAACAAAAAGAAAAACAAATTAGTATCTATCAGGTTCTTTTTTTATCATATCATCAAGGTCTGATTAAGGGACCGTAAAACCCGGTACAGATATTCTAAATTGGCCCCAAAAACCTATAAAAAAATGTAAGTGGTGTCGAAAGATTACCATTTACAATGCTTGTTATAATAATAACGCCTAAATCAGACTATAAATACATAAGTTTTGTTCTAAATCAAATAAGTAGGCACATAATTCCGGAAATTCCTCTATTTTCATTTTCAGAAAGTAAAATAGCACCCCGAGTCACGAATCAAAGTAATTTCGTCCGCGGCGCGATCGAGTTATTTATTGAATTTTGTAACAGCCGTGTTCTACAAACTTATTACATAACAGAGCTTTTGTTTTGTACTAGCTGTTGCCCGTAACTTTGTTCGCAACAATATTTTACTCTGCACCCGTTAAACCGAACAAAAGTTGATTTTCAGGAAGTTTTTATAGCTTACTGTTGGCACTATAATATCTTGTTATTAACTCTCTAGGAATATTTAACTAACATATTATTATGTTATTTATGGCAATCAGTCAAGGGAACACTAGTTTCTGCCAAAGGCTTCGCCTGTAAAAATATATGTCAAGAGATAAACAGTATCCTATGTTCTATTTCAAGACATTCATTTTATTTATTTTTTTGCTGTGTTTGTCTTTATAATTTGTACTTAATATTGATTTTTAATTATTTTAAATTTTTAAATATTAATTTTTGGACTTGCGCCTATAATATAATGATAATTTTAATGATGATGATAATGTTAATGATGATGATAATGATTATGTGATTTATTTTATTCTTATTTTTTTTTGTTATATTGTATCATAATAATGACTCTCTGCACGTATTGGTTTCGACTGTTAGTGCAGAGAGTACCTGTAATAATAAAAAAATAATAAAAAATAAAAATAAAAAAGAATCCGTTCAGCCGTGTCAGCATGAAGGAGTAACAAACATTAACACATGCACGCTCACACACATACATATAAACCAAGGAAGTATTGCCAAAAAACAAATACCTGTGACAGCCAGTGTGCTTATATAGCTATAGGAAAACCACTAAGTTAAAACACCTACAGCTATAAGTTAGATTGAATTGGATGTCTTTTATTACCGCTCATGTTTACGGCAAGCCGTATTCTTTGAGAAGTCGATCGTCTTATGTCTAGATAGGTCGTATGATAAAGTTATGTCTGTAATTCTAGAACGGAGCACCGTTTGTGTATAATATTCCCTTTGCCCTTTCCTTGGTATTGTTCGTCAAATCGTTGATAGGCTTGTTGAAAAAATATCGATTCATCGATATACTTATCGATATTTTATGCTTTGATGTATCAATATTTTCAGCAGATATATTGTGATCCGACATATCGATTTATCGATATAAAATATTCAATATCGAAAATCGTATCAAAAGCGATGTTTTTTTCAAAATTAATTTATTAGCAGAATTATTCACGGAATTCGCAAAATAACTGTATGGGCTATTATGTCTAGTATGTTTTTACAACAGATATATAATAAATATATGGTTTTTACTTTTGTTACCGAACAAATGGTGGGCTGCCTAAAATAATAAATTCTTCGAAATATTAGAATATTTTTATTTAATTTTATTAAGATTCTCTTAAATTAAAAAAATGTACCATTTGTATAAAAGTTACTATTACCTATTTCTGACTTGGAACTAAATTAAATAAATTATGTCGATATATCGAAATTTTTTCGACAATATATCGAGGCCCATCTTGATATTTTTATAAATATCGATACATCGATATATTTAATCACTGCCGACATCTCTAATCGTTGAGCTCCATAATAGTCCTACCTAAGTTGAGATACGAATACTGACAAATGCTTGCACTGACTGAACAAGTCCACTCAAATCTGTGTGGTTCTTTCCTTAAAAAACCATCTCGGACACTTTGCTAATCTGCAATAATTAACGCTTGTAGAAAGCTTCAAATGTACGGGAATGACGTCGTCTTAACGCTCAGTCACGTGGTCAGAACAAAAGAATTGGCGGCAAGGTCAACTCGAAGCGTTCGGCGCAAGCGAAACGGTTGTAACTTGGCTAGGGGGGCAGAGTAGAGTAGAGATGCAATTGCAACCCAAGGCCGTTCTTTTTTAACTCCAGTAACTAACCTAGAGTCAACCCAACTAACTCTAACACTGAGCAGGGTAGGTTGGAGTAAGCGGCCATATTCTTGACATTGACAGTTGAATTCGATCGCGTTAAAAATGCCAGGGTAGAGTTTTTACTCTATGACGTCATTAGAGTTAACTAAGGGGTGCAAAATGTTATTTCTGTTAGTGTCATTTTTGTTTGTCAATTACTTTTTTCTAGGAACGCAGTTATAGAAGGCTCGCATCGGGCGTTTAAAAATATAAACAGACATCTACTGTACCTGTATCTTTTGACACTGTCAAACTATGACAATATTAACGGTAAAGTTTTCAGTAAAGGAATCAACAACAAAGTGACTTTCCCTAGATTTGTGATATAAATAGATGAATATTTCTCAAGCCGAAAACCTGTCAAAATTTGACATCTAAGTAAGGTTTGATACGATCTTAACTCAAAATATTCCATTCCGAAACCCACCTATTTTAAGGGCAGGTTTATAAATTGAATATTCCCGAGATCTTTGATTAACTAGCCAGTCCCCGTCGAGACAATATTACTTTCAGTTCTTTATTTAAAAAGACTCGGCAAACTAGCATCTAGCTTTGACGTATACTCCGGAACGAAACGCCCGCGGCTCGAGTTGCACTCGGCCGGGTTTATTGCTCTTTTTACGTCATGCTAAACCCCGGGATTATCTCGGAAACAACTGCGAAAATCCCGGGATTACATAAGAGGATTGGGTTTGTATTCTGACGGTTGTATTATTTGTCCTAACTTTAAACAGCTATCGCTTTTACGCGGCTTTATCACTTTGTGTTATAATTTGTTCGTTGTCTTAACGTGAATTTGCTTATCGCAATCGCAATTGGATTACCATGAGTAATATTTATGACCGCAGTAAATTTCAAAACCGTGGGTTGGATGGTCTTTCCCATTGGCTGAAATGTTAAACTTTCGTTACCACTTTAGAGGAGGTCAATTTTTCTTTATTCCTTAGTGCTCACCTTGGTTATAATAGGAACGCTTGTGTCCAAATGTGTCTTACTTCTAAGCTCAGTGCTGACTTAAGACTTAAGGTATCATTAGACCACTTCATTCCTCGGTATCCACGACGTCAAGTGGTCCACAAGTGGATGCAGCGATGTTATCCAGTAATCGTCGAGTGGTTAACGAGTGGACCATACGTTTTTTGCAAATAGATGAGTAGTTTTTCAAGGCTACGAATGAATGTATCGTCTTCGCGCATGAACCACTTGCGGACAGCGCGGAACTTCCTCGTGGGCAACGTAAAATAAGCGTACGAGCAAAGGGTGATAAAAACACATAAATTTATATAATTAATTATATAATTACACACACATAAATTCAGTGTTGTGAAGGGATATCTTTGAAGCGATAATCTTAATCTTTCTTTCTTTTCTTTCTTTCTTTTTCTTTAGAACAAGGTTTAAAATCCAGCAAACCTCCATTGAAAAGGGAGGATCCTCCGACCAGACGAGTTTTGTCTGTTCCGGGCAACTACCCGATAACTGATTTCGAACTGCTATAATTATTATGTCCTGATCGCACGGAGAACTCTAAAACGATGACGCGGGATTTTAAATTCTAAATTTTATGTGGAGACATAAATATCGCTAGTCGCTATATTTTGGAGTGTTCACTTGAACTCCCATTCAATTCGTCGTGTGTGAAAGATAAATATCGTAATACCTACTATGTACATAAGTACTTACTTATTTACGTATTTATTGGGGATCAAATAAGTCCAATTATAAATGTGTAGGCGGTTGCCTGTGCCCATTCACCTGTGATTTAATCGCGTGTTTACGCTTAGGAAGGCAGGTAAACCGGAATTATACGATTGACATCTTTCGCCTGCGTTTCGATTTAACGATAGATTAAACCTTCTTTATTGTGTTATTGACATTGTTTTTTCTACAAATCTAGGCTGATAGACTATGAGGATAACTATTTATAAAATACTAGCATTTGCTCGCGGCTTCACCCACGTACATAAAATATAGCCTGTCACTTAAGAATAAAGCAGCTTTCTATCAGTGAAAAAATTTTAGCAATCGGACCAGTACTTTCAGAGATTACCTCCTACAATCAAAAAAACAAACTTTACCTCTTTATTATATTAGTGCAGATAGTGTAGATTAATAACGCAACATTAAAATTTGTTTTAAGTATACTTAGATGATATTATTCATCAAAGTTTTTAAATAAGTATTTAGCACAGGCAGTATTAAGTATCCATCACGATTTTACCAGTATCTTTGGTTATTGCTTCGCTCCTGTGGTTTGTAACGTAATCTTATATAGCTGTATAGTCTTCCTGGATAAACAG
The DNA here is from genome assembly GCA_910589285.2 of Mythimna ferrago. NCBI lineage: Eukaryota > Metazoa > Arthropoda > Insecta > Lepidoptera > Noctuidae > Mythimna > Mythimna ferrago. The sequence continues at coordinate 20,701,503 of OU342680.1, read as the reverse complement.
GCTAGGCTATCTAACACTAAAATATTTTTTAATTCGAATAAGACCCTGAGATTAGCGCGAACAAACAAACAAACGGTTCAGTTTTACTATACATATTATTACTACCAATACCAACCAGCACAAGCATCGCACTGGGGCCCAAGTCTGCTATTTTCATAAATTCGTCACTCCAACACGATTGTCATTTTGCTTAAAGTTCGTAATCTGCTAATTCATAATGACCGATCATTGATCGGTCAATGGTATCGTAATAGAGTTGTGGTAGAATGATAATATCGAGCATATTAAAACCAATAACTGCGCAATAACGTTCTAATGGTAGAATACTGATCAAATAAACTGCCAGTTTTTGCAGATTACCGCATACGTCAAATATTCATTTGTCAATATGTACGAGATTACTACTCGTATTCTATGCCACTTCTTTCAATGGAGTATCAGTGGTTGACCATTGGAAAGTCATAATGACGCCATTATATTACTAGATTACCAAACTTGTCAAAATCGACAATTACGTATATGACATCAATGATAGACCATTCTGACACTATTGTAATAGCAGACTTAAGGCCCTGGTGTAACAAATCTTTAAAATTTTCGGCTATATACATATTATAGCAGAAAAAAGCCGAAAATGTATACACTAAACCTTCCACATAAATCGAATTGTCTATTAGAAAAATTTCCATGAAAATCCGCTCATTATTTTTGCGTTTATCGCGTTCATACAGACATATTTGAGGCGCAACTTAATTTTACAATTTAAATAGATGATGAATAGATACTATTTATAAATTCATTTAAATTAAGCACAGCTACATCATTTACATTTCACATTCACATAACATGACAATTAAGGCGTACCTAGCGCTCACTACAATAAACTTGCTACAAACAACAACCAGAGAGCAGTGGTGGCTCCGACATACGAGTTTTGGTCGCGGGTTCAAACCTTGCACGGCGCATTCATTATCATCATCATCATTTCAGCCGATACACGTCCACTGTTGGACATAGGCCTCCCCCAAGCGTCGCCACAACGAACGTTCCTGTGCGTCCCGCATCCATCGGTTTCCCGCAACCTTCACCAGGTCATCGGTCCACCTTGTAGGAGGCCTTCCAATGCTGCGCATTACTTTGTGTAATTTATTTCTTTACACAAAGTAATGCGTAGTGGTGGCTCGAAAAGAGCAGTGGTGGCTCAGTGGTAACAGCCCCGACTTACAGTTGTATGTCGCAGGTACAAAATCAGGCAGCTGCTTCACTTTGTGTAATTTATGCCATCACCACTACTCTCAAAACGGTGAAGTAAAACCTCATGAGGAAACCGGTATGTTCTAGAACCAATAATTCGAAGTCATGTGACATTCACCAATCTGCACTGGGCCCGCGTGGTGGATTATAGCCCATTCCATCTCCTAGAAAGGAAGCCTGAGTCCCAGCAGTGGGAACATTAAAAAGGCTGATGATGATGATGATACTACAACCTACTATACATATAAAAAATCTGTGCCAGGCGTACCTATCATATATTCAACAAAAGGAATATAAACATGTATGTACAATGTACATTGTTACATAGGAGGAGAAATATTTGACGAGTAAATAACCGAGCCTGTCAGCTGAGTCATTTCTCTTCTTTCACTAAAAGCTTTTTTCAGTTTTCTCATTTTTAAAACAACTTGACCCAGAGGGGTTTAAAGTAATTTAATGTTTTACATAATTTAATATTATAAGACTTATTCCTCTCAACGTGGAATTTTAAAAGAAAACTCTGAACAAAAGTCTGTTAAGGAACATTATCTGGGAAAAGTTTGACAATTAACCATTACCCAGAAGTAGCTACTTCTGCTTGGACTATTGAACTGAACTCGTTGTTGGTTATTCTTGAAATTATTTCTATTCGGGCGATTAAGTCCTATTGAATTATGACCACATTGTTGCCCTGGTTCTTTGATAATTATCGTATTGCCATTTACGATTAAACATGATTTATTCATATAAAAATAAAGGTTATAAATTCTGTATTCTCTCTATTTCTTCTTTTCGAATCGATAGTTTTATTTTCGTTAAGTAGGGCACAATAGATGATGGATGGATTGTGAGAAGTGATATGAAAGAAAAGGGAGTTAGTGACAAGGTAGAATGGAAGAAGAATACGTGTATTGCCGACCCCAAATAAAACGGGACAAGGACAGGAAGATGGTGATTTGGTTAAAATAGGTGACCACGTTTATAGTAGCGTCAGTAGGGGTTTTGAGATCCTCGTTGTAGCTAAGTGCGAATAAAAACAAAGTTGTGTGAAGAACATAAACATTTCACTTAGGTAGGGACTTCTAAATGAAACACGAAAGCTATGAAATACCCAAAGAATGATCATAACATTATGAGTAAACATAAGAATCATTCTTAACTTCGCACAACATTGAAGAAATGTGTTAAAAAAAAAATCATATATTTGCTTTTGTGATGTTCCTACCTCATAGGAACCGTGTTTTTTAGTGATAGCGAGTAATATTGTAGTCTATGATTTCATACTTGGATCAATTCTTCCAGAGAAGACCAGCCATAGAGAGAGCTGGATAGATAAAGAGAGAAATTTGACCAGCAGTGGGATAAGTACAAAAACAAACTTAAGATTTAAGAATTGTGCATTGAAGAAATGTCATCAAAAGAGAGCAGTGGTGGCACCGTCTTACGAGGTGTAAGTCGTGGTTTCAAACCCCAGATTTTCTTTTTTGAGGTTGGAATCAACAAATGACTTTTACTGACTACAACCCACCTATGTCTTTCAGTTGCCCTTACGTTCCAGGACCACGGTAACTCTAGGCATTCGCGTCACGTAGTGTAATTTATTTCATCACGAAAACGGTGAATGAAAACATCGTGAGGAAACCGTCTTATCGAAAAATTCGAAGACAAATAATAGCCTCTAACCCATAATGCACATATTATCTCCTAGAAAAGAGGTCCGAGTCCTAATTGTGGGAACATAATAACGTTGATTATGCTATGTTAAACTCCATAGATAAACAAAGTCTTTTCAAATCCGCAGAATAGTGATTCACTAGACTAATATTGTATAGCAGCGGGTGCACGATAACCCTCGTTATCTCCAGGAGGTCCACTTTACCCCGGTAGGTCATATTACCCCCGGTGGCGGGCTAACGTTACTCACTGCACGGTATTTATTAGTTCCCATACTTAAGTTGTCTACTTTAAGCGTCTTTTTACTTTGTTAGAGAAAAATAACAAGGAAAGTTGTTTCAGCTGAACGTTTTTAATTACAACACAGACACATTTAAAAAAATTCGCTAGCACATCTTTGTGTATTCTATAAATGTACCTAAGTGAAAGTAACCAAATATGGTATAATACAGGGTGTATGGGACAGCCTTCCGCAAACTTTTAGCGCTTGCTCAGTAGATGAAACTGAACAACCTTCCACAATTTTTTTTTTTCAGGTATAAATTTTAATTTTTCGTTTCCTGCAAAAAAATCTTGAGCTGAGCTTGAACTTAGCAAGAACTTAAAGTTTGTGGAGAGCTGTCCCTTAGACCCTGTATAGTAATAGTGGTATTCCATATAATATCCTAATATGGAATACCACTATTACTGGTGAATAAATTATTCTACTTTCACAAAACTGTTATCACCCATCTTTAAATCATAATACTTGCGTATTTGAGATAGTTGGATTTATTTTCTTACGGATATCGTGATCGTTTGTAGTCCATATTTGCGTACCTTTTCAACATTTATAATTTCCATATTTACCTTTACGTTAATTGTTTTTGAGAAAATACCTACGTGTTTTAAATTAATATAAATGTAACAAGACTATTATAAAGATAAGCTGTAACGTAAGATAGAATTGTATTGACAAATAAAATATTTGCTTTACATAAGTTTATGCTTAATTTATAACCAAAATAAAAAGGTATGCCATATTTTAATACGGTCCCCCTACTCATTGCTTTTAATTTATATTTTAGAAATCAACTCTGAAATATGGAACCTTTACTATGAATATGGTTGTGTTCACATTACTCGTCAAAACTGTTGGAAACAGCTCATTTTCATCGCTAATTTAGGGATTATCCTGTAAACGTTATACATATTCATGAGCACTTTCACAAGATTGTTAATGACTTAATTTATCTTGTATGATAAATGTTTCATATAACATAATCAGCCTTATACCTAATGTTCCCGCGGCTGAGACTCAGGCCTCCTTTCTACGAGTTGGAAAGGGCCGTAATTCAACACGTTGGCCCAGCCCATTGGTGTAGGTATGTCATATTTATATCTTCAGTTTGTTGTTCTAGAACATGCTTCATGGTGTTTTCCTTCACCGTTATAAAAGCAATGGTGATGAAATAAATTACATAAACTATATAATGCTCCTGACTGGGTTTGAACCCACAATCTATCACATGTAAGACCAGGTCGTCCTTACTACAGGGCTACCACTTCTCTATCACTGGTCTATATTTATTGATAAGAGATTCTCGTGTTTTTCTTCTAGCCAACATATCGTGCAAAAAACTTGTAAGAAGGATAAAAATATCGTCCATGCACTTCCATTATTTATAGAATTATGCAGACTGTCATACTGCGCCAAAAATAGAAGTCCTCCCGTCTCGGCAGAGACAACAACTGTTACTTGTGACTGCGACATCTCATTATAATGCTAGTTTATGCCTGACTTTATATTTATGTATAGAGTAACTTTACTGAGATACATATGTACATAAAAAACTTAAATATTAAATAAACTATTTATACTAAAACCTAACTATGTACATAAATATAATACAAAATGACAAAGTACGCTCAGGCGTCAAAGTACTCCTCCACATCGCTGTCATCCGGAAATGTGCCCAGAAGACTGACTGTATAGAGCACATTTTAATGATCCACCATCTCATTTCTACCATCGGACAACTCGACGTACGGCGAGTATCCACCCTTACGTTGTTGAAACCTCTACAGTCCGGACTAAGCGTTTCGCCTCGTTATTTATACCGCGTACCTCGAGGGACTGGAACCACTTGACTGCTGCGGTTTTCCAGTCTGATTATAAATTAGGTGACTTCAAGGCTAGAGTGAATGGGCTCTTAATAAACTAGTGCGCCTCACCATCAACGATTGCATCAAGCAATAGTTTAACAAAAAAAAAAATAATAAGGTTGACAGTTATGCTAAAACATTCGAAACCAGCCATCACTCAAATCAAAGACCATCCATTATGCGAACAATGTGCCCCACCCACTGGTTTAATTAAACCAAGTACTTAAAGTTACTGCATTTCTGTTCACAAAATCTCCAAAATTAATCAAAATAATCAACAATGGTTCCTTGTCGAACTGGCATCTCATAATATTTTAGTGATAAGAAAGGGCTCTAAACGGACGGGACTTTGAAATTGGAATGAAAGGGTTCGAAGTTTGAAGTTTTCGGTAGCTGCGAGGCAAATTGTATGTGTTTAGGCGCGGTACGACTTTCGGCTTTCGACCTAGTTGCTTGTAATTTAATTAAAACTAATTATTGGTGAATTATTACTTGCACAATTAATGTATTCTTAATATTATATTTCTGATCATGTTAGGAGACAATAGAGCATTGATCAATCATAATCATATCAAGCTTGGTGTGTGAATAAGTCGAAGTGTTGAAAAAGTTTTTTTAGGCAGGTTTCTTCCTTAATTGTTTTTTTTTTCTACAAATATCAGTATCAGTGTCTTATAAATAAACCTATGCATTAACACCCGAGTACAGATAAATTCGAGACATTTAGAAATTAGACACAACAAATCATTTGCTGCCAAATACTAAAAAAAAATATTAGAATGTAAACGAGTAACCTATTCACACATAGACATGGCTTAAAGGACTTAGTATTTAAGCCAAAAACATTAACAAAAAAAAACATTTACACCATAAATTTAAAATTCGAACGGGTCGCGTTCTCGCGCCCTCGTCCCAACAATCCAACATGGCGGTACGAACGAGCACGTCACTAGCAGGAGGCAGGGTAATTGCCTGCTACTAGCGCTAATAACAAAGTTTACACGCAGCACGAATTCATGATGCGAACATTAAGAGCACTCAGGCCATCAGACATCTTAAACACAAGCCGCAGTAAACAGATGTAGGTATGTACTTAGTTATGTACCTTTTAGTTGAGAACATACTGTATTTGTGTCTTCTAAAGTTGTTTTAGTATTAACAGAAAAGGTAGGTTTTCTTTTTAGCATCAAACGAGGTGTGTAAGTCTTTGTGTGTGAACTATTAAATCAGTAGTGTTATAGGTAATCTATTATCATTATCAGTTAATATCAAAACATTTCCACGATCAAATAGCTCAATGTGCTTAATAACATAGAGTTTCGAATGATATTTTTCTACGAATGGCAAACTTTTTTTATAATAATAATATTCTACAACTATCACACAACGCTATCTATCCTAAATCAAGTAAAGCTTGTGCTAAGAGTAGGTACTAGACAACTGTTAAACATATTTATATAATTCTAAATACATACCTACTATTATAGATAAATTACATCCAAAATTCAAAGTTTTTATTTCATAAAGGCAACTGCCCATGTAATAAGCCTATGGCTTAAAAAACGTAAAAAGCTATTGCAGACACATAAGTATGCAGACAGAATTGACTAATACATATATGTACCTCATCATCATCATCATCATTTCAGCCGATAGATGTCTACTTTTGGACATAGGCCTCCCCCAAGTGTCGCCACAAGGAACGATTCTATGCGTTCCGCATCCATCACATTCCCGCAACTTTTATCAGTCATATTATGTACCTAGCAGTATTTATATCTCTCTGCGACAGTCGTTTTCCGTGATATTCTACGCTTAATAACTCAAAATAAGGAGTACTTGAGGATTGAATCATAAACTTTATTATAGATCGTATAAAATTCAATCTTGATATACCTACTTACCTCATTGAAATTATTTCTCTTTATGATTACGTGGGCGATTTATGCATAATTATATTCACAGAAGTTGATGTCGTTACCAGAGAATAAATGACCATAACCCGTAGGAGTCATGTAAGGATCCCGGGCCCTGGTTCAGGCCATGGTCCGGAGTGAGGCGGACTTTTTTTATGGTGGTAAAAATCATCTAATGACAACCCCCGCTCTTGGGCGGAGCGGGAGATAGAGTCAGACTCTTACTGACTAAAAGCCCACCCCGTTCCTTCTGGCCTTCATACCGGGGCTCAATCGAATTCCCTTTCGGGAGTGAGGCGGGTTTGCGGAAGACGAGCAATGGGTAGCTCGCCGTCCACTCGTCCTGTAAAGACCGAACCGACGCCACGGTGCGGCTCAAAGAGATGTCAGCAAACTGTAGGGGCCCAGCAGGGTCGAAGACTACTGGGGCCTGCTCCTGAAAGGAAAACTCGGCCCTGGAATGAAAGGCAACGAAGAAATAGGAGTGGGCTTTTACCCTCGCGCTCCGTCCAAGAGAGAAGGATGTCATTAGATGATTTTTCCGCCTAAAAAAAGAAACGAAAAGACAATTGAAAGACCATAGGTTCGGTTTTAATTAGTTAAAGTCTGACACTCTCTCTTGCTCCACCCTAGAACGGAAGAAGTTATTAGATGATTTCCCACATTAAAAAAAAACTCTATCATGTACATTTAATAGTTTTTTGCAACGATTCATGTAATCCTCTTTATTACGAAACTCATCAACTCCGCAGTATATCCTCAGTCTTGTCATAAATTCATATTTTATACTAAAAATAAATTTTAATTTTCCCGAAAGAAATACCGTTTAAAACACAGGTACATCTACTGAATAAATGTTTCACATAAATTGTATTTTGCACAGAATGTGTAAACAAAATGAATATCCTTTACATTTATTATTTTTCAGTTGAAATAATTGCATCTTCGTTAACGAGAATTCTCGAATAAATTTTATGTAATATTTCTGTAACCTGTTTTAGGATTCCGTACCTCAAAAGGAAAAAACGGAACCCATATACGATCACTTTGTTGTCCGTCTGTCTGTCTAGACCCTTTATCTCAGGAACGCGTAGAGGTATCGAGTTAAAATTAAAACCATATACTCAGGTCTGCGGATAATTGAAGCTATGAAAACATCAAAAGTCAAGAGTGAATAGATTCTAGGCAAGCGTGTTCCAACGTCGGCCACATCATCGCTTACCATCAGGTGAGATTGTGGTCAAACGCGAGCCTAACCATTATAAAAAAAAAAAACTAAGTTAACGAAAAAATACGGTCGTTTATGTCGCAAAAAAAAGTATAGGTACTCGACACCCTCAAGGGTATCAAAATTTATTGGGTACTTCCCGATGACTTAGAATCCTGAAATTTGGCATGAAGCAAGGAGTCATAGCACAAGTTTAGGAAAAAATCTGAAAATTGTAAATTTTCAGTTACTTACGTCACAAAAAAAAAACTTTTTTACGATTCGAAAAAATCTTACCTCAATTCTGGAATTGAACCGTTTTAAGAATAAGTTTATATGGAACCCTCAGTGCGCAAGTACGACTCGCACTTGCCCGGTTTTTTATATATGAGAAAGGAACCAGAGGAGATTTATTTCAAACTTCTAGAAAAAGATTTAATATACGTTATTTAACTCGCAGATGGAGAAGAAACGGATTTATAACAGAGATTAATCAATTTCTGCACACTTTTATAATTTCCTTTTTTTCTTCCTTACAAATGGTGAAGTTTTCAGCATTCACTTATGTAATATGGAATTAAAATAGAATTAGCGTCCATCAGTCAGAATGTTACGAGAAGAAATGAGTAGTTATGAGAGCACCTAGGTACCTATTATACTGTGATAGATATATATACAAGGTGCAGTTTTAAAACTGCACAATATTTCAGGAGGTTGTAATAAAACTCATAAATAATCATGTAAAAATACGAAACCTGGTCAATAATCAGTAATACTTGTTATTTAATTTTTTAATTACACTAAACTAAATCGATTGATCGATAACCGCGGGGGCGTGGCTAGGGTGTGGCGTGCGGGATGATGATTGGATGATACATTATTTATGAAACTATCGTTGCGAGTTAGTGTGTGTGAAAACGCCCTTTATTGTTCCGTGTTTGTGTGTGTGAAAAAAAGCGCGGTTATAAAAAAAAAAAAATTACCTACTTATTTTATTATTGATTCGGGTCGAGAATCACTAACATAATTACCTCTTGAAATATTTTGCAGCTTCAAAACGACACCTTGTATAAATAAACCAAGGACACCGGGATTTTCTGAAAGTATTAAGGTAAAACAACACTGCTCACACGCGTGCCACACAAGCCGATCCATATACTTTATATGGAAACTAGACTTGTAGAACTACACTGGATCCACGCCACGCGACGTCATTCTACGTACAAATCAAACTTGTCACACGTGTGCATCGGTCTAATGTAGTTCTAGCTTTACTGTGGCACTGGAACGCAAAGGGTCAAGTGGAAGAACACAGGTGGGTTTTAGTCAAGAAAAGAATGACATTTCCTCTCGCTCCACTCAGAGCGGGAAAAGTTATTTGATGATTTTAATAAATAACTTCTCCCACGTAAAAAAAAAGATTTATAGATATCTTCGAATACACTTTACTGTAGTTACACCTAGGACCCAAATTACAGTTAGGACCTACTCAAACCCCAAGTGAACGCGGTTCGCGCGTGATTTCGCACCATTCGGTTAAGCACCAAGCGAACGCTTCTGCATAGATTATAAAATAATGAGCATTTTATTTACAGGGACTATATCCAAGAAGTTGAATAAGAAGTTCTTTATAAAGTAGTCTGTAAATATAGAAAATAAGTAAAGCTTACCATTATTCCGTTTATGTATATAGGTAATACCTACTTATACGCGGGGGCTGTCGGGCTAAGAGAACTAGGGTGTAACATCAGTGGAAAGCACGGTTCTAATTTTCTCATCTTTGACTGTCGTTACAAGCAGTCAGACGTCGGAATATCTGACCATCATTCTGTCCAAGGAGTATCAGCATCCCTAGCCAAGTTACGACAGTTTCGTTTCGATTCTCTTGCGTCGATCGAACGCCTCGAGATGGCCACGCCTCCGATTCCTTTGTTCTGACCACGTGCCTGATCGTTGAAATGACGTCAGAACAAAAGAATTGGAGGCGTGGCCAACTCGAGGCGTTCGAGGCGACGGTCATAACTTGACCAAGGCCTGCTGGGTAGTGGAGGGCTGATGGGCAGTCGGTCGACTCGATCTTTTACAGACAACATAACAAAACACTAAATAACTTTTAGGACAGATACAATAACGAAGACGATCGTATTTTTATGACTCACACCAAAATCTCAGGTTTTTAATAACGATACTCGACGCCACAGTCCTCCCAATAAAGAATATATAGACCAATAAAAATACTGACATGTCACACAGAAATAACAACTGATATTTATTTGTTCTGTTTCGTAACGGGACCGCTGACCATTCGATATGTTTCTTCATTTGAAGAAAGATTGTATCTTTTATGATTTATTTTCTTTTAGAATATGAGCTGAAAGGAAATATTTTCATCTCGAAGTACACAGGGATTTGATTCATGTCGACCTTGTTGATCGCAGGGACTACTGCAGTGCATGTGGTCCCGAGTCGCGTGAAATGTTACTGTGTATTTCATCTAGAATATCTAAGTAGCGAAGTCTGGATATACGCCTCGTTGATGGAATTTATTTATCTATAATTTGTATGTATTTAGAAATATATAAGTATGTTTATCAGATATTTAGTACCCATAACATAAGCTCTGCTTAGCTTGGGACTAGACGGCGTTATGTGATAATTGTGGAATATTATTATTATTATTAAAAATTAGGTAATAAACTTATCTGGTGAAATATGGGTAGTTAAGGTAAGGGAGGTAAGGTATACCAGTGTTGAAACCTTTTTTTTGTGGGTGTCATCAAATAACTTCCCAGTCTGGGTTGAGCGAAAGGGCATGCTAGACTTTACTTACTGAAACCGACCTGGGTTCCTTCATTTGCCCTTTGCGCCCAGGGCCGTGGTAACTCCCGCAACCCACTATAGTTACGCCTCTGCCGAAACCGTTTTTTTTGAGGATATGAAATTATTAAATAATTTTTCCCATTCAGCGTGGAGTAAGAGGACGTGCCAGACTTTTACTGACTAAAATCCACCTCAGTTCCTTCGGTAGCTTTTTGCGGTATGATGACTAGTTTTCTATAAATGGAAAGAAAGCTACTGCGTCGCGTTGAATCGCTCTTATAGGACGCTGTGTAAGCAATTTTGATCTATTTGAATAAACATATTACAAAAAAAAAACCCACCTTTTTCAAACACGCGGTTCGTTTATGCATCACTGAGTCATATTTCCACAACAGGTGCAGAAGGGTTTCATATAACCTTGTGTAATAACAATATAAACCTGACCTTTTGAGGGTTATATGGGCAACCTATTGATTTTGAATGTAATACGGGTTATATTGGAAAAGTTAATAAAATCACGCTCGATTGAACTCCATGCACACGCGTATAATTGGGCTTATAAATAAATGTAAGTTATTTTATTGTATGTGACTGTATTGTGTTGTTTATGAATATTGCTTTCTCGATTGTATTGTTCTGATTGGAGGAGATTTTATTGCTTGTTAATAGTATGCTGAATGCATTCGCGTTTAATTTGTGTGATGACAGGGTTAAAAATGTAGTCGAGATACAAAAATAAATTACATAGTAACGATATTTTACAAAGACATTAACTCACTCAGCATACGTTGGTCTACAATATTATATTTACTGTATGGACCTTAAAGACTTTGACCCCTGAGTTTGTTTCGGTGTTTCTTCTCAGGGTAGCAGCTAGGAAATACCGGCCTCGTCTAGCTTAAACTGACGAAAAAAAAATTTGACGTGTAAAAGTGTTTTAAAACCTATTTGCAAAAATAAATATCATTTATCATATAAATGATCAAAGCAAAGAATGGGGAATTTGGGGGTGTTTGTACTCCTATACAAACAAAAATGTCATAGAAACTGGTCAAGCCGTTTCGGAGGAGTTCGGCTGCATTAAATAAAAGACAATAAAGTGTTTCTAGAGCGGTAGTGGCCTAGTGATAACAGCCTCAACTTACGAGTCGAACGTCGCGAGTTCAAATCCAGACAGGCGCTTTACTTTGTGTAACTTATTTCATCATTCGTGAAGTAAAAATTCAAAGAAAGGTCATGACATAGACAGGCCCACATAGAAAGGCTTGAATCCCAGCAGTGCACATCTTAATGTGGCATGTATTGTATGTGTGGTTGGCATGTATTATGAGCATGATAAGCCTCTTAAGGCTTATCATGCTCATAATACATGCCAATGTTTCTATGATAGCTACGCCACATCTAAAATAAATAAAAATATAAAAACAAAAAAATAATAATAACTCCGTGGCTCGTTAAAGCACTAAAGATTAGATGTTTGGTGTTCTAATTCAGTACATGGTACCTACTAATCCAACGCCTTCACGAACATCAAAACAGCCACCTCATTATTTAACAGAAACCGTCATAATACACAATTAGTTTTAATTTAATTACACTTCCACAAAACAACAATAAATGTTTGACAAGCAAGTAATACAGGATCTAAATCCCAGTGTCCGGAAGCGGCATAAGCGATGCGGGCTGGGATGCTGGGATTATGGGATTATGCGACCGGAACGGACTAGAAGAGAACCGGAGGCATCTCGCCATGTAAGTCTCTGATCTAGGCTGAGTCCCGGTTGTACGGTTCCGATGTTACTTTCCAATTTAAGGCTTATAATCCCTAGAACCATCTGGCCGAAATTAAACGGACACAACTCTCGTACCCGCCTAGGCAGCAGTACGCGTATCTGTGCATTTAATTGCGTCTAGCTACGCCCGGATAGTGTGCGGCTGACCTTTAAATCCATTTTTTTTGCGAAATATTGATTGATTTACATATGTTACGTTCACTTTAAAGAATATTTAACCACCAATATTTATGTGTAAAAATGTTTCTAAAGATCCAAGCCGTTTCAAAGGAGTGGTGAAAAGTTGCGAAATTGCTAAATATTTTTGTTAGACAGAAGCAATAATCGCACGAAAAAATCAAATGTTAATAATGTTGTTCATGAATTTATAATAAACATGTATTTTTTTCAAACCTATTAACCTGGCCGTTACCGAGGAGTAGGCTTCAGAAAGTCACTGTTTTATGGCACTTTTCGGGCGCTTTCTGGTTTTAAATGTCTTTTTGTGAGAGAGATGATCGTTTTGCCAGTGTAAGGGCGCTTTCAATTTATGCGTACTGCAACCAGCAGGACGTTTACCGCAGCGGGCCAGTTGCAGTACGTTAGTCCGATAACAAGCGCCTTAATTGAAAACGGATCTGGCTGCCATGCGTTTGTATGCCAGTGATGCGCTACTCAACAGCGCACTATTCAACACTGAAATGAACACGTGGTGCTTGTGACGTTGCCGTCCTATTGTCGACCGTTTGCCGCACGGTTGCCGCACCGCGCGCTTTGTTTGAAAAATACGATTGCACCGAAGCAGGCCGTCAAAAAACGCATAAATTGAAAGCGTCCTGAGATGGGTAAAAACAATGTAATATCGTACTGTGAAAACTATATATGTGACTAGTGTGTGACAGTTTATCGTCAAGGATCGCTTCCACGAGGACACGGCGGTACTCCGCGCAGACCTCCACCGTATTACCCGGGCGATCTGCAGAATGATTACGCCCGGGCGTTTCCGATTATTGTAGTCTTAACCTTTCGAATACCGCAATTAGAGATACAATAGAAAGACAATGAGAGAGCGAACATCGGCGTTCGCTTGGGGTTTAATGAATTTAGGAACATGGTTGAGTTTTTTTATGTCTGCTATAACTCTTCATTTATTTATTTACACGAATAATTTACATTTAAAAAAATATTTAAGGGGCCGGCGACGGATGAATTTCCATACAAACGTAATACCACGCTCATTTACAGTTGGAGCATATTTCGAACATATTATGATGAGATTCGGTTATAGACAATATTTATCAAGGTTCCTACGTCGAGAATATTAGAAATATTGTTATTTTTAATACAGGAAAAGCCAAATTTACGCTATAAAAAAGTGCGAAATACAATTCGCTTAAATTTCTTTTTGTTTTTTTTTTTAAAGAACTGCAAATGAGCGTGGTATTACGTTTGTATGGAAATTCATCCGTCGCCGGCCCCTTAACTAACTATAATTACAGTAAAATCAAAAAATAATAATAAAAACCCTTACGCTAATTAAAACTAACTAAAATATGGCGTCTGAAAACTCTTCTACATCGCTATCGACTGGTAAAGTGCCCAAAAGTGGCGGCATTGCCACGCTTTATGACCATGCTTATTGTTGAGTTTTAGTCAGTAAGAGTTCTGACACTCTCTGGCTCCACCCAGACCAGGAGAAGTTGTTTGACGTCTTTCCACCAAAAAGAAACAAAACGCAACTACGCCGAAATCTGCGTGAAAAAGAAAAATGCTTGAGTTTAAAACATCCGAAAAAAACCGCTACCAACTTCCCAACAACAAATTGCCATAATTGAGGTAACGTTCTGGAAAAAAGTAAATTGTTCCGACGTTCAGAAAATTGGTAAAAAAAATTGAAGAACAAACGTTAACAATCGATATCAGACAGTGATTTATTGTCCTTTAACTTGTACGCTAATTACACTGACACAGCCATAATGCTTTCAAAGCTTTCAGACGTATTATTATGGCTCCCGATTGTCAACAAGGGTTTAAAATGATATAGTGATTACAAATTTTATACAAATTAGGTGACAATTTATAGGGCATTCTACAAGGTGGACCAATGTCGAGGGACTGGACTCTGTTGGGTGCGAGTCGTCCAGAACCAGTCATTACGAGCTCTTAACGTGATCCATTTGACGACATCAACTGAACTATTGTTTTTTTTTTAATTGATGTAAACTAGTGCTTGACTGCGATTCGTAAGCAGTGATACAATCGTTGATCATGAGGCGCACTGGTTTATTAAAAGCCTATTCACTGTAGCCTTGAAGACACCCAACTTACATTCGGTTGGGAAGACCGCAACAGGCAAATTGTACCAGTCCTTAGATGTACGTGGTGTAAACGACGACGCGAAACCCTTAGTCCGGACCGTAGAGGTTTCAACAACGTAAGGGTATTTTTTTAAATTGATTTAAACTAGTGCTTGACTGCGATTCCACCTGATGGTATGCAGTGATGCAATATCTGATGGTGAGGCGCACTAATTAAAGAGATGCAGCAATATAGGGCATATAACCGACATTTTTACTCGTCACGGTAAGGCCCCTGTGTCATGCAGGGTACGTTTTTTGGCTGAAATTATGATGATGATATTATTAAAATCATTATTTTAACTAGTACTCAGGCACTCTGACGTGGCCTCCCAACACCGATGTACATTTTTCAACATAAACTATCAACACAACACAGCAACAGTTAAAAATTAACCGATGATGATGTTTCTGGCATTATTATAAAGAATGATACTCACGCAGGGCAAATATCCTTCTTTACCTTGATTTTCAACACAACCGCCTAAAACTTTTCCTGACTAAAGCCCACTGACACGCCACCCGTTCCGCCCTAGAGCGGGAGAAGTCATGAATAAATTCCCACCTAAAAAAGTTAAGTAAAAAAGGACGCCATTTGGATAAAAAAAAAAACAAATCCTTCGTTTCAACTACTCAGAAAATAAAAAGATAATATTTCACCGAAAAATGGATGTTATAATGTTGGTTATAATTTATTATTGTTATTTTGTTCTTCTTTAAAATAGCCATTATTGGCTTATGTAAAGGACTTTATTATCGTTACGGCTTTTAGCGATAATGGATCATTATATTGATTTATAAGTTAAAGAATTTTGGGAGTAATATATATTATAAACACATAAACAAGCAATAAATTTTTCCTCTTTTTATTCAGTTTAGAATATGCCTTAATAAGTCTACGACAGGTATTACTTTGCTGTACGATATTTATGTTAAAAGAATAATAAAATCTGACTTCACTATTTTGAATTGAAACTTTGCTACGACATTTTACAATCGCTACGAAATTCTCAAATCTCGTAGCGGCGTAGCGCTACAGCTGCTACGCGCTATAAGGCCTCGCCCTCTTCACGTAATCACATTAGGGCCGTGTCATGACCAAAAGTGCGGTCACTGTCTAACTGCATAGAAAAGAAAGAGATGCACGATGTTAGAACACATGCAATTTTTCTCAAAATATAATTCATTTTATTTGTATGTACACGAATTGTTGCTTTTAAGTTTGCTTTTGCAGTAAGATTTGATCATATTAACTACTAACCCGCACCTCCTTCGCGCGGGCGTTTATAAACATTAAACTTCCTTACTAATAGAAAGAGCATTAAATACCCTATTAGTAAAAACGGAATTATATCCTTTGCGTAGTTCAGTAGGAGTTGACGAATAAACAAACACACGCAGAAAGCGTAAGCGAACAATTAAATGATCAAAATTAGAGTTATGTTTAACGATGGTTTCTCATAAAAATGATTTATATCGTGTGCTAACTGTATCCATTATTTCTTTCTTTCCTTTATCTTTTTTACTATATTTCTCTCTTTCTTTTTTTCTTTCTATACAACACTAAAATATTTTTTTGATTAAAACTAGTTGTTCTTGAAATTAGCGCGTTCAAGCAATAATTCTTCAGCTTTGTAATATTAGTATAATTTGCTTTAATACATATTTCTAAAACAACCAATTTCTCAGTAACACGGTCAAGATTAATATACTCGTATATTGTTAAGCTTTAATGATATCCCCTTAAAAAGCCGAGTCGCTGATAAGCCGTCTAACAATACCTCTCATTTGTACCAGTGACCAACAGAATGGGCGCTTAATTTTATTAGAACTTGGTAATTAAAATTAACAGCAGAGAAATAAATGTAAATGAGCACGTTTTTGGGCATTGTGATGATAAATGCGATTCTATTTTTAGAAACGAGTGTTGTAACTGCTGTTCTGATCCTTTTAATTATTTATAATTATTTTAATATGACGAATTAAAATTGCTGTACGCGTATTTTTTCTACAGTTCTATAAAAAGAATTAAGCAGATGTTGATGTCACTTTACGATGAATTCAATATTTATTTTCTATAAATATTTCAAACTAAAGTTAGTTCTATAAGTTTTATTTTTATTTTCCTTCTTCCGGTTCTGATAGAAGTCTCACACTGTCCAGGGTAGCCAGTTTATCATGGTTTAATTTTTTTTTAGATAGATAGATTTTATTATTTAAACAGGTAAGTTGAACTTAATTATAGATGTCATCGTAAATAATTGTTTAGTGAAAGACATTGGTTCTACAAAAATCTATAGTTTAGAAGTTGTGACTTTTTTCGTGAATTTCGTTTATTTCTCTAGTCTGTCCATAAAATCGTTTTTGTGCTTAAACTATCCAACTGAATAATAATACACCAATATAAAATACACCATTAAAAGCACCGTTAGTTAGTAAGCATACCCGACTACTACCTACAGGTCATTGGACTCGCTCAACTGACGTTTTCTTAAAGAAATTAATTTCGTACATGCGTAAATTAATACGAGTTTTAAAAAAGGTACTTTATTTTTTAACTTTATCTTTACAAATCGATAGTGTTTCATGTACCGGATCGACCCTCCACGGGATTAAAACGATCAAAATTTAGCGGTATATATATGCATCGTAATGATTAAATATTATAAATTAATAGGTAGTATACAAACTGAAAATTATAATATAGTACAAACAGGTAGAAAAAGGACTCATAGGGCATCAAAAAATTCGTCCACATCGATAGAAATGGGAAAAGTGCCAGAACACTGGCAGCATTGCCATGCTGGATAGCAATTCTGATTCGTTAACTGAAAAAAAGCCTAGCCCTTTGGAAATGAATTAAATAAAATTTGGTATAAAAGTAGTGCAGTCTTGTCACTTGCAACCATACATAGTTGTGTGATAAGTTACGATATCTAAAAAAAATAGACTACTATAAACATGCTTGTCTGTTTATTATTCCTGTCCAAACTTGAATGTAAAGTTCAACGAATCCGGACTCGAATTACTTTGAAAAGGTAAACACGAACCCAGTGAATCGAGTAATCTCATTAATTAATTGTAAACTTGGAAACATGGAACAACTCTGTTCTACGTTACTCGTACGTGTTAACTACGCGGAATAGGGTCATACGTAATACTCGCGTAATTAACATACACCCTGTATATGTGTACATTTATATACATACTGCTTATGTGTGAGTGGCTTTCTGCATGCTGACATTTTGTGTTAGCTCTCTTTTTCTGTAATAAACAAATACACGGACACAAATACATACGTCATCCCCACCTCCTTCTCTTCTTCTTCCTGCCCTTGTCCCATTTTATTTGGGGTCGGCGCAACACGTTTTTTTCTTCCATTCTGTCCTGTCATCCCCACCTCCACTCTACGTAAATACAACATGATTTATAGTATAAGTCATGTTGTATAAATTTTATACTATAATATGTGTTTGTATTATTTTCATACATTCAAAGAAATAAAGAAAGTAAAGAAAGAAAAATGTTTTATTTGTGCGCCCAAACAGTTACACACAGTGTAGAAAAAACATGTTGAAGCATAACAAAAACAAAAAAACCTTTTTGGCACAAATGTGAGACATGCAATGTTAGTTACATTGCATGTCTCACATTTGTGCCAAAAAGGTATCAAATCGCCTTTCCTTCTTCTTATGCGTTGTCATTCTTATTTTATAATTTAACTTCTGTTAGCATAATCTGGAACAATGTCTTATGTTTCAAATCCGCTTTTTTTATAATCTGTAAACTTAAATCGTTCCAAAATAAACTTTAATATTATTTATTAAAAGTATAGCACAAACTAAGCTTTATGGACAGATTAAAAAAACGGCCAAGTGCGCATACGACTCGCGCTCGAAAGATTCCATACTTTCCGTAACAAAACATCACGTTTGCTGTATGGGAGCCCCTTAAATATATATTTTATTCTGTTTTTTAGTATTTGTTGTTGTAGCGGCAAAATAAATATACATATATACTGTAAAAAATTCAACTATGTAACTATCACGGTTTATGAGATACTAACGGACAGACTGACAGACGGACGGACAGCGGAGCTTTAGTAATAGGGTCCCGCTTTTTACCCTATGGGTACCAAACCCTAAAAAATGATTCACCTATGACACAAGCACACGGGTTGGCTATGACCAGAATTATGTCCCAGTAAGTCGTTCCCGTATAATTTTTTATCTTCACAGACACTGCCGCTGACAACAGCCAGTCTAATAATAAATTAAAAGAATAAACATAAAGAAAAACCCAAGTCAAATTAAGGAACGTTTGTACAAATGAAACGAAACAGCCAATTCAGAACAGCATCTTTTTACATAAAAAATAATGCATGAAAAGATTATTCTTGTAAAAAGGTGATTTAGTCTCTTCTCCAGGATTTACGAACGAGACGGAAATTAGCATTATGACGCACCGCGGCTCGGCTTAGGAATGAATGACACCATTTTATAAATGCAATGATTGCCAACGTTTTTTTGGCTATAGCCCTTAAAATCCCGAACCGCTGTCGACTTTAATGATAATTTAAGTCTGGCTCTTTTTATTTGAGTCTTGTTATTTAATATAGTGGAGAATTTATTTATAAACTAGCGGTCCCGAAAGACGTAGTTCTGTCCAAAAGCTTTCGAAAAAATTTAAAACCCGATTGTAGCGCCACCAACCAGGTACAATTGCATTTTCAAACTATCCAAGGACCTACTCAAATATAGACACAAAATTTCCTCCATATCGGTCAAATCGTCTAGGAGGAGTAAGGTGATAAACACACGTACAGAAACACACATATATATATAAAGATTGGTTAACACCAGCTAATACCCGTATAATCTGTCGGCTCTCCACTTAGTAAACAATAAAATTTAAAAGAAAATAAATGAATGAGACCCAATGTCAATTTCCCTTTTTCATTCCCAAAACAAAAAACATTCGCCCGTCAATGGAGTGCTAATGGCGGCAAAAACGAGTTTTTGTGTGCCAGTTACTTGTGTCTGATAGCACGAATATATTTTTATTTTGGGGTTACATTTATAAAAACAAAACACAACCAGTGTTATTAAAATGGTTGCCAGTTGTTGACTTAATTAAACGGGTGACGGCGCCAATGAAAAAAGGGTTTCATAGCGCTGAAAAATAGAAGTGTAGAAAATGTGGGAACTCTCTATAATTTCGAGGGCCCACAAAATTAAAAAGCATAACATTCCAACTTATTCGACTTGAGACGAAGCCCAAACATTTTGCGATATTGTCGCTCTGAATGAGAATATATTTTTATGTCAGCCATTATTCTTGCTACAATATGAACCGTCTCAAGAACCTTGTAACAACTTTCACAAAGAAGCGGACGGGAGCTCTCGGACATAATTCGCATTTAAATTAGCTCGTAAACAGAAGTGAATATAAATAACTGATAATGGCTCGTTTTAATTTTCATAATGTAACTTAGTTTTTCCGTTGCGAGGACCGCAAGGTCGCATGTGGCGCCATCTCGCGGTGGTACGGCGTCGCATTCAATGTTCTGAGTAGAAACAAATTGTAACAGGACTAGGCGAGAAGTTCAATAAAGATAATAGGAATTTCGCTCTTCCATAACGTGAAATATCAAATTCTAGCTCCGGGCCTCCCGAATCAATAGGTGTGTTATAGGTATAACTTGATATGGTAAAAGAAAGACTGTGGTCGCAGTGGTAACATTTTGCTCGAATTTATTGTTTCGACGTAATATAAGTGGGAGCCCTACCGCTATTTTTCGAGCACGATTTATCTATATAAATCTTTAGGCGTATATTAGTTCAGCTTTCTCGGGTGAACCTACAATTTTTCTCACATTTTTCGTATTTTCTTCGCGTTTGGGAAAGAAAAGTAATGTTGCTGTAGGAGAAATGGGTAATTGTATTGGAAATAAATTACACAGGTGGTCATTAATAAAATCCCCCGATGTTAATGGGATCGTGATTGTATTTTCTTTGTTTCCTTTACCAAATTGGAGCCTAACTTATTTTTAGAAGATTTTGTACGGACAGAGAAACAACCTTTGTTTGAGTTGCCAGATATGTTTTCTTTATATATCTACAGGTCTAGACAAGTTACGACTGTTTCGTTTCGAATAAAAGTACATATAATTTGTGTGTAAAAGAGTGAAATTGTTTAATTTAATAAAACATCTGACTTATTATCTTCATTTGACTGTATTTAACCAGAGAGTACCTAAATAATTGATATCGTTGAAAAAATATTTGACTTACTATTGTATTGGACTGTATTTAATTGGACTTGTATTGGACTGTATTGTATTGGACTGTATTTAATTGGACTTGTATTGGACTGTGTTTAATTGGATTGTATTGGACCATATTTAACCAGGTATTATATGATTGACATAAGGCACGCCATTTTTCACAGATATTAAGATTGAATTATTATTGTGTGTATACTTATTTCTTCTCTAATAATAAAAACGACTTCACATACCATACTCAGGCTAAATAGAATATAAGATTAAATAATGTAACATAAGAACCCATCGAATGTAATTACTCTATTTAAATGTGAATAAATGAATTTGAATATTTTTGCGCAGTCGGTACCGCCTCCGATACCTTTGTTCTGCCAACGTGACTTAACGATCTGATGATGTCATTATATACCGATTGTAGATTATCAATTTGGCCAAGCCCTCTGGTTTAATATAAGTATATGTTTGTTGCAGACATTCAGCGGACATGTTGTGGCGGGCACAGAGGACGCGGGCGGGTTGATCCATCTCTCCACATGCCGACAAAGCTCTGCAGTCAGCAGAAAGGTACCACTCCTTTATTTATACCCGTACAATCCAATCCCGTATCGTCATTGATGAGGCTGCTTTTTCCGACCCTCTGTCGTATTCATAACTCAACCTGCTAGAAGAAAACAAAAGAAAGGCAGAGGTCGCCCACCATTGACATCACCCTCCTAGCAGTTACTCGATCCTCTTGCCTCGAACGCCTCGAGTCGGCCACGTATCCGATTCCTTTGTTCTGACCACGTGACTGAGCGTTGAGGGTTGTAAAATCGAGAGAGACCTCAAGTTAGCCCATTTCCAGCCCAGAGCCGATAACCTAGGATAGAATATGCTAATTAGAGAGGAGACTCGACCACAAATAATGGGAACAGGAGAGGACAAAGAGTTCTGTCGTCTTCATATACTATCAGACTCGCACACGCGTTCTTACATAGTATATGGAAAACCCGAAATACATGTCTAGTATTTTAATAATGTACAAAATGTACAAAACTTCATAACTGTGTCATGAAAAATCACAAAGTTATAAGCTTGTTACGTTACCTGGTTGGCCGCACAAATACATGATCACCGGGCCACACGGGCGACTGAGGGGATGTTTCACTTCCGCATCCAGCTGTGCGCTAGTGTCTAATGTTCGCTATAACCTGCCGTGATCTGTGTTGTACTTAGTGTCTGTGGTGTGCAACTTGTGACTTTTTTATTAAATATTTTTGGGAAATAATATAACATGGTGTAAAAATTATTGGAATCGATTCAGTTACTGATTCTGAACAAACTATATTCAGGTTTCGGATATACTAAAAATAATGTTGTGTAGTTACCCAGAGTCACAACATAATGAAAGGGCTTATGCAAGGACCGGAGATAATGAAGAGACTTAGGCGCGTTAAACTATAGGTTTTACATTAATATATAAAATGATTATAACTGGAGCAGTTGTGGCCTAGTGGTTAAAGCCCTGATTTACAAGTTGTACGTCGTCAGTTCAAACCCAATCAGGGGTGCTATTTTCTAAGAAAACAGCCTTGAGCGCCGCGCTGGCCGCAGCGACGAGTCGAGAGCGCAGTACATTAAATTAACAATCCAATGTAAAAGTCCATTAGGTTGTTAATCCAATGCACTGCGCTCTCTCTCTCTCTCTAACTTCATTATAGAATAGCACCCCTGGCCTCCTCCTTGCGTCGTATTCCCCAGTGCTGAGGGTCGTGACCGCCCAGCTTCATCATTTTAATTTTTACAATGTTCCTAAATCTATTCCTGTCTCTGGCAGTGTGAAGGGCCTTGTTAGAGTCAAGAGCGGTGCGGCGTATCGGGTTGCGTCCGCAAGGCCTTTTTCCATCTACTTTACCGGTCACGATTAGCCTTTCGAGGTTTCCACCGTCTTTAATTGCAATCAGGCACTTCATGTCATCCAGGCTCATTGTGTCACTGTGTTTCATCACCACTACTCTCAAAACGGTGATAGACAACATCGTGAGGAAACCGGCTTGTTCTAAAATAAAAAAATCGAAGACATGTGATATCCTCCAACCCGCACTGCCTGTGCGGTGGATTAAAGCTCACTTCCTAAAAAGGAGGCTGTGCTTGAGTCCCAGCAATGCGAACATTATAAGGTTGATTATGCTGAAATGACTCGTGCCTATTATCCTGACAACGGTTCTAATCTCATCTCATCCCATAATCTTATTTTTACAATACCAATTAGTTTTTATCTCTTTTATTATAATGTGCCAGTTCTAAACTCTCTAAAGAGGTACTGATGAAAGAGACTCTACACTACTACAAAGCAAAAATAATTATTCTTCAACTTAAATCTTGATATCTCTTATCTTAAGCAAAAATTATAATACAAACGCCCAACCTCTCGTCCGTTGTACATACAAGGTATGTCGACTATTTCCTGCAGGACTTGATAGTGTAAACTTTTTGATCAATGAAGGTCGAGGAAAAGTTTTGTTTCTTTTTTTTTCAGTTTTCGAAGTACCTATACGTCCCAAGACTTACGTTTCGACCACTTTTGATTTTTAATTATTTTTTTTGTTCTACCCTATCCTCTCATAACTCATACATCAATTTCAGCAAGCAGGTATGTAAAAAAAAAATTTTTTAGAACGAAAATATTGTAAAATCAATCATTTCTTTTTAATCGAGTTTCTTGCCGGATCTTCTTCATAGGGTACGACCAGTTGGAACCATGCTCTAGCGTTTTTCGTTTTATAAGTGTCCATGCAGGGTTATGTAAAATAAAAATATTTGTATTTGAAAACAACATTTTTACAAAACTGTGTTCTCAAAACCAACTTCCTCGGATGCTTAATTATTGCAAATTGGTCAAATTAGTGATAATTTGACCGATGATGAATTTGAACCTATTAAAGAGTTACTAGTAACCCTATAATGCACCCTTGCTTGGTTATGAACGCAATCCAATTCCAAAGAAAATATTCAACTGTACTTATACGAATAGCAGTTTCCAAAGACGGCGAACTCCACAAAGAACTTCGACCTAACGCGCTATCTCTAAAGAAAATGAAAAGATCCATGCTGTTCTTTATGATCTTTTCAAGATTATATAGCAGAGAAACCGAATAAGATTTATTTCCAGTACGTTGTCGAAAAATAAAACATAAGTTTGACCATTGGGCAGTGTAGACACAATCAGAAAGAAAATGTTGTCGGCATCTGGCCAAGTTTGAAAAGGGAACGAGTATAAAATAGGCCTTGAGTCATAAATTTCGATATTTCCCCAGACACCGCGCTTCTAACTTCGTACGTCACAAGTATAAGAGACGATAAACCTTTTGTAACTATTTTTTCGATTGTTTACTGTAATTCCATTTATTTGAGTAGGAATACATTTGTTTAGTAAATAAGTAATGACGGTTGTATTGTATTGTATTGTATTTCGGGCTGTTGTCCGCAAATCCACGTCCGAAGCGTGTATTTTGCGTATGGGTGGGACAAATGTGTCATTCGATCCACTCAAGCTTCTCAAAGAAAGCCAGTAATGCCCTGGTGCTACTGACCATTGCTCGGAGGTTGTCTGGGTTATCTGAGGTACTTTAGCGAGCCCTGCCCCCTAGCCAAGTTACAACAGTTTCTATTCTATTCTTTTGTGTCAAACGCCTCGAGTTGGCCACGCCTCCGATTCCTTTAGCTCAATCGCGTGGTCAGAACAAAAGGCGTGGCCAACTCGAGGCGTTCAACACAAGAGAATAGAATAGAAACTGCTGTAACTTGGCTAGAGAGGCTGGGCAGCTTAGAAGCAGATGAGCTGCTGTGTCGTCCTCCTCCATGCAGGGTCTGCAAAGTGAACTATCTGTAACAATAATAACGGTTACAGTAGTAAGTCATCCATACTAATATAATAAATGTGAAAGTAACAGTCTGTCTGTTACACTTTCACGGTTAAACTGCCGATTTTCGTAGAAAAGGTGGATTGATAAAAGTAATTTTTCGCCTATCACAGACACAAAAAAGTTTCTGTTTCCGACATGTTTAAATGCTTTTTCTATAAGATAAATCTTTGACTATAAAATTTATTTTTCTGTTATTCAGTGACATTTACGTGATAAATAATATAGTACGAGTACCTAGTAGTTATTGCCTAAACAACTAATGTTTCATAGATAGATCTGAAGGATGAACATAGGCTATTTTTTATCTCGCTTCGACTTCGCGTCCGTAATATTGATAAACGCAGTCACACAGACGAAGTCGCGGGCAAAAGCTACTCTTCAATATTTGAACTTTATATCCCTTAAGTAATACTTTCCCTTTTTAATAAAACAAATACCAATAAAAAAGATCATAACCCGAAACAGTACTCATGAAACCAGCTGTGAAAATGAGAAAATCCAATTACCAAAAAAACATGAAAATGTTGCCACAATATTTTATTAAAAGGGTTGTAATAAAATTGCACATACAGTTAAAACAATATACACACACACACACATACAGGTAGGGGTTGTCGTACGTGGCAATGATTCGCGTGTCGCTCTTATTGACGTCATAAGCATAACACATAACACAACTTTTGAAAGTAGGTCATGTGTTCTCTGCGCTTACAGTATACATACAGCAAAAAATATTCTACAGGGTGTAACGGAAACGGGTGGTTACATTTTAAATACTACTTCTGACCATAATAAATGAACAAGTTTCGTTAAATCATAAGTACTCGTAAATTCCCAAAAAAAGATTCTATTTTATTCCGTTCGACGTTGTTATCAGCTGACCAAAATTAGAATAGAATAGAATTTTAGAACTACATTGCTTACATGCATTACCACACACGCTGATCTGGGTGCGTCGGTCTCCATACACTTTATATGGAAACTAGACTTGTAGAGCTACACTTGATACACGTCGTTCTACGTAAAAATCAGACACGTGAGCGTCGGTCTAATGTAGTTCTAGCTTTAGTAACGATGAAGCACGCTTGCCTAGAAGTGACCTATAGACTCGTCCTACTTCCTTAAAGACTTCTGTTCATTTCCTTAAGCAGTTTATTTGATAAATGACCCCTATTCATTACATGCTGTATAACAAGTGCTGGAGGCCTTGCAACACGCCAGCAACAACACTGCGTGCGCATGAACCCGCTCGTGACTGTGTTTTGATTTGATACATTTTATTTGCAAATTAAGTATGTAAATTAAATAGCACAATACGGATATTCGCTAGCGAACTTGCCAGCTATGTTAGAATATATTACTTACTGTAACTTATAGAACTTACCGGAACGTAACCACCGAAGGCTTTTTTATGCGAAATGAAATGTAATTTTATTTTATTTTTTATAAGCAGGTAGATGAGGTACCTATTATTATTATTAAATACTAGCGATCCCTCGTTGATATTATCCTGCCCGAAAGCTGGCACATTGTCAGAAGAAAAAAAAATGAAGAACCCGTATCTTTGACGTGCGCGTGGGAAACCGTCAAGCACCGTCGACTTGTGCATGGTCCTTACCGGACGGCAGACGGCGAGTTACCCATTACTCACTCGTACGCAAGTCTGTGCATACAGAAGTCAGCAATCGCCCTGTGGCTCCTGACGCCCGGAGCGTCTCCTGGTTCCGTGAGATTATCTCTCCCTAAAGTCTGACAGAATTGATGTTAAGTTGTACAATGTTTTCATTCACATAATAGGTTCAATATGGCACGGTTGGCGCAGTGGTCAAGCGATTGGCGCACTGCATATCATGGATTCGAATCCTACACGGAACAAAATTTATATGGCCAACAGATAAATCCAGGTATACGCAACCACGACACACAAGTCATTATTAGTGTCAATGATAAAAAAAAACCACATAAACTATGAAATTGCAATCAAAACGGTAACTTGTAAATAAATCTGGTTTATTTAAATCCAATCTGAAAAGATGAGCCGGTACAGCGCCGGAACGTCAATCCATTCTGGCATCTTATAAGAAAATTCCACGAAACTATTTCCCTTACACGGATATTTCAACTTATATTTTATTTACCTTCAGTAATCCGCTTTAGTCCTCCGAGGGTTTTGTTTTCCTTCTAAACAACTTTCTTTGTTTTGAATAGTAGTTTATAAGTATTTTCTATACATATAAGAGTGATAGTGGAATTGGGTACCTACCTAACTCATTTTTTCTATTATTTTTGTATCAGAAAGTAACTTTATCCAAAATGGTGAATAGAATTTTTTTTCAAATCCATTCATGCAAGACTAAGTAAGTCAGGAAACTATATAATGGTCAAACGTGAGCCTATCAATAATAAAAAAATAGCATGAAATAATTTTTGTATAAAACTTCCCGAATACTTAAATAATTTTAACGACCAAAATAATACCAGCTAATTTTACAGACGGTTGGAACGTGCAACAAAAACACGCCATTAGCCTTAATAATCCTAGCTTTGCAAAATGGGTTAATTTGAGTGCTTACCTCTGTAAAACTCTAAGTAAAAGAGGGTTAATCTTACC
Organism: Mythimna ferrago; assembly: GCA_910589285.2. Classification (NCBI taxonomy): domain Eukaryota; kingdom Metazoa; phylum Arthropoda; class Insecta; order Lepidoptera; family Noctuidae; genus Mythimna; species Mythimna ferrago. The sequence goes on along the minus strand of OU342680.1, from coordinate 20,673,556 downwards.
CATTTAAAATATATAAGACTGGGCTTATAATTATTTCGTTATGGTCCAAAAGGGAGCAGTTACGTAGTATTTGTGTATTCATTAAAATCATCAGAATCGTTTTGAAAGGGACTTCAAGCAGTCTTACCTGGTTATACCTGTCTTCTCACTTTACAGGACCAAATAAAATTACGTAGTGAAACTTCGCAGAAATGATTAGTATAACCCACGTCAAGGTTGATGACTGCTGGTAGAGTGTAGATAGATACTTATATTACAAAGAGGATATATCTGGATTTTTTTTGTAATGAATAAACAAAAAAACTACTGACCCGGTTTTAAACCACAACGACCAGTAGCCTGATTCACGTAAAATCAAACAAGTCAAATATCGTTGAAGTTTTATAGTCGTTCGATCGAAGTCCCATCCAAAAGCGGTATTCACGATCTATCGACTTATTTCCAGTTAAATTAATAAGTATTCTGCCAGGATAATGTAATACAGATTCTTTTTTAAATCGACGAATTTCAAACGACTTTAAAATCGGTGACGTTCAAACTCGATTGATGGATGTGAATACGGAATTGGTCTAAACGACTAAATCGCTACGATATCGTTACGGTTTTCATTACGTGAATCGGGCTACAGTGCTAAGCATCACCAGGTCGTCGGTCTACCTGTGCAAGGCTTTCCAAATTCTAACACTGCATATTCCGGTTCGCACTTGCCATTCCAAAACCTCCAGGCTTCATCGACCATCTGTTCTATGAGCAATATGCCCAGCTCACTACACACAGCTACTTAAGTTTGGCAATTCTTCGAGCTATGCCAATAACCTTGATTCTGCTGCGGTTTTACTAATTCCTGATTCGATCACGCTAAGAAACTCCGAGCATAGCCCTTTCCATTGCCCTTCGACTTCGATATTCTTAAGAAAAACATTACTAAATATAGTTGCACAGGTTTAACCACTGACCGTTATAACCCATAATTTATACCCCAGACACCAAGCCCTATTTTACCATAAATACCCACGATTCGCTAGGGAAACGAATGATGCGTTGAAGTTACACAATATACTAGACTAGACCAATCACATTTACAAGCCTTTTATTACATAAGTGTGGTAGTCGAAATGGAATGTTATGAATCTACCCATCGTCGTGAAGGACTTATGTGTGACGTTAACAGCTACTGCTCTTGGTTTCACTGGTAGCCTAGAACTTGTTCATGTTGGTCCCCGGAAAACACGGAAAGACGTAACTGTGCGTAACTGAATCAGAAAGTAGACCTCTCAGAAAAACTAATACTAATTCCAGCCTTTGAATGTCTCACAACAGGCCATACACATCACTATTAACCCATTATTAGCCTGCGTCGGATTGGTGAGACGAGTCTTTGCGACTGGGTACTCCATCTGGTACCAGCTCGCACTAGGCCCGCATGATGGATTACAGACCAATCCCTCTCTGGCGGAATAAACACGAATGTGTCTGTCGGATATATCCGACGTTGGTGGTTAAAGAGCACCACGCTTCAAATCATCACGCTTTTTTGACGTGACAACGTCTTATAAATTGGTTTGCCGGGTGACACTTCAAGAAACTGCGTTACGCTCCGCTCACGTTATGCGCTCACAATGAGAGCGAGTGAGAGGCACGCGTCCCTTCCACTCGGGCATGGTTAGCCCGCCTAAGAGCGAGAGAGACAGACATTTTCATCCTTCTTCCTACTATACGAATGAATATTCACATTAAAATTATTTTACCACTCAAAGTCGTTGTCACGTAAAACTTTCGCCCGTATACCGACTTTACAGGCAACCAATTTTTTTATTCTTACGCTTCTCTCACCTGATGGTAAGCTGTGAAGACGGGAACACATTCATTGAGCGTACAGCAAAGGAGTGGAATTCCCAACCGTTCGTGATAGCTACAAGCTAGCGGTCTATAAGTCAAGAGTGAATTAGTCACGGCAAACGAGCTCCATTGTCGACCACATCGTCGCTTTCCATCAGGTGCGAGCCTATCAATACAAATATAATAGGAGTAACACTCGTTTCCTCACTCATATTCATCATCATCATCATCATCATTCATCACTTCAGCCGAAAGACGTCCACTGTTTGACATCACTCATATTCACACGTGACTTAAAGATCCCCAGGGTGTAAGTATCACGAACACAGACTCTGGCAGAGAATTAAACACTCCGCGTTTTAGCGCAAAGACGAGTTTTATATGCTCAAGTTTACGTAGGACTATAATCTATTTGTGTGCTAGGTTGCATGTATTTGATTACGGCATTTGTGATTGAGCCCAGCATCTAAACGTTTACTTTCATCTATATAACAAGTATAAACATAAAAACTAAAGAATACTTTTGTAATATTTCCAGATGTCCTAATATGGGTTGGTCATGCGTCGTGGCACGCGCTGTGGCCATCTTCCTCATGCTCAGTCGAGCATCAGCTCTCACATCAGACATGTAAGTAGAACTCCTTTGTATTACCCTTTAACTGTTATACTTTAGCCCACTCTTGCCTAATTCCTGAAAGCCCGAAAGCTTATACGTATAGTCAAAAAAAAATTCGTGTTAATCACTTAAAAGTACAAATGATTTGAAAACAGAATTATTTCTACGGGAAACTTTGTATTATATCATTCAACTTTTTAAAACCTTCTTTAGAGATTTGAACCAATTTAAACTTTGTTAGTCATACTGTAAATTAGTGTAAATATTAGACAAAATTCCAGTGGGTAATTGGCATTTATTTTAATATTTTATAAAAAAACCTTTTCAAAATTTTAAACCGACAGAGCAGCGTTCTGTGGATTTATAGTAACGATAGATTTAGATGGTAATGAGTAGAGCGTGGAAGGACACACGGCGAGCGCAGGCGACGAAGCGTATTTAACACGCCAGCCGGCCCACGCCAGCCAAGCGTGAAGTTCCTCGCTCCATTAATACACCCTGCGGCACTATGCAAAACAAATTGTCTGTGGCGAGACTTATACGCCCAGTATGTTTATTATCCCGGCTACATTATCACTTTTCTTTGAATTGTGTAAACGTAACTTGCTTAACTTGCTTAATTTCCACCTTGCGCTCATACGATTATTTTGATTGCATACAACCTCTTGTATAACTTTGGACTAACTTCTAAATCAGTTTAGCACAAGTGAGCAACTCCTAGCATCTCACAAAGCTTTTGTTTCCGCACACACTTACCAAAAGTTAGTTTTGACGTGTGTTTCGATATGATTCAATTGTGGTTTTAGTGTTACCGAACTTCTCAAAGTAGTCAGTAAACCTTGTTTTTCGAAATTCTGTAGTTAGTTAATGGTTGTGTTTTGAAATAATTACTCAATACACTTGAATTTCCAATAGTTAATAAACAACACACTATTACGACTATGACATTTATTATTAGAACGTGTCATTGCTCTATTTATTAGCTTATTGAACGGCTTTTGTAGCAGCAAGGTAATAAGTGTTAATCTAAAATCAATACTAAGCGTACTGCTGTGCGTTTCCACACGCTTAATTTGCCATGATATATGTTACGGCATAAATCTTCAATAGTACTCGCTTCCAGGCCATTATGTTGATGATTTAAAATGTTCTTTATAAATGCAAAATTGCTTCACAGTTTTTACATAAAAGTCTATTCACTATTCTCCAGATTTGCAGCGGGAAAGTCGGACAAAGAGATACTGGACAACCTGCTGAAAAACTCCCGCTATGACAAAAGACTGCTGCCACCAGTAGATGGTAAATGTCATCATTTTTATCTGTATTTACATCAAATCAAACCAAGTTTTCAAATTATATCGTAAAATTTCATAGCATCATTGACTTGATATAATTTGAAATCTTGATGCTGTGGCGTATGAATGAAGGGGTCGACTAGGTTATTGAAAATTGGTATAAATTGCAGATCCAGAATTCTGTTGTGGTCTAACTTCGCCCAACGACTCTCTGGCACAAAATAATGTGGGGCTCTCGTCTCTGCGGCCTCGCTCGCACAATCGTGGTGCGTTGTGTTCATATGTTTATGAAAAGAGAAATCCTTTCACATGTATCTGGATCGTAGCAACTGTAACCTTGTAACTTACTCCTTGCACGCAACTTCAATATTTTTCTTACCTCACGCAACTGTAGATACCTGACCCTATGCTTTAGAATAATTTTATACCTCTGTATATGAGTCACATATTATTTCTACCAGTATGGATGCACCTGATAACATTGATGTATTAGATTAGAACACACCCACTTTTATTATTGAATTTATTTAAACTGATTATTTCGTAGTCGTCGGTATGCTAGTCATTACTTTCTCTCTCATAAATAACAAAACTGTGTTTAATGGTTCAGTCACTCAACATTGAATAATGAGTTTTCTTTTTACGCCATGCTTTTTGCCTAAAATGATTTTCTCTTTTCACAAACATCAAACACAATATTATGAATTCTTGTCTGTCGTAAATTCATACTTCTTTTCTAATAGAAATCGGATCTGCCAACTCTTATTTACAATTTCGTTTATTCTTGCAACATGAGTAGCCTACGGTTAATTTTTGTTATTTAATTTTGTTATACTTGGTTTCCGATCACTATTTCTACTACATTCTAACTTGTCTTGGCTACAAGATTTTCATAATCGAAATCTTTATAATAAGAGAGGTCATTAACAAGCGGAACAAAAAGAAAACTGCTAGACACGTCAAGATAGGTAGTACCCTACTGAACTCCAGCACAATTGATAGCAAGCATGTACTATAAGTGTATATCGTTGTTGTGTCTTGTATGAATTACTTTTTTATCAAGTTATGAATGTCATCGATATGTTTTTTTCAGGTGTCCTCACCGTAAATGTAAGCGTACTACTTCTTAGCTTAGCCTCTCCGGACGAATCTAGTCTTGTAAGTACTTATTGAGCTTTTTTACTTCTCTGCTGGTCTATTTTATTCTCTTGTTTCAATTTCCGTGTACATTGTCCACTTACAGAAATACGAAGTGGAGTTCTTACTTCAGCAGCAGTGGTACGACCCTCGCCTGCGCTACTCCAACCAGTCTCATTACGACTTCTTAAACGCCATCCATCACCACGAAGACATTTGGTTGCCGGATACGTACTTCATCATGCACGGCGACTTTAAGGTCCGTATCGAACCGAACCTAGACAACTTACATAATTGATAATTTGTGAAGATACAGATTACAAAATTAATTTTCATCTAATTTTATACATAATTATTTCCACCATGCTTTCTTCTGAAGGAGTTTTCCCAGCACTCATGGGTATTTATAACTACATACAATGCTTCATGAACTCTAAAAGGACCATTATTTGTACATACAGAATTATTATAGCTGACACTTCATGCTCGCCTCGATTTCTTTCTGGTTTTTACAATGCAATCTAGACGTTTGGAGTTGATTTTCGTAGATTTCATCGTAACACTTGGTCCGGTGGTTTTTGGTGATAAGTAATTTGTGAACACCATGTAGGAGTATTTAGGATAGGAGCGTAATTTTATAGTGCAAATGCTTTATTTTGATTACTTCTTACACAAGATGATATTCTTAACTGTGCTTATTTTTCAGGACCCGATAATACCAATGCATTTCGCTTTGCGTATCTATCGCAATGGTACTATTAACTATTTGATGCGGCGGCATCTCATCCTGTCGTGTCAGGGACGGCTCAACATCTTTCCTTTTGATGACCCATTGTGTTCATTTGCCTTAGAAAGTAGTAAGTTAATTGGTCCTATTATGCATCTCTCCCTACAAAATTCGCACTGTTCTGTTAAATTCCTCAAGTAGTATGTTTTTATTGTCACTCTCCAAAAGCCTTTGATTTCAAAAAGTGAATTGGTGACAGTGCTGTAACACTCTTTGTATTTGCCAGTATCGTACGAGCAGTCGGCGATCACGTACGTGTGGAAGAACGACGAGGACACACTGCGCAAGTCGCCGTCGCTCACCACGCTCAATGCGTACCTCATCCAGAACCAAACCATTCCCTGCCCTATCAAAGCCAGTTGGAGAGGTAAAATATACGATTGTTCATTCCTACATATAACATACATACAACATACCAACATCGCTTCTAAAACGTTATTTGAAAGAAAGATATCCTCCAAATCATATATTTTTTTCGGCCTATACGGTAGCTTAGTAACCAAAATTAGATATTTTGTTAAAGCACATCTTATATTTTGCACAAGAGATGGTCAAAGGATGCCTAATTATATTGAAATTCTGATTAACTCTTTTCAGCTTGGTCTTGATTTATGTAAAAGGTTAAGTTTCATAATTAATTTATTTTGTGTGTTATTAAAAATATATGTATAGTAGTCGCTTGATAGTGTACGTTATGCGATCACACGTTGTCGAATACATTAGGTGTAACCCTAGCTAACAAGCATGTGTTCATCTAGGTTGTCCGTCTGATCATCCAGTGTGATCACTAGTCTAATATACAGTGTGACTTTGTAGTGTACAGTCATTGATACAAATTTTGCTATTCCTAACATCTAAATGTATTCATTAGTTTGTTGAGAATGTAGAGTGTAAGAATTTGTTAACGTCTTTGCAAGCAGCTGAGGGTAATTCACTTTACGAGGAAGACGAAGAGATGACATGTAATCTTTGCCAGAGACGCTTTGAGGAGCAAGGTACTTAAGTTGCACCGGACGAGGCACCGTTCTGTCCGGTGTCGTCGTATTTCAAATATTTTATGCTTATGTGTGAGTAAATGCGTAATTGTGTTATAATAATAAAGTGTTGTATAAAATGTTGTAAAATTGGCCGTGATGATGGAAAGTCGAAGGTTTGCTCCTTACGATACCTTTGTTATACTCACCAGCATTCATGTTGTTTTAGTTAAGTGCTCATCACTTTTTTCATTGTTTTCATGCATGCACATATAAATTTCATATATGACTGTGAGAGCATGCGTTTGAAATAGTACGCTGTATCGTTTTTAATGAACGTCATAATGCTGCGAAGTATGTTCATGAAGATGAGGAGACACGACAACACAACACGCATTACTCATACATACAGAACGTAGTTAGTATACTTAGATGATGTTTTGGCTGTTCATAATGTACTTTAATTTTAACAAGGCCTCTGAATTGAGTTACTTGGAATTTTGTATCCCGGTTCTTTTTGTTTTGAAATTAAACGACAAACACTTTACGTGCTACGATGTTCCTATTGTATCTAATGATATTCACTCCACAGGTAACTACAGCTGTCTAAAGGTCGACTTAATATTTACTAGAGACCGAGCGTTCTACTTTACAACAGTATTTATCCCTGGAATAATTCTGGTGACTTCATCGTTCATCACGTTCTGGCTGGAATGGAACGCAGTACCAGCCCGTTCCATGATAGGTAAAATGTGGCTGGTATCTGGAATGCTCTCGGTCTTGCGTACTGCATACATTTTACTCTTCGTAGATGTTGGCTGCGGCTGTTGATATAACACGCTATCTGTTGCAGGTTTCGCTTATTATATGTAAACAATAGTCATATAGTCCAAGACGACATATCATTCTCACCTGCCAATTTTATTTTTGTTTATTTTTAGATTATGCTTGACATTTTTAGGTAATTACAGCTGCCTCAAAGTGGATCTTATCTTCACGCGGGATAGATCATTTTACTTCACCACAGTTTTCATTCCGGGGATCATTTTGGTGACTTCATCGTTTATTACTTTTTGGCTGGAATGGAATGCAGTGCCTGCTAGAGTAATGATAGGTTGGTTCACTGTTTTATTTGCCCAATTCTGAATAAATTTAATATCATGTATACAAATATGTAAAATTTTCTATGAAATAAGCTCATTCACGGTTACCAAACTGACAGATATTTCTGTAAGTACCGGAATCCTTAAAAATTCTATCACTTTACGCAATACAAGCATTGCTTATAAAGATTGGCTACTTGTAAGTAGATTATATGTACTAGTACTTTGGTAATCGCATGAACTTTCTACGTATCTCTGTAGAGCTTTACAATTTACATTCTCAATGTTCTAGTAACTGTACCATGAACACGCTTCTTTTTTTACTAATATCGTTAACTGTTGATAATTGTTATTTTCTAAATATAAAATTTTGACGACTGTGATAAAATTCTTATGATGGTTTGCTTTTTACACAGGTGTAACAACGATGTTGAATTTTTTCACTACATCGAATGGATTCAGATCGACACTGCCAGTCGTGTCGAACCTGACTGCAATGAATGTGTGGGACGGCGTGTGCATGTGTTTCATCTATGCGTCCTTACTAGAGTTTGTGTGCGTCAACTACGTGGGGCGGAAACGACCCCTACACAATGTTGTCTACCGACCCGGGGAAAATCCAGTCACACAGGTGAATACTCTTTTTTACCTCTCTCAATTTCACTGTCTAGAGCGTCATCAGTGTCTCTATCTATATGTTACTTCAAACAATTCACTGATGGCGATCTATTTGGAAAAATTGAGACTATAAGTGTATTTTTATTGCCATGTTTGTTAACTATATTTTTGAAAATTATACTCAATATATAGTACAATTTCGTAAATCGTGTTATCGATGTGATTTTTCTTGTTTTAATTTTTTTGTAAAAATAAAAATCTAATTCTGTTTATTGGTGTTTGTTGATAGGCTTCGTGGATATAATGAAAACCACACAAATCCTAATACAACATTAATCCAAAATTTCAATATACCTACCTATTTACACGTCTAAAGCCCTGTACATACACTCTACCTACTACATGTTTACGCTACTAAACGTTACCTCTCCTTACTGTGGTCCTTGTAGCCAGCAATTGGTATTAGATTCTTTCAAAAAGCACTTTGATATTGTATGGTGATATTGGGAGTATTTTCTAGAAAACCCACAATCCATTCACGAAGGAATTTAAAAGTTCCGCAAGTGCAAAATACGCGTAGCGAACAACATTTTGTATTGATCCCTGACATAAATTAGCTTACCAGAACAACAAATAAGTTCCGTCGTGAATATCTTACATTTTTTCTATTTTTACTCTTTGCAATGTTTTCTTTCAATCTTACAACAACAAGACATGGCTTGATAAACGAGTACGTATTTTATTTCATACGTAAAACGGCAATGTCATGTTGTTTGTTTTCTTTCTACAGCATGCTACACCTCTTTAACGTCTTTGCATGTATTTGGCTCATATATTTACTAAATTTAATGGGTAAGCAAGAATTCATCACATATTGTATCATTTGCAATCGTCACTTCACCAAAATAAGACTATTTTGTGTGGCCATACATCATAACTTACAATTCGTGTCTATACATCATTCCTTGCTTTTCATGATGAAATCCATAATTCTATATTGAGATTGTGTATCGAACATCTATAAGAAAACATTGCAAAGATGCAAATTGACTTGTATTATTATGATTGATTTTACGTTCATACTTTTCTGAAGTGGGTACCGCATCTATTTCAAAGTGCATACTATCCATTATAAATGTGGCCACTACAACGTAGTCTACATTCACGATTGCACATCGTTAGACCATCTGTCACGAGTGAACAAACTGTGTGTGTGATGTGTTCGCAGCGACTGCCTGCAGTCCTGAGCAGAATTGGCATTATACTGGCCAGCCCCTTGGTAAGAACATTCGCCGCATTCATTGGCACTATCCAGACATTGCTCGTATATTTCTCTTGTACCTTTGTTCTGAAAGGCTGATTTACTGTAGAAACTAGCTTAACAATAATTGCTTCTTTAACTAGGATAACGCAGGTGAGTCTAATTTAAAGTTTAGATTTGCAAAAATCAGTCTTACCAGAACATTTATTTCAAATTTTTGATACTAAAATTTTATTTCTATCATAAGATTTTGAATGTTGTTTACTTAAGTTAAAGTAAACATGAAATATGCGGAGCTCTAGTCATCATCTTCAAACACAGAACGGTTATCGAAAATGCATGCTGTAATCCCAATAACGAGCTTCAGTAGAATTGACCTCTATCCACCTATGTTTTAAATTTATACATATTTCTTTTCTTTTTCCTTGATTTCTTTATTATCAATTCCTTTAAGTTATAAACGTGATGCATGCACACCTATCTTACTAACCTTCCTCTCAACCCATACATTACTACGACAATGTTCAGTACTTCAAATTGATCAAACTAAAGTAGACATTCACTCCTTTCTATATCAGGGTATTCTAACTTTTTTTAATCAGATAATTGAATTTTATTCAATATCTTTTTCAATAGTGCGCTTATAGTTACTTCTTTTATATTGAACACGTTGCTTGTATAAATCTTGAGACTAGGTTAACGCAGCTTCAGCGGTACGTTTGTATGATAAGTCATGCTTCGGCTAAACACTGGTTAACATTTACGTAGGAGGCGATGGCTTTCCTCCAATGGGCACGGCAAGATGTGCCCCAAGCGGAGAGTAGCGGCGCTGTAAGTGACGTCATTGAGAATGACACTAGTTAGCCCTACTTCACCAGCATCATCACCTCTGAGTCAGATATCATGAAAACTAACGCATTCTTTTATTTAACGCTGCTTCGGAACGCTCCAGCCTGTGAGTATATCTACTGTCATACCAGCTGTACCCTTCAAATTTTCTTGAATATGTAGCCCTAAACATGTAGAGCTGTATTTAGTTTTGTGATATTCTCACGTATTAACCAAACAGTGTTACTTTCTTTCAAAATTATTTATACTAACACATATTTATATGTATGTAGGTAGTTTACTAATCTAATCTAAATTTCAGTATGTATAACGACTGAAATGTGATACGATATAGTTTTTTTATCTCTCTCTCTCTTTTGGTTTATTAAAAACTAAAAACCTTTTAGACAAATTTAAAAACATTTTTTTTTTATTTTCTATTTAATTGGAACTGCACAGTACTGAAACAGGAATATATTTTTTGTATGTTACTTCAATCTTACAAGGTGGACCGATGACCTGGTAAAAGTTGCGGGAAACCGATGGATGCGAAACGCACAGGATCGTTCATTGTGGCGACACTTGGGGAAGGTCTATGTCCAACAGTGACCGTATATCGGCTGAAATGATGATGATGATGATGACTTCAATCCACATACGGGTTGATTCAATCCCCATAACGGGAAACCATACCCCATGATGTAACACAGCCCAGTCACCACCATCAAAGAAGACCTGAATCCTAGCAATGTGATCATTATAAACTATCTTCGTCGGCACGATTTTATTGATTATGCCAGTGGTGATATTTGATCAAGTAAAATAAAAGAAATAAACCAACTGGTGTTACAGGGAGACAAAAAGCGCGAGTCGACAGGCGGGGCCGACATGGTGTCTTGTACCGCGTGCACTGGCCCAGGAGCCTGTACACACACCGCCAACAATGGCGGGGTCTCGGAGGTAACAGTCCCTCTATCAGGCGCTAACATAACCTTAACAATATTTTGCGTATAACCCTACATTCCCATTTATTTTAGTACAACTACATTACATTGTAGAAGCACTTCCTCGAGTATGAAACAGCTTGCGAATAATCTCCAGCTTCCACGAACATAGGGTTGAATACGCTACTTTTTATTTTCCCGCTGATGCGTAGATCACATCACAGCGAATACGAGAAGACTAGTACCACTGAAATCTTCATCTGCCATAGGGTTGGTACGTAAGCAACAGTGACACCGATCCACAGTTCCATTAGCCTCTTATACACAGTAGCGGCTTACGGTATCATCATTCATTTTGCATAATAATCTCTTTCAGCCATGTTTCGTCCAGGTTCGCAAAAAAGAACCGCCGCACCCGATCCGCGTGGCCAAGACCATCGACGTGATCGCGCGGATCACGTTCCCCACTGCCTACGCCGTGTTTCTCATCTTCTTCTTCATTCACTACAAGGCGTTCTCTTAATGCTGCCTTCACTTAACGCTGTCGCTGGCCGCTTCGTGTGAACGGACATTTACTGTGTTTTTCTACTATTCTTTTACTGCGACACAAATATGTATGAGATTAAGCTACTCACTCTACTATAATACATATTTGATGATTGTCAACGGTCGAGAATTGTGATTATACCCATATATAGTGATCGTACTGTTAAGATAAATATAGTTTAAGATACTTGAAGCAGAAAGCTAACGTCACAGCTTTCCATAATTTAACGTCAATAAATTGAAAGATGTGTGCGATTTTTCTACAGGTTTTGAAATAGTTTTCTACAAGTTCATAGACGGACGTTTATAATGTATATTTACGCGTAAGATTTACTTTCTTGTGAATACACGAAAACTTATGATAGGATAAAGAGGGATCAACTTATGTAATTGTATGAAAATTCTTGTATCAACGTGATTACATCGGATTTTGTATGAATTTAGAGAGATCGTGTAGATTATCGAACGACGGAATATACACTGCGGAGAGCTGCCTTCGATGTGCAGGAGATAGAATTCTATTTCAAACCTAAAGACAGAACCAGCATATTTGATTGCTTTTAAGTTATTATTACTAGTAAGATAGCAAAAAGACATGATTACTTTTTATATTTATTAGTAGATAATAATCACCATAGTTATTAGTTTGTCCAAATCAACACTAACATAATATGTTGTGATAATTATAACAATATTTACTAATTGCTTTGTGAAGGCGAGGCGTAGGCAATGATCGCCGTATCATTTGAACTAAAGTGATTAAGTTTCGAAATAAATAATTCGGAGTAATGTAAAAAATAGCTGTAGATGCATAGATGAAGCTCAATTCATTATTATCTTTAAATTCTAATATAAATATATAATACCGATGAGTTCACGCTATTCCAGAGGTGTACAAGAGTGTGTATACCGATTGTGTTGATATTGTACCATGAACATGCCTTCTACATGTCAAAGAGTTATTTTTGCCTGATATAATATTAATGGTTAATACAGAAATTGATGAATATAATGCCGGCTGTAAATAATAATGAAATTAAATTACACCTATCAATACGTAAGGTATAGTAACCTAATGAAATATTGTAACCAGATACTTGTGTAAAAGTATCGTGAATATTGTGCTGTGAGACCATACCGTCACCTTATTCGTTGCGTAAGTAGATAACTCACCACGTTAAGATATTTGTAACATTATTATGATATTGTCCTCTATCATCACACCCTAGATATTACGTAGTGTCCACAAATGCTAGAAGCCGTTTGTATTTAGGATAATATATTAAATAATAACGAAATCTTTGTCCAAAACCGCAATGCGCTTTAGTTCCCGTATGTCTGTAGGAGGTGCGTTATACATTGATTACAATACCTACCTGTGCATGGTCGACAGAAAACGTTACAACATATACTCCATTCGAATTATGATTAGACATTTTAACAAACCTTTTTTTTTCTGTCCATTCAACCGATTTTGACTTCTAAGCCGTAGACATAAGGCAGGCATTAAGCGCAAAAAAAAGTGGTTACAATATCAACTATTTACTGCAGTTGCCATTTGACATGCCAGCAATTCAATCAAAGTTAAAATCGGTTGAACGGACAGTAAAAAAGCTTTGTTATTTATGTATAATGTTATTTCGAATGAAGCATAGATAAAATCTATTATTTTCTTTAAACTAATTCAGTAATATATCTGATAAAAAGAAAACTGAAGTTTAATTGAACACCATTTAAATTATGCCTTTTGCTTGTTAAAAAGTGGACCAAGGAGTCAACTGTTTTGAAACATAGATTTTATATCTAAATTATTATAAAACAATAAATTATAAGAAAAAGCGTTTTGGCTGTGCTTTGAAATCAAATTATATAATTGAAAAACGTAGGGATGCCTGATTGAATTAATTAATTATAAAGTTATTATTTAATATTCTTTTGAACCATTGTAACGGGTGGTCAAATGCTGAGAACCTGCAATTTAATAAAAAAAAACAACGCTTTTGGCTGTGCGTAAAATTATATGCATCGATCAATTTCTATTGGAAAACTTGAGGTGTCCATAATTGTATATTAAAATTAAAGCTTGGATGCCTTATGTACCTTTAAGTAAGTGTAATGTTGATAGACACTTACATTAAAAGACGCGTTAGGAAATACACTCAGCTACTTATGAATGCGGTCAACACAAAATACTGTATAAAACTCTGCTGCAAACTTATTCATTTTAGTGTCACGGCTAACAAAGATATATTTATTAAATAATCTTTTGCTAATGATCTCTTTTACCAAATATCTAATTATTACTGTTCTCCTATGTTAACAGTATTATAAAGTTCAATAAATATTTAACACGAATGAGACCATTCCCTTAATATTTGGATAGATACAAAGTGATACTATTTTAAATTCGCTACGTTTTTATAGGTACTATTTAAAATGTAAGATAAAAGTGACATATCATTCGCTTTATAAGATTCAACCTTGTACCTATAATATTGTGCTATCCTGTTAAAAATATAATATATTATTATTATATGCTGCCTTTACATATATATACATGTATAAGTTATACATTTTATATGGGTAGGTATTTATTTAAGCACTACTTCGTTTTTTGTAAATTACGCGTTGAGAGAATGTTATCATGCCAAACTTTTTAAATTGCTAATCATATTTTGTATATTATTTATGGATCTATATCTAACACTTGGAACTGACTATTTACTGTTATATGTTAAGGCTCGCTTCCCTCCATTTAGGTATCCAATCCACGCTTATGGTCACTACATCCAGCAAATGTACCCTTGGTATTTCTTACGTCGGCCGCAAATGTACCCTTGGTATTTCTTACGTCAGCTGCAAATGTACCCTTGGTATTTCTTACGTCGGCTGCAAATGTACCCTTGGTATTTCTTACGTCGGCCGCAAACGTACCCTTGGTATTTCTTACGTCGGTGCTTATTACAGAAACATCTAGTTAATTTATATCACTTATTATTTGGGCCTAGTCCAAAATATAAAATGTTGATTTTATCTGTTGAGTCTAAATTGTTCTACAATAAGCTGTTGACTTTAAATAAAGATTTTTGTTTTACCTGAAATATTTTAACTTACTCTTAATCTGATGAGTTGTTATTGTTATCGTAAAGAATTGTAAAAATGTTTATATTCGTTTAAAATTAAGATTTTGTTGTGTATAAATGAAGAGACACCCGGTGGTACCTACTGTTTGTTAAAATGTTTACGAAATATGTTTCTACACCTCCTGTTTAAATAAATAAAATATGATAATAAATATCTATGAACGTTTATTTTTCTATAATAATATATCTTATTCACGTTTTCTAGTCATTTTTGCCACTGAATTTAACTAAACCCTGTGAGGTTCAGCTGTAGGGCAATTATAAAATGCTTCGCTGGAAATGAGAGATTAGGCTTGACTATAAGCCGCGTAATTATAAGTATAAAATAAGCAACTTTAATTAATATATAGGACTTGTATGTACCATATGTGCTGTACCATAAAAACAATAATATGAGTAGAGATACTTTGTTAATACCTGAAATTGTCATCGCGTTCTTGTGTACTGTCACTTTAGATTTAGAAGTATAAATCTATTTCATGCAAACTTTGGTAAATTTTGTGAATACAAGATACAGCATGCAATGCAGGTTTGAAATTGATTGGTTTATCAACTAAGTTAGATTAGTACCGTAAAGTGTGGTTACATGTTGATCCTGAGGTATAACTTTAACCCAAGCTCGGTAATCAATAGAAACACTGTAAACATAGTTTTGTGTTACCATTAATTATTATTATTTGTGTAAAGTAACCCAAAAACTGTATCTAATAGAAAATTTAAAAATTTGTTCATCAGGTTTTTTATTTCGGCAACTTACTTATCGTTATGTATTTTGCCAGCATCTAAATAATGTATGTACTTATTAAAAACTCCAGAATTTACCTTAGTTTGAATAATAGATAATATACGCAAAACCAGAACCAATTATAATTTTATTCTGCTTCAGAAAATATTTGCAATTGTTATATTATCCTGAATAAAAATTGTGAACGCGATAGCTACAGTAGAGTTTTATTTCAAATGCAATTAGTAATTTTTCTGCAGCTTTTGAAGGAATATAAATTAAACAACATAATTCGAATAATAAATTATAATTAGGTAATAAACCCCCACATTCAAAACGTACAAATTGTTATATTAAGAGTTTTTGAAACCAAAAAGGTAACTAAAGTTAAGACACATTTTTCTTGCAACTCATTTTCTTAGACAAGTGTTCAAAAAAATAATTTGCAAATTATAGAAATTTAAGCAACTTTATGAACAAAGCCCTAGCACCTTGCGTTGCTGGTTTGTGCATCGTATAAATATTATGTATAATTGTAGATACATTGTATAGCTTATGTTTAATTACCTATGTAATAGTATTAAGAAATTATTGTCAACATTTTGATGCATGAAAAGACATTAGTGAGATAAATAACAATGAATGAAACTCCTCTGTATTTAAAAGTGATAGTTTGTCATTGTTTATAATAATAATAATAATTGTAAACATAATTACTAACTTGAGTATGTCATTTTCAAGTGATGTGACACAATATTTGGCAAGTGGCTTTTGAAAATGACTGACGATAATTAAATGTTGTTATTTTGCTGTTGTATACCTAATAGCATCCACGTGTTCATAGTAATTAATATGGCAATGTCTATCTAAAATTATCGTGAAATACTTACCAGGACTTTTATTGTTTTTGCTCTTAAATATTTATAAATTTATTCATGCTAAATTGGCTCGCTGATTTTGCCATTCAATTAATAGCCTAGCCTTTTTACTAAACGGCGCCAATGAACTAGCCACCCGAATGTTAACAGCCGTGCAAATAAACACCTAGGCATATGACTTTCAACAATTACTTTTAATTGCCAGGCTGTGGTAAGTCATAAAAATATCTAATATTGATTTACGTTTAGCTAGCAATGCCGACGGTCGTATGTAAAATAAACCGATGAAGCTCCGCTGTGAGAGGCTCCTATTACTATCTGCCGCATCAAGGCAGATAGTATCTAATAGTGATAGTGGTTTTTTTTGTAGGTGAGAAAATCATCTCATGTCATCTCTCGCTCTTGGACGGAACGAGAGGGTATGTCAGACTTTTACTGACTAAAAACCCACTCGTGACCCTTCGTTGCCTTTTACACCATGGCCGAGTCTTCCTTTCAGTAGCAGACCCTTGGCTCCAGTAGGCTTCGACCCCTCTGGGCCCCTACAGTTTGCTGACATCTCCTTGAGGAATATGAAAGGGATAACGGGGCACTTGTTTGCTAACATTGCTCACTCACTCTAGCCTCCGAATAAGTTAGGTTCGAAGGACCTACCTATTCGTGTCGAGGTGCCCCAAGTCATTTTTCGTTATTTAGCCACCTTATGATAGGAATGGCCTAAGCTAATGCTTAACTTCTTGGCTAATGCCAAGAAGTTTATTAACTGTTGTATTAGACGCCACTGCTGAATATCATATAATCAGACTGCTTGACCTACGCTGTTTAGTTATCAGACTAGGCTCTTCACTGAATGGCGAATAAATTTAGTTAGCCTCCGCTAAAGTAGGCACTACGAGCACTGTTATTGCCCCATAAACAACTTTTCTATTACCCTATCTATAATTTATAGTTGCACTAATTGAAGTTCCTCTGGTTACACACAAGCCAAGTTAAGCTCGCCACGGTACTGCAACGTGTAATCTTAGGTAGTGTCTGCACATATGTAACTACTGCGTAGATAGGTAGGTACGTAAGTATATGAATAACAACTGTATGATGTAGGATCAATAATAAGTCGTGCTTAGTAAGGAGAGGGCAGAAAGTACGAAATTTGAATCTACCTCACCTGTCCTGCTGTTTGTCAACCAAAATGTAAATCAACTATTCAGATTATGATGACAAACTAGGTTTACTAACAAAGGCTAACCTAACAAATACCTACAACGATATCGATCAATTTGATAGAAACATTTCAGTAACAGGTATTTATAGCCCCTAAGAAATAAACTTAAATAATATGTGCTCACATTTTGTTGACTCTACGAACGTCTATCAACTTTTACATTTTTATTTTGAGGTGGGATATCATCAAATTACTTCTAGATAGAATCTGAATATCTAATTCATATCCTGGGACCAATTTCATTTCGAATTTGTTTTGAAACTCCTTTCGAAAACTATTTAGTAGATAGAAAAGTCGATTTTCTCGAAGTATTAACCCACATTGAAGCACAGTTTGGAAGATAATCTGACTTTACAGGTACCTGAGTAGGTACTTCACGCCAAATCGTTGCCCTCTTTTTTATCCTCTTCCTTATTAAAGACGACAAATAAAAATTTATATTTTATAAGATCGGAGTAAGTAAAGGCCCTGATGAGATCGGTGAATTATCGGTATAGCAAATTCTGTAGAAATGTTTTTACATCCGTTTCTTTCACTATACAAGCACACCACTCAAAGTATAACGTCTTACAATATACCTAGATAAACCAAAATAAAACAAATCAACTATAATTTGATATGAGGTTTATCTACATATGTTCGCATGATATTTCTGATGAAAATACATACAAGCAGGCATCTATCTGCCTCTGCCATAATATATTCAAAAAAATACCTACACAGAAAAGATTGAATTCTAATGTCTGCTGTTAAGTAAAATTGTGTAGAACCATATTGGGGAACAAGATATGATGATGACTATGACGAACGTTGAATGTAGGTTTGGTGCGAAAGATAAGGCCCAAATAGACCATAATGCCAAGCAATGTGCTTGAATATCTGATGGGAAAAAGATACAGTGAAATCAGCTGGTAATATGGTATATCCAAACTTCCAAATATCCATCCAAATACTTAGATATCCATTGAAAATGAGACGTGGCTTCATAAATTGTCACAAGTTATATTTTTTAGAAGCGACGTTACACAGTTACTCTTTGCTTCGACTAGTTGGTATTTTGTATCAAGCAAATAATTAGATCATAGACAAATTAGATACATAGGTATTCAATTATTATTTTCATAATAAAGTCCGTCATAATGCAGTTCGTAAGCACTCTATTATTAATAACAAAAACAGACTAAACACGTAGTTTTGAGAAGGAACGAAAAAGCATGAATCTAAATTCTTTATTAGAAATTGTAAAAATGTTATCCAAATTTTTATTTAAATTACGCATTGTGTTTTATTGCAATTGTATTTGAATAAGGGAAGGAGCTAAATAATATTTTAGGTACTTTGTAGTTACGTTTAGAATAGATTTGTACCTGCCACGTATGCCTCACTATTGTTTGTACCTATAGGAACCGCCCTTATGCTGTTTCGGTAAACTTTCTTTAATAATAAGTCCTTAATTAAAATTGTCACAGTTTTGTTAAACACCGATTGCTTTTGTAAATAATAAGATGTCAGCGCGCTGACCGCCCGTTCGTGTTGTATTATGGCATTGTAAATAATTTTAATGTAAAATTTATGAATTACAATTTTCATCAAATAAAAACACAAATTCGAGTTACAAGTTTTATTTATTTAGCTAAGCATTTGTATAATGTAATATATTACATAACTACCTACCAACCTGTGCCACTCAAATAGGTAATAGGTACTTAAATTACAAAATAAAAATACCTATTCAATTTTTTAGTTGGGAAGTATACTGTAAAAAATTTAAATGGAATCTTCTATTCTTCTTCTATTGAATTTTTTAATAAATGGTCACTTAAAGTTCAGTTTGATACACACAAAACTGAAGTCGATTCATGAATTAGGTACGATTCATTAAATCACAAGTAAGTAATCGGTTTTTGAAAGGTACTTTATGATAGTACCATCAAAACGCTTTCAATTTTCAATTTATCGACGACTTGGTGTTAACTTACGTTAACCTTAACATAGGCAAGTATTTATGTTTGCACCAACACGGCTACACTAACCTTGCCTAGCCTAAGGGTCAATTTATACTAGCGCAGAGTCGAAGCGCATCCAAGCGTCTATCCAAAACTGAACATAACAAATTCAACCTTAACTCCACAGTGTAACGCACACATTACTTCTGAGATTTTAAAAAGACGCGCGCGTTCTTCGGAATTCGCGCGTCTGCGCGTGAACGACGCTGATTGGTGCGCGCGCATTCTCGCGTATCCATGCGCCCATTAGCGAACCTACTACGCATCATCAGTCGGAAATTGGCCAATTCAATAGCACTGCTGTTGATGCCCATTACCACACGTAAAAGAGTGCCTGCGTATTCTGGCGAATACGCGCGCATTCGTGCGGCTTCGTTTTAGTTGTAAAGTATTTGACGCTTCGATGCGCTTCGACTCTGCGCTAGTATAAATTGACCCTAAGTCAGTAAGGTAATGTATTTTTCATGAAATATCAGTATCTGAATAAATCCATCGAACGAAATCAAATTAGGTACTGTATGAAAGCCTTTGAAAACTGCAAGAAACACCTTTAAAAATGTGGGAACTTATAAACAGCCTGTCC
This sequence comes from Mythimna ferrago, assembly GCA_910589285.2. Classification (NCBI taxonomy): domain Eukaryota; kingdom Metazoa; phylum Arthropoda; class Insecta; order Lepidoptera; family Noctuidae; genus Mythimna; species Mythimna ferrago. Next base: position 20,653,052 of record OU342680.1, on the reverse strand, counting down.
TGCAATAGTCACTAAAAATCTGCTTCTCGGAAACTTCAATTACAAAGTTCCCTTTAAATAAAGTAAGGTAAGGCTTTGACAAGTATATCTGGATCCAGCTCGTCTTCACTTAATAATCTAGAATAAGCCACAACAGATAAAATCTTAATAATAATCAATAATTTGAATAACAACCAGTCAGTCTAGAAAGCATCACTACAAAGCAATTAAAATCTGTTGCAAACTTAATTCTTGATAAACTCACAAGTTGCCCATACAAACCCTTCCCGGACTTGATAGTGAAACTAGTGAGTTTCCCGATCCGTCTACGTTCAACGTGAGCATGGTTTAAAAGCTTGTTATCTCATCCAACTTGTCGAAAAATACCTTATTTCTCTGAACTTATAAAAAAAAAACATAGTTTTTGACCTACATTAAATACACTCTCAACTACAATAGACCTTGTGTGACTGTATAGCTTAATATACTAATATTAATAAAAAGCAAATAATTTTGGGTGATTTTATTGATTTAAAGAAGCCCTTTGACACACACAGTCATGAATTGTTGTTAAATAAAAAATCATGAAATCGGGATAAAACGAGGGTCCGTTTTATCCCGATTTCTCTTGAAATTATTTTTTTCCGCTCTTGAAATTATTAGATGTTACCTGGCGAATAGATACCAAGTTATTAAGGTTGGTAACATTCAGAGTAAACCTAAACAATTACATACGGTGTACCTCAAGGGTCAATTTTGGCTCCTCTATTATTTCTCCTATACATAAATAGCCTCCACAAAATTGGCCTAAAAAGAGACTTTTTTTACGTAGAAAATAAAATGTCTGTTCTACTTCAACCATTCAATCGATACTAGTTAAGCAGAATTACTCAACCTGTGTTTTCAATAAAATCTTCTCTGTCCATTAATACAGGTAAAACAAATTAGGAACCATCCATAAATTACGTCACATGTTAAGGAGGGGGGGGAGTCGACGAAGTATGACATTGTGTGACAAGGAGGTGAAAGTGGTCCTAAAATACGTAACGTCACATTTCAAAATCTATTATAATCGTTATTTAATAAGTGTTAAAACACGAACTTTTAACTACTACTTTACGAAATCCTCAAAAACAAGTCAATCTTTTTTCAAGGCAAAAATCATGAAATTCCTGTGACATAATTTACGGATGCAAGTATGCTGTAGGTAGTTTGTACGCAACGCCGACTATTACCTGCAGGTCACTGAACTCGCTCAGCTGAAGTTTTCTTAAAGAAATTAATTTCTTGAATTCGTAAATTAATACGATTTTTGAAAAAAAGGTACTATATTTTTTAATTTTATTTTTACAAATCGATAGCGTTTCATGTACCGGATCGACCCTCCACGGGATTAAAACGATTACAATTTAACGGTGTATAAGTAAATGTTTCCGTGATATCACAGCAGGTCCTAACAGAATATAGTTACCGGCACGGATCTTGAGCACTCGGCGTCAGAGTCACATCGCACCACTAAAGAGACCGAATATTTTACTTCTGCGCAACTTGAAGCCAGCGTTCAAGATCCGTGCCGATAACTATACCAGCACTGAGTTATTTATCGTTTTAAATAACGCAGCATATGCTAAGTTTTGTGCCTTTTTGGGCTCGCACTGATTATACCTTTTTTTTTTATTGTGTATTTTTTAGTTTATACGACTGTGTGAGGCATGAGTATACGTTTTTTCTTTCCTTCTTTTTTTACAAACGTATAACTTGACACTGACCTAAAAAGTGCAAAATACATTTAGTGGGGCTAGAGTCTGTCTAATAAGTTAAACGACTTAGGTAATTATTAGGATTTAAAGTCTGTCTAATAAGTTAAACGACTTAGGTAATTATTAGGATTTAATGAAATCTGATGTAGTCAACACGGGTTCAATAATCAAGGTTGATTAAGAGGTAGAAATCATTGTTTACTAACCGAAGAACCTTATTAAAAGTACCGAATATTTGTATTTTTTAAATGATTAAATATTATACAAAATTCCCAAGTCGGTTGACTTATTAGACAGACTATACCTTTGAGCATCCTCCTTAAAAAAATAATTTACTTTATAGTTTATCCAATAAAACTCTACTAATTTGAAGAGAGAGAAAGTCGAAGGAGAATAAAAAATAATTTCCATTAAGAACAGTATTGTCACAACTCACAATGTATGCAAATCTCGTCTGGCAAACAACCTAATAATTCATTTTCAAATGTCCTGGCGGACATTCGCATCCGCCCCATATCCGGTCTTTCAATTAAAAACTAGCAACTCCAAAACTAGTGATGTTCTTCCACAAGCTAAACAATTATAAAATTGTTAAATTAGTTTACTCAGTTATTGTAAAAATGGGTCGTACTTTATTATTTATCAAGATTTAATTTTTAAGGTTCGAGCAACCTAATTCAAGATGGTGGGATTTCAGCAACATCAAAAATGGCACTTTATATTTATCAACCGTGATAAAACCGTTAAAGTGAACATTTGACAAGCGAGTTGTCAGAACAGGTACATCACTACTCAGAAATATTAAAAAAAAGTGTGACCATGACAACCGAACCGATGTGAAATCGAAACGATCGAAAAAATATGATTTACTTTAGAAAATACATGTAGGAATATCATTTCAACAGCACAATTGTGAAGAAATGATAATGTTCAACCTTTGGTCTGTGCTTCAGTGGTATCTGCGACCTTTCATCAAATGGTTTCTCAGAAAAACTACAAAACTGTGTGAACTTCAAAGAATCTGTTACGGTGACAAAGCTGGGGCAGAAAGAACATGTAATGTGGAGAAATCATTGATGCTCTCCCGTACACGAGATGTAAAAGAAGTCGTATCTTTTCTGGACAGCGTGGTTTATGAAAGAAGATTTGTTCCTCGTAATTTTCGTGAGTTCTTGGATCCATCAATTGCAATCATACTAAGAGTAAAGAAAATAAACCCCAAGCTGCATAGTTCCTTTGTAGGATCTTTTCGACGATGTTTAGAACAGATTTGGAGCTATAGATGTTTAATGGATCAAGTGGAGCACCTACGACAGACGCAGTTTGATAGCAATAATAATGAACATGAGGATAAGTTACTGAAGTTGTGGTCCCTGCTGGTACCTCATGCACCGCTTGAGGCACGAGTGACGAAGCAATGGCAATATATAGGATTCCAGGTAGGTTCTCCTTTTCTCACAAATCATCCAAAGATTGTTGAATTCATTTGACCTTTATAAGATATTGAATTTTCGTTTATTTAAATGGTGTATAATAAAGAGTATTCTAAGTGCGGAAACCGTACTCAGACATAAGACATAAGAGTATTCTATTTAACTACATATGTTGCACAATAGTAAGTATTAATTCATAGTGAACACCGGCATTCACTCACCCATTGTCTTTCTATTGTGTCTCTAATTACAGCATTCGAAAGGTTAAAAGAAGCTATAAAAGCTTTTGTGGCTAGGAATAATGATAACTCCATCATTTGTAATTAATTAATAATGTAGTTGCTTTCTAAAAACATGTATCATACTAATAGTTTTGTTCATTTTCAGGGTGATGATCCAAAAACAGACTTTCGTGGGATGGGTCTCCTTGGATTAGAAAATCTGTTATATTTTTCTATAGAATATCCTCAAGTTTCAAGCCATGTATTAAGTCATTCATTACACCCGAAATATGGCTACACCTTTGCCATAGTAGGTATCAATATCACTTCAATGGCTTATTATTTACTAAAAGATGGTTCCGCTAAAACTTACATGTTTAACTCGAAACAGTATTTACCAAATGTAAACTTATTTCATAAATTTTATTGTTATTTATTTTACGAGTTTGACAAAATGTGGATAGAATCGAAACCAGCAAACATGATGGAGTTTTCTGATATTTTTAAGAGATTTGAAAATGCAGTGCGCATTGAATTGGCCGACCCTGCTTCAGTTTTTAGGATAAATGTTGAAGTTGACAATGTATAACGGTGAACCCAGTGCTAGTACAATTCACAATATTTAGTTAGAAGTTATTGCACTAAAAGATTATCATTTATTAAGCTCAGCACAGAAGACTGAGTGATAATAAAAAGTGTGATACTTACTCGCCTTATGAATTATTTGCTTGAAGGTTTTTGAATAGGCTTACTTAATATTTTAATAGGAAAACTTATGCAATTATTTGCATTAGCAACTGCTCCCTATCATACATATAAAAATAGTTGTGAAGTCAACATCACAGTGTTACTTTTAGTCTTAAATAGATAATGTTATTATTCCTGAAAGACATCAAAGTCAACAAGAATTATTTTTGTAAGAATGGTAGGAATAATTTGTGGACCATTTATTAAGACTAACATAATGTTATACTTTATGATCTCCGTTGACTAATATGCATTGACATCTTTTAAGAAATAGTGCAATATGTAGAATGGCAATGTTTGTTACTTTAATGAATATGTTAAGTATTGAGGTACCTAGTTATAATTTTATTATGCAATTTACCGTCAGGTACTTTAGTTTTTTTTTACTCATTTACCAATTTGAGCTGCTTATGAAGTTACAAACGAATAATAAGTTATTACTAAGGACATTGTTCACATACTAAACAGGAAACATGCATGGCAATGCTATTGTTATTGTTAAATGTCCTGCCTGCGGTTGTACGTAACTCCAGCAGGAACATATTTTTAAAATAAATTGAATTAAATTAATAATTTCAGCAAACTTAGCTGTAAATGTGTCTAAAAATAAACTAATTGCATTTTATCATTTTAGAGTAACATTGTTCTAACAGCAATTCATTTTGAGCGGAGCCAGTTAGCATCATTCTCATTGAGTCATCTTTAGTCTTGACTTATCCTCATAATACTTATTAATTTTTTCATGTGTAACATGATGCTTCCTGCACTGCTGATTTGCAGGGGTTTTTTACTGGTAATAACTCGAATTTTACTAGATTTTTCACTTTACCTCTTTTCTTAGACTAGTTAATTATTATTAGATAAAATCACCAATATTCTGACTTGTTTGTTGATTAGATACATTAGAAGAAATGTTGCAATTATAAAAAAATGGTTCAGAATATGAATTGTAAATCAACAAAACTGACTAGAGTAGTTAATAGTCTATAGATACCTATCAAATGTTGCAATATTTAGTGTAGGTTGTATGTTGGGTGGATTTTAACTAGATATTAATGCAATAATTTATAATGTAATGTAACATGAGTGTTGTATGTGGCTTTTGCTATTTATTTATTTTTCAAGAAAAAATGCACAGAAATAAAAAAAAGGATTAGTTGCAAACTGATTTTTATTTTCTCCAATCATCTATACATATAAATAAAATTGGAGTATCTGTTTGTAATATTTAAATAACTGCTTTTTACTACATGCATATGAATGTAGTAAAAAAAAAAAATTTTGGTACATACACCAAACAATTTTTTTTTTACTAGGTAAGTACTACTTTTATTTTAGAAAAAATAAATTCAAAATCCTATAGTCCACGCGAACGAAGTCGCGGGCACAGCTAGTTAGATTATATAGCTACTGCCAGCGGCTTCGCCCGCGTAAAAATACGTAATAAAATTGTCCCAAGGGAACATACTTCCGGGAAAAATGTATCCTATGTGCTATTCCAGGACATGGTCTACCCGTGTGCCAATTTTCATCGAAACTCGTTCAGCTATTCGAGCGTGAAGAATATTGGCTCCTTGCGTTGGTTCCTGCTTTTCAGAATATATATCTGGAGTGCACCGACCGCCTTCAGCTCTTGGGGAGCGGTTCGTTGTGTCCAAAGCCAAGGCTGCTAGGAAACAGCATTCTTACCTTTGTCCGGCAGAACTTCACACCGGGACAGCTTTTAATGATTTAACAAAAAGTACAGGTCCGATCGTGTATGTTGTACTGCAGCCACATATGGGCTGGTGCTGCAAAATGCCGCCTAGCAGCTTTGGACTCGGTGGAAAGGCGTGCGAAGAGGCTAATTGGTGATCCAGATTTGGTTAAGTCCAATCTTCAAAGCCTTAAGCACAAGCGTAGGGTAGCCAGCCTTTCGGTGTTTTACAGGTTGCATTTTGGAGAGTATGCGCGGGGATTGCATGAGTTGATTTCTACCATCGGACAACACGACGTACAGCAAGTACCACCCTTACGTTGTTGAAACCTCTACGGTCCGGACTAAGCGTTTCGCCTCGTCGTTTATACCGCGTACAACGAAGGACTGGGAACAATTTGCCTGCTGCGGCATTCCCATCCGATTATAATTTGCGTGTCTTGGCTACAGTGAATAGGGCCTTAATAAACTAGTGCGTCTCACCATCAACGATTGCATAACTGCTACCATCAGGTGGGATCGCAGTTAAGCACTAGTTTATATTATCAAACTAGCTGTGCCCGCGACTTCGTTCGCGTGGACTACAGAATTTTGAATTTATGTTTTCTAAAATAAAAGTAGCCGAAGTTACTCCTTATTACATCAGCTAAAAAAATGTCCCGTCAAAATCGGTCCAGCCATTTCAGAGATTAGCCGGAACAAACAGACAGACAGACAAAAATTGTAAAAAATGTTATTTTGGTGTATGTACCCTAAATACGTATATTCATTTATGCATGTAGTAAAAAGCGATTATTTCAATATTACAAACAGACACTCCAATTTAATTTATATGTAGATACCTATAGATAAAAAAAAAAGAATTAACAAACATATACACACAAACTTTCACCTTAATAATATTGTTAGTATGACTTAATATTATTAGTATGATTGTTAATGACAATTTTAATGATAAACCATTATCTTTCTTGTTGCTCTATGAAGTTGAGCAGTGTACCTATCACTGGTTTTTCAAACTGATAGAGTGAGGACAAGAGTTTAAATCAAAATCAATATTATAGTTTCACAATGTTTTAGACAACTATAAAGAAAACTCTTATGGTCATGACCTTCACATATTTATTATTTATTTTATTCTAATATACATATAATAAATAAAATTATCTGCAACATTATACTCATACATAAATCTACAAACATTGTATATCATGTATACATGTATACCAACAATTTTACTCATGATTCAGACCCTATATCACCAAAGTTCTTAATCACAACACAAATTAAAGTAAATGCGAAATTTTATTTAAAGTAAGTATAAAATAAATAAAAGATAAATGCATAAAAAATAGTTTTTTATGTTATGAAACATAGATATTTATTTACTCTTCTTTTCTTTTTTAGTGTCTTTGGAAGGCCTTGATTTTCCTGCTTTGAGAAGAGCTATGATGGCAGTTATAGCTACTAAGCCAAATCCTGCAACTCCTATTTGCCAAATCCAAGGATGTTCAGCCAGAATGTCTAGTCCAAATGCGACACTTATTTTGATCATTTGGACGGACCAGTCTACTAGTTCATCACTGGAACAAAAAATAATAGTTCATTAGTTGTGGCAACAAACAATGACATAAGTATTTTTTTTACATTTTCTTGACCCCACTTACAATGGTGATGCCAACAATGGCACAGGTTCTCCTTTGGAATTCTTATACCAATCTTGAGCAAATATAACAAAAGATTTCACATCTCTCTTAGGCAGATCGAAGCGGTATACCTTTCCAAGGCGGAAACTGAAAGAAAAAACTTAACATTAATATTTCATCACTTTATTTATAAGTTAATAAATACACTGAGAATAGGTATATCATTTCTACATTCAGAATAATTAACAGTTCCTTTATGACTGTATAATTTAACACCTATTTAAATATTCAATGATACTTGTATGTACGGTGTAAATGCCTGTTAATTGGATACTAACTACTACTACATTATCGAGTTAGGCTAAAAATTCACGAAGCGGTTTCATTTCTAAGCTCACGAGACCGAAGTTTTGTGCGGTTACGAGCCGTCGCGCGGTTGCGATTTTCGCTCGCAAACTTAGCTGATAATAATTGCAAGTCGGGCGGTTAATTATTATCAGTTGACGTCAAGACCACACATCAGAAGAGCGTTGCATTATACTTATTTCACAGGACATTTAAAAAAGGATTATAAAATTCGGGGTGCATTCTGCGTCCATTGATCTTTGAATTTCGCGTCAGCTTTCTGTATCCCCGCTGACCACGGCAGATGTCAACCGAACGCAAAGCGTGCGGGTACAACCCGCCGAGGCAGCGGGTGACCGCAGCCCGCAAACAACCGCGCACAACGCGGGCGTAAGACGCGTCGGGAAATGCGCTTTAATTTTTTACATTATATCTGCATTCTACAGAAGTTGCGGCCCCGAAAAGCCGCGGACGTGGGGGAAAATCGCTTCGTGAGATCTTAGCCTTATGAACAATTTTACGGCTGCAAACACTTAATTATTTGAAAACGTAAAACTTAAGTTTTGTGCAAAGTAATATAATTTTAACTACCGAATTTCAGTTCTGAATTTTAAATGAATTGGAAGTGTTCAGTCAGAGTTCAAATCTAGTATGCAACTCCTCCCAGCATGTATGCAACAGAACGACAGCTAATTCGAGGCGACATTATTTAGATTCTGATCGGATGAATCTGTAATTCGAACTAGTATTCATCACCAGCCTTTTTAATGTTCCCACTGTTGGGACTCAAGCCTTCTCTCTAGGAGAGGGAATGGGCCGTAATCCACCACGCCCAGTGCGTGTTGGTGAATGTCACATGTCTTCGAGTTTTTGGTTCCTCACGATGTTTTCCTTCACCGTTTTGAGAGCAGTGGTGATGAAATAAATTACACAAATTAATGCGGCCGTTACCACTCGGCTACCACTGCTCCACAGAGTTGTTGGAGTACAGTATTAGTTGGAGGAAACTAAAACTTACAATAGGAAACTTGGCAGTTTGTTGACATTGAATCTTTTAGCTGTGTTCAGTCCTGCTTGGTTGGCGTCCATCCGCGCGACGTTAATGCGGTTTTTCAGTGTGGCACCCACACTCTCCCATACTGCGTGTAGCCTCTGACAATCCACGCAGGAAGCTCCATAGCTGGAAATTAAACATCTTTTACTTAGAGAATGTAATAATAAATAAGTAGCGGAGTACCGCACCTTTGTCCAGCATTGGGGCAGTAGCAGTACCTACAGGCCAGATCTATACATACACCGCTAAATTTTAATCGTTTTATTCCCGTGGAGGGTCGATCCGGTACATGAAACACTATCGATTTGTAAAGATAAAATTAAAAAATAAAGAACCTTTTTTTCAAAACTCGTATTGATTTACGCATGTACGAAATTAATTTCTTTAAGAAAACGTCAGCTGAGCGAGTTCAATGACCTGCCTGTCTGTCCGTAAAGTCCAAAACCAAACTGGTACGGACACTAGTCTTTTCGATCTTTTCGTATGGCGCTGAGACTTGGTCGCTAAAGGCTGCAGACCGCAAACGCATTGACGCCTTTGAGATATGGTGTTGGAGAAGAATGCTCCGTATTCCTTGGACAGCATTTCGGACCAACGTATCCATTTTGCAAGAACTCAAAATCTCCTCACGGCTGTCGTCCGAGTGTCTTCGCAAGGTTCTGCAATACTTCGGTCACATTGCAAGGAAAGATGGTGGCAACCTCGAAAGGCTAATTGTGACCGGTAAAGTGGACGGGAAAAGGCCTCGCGGGCGCAGCCCAATACGTTGGTCCGACCAGATCCGCACCGCCCTTGACTCCATGATGTACAATGCCCTTCACACCGCCAGAGACAGGAACAGATGGAGGAATATCATAAGAGATAGAGTGATGAAACAGGGGGGTCACGACCCTCAGCATTGAGGAATACGACGCAAGGAGGTCTGTCTGTTTGTCCGGGCTAATCTCTGAAATGGCTGGACCGATTTTGACGGGTCTTTTTTGGCAGGTAGCTGATGTAATAAGAAGTAACATAGGCTACTTTTATTTTAGAAAAAATAAATTCAAAATCCTGTAGTCCACGCGAACGAAGTCGCGGGCACAGCTAGTATAACAATATGTATAAAGTTGCCGCATTTGGAAGGTACGGTTGGCGCAGTTGTTGAGCGATTAGACGTTGCACTACGTGTCGCGGGTTCAACTCCCGCACGGAATAATTATTTGTTCCGGGTCTGGGTGTCTTGTGTATGTGATTTTACATGTTTGCGAACTAGCGTGACGCAACGTTTAAAAAAACCGGCCAAGTGCGAGTCGGACTCGCCCATGGAGGGTTCCGTAGCAGCAAGTAACATAATATAAAAGTTCTTGTAGTTCGTTGTAACTTTGATCGATGTTTTAATAATGGTGTATTTTTTTAGATTTATGATGTATTAAAAAAAAACTACTTACTAGATCTCGTTCAAACCAATTTTCGTTGGTAGTTTACATGGTAATGTACATCATATATTTTTTTTAGTTTTATCATTCTCTTATTTTAGAAGTTACAGGGGGGGGGGGGGACACATTTTACCACTTTGGAAGTGTCTCTCGCGTAAACTATTCAATTTAGAAAAAAATTATATTAGAAACCTCAATATCATTTTTGAAAACCTATCTATAGATACCCCACACGTATGGGTTTGATGAAAAAAAAATTTTTGAGTTTCAATTCTAAGTATGGGGACCCCCAAAATTTTTTGCTTTTTTTCTATTTTTGTATGAAAATCTTAAAGCGGTTCACAGAATACATCTACTTACTAAGTTTCAACAGTATAGCTCTTATAGTTTCGGAAAAAAGTGGCTGTGACATACGGACGGACAGACAGACAGACAGACAGACATGACGAATCTATAAGGGTTCCGTTTTTGCCATTTGGCTACGGAACCCTAAAAAGATGTACTGATGTACCTTCATGTCTCGTCCATTAATAGCAGAGCGTTATACCTCCCTTGCCCCGTTTATAACAGTTTCCCATTGTTAGTTAGTAGGTACCACTTGGTCAGAAAAGGTGGTTTGCTCATCAAGTGAGTGTCAACCTAAGTATAATATATTTTTTTGTTTACAACTTCGTCTGTCAAACTCGTAAAACAGCACAAACGTTTGGATTCCTAATTTATTTATTGTAATAATAACAGTAGCCTAAGTTTCAATGGAAAATCCTGTCAATATAGTTCCATCCGTTTTCGGAGATTAGCCGGTACAGATACGACAGTTTAGTAATAAATATTAATGATTATGTGGAAGATTAATACTGTGATATTTTTTAATAATTATTTCATGTGATTTCAATATACTTAATTATTTTTTTATCTCATTGAAGCTCCTCTTCTTCAATTCATACCCAAAGGGAAATGAATAAACTGTAGTTTAATGTTGTGTGTTATTAAAATTTAATAATATGTACATATAACAAATATTTTTTAAATAAATATTTGATTTGATAAAATATGATTGTTTACATTTACAAAATGTATTTTGTGTACAATTTGAGTACTTACAAAATACTCTCTGCACAAGTGATCATGTAACCTTTAAAGATGCGAATTAATAATGTAATGCATACTTACAACATAACAAACCAATCACCAGTGGTGGCGCCTGTAGCAGCCTGAGTGATATGTTCAAATATTTTATCAGTAAGCTCTTTGACAGCGGGAGCCTGGTTCTTTTCAAAGAACCCATAGATTTCATTCTCATCTGGTTCCCCTAAAAAACAATAATCAATATTAATAAATACTAAACAGGCAAAATAATATACTAATATAGTCAAAACTAAACTATTATAGTCAATTCACTGAAGACACAACCATACAATTAGGAGGGTCATATTCTTACAGTGAGATATAAAGGTTTAAAAAAGTGGAGGTTTGGATGTTAGTTTCTAAAGTTTTCTAATTACAATTAATTTAATACATGTGACTGGCAAGCAATAGTCACAACAGTACTGACAGCATTATTTCTTTTTTGAAATACTTATAATGTTTTTTAAAGTTACCTATACTTTTTTTCCTACCAAATTATAGCCTTATTTACAGAGTTAGTGTTAGCCTCATAATTATTGTTTTTAATAGAGCAGGTGTTGTCACCGAAATCATGACAAGAGGTAAGCAAGTGGCATTGTTTGGGATGTACCCAAGCAAACAAATAAGATCCCAAATTAAAAGGTTTTACCACTAAACAGCAAAGGGACACCATGTCTAAAGAACACAAGCGCAGGATCCTTGGCTGGGTTATATAGCCTGCTCAAGTGACTGTTTATTGTCTTCACACTCACAGCATTCATATGCTTCTTAAAATCATCCTGTAGACTTTCTATGTGAGTTTCAAATTCATCACATTTATCACAGTTTGGTTTGCCTGTAAACATAAAGTAGAATTTTAATGAGGTCAATCTTAGTGAATACATAAGTGAAAATAAGTTTGATACAGAGAAATATAAAACCAAACTATGAATTTTCTAGGCCAGATGGACTTAATGTTCTTCAGAGGTCTCTTATGAAATCGCTAATAGCAGACAATAAATTAGTGTTTCTTGTTCTCCATGCTGCTAATACTTTTGTAAATAAAGAAATTAAATTCATGGTTATGGTCATATTTCTGCATGATGATCACTATTGTTTCACTCAATTAATATACAGAATTACAGAGGAAAGCATGACAATATCATCACCTACTAAACAATATGTCATAAAAATACCGGCTAAGGAAAAGCTAGGAACATTTTTACAAAATTCGACCAAAAGTCAACAAATAGTTAATTCATCTAAAGCTGTATTAATAATATGTTTATGTACTTACTAAATAAAACAATAAGCTTTTCTTTCTCTCTAATTAATTCAAGGAGATCATCGTCGCTAACACTTTGCAAACTCTCGCTGCTAGATTTTATGAATGAAAAAATTAAGACTACGAAACACACTTTGAACTGCATTTTACTTATATTTAAACCTTGTCTAAGATAAATATCCCTAAATATTTATACCACTTCTTACAAAACTATGATTAGGTCAACTTATCCAGTAAATAAACGCATTGAATTCAGTCCATTACAACCACATTTACAACGTCCTTCACCTGTGAATGTGAACTAGCGATGGGCGACTCGAGTTATCTAACTCGAGTAACTCGAGTCAGACCGTAAGCGAGTCAGCCCGAGTCAAAATATCTGCAAACCGAGTTGACCCGGAGAGCGCGCGCGGCGGGCGGTGCGGTGGGTTGGCGGCCCGTGGCTAGCCCGCGAGTCGCGAGGCCCGAACGACTCCGAGCGAGCCCGAATCAGCCCGATGACCGAACGTCCGAGCCGCGAGTGAAAGAGATAGTTTTCGTTCTTGGTTTCTTAGCAGACGTAGCGATGGGCGACTCGAGTTATCTAACTCGAGTAACTCGAGTCAGACTGTAAGCGAGTCAGCCCGAGTCAAAATATCTGCAAACCGAGTTGACCCGGAGAGCGCGCGCGGCGGGCGGTGCGGTGGGTTGGCGGCCCGCGGCTAGCCCGCGAGTCGCGCGGCCCGAACGACTCCGAGCGAGCCCGAATCAGCCCGATGACCGAACGTCCGAGCCGCGAGTGAAAGAGATAGTTTTCGTTCTTGGTTTCTTAGCAGACGGTTAGTCAGACAGAACGAGAACTAATGTGTGAGTTTTGACATAGAAAGCCAGCTCGCTTTTTTGGTTTGTTTACGTTTTTATTATTGTTACTTCGTTCGTTGTTTACTGTTTTGTTGCCGTTTCATTAGTTTGTATTAGTTATTTTTATAAAGTTACCTATATTGTATTTTTTGAACTTAAAACTGGTATTCATTCAGAAATAAGTGCCATTACTTAGATGTTGATTAGCTTTATTTATAGGTGTTACTTGATAGATTAAGATAGATGACCAAATACCAAACGGTGCGGTGTTTAATTTAAGGAATAAAGTGCCATTATTATTTTAGTTTCTTATTATTTACGAGATGAAAATGTTACCATTCCTTTGCGCTACATAAGTAGTTCGTTTTGTGATGTGATGTTTGTAATAGCGATGGGCCGAGTCGACTTTTTGGTAACTCGAGTAACTCGAGTTGACTCGCTTTCCAACTCGAGTTGCAACTCGAGTTGACTCGTTCAGTCTGCCGCGTCGCCGCGTCGTCCGTCCGAGTCAGTAAATGCTCAACTCGGTGCATCGTTCCGCGGGTTGGTAGTTTGCTACGTTCAGTACGTTCTCGAGTTCGGCGGGCCGCGGGCCGCGTCGCGGGCGGCGTCGAGTCAATTCAATGGTAGTTAATAAAATTGAGCCCGTTCAAAAATCAGACGTTTATAAATTAGCGTTTACAAACGTCACATCACAAAACGAACTACTTATGTAGCGCAAAGGAATGGAAATATTTTCATCTCGCAAATAATAAGAAACTAAAATAATAATGGCACTTTATTCCTTAAATTAAACACCGCACCGTTTGGTATTTGGTCATCTATCTATCAAGTAACACCTATAAAAAAAGCTAATCAACTCTAAGTAATGCCACTTATTTCTGAATGAATACCAGTTTTAATTTCAAAAAATACAAATTATGCAACTTTATAAAAATAACTAATACAAACTAATGAAACGGCAACAAAACAATAAACAACTAGTGAAGTTAAATAACAAAAACGTAAACAAACCAAAAAAGCGAGCTAGCTTTCTATGTCAAAACTCACACATTAGTTCTCGTTCTGTCTGACTAACCGTCTGCTAAGAAACCAAGAACGAAAACTATCTCTTTCACTCGCGGCTCGGACGTTCGGTCATCGGGCTGATTCGGGCTCGCTCGGAGTCGTTCGGGCCTCGCGACTCACGGGCTAGCCACGGGCCGCCAACCCACCGCACCGCCCGCCGCGCGCGCTCTCCGGGTCAACTCGGTTTGCAGATATTTTGACTCGGGCTGACTCGCTTACGGTCTGACTCGAGTTACTCGAGTTAGATAACTCGAGTCGCCCATCGCTAGTTTGTAAACGCTAATTTATAAACGTCTGATTTTTGAACGGGCTCAATTTTATTTAACTACCATTGAATTGACTCGACGCCGCCACGCAGCCCGCGGCCCGCCGAACCCGAGAACGTAGCAAACTAGCAACCCGCGGAACGATGCACCGAGTTGAGCATTTACTGACTCGGACGGACAACGCGGCGACGCGGCAGACTGAACGGGTCAACTCGAGTTGCAACTCGAGTTGGTAAGCGAGTCAACTCGAGTTACTCGAGTTACCAAAAAGTCGACTCGGCCCATCGCTAATGCAGACGGTTAGTCAGACAGAACGAGAACTAATGTGTGAGTTTTGACATAGAAAGCCAGCTCGCTTTTTTGGTTTGTTTACGTTTTTGTTATTGTTACTTCGTTAGTTGTTTATTGTTTTGTTGCCGTTTCATTAGTTTGTATTAGTTATTTTTATAAAGTTGCCTATTTTGTATTTTTTGAACTTAAAACTGGTATTCATTCAGAAATAAGTGGCATTACTTAGATGTTGATTAGCTTTTTTTATAGGTGTTACTTGATAGATAGATGACCAAATACCAAACGGTGCGGTGTTTAATGGAATAAAATGCCATTATTATTTTAGTTTCTTATTATTTACGAGATGAAAATGTTACCATTCCTTTGCGCTACATAAGTAGTTCGTTTTGTGATGTGACGTTTGTAAACGCTAATTTATAAACGTCTGATTTTTGAACGGGCTCAATTTTATTAACTACCATTGAATTGACTCGACGCCGCCACGCAGCCCGCGGCCCGCCGAACTCGAGAACGTAGCAAACTACCAACCCGCGGAACGATGCACCGAGTTGAGCATTTACTGACTCGGACGGACGACGCGGCGACGCGGCAGACTGAACGAGTCAACTCGAGTTGCAACTCGAGTTGGTAAGCGAGTCAACTCGAGTTACTCGAGTTACCAAAAAGTCGACTCGGCCCATCGCTAATGTGAACTAGAGAGGTACCCCGTCCGTACCTGTAACTTTACTTATTCAAAAGTCAACCTTAGACGTGGCTAATATAAACAAAAGAAAATTGTCAGATTGTATATTTCCATTGCTTGATTTGATTCAAGAGCCATCCCAAATCCACTGCATTACTTTTCAATGTACACTAAATTAGTCCCAAAATAAAGGACCTACTACACTGCGCTGAATATCGCGAGCGATCGTACTATTTTTCATTCTTAGAAAGACAGTCTAGTCTATGGTTCGACGTATCGCGTAGTGTAATAAAGGATCTATTACACTGCGCTGAATATCGCGTGCGATATTCCGACTCGTACTATTTTTCATTCTTAAAAAGACAGTCTAACCCTTATTACACTACGCGATACGTCGTACCATAGACTAGACTGTCTTTCTATGAATGAAAAATAGTACGATCGCACGCGATATTCAGCGCAGTATAACAGGTCCTTTAGGGTTAGACTGTCTTTCTATGAATGAAAAATAGTACGAGTCGGAATATCGCGTGCGATCTTATTGTCTGTGCGATAAAAGAACCGTCGTGGCGTAAAGTGAAAACAACATTAAAGATTTTAAGTAGCAACCCAACTCAGCCATCCGTCAAATGCCAAACGTCATATAATATTGACACCGGTTTATTTATTATGTTATTTTATTGTGATTTTTAATTGAAATCTTCAGAAATGTGATAAAAAATTTCACTGAGGTGCAGGGGAAATAATATTTAATATATTACAGTTTTTCCAAAGATAACAAATGGCATATCACACCATTATTGATCAAAACAAAGTCACGAACTTGGGAAACATTGGTATGCTGTTTTTTTGGTACGTAACACTTTTATTTTAATGTTTTTAGACTTTCCAGGTAAACTCCTGTCCCTGTTATCTCCAAATATATAAAAATTAAACGGAAATTCATTTAAACATGACGATATTTATTTATTTTTTTTTTTTTTTTTATTTTTTTTTAATTAAGATAAACTAGTGCTTGACTGCGATCCCACCTGATGGTAAGTAGCGATGCAATCTTTGATGGTGAGGCGCACTAGTTTATTAAGAGCCTATTCACTCTAGCCTTGAAGACACCCAAATTATAATCGGACGGGAAGACCGCAGCAGGCAGACTGTTCCAGTCCTTCGACGTACGTGGTATAAACGACGAGGCGAAACGCTTAGTCCGGACCGTAGAGGTTTCAACAACGTAAGGGTGAATATTCGCCGTACGTCGGGATGTCCGATGGTAGAATTGCGATGGCGGAATCAAGTCATGCAATTCCTGCGCACACTCTCCAAAATGCATCCTGTAAAACACCGAAAGGCTGGCTACCCTACGCCTATGCTCAAGGCTTTGAAGGTTGGACTTAACCAAATCTGGATCACCAATTAGCCTCTTTGCACGCCTTTCCACCGAGTCCAAAGCTGCCAGGTGGCATTTTGCAGCACCAGCCCATATGTGACTGCAGTACTCCACACACGAACGGACCTGTGCTTTGTATAACATTAAAAGCTGTCCCGGTGTGAAGTACCGCCGGACCTTTGCAAGAACGCCCAGCTTCCTAGCAGCTACCTTGGCTTTGGACTCAATGAACCGCCCAAAGTTAAGGTCTGAGGGAATTTCAACCCCCAAGAGCTGAAGGCGGTCGGTGTACTCCAGGGATAAATTCCGAAAAGTAGGAACCAAGGTGCACGGGCTCCTTTTGGCAGTGAAAAGACACGCTTGTGTTTTGGCGGCGTTGAATCCCACTAGATTGGCTTCACCCCACTTGGAGACTGCCTGAAGTGAGATATTCGTTCGCTCTACCATAGCCTCTCTTTCGGACCGGATTAGCTCCTTACTAGCCCGAGCACTGGGCAGGTATCTCTCTACAACTGTGCTATCATCTGCATACCCATAGATACCGGGCACCAGCAGATCGTTGATATGCAACAGGAAGAGAGTTGCAGAGAGAACAGACCCCTGAGGAACTCCGGCATTAATCGTCATGGGCTCTGATGAGCATCCGTCGACAACAACTCGGAGAGACCGTTCACTCAGGAAGTCTTTTACCCAGTTAATCAGACCAGGGGAAATGCCGTACGCTGGAAGCTTACTCAATAGGCTAGCGTGCCATACCCTGTCGAAGGCCTTCGAGACATCTAAGGAAACGGCAATCGCTTCCCCATTCTTCTCGAGGGCCTCGCCCCACAAGTGGGTAGCATAAACCAGTAGGTCCCCAGTAGACCGCTTGCGGCGAAACCCGTACTGTCGGTCACTGAGGAGATCGTTACCTTCCAGGTATGCCATGAGGCGCGAGTTCAATACACGCTCCATAATCTTGCAGAGTATGGAGGTTACCGAAATCGGC
Organism: Mythimna ferrago; assembly: GCA_910589285.2. Lineage (NCBI taxonomy): Eukaryota > Metazoa > Arthropoda > Insecta > Lepidoptera > Noctuidae > Mythimna > Mythimna ferrago. The sequence goes on along the minus strand of OU342680.1, from coordinate 20,634,848 downwards.
CGATAGTTGGCAGGATCGGCACGACTGCCCTTTTTGGGCACGGGTTGCACGTTGGCAAGCTTCCAGGACTTGGGCACTATACCAGTCCTAAATGAGAGGCGATACAAGCGCGTCAATACAGGAGACAACTCGGGCGCACAAGCCTTTAGAACAATCGCTGGTATGCCATCTGGTCCACTGGCTTTATTCACGTCTAGACGACGCAGCTCTCTCAGAACTTCTCTGTTCCTTATGTGAACCTCCTGCATTGAAGAGTTACAATGAGGCAGAGTCGGTGGAGCAGCATTGCTAGTGTCAAGACGAGAATTATGGGCAAAGAGAGATGCAAAGAGTCCTGCTTTCTCTCTTGCCGTATGAGCCAGTGTTCCATCAGGCTTTACCAGCGGAGGCAAAGCGGGCCGACAGAAGTTCGCCTCGACCGACTTGGCAAGAGACCAGAATGCTCTGCTACCGGACGGCTGTGCAGAGAGTTTTTTGCCAATATGGGTTATGCGGTCGAAGCGTGCCTTCTTTAATGCTTTTTTGTAGGACTTGGCAGCATGGTTGAAGGCTCTCTTCTTTGAATTCAGATCCGGAGCTTTGCGGTCACGAGCGTCAACCCAGGCGAGAAACGCCGAATGCTTACGCTCTTCAGCCTGAACGCAATCGGCGTTGAACCACGGGTGAGCTGAGCCACCGATGCGTACATCGCTATAAGGGATAAAATACTCCATAGCTTGGTGTATCACATCGGTTACAGCATCCGCACAGCTCGACGGATTTTCAGAAGAGAAGCAGACCTGCTGCCAAGGATAAGACGCAAAGAAATGCCGCATCTCATCCCAATCTGCCGACCTGTATCGCCACATTCGCCGTTCGCCACGTGAGTCGCGGTCAGGTGGGGAGAAGGACGATACAGACTTCACCAGACAGTGATCTGAAGTTCCAAGTGGTGAGGAAACTGTTACGATACATCTGTCCGGATCGGTGGTCAGCAGTAGGTCCAGACAATTGGCAGTATGACCAACTACATCAGGCACCCTCGTCGCTTGCTTTACCAACTGGGAGAGGCCCAGCGACACTGCAAAGTTTCGAGTTTCCCTCCCAGCGTGGTCGGTCCTCTGGTATGGGAAAAGCCAGTCTTGATGGCAGGCGTTAAAATCCCCCAGAGCGACAAACTGCGCATCAGGGTGCCGATGCAGAGCCTCATCGGCGGCCTCACTGAGGTGGCCAAACAGCCGAGTCGTCTCCTGGTCGCCACTGTGCGACCGGTAAACACAGGTGTAGACAATTTTGTCCACACCGGTGTCCACCAGTAACCATAAACTTGAAAAACTGGGGTCTTCAAGGTGACGGAGACGCTGGCAGCAGATGTCATTGCGGACGTATACACAGACCCCGGCACGCTGCAGGAAATGGTGCTCCAAAGAGTATCCCGGGTAGTCGAGATACGCCGCATCAGACGGACATCTGATCTGCGTCTCCGTCAAGAAAAGTAAGTGGGGCTTGTCAGTCTCGAGGTGGTGGTGGACTGCATCGAGATTGGAGTGCAGTCCTCGTATGTTTGAGAGGTGCACATGGAACGAGAGGACGTGCATCCGCTGTACACACTTACTTTTCCTTTTATTAGCTTTCATGTATATAATTTTAGTGAATAGGGCTGATGGAAGATGGCAGTTGAGCGAGGTGATGCGATGTCAAACCCAACAACACAACCAGAGTTGCTGCGCCAATGGAGGGTTGATTTGGAGACTGCGGGGACGCCCGAACCCCCCCAGAGATCGCCATCGGGTCCTCTCATCCGGTCGCCAACCGGCACGATGGGGCCACCCTGGGATTTTTCGCAGTTGGCGGGGCAGCCTTTCGTGTGTGGCTGGCACACTACTTGGGCCCCCAACTATCTGCGGTCGGCCAGCGGAGCACCGTGCTTCGGATCCCGCTACCCTCCATGATCAAACCTCCGACACAACAGCAACTGGTGCATCATACCCGGCGTACATCGCAACACAACTGTTCAGACCCATCCTCCACCTTACGGCTTCACCAGATAACATGCCGGAACACGACGGATCGCTTGGCGGCATGACTTTATCTGGTGGGTGGTAACCTTTAAGCCGGCAGCCGATGATATGGCCTACCACCGTATTTACTGCTCGTTTAGCACTACCCAGGGGACACGTGTAGGGTGATCAAAAGTCAAGTAAATCCTACGGACGCGAGCAGTTCATCCCCCATTTTGTTTTGGTCAATATTTTCTATGGCTAGTATAAAGAGTATTGATACTTTAAATTTATTATGCGTTTCGACTAACTTAGAATATTTCTTTTCAGGCTTGAGTACGGATACAGTAACTAAAATAAAAAAGGCCAAGTGCGAGTCGGACTCGCGCACTGAGGATTCTGTACAAATTTACCTATGAAATGAATTCCCGAATTGAGTTACGAAGATTTTTCCGAATTACAAACAATTTTTTTTTGTGGCGTATCTACAAATTTACAATTTTCAGATTTTTCCCTGTACTTGTTCTATGAGACCTTGATTTATGCCAAATTTTAGGATTTAATTTATTAAACCCCAAGCGAACGCAGGCGTTCGCACACCTATTGTCTTTCAATTGTGTCTGTAATTTCCAAGATTGAAAGGTTAAGGTCAACGGGATTCACCCCATGAACTTTGATTCCCTTGATTATAGAAATATACGTTTTTTTGCGACATAAACGGCCGTATCTTTTTTTTTCGTTAACTCAGAAGTCTGATTTTTTCACAACTTCAAAAGACCGCAGACTTGAGCGTATGGTTTTAATTTTAACTCGATACCTCCAAGCGTTAAATGGTCTTAACAGATAAACAGACAGACAACCAAGTGATCCCAAAGATCTTATATACGAGATGGTCCCTTACAGGCTAAATAGATTTTTTACGAAGCAACATTACAAATTCTGAAGTGTACTTTATTTTCATAGTCATTAAGTTCATATTTATATTTTTCATAGATTAGCAAAAGGGAAAAATGTACTGAGGAAGACAACGAGAAAGTGGTAGTGTGTTCCATTTTTACCTTTATATTTAACTAGGGTAAACATAAACTTGCTGTTAGCTACAATATTCCAGTCAGTGATAATAGACCGATCCCAGTCAAAGTGATAGAACCATTTTCGTTGGCACTGGGTAAGTGGTCGCTGGTGGAACCTACCTAGATAGGCAGTACAGCAGTTTCTTCACGCTATTTTCCTTTACCGGTTCGTGTTTGCATTTAAATGTTCATCATCATTACAATCGAAAGACGTCCACTGTTCGACATAGGCCTCCTCCAGGTGTCGCCACAATTAACGGTTTGTTACTCATTACGCAAAAACTTATAAACGGATGAATTTAATGATAAACGTTGCAATAATAAAATGCTTTTAACCTATATTTTTGCTAAGTTTCATCACGTGAGCAAGTTCAATAAATAGGCTACCAATATTATAAATGCGAAAGTTTGTGAAGATGGATGGAGGTAGTCGTATGTATGGATGTGTCGCGCAAAAACTACTAGACAGAACTTAATCATAAACATGTCAATAATATAGCACATAAGCTATAACTTTGCAGTTTCATTAGGTGAGGAAATTCAGCCAATAGGATATTTTTTATTATTGGGTGAAGCCGCTGGAAGAAGCTAGTCTAACATAGTTTCAAAATATCAAGATTTAACAGTCGCACTATAATGACGTCACAATGTTGCTTACATAACAAAAACGATATTTATCTACAGCAGCGCCCTCAAATCCCACGACGGTTTACTTTCCGCACAGACTTTACTAGTTTTCATTCATAGAAAGACAGTCTAGTCTATGGTTCGACGTCTATGAATGAAAAATATTATAGTAAGATCGCACGCGATATTCAGCGCAGTGTAATAGGTCCATTAAGTCTTACCAAGTTTTACTAAGTTATTTCATAAAGTCGACTATGGGGTGATTATGGGATTCATATTATAACCATAACGGAGAAATGGGTCCCATTATAATGTAATTACAAGGAAATTTAAATTTCTGCCATTGTTATAAGGGCAAATGATTGACTGGCTTTAATTTTTTTCTCTGCCCATAATTTCCTTGAACTTATTAAAATAAATTAATGAATGACCGAGTAAATCGTAAGAATTATAAGTTTCACCTGGCTGAAATTAAAACTACAATGCGTTCCAAATGAGAATAGGATCGCCTGCCATGTTGTGACATCACAATTTACTGTCAAATCGAGGAAAGTTTTTAAACATTGGTGAATTTACGAAAAATTTAATTTATTTATGAACTGTGAACGAAAAAAGTTTAATCAGAATCCAGTTCTTCAATTTTACTCATCTCTCAGTTCTTCAATTTTGCCAAAATTTCTTCAATTTGACAATACGACGAGACGTTAAAACATAGGAATCGGTCCTATTCTCATCATCAGCGAAGTTTGGGGACATCACGCGACTTTTCAGCGACATCTTGAACAACTTCCGATGTGTGGACGAGCGGATATCGCTCGACATTGTCGCCGAATGTCGCGGGACAAGTCGTGCAACATGTCACGCGGCTTGTTCCCTAGTGCGGATACCTATTATGATATTTATGTTTAAATAAGTAAGTATATATATAAATATATATATCTACAGCTTGAGAAAAAAAAACGCGTACTTAGCACACAAACATTCGAACACGTAACACCTATACTGAAAAAAGATAGCTTGATCTCTGCGACATTTGTCAAACTAACATTCCTAGGGTTGTCATGATGTAAAAGAATGTCGATAATAATTTTCGACGCTTCTTACTTATCGATATTATTATTATATAATTGGGTTTAATTACAAACGTTACTAAAATGAAACGAATATTTTAATACAAAATATATTTATTCCCCTAAAGATAAACCCCAAATCAACATCTGAATCAGATTCTTTATCACTAGAACAATCTTGTAAATTTATTATGAGCTCTTGTTCGTAAATATTATCGAATCGAACGTCCCGCATAATAATGTTATTATATTTAATTATACAATAAAATTAAATGATTAATTATTGTATTAAGTTTTATATAAAATATCGATAGTTTATAGTCTGTGGTCACAATGATTCATCACCCATCACTAATTAGGTCGGCATGCCCTGCCCATAAAGTATGACATTGACAGGTATAGGTCGCGCGGTGAATCAAGATCGCTCGGCAAAAGTGGAAGGGGCATGCGCAGTATTCAATTCTAAGGTCTATTTGGCGACGTACGGGCGGGTGTGCGCCGACGGCGACACGTCATTGGTTGATGGAGTCGCTCTTCAATTCCCGCGTTGCGTTCTCGCGTCTCATTGGATACTGTTGTACTTGGGTACTGTTGCGTACAGCTTGTGTTATCGTATTAGTAATACGTAGTCGTAAAAAAAAATGGTTAAAAATAAAGTTTTAAAACGGCAAGCCAGAAAAATGGTTTACGACGTGAATTGTTACGTTAAGAAAGAAACTAACGAAATTATTTTTAATTATTTTAATTTTTATTTTAAAAATTTAAATTTTTCTGAATTTACCTACTTACAAGATAAATTACAAGCAAAAACTAGTGTTATTATAAGTTATGTTACTAAGGTTCAAACATACGAAATTAAAAATAAAATCCTAACTAAGAATTTCTGTGCGCAATTGTACACATGCGCCGATTGTCCCCACTACTTTCACCGAGCGATCTTGATTCACCGCGCGACCTGTACGTTTTTCTACTGCTAAATTCAGTACTTCATAGACGTGATTTTACTGATAGCTGTGCTGATAGCTGTCGCAGAGATCAAGCTATCTTTTTTTAAGTGTAGCTTTGCAGTCCGGAGCGCAAACCACTCGGCCAAGGAGGTAGGAGTAGTACAATCAGTTAACGCAAAAATTACAGCAAAAGTAAAGTCGTTTTTTAAAACAACTATAGTCGATGACACACAAACCTACATATTTAAAACGGTCAGTCGAGGTTTTCAAGAAATAAGAACCTAAAAATTTTTCCTTTATTCCGCACTGTACTGGGGTCTGGGATAAACAATTTATGGGAAATTTGAGGTAGATCCGTAACCGTAACTTGTAGCTTCGATATCAATATCACTCGCTGTTTATTATTTTCACATACTTAAGATTTCGCTAGTTATTTCTAATGAGCTCTGAATCTTATCCCGGTGAAAGTTGCAATAATTGTGGCAAAAAATTATCAATTTTACCTTATAAATTATTTTTGATCAAAAGAAAAGCCAATTGACTTCATATTTATGTGTTTAGTTAATTATTATGTTTAGTCCATTGCATCAAGGCTTATTTTGCTGCAATTCATTCCTCGAATTGCGGCACGCGTAAACGTGCCTTTGAAAATGTACCACCATCCGCTCTTCTAAATTTGAATTTAACCTTTCAATCGTGGAAATTACAGACACAATATAAAGACAATAAGAACGCCGGCGTTCGCTTGGGGTTTAATGAATACTTTATAATTATTCTAATACATACGGCAATCATTGCGAATTTGGCAAAATTAGCTACAATTGTACATGTTTACAAACAAATCAAACAGGTGCCAGCACGTGCCCTGGTAGCGATGCTACACTACGCGAATATTGTCTTTAATTGTAATGGCTTAAGACTGATTTCACGTTGAAACAAAAGTTTTTAGGTATGTAGGTACTGAGCCGCACGTGCGCCATGAGTTGTCTTTGAGAGAGCCGACGCGCGACGCTAGGATATACCTACAACACCCTTGTAAACGATATTCGTTCGATCCATCTTTGGAAATGAGTTGAGATAGGTATTTGCGAGCGGCGCTCGGCACCCCCTGAGACCCGGCGCCCGTGTGCACCGCACATCCTGCACACTAACTAGGTAAAGACGGCCCTGGTTATAATTATACTTTCTTACAATTTATAATATAATCGAAAAAAACAACTATTACATAAAATATGTTACAAACATACAGACGATTGAAAATCAGTTTTAGGTAGGTATCTATCACAACCGTCAGCTCAGACGATAATTTCCGTGCTCTACTTTTAATGTTCGGTAAATTTTTGGCCGAAACCAGTTTTTTTTTTTTATCCAAAATCAGCAGTAACAGGAACCAGAAACCGAATCTTCGCTCGGTCTCTACGTCTCTACTGTTCATTCGATCGAAGCATAGAAGGACCTATTACACTGCCCTGAATATCGCGTGCGATCTTACTATTTTTCATTCATAGAAAGACAGTCTAGTCTATGGTTCGACGTATCGCGAATAAGGGTTACACTGTCTTTCAATGAATGAAAAAAATAGTACGAGTCGGAATATCGCACGCGAGATTCAGCGCAGTGTAATAGGTCCTTTAGCAACTGAGAAGAGTTTTTGGTTTTGGCGGGATTTCATCGAGCGAAGTTTATGAGCTGCCTTAATTATTCGCAAATTGATACGTAACGGATATTGTGATGTAAAATTGGTGGAGTTTTGTATCTCAACTTCTGAAGTATCAGCGCAACTAGACAATATGTGAAATAGGCGCGATCTTGGTAAGATGGAACTAAGAACTCTACCTCAGCGAAGTTTGTTGAGAAGACTGACTCCGACTCGATTTAATTGCTGCCAAATAATACAATAGCATTAGAATGTGTTGTGTGTGTGTTGCACCCGCATTCTAATGGTAAACTAATGAACTGTTCAAACGAAGACACGACGTTACTTAAGGAACTTAGTATCCAAGACCGGTAGTGTCTTTGTTGTTTTTAGTTTGTTAAAAAAATAAGTATCGGACAATAATTAGTCAATGGGTAGTATAAAATCTTTGTAATTAGTCGATTTTAATTATTGAGAAATATCGTAAATAGAATGTTTACTTTTGCCTTGGTTTGCCTGGATTCTGTCTATGCATAAATGCCAACTTCAACTGTCACCTGTCAAAAATGAATTTATAATTCTATATCTGTGGTAGAGGTCTGAGATCCACACGATTTGAACAAAAATATTATTGTGAGATTTATTGAGCTTGAATTTACTTTATACATGTTTATTGGGACAATTTGTTAAAAATAATAGATATTTCGTCATTTGACTTGATAATTTTAAGTTAAGAAATTGAAGAAACCATCAACAGGTGAAGGTTTATTATAATTCAATGTCACAAAGCCTTAACTGACTGACCCGCCTCCTCCCTTGGTATCTAAACATGATTACCTTGTGAAAGTTCGATTTAACAAAGTGCCAACGTATTAGTAATATCACGATTATTTTCCAAGCCGTGTTCGGTATCGAAAGGTCTTTTGATATAAGATTTTCTTAAAGAATAAGAAAGTCGTAAAAAGGGAGGAGAGAATGAGTCATAGTTCGTAATTTGGTAGTGCTGATCTAATCCTTAGCACTGTTGTATGATTGTTGCACTCATATATTTTTCTTTGAAGGAGTTCTTAAAAAAATGGCGGAAGTAGAGGAAAAAGTGGTGATGACACCAAAAAGCAAAACAGCAAATTCAACAACCCTAGTGATTGAGAGGAAAGCTGTGGAAGCAGAGGCCAGTGATAAGATCCATGTAGCTGGTGGAGACCACACAGGGATCATAATCAATAAAGAAAAAAACTATGGTATGTGCAAACTTTTTAAATCCTAAACCACACTTGGGACCATCTTTTGAGGGCTACCTCATAACATAGTCCCAAACAAGAAATAAGGACATGTAGTAAATATGCAGATACATTATTTGAAATAGATCATACTTTATAATGCCAGTCATGGCTCTTAAATTTGGTGGAGGATTTCATGTTTTTAGGAACTCAATACTGCGCTTCTGTATGTCCACTGTTGTTTTGTTTAGTTTACACACAAGTAGAAAATACACCTAAATATGGATTTAAAACATTTTGGGCTACCTGTTTTTTTTTTGGTGGGAATATTGTTCAATGACATCCCCACTCTCGGGTGGAGCTTACTGACTAAAAACGCACCCTGTTCCTTCGTGCCTTCATACCGGGGCAGAGCTGTCTTTCGAAAGTAACCCTGGCCCCAGTAGGCATTGACCCAGCTGGGCTCTTGCTGTTGCTGACAACTCCTTGAAGCGCGTGGGAACAGTGTGCGCCGTCGACGAATCGGGCTCGGTTCGGACAGTTACCGAACGGTCGGACAGCGAGCTACCCATAGCTCGCCATCTGCAAGCCTGCACCTTTGTTGGTGGGCTAACCTGTAACACCACAACATAACAACATTTCCTTCCATTTCCTTTTTTATTGTTTTATTTTACCTATTTCGAAATGTAAATATGTTCTTTGCGATTTTCTTAATTTGTTCTAAATTATTTTCTGAGCCACCTCAACTGAGCCCTAATGTAGCTTTATTATTTTCTTTAGATAAAATGCAACTCTTAATTTCACTCGAACACTTAGGTTCATAACCAGTACGTTCAAAATAGCTTGTTTTTTTTACCCGAGGGATCAACAATAAATGCTCTTAGCTTAGAATGAAAAAAAAAATGTAAATGAACCTCTACACATATTGTACTAGACCAGCCTAAATCGGTAGGATAGCACAACTACACTAAAAATATTTAAGGGGTGCGGAGATCATAACAATGCCTTTAGGATCATTCACAAAGCTTTTTCACATTATTATCTGATATGACACACTATCAGTTACTAACAGATGCATGTGTTTCAAATAGCTTGGAGAGATTTAGCCTAACTGATTTTTGAAGCAGTTTTGTGTGATAGCTTTCCATGAGCCCATTCCACACAACTCGAAGAATTTTTTTTTAAAGAAATTAACCAGTGCTTGACTGTAATCCCACCTGATGGTAAGCAGTGATGTAATGCAATTCAAATTGGATTTAATTCATTAACCCCCAAGCGAATGTTGGCATTCACTCCCTCATTGTCTTTCTATTGTGTCTAATCACAGTATTCGAAAAGTTAAAGTCTGGTTTTCTTCCTGGATGTTTTTCCCTATATTATGAACAAAATGCTATATTATAAAAGGCATACTAGCATTTCATTTGAATATAATCTTGCTAGCAACACAAAAGGTTATCAGTATGTTGACCTTGCCATTTCCTGCAGCCTAGTTTAAAAATAAAATTGAAATGTAGGTATGTATATTATCCTTATACAGTTACTACAGTATATAATTGCAATAATCTTTCCTACTGAAAACAATAGGAAAGATTATGCTACAATTATGGCACAGGAAAAGTTGTGCCATAATTTTAGTCATGATTTTCTAATTTTATATTTCTGCTTACTTTTATACTATACCAACATCTCTTGCGCCGGGCCTTGGTACAGGCCATGGTCCGGAGCGAGGAGGAGTGGCAGGTGGTCGCCTCCTGCGAAGCAGCAATGCTAGCAAAGGAGGAGGCCGGCACCAGCTGCCACCGGGATTCTGATCCCGATTTCCGGCCACCGTAGGCGCAGGCTTGCGGACGGCGAGCAATGGATATCTCGCCGTCCGAGCGTCCGGTAAGCGTCCGGACCGAACCCAAGAGTTGAGGTGATTCGATTGACGCACTTGTCGCGCCTGCGCCCCTAGCCAAGTTACAACCGTTTCGCTTGCGTCGAACGCTTCGAGTTGGCCACGCCCCCAATTCTTTTGTGCTGATCACGTGACTGAGCGTTGAGATGAAGTCATTCCCGTACATTAGAAGCTTTCTACAAGCGTTAACGATTGTAGATTAGCAACTTGGCTAGGGGTACTGGAGTCGGACTCCCGATCGATAATAATTAACAATGTATCCGAATAAAGAGAGTTAATTATTTTAAACTAACAGAGTTTGAAATTATTCAGTGATATATTCAAATAAGTTTAGTGTGAATGACCTGGCAAAGAATAACTCAACCTTAATTAAGTATGATGTCCTTAAGTTTCAATCAACCTCAATTAAGATGTTTTTAATCTATGATTATGTCTAGTAAATATGGAACCCGGCAGACGTTGTCCAACCCGAAGGCGAACCCGATTGCAACGCCACCTACCAGGATCAATTGTATTTTCAAATCATTCAACGACCTACTCAAATATACTTACAAAATTGCTTTCAAATCGGTCAAGCCGTTTAAGGGTGTTATTAATATCGTGCGGATAATCATCACGTAGTAAGTATGCGGTATTGCTCATCATCATCATATCACCCGAAAGTCGTCCACTGTTGGTCATAGGCCTCCCCCAAGCGTCGCCACAACAATCAGTCCTGTGCGGTTACACGTGCGGAGCAATCCCGCATGCTTGATAAGAACCGCACGATATTAAAAACACTCTAATAGGAGTTAGGTGACAAACGCACGTACAAGAATAACATAAATATAAAGTAGTTATGACGTAGTACTCGTAGTAAATCCATGAGTAATAATATTACCAAAGAATAAAGTTATCCATCAACTGCAATAAAAAATTGTCAATCATTTAATTTATCAACTCCTTATACCAAACAATGAGCATTGTGTATTGGATATTGGAACAATGTTCATGATAATTGACAGATGATTACATCACTGCTTAGTTCCTTACCATCAGGTGGGTACGCAGTCAAGCACTAGTTAATATCAATTTAAATAAAAGACACCACTAAAAACTCCGAAACAGACTCGTGCTGGTGGTTGGATGGTTTCCAAAAGAAAAACCACTTTTGATTTTTGTTTCAAAATGTAATCTGAATACAGATATCACGGCCATGATTTGTCTAACGTTCACTAATCTTATTAGAATCAGTGAACCGCTCATCTGTGTAGTTGCTGCTCGCGACTTTATTCGCGTGGAGTTTTGGGACATTACTGTCCTTTTTTGGAGCAAAAAAGTGTTATCTATTTCGGAGTAGTGTGTCCTTCCCACTCCGGGAATAAGTCCCGGTCTCACGGTAAAATAAACAGTAACTTATTTTACTCATTATAACGTCAACCGTATTTCAATGAAAGTCCCGTCGAATTTTGCTCAACTGTTTTAAAGACGTATCCCGTTATTTAAAAATAAAAAGTAAGTTGCTCCTTGTGACATCAGTTGTTCGTTAGTGAAAATCCTATTAAAATCGGTCCAGTCGTTTCGGAGATAAGCCGGAACAAACAGAAAATTATTTTAAAATTTGCTTTTTTGTTGTGAGTAGGTATTGTATATACTTACTTTCAAATGCATATAGTAAAAAAAAAATGATATTGTAAACAAACGCTTCAATTTTCTTTATATTTACATAATGACGATATTTATAGATGTGTCCACTGCACAAGATAATTTATCTTATTTGGAAACTTTTATTTATCGCAACCGATATAAAGAAGTTTTTTTTTGTTTATTTAAATGCTTATCTCTACCAGTGAGATTGGGGAAAATGTTTCTGTATGCAATAGCTATATTCATAACGAATAGTATAGGCTATACATATAACATCACGCTAAGACCCATGAAAGTAGAGCAATAACAAAAGACACGCTAGGGGACAGCTAGTATTAAGCTAGAACTACACTAGACCGACGCAAGCGTGTGCCTGTTTTGTACGTAGAACGACGTCGCGTGGCGTGTATCAAGTGTAGCTTTACAAGTCTAAGTTGCCTTATAAAATGTATGGATACCGACGCGCCCAGATCGCCGTGTGTGGCATACGTGTGCGCAGTGTAGTTCTACCTTTAATAATATTAATTATTTTTAGTTTATGCGAAACCTGAATATAGTTTGTTCTGATTTAGTAACTGAATGGATTCCAATAGTTTTTAAACCATGTTATATTTTTTTCCAAAAATATTTAAAAAGGTCACAAGCTGAATGCCACTGACACTAAGTACATACAGGTCACGGCAGATTATAGCGGGCATTAGGAGCCAGCAAAAAGCTGGGTGCAGGTACAAAACAACCCCTCAGTCGTTTGGATGGCCCGGTGACTATGTATTTTTGCTGAAATAACAAGCTTGTGATTTTTCATGATACAGTTATGAAATTTTGTACATAGATTCTTTACATATAAATACTAGACACGTGTTTCGGGTTTGGCATATACTAAAACTAATCTACACTAATATATTAGGTAATCTCTGGAAGTAGGTACTGATCCGATTGCTAAAATTTTTTCACCGATAGATAGCTGCTTTATTCCTGAGTGACAAAGGCTATAATTTATAAAGTATTGTATAAAGTGTCTTTAACTTGACCTCTAAGTATGACCTAATGATTGCACGGTAACATCATCATCATTGTTGGCACGACGTGGTAATAATAAATTATGTATTCATGTTTCAGAGAATGGAGTGACGGAACCGTGCCATGCTCAGTTAGAATTCTACGTATATTTGGTGTCCGGCGCGACAGGGACCCACACGAGAGAAGCGCGCGCCCTGCGGTTCTGGTTCAAACCCAACATGACTCCTCATGAAAGGCCTTACGAAGCTCAGGCTTTCTTCAGGGAACTTGTCAGTCCACAAGATTTTCCCAAAGGTGAATATTAGTTGTATGAAGGTAACCATACCATGCTACGGTATATTTGACAGGTTTGCTTGCACAGTTATACCTGTCAGGTGAGCTTGTATGGATACCTGCACAGTTGTGCAACATACACGCTCAGGTTTGCTTGTACAACTCAACTGTACAGGCAAACTTGACAGGTATACCTTAGCGTGTATGGTGGGCATTAAGAGGAAAGCGCCAGAGTAGCCGTTTTTTAGGTAGGTAGATGTTCTTTTCGCATTTTGCAAGTCAGTATCAAGTTGTTGATTAAAATATAATTTGCGACCGTAACACGTATTTATTTACGGAATTATAATAATAAAAATCATTAATACAACACATCCAGTTCAGCTAACCCTATTGAATGACTTTTTCATGAAATTGTTATTCAATAGGGTAAAACGAGACCTGGTGAGACCTGCAAAACAGATGAAGGATATTTTTTTCACAGATGATATTCTGTGAAAAAAATATAACACTTAAGAAAATTTGGATTTCACGGGCTACACCATAGGCAAACCTTCAGTCCTTTCCTTTTCAAAGGCTTATTCAGATATTTAGGGAACTAAAATAGCAGTAATATTTACGATCGGTACTTTTTCTTGTTTTTAGATAACCTAACAGTAGCTAAAGTACAACATTTTCTCTGCTTTCTTTAAAAGTGCACATTGAAAAAATACTTTAATTTCTAAAATTACAGATTATGTGGGCTACATTAAAAAGATAATGAAACTAATGCAGCATAAGTACAACCAACTAAAACTATTAGAAGTAGAATTAAGACAAGAAGCAGCGGGGCCTCCCTTACCTGGTAAGTACCTTCACACATCCAAATAAAGACTTTTTGCACAAATATTGGGTTAATTATCAGAAATAGTACAACAATATATAATTATTATGTTGCATATATTTTAAAATAAGGATTTGGTGCACCAAGTACAGTGGAAGTAATGGATTTTAAAGCTGGGTACAGACAAGACTCATTGCGTAATTGATATGATAAATGATATTTATTTTCTTAGTTAGGTATTTTTCCTTTTGTTAAAACTACCTGTAAAAGGCCGGTGTTTCCTAGCTGATTATCCTGAAACCGAAACAAACTCAGGGGTCAAAGTCTCTTTTAAAGTCTATACAGCAAACATATAATGGTCAAATCATATGAGAACCTGATTAATGTCCGAGATGAAAGAATCACACAGATTAGAGTGGACCTGTCCAGTCAGTGCAAGCATTTGTCAGTATTCGTGTAGGACTACTAAGGAGCTCAACAAATATGATTTGCTATTCTTTGTCCATACTGTGACATGATAATAGGCATTGATATTAGGATTTACAATTATAAAATAATAGTTTTATCAGGTTATTTAAAGTTTCTATAACTTTGGAACTGAAGATTATGTTCAAGTGTCAATTTGGATGGTTTCTTGAATGTAGAGAGTGCCTCTAAGGTAAATTGACATCTAAAATTGTTGAGGCAGTCTGTAGCTAGCCCAACAAGAACGCAATTTATATTATTCTAAGCTTAATACAAATAATAATAAGTATATCTGTTTTTAATTTTATGGTACAGAAGCAAATGGCGTTATTACGAGTAAGAGCGTTATATACAACTATTCTAATGGCTGTATGTATATTATTTTAGTATGTATTACTATTATGCATGTATGTACTGTATTCTATAACTATTTGAATTATGTATCTGTTCATCTATGATTTCTTGCGTAGTACAGTTGACTAAATCACACAACGCTATAAATTCGACAGTTGAAAACTTTAAATAAGTTTTTTTTTTCGAGTAATAGGAAAGTTGATTAGTGATTAGAATAGACTTACGAAGGCTTGTTCAATCGGAGAGCTCATTTTTGAGACACCTTTTGAATAGCTTTTATTTAATTTAAATTTATATTAGTAGAGAGTGGACAATCGGATGCATATTTACCTTAAATCAGGACTATTGGCTATTATGGAATGCACTTTTGTTTTTCCGCGATTTTGAAATCGATAAATTTAGTATTTTCCCGCTATAGCATTCGAAGAATATCATTTAATTGTGTAAAAAAGTCGACAGTTACCAAACTGTTATACAGCTGGAGCAAACATCAGAATAAGCGAACAGACTATATTTAAAATTATACGTGTACCTAGCTATCAACTAAATTAAGTCCAAAAAAATAATTAAGAAGCCAATTCCATAATTACATAGTCAATCTTAATGAAAATATGCATCTGAATATCTGATCTTACTAATTAGCCAAATAAAAATAAAAGTGCATCTCTTTTATTGTGTAATTTATCTTACTAATTAGTAAAATAAAAATAAAAGTGCATCACTTTTGTAATTTGGGTGTTAAAGCCCTGGCACTCACTTCACTAGGTCATTCACCTTCATTAGGCTTAGACATTAGTCAACTGTATGAGTCAAAAAATTTTTGAATAGTCAAATTAACAGATGTGGTTTTTAATTAAAAAAAAAAAAACATTAATTATTGCTCGCTTGTTTGAAAAAGTAATTCAAACAAATTTCTGCCAGTACTTATGTTTTTCATTTATAAAAAATAAATTACCTATGTATTTTATCAAAATAATATTTATTTTTTGCTTTACCATAGTAATTATTATGTATGAGATAGCTGCATTCATTAGTAATTTCGCGCCATTGATCAGAATGTACTCTTAGTAACCATTAGTAAGTCAATTAATTTTAGCAAACACATTTTCTTTTCAAAGCAATCCACTAACGTACTGATTGCATGTATGAGTTTTGTAATGTTTGGACTGAAAATTAGATTAGACTAGTTTTAAGGCGTGTCATTAACCTTTTAATCGCCCACGTCGAATACACCGTTAAATTTTAATCGTTTTAATCCCGTGGAGGGTCGATCCGGTATATGAAACACTATCGATTTGTAAAAATAAAATTTAAAAATAAAGTACCTTTTTTTCAAAACTCGTATTAATCTACGCATGTACAAAATTAATTTCTTTAAGAAAACGTCAGCTGAGCGAGTTCAATGACCTGTAGGTGGTTAGTACGCAACGCCGATTCCTACCTAAAGGTCATTAGACTCGTTCAGCTGACGTTTTTTTTAAAGAAATTAATTTAGTACAAGCGTAAATTAATGCGAGTTTAAAAAAAAAGGTATTTTATTTTTTTATTTTATCTTTACAAATCGATAGTGTTTCATGTACCGGATCGACCTTCCACGGAATTAAAACGATCAAAATTTAGCGGTGTATATCTGACAAACACTCGCGTTTGTCCCGCCAGGGTCGCACATAACAACCAAATACTCCATCTTGTCTTCTGTTACCCATGAGGACTGAAGAGCTAAACTACATACGAGTACCCAGTTACAAATAAACGACCCTGGCGAATAGGACACGAAAAAACTCGTCCAATTTGTAATTATCAACGTCTAAGTACGTTTTATTGTTTCTCTAAAAACCGGCACGGTTGGCGTCGTGGTTCAGCTATTAGCTACTGCTCTGCCCGTCGCGGGTTCAATTCTCGCTCAGAGCAAATGTTTATAAAACCTACAGATAGTTGTTCAGGGTCTGGGCTTCTTGTGTAAGTGGGTTTACACGTTTGTGAACGCACACATGATACAAGAGTGTAAAGACATCAACGTTTAAAAAAAATGTTATTGAAAAGGCGATAACAATCTCTATTGGTATTTGTATCAATTCGATATCGATTATTTTGAATGACATGACCGTTGCCCACATTAACAATGAGAGACAAATTATCAATAGCGGAAACGCATCTTCTCCCGCTCTGTGTGGAGCGAGAGAGACTGTCAGACTTACTAACTAAAACCCACATGTGGTTCTACAGTTGCCTTTTGCATTTCAGGGCCATGGTAATTGTTTCGAACAATCCCGCATTATTTTTCACCATAACAACATCTTGTGGATGACTCCTTAGCTTTGACAGTGTTTAATATACTATGATTTGATTTTAGCGTATATTGAAGACAGTATATTGAATCAAACTCAAGACCATGTTATCTCAGAACAGAGAGTGTTGGACATGATAGAGAATGCATATCCTAATCCATTGCGGGTGGACGATTTTGTCACGTAAGTATCTTTACGTTATTTTATTAATTTAATACATAGCTAGTAGCGACATTTATGGCGCCACTTAGAGACTAAAAACTACGAAAACCTGCATCGTGGTATTAGAGATCTCCGTGGGATTAGAACATAATACAACTGCCCGAAATCAATTATCGAGTAGTTACCCAAATCAGACATAAAAACCGTCTGGTTAGAGGATGCTCCCTTTGCAATCACATTCTTAAGTAGTATAAAACCAAAGCCAATTTTTACGTTTGCGATTATCCGCTGGTTGCAGGGATTAGCGGATAATCACAATATGCCATGTTACGAATTTGATGCGGTTTTCACTAATAGAAAAAGCAATAAACGTTGAAATGTTTATGTATATAATTTGCAACCATACGAAGCCAGGGCGTGTCATTAGTTACGTGGGTACAAGTTTACTATTGCCTTAACTTGTATCATAACTAGTGACTGACTGAAACATGGTTTACGGCCGAAACCGAAACCGTAGTCGAATATTCGGCTACACTTCCATTCGGTCGTAATCAAAACCAACATAGACGTAAGTAGTAACAGAATAATTGACAAAAAGTTGAAGTAATATTTTGATACAGTTGTATAACTATATATATAACTGTATTTCGATAAAGTTATGCGTATTATAAAACTTTCATAAAACACTAAACAATCGAATAAATCGGCGATTACATAACAGTTATATATCATAGACGAACGAGTCAGTTAGTTTTTAGTCAGCTCAAAGACGTTAGTTTCGGTCGAGCCGAATATATGGCCCCCTTTTGGCCGAAACCGAAACTCTAGCCGAAACCAGTTTTTTTGGCGGAAATAAAATCGAATCTTCTTTCGGTCTCTAATCTCTACCCCGATCATGGAGGGTGATTTGTCCTCTCAATTGCGGATAGCAAAATTAAAGAGATACAAAGTCGTGCGTTAAATTAACTTCTTGTGACTTTTAAATAATAATTTCTATAATACTTTCTCAAGGCTTCTTAGACATGTTTGGAAGCATTGAAAATCTAGTAATCTAGCTTTAGAATATTACTAAGCTAAATCATTTGGTGAAATGTGGATCCAACTCTGCCTTACCACGCAGGAAATACGTAATGTTTAGTCATTAAAACTAAATGAACAAATAACAAAGTCAGTGAGAGAAAAGAGTTTGCTTTTGTATTGCATGGTACAATAAATAGTTCTTTCTGTTGAAAATTGAAGAGCTTATTGAAGGTAATCAATTAATTTCTATTGCAGTGCTGGAAAGTGGTCAAAAGCAGATGTAAAGGATGCGTTAGAATCCCTAGAAGAGAAAGGTCTGACCCGTGCTATGTCAGATGGACTTTACGTTAGACAGCATAGTGTTGACACACAGGTAATAATGAGTTGAAAAAAAAAAATTTATAAAATGCCTACTGGCTTTCTTTCTCGAGATTTTGTTTACGTGGTCCACCCTACAGAAACCATGTTAAATTACTAGATGCATTTACATTCCAAACTAACCTATTCAAACACATTAACATCAGAGAAGAACGTTACGAATAATCCTTCTCCCAAACACATTTTCCTGTATGATACACTGGTACAAACACAGATGGCGTTACTTGTTCAGTTATTTCTGAATGGTAACAAGTAGAGCTATATGTGTGGGTATGCGGTGATGGTTTTTTTTTTGGAACCTGTATATTTCAGACCTGTATGAAAATAGTAAGTTGTGATGAATAAATCATGATTAAATAATTTGATTTCGCCGTTTCTTGCCTCCTCTGGTTAGCACCTATAAAAACTGGGCGATACTAAGTATTATCTGAAAGAAGTAAAGTTTGTACTAAACTTTCTCTGGAAAAATAAATGACGAGCTAAGTAAAAATGGTTGACGCCCAGCGTAGTGGGCGCTGGTCAGCTAGTGCTTTATAATTTTATTTATATTTTCTACTGCGTTACTGCGGGAGCAATTTACATTACCCTTTTTGTGGCGGGAAATCATTAAATGGCTTTTCCCGTTGTAGGGGGAAGCGAGGGAGTATTAAACTTTTACTAAATGAAACACATTTTTGTCCTTCAGTTGCCCTTTGCATTCTAGGGCCAAGTTCACTCTCACTCTTTCAAACGTTTTCGCGTGACTTACACATTCTTGGAACCTGAACACCTTCGGCTCGGGTTAATTCTCCCTCGAGTGCAATGACAAAACTTCGTCCGCTTATATATTTCTGTCAGTGGCTTCCTCTGCGTGAAAGTATAATGACTGTCACTCAGTGATAAAGTTGCAATTAACTGGTGAAAGAAATTTTTAAATACCCAGTAGCTTTATATCTAATATTAGTATAGAATTCAAACATTGACTGTAAAGATAAACAACAATTATAGAGTACAGGTGAAAGATTTAAAAAAATAAAATCAAACATTATTATTTTTAAATTATTTAACGTGTAAAGATTTGCAGAAGGTACTGTCGAAGAACCCTATTGATAAATTTTCTTTTGTTTAGGTTGTGAAACAAATGCCACAGTTGTGTTCATCGAGGCAGCCGAGTATAGCTGTGATCACGGCGCTGTACTGCGAGAAGCAAGCCGTCGATGCCATGATGGATAACCAGGAGACCTACGTGCGCTACACTACTGTTGGTAAGTGCTCTAACATTCTTTTTTTTTTTCAAGAAGAAACCGTTTTCAGCGTCAATGATTTTTTGGACGTGAATTCTCAAATAGCTCAATATTTTAATATAATTGAATAACACAAATGTATTCCAATAAATCTGAAATTTCTTCGTCTTAAGGTCAAAGTTACAGGCCGGAGCGTGTGCATGTTCATCACCATTTTTAGTTTATTTTGCTAGGGAAATAGTATTTGCTAAAATAGGACATATTACTTTATTGAATTTAGTCAAATTATAGTTTGGTTTATGATTAACTATAGTGCTTAAGTATAGCTAAGCACTATAGTAATATTTTCTCGAATGTCGTGGGACACCTATAGATATTGTTCTGACGAAACCGGGCAATATCCGGTGAATGTCCGGCGCCGCAAACCGCAGCATTGTGAGTTCTGATCGAAGGGCCGATGATTCAGGGTGAAGCCCGATTGATGCTAAGTCGCAGAGTCCAGCAGATTGTTCGAAAGAGTTACCGTGGCTCTCGGAAAGGGCCAGTGAAGGAACTCTGTATTTTAGTCAGTAAAATTTGACACTGCCTCCCAATCCACCCAGAGTGAAAAAACATTTGATGATATCCCACGCAAAAACTAATCAGTAATCTAATTTATATATACCTTTACCTCCACAACATAAAACACACATTTCTTTCGAGATAAAAAAGGCAATCGCTTTCGGCTTTATGTGTGACTCATTTTAAAACTTACCTTGTGAAGGTATAATTTTGTAAGATACATATTTATGCACTAATTGGCGGTCTTATCTTCTATATTTTTTTAATCAGAAACCTGCACTTGCATTTGGATAACTTGCCTGTGTTTATTTTAGTACAAGATTTTGTTCTAAAAAACAAAAAAAAAACTTTTTTCTGCAAACAGCATTAAAATTGATTATTAAGGAAGAGTGGGGTTGAAATTCAAATTCCAATTTTTTTTATTTCACATAGGCCTACAAAGGCACTTATAAAACGTCAGAAGCTAGTGCAACATCTCGCTATTTCTATGTATGCAAGCACCTTAATAGTTGTGACGTCACATTTCAGTTTGTGCATCCTCTTTCTGTTACTCAACAGTTTCTTCTTTCACCAGATTTGTAAGGTTATAGTCATAGGTAATCATAACTTGACACCGTTTTCCCACCTTCTATTCGCACGTCATGCGGTTTTTTACGATGAGCATCAAAAGGTAGGCAATATCAAAAACAGCTCACGTTGCCCTTACGTAAACGACCACCATGAGCAATGATAGTGACGTCATTAACCCTTTAACAAAACTTCCTGTATAATTTTGCAATTAATTAGCTAGTCTATCGGTAATCTTCCCGCTAGACTACGTCATACCAGTAATTTACGGAAGAACCCCACGAGAGTGGACAGGTTGTTTGATTTTTAATTGGACACTTTATTTGTCTTTTGCAAGTTGCAATCACTGTAACGCCTAAATATTACGTCACTATTAGGGTGCCTTCAAATTTGCCGCAATGTACCGAGCGCCGCAATGTACTGCAGCGCTGCTGTCGCGTGGTACATTGCGGCTGATTTGATAGCGCTCTTAGATGTTTGTCAAAATTTCGTGAACAAGCCGTAGGTTATAGTATCCAGCTTTACCCCCCTACCTACTTTAACTGCTAAGGATTATGATAGGACGACTTTTTTGGGATGGGATATCATCAAATTATAACTTCTCTCACTCTAGAGGAAGGACTTTTACTCACTAAAACCCACTCGAGTTTCTTCAATTGCCCTTTGTGTTCCAAAGTTACGGTGAGTCAACAATCCGAGACCTTATAACCTCTTTTAGAGAGATGAGCAAATAATACGCCAAAATGTTTATTTATAATGTGTTACCTCACCGCCTTGCAGTCTGCCGATGACAAGTGTGCTCATAGATAATAATAACTTATCTTATGCATTGTAGACAGCTAAAATTGCATTAATCATTCATTATTCGTCTATTGGAGGTATTTAAAATAATGATGTCAACTTGTAACCGATTAAAATAAGATTTGCAGCCGAAACCGAAACCGAAACCGTAACCGATGTTCGGCTCCTGTTGAAGATGCGGCCATAACCGAAACTGACGTGGTAACAGAAAAACTGTCAAAAATATAAATAATATTTCGAACCAGTTATTTCTAACTATATTTCGATTTATTATGTTTAATTAAGTATATAGTTATAAACTTTCTCTTAATACTAAACAATCAAATAAATAGATGATAAGATAAAAAATATAATAATCTATATTACGAAACGAACGAGTCAGTCAGTTTTCAGGTATCTATCGCATCACAACTGTCAGCTCAAAGACCTACGCTAGTTTCGGTCGAGCCGAATATTCCGCTTCTTTTTGGCCGAAACCGAAATCGATCCGTCGGTCGGTCTCTAGTGTCGACCTTGAGACGTAGGTACTTATTACTTATAAACTACTTGACACATATGTTCATGAGTCATCACATGAGACTTTGCTTATCACATATCTACCACCACAGGTAGGGTTTTCTACGTTTGATTCATAGCGGACCTATGACACACAGATCGCACGTACCTAATCCTATACTCTCACTTAGGTACCCTCGAAAACGCATAATGCGGGAATATAATCATCAGTCTCGAAAAAATAAACTGCTAAGTGCCTTGAATACCACGTCCTACCTTTTAGCAGGCAGTTGGCATTTTAACAAAATTACTTGCTTGCTGAAGAGTCGTCACATCTACGACCACTATGAATAATTTTGCATAAGTCTTCACAAATCTGTTTACTCGTGTGTCCGTTGTGTTTGTTTAAATTGCATTCCGAAGTTGAAAGCCTGTATTTAGCTAAATACCTCAGCATTCAGTTTCGAAATGCAATTTAGAAAGGTAAATGTTTGCAGAAAATTAAAAGTTAATACCTGTCTTGTAACCATTCCACCTGAGAGTCGAGTTGGAATTTGTACTCGAGAGTTGAACTTACCCGCGATTACCGAAAGTAACCACACTAGAGCGAGCAGTGTTGTTACTTGATTTTTTTTTTCTTTAGTCTATGGATACTCAAATATTTTAATGCTGGCAACGCCCCATGTTCGTAATGTTTTTTTTTTTAAGCGGCTCCTAATTTGATGTGCCCACAAATTTCTTGAAGAATTGGGCTATCAAATGCAATTTATTTAACTGAAATTAGCGCATTCGAATAAAAATAGGTTCAGCTTAATTATATTACTAAGTAGGTATAGACAAAGTAATATCTACAGCTGATTACAAGAACCTTGGCCATAGATATAATTAAGACCTGCTTACTTAATTAAATAGATGGCTGAAATAATATTTTTGATTTTTTTTAATTATATGTATGTAAATATCCTCTTACCAAAGCTCTGGAATCATGTGAATTGAACAAAAACAGGTAAATATGTAATCCTGTGACGACTCTGGAATTTTCGCTTACTTACATCCTTTTCATTCATGGACATACCATTTATGAAAGGTAAACATAACAGGCAATTAGGTGCTAATTTTCTAACGCCTACGTCAAACGACAGTCCAAGACTACGCGAGTCATAAATTCATAATATAACTAGGTACGTTACTTTAGTCATAGCTGTCTCTATCAGGCTAGATTATAAAGTTCTTCATAATACTCTAGAAATTATTGATTAGTTAAAGATAGGTATCACTTATTTATCGATTTTAGTTCAATAACGGTTAGTTTTGGTATACTTACAGCGGATTCCATAACCAAGCGACATAGTAATAAGTCTGGAACAATTTGCCTGCTGCGGTCTTCCCGTCCGATTATAATTTGGGTGTCTTCAAGGCTAGAGTGAATAGGCTCTTAATAAACTAGTGCGCCTCACCATCAGAGATTGAATCACTGATTACCATCAGGTGGGATCGCAGTCAAGCACTAGTTTATATCAATTAAAAAAAAAGTCCTCAAGAAACCGCTAGTTTTTTTTTAGTTAAGAAGCCATGGTCCCATTAGGGTTCGACTCTGCTGGGCCCCTACGGTTTTGCTGATTCTATAAGGAAGCAACTTATTAATAAGTTCTCAAGTAATTGCTAGTTAATCCAACTTTCTGTCTACCACCGCCGCCGCCTTATTTCCAGTTCCCGCTGTCATGTCAAACTTTTTTGTCACAGGTAGTTTTGAAGTGGATGTTTCTTGATAAAGACTGATAGAGCGTCATCAATCGTAGTACAAATAAGGTATTAAGGTTTATAGCCCAGCCCATGGACTGACAAATGATTTTGGAGCTTTGGGGATCGTATTTGATGGTTTAAGAATGTACAGGCTGAGGTAGGTGTTTTTTTGGACTCGCACAGATTTGATCAGTTTGTTTTAATAAATTGTGTCTATGAGATACAAATAAACATTTTTTCCCCTTATAAACTGCAGTTGACTGATAGAGAATACTTTGTTGCATTAAGTTCGCCTATGTACATAAAATTTAAATAAATAAATACATAAATGCACAGTGCGTGTATGTAAAATATAGATTTTAATCAACACTCAATACAACACACAATAGATTCCAATCTTTTTAACACTTAGGGCCAAGAACTTAGGTACTTCGTCTGCCCGCAACATGCATGCGTGACGTTGCTTTTGTTGACTTGAGTTCGTGCCCAGTACCTGACTAGGCAGTCCAACTCTTGCTTAGCATACTTAGAGTTTTCAATTATTTTACGACTACGTATCTATGTGCTGGGTTCATAGCACCGAAATGTAAAGCTGGAACTACACTGCGAACACGTGTACCACACACGCCGATCTGGGCGCGTGTCGGTCTCCATACATTTTATATGGTAACTAGACTTGTAGAACGACACTTGATCCACGCCACGCGCCGCCACGTGACGTTGTTCTACGTACAAATCACGCGTGTTACACGCGTGCGTCGGTCTAATGTAGTTCTAGCTTGAAAGTCTACTGACCTGTTCTAAGGAGTCACTGCGGCCTTGAAAATAGGACAACTGAAAGCACACGTGTGAGTTAAGTCAGTAAAAGTCTGATACCCCTCTCGCTCCATCCAGAGCGGGTTTTTCGGCTGATTTCCCATCACAAAAAAAATGCCTACAGCTCCCCTAGCCAAGTTACAATCGTCGTTGCTCTTGCGTCGAACTTGAAGCTAAATGATGAAATGATTATTCTTGTAATTAATACGGGAAACTTTGTAAGTTTAGATAGATGCAATGAGTCTGTTTACCTATTTATGTTGTTATTCCAATTAATTTCTATAATTAATATCCCGATTGCAATGCATTTTATGAATGAAATAGTACAGGAAAACAAAACAGAAATATAGATATTTGCACCATGTTTTCATTCATGGTATTACATTTACGTCAATAAACTATATTAGTTATATCATATAGGATAGTAAAGTTACGGGCAAAATCCCACGTTGATAGGTAAACACTCGTAATACACAATGTTTACTTACAGATTGTAACACTGCAAATGATGTTTACAACTTTATATGTAGACGTTTCCTGTTTCGTTATTAAATATTTACATAGGCTACAGGCAATGGTTTCGGGTCTGGGTGCCTTGTGTATGTTTACATATTTGTGAATGCATTCACGATTCAAGTGCAATCTTGGTATAGACCAAAGTTTAAAAAAAAATGTTGGACTGATTTTTCAAAATAAAAATAACTTCTTCTTCTTCTTCCTGCCCTTGGCCCATATTATTTGGGGTCGACGCAACACGTTTTCTTCTTCCATTCTGTCCTGTCACCCGTCAAGCTATCACTAACTCCCTTTTCTTTCATATCACTTCTCACACAATCCATCCATCTTTTTTCGGCCTTCCTCTCCCTCTCCATCCATCTACATGTATACACATCAAACTTTCTCTAATATACTCATTTCTCACTTTATCCATTCTCGTCACACCACACATCCATCTCAACATTCTCATCTCCGCAATCTTTTTTCATCCTTCTTTTTCACAGCCCAACATTCTGATAAAAATAACTGTTTCACATAATTATGTACTTATTTTTTACAAAGCTGTCAAAGCACCATTTTTATTATTCCTAAAGGTAGGTAGAATTGGGATGAGGGGAATGGCATTGCAAATCTGTGATCCTGGAATACAAATGGCAACTGAACCAATGGTTCCTTATTTATACTAATACTAGCTTTTGCCCGCGCGGCTTCGCTCCCGCTCTTCCCTACTTCAGCCTACTATACCCTACTCTACCCTACCCTACTCTACTCTACCCTACCCTACTCTACTCTACCCTAAAAAAAAAAGTAGGTCCTATGTCCGTGTCCTGGTTTTAAGCTACCTCCCCACCAATTTTCAGCCAAATCGGTTCAGCCGTTCTTGAGTTATAAAAAGTGTAACTAACACGACTTTCTTTTATATACATAGATTATAAAGAGGTAAAGTTTATTTTTTTTGTTTAAGAGGTCCTGTAATCTCTGAAAGTACTGGTCCGATTGCTGAAATTATTTCACCGAAAGCTGCTTTACAGGCTATATTTTATATACGCGGATGAAGCCGCGGCTAAACTGTATATATACGTTTTTTTAAGTTATACTCTCTGATCATCCTCAAGTTTACTTATTTATAATGGTATTAGCTGGGGTCACAACAGGAAACAATAAATATATGAGATAGTGACAAAATGTATTTTCGTATTAAGTATAAATATATTTCATACTCTGTAGGTACATTATTATGTGCGTAAGCAAATATTACCATAAGGCACGTACACAAATTATAACATACATAGGTTCAAAACATACATAATATGTTACGTTTAAGCACACAACAGTGAAAATTGCACAAGAAATGTCTAAAAATTAAATGGTGGGATCTAGACGACTAAGCTATGAAGACACGTAATTTTCATTTATTTGTGATGTTGACTCATCTACATGACATTGATTCGCTCTTTTTTGTTCATTTTATTTACGGCTCAATCACGTCCCATTACTAAAGAAAAATTCATATGATAATAAACCATACGTTATTAGTTTTAAGATCTAATGTCAAGTAACAGAATCCAATTAACTTTGACCCTCAAGACCTATGTAGACAAGGTTTAGCCATCAAGGTGAGGTTAACAATTTTTTGACGACTACATACTATAGTCTCCATAATCATTGCGTAGGCGCAACTGCAAGATAAATGATTTTAATTTATTTAACTTCAAAAAATTAATAGAACTGTCATTAAGTCCTTGTTTATTTAAATATAGGTAATTAAAATATTAAAAAAAAATTACGTATCTTCCACTAAACAAATGCTTCTTTCTCACAAATCAGGTAATGACCAATTTTAAAAGGTATTTGCTAATCACTTCAATCCATTTGCATCTAATTCAATCAGTAAAACGGATGAATGATAATGGAAATATGTACTGAATACTAGTAATTAATACTCATTACAAATACAAGAAGGTCATTTAAAAATAGATAATAATTATATTATAATAGTATTCACATCTATTTACTAATGTTAAAAATTCTAAATGCTTAAGTAGGATAATTGTTCTTAGACAATTGCTGGCTTTTATGATATCTTAATACCATGCTTATAAATACTTCAACAGTAAGAATATATTACTATAGTTACTGTATAGCTGCTATAGTAAATAACACAACATTAATAATAACATTTGCAATTAAATTAATATAAAAATATGGACAGATTCATAATACATTTTTGTGATGTCAGACAGCACAAAGCGTTTGCTCACAAATATAATAGATCACAACTTTGACATTCGTAATGTTGATAACAAAAAAAAAAAAACCGTAGATCCATCTTCTAGGCAAAAAAAAACAAGTTCATGCTCATAAATATGGGTCTCAACTAGTTATGATAAATATCATATTTATCTTCAG
The DNA here is from genome assembly GCA_910589285.2 of Mythimna ferrago. Taxonomy (NCBI): domain Eukaryota; kingdom Metazoa; phylum Arthropoda; class Insecta; order Lepidoptera; family Noctuidae; genus Mythimna; species Mythimna ferrago. The sequence continues at coordinate 20,606,880 of OU342680.1, read as the reverse complement.
ATTTAAGTTGAGATTGACACAATGAAAAAATCAAATCGACATCATTGTCCCAGAATAAGGATCTATCAACATTTAACCCTTTAACCACTTGCGTCGGTATTGTACGACGAGTGTTTTCGCATTCTATTCGTCTGGGTCGTGTGTTTGGGACTGCGAACTTCATCTCGTTAAGCTGTTCAATCCTCATAGGTGACAGAAGAGCTGACGGAGCGGGGGTTGTCATTGGATGATTTTCCCCACCAAAAAAAAAAAGAGTTTGGTCGTGGAAGTGCGACCCTAGCGGAATAAATGCGAGAGTGTTTGTCGGATATATCCGACGTTGGCGGTTAAAAGGTTAATATCCAAATTGGAAATCAAGACCTGATACTCTATTAATATCACCATTGACAGTTAAAAACCTTATACTTTCTAAATCATGCTGGAGCTGCAATGTGTATAAATGGGATTGTCCTATACCTATGTTCATAAATCCATTGTCCCTCATTCTGAACGTCACACTGACATTGGTATCTGAAAAATAAATATAGAAAAAGTGTTACTGACTAGACTATTGACGAGCAAGTATGATTAGAATAGTCTTTCAGATAGTGCCGATTAATAGGCAAAGTGTAGTTTTACGGCAAACTGAGATTGATGTTTGTGAGGAAAAAGTAAATATTGTCTGTATACAAAAATTGTGATGAGAAACATTCAACTCGTAAATAGAGAGGCTGATGATATGACACACACACACAAGCAGGGTTACCATAACATTCAAAGTAAAATTGTTTTATTCTTATTCCAGTGTGGGTAAGAGAAAAAGTTAAACAGGTTGTCTAGCGGCATCTCTTAAACCGGATCCGTTGCTCCGTGTTTACGTGTTTGCTAACAGAATAACTTTGTTATCCATTCGTCTCGGCAAACAAATACTGTTAGGCCACGCCCCTATTTGGTTAGCTAACAATGTTATTCTGTTAGCACACTGAAATAATAATATCTAATGAAACAATGTTACTTTAAACGTCATGGTAACCCAGATTGCAGAAAGATACACACATTTGTCTATTGACAACAATATCAGGTGGGATTGTAGTCAAGCACTATTTTATATTATTACAAAAAAAAAAATAACGTCGTCGTTATTGTCTTCTACGATGCCCCTCACACCGCTCTGGGCTTATCCACTCCTCCTTTTTAGTCCAGGCGATATCTCTGTGGATAGCGCTCCTGCTTGTTATGTTTCTGCACCACCCTAAGGTCGACTGGTAGACAATGCCTATGGCATTAGTTCACTAAACCCCAAGTTAACGCCGGCGTTGTATAGTGTTATGTGCATAAAGCTTCAATAACGTAAATAAATAAATAAAACTTGGTAAATTTTTCCTAAACTCGCATGATACATAGTTTTATATACAAAGAGGTTTTGTATTTGTGAGGAAATCCTCACAGATACCCCTGTCTAGGAAGAACAGAGGATTTAGTTGGCTCCAGATACAAGTACATTGAACAGTAATGGTGGTGTTAGTTAATAGTTAGAGATCTAGTAGAAACTATATAAAGCTCCTTTAAATAGACACACATAAGTAACTTACCCTTAAAAGTTCCAATAAAATTATAACACTGCAGTTATACAAAATTATTTTTAGTTTAGGTATGCAAAACCTGAATATAGTTTGTTCAGAATCATTAACTGCATGGATTCCAATAGTTTTCATCGTGTTATTTTCACCCAAAAATATTTAAAAAGGTCACAAGTTGGATACCACTGACACTAAGTACAACACAGGTAAGATCAGATCATAGTGGGTACTAGCTCTTGCCCGCGCGGCTTCGCTCCCGCTCTTCCCTACTTCAGCCTACTATACCCTACTCTACCCTACCCTACTCTACTCTACTCTACCCTACCCTACTCTACTCTACCCTATCCTACTCTACTCTACCCTACTCTACTCTAATAAACCTCACAGAGCCCGAGACCTTTCCAACGAATGCAAAACCGTGGAAATCGGTTCGTGCGTTCTGGAGTTATAGCGTCAGGAAGGAAAACCCGACTTATTTTTATATAGTAGATTAGGCACCAGCAAACAGCTGGGTGCAAGTGTAAAACAAACCCCTCTGTCGCCTGGATGGCCTTTAACAAGCTTATAACTTTGATGTTTCATGATACAGTGTATGAAATTTCTACATAGATCCTTGACATAAAAATAGACTAGATATGTGTTTCAGGTTTCACATATTATACTAAAACTAATGGTGTATAACTCTTCATATTTTTCTATACCAAATATTGGGTTAGCATTAGAGATTTTTTTTAGAAAGGATTCACAAACCTGTTAAGAGTGCAGGAGAAAGTAAGAGGTCCACACCCAGCAATCGGCATGCAGCTTTTAAAAAGAATATTTAATACATACATGTACCTTCGTAATAATCTCCGGCTTTTTCATTGAAAACACTTGTAGCTTGCCCATTCTGTACTGTGGTTATTGTCAAATTATCAGAATACTGAGGTGGGAATGTCATCTCTAATTGACAGGCAAGGTTGCTATAATCAGGTGAATTAAATCCTGTTACTAATCCAACTCTCAATCTGTAATTAACAACAAGTGTGAGTCATCACATTCCGTGGGATTATAGCAGGTTTATTAGTGAGCGCTTGTTGATAGTTCTTAAATAGTTTGTTTTGACAAAGGTCTATTATCCACACTATAAACTTTAAATTAATATTATAAATGTGAAAGTATCTGGCCGTTTGTCTGTTACGCTTTCACTGCTAAACTATTAAACCTATTTAGATGAAATTTGGTTAGGAGGAAGCTTGAACTCCAAGGATGGACATAGGCGACTACCCACATTAACGCGGATGAAGCCACTGGCAGTTTAATACGCACAACAATACACAATAAAGAGAAAAATGTGTAATATTATAATGTTACATACATGCCTGGTGGATCCGTTGCCTCCAATTTGACAGTAATTATGTCATTTGATTCCAATTGTTTTGGTAAAACAAACATTTTTTCGTTCTTTAACTGTGGCCTTGGCCACGGCGGAGCTTTACTAACGTTCCCGACGCCGTTCCCCCCGTTTAGTTGAACACTATACGGCTCTTCAGTACGCGCTCCGTCTCTATTATAGTAAACAAATAGGTTAGAATGAACCAAGAAAACGTTTTACCTATTCAGCATACTTAATATAATTTTCTTATCATTATTATATATATATTATGGATGATAAGAAAAGATTTGGCAATGTTTACATCATATATTGCAATTAGACTGATTATAACCTATATACTCTCGTAACAACGCAAGCACATGACGCGATGTTGATTCAGGTGGCATTTCACTCCAAGTTATAGAAAAGATGATTCAATTTTTTATTCACTTTTATTCATAGCCGTCCGAGAAAAATATTCGAGATATTTTTTGTTTGACGTTTTGTCGTAAACCTAAACTGACATTTGATAGACAAATAGACTAGACAGTGACATTGACAAATAAAAAGCTGCGTCCGGGAATGTTCTTGATACTATTTCGACATGTTCATTACATAGTCAATGTATTCATGACACTTTCTTATTTTCATGTTTTGTGCCCACAGGTCTTCTTATAAAACGATTTAATAATAAGAAACCTATTTAAGTCATTACCCGGCTAAGCAATCCCAACACGATTTCAACATCGACATCTTCGATTATTTTGGTACACAAGATTTTTCTTACACTTCGAGACGCGTCAGTATTTCATCGTGACTACTGAGTTCTAAGATAAATCTGAGATCCAAGTTGTTTAACGGTGACGTAATGATGAAAACAAACACACAGGCACTATTTCCACCGACCTCGAAATCGTCTCATTTCACGACACGTAGGTTCGCTTCGACATTTCACTTGATACTGCTACTCGTTTTCTGCTGTTATGCATTCACTAGGTATGTATAAGAACGTGTAACAGTAACACTTTGAACAGATGCTGCGAGAAAACTGGTTATAGAATTCCTCGCTTAGATTTTATATTAGTATCGTGCCAGCACGTGTATACATTATTTACATAGTATTGTATTGATATCTACTTAGATGAAGAGTCGATAAAGTTGATAAATGATAACCGCGGCTATTGTTAACTTAACTGTAGATTTTATAATTATTGAATACTGTTAGCTAGGTAGGTACTGATTAGGCAGGGCAGGTAAAAACTTAATAAGTAACTGTCTTTAGTTGGGACATTTAGACACTTAATTTATTGTAGGCTTTTGTATCCGAGGATGAAACTAAACCGTTTTACTAATTTTGACTAGTAGTCACGCTCACAGGTACCTAAGTAAACTTTTTTCACAGAAAGGACTAGCAGAGACACACCTACTTTTTGTCTGTAAAGGTTAAAAGTTGTAATATGGGATGAACCTATTGCTGATAGCCTTGAAAAACTTCAAAGGTCATAAGGTTTGGTTTGAGGTTTTTTTAGCGGCGATACATAAGTATATATATCAAAAAATAAAAACATTCAATTTTATTGTTTTTATCTTCAACAGTGCAGATAATAGTCGCTTGGCCGCTTTTCTTTTCATGAAAATTTTTAATAGATACTAAACTTACTAGTAGAGAAAGCCTTGTTGCACTGAGTCTTCCTGTATACCACTAATGTGCTTAGTTTAATTAAATATTAAAAAGACACTTACTTGACTTTATTCTGCTGTTTCTTTACAGTTACGTTCGTTTTTCCTGCTGTACGTTTCATTGTGTCCACTTTGAAAACCAATCGAACATTGACTGAATATTGGCCTCCCAATACATATTGGTAAAGATTTCCTTAAACTGAATGAATGTGTCATAGCTTTATCAGTAAGATAAAGTATCTTTTTATGGTTTACGGAGTTCGTCATGTTTGTAAATAATAAAATACAACTACGCATTGTGTGATCTACCTGTTACGAATGTCTATGAAGGTTGCGTTTGGAAAATTTTAGTTAAGCTTTATGGGTTCGTCCGTTTTGTATAATTATGTCTCCAATTGTCGTATCGGTGCCAAATACCCGTTAGTTCATGTAGGGGAACGTGTATATGTATCTGCATGTCTTCTAAAATATGAGTAAAAAAAATTACAATTCACGATATGAAGGATGATAAGAGGCTGATTGATCGTATCAAAGATTTTTTTCTATTATTATTGATAGGCTTGCGTTTGACCACTATCTCACCTGATGGTAAGCGATGAAAGATTAGGAATCAATGGTGTTTAATTAGGATTTAATATTTACCTTAGTAACGGGTAGTCCGAAAGTGAACCCCGGTGGCCTGGAACGCAAGGCAGAGAAGGAACATATTATAGGTGTGGCTTTAGTCAGTCAAAGTTTGACATGCTCTAGAGTGAGAAAAGTCATTGGATACCTATCATCTGGGCACGCCACAATCATGGCGGTAAGTCCCCTCTTTGAGGCGTGGCTGGAAAGACCTCACGGCGTCCTTACCTTCCGCATGACGCAGGTACTCACCGGACATGGTTCGTTCGGGAGTTTCCTGCACGGGACTCATGCGGAGGTGACGCCCGGGTGTCGCCACTGTGCGGAACGCCCGGAGGACACGGTGGAGCACACAGTCGAGGTGTGCCCTGCTTGGGCGGAGCATCGCCGTGCCCTCGTGGGGGCGATCGGCGGCGGAGACCTCTCGCGCCGGGCCTTGGTTGAGGCCATGGTCCGGAGCGAGGAGGAGTGGCAGGCGGTCGCCGACTTCTGCGAAGCAGTAATGCTCGCAAAGGAGGAGGCCGAACGCATCAGGCAACGGCGTTATCGCCGCCGCCGTCGCCGGGATTCTGATCCCGATTTCCGGCCAACGTAGACGCGGGCTTGCGGACGGTGAGCAATGGGTAGCTCACTGTCCGGCCGTCCGGTAACTGTCCGGACCAAGCCCAAGTCGTCGACGGCGCGCACTGTTCCCGCGCGCCTCAAGGAGTTGTCAGCAACAGCAGGGACCCAGCCGGGTCGAAGCCTACTGGGGCCAGGGTTATCCGAAAGGGCGCTCGAGCCCCGGTATGAAGGCTAGAAGGAACGGGGTGGGTCTTTTAGTCAGTAAGAGTCTGACACTATCTCCCGCTCCGCCCAAGGGCGGGGGATGTCAATGCATGATTTTTTCCCACCATAAAAAAAAAAAAAAAAAAGGATACCTATCATCCATCACAACTTTAAAAAAAAATACCTTAATAGATATTCATCAAATTCTTGTGCATCATTCATATTATATCACAAAGCCAAAAATTCCGCATGGTTACAAGTTTTAAGGCATTTTTTGTAACATCGATTGTTAACGTCCATTTTTGTATAGGCTTCACAATCTCACGACCGTTGACCATGAGACAGGCAATCAGACATTTGTAGACGGGATTAATCTGACGCTCCAACGATTATGTCTTTTGGTGAGTTCGTAGGTAGATATATCCTCTGGCGCCATAGGGTCGCCCATGTAATAATTGCGACAAAGGCGCGTCGTGACTGTGTATTTACGATTTCTGATCGATCAGAAATATAAGAAGTAGGATTGTCAAGTTTATCAAAATACCGGATCTCCATCATGAACAAGAAAACAAAGTCAATCACTGATTGGCACCTATTTCACGCATTGATTAATATTGGTGCGAATGTATTAATGCCTGTTCTATAGATACCTTAAAATATTATGTATCCTGATATCCAGTCTACATTCAAACTAATAATATACTTACTAAAAGAGGAAATATCTGTATTTTTGATTGTAAGAAATAAACTCAAAAACTACTGGACACATTTTAAAAATGCTTTCACAAGTCGAATGCTAATTTATCAATTGTATGAGATAGGCTGTATACTTTCTACTAATGTCTTCTTCTGATGTTTAAGTGTTAAAATAGGTAGCACCTAAACTTTAATCAGAAAATTCTTAAGTTTTTCCTTTAAGGGCGAGTTTCTGAGTTGAGTATAGGTACTGAGTTGAGAACGTCTCAAACCTTACCCTTTTGAATATCTTAAGTTACACAGTTCGTCATAAGCAATTGTCTTTCTATTATGTCTCTAATTACGGCATTCGAAAAGTAACCAGAAACCAGAGGTAAGTGTCTAAAGAAATCGGAGATAAGAAATCCCATTATTTATCTATGAATACAATTGCTTTACGAATTAGTGGTCTTATTAATTTCCTACTACGAGTATTTGTACTCTACTAAATTTATTTTAGGATGTTGTTTAATTCGATAAATGTTTAGCGGGCTGTGGATCAAATGGTAATAATATAACGGTGGCCTGTAAAATTATTCATAGTTACACCTATGCGTGGGACTTGCATGCGGAGTTGTGTCAATTATTTTGTTTTGAATGATTACAATCGCTCTAGAAACCTTTGTAAATTATTTAACGACACTTTTTGTTGCACTGTAGCTTGATCCACTGCCCTTACAAAAAAAAAAAGAAAGAAAAACATTTTACTGGTCGGAAAGGCGCAAAAGGATTAACAGATCATAAATATTTTTAATGATAAGAATGCGCCACTTCCGAGCAAAACGGCCGAACACTCAGCATACCTAATGCCGTGACCACACGCAAAAAGCGGCGAGTCTACGGCGCTGCTTTTCAGCATCACATGGTATGCAGCTTAATTATGCTAATGATGCTCAATCCGTTAGACCAAACCCGCATTGGATTGGTTTGCTGATGTATAGAAGACGATATTGTTAGAAAGTTTGCAGTTCTGTGAGAGGACAGAGAGAAAGGATTAACTAATAACTATTTTTCTGTACTAAATCACAATCCTAACTAATATTATAAATGTGAAAGTGTGGATGTTTGGATGTTTGTTACTTAATCACGCAAAAACGGCTGAACGGACTTGGATGAAATTTGGCATGCATACCTATAGCGTTTGACATGGAAAAGAACATAGGCTACCTTTTATCCCGATTTCTTAAGTACCTAATGCCACGCGGGCGAAGCCGCGGGCAAAAGCTAGTATTATTATAAAGTTGAAGGTTTGTGAGTGTGTGTGTTTTTGTTATTTCTTCACGCTCGAACAACTGAACGGATTTGGATGTTTGGCACACGGGTAGATCATGTCCTGGAATAGCACATAGGATTTTTTCCGGGAGTATGTTCCCTTGGGATGATTTTCTACTATCACGTAAACTGTTGGCGGCAGCTAGCTAAGAAATAAATAAATGATTCTGACGAGCGCAGCGTCGCAAATATGCTTAGACACAAACTCAAATCTGCAGATGAATTGCATTAGTTGGAATGCGAGCTGAGTCCCAATAATACCACAGTGATCTCTTTTTTTAACCCAAAGGTTGACTGGGAGAGAATGCCTTGTTGCATTAAGTCCGCCTATGTACCACTACTGTACATGAAGTTTAAATAAATAAATAAATAATAAAAATACTCGTATACTGTACAATATTTGAATTTAAAAGAAATTTAATAGAGACGTTATCATAGTAATGTTTAATAAATTAGAAGTAGGTGATTCAGTACAGCAGCCGTACTTGTTGGACTGTGGCCAACATCAATTGTTTTATTATTAATGTATTTTATCATTCATCATATATTTTAAATTAAGAAATGAGTTTTCAGTCGCTTGGAATTTCTTTCTTCTTCTAAAATGACAATAAAATAAACAGTGAAAAAAACCCGAAGGCAACCAAATTTTATTTTTGTTTGTAACGATAAATATCTTCATCCAGTTTAAACTGACCAAAAAATTTACGTGTGCTTTTTAAAACATATTATTTATAATTTTATAATTCATAATGAGGAAACAGTTTTTTTGAAAGAAAACTTTGCCTTTATCTAGGAATTGCTCTTTTTATCGTGAATGCCTTCACAAATACAAGGTGCAGTTTTAAAACTGCACAATATTTCAGGAGGTTGTAATAAAACTCATAAATAATCATGTAAAAAAACGATACCTGGTCAATAATCAGTAATACTTGTTATTTAATTTTTTAATTACACTAAACTAAATCGATTGATCGATGGCCGCGGGGGCGTGGCTAGGGTGTGGCGTGCGGGATGATGATTGGATGATACATTATTTATGAAACTATCGTTGCGAGTTAGTGTGTGTGAAAACGCCCTTTATTGTTCCGTGTTTGTGTGTGTGAAAAAAGCGCGGTTATAAAAAAAAAAAAATTACCTACTTATTTTATTATTGATTCGGGTCGAGAATCACTAACATAATTACCTCCTGAAATATTTTGCAGCTTCAAAACGACACCTTGTATATGTAAACTCATATGCACAAGACACCCAGACCTGGAACAAATATCTGTAGGCCATACCCGTAGGTAAATGTTCCGTGCGGGAATTGAACCCTTTTTTTTTTCGATGGGAAAAGTTATCCAATGACAACCCCCGCTCATGGGCGGAGCGGGAGATAGTGTCAGACTTACTGACTAAAAAACCCATCTCATTCCTTCAAGCCTTCATACGGGGCTCGAGCGCCCTTTCGGATAACTCTGGCACCAGTAGGCTTCGACCCGGCTGGGCCCCTGCTGTTGCTGACAACTCCTTGAGACGCGCGGGAACAGCGCGCGCCATCGACGACTTGGGCTTGGTCCGGACAGTTACCGGACGGCCGGACAGCGAGCTGGGAATCGAACCTTCGATACACTGATTTATACGTGATACAGGATATAATAAAAATCTGTGAATGCTGTTCAAAATATCTAAAATGTTATGGATGTTCTTCTAGGAACATCCCGTAACTATAACAGTTAAGGTACCTGCCCTCACTGACCCATCTCAGAAATCCACTGTATAATAATAAGTCTAATCTATATTTATAAAAGGAGAAACTGATTGACTTACATCTCAACGCACAGCCGAAACTACTGGGACAAGGAGCGTGAAATTTTGAAAGGTTTCCTTTTATGACGTAGGCAAGAGCTAAGAGAGGATTTTCTTAAATTCTCCCCCAAAGGGGATGGATGAAACGGGAGTCCAAAGTTTGTATGGAGAAAACTACTTTTATGCGGGCGAAACCGCTGCCTGAAGCTAGTCATTTTATAAATCTGTGGTATAAAAAAACAATGAAACCATGTTTTTTATAATTTAAATTACTTATTTATTTAGTGTAGGTACTTATATTAATACATCTTTATATACAAAAGGAAAACAATAAACTTGAGTCGGAACCAGCCGTTCAAAGTTTCTGACTAGAAAAAATATACAATTATACTTATTTCTATTTGAGCCTCATTTTAGCCCATTGGGCTGTATGCGTGGTCCATAAAAATGCCTGGCACACACAAATATTAAACCTAACTTATCACGGGCATTAAGTACATATTTTTTATACTATCAACTAATTTATTACTAGCACTAACGAAACAGAGAGAAAACGCACTAGAAGAACAATAATAGGGTAGTGTCCAGGGTCAAAATAATTACATTTTATTTAGTCCGTATTTTAAATTATAAAAAAATATTGGACACGTATTTTTTCTTTTTTCGATTAAACAAAAAATATCAAAGATATAGCCCATTAAAGTTACGTGTGACGTCACCCGTGCGAAAAAATGCAGCACGACGTGACGTCACACGTAACTTTAATGGGCTATATCTTTGTCATTTTTGGATTAATTTACAAATAAAAAAATACGTGTCCCTTATTTTTGAATAATCTAAAAAACGGACTAATTACATTTTTTTACGGCCACTAGCCTATTGTACATTTTACTTAAAGTTATTAAATCTGTTTAGTGAGATGCTCAAGAAACCTTTCTATATAATAATAAAGATTGTTTCTAATTAATAGGTGTCGTTATCAACCAAATGAAATGTACTAGCATTTATAAACGACGAATATTAGGATGGTAACAAACTTAATGATTTTCTAATGATGTTAATACTTCTTCTGCATCGTTAACGTCTTAAGTGATTGTAATATCAGCCAGTCAGTAAGGTGAAAACTAGCCTGACTTCCCACTGCGCCTATCGTCTGCATTTTAATGCATTCACAATTACTCCAATCCATATTTAAATAGTAAGCTGTTTACACGAGCTACGCCGTCTATAATATCTATCTGGTTGATGTCCTCAATGTTATCCACCTTGCAATACAGCGCATTGCTAGGGCCAATTTTTCTATTATCGAACGATATCATAAACATGTTTCGTCTGGCCGTTACCAACAAGGAGAAGGATGGTCCCTCTGTGGAGAAACAAAAAGTAAATTAATCTTAGATTCAGTTGCGGGCTGATAGAGAGGTAGGAATCGAAAGACACTCTTTGCCGCCAAATAGTAAATTGGGATATAAGTAAAAAATATAGACTAAAATATTTAGAATTTTGTAAAATCAACAAATATAACAAAAATACAAACCTGTGTTTTCGGAACCTTGAGGTACAACATCGAGCTCATAATGTTCACTCTCACCATTTAAAGACGGATTAACAGAAATCTTTTGATTATTAAAGTTGAATTTGAACTGGCAGCCATCCTTCCCATTTTTAGACAAATCTACAATCAATCTGTAATTGAAAAAAAAAACAATCTATGTTATATAGCGGTAGATGATACATATTTTATTTTTAACTAAGTATTTATAGAATCCAAGTATTTTAAAATTAATTTTTGTTACTGAGCCTGTCGGGCTGCGACAGGCCCGGTAAGCGTTGGCAGGATGAACTAGATTCTTTAAACGATTGGCTGACGATCGCAGAAGACTATGAGAAGTGGACGTTGGGGAGGGAGACATTTCCTTGCAGAGCAAAAAATTATATGAATAGCCTACGGGTAGCTAGATTTGATAAAACTTAGTAAATTGTAGTCGTACTTATAAATAGCCGAAAAGACTATTCTTAATTTAAATTGAACTTTAAATATACTTACGCTTTGTTCGGTGTGTCCGGATCTATTGTGCCTGTTATATTTATGCGTAAACCTTGCTTTACTACTGTCGGAAGTTTAAATTTACAATCCCATGGTGATTCTTCTGAACTTGAAAATCTTAAAGAAAATAAAGAAAACAATCAGTTAATTTGGAGTTATTACGATACATTCATAAGATGACAAAACAAATGCACAAAGATATCACTTGGTCTCGTTATTGTTTCATATAACTTACCCAAACGCTGCTGTACATGCCATAGGACGTGCTGCACCTTGATTATAAGTTATCGCAAGCACAACCAACACCAATACCACGGACATTTTTGTCACTGCCATTTTTCTGAATTAAATTAAATCACTGAATGACTGAACACACAAAACACCGGTCACTTGTTTATATTACGATAGGTGAACGTCAACTAAAGTGATTTAACTGCACAATTAATTAATTAGTAAATTAATCTTAATTATTGGTAGTCCCAACAATAGTAGGACTATTACCAATTTGCAGTTTGGTTGACACTGATGAACAATTCCAATGATCCTTTTATTTAAATGCCGGTTTAAGTGAATCATTAGTAACGATATACGTCATAATTAATAAACTTTGCCTGCTTTTATGGTTGTAGTTGACAATCTATCCTTGTTGGGAAGTTCCCTTTGATCCCCTATGGGAGGATAAAGTTTATCCTAGAAACGTAAATAGCAGTAAATAGTCACGTTTTCATGTTATTTAATAATTTATGTAATAGTTTTTTAATAGTCTGGTTTCAAGAACTATAAAGTTATAATTATTTGTCTGGAATAACTGAATTTCACCTTTTTATGAGTAACTATAAAATTAAGTAAATGAAATCAGAATATTTTACAATGCTTTTTTTTTCTAGGGGAATCGAACGTGTACACGCTAGGCACGATAGGCAACCATCGAGTAGTGACAACTAAACTGCCATCCGTGGGTCGAACTCGAGAAGCTATGACCGCTGCCGGCAACACCACCACAAGACTCCTGGGAATCTTCCAGAAGGTAAATAATAATGCTTTTGTAGGAATTAATCAACGAGATTTTCAAGATCAAGTAACGTTTGTATGGAAAGTGCGGATAAAAACCAACTTAGCACTAGAAAAACGGTGAAGGAAAACGTGAGGAAACCGGCATGTCCTAGAACCAAAATTCGAAGACATGTGACATCCACCAACCCGCACTGGCCCGCGTGGTGGATCAGGCCCCATTCCCTCTCCTAGAGAGGAAACCTGAGTCCCAACAGTGGGAACATTATAAAGCTGACTATGCTATGTACACTAGAAATGCTTAATGATAAATATAAGCACTGACCACCAAAATGCTCTTAAAAATCTGTATATCTATCAGCCTGCATCTCCACAATAATAATTGGCAATGTCCTGGATCCGATTTTCAAATCTTTCAGTGTTATGAGTTCTTCCATCAGGATTTTTTTCAGTAGTAGTACTGGGGCCTGGACTCTGGTCTGGTTGATAGCGCAGGAGATCCAAGGCTAAGTACTGACATAACTCGCAGTGGCAGTGGGCAGGGACATTGCTCGCAGAACAGATGGTATATGGAGCCGAAAGATTCTGGCTTTCGGATTCTGTAGACGCAACGTTGGATGGCCTTCTGCAAGATGGAACGTTGACCTGGTGAGGGTAGCGGGAATTAGATGGATATAAGATGCACTACACTGGTCCTTTTGAAGACAGTTGAGAGAGGCCTGTGTTCAGCAATTAACGTCTTTCGGCTTAAATGATGATGACGATGATAGCTTTGTTCTCTATTGTAAGGAACTTAAACATATTTGACGAAGTGTTAGTCTCTTCTATTATACCCTAAACTTAAACCTTCGGGGAAAGTAGACGTGAGCACTTCCGTGTTCCTCGAATGTTATCTTTAGAACAATGCTGTTGTAACAACGATAAGCTAAAGTCAGTTTCGCATTAAAATTTTATCTCTCTCTTGTCGACTCTGGTCTTAAAATTTTATGGAAGATGGTACATTATGATAATGCCAGCTTTCAATCCTTGGTGCTAAAGTAGAAATCCCAGTAGACCGGCTTTATACTCTATTCGCGTTAAGATTAGAAATTTCATTGTCTGTTCAACCGATTTTAACTTCTATTTCGTAGGCATAAGGATGGCATTAAAAGCAAAAAAGTGGTTACAATACCAACTATTTACTGCAGTCGCCATTTGTCATACCACCAACGTAATAAAAGTCAAAATTGGTTGAACGGACAGTAATAAAAGGTTTTCATAGATTTCTAATGTTATTTTGAACAGAGTATAGTTACAAACTGTATAATGCGTTTTCTGGGACACATTAAGTGCTTTGCGTTAGATCCCGTTTTAGATGTGTCGATGTAGGAACGTTGGGCAAGCTTTAGTATACCCACGGATAATCCTACTTCCTACATAATCGCACTAATATTGTAAAGGTGAAAGTTTGTGAAGGAAGCGTTGGAAGGCCTCCAACAAGGTGGACCGATGACCTGGTTAGGGTCGCGGAAATCCGATGGATGCGTGACGCACAGGACCGGTCGTTGTGGCGACGCTTGAGGGGAGGCCTATGTCCAGCAGCGGACGTCTTTCGGCTGATATGATGATGAAGATAATGATGAAAGTTTGTGAGTGTGTCTGTGTGTACGTTTCTTACTGATGATCAGGATGTTTGGCCCACGACTACCCGTGGGCCAAACATCCTGATAAAGCATATCTTCTTCTTCTTCTTCTTCTTCCTGCCCTTGTCCCATATATAAGATACTTTTTATGCAGGGAGCATATTCCGTAGGCAGAGACTAGTGTCAAATAAACTTTTTATTTGTAAATAAAAAGTGCGCAACTAATTAATTTAAAAAGATCGTAAAGAACCTAATTAGACGGTCATCATCATCATTATCATCATTTTAGCTGCAGACAGGTATAGCTACACATTATCAAAAAGTTCATCTTCTTACACCATTTATGGTAACGAGTATGAGTATATAATATTTCTTTCCCGAAAGGTATATAATATGTACGTGCGTTGAATTACTTTTGTCGGATTTATTCCAATTTGGTGTAGGAAAATTTTTCAATGCATCCTTTAGCTAAATTGATTGGAATTATTACTTACGTAGGCTACTGCCAAATGAGGGTACTACCCTATATTTTCTATGATATCATCCGGGAATGACTTTGAACAATTTGGTAATGGTTTTGTATACCTAAAGATATTTTGCAAACTCATTCCTAACCAAACCGAAGTCGTAAAACCACTTTTGGTTTGACGTGCTCATCCGAATGCCTATATGAATATGACTTTCATACGACAGTCATATGTATGTTTTCCCAATGTCGTCAATATACAAAACCTAAATATGGTTTAGTATAAAATTATTTAGGGATATAAATAAATAAATATAAAAGTTAAATCACAACAGGATATCTGATAATCCTATAGACATAACATCAATATGTAAAATGGACATAGTATATATATATATATATTAATACCTTTTATATATTAATATTCCTTTTCCTTATTATGATGGGGGCCGGTTTCAAAGCCGGGATGCGGTAATATTTTACACAATAGTTGTCATCTAAAGTCAGCGAACCAATTAAGGAAGGATTGGACTAGTTAATTGATAGGTAAATGATCTTTATTTTGCAAATAGGTTTAAAAAAAAAACTCTTACACGTCAATTTTATTTTCAGTCAGTTTAAACTAGATGAGGCCGGTGTTTCCTAGCTGACTACCCTGAGAAGAAACACTGAAACAAACACAGGGGTCAAAGTCTCTTTTAAAGTCTATACAGTAAAGAACATGGTCATGGTCAAATCATATTAGAACCATGCAGATTAGTGTCTCAGATGGTCTTTAGAGGAAAGAACCACATAGATTTGAATGGACCTGTCCAGTCAGTTCAAGCATTTGTCAGTATTCGTGTAGCTCAAACTTAGGACTACTAAGGAGCTCAACGACTTGACGAACAATACCAAAGAAGGACATTTGGGTAGGCCGCATCAAATACTCAAAACTCCCAGACATCATGTTAAAATATAGAAAAGGAAAAAGTAATCCACATAGTCCCCACATTCACAATAATAAAATAGAATTTACAAAATGTAACACTACATAAATAAAAATAATAATTATTATTAT
This sequence comes from Mythimna ferrago, assembly GCA_910589285.2. NCBI lineage: Eukaryota > Metazoa > Arthropoda > Insecta > Lepidoptera > Noctuidae > Mythimna > Mythimna ferrago. Next base: position 20,590,894 of record OU342680.1, on the reverse strand, counting down.
TTTGTGTTAGTGTTAGTGCAACAACCAATGCGCTATGAGGTTCGATTCTCGCAAGGAACAGATATTCGTTCCTGGTCTAGGTGTCTTGCGCGTATTAGATTACATATTTGTGATCATCATTTCAACAGAAAGACGTTCACTGTTGGACATAGGCCTCCCGAAAGTGTCGCCATAATGACCGGTTCTTTGCGTCTTGCATCCATCGGGTTCCCGCGACCCTCACACCAGGTCATCGGTCCACAATATGGGAGGCCTTCCAACACTGCGTGTTCTGGTACTTGTCGCTACTCCAGAACCTTTCATCCCCATCGACCATCTGTTCTGCGATCAATGTGCGCTGCCCACTGCTACTTAAGTTTAAAGATTCTTTGGGTCAAGTCGGTAACCTTGGTTCTCCTGCAGTTATCTTCATTTCTGATGTGATCACGCAATGAAACTCCGAGCATAACCCTTATCATTGCCCTTTGAGTGATCAAATACAAGAGTAAATCCTCGTACCTATGGGGCAATATTCTTTCAAATAAAAACTCAGCCGGGTTTAGCTTTGCAATTCTTTCTTTCTTTTTGGGTTCAAAAATTTCAAAGATCATTTCGGACATTCGCTTTTCAAAATTTGCGAAACATCTATTTTTGTATGTTCGGATGTTAAGGGGCCGGCGACGGATGAATTTCTATACAAATAATAGAAACCTAGATAAATATTGTCTATAACCGAATATCATCATAATATGTTGGAAATATGCTCCAACTGCAAATGAGCGTGGTATTACATTTGTATGGAAATCCATCCGTCGCCGGCCCCTTAAATGTACCTACCGTTGGTCACGTACGGTTTTGATAAGAGGACCTGTTGTTTGAAAAAACTTGGTCACATTTTCTTTTTGAAATCAGAGAGAGGAGCTGGTTGCGGGATGTGGAATTTTTCGTCTGGCCTTCATCACATCATTAGATCACCCCTGGTCATTTTAGCGCTAGATGACCGGAGTAGTACTTATAAAGCCGCATAAAACAACGTACCTATCAATATATTATCATTTATGGCGATTTGGGGACCGATATGAAGATCTGCAAAACCGCTTCTAAAACATTCGAATTTCAGAACACGATGAAGCGCATCTGCAATGCATATCATCATCCCCGTTCAATCGTTACGCGTTAGACGTATCGCTAGACATGACGCCTATAACACGATAGAAACACCACTATTTCACACTTTCCTGTGAGAACTTTGCCATAAATGGTAAACAACGTTGTATTGTGCGGTTTTGTACTTTCTTTTTTGTCATTTGGACGTAAAATTAACCACTGGTGCTAATGTCATTCGATAATTCAATAAAACTACCCTGTTCAATAACCAAGCTGCTGACTGCCTAATGTTTATAGGATAATTCGTTTTATTACAAAATAATACGTACTCGAACATTGTTTCATCAACATCGTAGTGCCCCATAGGTGTATAGGAACGTTTGAAAAAGTTGCCGAGGCCCTGGAACGCAAAGGGCGATTGAGGGACACAGGTGGATTTCAGTTAGGCACTCCATAATTATGGTGGTAAGTGAGGACTTCGCTGTCACGTCTTTCCAGCCACTCCTTAAAGAGGGGTCTTTGAGTGGCTGGAAATACGTGATGGCGTCCTCACCTTCCGCTTTTTTTTTCTTCCATTCACTCTTTTCTTACACAGCATCCCTCCCACAATCCATCAATTTTTCCTTTGCCTTTCTTACTCTCTATCTCTCGATCCCTGCATATTTGCATACATCACTTTTAGTCATATCCGTTTCATCCCTCTCAATTTTTTTTTCCTATTGACAATTTATGACAACATCGGTAGTAGGTACACTGGTGTCAGTTTAGTCAAGTACAAGACGTCAATAAAATATTTGTTGCTTGTTCCTTCGGAGAACTACATCCAGTAGAACGCCTCATGTTTTTCAATGTACGACTTGTATTTTAAATATTGCATGATCATGAATAGATTAAAATGTTTCTGTCAAAACCGTGAGAATATAATATTGGCATAAAAATATCCTATGTCCTAATAAAGGACGTGGTCTACCTGTGTCATCATCATCATATCAGCAGAAAGACGTCCACTGTTGGACATAGGCCTCCCCTAAGCGTCGTCACAACGACCTGTCCTATGCGTCACGCATCCATCGGATTCCCACGACCCTGATCAGGTCATAGGTTCACCTTGTTGGAGGCCTTGCAACGCAGCGTCTACCGGCACGTGGTCGCCACTCCAGAACCTTTCGTCCCCAATCGACCATCTGTTTTGCGTGCAATGTGCCCTGCCTATTGCCGCTTAAGTTTGGCAATTCTTCGAGCTATCGGCTACCCTTGTGCCAAAGTTGAAAATGCATTCAGCTATAAAAACGTGAAAAGAAACAGACATACAGTTTGACTTTCGCATTATTTTATAATATTAATATAGATTTTCCTAACATACAAGTTTATTTTTAAAATCGAAGCGTCGATAATCACATTGATTTAGATACCTAAGCGTATTATTGTGGCCTTGAGTTTGTTCTATTTTGTATCCATGCGTGAAATAGTAATGATTGCATGGGATCGGCATGTTTGGTTACCGTAAGGACAGAATTAGCTCGGTAGAAATAACTACCGGTATAATTTTGTTGCCATATGTTGCGTGCAGTATTTGAATTGGATTTCCATTTATAAATACTGTTTTCGTTAGGGATATCTGAGGTGTATGTTTCCTCTTGTACTGTTTGTTATAAGGAAACTTCGGCCCTAGTAAGGCACATCAACGTCATAGCTACTTGCAGGGCTTGATCTAGCTATGTAGCCGCTCCGCGCAAATATAATTTTCACCGCCCTTAACATACACAAAACCATATAGGTCATGAGTAGTCTTAAATATTTCCACTATCCAACTTGAAGTAGGTTGGAAGGTGGCACATAAAATTCTCAACCTGCCAACATGGGTGTGGATGGCTAATGGTTAGAAGATAGGAATAAGTCAATTTTGCCGCCCCTCATTTTTTGCCGCTCTGGGCAAATGCCCGGGTTGTGTGCCCTTAGATCGGGTCCTGGCTACCTGCAACACATGTGAACTTCTTAAATATCGCATAATGCCGCATAGATTCTAATCTAATGGGAAAACCGCTCGAAAGGTCTATCGAAAATCGTAGATTCATAAGCAGTAGGTAGTTTTAAAAGACCCTTGGACACGCGTTCGATGGATTAAGCGCGTATTTAATATCTACTGTAGTCATCAAATATTCTATGCACATTCTTCTTCTTTTCTAGTCGATGAGTAACCCTCAGAAATGTAGTTTGGGCCCAAAAGGTGGCCAGTTTTATACATTGCGTAGGTAGAGTTCATTAAGTTTAGTGCAGGCGTATGGGCATCCACTTTTGGTATGAAACTGGTGCTCATTTTGCCAAGTTGTTTTTATAGCAGTCTATTTGGTTTGCTCCTTGTTCGGAAGAATTATCGCGGCTCTGGAATCCCTTTGCATTCCCTATGGCAACACAGGTCCACAGAGAGGAGATGATGGAGCGAGAGGCTCCACTAAGAGCGAGAGAAACTAATTCGGAATTCCACCTCAAAAAAAAAAAAAAAACAGAAAAAGGATGTAGGAAGAATATGGGAAATAAAAATTCCATGAAATTTTACCAAAAAAGTACAAACATTTCGAAGGTTTATTTCTCTTGACTTGTGCGTAATTAACCGCTTTTGGTCTGCGATGACTTAAATTGCTGCCATTCCATTCGGTCTTGAGCTTCGCGCTTCATTTCGCTTCAAGACTCTTCCTATGTTCTTCGCCTCTGTGATGATCGTTCGTCGCCAGGTTTGCTTGTGGCGACCACGTTTACGCTTTCTTTTAGGATACCAATCTAGGGCTTGCCTCGGCATATTATCAAGATACCTTTGATGCTTGTGGCCGATCCAATTCCACTTGCGGCTCCTGATCGGTTGCTCGTTCAGGCATTCGATTTACGTTGAAGATTTTCTAGGATCAGTAAACACCGAGAATACGGCGAAGACAGCGGTTGATAACGATCTGGGGTTTGGTCTGCGATACCTTATTATATTCTGCTCATAACATTGGTGAAAGGGCTATTTTCAAAATTGCATTCTTGTGTTTATGAACATAGATTGTACAATTTATTTTGTTGTTACTGTGTTAAAGTAACCAATAATAGCAATCTTGCATAAGGAAGGTTATTAATTTATTAGGTTAATTATTGAATAATGTATTTACGTAAAATCCTAAATCACGCTGTACCATATTGCGGCTTTAGCGTTATTTTGTGGCTATATTAGGTAAATTATTTATAATATTATTTACGTTTTATAATTATACTAAGCACTACTATAATTTATAGATACTTATTTTTAAGAACTGCCTTGGATGCCCCCTAAGAACCTCCTCACTACGCTTATCGTATCCCTTCACCACTGCTAATTTCATTAAGCCTGACCGGTATATGGTACACATCCCACTAATATTTTGGAAACATATTCATTATGCGTACAGCTAGGAATTTCCTGCAAGAGGCATTATTTCTTTTTAAAAAAAATCTACTTCAACTTTCTTACAAAGTTCCATCAACTAAATGTTATATCGACCGTTGGTGCCGGCCGAATGAGGGAGCAATAAAATTTAATATTTATTATGCGTTACATATTCGGCACCAAGCCCAAAATACGTAATAGTGCCGATAGAGGAATAGCTTTGGTGCCGAATCAGGAATACTTCGATTTATAAATGTGAAATTTTTGTTTATCAATCATTCCTCAATAGCTAAACGGAGTTAGATTGAACTGGCACATAATTAGACCACTTATTCAGGTCTTGGCTTATTTGGATAAAAAGTATTGTTCAAGTACCCCGAGCGAATGTTCCCGTGAGATAATTTTCGTCTTTTAGGTGGGCGAAACCACAGAAAAGATGAAAGAGGTTAGAAAGAAAATACTTTCCGATTGATACTACGAGTATAACGAGTGTTGCCGCGCCGCTTGTCTCCCACCCTTTACCTCCACTACAGGCAATAAACCAATACACACGCCCATTACGCAACTAACAGACCACGCACACTTAGATCGCAAGTGTGCTATTGGTAGTTGAACTATGAGCATTGCCCTACTTTGTGGCACGCCTGCCCCCCCCACAAGGCCATTCTAACATCTTTCATCTGTTCTGTAGGCGAAACCACTCGCACAAGCTAGAATTAAAAATAGGAAATGTTTGAATTCCTACTTCTTTAAGTATTATATGTACGTCTCTAAAAATAAGTGCAGCGATGAAAAACAGTACAAAATGTCAAATTTCAATTTTTAAATTAGCGATACCCACTTAAACTTGGCAATGTTATCCCGTTAGTCATATTACAACCAGTTTCTTAGTAACAGTAATTTCTGAATTGTCGATGACAATTTTTTTACCCACAATAACACTGGACATAAATATAACTGCAGATATATGTACCAAGGTATCGCTGTCAGCGATAAGACGCCATTGTTGTCGCCAGATTTAAGTGTCTTTAAAATTGTTACTATTTTGGTGTACAATAAATTTTATTGTATTCTATGAATATGTGTCTGCTGTATATATGTCAATCTTTGTCAAGCCTCGGGGTGTATGATCGTGGCGATCAAAACCCAAACTTCGATAACAACAGAATCTTATAAAGTTGTCCTTTGCGTTCTAGGGCTACAGTCACACTTTATTTTTGTCAGACCAGTAAAATGCTACTTTATCATTGAGTGACATAGGCATATACTCTTCAATACACTTACTCGAAAACGCGCTCTTATTCCACCACCTTTAGGTACGCAATAGACTGACTTCGCATTAATGAAGAAAAGTGCGCGTGCTCTCCCCCACCACAATGTTATTACATGTATCGTATCAGGCTGGGCGCGCGTCGACCCCTACGAGTTGATTATTCATTTCATCGTAAGTGTTTTGAAAATGTCGTTTGATACACGTGCATTTTGTCACTGCAGCCCTCGGCTCCATAACACACCCGCCTACGGCTCCTGCGAATTTCGCCTCGTTCGCGATAACAAACTTTCTGCACTTGTATCAAAATGTACTACTCTAGCTTCTTGTAGTTGTAGTGATAGCACCAGCTTCTGCCAGTAGTTTCGGCCGCGTGTTTTTTTGGAACAGGTGTAAAATGACAACTTCCTAATTGAATTGGCAACAACTCACCTTGGCTGTCCCGTACCGTTGCTCATATTTCAATAGGGGATATAACAGTAAAACATTCTATTCTCAGGTGGAGTATGTGTTCCTGGTGGGAGTGGGAGGCGGTGTGCCACACTACACGGACTATGCGCGACACGTGCGACTGGGCGACGTTGTCGTCTCGTCGCCTGCGCCGGATCTACCCGACAAGTGTGTATCTTTTTTAACCTTTTGAATACCGTAATTAGAGTCACAATATAAAGACAACGAGAGAACGAAGGCCGGCTTGGGGTTTAATGAATTAAATCGGTATTTGCCTGTATTTATACAGGGCTATTTGTTTTTATTTTATTTTATTTATTTACTAACATCATAAACAACAACTTTTGTTTTGTGACTTAAAAAATTATCATATTTTAGTTCATCAGATTTTCATGCAAAAATGAAAATATTTAAATTTAACGTCCGTTTATTAAAAAGTCTATGCGAATACAATAGCGGAGGGGAGTGGGATCTGGCGGGGTGCTTGATGCGCTTGCGTCGCGTCATACGTTTAGCAAAATACAGAGTTGAAATGTGTTCGATACAACAACGAAATCTTGAAGGCTTATTTTTGGTAAATTTCGTTTTGAAAAAGTCATGATGATGTTAATATTACAGTCCTGCAAGATTGTTAGTATTTTACAAATGCCCTGTATTTGTACAATTTGTAATACCAAACAAAAAATAACATCAAAAAGACTTTTTCTTTCTAAACATAGCATCGAAATTGGTTATTAAATTAAGTAGCAATTAGCATTACAAATTACAACTATAAGTTTGAGGAAAAACGGAGGCGTGATAGGAATATTTCGCATCACTTTTGTAAACACTTAACCTAATGGCGTTGACGCCACATTTCAGTGTGTGTAATTGTGTATCCTTATTGTCTTACATGCCAGTATCCCCTTCCAACAGATTTGAAACGTTTCCAAATGATTTAATACTGAATAATTTTTAAAAAGTTAGTTATTTTTTGACACATAATATGAAAAAATAGACGAGCAGATACGCAATTGGTTGCTATAGTCTGTCTAAAAAGTCAAACGACTTGGGGATTTTGTATAATATTTAATCATTTAAAAAATACTTATATTTTTTATAAGGTTCTCTCTCCTATTAATAAACAATGATCAAGAATCAAGATCTCTTAACCTCTCGAGTGCCGTAATTAGAGACACAATTAAAAAGCCATTGTGTCTCGCGTGGATCCACGTTTAGACACACAACGGGTTAATCTACTTTGACTATTGAACCAGTGTTGACTACATCGAATTTAATTTTGCCCTAATAATTACCCAAGTCGTTTAACTTTTTAGACAGACTCTAGTAGCGTTGTTACTTGAAACCATATCAGTCAGGTTGAACGCTGAAATTGAATTTGATATATTTTGAATAAAGTTAAGTAATGTATTCCTTAGAGACAGTACAATTACCGAAACGGATCTTGAGCGCTCGGCGTCAGAGTGGGGATCGCTTTGCGCATTCCATACATTGGCGAGCCAACCGTCTTCGTTGTTAGATACATGCAGCAACGCAGGGAACGAATCATGAGCGACGTCTATGACACGATGGCGCGGCGAGCCAATCACTGACACTCCCCGCCCCCGTGTCTCACTTCGCATCACTAATGAGACCGAATATTCGACTTCTGCGCAACTTGAAGCCAGCGCTCAAGATCCGTGCCGGTAATTGTAAAAAGGGCTGCTCTTGTTCGCAAGAGTAACCGTATCCCTGAAACGTAATCTCAAGGAGATGTCAGAAAAACCGCAGGGGTCCTGGAGGGTATAAGTCTACTTGAGCCATGGGTTTCTGAAAGGAAAACCCGAGCTCCTGGAACGCAAGGCAAGGGAAGAACATATGGGGAGAAACCTTGCACCTTGTGATGTATCCCTACCACATATAAACCTTTTAATGTGGTGGGGTTTCTTGACGGCAGATTATTGGATTTTAGTCAGTAAAAGTCTGACAGTCTCCCGCCGCGATAGGGCGGGAGAAAATATTGAATGATTTCCCACCTAAAAAAGCCCTAGAACGTAACCGAAAAAATACCACCTAATTCACCGCACTAATTAGTTGGATTTGTTTTTTCACTACAGCATTGTTTATTTATATGTATGTATCTGAGTATGTATTTACTATTCTATTTGTTTCTCTTCTGTTTTGTCTATTTATTAAGTTGCACCTGCCTTGTTGTTTCTGCACCACCCTAAGGTTGACAGGCAGATAATGCCTAAAGCATTAAGTCCGCCTTTGTACAATGTTGTGTGCATAAAGCTTTAAATAAATAAACAAATAAAAAATACAGGTGGACGTTAATCAGTTAAAGTTCACTTCTTGCTCAAATTATTTGATGATTTCCTACATGAACAAATAAACAGAAAATAGGAAGAATATGGGAAATGAAAATTAGTTTTTCAGAAACTTATTCTAACAGGAATAAGTACAAAACTTTTACTTGACAAGTTCTGATTCACGACGACGAAGACTGTCGCAAGTAAGTGTAACATTGTGGTTTGTATAAAAATCATTCATAATGTAACTGGAAATTCCGGAAGGGCGCGTCAAAGCCAGACAAACGTAAACGTACACGGTACAGTGACCTCATTGCTGTTGACTTATAAAAATGTTTCATACGCGTGGGTAATAAGGTGCAATATAACTTTTTTTTCTTTTTATTATTTATAGCCTCGTGTTTGACTACCATCTCACCTAATGGTAAGCGATGATGTGGTGGACGATGGAGCACGCTTGCCTAGAAGTAACTTATTCACTCTTGACTTAAAGATCCCTAAGTTGTAGCTATCAGGAAACACAGACTCCGGCAGGGAATTCCGACTTGTATGTGTATGGTAAAATATATGAACTTTATGAAACAAATAATGTAGACCACTGATGATCCAGTGATTGAAATACGACCAATATTGGGTCAAGAAGATACAAACTGCGCCTGATTTGAAGCCCGTTGCTAAATTGTGAAGGATAAGAGAAAGAAAGACTTTAAAGTAGGTACCTATAATCTATATCAAATCTTAGTCCTCCGTGCGCGTAACATGATTTAAGGCCAGATTCTACTCATTTTGAACTTTTTTAAACCTCTGGAAACCCACAAATATAAAAGAGAAAACCATGAAAAATTCATCGACGTCCACTGTAAACTGTTGGACATTGGCCTTCCCCAAGTGTCGCCTCAATGAACGATCCTGCGCGATCATGAAAAATTATTTTATTAAAATTGACTATAATATGACCAACCGCCGCGCGACGTGCAAAAATCAAAACATGAAATAAATTAGTTTGATCGATAAAAAAAAATCGCGATCCCTAACTTACGATTTCAAACGTGTATGTCTACGAAATTACGTCACGTAAAAACAAAAATCTTGAATAGTTATTGTTTTGTTCTTTATATAGAAATAAAACCGCTGTTACGGGGCCGCGAAATCGACATAGACCCGGGTGGAGTTCATACTCACTGACTTCAACCGGCTCTTAAAAAGAGATCTACCTCTTTTTAAGAGAATAAGATTTTCTTATGAGCAATCGGTGGAAGCTTCTGCTGACACCAAAAACGTAAGTAAGCTCAGAACCGATTCAAAATGGATTGTCATCGACACGCTTAGAACTAGACCTCCTTTAGAAAGTCAACAATTGGTCACATTAGAGTTCATTGACCCATCCTCCAAACTTAGAATGCAGGAAGCGTAGGTATAGTTCACGGTGTGCGGTCATTCGTATTTTGTGAAATTGAAAAATTGATGGTGTATACTCTAGTCTGACACATTTGTCACCATCGATAATGTGGGGTCAATTTAACCATTGATCTGATTGATCTTTAAACTAACCCTTTGTTAAATTGACGACAATCTAACCGTCTAATGTGTAGATTGAAACACGAATCATCTACACTATAATATAATGTTTTGTTTGTAGGAGGTAATCTCTGAAAGTACTGGTCAATTGGACCAGTACTTTCTAAAATTATTTTCACCGATAGAAAGCTGCTTTATTCCTGAGTTACATAGGTTATATTTTTTTATTTACGCGGGTAAATGCGCAGGTAAAAGCTAGTCCGGCTTAAATAATCCTTGACTCTTGTCAAATAACAAATGTGCCTAACTGCCGACAAAGTGATAGTGTAGATCGGCCATGTCAAACTCAAACTCACTGGTGATGAAGACCGTAAACTATGTGGGCCGGAAAACCAAGAAAACGAAAATAAATTACTGAAAAAAAATTGTAAAATATTTACAAGTAAGTTTTCTCATTTCTTGTTATCGAAAAGGTACTTATAGTAACTTCTTATGTGCTATCAAAGACACTTCCGCCTGACCGCCGCTATGTTAAGTTTTGCTTGCACTCGAAACTAAAATTTCAAAGGGTTTAGTTTGGCGCCCCGCCGCAGGATTCAAGCGATTTTTTTTAAGTATCTACCAACACTATCAAATAGGTCTGACATCAAATCTCTATCACTACGAGTATTGATAGCAAACGGTTTTTGCCAATCTCACGGCCCGCGTTATCTGGCTTTTTTCAAATTGATTCGGGCCACACAAAAATGCTCAATGGGCCGTATGCAGTCTGCGCGTCGCATGTTTAACATGCTGGTGTAGATAATCTTTAATCTTTGCTGAAACATTAAAACAAAAGAGTGATTATCTAGTTCAGTCAGTTTTACGACTCGCTCGGTAAGATAAGCACATAAGATCGTCTTTGTGTTTCTTCCGTATATTGGATTCTCATGGGAGTTTGCAATTACTTCTTTATGTTTTTGGGAATGAACACTGGAACATTTTATGTTTATTAGCTGTCAAGTGTAATGACGTTAAAAAACTGCGTCAATTCTTATTCGTCACTCTTTATTGAGAACTTGGGAATTGATACTTTGGACTATGATGGCATTAACCCACATATCGAGGTCTTGACTTGGTCACACCCACTCAAAGAATGCCGAGTTGTTTTCGCGAACGTGGTCGTAATTCAAATAAAATTTGACTATTCTCCATAATTTTATATTCATCTCAGGCGTATAGTTTTTATTCCTCAAGCTTGTTAAAGTGGGTCTACGTTAGAGGAGCCAAGCACGAGTGGAACACGAGCCGAGCTTAAGAGCCGGTTGTAGTCACTGAGTATTTTGTATGAACTCCGCCCGGGTCTATGTCGATTTCGCGGCCATATAAAATAAAACAATAACTATTCAAGATTTTTGTTTTTACGAGGCCCTTTTAAAAAACAAGCTTTATTATTTTTTGTAACTTTCAAATATTTCCGTGACGTAATCTCGTAGACATACACATTTGAAATCGTAAGTTAGGGTCAGATTGGTGATTTTTTTTTATTGAGACAACTAATTTATATTATATTTTGATTTTTGCCGTCAATGTTAATAAAATAATTTTTCATGGTGTTCTCTTTTATATTTGTGGATTTCCAGAGGTTTAAAAAAGTTCTAAATGAGTAGATCCTGGCCTTAAATTCGTGTAGTGATTTTCGTACTCGGCTCCTCTAGAGTCGGTCCCGACTATACGAATTTGAGCTCGGCTCATGCTGGGCTCGTCTAGCATAGATCTTTAGATTCTCGAGGTGACATAGATATCAGCGGTGGCCACGTCTACAGTCTTCCTGTTACAAAAGTCATGACTGTTACTTGCAAAACTTGCCCAACGTCATGATAAAACTCATGGCCGTATGGCCTTTCTCTGATCTAATTAGCGCGTTATGTCCCACCGTTGGGCAAAGACTCATACTGAAATTAACCCTTTGTATAACAATGTTACTTTTTCTAGTCTGATGGTGACACAGATCTTGCGATGATTAGATAAGCAAGACAGTCAAACATAAATATCTGAAATTCTTCATTGTCAGGCGGCCTGAAAAATACAATTGTGTATACAATAGTCGGTTGTAGACATTGTAATTCATTCATAAATAAGAAGAGTAGGTAAATATTCGCTCACCTAGTAACTAATTTGTTTTGCTTTGGCTAACCACACGGCCGATGCCTCATTTTTATCGAGAACAATTGCTTGCGTAGTTACTAACCCACAATGATTTACTCAATGCGCAGATGAAAGTTTGTAATCCATACAATACGTATCAATGAGAAAATAGAGCAAACGGGAAGATTAATGAACTCATTTTTAGGGTTCCGTACCCAAAGGGACATACCAAAACGGGAGTCTATTATTAAGATTCTACTGTCCGTCCGTCTGTCTGTCAGCTGTCTGTCTCATGAACCGTGATAGCTAGACAGTTGAAATTTTCACAGTAGATGTATTTCTGTTGCTGCTATAATACGCGTATTGCTTTTATCTTACCAATAGCGAAACTATCTACAATAAAAAAAAAAAACAGAATAACATAAATTCACACGTTGACACGTTGCGCTCCATAACGGGTATCATAGACGTGGGCAAAAAGGCTGCCAGGCTCAAATGGGACTGGGCGGGTCATGTCAGCCGCATGCATAGGGACCTTTGGGCGAGCGTCGCCACACAGTGGGTCCCTACTGAAGTAAAACGCCGTCGAGGTCGGCTTAGAAAAAGGTGGCGGGATGATCTGGACGCGTACCGCGAGGACTGGTTTGAGACGGCGCAGGAGAAGAAAGTTTGGAAGGACTTGGGGGAGGCCTTTGCCCAGCAGTGGGACAGCAACGGCTAGAGAAAAAAAAAACATAAATTCAAGGGGGTTCTTTTACAAGAAACTTGATTTTTTGCCGTTTTTTGCTACCGTTGGGGCGTTGGTACGGAACCCTTCGTGCGCGTGTCCGTCTTGCACTTGGCCGGTTTTCTTTTCTATTGATAGGCTTGCGCCTGACCACTATTTCACATGATAGAAAGCGAAGATGTGGTCGACGATGGAGCGCGCTTTCCTAGAAGTAACTTATTCACTCTTGACTTAAAAATCACGGTTGTAGCTATCAGGAAAGATAGTCTAAGATCCGATTAAGAACGACCTTCACCGGTCTGTTTAATGGATGAAACGTATTTTATTATAAATTTAGTGTAAGTATTAAATAATATAACGCGGGTGGGTTGCCTAAGAAATTCCTGGCCAGACTATTATTAATTAAAAATTGAAAATTTATTTTATTTTTAGAAAAATGTACAACCGTTATCCATACCAGATTTTTTTGCACACTATAACATCGTATTCGTAATGAAACAGCGTTTATTTTGATTTAGAATTTGTTGTATATAAAAAAAAAACACCTGTTTATACATATCTACCTGTTTATACCTAGCAACTCATAGCTATGCCAGGAAACAAATAGGCAACCCAACATTTTTATGTTCTAAAGACTTCACTCTTTCGGTTAGTATTAAATTTATTCGTTAAACACACCAGTGCAATTCTCAAAAAAAAAAAAAAATTGTTTGGCCAGGTATTTCTCAGGCAACCCACCCGCGTTATATTATTGAATATACTAAATTTATCATAAAATAGGTTTCATCCATTAAACAAACCGGTGAAGGTCGTTCTTAACCGTATCCTAAGACTCCGGTAGGGAATTCCACTCTTTAGCTATACGCACAATGAATGTTTTCCCAAAACGTTTTTTTACGTATGAGTCGGATGTCCACCATGTACTGGTAGCGCATCACTGTAGGTCGATAGTCCAATGATGGAACGGGGCTTGGCGGAATTAATGTAATTCCGACGCACACTTCCCTAAATGCAACCGGTAGAAAACCGACAGGCTAGCAACTCGGTGTCGATGCTCAAGACTTTGAAGCTTTGACTCGACGAGTGCATCATTAATTCATTACGAATAAATCACTCATCAATCCAAAACCCTCCCATTTAAAATATAAAATCGTTACCGATTTATGTTTCAATGTGTATTATACAGGGTCAAATTAGATATAGTTATTGGAAAAAATCCGCAACCGTGACGAGTATCGAATCGTTAATGATAATGACTAGTAATAATATTAATGTACTAGTAATAATTTTCGAGTTACCTACCGAATAATTCTACTATACTTGATAGTAGAATTATTCGGTAGGTAACTCGAAAATATAAATATCTAGTAGAAGTTTATGAAAAAATTAAAAAAAGATTTTGAGGTATGCGGAACAGGGTGTAAAGTCCAGCAAAACATCTATTGAAGAGGGAGGTTCTAATCGCGCGGAGAACTCTTAACACCGCGGTGAAGGATTTTGAATTTTAGTGCCTATGTGGCGTCATAGATGTCGCTAAAACATATTTTTTGCTTATTTACAACCAACCATTTTTAAAAATGACGCTAAAAACCAATCGATTGACATGATTTGTATCTCAAAGCTCTACTGTTCGTTGTTCCAAAAATCATAATCCTGGGTAATACCAATACATATGGTCGTGACTAAACAACTATGTAAACTATAATATTTCATGCCAAATATATAGCGTACGTGACTTTTCAAACCACGGTTACAAAAACCCATTGTTGTGATAAGTTATGATTGTCCCTTATTGACGTGGACATAACGTAGTAGTGACATGCGCACGATTGGTTAGGTATGATCTATTTGCCATTACGTCCTTGTTCATGAATTAGCGTATTTCCTAGTTGTAAAATGGAAGGAAATCTTCCGGGCTATTGAGTAATGATGATAATTATATTATTTTTATTGGCAGTTCTGAACTCGCTACAATACGGTATGGTTGCGTAGTGGAAGTGTTTTTTTTTATTAACTTGTTGGGACGGAAAGTGAATTACAGGTAAGCAGCTTAAGCTTAAGCTTTAGGGTGGGATATCATCAAATAAATTCCCCCGCTTTGGGTGGAGCAAACGGGAGTTTCAGACTTTTACTGAATAAAACCCACCCCGGCCCCGGTCGGTTGCCTTTTGCGTTCTGGAGACGCAGTAAGTTTTTGAAACAATGCCGCAGCCCTGGCAGGCATCGACAGTAGCGGGCCTCGTCAGGAGTCAATCATGCTGACATGGGTAAGCCTGCACGGGGTAACATTGTGAAGGTTACGTGAATGAGCTAGATGTGAGTCGTGCTGGGCCGGTCCTGGTAGGCAGGGAACCTATTTCGGCAGAGGATTGCAAAGTAAACGAATATGACAGGATCGATTTTTTATCGCCTAAGGATAAGATAGATAGGAACTTGATAGATTCCACCAAAATTTGCAAGAAGAAAACCCGGGCGCACGAAACATGGAAGGAGTGGAGGGAGGCCTTTGCCCAGGAGTGGGACAGAACTGGATAACAAAAAAAAAAAGGATGAGATCTATAAACAGGAGCGCAGCGTGGACTAATTTAGACGTGGGCGAAGGCGCATTAGCGAGGCCTTTTTCTTTCATAAATTCGATAACGAGACAGCGATTAGTGTTCGACCACATCGTCGCTTACCATCAGGTGAAGTAGTGGTCAAACGCCAGCCTATAAATTACTTATAAAACAAAACCCTCGCTGTTAAAAAGTCTTCGCACAAGCGAGGCCCCTTTGCGTGCAAAGTCATGCCCACGCCTATCTACGCTCCTGTCTAAAATAACAGGCGGTCGTCATGAAAATCATGAATATGTGCTTTTATTTTAATTAATTTATTATTTACTAGCTTTTGCCCGCGGCTTCGCCCGCGTACTCATAAAGTATAGCCTATGTCACTCAGCAATAAAGCAGCTTTCTATCTGTGAAAAAATTTTCGCAATCGGACCAGTACTTCTTGAGATTATCTCCTACAAACATAAAAACAAAAAAAAAAAACTTTACCTCTTTATAATATTAGTGTAGATTTATTTATTTATTATGGATTGGATATGCTTTTGTTCAAATACATATTTATAGAAATGTTGAAAAGGAAGGACGTAGGCTTAATATATAGAGATAGAGGCGTGATTTGTAGAGCAAATACAAGTTACGATTACAGATAATGCTCGAGACAATACAAGTAACTCTTGCAAACATAATACAACATCTTAGGTACAACAAAATAATTATGTGCATATTTGAAATCCGCGTAGACAGTTGTGGTGGGGAAAATAAAAGTACCTAGAGTATTTACTTTGTATAGGTATGGTAAGTAGCAGGTATTACCTGTAATAGTACATACTACTTACTATTCAATTAGGTACCCATAGTTTTACATCATAAATAGGTAGAATATAAACAAAACTTATTTCGCCAAAAAGTTTTGTAAACGTCATATAACGGTGTTAATGGTGGTTAAACGTTCTATGGGCTGCTTTAGGATAAGGTTTTGCTGCTTAAGTATGTCTCACCTGTTAGTGATATATCTCCGTGGTGCTGGACTTTTTATCTCTTGCAGGCAAGTTAGTGTTCTTATCGTAGTGTTTCATGCGTGCCTCAAAGAGATGTCAGCGAAGTCGTCGTCGTCCATGGGTTGGCTTGACAAAGGAGTGAGTTTTCTGCCCTAGAGCGGGAAAAGTCATTGGATGATTTTCCATCTTCAAAAAAATCTTCAAGTCTTCAGGGTATTAGGGACCCACTCTTGATGCTTGCTAGGGCTACAGGATTGTTGGAAAGACCACGGCCTTGGATCTTGGATGGCAACTAAAGGAACATATATGGGTTTCAGTCAATAAAATTCTGACACTCTCGCTTCACCTAGAGCGAGAGGAGACATTTGACTACTCACTACAAATAATGATATAGAAATTGTCTAGGCCTTCTTACATTATTAGAATGTTCCTGTGGCCGGGGTAGAGTGTTCAGTTATTAAGAGTAGAATTAAGCAAGCTTAGGCCTTACCATGACATGTTGAAATGTCAGTCGTGCGAGTGAAAAAGAGGGTTGGAGCTATACACCCTAGATCGCTGTCATCCTTTTAACAGTTCAGTTTAGGTCGTAAAATAGATCGCGTTAAGAGCTCGCGGTAGGGCCCTCTGGTCTATGGCTGTAGACTGAATTACCGCGTTTCGAAAACAGGCGTATCTGTCTCCTTGCAAACTCAATCATAAACAAGTGTCTACTATTAAATACCTGTACCTATATTTAACTAGGTAAGTTTTACCTGTTAATGCTTCCTAGTAAATTATACACACCATGATGATCTTGAAAAATATTTGCTACAAAGGAATTAGGTCTAAGTTTGACGTCAGTTAGAAAACCCAAGAATGACAACATTTTTCAGAAAGGTGATGAATTAATCAACCATATTGATTAATTCGAAAAGAATAATTTAAGGAAAAATTTTTAGTACTAATTGTTACATACATTTCTGGAAACATTTTGAAGGTTCAATAATTCAATTTAAACCTTCCACTGGCGTCAGACACATGTGTTTGACGTACTGTGGAAATACACATTGATATGTTATAAGGAAAGATACGTTATGCGCTAACATTGCAATCAGAAAACCTGGACTCTGTGCACAATTTGCACGAGTGAAATGTGATTCCATGTGATTTGTTTTTGTATGATTTGTACAACGCATAAAAGCACACGAAGGCATTAACCTTCATCATCATCATCACTTCAACTGAAAGACGTTCGGCTGAAGTGATGATGATGATGACGTTCGTAACGGTCATAGGACTCCCCCAAGTGTCGCAACAATTAACGGTCCTGTGCCTCTCGCATCCGTCGGATTCCCCCAACCCCTACGAGGTCATCGGTCTACCTTGTAGAAGGCCTTCCAACGCTACATCTTCCGGTACGTGGTCACCATTTCAGAACCTTACTAATCCTAACCTTATTTGATAAGCTTTATTCCACTTAAAACAAAAAAAGAAATTGCGTAATACGCCCGTTTATGTGACTGAGTGAAAAGCCACGCGCTAGAAGCGAGTCACCTATCTTCCGCTGTTTTGATTATTTAATCTAACCGTATAATATTCTAAAACTATGTCTGTATGAGGACAAAGTTCATGGAAGTATACCTAAAGCGAAAATGTGGGCCATCTCCGTAGCTCAGGTTCAATACGGTTTGCTTATTACAGAGCGTTCGCGGTTGGAGCGAGGTCGGTTAGAGCAATAGGAACCGTGAGTTCGTATATCAGAAACACAATATGAAGACCAATACGTCTTCGAAGAGATAACTCATAATTATCCTTATCCTTACATATTATAAAACAATGTCTCCCACATCGTCTGTCTGTTTGCGAGAAACTCAAAATCTGCTAGTCGGATTTTAATGCTGTTTTCATCAATAGACAGAGTGATTCATGAGGAATGTTTACATGTATAATGCTATAATATGCATTATATAGTACGAAAAGCAAAGAATTTATAAAATTTTAACACTTGGTGCAAAAATTAAGTGGAGCGTAAAATTACAAAAAAAAATGTACCTGTAGAAAACAAGAAAAAAAAGACGTGTGGCACTTGGGGACTGCCGCGGTAAAGCTATTGCATAGCATTTTTTATCAACTTATGCAATAGACCTCGCCAACAGCTGCTTAACCCCACCCATCCAAAACCAGACCTCGCCAACAGCTGCTTATCCCACCCATCCAAAACCAGACCTCGCGAACAGCTGCTTAACCCCACCCATCCAAAACTAGACCTCGCCAACAGCTGCTTAACCCCACCCATCCAAAACCAGACCTCGCTAACAGCTGCTTAACCCCACCCATCCAAATTGAGACCTTGCCAACAGCTGCTTATCCCCACCCATCCAATACCAGACCTCACCAACAGCTGCTTAACCTCTTCCATCCAAAACCAGACCTCGTCAACAGCTGCTTAACCTCTTCCATCAAAAACCAGACCTCGCTAACAGCTGCTTAACCCCACCCATCCAAAACGCCGACAGCTGCTTAACCCCACGCATCCAAACACAGACCTCACCAACAGCTGCTTAACCCCATCCATCTAAAACCAGACCTCGGTAACACCTGCTTAACCCCACCCCTCCAAAACGCCGACAGCTGCTTAACCCCACCCATCCAAACACAGACCTCACCAACAGCTGCTTAACCCCACCCATCTAAAACCAGACCTCGCCAACAGCTGCTTAACCCCACCCATCCAAAACCAGACCTCACCAACACCTGCTTCACCCCATCCATCTAAAACCAGACCTTGCCAACAGCTGCTTAACCCCACCCATCTAAAACCAGACCTCGCTAATAGCTGCTTAACCCCACCCATCCAAAATGAGACCTTGCCAACAGCTGCTTATCCCCACTCATCCAATACCAGACCTCGCCAACAGCTGCTTAACCTCTTCCATCCAAAACCAGACCTCGCCAACAGCTGCTTAACCTCTTCCATCAAAAACTAGACCTCGCTAACAGCTGCTTAACCCCACCCATCCAAAACGCCGACAGCTGCTTTCACTCATTTGTTTTCTTATCGGTCACCACGCTCAAAAAACAAATGAGTGGGGGGTGTTAGGTTATTTTCGTTACGGAATTTCTGGATTCGGTCTCCACGCTCAAGGCCTGCGATAGAAGCTATGCAATAGCTTAAAATATATGTATAGGAGGAAGAAAATAAGACGCTAAAACGACACTTCGAAATTACGTCTCGTGTGTCCAAATTCATACTTCCGTGGATTCACTTTATTTGGCCTGATTACCTACACTCAAACGTTAGCGACACCAAATAAGGAAACTGAAATGATAGTAAAAATCCTATCGATGTCCTAAACATCTCTACATATACGGTTGTATGCGTGGGAGTTTCAAATTATGTAAGATTGAGTAGGAGGCGTTCTGCATGGCCAATGAATGTCAATTGACCACTGACATTGCTTGACCCTTGTCAACATGATTCAATTTGCTCTTATTCTGTACTGTGGTATATTCGTAAATATTGCTGGGCTCACTTAGCACTTGTATCACGCAAATCCGTGGGAAATTCCTTCTAGTGAACATTTGTAAAAAATATTTCTTTTTTGGTATCGTTTCGTAATGGTCATGTTTATTGAATTTACTCATTTAATTACTCATTGTTTCACCGCATTATTTACAATTTAATTGATTCAATTTAGGTATTTTTACCTATCTAGTGAGTCAACTTAGGGTCTAGACAGAAAACTATGATCTTGCACGATGCACTGAAAGTACATCGCACATTGTAGGTGTGGTCAGAAGCGATGCTTGCACGAAATCGCATTTTTTTGGGTGGGAAATCATCCAATCACTTCTCGCACTCTTGGGTGGAGCGTGTGGGCGTGTCGAGACTCTTGCTGACGGCAACCCCCACCTCCTTTGCCTTCATTCCAGACCCCCGGGGAACACTTTCGCATAACCTAAGGATCGCAGTTATGTGTGGGGGACCCTTTACCCACCTTTTGAAGAATTGAATACAAAACCATTTTTCACTTAAATATTTTTGATTACAGATACGTGTACATATTCTGCGAGAAGGCAGAAAAGAATGCGAAAGGAGGATGGGACTATGAGGTGAAACCTTATAAGCCTGCTGACTTCCTTCTTCAAGACATAGCCTTGCGCTTGAGCAACGCTAAACCTCTTTGGAATGCTTTTGTTAGCGAAGGTAAGACTTATACTTATAGGTACATCAGGTTATTAAAGCTAGAACTACATTAGACCGACGCACACGTGGACCACGCCTGCTTTGTACGTATAACGACGTCGCGTGGCATGGATCTAGTGTAGCTCTACAAGTCTAGTTGCCGCTTGTATGGAGACCGACGCGCTCAGATCGGCATACGTGGCACACATGTGCGCAGTGTAGTTCTACCTTCACTAACCAGTCAGCTGAGATGGTGACATTGGTTAGTGCACGCACGGGGGGGGCGAGGTAACAGGCTCGCTGACGAGCGTCAATACGCATGCACCATGAAGCTACTTCAGGCACCCCTCAGTTATACGATAAGCCTAAATGGCTAGATAGGCATCACAACGAACTCCTGTACTGTAGGAACAGTCGATGAACTACCATAGAATGCAAGGATTTTTCATTATTGGATCATGCCCTTAAATCGACCTTCAGTCATCGATGCAGAGGAGGCTTCAACAGCTAGGAGCATAGGAAAAGTTCCGTCCGGCCCTTCGTTAAGGACCGTACCCGACGGACCGAGAGTCGACGGCGGGGCGAGCGTAGGCGCGTAATGTTCCGCGCGAGCCCCAAAGATGTCAGCAAAACTGAAGGGACGCAGCAGGGCCGGTGCTTGCCAGGCCTGTGAGAACGTTTGAAAGAGTGACCGTGGCCCTAGAACACAAAGGGCAAATTATGGAACATAGGTCGTACATGCCATCTCATTCCACCCTAGGGCGAGAAAATTTGATGAATTCCTACCTCAAAAAGGTCTATGAAGGGCAACCTAACATTAATTCTGGTGTCATCCTGTAAATTCTGCAAACGTTTATGTCCTTGAAGAAATAAAGTCAAAAAATATGTCCTTAAAGGTAGGTTCCTATGCTTTTAGTGTTAACCATGGAGTTTCTTCCCGGTTCTTTTCCATAGGCAACGAACCAATTGGTACCGTTCGCTAGCTTTTGATGTTTTATGTGTCCATGTGGGCCTATGTGAAATAAAAAAAATTAGTTTGAGTGTACAATTAGGTAGGTAGTTAGATTTTTGGCCTCTTCATCGCTCTTTAGTTTATGAAAAAATGGTCGTGACCTATTTTTTGTTACCTCCAAAAATATGCGTACGTTTTAAACATTGCAGAATGTGTTACGGAAATATCTTTATGAGTACTAAACAAAGCTATTAAAGATAATGGTGTTTGTTTTAAAATTCTATGCATATTTCTAACAAAGCAAAGAATAGGCTAGGTCTGTTTCCTGTGAGTTTATAACTTACGTCAAAAAGATGAATAGGAATGTTCCATCACCTAAATTATCTACTAGCTTCTCCCCATAACTTTGTGCGCGTCAAATGTTTTGTTATTCCATGGTTTTTCATAATATTATAATATAGTATTATGGTGTAGGTTCCTGCCCTTGGCTTGTTCCATGTTATTTGGTGTTGGCGTAACACGCTTTCTAAGAATAGAAGATATTCTGTCCTGTCAACCGTCACGCTATCACTGCCTCCCTTTTCTTTCTATAGGTACCTACTTTCTGCCCATGTCTCGTGTTGTTTGGGGTCACCGCAACGCACTTTAGTCTTTCATTATGTCTTTTCAACCGTCACGCTATCACCGACTCCTTTTTAAGGTTCCGTAGCCAAATGGCAAAAAACGGAACCCTTATAGATTCGTCATGTCTGTCTGTCTGTCCGTCATGTCACAGCTACTTTTTTCCGAAACTATAAGAGCTATACTGTTGAAACTTAGTAGGTAGATGTATTCTGTGAACCGCTTTAAGATTTTCACACAAAAATAGAAAAAAAAACCAATAAATTTTGGGGGTACTTAGAACTGAAACTCAAAAATTTTTTTTTCATCAAACCCATACGTGTGGGTTATCTATGAATAGGTCTTCGAAAATGATATTGAGGTTTCTAATATCATTTTTTTCTAAATTGAATAGTTTACGCGAGAGACACTTCCACAGTGGTAAAATGTGTCCCCCCCCTGTAACTTCTAAAATAGGAGAATGATAAAAATAAAAAAAATATATGATGTACATTACCATGTAAACTACCAACGAAAATTGGTTTGGACGAGATCTAGTAAGTAGTTTTTTTTAATACGTCATAAATCTAAAAAAATACACTATTATTAAAACATCGATCAAAGTTACAACGAACTACAAGAACTTTTATATTATGTTACTTGCTGCTACGGAACCCTCCATGGGCGAGTCCGACTCGCACTTGGCCGGTTTTTGTTTCTATGGGTACCTTCCTGCCCTTGTCCAATGTTATTCGGGGTTAACGAAACATGTCTTCCATTCTCTCCTATCAACCGCCACGCTGTCACTGACTCCCTTTTATCTCTATGGGTACCTACGACCGGAATAAAAAGTGTCCCATGTCCTATTTCCGGTCATGGTATATTTCATCTAAGGCCATACACACTTATAACATTAGTGGGATACCTAGTACTCAAGTATTAATATGGCGTGTCACCTTTACCGGTGAACTGCCATCCGGTACGGGGTACCCCCCTAGGTATGATAAAGTTCGAAAGGTCAATAAGGACTAATGTGATTCAGCGATGTTTACAAAACAGCTCTAAATACGACATCAAAGAAGTCAACTCACTTTTACGAGTAACACGCGTAGTAATGGAGAAACCAAAGTGGTTAAAAGTCCCTAATGGGACCGTTTGTTGTAGTTCTTTATGAGAAACTAGCTTCTGCCCGCGGCTTCGCCCGCGTGCATAAGATATAGCCTATGTCACTCAGGAATAAAGCAGCTTTTTATCGATGGAAAAATTTTAACAATTGGACATTTACTTTTTGAAATTACCTCCTACAAAAAATAAATAAAAAAAATCAAACTTTACCACTTTATCATATTAGTATAGAAGTATAGATTAGCTTTTTTATTATTATTTTTCTCCCCATCCCCCTTCAACTGCGACCCAATACGTGGCTGGAAAACATATGAACCGCGCTTCTAAAGTAGCCAACTCTTCTGTGTACATCGTATACTGGAACTTGCACTAAAAGCTTTTGTCATCTCTCTTTACAGGCTTGGAACGACTTCGAGGCGTGCCTGGTAGATGGGATCCGCCCGAAGGTGCCACCGACCGTCTGTGTGTGGACATCGGCGAAGGTGCCTTTATTGAAGTATCACACCCGGCACCACAGGGAGACCAGGTGTAAGTAGTTTCAACACCATTTGAACTCAGAATCTCTGACGGCGTGTAGAGTTCCACACGCGCATGAAAGTGATGTCAGCAAGCCTACTGGGGCCATGGGTGATACAAAAGAGAATCCCGAGGCCCTGGAACGAAGGCAAAGAAGGAACAGAACAGAGTGGGTTTTAGTCGGTAAAAGTCTGAAACGCCCACCTGTTCCGAACTAGAGCGAGAGAAGTCATAGGATGATCGCTAACAGAAAAAAAGGCTCAGGGTGGGCGCTAGACCGTGGTGGGGTGAGCGTGGTCCATTCATCTTTCCCCCTCCATCTATATAAAAAAAATAAAAGTTAAAGGCTCTGTTAAGGCATATAGTCCCTTGAACCATCTGACCGAAATTATGTGAACGCAACGCTCGCACTCGCCTAGGCGGCAGTACGCAAATCTGTGCATTATTTGCGGCCAGCAGCGCCCGGAAAGCGCTTTAAATCCATTTTCTCTGCGAGATATTGATTGATCAAGGGCAATTATTATTGGCCTCAGAAAATCACTGTTTTATGGCACTTTTCGGGCGCTTGGCCCTTAAAAGGTTAATAAAATTTTGACCAGAATATTAGGTTTTAAAACGACTTCCTTATGTTAAAATGTAAATAAACAATACACAACGATAAGAGTAATTAGAATTGTTAAGATGATATTTCCTAAAAGTATAATTTCCTCATCAAACTAGGTCGAGGTTCACAGATACACAGAAGCTAATTTTATATTAATTTTACTGTTGTGGTATATGAATCATATTACCAACTAGTCTCAATATTATAAAACTCTTATGTCACAGAAATAAATTATAATTATAGTAATATTCTAACACTAAGAATATCCTGTAAAATCCCATTCATAGCCGATGGGAATATTCCATACGCTAAAATGTTTACAAACATGTTTATTGTTGAAGACAATCCTGAAATAAACAGGATTGTTCAAAACAAATGATTTTCTGAGGAAAAGCATATCACAAGTATGATTGGGGGCTAACCAGACGTTAGGATTAGACGGGTTTAGTTAGATTTATCCGCGTTTGTGACGCACTTGAGTCAAGTGCGCGCGTAATAAAGATTATTGTGTTTACTCGACTGCAATATTGTGGGTGGACTTGTATGAGCTAGTGACTTTATTTTTTTTATTAGCTTCTGCCCGCGGCTTCGCCCGCGTACATAGAATATAGCCTTATGTCACACAGGAATAAAGCAGCTTTCTATTGGTGCTAATTTTTTTTTGCAATCGGACCGGTAGTTTCAGAGATTAACTCCTACAAACAAAAAAAAAACAAACTGTGCCTCTTTATTATACTCTTATTAGTGTACATTAGGGAAACCACCAAATGACCTCTATCATTCTGGCTGAAGTGAAAAGGAGTATCAGACTTTTACTAACTAAAACACACCTGTGTTAATTCCCTTTGCGAACCACAGTAAGGTTTTTTTATGGTGGGATAAATCATCCAATGACAACCGCCGCTCTTGGGCGAAGCGGAAGATAGTGTCAGACTCTTACTGACTAAAAGCCCACCCCGTTCTCTCTTCTTTCGAATTCACCCTGGCCCCAGTAGGCTTCGACCCGGCTGGGTCCCTGCTGTTGCTGATAGCTCCTCGAGGCGCGCGGGAACAGCGACGAACAATAAGAGATACTGTGGTTCGCAAAGGTTAAAAAAAGTCTGCAGAACACTGTCCCAGCATATTTTGCTAGGGCAGCGTTCCGTAAACTTTTTGTGTTCGAAGTACATCTAGGAAATTGAACAATTTAAAAGTACAAAACACGAGCTTGTTTTTGAGCATAGTTAGTTAGTTGGAAAGAAGCAAAGAAGAATACATTTTAGGAACGCGCAGAGACACATATACCATAGAAATTTATACCATAATCGCGAAAAAAAATTAAAAAAAAAAACCGAATAGAAATTGAAAAAAACCTTTTTTACTGTCTATTCAACTGATTTTAACTTCTATTTCGTAGATATAAGGATGGCATTAAAAGCAAAAAAGTGGTTGCAATACCAACTATTTACTGCAGCCGCCATTTGTCATGCCACCAACGTAATGAAAGTCAAAATTGGTCGAACAGACAGTAATATAAGGTTTTCATTTATTTTGAATAGAGTAGGTATAAGATTAATAATAAAGAACACTAGCGTTGTGTGTCTCACGGCTGCGCTAAATACGAGGGTAGATCGAAATATTGGCGGCCTAACACATAAATACTTGAACTATTTTAATGTAACTCGATTCTCCTCATTCGATTTGCTTACTCTCTGGCTGTCACATTGTAAAATTCTATCGCAATAGCATTATCTGTTTTTAAATTAGACTGAATTTTGTGAGCCTAAGTGCAGCGTTTTTAAAGAATGGAGAAAATTGAGCAACGTGCGGTCATCAAATACCTGTTTAAAAAAAACCACCTCCAAAAGAGATTCACGAAGATATGTCAACAACATTGGGGGAATCTGCTCCGTCGTATACGACTGTGAACAAGTGGGTTGCAGAATTTAAACGCGGACGAGAGAGTATTGAAGATGACCCTCGCTCCGGCCAGCCTACGACGTCTACGACTGAAGAAAACATCGGGAAAATCTGTGATCTGATATTGCCAGATCAGAGATTGACTATCAGGGAGATTGCAGACACTATTGGCATCTCGTATGAACGAACACAAAACATCATAGTCAATGAACTTGGATTTTCTAAGGTTTCTGCGCGGTGGGTACCCAGATTACTTTTAGTTGAACAAAAACGAAAGGCTCACGATTTCTCGCGACTGTTTGGAAATGTTTGAGGCTGATCCACAAGATTTGTTGGCCAATTTTGTGACAATGGACGAAACCTGGGTACACCACTACACCCCAGAGTCAAAACAGCAATCCAAGCAGTGGAAAAAACCTGATGAACCGACTCCAAAAAAAGCCAAAGCAATTTTGTCAGCTGGCAAGGTGATGGCGTCAGTTTTTTGGGATGCTAAGCGTGTCATCATGGTGGACTACCTTGCAAAAGGTGAAACTATAAACTCGGCTTAATACTGCACCCTTTTACGTCGTTTGCGTAAAACAATCAAAGAGAAATGGCCTGGATTACTCAGCAAGAAAGTTTTGTTCCATCAGGATAATGCACGTGTTCACACGTCTGTTGAATCTATGGCTCAAATTCGTGATTGTGGCTTTGAATTACTGCCCCATCCCGCCTATTCCCCTGATTTGGCACCTTCAGACTTTCATTTATTCCCAAACCTAAAAAAACACCTTGGAGGTCTAAAATTTTCATCAAATGAGGAGGTCGAAGCTGCGGTGGGTGACTTTCTGAAGGCCTTGAAGAAACTTTTTTTATGACTGGCATATAGACGTTGGAAACCAGATGGAAGAAGTGCATTAAGTTAAGTGGAGATTACGTGGAAAAATAAAATTACTTTTGTTTATATTTTATATTGTTTTCTTGCTGAGGCCGCGAACTTTTCAATCCATCCTCGTAGATTCAGTTCAGCAAAACAGACATAGGTACCTACAGTACGGGCAAAATATGTTGGCCACTCTGATGTTGGCGTTTTGGACTGTATGCTCAAAAAAATACGCAGAATTACGCATTCATCATATGATTCTTAAAAGAACTTGGTAATACAGCCAATCTTTCCATATTCGGACCGGTCAAGATATTTCAGCCGAACTTTACATGACTCTAATGCTCATAACGTTAAGTACCTAAATCATTCATTATCATCATTTTCTTACTATTACGAGTAGGTATCCCAATTTAGTAGGGATTTCTACATAGTTATGATTGTATGTATCAGGCCGGGCGCGGCATGATACCCTCGAGTTGCGAGTCAACCCCCGTTTATTTATATCTTCGTAAGTGTATTGAAAAACGTCGTTTGACACACGCGGAAAGTCACTGCAGCACTCGGCTTCATAACCACTTGTATCAAAATCATGTATTATTTGGCAGCGACAGAAAAGAGCTTGGCCTCCGCGTGCACCTGTCCCCGGTGGCGGGCGGGCGCGGCGTGGCGGGCTCGGGGGAGGCGCGCGCGGCATTCGCGGCGCACGCGCGCGCGCTCGCGTACGACTGCGAGCTCGACGCCGTGCTCGATAGCGTCATCGGGAACAGGAAGGATTGCTTCGTCTCTATTAGAGGTAAACTGTCTTGTCGATGGTCGTCATGGTGCGTCCAGATCTGGCGAATGTGCCGCTCGTGAGCCGCTTGCGAGCTGCGCGCGTGCATTTCATGTAGATACGAAGCGCGCGCGGCGGGCTTCGTACGAACGAGCCGTGCGCGAAGAGCACGCGTACCGTTCGTAAGCGGCTCGCGAACGGCGCTTTCGCCAGGTCTGGACGTACTATTAGATTTAGAGCTGTTTTTGAGTTTTTATTTAGTGTGATTTGAGTAGTTAAATAATTTTTTTAATATTATTTTGTATCAATAAGTAACTTAAAATAGGTTTTGTAAAATGGCGTCTATTAAATGAGCTGAAATATTTTTAAAAAGGCTTCCAGTAAACAGGCTGCAATATTTGTAAAAAAATCACTAGTTAATAGGCTACTAATAACTAACTAACGTCTACAATATTTTTATTAGTATTCTTTCTTCAACTTACAGACGAAGTAAAAAATAATGAATGAACTTTTTCTTATCTACAGGCATATCCGACTACCGCGACGGAACCCGCGGCAAGGAGTGGCAGCCGCACGCCGCGCTGGCCGCCGCCGCCGTCATGAAGGCCATCGTGGCCGCCATGCCGCCGCCCTCCGACTAAACGACACGCACACATCACCCATCACTGTATGGCATTTACTTATTATACTAAATTTATATGTATCACTGATCAGCTGATCAATCCACGGAGTAAAAAACAATGGAGTGCTAAGGTCCGATTACAACTTAGGTGTCTTTAAGGTTAGAGTGAATAGGCTTTAATAAATTAGTGCAATTGACCATCATCGATTGCATTACTGCTTACGAACCTGGATCGTAAGCAGTAATTAAAAGGGTTTGCATTCAAACACTAGTTCATATCATTTAAATAAAAGGTCCATATTTTTTGGATGGTTGCTGAGATCTGCACATTTTAAGCAATAGGTTTAGCAATTGTAAGTAATATGAAGTTGTAACTGTTTTATTCGTATTGCAGTAAATAACGGAAGTACGAACTCCAGTGAGAAGAGAGTAAGTTTTTATTTACTCGTTTAGGACATAAAAAATGTTACAGTCAATACTGTTAATTCGTTAAAATTCTTATCATAAAAGGCATTTGTTGTATTATTTAAGTACAAAAATTATGAAACGTTTCGTTGTTTTTTTTTTAATTGGTCACAAAAACTAAAGTAGATTTAACTGTTCAATAGTACTTCAGACCAATTGTTGCAGTTAAAATTACATGTTGTTAGGAATATATATAAAAAAAACGCGATAAGTGCGCGGTTCTGTGCCTCTTATCACTCCATTTGTTAATTACTCAATATCACGTATATTTTAATATTTGACACGCGTAATAATTCACGGTAAGAAGTTTACCTACCACTTTTTATTGTATTGTACACATTATTAACGACCAACAATTGTCGTACATAGGTAGTGCACAATGTTCTTAAACATGATGAAACTGATCTTCGTTTATATAGAAATATGGTACATGTAAACCATTCCAAAAAAACTCATATTTATCCTAATCTGATTCCCTAGAAGGTATTTATATATATTGGATGCAGTTGCATGTTTGGAAGATGAGATTTACTAATGGTTTAATATCAATCTGTAATATTTAAGTATTTGCTAAATTTATACGTATTTATAACTTGCGAGTTATCTATACTTATAAATCTAGCTATTATATCTAATGTACAGGTTTACTTGCCTTAGCGTTGGCTGTTATAAAAGTAGTAAAAATAATAATATTGTCTTATTATAAATATTTACAAAATAATAGGGTAGTTTTTAATAGTGCTAAAGTACACAATGGTAGCCTTTATGAAAATCGTTATTTGTGTGGAAATACACGTTTTGTAGTAAATTCTTCCACTTGGAACGTCCTAAGGACAAAAACAACATTCTTAGACTAAAAAACTAAATGGTTATTAAGACTGTAAACAGATTTCTGACTCAACGGTACTATTTCAAATGCCTAATTTTCTTAGAGAATACTGAAAATATATAAGTTTGTAGCCTTGTGTTGTTTATAGTTGTGTTGTGTTTTGTCAAATCAATAGTAACTAGCAAAGGGCTCAAATATTGTCTGTCTTCCTCCTTTTTGGTTGAAAATAAACGTTTAAGTATTTTACATTATTTTGATTGTATTTTACTTGCATAGAAATACAAAAGAGTTACCAGTTTTCAGATTATTTTTATAATTCACTCGTATTTTTTTAGTTTCATATTCCTTAAAGTATTCCATAAAGTTCCAATTCACTTGAAATTAGGATAATGCCAATACTTATAGTAAATTGTTCACTTTGCCCGAGCTTAGGATATATATTAGATTTATTAAATTATAAGTAGGTACGTATGTAATATTTCAACAAGTTATTTATTATATTATTTATAAAATACTAACTCACTGCCATCAATGGCCTATTTATAAGATTAACTTTGTTATTGGACGATGTTGTATCAAAATATGTAACACATATTTTTAAACCAAAGTATAGACGTTTGGCTGTTTTTTGACAACCTTGTCTAGTCGCCTAAAATGTGAACATTTTGTTGAAATATTTTATTTACACGTAATTCTTAAGAATCATTGATCTATGTATAAATTGTGAAGTCACATAGTTTTATCCTCGTTGATGTTTGTAAAAATGTTTTCATGTTCAATTTGAACACACCTCTCCATATTTATAATTTTTCTAAACGAACTGTATCTTAATTGGGGCCATAATATTCACATTCGATCCTATTGATGTTTGAGTACGTATATTTAAAGTAAAAATATTATTATGTACGTTTCTTTTGTAGTATATTGTGTTATTATTTATAGTTCAATAATGATACAATCATGTTAAATTATTTTAATTGTTTGATATTATAATTTCTCTCATAACAGTTGTCTGTTATGTTGAAGTACTGTGTTAGCAACCTATTATACTGTCATTACATTGTATTGCACAAATAAAGTGAATAAAATTTGAATATTTTATTAATTCTTTGTACCTTGAATTCATCCAGTATCAGAGGCGTTTTTTTTTTAAGTTGGGATATCATCTAATGACTTCAACCAACTAAATCACACCTATGTTCTTTCAGTTATGCATGCTAGGATCACGAGTATCCTTTTCCCTATAGCCCTACAAGTAAGCATCGACCCTACTGGGTCCCTACGGTTTGCTGACATATCTTAGAAGCGCGCGTGGAACAACACGCGCAGTTGACGACTCCGGTTCTGTCCTTATAACATGAAAGGATGGCGAGCTACCCATTTCTCGTCGTCCGACATCCTTTGCCGTACGCTCCACCGTATCCTCCGGGCGGTCCGCGCAATGGTGACAGAGGCGTTTCTTCCTTCTGAATCCATTGACGCCATTTTGACGCCTCTAATACTCTGGCAATTAGAGGCGTCTATGAAAAATGAAAAGGAATCCACCTCTCTTTAGCAACAAAGATTTTTTTGTAACGCCGTTGGTCTTAGGGCCAACGCTGCGTCACGCGGGAGCACACGCGAGCGCACGTGCGTGCAGTGTGTGACGTCGCGTGTGTATCGTTTGCGGTGGGCCCC
Organism: Mythimna ferrago; assembly: GCA_910589285.2. NCBI lineage: Eukaryota > Metazoa > Arthropoda > Insecta > Lepidoptera > Noctuidae > Mythimna > Mythimna ferrago. The sequence continues at coordinate 20,559,384 of OU342680.1, read as the reverse complement.
GTTGCGGAAACCGGATTATTACCGCTTGTTCTAGGCAAGCGTGTTCCATCGTCTGCCACATCATCGCTTACCATCAGATGAGATGGTGCTCAAACCGAGACTATCCATAATAAAAAAAAAGTTCAACTTTAACAATGTAGTCGTGTCGATAAAAAACTAATGTGTTATTACAGCAAAAGGGGCACGGCTCTCACTAAAAACCCATAAGACTAGATAGAGGTGACCTGCGTCTGATGAGGGGGCCATCACCGCACACTGAATAAGCACCTCCACACAATAGGCATCGCAGACAGTCCCCTGTGCAGAGCATGCTTGAGGGAGAGACCGATTTCGCATTTGCTCGCTAACTGCACGGGTGTCACTGACATACGCACAAGAACCATAGGATCCCTGAACTCCCTTATTGACCTGAAAAACTTGAGAGGCCTAATCTGTTTTTGGGAAAGAGGTGGGCTGGCTGGAATAAGCCCACCAAAGGTTATGGCTGCCATGGCCCACGTACAATGGTCCGCATAGGACTAAGTGTGGAAATCATACTCAGACATAAGACGTATAAGGGCCGCGGGGCGCGGCTGCCCGCGACGGAACACTTTTGTATGGATATATGATGTACTGCGTGGGCGCCCGCGTAACGTAGCGTTTGGTCTTTTGGTCGCCAACGAGACTGCCGAGTGTGCGGTCCTTGGTTTTTAAATTGATTTGAGAATTTCTCAATAGCTAGCTGTGCCATCCCTGTCTCGCGAAGCACTAGAATAAACCTAGAACGACGCACACGTGCACCACGCCTGATTTGTACGTAGAACGACGTGGTGTGGCATGGATCTAGTGTAGTTCTACAGGTCTGGTTTCCATATATCGTAGCGGCGATTCGTAACGTGTGGCGACCACAGGCGTTAACCGTGTGCAGCGAATCCATATAAAATTTATGAAACCTACAGGAAATATGCCGGTGGCGGCGTTTAGTGGTTGTGGCCGGTGGTCCGAGTGTGGTGACCCTTAGGTACAAAGACCACGCGTGGCAACGCCGACGCGCATCCACTGGACCAGTTGGAGACTTATGAACATTTCAGAATATATTCAAAATAGAGATAAATATGCTTTTTAGGCGAATAAAAAGGTATTTATTGTTAGAGCGGCAGCAAAAATACATCATCTGTGAAAAATTTCAACTGTAGCTATCATGGTTCATAAGATACAGCCTGGTGATAGACAGACGGACAGCGAGTCTTTTTTTTCTCTAATGCAAGTCTCAGTAATAGGGTCCCGTTTTTAGGGTTCCGTAGCTAAGTGGCAAAAACGGAACCTTTATGGATTCGTCATGTCTGTCTGTCCGTCCGTATGTCACAGCCACTTTTTTCCGAAACTATAAGAGCTATACTGTTGAAACTTAGTAAGTAGATGTACATTATTCTATGAACCGAATTAAGATTTTCACACAAAAATAGAAAAAATAAAATTTTTGGGGGTCCTTTTAGGTACTTACTTAGAACTGAAACTCACAATTTTTTTTTTCATCGAACCCATACGCGTGGGGTATCTATGGATAAGTCTTCAAAAATAATATTGTGGTTTCTATTATCATTTTTTTCTAAACTGAATAGTTTGCGCGAGAGACACTTCCAAAGTGATAAAATGAGTGTCCCCCCCCGTAACTGCTAAAATAAGAGAATGATAAAGATAAAAAAAATATATGATGTACATTACTATGCAAATCGCCAACGAAAATTGGTTTGAACGAGATCTAGTAAGTAGTTTTTTTTTAATAAGTCAAATCTAAAAAAATACATTATTAAAACATCAATCAGAGTTACAACGAACTACAAGAACTTCAGTTTTTACACTTTGGGTTGCGTACCCAAAGTGTAAAAACTGAAGTTAAAAAGCATTGTTTGCAAGAGAGAAGCTCAGACCAACAAAAAAGTTTTGATTCTTTTTTTGTTGTTTCTAGTCTTGCATAAATATAAAAATGCCTCTGTCGTATATTTTCGATGGATTGCATGGATAGACCGCATGTGGTGTTTTGACTAAAGAGAGAGAAAGGAGTTGGCTTGGGTATGAAAATAAAAACAAAGTTTAAAATTCATTATTTTAATGTCTAGAACTACAAAATATACATTGAGGTTCTGGTTTTAGAGGAATGTCTTTAACAATACAATTATATCAAGAACTGAAACTAAATAAAAAAAAAAAAAACATTGAGCTTAATAATAAAAATTTTCTTGGTGGAAGTAGTGGTAATAAATCATATTTGACAAAGCATGAAGGTAACATCCTTCCAGCCTATCCACTTGATTGATTTATTCTGAAATTTAAATAATTTTATTATCTTCAAATATTAATTAACCATTCCCCAACACAGTCAATAACCATTTAGATCAACATACAACACTTTATGGAATCACAAGTGATGGTTATTAGGAATACCTACTGCACCCTTTGATTTTAGTCTACTGCACCAAATTAATATTCTTCACAAAGTGAATGTCCTACTACACAATACAGTGAATTTTGTAGTAGGACACATTCAGGACTAATAGAGAGGGCGAGGCCTCAACACTGCGTTGCGACGTCGCACAACTCACAAGGCATCGTGGAATTCTCCGCGCTGCCGCAATTAAAATTTGCGATGCGTTGACGCGCGACTTAGTGTCCATACTATGAACAGGCTGCATGCGCTTAATTAAGATGGCGGATTCAATTTCGTACGACGCCGTGTACCATAAAATTTTTACGTTGCGTTGTCCCGTCTTACAACGGTGCGACGTCGTTTTGTCGATGCGATGCCGTAACGCAGTTGTGGCCTCGCCCAGAGGGAGAATATAGACTATAAAACTGTAATAAAAACTTGTCAGATCCAGATAAAGTTTTTAACATACAAATTTCATTTTAACATAAGCTTGGCTCATGCAGGAATGATATAGGACCCAAAAGACTACTATACTATACTTATTCAAATTGTTTTTCAACTACAGGTAAATTATTGACCTAAAGTTACAATCTTGAACACATAGCGGTAGTGATTGATTTATTCTTGATTAAATTGCAATATTTTAAGTTACAATTTTATTGATATTGCAGTTTATTAACAAACCAAAGTTAAAAGAATAGGCTTATGGGATGCAAGAATAGAGCTTACAAGAAGTGTCAAGACTGCAATGATATTTTCTATATTAATTATACAATTATATTTAGTTGAGCTTGATTAAAAGTAATAGCAAAATAGACCAGAGCATACATTTGTGACATAAAAGGGTTAGATTACAAGTGTTGATAAATATATGAATTAGTATGTGCGAACACAAAAGCAATTTGTGTCATAATCAAATATTGTTACTTGCATCAGTCTTAGAAGCATGGCAGCCTTGTTTGATCATCTATGTTATTGTTGATCTTCTATAATTTCATAAAAACACATTTATTACTTACATCATACACACAATTACAAAATATTACAGTATTAAAATTTCAGACTAACACAACATTCAATATTTATAATTTAATAATGTTATTTTGTCATGAGATTGTTCATTCTAATAAATACATTTCATTGGTAACATTAAATTGATTGTGAAAAAAAAATATAGCATCACTTCCGTTACTTTAAAACCAACCTACGGAACAGATTTTCATTAATACTTTATTTAACAAATTACTTTTACTCACCAACATATTTAACTTCATCAAAAGCTTTTCTTGCTTTCTTGAGTTCTTCATTCATTGTCAGTAAGTCTTTAACACGAGCGTATTTTCGCTGGTCTTTCCGGACTAAGAAAATTATATCTTCTACTTGAACTCTACCTGTTCGGCCCACTTCCATTGCCCTGAAAATTCATCATCATCTGGTAAATTAAAGAGAATTCAAAACATACAATTGTTGACTTATTAGATTCACTTTTCATACCTGTGAGTAGTTTCTGTAATAAATTCGATTACTAAATCTTCCAAGAAGTCGACACTTTCTGTGTAAGGATTCTGGTCGTCTCCAAAGCCATACATCATACATCTTAATTCTTTGCTAAATAGTCTTTTCCGTCCTGATGCTGTAGCCCCAAGTTGTTGTTCAGTTTCTTCTTCGTCAAACTACACAAAGGACATTGACTGTTTATAATGGTGCTATAGTGGAGAAACTTCGAGATCTGTATTTACTAACCTGATCATAGTTATCTGGTGCATCTGGAGGGGTCGTCATTGTAATAGCTTTAATTTAGTATTGTAGTAAGATAAAAATGTTTATATTTTTAATATTTTTAGCAAGACAACAGTTCACTTCAACAATTCGACAATATTTTTTTAGTTAGAGGTGACATTGTTTTGTTGACAATTCTACTGACATTGACACATAGATAAGGATAAGTACTAACGTACATTGACACTTAAAAAAAAATGTTATCTACCACTGACAGTCTTAGTCGATTATTCTTCTCAAATTATTCACATTGTTGCCAAGTACAATAACTAAGTGACAAATGACAACAAGCAAGCATAAAAAGAAGATAGTTGTCTTGGCGGGTCTAGGTTATGTTATGATTTGAGATTTTGTGTTTTTATAACTGCAATGATTTACTGTACAGAAAAGCAGTAATTAGTGAAATGTTACAATTATTATATGGGTAAAGATTTCATAAAACTACACAATGAATCCTATGACGTAAGTTCATCTGATTTAAAAGTACTTAGGATTGTTTTATTTATGAAAACTGTGTTTTCAATATTTTGTTTATTCCAGGAATGTAAAAAATGTTCTGAAGCTAAGCGAACGTGAGCTGTCCGGGAAATCTAAGACTTCTTGGCATGACCAGTACAAGGACAGTGCTTGGGTGTTTGTTGGAGGTTTGCCGTATGATCTCACTGAAGGGGACATTATATGTGTTTTCTCACAGTAGGTTGAAACCACAAGTATAGTCATAGTGCTAACTATATTAATATTACCTGAATAAAACTCTGATTTGATACAATTGTTGAAAGTGGTCAGTTATACTCTGGTTCATTGCAAGTTATAAACCTCTGTTGGTTTAAACACAACAGCAATTATTTTTCTTTCAATAATGTTCTTTTTAGAATAGATTGATATTTAAGTAAGTAGTCACCAATCTCATATTATATTATTGCAGGTATGGGGAAATAGTGAACATAAACCTGGTCAGAGACAAAGCAACTGGAAAGTCAAGGGGGTTTTCATTTATATGCTATGAGGATCAACGGTCGACAATCCTTGCTGTTGATAATTTGAATGGAACTAAGGTAACTTAATTTTTTATACTATGGCAATGGCAGGATTTAACCTTTCAGATACCGTCAATTTGAGACAAAAGTAAGACAATAGATGCGCGAACGTCGGCGTTGGTTTGGGGATTAACCTTTCAATCGTGGAAATTACAGACACAATTGAAAGACAATAGGTGCGCGAACGCCGGCGTTCGCTTGGGGTTTAACCTTTCAATCGTGGAAATTACAGACACAATAGAAAGAAAATAGGTGCGCGAACGTCGGCGTTCGCTTGGGGTTTTATGAATTAATACTGTGCAATAATTAACTGACAGCAATATTTAATTTTTTAAATCCACAACACCTAATTAGTAATGATCTTTGTCCTGTTCTCAGATACTGGGCCGGACAGTAAGAGTGGACCACTGTGAACAATATCGAGCTCCAAATGCAGATATGTCAAAAGTTGATGAAGTGACCGCAGCAATTAGGATGGAGGGCTGTGCTCCACAACTTCCACCTCTCATTACTAAAACGGAGACAGTTGTGAAACCGGTAAGACCAATTTCTTATACAGAGTATGTATTTAGTTGAAAGGAAGGAGTGTAGGCACTTTGAATATTGGTATAACCAATTCATGCCCTGGTTCAAAGAAAACATCATTTAGTATTTATCAAGTAAGCAAATTGCTAGGTATAAAAAAAAATACATTCAGCCGAACATAGAACCTCCTCCTTTTTGAAGTTGGTTAAGTACTCCAAAGTGATCCTGAAGTTGTAATGATTGCTGTAGATTTTAGCATTGGTATCATCCAACAATTTAGAAATGTTAGCCCAAAATCCTAGGGTGGGCATCAGACCTTACTAGGGTAGATTTGACCAACTAGGCCACCATCTTGAACAAAAGCAAGGTTCTTAGGATATGATAGAACTTATCTCTTTTAACAGAATATATTGTCTCCTGGTATTTAATATAAAATTTCGTGTTGCAGGACAAAGAATCTAAAGAAACAATAAAGTCTGGCAAAGTTAAGAAGAAGAAAGAAAAGAAAAGTAAGAAAAAGAAAAAGAAGAAAAGCAAAAGTTCCTCTTCAGAATCAGAATCTAGTAATTAAGTTTATAAGTTTTGTGTAATAAAAGACAACATAAAATGATATATTTTATTTGAAATAATACATCACAGTTTACAATAACATGCAACATAGAGATCATAAATTCAATTTTATTTGATTGGATAATACTGACTAGACATATTATAATAAACTTTGACAACCACAAGTAAAAAGATCACTTAAATATAAAAAACCTTAGTAACTAACACATTTCACTTACATACACACCTAAACTGTAATATTTCGTTAAAAATTTGGTCATAGACGTTACAAAGAAATAGTTATTTAAAACTCCCTAAAAATAGTAGTAATGACTGAGAACTTGTTAATTTATTTCGTAGATCATTGAATGATCTTTATTCTCTTCTAATAAATTAATTGTTCAGTATTAGATATGAGAGGAAGGACCTAAGATTAATTATTACGTTTTACTTTTAAAATAGTATTATGTACCTCTACATCTATTATTTGAGATTCAGGAGTTACAATCATAAATTTTTTGGGCATTTTTAATTAATTCTTGAGGATTTCCTTAATCTTTTCTTCTGTGTTCCCATCATTATAGGCTATGATGCCTTCTTTGTTGCAATAGTCTTGGGACTCCAAATCCATTTCATTATTGTAAGTGATAGGATTTTGAGTGGAGTAGCTAATGATTTCTCCACCCTTCGCTTTGAGGATAGAGTGGGGGGCACAGGTATCCCAGCGGAAAGTTGTTCCTTGTGACATGATGTATGCTGCTGCTTCACCTGAAAAAGAGAAATAGTAAAAAACATAAATAAAATTGAAAAAATCTCTGTGGCTCTTCCTTTAACAATGTGATGTGATTAGTAGAGTAGATCTAGAAGGGCTATCATAACATTATGACTGAAGCTACTGCCAGCGACTTTGCCTGCGTAACAGTAGAAAATTATCCAAAGGCAACACACTTCAGATAAAAAGTATTCTATGTGCTATTCCAGGATATGGTCTGCCTGTGCACCATGTTTTAACGAAATCCATTTAATAGTTTTTGCATGAAATGGTAACAAGTAGCCATACATATAAAATTTTGCAGTTATAATATTATAGCAGGATAAAGGAAGTTTAACCTGTACATGAAGTTTAAATAAATAAATAAATCTCTTCTTTAAGCTGACTTAAAGAAGAGATACATGATACATGCTTATTGTTTTCTATTCTAAATCTGATTCATTTTTTCTCACCTAAAGCAACTTTCAGCAGCTTGTGCCCAGCTCCTGGTAGAGACTTGACCTCCCATCCAGCTTGTCGGAATTTATCAGCAATTTCTGGCTTCTCTGCAGCACTCATGAGTATAATGTTGTTTTCATTGTTCTCCACAACATAGCTACTACCCCATTCATGAATATCTTTGTAATTAATGCCCCACACAACTCGCCCTTTCCCACTGGAAAAAAAAAAATTTTTTTTCATTAACACTTCTTAATAAACTTACACAACAATTTTTTTTCAGTAACATAACAGAATATAAAGCCTTTTTAACCTGAAAGGCAAGGTAAAAGTTACTTTTAAACAACATGAAATGAACAAATTGAGCAAGATCAGAGAGAGCTAGATTTTTAAAAACCCATAAAAATTCACACAGCCCAAGCTAGGAATCATACCCAGGAAGTTGGGTAGGAGACTACTAAATAAACGAGGCTATCAATTTGTAGTACACATGAATAAGGAAAAATATTTTAATTAAAGTTCAGGTAAATTAATTCATTAAACCCCAAGCAAACGCCGACATTCACTGTCATTGTCTTCCTATTGTGTCTCTGATGAATATTATAATGCCAACTTACTTATCATAAAATGGCTGATTGATGACTCCGATAATAGGTTCTCCAGTAGACCTCAGATAGGCACCAATGAGTACAGTCACGCATGGAAGACCATGATCAGCATCAGCATGTCCCTGGACTCCAGCTATGAACTCTGCAGTAGCATCTGAGAACAGAAGATTTTCATTTTTGAGAGCATTGAAATGTTTGTTTATTACTTATTTTAAATAGATAAAATATTTGACATTTACCAATTGGATCAATCCAAATGCCTACATCCGATGTGTCGATCTCAGGAATGTCTTTTGGCAAATTATCACAAAATGTATGATCGGTATCACCATGGGCCGCTTCAGCCATTCGTTTCGCAACTGCCGGTGCTACTAAATACTGTAAAATATCCGCAGTGCCTTCAACACTATCGCATAATTCGATCCTCACTCCTCCAATCTCGGAACACTCTTCGCCTCTTACATGCTCCGCAAGCTCTGGGAAATGACCCGCAATTTCAGTCTTAGCAGCTTCCTGCGCCAAAACATCCGCAATCGTTTTGAAATCTCTCTCAAAACGGGCGTTGGCATCGCCTTCGAATTTTTCTGCCACCAATAACACCTCGTTTGTTGCTCCTGCACAACAGGAACGAGCGACACATGCCGCCTTTTCTGACGCGTTTATAAGAGTCTCTAAAATGTTTTTCATTTTCTCAGAATTACCACATAGGATGAAATCAATAATTCAATTTACAGGATCTGTGAAATCCTGAGATCTAAAAATAGAAATGTCATCTGTCAATGTCAAATTTGTTTATATTTTTAACCCCGCGTTCCGAATTGCGCCAAAAGCGATTATATCACGAATCCGACCAACGCGCAACGTCACAAATAGTACTCAATAGTCCTTATATTTTGTGACTATTAGATTTGATCGGATTCGCGATTTAATCGCTTTTGACGTAATTCGGAACTAAGGGTTAATCAATAACATTAAGGATGCACAGTAAAGATACAAATCATAACTATAAATCGACTAAAAGTTTCTACTCCATAATAACAGTTATAATAACGCCAATGTGAAATGTCAAAATGTATCACTATTTTGTGTAAACCATAGATTATTAAAAAGAAAACAAATATTATTGGCGGCAAAAAATTATTGCCGCACAACAAATTAAAAAAATAATGATGAAACTTCGATTTAATTGCATTTTATAGAATTTATATTAAACAATGGAAAAGGATAACACAAAACCACGAACATAATCAAGGTAAGTATTTAATTGTCCATCATTAAAGAAATAACATAATGTTTATGATTGAAAATGAATAAGTAAACTGACCCTTTCCGCTTAGAACCCTATGGTACAAACAACAATCTCATTTATTTATTTAATGCTGTAATATAATACTTAAATGCGTTTGTTATACCAATTCCTATGCTGGACCAAAACCATCACTTTAATTTTATAGATGGGGTTCATCTATTTCACTGAACAGAAATAGAGTTCAAAGTGAATATCTAGTGAGAAACTTTCCATGAGCTCAACGGCAACAGCGTTGAAGCACAGTATTACAAGGGAATTGTAATACTGTGGTTGAAGTGTCGGTGACTGGGTAAGTTGGTACGTACCTATTTAATATTTTTTTGGTACACCAACCGTTTTTGCAAAGGCTCTTGTTCAGCGTGCATTTTAATCGAAACTCATGACCTTGTAGGTATTTTAACGCAAAAAACTTCTAGTCCAGTGAACTGAGAAACCATAGGTCTTTTCTGAAAACGTACGATTTCACCCAATTGTATTGATTCTAATGAATTTAAAGAAAATGATACTTTTTTTACTGCAAATTCTTTTGAAGCTTTTTTTAATCTTCAAATTCTTTTGACGTTCTTGGCTAACAGTATGAAATCATTTTGTCATTTTTTACGAAAGTGTTCAAGGTTGTCAAATATCAACGCGTGTGCGCAACCATCGTGAATGCGTGACACTTGTCGTGAAACGGTGTTGCTTGACCTCAGGAGCGCGTGTCGATCGAACTATTTTGCTAAATCACTAGTAAATTAAATAAAGCACCGAATAAAGTTATATTGTCGAGACATGTTGCCGTTTCTAAGTAGTTCATGAACGTTCGATTTTAAGAACAATTTTCCTTTGTTCTGTGGACGTACTACGTATTTTGTTTCGGTGCTATAGGCATTAGAATACTCATCCAACTAGATAATATCTAGAGCGATAAGTAGGTTGGTATGGTGATTGCGCTGGTTTTCGTCCAATTATCAGAGTTGCCAGCTTTGTGATGCGAAATAAATATCTTGAATCACTTAGGTACACTTTCATACATTTATTATATTTGTTTCCATTAATAATAATAATAATTAATGTACTTTTTGAAAAAGTAGGTACCTAGGAATTTCGATAGGTTTTGTTAAAAAAATCTGGTTTTCATCCAAGTGTGAGCTGCAGCAGAGATTACTACATTTAAACAAACAAAAATCTCTCTCGCTATTATAGTATAGATTAAAAAAATCATAAAAAAACTTTTTCAGTCGGAAATAATTGTATCACGACACTGTGTTGTCATCTTTAATTATTTCTTTTAAGATTTCAAAAGAATAACTATTTCTTAATTTTCATCCAGCTCAGTATTCGTTTATGTACAAAAACTGAAAATAGCTAAAAAAGTTGTTCATACGTCCTTTAAACACTAACAAAGAAATGGATGGAAATTATAATGAGTGCCTAATCTAACAGCTATAAATATTACTTATTACGAGAGAAAATATTTAGTAATTTATTTCTAGGTCTGTTGACGTAAAATGGCCTTTACAAATATTCACTTAGCCGATTGGCAAATTCACTCTAAGTGCCTATCCAAGATTTCTATAAAAAAACACTAAATTGTGTTTATCTATTATGCTTATAGGTAGACACGTGCCAAAAACAAAACATTACGTAAAACTAGCTTTATCGGTAATTAAACTTGCCATGAGCGTTTCGCTGTGGCTTCTTCGAGGGCCTGTGACGTTATTTTTTTTTATTCGCTAATTGTTTAATAACAGTATCAAGTAAGTCAAACTGTTACATAGACATTATACGAACCGCATAAATTTCAAATTTGCGCAGCAAGGAAGGTTTGTATTCGCGTTTCACGCACGTGTTTATAGCAGCTTAGTCAAATAGACGAATACTGGAACCGGACAGTAAACCAGCACAATCACCCTACCTAATTCAATTATTTGATATTTATCTGCTCATTGAACTTTTTTTCTAAATAGGTACATTTTGTATTTTAGAGGACAATGTAGGTTAAGTAGGAACTTGTTTTTAGATTTGCTCGATAGAAAGCTCACGATTGATAATAATGTATAATTGTTAGAAAGGGCGACCATGGGCCAAGGCTGGTCGTTTAGGCGTAACCTAAGTATTTGGTATCTGTAGAAATCTATGATTTTACATACTGATACGTCAAAGATTTTACTGGATTATAGATCAGTAGGCATTTTTGACTTGGACTGGCTTTTGAAAAGCCTTGCACGTGCTAATTGCTATCTAAGCTACTAGGTAATAAAATAAAATAATAATAATAATCTTTATTTTATCATAATTTATACAAAATAGGTAGTTACATGTAACAGCCACAAGTAAATCTTAAACAAGTAATTATGCAAGTGCCAGAGTAATAACTATAATTTACATATCAATATTTAAGAACTAAAGGAAAATTGACTTTATTAACCTAGAATTATGTACGTATAATTAGCGACTTGTCCGAGCTAACTTAGTTAATTATAAAACCTGCGTTTAGGGTCATCATCACTTACAAGGCTATCACTACGGGTACATGTAGGTAGGTATAATACAGAAATTACAGAATAATACTTACAAACTAAACTTATAATCATACTGAAACTTCCAATAGTTTCTCTGTGTCTGTGTAATTAAGATAATTTACGCTATAATATGTATCTAATAATTTGTTGAGCTTGTTGTACAAAAAAGGCCCTAAAAATACATAAAATCTATGTACAAATGCATGTCTCGTCTGTGGTTTAGTGCAAACCAAATCTTTCCTCCTCCTGGTTGAAGGTACTGGGTCAAAAGGAAGGTCAGAGTAGGTACTGATAAAGGACTGTGTATAATATAAATAGTGGCGTACTGTTAGTATTTTACATGCATTGTATAGCTGGAGTGTGGGAAACCTAAAAGGGCGGAAGGTTGCAACCTTTAGAAGTGCTCTTTGAGCACGTTCTAGAGGACGTAAGACAGTCTTTGCAGTACTAATGTAAGCTTATACCGTGAGAATATCAAATCGGAAAAAAGGGACTGTTCGCAAAAAAGTAAACTCTTGTTAAATTGTCTGTCATTGTAGAAAAACCACCACAATATTACGCTATCAACATAAAGGTAGCAATAAGGTGAGGTACCGAAACTAATGGTGTGGAGTAGAGGTAGAAAAAATAATGAATGGTTGGTAATATTTTTTTTATTATTTATAGGCTCGCGTGTGACCACTATCTCACCTACAATATCGACTCTATGTCATTGTTGTCAATTGTAACGATAAATCACGAGTTCTGAATAACCGGGTAGATACCTAACTATTTCGAAGTAAACTGTGGGTGTGTCAATCTCACTCGTGACTCGTTCGTGACGTGACCATAACATTTTATTTCAATAAATCGTACCTCAAATTCTTACAATGAATTGAAGAGCCTGTCTATTTTGTGCTATTACTGCCAAATTACTTCTGTAAACGATTTTTGTTGCTAACTTCCATTTTCGTACCGAGAACAGTTTATAAGAACATTTTTACATTTAGGCATTATTTTGACCGAGTTTTGCTTTGTATGTCCTTTCTCTTGGAGTTAAAGACCTTGTAGCTACCGCACGTTCAATCATTCGTTTTCAGAGGAATTAAGGCACTCGTAGTACCTACGTAATTTTTACGTGCACTAGTGACGTGAATGCATAAGTAAATCGCATATTTTTCAATTGAATGCGATCTGGTGTTGATCTGAAACAATAAAATCAATGATTAGCTAGTATTTTGTGTGCAAACGCTCGTGTACCTAGGCATGTAAATGGGTAAGTAGGTAGGTACAACCACAGAACACAGGAATCATACATTCTTCTGTTCTGTGGGTACAACAATAAGATAATAGGTATAGCATCTCTTTTTTAAATCATCCAATGACTTTTCCCGCTCTAGGTGGAGCGGGAAGTCAGACTTTTACAGACTGAAACCACACCTGTGTCCTTCAGTTTTCCTTTGCGTTTTAAGACCACTGGTCCTTTTTAGCAAATGCCCGCGACCCTTGCTGGGCCCCAACAGTTTGCTGGCATCTCTTTGAGGCGGGTGTGGACTTGGGCTAGGTCCAGTCGATTACCGGACAGCTGGACGACGAGCTACCGAATCGACGAGTAATGATTCGTTGTTCGCAAGCCTGCGCCACTGTAGAGGCTGGTAGTCGGTGTCCTCCTCTCGGCGGTTGAGGAGTGAGAATGTCCGTTCCCTCACGCGTACGTTCATCTACCTCACAGAAGGAGGCGACCGCCTGCCATTCCTCCTCTCTCCGGATTATGACCTGAACAAGGGCCTGGCGCGAGAGGTCGCTGCCGCCGAACGCCTCCACGAGGACACGGCGACGCTCCTTCCAAGTGGGGCACGCATCAATCGATTGCGCCACCATGTCCTCCGGGCGGTTCAAACAATGGTGACACCCGGGCGTTTCTTTCGCCTGAATCCAATGCAAGAATTTCCCGAATTTAGGTACCATGTCCAGTGAGGACTTGCGTCATCCGAACGCTGTGACGCTTCTCTAGCCACTCCTCAAAGAGAGGACTTAGCGCCATGAGTATGGCGTGTCCAATAGCATACCTGTCCTAGTTTAAACAATATAGGTACCTAACTACATGGGCACCGGATCCAAGGGGATGCGCTTACACCTTTCCTGGTTTTCAATAAAATATAAAGATATATCCGAGGATAGGTCATACAATTTCAGAGCTCGCTTCGCTTGCTTTTGCATCTTTAGTTGGAAAGTCAGTTCTATCGCTGTATGAATGGTTAAAAGCAGACTTACTACGTGAGGGGGTGCTGAAGATGCCCCTCCTAGAAAATGGTCCTGCCATAGGTATGTAGTTAATGTCCCAGTAGTGTAAGTTAGTGGATATCTAGGTGAGTTTTTAAATTGTCCTTTCATACTAATACGAAAGTTTGTGTGTGTATGTTTGTTACTTCTTCACATTCGAAAGGCTGAACGAAGATTTGGATGAAAGGCACTCAGGCAGACCATGTCTTGGAATAGTACATTGGATACTTACTTCTTATCTCAGGAGCATGTTCCCTTGAGACAATCCTAATTTCATGCGGGTGACGCTGACAGTAGCTTGGTGAATTTGTTAATACTATTAAGAGGGTCCTTTTCCATTCGCCTAACGTCAACTTCGAGCATGGTTTAAAGCTTGTTGCTTCATCTAACGCAGGCCAACGCGATGTTTGATGAAGATAGGCAACGCGTAAAAAGAGAAAACCTGAAACTCCTGAAAACTGTGTAGGCATTCGGTAATTCCGTGATTTACTATATTTCATAAAACTTGTTTTAGAAAATACGTGTTTTTTTAGGTTTTTGAGAAAAAATTTCGTCATTCAAAATCTCGATTCTATAGATCAGATGTACTTTTTAATATTTTTGATATATGAGGAGATTATAGAGGACCATATCAGATTTTCTGAGGTCTTTACTGGATTAGTTTAACACAAATTATGTTTTGATCTCTATAGAAGCCTAGATAATATCCACAAATATCTGGAGAAATATGTGTAAGTAATAACAAAATAATCACGTAAGAGCGGTTGTATGAAAATGTATCCCGAGTTAGCCGCTCTTAACAAATTCAGATGTTTTGCTCTTATTGATTGTTCTTATAAAAGTGCATGCTTATTTGCAATAAAATGGACCATTTTAAAACGATGTCGTAGTGGCGATAGGTAACTTACTTAACTTTTTATAAGACAAGTTACTTGCTAGTATTACCACAGTATACTGCTTTATGCTTCTGAAAACGAACACCTCTCTTGTGTAAAATGTTAAGAAAACGCTTACATCCTTCATTTAAGATTGTGAGTGTTTGGTAATCCATCGATCAAATAAATTGAATCCACTAGCACTAAATAGGTTTCTGTTTATTTATTCTTTTATGTAAGTAGATACAATTGCCACCCATTCTCTCAAACTAAGACTTGCACAATGATGACATCCATGCTAACTATATTTTAATGACAAAGAGGCAGTTAAGCAAATGCATTGAAGCTAGAAAGTTAGTGTTATTCGAGATTACCAGCGCTTATATATCCTAATAAGCAAAAACCGTGCTACTGAGGAAGTTTTTACATGATCACTTACCTAAGTTTAACGTTCTGTGTATACCTAAAGACTATAAATTATTACAGTACTGGTGTTGATGCAAGACGTTTTTGAATATAATAAAAAACTTTTTACAAAAAAAAAAAAAAATAACCGACTTCAATGTTAAAAAACACTGAAAAATATAAAATAACATTAATTTCGGAAGTCGGTGTTTCTATAATAGTTTTGTCTCTTCGTTATTTAACACCGACTTCCGAAATTAATGTTATATTATACTTTTCAGTGTTTTTTAACATTGAAGTCGGTTAGTGAAGGTAGCAGGAAACCGATGGATGCGGGACGCACAGGAACGTTCGATGTGGCGACGCTTGGGGGAGGCCTATGTCCAACAGTGGACGTGTATCGGCTGAAATGATGATGATGATGATAAAGTCGGTTATATTTTTATTTGTAAAAAGTACTTTTTAGTTATGGTACCACCACTAAAAAGTACCCCTTAGACAAACTTAACTTATACTTAGCCACAGTGCATCTCATAACGATTCTTATAATCCCAAACACGGTTAGATTACATTAATATTTTTTTTTTCCTTCTGGCTTCATCATCAGTTCAGTTCGATACATCCCCCCCTTTTCTGACAGTCAGTCATCGACTACACGTATAAACAAAGCAACTTTACTTGTAACCACAGTTCTACTGTGATTCAATGAGGAGTTCTGTTCCATATCTTCGAAGTTCATGATCATAACAATATTTCTATGGGACCAACTTAACAATAACTTTACAATCAAAAAAAGAATTTTTAAAATCGGTCCACAACTGACCGAGATATCGGTGAACATACATATAAAAAAAACATTCAGCCGAACATAGAACCTCCTCCTTTTTAAAGTCGGTTAAAAAGGTGTAAGTGTAATAGCAACATACCTTATGACATTAGAAAGATTTTCTGAAGCTCTTTAGGAAGATACCTCAAATCCCAAAAAAATTGCGGATATGTGCAAGTAGTATCTATTGAACCTGAACTGAACACGCTCTATAGAACCTCTAGTCGTAGTGATAGCAAAGGGGTGCCTTGTTGATTAACTTTAAGCCTTGTACTTCATATTTTATTCAAGCTATACGTCCGTTTTCAAAAATATTTTGAGTAGGTAATTGAAGTTCTCTAAAGAAGTGCCGGCAATAAAGTCATTGTTGAGCAATAGGCAGGTAATTGTGACATGTGGACAACTTGTTACCCACATTACATTTAGCAATAATCACATCGGATCAACTTTATTATTATCTACTTTTATTATCTTCATCATAGTTTTATTAGTTGCGAACAAATCTCGACATAAACATGTAACTACTTCGTAATTCCTATAACTCGTTTTGATATCATAGAAGTAAGAACTTGCAAAATAAAGTCAATATAATTAATATTTCATATTAATAATCTGTTGGTTATACAGTAGACTGAGGAAAACACCCCACTGCTTAGCATTTATGGGCTATGAGAAGGCCTTCGTTTTGAACGAGGCTTGGGCTGCACTACAGTTTCTCAAACGATGCCAGATTGACTATCGGTACATCGATGTGCTGAAGTGTTTATACGAAAACGCCACCATGTCAGTCTGCCTTTAGGATTAGACCTCGAAACCTTTCATCTTGCAGCGGGGATGAAAGTTTTCAAGGTCATTACTTCCCCGAAACTGTTTACAATCGCAATGAAAGATGTCTTCAAGTTTTTGTGCTGAAAAGGGATAGATATTAAAGTCAATGGCGTATACACAATAGTCATCTTCGATTTGCCAACGATATCGATAGTAGTCGTGGCTGTGACTTTGGAGGACCTCAGTACTCGACTCCTCAGGACTTTGGAGCTCCTCAGTAGAGCAGTAGAGATGAAAAAAGACAGACAGAGTGGGTCTTAAAATGAATGCACGAAAAATCTGTGTTGCCAGTGTTGGCACAGGCACAGGAACAGTCCTTGGTGCGACGCCTATTATTCTGTGACTTGGGGAGGTCTATATATCAAGCAGTGGACGTTTTTCAGCTAAAATGATAATGATGAATTAATAGACTAGGCAGATTTATGGTAGATAATTAAATAAAAATAAAATGTTCGCCACATTTTTTATTTCAGTCAACATACTTAAAACAGATAATAATAGAAAGAACCTTCAATGTTCTTAACTAACAATTTGATAAAGTAGATAGCTACCAGGAAACAGTAGGTAAGTAATTCAAAAACAAACAGACAAAAATGCCCCAGACTTCCTCGCCTCGTAACTATAGCCTAGTGTTGACCTCACTATAATGAAAATTAAAAGATACATTTAAAAACTAAAATTATCAAACATACCAATTTTTCAACCGGAAGTGCTATCGGCACTTCAATTTGTATCAAATTAAAGTGTCTTTGAAATTTCATCGTAATTAATTAGCGTGATGTTCGAGGGTCATTTTGAAACAGCTATGGTAAAGAAACTCCATAGCTACCTTCTTTCATAAGTAGTGGTAATAGACGTAAGTTATGGCTAGAGTGAATAGGCTCTTAATAAACTAGTGCGCTTCATCATCAACGATTGCATCACTACTTATCATCAGATGGGATCGCAGTCAAGCACTGGTTTAAATCATTTGTAAGAAAAAAATATTACGCTAGCTTACTTAACAGCTGATAATGACATATTTGAAGTTCCTCACGTGATGCATCTTGCGCGATATTTGCAATAGCAGTGTAACAGATGCTTGCTTACATGATACTGAGGAGATTGCCGAGAAAATTGTATACTTCTTGCTATTCGCTGTTCTACTTGCTGGTGTAATTCATCTTGTAAGCTGGAGTAACATATGAGAGGTAGCAGTAACTGTATACAGTTACCATTATCCATTTGACTCGGTTTATAATTCACATTAGGTAAGTCGTTAAACGATCCTTAACTCGCTGACTTGTTTAACTTATTTCATGATATTATGATCAATTAACAGTTTAACATTAATGTGAATTAGTCTTATTTCTGGAAATACCAGATTTATGAAATGGCAAAATCTACAGCACAGCAATCCGGCTACGACATGGAAATTACTTTTAAAAAAATGTGAAAAACACAAGGATTGCAAAATAACGAATAATTTAGGTAGTATCGGAAACCGGTGTTTCTGGTTTTAATTCAGTATTTATTGATATTGACTTCTGTAATTACAAGGAAAAACAAAGTACCCATGAAATTATTCAATTTACACATTGCTCTGGGATTGGGAAATAATTTGGGATTATTGCATTGCAGAGTTAAAACTTAAGCCAAAACCAAAAGAATCATCAAGAGCGGTCCATAAACCAAGAAGTTACGGTCGCATTGATAACCTCAAAAACGTTGAACATGACATAATTGTTACACACTTAACAGTGTTAACTTGTGATGTGGTGTTATGAAATAATGAATAATGTTAACAATAAATATAATTATATAATTATAATTATATAATTGTGCGATTGCTGCAATAGGCATGGAAGTAATATTTGTTATCTAACCAATTAATCACTAAATATATATTACAATATTAACAGTAAAAACAATATCAAAATAGGTAGAAAAGGAAACGAGATACCCATAACAAATTTTAAATTAAAAGATATATCTCTCGTCATAATGTCGTTTTCTATAGCGATTGTATGGGCTTGATAAACTTTGACGTCAAAAACCACCACACCACATTATATCATACTAATTCTCTTTCTTATTATTTTGAAGCTTTATGTATTAATTTTATTGATGATGATATTTTAAAAACTCTTTTATATTTCTTTATTAAAGCTAAAAATTATTAAATTTAGCAATTAAAAAAGTTGCATGTATATTCCCTATTCCGAAAGATTAATTGGTATCATTTATTGAAGAGTCTAAGTATCTTCAATAAAAAATGGAGAAAACCACCTCGTAAACATCCTTTTCTAAACGAAAAAGAGTTAAATTAATCTTTAGCGAAGATATTTCTAAACGTGTTACACAAAAGAAAATAATAACATCTAATTGACTTAATAACCTTCTTCTTTTTTGAAATCGATTAAAATATAAGCATACCTACCTACGTTTATAAAAAGACAATTTCTTCAAATTGTAATTTATTAAACGCATATTACTATTTGCTTTCTTGCTCTTAGTGCCCTTGATTCGTGCAACCTTGTGCAAGGACCTTGACTGAGTCAGCATTTAATGATATTCCCGGCAACACAGAGGTTTAATAAAAGGTTTTGTGGTTGTGACTAATAACTGTGGGTCGTTTAAATGTTTCCAAAACCACTGAAGTGTGCTGTGAAACACCCAATGTAACTTAAGTGCAAACTTATTTAAACATACCTGAGTTAAAAACCAATGTAAGCACCTAAAGTTTGTGTTCATTTGTTCATCATCATTGCCGTCATTTTGGAAACAGTACTATTTTAACTCATTTCTGTACCCCAGATTTTGAAATGCCAAAGTCATTTTAGATTTCATTAGTCTTATAATACCGTAAACACGGTCTACTGAACAATTACTATGAAATTCATATCATTAATAATATGCAATAAAACACTATTTCGCAACTTGCATTCAATAATTAAAATTGTGTCACAATCCGAGCTCTACTAAATGACATAATCATTAATAAGTTCCGAGCAGGTAGGCAATTGTTTATGTTATTTATTTTTATGTGAACGAAACCTTTGTCTTGTGAGACGGAAGTTTAACTTTTATTTGCTGTGGCAGGATTTCCCCTCATAATGTCATTGGTTGGGTTTTTAGTCTGATATTTAATAATTACTTAAATAAACCAAAGTTTCCCACCGCTTATAGAATAGGATCAGCGAAGTAAGGTATTAATTATTTTCCCAAGTTAAAACAATGAACCTGAAATTAGGGCAATAATTCTACACGAAAATACATGTATCATTACAGCCACAAAATTAAAAACGATAAAAAAGAACCGGTTTGGAATAAGTGTAAAACTTATTTTAAAAAAGCAGATCGGTACAGCCGTCGTCATCGCTTCGACCTCGTCAATTCTTGGTGTTGATCAATGGTGACGATGACTCTACGCCTACCGTGTCCTCTGGGATTGTTTGGGAGTAGTGTCCGTGGCCCTGGGGCGTCAAATGTTACTGAAAGAACACGGGTAGGTTTTAAGGCTCTAACTCCCGAGCAGTGCTATAAAACAGTGACTTCTTTAAGCCTACTCCTCGGTAACTGCTAGGTCAATCAATAGGTTCTAAAAAAATATATGATTCATGTACAACATTACAAACAATAATTTTTTCATAAAACTAATAGTTTTGCCAAAATATTTTTTTTAACAAGATGATATCTTTTCTTTTGTTTTCCCTACTCCTTTCAAACGGCATTGATATGTTTACACAAAAAAAAATGCTGGTTAAATATCCTTCAGAATGTACATAGTATATGTAAATTATTCAATATTTGGCAAGGAAAATGGATTTAAAGGTCAGCGGGGCTCTATCCGGACGCAGCTGGCCGGAATTAAATGTACAAATACTCGTACTGCTGCCTAGGCGCAGGCGGTGGTATAAATATGTGCGCATTTAATTCCGGTCAGATGTTCATGGGACTGACTACATGCTTTAATCAGACTGACACCACCAAAAGTAGGAGGAGTCATTTGATGATGGTACTAACAAGGGTGATGATGACTGATTCGATAAAATATGATGGAAATCCGATTAATCAAATAGAAAATTACTTGTAGTCATTGCGATCAATAGACTTCCAAATGATAGGATTCCGATTCATGAAAACGCCAAAACCGGTTATGAGATTGATCGATCATTGATATCGGTTGTACACAATATATTTCCAGACAATGCGATTTTAAGCGATTATACATAATAGCTGGACATTATGAATATGGACTAACTTAAAGGTAGGGTTAATAATTTGGTAAATTCATTGCTTTATCTAAATTATTATTCATAGGTATTATTGACTTAGATTATAGTAATAATGTCGGTCCCACTCGATTCTCCATAATTACAATGTTCTTTCTTATTTTTAACCGACTTCGAAAAGGAGGTTCTATTTTCGGCTGAATGTATGTTTTTTATGTCTACTTTTAATACGAGTACCTAGTGATATACAGATAAATTATTCTAATATTATTCATAAGTTAGTCATTTTTAGAATTCCGTACTCAAAGGATAAAACGGGATCCTATTAATAAGACTCCGCTCTCCGTCCGTCTGTCGCCAGGCTGTATCTCATAAACCGTGATAGTTAGACAGATGAAATTTTCACAGATGATGTATTTCTGTTGCCGCTATAACAACAAATACCAAAAAAAGAATAAAACAAATATTTAAGTGAGGCTCCCTACAGCATACATAATTTGTTTGCTGTTTTTATAGATAATGGTACGGAACCGGATAATGAACGAAGAATCGCCAAACTTAAGTGGCACATTGCTCGTAGAACAGATGGCCGTTGGGGCCGAAAAGTTCTGGAGTGGCGACCACACACCGGAAAACGCAGCGTTGGAAGGCCTTCTACAAGGTGGTCCGATGACCTGGTGAAGGTTGCGGGAATCCTATGGATGCGGGACGCACAGGATCGTGCATTGTGGTGACGCTTGGGGGAGGCCTATGTCCAACAGTGGACGTCTGTCGGCTGAGATGATGATGATGATGATGACGGAACTCTACGTGCGGGAATTCGACTCGCACTTGGCCGATTTTTTAAATATTAATTTGTTAAACTTGGTTAAGTTAAAAAGCGATACTAAATATTTATACTATAGGTAATGACTTTGAATTATGACTAACGTTAATTACACTATTATAATCAATGCTTGACATTTATATGACATTGATAATTAAAATATTACGGCAAATTATATTGTAATTAAAATGATACGTACTAATAAAATAATATGTTATTATTGCAGCTCGTTGAGTTTACAACAAATAAACGCAAGAATCGTTAGAGATATAAGTTAATATCTAGTAAAATATTTAAGACCACGTTGGTCTCGTGATCGCAAGTGTGAATGTTGAGCGTGAGGTCCTGGGTTCTAGATTTCCGGTTGGAAAAAAAAGTGCAAGGTGGGTTCTATCAGGAATTTCCCGATAGCTGCCCGGAGTTTGGAAGTTGGTGGTGTGACACCCATGCCTCGGAAAGCCTGTAAAGCCGTTGGTCCAGCTCCCCACTCGAGTCTGGTTGCAGTCCCATTGGATATAAAAGCACGGGTATGTCACACTTGCTGTCCTCCCGTTGTGCAAGGATCGAACCCGAGGCGTCAAGGGTAGTGTTCATGTCAGCAAAATCGTGGGAGCCCAGTAGATGCCCGCTAGGACCACGGCAAATTTCTGAAAAGGAAACCTGTTGGTCCTAGAACGCAAAGGGCAACTGAAGGACACATGTGTGGTCTTAGTCAGTAAAGTCTGCCACACCCTTTCGCTTCACTATAGAGCGAGAGAAGTCATCGGATGATTTCCCACCGCAAAAAATAAAATGACCATGTCAGGAAAAAAAAGCTCATCCTCCACAAACTCGTTGGGTCACTCTTCAATTTTAAAGGCCGGTTCTGCGATTTGTTTCTCAATATGTTTCATTCTTTTGGTTCCGTAACTAAATCGGTTAAAACGATTGTACCACACTATTCCGACAATCGAAATCCCGACGAACGCTATTTCGACAGATCACTATCCCGACCTGCAGTATATCGACAGAACACTAAGTCGATGGAGTTTATCTCGACTGAACGCTATCCCGACAGTCATTTGGTCGACAAAACACTAGATCGACTAACTGTTGGCCGACTGAACGCAATGCCGACGTTCAGTAACCCGACAGCACACTTTGCCGAAATGCTTTATCTCGACTAATATCCACAGATAAACAACGGGACGTCAAAACACCACAGCAACAAGCGGAATAACCTAGAATTTAGAAAAATAAGGTTCAATCAATAGAAAAATTTAGAAAAAAAAAATAATGAATATTTATTGAGATAATGAGAAAACATGTAGGAAAGCTAAAACTATTCTCTCTGGGTGAACAAATTATTTAAATGAGTTCAACCTACGGACCTCTATTTTTGAGTAGGTACCTAATCCTTGGGAGAATTCCTTTAACTAAAATGTGAATGAACGACAAAAACGTTCTTTGGCCAGCTCTGTTGGCTGAACGACTTGATGGATTAAAAAAAAATAGGTTTCCTTAAATTAGTGTTTCTACCTACACTTATGCCTGGAATTAAAAACAAATGCTGACCAATGCCTTACCAGAATATAAGGTATATGGAGCAACTGCTAGTCTAAGTTCAAAACTGGGAAACTGGTTATAGACGATATTCTTAAGAAGACTGGTTGTCGAAGACTTTTAATGACAGCTAAAATCAAGCTATGCGTGATTTCCGTGGAACAACGGTGGTGTCTTACCACCAAACCAACTCCGGGTATAGTAACTGCCAAAATGAAAACCCAATAGCACGACCCGCATATCGAATCTAGGACCTCCGAGTTTAGTGAAAAAGTATTTTCATTTTAGCTATCAGTTTACAATACCACATTTTTTTGAGCTTTTTCAATACAAATTGATTCTTCATTTGAACTTGCAAAATGGGTCAATTATAATATAAATGATTATGTCTGAATCTAATTTCACAAAATCTATAGGTATGTATGCTTTTTGCTACTATTTCTGTTGCACCTATTAATTTTCGATTTCCTTAGGCCCTATGATAGAACGTTATAATTTAAAATATGTTATTAAAATTATTGATTATAGTATAGTCTATACCAAACAATAGGCGATCACCAATTAAACTCTTCGCATGCCTCTCTACTGAGTCCAAAGCTGCTGTGTAACATTTTGAAGCACCAGATCATGTGTGACTGCAGTACTCTCAACATACGATTGGGCCTGTGATTTGTTTAGCATTAGAAGCTGTCCGTCTGTACCGTCGGATCTTTGCAAGAACGCCGAGATTCCTATCAGCTATCCAAGCTTTGGACTTAATGAATTACTGAACCCAAAGTTTAGGTTTGAATAAATTTCAACTCCCAAGAACTGAAGGCGGTCGGTGCAAGCAGATGCCCAGGTGTACTACGGGCTCCTTTTGGCGGTTAATAGACACGCTTGGGTTTTGACGGCGTTTAATCCCACTACATTGGCTTGCCCTATTTTTAGACTGCCTAAAGTGAGACATTCGTTCGCTCTACCATAGTCTCTGTTTCGGACTGGATTAACTCCTTACTACCTTAAACCTCTACAACTGTGGTTTTCATCTGTCTGGGAGTCTGTACCCTTGAGGAACTCTGGCATTACCTTTATTCTTGTCTGGACGACACAGGCTCTCAGAACTTCTCTATTCCTTATGCGAACCTCGACCATTGAAGTTACGCATCGAGGAGTCGCAATTAGGCAATACCGGTGTAGTAGTATTGCTAGTACATGTCAAGACGCGATTTATGGGTGAACAGAGATATAAAGAGACCTGCTTTACAGTTAGAGAGTAACTGTATATGCCAGTGTTCTATCAGGTTTAACCATCGGAGGCAGTGTGGGCCGACAGACATTCTACCGATTTGGCAAGAGACCAGAATGTTTTGCTACCGGACGGCTGCGCAGAGAGCTTCATGCTGATGTGGGTAATGCTGCCGAAGCGTGCCTTCTTTAGTGCTTTTTGTAGGACTTGACAGCATGGTTAAAGGCTCTCTTATTTGAGCTCGAATCCGAAGCTTAGCGTTTACAAGCGTCAACCCAGGTGAGAAACATCAAACGCTTATACTTTTCAGCTGAACCAGCTGGTGAAGATGGTTAAGACTAATGTACAAAACCTGGTGCACAGGCGTATGGTAGCCAGCTTTTCGGTCTTCTATGCCCGGGAATTAATTGACTTGATACCGCCATCAACTTTCTACTATCGGATAACATGACGTATGGCGAGTATCCATTAACCTTACATTGTTGACACCTTTATGGACCGGACTAAGCGTTTTGCCTCGTTGTCTATACAACGTACACCGAAGGAAGAAAAATTTGCTAGCAGCGGTCTTACTGATTATATTTTAGCTGTCTTCACCGCTAGAGTGAAAGGCTTTAAATAGACAAGTTTAGATTGAATAGGCTCTTAATAAACTAGTGCATCTCACAATCATCGTTTGTATCAGTGCTTACCATCACTTGGGATCGCAGTCAAGCATTAGCCCGCATCATTTAAAAATGGACCACTGTTCAATGCACAGTGATACAAACACACACCGCATTTATATAGCGATATGTAAATTATTGTGTTTCATCCAAAAATAGATTAGGTACCTACTCAAAAATAGAGGTCCGTATGTTGAACTCATTTAAATAATTTGTTCACCCTGAGAGAATAGTTTTAGCTTTCCTACATGTTTTCTCATTATCTCAATAAATATTCATTATTTTTTTTTTCTAAATTTTTCTATTGATTGAACCTTATTTTTCTAAATTCTAGGTTATTCCGCTTGTTGCTGTGGTGTTTTGACGTCCCGTTGTTTATCTGTGGATATTAGTCGAGATAAAGCATTTCGGCAAAGTGTGCTGTCGGGTTACTGAACGTCGGCATTGCGTTCAGTCGGCCAACAGTTAGTCGATCTAGTGTTTTGTCGACCAAATGACTGTCGGGATAGCGTTCAGTCGAGATAAACTCCATCGACTTAGTGTTCTGTCGATATACTGCAGGTCGGGATAGTGATCTGTCGAAATAGCGTTCGTCGGGATTTCGATTGTCGGAATAGTGTGGTACAATCGGTTAAAACCGGCCAAGAGCGTGTCGGGCCCCGCTCAGTGTAGGGTTCCGTAGTTTCCCGTCCGTTATAATAAGTACAGTCCGTTACAACAAATGAACGACAGACAACGACCAAGAACAAAATATCACCAATGCCAACGAAAGACCAATCGAATAACGACCTACGACCCTATCAACTAGCGCGAAGTAGCCCAAAGCACAGCCCCTTTTCTCGTTATACAAACTTTTTTTTAAAAATGGTGTCCTACTTGTGAGCTTTTTAAATATTTTTGGGAAAAAATATACCATGATGTAAAAACTATTGGAATCCATTCAGTTACTGATTATGAAAAACTCTATAGAGGTTTCGCATATATTAAACTAAAAATAAGGTTGTATATATTTTGGCAATTTTACTAAGATTCAATTCTTGAGCGCAGCTTGCGCAAATACTGGTTTTATTACTGAAATCCCCTTACAAAATAATTAACGCATTTTTGGTGAAAGTCCCCGAACAGCACTCGTTTGGAATACCTCCAGTATGTGTGTAAGTACGAAACTTAACCTTGTTATAATAATAAAAGTTGTAATTCCTTGAAAATGGTAACAATCGCAGTTGCATAACATGAAATTACATGAATCAGGTTTTATTCCTAAGGACTATAAATCATTTAATCTTTTTACATATTTCATTAATCAATGTAGTTAGTAGATGACGACTTAGGGTAATTAATAGTGAAGACAGAATTAATTACGACCTACTGATATTAAAAGCATATTAAATTACTTTTTTCTTGTAGGTGCGAAAATCATCCAATGACGTTTCCGCGCGGCTAGGCGGGGCGGGAGATAAGTAAGTAGTCTTAGACTTTTAGGGTGAGTTGCACCATTTAACTATAATGATAACAAAGCCGTTAACAGTTGTCAAATCGTCGAATTGACCAATAGGAGGCCGTTTCACGGCTGGTTATGGTTTGGTTATCTTTAAAGTTAAATGGTGCAACTCACCCTTACTGACTAAAACTCACTCCTGTTCCTTTGTTGCCTTTCATCCCGGTGCCGAATCTTCCTTTCAGAATCAGATCCTTGGCCCCAGTAGGTTTCGACCTTGCTGGGTCCCTACGGTTTTGCTGACAACTCCTTGAAGCGCACATGGAACAATACGCGCCGGTGAAGTCTTGGGCTCAGTCTGGACTGTTACCGGACGGTTGGACGGCAAGCTAGCCATTGCTCGTAGTCCGCAAGCCCGCGCCTACGGTGATCGGAAATCGCGATCGTGAGGCCCGTTGTCTCACGCGTGCGGCTTCCTCTTTTGCTAGCATTACTGCTTCGCAAAAGGAAGCAACCGTCATTTTAATTAACTTGCAATATATAAAAGATACCTACTTACCTACTATAAATCTATGCAAATTAAGTGATTTAAATAGTGCTATTATTCAGATTCCGTTCCGGCAATATGAACTCCTTGACCTTTCCTGAAAAGTACAATAGGTTCTAAATGTTCTAGTTATTTACGAATGTCGTGATCTCGCTCAATATCAACTGTCTATAAAGAGAGATAATGTGATTGTCGTACACCGTCTACGTAACAGAATAGGTAATAGAAAAATGTTTAAGGCACGGTATCCGACACTTTGAGATAATAACAGAAAAAGTTTAGTGGAGCAAGGGCATTGCAATGGTTTAGTTATCAAACTAAGCTTTCACACAGAAATGAGGCAGGTACCTACGAGTAGATAAGTATTTATCAAAGGTAGAGTACTTATGAACAAAGTGAATAATTGAGATTAAAGGGTAGAACTACACTGCGCACACGTGTGTCACACTCGCCGATCTGGGCGCGTCGATCTCCATACATTTTATAATATGACTTGTAGAGCTACACTTGATCCACGCCGCGCGACGTCGCACTAAGGGGTATTTGAGGTAAAAAACCGGTCAAAAGTCGTTTTTCTGGAACTCACTAAATAGCACAAATAAGGCATGATTCATAAAGTACAATAATCGGTCCATCCAGGGATTTCCTTCCAATTCGCTTATTATTTGCGATCTACTCACATAATTAGTCGGAACTTAGTCATTGTGTGTAACGCGTATATTTGGTATCAGAGCTCAATTATTTTACAGACTTTACTTTGTTAATAATGTCTTCGTTTGGTGAATTGACAGAAAATTTCTTATTGAATACGGAAGTTGAAGGTATGTGCTCTGTATTCTAATAATATACAGTTAATTTCTCCTTAAATTTTAGCATTTAAACTTACGTAGCTAATTCTGTTTTAAAGAACGTGTTTTTTATACTACACTTTTATAACATTAATGTTTTTGTTTATGTGTCGGGCTTTGTCGTGCTATATTTTAATTATGGTAATAAAGTTTGAACCTTTATCTAACCGAAACAGAAATAAAATTGTCCCCCAACCCACCCCATTTTTTTTTTTAAATTTTTTAGGTATAATGATGATGAATGCACAAAAATAAAATGTACCTAAGCATTTTCGAAAATATCGGGTGGACTTTGCACGAAAATTTTCAAGAACTAATTGTAACAGAGACGTTTTAAATAGATTACTTCGGACATCCGATCCTCTCATCAGTTGTACTCGCCCAAAGACGAAGCAAAGACAACTTTAATTGCAGCAACACCGAACCTAAACACGTCGGACGATAAAATTGTCGAAGATGACGATGATCGAGAAGATTCTCTTGATATCAGCGAATTAGATTGCACTGATTCTGAATAAAATATAATTTCAAAGAATATCTTTACTTTTTTCAACTTTTTTTTATTTGCATGGTTTTTGTAAGTTTTTTTGTAATTAAAACCAAAATTTTGATTGAATATTGTTTTTTATTATATTTTGAGACAATTTAAGCCCCCAAATATTTAGTTTAGTAGTATTTAGTGCGTCGTTCTACGTACAAATCAGCCATGTTAGAAAGAAAGAAAAGAAAGAAAGAAAGAAAAGTATTTATTTTGGCGCAAAAAACATTGTAGACAACAAAAACTTAAGACAAACACAAAACAAAAAATAAATTAATAAAAAGTAACATTGTCTGTCACACGTTTGCGCCAAAAAAGGTCCATGTTACACGTGTGCATCGGTCTAATGTAGTTCTAGCTTAAGAAATGCACGTTTCCTATAGAGCCGGTACAGAATAGCACCATCCTATTACTTCCCGGAAGTGTCGTAAAAGGCTACTAAAGAATTCACAGCAGCAATTCCTCTGCGCCACTGCAATTGTCAACCTGCCGGCCAAGAGCACTTATTAATGCAAAACCACCCCTTAAGATGGCCTAAGTCCAGCAATGGACTTCCATTGGCCTAATCATCCCGTTTAACCATAATGGTAAGCGATGATATATTATAGTCGATGACGGAGCACGCTTGCTTGAAATTGTGAAGAATACATGATTCCACGTGCGAAGACACGTGTGTGTTTACACGAGATGTTTGTATGTAGATATTAATTGTGGGTAGTTAAGTATGCTAAAAAATAATAGGTGTGATTAGGAATATGAATTTAAATAAATTAACCAGTTTTAAGTGTTATAAACCTGAATTCTGGAATGAATTTATTACGGTAATAATTAAAGGTTATCCGTTACATATTATTAAAAAGGTATCATCATCAAATAATCGCCTACATTCTTATCAGTCTTATAATGTAGGTACAAAGAAACTGACACTCATAAATTGACACAGACGTTCCTTGCAGATCAATTGCAATTGTGTCAATAAAAATGACAATTATTATTGATCATTTTATTGACAAAATTGTAACAATATTATTAATTGTCATTTTTATTTATTTATTTATTATTTATTTATAACTTTATTGCACACCTTAGCTAAATACAGGATAAACAATTACAAAAGATTATGTGTACAATAGGCGGTCTTATTGCGCAAGGCAATTTCTATCAGACAACCTTTGGATGGACTGAACGAAAGGAAAAAGATTTGGGGCTGTCAGTGTACAACATAAATATTATAGTATAATAATATAGTACAATAGAAAATATATATATATATATATATATATAATACATAAATAAACTACCAAATAATAAACTAATACATATTAAAAAATACAATAGAGAAAGGGGAAGAACAATTAAAGGGATAGGTAGTGCTCCTTCACCATTTTTTTGAAGTTCGGTAGCGTTTGGGCACGCCTCACTTCTATTGGTAATGCATTCCACAAACGAGCTGCTTGTATCGTGAAAGATACAATTCTAATTATTATTATTATTATTGACAGAATTCTAATTATTTTTGTAAATTTTCATACGGGTAGGTACTTTTCTGCGTTATCATTATGACTTGTAGAATTTAAAATTTTATTTAAAAGCTTTTATTTTTTTATTTAAAAGTTTCTAATTTATTTAGTCAAAGGACTTGCTTATTATCCGATTCCTGTAGTCGGCAAATAACCCTCCATTATTCACAATACTCGCACTTGGAAGCAGCTTGGCAATGATTTTTATCAATATGTTTAGAACTTTAGACAAAGTGACCATGTTTCATACATACCTTGGCGCCCTCGTGGGGGCGATCGGCGGCGGAGACCTCTCGCGCCGGGCCTTGGTTGTGGCCATGGTCCGGAGCGAGGAGGAGTGGCAGGCGGTCGCCGACTTTTGCGAAGCAGTAATGCTCGCAAAGGAGGAGGCCGAACGCATCAGGCAACGGCGTTATCGCCGCCGCCGCCGCCGGGATTCTGATCCCGATTTCCGGCCAACGTAGGCGTGGGCTTGCGGACAGTGAGCAATGGGTAGCTCACTGTCCGGCCGTCCGGTAACTGTCCGGACCAAGCCCAAGTCGTCGACGGCGCGCACTGTTCCCGCGCGCCTCAAGGAGTTGTCAGCAACAGCAGGGACCCAGCCGGGTCGAAGCCTACTGGGGCCAGGGTTATCCGAAAGGGCCCTCGAGCCCCGGTATGAAGGCTACAAGGAACGGGGTGGGTCTTTTAGTCAGTAAGAGTCTGACACTATCTCCCGCTCCGCCCAAGGGCGGGGGATGTCAATGCATGATTTTTTCCCACCATAAAAAAAAAAAACCTTAAGGGGCCGGCGGAGGATGAATTTCCATACAAACGTAATACCACGCTCATTTGCAGTTGGAGCATATATCCAACATATTATGATGATATTCGGTTAAAGACAATATTTATCTAGGTTCCTACGTCGAGAATATTAGAAATATTGTTATTTTTAATACAAGAAAAGCCAAATGGCATGTTTTGCCATTTACGCTATAAAAAGTGCGAAATACAATTTGCTTAAATTTCTTTTTGTTTTTTTAAAAAAGAAAGACGTAGGAACCTAGATAAATATTGTCTATAACCAAATATCATCATAATATGTTGGAAATATGCTCCAACTGCAAATGAGCGTGGTATTACGTTTGTATGGAAATTCATCCTCCGCCGGCCCCTTAATCGACAAAACTATTTAAAATAAATCCTACTTCTAATCCTAAAAAATATATCCTACTTCACTAAAAAAACACTAAAACAATCAAAATAACTTTAATTTCGGAAGTCGATGTTAAATAAGAAACAAACAATACCGAGAAAGACTGACTTCCAAAATTAAATTGGTCGTTTTAGTGATTTTTTTTAGTGAAGTCGGTTATTTTTTTTTGTAAATAGTTTTTTATTTCACACTTTTAAGTTGCGATTCACTTGTAGCCAGAGTACCTTTTTCTCATGAAAATTCTAATTAACCCAAACCCTGATTGATTGATTGATTGTTTTATTATGAAGTTACCGTGTCCATTTTCCACCTTCCAGCTCCATCATCATCATCAGATTTAGTTCGATAGTATCTTATAGCCAAAGTGCATCTTATGACAATTCTAATAAACCCAAACACGGGTAGGATACATTGATTAATTACGGAGTTCCGGCGCCTACCTTCCGGCTCCATCATCATCAGGTCACTTCGATGATACCATTTTCAAAAAAACTATTCAGAACCATTCATATATTTGTATTGTCATAGTCGCATAACTATGTTCATTGTGATTTCTGTGTGAGTAAGAAGTTCTGTTGGCCATTTCTGGTCTTCTTCACCAGTTCCTCTTCATCAAATGTCACTTTTTGACTGTAAATGCTTAAGTCCTCGATGAAAATACCAAAGTAGCTATAATATTTGATATAATATTTAAGGAATTCCCTCGATTCATCATCAAAACTGGATATTGAAAAAAAAAATAGACTTAAGTATCTGGAAGCATATCATTTAAGGAAAACGATATGCTTATTCTACAGAAATGCATTTTTCAGGTTTAAAATTCATAGAATTTAATTAGTACTTAGACTGACATTGGCGTTGAGAATTCTGAGTTCCTCTTCATGTCAGGAGAGCTTCTATAGATATTAAGGCCCAGCGCACACCGCTGGAGGCGCGGCGGAGCGCATTTGAAAACAACAATTTAATATAAACCTTAACTACCTTGACATACGGTCTACAAAAAAATAAATTCGCATGCGGCGCTCGGAGCGCCTTCAAGCTACTACAAGAGCATGCGCGCTAGACCGTATGTCAAGGTGGTTTAGGTTTATATTAAATTGTTGTCTTCAAATGCGCTCCGCCGCGCCTCCAGAGGGTGTGCGCTGGGCCTAATACTCTTTGGCTCTTTGTCTTCCGCTCTAGTCATATCCACACTAAAAGTAAAAATGATCTTTGAATAACGTGGTTACGTGGTTACGTGGTGGTACGTGGTTAGGTAACGTGGTAATTTTGTTTAATTTTTGACAAATATTTGGAACGGGGTATCTCCGATAGACAAACAAAATATGTCAGACATAGGGCTGCCATCCGTCCGGGTTTCCCCGGATTTGTCCTAGTTTGGAAGACGTCCGGGGAGCGTCCGGGCGGGGTTTCAGTTGTAGTCCGGGATTTTGATTAGATCCCGTTCCCATAATTTACGTAAATAAAAGCTATGGGTTAGGTATTTCACCGCACGCACTGCCGACGCTATTTTACTACGCAAGCGGCGAGCGGGTATGGGGCGCGTTCGACCGACGCATGGTAATGGTATGGCTTTAGTATAAATTATTATGACTTTCTGAATTTGATTTAAGATTTCAGTTCTTTTAAAACTAAAGTAAATATTGTTAATTGTATAGAAAAATAAGAAATTAAACAAGTTTTTCATTTAATTTTATTAACTGAGTAACTAATATTGGATTTGTTTATCTTTTATTGAATACCTAAGAAGGTTAAAAAATAAAGCAAAATTACTCACTTGATGGGATCCCCGAGGAATCGAGGGTACTCCTCAAATATTATAGGCAACCACATAGTTATTTTGGTATTATCATTGAGGGTTTATGTATTTACAGTCAAAAAGTGACATTTGGTGAAGTGGAACTGGTGAAGAAGACCAGAAATGGCTAACTGAACTCAAACAGATATCACAATGAACATACGAGTAGGTAAGCGACTATGACAATACAAATAAATGAATAGTTCTGAATAGTTATGTTGTAAACATCATCAGATCACTTCGATGATACCGTAATCGAAGTGATCTGACGTTGATGGTGATGGAGCCGGAAGATAGGCACCGGAACTCCGTAATTAATCATTGTATCCTAACTGTGTTTGGGCTTATTACAATTGTCATAAGATGCACTTTGGCTATAAGGTACTATCAAACTGATCTGCTGATGGAGCCGGAATGTGGAAGGTGAACACGGGAACTTCATAATAAAACAATTGATTGACGACAAAGTCTTAATGAGAAGGAGAATTCAGTCACGACACGTAAGGAACAAACAATTTACACCTACATATTGGTGAAACCAGCTGGACAGGGTAGAGAGAGCATCGAGCAGTACTATTGTTCTTGTATTCACGGCCGCCGCACTATTGGTAGCTGCGCGCATATCCCCAGCATAATCTCTTGGACCAGACATCAAGGACAAATAAATGAACCTGCGGCCTTTTTGAATGATGTTCTAATAGATATACGATGATATAAATATGTAAGTAGAAATGCTAGGCTTTTTATATTTCTTCCTTAATATTATTATGTAATAACGATGAATAACTTTAATTTCGGAAGTCGGTGTTAAATACGAAATAAACAATACCGAGAAACACCGACTTCCGAAATTAAAGTTATTTTGATCGTTTTAGTGTATTTTTTTAGTGAAGCCGGTTATTTTTTTTATTGTAAAAAGTTTTTTATTTCACACTTTTTAGTTGCGATACACTTGTAGATAGAGTACCTTTTTCTCATGACAATTCCAATAACCCAAACCCTGCTAGGATACATTGTTTTATTTTGATGTTCCCGTGTCCACATTCCGCCTTCTGGCTCCATCGTCAGATCCGAGAGTTCGATAGTACCTTATAGCCAAAGTGCATCTCATGACAATTTTAATAAGCCCATACACGGGTAGGATACATTGATTACAGAGTTCCGGTGGCTATCTTCCGGCTCCATCATCATCATCAGATCACTTCAATAATACCATTTTCAACATAACTATTCAGAACTATTCATTTATTTGTATTGACATAGTCGCTTAATTAACTATGTTCATTGTGATATCTGTTTGAATATGAAGTTCCGTTGGCCATTTCTGGTCTTCTTCACCAGTTCCACTTCATCAAATGTCACTTTTTGTCTGTAAATGAAAATACCAAAATAACTATATGGTTGCCTATAATATTTGAGAAGTTCTCTCGATTCCTCATGAATCCCATCATCAGAAATGAATTAAAAAAAAAATGGGAGCAACCTGGAAGCAAATCATGTAAGGGGGAAAAAAAATTGCAAATCGGTCCTTAAACGACGGAGTTCTGAGGTAATAAACCTAAAAAAGAATAAAAAGATATATATAATAAAAAAAAATACTGAATCGAGAACCCCCTCCTTTTTTTTGAAAGTCGGTTAAAAACGAATCAAAAAGGTCAAATATACTGATTAAAAACCTCATTTTTGTAAATTATATATATGTATATATTTACTAATTCCCAGTACTCACAGAAATGGGCTTCATACCATCGAAACTAAGGACTTACATGTACATACTCAGTCTAATTTTGTTGTTGGCCACCGTGGGTATTTTTCCCATACTAACGTGCCCATTGACCTTTAGTCATATTTTTTGCTTATATATTTATTCAAACTTAAAAATGCTTCCCTGTAAATCGTACAATTTGAGTTGTCAATATTGTCGCAAATCAACGATATCAGTCTGTTGGCAATGGTTGGGTTACATTTAAAGTATCCAGTTGACCCGAATTAAATGTTTGTTTTAATTATGT
This sequence comes from Mythimna ferrago, assembly GCA_910589285.2. Lineage (NCBI taxonomy): Eukaryota > Metazoa > Arthropoda > Insecta > Lepidoptera > Noctuidae > Mythimna > Mythimna ferrago. Next base: position 20,523,889 of record OU342680.1, on the reverse strand, counting down.
TTCCTAACATGTGTTGTGTAAAGGCATACGCATCCTAGTAATTAATTTATTATTCCAGCCAGGTAAGGGGGCTTAATATCGAGTTTGACATTGTCGAAATAACGTTCTTACTTGAAAATATGCTCTACAATAGCTTAATTGTTGAAATTAATACTTTATTAAATGCTGAGAAAACCATCTAAATCACAATTTTATCTTATTTAACAGTGAGAGATTTGCATGTCTTCAGTTTTTTTTTGTGATGGGAAATCGTCACATAACTCCCGGCTCACAAATTTCCTATGGCTCTACCCAAAGGTAGAGCTATAGGAAATGTCATAAAACCTACTTCTGTTACTTTAATTGCGTTCCAGGGCCGCGGTGATTTTTTCGACCAATGGCAGCCCTGGCAGATTGTCCGGCCGTCCGGACCATCGGGACTAAACCCAAGTTTTCGACGGTGCGTAGTGTTCCACGACCACCTCAAAGAGATATCAGTAAAGTCGTAGGGGACCAATAGGGCCGATGCCCGCTATGTACACGGGGAATTTCTGAAAAGGAAATTAGTGGTCCTAGAACGCAAAGCGCAACGGAAGAACACAGATTTAGTCAGTAAAAGTCTAACATGATCTAGAAGAATTCATTGGATGATTTCATGCCTGAAAAAAAAACTCTAGCAGTTATCGGTAAAAATAGCAGTTCAAGATCCTCTGAAGAATTATGGGGAATTTGAAAACATGTATTAAATAGTTTGTCTTGGCGATAGTTGATGTATGTAGGTGATATTTGAAAGTTTTACATATGACATTTCATCTGGTGCCAAACAGATTCTAAATAAAAAGAATCTGTAGTGACATTTACAGTTTGGAAATTATGTCCATTATAGTATTACGTAATATTTCAGAAACTCATTTAGATATTCTTACAATATCTACCACTGTGATCTATCGTAATTTCAATTAACCCCTCGCGAAGTTGCGAAAAAGTGTTACCTAGATGATAATATTTTTCGGTGAAATTTCAATCGGAAGTGTGCTTTGATACCAAAGATTTTCGATGTTATAAGCTGTTAAGGATGTACCACTGCCTGCATGAAAACCACGTGTTTGGGTTTTCGTATGAGTATAGGTAAATATGACCTTGGGTAATTCTCAGTAGCGCCCCTTGAGCAATTTACAATAGAATACAGCCTTCGCTTGGTTTCAGAGGTTTGTGCAAGTTGAACGCTCGTGGAGAATAGACCTCTATGCGTACTTATTATACTTATTTTTCGATTCTCTCAATGTACGGTTTCTCGCGGTGTTCAATTTTCTTAAAGTGGAGTGTTACTGGCGAGTTTGGTGTGTGTTAGTGCTGTTTTTTTAACGATAATACTTTAAAATGTTTAAAATATTGAACGTGTTTGCGAGTTGGTAAGTTTTTATTGTGTTATTTTAGTATTTAAATAATTTTGCGCTAAATTATCTGCATACTTTGCGTGTATAAAATCATTAATAGATTGATACCGATCCGTGGCTATAAGATGCTGAATATGATTAAATCTACTTGAAGTATTTTAATTTTAAACATCTGGTAAACTAAAAAAACAATAGAATAGGTAAAAAATTGAATAATTAAGTTATCATTCTCAGATGATATCACTTAAATAATGTAATTTAATTAGTTGCCACTTTTATTATGTTTATCAAAAGTCTAAGATTTTTTTAAAATTTAAGAGATTTATTTTTATTATATTGTATCTTCCTTATCAAAGGCCGGGAACCAAAAAAGAAATGCTAATTAGGCTATAGTCAAAAGTCAGACGACATAATTGCCATCACGGGTAGACTCAGATGTGGATGGCACAGGAATATGGGGTTGGCACAAGAATAGAGAATTTTATGGAGCTGTGAGTGATGTCAGGTTTGTAAAAAAACCTTAGATTTGCAATAAAATGGATAAACTCTACGTTCATTATTCGCATAGCTATAAAAAATAATCTAATGATAGCTACTTATATGGTGCTCACATTTATATTTCTTTTCAGAAACATCGAATCAGTGTGTAATTATGTCTGTATAATACAACAATAAATAATAAACAGACTCAATTACGTAAATAATTCAGCTACCCTTTGATTTAATCTAGGCTTTACTACACTGTTTGGTATGACTTATGATGGAACAGGTCTAGCAAGTTTCTAGGCAAATTTTGAGTACATTTTTATAAAATAGACTTGCTCTAAAACTAATAACTTGGGTATTTTAAAGTGAATTGACTGAGAGGATAACGCTGAATAAGACTTATGTGATCTAAATATTGAACACTTTGTATTATAAAAAAGTGGTTATAATAAAAGCACTTATACCACACAACTGTTTATAACATAATATACTTAATTTTCTAAAAGTCTTAATAATGCAAGATTCTAAGGAGGCATGCAAACAATGAAGTATCAATGAAGATGCATAAATTAATTATTGAAGCAGGTCAATAATAAAAACACGCATGCCCTTTTGGCCTTGCACAGATTTTAAAGTTTTTTTTATAATTTTTATTTTATTAACGAATTCTGCTGTATGTGTGAGGTACGAATAAAAGTTTTGTCTTTCTTTCTTTCTTTCTTTCATGTTCTAAATGTTGTTATGCTGTTGTTATAAAGTCTTTTATCGTTTTTTTTCGTGTTTTTTTTTTCGGCTTTTTATAGAAGCCGTAGCCCATCCGAATTTCCCTAATCAAATTCAGCGATAGTGCCTAAATGTAGTTTTTTTATCAGTGCAGGTAATTTTTTAAACTCATCAGTTTTTACTTGGATGTCACTATAGTAGTTTAAATCATCATCATTTGCAGTGTTTCCCCCACCCTTTTTCTGTCTGGAAATCATTGAATAACTTCTCCCACTTGGGATGGAGCAAGAGGGAGCGTCAGAGTTTTACTGACTAAAATTCATCCCGTGATTTTTCGTGTCATCCCACTCCTGTCCACCTTTTGCGTTTTCCTCCTTGTTTCGTATGTTTTAGGCCACGTAACTACATTGGCTAAATCGGCCTGTCATCTATTATAATTATGGGGTTAGTGAAGGTTTGCTCTGGAGCACAATTTAAATTCACGTGCGGAAGTATGAATGTATTATAGACCTGAGGTGACTTCTGCTGGTGGCGTCTATGAGGGCTATAGGTTCTCAATGCTTTGGGCTCTGGTGTACACAAACCTGAATAAAATTATTTACGCTCGTGTTTACCGTTCGCATAGCGGTGATCAGGAGACCACTAGGCTCACACAACACCTTAGTGAAGTGGTGATTGCGGCTCAGCAGTTGCACTTTTCAGCCGATTAGTGTCTTTGGAGGACTTATATGCCCACCATCAGGAATCGCTCTTCCCATACACAGACCATGTTAGACGAGAGACGCAAGAGCTAGCGCTAGCAATAAACCATCTGCTGGAAACAAATCTAGATTTGCTAGATTGAAGCGAAGAAACGCTTGAATCCGAAAGCAATCTAGATCTGTGCCTCGAGTATCACCATTATGGTGGAGGTCTGCCCGCTTGAATCTGTGCCCTTTGAAGGCGATCGGCGGCGGCATTCTCTCGCAACCTGGTCCTGATTCAGGCCAGGATGCGGTCACGTCCTTCTGCGAAGCAGTCATGTTAGCGCAGGAGAGGGCTGCAACTTAAGGGCACGGACACCCTCACACTTCAGGCTCCGCCACAGGAGAGGCCTGAGTGTCGGCTCAGATTACTGTAGGCACGGGCTTGTAGTTGACAAGCAATGGGTAGCTCGCTGTCGGGCCGTCCGGTAAGTCCCGAGACCGAGTCGTCGACGGCACGTAGTGTTTCATACGCGCTTCAAAGAGATGTCAGCGAAATGGGCGGGGACCACTAGGAACGATGCGTGTTAGGGTTTAGAGAAATAGTTACCGTGGTTCTAGAATGCAAAGAGCCACTGAAAGACACATGTGTTATTTTGTCAGTAAAAGTGTGCGTTTGAACATGGAGCACACCACATAAATTTTGACGCTCGTATGCGCAAAGCAACTGACGCGAGTCAGAAGAAGAGAACTTTCAAATTGTCTGCCAAATCCTGCAAGGAAGTTTCATACTATGCAGGTAGTAGAGCATTTTGGTCTCTGACTAAGTCCTAGAATTTCGAGCCGTTCCTCGCTACTTGTTGAAATCCGATGTGTTGAAAGGTTTCGACAGGGTCACACACGAAAACCTTTCACCATAAAAACAAGCTTCCTTCCTTCAGTCTTTACACAGGATTGTGTTTTTTGATTGTAAGCTTCTTGACAGACGACTGGACATCGACGGCTGCTCGTCTGCTTGTCCGCGATTGTCTATTAATGCCAGGTTTCCTTAGCATGACAGGATCGGTATTCTCGGCAACATTGTTTTTCCTGCACATTAATGATATTGAAAACCCGGAATCTTTGGGTTTGCAGACGATAGCATAGTTTCTGAGAGAGAGGTGCCCAACGCTCTAACTCCAACTCCGTGAGGCTATGGTTGAGTGAGCATTTGAATAATAATTTATCCTTGATGGCTGTCCCTGAATGAGACGTTGTTGATTTGATTTAAATCAAATCAAATCCAGGCGTATTTTTTCTGCTAAAAGGAGATAACTACTACCCGCTCCATCTTTCAGAGTTGTAACCGTGCTGATAACCGACTGCTTTGACCTCCGTGATGAAACACGTGCCGAAAAGTTAGGAATCCTAACAAAAGTGAGACGGTAATTTAGAGCGGACTAGCTACTCAACCTCTAACATGCGTAAGTTCGATTATGCATGGAGTACTGCTCTCACTACTGAAACGGGATCTGCTATATATACCTATACCAGCTTGATGCATTTGAGTCTATTGAAAAACGAGTTGAAAAACGAGCTAGAGGAGGAGAGCAATAACGCACTAGTTGAATCGAAGCTCCAGTCGAAGATAGGGATGAAACGCAAGCCTAGTAATAATATAAAGTTTCAATTTCAAATTTGTAAGTCAGAAATCGGGGGCAGGTAATGTTATCAATTTTTTGCTTAATTAAAACGTGACGAACTCGTTACTTTAATTTGATAGGTAAAGTTATCATTTTAATTAAGTCTTATGTAAATTTTGTTTAACGGGTCAATAGCATTTTTTTCTTTCAATTCCACTAGGCATTTTTAGGGCTACACATAGGCATTTTTAGGGCTACTGCAATTTCCCATATGATAAATTTATTATTGTCAACCTGATGGGAATGCAATTGATACAGTTAAGAATAGGTTAATGAGGAAATTTTTGAGTAAATTCGTAAAAAACTAAATTATTTTTTTCAGGAAACAGTGGTGGATCATTTTGGCGATGATATCAACGATGATATCGGCGTACCAACAGGGACCACCACATATTGTTTTCATCATGGTGGATGATATGGTAAATATTTGTTACAAGTTATTTTAGTTTGACCTAAATAAGACATATTAGTACGTCAAAGTGTACAGTAATTAGAATATATGTACAGTGAGTCTAGTTATCACATATTAAAATTTTAGTAGCCTTATTAGTTAGGTAGGTACATCTGAATTTATAAAATAGTTATCTTAAAGCTGGAATTCTGCTTAGACGTTTGGCTTAGACGACAATGCACGTTCAGCTAAATAACATTCGTCTAATAAATCCAATATACTCGTATACAATAAAAAGTTATCGTGGTCATAAATCATTTGGGTTTGACCTAGTATGTCTCGCTCCACCTTAGAATGGGTAAATTTTTTGATGATTTCCTCTTGAACAAATATATAATTATAATTTATTTATATAAATAGAAGAAGCAACATGCTATAATCATAATATTTTTAAACATAAATTTATAGACACGTTTTAGGCAGAATTTTACTCAAAATTAAACTACAATACAGTTTAATTAAAATGTACACGAGTACACTTTAATTTAAATAAATAAATTACAGGTTTATGTTAGATAGATATACTCTTTATAGTACTTCATAAAAAAATACAGTAGAACATTGGGCGGTCTTATCGCTAAAAGCGGCTTTTTACAGACAAACTTTAGATGGATCTAACAGAGAAGTAGAAAACGCAGGTAATTCGTGGTGGTTGTGTTAATCCGCAATGAGCCAAGAAACTGACGATATACTAGGCTCGCAAAGTTATCTATGTGATGTGACAACGACCTGTAGCTCGGTGGTCATTGTACCAATATTCACGCTAGCCATTGGCTCTACTAGTAGTTTAAAAGTCTCTCTACAAATAAGTTAGGCAGTTCGATTTAGGGCTTAACGATTCGTATTGTGAGGTGATTCCTCGCCTCACAATTAGTGCTTGGACCCAGTTTTTGATACCAACGCGATGACCAATTTTATATTTTGATTTTATATATGTAAATAAATAATTTTAAAAAGTAAATAATATCTAAATATTATGAATAAACCAAAATGAACGTACTTTGGTTAATAAGTTGATATGTTTTAATAAACATAATACTAATGTATTAATCGCAGGCTAAGAGAAGTTTGAGGATCGGAAATAATAAAAAGACTTACGCGCGTGTAGCTGTACGATTTATTTCTATCCAATTAATATATCTAATAATAAACATCTCGGGTCACAGTGTCTGTTATCGAACTCCTCCAAAATGGCTTGGCTCCTCCAAAATCTGAGATGAGGTCGTACCCAAATTTTTTAATTTGTTAAATTGCAGAACAGCGTTTACTGAGTCAACCAGTACATATGTATATAAAAATACTTTCGCCTATCGGCCCGACAACCATTTAAATCTGAACTGGCAATATTGCCTATTTTTACCCGACTACGGCAAAGTCAAAGGAGGGTTATCATTTTGACAGGCTATTTTTAAAACTCGAATTAGTGTTTATGGTGTTTATTTTATAATGTACCAGTTCGAAACCCTCCAAAAAGTTACTAATGAAAGACGCTCTACAGTATTTATTTGATCCTTATTTTCAATTTTTCATGAAAACCAAATCATAATGAAGTCTAAGAATTGTAATCCCAAAAGTATGGAAAATGGAAACCTGTATAATACACAAGATGAAATACCTACATATTTCGTGAATTGTACCAAGCCAGGCACATTTTATTGGAATATTTTTGCTACATTTCTGAACTTGTCGGAAAATTCGAATTTTATGCCAAGATCTTGTGCCAATTGTGTACCTACAAGGCTTAAGGATTTCAGAATTTCGTTAGGTCCTATTTTCCAAAAACTGAGTTACGGAGGTTGCTCACTGTAAAATATTGAAAAAGTAAAAATAATTAAATTAGCCGGGGAGCCTCAGCTGACGTAATGAAGGTATATGAATAATTGTCTAACAAGTTTATTTAATGTGAAATTTTATTTATTAACCAACTATAATCACCGTAAAATAATAAAAACCCAACGCTAATTACAAATAACTAAAAACAGTAAGAAAGTACACGATAGAGAGCCCCTATACCTTTTTTGAGTTGGAAAGTCATCAAATAACTTCTCCAATTCGATTTGGGTAGAACGGGAGAGCGTGTCAGACTTTTACTGACTAAAACCCTCGTGTCCTTCAGTTGCCCTTTGCGTTCTAGGGCCACGGTAACCCTTCGAACATTGCCGCAGCCCTATCAGGACACCAGACACTTAACACGCGATAGTGTTTAAACAACTCTAGCAACGTAATTATTGTCTATTGTATGTAAAATTATTTTAATTATCTGACAAAAAAAGTTTACAATCAATTTCGCATACTTGAAATTGAATTAGGTAACAAATTGAAAGGTGTTTTATATTTGGGACCTAGATGAAAAAATAATCATACAGTCGTAGTCGGTAGGAACCTGGTAGGATATATTAACCTTCAAAGTAGGATATCAGCCTTTTAATGTTCCTACTGCTGAGACTCAGGACTAGGGCATACAATACCGGTTTCCCGGTTTTCATTTTAACCGATAAACCGCCAAATTTCGTAATTATTAAATTACCGGTAGTAATAATATGTAACCGGTAATTTACCGGTTTTTATTTTAGTTTTTTTTTTCTGATAAAATATGGCAACATTGTTCATTCAACGACAAATCTTCCATCATATCATATGTAATGGTTGACACTTGACAGTAGGTTTGACGTATGCGTTTATGACGTATCGTTTAAATTTAAGTTAATTTGAGTTTATATACTTAATTGTTCTTTACAACTACCGAGGAAAATATTAAGTTGAAAATTAAGACTACTAAAATTGGTAGCTTACATACTCATTGTTTTTTATTTGAAAAACCTTTATAATTTGATTGTTTGTTTACATGTGATAATGAAAATTGTTTAAATTAATATAAATGTGCGACATTTACCCTTGACTGCGCCAAAAGAAATGTCATGTTTTTAGAATTTGTGTTATTATGCCTTATACTTATTTATTTTTGCTACCAGTCATACTACTACCCAATCATATTGTTATATATCACATTGAAAAATACAAAAATTACCGTTTTTACCGGTTTATCGGTAAAAATATTTCTATTACCGATTTTTTTACCGGTAATTTTTTTTTCCGGTAATTGCATGCCCTACTCAGGACTCCTCTCTAGGTGAGGAGGAAAAACAAAAAACAGGTTCGAAGTTTTCTATTCCTAACCTTCAAAGTACGACACATTATTATGTAGGTCACTGACCTTCGGGGGCCAAAACATATCTGCCCTAGTATTGTTTAGAAATTCACATCTATGCATAATAGTGTGACATACATACCTGACAGTAGACCCTTACGAAACGACGTGCTTATTTAGAAGCCTTTGTTATTTTCCAGTTGTTAGCTGAGTATTTTTATTTATTAGATATTCTTTAGGAATGAATTATTTTAATGAGCAGTGGTGGCTCAGTGATTAGTACGACTCCGATTTATCGTGCTTGTGCATTTTAATTTGTGTCATTTATGACATACCAGCTTTTGCCCGCGGCTTCGTCCGTGTACACTCAGGAATAAAGCAGTCTTTCATCAGTGAAATTTTTTTTGGAATCAGACCAGTACTTTTAGAGATTACCTCCTACAAACAAAAAACAAACTTTACCTCTATAAAATATTAGTGTAAGTCCCACTGCCCTCAAAGCAGTGAACGAAAACATGAGGACACCTGCATGGGACACATAAGATTATGTGATATTTTACGTCTTATTTCCTCTCAAATAAATATATATTAGGAACCGTTATAGCTTAGATTATGCTACAGCCATTTTAAAGAAAGAAATGCTGAACACGCACAACTTAAAAAAAGTTAAAAGCACAACTTAAAAGTTTTGGCTAAAAACAAGTTCGTAGTTTTATTTTGGTTCCTATTTTGCTCATTAAAGGCTAAAAAAAGACATCTAACTTGAACCGAGCAAATGGCCAGGACGAATAAATTTGGAAAATTGTTTGAATAAAATTATTTCGTTATGATGAAGCATGGAGCAGTCACTGATATGTAGGTAGAATAACGTTCAAATTCTAGTTTTTAAGCATATATTTTTAGTATCTACTCTATTTTCCATGCTTCATTTTAATATCTTTTAATGATTTAACTGAAATTAATTAGACATTTTCTGGCCTTCTACAACAATAATTTTTTGGGCCTTTGGCACAGTTTTCATGGAGCAGATACAAATTTCTTGTTGTTCAATAAAACTGGTTGTAAAAATGTAAATGGAGATAGAATTGAGTATGTCGATTTTTAAACTTCGTAAAACCGCATTCGGTTGTCACCGTATCGGTCCCCGTCGGCGTCGGTGACCGTATTGTTCTGTATCGGCGGTCGTTTAGTACACCCATTTGCTAATCTGTCGTATTTCAACCTCTACCAGTGGGAATGGCAGGCAGCCGCTGTTTCGTGCGATAAATACTTTAATCAACAACTCGGTTTGCTTTGAATTTAAAATGTAATTGCACAATTTTAATTATTGTAAGCACTTTCGTCCTCAGGTCTGTATTGTATTACTTTAATAAGTAGGTACACTTGAGACTACACACAAATTCTTTTCTCCTCTTTAAATATCTTTAAGAGTTGCCATGGCACGATTATTATTTATTTATAGGTATGTTTCTCTGAATTGAATTGTGTAAAAAACCAAGCTATGTTTTGCTGTCTAGCAGTGGGCCTAAAAAGGCCACATTGGCAATTCATCTAAAAGCAAATGATCTCTCGAATTCCGAGCAGATCATTTGCTGATGATTCATAATACGATTCTGCTAAAGCGGCTTTTTTAGACCCGCAGATCATTTAAAACTACGTCCACGATCATCAATTCATCAGAACCACGATCAATTTTTTCAGAAAAATCTATTTGGCCAAAACCGCACTTAATTTATAAATAGTTTTACAATATGGTAGTATATTATAAATTGCATTACCGTAAGTAAATATTACATTAAATTCATAACTGCATGACTAATTTCACGCTCTAGCGATTGAAAAGAAACAATACTATCAATATTTCTTAATAGTTCTGTATTTCATTGACCACGTTTTTTCATTGGCCATGAATTTATTGTTACGCTGTCATTGATCCGGTTATCTTTAGCTCGATTATCTTTGCATGCGTAACACTATCATGATTATGCAACAGTCATTATCAATATAATTATCTCTAAACTCTATTCCAAATTAGATAAAATTTAGATTTATAGTATTGATCTTTGCATCGAAAGATTTATCTAGATTTTTTTTTTGTTTTGGCTTTTGCATATCAGTGATATTTTTTTTTATCTTTAGTGTCAATTCTTTTATGTCAAATAATCTATAAGAATGATCCGAGAAAAACTGTCAAAAAAACTCTCGAAAAGAAAACTTTTAACTGAAGATACTAAGACTGGTCGCGTCGGTCGTCATAAGTGGTTAGCTGATTAAGATAACTTCAGTCTTGTCTCATGTCAGACGGAAGATGACACACGAGGGCTCAACTGCTCAAGTCAGATGTAAAGAGCGGAATGGGCGAGCAGCTAATCTTTAAGCCTTTTTTAGTCTAGTTCTGGTTAGAGAGAGAGTTTATGTTCTCTAGTGATACTATTTGCTGGGTCGCTTTGTGAATGATATTAGTCTATAAAGTAGGCCATACGTTAGTCATAATAAAACCATTATTATTTGGCCTCGCATTTTATTGAATTTCAGTGTTAGAAGTATAGGCCTGTATGAATGAACGTTGTCACTGTATTGTAGCATAGCATTGATATAATAAATCAGGTAATATCTATTTATCTAGAAATCATTGACACTATCTGACTCGGCAAATATTGTTCTGCCATATAAATTCTTCGTCTTCTTCTTCTTCTTCCTGCCCTTATCCCATATAATTCGGGATTGGCGCATGTAAATCATCAAAGAAAAATATTGGAGGTAGGGGTATGGGGAAAAATAGCTTAAGAACTATTCTCGGGCACACCAAATATACATAAAAGAAATTTTTAAAAAAATCGGTCAATTCGTTTAGGAGAAGTTTGATAACAAACACTATGACACGAGATTTTTATATACAAGAAGATTTTAAAGAGGAAAAATTAGTAAGTTTGGGGGTAACCTCTGAAACTACTCAATCAATTTTGAAACATTCTTTCATCAGTACATTGCTACTTTATCACTGAGTGACATAGGCCATATATTATCTACTATCACGCGGGCAAAGTCGCCGACAGAAGACTAGTGGATAATAAAAATGATGATATCTTTCGCAGGGTTGGAACGACGTATCATTCCATGGATCAGATCAGATTCTGACTCCTAACATCGACTCCCTGGCGTACCAGAGCGTCATTCTGCAACATTACTACAGCGAAGCAATCTGCACGCCTGCGAGGACAGCATTGCTTACGGGAAAATATCCCATGCGGTTGGGTAAGAATGATTATATATTAAAGCTTGCATTTTTTGAAGTCGGAAGATCTGTAGATAACAACGCTTTGCTATTATGTTAAAGACTGTGAATGTTATAGGGGACGAGCTTATTACCAGGCTAATTGGTGATCCGGATTTGTTTAAGTCCAATCTACAAAGTCTTGAGCACAGGCGTAGGGTAGCTAGCCGTTCTGTATTTTACAGGATGCATTTTAGAGTGTGTGCGCGGGAATTGCATGACTTGATTCCACCATCTCATTTCTACCATCGGACAACTCGACGTACGGCAAGTAAGGGTGGATCCTTACGTTGTAGAAACCTCTATAGTCCGCACTAAGCGTTTCGCCTCGTCGTTTATACTGCGTACATCGAAAGACTGGAACAATTTGCTTGCTGCGGTCTGCCCGTCCGATTATAATTTGGGTGTCTTTAAAGCTAGAGTGAATAGGCTCTTAATAAACTAATGCACCTCACCATCAACGATTGCATCACTGCTTACCATCAGGTGGGATCGCAGTCAAGCATTAGTTTATATCAATTAAAAAACAGAACCTCAACCAGGCACAATTAATCTAGACGTTGGCCCATTACTGGCCAAATCTTTATCACACATATCTCGCCGATTCAGGAATGGACCCCAGGACTTGTGAGTCGATCAAGGCAGTCAACATTATAATTTTTACTCTAATTAATTTGTAAAGCTGCACGAATTTCCATTCAAGAAAGTGTAATGCTGTCGAAGGCAAACGACCGAATGAGAGCTGTTAACCTTCGGTCGTGTTGAACGCAATTTTGTGTAGGTACGCTTTCGCAAAACTAGGGCTTTCGGCAATTATATTTTAATTTTTATAACTTTAATTGCTTCATTCACAACGCTGAGTTTTACACAGGTCGTTAGTGTTACTATAAGACTATATTTAATAGGTATAATTTAATGTTATACGCGTTTTATAAATGGCTTAGGGAGGTATAGGAAATGTTAACGTGGCCGTAGAGACTATGACGTGTTTGCAAGAAAATGCATTGGGAAGAGTGTAATGCTATGTGGTAATGTTTTTATCTATCGGTAAGATGATATATAAGATAGACCAAAAATAAATAAAGACAAAACTTTTAGTGCAATTACGAAGTACCTATGAGATTTCAATAGCTTAGAGTAGAAAAGCTTCGTTCTCTAGATGCCTCTTTTAGAGCAATATTCAAGAAAATGATAATAAATGATAAAATTGCAAAATAAATTGTCAAAATTAATACTCTTTTAATAACAATGATTTCCATTTCTTGATGGACACAACAGTGATTACCATTGAGTGCGGCCGCTTACCGCGCGATCGCGTGAGGCACGTTGACGCCAATAATTACCTACTTATAATTGATTACCTACTTAAACCGCGATTTGTTAACGCTAAGACCTTTGACATATCTTTCAATGCCTCTATTTTATCGTTCACTGCAATAGAATTTTTTAAATAAAATATATCACTCGGAACACTTTGCAATCGGAAATGTGAAATGAGTTGATTACAATAAGTGCCTGAAAGCAACCATTACACTGTTTCAAAATGGTCTGTCTTTATAATAGACATTTAATAATATCGTCACACAATAAACTCTTATTTAAAACGGTTACTTAAATGTTGTGTTAATTTACTCAATTGCATCAAGCAAGAGGCGTGACGGTTTCCTTCCTATTTTCACAGGTATGCACGGTCAGCCTTTATTCAACTCTGAAGATAGGGGCATACCAGTGAAGGAGCGTCTTCTCCCATCCTACTTGAAAGATTTGGGCTACTCAACTCATTTGGTGGGAAAATGGCACGTGGGGATGTCCAAACCGGAGTACCTCCCGATGTCTCGCGGCTACGACCATCACTACGGCATGCGAGGCGGCTTCGTAGATTATTACACGTACAACAAAGTCGAACAGGTGAGTTAACGACATTTGGCGGGACTACAAAAGGTTCGTCGATGTAGGTAATTAGGTGTGGACACCCAGCAACTGAGCCATGAAATTTTATAAGGCCAAGCAACGCGGATATGCAGTCACGTTTTGTTAGACGTGAAAGTACTATGAAGTGAACGGTTTAAAGCACTATTTGTTTGCAAGAATAAAATGTTAAGTTAATTATTAAACTACTGTTTTACGATTTGTTTGCAGTGGCCGAATGGACGACGATTGTTCGGTCTAGATCTTTACGATGATGCAACACCACAAGAGTGCGAGCAGCGGTACATCGTGGACGCACTCACCGAGAAAGCAGTTAAAAGTAAGTTTGCACAGAAGTTTCATTTACAATGCCATTGTGTTTTGTATAACCTTTTGCAACAGTCTTTATAAATTCAATAACGAAGGAAATGTGCAAGATTTCATCTTCAATAGGTACTAAAAATTGGGAACGAATGGTGTAATGTGAAGTTCTGCAACACTCATTTAGGTTTGGAACGTACCTCCATGATTGCAATATTAACCCATACAGTATGGTTAGAACTTACTGCAATCATGCAAATATCCATTACTCAATGTAATTCAACATTTGATTGAATTCGATGTCTTTAAGTGTTACGATTCGGCTCTATTGTTTGGCTTCCAACAAAAAAATTATAAGAGATAGATCAAGACTGCCAATCATAATATCAGCCTTTATCTTCATTTAGACCATAATATTCTGTTTGTATTCACTGTTAAATTTTCTGTCGAGTCCTTCGATATCCCGTGGTCCACTAGCTGTTGCAATGTCTTTATCTGAGCTCCATTCACTTAGTGGTTGCTTTGCTATCCATATACAGATCTGGTACAGTCCTTCGACAGTCTTCTACAAGAAGTTACACAGATGACCTATATTTAGTGTATGACTAAACTATAAGACGAGGAACCTATTGCAGAACCAATGTCCATATGGTGGGTCGCTAGAATCAGCTGGATGTAGCTGGTGTAAGACGGATCACTGAGGCAATTCCTTGATCATGTTTGTCCAGCGGCCGTATTATGACATCTTAAAACCATCATGTTTTCTGTGTGAGAAAAGGATAGTGCTATTCGTCCTGTATAGCTCCGTCTCTTTTTCACACCGAAAACATGATGGTTTTAAGAGGTCATAATACGGCCCCAGTGCTAGAAAATGTATGTTCACGTCATTATGTTCATTTAATTAGTATGTCTATAAGCAGTTGTGTAATGCATCCTAATGCTTTTATGCCCTTTATTTGGGATAGTCGCTGCATGTTATCTTTTTCCAATTTCTTCTTTACTTAGTAATTATCATCAACCAAATTAACCAATCAATTAATTTCAGCATAAGAAACCTAAAAAATTTAAGCGGAAGTTGCGGAATTATTTTTTACATAATAATAGTTTAATTTATAAAATAGCCCCACGTTCACAATACAATATCTTAAACATTAAAAATAACACAGTTGATTATTTGGCTGAACTAGGGCAAAAATGTACTTCAGGCCAGAAAGTGCTTTAAATTAGAAACAAAAATAAACATTTGATATGACTAATTAAGGACGAAACTAATTATAAAACATTAAAGATATGGTGGCTTTTTAGGATTCCGTACCTCAAAAGAAAAAAACGAAATCCTTATAGGATCACTTTGTTGTCAGTCTGTCCGTCCGTCTGTCTGTCTGTCAAGATCCTTTAACTCGGGATCGCGTTAACGTATCGAGTTGATATTAAAACCATATACTCAAGCCTGCTGTCCTCTTAATTTGTGAAAAAATCAAACTTATAAGTTAACGAACAAAAATGATACGGCCGTTTATGTCGCATAAAAAGTATATTTCGGTGCTCTCAAATATCGAAATTCATAGGGTACTTCCCGTTGATCTAGAACCCTGAAATTTAGAATAAAGCAAGGTCTTATAGCACAGGTGTAGGAATAAATCTGAAAACAGTAAATTTTTTGTTATCAACGTCCCAAAAAAAAAACAATTTTTGCAATTCCGTAAAATCGTCGAGTCTCCATTCGAGAATTGTAGTTTACACGGAACCTTCAGTGCGCGAGTCCGACTCGCACTTGCCCAGTTTATATACAGCAAGTAGGTCTTCCGTCTCTACACAAGATAATTATGTTTTGAAGAAATTGGACGATATTTTTAACACGCTTATATAAGTTGACCTGTATGTTTGTAACCAACGCCTTTGAGTTCGATTTTGACCGACTTTGGGCGATCAGATTTTCTTCAAACTTTGCACACCCATCAAAGATTGATGACAATACAATAATCTGTTTTTTTTTAGTGCAAAATAAAAAAATTGTTTAAAAAAACTAAAAAAACACGCTTTCATGGCAAGCGTGGGGCGCTTTGTGCCATATTTTTCGTAAATCGAGCACCCCACGCTTTTTTCACAATGATATTAATATTTATCGTTCATTATTATTATTTTCTACCTATATTGAAAATTATTTTACACTTTTTAGTTTGATATGCTATGAAAGCGTGTTTTTTTAGTTTATTAAACAATTTTTTTTACAGCTATAGTTATTTAATTTTTACATGCTTAATTTTCTATTATACAGAAAAGGTTCTAAGAAAGCAAAAAATCTGTTTACAACAACATTTTGAAGATGCTCTTGAATGACATGTAATATCATTCCGTCTCTTTATAGTAATTTGGCGTTATAGGAAAGCGTGGTATGCCGTTTTTACACCAAGTGCATTATGAAAAGCTGGCGAACAGTCAGCACGCTATAGGATACAGACCTGCTAAACAAAGGTCTGTGAGATAGAGAAAGTGGAGAAAATTGATTACTTTTTAAAGAGTACACAGCTCTTTCACGCAATAAGCCAAGAAGTGCAGTATTGGATTTCGGGTTGACATTAGAGTCAATCAAGCAATTTTTTTCAGACAAAAAATATTTTTCGCACTCTACTGACCAGACTTTTAATGTGTGGTCTAAAAGAGAGCGTTTTGTCTATTATAATCTTGATATATTTAATTTCGCATGTTTTGAGGATAAAAAGACAATCATACAGGCTGGCTGAGAGTAATCTACACTTAAAGACGTACAGATGAGGGTAGTAATTTTAATTGAGTCTTGCGCATATCAAAGTGAATATATTTAATTTTGTCAGCATTTAAAGTTAGTAAATTGCTTTGAAACCAGTTAGTCACAGTATTGAATCCTAATTGAGCGTATTCGTACAATTCGCTACTGGTTTTGGTGGTAAACACTAAGGCCGTGTCGTCGGCATATGAAAAAAAAATGCCTTGTTGAATATTTAATTCATTAAACCCCAAGCGAAGCCAGCGTTCGCGCATCTATTGTCTTTCTATTGTGTCTGTAATTTCCACGATTGAAAGGTTAAATTAGACAAATCGTTAATATAAATCTAAAGTAGGGTAGGGCCCAGGATGCTTCCCTGAGGAACACGGTGACCAGTACTAATTTGTTCATCACTCGTAATATTGTCTATATTAAAGAAACAAATAGCGAAGACGTCTCTAAGACCCTTTTCCTTTATAAATGTTTATTTTAAATATATTATACTTTTGCTTTTTAGAATGTCGGTGTTTTTATGCACTTGTAAAATTGTCCCTCCTTTATCCTCTGTCAACTGATAGAGAATGCCTACTAGGCGTTATATCCGTCTTTATGCGTTTGTGTTGAATGCAGTTTTTATTTATTAGGATTTCCAACATAAGATGAACACAATATTTATATAATATAATTAGTGGTACTAGTATCTTTTCGGAGTTTTATAAATAAATAAATAATTTTTGTTCCACAGTCATCCACTATCACAACTCGACGCAGCCTTTATTCCTGCATGTGACGCACAACGCTCCACACGCCGGCAATAACGGAGGAGCGTTACAACCGCCGTTGTACACCTCAGTCAAAAATTCACATATCGCCAATTCTAACAGAAGATTATATGCAGGTAATGTTGCACTCACATACGATCACCATCTATCTTTCTACATGTGGCTCACAACGCTCCACAATCTAGCAAGAATTGTAGAGCGTTACAGCCGCCGCCACTGTACGCCTCAGTCAAAAATTCCCACATTGCCAATTCTAACAGAAGATTATATGCAGGCAATGTTGCACACACATACTATCACCCCTTTCTATGCGTGGCTCAAAATGATCCACAATCTGGCAAGAATTGTAGAGTGTTACATCCAACGCTGTACTCCTCAGTCAATAATTCCCACATTGCCAATTCTCACAGAAGATTATATGCAGGTAATATAATAAAAATATTCCACAACTATTACACAACGCCGTCTAGTCCCAAGCTAAGCAGAGCTTGTGTTATGAGTACTAGACAACTGATATATGTACATACTTATACCTATATTTCTAAATACATACATATTATAGATAACTTACACCCAGAAACAGAACGAATGATTTTGCTCAACACACAAACATTTGTCCTGCGTGGGAATCGAACCCACGACCTGCGGCATAGCAGTCAGGGCCACTGACCACTAGACCAACAGGACAGTCAATAATGTTGCACACACATATTATCATTATCTACCTTCCTACATGTGACATTACTGAATGATTCCTATGTTCTGTGTGTGACACCACCTACACTCCACACGCCGGCAATAAAGATGGAGCTTTACAGCCATAGCTGTACTCTTCAGTTAAACTCTGTTGTCACTAATTTTAACAGAATACTATGCAAGTAATGAGATAGATAATAATAATAATATTTCGTAACTATCACACAACGCCACCTATTCCCAAACTAAACAGAGCTTGTGCTATGAGTACTAAACGAATGATAAACATACTTATATACCTATTTCTAAGTTATCAATATTATAGATACACCCAGACAAAACAATTGATCGTGCTAATCACACAAATCATATGTCTAGGATGAGATTCGGGCCCATGACCTCCGGTATAGCAGTCAGGGCCACCAATCAATAGCCCAATAGGCCAGTCATCATATCATCATCATCATATCAGCCGATAGACGTCCACTCCCAAGAGTCGCCACAATGAACGATTCTGCGCGTCTCGCATCATCCATCGGATTCCCAGTCAGATGTATAGAATATTTGCCTTTGACATCAGTTTCACTTGCTTCGTGTAAAGGCGTCCCAGTTCGTCTTGAAAAATATTCGCAAGGATCATACATCCAGGATAATAAAGCTCTATGACCTAATCCATGGTCTACCCGAGTGTCCAGTTCAATTTAAACGTGAACAGTGTGACATACAAACATAGTTACTTTCGCATATATAATATTAGTATATATACATTTTTAATTGTCATACCACTTTTTTGTTGTTTTAAACGGTATCGATCGTATCGGCAATCTTATCGACATGACAATAGCGATATCTACCAGACAACCTTCTGATGCACTGAACGACCTAAAACAAAAAAGCAATGACCTTTTCCTAACTTTATTACGGTCATCTTCCATACAGAATTCTGACTGGATGCATCTGGGTAATTTATTTTTACTATATGCGAAACTTGAATATAATTTGTTCAGAATCAGTAACTGAATTGATTCCAATAAATTTTTACACCATGTTATATATTTTCTCAAAAAATATTTAAAAAAGATCACAAGTTGGACACCACCGACACCAGTGCCTGTGGGCGTAGAAACAAAATAACCCCTCGTCATCTAGGTGACCCGGTAACCATGTATTTATGTCACCAACCAGGTACCATAACGGGCCATTATGTAAAATCACAAAGTTATAACTTTGTGTTATTTTTCATAATACAGTTTTGAAATTTTGAACATAGATTCATAAAAATAGTAGACAGGTGTTTCAGGTTTGCATATACTAAAAATAAGGTTGTATAATTTCACGAGGTTATCTGGTTCCAGTGACTGGGAGTGTGGCAAGACAAAATTAAAAGAAGAAAAAAAAGATACGACTATTAGGCGCTGCTGGTATATTTTTAGGCTAAATATCTATTAAGTTATCCAAATCTCCATTGTTATTTTTTATAACGGATTTGTCGAAAATAGACAATAAATAATACGTATTTATTTTCAGCGAATCCATTGTTGGTACCAGACAAAAAGTAGTGAAACATTTTTATATTTCGATGCATTGCATTGTCTGAATAAGCGCTCTTTCCTCATATAGGCCAATAGCACTTTACCTAGCAACTTCATTAAAATTTGTGAGACAGTTTTCACTCGCTAAATTTATGACATCTCTTAAAATTTAATTTTTTAAAACTAATAAAGACAGTCTTTATTATTCATATACCTAGATTAAATTTTGTGTTAGACCCCAAGAAAATAAGAATCCTCCATACAATCTTTAAAACCCCCTAAATAATTCTACAGAGGGTAGTTCTTAAAACCAATAATAATAACCTTTATTTTTTACTACCTTTTGTCCACAGCTTCGCCAGCATACATAAAATATAGCCTATGTCACTCAGAAATAAAGCAGCTTCCTATCGATGAAAAAAATTTCGTAATCGGACCATTACTTTCAGAGATTACCTCCTACAAATAAAAAAAAAAAAACATAAAAATAAACTTCTTTATAATATTAGTGTAGATTTATTTAGGTTACTATTTGTACTAACTTTTAAGTAGTATTACTATACGAAATGACATTACATAGGTACAAACAAAAACTTCCTTTCACTCCCTTATAGGTTGAATTTTTGAAAACCTCTTCCCAGGGCTCACGTCATAAAAGAAAGCCTGGTGCAAAATTCCATGTTCCTGGTCCTAGTAGTTTGATCTATGTGGATATGTCAGTTAGTCAGATTCTCTTTTTATGTAGATATCTTAAGAGGCAAATTAATTTATATGCAATATTTCTTGGGCCTCGAGTTTTCATTATTCTTTTTTCAAAACTTCTTCTATACAACGATTTAAGAAGTGTTAAAGGTTGTATGGGAGAATCTTATTTCTTGCGTTAGTAAATTTGAAACTTGGCACAATTTGTTTTTCAAAATGTATTGTAAAATCTGTCATAATTAATTTTTCAAAACTACCCTCAAAATGCGATCTAAAGGTGTTATGCGAAAACTTTCTCGCGAACAAAGTCGCTGGCAAGGTGCTGGTATACCATATGGTGACGTCCGTTGTTAGAATCACGATAGAATTTTCCAGGTATTGTTAGAGAGCGCACTGCGAAATGTGGCTTTCGGATTAGTGATACTGAAACCCACCACAAAGGGTTTTTGCCATACACTACGAAACTACGAACAGTCTTACTGGTTTCAAGTTTTGCCCACTACAATGGACTATAACTACTATTTTTTGTTTAACCGAGATTACAAGTACTAAATCACTTTTTTTTGTTAGCCTGTTTGTTTTCCTCTATTCCTTTCATCTACCAAAATATTATTGAAAATATTATTTTGAAATATGATATGTCTTTTTTTTTCGTAGCTCAAGTGTAACTAACGGAACCCTATTATTAGGTATTCACTGTCTGTGTATCAGCGCGCTTATTATAATATAAACCGTAGTAGGTGGGAAGTTAAATTATGCAGTG
This sequence comes from Mythimna ferrago, assembly GCA_910589285.2. Taxonomy (NCBI): domain Eukaryota; kingdom Metazoa; phylum Arthropoda; class Insecta; order Lepidoptera; family Noctuidae; genus Mythimna; species Mythimna ferrago. Next base: position 20,502,616 of record OU342680.1, on the reverse strand, counting down.
TTACTGTAAGAAAAAATAATCATAACCGTACGAGACCCGTCGTATGCAAGTCAAACATAGTCAACATATTATATTATATATTATATTATATTATATTATGTGTATTACATTATAAAAAACACTTTACCGAAGTGCTACTGAGAACAAGTTCAGAATATGACTTTTTCTAAAATCGAAGACTATAAGAAGTCTTCTGCCATTGAAATTAACTAAGACAAGTTCTTTTTTATCTTTTCAGAAATCGTGACCCATGTAGACCGTAGCGTCGGTAAAATAGTTGGAGCTTTATCAGATAAAGGAATACTTGACGACACCATCATAGTATTCGCATCCGATAACGGAGCACCAACGGTCGGAGATCTAAGGAACTGGGGAGTCAATCTACCTTTCAGAGGGAAGAAATACACTCCATGGGAAGGAGGAGTCCGAGTTCCAGCTTTCATATGGCAGTCCTCAGTAAGGCCAAGGGTTTGGCAAGGACTGATGCATATATCAGACTGGTTACCGACTCTAATAGCCGCAGCAGGAGGAAGCGTACCTACAGCTATCGACGGAGTCAATCAATGGGACTCTATAATGCAAGATGGAAAATCTAAACGCAACGAAGTTTTAATAGCTATTGAAGATGGCAATAATGCCTGGGCAGCTTATAGAGCAGGAGACTATAAAATCATCGTTGGTAATGTCACAGGACTAAGCAATGGTTACTATGGAGCGGAATTGATGGTGAATAAAAGAACTCCTCCTGAATATTATTCTGCTTTAAGGACCTGTGAAATGACAAGAGCTTTTGAACAAATTGGAGTTTATTTAGATCTTGATGATGTCAGGCAAACTAGAAGGTCGGCCACTATTAAGCAAGAGGACACTGCGAGGGATGCTACGTCTTGTATACCTTCACCTAGTAAGTTAACTTACACTTACCTCTAATATACACTTAATAATTTCCCCCATTGAATCAATCAAATAAACAGCTATTATATCTTGTTCTTTTTGAGGAGGTGACCTCTAAATGGACCTTAAATATAGTCCTTAGTCATCGGTAGATAATAATTTACCATAACTTGCCAACCCAAAAGTTATTTTAATATTGAATCCCTTGGCAAAGGGATGAGTAATCGCAGTATTGTGTTCGATTTGCATAAAGAGGATGTTTTTGACATCATTTTACACGCGGTCCGGTAAAAACAAAGACCATAAAATTTATGAGTATTTTCAGAAGCCGTGGTCGTGACAGATTTTTGTGGGTAGCTTAACCCAAGAAAATCTCTCGTTGAGCAATATTCATACATTTGTAAACATTTGAGAAAGTAAAAAATATTTTTTAAGGAAATTATGAGGTTTTCGCTACGTACCAACTATTGCACACAGCTGTAAGTTTTGTGTGGACCGAAATGGTGGATGTAGTGTCCCCCGGCCATGAAAAGGTCATTAATCGTCTTTTACGACATCCATAGAAATCTTCTGTTACTTCAAGTTTCAAGAGATTCCTTTGGCACTTAACCTACATTTCACCATTTTCTCAACTCGTTAAAAAATAAAAGACCCGTTTTGACATTTCTGAAAGACTGTATGTAACTTGGAACAAAACTGAAAGAAACAATAAAATAATAATTTAAAAAGATACATACGTTTTTTTGGCGCGTTAAATAATATTATGGACCGTTTTGACTACTATAAGAGGTTTTCTTTTTAGGAATTAATTATAATTACTAGCAGAAATGAGAATGTTGAGATGAATGTGTGGTGTGACGAGATTGGATCTAAATCTTAAGATTCAATATTAAAATAACTTTTGGTTGGATAAAGTGAGAAATGAGTGTATTAGAGGAAGTTTGAAAGTAGCGCCAGTGACTGACAAGCTGAAGGGGAATCGTTTGTCTTGGTATGGTCATGTAAAGAGGAGGGATGAAATGCATGTTACTAAAAGAGTTATGAGTAAACATGTGGATGAATGGAGAGGGAGAGGGAGGCCAAAGAAAAGATGGATGGATTGCGCGAAGAGCGATATGAAAGAAAAGGAAGTTAGTGATAGCTTGACGAGTGACAGGGTAGAATGGAAGAAAAAAACGTATTGCTCCGACCCCAAATAAGATGGGACAAGGGCAGGAAGAAGAAGAAGAAGACTCTACTTATGCTAAAAGTTACATACTATTCTCAAAAACGTTTAAATGTGTGTTCTTTAATGTTCTCTTTTTTGTTCTGGAAAATAAATTTTGGTGTTTTTCCAAATGATATAAACTTTAATTACGCTGAAATACATTTTTAGGCAATTGAATTAAACACAATCATGTATATTCAGTAATCCAGTTAGGATATTTTCATATTCATAGTCGCAGATCTATCAGTAAAATATTTAATCCTTTTTCTGGCTGCCCGCATTTTGTCACTGGGTTTTTAGATAAGCACATTTTTCAAACCTTCATCAAATTGAAATTCATCTCTATTGTAAATATGATCACCCGCATTTTACACCTAATGTTGCGTCCTAATTCTTTCAACAGGATAAATCTTATCAAAAAGTGATAAATAAATCACAGAATATATACATTAAATATTTATGTGTATTTTCAGCTCGTGGCTGTCTTTACAACGTGCGTCGTGATCCGATGGAGAGTAACAATTTATGGGGAAAGGCTAATAAGATAGCCACATTGCTCACAAGTCGACTAAGGGCACTATGGGCCTCGCAACTAAGACGAGGGCCTTTAAGACTAGACCCTGCCAGCGACCCTTCTAACTTTAACTACGTTTGGACTCCTTGGCTCGCAAATAACATTACTCGCGGTAACAGTAACTCCAGTCCGAAGCCCAATAATAACAGAATTGAAAACATCAACCTGTCGTTTAACTTCAACCAGCAAACGACTGGAAACAAAAACAATACGGTCGCGGCAGTTGTCAACTGCGAAGGTACGACCGGCTTGAGAAACTTTTTGTGCATTCTGAGAAGTGTGTTTTAATATTAGTATTTCAGTTTTTAACTCCTCAAACTTTTTAACTTTTAAACAGGAGATTTGTTCGAATGTGTTCTGAAAGACTTCTTGTTTCAATATCTGGATCTGTTAAGCTTGTCAAGAGTTTTTAAGATGCCATTTATTGATATTTAATGATGCGATTCGAGATTGAAATCAAAGAGTTTTATGTTAAGGTATGATTGTACGTTTTCACTACTAGATGCATTAATTTTTTCATTGTCTTCTGTATATTTTTAGTACTTCTTTCTCGTTAGTTGTTTAATAGAGTAAGTACTATACTATGATTTAATTATATGGACTAAAGTGACAGTTATAACAACGGTTTCAATGGAACACTGCAAACTGACATTTTATTCCTTTTATAAAAAATCGTGTTATAGTTGAGTTAGTGTTGTGTAGTTGTATTGGATGAAGTATTTTATTGTTGATCTGTTATTTATTGTAGATAATAAATAGGTAGATTGAACTAACTCGCAAACAATTTTCAAACCTTAAGATAATTTTTAAATTTTTTCTTAACGTTTACCGATTTTTGTATATCAAAAGTAGAATATTTTACGTCGAAATCTTTTTAGGAATCATTTGACATCAAGCATCTTGTTCGTCCACGATTGAGAACGCGATATAGATTATGGATTGAATTGGCTTCCAGAAACTATAAATTGTAGAAAGGTTTCCTATGGACGAGGTGCTGACTGTAATATACTTAGAGCGTATACGTACTGCACCTGATCCAAATTTGAGTTTTGAGTTCTATCCGAAACGGAAATGTCCTAAACAGGGATATATCCTCGATAAAAAAAAAATTGTGGTCCGCGTGTTGAGTCGAGAGATGGAGTTTGAATCTACATATGCACCGTTAAATTGTGATCGTTTTAATCCCGTAGAGGGTCGATGCGGTACATGAAACACTATCGATTTGTAAAGATAAAATGAAAAAAATAAAGTACCTTTTTTTAAAACTCAAAAGGACTCGCTTAGCTGACGTTTTTTAAAAGAAATTAATTTCGTACATGCGTAAATTAATACGAGTTTAAAAAAGGTATTAATTTTTTAATTTTATCTTTACAATCCGATAGTGTTTCATGCACCGGATCGACCCTCCACGAGATTACGTGTAAAACGATCAAAATTTAGCGGTGTATAGTGCGTAACCTCTTTTACCAACATACTTACTTCGGGCCTACATTTTTCGATTTCCAATCGACCACGCAATATAATATTCTCATTGGTCATTTGTACCGTGAAACCACTATTCGCCATGTGATACTATCATATCTCCGAAAACGGTATTTACTCGTGTTTGTGGATCGAGATGTATCTTATCCCATTGTGTCTTATACATAAATATATATTTTAACTAGATCGTTATTGTAAATATTTGTGATACTTAGCATTAAGAACTAAATAAATAAACATTAAACATCCAAATTTTGTGTTGAAATTGTTTGATTTTAATTCATTAAACCCCGCGCGAACGCCGGGTTCGCGCACCTATTGTCTTTCTATTGTGTCTGCAATTCTCACGATTGAAAGGTTAATTCATTAAACCTTAAACCCCAAGCGAACGCGTTTATTCTCTCATGTCTTTCTACTGTGTCTCTAAGGGTCTAAACAGACGGACTGCACGCAATAGAACTGCAAACCAAACGTGCGGTCCGATTTTAGTCGTGTGAACTGCACACCGACTGCATCCGAACTGCATCATACCCACCCGCCCGCACGCTCCGCCCTCCCGCGCATGGTGCAGTTTGGATGCAGTCGGTGTGCAGTTCACACGACTGCAATCGGATTAAATACAAGTTGAGGGTAAATTATGGCCATTTACTCACATATTTAAGCGAGGCAATCCTCCTATTTGCACCAAAAAAAAGGATGTAACGTATGTATGTGTATGTATGTATGTATAGTGTTTCAGTTTCTTGGGGCACATTCTTTTAGCTGATGCTCGACTTTTCCAAATAACAAATGAGAGGTAATTGATGACAAAAATGTAACAACAAATTTTATAATTTAACATCATTGGCACCAGATTTAGCTAGGTAACCTATTCGCAATGTTTTATTGAACGCATTATCTAGCATATAATATTTATCATAATCAAATAACATATGAGGGAAGAGATTTCTTCTATCGGGTCTTAGATCATTAATTGCGCGACGCAGGATTTTGTAGATTATTTCTTACTAGCATTTGCCCGCGGCTACGCCCGCGTACATAAAGTATAGTCTATGTCATTCAGGAATAAAACAGCTTTATAAAGGTGAAAAAATTTTAGCAATCGGACCAGTACTTCCAGGGATTACCTCCTATAAACAAAAAAACAAAAGAACAAACTTTACCTCTTCATTATATTAGTTTAGATGTGATACTATAGATGTCGCTACATAGGTATAAATCTTTTTCTCGCGTTCGACTGTTACTTCAACTGGGCATACTTTCATTCACAACCTCTTGTTGCAGTTCGTCGGTCCAAAAAATTAGAATTGTTGACAACTAGCTGACCAGGCGAACTGTACCGCCTAACATTCATTTGGTTTTGTCATGTGATGTAATGTGATATTTCACTTCTTGAACACTATAAATTCATATATCTTTCGCTATAGTCAACCGATTTCAATGAAACAAAATCTAAGTAATATATCAAGTTGCACACAATTTTAATGTAGGTATAAAAGTTATCTACATCGATTTCGCACATTTTACGTGATACGCGCATAACTATTGATAATGATTATGATGATAGGGCATAACATCATCATCATCATTTCAGCCGATACACGTCCACTTGGACATAGGACTCCCCCAAGCGTCGCCAAATCGAACGTTTCTGTGCGTCCCGCATCCATCAGTTTCCCGCTACCTTTCGCCAGGTCATCGGTCCACCTTGTAGGAGGCCTACCAACGCTGCATCTTCCGGTACGCGGTCGCCACTCCAGAACCTTTCGGCCCCAACGGCCATCTGTTCTGCGAGCACATTGCCCGCAACGTAACGTAGGTATAGATTAAATCAATTCACGACCTACATATCATGATCTTTCTCCCGTTTCCAAGCCCTGTGAGGCGAAGATTGTTTGCAGGCACAAATTACTCATGCACAAATTACTCATGCACAAACGCTCACTCAGGTCAAATAGATATTTGAAGTTGCAATCAACTTGTTCCATGGGGAGATGGAACCTGTAGTAATCAAAAAGCTAGGTTCTAACAAGAAAGCCAGTTCTAATAAGCTGGCTTAGTTCTGAGATCTTCAGGTTTCAATTGGTGGTATTAATTAGTATAAGTGTATTTCAGACTTATTTACATACCTCTCTATGATAACCCCTCTTCTTCTTTTATTATGTTTTTTATGCTGATCTTGATAAACTGCTTTTTTTCTTAAAGAATAGGTACACAGAAAAAGCAAAAGATGTCCGTATCGATTAAATTATATGATTCTTTTGCTTCGTTTATATTATGTGCGCCCGTTGTGTCTGTTGTATCCGCTGTGAATGACTCAACCCAGAATTGTATGACCCACCACCCTCTTGATTAACTATTTACATCATTATCTTGCTGGCGTTAAGTTGAAAACGTTAAGGATGAGTAGACATAAGAATTTGCAGATGGCGAGCAATGGGTAGCTTGCCGTCCGACCGTCCGGTAACTGTCCGGACCGAGCCCAAGTCGTCGACGGCGCGCACCGTTTCCGCGCGCCTCAAGGACCTCTGCAGCGACTGCAGGGAGGGGCCCAGCTTGGTCGAAGCCTACTGGGGCTAGGGTTAGTTTTTTTTTTTTAGTTGATGTAAACTAGTGCTTGACTGCGATCCCACCTGATGGTAAGCAGTGATGCAATCTCTGATGGGAAGGCGCACTAGTTTCGAGAGATAGCTCAGCCCTGGTATGAAGGCACGAAGGAACGGGGTGGATTTTTAGTCAGTAAGAGTCTGACACTATCTCCCGCTCCGCCCAAGAGCGGGGTTTGTAATTGGAAGATTTTCCCACCATAAAAAAAAAGTAGACATAAGTAAAAATACATTTACTTCGTGGGGTAAATGATACTAAATTAACAAACCCACTTGAGTTATAGTTTTAGCCGGAAGACGTCCACTGTTGGACATCGAGCTCCCCAAGTGTCGCCATAACGACCGGTCTGTGCGTCTCGCATCCATCGGATTCCCGCAACCCTCACCAGTTCATCTGTGCACCTTGCGGTACGTGGTCGCCATTTCAGAAAATTTAACAATCCACTTGAGCGAATTTGATTTTTTTTACATTTATTTATTTATTTATTTATTTCTATTACAGGTACTCTCTGCACTAACAGTCGAAACCAATACGTGCAGAAAGTCATTATTAAGTTACAATACAATAAAAAAATAAATAAGAATAAAATAAATCACATTATCATTAACATACATTACCATTAAGTTACTAATTTGTATAAAATAATTATCCCAATTAACTTGGTAGTCATCCCGCTGAATGTCAAAACTGTCCCTAAATAATTTAGAAAACCTCGACAAGCCAAGCGTCAAAGTTTAACGTTGAAATAGGAGTCGTTAGCGGCAGTTCCGGTTAGTATGAAAATGTGCGGTAGTGGCCCCAACTAGAACGTTTGACAGCTACATTATGTACGCAAAGTTGCGGTGGGCAGTCGACATGTCCATTCCTATTTCTACAAGCGTTTCAAACTGTTACGGGCAAATAAAATCTTTTTCAATCTACGGTCGGTAGAGTTTTATGTTGCGTAGAATATGCAGGAGTGCTCTTTTACCGCATCACTTTAGGATTTATTAAACGACTAACCATGGAATAAAAACTGAAATCAATTTGCTAGTTGCTTTGAAGAATATTATCGAAGAGCATTTTAATAAATGTTTACCATCAGGTGGAATCGCAGGCAAGCACTGGTTTGTATCTGATCTTACTCGTATATCTACCCCTTGGTAGGTAGGATATGCAGTAGAATAAGTAGGTACTTACATAAAAGTGATAGATGATTTATTTATTATTATAAGCACATACAATTGTTTTAACAGGTGATGATGATCATTCACTCTAAATCCTAGGCCCCTGCCTCATTGGGACGAAATAGCGGTGCTGCTAGTTCACGCAGCCAAGAAAATGTATACAGCTCAGTGGTATGGCAAAGTCAACCACATATATATTTTTGACGTCATGACCTGAACACGTCGCCATGACGTTCCAGTAAGGCACGGCCCTTAATGTTGTCATCAAAAGTGTACAATTTTAAAGTCTTTCACTCATTTCTAAACTCTCAAAGTTGGCACCCTGCTCGGCGTAATTACTGAAGTTAAACGTGTGATAATGTTGTTGATGAGTTATTGGGTGACCCACATGTTCACGCTGCTAAGTTGCATAATTACTAAAGTCTAAAGTTCACCACCCACCTCAACTTTAGCCTGCACAACGATTTGTCGCCTCTGTTTAAGTTTTATCTTATTTTCCGTACAGTTTGTTTAAACGCTGCATACAGCTTATTCGGATTTTTTAAGCAAGTAACGCTGGAATCATGCAAATTGTAACAATAGGAAAAGAAAGAATCAGATTTGAAAAAAGTATCCAGAATGTGGCAGTTGGTTGCTATCCCACGCAATTCGTAAAAGGAACGAGTGTTACAGTTGCGCAGTTGATAGGAATGAATTGGCAATCCGTCAGTGGAGCAGCAATTTCATCCCTAACATTCGTTCAGATGGATTCTATGAAGATAGTATATTGTACAATCAAACGCGATCAAACAATCTTCTTGGTTTTGTAACTGTGATTTGGTTTTGGTAGGTTGTATTGTCTTCTATTCTGTCTTGATGTGAGTTATATTTTACAAGGTAGGTTTTTATTCAATGAATTTAATCTACGATAATGTGCCAATATTGCGTGGATAAATTGAATAGAATAGGATTTAATATTTGTTTTTAAGAATCATAAATTATACATGAAACTGATGATTGAACTGTCATTAATTTCATTTATATAAAGGTAAATAAGGTTGTTGAGGGTCTGACACACAGAGTACTTTTTTTCTGACATATAGAACAGTGACATAACAGTATGTATTGTTGATGCCAAAAAAATTATATTTACTATTTATGTTTTGTTAAATATGTAGATGATGAAAGTTATATTTTAATTTACACAGTTATTAATCTTAATTATAATTAAATAAGTAGACATGTTGTGACTGACATGTATAATCGACAACATTTTCTTTATTTTGAGAAGTTAGACTGTACAAATACCGGCACGGATCTTGAGCGCTAACTTGAACTTGAAATCGCGCAGACTTGAATGAGAAGTGAAGTATTGGGTCTCTTTAGTGGTATGAAGTGAGACGCGGGAGCTGGGAGTACATCTTTGTAGTTGCAGTGATTGGCTCGACGATGTGTACGATGCGTAAATTGATCCCGACTCTTTCGATGAGCGCTCAAGATTCGTGCCGGTATTTGTACCAAGTACCTATCTTTTTTGTTTACGAATGATGTGATATGTGTTTCTATCTAGCGGGGACCCTATGGTCACAAAATAGATAGGTAAAATCTACATACAAAGCGCGCTCGAGCAACGCACACATAAACACCGCTCACGGACACGATATCTCGGCTCAATTGCCTGGTCGTACTCATACAGTTCGGCGCAACGCGCTGATCCTAGTGCGATCGCCTAGCATAGGTATAAAAAGAGAAGTACATAGGTACATGAGATTGACTTCTGTACTTATCTATTTTGTGCTATGGTGCTTTTTTACTGCCATCCACAGTTTGTTATACAGAAACAGAACCATTCAAGATGTCAAGGAAACTGCATGCCATTAAATAACAACAAAATATACCATGGCATAAACCACTGTAACCATTAAGTAAATCATTCATATCTTACACGTATTAGTGCACGTATGTATATAACTTATTCGACTGTAGTTTGAGCACAGTATGTCATCCAGACATTTAGTTTTATTTATTAAAAAAAAAAAAAACAAACAATGCCCCACACTTGGTCTAGTATCGGGGATGCGTTCACAAACATGTAAATTCGCTTAAACAAAACGCCCAGAACCGGAACAATTATTTATCTATAGGTCATATATTATCTATACAAATATTAGTTCCGTGTGGGAATTGACCATACTGCGCCAATTGTGTCGTCGTTATTGAGATATCGTAATGTTATTCTTTTTTAAATCACGTATTTTGTCTAACACTTCCTGCTTTGATTCGATGAAACTTAATATAAGGGAAAATCATGTCTTAAAATATATACACCGCTAAATTTTGATCGTTTTAATCCCGTGGAGGGTCGATCCGGTACATGAAACACTGTCGATTTGTAAAGATAAAATTAAAAAAAATAAAGTACCTTTTTTTAAAAACTCGTATTAATTTACGCATTTACGAAATTAATTTCTTTAAGAAAACGTCAGCTGAGCGAGTCCAATGACCTGTAGGTAGTTAGTACGCAACGCCGACTTTTAATTATTACGAGTTTTAAAAAAAAGGTACTTTATTTTTTAATTTTATCTTTACAAATCGACAGTGTTTCATCTACTGGATCGACCCTCCACGGGATTAAAACGATAAAAATTTAACAGTGTAGGTATATACGTAGGACACTTTTTTTATTCCCGGAGTATGTTCCCTTGGAATAATATTCTATTGTCACGCCAGCGAAGACGCTATACGTACATGTTATTTTACTCCCAGATAATCCTGATCCCTAATCCTAAGCGCCTATGCGAAATCTCGCTTTACACAATCGTATAATTCAACTTATTTTCTATGCTAAGACTAGTTGTTTTCTTTGGTTTCATTAGCGTTTTGGTTACTCTTCCACTCCTATTAATCGTAGCGTGATATTATACCCATATATGTATACAGGGGCGTCGGCTTTTAGAAAACTTCATGGGTGCTCATGCTCATTTGGTGACTCGAAGTGTGAGAAGAGAATTGCACACAAATCGATCGACTAATAAATAAATGTCCTACTTATGTAGGAATTAATAATTAATTATTATACTGCGTATTTAATTACGCGCCAGATCACAAAAAAATAACGGTAATTGATCCTCCTACATTTGTTGATACTATCAATTTCAAGAACGGAAATAAAGACATAAAGCTATCTTCAATCAACATCAATCGTGATCCTTTACATTCTCTAGTAATTAAAAACACTTCGTTGTTTGTTTTTAGGGTACCTACACTACCTACGCAGAGATATTACGAAAAGGTCAATGACCGGTATTTTATTGTTATCTGACGATTAATTATGTGTGCCTGGCGCCTTCACCGGCGCTGTAAGCCACTGCGCTGAACGGGTAGTTAATGAAAAACGCCAATTCCTAAAAAGCTATTACTGATCTGTTCCTTGAAGTCTATTCTCAGGGGTGCTCGGCACCCACTGTTTATTTCTGATAGTTGCTCGAGTCATGGGTGCCGAGCACCCACGGAGTCAACGCCTCTGTATGTATAGGTCTATAGTCATTCCCGCTAAATGGGCTAACTTTTAAAGAATTTTTCAATTTGAACCAAGACTTTCTGAGATTAGCGCGTTCAATCGACCTCTTCAATATAATAATATACGCATAGATAGATGTTTTTGATTGAGAAAATTTTATCACAATAAACTGGTTTTACATACAGGCAGATGCATAAGTGTGATATCATTCAATGACGGTTCGTTTGGTCACACAGCGCGGACCGTCTACACTACACGCACGTTCACAAAGATACGTAATACTATTTTATTTGTTTAGTCTCACATTACTATCAAGATAAATAATTCTTTCAGACATAGTATCAGTGATTGTGTCTGTAGTATTCATTCCTTGTCATTCATCATGGGAGCCCATAGAGTGCTATGTATACTATTTACTTTCGGAGTTATTAGGTTATCTGTTGAAGCAGATAAACCTAATATCGTATTTATTATTGCTGATGATCTGGTAAGTTGTGATTTTATTGTTTTACACTCTATCTCTGTGTAAATAAATCAGTAACCGTTGGTTCCTGATATAGGAATATCCTACCATAACAATTTGATGATCAACTCTTTTTTATAGACCATCAAATATTTATCATAATACCCCGGGTTAGCGTAATGATCGATAAAATAGTTTATAGATTCAGTGTCATAAAATGATTACTGCTTACTATCGCATTAAGTAGCTTGTAATAATGAGGCCTAAAAGCTAATCAATCGAACAACATTATACTAAAATACACATAACTAAAGAAAAGTAATTTGAAATAAATCTATTTGATGGAGATTTGTACAAAATGGAATGGAATAGAAGAAAAAAAACGTGTTGCGCCGACCCCAAATAAGATGGGACAAGGGCAGGAAGATGATGGTGGATATTTGTGCAAATATGTAGGCAATACGATACCTGCTACTATAGTCATCTGTAAAAACCCATTACGAAGTTAATCATGGAAACAATGATCAATACTATCATGCCATTAATACATAATTTACGGAAAACAATGGTGATTGTCAATTATGTAAAACGGTTACATTTTCTATTTTATTTTAGCTTTGTTTATAAAAACACACTTATCTATTGTTATGTTTTAGGGATGGAACGACGTCAGTTTTCATGGATCCGATCTGATCCAAACACCAAACATTGACTTGTTGGCGTATTCGGGAGTGGCATTAGGAAGGTACTACAGCCATGCAATATGTACTCCTTCTCGAACAGCACTTCTTACTGGAAAATATGCTTATAAGACAGGTATTTTCTTTAGATGCACTCTATTCACTATTACTGCTTCCTTCTATAAAATTGTGTACCATAATGTGTATATGTAGGTATTACTATTAATATACAAGGATTTTTTGTTCTCTGGCATAAAAAAATATTACCGTAATGAGTGTTAGGTCATAAAATATGAAAACATTAAAAATATATGAAACTCATTCTAAATGACTTCGTTGAGCCCTGTTATCAATAGAGTCACGTACTCTATCCATTGGTAAATTCTTCACAGTCAGTCTTATTGGTTCTAGGGACTCTAAATTATCATGACGTTTAGAGCGTGTCATACAGTCTTAAGCTGGTCATAAGTCATAATCCAACAGATTAAAGATCGAGACTAGATGACGGCCAGACTTCAGCTCTGATAAAATCCAAATCCAAAACGTTCGTTTCCAACCACGCTTGGATGGCTCGAGCTTGTATGATCCGAATTTGTATGTTTGACCCACGGAGCAATTGATCAATTTGCAAGCAGCACATTAAGACTAACCCTTTTTTTAATTTAATTTTAAGTTTTTACAGACCATCCAAAGGTTTTTCTTTTATTTTGATTAACGTTAACGTAATATGTTTATGAACGCATCGTGGATGCGTTCATAAACACAGCAGGCCTTACATATATTTGTTTCGTGGGGGAATCGAACTCTACAGCACCAACACTGCTGTCAAAGTCGTCAAAGGTTGTCTGGTAAATATTACTGTCAGTGATAAGACCGAGTATTTTTCACAGTCCATACATTAAGAGCCGGTTGTAGTCACTGAGTATTTTGTATGAACTCCGTCCAAGTCTATGTTGATTTCGCGGCCCCATAACAGCGGTTTAATATTTTTTATAAAAAAAAACAACTATTCAAGAATTATTTCTGTCTAGGCCCTTTTTAAAAACAAGCTTTATAATTTTTGTAATCCTTACTAAATATTATAAAAGCGAAAGTGAGTTTGTTTGTTTGTTACGACTTCACGCCTAAATGGCAAAACCGATTTTGATGAATTTTGGTACAGAGATGGTTGGGACCCTGGAGATGGACATAGGCTAATTTAAAAAAAAAAAGTGAGAAAAGGGGAAGAAAGAGGGAAGGTCTTTCATGTACGCGGGCAAAGCCGCGAACAAAAGCTAGTTTTCAAATATTTCTGTGAAGTAATCTCTTAGACATACACGTTTGAAATCGTAAGTTAGGGTCAGACTCGCGATTTTTTTTATCAAGCCAACTAATTTATATCATGTTTTAAGTATTGCACGGCGGTTGATCATATAGTCAATTTTAATAAAATAATTTTCATGGTGTTCTCTTCTTTTTGTGGATTTCCAGAGGTTTAAAAAGTTCAAAATAAGTAGTACCTGGCCTTAATATATGGTTCTATTACGGTTTGTCAGCTCAAAACTGAATTGTTGTGTGGTTCATTAACAAGTTCATTGTTTGTCCGTGACGCACATTCCTAATGCTAATGCTTATCATGGTGTTTGATCTGTTTAGAAGTTATCAGCAAAACTTAGAACTTTAATCTATGTCTAATTTAACACGTTTTTATTACTATGTACACGTTTTTACTACATTATTACTGTACATTTTCCAAGGTATGTATCTTTTTGAATTTATTTCATGAACTAAATTATGTTTTCTCAATTAGGAATGCAAGGGATGCCTCCTATAACAATGGGTGAGGATCGGGGAATCCCAACCAATATTAAGCTACTGCCCCAGTATCTCCAAGATGCTGGTTACTCAACTCATTTGGTTGGCAAATGGCACGTTGGATCTTCCCGAGAAGAATATTTACCAACCAAAAGAGGTTTCGATAGCCATTTTGGACATAGAGTTGGTTGTGTGGATTATTATGAGTACACTTACGAGGAAGAAGTAAGTATTAGTTAACATTGATTTGAAAAAAGTTGAAAATAAATTAACAGCCTTCAAGACCCTTTTCGCGCTATTTGGTTCAATAAATTTTCAAACCTATTTATATCCATAAATAACTTATTGTACAAACATGTGATTTACTAATAACATTAGGAAATATTCTTGTCTAAATAGTTAGACAGGATTCAATTTAAATTAATAGCACACTTGTGAACCTATATTCACATATGCAAACAAAGTTTTTATAAATTTACTTTCAGAGTCAATTTCGAAGCTTGAGAATGTCTAAATTCCTAACAGAATTAATAAACAAAAATTATAATTCTGTAGCTAGAATCCTCAAAAAAATATTTATAGAAAAAGATTTACTGATTTAGTTTACTAATTAATAAAATTAAAATAAAAACTATGTCAAATTATTAAGAAATTATGGGCAAATAAAATGATCATTTGCACTAATATAAATTCATTTATCAATAAAATTATAGTTTAATAGGAGAACATTTAGTTTAAAATATACAATATCAATTTTTAAGATAAATATTTTAAAAACACCATAAATTTGATTTAGTTTTTAATTTAATTTTTTTAATTGTTAAACTAAATCCATATATGTTTTTCAATAACTATTTTGTTGAGGATTCTAGCTACTGGTTTGTATTTTTCGGTTATTAATTCTATTAGTACTTTAGACGTTCTCAAGCTTCGAAATTGACTCTAAAAGTAAAATTGAAAAAACTCTATTTACATATGTGATCATAGTACAAAAGCGTACTCTTAATTTAAATAAAATCCTGTCTAACTATTTAGACAAAAATATTTCTTAATGTTATTGATTAATCACATGTTTCTACAATAAATCATTCATCGATATAAATGGGTTTGAATGTCATGGTTTTTGGGTGAAAAAGCGCTTAATTTGCAGTGAACGCTCTTAAATAAAAGTAGGTACATTATTGGGAATCTAGTCTCTTTTGCTCGTTCCCTTAAACCTCGTAGAAATTCTAAATGATATAAAAACCTTAAAAGTTATTTCCACAATATTACTCTCACCACTTTAAACTTAGGTGTTCCCGAAGGGTGCACATTGGGTCCAACTTTATTCAGTTTTCACGCTAAACATCATAAAGATATGAGTTATTGGTATATACTGCATCTAAATATTTTTGATCGCGATATATCACGTCACTTATAAGCACTTAATTTTTCTTTATTTTTAGTGGACCGTCGGTCAAGTTTCTGGTATGTCCTTATTTAGAAACCAAACCCCAGCTTGGGACGTTGAGGGTTACATCACCGACGTTTATACAGAACATGCCAAGTCAGGTACTGACAATTTTTTTACTAAGTCGATATAGTTAGTCACCATCAAAGAATATACATACATACATACTCGTATAAACAAAATAACATAAAAATGTTTCCGCAAATATTTGCTGTCAAAACTTGGAAATTCTTATAGTTGTTCAATTTATTGCCAAACTAAAGCTTACATCGTATTATATACACTTATGTTATTTTGTAGGTTAGTTATGAAACATACAAACGAAATAAATATGTATTGAATTAAGATAAAATAATTCGTCTTATATCTCGCATTGACTCACATAATATAAACAACCGGCAACCATTCTTCAAATGGTGCGAATAATTTCTTTTCTTAATTAACAGTCATCGAGAATCATAACACGATGTCTCCTCTTTTCCTGATGGTTGCGCACAACGCTCCGCATTCGGGCAATGATGGTGCCCCTTTGCAGGCGCCGCCAGAAGAGGTCAGGGCGATGAGACATGTCGAGTCACCTGAGAGGAGGATATTGGCAGGTAAAAAATATCAAAAAAAGAAGAATTTGTTGGCTCAGTTGTGAGGGGGAAAATCCTGTTGAATTTTATTTTTGTTTGTGTAATTTACTAAAGCTCTTCCAATATTTTTTGTTTGTATATTGTATCATTCGTTATTTTAAAAGGAAAATAAAAAGTTAAAAACAGTATCACCTGCTGAACATTGTTATATAGGTACGTACCACAACTC
Organism: Mythimna ferrago; assembly: GCA_910589285.2. Lineage (NCBI taxonomy): Eukaryota > Metazoa > Arthropoda > Insecta > Lepidoptera > Noctuidae > Mythimna > Mythimna ferrago. The sequence goes on along the minus strand of OU342680.1, from coordinate 20,485,993 downwards.
AGATTTCACTATATATGTAAAGGTGTTTTGTTATGTTTTCATCAACTTTAACTTTCTGTTTACCTTTCAGCCATGGTAAAAAAACTTGATGACAGTGTCGGTGATATTGTTCAAGCTCTATGTGACAAGGGAATTTTAGAAAACACAATAATTGTGTTCACATCAGACAATGGAGGAATGACACTTGGCGAGTACAAAAACTACGGTTCAAATTATCCACTGAGAGGGATTAAAACAACACCTTATGAAGGAGGGGTGAGGGTTGTTGGGTTGGTGTGGAGTACGCATTTGAATAATACAAGTCATTACTGGGACGGGTATATGCACATCTCAGACTGGCTTCCTACTTTATTGAGTGCTGCTGGTGTAGAAGTCCCCAAAGACATTGATGGAATTGACCATTGGGATAATATCAACTCTAACTTGCCTTCTCAAAGGTTTGAAATGTATGAAATGGACGAAAATATAGGATTTGCCTCAATAATTTACGGAGAGTTTAAGTTGGTAACAGGTTATGTCGTTGATAGTTATAGTTTACACCATGGCACTAACCTTACAGGCATGATCGGCAAACCGCCGTGTTATGTCAAAACTCTTAAAAACAGTGCCCTGTATAGAATACTTGATACAGTTGGCAAGTCCTTCGACACTGATGACTTGAGCATAAGAAGAAAAAACACAATCGAATGCGATACATCTTCAGCAACTACGTGTTATTCTGGTAACGGTGAGTTTGGTTTATGAATTGTTAAATAAGTAATAGTAAACCATGTGACTTCTACAATTATCCTAGAACTTGTAGTTTATACAGCCTTTAATTTACAGTATTAGTTTTTCGATAACATTATGTATATGATTAAGCACGGTCTGTAAATCAGTGTAGTGGTTGTTTACACAAAAAGTGTAGATAAAGTACTTAATTTGATCCAATAGCGCTTACTATTTCTTTTTTTGAGATGGGAAATCATCCAATAACTTCTCCCGCTCTGGAAGTGAGAGAGATTATCAGATTTTTACTGACTATAGTAACACAGGTGGGTTTTCCACTTATACAGGTGGAAACCCACCTGTGTTACTTTTTCTGTATTTCTTTTACTTCAGTTGACCTTTGCGTTTCAACGTCACGGTAACTCGTTTAAATAATCCCGCAGCAACTCACTACTCCTTGGACCCTCCTCCCCTTCTTTGTATATGAAAATAACATTGCGTGTTTTATTTGTAGGTACAGTATGTCTATACAACATAATAGAAGATCCCTGCGAAACGAAGGAACTATCCGCCATATATCCGCATTTAGTATCCTGCATGCAAAGTCTGCTACAAACGGAGATGGCAAAAAAGATTCCTAGAGCTCCAGTTTTTAGGAATCCCTTAGCCGCTCCTAGTTTGTTCAACTATACGTGGGATGTTTGGATTAAGTGAGGTAAATCGATTAATCAGTATTATTATCAATATTTGTATTTGCAGTGTATTGTAACACCCTGTGATAATCGTTGTTGAGTTTTAAGTACGAGTAGGCTTAAATATGTTTTTATTTAGCATTATATCCAAAATTGTAGATAGAAAGAAGGTCTTCCTAAAATGTTAGATTTTGTCATTGTAAAAATGGAAGGGTGGCTATGTAATGAATAATTCTCGTAGTTCAGCTTCGCAGAGAGTTCCCGGGCAGAGATTGTTCAAATATTTACATACGAGTATGACTGGCGGGGTCTGGCTTGAGTTCTGATCCTTATCTTTTTCATTGTCGTTGATTGTGTAGCGTTACTTGCCGTGTGTATTGAGATAACGATCTTGCAAAATCTGATTTTTGTTTACTTAGGTTCCCGACTACCAAAACCGTGGTCATATCGAGTTCATTAAGCTAGAATCTATAAAGAAAATGGCTTACTAAGCTAAATTATTCATTTATTCATTCATGCTATTTATTTTTTCTTTAATTTGCTTAATTTAACCAGTTTTGACTTATCGTCTTCTTGTTGTCTCAGTGAACGCGGAAAAGGAAAGATTAAGCAACTCAATTAGCATTTAAGCATTTTGCTAGACTGAGTTTTGTTCAATTTTTTACGCTTACAATTTTATTTTGGGTTTGAACAGTTTATTTTAACTAAAATATTGTAATATTTTGAGTATATTTAAGTTTAAATAACATATTTTTAGTATGTGCGTAAGTAGCTACCTACGCACATACTAAAAATATGTTATTTATTTTCTTATATGTTGTTTTTATTTTATACAAAACAATTAAAGCACCTGTTTAGCTAAACAGGTACTTTAATTGTTTTGTAAAAACAAAAATAAGAAAAATATTTTTATTTACAAACAAGTAGGAATCAATTCAAATTGTCGATTGTGATTTTTTTATTAGCGTGAGAATTTTTTTTTTACATGATAATATAAATTCATTAAAATTTTGAATTTAAGATAATTATGTTTCGATTTATAAATCCATTGCAACCTATATTTTCTAATACCAGTAGTCAAAACTGAAAAACAACTTAAAATGCACAAAGTTATAGTCGATAATGTGTTTATTGAAATGGAGGCAATAATAAGTTTTCGAAATATAAATTCAACATGTACATATTGGTTGTATTGGGCATATAATATAACCTCTTCCTCTACCAGAAGATTTTATTCTTTTAAAAGGTATAGGTACATAGATAGATAAAACATTTATTTCTTAAGTATACATTTTCCATTTATTTGGTATACATTTTCTTTTTATACGGCTGTAAAATGACAGGATATGATATTAAAAAAATGATTGAATGTCCGACATATAACGGTAGAGTCAGGCCCAGAGAAGGATACTTGACATTTTTACAACGCTATAAAAAGAAATTATTTTGCATAAATCCGAAAAAATCATACTCGGCACTGTCGTAAAATAAAGACAGTAAGGAGTAGCGGTGGCTGTAGGTACTTCATGATTGATATGGAAAGAACGAGTCAATAAAAGAAAATAAATTTAAAATAAATTATGTTGTGAAATTCACTCGTTTGGGCGCATTTCGAGGTTGCTCTGGGACAATACGGTCTGAATGCGTCTGACACGGAATTGTGAGATCAGGTTTATAAAATTTTGCATAAACCTGATCTCATTTGTACGCAAGCATTTATTTGCGTCCCTTATAGAACACTTACGGAACCCTGACCCCAAGATGTATGTATAGCACCTAATTATTTCAGAGCACACAATGAAATTGAGAAAAAATTACAATTCAAAGTAAAGTGTTTGAAAATATTTTCACAGACCATTTGTTATTTTAAACTAGGTCAAAAACACATTCTGGGTTAAGCTTGCTTTTCTGCATAACATAATTATCCTTTTGTTTTTGAAATAACATGTCTTTGTGTGCAATGAAGAATAAAAATAAAAGTAATATCACCGCAACCAATATGTGTGTAACTACTCTAGATATTGCTCTGAACCACTATTCCTAGTTTTAGCCAATCTGCTAATCCTCTAATGCTTCGCTGCAAATCGATACCAATTAAGACTGAAGCTGGGATTGAGTAGAATCTACTCAGCATCCTTTATCCTGCGTCATGATTTATGTGTAAACAAGTAAATTATACTGCAAGTTAAATATGTTAATTTTATTCATTGTTATTATTACGGCAATATTTGCATTGAGAAAAAATACAATTTTTATAAAATTAAAAACAATAGAACTAGTTCCGACGTAATATGAAAAAATGTAATTTATTAAAAATACATGCTTCTTTATAATAAGAAACATTGAAATTGTAAGATAAAATCTAAGCAAAGACACTTCACGATGAGCTCAATGTAAAGTGACATGTGAGCGATGGCACGAATTTGAGGCAGCTGTCAAATTCTTCTCACTGTACCAAAGGAATTTAGGAGCGTATTACAAACGTTTTCTTACAAAAGCAACTGCTTATTACATGAATAGAATTTCTGTGAAACCTTTTAAGTAGCTATTAAAGTGTTCCTCGGTGAGCCACTTAATATTTAGCTTAAATTTACACTGTTTACCTGTTAAGAGCTTCAGGTTAGTGTAATATGCAGTTTCTTATCTTTATGTCTGTTCTTTCAGCTTATTTTTAAATTCATTTACTAAGCAGCTGGTATGAAGGCTTTTTAAGAATCATAATAAATTTCCGTTTATAAATAATTAGGGTAGTTGAGGGTGTGACGTTTATTTTAGATGGTAAATCGTCTAATGACATCTCCTGCTCTTGGGCGGAGCGGAAGACTTTTACTGATTATGACCCACTTCTGTTCCTTCTTTGCTTCGTGCCAAGGCCCCGGGAGCAGGCACATTGCACGCAGAACAGGTGGTCGATGGGGACGAAAGGTTCTGGAGTGGCGAATACGTACCGGAAGACGCAGCGTTGGAAGGTCTCCAACAAGGTGGACCGATGACTTTGCCAGGGTCGCGGGAATCCGATGGATGCGTGACGCACAGGACCGGTCATTGTGGCGACGCTTGGGGGAGGCCTTTGTCCAACTCCTGTTCCTTCTTTGCCATTGTTCCAGGGCCCCGGGGATCGCTTTCGCATCACCCATGGCCCCAGTAGGCTACGACCCTGCTGGGCCCCTACGGTCGCTGACAACTCCATGAGGCGCGTGTGGGATCCCACGCGCCACCGGCGAGTTTACATACAGGACTAGATAATGATAAAACAACAACAAATTGATATCATTTCTTGTTTTGAAATGACACCATCAAACAGTAATCGCCATACTACGTTTGTATGCCCTCGTGGGGGCGATCGGCGGCGGAGACCTCTCGCGCCGGGCCTTGGTTGAGGCCATGGTCCGGAGCGAGGAGGAGTGGCAAGTGGTCGCCGACTTCTGCGAAGCAGTAATGCTCACAAAGGAGGAGGCCGAACGCATCAGGCAACGGCGTTATCGCCGCCGCCGCCGCCGGGATTCTGATCCCGATTTCCGGCCAACGTAGGCGCGGGCTTGCGGACAGTGAGCAATGGGTAGCTCACTGTCCGGCCGTCCGGTAACTGTCCGGACCAAGCCCAAGTCGTCGACGGCGCGCACTGTTCCCCCGCGCCTCAAGGAGTTGTCAGCAACAGCAGGGACCCAGCCGGGTCGAAGCCTACTGGGGCCAGGGTTATCCGAAAGGGCGTTCGAGCCCCGGTATGAAGGCTAGAAGGAACGGGGTGGGTCTTTTAGTCAGTAAGAGTCTGACACTATCTCTCGCTCCGCCCAAGGGCGGGGGATGTCAATGCATGATTTTTCCCACCATAAAAAAAAAATACTACGTTTGTAAGAAAAAAATTGCCGACTAGGGCACCGTTGAATAGATTATATACCAAAACAAAAACCCATTTATCGGCTTTTAATACATCGGATGAGCCAGGTCAAGGTTCCCTTATTCAGCAGTTTATGCTTAAAGTTGGTTCAGTTTGTTATGAAGGGCTTCGGTTATACCTTTTGAGGTTTCTTTTGTACGTTTTTCAATTAGCTCGTGAAACACTGTAAATAAAAGACGACCGTTGCCATAGAAATATTTGACATATCACATTTTCGCAACACGGATTACGCAACTTAAAGTCCTAATGGTTGTCTGTTAGTTGCCAATGCTTTTATAGAATAGAGTTTCGTTCCCAGATCAAGGTATAAGTAGGTATTCCAAATCCTTTCACAGCTTAGAGAACTCGCTTGCTCAGCACCTTTTGAACTGTTATCTACGAATATGGTACGTACCTATCTATATAGTATGAGGATATTGCTTAGAGTTTTGCTGTATCGGCAAATTTGGCAAGAGGCAATATATCGTATTTGCTCTAATAAAAGATGAATCTCTTACCATCTAGTGTTACCTAAATTTTTGAAGTGAAAACTTCTTTAGCGGCGTTGAGCACTTTTTCTGTAATGGGTATAAAATCTTAAACTCGCGTCAGGACACGTGACCTGATCGAAAAAGCGTAAGACGGATGGAGAGTAGACAGCTATCCCTTATCGCGCGTTGTGAAAGGGGGCTAGACGGAAAAAATTCTCACGAAAAATTGTACCGCCACTTTTACTGTCAAAATATAAATCCAAGATGGCGGCTGCAAGAAATTATCAACTTTTTCGTCATGGGTGTCGTTTTCATGGTTTTCGAGGGTGTTGAAACCGATGGTACTGTCAAAATATAAATCCAAGATGGCGGCTGCAAGAAATTATCAAATTTTTCGTCATGGGTGTCGTTTTCATGGTTTTCGAGGGTGTTGAAACCGATAGTACTGTCAAAATGTAAATCCAAGATGGCGGCTGCAAGAAATTATCAAATTTTCCGTCATGGGTGTCGTTTTCATGGTTTTCGAGGGCGTGGAAACCGATGGTACTGTCAAAATGTAAATCCAAGATGGCGGCTGCAAGAAATTATCAACTTTTTCATCATGGGTGTCGTTTTCATGGTTTTCGAGGGTGTTGAAACCGATGGTACTGTCAAAATATAAATCCAAGATGGCGGCTGCAAGAAATTATCAACTTTTTCGTCATGGATGTCTTTTTCATGGTTTTCGAGGGTGTTGAAACCGATGGTACTGTCAAAATGTAAATCCAAGATGGCGGCTGCAAGAAATTATCAACTTTTTCGTCATGGGTGTCGTTTTCATGGTTTTCGAGGGTGTTGAAACCGATGGTACTGTCAAAATATAAATCCAAGATGGCGGCTGCTAGAAATTATCAACTTTTTCGTCATGGGTGTCGTTTTCATGGTTTTCGAGGGCGTTGAAACCGATGGTACTGTCAAAATATAAATCCAAGATGGCGGCTGCAAGAAATTATCAAATTTTTCGTCATGGGTGTCGTTTTCGTGGTTTTCGAGGGTGTTGAAACCGATAATACTGTCAAAATGTAAATCCAAGATGGCGGCTGCAAGAAATTATAAATTTTTCCGTCATGGGTGTCGTTTTCATGGTTTTCGAGGGTGTTGAAACCGATAGTACTGTCAAAATATAAATCCAAGATGGTGGCTGCAAGAAATTATCAAATTTTCCGTCATGGGTGTCGTTTTCAAGGTTTTCGAGGGCGTGGAAACCGATGGTACTGTCAAAATGTAAATCCAAGATGGCGGCTGCAAGAAATTATCAACTTTTTCGCCATGGGTGTCGTTTTCGTGGTTTTCGAGGGTGTTGAAACCGATGGTACTGTCAAAATATAAATCCAAGATGGTGGCTGCAAGAAATTATCAAATTTTCCGTCATGGGTGTCGTTTTCATGGTTTTCGAGGGCGTGGAAACCGATAGTACTGTCAAAATGTAAATCTAAGATGGCGGCTGCAAGAAATTATCAACTTTTTCGTCATGGGTGTCGTTTTCGTGGTTTTCGAGGGTGTTGAAACCGATAGTACTGTCAAAATGTAAATCCAAGATGGCAGCTGCAAGAAATTATCAACTTTTTCGTCATGAGTGTCGTTTTCATGGTTTCGAAGATGTTGAAATAGTGCTGTCAAAATGTACATAAAATAGGATAGTATTTTTTAGTTATATTGTATTGGCTAGACGGAACAAATTCTCACGAAAAGTTGTAACGACACTTTTTCTATAGTAAGCTATTGTAAGCCGTGCGGCGTGCGCATGTTTCTCTGTCTTTCTCTCTTTCTCTCTCTTATGGAAAGCAAGCCAGAACGGAACTTCGTTCCATCCGGGTGTCCCTTGACACCTCAGTAGTTTTTCGGAGAGATAAACTTTTTAATATAAAATAATTGTAATAGTTTTAAAGTGTTAAATTTTTAATGTAATATAAATTGTCATGTTTGTGTACGATAGCGCAATAAATGAATATTGTATTCTACCACATAAATGATAGTACTTTTATACTGATAAAGCAATTGGTGCAAAATTATTCCCTAACCATTCCAAAATATCAAACATGCTCAACGTTAATAATCAAGTTTTCACTTCTGCCGGCACTCCCGGAGTGTTTTTTAAAGAGTCGGTTTTTGTTGCTCCGGAAAATACTTTTGCCATTCTATTTTATAAATATATCCCGTGTCAAGGTGCTTGGTCACTGTCCTCTGAAATGACTTGATCGATTGTAATCATTTTTTTTGTAAGTATCTATTTGGTAGGTATGACAATAGGTTGTAAAATACATTTCGATTTTTTTTTAAATCCTGATTTTAGTATTTTTGTTTCAATTTATACTTACGTTCGACTTCCTTGATTATCTTATATGACAGAACAGCGTTTGCCGGGTCGGCTAGTTTATTATGTAAAAATGCTTGGATATTGGTCGTTCAGAAGCCTCTTCAAGTTAAAAGTGGCTTTGATGCAAAGATTACCCGGTCAGCAAGGCTTCCGAAATTACGACACTCCGTGCGGCTACTCGAGTATAAGCTATTTTTAAATTTTGTGAAGGTTTTTAGTGGTGTCATTATAAACCAGTCACCAATATTATGAAACAACTAAATTAAAGACTAAATACTTTTGCACGTTGTATTTTAACATTCTGTGCTAAGCTATGTTGAAAATCTCACTTAGGTATTTAATTTTTATTTTGACATTTACTAAAGTGTTTACCTACTTTAGTGTAAACTGGCAAAATTTCGATATTTCGTTACAAATCTCGTTTTAGGGAACAATAATTACAGTGCACTTAAAATGAGATACAAATCTCAGCTCAGAAGAATTGTAATATTCAAATCTGGTGTGTTGATGACGTTATAGGTTATATACATCTATACTAATACTCGTATAATAAAGAGGTAAAGTTTGTTTTTTTGTTTTTTTGGTTTGTAGGTGGTAATCTCGGGAAGCACTGGTCCGATTGCTAAAATTTTTTCACCGTTAGAAAGCTACATTATTCCTGAGTGACATAGGTTATATTTTATGTACGCGGGCGAAGCCGCTGGCAAAAGTTAGTTGCTTACTTTTTGCATCCTGGGGTTATGAGATGACAGTGTGTCGGTTTTAGAGAAAGTTTTGGCGCCGTGCAGCCTGCGTCGGACATTTTGTCGGCCACCCTCAACAGAATCTCATTATCCTGAGCAGCGTTCAGAAATAATTACTATGTCGCCAGGCCGTTACCAGATGCTAATGAATAAAGATTTACTCTAATCTGGGGAACTTTTGTAGCGAAGCCAAAAACGTTGTGTTGGTTATTATGTTTATTTTTATTTAAATAACAAATCAAATTATGCTTTTGCTTATTTTTGTTTACTGTGAAAATTGGGTTTTTAATTAAATAAATGAATCATGAAGACATAATACAAATTATTTAATGGTGATTTTTGTTTAGCTTGTTTACGCACGTAGGTACCCGAGTGAATCGAATCAAGATCCAATTTAGCGTCACTTTTACTTGCAAAGTAGCTTTTGTCACCTCGAAAATTATACGAGAAGTGTTTGCGTGTGTATGGGAGTGTTTCCACACGCCATCATGCGGAAGCGTTGTGCGTCTCTGATGAAGCGCAAGTAGGCTAACTCGATCAGCTTTTTTAGATCCTACCACGAGCTCTTGACGACCTAAACTGAACTGTTAAAGGCCATCCCTTTAGCTATATAGAGTTATATAGCTCTAACCCTCTTTCTCGCTCGTACGTCTGACATTTTAACACGTTATGTAAGGCCTCACAGCGTAATCGTGGGCCGTTGGGACTCGCCGATGTGGAGGCACTGGATGCGACCACACACTGTGACACTGCAGGGGCCGCGTCCAGGGCTCATAACAATAAAAGGTGTGACCAGACGGTCGTAAAAGGGCGCTCGAGCCCCGGTATGAAGGCTAGAAGGAACGGGGTGGGTCTTTTAGTCAGTAAGAGTCTGACACTATCTCCCGCTCCGCCCAAGGGCGGGGGATCTCAATGCATGATTTTTTCCCACCACAAAAAAAAAAAAAGACGGTCGTAATCCAGCGTCCCAACAGGTGACCTTGCTAGTTTAAATCCGTGTAGACAGCAGTTGTAAACCATGATATTCAACGCCCTTGGTTGACGAGCGCGTTTTCCCAATTACTGCAGTGATTGATTTGCGAACGTGTTAGCGCGTGGATTACATCCACGTAGCTGCAACACAAACCAAACGCACTAACTAAGGTGACCTTGATTGGAACGCTTGTTTGCAATCGTCTGGTTCACCCTTTATTTTGTAAGGTGTTTTGTTTTTATTATTATTATTATAAAAATATACTATTTTCAGAAGGCTTAAAGTCACCCAAAGAGCAATGGAAAGGGCTATGCTCGGGGTTCCCTTGCGTGATCGAATAAAAAATGAAGATATCCGCAGGAAAACTAAGGTTGCCATAGTACAAAGAATTGCCAAACTTAAGTGGCAATGGGCAGGGCACATTGCTCGCAGAACAAATGGCCGTTGGGGCCGATAGGTTTTGGAGTGGCGACCGCGTACCGGAAGACGCAGTGTTGGAAGGCCTCCTACAAGGTGGACCGATGACCTGGTGAAGGTAGCGGGAAACCGATGGATGCGGGACGCACAGGAACGTTCGATGTGGCGACGCTTGGGGGAGGCCTATGTCCAACAGTGGACGTGTATCGGCTGAAATGATGATACTATTTTCTAATCCAGATCGTGCTATAAGTATTCGTACCCGTATCTCAAAGAGTCGTCAGCAAACCGTAGGGGACCAGCAGGGTCGAAGCCTACTGGGGCCAAGGATTCGACGGGACGGTTCGGCTCCGGTACGAAAGGCAACGAGTTTTTAGTCAGTAAAAGTCTGACACTATCTCCCGCTCCGCCCAAGAGCGGGGAATGTGTTTGGATGATTTTCCCACCTAAAAAAAATATTCAAGCTTGATTGATTGACTGATTAAAATATCCTAATATAGGCACTTTAACATTTATGATAAGGACTTTAGTAGGGTTAGTTATGGTAAAAAAAAACAGCTTTCGGAATTAAATCAATTCGAAACCCTCATTTGTAGTATCGTGCCTCATTCAGAAACCTCTGCTATGTTGTTAAAACGCCGAAGTAGACAATGCTTATCCTTTTTTAATGGCCTCGTGTAATTGAATTTTCACTGAATTTATACCCAATTATAACAGTGAATGTGTAACAATAAAGTAAAACGATAAGGAATTTATTTCATCTACTGTATGTGTTTAATTAATGAAATACAGAATCTGATTTGTAAATCGTTATGGTTTGTAGTTAGATATTGTATCTATACATAGGGTAAAGGGAGATATATTGGTGATAATAATATGTGTAAAGTGGTGATTTTTGATATTTTTTCCATACAGTTTCCTATGCATAATATATTACTGGTACGTAACTCGCTAGCGCTGTCTCATGAATGTGCTTGCTTGGAACTGTGTGGTATTCTGTTTTATAAAAAGATCACCACATTACTTATATCATCAATATCCCTTTACGTTATAATAAATGTATAAAAATATTTAGTATTGCGCGCATCACATAAAAAGTGCGAAATCGATGTAGATAACTTTTATACATTAAAATGGTGTGTAACTTGATATATTACTTAGGCTTTTTTTCATTGCAATCGGTTGACTATATTGAAAGGCACTACATAGTTTGCCGGGTCAGCTAGTAACAAAATAAAAGTGCAAAGCATTAGCGTTGTGTTATTTTTCATTCTTCACACCCTTCACTCCCAGGCTGCATTCATCAAATTAAAGAGAGTGTACGACTGGCGACACATCTGCAATCAAATTATTTTTGGGTTAGGTAGAGTCGTTTTAGTTTCTTTTTCATTGCTAGCTACTTTAAAAATGTGTTAAAATACTAAAAGCAAGAAAAAGCGTCCGAAAATAATTTAGTCTTTAAGGCTGGAATGAAAAGGCTCTTAATAAACTAGTCTGCTTTACCATCAACGATTGCATCAGGCGAAATCGCAGTCAAGCACTAGTCAATATCAATTAAAAAAAGCAAAAGTTATCAAATATTTTCAAGCAAAGATCGGAAGAAAAGATTAAAATTTCGATTTTAGACAGGCCTCAGGACCGTAGCTTTTCACACGAGTGCGCCAAAAGAATGAAACTACCCACCTCAGCGAAGGTATCGAGATTAATCACGTAAAACACCGTAGTGATCCCCATGGGGATTCTGGCCCTCATCAGCATGAACAACACAATCTGACCAACCCGCTTGTCTGGGCAGTTCTCCCAGCTACACGAATATATCGCTTGACGAAATTTCTCGCTCTGGAATGCATATTATGATTTTTTCATAACGCGCCGGCATTTTGAATAATGACTAGTTACATGGCAAAGTAAAGAATTATAATTTCAACTTCCTTATTTATCACATTGTCTAATCTAGAAAGCCGAATTTTTCATTGGAAATTTAAGAAGTAGACGAGGAATTTAAGTAGTATTCGTTATTTGTTATAACGAATTTTTCGAAATTCAACCCTTTAGAGCTCAATGGGCAACTAATGAAACATAAGCGTGGTTTTAGTCAGTAAAAGTCTGACACGCTCTCCCGCTAGAGCTGTAGAGGTAATTAGATGAATCCCACCTCAAGAAATGGGAGATATAAAGGGTTTAAATGTGAGCAAGGCCGCGGGTATAAACTTGTAAGCCGATCATTTGAAATACCATAAATCTCATCCAAAGATAACTTTATAAAAACCGTCTCTATTTGGGGACAAAGAGTTTACAAAAAAATACGTTCTTATTAACCTTGTGAACTATAAATACATTTAAATAATCAAACAGTTCAGCATACAAAATAATTATATACCTATTATATTGAAAAAAATATATGTTTATTATACATTCATGAAAAAATTAAACTACTTCAAAGAAATAATAAACAAATTAAGCAATAACTTAAATAATTAAAAATAATATATTCACTAAATGCCTAGCTAAATATGACGTCATAAAACTCCTCCGCATCGTTGTCGACTGGAAGTGTGCCCAAAAGGCTGGCGGCATTGCCACGTTGTATGGCAATGCTTATTCTCTGACCGAGGTAGAAGCCAGCCCTTGGGTCACGCGAAGCGTCAATTAAGCGTTTCGACAATTCTTTAAAAAGCCATATGAGCACTCGGACCCCACGGCTCGAGAGTTTCAACCCCAAACGGCTCAAAAATATAACTGCCGACGAGGCTGTTATATTTCCGCCGCAGCACCAGCACAGCACGATGAGCTAGGAAGATGGGATGGCGCAAGAGTATCGACACAGGTAGCGTCCCACACTAAAGGCCTACCCATCTTCCAAGGAAATAAAGACATACCGTCTGGTCTCTTACCATCGTCGCGTGCCAGGCCATGAGGTTCCAGTTATTATATATTAGTTAGCTTTAGTATAAATAAGTAAGCAAAAAACTACTGCAAGAAAAAACTTTACTGCCGTATCTGTCTTCGGCAGTTTATTAAATATACTGCCAAATAAAAAATACCGTTTCGCTATGTATTATAACAAAAAAGCGGAAAATCTATCTAATTAAGTCTTACCGTTTCCATTAAAAGGTCGCTGTAGTAACAAGGCATGAAGAAATGTAAAATGCAGCCAACAAAGAATGAAATAAACTCGACGTTTATCCGTTTAGCTCGCAAATCCTGCAAGAATTAATTATAATTTATTGTGTATATATAATTCATCTTGTATTCCGCATAGTCAGATTATTTTAATGTTTAGAAGCTGTGTTACTGCTGCTTTACAAAAGAAATCTTTTTAACATTAAATGAAATAAGAATAAGACCTTAACTCGTATAAAAAAGTATACTTTGAAATACACTGATCCAATTTACTTACTTCAACTATTTGGAATGTGGTTAGTGGTAACAAAAATGTAGTCGCTTTCATATTGTATTCGTATAAAATAGAGAAGTTAGCTTTCACGCGATCCACTAACCTGTAAAATACAGTACGGTTATATTTCAGTGTTTAGCAAAAACTTGATGAAAACGTGACATGGGCGTAAGCTACACTTATTGCCTTACTTGTAAAGATCTTGCAGTTTTGAAATAATCTTCTTTAAACCTTCCTCTATTTCTTTGCTATCTTTGGCTTCGACAAATAGTTTTCTGATGCGTAGACTGAGCAACTCAAGTTGTCCACATGTATGTAGCATAAATATAGGTACCATAGGATCAAATCCTACGTACATCGACGACGCATAAGCATCAAATAAAAATGTTACAATGAATAACGTCCAAAAGACTATCGTTAGATTCTTAAAGCCTTCTATTGGTTGAGGGTACGTAAAGTCAAAAAGAGGAACTAGTTCGAATTGCCCCTTGCAATAATAATAAGCCATTAGGAAAAAAGCTTTTATCGGGAAGATAGCGCTAGTGCCGAAGCCGAACACGAGCCAAAATTTGCATACGGTAACACCTCTTTTAGCAAATTGTACTACTATATCCTTGTCTTCTTTAGAGTTCTGGGCAGTGTCGTAGTCCTTTTCCACGATATTAATGAGTACTTTAATAGATTCTTCATTATACAGGAGCACAAAATACTTCAGAGTGATGGTCAAAGATACGATAACCATCGTGCCGTTTTTGCTAGCTTCAGCGAATTTACCGGTCTGAATGTCATGATAAAAGATGGAATACAAGAGAAAAACACAACAAAAGAATGTATTCGCCATTATGATAGAGAATCGAACTTTCCACCAGGTGTCGTGCACGACTGATGGATGAGAACCGTTTAAACGTAAGGGAATTGTGGATATTTTAAAAACTTTTTCAAATTTTAAATCAATCTCCTCCATTTTGGCAGCACAACTGCGCGATTCTTACAAATAACAAAACAGTTTTGAATGTGTAGCTTTATGAATAGGCAAGCGTAATGGAAATTGTAAGAAATGAAGTGATTTCTTTGTGAAAAAGGGCCTGCTATTGACAGAATAATAACACTTTAACTGGCAAAACAATACTTTATAGAAGTCTACACGTAGCCTGCGACTTTGCTCTCCTGTGTAGACTTTTTTCTTCTGAGTAAGTTGTAAGATGATCGATAACAAAGACAGACAAGCAGTTTGTGTCTACGGGCCAACTTTTAGGTATATGTAAAAACAGTGGCAAGCAGAAAATTGTATAAAGAAACTAGCGACGACCCTAAGCTTTTTTCTTTAATAAAAATAAAATAAAAATGAATAAAAAAGCCTCTAATTTCTTGCATTACAGTTTTTTTTTAAAGTAAGAAAAAAAAAGATGTAGTTAATTTTATTTACAATATTTTTGAGAACCAAAATTGAATCCTATTCATGTGCAAAAACCCCTCCCCAGGCGAAGGTGCGCCTCGCTACATGACCTGCCCACTTCCATTTTAATTTTTTAGCGCAGCTTAAAGAATTTTCTTCTTTAATATCAATTATTAAAGTAAAACATGGGCGAGAAGTAAGAGGGTTAAAAATAGCCTATGACCTATTCTCAGACCTTCCAAATTTACATTTTAAAAAAATCATTGAAATCGGTTAAGTCAGTTTCAGAGGATATCGATAACAAATCCTGTGACACAAGAGTTTTATATGTAAGATTACGTGGAAATTCACTATTTTATTATATGTAGAGAACAACAAAATCGTTTCCATTCGTGGTAAGGCAGCGAGCACGTATCATTACCTTGTATCTGACACAGTAAACTACGTCTCTACAACGTCGTGGCACACAGCCCCGCATTAGGTGCTCAATTGAATTATGGCTGTCATCAATCAAGCTTCGGAAACATTACTGAAACTTCTTATTTTGTCGTCAAACCGATTATGGGGAAATGGCTTGTATTATGGAATTTTTCCGTTGTATATACATCCTTTGTATTGTGTTTTGGCCTTGTATATTTTCTCCTGGTTTCAAAGAGGATTCTGCTCAATGTTATGCTCTCACAATGGAAGCATATATTATACTGGCTGAATATTTCGAGTGGGCATCGATGGCCAATTTAGAAACTAGGAGGTAAAACGGAAAGCACTGAAAGGAAGGTCTCGGGCTTGATTTGGATGAAAACTAAGTATAAGTTTTGAAATATTCGTTTTTTCTGGTCAGAAATCGAATCCAGAATCAGAATCAAATTACTACGCATGAACCGCGTTCCGTGTCATTGTCTTTCTATTGTGTCTCTAATCGACGGTATTCAAAAGGTTAAAAAAATACACACCACCCGCTAGTGTAGCCAAAAATGACACAATTTTGGGAAGTAATAAAAATCTTGAGGTATAAATGTATAGGGTGTAAATGTAAAGTCACGGAAATCTAAAAACTCTGAATTTAAAACTCCGTTAATACAACGCCCGGAGAATCCTCCCCATTCTCCGGGTGATGTGTCTGGTCCTATCAACAGCCCGGTAGATGATTTCGGATCGTTTTGTAAAATGTTCTAATCGCGCGGTCAATTCTAATACCTGGTTGCAACATTTTGTAGTTTAGTTCCAATGTGGCGACATAACGGTCGATACACGTGACAAACTAGCTAAAACTCAACTATAGACCAACCTGCTATAAACTATGCTTATAACCTATGGTAACCATCACGCTATCACAGACTCCCTCTTTTTTCCCATACAGGGTGAAGTTTTGAAGTCGACGTGGACAAAAATTCACCCGATACATTTTGGTATGTTATACGATCATTAATCTTACGTTCATAATGCGTATTCTTGTTGGCTAGAGAAATACAGACTCTTTGATGACATATCAGCTCTAAGTTGAGGAAACACAATTTTTTTTTTATGAATCTTGTAAGAAACAACGGACTGGAACAATTTGACTGCTGCGATCTTCCCGTTCATTATAATTTGGGTGTTTTCAAGGCTAGAGTGAATAAACTAGTGTGCCTCACCATCGACGATTGCACCACTGCTTACCATCTGGTGGGATCGCAGCCAAGCATTTTTTTTGTTGCAGGAGTCTGAAATCCATCATGGACGCCCAATAATATATAATCTATAAGGTGAAATAGTGTCTACAGCTTACCGTTTGGAGTTATTGAAAAAAGAAAAACATTTTGTATAAGACAAAATGTAAAATAATTTTAATTTACAACTCTATAGATATTTAATAAAGTTTAGGAATTGTAAACATTTTAATGGTCGTTCTACCGTCTGTTTTACAATGAGCTAGGCACATAAAAATGGCAAGATAACGCACGAAAGCTTATTTTTGATAGGCCTATAAAAGTGTATCAGAGATTGTAAACACGTAGGTATTGGATTATCATAGGAAAGGCGGCTCTATATTTTTGTACGTCAATTTACTTGATCAGGATCGAAAAGGGCACAATATTCTCTTGAGATCTTGTGTGGCGGAAGATATAGGTCACGGCTTCATGAGTTGTCAGGCCATGAACAAATCCCCCTGCCGAATACTCTTTACGCGGACCGCACGATTCCTGTGTAGAGGCTCCGTTGTAAAGGTTCGCTACAAAAGCGACCGGCCCTATAGCTGAACGCAACCCAAAGGGTTATTGGTCATCTGTATGGTCTGGGGATACCCCCTGAAACTCTTGATAGGCGGTGAGCCTCATTGTCAGTCTGTCACCGTGGGATCATCGTTGAAAGAATACCGTGGTCATGGAATACAAAGAGTAACTGAAGGATCACAGGTGGGTTTTAGCTAGTAAAAGTCTTACTCTCCCTCTAGCTCCAACCAAAGTGGGAAAAGTTATTTGATGATTTCCCACTCAAAAAATGGCCATTGTCAGTTATTGCAACGGCTATTATTCTAGTGGACCATCATCATCATCATATCAGCCGAAAGACGTGCACTGTTGAACGTATACCTCCCCCAAGCGTCGCCACAACATAAAAGGAGGTAATTGACGTCATTGCATTGTATTTATATTAAATACATTGTAATAAATCTTCTCACGAAAAAAAAGTCGATGACCTAAGTCGATAAGCAGATTTGATTAGGTGGAGGATAAGTCCATATTTTTTAAATAACAGAACATTTCATATAAAATGTTTTTGGTCCTTTTGTACACAGCAGTTAAGTAACAAATTCCTGATATTTTTGTATCATTCGGTTCAGTAACAAGTGTAGTTTTTACGTATACACAAAAAAATGTGTCAACATTTCAAAGTCCATTTTCAGTAGTCTCCGAGATATTCTACTTTATATTTGTTCATTTGTATTCCGGCCGTGGTCCAAAAGACCCGCTGCTGTCTTGAATTCCTTATTTTGAATCACGACATCTTTTTTTTAGAATCTTTATGCCACTTTATGAAAAAGATAACAAAATGAAGAGTGGTATCTAATGTAAATATCTGATGTAATTTTCTCTATGACGTTTCGTGTAGATGCTATAAGGTAATACGGATATAAGGCAGGTGGAAAACCTCGCATTCTCCCTTGTATAGCTGTTTTAAGGTTAATGTAAAAACGCCTTACCAAAATTTTGCTAAGCGGATTCAACATTTGCATAACTGTTAAATGCCCTTTAAAAGCGACGTGTTCGCGCAAAGTTAGGAAAAATATTTTGCGTTTGCTTTTACAAAGTTTTTATTACCGTTGCCGACGCCTCGCATGTTACCTACATTTAAAAATAATATTTCCTGTTTTGTGAATTCATCTAACGTTGTGAAAATTCGAATTTGTTTTACGTGTAGAAATGAATAACTCAAGATAGAAAAAAATATACCAGCGTTTATTGCACGGTAAAGTATTACAATGAGACCATCATAGTTTAACGACACAAAAGCACCTTAAAGAACTTCAATAAAAAGTATTTATGTTTATTATTTCAACACGTACGTGTCTTTGTTGGTGCAGTTTTCTTCTGTCAAATAAAACCAATTAGACTTGATCCATATCATGATTCGCCTTGGACCTTGTTCCAATTCGCCTAAAGTGACGGTTGTCGACCAAGCAAAATGGGTCATCTCGTCAAACAGACAGCTTGATGGATCGCCTGTAGTCGGTCTGCGAGAGAGGGCAGCAGCTGACTCATTCCGAAGGCATTACCATGCTTTCGCTGTTACATTATTGAGAAGAGATCGTGACCGCAGGGCCACAAAAAAACTATCGCCCGGATAGTTCACATTTTCTTTTCGCCCTTTGGAATGACAAGAATTTTCAATGGATTAGGTATATCTTGTGGACTAAATTTACATTATACTCAAGATATCTTAATCATTCTATTTCTTATCAAAATAATAATAGATTTTAAAATTGAAAATGATCTCTTGAGTTTTATCGCTCTGTTCATTTTAAAGTGCCTATTGCTCAATTAAAATTCTAATTATATTGTTGCTGGGAAAAAGTTACAGGAGTTAGATTAAATATTTTTTATCAATGGAATAAATTACTTTTACTACTGTGGTGGCGACATAGGTTAGGTTAGATTAGGTCGCCGCCACACAAAGGAGACAAACAGAAAAATACAATGAATTTAATAAACGGAAATATATATATAGGTACTATTTCTAAGTATTTGAAAAATGGAGACTATAAAGTGTATTGAAAGAAGTAGGTAGGTATAAGATATAGTGACAGATATAAATTATCTGAAATAATGTAACCGGGGAACGGATATTTTCACGCCCCAGCTACCGCCGCTGGAGACGCCCCAGGCGTCGGGAGTTGCAGGATGATTTCCAGCCACCATAGAAGCTGGTTTGTTGACGACGAGTAGCTCGCCGTCCAGCTGTCCGGTAAGGACCAAGCCAAAGTCGACTGTGAGTGGTGTTTGTTCCACGCGCACCTCGAAGAGATCTCAGTAGGGCCGACGATGCCTGCTAGCGCTGCAGGAACGTTTACAAGAGGTACGTGGGCTATAGATCGCAGAGGCAGATGGGTTTTAGTTCGTCAAAGTTTGTAACTCGTCTCTCGCTCTATCTTACGTAAGTTACGATCACGAACTTTTTGAAAAAAAAAAATGTATTCTTTTTTTTTATTTGTAATGTGTGTGCCATGAGATCTAAACAAGTCCTGATAAAAGATTTTCTACAATATGTATTTAGTTATATTTCGTTTAGTTAGCTAGTTTTCCCTGCGTATCGTTTTTAAAAATCTAGGTTCGATACCGTTAAAAAATGAAATGAAATTGCTTTTGTCTCAAATTAATTTTTAATTGCTACAGTTTGATATTCATATCAATCATTTAATAAAACTATGTTTCGTTGAAAGAATTTATTTATGCTGCATAACAATTCGAATACCTAACGCCGATTTCAGTTTTCATTTTCATAAAAAATTGTTGCCTAGATCTGTGTATCGACAACAATTATAGGCTGGTCAGAAAAAAAAAATGATTTGTGTGTTTGCAATCGTTATTTGCGGAACTCTTTGATGGATATGTGGTGTGTACCTCACAACGGGAACTAATTGAAGCGGACGCCGGACGTCGGGCGACGAACGACGGCGGGAAAAACTGCAACACGACGAGAAAACAAAGGGTACGAATAGGTTTTTGTAGCAATCGTCTCGCTTGACGAGGGCTGCGAATGGGATGAATTAGCTGTTTTGTATACATATGCAGTCTATTGAAAGACTGCATATTTATGTGCTAAGGTAGGTGCTAGATAAACGTGGAATAACGGTCATTGACCCGTCTACATTTCTTGACGTTCTTAATTTAAAAAACGGAGATAAAGACATAAAGTCGTGTTGAATCAGCATGTATCGTGATTAGTGATGTGCCGTTGCCGGTAATATTGCTTTGAAGTGGGAATATTGGTGGGAATAATGCCCGAAGTATGAATATTGGTGGCAATATGTGACTGACCTGTTGGTCTAGTGGTTGGTGGCCTTGACTGCTAAGCCGGAGGTCGTGGGTTCGATTTCCAGTTCGATTCCCATCCAGGACAAATGTTTGTGTGTGAGCATGATTATTTGTTCTGTGTGTTTGTGTAATTTATCTATAATATGTATGTATTTAGAAATATATAAGTATGTTTATCAGCTATCTAGTACTCATAACACAAGCTCTGCTTAGCTTGAGACTAGACGGTGTTGTGTGATAGTTGTGGAATATTAATATTGCCAGCAATATTCTCATATTGCCGGCAACGGCACATCTCTAATCGTGATCACGAAGAGAAGATCGTGATCCTTTACATGATCTAGTAATGAAAAGCAATTCATTGTTGATTTTTCGGGTACCTACGCAGAGATATTAGGAAAAGGTCAATGTACTTTATTCCACGGTTATCTGGCGACTTCTATAAATGCACGTCTAAACTTAAAAGGAAAGAGCGAAGACTAATAGTGGTAACTGAATGCTGTGTCTGGTCATTTTTCTTTCAAAACAGGTAATGGAAATGTATTCTTCTGTCAGCTGGCGTGATAAATGCTTGACTAGCATTTGGAACCTTTTGGTACGTGCTCGTCAGTTCCAGAAATGAGTAACAGGTGGTTTGATCTATTAATTTGAGCATTTTATAGATATTGCCGAAGTAAAGTAAACTTAAAACTAAGGAAAGAACGTTACAAAATAGACAACATGGAAATGTTGCTAGCTGATTTAAGGTCGCAAAATACGTTAGGTGTAAGATGTGTCATTTGGTAAAAAATCAAACAGCGTAGCGTTTGACGAATCAAACACGAGGACTAGAAGTAATGGTGTCATCATTTAACATAACCATATATGCGTAGGTATGTCAGTGTTGAAGAAAAAATCTATAGCAAAACCTCGAAACTCAGTTGTACTCCCATGGCAACTGAGCGTAATTAATTTTTTTCTAAAAATCGAGTTACATGCTGTTACCATTTATTATCATATTTGCTCTCCTGAAAAGTTCTCGATTTGACTATGTTAGAACAGCGACGACATTATGATGGTTAGTTTTGCCATCAAAACAACTCGTTCATTAATTAATTTATCAAAGAGCACAACTTTACCTGTAACCATTAAGTTGTAGACAAAACAATGCCATCACATCTAGGGTTGCTATCTTTACAAGAAATAAAGTTTTTTTTAACTAAGAAGAATATTAAACAGTATTTTATAAAAGTAAAAAACTAATACCCGAAGACGACAAAAAGAAACGACGCCGAAAAAGTATCTATGAAAAAAAGATTTTCGGGATACTGAAATAAACAAGGTATCTGTAAAAACAAGAACAGAACAAAAAACAAAAAAAATAGCCGCAGTCACACGTTATTAAAGTGTAGTTTGGTACCTATAACGTGTGACTACGGCTTTTCTTTTTGTTCTGTTCTTGTATTTACAGATACCTTGTTTATTTCAGCATACTGAAAATCTTGTTTCATACTTTTACGGCGTCGTTTCTTTTTGTCGTGGTCGGGTTTTAGTTTTTTACTTTTTTTTTATTTAAACAATTTTGGAGTTAAATCATTGTGCTTCTATACTATTTAGTGAAGCCCTTTCAAATGATACCAAACATAACGTATTTATCTTCTTTTTTTAAGCACAAAACTTTTTGTTCACTAGAGGGCGATATACTGAATTTGGATGATATTTTTAGATAAGTACCAGGGATGCCCTTTTAAATGATACCAAACACGGCGTATTTATCTCCATTTTTAATTTGAATATTATTTTTTCTCCGCTAGAGTGCGTTACTTGGAATTTGAGCAATATTTTAGTAATGTAGAAGTGAAGCCCTTTCAAATGATATCAAACACGGCATATTTATCTCCATTTTTATTTTTAACACATTACTTTTAGTCCGCTAGAGGGCGCCATATCGAGTTTTGTGACACGTAGCCTATGTTCAGCGGACGGATACCTCATATATCGAGTTCTGTTTAGTAGATTAAGAGCTATGAGGGAACAGATGGACATACTCACATACATACTCGTACATACATACATACATAGCTTGTCAAAATCATAACCCTCCTTTGGCTTTGTCGTAGACGGGTAAAAAAAAACAGTGTTTTATTTGTTTAACGTTTTAAATGCATATTTTATTGAGCTTCTCGCACAACTTATTAATTTACAGTCTTTTTCAAAACTTCATACGCCTCACCACAATTATAACTAAAATTAAAAAATTGAGGAGATCATTCGATTTCTTCTGAAGCTATATTATTGTGGTTTGATTAAAAAAAAAAAATGTTTGAGCGTCTGAGTTTAACACTTACGAGTAGGTATAGTGTTAAGCATTTTGGTGCTGAAAACAGAATTATATGTACTTTATTTTTGTTGAACAGTAAAAAGTATAATATAGTGAAAAACAGTAGAATACCTACTGTTTTTAACGGTATAGTTGGCAACCCTAATCACATCTCACTTAACATTTCAGCGCGTACGTGGGGAACATTCTGAATTCCCTGATGACGCTACACGTTATTATAATTAGGCAACGTTCGTATCCGAAAGAACAGATTTCGAAATGTTCACATGTATCTTGGGATTTAGACAAGGCATCTTTTTCTATATTTTACGTGAGATTTTCAGTTTGTCAGACGCATATCTAAATATGCCTAGTAAAGTAGAAAAATCTCTGGGAACCTAAATTTTTTTTATTGTAGCAGTATTCGAGTCTATGCAGTTGGTGTAAGCTAATAATAATATATTTTTCATCCCACCATCTCGGAAAGAGAGTTTTTGCTCTTCGTTATCTGAGAGCAAAAGCCGTTTTTATTCTTTAAAGAGATAAAGTAAATTGAATTTAGAACATTGCGTGCACTATGTTTATGTGTTCAAAACATCATTAAACCTATTTACTTCTACCTCCACGGTACCAAATTCGTCATACAACTTTTTTTTAATTTGTTAAAAACTCAGACTCAGAACCTTCTTGGTGTACTTTTTTTACATTTAGTCATTTCCTCGCTGAGGTGGGATGAAAAGTTACGTGTTGCACTCGACTGCAAAGATTTTTCACCTCGTGCTCTTTTGATTCTCTCGCTAACGCTCAGGATTCTAATTTATAAATCACTCGCTACGCTCGTGATTCAATTTTAGAATCCTTCGCTTGCTCGGTCATCAAAATTGAGCACGCGGTTAAAAAGCAACTTTTCACTCTTGTATAACAAATAACTATTATCTCAGGGTTCTGAGATATAATAACCCATTTATTTTTAATATTGAAGGGGCACCAGTAAACCTGTATCTTGTGCCTACCTGGTTCTACAGCCAAGCAGGTACTTTATGGCAATAAGATCTATTGGAGTACCATACCTAATACATTTTTGGTTGTCAGTTCCCAATACCAAATAAACCAAAATCGAGTGACAAGTTTTTGAGGAGTGGTTAGAGAGGTCTTTAATTTCCTTCTGAGGTCCTCACCGGTTGGGAGGTTCCTATTACTGATTCGGCGAGAATAAACGCCTAAGTTCCCCTATAGTGCAGATGGACGGGAAGACACTGTGGAGCGTACGGTGGACGTCTGCCGCGCTT
Source organism: Mythimna ferrago (assembly GCA_910589285.2). NCBI lineage: Eukaryota > Metazoa > Arthropoda > Insecta > Lepidoptera > Noctuidae > Mythimna > Mythimna ferrago. The sequence goes on along the minus strand of OU342680.1, from coordinate 20,461,839 downwards.
ACCGCGTTCTCGAGGAGGCGGACAGCGACCGTGATTTCTCGCGTCCAGCCCAGTTCAGGCTATGGAGCTGAGTAAGAGGGTATGGAAACCAGTCACCTTCTGCGAAGCAGTAGTGCGAACGAAGGAAGTGACAGAAAAGGTGAATGGCAGAAGTCAAAGAAAAGGCAATCCTCACGTCCCGGCCGCTGCAAGGGAAGCCCTGGTGCCTTCCGCCTACCGTAGGCACAGGCTTGTGGACGATGAACATGGGTAGCTTACGGCGGCGTGTTATGTTTCACGTGCTCCTCAAAAAGTTGTCGACCGCTAGAGCCGATGCCAAATAGGGCTGAGCGATTGGATGAAAGAGTCACTGAGGCTAGCGAATGCAAAAGGCAACTAAAGAACAGGCGTGTTTTAGTCACTTAAAATCTGACAATGACCCAAAACGGGAAAAGATGTTCCATGATTTCTCAATTCTAATATAAAAATGCAAAATTCGTAGTAGATACCTACCTACAAACAAATACCATCTTCAGTTTACCGAAATCACAGGTTTTCTCACGCAAAGCAGCAAAACCTTGATAAGCAAATCAACATGCCCTAAGTTCAAAGCTAGGTAGGACTTACACGTGGCATAAAACTTTACTATAGTGGAATACATATACTCGTCTAAGGTAGAAAGTACGTTATACCCATTTTTACTTAAATAAGAACGTTCATAAATAAGGAGGCATGAAAAAATAAGCACATTTTATCACGTTAACAAGTTACAAACGGTCTATCTCCTAAGTTACTTACTTGTTCTTCAGGTCTTCACCCAAAGGGAATAAGTCCATAAATATAAATAAAAGTTTTCTTCTGCTTAAATAAACATTCGTGTGGCTAAAACCTCATAGGGTCTCTGACATTGTGAAGCTTACCTTTGTCACGCATTAATGTGCAAGAAACTTTTCACAGCCAACCGTTCTCCACTTTTGGAAATAATCGTCAAAAGTACAAATAGGACCAATTTGTACTTTGCTCACAACGTTAAGGACATCTTGTACTTTGTAACTGTAATGCCACTGCTCAGTTATCAAGGGCTTGTAGTCTTTGTTTGTCTTCCAACTTATCATAGGTATTGTATATTGACATATTGTATACCTAAAAGGGTTTATAAACAAAATAACTAAGTTTTGCTCATCTACGAATATATTCCACAAATGTTTAATATTAGAAAAATAGGTACATAGGTGATGCTTATTTCTAAAGAAATCTCTTCCAGCATACGATTTTACCGCTGTGAGCGGGTAGCTAAGCGCGGGGCGGCGTGCGGTAACATCAAAAGTATGAAAATGTTTGAAGTACGCCACGAGACGCCGCTCATAGCACCCCGCGCCCGCTTACCGAGGCCGCCCCGTTCGTCCCGCTGCTCGCCGCTAAGACCGAAGTCGTGAGTAGGCACCCTGTTAAGCCATTGACTGTATTTATAGAGAAAAAAAAAACGAACTGCTTAAATTAAACTTCTTATTTTCACGCCTTCACACCTGAACGGACTAGTATAGAATATGGTACATGTGACTATGACCTCGATAAGGTTACAGGATATTTTTTATTGCATGGGTAAGTCGCTATAAAATGATAAAACACGGGCAGAAACTAGAGCAGGTGCCTATGGATTAAAATCAACCAGGGAAGGTACATATTTCTTTACTTCTAAATGCAAGTAAGAAAAATGCAATAACGAGCAAATAAAATTGTGTAGGTTACCTAGGTATGTCCTAAACTTGCACAGCACATAAACACTGAAATGAAATAACACACAAATGGTTTGTGGCATTTTTAATTTGTTGAAGGAGTGTCGCCTCCCAGCTTCCTATGAAGGCACTGGTTTCACTTCACTAAATTGGAAAACTGCGAAATTTTAGTACGCTGTGGTGCAATTTTGCAAAACTGGAAGCAGACAAGATGGCAGCGATAGAATCGAAAAAATATTTATCTTTGTCTTCCAATTTAATTAATTTTCATTGCCCTGCCTACTGCCACTTAAGTTATGTTATGGCTACAATAAAACCGAAAGATCTTTGTCTTTAAACTCCATCCAATTTTATTTACAATGTCAACCACACTGATTGGTTGTGTGATAATCAACTACAGAGCTTCTATACATGGATTGACCTTCAGAAACTTGAGGCAAGCACCTTACTCATCGTCATCATTATTTCAGCCGAAAGACGTCCACTGTTGGACATAGGCCTTCCCCAAGTGTCACTGCAATGAACGGTTTCGCATCCATCGGATTCCCGCGACCCTTACCAGGTTATCGCTCTACCTTGTGAGTGGTTTTCCAACGCTGCATTTTCCAGTACGTGGTCGCTACTCAAAAACCTTTCGTCCTCATCGACCATCTGTTATAATATACTGATATAATAATAAATGGGGAATTATAAAACGAGCGACTAAAAAAAAAACTTAGCGACTGATGATGAGATACTGTTTTAATAACTTGAGCGGTATGAATTTGAGTAAGCGACACATTAACTAAACTAACAACAAATATTGATTAACAATAAAATCCAGAACGAGCTTACTAAAAGTAGGTTATTGAAATCCTAGTTAAACGATTAAATTAGTATGTGAGCGACTAAAATAATAAGTGAGCGACTAGAAATAAAAATGAGGTTTTAAATAAGGAATTTACGCTAGCAAATGTTTTCATCATTGTCTAATTATCTAGTCGCAGGTAGATTCATCATTTGAACTGGGTGAAATAGGTTAGGTTAGGTTAGAACTGTGACCTACAGCGCGTGAGCCGAGTGAGCGAAGCGAGCGGTGCCGCGGCAGCGGCCGGCGAACGCTACGACCAAGTTGCTCTCAGATTTTATTTCACCATTTTTTAATTATTCGGGTTTTTGCAATATCCGGATTATCAATTTACCTTGTGACATACATAATACATAAATATCGGTATTTAGGACATTCGATACTGTGTACATTTATATTTAGGATATTCGAAACACTTCATTTAAGATAAAATGCCGCTCAGTATAAATAAATCATTGCCCAAATATTGAAAAAAATGAAAGACGTTGACACACAAACAAATATTAGGTCGCTCAAATATTATGAAGCTTCTCATTATGTATTTTAAGTAACTCAAATTCAAGTTTCTAAGTCGCTGTTCTATTGATTTCTCGTCACTCGCAGCCAGTCGCTCACTTATTATTTCTATAACCCAAAATAATTATTTTTGTCACTTAAAATTTTAATTTACAGTCACTCGTTTAAATACTACCCATAATAAATACTACTGTCTTCAACTAAATCCAATTTAATTTACAACGTCAACCACACTGATTGGTTGTGTGATCAATCAACAGCTAAATTAGAGTCTAGAGAAACTTGAGGCAAGCATCTCACTCAAACTACAGTTACTGCAGCCTCTTACCCGAAAGCCACTACAAAATAATAGGGATCTTCAAGGCCTTTCTCTTGCTCTAGAATAAGACCATTTACCTGCTACTTACCAAATAGTGTCGCAACTATCAAGAGAAAACTTTAATCGAATTTCTTTATTATCTAAAATTGGAAATCGAACACCACAGTCGTAATGCAATTATTTATTATTCGTTTATCTCTATAGCACACTAGAGTTACTCTTTTGTTTCTTAAAACAGGAAAGGCGATGTCTCCAAACGGTCCGTTCAGATTGTATAGAATGCGGCATTGTCTCGTGTAGTCTGCGCAAACTAGTCGGATCCATATGTCTACCGCCGAACAGAACGTAATTAATCAAAACAGTCGGCGTTCAGTCTAGTGATTAAATTGATGAAGATTGTACGCAGCTGCTGTGCGGTGCCTCGGAACATTATCAAAGTGTGTCGCGTGTTACCCACCGCCTGACCTGAAGAGGGTAAGAGGTAGCCTCGTTTAGGCAACTCTATGAATTATTATGTCTCGAGATTTCCCTCGAGTCGAGCCAATATAATTATACGGCAAACTTTTCGTTTCACATGTCGTGGATAGTCTACTCAATTACTCTAGATACGAGATTTAAGCCTAAAAACGTTTTTTAATCCTTTGTTGTGAAAACTATGAGAAAATATTGTTCAGCAAAAAGTATCTCTATTAAGCTACAAAACCATAGAGAAAAAAAAAATTGATAAAAGTAAAGTTGTTCAAAAAGCAAACATACACAGGCATAGAAAAAGAGGGTCAAAACAAAACACGTTCCCTACACAGCATTATTCAAACAGGATTATGAATTTCAAGTCCCCGTTTTATATACTTATTTATTTTCCACTGGCAGACCAGACATGTTGAATACATCCTCTATAATTTTGATAGATTACATTAACCGTAGCTGAAAAATAATATTTTCCGATTAATGATTTATACTACGAGTAATTTCTTAATCTCTTTCGTAAGACCTTTTTTTGATGATTTTGACCGATAGCCTGGTGAATGTTGCGGGAATCCGATGGTTGCGGGACGCACGTTTATTGTGGCGCCACTTGGGGGAGGCTAAAGTCCAACAGTGGACGTCTACCTGCTGAAATGATGATGACGATGATGATGAAGATCTTTTGTTAAATAGTAACAACACTGAAAACTCTTGAAGCAATATGTGGCTTCGTACGCAGTAAAGGGTAATTTAGAGAATATATATTTTATATCTGTACAGACACGATAGTTGTCAAATCGATCATCTTAGTGTAGTCGATTAATTAATTGGACATGGAACACGTCTCGTTATGCCGTGTCACTGGCAGAACGCTATTCGAAATAACTTGATGGAGTGTCAACCGTTGTAGGTGCGGCACCGATTGATGTACTGAATCAGCCGTGAGCGCTAAATATAGATAGGAAGTCACGCTGCATGGGGTTAACTTTGTTAGGTAGGGTATTTTTAAGGCTTGGACTTGGTAAAAAGGTTAATTATTTAGGGAATGTCTACAAATAGGTTAGGTTTAATTGTAGGCTAAATACTGACTGGTATTAGCTTAGATTTAGGCTTAAGCTGATAACAATTCATTTAATCAAGTCTTTAAATGAATTGAATTCATTAATGGTTTACTCGTACCTCGTAGTGTTACACGCGAGCCTCAAAGATATGTAAAAAAAACCGTAGAGGCCCAGCAAGGTCGAATCCTATTGGGTCATGGGTTGTGTGAAAGAGAATCCCGGGGCCCTGAAACGAAAGCAAAGAAGGAGCAGGAGTGGATATTAGTCAAGACTGACACGGAGCGCGAGGGCCGCTCCGGCCAAGGTCGAGAGATGTTATTAGATGATTTTACACGTAAAAAAATACCTCATACATGTTGAGGTTTAATTGTAGGTTAAATACCTACTGAAACTGATTGATATTAGCTTAGATTAGGGTTAAGCCGACTCCAAATTCATTTAATCAAATCTTTAAATGAATTGAATTAATTAATGGTTTACTCATACTTCAAACATAATGAGGTTTGATTGTAGGTTAAATACCTACTGATTGGTATTAGCTTAGATTACGCTTAAGCCGACTCCAATTAATTAAATCAAACCTTTAAATGAATTGAATTCATTATGCTTTTCTCACACCTATCAAAATGTCCTGTCACTAGCGCCACATTAACTCCACAGAGCAACATTTAACTCGATGATTAATTGCTGTAACGCAAAGAACATCACGTTTCAACAACTTACAAAAAGCTAAGCTTGAAATTGTAGGACACTTTCAGCACCTCATCGTAAGTGTCACTTCGCACGAAGCGCCTGTTAAATCCTTCGCCAACTTTTCTATTAAATATCTGTTGCCCGGAAAATAGTAAAAGTGTAAAGGTGAGTTTAGATGAAACTAAAAAGAGCAAATCTGCGATTTTTTGCTCTTCGAATTGAGGACAAGTAAGATTTGACAAGTAATGTTATTGTTAGTAATGTTGTTATTTTGGCCATGAACTTGGTTAATGTTCACCTAACTAATTTAGAAAAGTTGCAATATAGCAAAAAATCAAAGATGGTTACGAAATAGATTTGAAAAATACAACTTGAAAATCAAAATGAATACCTATAGTTTCCTGTATTCGAAGACATGTGACATTCACCAACCCGCACTGGGCCGGCGTGGTGGATTACGATCCATTCCCTCTCCTAGAGAGGAGGCCTGAGTCCCAGCATTGAGGAACTGATTGTGCTATGCTTATGCTATAGTTACCAGTGAAAAGTAAGTCCATTTGAAGAGATAGATATTGATTTATCTTAATTGTACACCATACAAAATTACAGTAGGAACTTAACATTAATAGGGTGTAATAATGGGCGATCTTATCTCTAAAAACATTATCATTCATGGTCATTTTGGTGTTTCTTGCTTCGAACAGTTTTTCAGGAAGCCATTCTAGCTCCATTTTTCCTTGTTTGTTTACTATTTATAAACTCGCCTTTACAAAGCTAATTACAATGTGTAGAGTCATCCTGAAATTACCAACCCCGTACATTGTCACTCTGTGTCAAATTGGATACCCTCTGATGTCAAATTGGATGCTTTGTAATTTACCGGAATATGTTTAGCACAATGTGTCTATCAAGCTGACAAACGAGTTGATGATGTCATTGGGAACCAGACGTGGTGTGCTGTATATTTTATTTTGTGATGAAATCATAAATTAACTAGCGACCCGCCCCAACTTCACGCGGGTGTTAAAATTCTTCGAAATTCTAGGCTATTCTTAGACTAGAGTATGCATACATATACTAGCTTCTGCTAACAAACTTTGAAACCCCGTATCAACCCGTTATGTGGAGAATTTTGGAAAATCCCCTCTTAGTGTTTGCCTAAGTCGTAAAAAGAAACCTTGTGTAAAATTTTATACACCTGGTCCTAGAAGTTTTTCATGGTGAAATGGCGTCGCGTTGAAATGCCAGTCAGTCAGTTTTTCAACTTTTTTATATTTGTATAGATTATGCATTTAAACCTTCTTTTTGAATCACTCCGCCTATTGGTGAAAGCCGTATGAAAATCCTTTTAGTTCTTTTTGAGTTTATTAAACATATAGACAGACAGACGCGGTGAGGACTCCGTTTTGTAATATGTAAGAATCGAAGTCTTATGATTGATTGAGAAACAGCTGTCTACATAAATTACAGCGCGTGTAATTTCAATGAAACTGAAAAACTATTAGTAAATATATTTTTATTTCGTGATTTCATCGTTAGTCTCAGAGTTAATAGTATTGTAGTCATTTATTTTTGTGTTGTCATCTCTACATTGTATGGGTGTTAGAATTAGGAGTAAACTATTAATGACTAAATTACTAAGTAACAGTGAATAATTTTCAAGAAGACTCTTGTCCTTAAAAATAATCATCATCATCTACCTTCCTTGTCCCATATTACTTGGGGTCGGCGCAACACGTTTCTTTCTTCCATTCTTTCCTGACACCCGTCACGTTATCACTAATTTCCTTGTCTTTAAGCACGTTTTCTTTATTTTATTGCTTACCTTTAAGAAACCACACTAAACTGGGTTGATAGACTAGGTATTTATTATACTTGCTCGTTCCCGGCCTGCACAAAGTGATAACTCAGAAATATTAGAAATATTTTATCATAATTGAAATCTGTAGAAGAGGGTGCATTTTATAGTCAACTTCATTTACTTTGAGTGGAAAGTGTTTTCTTAAAAAAAGCTTTTGGATTGGAAATATATTTTTTTTTGTAAAACGCAATGATTAAAACTAAAAATAAAGGCCTCAGGAGTTTTTAAACTATATTTATTTATTTAATTGGGTCTCCAACAAAGGATACACAGTAACCACATTAAAAATCACAAGTAAAACATTTTTATCGAGAATTATTTTAAGCCAAGATAACGTTATAAATCAATCAACCCACTAATTTTTAATTAGTGCAAATACATAAAGGGCTTACTAGAAAGAGTCTTGTTATTATTTAAGTAAAGTCTCAAGAAATAACATTCATAAACAACAAAGTTATTAGCGTTTGTTTATATCCCGCAGTCACTCAATTTATGAAAATATACTACAGGCTATTTATTGATTAGATTGATTAGAGAAAAACAATGGAAAAACACTGCACGCAGTATAATATTTTTAGTAGGAATTGTTATGAATATTTGATTAAATTATGAATTTACCAATTACGATAAGGGTTAGCAGAACTTTTTGTCATAATATTATTTTGCATAACAACGGATAGCATAAATTTCATTTCGTAGAAAATCGTTTTGCATACACTCATTTGTCATACATTCAAAACTCATAATTTTGTTAGTCAGAATCATTTATTGGCATAATTTTCATATTCATAATAATTAAAAAGAAGAACCATCATATAGCAGAAAATTCACTGTTATAATCGTCTTAATTAAATTAAAACACTGTTGGTTTACATGGGGTCACAAGTTGGACACCACCGACACTAACTACAGCACAGGTCACAGCAGATCATAGCAAGTATCAGGAGCCATCAAACAGCTGAATGCAAGTGTAAAACTACCCCTCAGTCACCTGGATGGCTGGCCCGCTGACTATGTATTTTATTTTTTGCTGACATAACAGGCTTATAACTTTGTGATTATTCATGATACAGTTGTGAAATTTTTAACATAGATTCTTTACGTAAAAATACTAGACACGTGTTTCAGGTTTCACATAATAATATACTCAAAATATGTTGTATAGTGTAGATTTCTATAAACAAAACAAATAGCTTAGAAATGAACACTTTGCCCTAAATACATTTGCATGTACAAATTAGTACAACCCCTATTGACAGCGAGTAAGATGCGGCAAGGCATGCAATCACTCAAATTGAGTTCACTGTTACAGATAGTCTCACGTCGCTACGAGTTTGTCGATCATTTTACACTTCCCAGTAATTAACACCATACCATATCGTCTTAGAATAGAAACGTAATTTATGTACAAACCCATAGGCTTGATTATAATTACAATTCACCGATATATGGTTAAGGAGTTAGGGATTAAATTATGAGATTAAAAGCCAAGAGCTGTGTTGTCCCGGATAGTAATGTAACTAGATTGTTACTTATAAGATTGCTACCTTCAATTTTACCATCATCATCAAGCAATGCTTCTCTGTTATTCGATTTGGATTAATTTCTTGAATACTTATATTTATATACTAGCTTTTGTTCGCAGCTTCGCCCGCGTACATAAAATATATCTAGCTTACCTATGTCACTCAGGAATAAAGCAGCTTTCTATCGGTGAAAAAATTTTAGCAATCGGACCAGTACTTTCAGAGATTACCTCCTACGAACAAAAAAAAAACAAAAAAAAAAACAAACTTTACCTCGTTATTATATTACTAGTTTAGGACCATGGCTTTGCACGCGTACATAAAATATAGCCTGTATCACTTACGAATAAAGCAGCTTTCTATCGGTAAAAAAATTTTGGCAATCGGACAAAACTTTCAGAGATTACCTCCTACAAACAAAAAAACATAAAAACAAACTTTACCTTTTTATTATATTAGTGTAGATTTATATTTTTTTATTATATATTTAGTTTATTAAATTGTAGAATAAGTTATATAATTTTTGTTTTATTTATAAAAATATTTATTACATGTCAAAAGATACAATACGTCAAAAACCATACATACAAACTAAATAACGTTATAAAATCAAACGAAATGTCAAACGTCATTAAATAACCCGCCCCTGATCGTTCCCGGTGAAAAAGTACCCATGACACTCGCCGCATTACCTCGCTGAATAGCGATAGCCATCCTTTGCATCAAGAACGATCCGGACCGAGAGAGTTATATAATTGTAAAATATATTATATTATTGTTTTTTATAAATCTATGATTCATTTGTATGTACTTTTTCTTTTTATATTCACCTTTTTTCTCTCTTTTATTGCACTGCCACTATTTTTCTCTGCATCACTCAAACTGGTATAAAATGTATAAGGCATTAAGTCCGCCTCTATACCTTTATGTGCAAGTAGTGTTAAATAAATTAACAATACCAGTGATATATTCTGGTCATAGTACGAGTAGTAAGAAGCTACTGTGTCAGTAAGAAATCTTTTAGCTTTTAAGATTTATCATAATAATGATCATGAAAAAAAATCTTATCTCTCGAAGCAAGTAAGTTTCTACATCTTTACAAGGGAAATGTGCCGTCATTTCCAGACTGACTATATCTCAAAAGAAATTTCAAAAGCAGCTCAGAGCTCTCTAAAAGTTACGAAGTTCAATGTACCATCAAAAATTCGGAATTATGACAAATGTTTCAGATACATTTGCTGAACACAAGTCGTGACCTGAATCGCAACTCCCCCTTAGCGCAGCCGAGGCTAACATTATGGTAACGATGATGAACATTAAAGCATCAGGTTAAATAAAAGCCTGTAATAAGTAAACAGTGCGGATATGAAAAGTTGAGGCAATTTGCGAGCCACGGAACATGCGGCCGGAAACGGTGGCAACAAGAGGTGTTAACTTTTAATTAGTTCGACAACTTTCAAAGAAGCTAAAGCTTCCTGGCCGCTTGAGCCCGACCTTTTGTTTTTCACTTTGTAATCAATGAGGACACTTTAAATTCAAAGAACTTTTTTTTGTTGAAAATTTGTACGTAATTTCGTTGAATACTTTGAAATATTTGACGAAAGGATAGCCTCGAAACCAGAATAGCTGAACACGTAGTGAGAATATGAGAAAATATGATTTGCAAAAATGTTGCCGGAGCGGAATTTTTCAAAAATATTTTATCGACAGCTGTTGCATACGAGATTTTTGATACGGAATTCAGTCGTAGAAACTTTGCTGCGCTAACTACTGCTAACAATGCCAGGGATGTTTTTAGTTTGTTGAACTTGATATTTCCAGTTTTATTTGAACCGATTGAGAACTTCGGCTGAAATCTGTTCTATTTTTTGTGGTTATAAAAACCTATCCAACGAACTTTTCGTGTCATATTGTTGAAAACCCGCTTTTATTGTAACAAAAAATAATTGATGTAATGCAAACACTTAGTTTCCCCATCAGCTTTACTCGAAAACTAGTTCTTATTGCCCTTATTATTAGGGTCAGAATAATTTAAATTTCGTTAAAGTGGTTTATTCTAGAAGTTCGCATAAGTGTTCGTGTTCGTATTTTTCCAAAATTTGACAAAACTACAAATGTGGTCCAATTCATATGAGGCGGCGCCTACTTCTCATATCCTACCTTAGTTCAACCCTCAGTACGAAACGAAGCAATAATACGACCAAATGAAGTTGCGGAGTGTGAGGGAGAGGACATCCTTGTGCTTCCTTGTTTTAATTTAATTTTTGATTAACTTTTTCATACATGACATTGTTTTTGCAATATTTCAAACACTAACTTGATTACTGATTGGTTATATCATTATCACTTAATAGGTGTAAACTCCAAAAAACTCAACGATTATTTCCTCTCACGCCTATTTATATTGTAATAACTAGCTTTTGCCAGCGGCTTCGCCCGCGTACATAAAATATAGCCTATGTCACTCAGGAATAAAGCAGCTTTTGGTGCAAAAATTTTAGATATCGGACCAGTACTTTCAGAGATTACCTCCTACAAATAAAAAAAAACAAAAAAAAACAAACTTTACCTCTTTATTATATTAGTGTAGATAATATTCTATGTGTCATATTTTTTCGTGGAATTTCTTACCAAACAGGTAGGTACAGAAAATGCACTGAACGGAATTGAGCATAACATTCTGCTAGTGCTCAATTCCGTTCCATACATCGATTAAAAAGTCAATGTAGGCTTTTGTGAAATAAAATAAACTTTTGACTGGCCTATTAGTCTAGTGGTTAGTGGCCCTGACTGCTATGCTGGAGGTCGTAGGTTCAATTTCCACTCAGGACAAATGTTTATGTGATGAGCATGGTCATTTTTGTTTGTCTAGGTGTAATTTATCTATAATATGTATGTATTTAGAAATAGATAAATATGTTTATCAGTTGTCTAGTTCTCAAAACACAAGCTCTGCTTAGCATGGGACTAGACAGCATTCTGTGATAGTTGTGGAATATTATTATTATTATAATTGAATTGATATGTCAACCTTTACAAAATATAAACAATGTTTTTAAATATTATAAGGCTGTTTGGCAGCTAATACAAGTAAACACCGGCCTTCGAAAAAACATCTGTGTGTTATAAAGCCATGCTAACCAATGTCACGTCAAAACATTTTGATACAAAATATATGTCAATGAAATATTAGTTATGTTTTCAAGTAACTGTGTGCCACTAACGCCGCTATAAACCTGGAAACCTACTAGGGCTAAAAACTTTGACAGAAAAGAAAACCATCGATTCGAGAAGAAGAAGAAGAAGAAGAAGTTACTGTGTTGAAAAACGTTGTTGTTACACGTGGATGTTTTTCATTAAAGTTTTTCAGCTCTACTATGTTCTCACCTTCGGCTCGGGCGTTTATTTTGTCTGGGCTGCAATGACAAAGATTTTACGCAGTTGCACCTAAATGTTCTAAGTAGCTTGGTATGCCTATTTTTAGTCCAGTGCTATTCAAATTTAGCCAGGGTTTTATTACCCTTGTAAATGTGCCATTAGGCATGGTTTTATTCGTTATTTATTAAGTCATTAATGTAATATGTGGGCATGAATAATTTAATTCGTTAGCAAAAGTTTAAGGGTTTAGTAATATTAACTGTTTCTTTATGGTCCACTTATTATTACATTAAAATGACAATAAGAATCAGCGATGACATTTTCTATGATATTCTGTAACATATATTATGGGAGATAGAGGGAATATTTGTATGTAACTTATTATGTTTATCAGTTGTCTAGTACCCATAACACAAGCTCTGATTAGCTTGGGACTAGACGGCAGACTAGTCGACTAGAAGTGAGTCCTCTCACTTTCCATAATTCAACCACTAAAAGGTCCAACCCGCACTGGGCCCCGCGTGGTGGATTACGGTCCATGCCCTCTCCAAGAGAGGAGGCCTAAGTCCCAACAGTGGGAACATTAAAAGGCTGATTATGCAAGGCTAGAAAAAAACGTCTTGTGCCGACCCCAAATAAAAAGGGGCAAGGGCAGGAAGAAGAAGAAGATGCTAGGCTATGCTAAAAGGTTGAAACAGGGGGTCCAAAGTTTGTATGGAGAAGATAATATACAAGGTTAATATACAAGGTGTAAGGGACAGCCCTCCACAAACTTTAAGGGCTTGCTCAGTAGACGAAACTAAACAACCTTCCACAACATTTTTTTCAGGAAACGTAAAAAAAAATCCACCTCACCAAACAAAATTATAATCTTGATTGGACAGTTTGTATGGAGAGGCCGATTTTTTTTTTCGTTTCCTGAAAAAATTTTTTGTGTAAGCTTGTTCAGTTTCGTCTACTGAGCAAGCCCTTAAAGTTTGTGGAGGGCTGTCCCTTACACCCTTTATTTTGAATTTGAATATTATTGCTACTTATTTTGATTGCTTATTATTAGCGAAAAAGCACTGTGTATAACAACAACCAATAAACTTAGCCACTGTTTTTTCAATGTGTCCCAACACTAGGATTTACTCCTGTAACATGGGTGCGTCAAGCATGTAGGTATATGTAGACTCAAATACTTAAGACACCTCGACCTAAAACAACTAAGTAACTTTAGGCTATACAAACATTTGTTGCGTGTGGGAACTAATGTACAAACTATTCCTCATAAATTAATAGAATAGCTGTAGATGTATCCTATGAGGTTTGCTGGCTGATAGGATACATTCCTAATCACGGTCAGTAATCTCGCTGAACACTTGGCATAGCGTTCAGTACGTTCAGTACGCGTCCAGTAAAGCACGTCCCCTCTATAGGTCATGGCTAATCTGGCATTTGGCACGCGTAAAATGTTGTGGTATAGCTCCGTGATCGATTAAACCACGAAACTTGATAATCATAGGCCTAGTCACAGTAATTTATTGGTAAGGGATTCTTACAAGTCATATTCAATTTTCAAATTATATTATAGTTAACAAATTATTATAATAATATATAATAATAATAATCTTTATTCAGGTAAGTTACACCCATATCATTACACAATTCAATTCTATTCACAAAAACTTAAATTACTAACATAATAAATTCATCAATTAATACTATAGAATACAAATACATTATCAATTCAAAAATAATAAATAAGTCCATCATAACATTAAATAAAAATAAATAAACAAATAGCATTTACAATAGTCACAATAGTCACACAATAGTCATTTAATAGCATCTGAGTGCTTTTTGTATCGCTACATGTCGGCCACTACAATGCTTAAGGATATAGCAATCCATCCTTGCAGCAAACATCGCCAGTACGGCGTTGGTGCTACCCCTCACTCTGCGCAACATAGCCGCGGCACGCTTTCGCATAGTGGCATGGAAGCAGTCGGTGCGTGCTTCTGCGAACATGCCCGAAGCACTACAAGTTCGAGGCAGCCCCATCACCGCCCTGAACGCGTTGTTGTATTGGACACGAAGAGCGCTGTAACTTTTCTTGCTGTAGTCAGCCCATAGGCTACACGAGTACAGCGAGGTACAGTACGCTCTAAAAAGCGTAACTTTTACCTCACTAGAACACCGCGCAAACCTACGAGCTATCATATTTGCTCTGACAGACAGCGCCCTCCGTTCCCTCTCCATATCTACATGGTCTTTCAGGTCGGTAGTAAGTAAATGTCCCAAGTATTTAAATTGTGAAACTCTCTCCAGAGGGGTACCATACAATTTTACTTGTGGTATAGTAGCAGGACATTTAGCACCACCGGCCTCAAACACCATGTATTGGCTCTTATTGCTATTGTACAATAAACCATGACCACAGGCATACTCCTCGCATATCCGTATTAACTTCCTCAGGCCGCAGACCGAGGCACTCAACAGCACCATGTCGTCTGCATAACTAAAGTTGTTAACACAGACACCGTCAATGTGGCATCCGACATGCTGCCTGCTGAGCGCCACGATCAGTCCATTAATGTATAAATTAAATAGGGTTGGAGAAGTTAATCCACCCTGCCTGACACCACACTCAAGCCGATACGGATCCGACATTGTCCCCGCCCACCTGACGGTATTAGACTGGTTTGCGTACCAGTACTGGAATATATTAATGAGCTCCTGAGGTAAATTAATGTTTTTCAGCTTTTCCCACAGTAACTCGTACCCAACAAGGTCAAAGGCCTTGGATAAGTCGAGGAAGCACGCATACACTGGCGTTTTGCGATCTGTGTAGTATTTGACGGTTTGCTTTAGACACAGTATGGCACTTTCAGTGGATAACCGCGGACGAAAGCCGAACTGGTTGTCATGTAACGTTACATATTTATTTAACTGTGTGTTAAGCAAACCGTCAAAAACTTTTGCAATAATAGTGGCGAGAGAGATGGGCCTGTAGTTACTCTTATCCGTGAGATCACCAGTTTTATTCTTCACTACAGGCACAACCACCGTTTTCACACAATGTGCGGGCAAATAGGCGTGACTCACGCATAGAGAGTAGAACATAGCTAGAACCCTGGAAATATGAGATCCTGCATATTGCAAGTGCTCAACGCTGAGTCCATCATGTCCCGGGGACTTGCCACGTGACATATTCCTTATAGCTTCGGTAATATCTTTAGCTCGGAAGCTAGTCCCCACTGTTTGCCCGTTCATGTCAGCGTTGAGCACCTCCACTGCCGGCTCCAAACGTGACTTAACAGCGAAGTGATTTTTAAAGATATTCGCAATCTCCACAGGATCATTGACCCCATCAACGCTACCAGGAAGGCCGGGACGCACGTTCAAACTGTTTGTCATCTTCCAGAATTCCTTGAAATCCCCCTTACTGTGTTTTACAGCAAGAATGTCCATTTTTATTTGATGTTGATGACTTTGACACCATTTTAGACGTGATTTGAACACTCTTCTGCTTTCACACATTTCCTCAAAAAGGCAACCTGACTTAGGTCTACCGCAGAACACCCAGTCCATAAACTTCGTCCGGGCCTCCCCGTGAGCCTCGCTAACATGTTTGTTCCAACCCGCTATGCGCGCGCCACACCCCCAGCTCTTTTTGCCTCCCCGACTAGCCACAGCCGCCGCGTCTCGGAGAGCGGCAACAATGTCAGAGTAAAGCGTGTCCAGAATGCGCCTGTGACCATTGTCCTTGCAAAAGCCATCAGCACAACTAGACAATTCGGGCGGAAAGTCTATGAGTCTTAATCTATTATGACACTCCATGGAATACAATGCGATTTGCTCCTCACTTTTTACACCCCATATTACATCTTTGTTAACATCACTTATTTTTGATGTCATTTTAATATTTATAAAATTTAAATTACATTTTATTATTAGTGGGAAGTGGTCAGACCATAGAGTATCATACTTGACACACACATCAACAACAGCCCGCCCCGCCGCATGAGTTGTAATGCAGTGGTCCAGCCAACTGACAGTCCCATGTGCATCACTCAAAAATGTAAAAGTATTGCGGTCCTGTCCCAGTAAGTCTACATCTATACATGCCCATGACTGGTCACGACATATATTTATAAGCTCACTGTAAAACAACTCACCCGGATTGGCATTGAAGTCGCCCAGAATGAACACTGACTCGACACCATATTCGTCAACAATAGCGCTTACCGCACTCAGGCAATCAGTAAAATCCTGTAGATTGTCAATAGAGTTTGTTGGTAAATAAACACTCATTACGATCACTGGTCTATCATTCGTAATAATTTTAATTCCACAAATACGTGGATTATCACAAACGAGCACTTTCACTTGCTGGAACACACTATGTCGCCATAATAACGCCACTCCGCCATGGGGGCGCCCGCGCAGGATGCCCGCAGACGTATCAACCGCCGACGTCGCCGTATAACCAAAACCCTTATCAACGGTGCCCATATAAGGTATGTCGTGTGGCAGTAACCATGTTTCCTGCAAGCACACTACATCACATGTACGACATAGGGTTCTTACATCATCAATGGAGCGTTTCACATTTTTACAGTTAAATGTAGCAAACTGATAGTACCCAGTAACCATTATTAAATTATTCTCGGCCGTTGTTATCCGTAAGACGCATATCATTCACGTTCCTGTGTTTGTAGCTCGCAAAACGTCGAAATATAATACCCTCGGGCCACAGCGTTTCATCCATGAACCTTGGAATATTAGCCTCTGATATAAAGAATTTATACGCTTTGTAACCTCTGTTAAATTTCATATTTATTCTTTCTAGTGAAACTGTTTCCTTAGTTTTACTACAAATGTGTTTTATTATGTCACTTTCTGTCGTAGTCATATGTACATTTGTAATAAACATAGGAATCTTTTTATCTGCAGCACGGAAAGTTCCCTCTAAATCTCTGGCTACACCTGACTTGCCCACATAACGATATTTTGCAGGTTTTTTGCGATAAGTTACTGTGTGCCAATCATTACTATTCATGTTTTTTGTATTTTTCTTCGACTCAGTTGTGCTCACATTATTAATCGGCAGTCCTAGTTCACACTTCCCCGCCACACTATAGCTAGCCTTATTAGTAGATTCAGTAGAAATCAGCTGATTCGTTACCGGCGTTGCCGGGCTCGCAGATCCTGACGTCACCTCATTACTCATCACAGAGCCGATCTCAGCGCTCGGGTCTTGTCGTCGCTGCGACACCGACTGTGACGGCGTTCGCTCCCCTCTCGTCTCGACACCGACACCCGCGTTCACCTGTTTGTATTCTTCCGATAATCGCCTCTGATTTGACTCATACTCGATCTGGTTTTGTTGAACTACCCTCATTTCTCTATATTTCGTAATGGGGGTTTTTATACTCGGCGTAATATTTAGATTATTGTTACAACATGAGTCATTATTTAGAACATTATAATCTTGTGAAAGACCCATTGGTCCACTGTCTAACCAAGCACCTCTTTGTTTATTGGTTTTGAAAGCAGAAGTAGGTGGCGGCAATGAGTCATTTTGTATGCCTAGTATTGCTATTTTTAATTCATTTACACTATCCTGGGTAGCGTAAGTCGATTTTATTTCTTCAAATTGAGCTTTTAACGTCATCATGTCCTTTAGAAGTTTAGAACAATCCAAGTGGTCCATCAAAATCGGCGGTAGTTTGTCAAGTTGTCTAGCTACAAAAACTGGAATCAAGTCCGGATCCGTAGATTTAAATAAATTTATAATATCCACCACATCTCGCTCCTCTTTTCCTTTGTTTTTCCGCAGTATTTTCCTGATGTCCGTTGGAATGGATTCGAACAAAAGTGTTTTGGAGTTTTTAATTTCTTCACTTGAAAATGTAGACGTACAAATTCGCACTAGTGATTCCTCGTCCATAATAGACACTTTGTTTTGCATGTACGACAACATTTCATCGATGACAATGTTACACATATTACACTTTATCACGTTCGTCATTTTCAATTCGCGAGTCAAACGTTACGAGTAAAGCACGCCCGACGTCGATGGGTGCGCAGACGCGACTGCTGTTATTACATTACAGTGTCAAATAATGTAAAATGTCAAACAAATAAAAGAAAATACAAGAAAACAAACAAACAGAAGTCAAATCACAAATTAAAATGCTTAAATCATAAAATTTTTAGTCCAAATTAATATTTACGTGAAAGTTAAATTAAGTCATAAATTCGTCAAAAGAATAAAAAGCTTGCTCGATAAGCCTAATTTCAAACTAACTTTGAAGCTGCCCATAGTCGGGGCACCAGAAATAGCTGCAGGCAGTTGATATTATTAGAATTTGAAATTAGGCTGATTTTTCTATAGCCAGATACATTTTATCGAAAGAACCCTTCTACCTACCGGTGGATAGGTACCTAGATGGGTTCTTTCGATAAATTTAAATAGGTGGTGACCTATTTGCCTGGTCTTTAGTTAAGTAATGTCCACTGTTTCGAAATGTAACCATTCTGATAGTATAGCATAGTCGGCCTTATAATGTTCCCACTATTGGGACTCAGACCTCTCTGGGAGATGGAATGGGCCGTAATCCACCACGCAGGCCCAGTGCGGGTTGGTGGATGTGACATATCTTCGAATTTTAGTTTCTAGGACATTCTGGTTCCTTCACGATGTTTTCCTTCACCGTTTTGAGAGCAGTGGTGATCAAATAAATTACACAAAGTAATACGCCTGGCTGGGTTTGAACCCACAACTTACAACTCGTAAGTTGGGGCCGTCACCACTCGTCCACCACTGCTCTGATACCGTGGAAGTATTAGAAAAAAAAAAAAAACAAAAAAAAAAGGGGTCACTCTAAAATGGCCTGTTATTAAAATGTCTACTTTACCAAATAGTCTACTGTATCAAAACGTTACACTATATAAAAAACATAATGTCCTTGAATGCGTATATAATTAAATGTACAAAGGAATTTACGATAAAAGTGTTCAAATTTTTCCATAAAAATATAAACCAAGAATAACTACACCAATTCAGAATTTAAAAACATGAATTGAAATATTATTTCTACATTGATCAATTTACGATTTGACATCTCTTTAGATACCTTCTGAGAAACGTCTATTTTTGTTCTTCAATTAAAAGTTATCTGGTACCTAATTCAAATATCAGATCTAGAAATAATGAAAAGGCATTTTGTATTATGTACAGAACTTTATTTAAAGCCAAGATTATTCGGATCTGACGTGACTGGTTTTGACACATTGATGGTTGGATAGCATATAATTATTATGCTGTGGTGTATGATACTGAAACAGATGGCCTCTGTGTAGGTATACATAATGTTTATACTTATATGTATTTCAATAAGATTATTCTCGATGATTCTTAGAAGGAAAGGACCGAATTTTTACCCATAAGCTATATGGCATTTTGACCGTGGTTTTGACATTTTAAAAGGCCAGCTTTAGTGGTCATTTAGCGAAACTAAAAGACATTGAGAACTATAACTTATTGAATGGTCGAGAACAGTGTTAATACATAGTATTGTTCTTGGCGATTCCGCTTTGCGCAATTTTTTTCTTATACAATTTTGTGTTACTTTTACGAGCTAGTGGATTGAACAAAATTAAAACGCTTTTGTACAAAATTGAAATTAAATATACATAATAATTATCTATTAAATATGTATTACTAAAATTCTTAGCAACCTCAGAATATTGATAAGTGGAAAATCTAGAAAAAAAAAAAGCATTCAAAACCATAACTCTACTAAAAACCGATCAGAATTAGCTGTGAATTTCTCCTTACTATAATTTAATATTGTAAATCACATAAACTGTACAACGCAAGTTAAACTTGAATTGTGTAGTTTACATCGCCGTCATACTTAACAGTATACTTACAAATAAGCAGCAAAATAAATAATGCGTGTCTTAGTTTTGCAAGTGAGGCACGTTACCGACTGAGGCATATTATTAATTTTGTACGAGGATAAATATAGTTCACACGTAAAAATTACCTGTTAAGAGGCTGCTTTTCCACTCGCCTATCGTAAACATCGAGCATGGTTCAAAAGCTTGTTACTTCATCTAACGCAATCCAACGTGATGTTTGACGAAAAGGCAACGTGAAAAAAGAGTGATAATATCTGAAAACTCTGTTGGCATTCAGTAATTTCGTGATTTACTCGAATATTTTACAAAACTTGTTCCAGGAAATACGTGTTTTTTTTTAAACACTTAATTTTTTTTGAAAAACATTGTTATTATTTAGAATCTTGATAAAATTTGCTAGGCTTATATGTTGTACTTTTTTGACTTTTTAAATTTTTGAGTAAATAATGAAGTGTCAAAGTTCATGCAAAATAGCAGATTTTCAGAGGTCTTAACTGGATTAGTTTTACACAAATTTATAAATTGATTTCTATACAAGCGTAGATAATATCCACAAGATACTGTGTTTCCAAAATATCTGATGAAAAATGTGTAATAACGTCATAATCGCGTAAGAGTATGAAAAACAGTGAAAATGTATGTCGAGTTGCATCCCCTTAATTCATTAAACCCTAAGCAAACGCGGTTCGCTCTCCAATTATTGTCTTTCTAATCTGTCTCTAATTACGGTATTCGAAAGGTTAAAGTTGATAACAAAACTTTATCTATTGTGTATTCACTGCACAATCTTCTTACTAAACATGGTTGTTTATAGAAAATTCCCGAAAAACAATGACTCTTGGAAAGAGGGATTCCAAACCTGGAATTGCTGCTTTCACGATTTATGGGCATAATATACAGGCGTAGAGAGTTAATGCTTTACGGCTGCCGAGGCAAATAGTCATATTATACAGAAAGTTGCCAAGGCGATGTCTATAGCAACATTATAGTACATTATTACGTGTTTTTGAATCTACCTGTAAGATTTATAAGTTGTTTCTTACGGTGGGCAGTTCTCGTCATTGCCTTGCATGTACTCGTACGCCGAGGCTACTGTCTGGGGCTCATTGTCAATTTGCCCAAAAGTCTGACACACCCTCTTGTTCCACCCTGGACGGGAGAAGTTATTAGACGACTTCTCCGCCCAAGAAGGCTTGAAAAAATCTTATAAATATTAGCGAAATGGGGGCAAGTCTGTAACAGCTTGTTCGGTGTCAAGTGGCGTGCAAGTTGTAGACGTTTTGAGGTTTGTTGGCGCGTATATAAAAGCCTGCCTGTATGGCAATGATGCACTCGTGGCGTCGAGGCTTCAAAGTATTGAGCATCGACGCCGAGATGCTACCAAGTCGGTTTTCTACCGGCTGCATTTCGGGGAGTGTTCGTCGGAATTGCATAGTCTAATTCCACCAAGCCCGATCTATCATAGGACCACCAGAGATAAGGCAATGCGCCACCGGCCCACCACAGATCGTTTTGGGAAAACATTCATTGTGCGTACAGCTAAGGAATTCTGTATTTTCAGCTAAGGAGTCTGTATTTTCTGATAACTACAACCTGGGATATTTTGAGTTAAGAGTGAATAAATTACTTCTAGGCAAGCGTGCTCCATCGTCGTCCATATCGTCGCTTTCCATCAGGTGAGAGTCAAGCGCGAGTCTATCAATAATAATAAGGTCTCCTTAGAATATGAAGAGGGCTGACTGGCAAGTCGGCACGGGTTTCCCCGGGTTGTCTTGGACCCACCTGGGTCTTTTTTCTGCTTCATAGTTGGGTTGTTTTTCTTGGTTTTCCGATAGGAAATGGGGAAGAAAGTAAAGATTGAGTTTTAAGTATAGGATCACGGGAGCTGAGTACCGGGTTATCCCTAGGCCTAGGATTAGGCTATCGGAAGCTTCTCTAATCCGGAGTCTCTCCAAAGACACTGCGACACTGATCCTTCAAATGGAGCAGGGCTATATGCTTATATATAAGTGTGCCAGGTGGTCCGTGTCACTCCGCCACGTGTACCAAAGTATCGAACTACGCAACTTAGTCTAGTCATTAAGTTGTACTAGTTTACACTCAAAGTATTTAAAGTTAAAGCAATATTAATAACTAAGAACACAATTACAACTCATTTATTTTAATTACAACACTGAATTGTATTGTGGTTTTCTTTTTCTTTTCTTTTTTTTTTAATTATGATAGGCTTGCGTTTGACCGCCATCTCACCTGATGGTAAGCGATGATGTTCTTTTCAATTTAAATATTCAGTATTCCGTCAGTAAAGTTTCGAAAACAACAGTTGAGGTGAAATGAACGCGCTCGAGCCCCGGTATGAAGGCAGGAACGGGATGGGTTTTTTAGTCAGTAAGAGTCTGACACTATCTTCCGCTCCGCCCAAGAGCGGGGGTTGTCATAAGATGATTTTTCACATCGAAAAAAAAAAAAAACGGATTCATTATTACGTGCCCCGCTGTACGCCACTTGACCTATTTATTAAGAGACTTCAGCTGAATAACAAGGGAATTTATCACGTGATAATTACAGTCAAAAAAAGTTGGATTTATAATTAGTTATAAGTTTTGGGTTTTTTTTACGCTCCGTCGACGACTTGGGCTTGGTCCAGATGGTTACCAGTAGGGATTGCAAATATTCGAAGTTTTGATTTTCGACTATTCGAATAATATTCGAATAGTATGCGAACATTTTTCAGAGCTATTCGAATATTATTCGAAAATCAAAACTTCGAATATTTGCAATCCCTAGTTACCAGACGGTCGGACGGCGAGCTACCCATTGCTCGCCGTCCGCAAGCCTACGCCTACGGTGGCTGGAAATCAGGATCAGAATCCGGTCGGGGCCTAAGGGTCGTACCCTCGTGCGTCCGGCCGACTCCTTTGCGGGCGTGTCAGACTTTTACTGACTAAAATCAACCTGTGTTCCTTCAGGTGCTCAGTACGTTCCAAAGCCTCTCGAACATTTCCGCAGAGATACCAGTTTACTGGACGGGAAAATACGTTAATTTTATCCAAATATTAAATTATAAAGTATAGTAATTATTCAAGTAGCTAACAGAATATGAAAGGAAGAAATAATATACTTTTAACGTATTTTAATAACCCCTTTGAAGGTATTTTAATATTTTAGGTTCTAAAACATTAAAATTGAAGTATTAAAACGTATACATTTTGATATTCTAAATAATAATTTGTTATTTTACGAGTTTCTTAACTAATTACGTTGTCTTCCTGATACTGAAACTGATGTAGCCAGATGTTCTCATTTCTCATGCAAATCGTTGTTTTATAGCAAAAACTTGGAAAAATCTGTGTTTTTTATACCGCCCTATTCTTCAAGTTGAACACCGTAAGCTTTGTTTTTAGTAACTTTTTTAATGTCTGTTAGGATTATTCGTCATAATGTTTGAGGTGGGCCTGCTTGTAGCGTTAAGGTTTAATGTACGAATCTTCCTGTAATAAACCTCCTAATTAGGACCTCTTTGTAGGGCTTCAGAACCATAAATATTTGGCATGCTGGTCTAACTACGCAAACAATCCTAAATGGATTGTATTTTTTTTACAGTCAATATGATTTCGTATTAACTTTCTATAAGTTTTTTTTTTATATATTGGCTAGCTGACCCTGCGAAAGTCGTACCGTCTAACAGTCGATGAATATACATAGTATAGTCGGTCTAAAAAGTCAACCGAAAAATACTTGTATTCGATACTTTTTATAAGGTTCTTCTACTAGTAAACAATGATCAATATCTCTTAATCAACCTTGATAATTATTGAACCAGCGTTGACTACATCAGATTTCATTTTACTGTAATAATTACACAAGTCGGTTGACTTATTAGACAGACTCTACCTATATCTTTCGATATAGTCAACCGATTGAGATAAAACAAAGTCTAAGTAATATATCAAGTTACACACAATATTAATGTATAAAAGGTATGTACATTTTATGTGAAGCGCGGACTACATTTTTTTTTATAGATTAATTATATGTATAAATAGTACTATGATGTGATCGACGATGAACTACGCTAGCCAGTCACCTATTCACTCTTGACTTAAAGAACCCCAGGTTGTAGCTACGAGGAAACACAGACTCCGGCAGGCAAATCCACTTCTTACTGTTATGCATAATGAGTGTGTTCCCAAAACGTACTGTTTGTCGTCCACCATGTACCGGTTGCAAACCAAAGCTCTTCAAAATCTATCGAAGGAGTTTTTAATAAAGAGGTCAACTACATACAATGTAGATGATGTAGAAAATATTTTATATAAAACTGCCCGAAAAACCAGAAAAACAAAACTTTTAACCATAGCACCTTTCTAGATCATTTTCAAAATCTAAGTAGATATGTTTTAGGTAAAGAACCACTTGGAAGTGTCCCATGTACTTCCCCATGAAATACTAAGAACGAACAACATAAAGAACACGTATGGATGGGGCCCAGGAGAAATTATTTGTCGTTGATTTACCGACGTAAAAAAATAATGGCATATGGTCCAAACCTGATCAATGATCTTTTAGACTGAGCTATCCATGTATCTCGTCGTGGTTATGATTCTATAACGTCGCGTAGTGCGGGGAAAAGTTGAAGGCATTAGACCACATGGTAGATCACCAAATGAGTTGGACAGACCAGATTAAGGCCGCTACTAAGTCCTCGGTTTACGAATGTACCAGGAAAGCTGCAGCAGTTCGCGACGAAGTGCCCCGTTTTAAGGTAGAGTTATTCATGTACTCACATTGATTACATACAGCGAAAGAATTAAGTGGACAGGTATGCCTTTTTTATGGTGGGAAAATCATCAATGACAACCCCCGCTCTTGGGTGGAGCGGGAGATAGTGTCAGACTCTTACTGACTAAAAACCCACCCCGTTCCTTTAAGCCTTTATACCGGGGCTCGAGCTGTCTTTCGAAACTAACCCTGGCCCCGGTAGGCTTTGACCCTGTTGGGCCCCTGCTGTTGCTGACAAACAACTCCTTGAGGCGCGCGGGAACAGTGCGCGCCGTCGACGACTTGGGCTCGGTCCGGACAGTAACCAGACGGTCGGACAGCGAGCTACCCATTGCTCACTGTCCGCAAGCCCGCGCCTACGGTGGTCGGAAATCGGGATCGGAATCCCGACGGCGGCGAGAGCGCCGTTGCCTGATGCGGTCGGCCTCTTCCTTCGCTAGCATTACTGCTTCGCAGAAGTCGGCGACCGCCCGCCACTCCTCCTCGCTCCGGACTATGGGCTGAACCAGGGCCCGGCGCGAGAGGTTTCCGCCGCCAATCGCCCCCACGAGGGCACGGCGATGCTCCGCCCAAGCACACCTCGACTGTGTGCTCCATCGTGTCCTCCAGGCGTTTCGCACAGTGGCGACACCCGGGGGACAGGTATGCCTCAAATCCCGACTGTAATTTTAAAGAACAATTTTTTTTATGACACTACTAGAAATATGGCAAGAAAAAAATTCTTCCTACATTAGTGACGAGGAGGAGGAAGTGTATAATTTGTTAACCTCACCTCAGTTGACGTAGAGAGATGTTTTTAAATGTAAAATACTTATACAAATTGTATGTTAATTACATTTGTTATATTTGTCTCTACCTGTGAGGTTTTTATTATTATTTAATGTTGGCCACACGGTATTTTTCTTTAGAAATCCCGAGAAGATCTTCGAGAGAGATAATTCCGACCTCTGATCATCACTCATCGTGATTCACAATAATATAATAATATAATATTCCACAACAATCACACAACGCCGTCTAGTGCCAAGCTAAGCAGAGCTTGTGTTATGGGTACTAGACAACTGATAAACATACTTATATATTTCTAAATACATACATATTATAGATAAATTACACCCAGGCACAGAACAAATGATCGCGCTCATCACACAAACATTTGTTCTGGGTGGGAATCGAACCCACGACCTCCGGCATAGCAGTCAGGGTCACTAATCACTAGACCAACAGGCCAGTCAAACAATGATGAATACAACCTCTCTAGACTGGCAAGAGTTTTAACGAGACCTAAGAAGAAGAAGAATTTATACTGTAAGTTCAGCTTCACCAATATTTTTGAGGTAATATTTAATGATGCCCAAAATACATTAACTATTAATAATAAGTATAATAGTTAAATCCGATCTTTTCAAAAAGGTTCTTAAAATTAATAATATATTTAACAATAATAAAATTAATTTTGTCCCAGATTATGTTATCAAAGGGACTTTCATAAGCCTTCATTTCATTAACGTTAAAGAAACCAAATAAGTATTTCCATTAACTTAAAAGGTAGGTTTACCTTTAAAGGCAATCAATTTCTAATCAATAAGTTATTAACTTTGTAGTATAATCTGTGATAGAGAAAAATAGAACGACAATTATTTAGGTTAGCCTGAAAAATTGTTCAGACAGAAGACCTTCTTCTAATCTATTTTTATTAGACGGGTTGTTGTTACCTCTTGCAGGAGTCGTTAATGTTGATCGCGCTTTTTTTTATAAAAAATTTTTTAAAAGTATTTTGAAAATAAGATATGGTAAAAATCTGACAATCCCCCTTGCTCCGCCTTAGTGCCGAGAGAAGTCATTTGATGAATTCACACCTTAAAAAAAGTTCCAGACTTAATCCTACAAGTATGTATATTGTATAGTTAAATATTATGTGTGGTTTTGTAGATAAATAAATAATTATTCGGATAAACCTGATATTCGTTTGTCAGTTTCTTTACTCTACACATATATAAGGATTTCCCTATGTCTGAAATAAATTATTTCATTTATTTTCTTTATATTAAATTATTTTTTATTTATTTCACTATTAATGTACAGTGCACACACAAGAAAAGAAAAGAAGAAGGAAACAGACAAATAGTACAAATGTGATGCTTATTTTTAAAGAAATCTCTTCCAACATATAATTTTTATTTCGTTTATTCATCTTTCTTGCTTATTAAAAAAAAAAAATTCTTAAAACACATTTGAAAATATATTTTATATTTAATTATTATTAATAATAATCAAATAATTAGTAGACACAATTATAGTAATTATTTAATTATAATAAGAAAAATTAATAAAAATCAATCTATATGTGCAAAATGACGAGTATACTCTCGTAATTAGGTACCTTCCGTAATTGTCAAATTCTACGTAAACGTGGGGTAGGTAAAACTATTAATCATCACGCATCGCTTTTGTTCTCCAAGGAGAATTGGGCTGCAAACGTATTAATGGTAATTTTGGTATTGATACAGGTGACATAGGTAAACCTATTAGCACATTGATGAGCGGAGCGGAAAAGTGTTGTAAAATCAGTATCTCTGTAGAAACGGAATTACATTTTTAGTATTTAATAAATTAATTTAATTTAATTTTTCAAAGCCTTTAAATTCTTTTTCCTTCTAAAATACACAAAAACTTTAGTATAACTAATAACTAATTATTAGTTAAATTAGTATAAAATTAGTTAAGTATTTTTAAGGAGGTCAATTATATTGTGATAAATCTATATATAATTATTTTAATATATACATATATATATATAAAGGTCTGACATATCAACGCACAGCTAAAACTTGTGGGACAATTAGCGTGAAAAGTTGCACAATGTTTCCTTTTATTACGTAGGCGAGTACTAAGAGAAGATTTTCCTAAATTCGCCCTCTAAAGGGATGAAATGGGGATCCAAAGTGTGTACAGAGAAATCTATTTTCACGCAGGTGAAGCCGCTGGCCTAAGCTAGTCATCTAATATGCGAGGTTTTTTTATAAGCATTTATACTTTACTGTAAAACCTATTTGTTGTGACAGATTGAATTCCCTTCCATAAGGAACGCAATCATAGTTTCAATCTTACGATTCTTCCTACCGAGGTATTGTCTATATCGTGGGTTCCTGGTCTATCCGGATGCATCCAATTCAGTGAAAATGAAATTTTCCCAGTCGCGCTTTCTTCCTGTCATAGTACAAATCAACTCACATCGCGAAGTGGAAGTAGTCTTTGAAATTCAAAAAGCACTTTGAAATGCGTCCATTCTTAATAATAAAAATGTTGTCGATGCCTTTGAGAGTTCAATTTTTTTTTCTGAGCTGTTCCTGCATTCTCGTTCATACTTTTAATCCGCTAAGCGTTCACTAATATGCTCGTACCTGAGTACTTATACCTATATATAGATACTATTAGTATCGAGTACTTCATTCGGTACACGGGTTTCTGATGTAATTTATTTCCAACAAATACTTCATATAATGTCAAAATGAGCCAATTATTTTAGTAAGTTATTAGTAAAATGATATTCGATTTGCTTTACAGTAGGCAACCAAATATTCGAAGTAACTCTTTGTTTCAGTATTTTCATGTCTCTCGTGGTTTTGATTAAGTGTGAAATTTATTCAAGGCCGAATATTGTGTTTATTGTAGCAGATGATTTGGTAAGCAAAGTTACGCTATACAATTATTACATATGTAAGTGATTCATTAGTATGTCAATGTCTTTTCGCTATCTTCTTCATAGACTAATGTAATAAGTGATTAATGTTTGAGTCAACCCTATCATTATCCAAAGGAGCTATTAGTATCCAATCCACGCCTCGTAATTTTTCTTTTTTACTTACACTTTTTTATTTTTGACTGACCTACATTTTGACAATTCAAAAGTGCCTGTAATTGGTCTATTTGAAATAAACGTTTTTTATTTATGATTTAAGTTTCTTTTTTTTGTTGTTTTTGTCATGTTGGCTCTATAGCATTAATACCTATCACTGTACATATTTTGTGACTTGTGTTTTTATTATTTTTTGTATATTTTTTAAAATTAATTTTATTGCGCTTAGGTGTATGTTTTGTACTGCAACAAATAAGTGTGTTATAGGTTATAATCTAATACTGTTGATTTTAAACCTAGTCAATTTTAGTGGTACGGTGTACACCTATAAATATCTATACTTTTCGAACCAAATCATAAGTCAAAGTCCCCAGTAATATCATTTCACCTTGAACCTCCAATCTATTTATATTTCCTTTATCAAATTTTGACGTAATCATCGCAAAACCTTACAGGGCTGGGACGACGTGAGTTTCCACGGCTCGGATCAAATAATGACGCCTAACATCGACATGCTCGCATACCAGGGCGTCATAATCCCGCAGTACTATTCCCACTCATACGGCACGCCAGCCAGGAGCGCGCTTTTCACCGGAAAATATCCTATAAGGATGGGTACGTTTGCAGCAAAGAAAGCGCTTTCTTGTACAAAGCTCGAGTGAATTTATTCGTGTAATATTTTAAAGGAGTCTGTTTATTTGGCTTCTTGATATGGAGTTAAGTCTACTGTTTGTTTTGCTTTTATAGCCTGGAATAGTAGCGCAATATTATTATTATAAATGTGTACTTATATATTATTATCTATTATTTATATTTTTCCTTTAATTTTGATTAATATTGCTTGCAGTACACCGCAGACTACCCTTTTTTAGTTTAAGTTTTTATAGACCATCCTAAGGTTGTCTGGTAGAAATTGCTGTCAGCAATATGAGCGCCATTGTATCTATAAAAAGTTTCTGTGAAATCGTTACTATTTTGGGGTACAATAGAGTTTATTCTATTCTATTATTGATACGTTGAAGTAGTAGTTCTAAATGTGGTATTAGTTAGCACATACTAAGCAGCATCTTTTAGATTGAAGTAATTGGGATCGCAGTCAAGTACTAGTTCATAACAGACAAAAAAAATAAATTAGCATAGTTCAGCCATACAAGAAGTTCCAAAAAAAAAATTGTGTAGTAGATTTCAAACCAAGTATTTTTTTTTAAACTATAGTTGCTGATTTAATTAAAATAAATACAGTTAGAAGTAAGCACTTTTGTATTGTCAAAAAGTCCATCAATTAGAAAAATTAAGCCAATTGTACATTCCAAAACATGTATTGTCTATGGAGAATAAATGTAAAAAAAAAATCCCATTTTTTCTTTATTTAGGTCATGTTAAGATTTTTTTAAATTATTTGTATTACTTTTATAAACCCCAATAAAAAATATTCTAAATATAGAAACTGGAATATGCCACTGACAGTTAAGAGATGACCAGACTCAACTGACGACGGACGTCCGTTCACGAATATGACGCATGTATCAGTTTCGTACTCAATTATTTTGAAGGGAACTGAATGAAACACGCGCACCACCATCAGTGAGATTAACTGACTGGAAAAGAATTGAGTGAGATTTGTCTTCCTATACGCCACCCAGTTTTTATTTATTTATTTATACTTTATGCACACAAGAGTACAGAGGCGGACTTAATGCCTTAAGGCATTTTCTACCAGTCAACCTTAGGGTGATGCAGAGACAAATAGTGGTAGGTGCAATATTAAACATTACTTACAATTATAAAATTCCTCATACAAATAACTAATAAAATACATATACACTATATACAATATATATACTTATATTTACTCAAACTACAACGAAGAGACAAAAAAATGAAAATGAAGAAATGAAAGTTAAATTCCTGTCTCAGGTTGAACCGTATTAAAGCACCGTTACTTGGCTTCAACGGATTAATGCTATGAAAAATTCCATGTAGTCTCTCCATACCCATAGTTGACAAAAGAGAATGCCTAAGGCATTAATTAAGTCATCCTTTGTACCTTTGTGTTGCATTAAGATTGAAATAAATAGGTAAACATACAAAAATTATACAACATTAGTTTTAGTAAACAAACCCGAAACACGAGTCTAGTATTTTTATGTAAAGAATGTATGTACAAAATTTCATAACTGTATCATGAAAAATCAAAAAGTTTGTTATGTCAGCAAAAATACATAGTCACCGGGCCATCCATGCGACCGAGGGGTTTTTTGAGCTTGCTGTTTGCTGGCACCTAATGCCCGCTGTGACCAGCCGTAACCTGTGTTGTACTTAATATCGGTGGTGTCCAAATTATGACCTTTTTATATATTTTTGGGAAAAAATATAATATGGTATAAAAACCATTGGTATCTATTCAGTTACTGATTTTGAACAAACTACATATATTCCGGTTTTGCATAAACTAAAAATAATGTTGTTTATATGGAGAAACTCACGGACTGACAAATTATTAAAAAAATTGTTAAAAAAATTGTTCTAATGATATACAATTTTTTATCTATTTTCAGAGGAAATCTGATGAGAAAAGTGATGATTAAAGTATATACATTCGGAAAGTTAACTAGCAATTTGTTTTAGCAATAATAAAAAAAAAAATTGTATCCACTATAGCGACCCAATTATTTGTATTCATATACCCCAAAATAAATCCATAACGAAATTAATTATTTTCCTTATTAAATATTGTATGTTGATTTGTAATATGATTTATTTAATGGACTCCTTGGCTTTCATTTGTAATATTTTTCTTTGTAGTATCGTTATGTGAAGCACTTCAATTATTCTATTTTATATTAAATCAAATGACCTGTTCAGAAGTAGGGAAAACCCAATTGGTTAATAGGTACCTAATTGTGACTTTACAATGACAAACGAATTTATTCGAGACAAAGACCCCAATACCGGAATTATTTATACTCATAATGATCCAATTTGATACGATTACGGTAAAAGAAAAACTTCAAAAGCCAATTATTATTTCTTTTACACCTTAGGTAACCTAATAAACGCAAATCCTTAATGTAATATACTGAATCAACTTCAGCTTTTTTAAAAGATTTGGTCCTAAAATAATTAAGAATTATTTTAGTACATATTTTTTTTAATATTTTGATAAATTTTGATTGCATCACTAACGTGTTCTTGTGTGCTTGCGTGGATACCGACGCTAGCAACGGATGAGTTGATGTCCATATTATTTGCCTATAAATAATATTTTAGCTAATTTCTTAAAAAACACTACCTAAGTGCATTTAAGTAAAATTTCAGAGCTTAAATTATGATTGTAACTTAATTTTCTAATTGGGCGTAGTATGTGTGTGCATTATTCCAGTTATGTACATGTTGTATATATAAGTCGTGGCCAGATCTTGGAATTGATGATATGGCCAACTAAGACTGGCCAGATCGTTTAAACGTTAATATTTGGTGATACGTCAATCCTCGTTTGGCCATATTATTGTTGTGGGATTTCTATAATAATAAAAGGTCTAAAGAAAGTAGGTCAAACGAGAACTGAAATACTATCAAACTTTAACGTTTAAAACGATCTGGCCAGTTTTATTTGGCCACATTATTTTTTTTTAAATTGATATAAACTAGTGCTTGACTGCGATTCCACCTGATGGTAAGCAGTGATGCAATCTCTGATGGTGAGGCGCACTTGTTTATTAAGAGACATGAGATCATGAAGTGATTAATTATTAAGATCTGGCCACGACATATCTATACAAGGTGTAAGGGACAGCCCTCCACAAACTTTAAGGGCTTGCTCAGTTGACGAAACTGAACAATCTTCCACAAAAATTTTTTTTCAGGAAACGGAAAAAAAATCCGCCTCACCATAGAAAATGATAAACTTTATTGGACAGTTTGTATGGAGAGGCCGAAATTTTTTTTCGTTTCCTGAAAAAATTTTTTGTGGAAGGTTGTTCAATTTCGTCTACTGAGCAAGCCCTTAAAGTTTGTAGATGGCTGTCCCTTACACCTTGTATATTATTTTAAAGTCACCTTTACTAAATCTAAGCTAAATTTTTTAGTCTCCATCATTCCATTATATAAGCTTTAAACTAATTATACATTCCTGAACAAGGTACCCAAGGAATCTCAATCGCATCTGCGGAGGATCACGGTCTTGCTCCGACTGAGCGACTGCTACCCGAGTATTTACAAGAATTGGGCTACAACACACATTTGATAGGTAAATGGGGCCTCGGTAAATCCAGGGAACATTATCTACCCACTAATAGGGGCTTTGATACGTTCTACGGTTTCTTAGGCAGCAGTGTGGATTATTTCACGTATAACCACGTTGAGGTACGTGTACTTAAGTCTTTTAAGGTACATATACACTTTCCTGTCGCAGGTGGGGGATTCTTTTGAAACCGAGATAATGTCTCATTCATCTGGCCTAGTTTTTTCTTTACAAGGGTGACTGGTAATTAGTGTACGATACTTAAACACGTGATTGTGCTCATGATAACCTACAACTTTTACTATGGGAACAAACTTGAAATCGAGAAAAAAAATCAGCTGTTCAGTACATTTATGTTTGCCTAATGTACTGAACAGCTGATATTTTTTTCGCGATTTCGGCTTTAGCTCCCATAATAAAAATTGTTTTTTATCATGAGCACAATCACGTGTTTAAGTATCGTACACTAATTGCCAGTCACCCTATATTTGCATATTAGTTTTTCCTGATTACTAATTTATCAAAGGCACTTATTTTCACACAGCGGCTTAGGACACAAAATAGATAGGTATAAAAACTAGGCCAGATGAATGAGACATTCTCTCGGTTTCGAAGAATCATCTAGGTCTTATTTCTTTTGAAATAAGTAACACCTTTGCGCTATTCTATCTGTATAAATTCTTCTCGTTTTTGTGTTGTTATAATAAATAAATATACACACGTCCGTCAATCGCGTCACTGTTGTGTTCCTCGTCAAGCACGTCAAACATTTAATTTATTACAGCAGCGTTATTATTCCATCTTTCCATCTTTTTGGATCCGCAACCGTTGTTTTAGTGCTACCCATTGCTCGCCGTCCGCAACCGTCCGGACCGAGCCTAAGTCCTCGACGGCGCGTAGTGTTCCACTCGCGCCGTCGTCCCAGTAGGGTCGAAGCCTTCTGGGGTCGTGGCTGGTGCGAAAGAGATCCCCGATGTCCCGGAACAATGGCAAAGAAGGAACAAGGGTGGGTTTTTAGTCAGTAAAAGTCTGACACTATCTCCCAATTCGCCCAAGAGCGGGGGATGTCATTGTATGATTTTCCCACCTAAAAAAGCCCTTGTTTAAGTAAAATAATTAACACTATTCCCTATTATGAGACCTTCAAACCCTAGATCGTTTACTTCTACCTGGTTAGCGACAGGCCATGCATTGGCAGCAGAGTAGAGCAGTGGTGGTGGCCCTGACTTACGAGTTGTAGTTCGCGGGTTCAAACCCAGCCAGGCGCATTACTTTGTGTAGTTTATTTCATCACCACTGCTCTCAAAACGGTGAAGGACAACATCGTGAGGAAACCAGCGTGTCCTAGAACCAAAAATTGGAAGACATGTGACATCCACCAACCCGCCCAGGGCCGGCGTGGTGGATCACGGCCCATTCCCTCTCCTAGAGAGGCCTGAGTCCCAGCCACTGCTGGCTTTAAACATTAAAAAGGCTGATGATGATGATAATGATGCATTGGCGACCTTCAGGGGTATCTGTGACCGATCGGCGACATGCTGGTGATATGGCTATTGTGTGTGTATGGACCTTAAACATTAAGGTATCATTAAGGTATTTGGAACACAGAACCATTGTTGAAGCGAAGAAAAGAAATCTTCTTTTGTTTGAATTTAGGAATAGAATGTTATTTTTCGTGAATTATATTTTAGATAAACATTGTGATTATCTCGGATCGTTGCCGATGATGAACAAAAATATGTTTACGAAAAAGTTATTAGTATTAAAGAAGCTTTAGGTATAATTCTGCCTATTTTATCTACACTAATATTATTAAGAGGTAAAGTTTGTTTTTTTTGTCTTTAGGAGATAATCTCTGAAAGTACTGCCCCCCTAGGCAAGTTACAATCTTTTCTCTTGCGTCGAACGCCTCGAGTTGGCTACGTCCCGATTCTTTTGTTCTGACCACGTGACTGAGCTTTGAGATGACGTCTTTTCTAGTAGCGTTAACGATTGCAGATTATCCACTTGGCTAGGGGTACTGGTCCGATTGCTGAAATTATTTCACTGATTGAAAGTTGCTTTATTCCTGAGTGACATATTAACTAATATTATAAATGTGAAAGTGTAGATGTTTGTTACTTAATCACGCAAAAACGGCTGAAAGGATTTGGATGAAATTTGGCTTGCATATAGCCTTTGACATGGAAAAGAACATAAGCTACCTTTTATCCCGATTCATTAAGTACCTAATGCCACGCAGGCGAAGCCGCGGGCAAAAGCTAGTAGGTAATATTGTCTTATTATCTCCCTAGGCTTTTCCCATCTAGTTTAGGGGCGGTTCTAGATAAACCAGATGCGGCTAAGTACCAGTGTTTTACATGAAGCGACCGCCTATCAGACTGCCTGATGATATTTCAGGTTGTAATCAATAAAATCAGTAGAATTAATATGAACGAATATATATTAGAAAGCTTTCATTTTGAACAGAAAAACAAGAGAGAAACAAAAAGTGTTACCAACTTAATACAGCTAAGATAACAGTGTAGACAACATCATAAATATTATGACTGCGTTCTCATTTACCAACACTCCCTCTAGAACGCAGACCCATTTTGCTAATACAATATAAATGTTTTGCATGTGTTACACCTTTAGTTAAGTTGTCAGCTACCATGTTACAACCATTTACAAATAAAAATTTAACTTTACATTTTACAATATTTTCTCTGAGAAAATGCAACCTTATATCTATATGTTTAGTCTTAGGTTTATAACAGTCAATTGATGCCAACCTTATTGCACTTTGGTTATCACTATAAATAAGTAACGCACTGTCTAACCCTTGGCCAAGCTCATCTTGCAGCTGTCGAAGCCACAATGCCTCCTGAGCCGCTGAAGCCATCGCCATGTATTCGGCCTCTGCTGTCGATAGCGCCACTGTCTGCTGTTTACAGGAATTCCAAGATATGCAAGCATTCTGGAAAATAAATGCGTAACCGGTGCATGACCTTCTATCCTGTGGGTCACTAGCCCAGTCTGCATCACAATATCCAGTTATTTCTTTGGAATCATCTTTGATATAACATAACTTAAGGTCCTTGGTTCCTTGTAGGTATCTCATGACCCTTTTTACTCCAAGCCAGTGTTGATTACCTGGGTCATTGCAGTACTGACTCAACTTGTTTACTGCATAGGTGATATCAGGTCGTGTAACTTGTGCCAGATATATCAGACAACCCACCGCTTCCCTGTATGGGAAATTGCTGTCTTCATTCTCAGATTTCTTCTCAAATTTCATATTTACCTCTATCGGAGTGCATACTGGTTTGCATTCAGACATGGCAAACCGTTCCAAGACTTGTTTTATATATTTTTCCTGATCCAACATGATCCCACCTGCCTCACGGTCTCTACTAATATTTATGCCAATACACTGCTGTATCACTCCTAAATCCTTCATACAAAATTCCTCTTTCAGTTTTTCTTTGATATTAACTGCTGTTTTATTGTCATTTGTAAAAATCATCAAGTCATCGACCCAAACTGCAATAAAAATCATTTTGGATTTCTGTACATAATAATATATGCATGGATCAATTTTTGATCTTTCTAATCCAATTTTAAGAAGAGCTTTGTTTAGTTTAAGGTTCCACTGGCGACTCGCCTGCTTGAGCCCATAGATTGATTTATGGAGGTGACATACCTGGTCACTCTCTTCATAGCATTCTGGTTGTGACATATATATTTCAGTGTCTATATCACCCTGAAGAAATGCACATATTGCATCCATCTGAATCATTTCTAAGTCATATTTAGCAGCTAGAGCAAACAAGAATCGTACTGAGGTATATCTTACCACCGGAGCATAAACCTCATCATAATCTTTTCCTTTTCTTTGTGCATATCCCTTAACAACTAATCTTGCTTTAAAACGGATAAACTCACCTTCTTGATTCGTCTTACTTTTAAACACCCATTTACATGGCAATGCTTTCTTATCTGATGGCAAGTCCACCAGTGACCAAGTTTTATTCTTCATTAAGGAATCATATTCCTCTTTCATTGCCTTTTTCCACTGATTAGCTTGTGGGGATGAAATTGCTTCATCAACAGTACAGGGATCACTCAAATTAGGAATTGGACAAAAGTAACTCACATCATGGTCATCCCTTTCTGCACGCTGAGCAGCTCTGCGTGGACGTAAGTTTATATTACGTGCTGGTGACGAAAGGTCAACTTCTTCATCAGGTATATAGGATGGATCATTATCATCACCTGACAGGTAATCTTCATTAGAAGATTGATCTGAGCTAATTCGTAATTCTCCTTTGCAGGGTTCTTCAGCTGACTGTATTTCAGAATCACTGTTGGACGAACAAGGCAAATACACATTATGCTCAAATCTTTGAACATTTTCCAAAAATACTACATCTCTGCTTTTGATAATTTTATTAGTGTCAGGATCAAGTAGCCGATAACCCTTACTTGATTCACAGTAACCAATGAATAACAATTTTCTTGATTTAGAATCCCATTTTTGACGTTTCTCTTTAGGTATTTGAACCATTACCTCGGAGCCAAAAATTTTCATATTTGATAAGTTAGGTTTCTTGCCTGACCACATCTCTATAGGAGTTTTGCCATCAAGTGATCTTGTGGGTGATCTATTAACTATATAAGCCGCTGTTGCTAGTGCTTCTGCCCAAAATTGTTTTGACAAATGAGCATCAAACAACATACACTTGGCCCTTTCTACCAGTGTTCGATTCATCCTTTCTGCAAGACCATTCTGTTGCGGCGAGTATGGGATACTTGTTTGATGTTCAATTCCATGCTTACTCAAAAAAGAATCAAATTCTTTATTGCAATACTCCTTCCCATTGTCTGACCTAACAGACTTAACTTTACTGTCAAGTTCATTTTCAACTTTACTCTTATAATCCTTGAACACTTCTAAAACACTCATTTTGTCTTTCAAAAAATAAACATGAACCTTCCTACTAAAGTCATCTATAAAGGTAATGAAATACTTCATACCTCCCAGTGATGTTTGGTCCATCGGTCCACACAAGTCAGTATGGATAAGTTGCAGTGGCTTTGAGGTTCTGGTTCCAATGTTGTTAAAAGGCAATCTGATTTGTTTACCTTCGAGGCAGGTGGTACATGTGAATGGTCCTTTGCTTTTGTCAGGAAACATATTGACTCCCTCTGCACATTCCGGTAACTTGTTAACATCTGAAAAATTCAGGTGTCCCATGCGCCTGTGCCACAGAACAACATCATTTAAATGATTGGAGTTTGTAAGGTTTGAAAAGACTTCTCTGTGAGTGTTCAATTGATATAAATTGTTTACTAAAATGGCTGAACAGAGGAATGTATTATTTTTATCAAAAATATCACAACTTTTATCTCTGAAGTTTACTTTACATCCATTTTTAACCATTGCACTAACGGATAAAAGATTTGCAGCAAGTTTAGGTACATATAGAACTTCTCTCACCTGTATTTTATTTTGTTCATTACCATTTATCAATAAATTAACCTTTCCCATATTTTCCACAGATAGCGGTGTCTTACTGGCTACAGTTATGGTCGGTATCGGTGGACTTGTTATGTCATACATCCAGTCACATCTATTAGTCATGTGCATGGAGGCACCTGAGTCCACATACCAAAGGTCCGGATTTGTCTGTGAACATGCTGAAAAAGCTGCAACAAAACCTTTATTATCTTCTACTTTTTCAATATTCTTCTTCTTCGGAGCACGACAATTCTTGGCAAAATGTCCATGCTTATTGCAATTGTAGCATCGGGGCCCTTTCTTCACATGGGTCTTTTCTGTACTCGGATTCCTGTGAGCTGCTGTCTTCTTGGTGAAGAACGCTGCACTTTCTGAACACTGAACCTCTTGTAGAAGTTTTGTTTTTATGGAATCAGCACTGATCTTCATCCCTGAGCTCTCCAATCCCATAATCATTGGCTTATAAGCTTCCGGTAAGCCAGCAAACATTAAGGTTCCAAGCCATTCGTCATCAATGTCGAATTTTGTGTTTCTCAGTTTGTGTGCGGTCGACATTTTCTTGTTTTTTTTCGAATCGAATGGTTTTACGGTAACCTCAATCAAAATTATGGGAGAAATACGCCGTTGCCAGATATTATTCTACTTTTCTTTCAACTTATATTGATTTTTCAGCAACCACGCTCTGCTACCATGATGATATTTCAGGTTGTAATCAATAAAATCAGTAGAATTAATATGAACGAATATATATTAGAAAGCTTTCATTTTGAACAGAAAAACAAGAGAGAAACAAAAAGTGTTACCAACTTAATACAGCTAAGATAACAGTGTAGACAACATCATAAATATTATGACTGCGTTCTCATTTACCAACACTGCCACTACCCAATTACTGGGCAGCACAATATTCCTTGGATAAACAGATGGTCTGACTTTCTGGCGTCTGGCTACCTGTAACGACTGTCAAAATAGTAGAAAGGGTAGCCGTGATCCTAGAACGCAAAGGGCAACTGAAGGACACGGGTGTAGTTTTAGTCAGTAAGTTTGACATGTCTTCAGCTGCATCTTAAAGCAGAAGAAGTCATTACATGATTTTTCACATCAAAAGAGATTGGTAGGCAGGCTTTGGGGTTAGTGGGATAGGCGTTCAGTCCTTGTGAAATATATACAACATTAGTATACAATTTCGCTTTGACCTGCCGTGACCTGTGTCGTAATTAGTGTCGGTGGTATTCAATTTGTGATCTTTTATAAATATTTTTGGGAAATGGAATCCATTCAGTTACTGATACTAAACAAACAATATTCGTATATATTTTTGGGTTTTGCATAAACTAAAAATAATGTTGTGTGTATACCTACTGATTTTCAGCTGTAGCAAGTTAGACTGGATGCCGACCCCAAAATAATAATTCTGACCGCGTAATTACGCGTGAGCAAAATGGGCCCTCGCGCACGGCCTCGCACCCAAAGGGGCCTTTTTATTTTTTTATTTATGGTGGGAAAATCATCAATGACAACCCCCGCTCTTGGGCGGAGCGGGAGATAGTGTCAGACTCTTACTGACTAAAAATCCACCCCGTTCCTTCATGCCTTCATACAAGGCTTGAGCTATCTTTCAAAACTAACCCTGGCCCCGGTAGGCTTCGACCCAGCTGGGCCTCTGCTGTTGCTGACAACTCCTTGAGGCGCGCGGGAACAGTGCACGCCGTTGACAACTTGGGCTCGGTACGAATAGTTACCGGACGGTCGGACAGCGAGCTACCCAATGCTCGCCGTCCGCAAGCACGTGTCTGTGGTGGCACCCAAAGGGGCCTCGCTTGTGCGAGGGCTCTTTAACAACGAGGGTTCTGTTATAATTTACTAGGTTTCACCCGCATACATAATACCCTATGCCACTCAGGAATAAAGCAGCTTTCTATCGGTGACAAAAATTTTCACAATCGGACCATTGGTTTCAGAGATAAAAAAGACATAAAAACTAACTTAATAAAAGTTTTAATAGTATAGATAGGCTCGCGTTTGACCACTATTGCACCTGATGGTAAGCGACGATGTGATGTCATTTTTGAATTTATGAAAGAAAAAGGCCTCGCCGATACGCCTTCACCCACGTCTAAATTTGTCCTCGCTACGCCTATGCCGGAGCGTGTAATTGACATTTCATTATAATAGAATCGTTTGAAAGTAGATAGTTGCTTAGTTGTTTTGATTCTATACGCATTAGAATATTATGTGAAAATAATTTCCAGTAGGAGGAAGTATTTACTTAAGTTCTAAGAGAAACTAACTTTCGCTAGTGGCTCTGCTCCTTTGAAAGACGAAAATTATTTCACAGTAGTACACCATTCGCATGAATGAATTCGGATAAATAGGCGAAGATTATTAAGAGATACCCACTGGACGCCTGAGAGCAGTTGTAGCCGAGTGGTAACAGCCCCGAGTTACGAGTTGTAGGTTGCGAGTTCAAACCCAGCCAGACGCATTACTTTGTGTAGTTTATTTCATCACCACTGTTCTCAAAACGGTGAAGGAAAACATTGTGAGGAAACCGGCATGTCCTAGAACCAAAAATTCGAAGATATGCGACATCCAACAACCCGAACTGGGCCCGCGTGGTGGATTGCGGCCCATTCCCTCTCCTAGAGAGGAGGCCCGAGTCCCAGCAGTGGGAACATTAAAAAGCTGGTTATGCTATGCAATGCCATGCTATATGCTATGGACGCCTGAAGGAGGTCAATGCCGCATGCCGTCGAGATCGAACGCAGCAATTTTGGTATGACGATCTGATTATATCCGCGGGGCAAACTTGGCCAGAGATCACCTTAGATAGAGAGGTTTGAAAGTAAAAAGGGAAGGCGTTTTCTTAACAGTGGGACAAAAATAGGCTATTGAAAAAAGTATGCTATACCTACTACCGGGACCTAAATTCAAATCCAGGTCTTTGTCTACCCGATTTTTTACTGAGCAAAACTCGCCTGTTCCTTCACTTGCTCTTCGTGTTTCATGGTGACTCCCTCAGCAAGCAAAAATAAACTTTTTAGCTTTATACCTACTACTTTATGACTACTATTATAAAGCTGAAGAGATCGTTTGTTTGAAATTGAAAAATTCTTTTAGTATTGGATAACCCATTTATCGGAGAAGATTATACGCTATATAACATTACGTTACGACCAAGGGGAGCGAAGAAAAAGAAAAAAAAAATATTTGTACGGTTGGATACACTGTGTAATTTATTTCATCAGCACTGTTCTCAAAACAGTAAAGGAAATCATCGTGAGGAAACCGGCATGTCGTAGAACCAAAAAAATCGAAGACATGTGACATCCACCAACCCGCACTGGGTCCGCGTGGTGGATTACGGCCCCTTCCCTGTCCTAGAGAGGAGGCTTGAGTCCCAACAGTGGGAACATTAAAAAGGCTGATAATGATGCATTGGCTACCTTCGGGGGTATCTGTGACCGATCGGCGACATGCTGGTGATATGGCTATTGTGTGTATATGGTCCTTATCAGCCCTGCTTTCATAAACAATCAGAGTAATTTAGAGTTTAAACCCAGGGTCGTTCTTTTATAACTCGAGTAGCTACCCTAGAGTTAACTCAACTAACTCTAACTCTGAGCAGGGTAGGTTGGTGCAAGCGGCCATATGCTTGACATTGATAGTTGAACTCGTTCGCGTTCAAAAATGCCAGGGTACTCTACATTACTATGACGTCATAAGAGTTAACTCTAAACTCAAATTTGAACGCAAGGCAGTAGGCCATACAAACATTGATCACTGCGGGAATCG
This sequence comes from Mythimna ferrago, assembly GCA_910589285.2. Classification (NCBI taxonomy): domain Eukaryota; kingdom Metazoa; phylum Arthropoda; class Insecta; order Lepidoptera; family Noctuidae; genus Mythimna; species Mythimna ferrago. The sequence continues at coordinate 20,419,362 of OU342680.1, read as the reverse complement.
AACTCACCACACATGGTGCAGCAGCCAATCACTCAACAAACCGTGCCATAATTTATATTTCATCAAATTTCCAGACATGGAACGACAAATAATTCGGTCCCGATTGAAGATCAAAGGGGCCACCTAACTGAAGTACTCACTGACCAAGCAGTTAACCGTACGTATGTTTAGTAATTAAAATCTTTCTAACATATACACAAATATTTATTAGTTCACGCAATAGTGTATACAAAGTTAGGACATCACAGAATTTTAAAGCAATTAATAACAGTAAACGGTGCGTGCTTAATCGCTCATTCGATTAATAATTCCAACTCATAACGTAACATGATCCCTAATGCCCTATGCATACATTAAATCTAGCAAAATCTGTGTCAATAGGAATAACGTTTAACCCTTGGGGTATGACGGAGGGTTAGGGTAATACCTATAGGGTAAATCAAGGATCAGTGTTCGTGTTGTGGGATGCTAAAACTAATTTTACAATTCAATGATTGGTATCGTAACCTTTAGGGTTCTGCACTTCGGTCGGAAATAAGGAACCCTTATAAAATCACTTTGTTAACCTTTTTCTCAGGAACGCGTAGAGGTGAGCTGAAATTAATATTAAATACTGAAGTTTACTACTCCTTGTAGCAATGAAAAATCATAATTCTAGGTCCACGTAATCATAAAGTTCTTTATGTTTTGTTTATGGCTTATATTTTGATGTTTGCAAGGAAATCAAAACCTATAGAGTCCTTCCCTATCGCCTTATTCTATATATCTAATCTAGAATCCTGAAATTTCGCAATAAACTAGGTCTCGCAACACAAATAACGCGTACTCACAAAACAATTTCTTGTTGCGATTCGGAAAAACTTCGGGGTCGATTAGGGAATTTATCTACATAGATAAGCTTCTACAAAGCCGCGGGTGCGCACAGGTGCGCAAGTCCGACTCGTACTGGACCAGTATTTTTACTTTTATGGTAAGTAAAAGGAAAATGTGGGGATATTATAGTCACCTCTAATCTTTCGAGAAATACTAGCGTAATGCAATATTACATATGTACAGTCGTCGACGGCGCGCGCTGTTCCGCCTCAAGGAGTTGTCAGCAACAGCAGGGGCCCAGCCGGGTCGAAGCCTACCGGGGCCAGGGTTATCCGAAAGGGCGCTCGAGCCCCGGTATGAAGGCTTGAAGGAACGGGATGGGTTTTTTAGTCAGTAAGAGTCTGACACAATCTCCCGCTCCGCCCAAGAGCGGGGGTTGTCATAAGATGATTTTTCCCATCGAAAAAAAAAAAAAAAATAGATACCTACTATAATATTGTATTGTTGCCTTAATTTTTTTTAACTAGCATATCAATCACCTTACCCAATCTTCATCCTACCATTATTTGATATGCTAATTGCTGCTTCATTTAATAACCAAAGTTTTAAGCCATTTTCAGAAAAAAAAATATCTTTTCAGTGTCATTTGTTGTTTAGGATAAAATATCGTACAAAAATAAGTGTGAAAAGACTCAAATATGAATCTCATTCCAGTAATCAGGAATCACAATACATCAGTGCCCCTGTACCTGCACGTCTCTCACGCAGCCCCCCACGTCGGAGGGGGCTACGTTAATCTCCAGCCCCCGGAGGACCTCATCGCCGCAAACGACCACATCGCACATACAGCACGGAGATATTACGCCGGTAAATAAATACAAGTAAATCTTATGACCATTACACAAATGGGATTGGGAGCTGAGGTTACCGGTTCACTTTTGACTGGCTTTCTGTGTCTGGGTCTAATTTATCTATAATATGCATGTATTTAGAAATTATGTATGTTTAACAGTTATTTATTACTCATTGCACAAATTTTGCTTAGCTTAAACTAGACAGCGCTGTGTGATAGTTTTGGAATTATCATCATCATTTCAGCCGATAAACGTCCACTGTTGGACATAAGCCTCCCCCAACTGTCGCCAGAATGATCTATCCTGTGCGTCCCGCATCCATCGGATTTCCGCAACCTTCACCAGGTCGTCAATTGTTATAAAAAAAATATTATTATTATTTGTAAATTGCAATTTAGTTACGGAAGTTTGGTTTTAAATTTGAGTTACTGACGATTCGGAAACAATATAGTCGGACACAGTGTCCGAAAAGACACATTTTATTTTCAATATTTTTTTCACAGACGATTTGGACGCCACCAAATTTATTGAAGTTATTTAGTAAAAAAAGTCTTAAAATATAAAAATAAAAACGTTTAAAATATTTAAAAAAAAAAGACGGGTTGCACTCCGGGAGTGCCGGCAGAAGTGAAAACTTGATTATTAACGTTGAGCATGTTTGATATTTTGGAATGGTTAGGGAATAATTTTGCACCAATTGCTTTATCAGTATAAAAGTACTATCATTTATGTGGTAGAATACAATATTCATTTATTGCGCTATCGTACACAAACATGACAATTTATATTACATTAAAAATTTAACACTTTAAAACTATTACAATTATTTTACATTAAAAAGTTTATTTCTCCGAAAAACTACTGAGGTGTCAAGGGACACCCGGATGGAACGAAGTTCCGTTCTGGCTTGCTTTCTATAAGAGAGAGAAAGAGAGAAAGACAGAGAAACATGGGCACGCCGCACGGCTTACAATAGCTTACTATAGAAAAAGTGTCGTTACAACTTTTCGTGAGAATTTTTTCCGTCTAGCCAATACAATATAACTAAAAAATACTATCCTATTTTATGTACATTTTGACAGCACTGTTTCAACATCTTCGAAACCATGAAAACGACACTCATGACGAAAAAGTTGATAATTTCTGACATCCGCCATCTTAGATTTACATTTTGACAGCACTATCGGCTTCAACAACCTCGAAAACCATGAAAAAGACACCCATATCGAAAAAGTTGATAATTTATTGCAGTCACCATCTTAGATTTAAATTTTGACAGTACTATCGGTTTCAACACCCTCGAAAACCACGAAAACGACGCCCATGAGGAAAAAGTTGATAATTTCTTGCAGCCGCCATCTTGGATTTACATTTTGACAATACTATCGGTTTCAACAGCCTTGAAAACCATGAAAACGACACCCATGACGAAAAATTTAATAATTTTTTGCAGCCGCCATCTTGGATTTATATTTTGACAGTACTATCGGTTTCAACACCCTCGAAAACCATGAAAACGACACCCATGACAGAAAATTTGATAATTTCTTGCAGCCGCCATCTTGGATTTATATTTTGACAGTACCATCGGTTTCAACACCCTCGAAAACCATGAAAACGACACCCATGACGGAAAATTTGATAATTTCTTGCAGCCGCCATCTTGGATTTATATTTTTACAGTACCAACGGTTTCAACACCCTCGAAAACCATGAAAACAACACCCATGACGGAAAAGTTGATAATTTCTTGCAGCCGCCATCTTGGATTTATATTTTGACAGTACCATCGGTTTCAACACCCTCGAAAACCATGAAAACGACACCCATGACGGAAAAGTTAATAATTTCTTGCAGCCGCCATCTTGGATTTATATTTTGACAGTACTATCGGTTTCAACACCCTCGAAAACCATGAAAACGACACCCATGACGAAAAAGTTGATAATTTCTTGCAGCCGCCATCTTGGATTTACATTTTGACAGTACTATCGGTTTCAACACCCTCGAAAACCACGAAAACGACACCCATGACGAAAAAGTTGATAATTTCTTGCAGCCGCCATCTTGGATTTACATTTTGACAGTACCATCGGTTTCCACGCCCTCGAAAACCATGAAAACGACACCCATGACGGAAAATTTGATAATTTCTTGCAGCCACCATCTTGGATTTATATTTTGACAGTACCATCGGTTTCAACACCCTCGAAAACCACGAAAACGACACCCATGGCGAAAAAGTTGATAATTTCTTGCAGCCGCCATCTTGGATTTACATTTTGACAGTACTATCGGTTTCAACACCCTCGAAAACCACGAAAACGACACCCATGACGAAAAAGTTGATAATTTCTTGCAGCCGCCATCTTGGATTTACATTTTGACAGTACCATCGGTTTCAACACCCTCGAAAACCACGAAAACGACACCCATGGCGAAAAAGTTGATAATTTCTTGCAGCCGCCATCTTGGATTTACATTTTGACAGTACCATCGGTTTCCACGCCCTCGAAAACCATGAAAACGACACCCATGACGGAAAATTTGATAATTTCTTGCAGTCACCATCTTGGATTTATATTTTGACAGTACCATCGGTTTCAACACCCTCGAAAACCACGAAAACGACACCCATGGCGAAAAAGTTGATAATTTCTTGCAGCCGCCATCTTGGATTTACATTTTGACAGTACTATCGGTTTCCACGCCCTCGAAAACCATGAAAACGACACCCATGACGGAAAATTTGATAATTTCTTGCAGCCACCATCTTGGATTTATATTTTGACAGTACCATCGGTTTCAACACCCTCGAAAACCACGAAAACGACACCCATGGCGAAAAAGTTGATAATTTCTTGCAGCCGCCATCTTGGATTTACATTTTGACAGTACCATCGGTTTCCACGCCCTCGAAAACCATGAAAACGACACCCATGACGGAAATTTTGATAATTTCTTGCAGTCACCATCTTGGATTTATATTTTGACAGTACTATTGGTTTCAACACCCTCGAAAACCATGAAAACGACACCCATGACGGAAAAATTAATAATTTCTTGCAGCCGCCATCTTGGATTTACATTTTGACAGTACTATCGGTTTCAACACCCACGAAAACCACGAAAACGACACCCATGACGAAAAATTTGATAATTTCTTGCAGCCGCCATCTTGGATTTATATTTTGACAGTACCATCGGTTTCAACGCTCTCGAAAACCATGAAAACGACACCCATGACGAAAAAGTTGATAATTTCTTGCAGCCGCCATCTTGGATTTATATTTTGACAGTACCATCGGTTTCAACACCCTCGAAAACCATGAAAACGACACCCATGACGAAAAAGTTGATAATTTCTTGCAGCCGCCATCTTGGATTTATATTTTGACAGTAAAAGTGGCCGCCATCTTGGATTTATATTTTGACAGTAAAAGTGTCGGTACAATTTTTCGTGAGAATTTTTTCCGTCTAGCCCCCTTTCACAACGCGCGATAAGGGATAGCTGTCTACTCTCCATCCGTCTTACGCTTTTTCGATCAGGTCACGTGTCCTGACGCGAGTTTAAGATTTTATACCCATTACAGAAAAAGTGCTCAACGCCGCTAAAGAAGTTTTCACTTCAAAAAACATTATCATTATTACTAAACAGTATATTTGCGATTCTGCGGTATTAAATTGTTAACTTGGTTCAAAGAATTAATGCGTACCTATTACCTGTTCGCAATCAGTTAAATAATGTCATTTATATAGGAGCTAAAAACCTCAGAATCTCATTAGTGATACTTAGTCCTTGTGGTCTTAAGAACGAGACTAAGATCGGACATCGCGTAATTGACTTTTTTATAGAGCAAACTTTTTGCTCCATCGATTTGCTCGCTCAGGGTATTCAAAGCTCGGGGGACACTGAGAGAAAAACGATTACAGCCAATCACGACATTATATCCTTTGTCAATTTTTGCGGAAAAACAACTAGCAGTCATATATTCGTTCGGATATTTCATTCATCATCATCATCATCATCCTATCAGCCGCAAGACGAGCACTGTTGGACATAGGCCTCCCTCAAGCGTCGCCACAACGACCGGTCCCGTGCGTCACGCATCCATCGGATTCCCGCGACCTTGACCTGGTCATCCTTCTACCTTGTTGGAGGCCTTCCAACGCTGCGTCTTTCGGTACGTGGTCGCCAGTCCAGAACCTTTCGTCCCCATCGACCATCTGTTCTGCGTGCAGTGTGCCCTGCCCATTGCCGCTTAAGTTTGGTGATTCTTCGAGCTATGTCGGTAACCTATCATTAGTCCTCTACAATAGTAATTCCCTACAACAATTAACTGACGTGTATCTCAACAGGTCTCGTTACCGGCTTAGACAGGAGCGTCGGTCACATTATAATGGCCCTGGCCGAGAAGCAACTTCTAAACAACACTATCCTCATTGTAGTTTCCGATAATGGTGCAGCCTCAACCGGATTAAACCGGAATTTCGGCTCGAATTTACCTTTGCGGGGCACAAAAGGCACGCCCTGGGAAGGTGCGGTGCGCACGACAGCGGTTGTATGGCACGCATCGATACCAAGCAACATCTGGCCTGGTTTGTTTCACGTAGTCGACTGGATGCCAACACTAATTGCTGCTGCAGGTGGCAATTATAACAATACAATAGACGGTATCGACCAATGGAGTGCTATAACAAAAGATGAGCCACCTCCTAGACATGATGCGTTGATAACAATGGACGATCTTAAGGAATGGGCTGCTTTCCGACAAGGAGATTATAAAATAATTATAGGTGATGTGGAACCGGATAAAAGTCAGTTCTACGGAATGGAGCTACAAAAGTTAAGACTTCCCGGGTATTCATATGAGAATGTATTACTGAGCTGCGACACAGCGCTAGTGTTTAAGGAGACTTTATTTTTAAATTTGGACCTGGAAATGATCGCTATGAAGCGAAATAATTCGAATTTATATTGGAATATAAATGTCACAACAAGTTCAGAAGATCTTTGTGTACCAACAAAAGGTTAGTATGAACTTAATAAATGAATAATTTTAATACTAAGTATATAATCTGATATATAAAAATCTATTGTGTAGATAATCTATTGTGTTTGTTATCGAACTCCTCCAAACCGGTTCGATCGATTTTTTGTTTATATTTCGTAGGTCTGAGGATATATAGTAGGGTATATTTTACCTAGAGGGTGGGGTAGGTGTACCCCCACACTCCATTTCTTTAATAATTTATAAGGCAAAACAAGGTTTGCCGAGTTAGCTAGTTAATAATAATGTTAATACTAAAATATTTGTTTAATAATATCGATTTTCAATGTTACCTCATTTCTTGATTACAGCAAAAGGATGTCTGTTTGACTTGAGCGTGGATCCAGCAGAAACTAATGATTTATGGTCCTCACATCCGGAGCTCGTCCACCATATGGTCCTCCGCCTCCGAGTGTACTGGGCCGCACTAAATCCACGACAAAGACCAACGCTAGACCCGCGAGCAAATCCTGCACTCTACGATTTTATTTGGCTCCCCTGGCTTGATAACGGAGAAAATGTATCAAAGGCTTTAGAGGCATTCCCGTCTTTTCCTTTGCAAGTTTCCGTCGGTGAGCTACAATATTTAGTAGATTTCAATCTCAAAGCGTTTAAAGACAGTTTGACAAATTATGTGCAGAGTTCAGCGGACACATTCATGCAAAACATCGTTGGATTATTCTCGTTTTAAATTTTTAATAACCTTGTTACATAAAATAAAAGTAAATTAAATCTGAGTTTCGTTACATCGGTCCTTTAACTTTTTAAATTGTATATGTTTTATATTTTTATCAATGAAAGGGGTTGTTAAAACAAGCTTGATGACTTGGATGGGCCGAAATAATGAATTTTATGAGCCGACGAGTTATTCTGTCGCCGCTTCGCCGCCCGCCCTTTGATCAAGGCGTGCATTAAAAAGGAAAATTGGTCAGCTTTTTGGGTTCGCATAGCTGAAAGAGCATCTGTGTTATAACGTTAAAATAAATAACAACATCCATCTACGTCTAAAAGGCGTAAAGGACTAACGAAATAATAATGTTTAGAGGAAGTTTGATTATATTTCGTCCATTTACCGTGATATTGCTTTATAAATATAAATGAAAAGGTATTTATTTATAAGTATAGTAATACATAACAGAGCCTCGTTATTTATCGAAAAATCTGTGATTTACGAATCGGATCCAGAATAATGTGTCATGAATAAAAGATTGTTGGGCGTTCTCTCCAATTGGTGTAGTATCTATAATTTGAATGAAATCTTGAAAGAAATGAAACAAGGCTTTTGAAGATTATATTCATAACTTGGAATAAAAATAGTCCTTCTTTACACTAATATTATAATATGGAACATCTCTCATTTACTTTGAGGGAATGATTAGAGTGAGTTACAATAGAACTACTGCTGAATTGTTGTAAATTATTGTTCTATGTGAAAATTTGAGTACCTATTGTTGATTCTGAGTTCATGGCCTGCAAATCGAACTTTGAATGATTAATTAGTTTTGTTAATAATTAAAGTAGAAAAGAGAGACTAAAGAAAAAGTGGATGGATTATATGACAAGTGATATGAAAAAATAGGGAGTCACTGACAGCGTGACGTTTGTAAGGACGGAATGGAAGAAAAAGACGAGTTGCGCTGACTTCATATGATGTCCCGTTTACACGTGGGCCCAGCCTCGGCCAGCGTGTCCAAAAACCGATAATAGCCCGGGTCGGCGCCAGCTTATGCCATTCATGAATCATGCCATTACATGACCAGGACCCCGTTTACACGTTGGCTAGGGATGGCGGTTGGCCGAGGCCGGGCCTAAATGTAAACGCACCATAATATTAGACGAGAGCAGGAACATGATGATGATCATAGTTAACAGTTTAATAAACAAATCTAGCTGCTAAAATTCTTCTTTGTATTTATAATTGAACGAATCAGTATGCAAATTAAAATGGATACCTCCGAAATTCTCAAACGAATTCCTTTTGTGTCTGTAAAATTGTCGACTTCAGGAACATTAAATCAGGATTGATAGCAGGAACTGTGAGCGCTACCCAAACGTTTTGAATCGACTTAGTATTGGCGTCATAAATCTTTTGAGTCGGAGAGCTCTCTAATCTAACACCCGAAGAGAAATATACGAGCCTTCGTTTGTACACCATTCTTATATACAGAATAACCACGGATTGTGAATAAAGAAAAACCAACGCAAGGACACTAACTAGGTTTCTGCCACAACTTTTAATGATAGAAGTTTACATTATTTATTCATGAGGTTGTCGTTCAAGTTTAATATTCATTTCTGTGACTCCAAATTATTTTCAATAAGGCGGAGTAATGAAATGTCATGGTTATGGCAGCCGTCTCGTTAAGGCTGCATTAATTACTCGTCTGCTATAAGGACGAGTTTACCAAATGGGGACTGAATTGGAAAGAGAAGAGAGGGGTGACAATATCCATGTTATTTAACTACTCCTCTTTAGTCGTTCACTCTTGACAGAGTGGTCATAGTTGACAATATTGCATTGCATTTTTTTTCAATTCATTTTTTTCATTTTGCATTCATTGGCGAGTGAGGCTCTTTTAATGTGTCTCCACTTGTCATGGTTTACGGCGTCTCGAGAACTCTGAACTATGGAAGTTTGACACCGGACGCGCGGGGTTGCGGACGGTGAGCAATGGGTAGCTTGCTGTCCGACCGTCCGGTAACCGCCCGGATGGAGCTGAAGTCGTCAACGGCGCGCACTGTTCCCGCGTGCCTCAAGGAATTGTCAGCAACTGTAGAGGTCCAAAAGGGTTGAAGCTTACTGGGGCTAGGTCTGTTTCCGAAAGGGAGGCTCGGCCCCGGTATGAAAGGCAAGAAGGAACGGGGTGGGTTTTTTAGTCAGTAAAAGTCTGACACTATCTCCCGCTCCGCCCAAGGGCGGGGATTTTTACCGAAAAAAAAAAACTATGGAAGTTTCTATTGCAGCTCTGATGAGGTCTGTTCGACGTGTAGGTGAGCGCCCACGTGATTGCTTCCTCTCCACTTGTCCCTGGACAACGTTTCGCTCCATGGTGTGTTCGGTGCGAACAACGTGATCGATATATTTGAAGATTCGTACTTGCAGAGTCGACGATAACCTCAAATACTACATAATATGAAAAAAACTACTGAGGTGTCAAGGGACACCCGGATGGAACGAAGTTCCGTTCTGGCTTGCTTTCTATAAGAGAGAGAGAGAGAGACAGACAGAGAAACATGCGCACGCCGCATAGCTTACAATAGCTTACTATAGCAAAAAGTATCGTTACAACTTTTCGTGAGAATTTTTTCCGTCTAGCCAATACAAAATAACTAAAAAATACTATCCTATTTTATGTACATTTTGACAGCACTATTTCAACATCTTCGAAACCATGAAAACGACACTCATGACGAAAAAGTTGATAATTTCTGACAGCCGACATCTTAGATTTACATTTTGACAGCACTATCAGCTTCAACAACCTCGAAAACCATGAAAAAGACACCCATATCGAAAAAGTTGATAATTTATTGCAGCTGCAATCTTAGATTTACATTTTGACAGTACAATCGGTTTCAACACCCTCGAAAACCACGAAAACGACACCCATGACGAAAAAGTTGATAATTTCTTGCAGCCGCCATCTTGGATTTACATTTTGACAATACTATCGGTTTCAACACCCTTGAAAACCATGAAAACGACACCCATGACGAAAAATTTAATAATTTTTTGCAGCCGCCATCTTGGATTTATATTTTGACAGTACTATCGGTTTCAACACCCTCGAAAACCATGAAAACGACACCCATGACGAAAAATTTTTTTTTTTTGCAGCCGCCATTTTTGATTTATATTTTGACAGTACTATCGGTTTCAACACCCTCGAAAATCATGAAAACGACACCCATGACGAAAAATTTGATAATTTCTTGCAACCGCCATCTTGGATTTATATTTTAACAGTACTATCGGTTTCAACACCCTCGAAAATCATGAAAACGACACCCATGACGAAAAATTTGATAATTTCTTGCAGCCGCCATCTTGGATTTATATTTTGACAGTACCATCGGTTTCAACACCCTCGAAAACCATGAAAACGACAGCCATGACGAAAAAGTTGATAATTTCTTGCAGCCGCCATCTTGGATTTACATTTTGATAGTAGTATCGGTTTCAACACCCTCGAAAACCATGAAAACGACACCCATGACGAAAAATTTTATAATTTCTTGCAGCCGCCATCTTGGATTTATATTTTGACAGTACCATCCGTTTCAACACCCTCGAAAACCATGAAAACGACACCCATGACGGAAAATTTGATAATTTCTTGCAGCCGCCATTTTGGATTTATATTTTGACAGTACCATCGGTTTCAACACCCTCGAAAACCATGAAAACGACACCCATGACAAAAAATTTGATAATTTCTTGCAGCCGCCATCTTGGATTTATATTTTGACAGTACCATCGGTTTCAACACCCTCGAAAACCATGAAAACGACTCCCATGACGAAAAAGTTGATAATTTCCTGCAGCCGCCATCTTGGATTTATATTTTGACAGTAAAAGTGTCGGTACAATTTTTCGTGAGAATTTTTTCCGTCTAGCCCCCTTTCACAACGCGCGATAAGGAACTTCGTTCCAATAATCAGCCATAAAGTGTTTCCACTGTTGGGACTAAGGCCTCAGGCAAAGGAATGGGACGTAAAACGCCGCTAACGTCCAGTGCGGGTCAGTGGATAGCCTCCAGGATATGCCGGCTTCTTTATGACCATCTTCCTTCACCGTTTTGAGAGCAGTGGTGATGAAATACATTACACAAAGTAATACATCTATATCTCGTACATCGGGGCTGTTAGTTACCACTAGGCTATCACTGCTCTCAGTCGATATCGTTTAACTATTAAGTAACTAAAATTAAAGAAAATTGATGGATGAATGATTTTTCTGCCATGAATTTAGAAATTCCGTATTGTTTCTAACGGCCTGGTCTTAGTCTTTGGTCTAAGTGGCGAGTGGCGCGGCGAGCGGGGCGGCATCAAACATTTTCATACTTGTGATATTACCGCTCGCCGCCCCGTGCTTAGCTACCGCTCACATCACCAAGGTCGTGAACGGGCCGTAAGTGTTCTCTCACTTGTATGCTTTCTTTCAACTTCTTTTTATTAGGTAAGCTGTAATCATTAAACAACTTCTCCCGCTTAGGGTGAAGCGAGAAAGATTATCAAACTATTGAAACCCACCTGAGATCTTTCGATTGACTTTTGTGTTCAAGATCCACGGTACCCTCCATGGGTTGTGCGAAAGAGAACCACGGGGCCCTGAAACGAAGGCAAAGAAGGAACAGGAGTGGGTTTTAGTCAGCCTTCTCGCCCCGCCGAAGGGCGGAAGATGTCATTAGATGATTTCTCACCTAAAAAAAAGACCCACTGGACCCAAACTCTTTCAAACAATCCTGCTCCCACACTTCCAATACATTTCTTACATACAATTTCGATTCCCAGTGGAGAATGTAAAGTTTGAAAAAAGAAGTACAAGATTGACGAATCACATCGCACTAAACTTCCAACACCTACGTTCTCTCTCGACTGTTATTTATTCGGAACTAAGGGATTGGCGCGGTACCGATACTGTGAACGCTCTCATTGTTTATCCTGTAAAATAGTTTATTCCGGCGAGAATGTATCGATATCAGCTTCGTACAGAGAATTTGTGTATTTATTTCACTCCCTTTATTGAAAACAAGCGATTTGTTTCACGTTTTTGAGGTTTTATATGTTCAGGTAAAAGTACATATGAGTTTTGCTTCACTTATATATTTCTCATTAGTTTCTGCCACGGCTTCGCCCGCGTGATTTCGCCTCGTCGGTAACACCGAGGTACAGCAACACCGTACATCGAGGTTCAAGAAGAAGGATGGAGGAACAATTTGCCTGCTGCGGTCTTGCCTTCCGATTATAATTTAGGTGTCTTCAAGGCTTGAGTTAAAAGGTTCATAATAAACTAGTGCACCACTACTTACCATCAGGTGGGATCGCAGTCAAGCACTAGTTTATATTAAAGAAAAAAATACTAAGGCTGTTATCACGCAGCGTAGTGCGTGAATGCGTGTCTTAACGTTGTTTGTAAGTATCTCCGTTTGTATAGTAAACACGCACAGTCCAACACACAGAAAATGCATCCACGCGCGGATATGCAGAACACTCGCATACGGAGAAACATGCACACACACGCGTGGTTGCGGGCCGACACGCATGGTATGCCACACTGAGTCTCGTAGTACCGTGCGTGATTTTGTATGAAATGAGAGCGAAACTACGTGAATTTAGAAAACGCACCTCACGTGAGTGCGTAAAAAACCTGCACGGTGATACAGATTTGCACTCTCCCAAGTACGCGCGTAGGTGCGTTGAGACGCAGTACGCTGTTTGATAACCGCCTTAACCACCAATTACACTAAAAATAAACCTTTCTGAAACCAGCATCAAAATTGGTTATCAAATGAAGCATCAGTTAGTATTCCTAACATTAGTTTAAGGAAGAGCGTGGTGATTTCCCCTTCGAACAGATTTAAAAGGTTTCTAACTTGATTAATTACGAGCGAATTTGATTTCTTTGTATTATTATTAAAAAAAAATAGTCAAATAGGTACCTAATTCGGTCAGGAGGATTTTACTTAGATAATAATAATAATAATAAATCTTTATTTACCCAAAAACATACAGAGTTTGACTTACAGTTTGATAAGTACATACATTTAATGTTGTGAGTTCTGTACAAAAGTAATACTCTACCTCTTAAGCTAGGGTATACCTGTATTTTAAGAGGTAGTTTGCGGTCTAAGGTTACAATAATTAGACAAAAACTTATCACAAGTGGACTGTGTCATTCTACTGTATGGTGCACAAAGAGTAAAAAATTGTGTGTGTTAGTGCGTTGATGTGTTGATTAGTATGGTGTGTGCGTGTGAGTGTGTGTATGTGTGTATGAGTGTGAGTCTGTGTGGTGGGTGTGGGTGTATTACACCAGATAGGTAAGTAAAGACTCCGTATAAGAGTAGTCCTTAAGCAGCAGCCATTCTGTTAGTTTGAATTTTAGTTCGTATGAATTAAGATTTATAATATTGAGGTGTTTGTTAATTATTTTATAAATACGCGTACTTAGTATATAATATTGACGTTTAGCGAATGAAGTCTTGTGTTGGATACTTGGCGGTAGGTACGTGCGTTTATTGGGAGTCGGAGGTGGAAGATCTGCGTGCTTTCTAAGGGTGGATAACCGTAAGTACCTTACGGTCAGTCAGATACTACCAAACAATGGAGCAAAGGACATTAGAGGATCCCCCATACACAATTATGTACAGTTGTAGAATTATCACCTTCTACCATAAGATGTACTTACATATATTATGTAAAGGATATAGCTAGAACTACATTAGACCGACGCACACGTGTAACACGCCTGATTTGTACGTAGAACGACGTCGCGTGGTGTTCATCTAATGTAGCTCTACAAGTCTAGTTTCCATGTATAATGTATGGAGACCGATGTGCCCAGATCGCCATGTCCGGCACGCGTGTGAGTAGTGTAGTTCTACCTTAATAGACCATCTCCCACCTTCTATCCTGCGTCACATGCCCTGTTACTTGTACACGTAGGAATCTAATGACAGTGTTAGCAGACGGCATTGCTGTGCTTGAATACTGGGCCAGGTAAGGAATTTGACTTGAAAAAAAAATTGGTTTGTCATAGACACGCTAAAAAGAAGAATGCATACATCGATGGGCTGGAACAATTTGCCTACTGCGGTCTTCCCATTCGATTATAATTTAGGTGTCTTCAAGGCTAGAGTGAATAGGATCTCAATAAACTAGAGCGCCTCACCATTAACGATTGCATCACTGCTTACCATCACGTGGGATCGCAGTCAAGCACTGGTTTTTATCATTTAAAAAAAAGAAAAAGAAGGAAAACGGCAGGCACATTCTCTCAAACTAAAAACACAAAACGTGATATAAATGTCCCCATAACAGCAGTTGGCAAATAAAGCGTGATTCTATTTGCATGCATGGCCGAGGAACAAAGAAGTGCGCATTTTTGTCCCGAAGAAGTTTATCAGTGAATTGCCATCGGGGCTGGCAAGCTGGCGAGGCGCCAGGCTGCGTTCCTAACAACTTTATTATGCATTACCGGGAGCGCGTCACCCCTAAATAAGCAACAGTTCACTTGCCAAGTTTTGGCTTTACATTTTCATTAGATAGCGGTCTGTCAACGCGTGTGATATTAGAGCATAATTTGCGATAGCAGCGCCTCCTGAGATTGGACCAGTGTGTAGATTAGTGAGATTAAAAATAGATCGGGTCACGTGGCTGCAAATCTTGGTGTCCATGGAGCTTCTTGCACGTTCTTCTCCATAGAGATCTACGCTTTAGAACGTGCAATTTCGTTTCCCTTTTTTTGGACTGACTGACAATTGACTATTCAAAAGTGCCTGCAAATGGTCTATTTGAAATAAATGCTTTTGATTTTGGAAATCTCCTTTAGGCAGTACATATTCTGAATGTGGAAATAAAGTTATTTATTATATTTTTTATTTTACAACAGATAAACAAAACATACAGGACACATATTATTATATTATTAAAAATTAGTGTCCTCATGAGGGGCCCGGTCGGCGGCAACGACCTCTCTCGCCAGGCCCTTGTACAGGCCATGGTCCGAAGCGAGTAGGAATGGCAAGTGGTCTTCGGGCAGAATTATTGATTACATATTAAATAATAAATAAATAATAAAATAAATACTTGATGTCACATTTCTTGAAATGTATTTATTTTATTTGACTGACACCTGTATTTTATTCCCTACTCTATGGACACAGAACAGACCAGACAGTATGTCTGACCAATCAAGGATAGCCTTCGGACAGTTAAAAATTTAATGCGTGACAGATTGCGATTTAACAGTTTCACTTCGATTATATCTATCTATCTACCAAAAAATAATGCTTTTAATTGAGCAGTATGTTACGATTTAAATCTTTCGACAGTTAACAATCTCGCGAGATAGATTATAATCTAACGGTATTTACAATTTTATTTTACATGTTTATTCAAAAGACAGATGTAAAGTCCTTACTAGCCAGGATGGTCATGTTCAGTTTAATTTTTTTTTGGAAGTGTTGCACCCATCTGATATTAATGCAATATTCAGTGATAATACTAGACATAATGATCTATATTATATATTTTTTCTGTGATTGTACCTCTTCGTAAACTATGAATAAAAAAATAAAAAAAAATATTTTTATTTTTTTTAAATAGTAATTAAAGTAAATAAAATCTATAAAAAATATATAATATAGAACAATTTATTTTCTATCAAACCGTTTTAGTTTTATTAGTGTAGCTATAATAGTTTAAGAAAAAAATAATTTTGATAAATTTTCATTTTAGTCAATTATCTCCGTAACGAAGTGAGATAGAAGGCTAAATTCACGTCAACAGTAATAATACATGTCACTGATATAATACCATAATTTATTTTGGCAAAACCTCTTGGGGGCCGCTGGCCCTAGCTTATCCTGCTACACCCTTTGTATTTTTACATTGTCAGGTTATGACGTTTCTTCGTCATATACCTACCTAAATTAACTTTTATTCCACTATTTAAAATTTTATTTTATTTCTCCGATAGAAAGCTATTAACTTTTATTAACGCTTATTCCTGAGTAACTTAGGCTATATTTTATGCCGCGGGCAAAAGCAAAAGTATAAAATAACTTAAATTTAAAAATTTGACTATGATGGAGCGACATAGTCAATAATGTGACAAACCTCATAATCTTAACCTTCGTGCATCCAAAAACATGCTTCTTCATATTCCTTCTCACCGTACTGGCTTTATGTCCAATTCTTACGCTGTTTCCACCATAAAACTCTGGAATGTGCTTCCCCTTGACATCAAAAAAGCTGAAAGTAAATTATCCTTCAAACGTAAAATTTGGAACTACTACTTGAAGTCCTCTCAACCTTAGTTCGGTCTTCGTTCAGTATTGTTATTAAGTTCTCATAGTGATTTCATATTTTTCATAGTATTTATTAGTTTATTATTTTAGCATATATATGTATTTTATTACTATAAATAACTTATTTTATATTTTTTCCATTTGAACTATTTGTTATTATGTATTTGTTTATTGTGCAAACCTACCACAGTGTTGTCTTTTTTAACCCAAAGGTTGACTGGTAGAGAATGCCTTGTGGCATTAAGTCCGCCTATGTACCTCTATTGTACATGAAGTTTAAATAAATAAATAAATAAATAAATAAACCTCAATAAAAATTGTAAGACAGTGATTCGACGAAAGGTTTACAAAAAGGACTGTCGCATTCTCTCTCTACTCTAGGTGCGTAAAGTTCAACGGCTTATCGGATATCCGCGTACTAATATGCCTTTGTTAATTGTCAATCAACACGGTCCAACGGCCGATACAGGTGATCTTTCGGTAATCAGTTGTCAACCTGATTTGCACGCGGTCATCCGTGTCGGTAACCTAATTATGACAGGTCAACAAACTTACTTTAGCAAATGAACTAACCTTCATCAGGACAGCAGCTATGGTACTTTTCTGCCAGGGCTTTGGGATTGGTCGAAAGAGTTGACTGTGCCCTGGGACACAAAAACCATCGGCATGGGTATTTGAGCGACTGGGCCGTGCTCAATGCATTATAGTCTAGCACCAACTTCAGAATGTTCTTTTTTAGGCGGGAAATTATCCAATGACATATCCCGCTCTTGTGTCAGACTTTTACTGACTAAAACCCACACCAGTTCCTTCGTTGCCTTTTATACCAGGGCCGGGTTTTTCATTTAGAAGCGAACCTACTGGGGCCAGGGTTAAATCCGAAAGGTAGCTCGGCCCCGGTATGAAAGGCAAGAAGGAACGGGGTGGGTTTTTTAGTCAGTATGAGTCTAACACTATCTCCCGCTCCGCCCAAAAGCGGGGGATGTCATTTGAATGATTTTTAACCACAAAAAAAAACCCATGGCCCCAGTAGGCTTCGACCCTGCTGAGTCCCTACGGTTTGCTGACATCTCTTTGAGGCGCGTGTGGAACAATACGGTGTACCCAGAGCGATAGAATTTCTTTTATGATTTTCAAATACAACAAGGACTGATCTCTTGAAGCTGTTGGCGAACCTACACAATGTAAACAAGTTACATGATATTGATGTTTATTTTTCTGTTTTTATAAAAAGTTACCCCACGGTATCTCTTGTACCACTGTACACGAGATACCGTATATCTCGTGTACCTACCGTGTGAGACTGATAATGATGCAACGTGATATTCATGATTGGAGTTATGAATAGAAAGCAGAGTAGGCATTGTGTGTTCAAAACAATATAAGGTAGCGTGATGATAAAGATATATTATATAAGTATATACAAAAAATATTATAGCTTTTTTTTTTCGTTGCTAAACATCTATGTTACATTTTTCAATATTTAGATTTTTTTATCAAAATCACACTTATAAAAAAAATCTAAAAAATAGTAGCCCACCGGCATTGGACAGGGTCCAAGCCAAGTTATTATATTATTATTTATTATAAAAGAATTAGTATGAACCAAATATGTTTTCAGGAAACCTTCGATTTTATCTTTTTAACAGTTTTTGTACCCAGTGCGCTGAGTGCGAGTTGGTTTTACGTTAATGCAATCGTGTACCGCGTTTCGCTCTCTGATTGGTTAATAGTTTGGAGCAGGCCAATCGGAGCGCCGAACCTCATAAGCATACGCTTAACGTAAAATAAGTTTGATTTTTTGAAATATTATCCTGTTGGATTACAAAAAAAAGTAATTACAATCCAATTAGATTGTTTTTGGTTATTCAAGTACTCATGATTATGCCGTGCCCTTGCAACCGTCACACTGTTCACAATTACTGTAACCATTGAAAAACCAGTATCAATAAGTTCGACTAGTCCTGGAAAAACGGTTCAATTGTCTTGGATATCGCAAAGATACAGAAATGTACAATTGTTCAAAAATATGTCTTTACGAATGTATAAAGTCAGGTGTTTCATGAACGTATCTATTGTCTAAGACTTGTAACTTTATGGTTGATAATTCTTCAGTCATTCAAACATTATGAAAGGTACCTACTGTCCACATAGATCTATTCTACACTCGTAGACAACTTAGGACCAAAATAAAGTTCTATACATCTCTGTATTATCTGATTGTAAGTTGTTCATTCTTGTTAGAATTCCTCGTAAATTTGAGGTCCTCTAGTTAGAAAGTTTCGCGGGACGTGGGAACACCTTACAAACTCCTTTGAACATTCATAACTCGTAATAAAATTTGTGCATTTTAGAAAACCGCAATACCCTGTACGGGGGAATATGTGAAACTTTTCGTTTCACGCCAGGAATACTAAAATGTAGCCTTGTAGTCTTGTAGGTCGTTTTTATCGTTTGTAGCATCTAGCACTAGCTCGGAACTAGGAAGAATGTACGGATCGTTACTGAATACAGATGCGACAATCTGTCTTTTGCGTTATTGTCAATTTGTGTCTATTTTGTCTTTAGAAAAATGGGCCAAATTGGTCATAGAGAATCTAGAGAAAGAATAGGACGGAAATCCCGGAGACCCTGTCGAAAGTTGAACTAGGATTTGTAAGACACTGCGGGTGTACTGTGGAATAGCCGTCACGACCGTGATTTTTGCAGGGGCCTGGGTGAGACCTATGCGGAAATAAAACAATATGTGCCGATGTCTTTATGTATTAAAATTATAAAAGACTAGCTTTTGCCCGCGGCTTGTGGCGTGGCAATAGCCGTGGTATACCTGTTCTCTCCTCTCCTCTCAAGCACATCAGGATATGTTGCCCTCTTGTTGCTACGTCACTTTGTGCTCGCGACCGTCTTTGGGGGCCCATCTATTAAGTGTGCAAGTTACCCCCTGCCTTTTTATCGATGGATATTAATAATATTGTTCAGGCAGGTGCCATAGCCTTAACATAGTTTATGTCAACCAGTCCACTTAAGACTACAAAAACCATCCAACCAACCTCATATTTTAGTTTTTCATATGTCGCAATAATTTCCCATTAACTGTTTTTTTACTAAGTTAAACAAAAATATTTGCTTATCATGATACAATTACGTAATTATCCAAATAGTATGAATACCGTTAATTTGATTCTTGTAAGTTCGTTAAGGCTATCTTAGAGCTGCTATCATTAATGTATCGACAATATTATGATAATTTTCCAGCCTATATTTCAGCGTTAATGACGTTCTTCTGAATTGCTATCCTTTGAAATGTGACGTATCATTATCAGACGAGTTCCATCGAGTACGAGTTCCATTCTTATTTTTGTAGAGTTCAAAAAGTTATATTCAAAACAAAAATCTTGTTTGTATTATAGTGACAGAACGAATATTTATTTTATCTTTGATTTGTAAGGTGAGAAGTACATACATGAAAGTAATATTATAACGCTGAATATTTTGTTTGTTTGTTTGAACACCCTAATCACAGGAAGTATTGGTTGGAATTGAAAAAATATTTTAGTGGTTGATAGCCTATTTGTTGAGGACGGCTATTAAGGTACAAAATATTTTCAAGTATATGCGAGCCGTGAATATAGTTTGATTAGAATCAGTAACTTAATCGATTCCTATCATTTTTATATTTCAAACAGTTATAAGTTGAACACCACCGACACTAAGTACAACACAGGCCAAGGCCGATCATTGTGGGCATTAGGTGCCAACAAATAGCTGGGTGCAAGTGCAAAACAACCCCTCAGTCGCCTATTTTTGCTGACATAACATTACTTACAACTTTGCTTCATTACTTTACTTGTTTGCTTATAACTTTGTGATTTTTCATGATACAGTTATGAAATTTTGTACATAGATTCTGTTAACGCGCAGGAGTGCGGGGTGCGGGACGCACCGCCGCCCTCTCCCCTCTCCCTTCAATTGTGCGTATAAAAGTGCGTGTACCGCGGTCATCGGGGTCTACGTCTGCTACCCACTTGCTCTGTATAGTCGCATCGTAATATTAGATTTCAAAGTATTGTAAAGGAAAAATTGGGAAGACCAATAAACGTATAAAATCTTCACGAGTATCTTTTTCAGCTCCTATCTAGACCTAACACACACCACACACAGTCTAAGCCTAGACATCTTATGGTGCCGTGACCAGGATTTTGAGGAATAAATTGAAGCACAAGGTCAAGGACAAAGTCAAGGAATCCAAGGATAAAGGGAAGAGAGAGTTATATCAAGGAATTTACAAACGCCACAAGGCGAGGTGAGCCCGTTCCATTTTTTTTTCCTTCCTACCTACTTATATGAACCGTGTGCAGCACAAATATTTGGCAAAGTATTGATAAAGTTCCTTATATCCAATTGCAACTAATTCAATTAACACAACGTAGGTCGTATTAGAAATAATGTCTCAAGCCTCCAGGAAACTTGCAGATCCAATAAAAAAGAGAAGTTATATAAAGGGTAGATTGACAATTTTTAAAGGTTACATAGAGGACATTACAAATTTAGAGAAATTAACGGATCAGCAAATTTCCGAGTTAAAGTTAAGACTATCCAAACTAGAAACGTGTTTTTCCACTTTCGATGACTTACAATCTGATATTGAAATAGAATCGGAAAATCCAGAGGAACAAATGAAGATTCGTTCCGAGATTGAAGGTCAATTTTATTCATTAATTTCTCAAGGTCGGTGTATTTCAGAGAAAGTGGAAGAATATAACATTAGAAGGAAAAGTCTGGCCCATCCAACTATAAGGCAGACCGGTAGTTTCGAAAGTGCGAATTCATTTTCTGGTTCAATTAAATTACCCACGATTAAATTACCAACATTCGATGGTAATTATAGTCAATGGTTAGAGTACAGAGACACATTCGAGGCATTAATTCATAAAAATGATTGTATTGAAACAATAAATAAGTTCCATTACTTGCGATCGTCATTAGAGGGTAGCTCCGCTTTGATAATTAAATCCTTAACATTTAGTTCTGATAACTATCGTGTAGCGTGGGACTTATTATGCGAAAGATATAATAATAAACGCCTTCTTATAAGCAATCACATGAAGTCATTATTTGATATGGAAGGCATAAATAGGGAGTCTGATAAATCGCTGCGTCTTATGATTGATAATGTAACTAGGAATTTAAGAGGTTTAAAGACGTTAGACCAACCTGTAGATCATTGGGATACTATTATTATCCATTTAACAGTGAATAAACTGGATAATGTAACTAGTAGAAGGTGGGAGGAACATAAAGGTTCATTAGGAGAGGTTCCTACCCTCAATGAGTTTTTTAAGTTTTTACGCGATCGAGCGGATGTTCTAGAAGCGGCGAGGCCAAGTAAATCGTATATTAAGGGTGAGAAGGCAGCTAGTTTTGTCGCATCCTCACAAGCAAATAGTAACCGTAATTTTAATAATAACTGTGTCATTTGTAATCAAGATCATCGTCTATTTGAATGTACGAGGTTTATTTCGATGAGTATGGATGAAAGAAACAATGTTGTTTCTAAGAATAAATTATGTATTAACTGTTTTAAACCAGGTCATCGGGCTCATAACTGCAAATCATTCGGCTGTAAAATTTGTAAATACAAACATAACGTATTATTGCATAGAAATAGACCTCAATCCGAAGACACAAGTAAAAAGGTGAGTTCGACCCAAGACGTCACTACCGTTACGTCACACTCGACGTCGTCCGTGGGAGTTGTGGCTGGATGCGAACCGCCACCTACTCAGCTGCCGGCCGCCGCGGCCTGCGCTGTGCCTACGCGGTACGTACCGCCCGGCGCGGACCCGGTTTCCTTATCAACAGTTGCCACTCAATACGTTCTTTTGTCGACCGCGCTTGTTAAAGTTTTTAGCGAAAGGAAAAATAAGTATTATGTAGCACGCGCGTTGTTAGATTCGGGTAGTCAAATTTCATTAATAACGGAAAGTTTTTGTAATAAACTGGGATTACCTTGCAAACGGATAGATCATAACTTTAATATTAATGGTATAGGAAATACTAAATTACAATTAGTAGAAAGTAGTAACTTTGTGATAAACTCATTGCACAATAATTTTTCCGTAGAAGTTAATTGTATGATTATACCAAGGATTACTAATATGTTGCCAAGTGTAAAGATAAATGCAAATAAATTGAATATTCCAGGTGACATATTAGTAGATTTGGCAGATAACAGATTTTATGAGCCCTCTGAAGTAGATATATTGATAGGAGCCGATTTGTTTTGGGAACTTGTAACAGGTCAACAAGTAAAATTAGGTAAAGGTCTTCCCACACTGCAGAGTTCAAAGTTAGGTTGGCTTGTTACGGGTCCCGTGGATATATGTATACCTAAATATGAAGCAAATTGTAATTTAGCAAGAAATGTTAGTGAACAGTTGGAGAAATTTTGGAAGGTTGAGGAAGTTATTTGTATAGATCAATTACCGAATAGTACTGAAGAAGAATTTTGTGAAAAACACTTTGTAAAAAATATGTATAGAACTGAAAATGGTAGATTTTGTGTAAAAATGCCTTTCCATACTTCTCCTTCTGTATTGGGAGACTCCTTTGTGAAGGCCAAATCTCGTTTAATGAATTTGGAGAAAAGGTTTAAAAAGCAGCCTAACGTAAAGGGTACCTATGTAGAATTTATAAATGAATATGAACAATTGAATCACTTATCTGAGAGTAGTAGGCCCCCGTTTGCATGTTATTTACCGCATCACCCGGTTATTAGGGAAAAGAGTGAGACAACAAAACTTCGGGTTGTATTTAATGCCTCCGAGAAAACCAGTAGCGGGTATTCGTTGAATGATATACAAATGGTGGGACCGGTGATTCAAGATGACCTATTTAGTATATTGCTCAGATTTAGACAACATAATTATGTTTTGACCTCCGACATTGAAAAAATGTATAGACAAATATTAATTTCTGAGAGTCAAAGACATTTGCAAATGATATTGTGGAGGGAGAACGAGTATGAGCCAGTAAAACATTTAAAATTAAATACTATTACCTACGGAACCGCTTCCGCGCCGTACTTAAGTACTCGTTGTCTATCGCAACTAGCAGATGAGTGTGAGAATTCAGATATTAAGGAGATAATTAAACATGATTTTTTCATGGACGATTTATTAACTGGTCATCAGACGGAGGAAGGGTTAAATCGTATAAGCAGATTAATTACTAAATCGTTAAGTTCAGCCGGTTTTAATTTGCGAAAATTCCGATCGAATGCAAATCAATTGTTTGTAGAAAATAAATTAAATGAAGTACAAGAACTCACCGAATTTAAAACCGTAACAAGCACTTTAGGTTTATCATGGTCCCCTCAGTCTGATTTATTCAAATTTTCAGTACAAATAGATATGCATGAACAAATCACGAAACGAAATATATTATCTTCTATTGCAAAAATTTTTGACCCATTAGGTCTTTTAAGTATATTTATTGTTAAGGCTAAATTAATCTTACAAAGGCTATGGTTATGCAAATTAGAATGGGATGATCTAGTCGATGATGAAGTAAAAAAAATGTGGTATAATTTCATAAAAAATGTGAATTCCCTTAGTTGTATAGCAATACCTAGACATGTGATGTGCAAAGATGCATTGAGTATCGAAATTCATATTTTTTCTGATGCGTCGGCATGTGCATATGGGTCATGTGTTTATGTGCGTTCGAGGAATAAAAATGGAGAAATTCATGTACAGTTGCCTTGTTCTAAATCAAGGATCGCCCCATTAAAAAGTTTAACAATTCCTAAGCTCGAGTTATGCGGCGCGTTGTTGTCCGCCGAGTTAGGGAATAAGGTGACTCACTCTTTACGATGTACTATTTCTCGTTGTGTTTACTGGACAGACTCGATGATCGTGCTAGGTTGGTTGCGTACGTCGCGGGCTCCTCCAAAGCAATTAAAGATATTTGTGGCTAATCGAGTGAATAAAATTAATTGTTTAACTAAGAATTGTGAATGGCGATACGTACCAACCGAACACAATCCAGCTGATTACATTTCTCGAGGAGTAGATCAGATGAATAATAAAGTACAAACTTTGTGGTGGAGTGGTCCTCAATTTTTATCCTTAAGTGAATCTCATTGGCCTAATGTGGGTAACCATAAGTTGAATAGTATAACGTTACCAGAAATGAAGCAGGTAGGCTCATTAGTAAATCATGTAAACGTGAACAACATGTTAATTGAATTTGAGCTTTATTCTAAACTCCATAAGGTACAACGTACAATGGCCTATGTACTTAGATTTATTAAGAATTGTAAATTCAAAATAATGCAAAATAGACTAACCTGTAGTTATTTAACGGCTGATGAGTTAACTGATAGCTTAATGTATTTGGTTAAGTTTGCACAGTTAGATTCATTTAGTGATGAATATAATAGATTATTAGGTAATAAGCCGTTACATAACAAGAGTAGAATTTTATCACTCAGCCCCTTCTTGGATTCACACTTTAATGTAATACGTGTAGGAGGTCGCCTTAGTAATTCCCCTCTTTTGTATGAAAGAAAACATCCTTTAGTTTTAGATTATAAACATAGATTGACAAGGCTTATTTTTGAAAATGAACATAATAAGTTGTTTCATGCGGGTCCTCAGTTATTATTATCAGCAGTAAGGGAAAATTATTGGATTGTGAATGCAAGAAAGGTGGCTAGGAGTGTAGTTAAGAATTGTATAGTATGTAAGCGATTTAAATTTAAGCCTATAGTCCCAATTATGGGCGACTTACCCAAACAGCGATTAAATCCAGGAACGCCTTTCGAAACTACGGGAGTTGATTTGGCGGGTCCCTATTTCATAACCGATAGGAAAGGTCGCGGTTGTAAAATAAGTAAATGTTATATGTGTTTATTTGTTTGTTTCACTACTAAAGCACTACACTTAGAAGTTGTGAGCGACCTAAGTACCGACGCATTCCTATTATCTCTCAGGAGATTTATTTCTCGGCGCTCTAAACCTAGTTTAATATGTTGTGATAATGCGACCAATTTTTTGGGTGCTAGTAATGAACTTAATAAATTTTTATTAGTTAATAAGGATAAATTAACTGAATTTTGTTCTAATGAAGGTATGAAGTTTGCATTTATTCCCCCTTATGCCCCGAATTTTGGAGGATTATGGGAGGCCGGGGTCAAATCAGCCAAGTTCCATTTAAAAAGAATATTAGGGAATAGGCACTTGACATATGAGGAACTTTCAACTTTATTTTGTCAAGTAGAAGCTATACTAAATTCCCGACCTTTAATTCCCATGTCATCCGATCCCAACGATTTCCATTCTCTGACTCCCGGGCACTTCCTCGTTGGCAAACCACTGATAGCTCTTCCCTCTCCAGTGTTAACAGACATTAACTGTAATCGACTCCACAGATATGAGCTATTGGAACAGATGAGGCAGCATTTCTGGATGAGATGGCAACACGAGTACATAAGTGAGCTTCAGCACCGTACCAAATGGCGCAACCCAGATGTTACATTACGTATTGGAGATATGGTCATAATCAAGGAAAGTAACATGCCACCCCTAAAATGGAAAATCGGACGTATACAAGACTTACACATGGGTAACGACGGTGTATCCAGAGTAGCTGATGTGAGGACGGCGAGTGGCACGGTGCGGCGAGCTATCAATCGCCTGTGCCCTTTGCTGGAGCCTGAGGACGGACAGTTGAAGGTGCGACCTTCAACGGGGGGAGTATGTTAACGCGCAGGAGTGCGGGGTGCGGGACGCACCGCCGCCCTCTCCCCTCTCCCTTCAATTGTGCGTATAAAAGTGCGTGTACCGCGGTCATCGGGGTCTACGTCTGCTACCCACTTGCTCTGTATAGTCGCATCGTAATATTAGATTTCAAAGTATTGTAAAGGAAAAATTGGGAAGACCAATAAACGTATAAAATCTTCACGAGTATCTTTTTCAGCTCCTATCTAGACCTAACACACACCACACACAGTCTAAGCCTAGACATATGTATATAAAAATACTAGACACGTGTTTCCGGTTTCGCATATACTAAAACTGATGTTGTATATAATATCACGTTACAACCCCGTAGGACATGTCAGTTTCCTCAAGATGTTTTCCTTTACCGTTTTGAGAGCAGTGGTGATGAAATACATTAGGTACATAAAGTAATACGCCTGGCTGTCTTTGGACCCGTAACTCGTAAATCAAGCCTGTTACTACTGGGCTTCAACTGCTCTCAAAAAAACGTAATTAGGTATTAATTAGAAATTTCCTTAGCCAGACGATGGTCCACTTATTAGAGTGCCCAAAGTGTCCCTACGCCTGCACTTTGGAGGATCTAAAAAACGCCATTGACGCCGCTATAAACGGTAGAACCTACTGGACCTAAAAACTTTAAGGGTAAAGAAAACCATCGATTTGAGAAGAGGAAATTTTCTTCGTAATTAATCTGTGAAACAATAATCCAAAATTGAATATATCTACAATATTTTTCGAACAATCGATTTTTTTTATAATTATTATTGATAGGCTCGCGTCCGACTGCATCTCATAGTAAGCGATGATGTGGTTGACGATGGAGCACGCTTGCCTAGAAGTAACCTATTCACTCTTGACTTAAAGACCCCTAAGTTGTCATTAGGAAAAAAAAAAAATTCAATACGAAAAATCCGTAACGTAGGTATTGATTAAGTTATAAATATGAATTTATCATTTACATTTACATATTCATGAAATGTCTCCGTTGAAGTATCCAATTTGGATCGACGAATAGAAAACTTTCCTTTCCACGTACAAAATTCTAATTACATTATGTTTCTGTATAAAAGCTTCGAGCGGTCCTTTCATAAGCTCGCAAAGTGACATAATCCTTGAATTTAATAAATTACCCCACAAATTGAGACTTATATAACAAGAATGAAATTAACGAGGGCAAAATGACTTACAGTTGGTACCTCCGCTTTTATCGTGTGTAAATTCGTTATAGTTAAATTATGTGTTTTTTACTTTGGCAATTTAAGGTAGGTACTTTGGCCCCGGTGTTTCCTTAGTACTTTGATATAGTTTCAATTTTACAGGGTTGTCAAAATTACATAACAATAATTAGGGCATATTTTTTTTTAATGGGATATCGTCTAATGATTTCTCTCGCTCTAGGGTGTTGCGGAATGTCGTGTCAGATTTTTATTTACTAAAACCAAACCAATATTGAAATATTTTGTCGTACTAATATTATGTATACATGATGGGCTGTAAAAAAGACAGATGAAAAAAGATTGCATGTAGCGGAGATGAGAATGTTGAGATAGATGTGTGGTATGACGAGAATGGATAAAGTGAGAAATGAGTATACCTATTAGAGGAAGTTTAAACGTGGCACCAGTGACTGAAAAGTTGAAAGGTAATCGGTTGTCTTGGTATGGTCATGTGAAGAGGAGGGATGATGCGCATATTACTAAAAGAGTTCTGAGTATACATGTAGAAGGATGGAGAGGGAGAGGAAAGCCGAAGACAAGATGGATGGATTGTGTGAGGAGTGATATGAAAGAAAAGGGAGTTAGTGAGAGTTTGACGGGTTACAGGACAGAATGGAAGAGAAAACGTGTTGCGACGACCCCAAATAATATGGGATACCTAAGGGCAGGAATAAGAAGACTGATATTATGAAGGCGAAAGAATAGAATGGAATAAACTTTATTGCAAACCAATAGGTATATTAACAACTAGCTATTGCCCGCGGCTTCGCTCGTGTTAAATTCGGGGTAACACGGTTCCCCTTTCTGTGGGGGGTTAGTGAACTCCCCTTAGCGAACTCCACTACGGGTGACGTAACCTACCACAAACTTATTATTTGCAGTTGATACAGTAATCGGGTCTAGGGATCGAACCGCAAAATTAAGTTTGTTTTTTATTGTATATACTTTTCCGGGATAAAAAGTACCCAGTGTGGTGTCCAGGATGTTAAAGAATAATTATACCAAGTTTCATCGTAATCGAACCGGTAGTTTTTGCGTGATGCCTGAACAAGCAGACAGACAGACAAATTTTTTTTTAAACACATTTTTGGGTTCGGTGTCGGGCTAGTAACCGACCCTGCCGTCATTTTTTTTGATATTTTCAATGTACAGAATTTTCACTTCTACAGATTTATTATAAGTATAGATTTTACTGAAACTGAAGTCTGAAGGTACAACACATTTTATTGTACACCAAAACAGTAACACAACTTATAAATAAACTTGAATCTATGGGTATAATGGCGGTCTTATACTCTTTATACCGGGAATATGTTCACAAGGAATCATTATCCACTCTCACTCAGGCGAAACCGCATGCAGAAGCTACGTATTCGATAAAACAATCTAATTTGGACATCATTATTTATCTTGCGTACAACAATATTTAGGTGACCTATTTTTCAGACAATGGCCCCAATAAAATGAACTTTCAGTATACAGA
This sequence comes from Mythimna ferrago, assembly GCA_910589285.2. NCBI lineage: Eukaryota > Metazoa > Arthropoda > Insecta > Lepidoptera > Noctuidae > Mythimna > Mythimna ferrago. Next base: position 20,390,125 of record OU342680.1, on the reverse strand, counting down.
TAACGGTTCCATTCATTCATTCGTTCAGCGCTGTACGTTTTTTTTTTTTTTATAAAAGTTTGTACCTTTTTTGCGAGTTCATATTTTACTTGCTCTTCCGTATCTTACATCCATTGATGTAGTTCATTCTCCTATTTGTTGTTCCTTTTTTAAAATAACTTTTCATAAAATGTATATGCCAAAGAATCGCTAAACTTAAATGGCAGTAGGCAGGGCATATTACTTGCAGAACAGATCGTCGGTGGGGACGAAAGGTTCTGGAGTGGCGACCACGTACTGGAAGACGCAGCGTTGGAATGCCTCCCACATGGTGGACCGATGATCTGGTGAGGGCCGCAGGAATCTGATGGATGCAAGATGCACAGGACCGGTCATTATGGCGACACTTGGGGGAGGCCTATGTCCAACAGTGGACGCTATCGACTGAAATTATGATGATGGTGATAAAAATGTACATAGATATTAATTTCGTTGGAATTATTAGCTTCGTTAAAGTCGTTAAATGGTTCCAATTCAATCCGAATTGGAAACGCACGGAGTATCTAAGTAGGCGAGGAAGGGAGTGGAGCATGACTCGACGTAAATACCTACATCACAACTAACTAGCAATTGGATTACCCACAGATTGGACGTGCTAAACGATTTGTACGCCTGAATACGTTACGGCCCAATTCGACGGGATATATTTGTATGTTACAGTAATGTTGAATCATCGTGAGGAAACTTTGGCAAGCTGAAATAGTGAATTTGGGTCTAAAGTTCCTCTAAAAAAAGCTAATTTTTGTTTGTTTGAAATCATTTAAAACTTAAAAAAAAAATACACTTCAAACTGTCATCGTTCTGTTGGATGACAACGGAACAATGACGTAATTACATGTTGATCATTTTTAGAAGAAGCTTTTTCAGGTTTAGAGATAATTAATAATATAATTAAAAAATAAAATTTATAATTATTTGTTTTATTTTTCAACTTCATCCACAGTGCCTACCTAACTGCAATCCGAGGTTTTTATAATTTTAACGCTTCAGGCTATTTTTTATTTTGGCTAAGCTACTTGTTGCTTTAGACATCAGGTATAAGAAGCAAAAAGATGATTAACTAAATAAAATGTTTAGTTAAGAAAAAAAAACTAACAACGAAAAAACTTAAGACCAATAGTCAGCATGTGTAAGCGCAAAAATATAATCCAAGAGCAGATTTGGTCTTGGTTAATCCATTTCTAAAGGTGCATCTACGCTTGAGGAACCGAGCACGACCCGAACACGAACACGAGCTCAAATTCGTGTAGTGTTGACCGATTCTAGAGGAACCTAGTACAAACGACACTACACGAATATGAGCTCGGCTCTAGCGCCCGAGCAGTGCTATAGAACAGTGACTATCTGATGCGTACTCCTCGGTAACGACCTGGGCCTCAAGTCTGCTATTACAATAGTGTCAGAATGGTCTATCATTGATGTCATAATTGTCGATTTTGACAAGTTTGGTAATCTACTAATATAATGGCGTCATTATGACTTTCCAATGGTCAACCACTGACACTCCATTGAAAGAAGTGGCATAGAATGGTAATCTCGTACGTATTGACAAATGAATATTTAACGTTTGCGGTAATCTGCTAAAACTTTGACAGTTTATTTGATCAGTGTTTTACCATTACAACGTTATTGTGCAGTTATTGGTTTTAATATGCTCGAAATTATCATTCTACCACAATTCTATTACAAGACCATTGACCGATCATTGATCGATCATTATGAATTAGCTGATTACAAACTTTTAGCAAAATGACAATGGGATCGTGTTGGAATGACGAGTTTATAAAAATAGCCGACTTGGGGCCCAGGTTTGAAAAAGATATGTGTTTATTATAGAATCATGAACAATGGTTTTTCGTGCGATTAATACTTTTGTCTAAAAAAAATGTTTAGCGATTTCGCAACTTTTCCCTACTTCTTCGAAATGGCTTGGATCTTTCGAAACATTTTGCACATAAAACTTGATGGTTAAATATTCTTCAAAGTTAATATAGAATATGTAAATCAATCAATATTTCGCAAAGGAAATGGATTTAAAGGTCAGCGGGGCTCTATCCGGGCGTAGCTGGCCGGAATGAAATGCACAGATACTTGTGCCGCTCGTACGGCCGCCTAGGCGGGTACGAGTGTTGTGTCCATTTAATTCCGGCCAGATGTTTAAGGGACTATAAGCCTTAAGTTAGGCTTGAACAGATAAGATTGGCAAGACTTAACTTTGAAAAGAACGTGATGGAACTAACTTTAATATAGTTAAAGCAGAATGTTAAAACTTTCATAAGTTGTTAATAGATTTATACCAGATGGAACGTGATAATCGTTTTAAACAAAAGATGTAGCCAACCACAGTAGTCGATTTTCATTCAGAGATAACTTTGATGGGCAAGAGTTTAAATTTCATTGTCGTTGATTTCAATGAATTGTTTAACTGTTTGTGACATTTTTGCGGTATTGAGAGTACCATTAGAACTTGTGAGATTGTTTTGATTACCTAGATAGAAATTATAATAACTAGAGATAGACTCTATAGTCTATAACAATCGTCTAAGTCCAATGGTGAATTGACATTTAATCAGCGACGTAACATTGGGAAAAAGTAGAAAAAAAAAACGAAAATAATAACAAAATTAATAATAAATAAAAATAACAAAATTTTGATTTTTTTTTAATAAAAACAATCAAAATTCAAAATTATTATTTTTAATTAATTTATTAGTTATTATTATTTTTTTTTTTAATTTTTATTTGATCATGGAAAATTAAATTCTCTACTATCAAAACTTCGTAAATAAGTTACATCTACTGTTACAATAATAACATTACAAAAAAATTAAACATAAAAAGTAACTAAAAATAAACAACCTGTTGTTACCTACTTTTCATATTTCCAAATAGCCAATACTCGTACACCGTTATACACCGTATATACACCGTTAAATTTTGATCGTTTTAATCCCGTGGAGGGTCGATCCGGTACATGAAAAACTTTCGATTTTTAAAGATAAAATTAAAAAATAAAGTACCTTTTTTCAAAACTCGTATTAATTTACGCATATACGAAATTAATTTCTTTAAGAAAATGTCAGCTGAGCGAGTCCAATGACTTGTACCTATAAGTAGGCTTGATAGGTTCGCGCTTGACCGCTATCTCACCTGATGGAAAGCGTCGACGCGGTCGACGATAAAACACGCTTACCAAGAAGAAACCTATTCACTCTCGATTCCCGGGTTGTAGCTATCAGGAAACACAGACTACGGCAAGGAATTCCACTCCCTAGCCGCACGCACAATGAATGTGTTCCCAAAACGTTTTGTGCGTGTAGGTGGGATATCCACCATATACCGGTGGCGCATAGCCGTACGTCTGGTAGTCCGATGATGGAACGGGCTAGGCGGAGTAAGGTTATGCAATTCCGATGCACACTTCCCGACATGCAACCGGTAGAAAACCGACAGGCTAGCAACTCTGCGTCGATGCTCAAGACTTTGAAGCCTCGACTCGACGAGTGTATCATCGCCAATTATCCTTCTGGCTCGCCTCTCAATTGCCTCAAGTGCATCAAGCTGGTATCGGGCAGATCCGTCCCAAAGATGAGAGCAATACTCCATACACGATCGAATTTGCGCTTAATAAAGTTTGAGCAGCTGTTCCGGCGTGAAGTACTGTCTGACCTTTGCGAGGATTCCCAGATTTTTTGCATACTGACTGACATATCAATGCACAGCCGATACTACTGGGACTAGGAGCGCGAAATTTCGCACAAGGTTTCCTTTTATATAGTAGGCGAGAGAATTTTCAGAAGTGCATTCCCTATGAGGATGACAGGGTCAAAAATTTGTGTGAAGAAATTTACTATCACGCGGGCGAAGCTGCTGGCAAAAGCTAGTACATTATATTTTGCCGTTCAACTTCGTACATTTAAGTGAGCCGTTGTACAGTAAATCCTTAAGCTGCAAACTTTTCCATCTCGATGCTAATAACCGTTGTTTTATACAAAGGAAGGTGGCAATTCTGAAGCAACCTAACAAAATATTGTCGAATGTCTCTATAGTGGACAGGTGACAGTCAACCCCGAAATATAAGTGACACCTTTGTAACGACGGGTATCATTAATCTTAAGACAATAAATCAGACATAATCTGCTCATCTACACTATAATATTATAAAGAGGTAAAGTTTGTTTTTTATTGTTTGTAGGAGATAATCTCTGAAAGTACTGGTCCGATTGCTAATTTTTTTTTACTGATGGTAAGTTGCTTTATTCTTGAGTGACATAGCAATTGCTAGTATATGATTGTTGCATGACCACACTAGCTGCCGCCAGGCTTCACCCATGTGAAAGTAGGACACTGTCCCTAGCGAACATACTCCCTGGATAAAAAGCCCAAATTGGAGCCACACCAGTGGGCCAGTTTCGCCGTTATATGATATTATTGTTATGGGATAGCCAGGTAAGTACACTTACGTAGATTCTTCTTCTCCTTCTTCCTGCCCTTATCCCATATTGCTTGGGGTCGGTGCAACACGTTTTTTTCTTCCATTCTGTCCTGCCACTTGACACACTATCATCACTAACTCCCTTTTCTTTCATATCACTCCTCACACAATCCATCCTTTTTTTCTTTGGCCTCCCTCTCCCTCTCTACCCATATACATAATATATACTCATCTCTTTTAGTAACATGCGGTTCATCCCTCCTCTTCACATGACCATACCAAGACGAACGATTTCCTTTCAACTTTTCAGTCACTGGCGCCACGTTCAAACTTCCTCTAATGTACTCATTTCTCACTTTATCCTTTCTCGTCATACCACACATCCATCTCAACATTTTCATCTCCGCTACATGCAATTTTTTTTCATCTATATTATTTACAGCCCAACATTCTGATCCATACTGTATGACAGGTCTCATCACGGACTTGTAAAATCTCTTCAACTTGAGCAGCAACCGTGGGTCGCAAGTTGTTCCCGCGATCTGTTGCCATTTCATACATCCTGCGTTGATCACGTCTCGGTTTACCTCACTATCCTCTTGGAGGAGCTAGCATACATAGATTATAGGACAGATTAATTAGGTGATGAAGAAGCTTTGGCGAACAATGTGCCCTGCCCACGGGCACTTACCTCAACACAACTGAGGAAAACTGTTTCTCGCTTTCCCTATTGATTTACAATTTAAACCTATCAAAATAATAATCTCAAATAAAAGGTTAATATCAAAACAGTATTACTAACATATCATAGAGATTTGCTATCATTTATTGGGGAAATTGTACCGAAAGAGAGTATTTTTAAGGCCCAGAAACGCTGCATACGAGCAATATTTGGTTTGAAGGTTACTGACAGCTGTTTTCCAATTTTCAAAAATCACAGTTCATTGACATTCCCGTGTCTTTATATTTTAGAAATTGCTCTTTTTGTTAAATGTAATCAGCAACTATTTTTAACTTTATCGGAAAGTAGACACCGTGATATAGCTTTGCGATCTCAATACCAAAACTTGTTATGCACAGGTAGATGATATAGGACTGCTCTGTTGAAGAAAAATATTTTTGGTATGGCACCGGCTATTCTTAACCACATTCCTAATTCTATAAAAACAGGAACCAGTAACTATTTTCAAAAAGAAACTAACGGCACTTCTATTAAACAAATGTTATTACTCTGTATCGGATTTTCTAGCTGATAAATTTTAATTGTATATCAATAGTAACATGTTTCATGAATTTGTATCAATATTTGCATGCCTAAATGGCAGAATGTACAAGGATACTTTAATATAGGTAATAGGGTAGTTTCCAGGGTCAAAATAATTACATTTTATTTAGTCCGTGTTTTAGATTATAAAAAAATATTGGACACGTATTTTTTCTTTTTTCGATTAAACAAAAAATAACGAAGATAATTATAGCCCATTAAAGTTACGTGTGACGTCGAAATGCAGCACGCGTGACGTTACACGTAACTTTAATGGGCTATATCTTTGTATTTTTTGGTTTAATTTACAAATAAAAAATACGTGTCCCTTATTTTTGAATAATCTAAAAGACGGACTAATTACATTTTTTACGGCAACTAGCCTATTATTTTTATCATCTTATTGTAAACACCTGCATTCTGAGCAAATAAATCACTATTCTATTCTATTCTTAAATAGCTAAACGAATACGTAATTATACAGAACTCTAATTTATGAAAGCTAGCTAATTCTCTATCAAGTTCGCAATAGCGCCTAGAGTAGATAACATAGTCGTAAGGCAGATAGGATCCGAGAAATGCCGAGAAAGAGCTCTGTCCCAAGATCCATTAATATTTGCGTTCCTCGTTAGCTAGCAACTAATTACATCGTCACTAGTACATATTAACTTGATTTAGAATTAGAAGCGAAACCCTGTTTGTTGACAGATGACGGAGATAAATAGACATAACTATTTGCGAAGATGATTATGTAATTATTTATTAGGCTCAACAACACAATTGTTAACACATAAAATTATTACAAAACTTCACTTAAATCTAAGTATAGTCTAGTGTAACAATTTATTACAGGTAAGCATTACATATGCTAAAAAGTACAAAATGATTTATGTGTCCAATTCTACGGTAAAATTAGACATTGTAAATGTGATACAAAAACATCTTTGCGTAACTTACTATTTAACTAATTATATAAAAAATAAAACTAAAACCGTTTACCATTGCCAAAATGTTTTTCATTACTTATTTAGATTACAAATGTAAGCTAGTATTAAATTGTTCATTATTTTTTTCCAATGTTGTATGTAACATTAAGAGCAATTATTTAGGTGAATTTTATTATTTATTTTTATTTATGCTTTTATACATCTCATGACCCTGAGGTCCTGGACCTTTGAAGGCGTACGAGGGGCCAAAGCCAACTCGCAAAGGCCCTTTAGATCATTTAGATGGAACGGGATACCAACCGATGATTATCCCTGTTTTTCTTATTGGGAAAAACTATTGCGACATTTTCCATGGGTATACTAGCATAGTGCGCACAGAGATTTGACTGGCCTGTTGGTCTAGTGGCTAGTGGCCCTGACTGCTATGCCGGAGGTCGTGGGTTCGATTCCCACCCAGGACAAATGTTTATGTGATGAGCAGGATCATTTGTTCTGTGTCTGGGTGTAATTTATCTATAAATGTATGTATTTAGGAATATATAAGTATGTTTATCAGTTGTCTAGTACTCATAACACAAGCTCTGCTTAGCTTGAGACTAGACGGCGTTGTGTGATAGTTGCGGAATATTATTATTATTATTAGATAATCGTCGGTTGGTACTACGTTCCACCAAAAGTGTCGGTCTTTTGCGAATTGGTTTCGGCTCCTCGTACGTCTTCCAAAGGTCCAGGACTCCAGGGTTCTGAGATATACTGATGCATAAAAATAATAACTAAGTTTTGCCCGTGGCTACGCCCGCGTACATAAAATATAGCCTATGTTACTCAGGAATAAAGCAGCTGAAAACATTTTAGCAATCGAACCAGTACTTTCAGAGATTACCTCCTACAAACAAAAAGACTAACTTTACCTCTTTATAATATTAGTATAAAAGTTTAAAGTTCAAATGTATTTAAAGCGCAATAAATAAGTATTTAACAATTTCATAAATATCAAAATTGAATCGTCATGTTTATGATTCCGGAATCTTAGAAAATGTATTATTAACTCTATGTAACTTACTTCCATGAAAGTTAGGTAAATGTATTCTACTTATTCCGAACTGCGGTTATAAAGCAAAAAAGCAATACATTACTAAGAAATTTTATTGTCTGTACTATCATCATCATCATCATCATCATTTCAGCCGACAGACGTCCACTGCTGGACATAGGCCTCCCCCAAGCGTCGCCACAACGAACGATCATGTGCGTCCCGCATCCATCGGATTCCCGCTACCCTCACCAGGTCGTCAGTCCACCTTGTAGGAGGCCTTCCAACGCTGCGTTTTCCGGTACGCGGTCGCCACTCCAGAACCTTTCGGCCCCAACGGCCATCTGTTCTGCGAGCAATGTGCCCTGCCCATTGCCACTTAAGTTTGGCGATTCTTTGTGCTATGTCGGCAACCTTGGTTCTCCTGCGGATATCTTCATTTCTGATTCGATCACGCAAGGAAACTCCGAGCATAGCCCTTTCCATTGCTCTTTGGGTGACTTTAAGCCTTCTGATGAGGCCCATTGTGAGCGACCACGTTTCGGATCCATATGTCATTACTGGCAACACACACTGGTCATAGACTTTCGTCTTGAGACACTGTGGTATGTTGGATGAGAAGATACCGCGTAGCTTCCCGAACGCTGCCCAGCCGAGCCGGATTCGACGGTTGACCTCTCGAAATTAGATCTACCCAACTGGACTGTCTGCCCGAGGTAGACGTAATCGTCCACAACTTCGAGTATAGAGTCTCCGATCTTGATAGGAGTGGGTGCTACATGGTTGTTTATCATGACTTTAGTTTTGTCCATGTTCATTTTAAGACCCACTCTTTCGGAAGCTCTACTGAGGTCATTGAGCATTGTACTGAGCTCTTCTGTAGTCTCAGCCATGACTACTATGTCGTCGGCAAACCGAAGGTGAGTGATGTACTCGCCATTGACATTAATGCCTAGTCCACTCCAGTCTAGAACCTTGAAGACATCCTCCATTGCGGCCGTGAACAGTTTCGGAGAAATGACGTCTCCCTGCCTCACACCTCGCTGCAGGAGGATAGGTTTCGAAGTCTGGTCCTGAAGTCGGACTGACATAGTGGCGTTTTCGTACAAACACTTCAGCACCTCGATGTACCGATAGTCAATCTGGCACCGTTGGAGAGACTGCAGTACAGCCCAAGTCTCGATCGAATCAAAGGCTTTCTCGTAGCTTTCTGTACTATCAATGAAACTTTATTCATTCCAAAATTACTTGTTTCCTTGTCAACAGAACAAGGGATTTCGAACAAAATTCATAAAAAAAGTAATTGGCTACGACTCGTCAATATCTCGGCAACCTTTGTTAAAATATATTGAAAGAGCTTTGTTCAATTAAACCAGGGTACTGAAATGGTAAATGGTTATGTCACTTAATTAAAATTAAATGTACTTGTTAACTTTTTTTAAATGAAACGCGAAGCTACGGTAAGCGATGATGTGGCCGACGATATTAATATTAAATTAAATATTAAAAATATTAATATGTCACAACTATCACACAACGCCGTCTAGTCTCAAGCTAAGCAGAGCTTGTGTTATGAGTACTAGACAACTGATAAACATACTTATATATTTCTAAATACATACATATTATAGATAAATTACACCCAGACACAGAACAAATGATCATGCTCATCACACAAACATTTGTCCTGGGTGGGAATCGAACCCACGGCCTCTGGCATAGTAGTCAGGTCCACTAACCACTAGACCAACAGGCCAGTCACGATGGAGCACGCTTGCCTTGAACCTATTCACTCTTGACGTAAATACCCCCAGTTTACAGCTGTCAGGAAATACAGACTCCGGCAGGAAATTCCACTCCATAGCTGACTAACGGTGAATGATAAACGAAACATTCAGAAATAGCTAACTGCAAGAATGGCGTAAAATTAATTGAGTCGGTGAAATTGCAACGACATGCACTTCATTCGTCTAATGACCCAGTTCTGTATTTAAAGAGAGAAAAAGTCTTTATAATATTTGTGGAGTTCTAGACATTTGATTATGTCAGCATGACTGGCCTGGTGATCTAGGTTAGTGGCCCTGATTGCTATGCCGGAGATTGTTGGTTCGATTCCCACCCAAGGCAAATATTAGTGTGCTGAGTCTGATTATTTGTTCTGTGTCTGGGTGTAATTTATCTATGAAATGTATGTATTTAAAAATATATAAGTATGTTTGACAGTTGTCTAGTACTCTTAGCACAAGCTCTGCTTAGTTTGGGACTAGATGGCGTTGTTTGAAAGTTGTAGAATATTATTATCTACTAGCTTTTGCCCGCGCGGCTTCGCTCCCGCTCTTCCCTACTCCACCCTACTATACCCTACTCTACCCTACCCTATCCTACTCTACCCTACTCTACACTACTCTACCCTACTCTACCCTACTATACCCTACTCTACCCTACTCTACCCTACTATACCCTACTATACCCTACTCTACCCTACCAAACTTCACATAAACCATCTACTAAATAGTCCGAACAAAGCCTAAACATTTGGTTTGGATAGCTGAGCCCGTTCTTGAGTTATAAAATTACAACGAAAAGTGGCATTGATTTTTCATCATCATCATCATCATCATTTCAGCCGATAGACGTCCACTGTTGGACATAGGCCTCCCCCAAGTGTCACCAAGATGATCGATCCTGTGCGTCCCGCATCCATCGGATTCCCGCAACTTTCACCAGGTCATCGGTCCATCTTTTAGGAGGCCTTCCGACGCTGCGTCTTCCGGTACGCGGTCGCATTGATTTTTATATATATAGATTATTAACTTTTGTGGGATTGTTCGTAAGAGTCATCGCAGTCCTAGAACACAAAGAAACTGAATGAACTCAGGTAGGTTTTAGTCAGCATAAGTCTGGCACTGTCGCTCCAACCAGACTGGTAAAAATATTTGTTGATATCCTACTCATAAAGAGCGTTAACTTTCAAATGGATTAGCTAACTGTTGTAGCTAAATATGCACATACCTAAATAATCAAATTAATTTACAAGTTTAATATTGGCCTAATACACTAAAATGAAAGCTATTGTCTAAACGTCATAGGATCGGTTAGATAATAGAACCAAAGCCTGTCATATTATTAAGCACTTGTATGGAATATATTAATAGTCAATTTCAGATGTAGTTTTAGTAAAACGCATAATAGTTTATTAATTTAAATCTCGTGTTTGGTGTTCAATTGTTAGTAGATATTAGTATACAGTTTTGATTGATGTTGTCAAAATATTTGTGGCATTTTTATAATATGTTTATTAAAAAAAGTAACCATGCAGTTTCTAAGCGGTTCTTCTCCATAGGAAACGACCAATTGAAACCGTTCAGTAGCTTCTGACGTTTTATAAGTGTCCATACAAACAAGCCTATAGAAAAAAAAAAATTTGATTTGATTTGAAAAAATCGTCAGCTTTTTTTAAGGTGGGAAAACATCTAATGACTTCTCCCGCTCTAGGGCGGAGAGGGAAGGCGTATAAGACTTGGACTTTTATTGACTAAAACCACACCTATGTTACTTCGGATACTCGTGCGTTTTAGGAGCACGGTTTCAATTGGTCGGTTCATGTGGAGAAGAACCGGAAAGAAACGACAATGGCTCTTTTATAAGAAATATTGATTTTAAAATAATTTCCTAAATATTTTAATATTCAAATGCATAAAAGGACAGCGTAGATCAGTCCAAATTGTACCTAAATGAAAAATATAAATAATAAAATGTCGAAATAGAAAATAATCTATGAATCCGCGGAGTCTATAGTATTCTTACATTTACATTATAAAAATGAGGCTAAGTAATAATAAAAAATGCTTACTTAATAATAAATCAGTAATAAAGTTTAAGCTAAGAGTGAATAGGTTACTTCTAGGCAAGCGTGCTCTATCGTCGGCCACATCATCGCTTACTATCAGGTGGGATACTGGTCAAATGCGAGCCTAACCATAATAAAAAAAATTAAGATGGCTGAGGTAAGTACTTTAAAAAATTACGTTATCACCTTACTTAATGCAACAAGGCATTCTCTCCCAGTCAACCTTTGGGTTAAAAAATACATCACTGTGGTAGGTTTGCACAATTAACAGCATAGATATAAGAAATAAAAAATACTTGAAACGGAAAAAAATAAATAAAGTAAGTTATTTATATTTAATAAAAAAACATATATATGCTAAAATAATAAACTAATAAATACTATGAAAAATATCAAATCATAAAGAGAACTTAATAACAATTCTGACGAAGAACAAACTAAGGTTGAGAGGACTTCAAGTAGTAGTTCCGAATTTCCATCAAAATTCTCTTGTTTTTAAAGGCAAGCGTGTGCCATCGTAGGCCACATCATCGCTCAGGTGAGATAGTGGTCAAACACGAGCCTAACCATACAAAAAAAAGTTAAGATGGCTGAGGTACTTTATAACAATACGTTATTACCATCAACATTCACTTGTCTTGGTTATAATTTATTTGGGATCGACGCAATGATAACGACAAATACAGAGCCATGGAACTTCTGTATATGTCGTTATGGGCAACTTATTGTATTTTATACAAACGTCCAAGTCCTTCTCGGAAATGAATGGACTGATTTTAATGAAACGTGATAGATAAGATTCCGCTAAATAGTTAAGTTTAAAAAGTTAGCTACGAACTTCTTAGAAGAATATTGTTTAGAGAGATATATTTCCAGTCGAAAAAAATGTCCAAAGAATCGCCAAACTTAAGTGGCAGTGAGCAGGGCACATTGCTCGCAGAACAGGTCGTCGGTGGGGACGAAAGGTTCTGGAGTGGCGACCACGTACTGGAAGACGCAGCGCTGGAATGCCTCCCACGTGGTGGACCGATGATCTGGTGAGGGTCGCAGGAATCTGATAGATGTGAGACGCACAGAACCGGTCATTATGGCGACACTTGGGAGACCTATTTCCAACGGTGACCGTCTTTCGGCTGAAACGATGATTAGAGAGATTTAAAGAATAATTTTATTTTAAGTTTTCTATCGAAAGTGAAACGCAAGAGAAATAAATTCTCTTGACTCAGTGTCTCTTTCTTTCAAGGCATTTTATCTATCTCACACATTTACACTCTAAACTGTCCCTACTACGGATCCTTTCAATACATTATTGTAATAAAATAACCCAATTTCTAACCTATTTGAGCACTAGCGACCCCCTTTCACCTTCCGAACCTCTCAAGGCATTTCATCTTCCATACATTCCATCCATCTTTTTTTGTTTACCCCTTCTCTTTAAGCCATTAATATGTACTAACACTCAATACTGTCCTTATTATCTTCAATATAATATGTATTATTGTAATAACCCAATTTCGGACTTAGTGTCCCCCCTTTCACCTTTCGAACCTCCTATTCAAGGCATTTCATCTTTCACGTATTGCATCTATCATTTCTTTGGTTTTGTTCGAGGTAATCCCTGAAAGTTCAAAGTACTGGTCCGATTGATAAATTTTTTTCACCAACAGAAAGCTGCTCTATTCCTGAGTGACATAGGCTTTATTTAATGTACGTGGGTGAAGCCGTGGTCAAAAGCTAGATCTTTATATTTTTTGTAATAACCCACTCCTGACCCATCTGAGCAATAGTGTCCCCTTTCACCTTTCGAACCTCCCATTTAAGGCATTTCATCTTTCACGTATTGCATCCATCATTTTTTGGTTTACCCGTTCTTCTCTTTTCTTTCGCTCTTACTACGAGCCCATTCTATATATTTTTCGTCATAATTTAATTCCTGTCCCAACTGAGCAATGACATCCCCTTTCACCTTCCGAACCACTATGCTCTCTAAATTATTAGTCAACGTAATATTTTGTCACACAAAAAGCGCAACAAAGGTAGAGAAAATAAAGCGCAAAGAAAGGTAAAAGATGGATGGGCGATATGATACCAGATACAATGGACTATAACCGTCACGACATGACGGCACGTACCGGCCGAACGAGCCGCAACCCGCCACTATACCGGCCGGTAGGAAGGTACCATTCGTTACATGTCAAATCTTTTCATGTGTCATCATATAACAAGCGTGTTGTGCCATTGGGATATATGTCCCGATTATATCAATTTTTACACTGTCCGTAGGTTTGGTTTTGTCTTGTGTTTTTTCTGTGTGTCTCCTATGTGATGGGTTGACGGTATGCGAAATAATTGGTCTATGTGACATGATACACGTGTTTTTTGCGGAACCATTTTTTTTTTTATCTACATTTACACTAACAGTATAAAGAGAGAAAGTTTTTTTTTTTTTGTAGGAGGAAATCTCTAGTAGTAGTCCGATTGTTAAAAATTTTTCACCGACAGATAGCTGCTTTATTCCTGAGTGACAAAAGCAATGTTTTATGTACGCGGGCGAAGCCGCGGGCAAAAACTAGTTATTGATAGTTTTCTTGTTCACTTTCTCACCTTAAGCGATGATGTGGTCGACGGGGAGCTTTTCGCACGCTTGCCTAGATATAACCCATTTGACCCATCGCGCGCGGGGTGTAGATATTGGTATTAAGTAATTGCGCGTTTTTACGTAAATCCCCAAAAAATAAAAATTCTGGATTTTTCTAGGAAAATCGATGATATAAAAACCAAAATTTTCGGGCAAAAAAATTTCGTACAAACGTGTGTATAAAACGAAAATTAAGCGTTTTTCAAGGTCATTCAATTTGTATAGACGTATGTACAATTGGGCTCGAGGGATTAAAGACTAGGGTCATTATAGATATCAGGAAATACAGACCGTCCTTAACTGTACGCATAATGAATGTGTTCCCCGAAAAAAACAAATCTACATACATATCTAAATATATATATGCAGTTTATAAAAGAGTGTCCATGGAGTTTCTTGCACGTTCTTCTCCATAGAGACCTACGCTTTAACGTGCAATTTAGCTTCGCTTTTTTTTGGACTGACCGACATTTGACTATTCAAAAGTGCCTGCAAATGGTCTATTTGAAATAAATGATTTTGACTTTGATAAGAAACCTTTGGGGTCTAACAGGCCCTATGGTTGCTACGGACACTAGATTAGAGTTACCGTGGCCTTCAAACGCAAATGGCAACTGAAAGATACCGGTGGGGTTTTAGTCAGTAAAGTTCTGACACATCCTCACGCTCGACCCTAGATCGGGAGTAGTTATTTTATGATTACCCGCTTCAAAAAAAATAATGCTCTACTATTAATAGACAAACACCGTTATCCTGCTTAAACTTAAACGATGGTTTAAAGTATTATTGGCAAACACCAAAACGAGTTTTTAAATAGCCAAATAACCAAAACAAGAAAGCTTGACGGGTTTTTGTTTACATTCCGTCACACCGGCTGACGCAGGTAACATTATCAAACACGTAACGGAACGATTGCATCAACGCACTTCGTAAGTTTGTGCACAAAGGCTTTTAAACTTGACAGTTACAGAAGGCTATTACCTGTTAAGTGGGTCGTATAAATAACCGCGGAACCTTGACATTGGCACCGAAAAGTATCAAATCTATTTCGTGCTTTTTCAAGTGAAGTTAATAAGTTAATCGCGGTTTGATTTTCGAAGCTCAACGGTCACACTAGGTCTGATGACCACTATGGCTAGTTAGTTGCCGCGCCGGTTGGTGTGCGAGGGAGAAGGCACGACGCAGCGTCAACGCGTCAGTGCCTCCCGCGGTACACCCGGCATTTATCGCGGCGCATTCTCGTATACCGCGCGTTCCCAGCTCGGTCATCCCGCACATGTATTCCGCGAGTGTATCTCTGTGAAGCTCTTGTGATCTCTGGATGTTTTGCAACCATGGGTGGACGATTAGTGTTGTTGTTAGTGATGTGCGCGGGACTCGTGGTCGGCGACAGGAAACTTACCGTCGTCGAGAAAATACGAGGAGACGGGGACCTCTCGCAGGTATTCGAAACTTTATAACGAGTTCTTAAATAGTTTTAAAAGTCTTTTGTTTTACTTTCAAGAAGTTTTTAAGCGCACTCTTTGGTGCTGGAACTGCTTTAGTTGTGTTAAAGTTAGTTACGGCAATTTTATGGAGTACTTAAGTTCGACGAGTAAATGGTAAAGTTGGACCTGCAGTTTAACTGCCTCAAAGTTAGTGTAATCATTTGGTGTCCTAACGGGTAGCCTTGATCCAAATTTTTTATTTGGATCAAGGCTACCCGTTAGGATTGGTTTACTTTATTTTATTAAGGTGGGTGTGAGGTAGAGATACAGGGTCTATGACCTAATAGTTCGTTTTTTAGAGGTGCAGAAAACAACTACCAGTGTCAAATATGTGAATAAATTAAATTGTTTTTGATCTAAATGTATGGACCAAGTTATTGTTTTTTTTAATTGGCTCACTGCATCAACATCCTTATCAATATAATAACTTCAATGACTTCACATTACAGAGTTGTTTTTGTATGGAGAAATGTTTCTCACAAGCATGTTTTATGTTTAACATATATTTCCTTATTCATTGAACTTAGTTTACATACTAAGAAGTTAAGTAATAATAACAGTTGCGATTAAATTACAAATGCGGTTTGTAATCGCTGGCCATCTGGCAGGACCGTGAGTCATGTGGTCAAACCCCTTAGTTAGTTCCACAGTTTTCCACTTGGGACAATGCCGCTCTGATTTGTGCCTATAAACTTTCACTGGCCGACATTAGCATTTCCTTTGTTTCTAACGTTCTGCTGTACTTAAGAATAGTTAGGACCATTATTTTCTAAAAGGGAAGTGGAGTACGAACACGCATAACGCTTGACATTTTCGTTCAATCATTTGGGACAGATAATGGGTTGACGCCCTTGTCTAGTTTTCGCAAAGAACTCAGTGGCATTTCTACACTTGGTTGTGGGTTGATTCTTATCAGAAAAGCTCCATCCACTGGCTCGATTAGATAGTGTTCTGAATAAGACAAATCATTTAAGTTTATTGCTGCACACCGGTATTTTTAAAATGTTACAAAAATATGACCGTCTAGTGTCTGTATGTTCTGCCACAGTAAGTAGCATACAAATTACTACAACTATTAGACTGGAGTTGGAACTAAAATAGGTGAAATAAAGAAGTGTTAAATTTCCAGAAAAATGCAATATTGGTTGTCGACAAGAACTTCGAGAAGGAGTAAAGAAAGATTAGCTTAACGTAAGCGCAAAAGGCGCTTAGATTAGCGAATCTTCTAACTTCAGCCTGAATTTTTCAAGGAACAAGAACTGACATTACGTAAATCTAAAAAGGGTTTGGCTGAAGAAAAGTGACGTAAACGGCACACCCAAATTACCAATTTGCGAATTTGCAATTCATCGATCAAAGCCATTAGAGACACAAGGAAGTACCTATAACCAGGAAAACGAAAGACGGCTGATTGCCAGTCATAAAGAAATGGCTGATAAAGAGAGGGGTATGTATATGGCTAGCCGTATTATAAACCTGTCGCTCTGTATTGCATATTATCGACTTCTTACCGGCTACTCGGCCAGGCGGCTTCCGTTTTAAGTACGCATGAGTCATCAACCGACCCATAAGCTTGACGTTGCAAGTGCAAGCCAATAAAGTTTGAAAGCTGCAGTGCTTCAATTAGAGGAAGGGCAAGAAGTTAATCTAATGTGTTTACTTACTAGTTTAGTTCCTGGTCAGCTAAGTGGAGTTGCAATTGCACTAATTGAAGCTCTACTTAACCTTAACTCTTCTTGAAATCAGCCTTGGTACAAGTAAGAAGAAATGTAAATAAATTTTGAGAACTGATTTCCGCTAGCTGCTTTGTTTGCGTTTGATTAGTACTTCCCTCCATTACAAGTTATATGCTATATAAGCAAATATATAAGCAAATATTATCAAAATCCGTTCGAAGGAGAAGGAGTAATAAACATACAAACTTTCGTCTTAATAATATTAGTATGATCAGTGGTGATTTAATACAGATTCAGTATTCGGTGAATATTGAATCTATATTAAACGTTCGTCCATCATCTTAGAATGGAATTAAAAAACAAATATTGGAGTATAAACAAAAGAAAAAAAGAAAGAAAAATTTTATTTGGCACCCAAAAATTTTTTTTACAGTTTGTGTAATTGTATATCCATACAATTACATAACCTATTAAAAAAAAAAAAATTAGAAAATTTAAGATAAAAAAAGAAAAACCACTGACACAATGTGTATCGCACGTCTGCGCTAAATAGATCCAGTTCAGCAAAAATGCCAGGCAACTACATGGTAGTCAGTGAAAGCTGAACACACAAAAAACAATATGGACACATGTGGTGTTAAACACATTTCAAATCAAGGCATTAGATAATAATTAGTGCTATGAATATTCTCGTACACATGAACTAAACTGACCTTAAAATTAAACTTAATATGACCGGTAGTAGCGACCACTTGACCGAAGGGCTTACCTAAAATTTGCATAATTATATATACAAGTCCGGATATACATAAATACACTAACTTGTTATCTCCAAAAGCTTGTTCATCCATAATAAGTATCCTAATACAAAAACAAGTGAAGCGAAACCCGACTCCAGTGAGCAAATCTTGCTTGAAGAATTTAAAAGACCCGTAATTTTTTCTTTTATTTACAAAGCTATGGTTTGCTCGACGCCGATAAGCTAGGACAAAATCTTCTTATTAAAGATATTATTTTGTCACGGTCCAAGCCGGGTTACTGAGGAATTTACATATTTTGTTCGTGAGCGGAAGAGAGAACGAAATACACAAACTCAATAACTAAAGAGTTCTCCAGACTGGAGTTTAATTTGAACCCGTCATCGACATTAGTCCCGAAGGACCAAAACGTATTAAGCTATAATGCGTAGTACCTTCCTCTCCAAGTAATGCATAAAACTCATTCCTATTTCAGGCCCGAGTGGTAAGACTCATAAAACTTTGCTAATGTCTGTTTTGGTACACATTTTGGTTATAAAGACTTACTTTTAACGGTTTAATTTCGTTTTACTCATCATTTCCGAAACAAACTCCCATTTGGAGTTTGTCTTCAACGTAATACAATTAGCTTTTGAGCAATATCGATAATTTCATCAATGGCCACGTACTATATATGTTATTAGAGGACTGTTCATAATTTAATCGAACGTCTCAAATGGCTGCATCCGTTGTCTTATGTCGTTTCAATTGTGGCTCAACTTTGTCAAAGGCTGGTCTTGGATTTATTAATAGCTGCAGCAATGTTTAGCAATTAGTCCTCATACAGTTGGGGAGAGAACATCTATTGAAGCAGGGTACGAGGTAGACTGGACCATTTATGTACTTATGTTACCAAACCTCTTCATTGTGAAGTCCTATACAAACATAGACTTGCGCTCTGTTTTGAATTGTGGCTTCTATATATGTTTGAAATTGAAAGTGGTTTAATGCTCGATGCTAAAATACAGACGATTTACCTCGAAACATTGGTAGAATTCGGCATAATTTTCAAATTAGTACGCGCCAGCCGTTCCAATGAAGGACCATTTTCGATTTTGATCTCTTCGGGTTGTGAATTCTTGCTTATTTCGAATTTTGAGAGACAGAAGTTCCATTTCTTCTTATTCATAAAATGTGTCAGTATTCTACAAATTAATCGCACTAACATTATAAAAGCAAAAGTGTGTGTTAGTTTGTTACTCTGTCTCATTCAAACGGCAGAACAGGATTTGAAAGAAATTTGGCACTCCAGTAGACCATGTCTTAGAATAGAATACAGGAACATACTCATCCTGGAAGTGTGTTCCCTTGGGAAAATTCTCCATTTGCAAATGAGCAAAGCCGCTGATAGAAGCTTGTATTTCTATATTTGGAGTTTCTTGTGTACTGGCGCTTATTTAGGTACGTGACTGTAAACCGACAACCCGCAGTGAATGATGAAATATTAGATAACTTGTTGTATTGTCTACGTTACGGATGTCCTTATGTACGAACGTACCAGGCATACATAAGTGGTAGGAGCACGCGACGAGCGCTCATCTTGCCCGCTTCCTCAGAGATAATTATTGTGGACAACGGGTCCCTTCGTCAATCAACGAACAGTTAAATTTCATTTGAGCTTCCTCTGTGAAGGTACCAGTAGTAACGACTAACGATGAATATTATGTTACCTTCTACAAACTTTGTCATGTGGGTCGTTATGACAATTATCGTGGATTAGTTAGGACATAGCTATTGTTCATTTGTCATGGAACTTGTTAGTGAGGTATCTATTCTTCTATTATTATTAATTATTCACAATAATATAGGCCGTTTACGATATACACTGTTACATTGAATGCTGACTCTACGAATTTTGCGGGCGTAGGCGTTCATCCGATCCGAAATGGTTGGCAAGACTGGATTTATTGGTAAATGTTGTCTTTAATAAATCACCGAAAAATGCGTTTACTTTTAATTTATGGTATCTGTTTCTCTGCCTCACAATTGGTGAAAAATGCTTTAATGAAAAATTGTTGTGTGTCGTGACCGGCGTTCGAGGTTGGATGCTTCAAGGGGATCCAGTAACGTGGCTCGGGATGGCAAATCTGAAATATTTTAATAACTCTTATCTTCCAAACTGCGAAGAGTTTTATGCTTGAAATTAAATTCTTGAGAATGGACTTCAGCATTCGCAGATGCTGTTGTGTCTTGCAGACATTTGAAATGGATGTAGATAGGTTCATTGCTTTTTTGTTTATGGCATGAGTTTGTTTCGTTATTACATATTACGCTAAATTCACATGTCACTCTATTATTACTCATAAGAAGGTGAAAGTTTGTGCGTAGTTTTTTATTTTTTACTTCTTCACACTTAAACAGCAGAATTGAGCAGCAGAGAAGAGCAGTGGTGGCCCAGTGGTAATAGCGGTATTGACTTATGAGTTATGGGTCGTGGGTTTGGAAACCCAGCCAGGTGCATTAGGTACTTTGTGTAATTTATTTTATCACCACTGCTCTCAAAATGTTGAAAGAATACATCATGAGGAAACCGACATGTCTTAGAATAAAAAATTCGAAGACATGTGAAATCTACCAATCCACACTGAGCGGCCCGCGTAGTGAATTATAGCCTATTCCTTCTCATGTAGAGGAGGCCTGAGTTCCAGCAGTGGGAACATTATAATGCTGATTATGCTATGCTATGCTAAAACAGCAGAATGAATTTGGCATAACGGTAGATCATGTCCTGAGATAACAAAAAGATTTTTTTTATTCACTTGGTATAATTTTCGTCTTTCAAAACAGACGATATCGCTGGTATTTAGTATACTAAATAAAAAAAAAGAAAATCCCTAGCTACATACTTTGTCAGCCTGTGATTCTGTATTACGTTATTTTTTTTTACCCTATAAAGCACTGTATTGTACAAATTGAAGTATTCCATTTATTCCCACAAATTCTCGATGGCGAACACAATGCAAAAATCAAACCGAATTTATTAAAGCCATTGAATGAATTTCACAATCTTTCAATAAAAAATCAAGGAACGATTTTTCAAACGATTTTATTTTAAGGTACGGACCCGATTAATTGGCAGGCGGGTGAAGTGTCGGAAATTATGGAGCTGATGTAAAATGCTGTATAATTACATACAACAATTGATAAGGCCCGGTAATGTCGCCGCGTTCGCGTCTCACAGTTCAAGTGTTATTTTTAGAAAATGGACTTTCTTTTCTATCTTCGTTAACTTACTTTTTTATAAAAATTGTCAATGTTGGTTTTCTATCGGAGTTTCATTGTACCAATTTATTTATCACAGGTTTAATGAATAAGTTGTTAGAATGTTTCGTGTAGAAAATGCAAAAATACTAACTTTAATATTTCGTATTATGTGCGGTCATGGTTAAAAGTGCAACTTTGCACTCCACCGATGCCAAATGGGGTTTGTGACTGATTTAATTTGTGGTAATTATTCAATACTTCAGATAGTTCAGATTCTGTACTTAAGGTATAATATCTGTTAATACCAATTCCGGCTCTTTCTAAAAACGGCTCTTTTTACCCAACCTCCCCAAAGAGTAGTGTGGTGAATTTTTTTTTTCATCTTCATTATTATAATAAAGAATAAAGTGTTTTTTTTCATCTTCATTATTATAATAAAGAATAAAGTTTTTTTTTTTAATTTTAGAGTTTACTCTGGAAATACTGGTCCGATTGCTAAAATTTTTCACCGATAGAAAGCTGCTTTACTCCTGAGTGACACAGGCTATATTTTATGTACGCGGGCGAAGCTGCTGGCAAAAGCTAGTTCATTGTAAAAACGCAGCTTAAAAGTAAAAAAAAAAAAAATTAAACCAGCCAAAAAAATTTTTACGGCCCCTTAAAATTTTTCACGTTCAATCTCTATCTCATAAAATACATGCACGACGTTACAATATCTGTGGACACATCCTGTCAGCGCTTCCTGCGTTCCTGTAGGTGACGAAGTATCAATTGGTAGAGAATTCAATATGTGCGTACCGCGTACCTCGTGGCGTATTCCCGCGTACCTATTATGCGGGCCACGATACGCGCCCAGCGTTTTTTCATCGTTTTCGTATTCGGAACACGACGAACTGACACCTACCTGACAGGTGTTCTAATGCCTAAACGAATTTTAACGTATTTTTCTGAAGGTCGGCTGGCTTATAAAAAAGTTGGTTTCTATGATCAGTATCTGATCAAGGCTATTGATGCCTGTTGCTTCCTTGGGATCTGGACGTGAGTAAATAAGCGTTGAGTCATGGACGTGAATATTTTAAATATTGGTCATCACGTATTAGTTTTTGTTTTATGATTTGGCAAAATGGAAAATTCCTACAAACTATTACGAGTATATGTATTTTAATATTATAAAGCTGAAGAATTTTTTTGGTTTAACGCCTTAATCTCTGAATCTATGGGTTGGAATAAAAATAGTATTGGTTTGCCCATATACACCCCTACTTTTTAATTAGTACACAAAAAAGAAATGGGGCTCTATCTGTACCCGTCACTGATCATATTTTTGTAGTCAAAGTAGAAAAAACCGAAAACCTAAAATTGACCACGAAAAGGTAAATTCATCACTGAACTAATCATACATAACAATTGCTAGTAGAAAATACTGCGGGCAGTGTTTTTCCTTATTAATTGTCACTTATTCATTCATTAATCAATAGCCTGCACAATATTTCCATAAATTGAGTGACATTTTGGTACATAAACCAACGCTAATAACTTTGCTGTTTATGAATATTATTTATTGAGATTTTACTTATAAAACAATAAGGGCTTTTCTAATGAACCCTTTAAGTATGTGTACTAATTAAAAAATTGTGGTGTATAGAGAACGACTATAGGCTAAATAATATCACGCTACGAGCAATAGGAGAGGAGCAGTAACCGGTGAAACCGCGGGAGACAATTAGTTTTATTATATTAGAAAAGCGACCCCCTCAGCTTCTTTAAAATTCTCGGCTATTCTCTACATCTCTACTATAATATACGTGTAGGTATTATATACTTAAAACTTTATGAACCTAAAATTGCATGAAAATCGAATCAATCGTTTTTAAACTTATCGCTAGCAGGTAGACAGATCCGGTGGGACACTTTGTTTTATTATACCTAAATTGAATTTAAGGATAAGTTATTTAATAAAGAGTATTTCTTGTAACTGTAAAGTCTCCAGAAGAAACAAGATACCATAAAGTTTACCCATAGATATTTTAAAGATATCAAATATTTTGAGATATTCCCAGTCTATCAACGATCCACGAGGACGAAGCTAAAGTTAAGCGAGCGTTTGAAATAAATAGGTTACTGTTCGTGAATAAAACTGTTCGTCCAGGCTTTTAATATTCAATATTCTGTTTCAAAGACAAACTTCTCCACCTTGGAGACCGATACCAGTACCGATACCGATACTTTATCACTATTAGTTACCGTTCAGTCCATCGATCCACTTTTAATGTCGGTTTGGTCGCTCGACAGTTGTTATGTTTCACTTCGCAAATAAATACCGCAATTAAAATAAGTAACTACTGTCCTTGACCCTCGGGTGGTTTGGGTCGTGGGGCTATTTGGACCGGTACCGCGGTCCCAACTTCCACCTATAAATTTTTTAGTAGTATTTTGAGAAGACCGAAGACGGAGCGTTGAAAGACCTCTCACAAGGTAGACCGATGACCTGGACCTAGACCATGACGTTTAAAGTAAGATTGTTTTAATCTTGTTTTAGTGTGGGTAAGAGACAGAGCTATACAGGTTGTCTAGCGCCATCTCTTACCCACACTGAAACAATATTAAAACAATCTTACTTTGAACGTCATGGTTATCCCGCTCGTCAGGGCCGCTGGAATCTGAGGGATGTGAGACACACAGGACCGGTCGCTGTGGCAACGCTTGGGGAAGGCCCATGTCCAACTGTGGACGTCTTTTGGTTGAAATGTGCCGAGGTCCCGGTCCAAACAACCCTACGACCTGAAAAACGGACCGTAAGGGCCTAAAGTAAAGGGTTCCTAAAGGACGACGAGTCGTTTTTGTTACTATTGGTTTATTTTAGTGCTATCATACATCTTTCAAGGGGCCAGGGTTAATTCGAAAGATAGCTCAAGCCCCGGTACGAAGGCAACGAAGGAACGGGGTGGGCTTTTAGTCAGTAAGAGTCTGGGGGTTGCCATTGCATGATTTTACCCACCATAAAAAAATCTTTCAAGTTGAAGTTTACTTTTGGTTGTAATCATGCTTTGAAGGTTACGCTTAGTGGCGTAGGTAAGCCAACGACCTTGGGGCAAAAAAAAACACTAGGGCCCCATTTTTTACACATGGGAAATCATCAAATAACCTCTCATGCCCTGGGTGGAGAGGGAAGGAGTGTTAGACTTTTAATGACTAAAAAAAGTTGCCATGATTAATGTTAAAATTTATTTTGTTTGGATTTCGAAGGTGGGAGAGATTGTCGGTAGTTCACTAATGAGTTTTAGGGCCCCCTGAGTTTGGAGGCCCCAGGGCATTGCTACGCCTAGCCACAAAATAGATAGGTACAGAGGTCAATCTACATACAAAGCGCGCTCGAGCAACGCACACATAGACACCGCTCACAGACACGATGTCTCAGTCGCGTCTCGGCTCACTCGTCGAACAGTTCCGGCTCAAACGCTCATTAGTGTGCGTCCACCGAGCGTAGACCAGGTATTGAAGTACATACATGAGATTGTCTTCTGTACCTATCTAATTTAGGCCTAGCCCTTCGGTATCTACACTAGTGATTACGCTCTTCAAGTACATTATATAAATTTCTTGTTAAAGTTAATTTTCTTAGTCAGTTATGACGAAACTGTTCTTAGCTATAACTTTGTGTTATTTTATCATTTGAGTTTACAAATGACCGGTCGCTGAAAGTTCTTGAAACTAATACATTTTAGATTACTTTCCTACAAGTTACTATCCAGTTTGGACTTAAGTCTAAGCACGTTAAGATCGCACGGTTCCCTTTGAAGAATGTCTTGTGGTTTTAAGGAATTACTAAATTAAACACGAATGTTTAATAACGTAGTAAACCTTAACTTTGGGAGTAGAAATTACTTTGAATTAAGACAAAGCCGCTCTGACCTTAATTATGTTATAATAATTATTGCTTTTAATAGCTTCTGTTGAGAGGAAATTATTATTTGACGTTTAACGACAAGAATGTTGGGCTGTGAAAAAGATGGATGACAAAAGATTGCATGTAGCGGAGATGAGAATGTTGAGATGGATGTGTGGTGTGACGAGAATGAATAAATATATAAGTATTAATAATCTTGAACGTGGCGCCAGTGACTAAAAAGTTGAAAGGAAATCGTTTGTCTTGGTATGGTCATGTGAAGAGGAGGTATGAAATGCATGTTACTAAAAAAGTTCTGAGTACCTACTTCATGTAGACGGATGGAGAGGGAGAGGAAGGCCGAAGAAAAGATGGCAGGATTGTGTGAGGAGTGATATGAAAGAAAATGGAGTTGGTGATAGTGTGACGGGAGACAGGACAGAATGGAAAAAAAACGTGTTGCGCCGACCCCAAGTAATATGGGATAAGGGTAGGAAGAAGATGTTTTACGATAGTTATGTTATTATTGTTATACCATACTGTGAGAAGTCGAAGAGTTCAATGTATGTTGCTTGGATGGGTTGTACATATTGGGTGGAAGGTAGGGTTGGCGCAGTGACTGAGCGATTGGCCGCTCTGCTACGTGTCGCGGCTTCGATTCCCGCACAGAACAAATATTTGTATAGCCTACAGATAGGTAGGTGTTCCGGTTCTAGGTGTCTTCTGTATGTGAGTTTACATGTTTTGTTCACAGTGTTGTCTTTTTTAACCCAAAGGCTGACTGGTAGAGAATGCCTTGTTGCATTAAGTCCGCCTATGTACCACTACTGTACATGAAGTTTAAATAAATAACGAAGTTGCTGGCAAAGTGCTACTACTTAGTTACAAATAATCTAACTAAATTAGGTGCAAGATAAACGTGGAATAAAGGTCATCGACCCTCCTACATTTGTTGATATTCTTAATTTCAAAAATGGAAATACAGACATAAAGCTGTCTTGAAGTTTAAATAAATAACGAAGTTGCTGGCAAAGTGCTACTACTTAGTTACAAATAATCTAACTAAAGTAGGTGCCAGATAAACGTGGAATAAAGGTCGTTGACCCTCCTACATTTGTTGATATTCTTAATTTTAAAAACGGAAATAAAGACATAAAGCTGTCTTGAATCGACATGTATCGTGATCCTTTACATGATCTAGAGAGACGACGCAGAGATGTTAGGAAAAGTTCAATGTACTTTATTCCCCACGGTTTTCTGGCGCCTACTTTAAATATCTATTTGAAGAATACTGCATTAAATTAGTGATCATTCTAGAAATACTCATGTCATGTACAACAACTGGAACCAATAGATATGGATTATTTAGGTTATTATGAATGTCCAAACAAAAAACATCTAGACCTGTATTATCTATAATTATATTTTATTGTACCTAAGTAGATTCAATGTCAAACCAATACGAAGAAAACAAAATAATCTTGTTTTTTGTTTATTATAACTGATTACTAAACATAAATATGATGTGTTAGTGTACAATCACACTAATAATATAAAGGCGATAATGAGTGAGAGAGAGAAAAAAAAAATTTTGCGAATTGACGTAATCTTAAAATTAACTCACAAGCATAATCTATACACCACAAATTTTTAATTAGTACACATACTTAACGGGCTTATAAGAAAATCCCTTGTTATTTTATAAGTAAAATCTCAATAAATAATATTCATAAACAGCGTATATTAGCGTTGGTTTATGTCCCAAAATGTCACTCAATTTATGGAAATATTGTGCAGGCTATTGATTAATGAATGAATAAGTGACAATTATTAAGGAAAAACACTGCCCGCAGTATTTTCTACTAGCAATTGTTATGTATGATTAATTCTATGATGAATTTACCTTTTCGTGGTGAATTTTAGGATTTCGGTTTTTTCTACTTTTGACTACAAAAATATGATCAGTAACGGGTACAGATAGAGCCCCATTTTTTTGTGTACTAATTAAAAAGTAGGGGTGTATATTTATGGAGGGAAAGAGAGTGAATGAGAGTATTAGAGGGCACGCTCTCATACTAAAAATATGTATATTTTTTACGTCTTCATGCTCGAACAGCTGAACAGATTTCTATGAAACTTAGTAGGTAGGCAGGCTAGAGCATGCCTTGAAATATTAGCGTTAGCTTTTTTTCTGGGAGAATGTTCCTTTGGTATAACTTTCTACTATCTTGCGAGAAAAACTATTGACAGCAGCCAGTAAAGATACTAGGCAATGCCTAGTATCGTTACTGGCTGCTGTCCATCCCTCGTGTAATAATGATTTCTGTCTACTTTAACAGTTTAATCGCAGCCATTTTGATATAAAATCGAAGAGTTTGTGAATGTGGGTAGACGGATAGGTTTGTAGGTTATTGCAAATAATGGCGGGGTCCGAGTTGCTGACAGTGATGCGGGTGACTCTCAAGTGATGGCTCTTATACAGATTTATGCGTTTTTTCATGTAGACATCGGTCTCCCCAGGTCTCGGTTGAGATGTACCCGTCAATTTCTACGTGATTTAAAGGAAAAAGCAGTGTTATAAGAATCGCTAACATATTGGATCTTAAACTGTTTTATGATTTTAATATTCATGTAGCGAATTGGCAAGTTTTTATTTATTTATTCATATTCAGGCACTGTGAAGGTGGAAATATAATGAAACGCTTCAGTGCAGTTAATTATTTAGCTTACAATTTTAGAAACACTAGCTCTTTATTAAAGTATTATCTCTGGCCTAAAACTACATATTTTTCTTCCTATCGAATAAGAACACCTATTATATAAAGTACTAGCTTCTGGCCGCGGCTTCTCCCACTTACATAAAATATAGCCTATGTCACTCAGGAATAATGTAGCTTTCTGTCGGTAAAAAATTATAGCAATCAGACCAGTAATTTCAGAGATTACTTACTACAAACAAAAAAAAAGCTTTACCTCTTTATAATATGTATAAGTGTAGATAAACTTTAAAAAGTCATTATAAAACAACCTATCAAATACGAACGCATGTTCTATAATTATAATACATATAAAGCAGATTAATTCATTAAAAACCCCAAGCGAACGCGCACCTATTGTCTTTCTATTGTGTCTGTAATTTCCACGATTGAAAGGTTAAAGCAATAACCTTAAAAATAAATTAGATAATTAAACTTAATAAGAATAACCGCAACATGCGAACTCTTTCGAAATCACAGCACTCTGTAGGTATAAGTACAGGCTCTTATTTGTAGAAGTAACTATCCGCAAAGTTCATTTTTTTCATGTGTCAATAATTTTTTTATCTCTAGCGACTCAATGTATTTCTGAAACTCACAGCCTACTTTAAACTGAATTTACCCATTGTAGGTAGATAAAAGTTGCTAAAAAAGGTTACGTACAGGAGAATTTTTTTTTTAGTGCTCAACACATACCTAAACATTTGTCCTGGGTGGGAATTGAACCCACGACCTCCAGCATAGCAGTCAAGGCCACTGACCACTAGACCAGCAGCCAGTCATACCAGACCATATTACGATTTGTAATTAAGTATTATTTTTCTTTATTCTACAGCAGATAGCTACTTATTCAGTGCATCTAAATGATCACAGTGACCCAGGATTATCTAAATGTCATCGACCTCCTGCTCTCTCCGACGAGACACTAACAATAACGATTATAAAACTGTCCTCAATAAATAAAATACATTTCATTGTAATTCGGAAATTAACTACATAGATCATTTTGTCGCTAACTCACCAGTTAAATGCCACAAACAAATCGATTGAACTCTAGAAGAAGCAGAAAATAAAAAAAGCGATGTCTGCTCGAAGTTTATTGAACTCGCTGTTATGATCGTGTCCAAAGAAAGAAAGAAAGAAAAAAGAAATTTATGTTGAACTTTTACCAGCGACAATCGCGCAAAGACTTTGATAAAAAGCAAAGAGGTTGTTTGAAATTAGTTGCTTTCAACGCGGGAAAATTGACCCTTCATCTATGATGCCCCGATAATTGAATGTCCGTTATAAAGAAGAAAGGAAAAATCTTCACAATATTCCTCAAAGATTTATAGAGAAACTTTTTCAATATACTCTTTACCTACTACATCAAAATTATGATGAAAGTACACGATGAACTAAATTTCGAATAAGCAGGTGGTTTTAATCGGATCAAGCGTAACGACTTGGCGAAACGAACTCCGCACCAACACCCTTTGAAATTGTACTGCTTTAATTATAACTTTAACATCTGCCGTATGAAATAATTTAAAATGTTGCATAATTAAATTGTATGATGATTATGTGACAGCAAGGTAGCTTGTAGTTTTGAGGAAACGTGGACGAGGGATTACGGAGGACGAGTAATGGGTAAATCGTCGTCCACTCGTCTGGTGAGGACCAAACCCGACTCGATGACACGTAGTGTTCCATGATCGATTCAAAGAGTTATCAATAAAACTTACGGAACTCAGTAGGGTCGATGCCTGCTGGGGCTGAGGGAGCTATCGAAAAAGTTACCGTAGCCCTGAAACGCAAAGAGTAATTGAAAGAACATGGTTTTTAGTCAGTAAAAGCTCCAACCAGAACAGGAGAAGCCATTTGATGATATTCCACATGAAAAAAATAACAACAATCCTTCACAATTGTTCCCCAAAAATCCGTGGCTACCAATACTGAAGATTGCTACCAAAAGCAATGTACCACAACAGTAAATTTCATCTAAACGTTATCACAAATGTGAGTAAACGACATACGAATGAATCCAATAACGTTCGGTTACTCGACGAACATCTCCGATGCAAGCGGCTGCCTGAGAGATAGGCTCTTTTATATTCAGAACATGGAGCCCACACGCCGAATTGCTTACAGTTCTACAGAATTTCTGAACAGTATCATTGTTCTTGTTTGGATATGGATCCACAGGTTTTAAAAATTCAACCCTTTTTAAAACACAGCGCAGTTTTGAAAAGAATTTTATACACGTAGCATTCGAATTTCAAACTGGCTTACTTTTTAATAGTTTCACAATACTAATGGCCAATTCAAAGTACTCATACATTTAACAAATTCCAGCCAGTATTATAATGATTTTGAGCACGTATTCTTGTTTTATATACTGAGCCAATAATAATAATTTAGACGATAATAACACAACTAGGTTTACCACTTAGATAATTATGGTATTGATTTTTAGAAACTTGCGCGTGTCAATAATTGAAATTCCTGAGAAAAATATTTGTGACTGACTAATGTCGTTGTATTTTCATGTAAATCTATAGCCTGTCTAAAAAGTCAAACGACTTGGTTTGTAGAATATTTAATCATTTAAAAATACACACATTCGATACTTTTTATTAGGTTCTTATATTAGTAAACAATGATCAAGATCTGTTATTCAACCTTGATTATTGAACCCGTGTTGACCATATCAGATTTTATTTCACCCTAATAATTACCCAAGTCGTTTAATTTTTTAGACAGACTTTACCGCTCGATGGTAAAGGTAAATAAATTGAGTTTTGAAAAAGGAATGTTAACTAACTAATAGGTAGAGTTGAGCTAAGCGTGGAGCGCACTTGAGACTCTAAAATGTCTGCTGACAGGTGAGTGCCTCGTTTGAACGTGACATGCTAAAGTCGGCGCACTCTCCGCTATTGTCTACAGGGCATCCGCGGCGTTATCGCGTTACCCCGCCTTCCCCTTTATATGGCTGCATCCCTAAGAACTGCGCTCCTCGCAAAATGCTTGTTTATCGTACACCCGTTTTTGTAAAAGAAAATGTTGCTCGCTTTTTAGACATGTTTTCCAATGGAAGTCGCAGGCTTTGTTCTTTTCTTTTAAAGTTGTTTTTTTTCCTTCTACTAGCGGAGCAGAAGTATTTGCGAAACAGAGCCCTAAATTACTGTTATTTATTACACCATTAAAGTCAATTGATTTGAATTTTTTTTCGTGGTAATTGGAGCAAGTGGTTGTGATGTTGAGCCTATAACTGAATTGACAAATAGAACTGTGAGTGTGCATGATTAGAATGGATGGGATGTCCGTTGTGCTATCTCTTACGAACTGATTTTAAAATGCTTGCATGGGCCATTTAATCCGTCATCGTTGTGAATTTATGAGCGTTGTTCGGTGCCCCTCTCTAATAAAACTCGATGAGCCGTGATCTGTATGCCAAAAGTTCCACAATAGCGCTATAAGTTGCTTTTATTACGCACGGTGCGTCTTAATGCATCCGTGAGGGATGTGTGTTAACATTAAAAATGTCCGATTAATTAAATATCGTATGATTTATAGTATTCCATACTTTTAACGATGCAGATAAGGTTTTTTTTATTGAATCGACGACGTGCTTTGTTCATGAGTGGCGGGCTTTCAGTTAAATAATTTTATTCGCAAATTTGAAGTGTGTGTATTTTATTTAACTTTTATTAAATATGGAACGCTTTTTGCTAGCAATTAATTTGTTAGTGTAGTTTTTGATGTATTGAAACAAACACCGTTTTGCTTTTTGCTCGGAAGTGGCGCATTCATTTCATTATATTTATAATTTGTTAATCCTTTAGCGCTTTGCCGTCAAATAAAATTTATTTCTTTCCTTCTTTGAAAGACAAACAATATTTATAGTATCTAAAACTCTTTATTTAGATATATATACAGTCTACATGCAAAATATTTTATGTTGAGTTTTGAGTTAGTTTTCATATTTATATGTGGTGTTTGGTAAAAGTCCCCCTCCAGCTTTTTCGACTCCATTTTATTTTGTCCTTTTCTCGCCCAAGTTTTCCTCGCAAACAAATTGACACAATATATTTTTATTTGTATTCTAGCACACTGTTACTTGATGATTTCCTGCCACAAAAAACAGGGCAAGTGCGAGTCGGACTCGCGCACTGAGGGTTCCGTAACAAATTTTATATTTACCTCTGAAAACAGTTCGATTCCCGAATTGAGTTACGAAGATTTTTTTTTGTGACGTACAAATAGTTTTCAGTTTTTTTCCTTCACTTGTGCTATGAGACTTTTCTTCATGCCAAATTTCAGGATTCTAGGTCAAAGGGAAGTACCTTATGAATTTTGATTCCCTTGACAGTGTCGAATACATTTTTCGCGTCATAAACGGCCGGAACTTTTTTTTTAACTCAGAAATTTGTTTTTTTCACTGCTTCAAGGGACCGCAAACCTTAGTATACAGTTTTAATTTTAACTCGATACCTCAACGCGTTCCTGAGATAAAGGGTCTTGACAGACCTACAGACGGACAACAAAGTGATCCTATAAGGGTTCCGTTTTTTCCTTTTGTGGTACAGAACCCTAAAAAAATGGTAGCACAGAACCCACGCTTCTATATTTTTTCCTTAATATGAGCAACAATAACTATAAGGTAAAAATAGGTATGTATATATAAATATATCATAATCTCATATGTAGGCGGAAGCTATTCCCATTAGTTTGCCGTACTTCCCAACATCTTGACAGGTACATGGGATATACATTAGCTCCCTCTTTGGCAAACCAAAAGACATCTCACAAATATTGACATTCATCGACCGGTCATAAGTAGTTTGTGCCACCATTATCATATTATGATTCGTAAATTATACGAAAATAGCGGCCTGAGTTATCTTTGCACGGATGTTAGAAATTTTTGAATGTCTCGACGTTACTCTGAATAAAGGTTTTCATTAACCTAGATCAGGCTCTATGTCTAATACTGTTACTCTTAGAATCTCTCTGTCTGTTACTGTTAGAATTACATTTTTTTCTCGATTGTTAATTTTACTTACTATAAACTTGAAAAAAAGTTTTATTATTATTAATATATTAGTATTACTCTACCTTAATAAAGGAAAAAAATCTCCTTAATGCAATCTTTACTAGGACATTTAGCAATTTTTTTTGAGGTTGATTATCATTTAATAAATTTAGACTTACTAACTACAACCAACCTATGTCAACCGTGGCCTTGGACTGCAAAGAGCAACTGAAAGAACACAGGTGGTAATTAGCAAAAGGTTGACACTTCCTCTCGCTCTACTTCGAGTGAGAGAAGTTAGTATCGGGCTTCTGACTGTGCGAAACGACTGTACATTAGACTGCTGATTTTAGTTCGGGAAGTTCTTGCACCAGATTCGTGCAGAAGAAACGCCCGGGTGCCACCACTGTGTGGACCGCCCGGAGGACATGGTAGAGGTGTGCCCCGCTTGGACAGACGCTGCCGTGTCCTTGTAGGGGAGATCGGTGGCAACGAACTCTCGCGCCGGGCCTTGGTACAGGCCATGATCCGAAGCGAGGAGGAGTGGCAGGCGGTCGCCTCCTTTTGCGAAGCAGTAATGCTAGCAAAGAAGAAGGCTGCACGTGCACGCGCGTGGGAACGGCCCTCAGGCCCAGCTGCTGAGATCCCGATCTCGATTTCCAGTCATGGCGGTCCGAACGTCCGGTAACCGTCCAGACCGAGCCCTAATCGTCAACGGTGCGTACTGTTCCACGCACGCTTCAAGATGTCAGCAAACCGCAGAGGCAGAGAAGGGTCGAAGTCTACTGGGGCCAAGTTTTTGTTTCTGAAAAGAAAATTCGGCTCTGGTATGAAGAGAAACGAAGGAACAAGAGTGAATTTTAGTCAGTAAAAGTCTGACACGCTCTCCCGTCCCGCCCAAGGGCGAGAGATCTCGTTTGATGATTTTCCACGTCAAAAAAAAGGGTTGAATTAAATAAATAGTTTTATACTAGATCAGACCATGACAATGATTTTGAAAGGCCAAAAAACCAAAGCTTTATAAAACTTTTTAGTTTATATCAGGCTTTAATCCGTATAAGTTTATAAAATAAAAATCCTGAATAAGTATTACAATCCCAGCTCTATTAGTTTTTGGCTTCAATGCCTAAAAAACGCAGATTTTTAAGCGTATTATTGGACTCTGTTCGTATCTGTGATATTTTTCATGCAAATTGACATGTAGCACAAAATAGTGGTGCGGTGTGTGTATAGAGAGGCCGATATTCAATAGTTGAAAACTAAATTGGATTTAGTTTCACGTGTGAAATTCTGTCCTGAATAGCTTAACAGAGATATACCTACATAGGTTTATCTGTGGATTCGTCCGTAGGTATTACCTATAGAAGTGTTTTATACAACATTATTTTTTTAATTTATGCGAGACCTGAATATAGAGTTTCTTCAGATCAGTAACAGTAACCAATAGTTTTTACACCATGTTATATTTTTTCTCAAAAATATTTAAAAAAGGTCACAAGTTTGCCACCACCGACACTAAGTGCAATACAGCAGGGGCCCAGCCGGGTCGAAGCCTCCTGGGGCCAGGGTTATCCGAAAGGGCGCTCGAGCCCCGGTATGAAGGCTTGAAGGAACGGGATGGGTTTTTTAGTCAGTAAGAGTCTAACACTATCTCCCGCTCCGCCCAAGAGCGGGGGTTGTCATAGGATGATTTTTCCCATCGGAAAAAAAAAGCCACGGCAGGTCATAGCGGGTATTAGCCGCCAGCAAACAGCTGAGTGCAAAACAACCCCTCAGTCGCCGGATGGCCTGGTGACTATATATTTTTGCTGACATAACAAGCTTCTAGGTAAGCGCGCTCCATCGACCGCTTTCCATCAGGTGAGATAGCGGTCAAGCCGAACCGAAAAAAAAAAGCTTATAACTTTATGATTTTTCATGATACAGTTATGAAACTTTGTACATAGATTTTTTACATAAAAATACTAAATACGTGTTTCGGGTTTCACACAATACTAAAACTAATATTGTATACGTAAGTTTCTGTGGAAATGTCCGCAGGGACAGTAAGCATAATGGATCTTGAGCGCTCGGCGTCAGAGTGGGGATCGCTTTGCGCATTCCATACATTGGCGAGCCAATCGTCTTCGTTGTTAGATACATGCAGCAACGCAGGGAACGAATCAGGAGTGACGTGTATGACACAATGGCGCGGCGAGCCAAACACTGACACTCCCCGCCCCCGCGTCTCACTTCGCACCACTGAAGAGACCGAATATTTGACTTCTGCGCAACCGCTCAAGATCCGTTGTACCTACTGTATGTATGTTTCTGTGGAAACGTTCGCAGGTATTAGTTACAGACGTGTTCTAATTCTAATAGAATATTTGTTACAACCTCAGGATCGTCTCTACATTCTCGAGATAACATTAAGCATTCTTTCCCTATCGCTTATTATTATTACGTTCCTAAGAAATAGTAATGAGATATACTGAATGTGTCATGAGACTCTTTGTTAGTTCACAACATTAAAGGTTTTTAAAAAAGTGTTGAGAAAAAAAAAACCGTAAAGACGTTTTTTTGTTAGTTACCTGTTTTTGGATGAAAAATGCTGTAGACATAAAGATTCTTTATAGGTTTAATTTTGTGTTCAAGTTCGTAAATTGGCGAATATTTAGAATCAACAATTTTAATTAGTAGTCAACACTAATATTATAAAGAGGTTTTTTGGAAGTTTGTTTTTTTTTTGTTTTTTTTTTCGTTTGTAGGAGGTAATCTCTGAAAGTATTGTGGCGACCATGGAGGTCACATTAAGGGTGAGTTGCACCATTTAACTATAACGATAACCAAACCATAACCAGCCGTGAAACGGCCGCCTATTGGTCAATTCGACGATTTGACAACTGTTAACGGCTTTGTTATGGTTATAGTTAAATGGTGCAACTCACCCTAATACTACTTGTACTAACTTGCAAACTGGCAAGATAAACTCTTAGGGTGAGTTGCACCATTTAACTATAACGATACCAAAGCCGTTAACAGTTGTCAAATCATCGAATTGACCAATAAGCGGCCGTTTCACGGCTGGTTATGGTTTGGTTATCGTTATAGTTAGGTAAATGGTGCAACTCACCCTTAAGGTTTATGTTTAAAAAGCTTAGGTATTCATATTTGAAACATGATTGATAAAATATCGATTGATTGATGATTTCAAAATAAGTAAAAGGCGAAGCAAATGAAATACTTTTATAAATAATGTAACAAAGAGTGCCTCTAACAATATAATAGTAGTAAATTGAACTAGAAGCCTTTCATTTGCGTCTCTACCCACTACAGTATCTACCGCACTAGTCCGATTACTAAGACTTTTTCACCGATAGAAAGCTGCTTTATTTCTGAGCGACAAAGGTTATATTTTATTTACGAGAGCGAACCTGTGGGCAAAAGCTAGTGAAATAATAAGAAGCCAAAGTAATGGGCTGCGGTATTGTTCGAAAAAGTCACCACAACCCTGGAACATAAAGGATAACTGTAGGAACACAGGTGGGTTTGTTTATGAATGTTTGACACGGCGGTACTCCGCTCAAGCGGGGTACACCCGGGCTTTTCTTCCACCTGAATTCGATGCAGGAACGCGTCACGCTGAAGGTGAGGAAACCGTGGCGCCTCTCTAGCCGATTATGGCATCTGATTATGGCGTGCCCATGCCAGTTAAGGCTATGGCTATATTGGAAAAAGTAGTCCTATAACGCAAAGGGCGACTAAAGGACGCAAGTGGATTTTAGACAGTAAAAGTCTGAAAGTTCCACATTAGAGCGAAACAAATCTGTATGATTTCTCACCACAAAAAAGAAAAAAACTGGGCAAGTGTGAGTCGGACTCGCGCACTGAGGGTTCCGTGCAAACTACAATTCCCGAATGGAATCCCGAAGATTTTTCCGAATTGCAATAATTTTTTTTTGTGACGTATGTAGGTAGGTAATAACAAATTTACTGTTTTCAGATTTTTATATCTGTGCAATAAGACCTTGCTTTGTGCCCAATTTCTGGATTCTGGGTTAACGGGAAGTACCCTATGAATTTCGATCTTTGAGAGTATCAAAATATACGTTTTTTTTGCGACATAAACGGCCGCATCTTTTTTAGTCGTTAACTTAGAAGTTTGATTTCTTCAGAGCTTGAAGGGACCGCAGACTTGAGTATATGGTTTAAATTTCAACTCTATACCTCTACGCGTTCTCGAGATAAAGGGTCTTGACAGACAGACGGACAGACAGGCGGACCGACAACAAAGTGATCCTTTAAGGGTTTCGTACCTCAAAAGGAAAAACGGAAAACTAAAAAGAACTTAAGTAGCAGTACTTAGTAATATCAAGGTTCGTCTACGTTCGTTTACGATATAAACGTGAATCCATTCAGCTATTTCCGTCTAAATCTTCCCCAATACTGGCGTTAAATTGCCGATGATTTAATTACAAGAGTTAACTTTGACAATGCTAGGTACTTGTAAACGTAATTAATGACATCCATTCCTCTTTGTTCAAGTTCTTAAATCCGAAAGCAATCCGCTTTGGATTCGCGTTCGAACGTTAAAAAAAGACTTTCGTGTTTAACAATACTTGAACTGAGTTTTTAGGATTGGTTTAATGAAAGATTTTTTGTGTTTCCTTTTTTTTAAACGTTACCCTTTGTTCCATATTAGGAATTACTTTTGTATCGGTGGTGTGTTCACAAACACACATATACGTATAAACTCACATACACAAGACGTCCAGATTTTTTTTTAGGTGAGAAAATTAACCAATGACATCTGTCACTCTTGGGCAGAGCGCAAGGGTGTGTCAGCCTTTTACTGACTAAAAACCTACTCCTGTTTCTTCTTTGCCTTCATCTCAGGGCCGCGGGTTTCAGGTCCCTAGATCTAGGGCAACTATTCGCAGGCCAAGCAAATATTTGTTGCGTATCAAATCCGCGACATGCGACGCAACTGGCTCAGTAAAAATAAAATACTTCTATCACAATTTTAAAGAAGATAGATTTGCATTTTGTTTGTACTAAATAAACCCTAAATTACTGGGCTGATTAAAAAAAAAAAATTCTAAAAACTCAACAGACTGCACAATAATCACGTCTTTTGTTTTCAACCTATTTCCTATATCCCACATTATGCCGCGTATGCTTCACATTAAGCCATCTACACTCTATACATTAGCTTGAAAATAGACAACTTACGTGGGACGTAATAATGTAACAGCGTTGCGTATGCTAAGTACCTATGATTCTGAGTCATCTGTTTTCAAGCAAATCAAATCAAATCAAATGTACAATTACCTGTGATCCACAATAAAGATGATTTGATTTGATTTTGATTTGAGCAAATTCAAGAGTCTAGATGTCATAATGCGTAGCAAATGTGACATACATACGTGGGCTCAATTTATTCTCACATTATTCTCAATAAGGTTCAGTGGAAAACCAATGTCAGGTAACTGATTAGTTAACTACGACGCAGTTGTGCATTTTTGCTGAACTGGACTTATTTGGCACAGTCGTAAGACACACACTGTTAGTTTTCCTTTTTTTTTTAACCTAAGTTTCTACATGGATGACGATGGAGCACGCTTGCGTAGAAGTAAATTCCATTCACTCTTGACTTGAAGACCCCATTTGTAGCTATCGGGAAACACCAGCTCCGGCAGGACATTATAGTGTTCCCAAAACGCTTTGTGCGTATGGGTGGGATGTCCACCTTAAACCCATGTCGCAACGCCGTACGTAGTCCAATGATGGAACGGCATTGGTGGAACTAAATCACAAAATAGATAGGTAGGTACAGAAGTCAATCTACGTACAAAGCGCGCTCGAGCAACGCACACAGACACCGCTCACGGACACGATATTTCGGAGCGTCTCGGCCCGCTCGTCGAACAGTTCCGGTATGATATTAATACTGTGGTTCCGGCTCAAACGCTCATTAGTGTGCGTCCACCGAGCGTAGGTATAAAAAGTGAAGTACATACTATCACTTGCAAAAGTCCATAAGAATTCTTAAAACTTATTCGTTTGACGTTTAGTTTGACTTACGACCTTTTATTTTCAAGTTTCGCCAACAAATGATTGAAATTCACAATTTCATCAACTTATCATAAGTCAAGATGGCCCAGTGGTATAGGCACACAGATTGAAGCGCAAATCAGCGTGCCGCAAGTTCAAATCCCACGCAATTACTGACTTTTTGTAAGTTCTTACCCGATTGGAAGTTATGTATTTGCATTACATATATTAAATTATTCTTTAACTTGTTCACACATTTCTTAGAGTTAGAAAGGTAGATCACAAAAAAACTAAATAAAGAATTAGATTTCTGCGAGGTAGACATGAGTTTTAACTTAACCGAAATGAACTGTCGTTTGGTTGTAGTTGTTGGTTAGTGACGTGAGGTTGACAGTATTGTAATATTCGCAAAATGCAGGCTAATATTAGTATTGAAGTGAGGGCGACTATCATTGGGCTGCATAAAAGTGGTCTTAATAAAACACAAATATCTGAAGAAACCGGACTGAATGTGAGTATAATAGCTATTAATGAATTGTAACTTTATTACAAATTAATCTTCTAATTAAAACGTATGCCATTTATGAATCCATTCATCGTATCTTTATGAGGTTTAAAAGAGAAATACGTAAATCGTTGGGTTTATTGGATTGGTTATTGGATTAATAAATGCAGTTTTATTTTAAAATTATATTCAATAATTATGATTATTAACATTTTATATAATGAAAATGAAGTGAAGTAGGTATAGCTGCCTAATATATATATTTTTTTTTATTTTAGAAAAATACTGTAAATCTTTGGCTAAAAAGATATGAGGAAGAAGGTAGCCTTGCTAGTCGAAAGAGAAGTGGGAGATCGAAGCTTATTAGCGAGGCGCAGCGACGACATATGGTGGACGTATACGAAACGAATGGTTCCGCACCAACGAGACATTTTGCGGAATTATATGACACCTCGATGGATACTGTTCGCCGTGCACTTCACGCTGAAGGCGTGCATCACAGAAAACCTGCTAAAAAGCCGTACTTGACAGAGAGGCACAAACAAGAACGATTACGTTTCGCACTAAATATTTAATGTTAACTAAACTAAATGGCCTACCATTTTATTTTAACATATCTGTGATTATTCGTTAACAAACACTGTATTATATTGTGTTTACTTTCGTTTAAAACAGCTATATCTTTTAACTTGTGCCATCGCCTCATCTTAAGAATGCAGTGAACTCGCTATCAATTTTGTTGACAATAATCATGAGTCTATTTCGTTTTTTATTCTTCTACCCGCACTGTTTTAACATAATACTATAGTTCAATTTATTTTTCTCATCTAATTGACGATTATCTTGTGAGAACTAAAGTTCTTTTAACAGAAATTGAGGTTTGGTTTCAATCTTCTTTTCGTCAAGAAAATGAACAATTAAGCTATGACCTCAATACATTCATTGTGACGTTACACAAAAATAAAATGTTTACAAAGTCCAAATCATATATCACTTTTCAATAAATAACTGGATATAAACAATTACCTATATTTTATTTTATTAAAATTTGAATATCCGTTCATTGTTACGTTATTCATATTATGAATGGTCTAAGTGGGTATACTTCCAACAAACAATCTTAGGCGTAACATAGATAACGGTTACAAGATAACTTTTTGTCTAGGTAACAATTCGACGTCACAATTCTCATAAATGTTTAATTTGTAAATATAAAGAATAAACATTTTTATTAAACACGTC
The DNA here is from genome assembly GCA_910589285.2 of Mythimna ferrago. NCBI lineage: Eukaryota > Metazoa > Arthropoda > Insecta > Lepidoptera > Noctuidae > Mythimna > Mythimna ferrago. The sequence continues at coordinate 20,349,319 of OU342680.1, read as the reverse complement.
TTTTTATTTCCACCTTATAACATCGAAAAGATGTAACAACTAAATAATTGCAAATTACGAATGTGATTCTTCTTGTGGTTAATAGATCACATTCGTAATTTGCAACTATTTAGTGCAAAAAATGCAATAGTATTTTTCATAGAAATAAAAAAAAACAACTATATCAATATAGATTGGGAATTTTCAAAGTAAGAAATAACTGCAACGGACCGACCATGATTTGAACTCGGGTTACGTGATTTGCGAATCCAACACTTAGTTCACACGGCTACCAGCACATGACGTATTTGCACGAATTTTATCAATGCTACCATATAGCTCAGTGCGACGACAGTTCCTTAGTGTGTGTTATCTGTGGAATGTGGATACTCATACATGCGCACACATACGCACTGAGTATCGCGCTCGCTCGGTTCGTAGCAATGTAATCTTTAGCGTTCCTATGGACTTTTGCGGCCTTACTGTACATGAGATTGTCTTCTGTACCTATCTATTTTGTGACTTATTTGTGCTATTCCAACGCACACGGGCACGAAAATGTTAATGATAGAAAACCGACAGGCTAGCAACTCGGCGTCGTCGATGCTTGAGACTTTGTAGTTTTGACTCAACAAGTGCATCATTGCCGATGATCTTCTTGGCTCACTTCTCAATCTTCTCTTCTTCATTCTATTATCAAAGTAATTATTGATAGAACATACAAAATTTTACATTCACAATTTCTGTATTTTCTTTTCTTACCCTGTCCGTAATAAACATAGTTTCGGATGAATGCTTCTCGGGAATTGAAATTCATTCGCGAGAACGCCAAGAACGTATTTTATTTACACTTTTTTTCAGTGAAACCGAGTCTAATAAGAAAATACTGCTTTCCTCACAAGTCTACTGTAGCTTAGAATAGGTACTCGAAAGATTTATCTAAATTGAAAAAATTATCGGTCGCCAATCACAGTACGAGGATTCCAAAGCTGCGGATTATTCGAAGGATTTATCGCAGCCCTCGCATAAAAGGTAACTGAAGGAATACTGTGGGTTTTAGTCAGTGAAAGTCTGACACTCCTTTTCTCTCCACCCCAAGAGGGAAAATTTATTTGATGGTTTTTCACGTAAATGTAACGGTCTGCGTGAATGTTAGGGTCAACTCACACCGAAAGAGCAGCGAAGGGCAGCGACCCGTTAACCGTTCATAGAATTCGCTGGAATTCCCGCGGCGCCGCGGGCATCCGCGCGACTCGTTCGAGTTTCTCATGCGATAATAAGTATTATAGAAATGAAAATAAAGTTAAAATTCATATGACACTGAAACTGCGCTCCGCTTCGCTGCGCTTCGACGCTCTTTTGGTGTGAGTTGACCCTTAGAAAGAGTTTTCATTAGAGTGGTCATGAAAAGCAAAGAGCAATTAGAGATTTATGTAAATCATAATATGATTGAAATGAGTGTTCATTAAATTTCTTGCTCGTTCTTCTCTACGCTACCATGCTCTATCACACAATCGCGCTATCTACGTTTCGCAACTTTTTTCTGACTCACCAACATTGTGACAATTCAAAAGTGCCTGTAATTGGTTTATTTGAAATAAACGTGTCTGATTTCTGAAAGGAACCCAAATTAGTTTTAATCAGTAAACAGTCTGATACTCCCTCTCACTCCATCTAGAGAAATTATTTGATGTTATCCCACTGAATTAAATAACTAGCCTTTTACATCTATACATATAAATAAAATTGGAGTGTCTGTTTGTAATATTGAAATAACTGTTTTTTACTATATGAAATGGCTGGACGTATTTTGACGGGACTTTTATTGTCAGGTATCATCTACCTGCCAATAAAAAAACGTACTACTTTTATTAAAAATAAATAAATTCAAAATCCTGTAGTCCACGTGAACGAAATCGCGGGCACAGCTAGTAGTCTAATAAAATAGGAAGAACACAATACGAGTAGGTATATATACCGGTGACAATACTATTGTTTACCATTAGGAGTATCCTCTTTGGGAATTGCAAGCGTTAAGGTTATGTTATTACTTTTATGGTTGTCTTCAAGAAGACGCTGCGATGTCGTTGTGTTTCCTTCATTGTTATCGAACAAATACAAAAAATAACTGATATACCTTCGTGTATAGATACTAGGTACAGAGTATTTTCTTTTACCGTTATTCATTGGTTCTCTCAACTTTTACGACTTCTTTAGAAGTACTAGCTGTTTCCCGAGATTTTACCTGTGTCTTTGATACTGATCTGCTTCCGTGGATTGTAGCGTGATGTTTTAAAGCCTATACTATCTGTCATGAATCTATCTCATATAAAAATATTTTTTCAATATACTTACTCGAAAACCTGCTCTTATCCCATCGCTTTTAAGCACGCAATAGTCGGTTTTCCGCAATAGTGCAGAAAACTGCGCATGCTCTCCCCGCCACAATTTTATTACACTTATCGCATCAGGCTGGGCGCGCGTCGACCTCCACAAGTTGCCGTCAACCCCCGCTTATTCATTTCTTCGTAAGTGTGTTGAAAAAAGTCGTTTGATGCACGTACAAATTTGTCACTGCAGCCTACGGCTCGTGCAAAATCCGCCTCGGTCGCAATGTCAAACTTTCTGCACTTGTATCGAAATGTATTATTTACGATCTAACTGGTATCTAGTACAGTATATAGTAGGATCGGAACCGGTTCGGAATCGGTTGGATTATCATTACGTACATAGGTGATGATGCTAATCATGATATTAGTACAGATTAAAACTTAAAATGAATAGACGCTTGAATCTAGCACATTTCGGAACAGATTTCTATCAATTCAACAATTCCATAAATAGAATATTGTGGTCAAAAAACGGATTTTTCATGCTTGAATCAAATGCCTCAATAATTTTAATATACATTCGTTAATCCAGGTGTAGAGATTGAATAGAAAACCTCAAAGTTTAGCTCTGATACAGATACATCAGCAGCAATTGATTCAATTAATAAATTAGGGCCGTTAACCGGCTTAATCGCAGTTCAACCGTAACCGTGTCACACCCCTACTTGTGACTTATTTACGTAATTTATGAAGAAATGTGGAACTTTGTCTAACAAGTGTTACACCCTACTCGACAATGGACTTCTTTTCGAGTTGTTAACTTGCCTCTTAAAACTTCCTTCAAAGACAATTGGGGAACAAAACTTACGATTAAAATTAATGAGGTTCTGTTCGAAGGGAGTTCCACGTACCTACGAGTATTTCTTCGTTTTCATGAGTATTTATTGCCATAGGCATCTTGATCTGAAGTGGGTTGTAAATCAGTCGTCATGGTAGTCAGGATTTAGGAGTTAGGTCTTGGTAGTAATTGGATTGTAGAGGACAGGTGCCTGGCTATGCAGTTAGCTTATTGCAGTGCTTACATTGTTGGACGTTGGTTCTATACAAGGCGCCAGATAACAAAAAAAATAAAGGTCACTGACCCTCCTACATTTGTTGATACTATTAATTTCAAAAACGGAAATAAAGACATCAAACTATCTTCAATCAACACCTATTGTGTATCTACATTTTCTAGTAATTAAAAAGAGTTTTTTGTTTGTTTTTAGGGCACCTGCGCAAAAATATTACGAAAAGGTCAATGACCGTCATTTTATTGTTATCTGGCGCCTACCTTAGTCTAATTCAATTTTTTTTGCATATTTGTTGGAAAAAAATAAATTTGTATTTTTAATGCATTGTTTTAAAGGTTTAAAACTATCTTTGCATTATTTCCTTTCTAATGAAACAGGTTGAGTGACATCAGTTGGTTGGTTTCTAAGTCCATAACGCACCTAAGTAGACATTATATTGATAGAAATATTTTACTATGTTATATAGGTATATCTGTATAAATAGATAGGCCTACATAAACATTTAAAATATTATAAAGTATCAGAAGATAGTGTACAGTTTCAGTTGGTAGTTTCAATGGAGAAGAACCGATAAGAAACTCCATGACCAATCTTTAAAAAAATACATTGATTTAATGTATTACAGGATTGATTACTGTGTAGGTACGACAGGATTGTGAAGACCACTAAAAATTGAATATGACAAAAAGAAATGGTCAAATTAAAAAATGGATCAAAATACTAAGAGTTTGTGGAGTCGGCTTTATTTTCACATTATATATAAAAAAAACCTATCAACAAATGACACAAAAAATAACAATAATAAATCATTCATGTTAGTCAGTGTTTTAAAAGGTATTTGTAAAAACAAATTCTTAAAAAAATAAAATTAAGATGGAGCAGTTCATAGACGTTAACACAATGATGCAGTTAACTAGCTACCAGGAAAACAAAGTCAGACCATGTGTAAGAGGAAACTAATCAAATTAGGTTCCAGGATCAAGTCAAACAGAACTATGAATAAATATGGGTATACCTTTTCCCCTACAATATTTTGGGAATAAAACATAGTCAAACAAATGTTCAATGCAGATGTGTGTACAATAAATCACATCTACTTCCAAAGTCCGAACTACGAGCAGATTACCATCATTTATTATAATACCATTAAATGCCAACTACCCGCAAAATGCGTGCCAAAGAACATGGCATTTTGTGTGTAATCCGCCAACTTATTTGTCAAAGCTAATGGTTTTTGGGGTTCCGTACCAAAAGGGTAAAAACGAAACCCTGTAAAAAGTCCACTGTGGGTGTTGCTTGGATTGCTCCGCACGCGTAGCTCCCGCAAAAGTCCATTTCATACAAGTATTTATTGTAATGCGTGGGATACGCACGCGGGACACGTTTTTCTGCATTTTGAAATTTTCTACATCGCACGATATTAAAAACACCTTGTCTGTTACCAGCCTGTATCTTAAGAACCGTGATAGTTAGATAGTTGAAATCCTAGTTGATATATTTCTGTTGCAGCTATAATAAAAAATACTAAAAACAGAATAAAATAAATATTGTGGGGCTCCCATACAACAAACGTGATTTTTTTAGTACTATATGGTACGGAACCCTTCATGTGCGACTAAAACTTGGCCAATTTTTTTTAAATCTAAGTAATAATCCATAGGTTTTTTTTCCTGCTGTTTGTGTTGTGCACAAAAAATAATAATGTGTTGTGTAACATGGTTTTGTGAACCGCTTAGCTGAGCGGATCCACAATAGACGGCCCCATTGTGACGCGTAATTGAAAATGCGGGCTTAATCGATGCTTTCTATGTTATTGTAATATTTCGACGCGCGTCCTGATTTTTGGTGTCGATAATTTATACCGATGTTTTAATTTTTAACAACCGATGGAAAGCGAGGGGTGTTGTTAATTTAACTGCTGTACCTATATGTGTGTCTGTTTGTAACACCGTAGCTCTTAAACGAGTAGACCGATTTACATGTGTTTATTTTTTAAATTTGAAAGTAAGTTTTTTTGCGGCGGTTCTTAGAGGTGTTTTATTAAAATCAGTTTAGCCATTTACAAGTTATGGGGGGGGGTGGGGGGGGTGAATGTGCGAATGAATAATAGGATGTTTGCACACATGGCTAAGTTCCTAAGGGCCAGATTTTACCTTGCACAGAGAATAATCATTGACAAAAAGCAGCGTGATAGTACTGCTAGTGTTTTGGGCACAGGCGAGCGACGTGGAGAAATTTTTAGACGCCACATTTTACTTTATTTTACTTAGTACTTTAGTTTTATTTACGGGAATTTATATATGAATATTACTTAAGGGAATCGGAAGTAAATAAATAAATAAACTACTTTTATTTATTTGTTTCATTTTAGTAGATATCAATTGCAAGAGTACATTACAAGAGTGTATGATAAAAAGAAATGAATAAAGAGCATGATTCATATTTCACATTAAAATATTAATAAAAAGTAACTGATAGACCGAAGTGATAAATTTTAAATTTAAGTTTTATCACTTGGAATAATTTAAACCTTCACAATCCTGTATGATGTTCGTTATATACTAAACTTTTAACTATAAAGTTAACAAAACTGGAAAATTGTTAGTGCTCCCGTATATTTCGGCTAGCAGTGTTTGCTATAAATTCAGACATTCGAGGAACTCTCCTGTGGCATAAACATTACCTTTGAAGGAAGATATTCACTCAACCGTCTAAACAGACTAAACTTTGAGTTACTGGTTGCTCAACTCAATTTAGGTGACGGTATAATAAGTATAATAAAGGTAGAAAATTAGATAGGTATCGCTATTAAGCGTATAGAATAATCTGCTTAATAATACTACAGCTGTTGAGAGTCAAGCCTGCTCTTCAGGAAGCAGAATGGGCCACAATCCATCACGCGGGTCCAGTGCGGGTAAGTGGATATCACATGTCTTCAAATTGAAACAATTTGCCTGTAGCGGTCTTCCCGTTCGATTATAATTTAGGTGTGTTCAAGGCTAGAGTAAATAGGCTCTTAATAAACTAGTGCGTTTCACAAATCACTGCTTACCCTACAGATGGGATCGCAGACAAGCACTAATTCGTATCATTAAACAAAAAATGATTCTAGGATGTGCCATGTTTCCTCATAATCTTTTATTCACTTTTTTAGAGCCGTGGTCATGAAATAAATTACCACTAATATTGAGTCCACATCCGACTTTACTCCATAACTGTATGTATAATAAAATTGAGCAGTGGATGCAGTCGGCTTATTCAAAATGTGACTGAGTTGAGGGATCTATTTCGAGTGGGTCCAGTCTGTCAACCAAGTATAAATCATAGCATAAACAGCTGTATAGTATTCCTACTGCCGGGAGTCAGGCCTTCTCTTTAGGAGAGGGAATGAGCGGTAATCCACCACGTGGGTCCAGTGCGGGTTGGTGGATGTCAAATGTCTTCGAATTTTTGATTCTGGGACATGCCGGTTTCCTATTTTTTCTAGTAGACTAAAGTCTCGTACAATTAGTAAGTCGGGGTCGTTATCACCGAAAATGAGAGTTATTTAATTAGAATGAAAGTAGGTCCCAGGGTACGGTGTTGGTGTATAAACTAGGTAAATTGAAGGAAGCACTTCAAGAGCATGTTCCGGTTTCGAGCGAAATGCCGAGCGGCCACCGGCCACCGGCCACCGATATGGCTTCCGCTCACTGACCGCAGCATGTACTAGCAGTCCGCCACCGTATACCGCGGCCAGTTTTGTAACATAACTCCGCAGATTCAGCCAAACCCAACCGTCAAATTAGGGATGTAACGAAAGTATTACATCAGAACCGTATTCGGAACCGCAGTTCTTAAATTAAGTTCAAATTTGAAATCAGAAGCTTCAAATATTATTTTATTTATTTATGTATTTATTTATTTATCAAACTTATACTATCTTTACAGGCAGACCTAATGCGACAGTACAGCCAAAAATAACTATTTAAACATAATTTGTTCTAAACCTACTTAATTACAAGGCATATAACTGCTAGTGCCACTCTGTTAAATTCACTCAAAGTACAAATGAATAGGTCTGACTTGTCGTGTATGAGATTAAGAGTGCGAAGTGCGCGCGTCAGAGGCGACTCTTTGAGCAGGTTTGTTCTCGCCCTCGGCACCACCAGCAGTGGAGGCCGAATCCGGCGCCAAACATATCTGTCAGGGACACATAGACACAACAACTCCAACAAAGCTGCGTTATCCAGTTTTCCTCTTATTACTTTAAAAATATAAAGTACAAGAGCAAATTCCCTTCTTACTCTAAGTTCATTATATCCCACCATGCCCAAAATAAACAAGGTGGGATACATTAGGGGAAAAAAAGGGTAAACACCATAGAGTCTCATATAGAGATATCTAATAAATTTGTTCTGCACTCTCTCCAACATAATACTATATTTAGTTTCATGTGGAGACCAGATGACTGCGTTGCATTCCAATTGGCTTCTTACTAAGGCGTTATAAAGAGCAATGATCGCCTTGATGTTAGAAAAATTTTTGACCCTGCGTAACACAAACCCTAAATTACGGTAGGCTTTTTTACATATTTTGACAATATGGTCTTTAAACGACATTTCAAAGTTTATTGTCACTCCTAGATCTTTTACCTCAGTCACACGGTCTAAGGGTCTGCTGTTAATATTGTAAACGTATTGCAGAGGAGTTCGAGTACGGGAGAAACTGATCACAACACACTTGGAATGATTAAATTCTAATAAGTTATCCTGACTCCATTTCGTAAATAAAACACTATTAAAACTAGAACTAGGTACATTAGACCGACGCCCACGTGTAACACGCCTGATTTGTACGTAGAACGGCGTCGCGTGGCGTGGATCAAGTGTAGCTCTACAAGTCTAGTTTCTATTTAAAATGTATGGAGACCGACGCGCCCAGATCGGCGTGTGGAACACGTGAGCGCAGTGTACCTTAAAGCTAATCGAAAACTCGAATAATTATAAATGAAGAGTGAATTCACGTTACTCCAAATACGAAACAAAACAACAAGTGAAAGAGTAATTGGCAGAATTCACAGGGGGAGAGAAGTTTTCTACGTGACAAGTATAAACTTATTTTTACCTCCGATTAAAATTTATGGGAATCGAAGATGCAGAATCAATCGGAACTTCCGAAGTTTAGGAATCAGAATCAAACCTCTGTAAAATCTCTTCACCAAATATATCAAATAATTCACGCCCAATATATGCGAGAGTGAAAACGCTCTGAAAACGGTGATGGAAAACATAGTGAGGAAACCGGCATACCCTAGAACCAAAAATTTGAAGACATGCGACATTCACCAACTCGCACTGGGCCCGCGTGGTGGATTACGGCCCATTCCCTCTCCTAGAGAGAAGGCCTGAGTCCCTGCAGTGGGAACATTAAAAAGGCTGATGATGATATGAGAGAGTTTACTGACGTTCAAAACTCTTACATTTATTAAGCCATTCATCGAATACTTGCTTATACAGCGACTTTGTTCGCTCGCAAATCATTCACCGTACTCGGTCTTCAAATCTCAAAGCGGCGTGTCAAGATTATTCACTGAACGACGGGCTCTAGACATTTAATTATATAATTTTCTTTGTTGAAGGTATTTCGTTTAACAGAGCACAATATTACGGCACTTCTCATTCATGTAAATGCAATGGCAACAGCGTAAACATAGCAGCGTTAACAATTACTTGGTTTGAACACTAACGTACTGATAAACAATATGTACGAGCGTAAACGTACTTGATCAACAGTTTCCTTGTTTGTTTACGGTAATTAGCATCGATAATAATATAGCTGATGTTTGTATTTACCTTACAGTGAAAGATAAACAATGGGTCCTCTCATTTCCACCGACCGCTTCTCTAATGTAAAGAGACCCCGGTCCTTTCAATGAGCCGGGGACATTGATCCGGCATGCAGGCGCTCACGAGAATTTTAATTTAAACGAAACGAGACACTAATGATTACATTACGTAGTCCAAGGCACTCGCTGTTGAACAGGAAGTGGCGCGCATCATGAAATAATAACAACAGTTGAATCAAATTAAAACAATTTCCATTGAATAATTTACATACTTTCAAACTTTGGATCGAGCTACCGGAATACCTGTCATAGCATAAATATTACAAGCTTGAAATGAATGATCGCAGTTTTCCAACTCCGCCGAGTCTGATTTATTCGGGTCCAGTTGTAAATAAATGGACGTGCTGCCATCAAGCCATCAATAAAATGTTCACAAACATATCACTCACCAAACTTAAGACAGTTCTGATAGATATAATGACAATGTTGGAAATGTATTTTTGCACGAGGAGCATTTTGTAAATTGATGAACAAATTTTGTTGACAACAATCCTAAAGTTATTGGAAATTTCGTATCCAACTTTATGTCTTAGAGCGTAAAGTCTTAAAACGATTGATCGGGTTTGGCTCAGCTTTTCATCAGGTTCGGGAAGCCTGTGAGAGAATAACAAAGATAATTTCAGGAGAGTCTTTTAGCTCATCGATATCAGCCAGATGAAAATGCATACTAAGATTTATTTTAAACAGTGTTGGATGCACTTTATTAAAAACAAGCTCGTACTCTAGATTATTCCATTAAAACAACAACAACTCCGACACATGCTTTAAAGTCTAAAATGTTAGATCTTTTTGTTAAGTCCTGCATATTCAAAAGCCTTTAAAAGCGTAGGTAATATGGTTGGCCGTTTATTAAATACTCCACGTCATGGTAAGCACTGATGTGGTTGATGATGGCATGCTTGCCTAGAAGTAACCTATTCACTGTTGACTTGAAGTGGAGGAGGTTGTACAAACACAGACTCTGATTGAGAATACTAATCCTTAGCTCTATGCCTAATGAATGTGATCCCAAAACATTGTGCATATGAGTGGAATGTCCATATACCGGTAGAGCATAGCAGTAAGTGGTCCGATATTGAAACGGGCCTGACGGAACTAAATTATGCAATTCCAAATGCAACCGACAGAAAACAGACAGGTTAACAACTCCTCATTATTTAACTAAACTACTTTTACTAATCGTCGTTTTAGCTAAATAGCTACTTGTTGTTGCATACAAGCCAGCTTGCTTATCAAAATCTTGAACAAAGCTGGGTATTGTCCTCGCTCATATTGAATGCAAGCGAGCGCGCGGCGCCGCGCAGCCAGCGGCAAATCAAAAAGTACTCGGTTGCCTGTTACGCAGGAAATTCCCCCTCGGTGGTCCTACATCTATACCACTTATATTCTCCTAGTAATAATCGGATAGCCTGGATCAGATAGCCGCTTTAATATAATAAAAGTGCTGGCAACAAAAGAGCTCGGTCTTAAAGAGCATTTTAAAAATAATTTGCTCTAAACGTTCGCTCCACCGAATGGAATTAGTAATAGAGATTCTCTTCTAAGTTACGGTCGATGGTGCTTGATATTATTCAGATTTTGAGCTTAGATAAAGAGGTGGACCAAATAGATGCTTACTTTTTATAGGATCTTAGTTTATGCAAATGTTCCATTTATGCAAAATTCGTATAAATGTGTTTAATCTCTGCTTTACGTTTTTTTTTTTTTGCGCCAAATGAGGCTAAGCTACAGTCACGGTGTTAATTAAGAAAATTTCAACATTTTTGTGGCATTACAGTCGGCCATTTCCGTCAGATGTGCCGACATTATTCTTGATGTATAATTTGGGTCCGAGACCAGACACCTTAATCTGTTCTGTGATTGCTAAAACTAGCCTCGCCCCGGCTTTGAACTTGCGAATAACCTTATTAATCATTTAAATTACCTGCACAAAGCTCTCTTCAAAGTCTGTAATAAATTAAATAGCTTCAATGTAATCCGTTAAAGTTGAGAATTTTCTTGTTGAAAATGATATTTTAATGTTTTCGCTCGCCCATTTCAAAAAAGCTTCAAGAGTTTTTGTATTGAATCAAATGATGTCTTACATTTTGAGTTTTGACTTGGATCGTAAAATAAGAATGAATAATATTGTTACTTTTTCAAATAAGAGAACCCTCAAAAGCTTTGACAATGAAATGCGAATAAAGCATAACGTACTACGACTTCAAGCGCAGCGGTTGCAGGGTCAAATCTGTCATTATTAAACATTGAACTTCAACATCATAAATAATAATGTCCTGAGGATATATCTGATAAGATAGCATGAAAACTAAATGTAGCTTTTAGTAGCAAGCTGATCGTAAATTCAAATCCAATACACATGACTAAAAGGAGAGTCGAAGAGCGTCGCGAATACTACGCAGTCACGCTACACCTATCAATATTCTATGTCGGTTATATTGTTTGTAAAGAGCTTCTATCTACATCAATTTATATCGTGCCTGAAATTCGGTAACGTATGCAGTGTATCAAATATTCATTCACTCAGTAGGCGTAGTTAAAATTTTTGACAACGCCCCAACTAAAAGGATCATCGCATTGAAACAACGTTAATGAATAATTACCTTAATAATTTACCGCGAACATTATTGTGCTGACATTTTTTAATTACAAAACAATACTTTGGGTAAGTTGTATGTTTATCCGTTTGGCAGATGTAAATTCAAATTATGTTAAAACAACTATAAACGTGGGCGGAGGAAATTACTAGGGTCTCATAACTTTATAGAAGTTAGAAGAGCGGTAGACACGAAATGTCGTGTCGTCAGAATGCGGGTCTCATTGTTCATACATCCTCCGATGTCTCTCGTTTAAACACTTGATACTTGCTCTCCTTTTGTCTAGTTTTCGAGAACATGTTACACATGCGACAGTTTTCAAGTGCGGATTTTTAAAGTAATAAAATAAACTCGTATTTCCAAGGACGGTTGTTTGGTTAAATATTTTAAGCCTCAAGCTAGACGTAAGTGAAAGTTAATTGTTCACTGTTATAGGTATGAAATTATGTCTAAGTGGCCATGGATTAACTGGTAAGTTGTTATAGTTTGTAAGTATCATAGTTTCGGTTGTAATATTTGATATTGTAAACGGTTTTCTAATACTAATGCTAGAAATAAGAGAACTGAAGTTACTACTTTTCATATCAATATTAGAAAACTTATAGCTATAAATATGGACATATTATGTCTACATGGTAAGCTAAAGGTAGCGTGACTTTTATTTCAAAGAATAGACAGATAGAGCAGCTATATTCCCAAAGGGAAAAATCTCGGAAATCAAAAAACAGAAAACGTACCTTTTGAAACAAACAAAAGAGCGACATATTGATGACGGCGGAATCAGCATACTTATGTTTCATTCAGTCCGGATGCAGGCGGCCGTTAGCCGGCCGAATATCGGACAAAGCTCGATTTTTCATGCAGATTTAATCAGTAGCTGGCTATTACTCGGTTAGCTTTACAAATAAACACACTGTCCGACTCCGGACTGCATGCTGCGTTCTGTAATTCGAGGCATATGGCGTATTGACGGCGTATTGACAGAGATCATAATATTAGAAAGCCCCATTTGGGGCTTGAGTTCAAATGCCAATTAAGATTAGCTTTATTAAATATAGAAATTGAATGCTTTTAGCATCTGGGTGTTGATTTAATCTGTCGTCTGTCGTGGTAAAGTTTTGATTGTATTTAGAAATATTTCACAGAAACTGGATGCTTGAAATTATAAGGCGTAGTATTAATACTAAGCGATTTCATTTTAACTTAAATGTATGTGTATGTAAAATTATGGAAGATTACTTATTCATACTAATATTATAAAGATGTAAAGTTAGTTTTTTTTTTTGGTTGTAGGAAGTAATCTCTGAAAGATGCGTCTGTCGACTGGTCCGATTGCTAAAATTTTTTCTTCGATATTAAGCTACTTTATTTCTGAGTGACATAGGCATATTTTATGTACGTGGGCGAAGCCGCAGGAAAAAGCTAGTGAGAAATATTTTTATTTAAAATGTGAAATAATTTATTAACACCAATTTGAAGAAATGAAAATATTCACTGTTTATAGTTGGAAGATTTACATTTTGTTATTAGTTTTGTATAAAAGTGACTGGCTTTACTGATAGCCTTATCTACTTACTACTTCAAAATATAATTAAGTATCCTTTAGAAAAAAAAAAAATCTGAGAAATTTAAAAGTATTGTTAAAGAACACTTTCGTTAAAGAAAAGGCCAGTTTCCTGTTTTGTACACTTTATTCGCAGTTTATTCTAAGAAATCTGTTGAGGGAACAAATAAGATTGATGAGAAAATATTGAAGAAGCTCTTTAAATAGAAAAGGCTATATTAATATTAATAATAAAGGTCTTATCTACTCCACAGTTCACAAGTGGGTACTTGTGTGAATATGTGAGAGCATTTTTCGCGTTTATGTTCAAAGTTAGTATTTAATGTAGGTAGGGCACACGTCCTTCACTTGTAACAGCCCGGTGGCGGTGGGCGTATTCTGTACTTGAAATTGGAATACTTTATTGCGAAATATTCTTTCAGTATCTCAGAGAACTGTGCCAGCCAGGGGCTTTTTTTAATAGCCAGTTCTATCCCACTCCTGGGAAAAGGCCACCTTCACTCCTTCCTTCTTTCGCACGCCCGGGTTTCCTCTTGCCAGTACTGATGAAATATGTCTACTTCGTCCCGCCATCTCTTTCGTGGTCTGACGCGACATCGTCTCACTGTTTCAGGGCAACTTTGTGCTACTTTGGCCCACAGTTTGTCGGGCATGCGGCAGACATGTCCTGCCCAATCCCATTTCAGTTTGGCAGCCTTTTGAGCTTAGGGGCCTTAACATGACGTTTTGAAAATGTCTTATCAGTCAGTTCAGTTTAGGACATGCGCCACCTCCTATGCTGCCTATCCTGCATAACCACCTGCACTTTTCAGGATCTATACGAGGCCAACAATAGAGCTGTACAGGTTGCCAAATATTGGTCAGAGAAAAATAGTTTGAGAATATCGACAGGAAAAGAAGAAGAAGAAAGTCGTAAAATGATTCGTGTTAAGCACGAGTAAGTTAGAGGTCAACTGAACGGACACTGTGGGTTTAGTCAGTAAGTCTGATTTTCCCTCCCGCCCAACCCGAAGCAGGAGAAAAGCATGTAAAGAAAAAAAGTTATTGTTACTAACGCAATAAAGTTTTTTACAGAGTAACACAACAAAACTATGAAACAGTATTTTTGCTAGAAAAATTATAAATCAAATAAAATAAAATCAAGATTTATAAAGAAGTCTGTCTCTGATTTGAAAAAACTATTTCCCAGAGACTAGGAAAATTGGTTTTCAAAGATTATTGGACTCTCTTGGAAAAGTCTCTTCAACTGTCTGAGAATAATGTAGCTCCAGAAGTACGTATGTAGGTAGTGCAAGTGTTTGATGGCTCCGCTCTATATGTAAAGTTACCATATGTTGTAAATTATTATTTAGATAAGTACCTGCCTACATTAAAAACTGTCTAAGTGCGAGTCGAACTGGCGCATGGTGGGGTATTCTGTTTTAAGTATTTGTTTTTATAGCGGCCAGAAGATCATCTGTGAAAAATTCAACTGTCTATATCTATACATCTATATATATAAATAAAATTGGAGTGTCTGTTTGTAATATTAAAATAACTGCTTTTTACTACATGCATATGAATATATACGGTACATACACCAAAATATTTTTTTTTCAATTTTTATCTGTCTGTCTGTTTGTCCGGGCTAATCTCTGAAATGGCTGGACCGATTTTGACGGGACTTTTTTGGCAGGTAGCTGATGTAATAAGGAGTAACATAGGTTACTTTTATTTTAGAAAAAATAAATTCGAAATCTTGTAGTCCACGCGAACGAAGTCGCGGGCATAGCTAGTTATAACTATAACGCTTCATGAGGTACAGCCATGGTGACAGACAGATGATAATAGAGCCTCAGTAATAGGGTCCAGTTTTTGCCCTTGGGGTGCGGAACCCTATAAAGGACCGAATCTTTTCCAGAATGTTTGGCTTGTAAACCATAACATTAATTAAATAAATAAGGTACCTTTAGGAGAGGGATTAAGCAAATTTGTTCACGTCGATTTGTCCCGAGAATATTATTGTTTGAACAGATAAGAGAATGTCAAAAATATTTATTTATATCTTTTTGGTTTGATACGGAAATTAAAAATACTTTTTTTGTGTGTACCTTGAGAGGAAGGAAAATGCCTAGCTGACGATTCGACACAGTGTGTTAATTAGCACATTTTTATTTCAATATTTTTTTCACTGATGATTCGGACACACACCGTTTAGTACAGTCAGATAAAAAGCTTTAAAATATAATATATGGAAAAAAAAGCGTTACCAAAACTATTTTAGGGTGGATTTAAGGCGGCAACTGGGTAATTTTTTTTATATTATATTTTAATTTCCTGCCGGAGTGTGTGTTTCCTGATAGCTACAATTAAGGGGTCTTTAAGTTGTGGGTGAATAGATTACTTCTAGGTAAGCGTGCTCCATCGTCGACCACGTCGTCGCTTACCATCGGGTGAGATGGTGGTCAAACGGGCTCGCATAATCATTTATCAGTTATTAAAAAATATACATATAAAAGGTGTAAGGGACAGCCCTCCACAAACTTTAAGGGCTTGCTCAGTAGACGAAATTGAACCACCTTCCACAAAAATTTTTTTCAGGAAACGAAAAAAAAAATCAGCCTCACCATACAAAATGATAAACTTGATAGGACAATTTACAATTTTTTCCTATCCTTACATTATTCTCGGCTTTGAGCGACTTCTTGCCCATTTCCAAGAAAAAAAGTAGGTATTGCACGATGAAAAGTTAGTAAAAATAATATCAAGTGGATCGAAAAGCATAATTTTAACAAATATCTGCTTCTGTCGTAATAACGCCATTTTCTATAGCGGTGTAAGGGCCTGATGTACTTTGATGTCAGAATCCATGCCGGAATTCTCTTTCATCAGAATCAGTTTTGAAGCCTTACTTCGTCATTGATGAAGATATTTTTAAATTCTTTGATCTCATCTTTCATCTCATCTAAAGAACTCCTTTTATTTATTTTTTCTGTAAAATTAGTTACGGTTGGTAATAAATAGTATAATAGGAACTTTAAACTAAAATACATACATACTGTATTTGTCGGCCATTTTGTGAATTGCGGTCTCTTAGTTTTGAAGTCTTACTTCGTCATTGATAAAGATATTTTAAAAATTTTTTGATCTCATCTTTCATCTTATGTAAAGAACTCCTTTATTTTTTTTTCTGTAAAATTAATTAGGCTGGTATAAATAGTATAATGGGAACCTTAAACTAAAATACATACATTTAATTTTGTCGGCCATTTTGCGATCTGCGATCTCTTACAGGCAACCTGGAATGGATACAGATTGCTTGGACACAAAATGGGGTTGCACTTGGTGCCAAAAAATAAGTTGACACAATTCACAGATACGAATATAGCTTCATTCTAATCCTAATATGTATTACTATTTTAACTGATATTATGAATGACCAAATCTGGATGTTGGAAGTAATCTACACGAATATTACAGCTTTAAAAGTAAAGTTTTTTTTTGGTTACAATCAAAAAAACAAAATCAGGATGTAATTTAAGTACTGGCATTGCCAGCTTTGTATATATATGAGACTGCCTTATTTGTAAGATCCAATCCACATTTATTTCCATACTTATGTGATACGGTCCAACGTAATAGGCGATATGATACTCAACGCGGACGCAGAGTCAAAACCGCTCTTATGCGAAAAAGCATATTTTGCAAAGCCCCGCAAATTTATAATAAAATTCCAAAATCGATTAGAGAGTTAGACTGGACCGGATTTAAGACACTCAGGAATAAAACAGGTTTCCATCGGTGAAAAAAAATTAGAATTCGGACCAGTACTTTCAGAGATTACCTCCTACAAACAAAAAACAAACTTTACCTCATTATAATATTAGTGTAAGTATGTAGATGATTGATGTCGACAACTCGACATCGACATCATAATATTTCTTATCTACCTTCAACATTGACATTCGTTTCTCAGAAGTTAGTTGGATTAAATTGAAGACTTGTAAAGTAGTCTGCACCTCGCCTCGTCCCGAGCACTGGACATTGTTTGCGCAGAAAAAGCTTGACAAATTGAAACAGAACTTTATTGTAGAATAACTGGAGTTACCCTCAAAAGCCGGTAAAAACTTTTGAAGTTCTTTCTTGGAACAATAACATTAATATTTGTCGCAGAGAATTGTAATTTCGAGACGGTTTTAAGTTTTTGCTTATTTTTGCAAGGATAAGCTTTTTTATTATTATTGATAGACTCGCGTTTGACCACTATCTCACCTGATGGTAAGCGATGATGTGGCCGACGATAGAGCACGCTTGCCTAGAAGTAACCTATTCACTCTTGAGACCCTTAGGTTGTAGCTATCAGGAAACAGACTTGAGCAGGGAATTCAACTCCTTAGCTGTAAGCAAAATGTAGCTCTATAAATAACAACGGTAACTTTAAGGGGAGTTCATCGTCGGACCGTCCAATAACCGTCCGGACCGAACTCGAGTCGTCGACGGCGCGTATTGTTCCACGCGCGCCTGATGTCAGCAAACCCGTAAGGGCCCAGGGGGGTTGAAGCATGGGTCGTGCGAAAGAGAACTCCAGCGTCCTGAAACGAAGCCAAATAAGGAACAAGAGTAGGTCAGTAAAAATCTGACATGCCGTCCCGCTGAGAAGTCATTGGATGATTTTCCACTTAAAAAAAGACGGTTTGAGATTTTTTATTTTTATTAATATGAATAAGCTAAAAATAACAACGACCCAGTTTTAAGGGTTGCCTGTAAAGCTATTGTTTAGGTTGGTAGCGACAAGGCAATTTGAATTTACCCTATTATCAGCTTAGTCAGCAAGGGATGGCCGATTTATGTGATTACTCAATGAAAATTAAGTTAATTATAATTTGGACCTAAGTCATACCACTGATTACGTTAACTTATCATGCAAGGTCGTATTCTAATTAATTTTATATATTTACTATCTGGCCCGGTAAACGTTGTTCTGCTATACAAAATCAAAGAAAAAAAATGGAGAGGTCGGTAAGAAATAACCCACTTTTTTTTCCACATTCTCAGATCTTCAAATCGGACGAACAAGATAACGGAGAAGTCTGATATCAAATACTGTGACATAAGATTTTTATATTAAACAAGCTTCTGCAAGTGGCTTCACCCACGTGAAAGTGGGTTTCTCCATATAAACTTTGAACCCTCATTTATCCCCATAGGGGGTGAATTTCGGGAAATCCTCTCTTAGTGCTAGCTTATGTCATAACGGAAAACCTTGAGCAAAATTTCACGCTCCTAGTCCAAGTAGTTTCGACTACGCCTTGATATATTATTCAGTTAAGTTCTTCTTTTATATAAACAGAAACAAACATTTACTGAAAATTGTAGATAGGATGCTCTACTTGTTTTTATAACATCCATCAAAACTGCGAGTAAGATGCTCTACTTTGCAATTAAATTAAATATGTTGTACGGATGCCACAAAGTCTCACATTACTTTAGTCACATAATCTGTGCCAATTCTGAGGTCATAGGAGTTCAGTGACCTTTTGTTGACGTGTAGCAGACTCTCAGATGTTTATAGTGGCGGTGCCATCTTCGGATGGCGCCAACTCGGCTACTAGGGATCTCGGCGTCGCGACGGACTGGCGCCGGACGACGTTGGTGTATTAAGACAACTCCTTTATTTTCAGTAATGACAGTAAATCTGCACGTTGAAGAGATTTGTTGTTTCGGTAAAATACTTTTAGTACCTACGTATTGAAATTTTTACGTTTACTGCATTGTTGTATAATAAAACTATTACATACAGAGTGTGTACAGTGAAGGAGTATTTTAATGCTAATTATTTATTGCAGTGCACAATGTACATGATTAGGTGGTAGGAGAAAACGTTGGACACAATCGCGGACCCTGTGGGGACAGCAGATACAATCCAATGGATGAAAAAGACTTACAAACTAACTTATTCTAAGAACAATTTTATTAAATAGTACTTTTGCCCGCGGCTTCGCCCGCATACATAAAATATAGCCTATGTCACTCAGGTATAAAGCAGCTTTCTATCTGACCAGTACTTCCAGAGTAATGATGATGAATTTAGCTTCACTTTTCTTGGACTGACCGACATTTGACTATTCAAAAGTGCCTGCAAATGGTCTATTTGAAATAAATGATTTTGATTTTTTATATATAATATATTAGTATAGATATTTTCATTACATTATAAATTAGTGTTGTTTATTTATTTTATAATATTATGCGAGCTGTCTATAGGGTGACTGACAATTAGTGTACGATACTTAAACACGTGATTGTGCTCATGATAACAAACAATTTTTATTATGGGAGCAAAGCCGAAATCGCGAAAAAAATATCAGCTGTTCAGTACATTAGGCAAACATAAATGTACTGAACAGCTGATTTTTTTTCGCGATTTCAGGTTTTAGGACTGGTAATTAGTGTACGGTACTTAACCGTACACTAATTACCAGTCACTCTATAGATTTTTTTTTCTTGGCGGAGTTGGTGTTCCTTGTGAGGATCTTTAAGCCAAGGGTGAACAGAATACTTATAGGCCAGCGTGCGCCATTGTTGACAACATTTTTATTTAATGGCTTAACCATTAGGCGAGGTGTCGATCGAACGAAAGCCTATCAAGAACAATTGAAAAAAAAAGGGACATGATTTTTCAATATAAGTAGGTATGTAGAGATAGAATTATTGTATTATTATGCTTGTTTTAATAGACAACCTAGACAACCAAGTTGTCTATGGTTCAAGTCAGTTAGGCCTGGTCTACACTTAACGTTAAGGGTGAGTTGCACCATTTAACTATAACGATAACCAAACCAGAACCAGCCGTGAAACGTCCGCCTATTGGCCAATTTGACGATTTGACAACTGTTAACGGCTTTGTTATCGTTATAGTTAAATAGTGCAACTTACCCTTAGGCAACTAATTTTTATTTTGTTTTTCTTTTTTGTAATTATTTGTGTGTCTATACGGGCAGAATAAACATGTTTTCTTTCTTTTTCTTTCTTTTTTTTCATTTTTAATTTAAAATTTCTATGTAGATATTTCTTCCTACATTTTCAGCTATTGTGTGTGCCAAATAAATATTTCTTATCATACCATCAATTAAACGGAAAAATAATTCTTGAAAGCTTTAATGAATAATAAAATTTCTTGCACTAGAACTGCAATGCTTTCGCATTGAATATAATTAAAACACTCTTGTAACTTGTAAACTGCTTTACAAACTTTCTGAAAAACGTTCTAAGAAGTTGCGGCAGAACGTTTGAAAATCCGGGCGGTAGTTCTCAAAGTGCCGCGGCGGCAAACTTTGTTGTGTGTCGTGTTAGTGGTCCAGAGGAACTGCGGTTGGCCAGGATTAACGCAGTACTTAATGTTCTGGATAACTGGCCACTATTGAAATAACTATGGATGAAGGATATGTTTAATAGGAACTTAGTTGCCTTTTTTAGGGTTCCGTGCCAACCCAAAGTAAGGGTAAAAACGGGACTCTATTATCAAGAATCCACTGATCGTCTGTCTATCACCAGGCTGTATCTCATTGGGCACGCCACAACCGTGGCGGTAAGTCCCCTCTTTGAAGCGTGGCTGGAAAGACCTCACGGCGTCCTTACCTTCCGCATGACGCAGGTCCTTACCGGACATGGTTCGTTCGGGAGTTTCCTGCACCGGATTCGTGCGGAAGTGACGCCCGGGTGTCGCCACTGTGCGGAATGCCCGGAGGACACGGTGGAGCACACAGTCGAGGTGTGCCCTGCTTGGGCGGAGCATCGCCGTGCCCTCGTGGGGGCGATCGGCGGCGGAGACCTCACGCGCCGGGCCTTGGTTGAGGCCATGGTCCGGAGCGAAGAGGAGTGGCAGGCGGTCGCCGACTTCTGCGAAGCAGTAATGCTCGCAAAGGAGGAGGCCGAACGCATCAGGCAACGGCGTTATCGCCGCCGCCGCCGCCGCCGGGATTCTGATACCGATTTCCGGCCACCGTAGGCGCGGGCTTGCGGACAGTGAGCAATGGGTAGCTCGCTGTCCGGCCGTCCGGTAACTGTCCGGACCAAGCCCAAGGCGTCGACGGCGCGCACTGTTCCCGCGCGCCTCAAGGAGTTGTCAGCAACAGCAGGGACCCAGCCGGGTCGAAGCCTACTGGGGCCAGGGTTATCCGAAAGGGCGCTCGAGCCCCGGTATGAAGGCTAGAAGGAACGGGGTGGGTCTTTTAGTCAGTAAGAGTCTGACACTATCTCCCGCTCCACCCAAGGGCAGGGGATGTCAATGCATGATTTTTTCCTCATGAATCGTTAGTTAGACAATTGAAATTTTCTTATGATGTAGTTTTGTTGCCGCTACAACAACAAATACTATTTTGAACTGTCTAGATATCACGGTTTACGAGACACAGCTTGGTGACAAACGGACAGACAGACAGACGAACAGACAACGGAGTCTTAGTAATAGGGTCTTGTTTTACCCTTTGGGTACGAAACCCTAAAAAAATGTCAAGGTCGGCAAAAAAAGGCATTGTAGTACTACTAAAATAAGACATATAACTCAGCATCATCACTTCTGCCTAATCTTAAAGTACCAGCTATCCAAACTAATTTACATAGCTTATCAAATTCAATTATACTCAAAAGCTATCATAAACAAACCCAAATGGGATAGCCTGTAATTATTATCTTTAAGCATTAAGTATTTCTAACGAAATTAAGGGTGTCCGTAATTTATTCTCATTCCTTTGATTGCAAAGTTGGGGGTCATAATTTGTGAAGAGTTTGTAAAGTTTCATCACAACCCCACTTGATGAGATTCAAAGGGAAGCACTCGATTTCACTGTATGGGTTGCCTTTTGCATGATTTATGTTTGGTTCTAAAAATAGCCCTATCCTTAAATATTGGATGGGCTACGTCACTATTCCTGTCTGTATTTTCGTCAGTGGGCTAAAAGTGAAAAACCACGGGCCCTAGCGTTCATGATGACTGTTCATAGTGTATATTCTTAAGTACAGCATACATATCTCTATGGTTAGAGTCAAGAAAAATCAAAATTAGGTTTTTTTTTAAGTGTAGAAATCATCCGATGACTTCTCCCTTCCTTCCTTTCAAAACATGAAAATCCCAGGAAATGCGTGTTCTTTTAAAAACCTTAAAAGTTTTTGGAAAAACTTTTAGCAGGCGTTCACTAAGCGTATAATGATGAATACGCGTGTATGAAGCTACGAGTCCGTGACCTGAAGGTAGAACTACACTGCGCACACGTGTACTACGTACCTACGCCGATCCGGGCGCGTTGGACTCCATACATTTCATATGGAAACTAGACTTGTAGAGCTACACTAGATCCACGCCACGCGACATCGTTCTACGTACAAACCAGGCGTGGTTCATGTGTGCGTCGGTCTTCTAGCTTTATTGATGTAGTGACATCAGCGAGTAAGGAGAAGTTTACCAATGCGTAACATTGTAATGACACAATCTGTAACGCTACGTCCTAGGTAGGCGGTTCAAAGTGAACGCGATTATAAAGCGGTGACACGCGAATTCAATGCGATGCGGTGCGACGCGGCGGCTATGTCCTATGTGCACGCGAATCGTCTAAAAACACGACGACACCGCGTCCAGTTCGCGCGAAAATATCCAGCCAACTGATCGCGTTCACTTCATTTCGCGCCGCTCCGCACCGCACCCTACGTGCGTTTGGTTACATAGGCCACTTCAATACGTTTCGACTGTTTGTTGTTTTCCCAGGACGAAAAATGCGAGTTGTTTTACGTTATTGCGATCGAATCGTTTATTGCGTTTAGCTGTCTGATTGGTTAAGAGCTTGGAGCGGGCCAATCGGAGCGCCGAACGTCATAAACGTGTTGATCGCGTTAACGTAAAACAAACTTGCAGTGAAGTACACACTGTACAATCTCTGTGGTACAGACCTTAGTTTAAAGTACGGGCCTCCTGTTTTCTCTTTAGGTTTTGTTAATATTAGCACCAACTTATATTTAAATTAAGTTCTTTCTATCCTTTTTCCGAGTGAGTAGCTTTAAGCAATCGTCGGGAATGCCTACAAAGCTAGCGAAAAATTCGCGAGAGAAAATTCAGGAAGATTGATTTTCAGTTCAACGATCACGCAACAATCTAGTCGACCACGGCGGAAATTAAGCGAGTTGCGATAGCAAATAGTAGCTCTGTAGCGATAGCAAATATATGCAGAGCGTGTAGTAAAATGGATTTTCTTGAGTTTGAGCTGTCATGCTCATCTTCCTGTAATGTGAGTACATTGCTTCTCAATTCGGTCCGTGGACAAAACTCACACAGAATCCAATTGAATTTAAATTTCTATAAGAAATGCGTTTAAGTAGTAGGTTATTATTGTATATTACTTCTTAGCATAGCATATTGAGGTTTATTACGAACTCACTGCTGGGACTTAGGCCTCCTCTCATGGAGAAGGGCTGCCTTCTTTTTCTCCATTCCTTCATCCTCTTTCATCCACCACGCCAGCTTAGTGCGGATTGGTGGATATCAGATGTGTTCGAATTTTTATTACTAGGACTTTTCGAGAGCTTTCTCAATATACCGTAAAACGGGGTGAATAGAGACTTAGGGGTGAATAGAGACACAACTTTGGTTTGGTTTTTCACTTTGATACTATAATATCAGCCTCTAACAAAGCATCGATTTTTTAGAATAACGATTCATTAAAAAATTGATATTTAGTTAAATGCTGCGAAAAATATTCAAATATCGAGAAAATACCCTTTAAAGTTTCGTTCTACTCACCCCTAAGTCTTTAATCACCCCATTTTACTGTACTGGAAGATAATAATATGCTTATTTCTTATATGCATATACTTATATATATTTAGGTTAGGTGTTAATCCAAAACCGACATGTTAAAAGTACTTTAAACGCAGTCTTCAGATCGTTAACACCAGTTAGTATCGTTTAGAATTTGTGCTGACTATCTTATAGTACAGAAAGAGTGAGCTTGTCATAAAAATAAGTGACTTTTTATGTGCGATTTCAATCCACTTTACGTCTCTTCTGATACCTATCTATGAACATGTTTGAATCGTAAAACATGTCGTATAATACAGACTCTGTCTGAGTCCGCACCGATTCAGGATCGGGGATCCTGCCACATTTATGTTTCCACAATGTTCAATCATTTTTCCAACTGAATTTCCTTATAGAAAAAATATTGAATATTATCTTTTTCTAACTGTATTTTTTCTACATTTATGTGTGGTGATAGCTACAGCTAATAACCGGGAAAGTACCAATATAGTATAGCATAGTCAGCCTTTTTAATGTTCCTACTGCTGGAACTCAGGCCTCTTCTCTCTAGCAAAGGGAATGGGCCGTAATCCACTACGCGGCCCAGTGCGGATTGGTGAATATCACTTGTTTTCGAATTTTTTATTCTGGGACATGCCGGTTTCCTCACGATGTTTTCCTTCATTGTTATTAGAGCAGTGGTGATGAAATAAATTACACAAAGTGATCCGCTTGGCTGGGTTTGGACTCGCGAAGTCGCGACCTACAACTCTTAAGTCGGGGCCGTTACCACTCGGCCGCCAATGCTGCACCAACCAATATGAACGTTTCAATTCATATGTACCAACTTTCGTTCTTGAAATGAAAATTACCAAAATATACTTTGCACAAACTGTAGTGAACCCGCGGAAAAAAAATGTATTCGCCAATAAACATCAAAATGACTGATTTGACGCCTAACCCAATCTGACATAACACTTAACCCTTCGCCCCAAATTTATTGGCACTAACATATAATAAAATAAAACTATATGTCCGCTCACCCGGCGTTGTTTGAATGATTTCTATATATTTGCTCTATGGCGCCGACGCCTGTTTTATGGGCTGATTCAGCGCAACTTGAACGATTGGCACGTACGACTAACAGCCCTATCGATATCTTTATACCCGATAGGCCAGACATTTAAGTTTGAGGTGGTACGGTGAAAATGATACCAAGGTAAAAAAACCAAACATTAACTTTTACGTTTACGTTTGCTTCCGTCTTTCTGTCGTTGAGTGTGTCATAAAATAAAGTTAGAAAAGCAATAATCCACACGCGGGTGAGAGGGTAACAGGGGGACTGTGTACTAGGTTCGCCAAACGTCAGTCTCACCTGCACTGGAAGACAAATGAGGTGCTGTTGACGGATAGATAGCGGGGAAACTGTTTGTCTTACCGGCGCCAACTTCGAGGTAGTGACGAACAATGACGTCACCGTAACTACCCTATTTTGGAGATGCCAATGAATAGTAGTGGATACTGTTCAAAAACTTCTCTGCTTGTGAAAAGGATGACTGTTCTATTCCATGTTGCTTATGTTTAATTTAAGGTAGCATCTGCCAGCGGCTTCGCCCGCGTGAATTATCCCAAGGAAACATCCGTTTTTTTTTCTTTTAATTATGCTTGTATTTCACGACTATCATATTTGAGGGTAGGCGATAGAGCAAACTTGCCAAGAAGTAACCTGTTCATTCTTGACTTGAAGGCCCATATGTTATATCTAGGTATCAGGAAACACAGACCCAGTAGAGAATTCTACTAGGAATATGTTCCCTGAAAAGTATCCTAAGTGCTTTTCTAGGACATGTTCTATCCGCTCATTTCATCTAAAACATAAACATACAGAGTATACACGTATACTGAATACAAACTTACGCCTTTATAATATAAAAGTGATTATTGCAGGCCAATTGGACTATCTACACTTAATTTCAAAAAAACCGAGACACTTTACTTTAAGTACGGCACTTAAAAAAACTCCTTTCTACGATATTTCCGTCTGACTATTTAGGTCGTGGCTTTATTTCTCTTCTCAATTGAGCCAATAGTGTACGTTTGGTGATATAAGGGCACTCCGGAGTGATTTATTTTACGAGCTCGCGACAGGTGAGACCGGGTACATGTCCCCTACTCATGTATGTACAGGGACCGGGACCCAACTATATATTTTTTCTCGGAAATCACGTTTGTACCTACCTGTGATATAAATAATGTAGGTTCATTTACTCTCTTCAAAGCTTTGAAGTGAGCGTTTATTTATATTTAGGAGACATTCTAAAAATACATAAATGATTTTTTTGAGGAAAAAATATGTTATTGCTTGTCCAATTAGTCCCTGTATTTTTTTATATAATTAAAAATTTAGGTCAATATTGATGTTGGAGATCTTTATTTACATCTGTATGTCTGCTCAAGTTAAACTAAAAAATACTGAACGACTTTCATAACAGAATGATTCTTAAGAAAGGTTCAGCCGCAAATACATGCATCTAATACCTAGTAGTGAAAAACTGAGAATTTTGAGAATTAAGGGCAAGTCACATGATAAAACGACTTTATTTTTTTACGATCTTGTTTAAAAAAAGAACGCAGCGTTATAGGTCCCATAAGATGGACCGATGACCTGGTGGGGTCACGGAAATCCATCGGATCCGAGACACACAGGATCTCTGTGGCGACACTTGGAGAAGTCTATGTCCAGCAGTGGACGTCTTTCAGCTGAAATAATGTTTAAAATGATGAAAAAAATATATACAAACTTACTTATTAACGTGACTATAGATATAAACGACATAAAGGGTCTTGACAGACAGACAGACAAACGTACAACAAAGTGATCCTCCTATAAGGGTTTAGTTTTTTCCTTTTGATGTACGGAATCGTAAAAATACTATCTAACTTTAGTGAGATGGGTAAGAAGTGTTTAACTATAACACAGAAATCAGGTTGCCATTTTTTTCAATATCCGTCGGTTTACGAGCTATTCCGCTTATTTCTTAAACGCGCCATCTTTTTTTTACTTTAATTATTTTAGTAATTAAAATTACTACCTAGAAAGTGGGGAAGTGTTGAGTGGTGGCCACTACACTTTATGTACCATGTTGAAAGTTTAACAAAGTGTGACAGTAGCTCCAATACCAACCAATTAACTGAGGTTTTTTAATATTAAGTATTTATCGTCGTAAAAAATTGTGAAAAAAATTGACTTAGGACTTATTAAAAAATAATTAACTTAATAAAAACATTATTAACGATAGTATTCATGGAAACGCTTGTAGGTGATGTGGTTTCTTTTAACCTAACTGCGCCTTGCAAGGGAGGAGGAGAAAATTCCAAAACTTTTAAGCAGTTTGTTACAATTGGTGACATTTATTTTAGTTCAATTAAAATAATATAATATAATATTCCAACAACTATCACACAACGCCGTCTAGTCCCAAGCTAAGCTGAGCTTGTGTTATGGGTACTAGACAACTGATAAACATACTTATATATTTCTAAATACATACATATTATAGATAAATTACACCCAGACACAGAACAAATGATTATGTTCAATTAAAATGACATCTAAATCCCCGTCTAAAGCCGTTCAAACGTGGAGAAGTCACAAACATACATAAACACTCAGAAACTTTCGTCTTCATAATATTTGTGTGATACCAACATCTTCCCTGTTTACTTAAAAACTCATTTACAAATAAATCAAAGGAAATAGTGAATTCATACCGTGTTGCTCATACAAAATAAATTGCAGTACTCATTATCCGTTTATTTCATAACAATATTCCCAAGGGACATATTCTATGCCATATTGTATTATTTGGTAGAGTCTGTCTAAAAAGTCAAACGACTTGGTTAATTATTAGGGTTAAATTAAATCTAATGTAGGCAACACTGGTTCAATAATCAAGATTGATTAAGAGATCTTGATCATTGTTTACTAATAGAAGAACCTTATAAAAAGTATCGAATATAAGTATTTTTTAAATGATTAAATAATAAACAAATTTCCCAAGTCGGTTGACTTTTTAGACGGACTATATCATACCCATAACTTATCTTAAACGGTAGCGGTGTAAACATGACAGGTAATAAAATGTCACTTGACTTGCTTATTTATTTTGACATGAACGTTACCATTATCTCATGCTCGAAGTAACAAACATACACACACGCAAACACAGTCACAAACTTTCTTTTTTATAATATTAGAGAGATATCAACATCTTTCTTTACCGACAAACTTATTCACAAATTAATCAAAACAAATGAATTCAGACTAAGTGACCTATAGGACTGGAACAATTTGCCTGCTGTGGTCTTTCCGTCCGATCATAATTTGGGTGTCTTCAAGGCTAGAGTGGATAGGCTCTTAATAAACTAGTGCGCCTCACCATCAACTTACCATCAGGTAGGTACGCAGTCAAGTACTGACTAACATCGTTTAAAAAAAAATGCTACTCATTATCCGCTTATTTCGTAACAATATTCCCAAGGGACATATTTTATGTCTTGTATTATTTGGTATCGTACCCATAACTTATCTGTAGACGGTAGCGGTGCAAGCCTGACGGGTAATAAAATGTCGCTTGTTTATTTTGACATGGAGGTGCCATTATCTCATGTTCCCCTAGTACTTTGAACAATATATTTAAATCATGTTGCATGCTATTGAATAGTGTCTTCAAAATAATGTAGCTTCGTTTTCTTATTTCTTTTTTTTTGTATGGTGTGACGATCTTGTTATGTTTTTTTTTAATATGTACCGTCAACTGTGGCAACTTGACCATATTTTTTTCGAATTTATCAAATAACTATGATATTGATAGTTTTTTTTAATATCATAAAATTTGTTTGTGACCATAATGAACTGATGATTCATAGTAACAAACGATTTCTTTAAAATACCTTAAAATTGGCATTCTAGAAAAAGAAATTTAACAGAGGTCAAATTGACACCATTTTGGCATCTTGACCTAACCATCACTTTTCATAGATAATTGCATATTATTTCCTATTTTAGGTCAATTTGGCCATTTTTCACACCAGCAAAAACACGTCTTGTCATCATTCGACTTCAAAACGCTATATTTTTTTAACAAACAGCGTTATCACAGTGGAAAAAGAAAATGTTGTCAATGGTAATCATAAAAATCTACTACTGATAAAATTATACGTAACACTATCTTAAATTCTACAAGTAAAAAGGTTTTGTTTGTAAAGGTCACTTAGGGGCAAGTTGCCCTGCATATGTCAAGTTGCCACAGTTGACCGGTACCTATATTATTTTATAAGATTAGTTTTTTGTATATTTTAGGCCTTAGTTGCCTAATAATAAAGAGTTGTTATTATTATTACCCCCGCCCTTGAGCGATGTCATCTGGCTAATTTTTATCCATCGAAATAAAAAGCGTTAATAAGTAACTTTTAGGCAAGCGTGCACCATCGGACTAAAAAACCCACAATCTTTCTTTGTTGCCTTTCACACTGGGACCGAGCCTCCCTTTCGGAAACAGACCCTTGGGACCAGTAGGCTTTGACTCTGCCGGGCCCCTACGGTTGCTGACAACTCCTTGAGACGCGCGGGAACAGTACGCGCCGTCGACGACTTGGGCTCGGTCTGGACGTTTACCGGACGGTCAGATAACGAGCTAATTTACCCTTGACTTATCTTATTATCTTATCTTATATTATTATTATCTTATCTTATTTTATTATTATTATTATCTTATATTATTTATTTTATTAATAGCACATAAGTAGTTTATTTTACGTGTCCATGTTAGATTCACATCTAGTAGGTATTATGTTGTAATGTATTTTTTTTGTATACGTGATTGTACATCAGTTTTGTGAATTACAATAAAAAAAAAAAAAAATTATTACCCCAGGTTGTAGCTACCAGGAAACTCAGACTGCCCGCGTAACAACGGAAATTATCGAAAGAGATTGCTAAAGTATCCACCATGATCTAATTCAAGTCATTGCTCGCTCGACAATGTTATACAAATCTAGCTTTTGAGGTATGATTGATGAACAAACGTCCAAACATGAAATACCATTGTTTTTATTCTACTTTGAAACCACGCGAAATATTTTCTTTAGATAGATAGCTACCTATCACAAAATATTTAGTGCTGCCGCCATTTGTCATGTCACCAACGTAATAAAAGTCAAAATCGGTTGAACGGACAGTAATAAAAGGTTTTCATAAATGTCTAATGATATTTTGAACAGAGTATTATAATACCTATAGTTGCTCTACCTACTTCAAAATATTCAGGATTTTTTAAAACCAAGGACTAGTCGAGGAGTGAATTTAAAAAGCACTCATAGTTAGCCGCTAATGCATAAGTCATGTTTTAAACCGAGTGAGGTACTTTTCCTGGAAACTGTAAAAAGTCTTTTTATTTAAATAAGTAGGTTAGATCAACTGAGAAGTATGAGAATGTGTGAAAATGCTTGCTACTAGTAGTAAAACGAACGTATTCCTATATTTCATTTGTTATCTTAAAGCTATACATTGGGAGGATAAAATAATAATAATTCTTTATTAACCAGGCAACTAAGGCCCAAAAATACACAAATAATAATCTTACAAAATAATATACAAATACATAGGTATTTAAAAAAACATAACAACTAATCTATGCACTATTATTAAACTATTGCACACGAAGTGACGGCATCGTGTTCCGCTGCGAGGTCGGTATCCTTCTAAATCAAAATCAAAACGAAATCGTCGAACCACGACAACCCTCGGCCAAAACTTTCATTTGACGAAGGTATTTAAATAATAATTCAGCGCCCGCACTACAAACGACTTGAAATTATGTTATGATGCGGCTCCAACTGCTCGAATTTCAAAATCCAGTTCGTCTTGACTTGTACATACTCCACGATCTCCTCAACCTTCATGGTGTGATGTAGCTTCGAAACGTACAGCTGCGTCGTGGGCACTGGTGGAAACTGCAACTGTGGTTGGTGCTGCAATGTCCCATACTATGACGCGCAACGCTTTTATAATGTATTCACGAGACGGAAGACATGTTGCTGCACAATTTGACAGCGTTGCGTGTCATGTTGGTGGACATTTTGTCCTAGGGTACATTAGGATGTATCTGAGGCTAAAAATAATAAGGTTAAGATAATAAAAGAAATAGCTAGCCGTTTAAAAATTTTAATGGCATTGGGTGGAGTCTATTGGGTGTCACCATTGTTTCGACCGCCCGGAGGACGCGCCCGCTTGGGCAGAGCACCGTCGTGTCCCCATGAGGGCGATCGGCGGCAGCGATCTCTCGCGTCGGCCTTGGTACAGGCCATGGTCTGGAGCGAGGAGGAGTGGCAGGCGGTCGCCTCCTTCTGCGAAGCAGTAATGCTAGCAAAAGAGGAGGCCGCACGCGTGAGGTAATCGCGCTCACGCCCCAGCCGGCACTGGGATTCCAATCCCGAATTCTAGCCACCGTAGGCTGGGGACCGAGCCCAATACGTCGACGGCGCGTATTGTTCCACGCGCGCCTCTAGGAGTTGTCAGCAAACCGAAGGGGCCCAGCTGGTTCGAAGCCTACTGGGGCCAAGGGTCTAGTCCGAAAGAAAGGCTCGGCCCCGCTATGAAAAGAAAAAACAGTGTCAGCTTACAACAGCGATCGATGTGGTCCGTATAGAAACTAATAGACTTGTGAATCTAAACGCCGTAATTTTCTAAAAAACCCAACATTAAAAAGTTGTGTACCAACATGATTATCCCACGACGTACATGTATTTACAAGACACGTATAATTTAACGCGACGAGACTGTTCCACTTGCAAACTCGATTAGAAGCTCCACTTAAACTAACTGGATTTAGCGAGTATGTCTCATATCCGTGACGCCATACTTATGTAATATGTAGACACGATTTTATGTTTTTTATTCGACAACAACAAGCTTGAGCATAAATACGAAAGGTAACATTTTTTTAATTATTATTATTGATAGGCTCGCGTTTGACCACTATCTCACCTGATGGTAAGCAATGATGTGACCGACGATGGAACACGCTTGCCTAGAAGTAACCTATTCACTCTTGACTTAAGACCCTTAGATTGTAAATAAAATGTAAAACAGTTATAAATCAAAAAGACGGTTTGTATGGAGAGATCGAGAGAAAAAATCGGCCTCTCCATGAAAACTATCCGATCAAGTTTTTAATTTTATATGATGAGGCTGATTTCGGAGCGAGGAGGAGTGGCAGGCGGTCGCCGACTTCTGCGAAGCAGTAATGCTCGCAAAGGAGGAGGCCGAACGCATCAGGCAACGGCGTTATCGCCGCCGCCGCCGCCGCCGGGATTCTGATCCCGATTTCCGGCTAACGTAGGCGCGGGCTTGCGGACAGTGAGCAATGGGTATCTCTCTCACTGTCCGGCCGTCCGGTAACTGTCCGGACCAAGCCCAAGTCGTCGACGGCGCGCACTGTTCCTGCGCGCCTCAAGGAGTTGTCAGCAACAGCAGGGACCCAGCTGGGTCGAAGCCTACTGGGGCCAGGGTTATCCGAAAGGGCGCTCGAGCCCCCGTATGAAGTCTAGAAGGAACGGGGTGGATCTTTTAGTCAGTAAGAGTCTGACACTATCTCCCGCTCCGCCCAAGGGCGGGGGATGTCAATGCATGATTTTTTCCCACCATAAAAAAAAAATTAGGCTGATTTTTTTCGTTTCCTGAAAAAAAGTCATGTAGAAGGTTGTTAGTTTCGTCTACTGGGCAAGCCAAGTTTGTGGAGGGCTGTCCCTCACACCCTGTATATAGTGTGCCTCATCATTTCAGGCGAAAGATGGCAACTGTTGGACATAAGTTTCCCCCAAGGCGACAGCTGGTGCAGTCGCGTCTTATCAATCGGATTCCCGCGACCTTCGCCAGGTCATCGGTCCATCCCACAAGATGGCCTTCCAATGCTGCGTCTTCTGGTACGTGATCGCCACTCCATAACCATTCTACATCGAGTCCCCATCGACCATCTGTTCTGCAAATAATGTGCGCTGGGTACCTCAATGTGTGTGCCTCACGAATGCTTCATAATACATCCAATTCATCAAGAATACCAGATAATTAGTGCCTGACTCTGGTTTTCAACCGAATTTGAGATCTATCTGCCTCGGGACTAAGCTTAATGAAGCTAGCGCAGCAGGACCGAAGCCTGCTAGGGCCGTGGGTCGACTTTCGAAAAGGTTACAGGTTAAAGGTCTTAGAATGCAAAAGGCAACTATAAGTGCGGTCTTAGTCAGTAAAAGTCTGACACACTCTCTTGCTCGATGTAATTAGATGATGCCACCTTAAAAAAACCTAATGAAGTTTCGTTACTTTGATAAAAAGTGTTTTTAAAGTATTTTCCGTCGGGTCAGATTTCTTTGTCCGCCAGTGTATAATTTGAATGCAAGGCGCAATGTTCAAAGCGAAACCAAAACTTCCAAAAATGTTGATTTGTTTCCGTGCACTCACGTTCACGCGGTGCTCGTATTTGCTCTGTTCCTATACGATTTATGTAGTACGTACGGGTATATTTTTTCTGTTCTACTGAAAGCACCGGTGTAGTACCTATACTCAGAACCAGCAGCGTGTGTATATGACTGTATGACTATGAAAGTATACAAAACAATAGGTATGTGAGGATGGTAGAAGCACGGTTGTATGAAAGAGTTACAGTAGTCCTGCAATTCAAAGAGCAAATGAAGAAACGCAAGTGTGTTTTAGTAAAAAACTGACACTCCGATCTCGTTTTACTCAGAATGAAGAAGATATTTGATGATTTACCAAACCAAAATAAAAAAGGTGGTATTTAATAAAGGGCTGTCTCAAAATTAACACAAGATTTGAATTCAATAGAAAACGCAGTTTTTTTTTGGGTTTAGTAACCCCAACATTTTACTGCACGTTAGCAGCCAATGCATAAGCAAATGGTAGCTAATTCAAATCTTGCATTAATTTTGGAACGTCTTTAGTTACTGCTTGCACAGGAAAACGACATCAATTTATGTATGAAAGACAGATAGATAAAACATTTATGCGATGCAACAGAGAAAATGAACAGATAATACACTAAAGCACAATGAAATTACAAAATTAACCACTTAGAAAAGAAACGGAAACAATCACAAACATCTATATATCATCATTGTATGTCCTGGCCAGATTAAGGAATTGATCACTTCATGACATGGCCAAATTATGCCAGATCGTTTTGAAAGAAAGAAAGAAAGCTAACAACGCTAACATTTGATTTTATATCAATCCTCGTTTGACCATATCATTGACGTAGAATTTTATGATACTAAAAGGTTTTATGAAAGTAGGTCAAGGCCAAGGATTGAAATATCATCAAACTTTAAAATTCAAAACGATCTGGCTAGTTTTCCTTTTTTTTTGTGGTTGGAAAAATTATCTAATGACAACCCCCGCTCTTGGGCGGAGCGGGAGATAGTGTCAGACTATTACTGACTAAAAGCCCACCCCGTTACTTCATACCGGGGCTCGAGTTCCCTTTCGGATAACCCTGGCCCCAGTAGGCTTCGACCCGGCTGGGCCCCTGCTGTTGCTGACAACTCCTTGAGGCGCGCGGGAACAGTGCGCGCCGTGCACGACTTGGGCTTGGTCCGGACAGCGAGCTACCCATTGCTCACTGTCCACAAGCCCGCGCCTACGGTGGCCGGAAATCGGGATCGGAATCCCGGCGGCGGCGAGAGCGCCGTTGCCTGATGCGGTCGGCTTCCTTCTTTGTGAGCTTTACTGCTTCACAGAAGTCGGCGAGACCGCCTAGGAGTGGTAGGCGGTCTTGGTTGAGGCCATGGTCCTCGCTCCGGACCATGGCCTCAACCAAGGCCCGGCGCGAGAGCTCTCCGCCGCCGATCGCCCCCACGAGGGCACGGCGATGCACCGCCCAAGGCCAGTTTGGCCATATCATGAAGAGATAAATTTCTAAGATTTAGCCACGACATGTATATCACCTATAGTGAATGTCCTCGAATAGGTCCCTACTATTTATAACTCGGACCAATCGGTTGGCTACCCAATATCTAAAAGAAGAACTGGTTCCATGTGATGAATAGGGACTATTAGGCCGAACCATTCTTCAGATGTTCCTTGTTCTCATTCAGTCTTGATCTATGTATTTTTCGACTAAACCATTTAATCTCTCTATCCATCTTTGTTCATTTAGATTTAGAGGACACAACAAAGGGTAGTAGGGTTGACCTGTGCAATTGTTTTGGGCTGCGAGTTTGTTTGCAAGATATGACCGTTTCGTTTTGATTGTCTTTCTTCGATCGCCTCGAGTTGGCCACGCCTCCGATACTTTTCTTTTAACGTCATCTCAACGCTCATTCATGTGGTCAGAACAAAGGAATCGGAGGCGTGGCCAACCCGAAGCTATCGACGAAAGAGAATCGAAACGAAACGGTTGTAACTGGCTAGGCCTGCTAGGCCTGCTAGGCCCCATCAAACTAGCGGGCCTCGCCAGTGTTAGTATTGGGTTCTAAATATAAAAATGGAATTTCTAAGTAGCCGTGCTAGCCTGTATTCTTTGGTATCTGAAGAAATACAGGCGGGTTTTAGTCAGTACAAGTCTGATATTCTCGCTTCACCCTGAGCGGGAGAAATTATTTGATGAAAAATTTTTATTAAAAAAAAAAAATATGCATTGTGAAAAACACTGTACAGGCTTTTTCCACCAGTCGACCTTAGGGTGACGCAGAAACATGTTTTCATAGCAGGTGCAACTTAATTAAAACAAAAAAAAAGAAATTATCATAAAAAAATGGGTGATCAGGTATAGCCCGTAGAGTGTGCTCTACGGGCTATACCTGATCACCCATTTGGAAACGCGCGCAGCACAGATTTCTGCTATCACACTGTCAGAGTTGTCACGAGCCGTCAATTTCAGTCAGTAAATGGTGACACTCACTGACGCACTTGGTTCGCATCGAAAGTTTTGACAATGCCGTGTCTAGGTGTCTCTTTGTTCTGTGGTACAGACAACGATCGCTCCTGTGACGTCACAAACTTGCTTTATAGATCACCAAACTAGTGGTGTACTAGTTAATGAATGAATAAACGTGTGTGTCACCGAAAACCGAAACTGTGGTCTAGAAAGAGTTAGCTGTTTATGATGACTGATGAGTAAGCGAGAGAGTTGAAGTTCTAAAAATAAATTAATAGTAAAAATCTAAACTCACCGGTACATGGTGGACACGCATAAAACTTTTTGGGAACACATTGTGCGTACAGCCAGGGAGTGGAATTCCTTGCCGGAATCTGTGTTTCCTGATGGCTACAACCCGGGAATCTTTAAGTCAAGAGTGAATAGGTTTCTTCAAGGTAAGCGCGTTCCATCGTCGACCGCATCGTCGCTTTCCATCAGGTGAGATAGCGGTCAAGCGCGGACCTATCAACAATTAAAAAAAAACTTTCCACGTTTATGTTGGACTAGCTGACCCAGCAATCTAGTACCACCTAATAGTCCATGAATGTAGTACCTAGTAGTACATAGTCAACCGATTGCGGTGGAACAAAGCCTATTCTACAGATTTATTATATGTTTAAACAAGCTTTTAATGAAAACTTTTTTTTCATAGCAAGCTTTTACAGCGGTATAATAATACCTATATAATTAATACCTACTCGTCAAGACGTATCATCGAGCTCAAACTCGATGGGGTTGTGTCGTTTAACTACCGAGTTCCTAGAGCCACCTTCCGGTTCCATCATCAGATCAGCTCCATGTCATAATGATTTTGCATTGTCATCTGATTTACACATGCATGAAAAATTTCAGCACAATCGGTAACCGGGAAGTGGATCAAATTTAATTTGCAAGATTTGATGACAGACAATCATAAGCTTGTAATAATACGCTGACATCGGTGAGGAAAACGTCATGAAAAAAGCCTAAATCCAGATTTCCTAACAACGTTTTCTTCTACCATGTTTTTAGGAGCAGTAAAGCAAAATAACAATAATAAATTATGAAAATTAACATGACGCTACCCGTTTTTGGAAAATGGATGTCATTACAAACAGAAATATTAAATCTTTTCTTTATATAAATTAATATAGATTTAAATATCGAACAAGAAATCGTCTTTCTGTACGGAACAGAAGCCTTAACCGATTAATTTAATGGGAAACAGAATAGCGCAATATGAAACTGATTCCTGATACAAATTAGGTTAACAAGCCAGAATATCCGCGCTGTTTTCTCTTTTTAATTGAGCATTATTTATTACCAGTCCGTGTTTACGAAGTTTATAACAATAACATCGGAATTCTGGTCGCAAGATAATAAGTGGATTTCATTATTATAACATAAAAGAAAGAAGGTCTTATACGAAGTCGAACTTTGACCACCCTGACTGGTCACCCGGTCCAAGTCTTCCGTCGAACTAGCATGCATTTCTCTACTACATCACCTGATGGTGATGTAGTAGCGATATAGTGTGAACTTTTTTTTACTGTATTCTGTCATAGGCTGGATATAATTATTTCTACACAACTCGCGAGGTTAAAGTTCTTACAGTAAAAACTATCAAAAACATCACGCAAAATAATTGTCATAGGATGGTAATTGACCACTTATCTACACGACTCCCCAATTAGTAATCTTTTTCTGTGCTTTTGCATTAAATTCAAAACATTTATGGGTACATTTTGAAGGTGAAAAATTTATCGCCCAACGCCCACTATAATATTTATCCCGTAACATATAAAAAGAAAAATATAAAGTAATTTTGAAATTTTCTGATAGTTTACCACGAAGTAGCTTTAAACCTCGATTTTAAACATTCAACTTTAAAATACCATTTCAAATTTTATGCTCGAGGAATAGTTCGAAAATGTCAACTTATCATTTGTAGATCGGGGACAGGAGCTCTTCGAGAGATTTCTATCAAAAAATTCTTTCAAAAATTTTCCAAAAGCAATATTTGAGAGCGAAAATTTTCTTTAGCGAGTTATCCGTTTAATGTAAGTAGCAGAGTTCTTGCAGAATTTCTTACTTTACCTTTTCACCCTTACTCGAGAATTCGTGAAGACGAATTTGTCAAATTGAATTACGACTTCTTTGTAGAAAGGTGATTTTACGATTTTGATTTTACAAATTAAGATTATAATCCATATAAGAGCTTTATTTTGTCAATTTGTTGCGATAAAACGGTGTCCATTAAAGCGCTGAAAAAGCGTGCGTAAACAACAGATGGAGTGCGACACGAATATTTGCTGACCCTATAATAAAATCCTGACACGCACACATAAACATTGAATAAATAAAGGCTGTCGACAAGTGCTTTTTGGCACAAAGAGACAGATTAAAATGCGAGAAAAAAATGATATGAAATGAAAAATCACGTCGCATGTATTCATCCGCGTTCCTCATTAAAGTTAATATGTGCTATGTGTTTCAGGTGCCGAGCGAAAACTTTGTACTTTTAAAACATGAATTGCTATTTAATATTGCAACTGTATTTTCAAAAAGACGACGTGATGCAAGAGGACGCATTGAATAAGAAAACAGTTGAATATTTTATGTATTTACGTTGAGAAAACAGTTTTCCTTTAGTGGCGTAGCAAAAAACTTGAGATGTAGAATTGCAGAAAATATGAAGCACTGTTGTAGCTCTGATTTATATCTAGCATTTTGTTTGACTTTACAACAGAAAGTAGCATAATCATTCTTATAATATTCCCACTGCCCTCTAGGAGAGGGAATGGGCCGTAATCCACCACGCAGGCCCAGTGCGGGTTGGTGGATGTCACATGTCTTCGAATTTTTTGGTTCTAGGACATGCCGGTTTCCTCACGATGTTTTCCTTCACCGTTTTGGGACCAGTGATGATGAAATCAATTACACAAAGTAATGCACCTGGCTGGGTTTGAACCCGCGACCTACAACTCGTAAGTCGGGGCCGTTACTACTCGGCCACCACCATTCAGCCACCACTGCTGCAACAGAATATGGTTTACAGAAAAAGAGTTTTGTAACAGTCATAAAATTTCACGGACAGTTCAACTCTTCAAAACTTTTGACAAAAAGTTATGTCGTTAGGCTATGAACGCTATCCGCGTTCCACCACTACCGCTTGTCACAAACGACTCTGACTAGAATAGAAAACACATGCCCGTTCGGCAGAGCGCCAACTGGAAAATGTTTGAAACAGACTAATTAGGAAAGAGAACGAGAGATTATATTTGTCGTGCGGTTCCGGGTAAAAAAATAGTTCCACACTCGGTGTCGTAACAGGCGACCAAGGAATGGATAGCAGTGGCTTTCTGCTAATTGAAACGTACCACTAGATTACTGGATTAAAATGTAGGTATTTTACCTTTTTTTTAAAGTGTTTATGAAATCATCTCATGACTTCTCCCGCTCTAGATTGGAACGAGAGGACGTGTCGGACTTTTATTGACTAAAACCACACCTATGTTTCATCGGTTGCCTATTACGCTCTAGAACCCCGAGTATCCCTTTCATACTGCTCCCATCTTAGGCCCTAGCAGGTATCGGCCCTGCTGGGCTATCTCTTTGAGGCGCGCGCGGAACACTACGCGCCTTCAACGACTCGGGCTTCCTGAGCGGACTGCGAGCTATCCATTGCTAGTCGTCCGCAAGGCTGCGTCTACGGCAGCCGGAGATCGCTCTGTGATTCGAGATCATCATCTCAGCCGACAAACGTCCACTGTTGGACGTGATTCCACTGGGATTCGCGATGCCCAGGGGAAATGAGGGACAGTACTTATTTCACATTCGCATCTTAGTCGCAAATTGACAAAAACATCTCGGCCCCTCGCCCACGACGACTTGTAGCGATGCTGTCGCGCGCTTGCGAACCGCGCGACAGCTTCGCTACAAAAAGTCGCGTAACCAACGCGTGTTTGTTGCATTTGCAAGCGTTATAGAAAAAATGCCAACGCGCTACT
Organism: Mythimna ferrago; assembly: GCA_910589285.2. NCBI lineage: Eukaryota > Metazoa > Arthropoda > Insecta > Lepidoptera > Noctuidae > Mythimna > Mythimna ferrago. The sequence goes on along the minus strand of OU342680.1, from coordinate 20,309,142 downwards.
AACGCGCTACATCATCGCGACTATATCGATGCGAATGCGCTACAGCATCGCTACAAAAAGTCGCGTAACCAACGCGTGTTTGTTGCATTTGCAAGCGTTATAGAAAAAATGCCAACGCGCTACTAACGCGCTACATCATCGCGACTATATCGATGCGAATGCGCTACAGCATCGCTACAAAAAGTCGCGTAACCAACGCGCGTTTGTTGCATTTGCAAGCGTTATAGAAAAAAAACCAACGCGCTACTAACGCGCTACAGCATCGCGACTGTATCAATGCGAATGCGCTACAGCATCGCTACAAAAAGTCGCGTAACCAACGCGTGTTTGTTGCATTTGCAAGCGTTATAGAAAAAATGCCAACGCGCTACTAACGCGCTACATCATCGCGACTATATCGATGCGAATGCGCTACAGCATCGCTACAAAAAGTCGCGTAACCAACGCGTGTTTGTTGCATTTGAAAGCGTTATAGAAAAAAAACCAACGCGCTACTAACGCGCTACAGCATCGCGACTGTATCGATGCGAATGCGCTACAGCATCGCTACAAAAAGTCGCGTAACCAATGCGCGTTTGTTGCATTTGCAAGCGTTATAGAAAAAATGCCAACGCGCTACTAACGCGCTACATCATCGCGACTATATCGATGCGAATGCGCTACAGCATCGCTACAAAAAGTCGCGTAACCAACGCGCGTTTGTTGCATTTGCAAGCGTTATAGAAAAAATGCCAACGCGCTACTAACGCGCTACATCATCGCGACTATATCGATGCGAATGCGCTACAGCATCGCTACAAAAAGTCGCGTAACCAATGCGCGTTTGTTGCATTTGCAAGCGTTATAGAAAAAATGCCAACGCGCTACTAACGCGCTACATCATCGCGACTATATCAATGCGAATGCGCTACAGCATCGCTACAAAAAGTCGCGTAACCAACGCGCGTTTGTTGCATTTGCAAGCGTTATAGAAAAAATGCCAACGCGCTACTAACGCGCTACATCATCGCGACTATATCGATGAGAATGCGCTACAGCATCGCTACAAAAAGTCGCGTAACCAATGCGCGTTTGTTGCATTTGCAAGCGTTATAGAAAAAATGCCAACGCGCTACTAACGCGCTACATCATCGCGACTATATCGATGCGAATGCGCTACAGCATCGCTACAAAAAGTCGCGTAACCAACGCGCGTTTGTTGCATTTGCAAGCGTTATAGAAAAAATGCCAACGCGCTACTAACGCGCTACATCATCGCGACTATATCGATGCGAATGCGCTACAGCAGCGCTACAAAAAGTCACGTAACTAATGCGCGTTTGTTGCATTTGCAAGCGTTATAGAAAAAATGCCAACGCGCTACTAACGCGCTACATCATCGCAACTATATCGATGCGAATGCGCTACAGCATCTCTACAAAAAGTCGCGTAACGAACGCGTGTTTGTTGCATTTGCAAGCGTTATAGAAAAAAAACCAACGCGCTACTAACGCGCTACAGCATCGCGACTGTATCGATGCGAATGCGCTACAGCATCGCTACAAAAAGTCGCCGGTGGCATTATCTTCCAACACTCTGACAAGTTTTTGACATTGATTATCAGAAATGTTGTTTTGTGACCTGAATGCGAACGACTTTAATCATGAGAATTGACCTTTACGTACAAAAATTCTAAGCGGTCACGGTAAGCAGTCACTTTTATCGGGTCAAGGTGGATAATTGAAAAGCTCACGCTTCACCATATCACCTGATGGTAAGAGATGTTATGGTCGATGATGGAGCAAGCTTAGAAGTAACCTAGTTACTCTAGACCATAGTTTCCCAACCTAATATGAAATACTGCCCTTTTGTACATAAAAAAAAAAAATCAAAATTGCTCCAATTTTATATGTCTGTCTATTATCTATTAAATAATCATAAATAAAAATTATTTCTCTAACTGCGTAATCGTCCTACTCGTGGTCGTAGTTGAAGGTATAATCACGACCTATCTAATTATTTAATAATACTAAAACATGTTGACATAACGCCTCTCACATTTGAACCCGTTACCGCCCCAAACAAGAATTTCCAGAACCCACTAGGGGGCGGTACCGCCCCCGTAGGGAATCTATGCTCTAGACTAGACTATAAGATACCAGACTATAGCTATCAGAAAACACAGACAACAGCAATACCATTCCTTAGTTGCACGTACAATGAATTTATTGATTTTAAGAAGAAACTAAAGATTATTTTACTAAAAGGGTAGACTAACTCGTTCAGCATATCTTATACAAAACAGACCATTTTTGCGACGCGGCTGCCATAAATATTTTAATGAGAATTCGCGCTACAAAGCTAATCCTACTCATTTGGACGGACACTCATTCATAATAATTTGCCTTTCAGATTATGTAGAAGCTTTAAGGCAATTTGTTTTTACCAAGTCCTGCCTCCGCTAACGGACTTATAATGACTGGTTATATAAGAACCCGATTAATTATTAGTAATGAGAAACATAATTAATTATGCATTTTTTTTTATCTCTTGTAATAACAGGCATTTTTATATTAACAAGCTACTAATGTAAAATTTTCTATGAGTATGTTTTTACCTTTTTTATATTACAAAAGTTTTTGTTCGTTTTACGATAATTCTGTTCTGCGGTTGGACGGAAATGTGTGTTTTACATTCGTTGTTCGGTTTACGGGTTATATTAGAGATCCTTTGGGCTTTCATTAAAATAATAATAGGGACATAAACTCGTGTTGTAGACTGTTCCTCCGCCATATTGTCCATTGTCAAGAGCTATTAACTTCACAATAACGCTCCTCTGTTCAGTAAAACTTCGATCGGGCGACCCTTTATTAGAAAAAATGTCATGCACCTCTCCTGCTGGGTAAACACAATGAATTAAATCAGATTAACACTTACTACTGCGACGGACGCTTTGTAAGCGCATTCTAATCAAGATTAGGGGTGTCGACGTAATTCTTTACATTTAAATTCGTCGTCAACAAAGGGCGCGCCAAATCCGAGTGGAAATAAACAATTTCACACGTTGTTAGGGTGCCGAGCTGCTGCTGCCGAACTGTCTGATTTTATCGTCAGTTTCAATGGGTTAACATTTACAGTCGGGATCACAGCGGTTATTTATTCTGATTTATTCTTATTACAACTAATGCTAGTTTACACTTTACGAATGACGTGTTTTTGTTGCATTTTGAAAAGGATTTGAATTATGAGTTACTGATTTTTAGGGGATGTACACAATGTATCATAGTTACTGAATTAATAAGTACATAACTAGGCCCAGATTATAATTAAGTGTACTTTTTTAACGTTTACTAAAAACTTGTCGATGTCGTTTTGATAGCAGAAAATGCGGGTGTCTTCCCGTCTGATTATAATTCAGTTATCTTCAAGGCATATAGCCTTAATAAAAAATAAATAGGCTCTTAATAAACTAGTGCGATTCTACATCAACGATTGCATCACTGCTTACCATCAGGTAAAAATGAATTCAAGCACTAGTTTATATCATTTAAAAAAAATAGGTAGTGCTACCTAAAAATAGGTAGTGTGGTAGTGTGTTGGGTGCATAAACAGACCCAATCTACTTTAAACATCTTCATGAGAACTATGCAATCTAGCTAAGTGAAATAAAAGAAAACTATACCCATTACCGTTGACATAATAGCCCAACAAAAGTTAGAACTCAGGTCTTCCGACTTATTTCCTGTAACAGCATAGCGCGAATAAAATGTCAGTTTCAAAGCCATATAACCTGCACCCTGTTTAAGTTACGGTGGCGGTTGCTGACTCACCTTATGTTCGAGCCATATGCCTGTCTTATACACAGGTTGATTCGTAATTTGACATATTAAGAGCCGGTTGTAGTCACAGAGTATTTTGTAGGAGTTTTGCCCGGGTCTTTGTCGAATTGGGGGCCCCATAACAGCGATTTTATTTTTATAAAAGAATAAAAACATAGTTACTGTTTAAGATTTTTGTTTTTGCCAGATCCTTTTAAAAAACATGCTATTTTATGTAGATTTCAAATATTACCGTGATGTAATTTCGTTCGATATACACGTTTAAAATCGTAAATTAGAGTCTGATTTTTTTTTTTATCGAGTCAACTAATTCATATCGTGTTTTGATGTTTGCCCAGTGGTTGGTTGACCATATGATAAACGGACTTTTAATAAAATTATTTTTCATGGTGATTTTTTTATTTTAGTGGATTTTCAGTGTGTGACGATCTGATCACATTTATAGGTCAAGCTTGACCAGAGGCCTCTGCCCAGTAGTAGGACTCAAACCAGGCTAGTAAAAAAAAACGAAACAAAACTATATTTAGAAAACGTTACAATTTTTAAAGCACGTACGAGCTTTTTAATATAGATTCAAAATTTCTCAGTTTCTCAAAAATTTTAGACATTACCTGAAACAATATTATGGGGTAGATACTTATTTGTAATTAACACGTTAGGTCTTACAAAAATGTCTTGTATAAAATAACCCAGCCTGTATATGAAATTGTTACCGAAGTGACGATTCGCGTTTTGCATTCGACATCAATGACATGTTTACGTTTTAAAACGTGGGGTTTTTAGTAGGTAGGCACAGGGGTACGGTGCCACAGTTCGACAAGTCCATTATTCCTTGGTGTAACGTTGTTGTTTTGTTTAGTGGGCGTGTTCATTTTTGAATAATGTGTGAAAATTTGATTTAATCTATCCTTCTAATATAATAAACGCGAAAGTTTGTATATTTGTTTGTTATTCGTTCATGCAAAGACTACTGATTTCTTTAAAACTTGGTACACAGGTAGACCATGTCCTAAAATAGCACAACACTTTAAGACGCTCTTAACTCTTTGAATGTCGTAATTAGAGACACAATAGAAAGACAATTACCTTATGTCGGACTGTGTAACTTAAGACATTCGAAAGGTTAAAAAAAAGACACCTTTTTGGTAATATCTTTTTTTTCGGTGGGAAAATCATCCAATGACATCCCCCACTCTTGGGAGGAGTGAGAGGGTGTGTCAGACTTTTACTGTCTAAAACCAAGTCCTGTTCCTTCGTTGCCTTTCATACCAGGGCCGAGTCTTCCTTTCAGAAGCAGACCCTTATCTTCAGTAGGTTTCGACCCGGCTAGGCCCCGACGGTTTGCCGATATGTCATTGAACCTTTTAGGTATAATGCCACATTTGTTTCCAGGAGGCGATAAGTGAGTGTTCTAAATTATAGAAAGGTAATTTAAGACGTGGACAGTTTTTTTGATTGATGTATTTTAGGAAAGTTTAGGGAGTAATAATAATATAGGGAGAAATAATAAATAACACGACTGGCAGGTTTAAAGGTAGAAAACTACCCTGACCCAATTTTTTTTAAATATTTTATTTGACATTCACACATACATTTTTAAACACAAACTCACACCTTTTTCTGTCTAATCTATTTTATTTTCCATTATTTATTTTTTCTATTCAAAATTTCGTACATGTGCAGTCAACACATGTACAATGGTCCGCATAGGACTAAGTGCGGAAACCATACGCCGACATGTGCAGTCAGCCCCAACAAAATACTAGTGCTCGCTAACACCATACAAGGAAACTGCAAAATTTAACGTTCCTAGATCCAGTAGTTTGGGCTGCACCTTGAAATAGTCATTAGTCAATTTCTCCTTTTATAAACCATCATCGATCCTAAACGAAGGTCAGAGGAATGAAGGATCAGAGGTCCGAATCAGGTAGAATTATTTACTGTATAATAATAATACTTCTACTGATTTCATACAGCGAAAGAATACCCACTTTGGGTATGCTTCAAATCTCGAGATTAATTTTAAAGAGCAGATTTTATTTTTGACACTGTCAGAAATATAGCAGAAAAAAAATTCTTCCTGAATTAATGATGAATGAAGAAGTGTATAAATCGTTTAACCTCACCTCAGTTGACGTCGAGAGATGTTTTTCAATAAAAATACTAATTAACAATTGTAAGTATATTAATTATCTTTGTTTTATCTGTCTTATCTATCTCTGAGGTTTTTATTATTATATATTTGTAATATTGTTGCGCACAATAGGATTTTTTATTAGAAATCCCAGGAAGATCCATAGATATTAATACTCGTATTAACATTTCGATGCAAGAACATCAATAACGTCGCTCACAATGGGCCTCATCAGAAGGCTTAAAGTCACCCAAAGGGCAACGGAAAGGGCTATGCTTGATTATGTTTTTTCCTTGCGTGATCGAATCAAAAGTGAAAATATTCGCAGGAGAACTAAGGTTGCCTACATAGCACGAAGAATTGCCAAATTTAAGTGGCAATGGGCAGGGCATATTGCTCGCAGAACAGATGGCCGTTGGGGCCGAAAAATTCTGGAGTGGCGACCACGTACCGAAAGACGCAACATTGGAAGGCCTCCTACAAGGTGGACCGATGACCTAGTAAAGGTTGCGGGAATCCGATGGATGCGAGACGCACAGGATCGTTCATTGTGGCGACACTTGGGGGAGGCCTGTGTCCATCAGTAGACGTATATCGGCTGAAATGACGATGATGACGTCAATAACTCTACCTAATTCCGACCATTGGTTGTCATAGTATATCTAGAACCAGAATAACAATCTCGGTCGACTTGGGTTCACATTTACAACGTCAAGTAATGTTTGCTACAGGGGACTTTGTAGAACTAATAAATTAATCGAACGTGAACAAGTTAATAGAGGCGTGACAGACAAACAGCCTGGATAACATGCTACGTGTTTATGTTCATAATATAGGCTGTGTGTATAAGACAATGGCTGTTTGTTTGTTGATTGATTAGAATAATATTACCGTCTTAAACATGAAGGGCATTTCATGCGCGCCTCAAGGAGTTGTCAGCTACCGTAGGGGCCCAGTAGGGTCGAAGCCTACTGGAGCCAAGGTGTCTGCTTCTGAAAGGAAGACTCGGCCTTAGTATGAAAGACAACGAAAGATCAGGAGTGGATTTTTAGTCATGAAAAGTCTGACATGCCTTCCCGCTCCGCCCAAGAGCGGGGTATGTCATTGGATTATTTTCCCACCTAAAAAAAAAGCATGAAGGGGGCAACTGATCGAAATATAAAAATCGGAAAAAAAAGAAAGGGACAAAACGTTTTAGGGAACACATTCATTGTACCTACAGCTAAGGAGTGCGTGTCGCTACAATGATCCTGCGCGTCCCGCACCCACCAGATTCCCGCAACTTCCACCAGGTCATCAGTCCACCTTGTAGGAGGCCTTCCAACGCTGCGTCTTCCGGTACGCGACGCCATTACAGAACATTTAGGCCCCAACGGCCATCTGTTCTGCGAGAAATGTGCCCTGCCCATTGCCACTTAACTTTGGCGATTCTTCGTGCTATGTCAGCAACGTTGGTTCTCCTGACTTAACTTATATCACAATATAAACTTCTACAGATTTATTATATGTATAGATGGTGTAGGTACTGGAAAAAAAACCTTACTAGTATTTTTAATTGTCATAGCATTGTACTAACAAAATATGGATGCAACCGTAAGATATATTTGAATTCATTGATTTATTATTATTATGAAATGTATTAAAAAAGTGTGTAATGTAACATAGTTTTTTTTTTTAAATGAATTAATATTATTATTGCTACATATTTTTATGTGAAAAAAACACGGTAAAACATTTCAAAATATAACTTTTATTAGTGTTGAAAGTTTTTCTTTAAATTAAACTGAAAAATAAACAAAAATATTCGATTATTATTGCGTATTCGTGATTAATTGGAGACTACGCTAACGATTCACTTCCTATCTTAATTGAAAGGGAATACTCACGATCGAAACTCATTTAATGTCCATCAACACAGAATTTGATTTTTTTTTTTTATATGGGATGTAGTGTGTACTGGTAGTCTAGCATTTTTTTTATCTCCTGAATCGATTCCAATTATTTTTACATCATGTTATATTTTTTCCCAAAAATATTTAAAAAAGGTTACAAGTTGGACATCACCGACACTAAGTACTAAGTACAAAGGCTGCGGCGGGTCATAGTGGGCATTAACAGCCAGCACTCAGCTGGATGCTAGAGCATGTTTTGCTCTCCCCTCAGTCGCCTGGATGGCCCGGTTACAATGTATTTTTGCGACAACTGGGTAATATAATGAGTTTATAACTTTGTGATTTTTCATTATGCAGTTATGAAATTTTGTACATAGACTCTTTACATACAATTACTAGACAGGTGTTTCATTTTTCGCATATACTAAAACGAATGTTTTGTACTGAAAGAGTGATTACCTCGTTGGGCTCTCGAGGTGCTAAGCTTGACTGTTGAACGTGAGATCAGTGCCGTAAATAGGACGGTGCCAGCGGTGCCCAGGCACAGGGCGCAATCCCGAGGGGCGCAAAAATTTGATACCTAGTCCTATTTGTTTATATTGTACTTTTTCTAGGGGCGCAGTTAAAGAAGCTTGCACCGGGCGTATACAAGGCTGGTTACGGTACTGCGTGAGATCCTTGATTCAATGATTAGAATGATCAAAAAGTACTATCGGGTGTTCCTATTAAGAATTACTCTTGTGTTATGACACCCCCGGACCTCGGAAAGCATGTAAAGCAACGGCTTTGCCCAACGGGTCGTGCGCCTGATTTATCTCCGACCCGTGTCGGTTTTCATCTTAATGGACTATGACTATGAGAGTAAAGGAACAGACAGTGCAATGTTTGCGCACACATTTGTGCACTAGAATATCTATGCTAAGTGACAATTTGCGTTTTTTGCAGGAATGGGTTTTCTCTCCCCCAATTAAAAAGGATTGCTTACGATGTTCTTCTTGAAAAGGGTCGATGTCTCGTGTACTTGGCTAATTTATATTGAGATTGGCCACCTTAATCGGAATTTGGTCGGGAGAATTTATGATTGCCTAGTGAGTAAGTAAAGGTTGCCATACACGGTAGGGTATACCTGAGAGGTTAGCCTGTACAGTTTTACAGGTAAACCGGTGCGTGTGAATTACAGTAAAATAAAATAAAAACCCTACACCAAATATAACTTATTTTGATCAGGTTAGGGATTTTCCATCAATAGAGGAAGAGCACTTTATGATATCTCAAGCTCATTTTCTTATACGTGACTAAGGTAGGTGCCAGATAACCGTGGAATAGCTGTTATTGACTCTCCTACATTGACATTCTTAATTTCAAAAATGGAAATAAAGACAGAAAGTTGTCTTAAATCGACATGTATTGTGATCCTTTACTACATGATCTAGCAATGAAAAGCAATTCATTGTTTGTTTTTACGGTACCAACGCAGGGATATTAAGAAAAGGTCACTGAAGGTCAGGAATGTACTTCATTCCACGGTAATATGGCGCCTTCAATCATTCAAACTTCGAACAGTAAAATTGACAAAAAACTATACGATAAAATCATGCAATCATCAATTCGCCGATTTAAAGAATCGCGAACCCTTTTGTACCGAAACCAGGTAAAAACTATTGAACTGAACGCAGCAAAGTGAGAACATGAGTTGCCCCAAAAAACGGGACAAATTATCACGTTGTGACAACTGGGGCGAGACGGGGAGATAGCTACGAGTAGGTTATAAAAAAACAAATAAAAACTAGGTATTATGTAATTTTATTTTCACGAGGACGCGCCGTGGGAACCGACTATAGCCTGTTATGAATTTTTTAAAAGTGTTCGCAGACAGTAGGTAATATTGTGGTACTGTATTAATTGATGTGGGAAAACGGACCAGACGGGTGCTATACGATGATTTCTCAAAATATCTGGGGTGTTGGCAGATTGATGAGGAGCAGTGGTAGCCCAGTGAAAACCACGCGAGCTTGTGGATGTCGAGCAATGGGTAGCTCGCCGGCTGATCGTCGGGTAATTGTACGGACTGAGTCCAGTCGTCTAGAACGGAAAGAGTAACTGAATGATACATGTGTGGTTTTAGTCTGTAAAAGTCTGACACGCCGTCTCACTCCACCCAGAGCGCGAGAAGTTCTGGGATGAATTCCACCCAACTCTGTGGAATCAGCTTCGACTTACGAGGTTGCGGGTTCAAACCCAGCCAGGCACATTACTTTCTATAATTTATTTCATCACCACTGCTCTCAAAAAGGTGAAGAAAACATCGTGAGGAAACCGGCCATGTCCTGGAAACAAATATTTGAAGACTTGTGACATCCACCCTGAATTACGGCTCATTCCTTCTTGTAAAGAGGAGGCCTGAGTCCCAGCAGGGGGAAAATTATAAATCAAATCAAATCAAATCAAAACATTTATTTCAAATAGACCATTTACAGGCACTTTTGAATAGTCAAATGTCGGTCAGTCCAAGAAAAGTGAAGCTGAATTGCACGTTCCAAAGAGTAGGTCTCTATGGAGAAGAACGTGCAAGAAACTCCATGGACACTCTTTTAAATCATATTATGTGTTACATATAATGCTTGGTTACATATTACTTGTTGCTTCTATCATGTGAGCACAATGTCGATAATGAAATAAAAAATGTAAAATAATTAAAAGATAGAAACTGAATTAAGCCACTGGCAGCTAAGAGATGACCAGTCCCATCTGACGGCACCCGTTCACGAGCATGACGCGTGCATCAGCCCCACTCAGCTCAACCATTTTGAAGGGAACTGAATGACCCAATAACACGTGCCACCAACAGCGAGACATTTGAGTGAGCATGACAAACTCTCAACTGCCATGCTCGTAATGTCAAAAAAAAAAAAAAAAGTTGTAACCTAATAAAAATGCTCCATGGTGCTTCACATTCACAAACTTGGAAAAAGTGCTTCTACATTATACAATGCAATTGTGTCTTTCAAATTAAAAAATAATAATATTAGTTTCCAACTAATCAACTAATTAGTACGCCCTAGTGGTAGTGGAGCTGGACCAGCATTGAGCCAAGCATTTTTATCTTGAATATAATCCTCCAACTTATAATATGCTTGCCTGCATAGTGTGCGTTTAATACAAGATTTAAATTTCGTTTCATTGAGTTCTAATATTAGGGGTGGTATTTTATTATAACATTTCAAACAGTACCCCATGAAAGAAGAGGCCACTTTAGCCAGTCAGAAACCTGGTTGAACTAATTGATCCCTATTTCTTGTAACATAATTATGTCTATCGCCTCTTTTGCTAAAAAGATGAAGATTTTTTCTAACATACATGATGTTTTCATAGATATATTGACAAGGTACCGTCATTATGTTAATATCTTTAAACAGTTCCCTTAAAGAATCGCACCGGCGGAGATTGTAAATAGCTCTGATGGCTCTTTTCTGTAATATAAAGATTGATTCGATGTCTGCAGCCCGTCCCCATAGTAAGATACCGTACGACATGACACTATGAAAATAACTAAAATAGACTAGTCTAGCGGTATCAACATCCGTAAATTGGCGGATTTTTCTAACAGCATATGCAGCCGAGCTAAGCCGTCCTGCAAGAGATGTTAAGTGAGGACCCCATTATAGCCTAGAGTCAAGCGCAATCCCCAAGAAAACTGTTTTATCAACAAATTCTAGTTTCTCATTGTTCAATACTATGTCGCAATCACTACTTATGACATTTGGTAAGGAAAATCTTATGCATTTAGTTTTTTTCCCATTTAGAACTAGATTATTAGCAGTGAACCAGTTTTGGACCTGCAATAAAGCGTTATTTTCATCGTCATAATTATTAGTCCTTCTATTTATCTTAAAAATCAAAGAAGTGTCGTCAGCAAACAACACCATATTAAGTTTATTTTTCAACAAATAGGGTAAATCATTAATATAAACTAAAAATAAAAAAGGACCTAAAATTGAACCTTGGGGTACCCCCATTTTCACATTTAATCCCGACGAATTGACACCGTTTATTTGAACTAGTTGCTGTCTGTCATTCAAATACGATTTTAATAAGCTTAACGCTGTTTTGCCTAGTCCGTAATGCTCCAGTTTCAGGAGTAATGTTTCATGAACCACACAATCAAACGCCTTAGATAGGTCGCAGAAGATGCCTATAGCATCTTGTGCCTCCTCCCACGCATTAAAAATGTGTTTTAGTAAGGAGACACCAGCGTCAGTTTTACAACGTCCAGTATAAGTTACACTGTGTTGAATATGAAACATACATTTGAGCTTCAAAATCAACATGTTTCTTTTTTTCTTCCATTCTGTCCTGTCACTGACTCCCTTTTCTTTCATATTGCTCTTTACACAATTCATGAGCTTTAAGCTTCAAAATGATCTTCTATAAAAAAGCAATCGTTGCTAACTGAATGAACTATCAATACATAGCTCAAACCACTGAACGGTTTGCGCTGAAAGTACGCAGATAGTTATTATGACGTAGCATACTACGAGTATAAGAAAGGATGTTGCAAAATAGGAAACTGTGACCTAAAGTTTGTATTAGACCTACCTACCTGTAACTACTATCACACGGGCGAAGTCGCCGGCAGAGGTTAGTTTAGTAAATAAATGTTACAACTGTTGCAGAAGAGATTTCCTTATTTATTCTTCTTCTTTTGTATTGTAGAAACTTCTAGAAAGTTCTAGAATATACATAGGTCGTTTCTGTGGCAAGGCATTAAAGAGTCAGTTTTGCTAAAAGGATGACCAGACGGTTAGAACGCTAGTTTCAACCGTGACCTTGCTAGTTTCAATCCGTGTTGACAGGAGTTGTAATCCGTGACCTTCAACGCCCTTGGTTGGGACGCGCGTTTTCCCAACCACCGAACGTCAACACGTTGGTTATCAATATCACGTTGTTGGCGCGTGGTTTGTTCATCCATGTTGCTGCAACAGAAACCAAATACACAGACCAAGGTTACCTTGGTTGGAAAGCAAGTTCACAACCGTCTGATCAACCCTTAACCTTTTGAATGTCTTAAGTTACACAGTTCGACATAAGCCATTGTCTTTCTATTGTGTCTCTAATTACGGCATTCGAAGAGTTAATGCTTGTAAAACAATTGACAGCCTAATATTTGTCACTCGTAGAAGGGCAGTTTATACAAAAAAAAATAGGTACTAATAGATTTTCATCGTAAATGTATCTTTTTTATTCTGTTAATGGTATCCGATACTAACACAGCCTTTTCAAAGGCTTGGTCTACACTTAATCGCGTTTGTGTTTATATGTATGTGCACATTGTGAGCCCTAAATGACCAGTCATTAGCAATAAGTGAGTAACGGTTCGTGTAACCTGGCTAACAAAAGTATCCATTTTTTTTTTGAGGGTAGGATATCGTCAGATAACTTCTCCGTCTGAATGGAGTGACAACGAGTGTTGGACTTTGACAGACTAAAACCTTTTCGTGTTCCGTACACGCGCCTTAAAGAGATGTCAGCAAAGTCGTAGGGCGGGCCCCTACCGGGCAGGGCCGAAGAAAAGAAAGAAAGAAAGAAAAATAATTTATTTGGTACAGCTCAAGGCCCAAACACAATAATATACAAAAACACGTATCAAAAGTAAAAGAAGCAAAATATATATATATCAATACAATTGTTGTGTGCCTCATGGCTGCACCAAAATAGGTCCAGTTCAGCATGAATGCCAGACAACTAGTGCCTGACGCTGGTTTTCAACTGAACCTTGTGACGCAACGGACGCAAAATCGGTTTTGAAGGAAGCCTAGCCTATGTTCTTACATAGGAGTGGGTTTTAGTCAGTAAAAGTCTGACACGCCCTCCCAAAGTCATTGGATGATTTAACATCCACCTAAAAAAAGAGCTATTGCGTCTTTCAAGCCAAAGTGGACAAAAATTTGAGCAACAAATGTCATCATTAAACAGACATCAAAATTTCCTTTTTCCCCGTTATTCTTTTACTGTTTATCTTTAGACTATTATTCCCTAACAATATATTTAAGAACTAACTTATTGTTAACCGACTTTCAACCGTAAAATTTCCACAAAATGACTGCTCTAACTTGCAGTTTTTCCAAGAGATATTCATGCCTAGTTTAAAAGTTCGGATACAGAAAGTTGGAATTCCTATTGCCTAGCCGTCCCGACCATCGTTATTTAGTTCTACAGGACTAACTTTTAAAGTATTATAATATCTGTGTAGTATTTATAAGTATTGCTCTCCTGTGAAAGTATTATGTAATGATAAATTTTATAGTCGTGATGTTGTAAAGTTTCCAAGTGCCATTCCTCATTGAGTTCTTGTTTTTGTTTGAAAACTCTGTAGTCTGCGAGATAAGAAAAATAAAAGAACATTGAACTAATATTACTAAGAGCGCCCAACCCAAGTTACTATTTCTATACAATAGTTCGTCGTCACACACCTTATTAAAAAACTAGATATTATTATATTATCTACATTTTTATTGAAATCAAAATCAATTTGTTTAAAAAACCTTTGAAAATCTACTATTTTGCATGAACTGTGACCCTTTATAATGTACTCATAAATTATTATAGAAACTTTGTAAAGATGTTGAATGAAATTTTTTTTTCTAATAACTTTTAAGGTTTAATAAACATAAAAACATATTTCCTAGATCAAGTTTTTGGAAATTTCGTGTGGGTGACAGAAGTTTCTGAATACTGCGTTACAAACATTGCGTTGGGTGAAATAATGAGCTTTTAAACCATGCTCACGTAAACGAAAGAACGATGAGGAAGAATAATAAGTACCAACTCTTAAGAGGGCCCTTCCTGATCCTTCTATCTTCTATAATGTCGTCGTAAAAATAATGTGATAAACAAAAACAAAACTCATACATCTAAGGTTTAGGAGTAGAAAACTTCGCTTGCGGTATTGCGGTACCTTATCAGGGCCTATTGTTCAAGTACTGTACCATTTATGGTTTCCCTTTTGTGGGCACATGCTGCGGCACCATTATTGCGCTCCCTAATTAGAAGGGCATGCCATGTTTCAGGTTTACAGAGAACAAGGCTAAACTATCGCGCCACCAATCGTAAATAAGTCGTTATAAGGCTAACAGTGATTGAACTCACAAAGGCTTTGTCTTTGTGAAATTTATGGCAGCGATAATTTGCAAGTGGTGAATTAGCACTTTAGTCGTACACTTGGAAGTCACTCGGGAGAGTTCGGGGACAGTCGGCGGAGCTCGGCTCTTCGTTAGCTCAACGAGGTGCTATGTTTTTAGGGTCGCAAAGATTCCGTCTAGACTTTGCGCTGCATTTCACGTGAATTTTACTCACTTCAAGTTAAGTAGACTGAACGGAATTTTAAGCTTTTCCGGGTTTCAGTTGGTGTTTTCGTATAAAGGTACCGTATACCCATACAGTAGATATATTTGCTTCCTTTTACTTATGTGTGGTGTTTGTTATAATTAAGTATTTTAGGTAGGTATCCACGATTTTATTACAGAATGTAATTAGCTCATGTAGTAAGATGTGACGTTTATAACGATTAGACGATTTATCGGAAATACACAACTTCATTGATTTATGAATTTATGAGTATTTTGAAATTAGTTTCATCCGCGTCTTTGGTTTCTGCTCGGCTTCCGTGGATAGCGTAATGATCTATCCAACACTAAAATAACTTTTCATTTCGAACTGGGAGTACCTGAGATTACCGCATTGAAACAAACTAAGACACTCCTCAGCTTTATAATTTTAGTATATAGGTCATTATAGGTATAACATAAAAGTATAATAAGCTTTACTTTCTAGTCTGTATTCTCAGCAGTGGTCCCATGGGTTTATGAACGTTCAATTCTCGATATTAAAAGAAAAGTATTAAAAGCTTACATCTCTTAACGTTACGAAATCGAAAATTTAATAGAATTTAGTTCCACCGATTTTTCTATTCAAATTAAATATTGAAACGGAAAAATATGAGTCATTTATTACAGGATCTACATAAGAGTGTCGTATAAAAAGCATTATATAACTATCTCAGGATACTTATAGCACACCTGCTTTATAAAATTCTCTTTGAAAATCTCATATGTACTCGTCGTTATGGGCTTTGCGGATGAGTGTCGTATTAAACCCAACCGTCGTGTCAACATGAACAGGCGTCAGGATTTCTGAAGTAATTACACGAAAAACGTCTGCCGCAGCCTCCAGTGGTAGGAGACAAAGCTTTTCATACACAACCCACCCTACAGCAGGTATACGTTGATAAATACATTATGTGCACTCATTTATTCTGATAAAACTTGTACTTAACCGCGTAATAGGGCCCAAGATAACAATATGGTGCGCATTAATGCAGAATATTGTGGGGTCTGTGTTATGATGAAGTATAGCTATGCAGTATGCTTTATTATAACTGCCTTGGGTTCTCCTGACGGGTTGGATTCTCTGGATCAGGCAAAAAGTGCTATTGCGTTTTTATTTTACTTTTTATTAGTCTGTAGCAGCCCCGACTTTGAAGTTTGTAGTGTGTTACCCCCGTGCCTCGGAAATCACGTAATGCCATTGATTCTGCGCACAGAAAAGATGAAAGACGTTAGAATGGCCTTTTGGGCAGGGCAGGAGTGCCTCAAAATATGATCATGCTCATAATTGACACAACCAATAGCAAACTTACGCTCTAAGTGTGCGTAGTCTGTTGCGTAATGTTTATTCCCTGTAGTGGAGTTAAAGGTGGGAGACAAGCGGCGACACTCGTTGATGTACAAATCGGAAATTATTTCCTTTAACCTCTTTCATCTTTTCTGTGGTCCTGCGTTTGATCTCTCTCCAGTCGTATCGGATTGCCATCCCATCGGACTGTGAGAGTAAAGGAACAGAGCGGGCCTGTATTTGCGTCTTGGCTAATTTCTGTTGAGATTACTCATCGTGATCGAAATTCGGTCGGCAGGATTATCTTATGTTTCATTATAATGCATGACACCACACCAAAATCATGTAGGTTTAAATAAATTCACGCCTACATGAGATGTACGGTGAAATATTACTTCAGGAACTGAATGTGATAATGGAACTGTCAAATTGAACATTATTTGCACGCCCCAAATACTTAAGTAAATTTTCGCAATTTTTTTGAGTGTAGTTCAGTTGCTGTTTTAATTTGCTTATTAGTCTAGCCAAAATTAGGTAAGTATCACTTAATTTAAGATACCCAGCTACTAACTCGTATAAACATGTATTTTGACATCCTAAAAGTTATGTCAAAACCTACACAGTATGATATATTATTTAAATCTAATGTCACCAAAACCCCTTTTTTTAGCTTTTTTTTTGCAAATATCTCGTTTCCTATGGGTTTTTCGCTATTTGCATTTATTTTCATTATTGTAGAGGATTTAATTCACTAAAATTGTTTTTTTACAATATTTTTTTTAATACTTAGAATTGTTTTCGAGATAGAGGGCGTAGATCGCGCGGTTAGAGCGTCATTTCATATATCTGTTGGTAAATGATCTTTATTTTGCAAATAAGTTTTAACACTTTTACACGTCAATTTTTTCTTCAGTAGATGAGGCCTTAAGTGAGAAGTAACATCGAAATAAACTCAGGGGTCAAAGTCTCTTTTCAAGTCTATACAGCAAACATGTAATGGTCAAATCAGAGGAACTGAGATGGTCTTATGAGGAAAGATCCATACAGATTTGAGTGGATATGTCCAGTCAGTACAAGCATTTGTCTGTATTCGTATAGCTCAACTTGTAGGTGTGTGAAACACTGGTTATCACACACCGTGTGCCATTTTAAATTGCCCTTAGCTTTCACTCTGTTATTATTATTTAGACATGGTAACAGTGATCCTATTTGCTAAAGCCAATTTGATTTACCGTAACATGATCTAATCAAGTCAATTTATGCGAAAGTTCGCAACTATGGGGTCATTAACCGCCCCCAAACGGGCCACTGGCTCACCCCATCGTTGGCAGATCTTGTCGGCGCCGATACCGCTCTGCCGGCGCCAGTATAACGGTACCTTAATTTTGCAAGCCAGTGTACTTGTAACCTATTTTCCGTTGCCAAAAACCCCGATATGTTGACCCATATATAATATTAATATAAATGTTATAGGCAGTGAACACATGATGTGAAATATTTATGATTTTTCGGTTAAAGGTCATCGCGAGTGAGTTTTACAGGGATTTAAGACCCGTGAGGCCATCGTGAGGCTAATCAATAAAATTATATTCGAGCATTGGGTGTCGTAGGTCAATACATAACTATTTTTTTTACTTCACACATAAAGACATGTTTTTTTCTTAATTTTAATAATTCATTTTATTGTCACTGTTTTTTTTTTCGATTAATATACAGGTAATCTTTAGTCTGTGTTCCGTGAGTGTATATGTGTCCTTATCACAATACCAGAGCAGCTTTTTTTTTTAATATCGCATCATATGCAGATGTACATTTTACTTCCTTCTCTTCTCCTACCTCACTCTCAATATGAAAGGCAATAAAAAGAGATTTGTCAAACAGCGGCTGCACTCCCTCTCACTTAAAGTGCACCTCTGCAATATTAGAGGGCTGCACTCCAATCTCGCATCAGTCCATCATCACCTGGAGACTGAAAAACCATCTCTCTTTTTTCTTTCGGAGACGCAGATACGAAAACCGTCAGATGTGTCGTACCTGTCTTACCCAGGGTTTACCCTGGAGCACAATTTTAAACCGCACGCTGGAGTGTGTTTGTACGCCCGGGACGACATCTGCTATCGGCGTCTCCGCAACCTTGAAGATTCCAGGTTCTCAACGCTTTGGGCTCTGGTGGACACAGGCATGGATAAAATTATCTATGCTTGTGTCTACCGTTCGCACAGTGGCGATCAGGAGACGACAGGGCTCATACAGTACCTTAGTGAGGCGGCGGATGCGGCTCAGCAGAGGTACCCTTCTGCACAATTGGTGTTACTGGGGGATTTTAATGCACACCATCAGGAGTGGCTCTTCCCATACCAGTGCACAGACCATGCTGGTCGAGAGACGCGAAAGCTTGCGCTAGCGTTAAATCTCACCCAGCTGGTCCAGGGAGCAACAAGGGTGCCGGACGTTGATTCGCACACGGCCAATTGCTTAGACCTTCTGCTGACAACAGATCCAGACCGCTATTCAGTGGCAATATCATCACCGTTAGGTAGTTCCGACCACTGTCTGGTGAAATCTGTATCAGTCTACTCTCCGCCCGATCCCAGCCCTAGAGGCACCAGGCGGGTTTGGCGATACAGGTCAGCAGATTGGGATGGCATGCGATCTTTCTTCGCATGTTATCCTTGGCAGCCTACTTGCTTTACTTCGGGAGATCCATCGTCGTGCGCAGATGCTGTGACGGATGTTTTGCGGCGGGGGATGGAGTACTATATTCCATTCTCCGACGTAACCATGTCTGGCCGGGCTCACCCTTGGTTTGGTGCGGAGTGTGGCCGCGCTAACGCGCTCAAGCACGCAGCATATCAGGCATGGGCCGACGCTCGTATGCGCAAGACGAATGACGTAAGCCAGAAGAAGAGAGCCTTCAACAGAGCTGCCAAGTCTTGCAAGAAGGTGATGCGGAGGTCTCGGTTCGACCACATTAGCCGCATCGGGAACAAACTAGCTTCATACCCTGCGGGTAGTAAGGCGTTTTGGTCCCTGGCTAAGTCGGTTGAATCGAACTTCTGCCGCCCCTCACTACCGCCACTGCTGAAACCCGACGGGTCGCTGGCACATACCGCTGAGGAGAAAGCAAATTTGTTTGCCTCACTCTTTGCGGAATCTTCGCGTCTAGACCCAGGTAACGCGCGGCCCCCTGCTCATCCTGATGGTTGCGATGCGAGTATGTCAGATATTCGCATCCATCAGAAGGACGTCCGTAGGGTGCTCCGTAATCTTGACGTGAACAAGGCTAGCGGTCCGGACGGGATACCAGCAATTGTTCTGAGAACGTGTGCGCCTGAACTGTCTCCAATCTTGACGCGCCTATTTCGGCTTTCATTTGAGGCTGGAAAAGTCCCGATGGCATGGAAGCAAGCTAATGTCCAGCCCGTGCCCAAGAAAGGGAGTCGTGCTGACCCTGCTAACTACCGACCAATCTCAGTAACGTCCATTCTCTGTAAGACTATGGAACGTGTACTCAACACTAAGCTCCTGGCATACCTAGAAGCTAATGATATTCTCAGTGACCGTCAATACGGCTTTCGCCGAAATCGGTCAACTGGAGATCTTCTAGCGTATGCCATCCACATCTGGAGTGAGGCCATCGAGAAGCACGGGGAAGCGCTTGCCGTTTCCCTCGATATTTCGAAGGCTTTCGATAGGGTTTGGCACGAAGGCCTTATTAGTAAGCTTCCTTCTTTCGGTTTACCCGCTGGATTGTGTGCTTGGATCGCAGACTTCCTGAATAACCGATCCATTCGAGTGGTTATCGATGGCTGCTCGTCTGATCAAATGGCTATTAATGCCGGGGTCCCTCAGGGGTCAGTACTCTCGGCAACATTATTCTTGCTGCACATTAACGATCTGCTTAAGCCCGGTACCTTTGGGTATGCAGACGACAGCACTGTTGCTGAGAGTTACATATCCAGCGCGCGAGCTAGTGGGTCACAGATCCAGTCTCTTCGAGAGGCTATGGTTGAGCGCTTGAACTTGTCCTTGGAGGCAGTCTCCGAATGGGGCGATGCCAATTTGGTCAGGTTCAACGCTGCAAAAACCCAGGCGTGTCTATTTTCCGCTAAAAGGAGCCAATTCAGTCCTGCTCCAACTTTCCGGGGTGTAACCGTGCCGATAACCGACCATCTTGACCTTCTTGGTGTTACGCTGACATCAACACTCAACTTTGGGCCATACATCGAAGCAAAGGCTCAACTGGCTGCAAAAAAGCTGGGAGTTCTCGCAAAGGTCAGACAGTACTTCACGCCGGAACAGCTGCTCAAACTTTATCAAGCGCAAGTTCGATCGTGTATGGAGTATTGCTCTCATCTTTGGGACGGATCTGCCCGATACCAGCTTGATGCACTTGAGGCAATTGAGAGGCGAGCCAGAAGGATAATTGGCGATGATACACTCGTCGAGTCGAGGCTTCAAAGTCTTGAGCATCGACGCAGAGTTGCTAGCCTGTCGGTTTTCTACCGGTTGCATTTCGGGGAGTGTGCGTCGGAATTGCATAACCTAATTCCGCCTAGCCCGTTTCATCATCGGACTACCAGACGTACGGCTATGCGCCACCGGTATATGGTGGATATCCCACCAACACGCACAAAATGTTTTGGGAACACATTCATTGTGCGTGCGGCTAGGGAGTGGAATTCCTTGCCGGAGTCTGTGTTTCCTGATAGCTACAACCCGGGAATCTTTAAGTCGAGAGTGAATAGGTTTCTTTTAGGTAAGCGCGTTCCATCGTCGACCGCATCGTCGCTTTCCATCAGGTGAGATAGCGGTCAAGCGCGAACCTATCAACAATAAAAAAAAAAATAAAAAAAAAAATGTAGGAGCCCTTTTAGCTTAGTAGGTTTTGTTTTGAATATTGTCTTTATTTTATTTTATTTAGATTACCTACGTCTATTGATCAAACAAACAATTCTACTCTCAATGTTTTCACTCCAAATATCGGTAGAAAAATGTTAGTGGTTAGTTAATATTTTATTTACGCGAGTCTCGAATGAACGTTTTTCTTTACCCACTTATTTCTTTCAAAACAAATAGAACTGTGATGCTTATGGAAAATTGAGTTTGCAGAACGAACGGTTTCTTTACGTTCCTTTGAAAATCAATTAGTTGTTGTGTCACTATCTCCCGCTCCGCCCAAGAGCGGGGGTTGTCATTGAATGATTTTCCCCACCATAAAAAAAAAAACTCTCTACACTTGTAGAACTTTGTGTGAATTTTTTAAATCAGAATACCAGCTCTATTGTTGCGTCTTAAAATTATTATAAATTCGGTCTGACAGAGATATATACTAGTTGTATCTTTCTGTATAGCTCCATCTCTTTTTCATACCAATTAAGTCTTAATAATTTTAATTTATACTAATATTATAAAGAGGAAAAGTTTGTCTTTTGTTTGTAGAAGTAATCTCTGAAAGTACTGGTTCTGTTGCAAAAATTTTCACTGATAGAAAGTTGTTTTATTTCTGAGTGACATAGGCTATATTCTATGTACGCAGGCAAACCTTCGGACAAAAGCGAGTATTGTATATTAGAGGAGTGGTACTTTTAATATAGGTAGTAATACGCTAGTTTTAGAGTAGTAAAATTGTACTGTTCTGTATTGAACAGGGCCTCAAGTCTGCTATTACAATAGTGTCACAATGGTCTATCATTGGTGTCATAATTGTCGATTTTGACAAGTTTGGTAATCTACTAATATATTGGCGTCATTATGACTTTCCAATGGCCAACCACTGACACTCCATTGAAAGAAGTGACATAGAATGGTAATCTCGTACATATTGACAAATGAATATTTGAAGTTTGCGGTAATCTGCTAATCAAAACTTTGACAGTTTATTTGATCAGTGTTTTACCATTAGAACGTTATTGTGCAGTTATTGGTTTTAATATGCTCGAAATTATCATTCTACCACAATTCTATTACAAGACCATTGACCGATCAATGATCGATCATTATGAATTAGCAGATTACAAACTTTTAGCAAAATGACAATTGGATCATGTTGGAATGACGAATTTATAAAAATAGCAGACTTAGGGCCCTGAGCGGCTGTAGTTCACTCAATCGGGGATAACATTAAAAAAAAAACAAAGAATCCAAAACACCGCTTACCTTCTCTCGCTGAAGCAACTGACTTCCCATTTGTTTTTGAAGTACTTGAAGTGGAACAGTTCTGTTGGAACCGGGTCCACAACACGTAAACGGTTATGCACAACCTGTCCTTGATTTATCGATTTTGACACACGGCGTTCAAATTCAAGCCATGTAAACTGCATCTGGTTTGAGAGCAACCACTAGAGAACGCGCTCGTTGATGACGCGTAGATATGCGTCATGTTTCAGCCAATTAAGCGGTGATTACGCAGCCATACAAAGGATTTCTGCTGCTAAAAGTCATGGCCAGATCCTGCCCTTAAAATTAATTCTGATTTTTTTGTGTACATTCATTATTATAGTATGAAAATAAAAATTATCGCTTCTTCTCTGATCAGAAAACTTAAACTATTGTAAAGCCATACCTTTAAACTTTAATACCACGTACTGTATATCTATGTACATGAATACTTTTAGCTAGGGCACAGCTCCCTACTAATTCAGGCCATAAATTTTATTATTGTGAATGTGAGAACTATGTGGATTACTCTTTCCTTTTCTTTTATTTTCACATGATGTCTGGCAGTTTTGAGTACTTGATGTGGCCTACCCAAATGTCCTTTCTTTGGCATTGTTCGTCAAGTCGTTGAGCTCCATAGTAGTCCTGAGTTGAGCTACACGCATATTGACAAATGCTTGCACTGACTGGACAGGTCCACTTAACTGTGGTTCTTTCTTCAAAAGACCATCTCAGGCTCAATCTGCATGGTTCTCATATGATTTGACCATTACATGTTTTGCTGTATGGACTTTAAAAGAGATTTTGACCCCTGGGTTTGTTTCGGTGTTTCTTCTCAGGGTAGTCAGCTAGGAAACACCGGCCTCATCTAGCATTAATTGACGAAAAAAAAAAAAAATTGACGTGTAAAAGTGTTTTTATAAAACCTACTTGCAAAATAAAGATCATTTATCATTTTATCATCTCATTTGTCCAATGATAAGTTACATACAGAACAAGTGTGGTTGTAGAGAGTAAAGGGGGAAAAATCAATCTGTATGCTTTTGGGACAGTTGCCAGAGGCTGAAAAGTATGTATGGGGTGAGAAAAGTTTAGAATGTTTCAAACATATATATCTATATATACGACGGATGTACAGAACATTTATGTGGATATAAATAATGGATACATGCTGTTGGAACGTTACCGGCTCATAAGTATGAAAATATAAACGAATTGTGACCGGTTTGTTTTGAACGCTCATTTATTAGGCCTTTTTTACTTTAAGACAATAGTGACTAGCTTTATCCAGCGACATCGGCCGCGTCTGTTAAATATGTCCACACTAAAGTATGCACTACAGGATAATAGTAAAATCAAATATTAGTTTCGTAAAATGGCGTACAGATAGTTGTTTCAAGTCAGGATGTCTTGTTTATATGAGTTCAAATGTTTGTCAACCCACTCACGACACATATAGTTATTCCTAGTGTGGGGCACCGTTTATTAAATAAAAATAAATAAATAAAAGTAATTTCAGCCGATAGACGTCCACAGTTGGACATAGGCCTCCCCAAGTGTCGCCACAATGAACGATCTTGGGGTCCCGCTTCCATCGGATTCCCGCAACCTTTACCAGGTCAACGGTCCACCTTGAAGGAGGCCTTCCAACGCTGCATTTTCCGGTACGAGGTCGCCACTCTCGAACCTTTCGGCCCCAACGGAAGGACGTCTTTCAGCTGAAATGATGATGATAATGATGATGACGAAAAGTAATTTAAAAAATAAATAAAAGCCGTCCTCCACTCTTTCTATTTCTTACAAATGTTTGCTTTTATGGTCCAATCTATCATGGTTTCAAGCACATCTCATTATTTTCACCTGGGTCTTCTACAACAATAGGGTAGTTTCCAGGGTCATAATAATTACATTTTATTTAGTCCCTGTTAGTCACTGGACCTTTTTTGGCGCAAACGTATGACACATAATGTTACTTTTTATTTATTTATTTTTTGTTTGGTGTTTGTCTTAAGTTTTTGTTGTCTACAATGTTTTTTTTGCGCCAAAATAAATACTTTTTCTGTCTTTCTTTTCTTTCTTTCTAGTCCGTATTTTAGATTATAACAAAAATATTGGACACGTATTTTTTCTTTTTTCGATTAGACAAATAATAACAAAGATGTAGCCCATTAAAATTACGTGTGACGTCACCCCGTGAAAAAAAATGCAGCACGGCGTGACGTTACACGTAACTTTAATGGGCTATATCTTTGTAATTTTTGGTTTAATTTACAAATAAAAAATACGTGTCCCTTATTTTTGAATAATCTAAAAGACGGACTTATTACATTTTTCACGACCACTAGCCTATTATACATTATTATTATTCAGACAGCGGTCATCTGCCGAGATACACGACCTTCAAAGTTCCATTTTAGTTGGTTAACCGTTTCCCTAACCTTTAAAATATTAATAATAATTCGTCTGGGCAGGTCAAAAAACTTGAATGTGAGGGTTCGTAGGCATTCGTTTGAACTAACCTAATCCCACAGGTTCCCTGGAGATGTGAGGGAAAAGGTTGCTGAAATAACAAATCTGGTAGATATTATATTTTAACATCATCCTTTGTGGGTGACCTGGGTTAGTGGTCATTATATCTATAATTTAAGAGGACTATACGAGCTAATCACGAGTTTTATAAAGTTGTCAAAAAATAAAGGTTGTGACGTTGTGACATTCGATGTTTTTATTATTTACGTTATCTAATCGTCTATAAAAAGTAAGGAACCGTGATCATTGAAAAGAAAGGATCCCAGGCCTTTGACGAGAAGTGGGAGAATATAGGCTAGCTGTAATAATATAGTAACCGTCTATATTACATTATGTAACCGTTATGTAATTACATTTAAACGCTTTATGTAGTTAATTATTATTTTATTGTTTCTTCCAGTTTCATTCCAAGTTACATTCTAGGGTCTTTCTTAAATGTTAAAACGGGTCTTTTATTTTTTAACGAGTCTAATGCTCTAAAGTACCACTGTAGTAAAATAACCAGAAAAATATTTATGTTATTCTTCAGGATAAATGCTGGACAATTAGTCGGTTCAAAACATAATAATACAGCTCATTTGGTACGATAGAAAAAAAAACCACGAAGATGCCTTTAAAATTACTTTTTTTTCGATTACAAAACCGGACTAATATACATGCAATCTTTCTGATTTTAATTACATAATTCTACAAGCAACATTTGATCGTCATAGTATATTTTGATTTATAATCTAACAGATTTTTAATAAATCGTCTGCTCGTATTTTGCAAGCATTTGCGTATCTCTTTCTTTTTTATGTAGTACAAGAGTGTAGTCCTCTTAAAAGCCTTCACTGTTTTTCTGTAAAGATTTAGATGTGATATAGAGAGGCCTGATAGAGTAAAACATTGATTCACGGTGGGCGCATTTGTGTAGTGCTTGAAACCAATTTTTTATTTTTTTATTTTTATTGTATGTTTGTTATTTTGAATATTTGTTTTTTGGGTTTTAGTCAGTAAAACATATAACACTCCCTCTCATCCCACCCAGAGCGTGGGGAATTACTTGATAATTTCCAAACCCAAAAAAATATAAAACTGAGTTAAGGTTAAACTACACTGCGTAAATGTGCGTGCAGTATACACGCCGATCTGGGTGCGTCGGTCTCCATACATTTTATATGGAAACTAGACTTGTAGAGCTACACTACATCCGCGCCACGCGACGTTGTTCTACGTACAAATCACGCGTGTTACATGTGTGCGTCGGTCTAATGTAGTTCTAGCTTTACACGCCTGTTTTGTACATAGAACGTCGCGTGGCGTGGATGAAGTGTATGTGAAGTGTGATGCGCCCAGATCGGCGTGTGTGGCACACGTGTGCGCAGTGTAGTTCTAGCTTAACACTTACACGTGTGTCAGTCTAATGTAGTTGTAATGTAAATACATTTAATATAACGTAATTTCCACTCTTTCATAGACAGAATAATATTATGTATTTAAGTACTCCGCCTACTTTCTTGAGTATTAGGAAATCAAATTCTCCGTACTTAGATATTATTTGAGAAACGTAGGACTTTATTTCAGGAAGTTTCCATAAATAAATAATACTGATAAAGCCAATAAGTAAGAATGAATTTATGTAGGCCCTTTTGTTTTTTCCCGCTATTATTGTAATTGAAAGGTAAAAAAACCCGGCCAAGTGCGAGTCGGACTCGCCCATGAAGGGTTCCGTAGCAGCAAGTAACATAATATAAAAGCTCTTGTAATGTGTTGTAACTTTGATCGATGTTTTAATAATAGTGTATTTTTTTCGATTTATGACGCATTAAAAAAAAACTACTTACTAGATTTCGTTCAAACCAATTTTCGTTGGCAGTTTTTATAGTAATGTACATCATATATTTTTTTTAGTTTTATCATTCTCTTATTTTAGAAGTTAGAGGGGGGGGGGGACACACATTTTACCACTTTGGAAGTGTCTCTCGCGCAAACTATTCAGTTTAGAAAAAAATGATATTAAAAACCTCAGTATCATTTTTGAAGACCTATCCATAGATACCCCACACGTATGGGTTTGATGAAAAAAAAATTTTTGAGTTTCAGTTCTAAATATGGGGACCCCCAAAATTTATTGCTTTTTTTCTATTTTTGTGTGAAAATCTTAATGCGGTTCACAGAATACATCTACTTACAAAGTTTCAACAGTATAGCTCTTATAGTTTCGGAAAAAGTGGCTGTGACATACGGACGGACAGACAGACAGACAGACAGACATGACGAATCTATAAGGGTTCCGTTTTTTGCCATTTGGCTACGGAACCCTAAAAACCGGCCAAGTGCGAGTCGGACTCGCCCATGAAGGGTTCCGTAGCAGCAAGTAACATAATATAAAAGCTCTTGTAATGTGTTGTAACTTTGATCGATGTTTTAATAATAGTGTATTTTTTTCGATTTATGACGCATTAAAAAAAAACTACTTACTAGATTTCGTTCAAACCAATTTTCGTTGGCAGTTTTTATAGTAATGTACATCATATATTTTTTTTAGTTTTATCATTCTCTTATTTTAGAAGTTAGAGGGGGGACACACACATTTTACCACTTTGGAAGTGTCTCTCGCGCAAACTATTCAGTTTAGAAAAAAATGATATTAGAAACCTCAGTATCATTTTTGAAGACCTATCCATAGATACCCCACACGCATGGGTTTGATGAAAAAAAAATTTTTGAGTTTCAGTTCTAAGTATGGGGACCCCCAAAATTTATTGCTTTTTTTCTATTTTTGTGTGAAAATCTTAATGCGGTTCACAGAATACATCTACTTACAAAGTTTCAACAGTATAGCTCTTATAAAATGTTTATGAAAATGTTTAATCTATTTATTAATTATGTGATTCAGATACAAGATTCTTGTTATTGAATAAATGACTATGACTATGACTATGACTATAGTTTCGGAAAAAAGTGGCTGTGACATACGGACGGACAGACAGACAGACAGACAGACAGACAGACATGACGAATCTATAAGGGTTCCGTTTTTTGCCATTTGGCTACGGAACCCTAAAAACGTTGATCTAAATAAACCACAATATAAGGGTTCTATTCCAAGCTGAAAGATGCACCACACCACAAGAATCAAGTGATAACTTTTGGAACGCAAAAGAGTGTCAGGCTTTTCATCATCATCTCATCTTCCTGCCCTAATCCCGTTTTATTTGGGGTAGGCGCAACACCTTTTTTTCTTCCATTCTGTCCTGTCACTCGTCACGCTATCACTAGATCCCTTTTCTTTCATATCGCTTCTCACACAATCCATCCATCTTTTCTTTGGCCTCCCTCTCCCCCTCCATCCATCCACATGTAAACTCATAACTTTTACTGACTAAAATTCACCTATGTCCCTTCAGTTTGCCTTCGCGTTCTAGAGCGACGATAACTATTTCATACATTCCCAAAGCCCTAACAGGCATCAGCCCTACTAGGTCTCGTCCATTTACTCACATCCAGACGCGCGTGGCATACAACGCGTTGTTAACTAGGGCTTGACCCTTGCCAGACTGCCGGACAGTGACCTACCCATTGCTCGCCGTCCACTCTATCCCGCATCTACGGTGATCGAGTATCGACCTACGAGTTTTAACGCAGAGGCGTCTCCTACAGCAGCAAGGCGTGAGGATGTCCTCTTCCTCACGGTTTCAGCCATGTCCTTCGCTCGCAACACTGCTTCGCCATGCTTTAACAAGACCGCAATATTGGCAACACTGAAAAGTCATTTAAAAATTACAGCACCTCTACGTGAGGTCCAAGCTTTGTGTATCGGTAACTATGGCAACATTTTGTGTGGCCCTTTGTGTAAGGGTTGTGAAACGAAGTCTTGTTTTTGTCAGTGATTGGAGACGAATGTCAGTTGAAATTGTGTGAGGTGCCGAAGTGCGTGAGTGGACGCTTTGATGAAACTAACGCGAGTGGCTGTCCCTGTGGATATGTCTTTATTTGTTTTTTTTTACTGTGAAACTTGTTAGTTGAATGAAACAATTGAACTATGCTGTTGGAAACCGTTCTGTTGATTGAATGAAGCTGTTGAACGGTGTTGTGAAAGATGTTTTGCATCAACTGTTGCAGATGTTTTGTTTTTCACAAATAATGTTTATTTTGCAAATAGGATAAAAATACATAACATGTCGATTTTTTCATTAATTTAAACTAGATAAGATCGGTGTTTCCTAACTTAGAAGAAACACCGAAACAAACTCACAGGTTTAAGTCTCTTTTAAAGTACTAATGCAGTAAACATCTAATGGTAAAATCATATGAACCATGCAGATTAGTGTGTGAAATTAAAATTTGAGAAGAGAACCACACAGATTTATGTGGACCTCTCCAGTCAGTGTAAACACCGCGCGGGCCCAGTGTAGATTGAATATATTATAATTTATAGTTTTTACTTGACAGGTCTGAAAAACAAAATACGTACAAAAAATAAAAACAATTTTCTGCCAAAATTCGATACCAACGCAAGCGTGAAACGTGTAACTACCTCGAAACGCGAAAACAATAATACAAAAGTAATTTTGGCCAATTCAGAAACAATTCCACACAACGGATGCAGCCAAACGTTCGCCGCTAACAGTTAAGTACACATCTCGCGAATTTACTTGTGAAGTTCTAAACTTGCGACACTTAAAAACTACACAAGTGCGCTAAGCGACCGACTGCTGCAACTTCCAAGAGAAATAGCCAATTGACATCGTCCTTTGTCTGCCAGAAAAAAGAAAAACAACAGATGAAAAATCTGATTGTATCGCAAGAAACTGTTTCGCATTTCTCATTTCTCTCGACGCTTATTTTCCGCACAATGCGAACGAAATAAATCCAGCTGTGTTCATTTGCAGTGGCGTAGCATGGACTAATTTAGACGTGGGCGAAGGCACACCAGCGAGGCCTTTTTATTTATTTATTTGTTTATTAAAACTTCATGCAACACAAAAGTATACAGACGGTCTTAATGTCTTTTTCGGTCAGTGGGTCGTCTTAGAGGCGGATTCTGTCATAAACTCGAAATCAAGACGGCAACTGTAACAACCCAGTGTTCGACCACATCGTGGCTTACCATCAAAACCCTCGCTGTTAACCCCTCGCGCGTTGAAGGGTATGATTATTACGTAATTGCGCGTTTTTACGTAAATCATCAAAAAATAAAATAAAAAAAAAACTTTTTCTGAAATTTTCTAGGAAAAACTAAGATAAAAAGAAAATATTTGGCCAAAAAAAAAATGGGACAACGTGTGTACAAAAGAACATTAAGCGTTTTTCAAAGTCATTCAAGTTGTACAGACGTAACTATGTACAATCGGTGCTCGAGGGGTCTTCAACCCCTCGAGCACGCGAGGCTCCTTTGGGTGCGAGGCCCCTTTAAGTGCGAAGCCGTGGGCAAGGGGCCACTTCGCCCATGCCTGGTTACGGTACTGTTCATTTGTGAATGCAATCATGAGTATAACATGGAACAGCTAATCCTGATCATTATTAATGAGAGTTTTAATTGGTTCACTATGGCATGGAGTGTATGAATTTTAAATTATAGTCTCCAGGGCATGTGTGTTTAGAGGCCGGACGGTGATAATGCGCTTTGCGTACATGGAACACCTGTGCGTTTTAGTTTGTTCAGCATTGTTCGAGAAATGAACTCTAAAACGGTTAGTATTCATAGGCTTATTTGAACTGCCAATGGGGTGAATCATGTTGCAATAAATTGAGTTTTGTTATCTGTTCATCTGTTGTTTGGCATTACCTACAGTAAAATAGTACAGAAATGGATGTGAAGTATTAGAGGGTGCTTTGATCAGGTTTACATGTGCGTTTAAACATTGTTCACTCATTTGGGATTTCTTAGTTTTTGTAATGAAAATTTCTTCCTACCCTCTGAGCAGTTTATTTATTGTTATTGAATGTTTAGCGACATATCCATGATGCCACATAGAAACTAAAATTATAAAATCCTCCACCGTGGTATCAGAGTTCCCCGCGTGATTTGAACATATATAACAACCCAAAATCAACTATAGGGCAGTTGCCCAGACTAGATACAACACCCGTTTAGTCGGTAGATCCTCCCTTTTCAACGGAGGTATGCAAGACACCCTGTTCAACTTACCTCGAACATGAAGACTGAGCCGTCACACTTCGCTCTATCGGGTAAAGTCGGCCGATCTAAACCGAACGATTACGATATCTATATATCTACCCACACTTGGCCTTGATGAAATTTTCACTTCTTTTGAGCGACTGTTCACATAGTGTTTTTTTTCTTCGTTTTAGTGCTCATACAAAAGTGATCAAACTCCAGTACCCTTTATATTTCTATTTCAATAAAAAGCAAACAGGATATCGGTTTATTATTTGCTTTATTTTTTTTAACGGAAACATGGTTATTTTAATAGTAAAACATTTTACAAAAATCGATGAAATTAATGAAAAGAGACATCCTAGTCCGTCGTCAATCTGTTCGTTCGTTGACAACATGTAATTTAGTTTCAGCTGAAAATTCCAGTATTTTCCACATTTCATGGTAACATGTTTTTCCTGAATAAAATATAGTGAAATAAAGAAATGTAGCGGGCTGTGAGCGCGGTGAAATTATGGTTATTTCCTAGCAGCATAAGTGTCAGGGCGAGCATATTGTGTGTATGGTACTGGGCCATTACCTGCCAGCTTGTGTGGACATTACTGAGTTGTATTGTATACGAGTATAGTATATGTATGTATACATATCGTCATTCATACACCCACCATCAACTTTGAACATTTATATTTGATACAGTTATGAATTTTCTCCGTAGAATTAATCGTAATCATCATTATCATTATTTCAGCCGATAGACGTCCAACGTTGGGCGTAGGCCTCCCTCAAATGTCGACATAAGGACCGGTCTTGTGCGTCTTGCATCGTCTATCCTCCTCTTTAGTTTTCCCACGACCTTCTCTAGGTCTTCGGTCCACCTTATGGGAAGTCTATCCAACGCTGAGTTTTTCGACCGAACAGTGAGATATGAGTCCTATCTATACATACATATAAATAAAATTGGAGTGTCTGTTTGTATGATTAATATTGAAATTACTGCTTTTTACTACATGCATATTAATATACGATACATACACCAAAATAACATTTTTTGCAATTTTTGTCTGTCTGTCTGTCTGTTTGTCCGGGCTAATCTCTGAAATGGCTGGACCGATTTTGACGAGACTTTTTTTGGCAGGTAGCTGATGTAATAAGGAGTAATATAGGCTACTTTTATTTTAGAAAAAATAAATTCAAAATCCTGTAGTCCACGTGAACGAAGTCGCGGGCACAGCTAGTACTAAATATTGTGAAAGGAATTTTGAGAAAATATTGTTTGAAATTAAATTTGGCCATAAACAAGCGGAAAATTTCCTATGTAAAAAAACCTTGATAGCATTACATAATTATAGATTTCTCTTACTGGCTCAAAGTAATTAGAACAACATTTAATCGAGTTATTAAACCGCCCTCGCTCTTAAAGAAAATAAAGTTGACAGAATCCATTTTCATTTCTCACACAAAAAAGTACCGAGCACCCGACCATTGTTTATTTTATATTTTAGCGTACAAAATATTGTAATGGTCACAATTTGTATACGACAAACGAAATATGACAATTTGGCTTAGTCTCGTGGCTTATTACACGTCAGGCCCCATATATTTCGAGATTCATATTTGCCTATGGTACTACTAAGTCTTAATATAATAAAAATAATAATAATGTCCATGGAGTTTCTTGCACTTTCTTCTCCATAGAGATCTACGCTTTGGAACGTGCAATTTAGCTTCACTTTTCTTGGACTGACTGATATTTGACTATTCAAAAGTGCCTGCAAATGGTCTACTTGAAATAAATGATTTTGAATTTTGTTTTTTTTTTGAATTTTTGTATATTCCACAACTATCACACAACGCCGTCTAGTCCCAAGCTAAGCAGAGCTGGTGTAAAGTACAGGCAACTGATAAACATACTTATAATATTTCTAAATACATACATATCATAGAAAAATTACCCCAAAAACCCAGAACAAATGATTATGCTCATCACACAAACATTTGTCCTGGGTGGGAATCGAACCCACGACCTCCGGCATAGCAGTCAGGGCCACTAACCACTAGACCAATAGGCCAGTCAAATGCCATCATGATCCTGTTGTGAAAAAGGGATAGTGCTGTGTCCTGTATAGCTTCGTCTCTTTCTCCCACAAAAACTATGATTGTTATGACTTCATAGTAGGTACCTTGTTACTTTAAGAGTTGTAGGTTCCGGGTCCAAAGCCAGCCAGGAACATTACTTTTTGTAATTTATTTCAACACTACTGCTCTCAAAATTGTAAAAGAAAACATCGAGAGGAAACCAACACGTCCTAGTACCAAAAATCGAAGACATGTGACATCCACCAAACCGCATTGGAACTGCGTGGTGGATTACGGACCATTCCCTCTTCTAGAGAGGAGGCCTGAGCTTTACTTGTGGGAACATTATGGTTGATTATGCTATGCTATAGCCCGGTGTTTCGGACTTGTAGGTGTGACATCGTCGTACTTCGGAATGCACGGCCAAGCAAGTCGTGTTGGCTTGTCGTCCTATCGGACTGTGAGAGTTAAGGAACAGAGAATAGGCCTGTAATTGCGGACACACTTGTGCCCTATACCTAATATCTCCAACGTACTTCGCTAATCTCCGTCAAGATTGGATACCGTGACCAAAATTCGGTTGGGGGGATTATTATTATTACTGTTACAAACAACAAACATCCAGTTTGACCTCTTTGTAAAAGTTCAGTTACAAAACTTTTTGTTCATAGTCTAATGTTAGTCCCTTGTATAAAACTGTTAAAGGTCGAATGTATATTTATACAGTACGTTACAGGCTATTGTGTCTGCCTCAATAAAAACTTGTTAGCTGAAATAAAAAGGCTACAAGTTTAACGAGATTCGGCAAGTTATAAAGAAAAACGTTCTAACTTGGGGACTTATACGTTAAAACATGGCCGAGTTCGATTGTCTGTTATTTTTGTCTTGTGATGACATTAATTTTGTTGGCTGAAAATTGTTATTACCGTTATTCTTTTGAGGTATCCGGAATAAAGTGTAAAGTTACGCAAACCTCCGTTGAAAAGGGAGGATCCACGGAACAGACGGGTGTTATGCCTAGTTTCAGCATCTGTCCGAGAGTTGATTTCGGGATGTTTTAATGTACAAGTTTAAATCGCGTGGAAAACTTTAATTGCGCGATGCAAAAATTCGTAGTTTAGTTCATATGTGTTCCCAAAAATATCACTACAATTCATTTCAATTCACATAAAAATAACATTTTTAATAATATATTTTTATTTTCATAAAAATAATAAATGAAAAATATAAAAAAGTAGTCCTTCGGTGTTGGGACTAGGGTTCAAGCTTCAAATTCAAAATTGGAATTCCGAAATTGTACCACTGCCTCACCACTGGTGATTAGAGCTTCAGAAACAGGATCCTCCTCATAAAGCAAGCGGTACCGAAGAGCGTAGCCTTTTGTATCAGGCCCTTGATCCAACCGCACGACAGCTTAGACAGGGGGTCGTCGAGGCATTTAGCACCTTCTAGCCATCAGGCCACGGGCAAGTCAAGTCATGTGCTAAATCGAGATATTTGAGTTGCTTCTCTTTCTCATGTTTCACGATCTTAAGGTGCTGCGCAAATGTAGACACTTTTAGTTTTCAGTTACCGACACTGAACACTTGTTAAGTGGAAGAAACTGGACACAAAAAATGTTTACGTACGCACAGGAAGTGGATGATTTCATACTGGTTCTATAGAAATTTGACATAAGACACACGTTTACGCCCTGCCTTATACTTTTATTATTTTCATTCATTTACTAGTGACCCGCCTCAGATGCACTCATTTGAATGATGATTTCTTATGTATGTCTATTTTTTGCTGACAGGTACAGATAACATAATTATATATAATGAAATTTAGAAAGTTAGCACTGATTTTGGCTGTTTTCATCACCAGTTATGTTACTTTGGGCCGGTGTAGATGCAGTTTGCCTTTTTTTTATTTTTTTTTTCTGTTAACCAACATGCTAATCATTATCATTTCAGTCGATAGATGTTGATCGTAAGACATATGCCTCCTCAAACCTCGCCACAAGTGTTTCTCACCTAGCGGTTTCCCGCGGTCTTCAGCTGTACCTCTTTAATGAAGTCTTAAAATCATCATTAATGTCGGTGAGAGAGATGAGGCTATACAGACTGTAGAGCACTATCTTTCTCATATCGGATTCTTGATACTTTAAAGGTATTATTGTAGGGCCACAGGTCATCGGTCCATCTTGAGACCCGGTCGTTACTGGTGATTTTTCACGCTATTATACTGCACTACTAAGCCAAAAAACGTTAACTCTATGAAAGTGAGTTTCGAGAATAAAAAGTTTTTATCTATCTGCAAAAAGATGTCGATACAACAATATCCCTCGGTTTAAAGAACCGATTAATCTATTTCTGTTTTTTTTTTTTTTCTCAAAAGAAAAGTGCCACAGTTAAAACTGTAAAGACGACAATAGGAAGTAACGGTCAACGTGAAGCGACGGTTGTCCGGCCACATTGCGACACTCGTCCTACTTAGTGTCCAAATATAGACTTCTGACTCGACCTTAAGACACTCCTTCATATTATATAATAATGTCGTCTGTGTTTTGAGATGATACTTGCTCCCAGACAGGATACCGGTATGCCATGTACACACTCATGCGCAATGAAGAACGTTGGTTAAAGAGTGCTCGACGATCGGAGACGTCACTAAAATTTTGTTACGATTTGTTTAAAATTTTATATTGTTGTATGACTTATTTTGTGTGGGGTAAAGTTGCTGCTCAAATATAGAGTAAATTTATATATATAACTAGCTTCTACTAACTGCTTTGGCTGCGTGAATGTCGGTTATTGCAGAACTAAATTCAAAGTTGAAACCAAATTGATACAAAGTAAGTAGCCATCTAAAGTAACTTTAATCAAAATCGGTTGAGCAGTTCAAATAGACAGAGTTGGTTTATATATATTTAGGAGTATTCCGATACAAGACATACGCCAAAAATCCAACAAAAACAAATTTAATTACCGTGCAAATACAATTGATATAAATATAAAGCACCTTTCTAAACTGGTGACATGGTCATTTTTTCAAACCTTGGCAGGCGGTGAAGGAAGCTATCGTGAGGAAATAGTCATGTGGTAGAATCGAAAATTTCAATACATGATACATCCATCAACTGGGCCCACATGGTGGATTCCATGGCCCATTCCCTCTCCTATAGAGGAAGCCTGAGTCCCAGCTAATGCTATGCTATGCTTATCTATTTATCTCCTAAAAAAACGAGAAGCTAACAATTTACAACCCAACATAGTGTGATAATAACATTCCCAACAACCAGGCTCGCAGTACACCAAAGAGTAACAACAGATTGGTTTAAAGATTGCAACTCTGAATTCGTAATGACAGTTTGCGAGCTCAACTACGAGCTCTTGTCTTCGAATAAATATTTATTGCACTACAAATACTGGAATAGGGTGCTTTGAGCACTAGGTACGAAACTTTAGCACCTATGCCTAGCGTACACAAGGTTAAGGGTGCTTTTTCACTAAAGATTTGCGAGGTAATTTTAATTCCGTCAAGGTCGGCGGTAAGCCATCGGAACGTGGTGGACATCCTATCAATTTGTACAAAACGTTTTAGAAACACATTACCTAATGTGCTCGCTTTTAATCAGACTACAGACTAAGGTATTTTAAGCCAAAAGAAATACCATTTTTGGCCTTCTTCGGCCATGTATTGCGTCGTAGTAATGACTCCTTAGAGCGTCTCGTAGTGCAGCGAGTTTCTCGTTCTTCTTTGATACTTACCGATTTTCGCAGCACTGCTACACATCTTTGCACCGCCTAACTACTTCGCACTTTTCAGGTAGAAAAGCTACCTAAAACTTCCTTTGAAGCTTATATACAACATCATAAATGCTACATCGTATATTCGACGTTCTTATTTTTCGGCATCCATCAGCTTTGCCGCATCGTAGTGTCAAATGGCTTCGTCGAGGTTTCCAAAACTACACACTAGCTTTTGAAATTATTTTTAAAGCTACGATTCGTTTTAATACAGATTCAAATGCGTTTCACATTGCGCTTAAAAAGAGATGAACAAGTAATGATAATATTGTCCACCCCAAAATAATCGTATATTGCGTCTTTTGTACCTCCTCCTTCTTCCGTCGCTTATCCTCAATGCCGACGCTCGCTCGTGACCTCGACCTATCTTCGGCGATACGGATGACGTTGCAGACTGTAGTCTC
Organism: Mythimna ferrago; assembly: GCA_910589285.2. NCBI lineage: Eukaryota > Metazoa > Arthropoda > Insecta > Lepidoptera > Noctuidae > Mythimna > Mythimna ferrago. The sequence goes on along the minus strand of OU342680.1, from coordinate 20,271,563 downwards.
CAGTGTTGTACGGATTTCGTTTGACCAACGTATTGGACTCCTGTCTCTACGTGTTTTCTGGTCAACGTATCGGACTCTTTGGCTCTTTTCCCATCTACTTTTCCGGTCAACAATAAATTTTCCAAGTTATCACCTCTCTATCTGGCATCTTCATTTAATTTCTTTCTGGCGTTTTGGGAACACATTTATTGTGCGTACAGCCAAGGAGTGGAATTCCCTGCCGGAGTCTGTGTTTCTTGATAGCTACAACTTAGGGGACTTTTTAAATCAAGAGTGAATAGATTACTTCTAGGCAAGCGTGCTCCATCGTCGACCACATCATCGCTTACCAACATGTGAGATGGTAGTGAAACGCGAGCCTATCAATAATAATAAAAAAAACCTAGTTCTTTATTTACTACCTGGTCGCCTATAAAACATTGTTATATAAAATGCAAAGGCAGGTACATGTGTCAGACAGCAGTTGAGTGCACTTTGCCAGTATATAGCGTATTAATTTTTATTACACGTTTCAACATTCAGTCGACGGCACTTTCATTAAAAAGTGCTCAGGATCTATTAAATGTCAAGTATTTTAGAACGAAATCCGTTTTAATTTATAGAATATCCAACGCGAAAATCCAATGGCGTGTTGCCAGCAGCCATTTTTTTACAAATTAATTAAATAACGATGGTGATATAAAAAATTGGGAATTAATTACGATACCCAATTATTTAACCGTAAGCGTATTTTGTTAAAATATTTTTCAAAAACCTTTTTAATAAATTAATCTGTAATTTTGTGTCCATAAATAAAGTGGTTTAATGCTGAGAACATTTTGAGGGCTTAGTAGAGATTATCCCGTTGATTTTGTGATACGCTTTTGACGTCTGTATTCGTATGATTCCATAGTCTTTTGAACATCTGACTGAAGTTACATGCACACATATAGCCCCGCTGACCTCTAAACCATTGTCTTTGCGAAACATTGATTGATTTATATGCTATGTACCATGATGTATATACTATGTACCATGATGTATATGCTATGTACCATCAAAGACACTTTCGCCTGAACACCACTAAGTTAATTTTTGCTTGCACTCGAAACAAAAACTTCAAAGGGTTTAGTTTGGCGTAGCGCCGTAGGATTGAAAAGAATCAGAAATGACTGCGATAGTACATATCGGACATAAGTGTTGTCCGTGCATTTTTTTTTTAAACATATTTCTAAAGATCGAAGCCGTTTGCAAGGAGTAGAGAAAACAAGTGAAAAAATATCATGAAGTTATATTTTTTTGGCCAAGGGTTGATTCTCTGAAAGGCACTGTTTTATATAGAGATGTCTCGTTGATGGTAATATTGCCACCAATAATTCATACTTCGGGCAATATTCCCACTTCACGGCAATATTGCCGGCAACGGCACATCACTATTTTTATAGCACTCGGAAGCTAGGGCCTTAAGTAAAAAACAATGGCTTCCTAGTTTCACCTTCATACGTGAACATAAAGGCTGGTAGGTATACATTGGCGCACAGTGCGCTCTCGAGGGAAGCATTGTTGTCGATCTACGCACGTTGCCGAACGACGCCGAGCCGCGCCGACGTGATTTCTATTACCGTTTCCGAGTTTTCTTTGTATGAATTATATTGTTTGAAGTGTTTCACTTTCTTCACAAAACGCGTGATCTGGTTGAATAACTGTGTAGGTTCCACCTTCCTGGTTGTTTAGTTAAAGAAAACAACACGATATTTAACTCGATGACCTAAAAACCACAGACACAGCACGAAAAATAGGGTAGTTGCCGTAAAAAATGTAATTAGTCCGTCTTTTAGATTATTCAAAAATAAGGGACACGTATTTTTTTATTTGTAAATTAAACCAAAAATGACAAAGATATAGCCCATTAAAGTTACATGTGACGTCACGCCGTGCTGCATTTTTTCGCACGGGGTGATGTCACACGTAATTTTAATGGGCTATATCTTTGTTATTTTTTGTTTAATCGAAAAAAGAAAAATACGTGTCCAATATTTTTTATAATCTAAAATACGGACTAAATAAAATGTAATTATTTTGACCCTGGACACTACCCTATTGCCAAACTTAAGTAGCAATGGGCAGGGCACATTGCTCGCAGAACAGATGGCCGTTGGGGCCGAAAGGTTCTGGGCACGCCACAATCATGGCGGTAAGTCCCCTCTTTGAGGCGTGGCTGGAAAGACCTCACGGCGTCCTTACCTTCCGCATGACGCAGGTACTCACCGGACATGGTTCGTTCGGGAGATTCCTGCACTCGATTCATGCGGAAGTGACGCCCGGGTGTCGCCACTGTGCGGAACGCCCGGAGGACACGGTGGAGCACACAGTCGAGGTGTGCCCTGCTTGGGCGGAGCATCGCCGTGCCCTCGTGGGGGCGATCGGCGGCGGAGACCTCTCGCGCCGGGCCCTGGTTGAGGCCATGGTCCGGAGCGAGGAGGAGTGGCAGGCGGTCGCCGACTTCTGCGAAGCAGTAATGCTCGCAAAGGAGGAGGCCGAACGCATCAGGCAACGGCGTTATCGCCGCCGCCGTCGCCGGGATTCTGATCCCGATTTCCGGCCAACGTAGACGCGGGCTTGCGGACGGTGAGCAATGGGTAGCTCGCTGTCCGGCCGTCCGGTAACTGTCCGGACCAAGCCCAAGTCGTCGACGGCGCGCGCTGTTCCCGCGCGCCTCAAGGAGTTGTCAGCAACAGCAGGGACCCAGCCGGGTCGAAGCCTACTGGGGCCAGGGTTATCCGAAAGGGCGCTCGAGCCCCGGTATGAAGGCTAGAAGGAACGGGGTGGGTCTTTTAGTCAGTAAGAGTCTGACACTATCTCCCGCTCCGCCCAAGGGCGGGGGATGTCAATGCATGATTTTTTCCCACCATAAAAAAAAAAAAAAAAAAAAAAAAGGGCCGAAAGGTTCTGGAGTGGCGACTACGTACCGGAAGACGCAGCGTCGGAAGGCCTCCTGCAAGGTGAACCGATGGCATGGTGAAGGTTGCAGGAAACCGATCGATGCGAGACGCACAGGATCGTTCATTGTGGTGACTTTTGAAGGAGGCCTATATCCAACAGTGGACGTATATCGTCTGAAATGATGATGATGATGATGATGATGACCTAAAAACAGGATAAAAGCTTTGTTTGTTAGATCCAATCTAAAAGTTTTTGTTCTCCGTTACATTATTGATTAAAAGTCTAGTCCTAGGTGTAGGGTGAGAAAGCTTAGTTGTAGTGACTCTTACTTAGTGAGACTAAGTTTTGGGTAAATCTTTGTTTTGTTTAGCAATTTAGGTCGAGACCACAGAGCACAAAATTGCCGTGCTGCCGCCGCCGGTAGCGACGAGATACCATAATCTATAATTAATTTCGTAGCCATACAATTGTTTGTGCCGTGCGGGAATCGAACCCATGACACGTAATACAGCGGGAATCGCTTAACCACTACGCTAACAATGTCGTAATTGTAAGAGCCCAAAGGAATTGTACATTGCAATCATTTTTCAAATAAATCAATTTCCTATTTTTTATTAAAATCAAATTTTATTACTTTAAATTACATTATCTGTCAGTCAATAATAAGTGGTAAGTTCGGGAGGTTCCCGGATTCAGTGTGACGCCCAAGTGTCGACACTGTGCGGAACGCCCGGAGGACACGGTTGAGCACACAGTGGAGGTGTGTCCCCACTTGAGCAAAGCATCGCCTTGCCCTCGTAGGGGCGATTGGCGGCGTCGATCTCTCGCGCCGGGCCTTGATACAGGCCATGGTCCGGAGCAAGGAGGAATGGCAGGCGGTCGCCTCCTTCTGTGAAGCAGTAATGCTAGCAAAGGAGGAGGCCAACCGTATCAGGCAACGGCGTTCTCACCGCCGCCGGGATTCCCCGATTTTGATTTCCGGTCACCGTAGGCGCGGGCTTGCGGTCGGCGAGCTATGGGTAGCTCGCTGCCCGACCGTCCAGTAACTGTCCGGACCGAGCCCAAGTCGTCAACGGCGCGCACTGTTCCCGCGCGCCTCAAGGAGTTGTCAGCAACAGCAGGGGCCCAGCTGGGTCGAAGCCTGGGTTAGTTTCGAAAGGTAGCTCGAGCCCTGGTATGAAGGCACGAAGGAACAGGGTGGGTTTTTTAGTCAGTAAGAGTCGGTCACTATCTCCCGCTCCGCCCAAGGGCGGGGTATGTCATTTGGATGATTTTTATCCAACGAAAAAAAAAGAAAACAAAAAAAGGCATGCACTGACAATGCCCTCCCCTCCCGTACAATGTCAGCCTGATCCTTAAAGTCCTTGGTGAGTAGACTGATGCCCTTAATACTTAAATTGATCGACTCACTGTAGTGGATTGCTATCTAAAAGGTCAGGATATTGTGACCTCGTTATGTCAATATCCTAGAAATTTCTACTTAAAATAAATTGCTAAACATTATAAACGCATTTCTAGCTAAACGGTATTTTCTTGTCTAAGAAAGAAAATATCTTAGCGACGACGTCGGGAAAAGAGAAAATTATCCACGATTTATTTTATAACTAGCTGCTGCCAGTGGCTACGCCCGCCTGATGGCAGAAAATTACGACTATCGTGCCAGCCGTTCCCACTGTCATGACAATCTGTTGTCACCGCAAAAAAGCTGTTGACGACAGTTAATCGTGTCGTCATATATGTGAACACCTCCATTTAAATATACCGCTAAATTTTGATCGTTTTAATCCCGTAGAGGGTCGATCCGGTACATGAAACACTATCGATTTGTAAAGATAAAATTAAAAAATAATGTACTTTTTGTCAAAACTCGTATTAATTTACGCATGTACGAAATTAATTTCTTTAAGAAAACGTCAGCTGACCCTCCACGGGATTAAAACGATTGAAATTTAACGGTGTATATACAACATTAGTTTTAATATATGCGACACCTGAAATACGTGTCTAGTATTTTCACGTATAGAATCTACATATGTACAAAATTTCATAACTGTATCATGAAAAGTCACAAAGTTATAAGATTGTTATGTCAGCAAAAACACATAGTCCCCGGGCCATTCAGGCGACTGAGGGGTTGTTTTGCACTTGCACCTAGCTGTTTGCTAGCATCTAATACCCGCTATGACCTACCGTGACCTGTGTTGTACTTAGTATCGGTGGTGTCCAACTTGTGACCTTTTGACCTTCAACATGGTGTAAAAATTATTGGAATCCATTCAGTTACTGATTCTGAACAAACTGTATTCAGGTTTCGCATAATCTAAAAATAATGTTGTATAAGCCACGACACTAAACTCATAGAGTAAGATTCCAGCAATGGGTAGCTCACTGTCCGGCCGTCCGGTAACTGTCCGGACCAAGCCCAAGTCGTCGACGGCGCGCACTGTCCCCGCGCGCCTCAAGGAGTTGTCAGCAACAGCAGGGACCCAGCCGGGTCGAAGCCTACTGGGGCCAGGGTTATCCGAAAGGGCGCTCGAGCCCCGGTGTGAAGGCTAGAAGGAACGGGGTGGGTCTTTTAGTCAGTAAGAGTCTGACACTATCTCCCGCTCCGCCCAAGGGCGGGGGATGTCAATGCATGATTTTTTCCCACCATCAAAAAAAAAAAGGACCGCCAGACATCACGTATTTTCTGACGAACGAAATGTGGACGATTGAGTACTGTTAGTATGTACTAAGAACGCATGTCTACCTGCTAGCTTGCTTAGATGGCCAATTTTCAGGTATCAGGTAATCAAGGTACATAAAATTATAACTTACCTCACGTAAATTCTCAAAGCTGATTTTTACGTATTTACTAATAGTACTCAATCGTCTTCATTTCGTTCGTCAGAAAATACGTGACGTCTGGCGGCCTTAGGATCTTGGACTATCACGATTATCTGTCGTAACGATAAAGTAGGAACACGACCTAACTCTACTGTACCAGTTAGTCTTCGTTACAAGCATATAGCGAGAACGGGTTGTACTCATTAGTCAAAACAAGCTCTTAGGTACTTGTTCTCATTAAGGCATAAAATAGAGTTATTTTAATATAGAAAGTCCGGAGGGTGGTTGCTTTAGAAAGATAAATAATACAATACATCATGGTTTCCTTTTAGGTTCTGTGAGGAATATACAAGCCCTGGAAAGGTTAGTTAATTAATGCTTTATGTACCTTCCTGTGTGGCTGTTTTTATGCCGTACAGTTCGTGTTAATACATATTTTTCTACTTGTAGTAGAGGATACGATTAAGAACGACTTTCACCGGTCTGTTTAATAGATGAAACGTATTTTATGATAAATTAAGTATATTAGATAATATAACGCGGGTGGGTTGCCTAAGAAATTCCTGGACAAAGATTTTTTTTTTTTTTTCAAAAATGCACCGGTGTGTTCAACGAATAAATTTAATACTAACCGAAAGTATAAAGCCTTTAGAACATAAAAATGTTGGGTTGCCTATTTGTTTCCTGGCATAACCATGGGTTGCCAGGTATAAACAGGTATGTATAAACAATTGTGTTTATTTTAATATATAACAAATTCTATATCAAAATAAACGCTGTTTAATTACGAATACGATGATACAGGGTTGTTTGCAAAAAAATCTGGTATGAATAACGGTTGTGCATTTTTCAAAACAAAAATCAATTTTCTATTTTTAATTAATAATAGTCTGGCCAGGAATTTCTTAGGCAACCCACCCGCGTTATATTATTTAATACACTAAATTTATCATAAAAAAAGTTTCATCCATTAAACAGACCGGCGAAGGTCGTTCCTAATCGGATCTTAGACTATTGGTGTATGTATCCAGGCTTCAAGGTTCGTTGTTCTTTTAAAATGGTCACGTTAGGTCCTGAAAACAACACCTATCCAAACTATTTGTATGAACATATTTTTTTAGGTAGGAAATCATCAATGGTCACCCACCTTTGGGCGGAGCGAGAGGGCGTGTCAGACTTTTACTGACTAAAACCCACTTCTGTGTTCCTTCGTTGCCTTGCATTCCAGGGCCGGGGTTTCCTTCCAGAAGCGCATCCATGCATCGCCTTTTATAAAAACTTTTTTTCAAAATGGTTTTTACGATTTTTCGACGCATAATTACTCAGGTTTTTATCTTTTTTAATTACTATATTAAGACTTGAAAATATAAATATTATTCATTAATAAAAAGTATTCTATGTCATATTCCAAGGCATGACAATCTCAATCTCTCTATATTACTGTAGCAAAAATAAAATGGTCATTTACATTGATATTCCACACTTTGAGTGTTATACTCGTATGTATGTATGTCTCACTCACTTATTTGCAAAACTTTTTAGTTTTTTGTCCTCAATGAGTTATGGAGCTTCGCCCTTTGTAGCAGAAAGGGTCGACATTATTGTTTGTAAGAAGAAGGAGGTATTCTCAGGAGTACTGATCCGATTAGGAAACTTCTTTTACTAATAAAAAACTGTCTTGTCGCTGATAAATCACAGCTAACATTTATACAAAAAAATTGGCTTGATGTCGTCTGTTTGTTTTTATTTTTAGTTTGTTTAAGCTGTAAGTCCTCTAAGATGTAATAAATAAATAAATAAATCTGTAGTGGTAGTGAGGCGCCACAATGTTTTTGTGGCGCCTCACTACCACTTTTTTAGGCGCTGAAATAAAAACAGTTAACTTTTCTAGGCGTCGAAAAATAAAAACAGGTCGCTTTTCTAGGAGTCGGAAAACAAAAATAGATAATGCCTTGAAGGGTTCTAAACATAGGTGTTAAAAAAATACGTAACTTTTAGTTACCGGTTATCTGTTTTTATTTTCTGACGTCTATTGAAGTATCCACTTTACAAGGCGTCAATCCACGTTTCAATCCATGTTTTATATATACATAAAGCATGGATTGAAACGTGGAAAGGTTTGAGCACTTTCATTCAGAAGCTAGGTAGGTACTTGTGCCTACGTATCTAGCAAGAGTTGAGTGAAAGGAACTATTTATTGTATAGCTCGCAGACAATGGCTACCGTTATTTCTCATCGTTACCAAAGTAGCTACTATGGTAAAACATTAAGGAAAACACATTAGTATAATGATAGACATATACATCAACATCATCACAATTCGCAACGAACGTACACAATGGGCTTATCTCGCTCGAATTTACAATTCTAACATTCTCCCAAGCCTAAACCTGTATCAAGTAAAATTTTGTCATCAATCTAAATTATGATAAATGAATGTTGGCAATATAATTTAATTTCAATTTCTTTCTCAATTCAATTATTTAGTTTTTAATTTTTCTATTTTTTTTCTGCTGTATTTTGTTTTTTTAAATGTATTAATTTTAATATAACAATCAAGGTATGCATACTCATGATCTTTATTAGTTTGTAATTTATTGATGTTTTTTTTTTTATTGTTGTGGGAAACCGATGGATGGGAAACGCACATTATCGTTCATTGAGGCGACACCTGGGGGAGGCTTATGTCCAACAGTGGACGTATATCGGCTGAAATGATGATGATGTAGGCTACATTGTATTTTTTATTGTATTCGCTATTTACTCATTATTGTCCATAATTAATATTACAGAATAGCATTGTAATCTAATTGAAAACAAAATAAGACACTAGCAAAAAATGTATTAAAATTTGTTTTATTTTTCATAAAATTACTCGTCCGATAAGATTCCGGTTAGATGTCGACTAGATATTGGTGAAAGATTTATATTAGGCCTTTATGTTAAAGTAATCAATTTATATACTTTTCTTTGCAATACTCTGTTCAGACGTAGCTTCTAAAGGTACAGTACAGCAATGCCTTTTGCAATATAGGAAAAAAATCAGCTCGTAAAAATAAAAGCCACTAGACTGTACGTTGTAGAAAATGAAATAAATGTAGTCGCAACCAAAAATTTGTACTCATATAAATGACTAGCTTTTGCCGACAGCTTCACCCGCGTGAAAGCAGATTCTGCATACAAACTTTGGAACCCCGTTTCATTCACTTAGGGGCGAATTTTCAAAGATCCTTATACATCATAAAAAGAACCTTTGTGCAAAATTTCAGCATCTTAGATCCATGGGGTTTGGTTGGGCGTTGATAAATCAGTGACGGAGTTAGGACTCTGCTTTTTATATAAACAGATATTCGGTCAACTTTCTTGTGTACAAAGATCTGTTATTACCAATTTAATTCATTAAACTCCAAGCAAACGGCGTTCGCTTTCTCATTATCTTTCTATTGAGTCTCTAATTACGGTATTCGAAAAGTTAATGGGTTTTGGTTGGACGTTGATAAATCAGTAAAAGAGTCATGCCTTTTATACAGATATTCGGTCAACTTTACTTTTCTTGTGTAAAAAGATCTATTACCAACTTCTACATCTTCTCAACTTGTATAAATTACATGCGTAAGATCAAAACTGTAACATCCAATAAATAAACCAACACTACTAATAATATGAAACATATCACTGTCAGAATTATTATCATTGTAAACTAAACATCATAAAACACAATTTTTTTCTTTGATTTCATGTTTCTTTTTTTGTTCATTTGAGTGCAAATAAAATTGTTTACATAATTTACCGAGTCCATTTCCTAATTTGACAGTTTTATCCATAGATAAACTATGGATAGGTATGGACATAGGCAAGGTTTGTTTTCAGATAAAAAAAAATAAACAATCTTTCGGCAGCCATTCGACAGCAGATAAAGCATTTAGTGTGAATACAGCTTTATAGATTAAATCCCACAGAAACAGATCGCCGCCTATGTCAACTCGTCAACTCATCAAAACTTTTTCTCGCGTAGGTACTATTTTCTTATGCTGTGGCTACATTATCGGGATTTGGCAAATAAAAGCGATATAGCGATAAATGCGGCCGACTAGTTCGTGAAATCGCGAATTATTCGGGCGGACACGATTGGTTGACGTGGGCGTAAAAAGGCGATTGATCAGTAATGTAGACAACAACATTGCGTAATACGATATTTTTTCGCAGCAACGTAAGTCGGGACACTAATATTCGCGCGATAATGTAATATGATAATGCAATTATATAGTAATCTACCAAATAGGACTAAGGACAGTAAATCGCATGCAGTGTTTAAAACTAAATAAAATAGAGTATACATATTTATGATAAAATTTACTAAGAATAGCTCGAACGCAGTACGTAACATTTATTGTATTTACTTAGGCTCATTATAATCGAACTACGCATTGTTTTTAATCCTGTAATGTAGCCAGAGCATTAAAAAACATTTATGATATTTTTTACTAAGAATTGCTCAATCGCTGTGGGTATGTTATGTATAGATTTTTTTTATCACATTTATTAAGATTTCAATTAAAAATCACAATAAAATAACAAGGTAAACAAACCTGCGTCAACATGATATATGACATTTGGCAGTTGACGGATGGCTAGGTTGGGTTGCTACTTAAAAACTTTATTATTGTTTTCACTTTACGCTACAACCATTCTTTTACCGCACAGACAATAACATTTATTATTTTTAGTTAAGCTTATTATTAAGTGAGTTATGTATTGTTCTTAATTAGTAATACATTCATCGAACCTGTAACGTAGCCATAGCATTAGAATTATTTTAGTAAACATTGTAACTAAGTATTTTGCAACGAGCTACCTAAGGATGCCTAAGCCTCAAACATATTAAATCAACTTCAAATGCAAATCAAGTAAGTGTAACGTAAACCTAACCAAAATTCTCTCTTGTCCCCAGTTTCTATCGCTGTTGGAACGCAATGTGGTGGCCAACACGACCCTACACTACCGACAGATGACTCTGTTCGCGCCAACAAACGAGGCATTCCAGAGGTTCAACGGAGAATTGGACGACTCACTCGTGCTCTATCATATAGGTATGCGAGCTATTTGTCCCGTAAATGTTGGAGTTACTTACGATTCGGACACAATATATTCGGACACAGTGTCCGAATCGACACATTTTAATTTCAATATTTTTCATTGACGATTTGGACACCGCCAAATTTATTGACGCTTTTTTGTACAGTCAGATAAAAAAAAAATCTTGTAATATAACGAAAAATACCCGAAGTTGCCGCCTTAAATCCAATCTAAAAAAATAGTTTTGGTGACGCTTTTTTCCTATATATTATTTAAACTGTGTGTCCGAATCGTCAGTGAAAAAATTATTGAAATAAAAATGTGTCAATTCGGACACTGTGTCCGAATATACTATGTCCGAATTGTCAGTAAGTCAAATGTTGTGGGTGAAAACGTGGGGCCTGTGGTGTATGTGGGCCTCTCCATTGAAGTCGTGTGGTCCCCAGATAACACATTTATCTTTTGTATTTCTAGGGTGTTGTCGGTAAATGGTTGGTGAATAGGCTGAGATAAGTGAACAGCACTTTATGTAATAAATAAAGTTGAATATAATAAACAATTAAATTATACTTTTATCGTTACCGTGTATTTGATAGACTTCTCACAAATTGACTTCATTAGACGAACTTGAATTAGTGCCTGTTCCACTCGCCTATCGTCAACATCGAGCATGGTTTAAAAGCTTGTTGCTTCATTTAACGCAATCCAACGCGATATTTGATGAAGAGGCAATGCAAAAAAAATGAGATAACGCTTGAAATTTTGGCATCCTATAAAATTGAAAATTATTATTTATTATTCGAAATATTTGATTAACTCGAATATTTCACAAAACTGTTCCAGGAAATACGTGTTTTTTAAGCATTCAGAAAAATTGTCATTATTCAGAATCTCGATGAAATCTACAAGGCTTCTATTGATGTACTGTTTTATATTTTTAATATTACATGAACTTTGGCCTTTAATAATTTATGGAGGGCCAAAGTTCACGTAAAATAGCAGATTTTCAGAGGTCTATACTAGATTAGTTTTACACTTTATGTTTTGATTTCTATAGATGCCTAGGTAATATCCACAAGATAGCTGTGTATCCAAAATATGTACACACACTTAAAAGAAATTTTAAAATTTTACAGTTTTTTGGTTAATTATTGAGTTCCAAAGCGCTGCCTATGGGGTGGGCCGACTTTTTTGCACGCAAGTGTATTAACTTCAATTTGTAAAAAAAGCAAAGTCCTGATTAACTCACAAAGTTATCAATTCAAACCCTTTGGACCTATAATACTAAAATGTTGTATAGATGTATAAAAGCGTATTTCGAAATTCAACTCTTAAGGGAGTAAAAAGAGGGATGAAAGTTTGTATAAAAACCTACTTTATCATAGGCGATGCCGCAGACAGAAGCTATTTTATAAATAAAACACAAAAAATATTTTACCTATGTCCACCTATGTCTGTTATAGATTTGAAACCATCCAACTGATGCGCCTACTACCGGTTTTAATAGAAAGGTAATAATAGATCCATGGTTCCAAACCTGGGGGTAATAACCCCTGCGGGGGTAAAAATATAACAGACCATTAAGACCGAATCTAGCTCGCCAGTGCATTTCATGCCCTAACATTGTCATCAAAATGACAAGTCGGAGCGTCGCTCTAGCTACCACCACACACTACAAAAGTTTAGTAAAGTCTATAAAGATTATAATTGTAAAGGGGTAAGGTAATCGACCTAATTAGACTTATCTTATTTATAGGTCTAGTTTTAAATTTCACAAAAATATTGAGCAAGTTTCTAAGTCTAATTAAGTCAATTTGTACGAACCTACTATATTCATTGGCACCATGACGGGGTAAATCAGTTTTCCATGCTAAATCTTAGGGGTGACAAGATCGAAAAGGTTAGGGACCAACGTTAATCTATAACATCAAAAAAAAAAGTATTTTTTTACCTAATCAAAGACCGCTTGTTAAAAAAATATTCGTACTAAACTTTTCAAACTCGATCGCACCGCTCGTTAATTAAACCGTATTACTCTTTAGACTTGAAGCCAGCATAACAGACATCCCTTACTGTAAATAATTTTTGAGTCCCTGTTTCTTGTAGGGTTGGTACTCTACAGTTATTTTAGATTATAATGCATCTGCATAAAACATTCTCTGAGGTATTTCGGTACACACATCAAAGTCGCGTGTTGTTTTATCGGAGCTCAAAGACAAAACTTCTGAAACTTATCCTATTAGTCTACTCTCCTTCTAGTTTAGTCTAAACTAACCTAGTTCAGGTACAGCAACTCTAAATTAAAGCGATTCTGCTAGATTTTCACCTTGTGTCTACGTGGCAGCCAGGCATTCATTAATTTTAACTCCACATGTCTACGAGTCACCGCTCTGCTTATTGTTTAGAATATTAACTTTGTTTTACGTAAACTAAGGGTTATGTTAGACGAGATGTTAATTAAACTTCGAATGAAATGAAAGCTGAAGATATGAAGTTTACGGAATATATCCGATGTAATCAGGATATTATCGATCCAAAGGATTGGGGAAGAGCGATGTTGTCGTGTTTTGATGGTGGTTTAGCCGGAGCAGCGGGTTTCTTCGATTTTTTTTCTATTTAGGATTTAAGTTTTTAAATTTTATCTTTTTTTAACTTAGCTTCCACTTTTTCTCACTGCGAAATGCTAGGACGAAGCCTACTGGGACCAGGGTCTAGTTCCAAAAGTCTACTTCCTGCCTAAAAAAAGGTGCCGCCTCTGTCAACCTAGCGGGCTTTGTCAACCTAGAACGCCCCGTCAACCTGACGAGCCCCGCCAGAAAGTGCCACTATTGGGTTTTCTATCAGGAATTTCAAAGTAAATAGATGGTCAGGGTATTTTCAGTATGGTGCGGTTTTGATCACGCATGCGGGATTACCCCGCAGGCGTAATCCCCGCAAATGTCGTTTTCTTACAAGTTTTTTATTTTGATATATAAAATCTTTGCGTGGAATACGCATACAGGACGCGTATTTGTCGTCCATTGTACACAACCATAATTTTCTGCATGCGGGGCAATTCCGCATGCGTAATGAAATCCGCATGATATTAAAAACACCCTTAACCTGTGTTCTTTGGCAGGCTTTTTTTTCGGTGGGTAAAAGTCACCCAGATGACATCCCCCGCCCTTGGGCGGAGCGGGAGATAGTGTCAAACTCTTACTGACTAAAAAACCCACCCCGGTTCTTCGTGCCTTTCATACCGGGGCTGAGCTACCTTTCAGAGCTACCCTGGCCCCAGTAGGTATCCCACCACAAAAGAGAAAGACACGTACTAGATAAGGCAAGACTCAAATTAGATTTAGTCCACAACCTCTTATAATTCAACGCCTATCGCTTTCCGTAGATTGATAAAGGAGGCTCTCTAATTCAATATTGGCTGACATAATCCGATTATAATCGTCATGGAACGAGCTAAGTGTCAAACGCGGTTTCGCCCGCGCATTATTTGAATAAAATATTAATAATGGCGTCACTGTGTCATTTATCAGGAAGATAAATAGACTTTGTGACCTGGGATACGGCACGATATATTGGAGCGAAGTTTTGTTGCAAAGAATGTTCGTGATCGGGACACAAGCTTTATATTTTGCTCGACGAATATGACCCTAATAGTGTAATGTATCAAGATTATTCGTAATCCTTCGAATGTGTTCCGTTGCAGTATTTAATTAAGGGTTTTTTTTATTGATATAAACCACTGCTTGTCTGCGATCCTACACAATGTATGGGTCAAAGTCAAAGTCAAAAGTTTTTATTTCACATAGGCCTACATGGGTACTTATAAAACGTCAGAAGCTAGTGCACGGTTCGAAATTGGTCGTTTCCTATGGAGAAGAACCGGCAAGAAACTCCATGGTTACTCTTTTAAAAAAATGCTTGTAGTTACAATATTTCCATATTATAGTATTAATAGGTATTATTTAAGAACAGTGTAAACCGGTCTATATTGTACTCAAAAGCACAATAAAATCATTTAAAAAAAGTGAGTCAAAATATGAAATAATCTAAGAATTCGTGGAGTCTACAGTGTTCTTCCATTTACATTATAAAAAGAGGCTATATAAAAAAAAAAAGCTGTCAATAAATGAGACGTTAACAACCAAAAAAGAAAAACTAACGAATTTAATGTGGTTGGAGTCAGATAATATAAAAAAATATAAAAATATTGCAAAAGCAATATGTTAGAAAAAAAAAATGTTACAACAAAGATGGAGCAGTTAATAGATACATTCACACAATATTATGAGTTACCAGTGGGCCACAAGTGCAGAGGCTGTCATTGCCAAACAAGCGTGTCGTAGAGTAGGGTAGATACTCGTCGTACGACGGGTTGTCCGATGGTAGAAAGGAAATGATGGAAACAAGTCATGTAATTCCCGCGCACACTAAAAGGTTGGCTACCCTACGCCTGTGCTCGAGGCTCGAGGTTACTAATTAAACAGACTTATTTTTAATAGTATTATTCGCCATCAAAAATCTACATTGTCTTCTAAATGACTAAGTCAGCCACAATTAACAAGCGTCTGAATGATACTATCTAAGCCACTGGTTATCTTCTATGTAAGCCAGTTTCTGGATGTTTATAAAAAAAATGACCTCAAGGCTAAGGCGGGAGCTCCGCTCTGTTCCGCTCCTGCCTTAGCCTTTTAACCTAAACTGTCTGTGTTGGAGTGCCCTACAATTCCGAACTCACTTCACTCGCTTAATTCAAGAGACTAAAAATATTAAGTTGATCTACACTAATATTATAAAGAGGGAAAATTTGTATTTTTGTGTGTATGTTTGTAATGAATAAGCTCAAAAACTACCGTGCCGATTTCAAAAATTCTTTCACCATTGGAAAGCTACATTCACTCTGAGTAACATAGGCTATATTTATTTCCCGTGCAAAGCCGGGACGGACCGCTAATTAGTTAGCTATTAGTGTAAATAAAAAATGTTTACAAAGTCGGTTCAACAATACTGTCAATACAGTATGTGTATGTCGCCTGTTGAATATTAGCTGCCTATAGACTACTACGTATACGATCTAACAAGGCAAATACAATAACCAGCTGAGTTTAATCAGTTTACTCGTAATTATTATCAAAGCCTCTTGTTATATATACAATAAGGGCTTAAGGGATTGTTCATTGTGGCGACACTTGTTGGAGGCCTATGTTCAACAGTGTCTGAAATTATGAGTATTTACCGAAGCAATGTAACAAAATTATCTCGTTGGTCTCATAGTCGCGATCGCGATTAATGAGCATGATGTCCTGCGTTCGATCCCCAGGTTGGGCAAAAAGTGTTAACGTCTACAGAATAACTTTCTGTAGACATCTCGAGCTTGGAAGTTGTTATACAGATACCACCGAGCATCAGAAAGCATGTTTAGCTACTGGTTTTGCGCTTGATCTAAACGATGAAAGTGCATCTATGTTTGCGCACACGCTTAATAAATTATATTATCGTGACAAAAATCGGTTGAGAAAATGAATATTTTTCTAACAAATTCTAATTATGAAACAACTTACAACTTTCAACAGTTAAAGAATGACTCCCAAAATCAATTGAACTGCTAAAGTTTCATTTTCATTGGATACCTAATAATATTTAATAAATTCATAGTTCGCTCTTCTACGATGGGAAGACATCAAACGATATTAACTACCTTGCAAGCGTTTAGCAAGAAAACTGGGATTGCATGTAAAGAACCATTTACTAAAGTCAAACGGGGTAATTAGAAACACAGGGGTAAACAGGAACATAAATTGTATGTTGATTTTCACGTTATTTAACTATTTTCCCAGCACCCTAACGTACTTCTATTTATTCACTAATTATAATATAAATCTATGCCCTACGATGAAACACTTGTCCAGTATTGATATGTAAAGAATCTATGTACAAAACTTAACTGTACATTAAAAATCACAAAGTTATGTTACCCGGTTGCCCATACAAATACATGGTCACCGGGTCACCTGGGCGACTGAGGGGTTGTTTTGCTTCCGCACATAATATTTTTGAGAAAAAAATAAAACTTGGTGTAAAATTATTTGAATTGATTTAGTTATTGATTCTGAAGAAACTGTATTCAAGGTTTGAATATACCTACTAAAAGTAATCTTCTTCTTCCTGCCCTTATCCCATATTACTTGGGGTTGGCGCAACACGTTTTCTTCTTCCATTCTGTCCTGTCACCCGTCAAACTATCACTAACTTCCTTTTCTTTCATATCACTTCTCACACAATCCATCCATCTTTTCTTCGGCCTTCCCCTCCCTCTCTATCCAACTACTTGTATACTCAGAACTCTTTTAGTAATATGCGCTTTATCCCTCCTCTTCACCTACTAAAAGTAAGGGTAGTATTTAAACGAGTGACTGTAAATTAAAATTTTAAGTGACAAAAATAATTATTTTGGGTTATAGAAATAATAAGTGAGCGACTGACTGCGAGTGACGATAAATCAATAGAACAGCGACTTAGAAACTTTAATTTGAGTTACTTAAAATACAAAATGAGAAGCTTCATAATATTTGAGCGACCTAATATTTGTTTGTGTGTCAACGAAAAAAATGGTGAAATAAAATCTGCGAGCAACTTGGTCGTAGCGTTCGCCGGCCGCTGCCGCGGCACCGCTCGCTTCGCTCACTCGGCTCACGCGCGGTAGGTCACAGTTCTAACCTAACCTAACCTATTTCAATCAATCAATCAATCAATCTTTATTTGTAAACATAGGTATTACAATAAAGGTCTTATACAAACTTCACCCAGTTCAAATGATGAATCTACCTGCGACTAGATAATTCTAGTCGCTCACTTATTATTTTAGTCGCTCACATACTAATTTAATCGTTTAAAACTAGGATTTAAATAACCCACTTTTAGTAAGCTCGTTCTGGATTTTATTGTTATTCAATATTTGTTGTTAGTTTAGTTAATGTGTCGCTTACTCAAATTCATACCGCTCAAGTTATTAAAACAGTATCTCATCATCAGTCGCTAAGTTTTTTTTTAGTCGCTCGTTTTATAATTCCCCTAAAAGTAATGATGTATAGCAAAGTGAAAATCCTAATGTTAGTTTTGTTCCTATTTACCCCGTTTAACTGTACTTAATTCGCTATGAATTACATATATTAAACTATTATCCATAAAAGTTTCTGCAAGTTGTCGAAGCCTTTCAGTTTTTCTGTACAAGTTTGCCAAAGTTGACCATTTTGTGCAACAAGGTTTTTTTATATCAGGAAAATCATCTAATGACAACCTCCGCTCTTGGGCAGAGCGGGAGATAGTGTCAGACTCTTACTGACTAAAAACCCCATCCCGTTTCTTCAAGCCTTCATACCGGGGCTCGAGCTATCTTTCGAAACTAACCCAGGCTTCGACCTAGCTGGGCCCCTGCTGTTGCTGACAACTTCTTGAGGCGCGCGGAAACGGTGCGCGCGGTCGACGACTTGGGCTGTGTTCGGACAGTTACCGGACGGTCGGACAGCGAGCTACCCTTAGCTCGCCGTCCGCAAGCCCTCGGCTACGGTGGCTGGAAATCAGGATCGGAATCCCGGCGGCGGCGGCAAAAACGCCGTTAACTACACCAAGTAGAAAAATATGTATTAACACGAACTGTGCCTGATGCGGTCGGCCTCCTCCTTTGCTAGAATTACTGCTTCGCAGCAGGAGGCGTCCGCCTGCCACTCCTCCTCGTTTCGGACCCTGGCCTAAACCAAGGCCCGGCGCGAGAGGTCTCCGCCGCCGATCGCCCCCACGAGGGCTTATGCAACAAGGTCAAAATAGATTGTTTACAATATGCCTTCTTAAAGAAATACTGTAATGCACAAAGGCATGAACTAACAATACCATTTTTTTCCAGCAAATCTGGCGACCACACTCTCAAACATGGACTATGCGATATCCACGGATCTGGACGGCAACCCCCCACTGTGGGTAACGACGAGACGCGGCGCTATGCACGACGACATCTATGTGAACAACGCCAAGGTCTACGTCTCCAGGTCTTACCAAGCCGTCAACAGGAATAACAAATTACAAGTAAGTGATTTTTATTTTTATTATTGTTGCGTTTGAACTCTATCTCACTAGATGGTAGGTAAGTGTTGATGTGACCAATGATGAAGGATACTGTTGGACATGGGCCTTCCCTAAGCATCGCTACAATATTTTCATTCCTTATGAGATCACACAATTACACTGCGAGCATAGCCCTTTCCATTGCCCTTTGGGCGACTTTAACCCTTCGCGTGCTTAATAGTAACCCCTTGAGTCGCTTACCTAGAAGGATGGCTTTTAATAACCCCTAGGTTACAGCTATCAACGAGAAATATAAGAAGTTCTGCTCCTTAGATAATTAAGGGGTCATTTAATTCAAATTAACACGACGATAGGTGAATCGTCGTGTTAATTTGTATGGCAACCAAGATTGTATGTGTCTGTGTGCGCTTACTTGACACTCCTTGGTTTCTATAAACCTATCACTCTCACTAAACCATTCTACATTGACTGGCCTGTTGGTCTATTGGTTAGTGGCCCTGACTGCTATGCCGGAGGTCGTGGGTTCACTTCCCACCCAAAACAAATGTTTGTGTGATGAGCATGATCATTATTCTGTGTCTGGGTGTAATTTATTTATAATATGTATGTATTTAGAAATATATGAATGTCTATCAGTTGTCTAGTACTCATCACATAAGCTCTGCTTAGCTTGGGACTAGACGGCGTTGTGTGATAATTGTGGAATATATATATATGTATAAATACTATATGGTTTAGGAACACAGGTTCAACAACACATAACTTTTATTACATCCCAACAAAATAAGAATTTCAAGACTTTTTTCCACAAAGAAAGCCCGGATTTTCTCACTGTGTTACGAATGCCAATAACACTCTCCCTCGAGATTTATAGTTGTCGTCAGGTGTCTTTGGCAAAGATATAACACAATTATTATTTCGAAGAGATACGTCGATAACTCCTATAACTTAATTTAATAAAGTTGCTTAGTTCAATCTGGCCGGATTAGGGTAGCGTTTGAAAATCGAATCGGTTGAAGTTATTTTTACCCGACTGCGCTAGAAGGAAGGTTATGTTTTTAGAGTATATGTATGTTTGTATATTACTTTAGTACGTCAATAGAGTAAATGGCTTATTTCATTTTAGCTTTAGAGTATTGGTATGATTCGTCTTAGTCTTCAAAGTGACTGCGCACATCTTATTGATTTGATAATTTTCATATTATTTATTAGTTTATTATTTTAGCATGTATGTGCATTATGTATTTTTTTATTATAAATAACTTATTTCATTTTTTTCCGTTTGAAGGATACCTAGGTATCTGTTATTTGTTTATTGTGCAAACCTACCACAGTGGTAGTAGAGAATGCCTTATGTACCACTACTGTTTATGAAGTTTAAATAAATAAATAAAATTATAAAAAATAAAATATTTGTTTTTGGTGCCAAATAATGTTTTTTTTGAGTCATATAGGGTGTGCCATGTCAAAAAACTCAACCGCAAAATAAACAACGAAAATATTTGAAACAAGTCACTTTAAGCAGTCCGACGCAGTTGGTGGAATTTATTTTAGTTTAATCATAGATTTCCATCTTATCGCAGAGGACCGTTCATTGTAGCGACACTTGGGGGAGGCTTATGTCTAACAGTGGACGTCTCTCCGCTGAAATGATAATGATAAATGATATTTATTTTGTAAATGGGCTTTTTAAAAACACGTCAATTTTTTCGTCAATTTAAACTAGACGATGATGAGTCATAGATTTGACGTCACCAATTGCATCATTATTTATCCAATCATTTGAACAACGACGAAAGCCGAAATAGCCTTTTTATTTCGCTGCAGTAAAAGGTTTTTCATTCAATCAACCCTCTAAAAAAGTAAGTTACATTTTCTACGTCTGTGGAGTACTGATGTAATTGACAGCTAACCCTAACATTGACAGTTAGGACCAGTTTGAATGCTAAAGAAACATATGTTTTTTACGATTTTTCTCTTTGTAAGGAACTCTCAAAGACAAAGTTTAATATATGTTGTTTTTATGTTTGTAGGAGGTAATCCCTGAAAGTAAGTAGTCCGATTGCGAATTTTTTTTTACCGGTAGAAAGGTGCCATAGGCTATATTTTATGTAAGCGGGCGAAGCCGCGGGCAAAAGCTAGTCAAAAATAAATGAAAAAATGAAATTTAAAAAAAATTTCTTTCAAATGAGTCCGGTCATTCTGGAATTTTGCGTTTTGCAGCACATTTAGCCATTCATTTGTATAATATACTAGCTTTTGCCCGCGGTTTTGCTCCCGCTCTTCCCTACTCCACCCTACTATACCTTACTCTACCCTACTCTACTCTACTCTACCCTACTCTACCCTACACTACCCTATTTTTTAATTTTTTTTATAAGAACTTTCTCCTCGCAATGAAAAAACAATTAGTGTAATCGGTTCAACCACAAACTGTTCTCGAGATTAGCGCTTAGCAACACATTTAGCGATTCATTTTTGTATTATAGATAAATCACACTAATGTATAAAGGCAAAACTTTGTGAGTGTGTTTGTATGTTTATTACTTTTTCACAGTCGAACGGCTGAACGGATTTCAAGGAAACTTAGTACACGGATAGATCATGGCAAAATAAACGTCATTCTAGGGCAGGATTGTTTGAAATAGTTACCGCGACCGAATGCAAAGGGCAACTAAAAGAACGCGGGTGGTTTTTAGTCAGTAAAAGTCTTACTAAAACCCACCTCACTCCACCCAAAGCGTGAAAAGTTATTTAATGTTTTGACACTCCAAAAAAGGGGGTAGATTTTATAACCCATAAATTCGCGCTCTATTTTTATTACGAAACACTAAAACTAAAAAAGAGTTGCTCCGTAAGTGGCTTGGAAAAATCGATATTTATTACATCCTCCGATATTATTATATTGCTGTTTACCCAATTAATCACTACCCCAATAACATAGCCTTACCCAAATCAAGGAAACAAGGGGCTTATTCCGGTTATTCGGAAAAATCTAATCGGGTTATATTTTTAGGGTTCAGTGCCTTAAAAGGAAAAAACGGAATTCTTATAGGATCACTTTATTGTCCGTTTGTCTGTCTGGGCTTAGGTCTGCGGTCCCTTAAAGTTGTGAAAAAATTAAACTAAGTTTAGGAAAAGAAAAGATACAGCCGTTTATGTCGCAAAAAACGTATATTTCGATACAAGGATACAAGTGAAACAAAATTCATAAGGCACTTCCCGTTGACCTAGAACCCTGAAATTTAACATGAAGAAAGGTCTCATAGCAGTAGTATAGAAAAATATCCGAAAACAGTATATTTGTTTTTACGTCATAAAAAAAACCTTTTTGCGATTCGGTAAAATCTTCGTAACCCAATTCGGAAATTGAACTGTTTTCATAGGTACGTTTGCACGGAACCCTCAGTGCGCGAGTCCGACTCACACTTGCCCAGTTTTTTATTTAACCCGTCACATTGTGTTGTGCCAAAAACTCCGCAACGATCAATATGGCGACAGAGTTTTGGCACGTTCCTTATTCGAGTAAAATACAGTGTAGTGGCGAAGCTAGCCGGAAAGGGGCCCCGTATCAAAAATTATCAAGTATTTTTTGGTTTTTAGGATTCTGTCGAGTCGGCAAAAAGACCCATCCCATAATATAGTTATTAACCCCTCGAGCGCCGATTGTACATACGTCTGTACAACTTGGATGTCCTTGTTTTCAAGGACATCCAAGTTTAAATCACGCGAAAAAATAGCGCGCGCATCATAGCGTTTTTACGTTTAATTTTCGTTTTGTACACACGTTTGTACGAAAGTTATTTGGCCGAAAATTTTGATTTCAATACATATTATTCTATATACAAGGTGCAGTTTTAAAACTGCACAATATTTCAGGAGGTTGTAGTAAAACTCATAAATAGTCATATAAAAAAACGATACCTGGTCAATAATCAGTAATACTTGTTATTTAATTGTTTAATTACTCTAAACTAAATCGATTGATCGATGGCCGCGGGGGCGTGGCTAGGGTGTGGCGTGCGGGATGATGATTGGATGATACATTATTTATGAAACTATCGTTGCGAGTTAGTGTGTGTGAAAACGACCTTTATTGTTCCGTGTTTGTGTGTGTGAAAAAAAGAGCGGTTATAAAAAAAAAAAAATTACCTACTTATTTTATTATTGATTCGGGTCGAGAATCACTAACATAATTACCTCCTGAAATATTTTGCAGCTTCAAAACGACACCTTGTATATCATATTTTTCGAAGAAAAACTCAAAAAAAATATATTTTATTTACGTAAACAGTGCAATTTTCCGGATCAAAAATGAATATGAATGAATATGACTATGAAAGTTATGGTTACGATTTTTTTTACACCTCGGGGCCCCTGTAACCCGGGGCCTCCGTATCCTAGACATGGTAGCTACGCCTCTGATACAGGGTAAATTTGAACGCAGGCAAGCTTGAGCGACGTGATTACTTGCCTGGTTCCGGAAACCAAAACATTTGGCTGATTGCTGCTAAAAACATATTTTTATTAGACCGTGCCATACGAGAGAAATTCGCATAAAGAGACTTTTTATATAACACGCCGTAGTTACGAGCAAACTTATACGAGTACGTATGTAGGGAAAATTCTTGTCTTTGACCTTCCGTTTTCGTACTTAAATAGGGAATATGCCTATTTTTGAAAAGTTTCTCATAAACTACTAAAAATGCAATTTGTTATTCAATCGACAAGTACTAGAAAAAAGCACTTAAATTCTATATTTTATATTTTCGCGTGTAATTTGATGAACACGTTGATGCCATGTTGCTCTGCACTCATGACGTCAGTTAATCATGTAAACAAATCACTGACCTAGTTTTAAAACACATGCACATAAACACATGTCAGTTATCATTTGAGAGTTGATACTTTTTAATTTACTTGGCCCTAAGACATAAGAGCGACTAGAACTTATTAAAAAAAAAGATTAAAAAGGTGTTTGAAATTAATTTTAACTGAACTTTTTCTGACTGCTTATTGTATAGACTATCTCAACTGTAGACTTTTAGAATTTTTCAAATGCACAGAAATAAATACTTACCAATATTCCGCGCACAAAACACTTAATAATTTTCAGCCTTAAAGTCTTTAAAATATCTAGAAATATTTAATATATTAATAATGATTTGAAGTCAGATTATCATTAATAATACTCGAATAGGTAAACTGGAAATAAAAAAAATACGAGGAAACCCAAGGAAAACATACCTAAATACCGACTTGGAGCAAACAAATAAACAATAACGTTGAGGCAATAACTATCAAGTGCGTAACCCAATTCCAAGCCAGACTAATTAGAGGAGGAAGGAACAACAATCAGGGTCAGAGGTCAAGCGGACCCAGGACGGGACTCAAGAACCTTCCGACACGCTATTTATTAACACTAATAATGAGTTCTTCACGCTAAAAACCAATTAGAAACTAGAAAACTTTTTCTTTACTACAAAAAATAAACAACACTAGCTTTTGCCCGCAGCTTCGCCTGCGTACATAAAATACAGCCGATGTCACTCAAGAATAAAGCAGCTTTTTACCGGTGAAAAAATTTTAGCAATCGGATCAGTACTTCCAGAGATATTACCTCCTAAAAACAAAAAAAAAAATATCTTATTGTAAATTATTTTTGGTATATGCAAACCTGAATATAGTTGGTTCAAAACTAGTAACATGTTATATTTTTTTCCCAAAAATATAATAAAGTCACAAGTTGGACACCACCGACACTCAAAGTCAAAATATTTTATTTCACATAGGCCTACATGGGCACTTATAAAATGTCAGATGCTAGTGCACGGTTCCAAATTAAGTACAAAACAGGTCACAGCAGGTCCTAGCGGGCATGAGGTATATACCAGCACACAGCTGGGTGCGGAAGCAAAACCATTCCCTTAGTCGCCCGGCTGGCCCGGTGACCATGTATTTATGTCGCATACCAGGCACCATAACTGGCTTATAACTTTATGATTTTTCATAATACAGTTTTGATTTTTTTTTGTACATAGATTCTTTACATAACAATACTAGACATTTCAGACAATAAGCTTGTATAGAATACTCAACAATTTTATTCACAGCTCACTGAACAAAAAGGTTTAACTAACGAGACAGAACTTTATATCAGCATAATTTTCTTTTTTCTTCTGCATTGTTTTATTATCTTTGATTTCCTTTGACACGAGCAAGAAAATTATTTGCTTCGTGTTTCTTTTGATACATAATAAATTAATTTTATTTCTCCAAGATGATTGATGTCAAATTGTTTATTTTGAGCCTGGCTTGGGATATGGATTATTGTGATTATTTACCATAGCATGCATATTATAAAGCTATTCAATTATGGATAGATTTAAGTCAAGATAAATTTTACTATAGTGTGAATTGCTGTGTTAAGGAATCCTGTTCTTATTACATTGGGTAAATGGAGACCTGACATCTAGATAATTGCTGGTAATTTTTTACTATTATTTTCATTTAGGCTCGCGCTTGGCCTCTATTTCAAATGATGATAAGCGACGATTAGGTTGACAATGGAGCACGCTTGTCTAGAAGCAAAGACATTAAATTTGTATCTCTTTAAATCTCTTTTTCTAGAAGTAACATATTCATTATAGCTTGAAACCTACGCGCAGGGTCAGTCCCACTCATTTCCTACACGCACTATGAATGTGTTCCCAAGTTTCCAAATTGATTTGTGTCCATGAACGTGCTTGTCTATCACTATTATAGAGTATAAGTCGATGAGTTTAGCTCATGATTTGCAACCGACTTTATCAACCGTCCACTTAAGTTTTATTTTAAATAATACAGTAGAAAGGTACTGCCATGATTTTAATTATATTGTGTTGTTTCAGGTTCTCCACGTGATAGACCAAGTATTGCTGCCCCTACAGCCTCACGGACCCAGTTCTATAAGCTCCCCAGTCTACAATCCTAATGCCTATCACTTCCTGGAGCACTCAGATCTTTTTAATATTGGACAACATCGACTCAGGTAAATTTTAATTGTATTGTATTTTTTTTTATTAGGTAAAAATCGCACCATACATTTCCTAAATTATTAATTCTATACTATAATGTATATATGTTGTGGCCAGCTCCTAGATGTTAATCACTTCATGATATAGCCAAGTAAAATTGACCAGATCGTTAACGTTTAAAAACGTTAAAGTTTGATGATTTTGATGATGTTGAATTCATGTACAAAACCGAGCTTAACTATAGAAGTATTTTTGTTTACACAATACAATATTTATGTTTGTGATTGTTTCTAAACTACCTGCACTAAGCTGATTAAATTTTGGATTAACGTAAGTTAATATTAAGTTAAAGTGAACATTTTCTTAGTAAAAGTCCAATTTTGCATTACAATCTAATACCCAATATGAAATGGTGCGTAAAAACGTTAAACAAAGGCCAGAGAGTTGAGGGGTTAGAAGAAAAACAGAATCCTTACTAATTAGTCGGTCCCAACTTACATCATTTTCAGGCAAAATAATTATAAAACTACTTGCAAGTTGAAATTATGCAATTATTCGTCGAAAATAATGTGCAAATTGGCTTTAAAATTTCCATTTAATGAACAATTACACAGGCCTGGTTTGCATCGTAATTGTGCTTAAAAGTTAAGTACACGGTATACATGAAAAGTTCTGGTAAAAAGGCTGAAAAATAAGCCTGAAAATGGAATAAGTTCGAACTTAATTACTTTGCGAGCGTTTCAATTACCACTAAACTCGCGGCGAACCGAATTATCGTTGCATTGAACTTTCGCACGTTGAGTTCGCGAAACAAACAACACAATTACAGCGCTCGTACTAGCTACTATCTCTAGTGCAATCTACTGAGGCCGGTAGTACACGCCAGGAATTCGAATTGAATTCTGTAGCGAATTTAATGAATTTGGAATTCTGAGTTCGTGAATTTATTGCGAGTGGGTCAAGGTTGTACTAAAGTGTATTACGGTAGACAGCTTCAGGGTGGCCCGCGAAATTAAAATTTTCTAATGTTTTTTACATTTTGGAAGCGAGTGTCAGTTTCTATGTTTATTAATTCATTAAACCCCAAAAGAATGCCGGCGCTCGCTCTCTCATTGTATTTCTATTGTCTCTAATTGTGATATTCGAAAGGTATATGATTCGCGAACGTAACATATTATGTAAATAGAAAAGAATATGATATAAGAATAGACTTTATTGCACACCATAATAGTAACATAACTTTTACATCTATGGGTGCAATGACGGTCTTATTGCTAACTTAAAATAAAAAAGGGTTAGCCTGCGGTAAACTTTCAGACCACATCGTCGCTTTCCATCAGGTGACATAGCGGTCAAGCGCGAACCTATCAACAATAAAAAAAAACTGTAAATGAATGAAGTATTTAATTTTATATTAAAAATGATATGCTAGACTATACATAAATATAAGATCATCAATACAACTTCTTAGTTCGTCCCTATTGAATGACTATTCATGAAAAATAATTCAGTTAGGTAAGAAAAATGGAGAGGGTTGTATTGATGATTTTAGTGATTTCCCTAAATAAATACTTGTTACGGCTGTCAATCATATTTTAATCAACATTAAATTTGACACTGACTGAGGGACTGACTAGCACAATGCAAAAAAAAACTTTAGAATATTTGTATTTCTAGCAACAACAACAAACAAACAATCACACATAATATGCTAATCAAGTGCTTACATGATGTTTATGTCGCAGTTTGAACGTTGAATTAGTCAATGAATTACTCGGCCATTTCGTGTAATGGCGCCATTTCATAAAATATTACGCTGTTAGTTGGACATTTCATGCAATTGCCTAAAAAAATCAATCAACATATGAATCGAAAATAAAAACTCGAATTCTAGTCATCATCATCATCCTTTCAATCGAAAGACGTCCAGTGCTGGACATAGGCCTCCCTCAAGCGTCGGCACAATGACTAGTCTTGTGCATCCCGCAGCTATCAGATTCCCGTGACCCTTACCAGGTGACTGTGCCCCTTTGAGGCTTGGCAACGCTGCGTCTTTCGGTACGCGGTCACCTCTCTAGAACTTTTCGATGTCATCGTTCTGCAAGCTCCGCCCCCTGTCACTTAAGTTTGGTGATTTCTCGGGCTATGTCGGTTATTTTTGTTCTCCAGCGGACATCTTAATTCCTTATTTGATCACACAAGGAAACTTCGAGCAAAGCCCTTCCAGTCACTGTTTAAAAAAATTGAAAGTCTATATCGTATTGTGTTTTTCCACAGATCTTTCAGACAAAAAGTGAACCAGCTGAAAAAGAGCAAAGTCTTCGATTCAGATGGCAGACACACGTTCTTTATTCCAGTTGACGAAGGATTTAAGGTAAAGGTATTTGTAGTTCTTTCCAGGAAACCAGAACTTAGAAACGACTATTTCTATTTCTGAAAAGCTTTTTTTGATCTGATATATACTAATGCTGGGTTGCGATCCCACCTGATGGTAAGCAGTGAAACAATCGTTGATGGCGAGGCACACTAGTTTATTAAGAAGAGTATATTATTCACTCTAGCCTTGATGACACCCAAATTGTAATCGTATGGGAAGATTTTTACACACTTATTAAAGGAAACCTTTAATAAGTGTTGAAGAATAGCTTAGGGCCGTATAGTTCATTAGTTTTTCTCTACTTAAATTAATACCTTTAGTTCCGCAGTCACTAAATACAAACCTAGGGAAAATATTTTTCAATTTCTTTAGAAAAGCGGTATTAAATTCATTGAGTTACCGGACATTAAACTTATTTTGCAAGTTACTATTAAATTTGCCAATTGTAGGTCTAAATTTAATTTGAGTTTTTTCAAAAGCTGCTTGTAGACAAAAACCTTTCTTAACGGCACAAAAATAAAGTCTGTTTTTCTTTCTAGCCCACAACAAGATCGGATTTGTTAGATGAGAAAGTCATAGATGGGCATGTAATTCCCCACCACGTGTTGTTCACTCATGCCACTCCTGATACCAAGGAGTTTGAGACCCTGGCCTTCGGAGACAATGTCAAGGTTATCATTTCGTTCAGCACCGTCATGAATGGGAAGGATGAGATAAGTAAGTATAATGATCTGTCACATTAATGTCAACCCTCCTAGCCAAGTTACAACCGTATCGTGTCGAATTCCGTTCTTCAATCGGTAACGCTTCTGTGTCAGCAATTGTAGAAAACGATAAGTGGGTAGCCATATTGACACGCCTGAGTCGGCCGCTCGTTCTACAATGTAGCGTTTGTTTATCAAAGGATGTAGCGTTAAACGTTGTAGATATTCATTCTATCATTTTGAACGATGTGAACTTGGCTACGAATTTTCTATTCGTTTGTTCCGACCACGTGAATTAACGTTGAGATGATGTCATTCCCATACATTTGCAACAGGCCTGTTGGCCTAGTGGTTAGTGCGCTGACTGCTATACCGGAGGTCGTGGGTTCTATTCCCACCCAGCACAAATGTTTGTGTGATGAGCACGATCGTTTGTTCTGTGTCTGGGTGTAATTTATTTGCTACAGGCCTGTTGGTATAGTGGTTAGTGACGCTGACTGCTATACCGGAGGTCGTGTGTTCGATTCCCACCCAGCACAAATGTTTGTGTGATGAGCACGATCATTTGTTCTGTGTCTGGGTGTAATTTATCTATAATATGTATGTATTTAGAAATATATAAGTATGTTTATCAGTTGTCTAGTACCCATAACACAAGCTCTGCTTAGCTTGGGACTAGACGGCGCTGTGTGATAGTTGTGGAATATTATTATTTGATTATTTTTCGACTAGCGTTAACGATTGCAGATTATCAACTTGGCTAGGGGTGCTGGTTGCTGTCCGGCCCGAGCCCGAGTCGCGTACAGTCAAATAGGGTGAATGGAAACAAAACTTCAAAAAGTATTTTCACGATTCTTGAATATTGTTTGCAGCTTTTAACTATATCAATTTATTAATGAATTGTTTATTCTAAAAAGTCGATGTTTTGATAGAAGTCGATAATGTGATATCAAAGTGAAAAACCAAACCAAAGTTTTGTTCATTCACCTTATTTTACTGTAGTGATCCGCGCGTGCCTCAAAGATTTTTAAGCAAAACCGTAGTGGCCCTGCAGGATCAGAGACTTCTGGGGCCATTGGATTACTTCTGAAAGGGAAACCCGGGGTCCTGGAGTGCGAGACAAAGAAGGGACATAAAAGTGGGTTTTAGTCAGTAAAAGTCTGACACGCTCTCCCGCTCCGGCCTTAAGCGGGGCAAGTTATTAGATGATTTTTTTCATTTGACAGGCCTGTTGGTCTAGTGGTTGGTGTATGTATTTAGAAATATATAAGTATGTCTATCAGTTGTCTAGTACTCATAACACAAGCTCTGCTTAGCTTGGGACTAGACGGCGTTGTGTGATAGTAGTGAAAAAAAAAAAATCCACTTAAAAAAAGTCTTATTAATATCTGGTAACTAAACGTAATGATTAAAGTGCTCTGTCATATTAAGCTACGTAAAAGCTTATGATCGTATGTATATTATACAACCTTAATTTTAGCATTGTTTGTTGCACGCGTCTAGTATTTTTATGTAAAGAATCTATGTATAAAATTTCATAACTGTATTATGAAAAATCACAAAATTATAAGCTTATTATGTCAGCAAAAATACATAGACATCGGGCCATCCAGACGACTGAGGGGTTGTTTTGCACTTGCACCCAGCTGTCTGCTGACTCCTAATGCCAGATATGACCTATAAACGATATGAACTATTGGAATCCATTCAGTTTCTGATTCTGAACGAACTATATTCAGGTTTCGCATAAACTTAAAATTGTATTGTATATCATGGTTTTGAAATAAGTCGTAAATGCAAGTATTCTGCAGAAGAATACACCACAAGCTCTCGAACCACAGGGAACGAGAAATCCAGTCTTTAATAATAGATTGAAAATCTTTGACCTTTTCGCTGAACTCAGTTATATCCTAGCTAAATACAAATACAGGTAAAAGGGCAAGCTTTCAAGCGTACTCTGCAATAACAGTTAGGTACTGACATTTGATCAACTTGATAATATTTAAAGATCACTAGCTACTGCCAAAGACTTCGCCCGCGTGATACTAGAAAATTATTCCAAAGGAACATACTCCCGGGATAAAAAATATCCTATGTGCTATCCAGGACATGGTCTACCCGTGTGCCAAGTTTCATCGAAATCCATTTAGTAGTTTTTGCGTGAAAGAGTAACAAACATCCCTAAATCCATACATACAAACTTTCGCGTTTATAATGTTATTAGGATTTTAGATACCGCTCTCGCATACCGTTACTTTGTGGAAAAACCTTCTGTATTCTATTTTTATAAGGACATGACTTGAGAGCTTTTTTATGTGGGAAATCATCGAATAATATCTTTCGTTCTAGGTCGAACGAGATATACTCCCGTCAGATTTTTACATAATAAAGCCCATTCATTTTCCTTCAGATGACCTTTTGCGTCCTAGGGTCGCGGTAACTCTTTCAAACTATCCCGTAGCCTAGCTTCTGCCAGCAGCTTCAATCGCGTGAATATCGAAAATTATCCCAAGGGAACATATCCTAGATCCGATTCCAAGACATGGTCTACCAGTGCCCCAAGTTTCGTCCAAATCCATTCAGCAGTTTGAACGTTAGGGAGAAACATGCTCAATTATATGCATACTTAATATACATTACTTCCAAACTTTCGCCTTTATATAAATACTAGCTCTAACTTCGCCCGCGTATAAAATTTAGGAATAAAACAGCATTGTATCGGTGAAAAAATTTTAGGAATCGGACTAGTACTTTCAGAGACATTCCTACAAACAAAAAAATAAAAAAAAAACAAACCTTACTTCTTTTCATATTAGTGTAGAAGTATAATTTGTAAATAATATTTTCTGAAAACAAAATAAAACGCGCTTCAAAGAAATATTAAACCTAAAAAATATTTTCATGATAAAACGATACTCTTCTTTAATTTAAAAGAAAACAGTAACGACTTATGGAAATAGAGAACACGGATAAAAATATCTGGTTTAAAGAGGTATCAAATAGCATAACAGTTGACTTATTTAACCACAATCAAACCATAGCATGAAATCAAGTGAAGCCGTTGACTTGCCATTTTGACAGTGGCGGCTTTAGAGGGTAGCGACCAAACAACCGCTCGGGGCCTCGGTTTTGTAGGGGCCTCGCGCAACAATAAGATTGGAAAAAAATAAGCAAAATAAATAATAATAACCTTTTTTTTCGTGGCTATACTTTTCATAGTAAGGTCTATTTTAATAGTAGGATAAGTAATTAATCTCAAATTCGATGACACGAGATCAGTTTTCAGCTCTTCCTTTTAATCAAATGAAAATTATGTAGCCAATTTACTAGACTACTGAAAAGCAGTAAACATAATTTTCAAATCTTTTGAGGGATATAGTACATAGATTTAGGGGTTTAGTACATGGTTGTTGTATTAACTGTTGATAATTTCTAAATAATATTTAAAAATAGGTTTTATTTTAAACTGGAAATTCAAGTAGTACCTTTTTATAAATTTTTCCATTAAAATTATTAAAAAGATACAATAGACATACCTATATTTTGTAAAAAAGATAAGGGCCTCGCAAAGATCTGCCACCTAGGGCCTCGAAACGGTGAAACCGCCCCTGCATTTTGACAAGCTTGCATGTTCACAGTTGCGAATCAATTATTCAATGAATCAAGCTCAGACAGGGTAATTGCTTGTATAAGGGAATGCTGAAGGAATACGCTCGTTCGTCTGTCAAGAATTCTAACTTCTCTATTGTGATGTATGACGCTAATTGGCATGACGAATTTAATGGTGCAGTCAAGTGTGCACTTTCCGCGTACAAACCTCGTATAGCGAGAAACGTTCTGTATTACCTCCTATGGTTTTAATGTATTTCAATTTTTGATAAGATGGAAGCTTATTTATGACTAGCTTTTTTCCGCGGCTTTACCTGCATACATAAAGTATAGCCAATGTATATTCAGGAATAAAGCAGCTTTCTATCGGTCAAATAATTTCAGCAATCGGACCAGTACTTTCAAAGAAAAAATACTTTCAATAAACAAAAAACATAAAAACAAAAAAAAAAAAACTTTACCTCTTTATAGTAGATGACCGTTCAAACACAAAAGTGAGATGTGATGCGATACAACGCGACGCCGCATCGCAGAATCCCGCAATGCGAATTGCTGCTATGCGATTTCGTGCGGCAAAGGTTTAGGTGACTATACAATGTGCGATGCGATTGTACCTATATTCAATTCGAAAGATGCATCGTGCGAATTTGTAGATTTTAACGATGAGAATCACATCTCAGTTTTATGTTTAGGCCCATAGTTGATGAATAAATATAATAGATTTTGAGGCTATAGACTAAGGCCGTCCACGGGCGCGTAGCTTCGTAGACACGTATTCGTCATACGCTTGGTGACAAAGTCTTGGAGTCATGTCGTTGCTGTTTCGTCGACTGAGTTTCATAGTTTTGAATGTAATTTTTTTATAAATGAAATCAAAAACAGAACATTGGAAAGAATAATTAAAATTGAAATCATCATCAGCCTTTTTAATGTTCCCACTGCTGGGACTCAGACCTCTCTAGGAGAGGGCATGGGCCGTAATCCACCACGCGGGCCCAGTGCGGGTTGGTGAATGTTACATGTCTTCGAATTTTTGGTTCTAGGACATGCCGGTTTCCTCACGATGTTTTCCTTCACCGTTGAAAAAAAAAATTGATATACAACACAATAAAGAAAAATACAATAAAATATCTATATACTCTATAGGTTACTGTTTATTCTGTAGAACATAGAACTTACCAAATGAAGAAGACCGCTGTAATTGTTTACCAGATTACAAAACCGAAATAAAATTAGTGAATTTAAAATATATATTTTTTTTTTATAGCCTACGTAAAGTCCAACACCGTAGCTGGCGACGCAAAGCATGCCCGAGGCGTGGTTCTAGCAGATATTGTCAGAGCCAACATACCAGTGAAGAACGGAGTGGTTCATCTTATACAGAGACCACTCATGGTCGTCGATACTACCGTCATCGATTTCCTCAGGGTGAGTAGACTATAAAAAAGTAATGCTCCTTAAAATTGTCTTTGGTTTAAAAAGAATTTTAGTGTTAATGGTGGAGGGATTACTGAGTAAGATTCAGCTAAGTTAGTAATATTCGCTTGACAAATTATTCTATAGATTTCCACTTCTTGTGTTGTCCACATAATGATGTACTGCTACTTGACTACATACTCTACACATCACATAACATTCCTTCAACTATACCTATATTACTGTAAGCTAATAGAAACACAATTTCAATCACATAATTGACTTTCCGCTCCATTTTAATGGGAACCAGGCTATGAAGGTAAAATGAAGCGATTTATTTATTTCTTCTTTTTATTATCCATCTTTGTGTGTCCTTTATTTTATTACATACCCTTCCGTTTCATAGAATCTACGGTATAATCAATTTGAGCACGTTCTTTAAAAAGTTTTTCTGTGTGCAATCGAGCGTTATTTTGAGTACTGTGATAGTCTGGTAAGCTTCATTATATGCCATAGTTATAATATTGTTTGGTAGACTCCAACCTAACGTTGATTTGTAAGTAATTTGTTCATTAGATACAAAAGTTTAGGACCCAAATCATTAGTTAACGCAGTTTTAGTAAAGTAATCAAGTGTATAATATAATATCGTTGATAATAACATTTGTAGAATTTGGTTTAGAAGTATTTATTGATAATGCGTATTTTGTGTGTAAACTTTATACATAAAATCATATATTATGTCTTTATTGTAACATATACCGATAGAGCCCTCTAGTACAGGTAGGTATAATGAATATTTGTTATTATCTCTTTTTGTTTTTGCATCCCCGCTCCGTTGGATCCTGCCGTCCTGCATGATCTTGACAACTTTAGGGAATTGTAAGTACTGTCGCCTTTTACGCATGACTTACCTACCTTAAATACCTAACTTGTACACCTTCTTAATAATATATTTTCTCTCTTCTCTCTTTTTGATATATTTTGTAGATTTAACTACTTTTGTAATGGATAACCTGTAACAAAGGTAAAGTACGATCTGTATTTAAATGTAGACGTAAATATTTGAGTACACAACAGTATTCAGTGACTTACAGCTGAAAGAGTGAAGTTAATTACGCATTTCATTACAAAGAACAGTACGTAAATTAATTACAACGGTCACTTGATAAACGTTGGCTTTAAAAAGGACCTCGGAAGCCTGTACAACGTTATCTAGATAAAAGATTACCAACTCTGTTTTGGTGTGCTATTTATTTCCTCTGAGAGTAAAATAAAATATTGTTTAAACAGGAAAAAGAAGACGGACCTCTTTGTAAATTCTATGAAGTAATCATGGATCTGGGAGCAAACAACCAGTTTTTCAACGAACTCACTTTGGCGAAAGACATCACTCTGTTTGCGCCCTCGAATGAAGCGTGGGCTGACTTCAGCGTCCAAAACATCATTAGGTTATTTACTTCACTTTACTTTTTACGAGCTTTTTGTGTTGATGTGATTGCTACCATAATGTTCCTCTCTGAGTCTGATGAGCTTTACTTACTTAAACATTGTATTATTTTAGAATTTCAAAGTGTGGAATTATTATTGTTTACTTTTAATTGAAGTCTAATCATGTTTTGTTTGTAGGAACCATCAAAAGCTGAAGGACATTTTGAACTTGCACTTGGTTCGTGAGAGGCTGCCATTGGACGCGATAATTCACAACAACATGAATCAGGTAAACATTGACATTAAAATTTAAAATAGCTCTGTTTTCCATTTCAATATTTAATTAATGAACGAATATAAATCTTTAGGTAGAAATCTGAAATTACCACGAATTATAAAATACGATTCAGATTAAATTTAATGTCGTATTGGTTTTAATTCTCTGGTTTGGTTGCTGCTATTTGGAATCAGCTACCCGGAACTGTATGTTTAATCATTTTTAAATATAATTTATTTCACAAATGTTTTAATCGTTAACGGTCCGGTGTTGTGTTTAAACGTACTTATTATTTTTAATTAATGAGTCTCTCCCTGTTCATTTTATTCCATCGTTACTGTGGTTGCATGGTTGTAAAATGAATTCTTATTAAGTGATTTATTGTATTTTATTTCTATAGATTTTCCAAGAATGTGTTATCTGTATTTTGAATGACCCTATAGATGTTGTTGTAAATGCATCATAGCATGGGTGTCGAATGTTACGTTAAAATTTTGATCGTACATTTTTTCTATAACCTTTATTTTATTTTAGATCTACCAAGCACCAACGGCTTCTCCTCGCAAATACCTGTACTTTAATGTACTGACGCGCGGTCAGAATCAGACTCTGACAGTGGAAGGAGGGGGAGTGAATGCCACCGTGACACTTCCTAATATTGCAGCAACCAACGGCTTCGTTCATATCATCGACCGAGTACTGGGAGTTCCTTACACAACTGTCTTTGAGAAATTGAAAACAGATCCCATGTTGAAGTAAGCATAAATATTATCAGCGCTTGCTTGTATCATTTTATACTTAACAAGAAATGTAGACTTGAAAATTTACTTGGTTAGGCGCGTCCACACAGAGCGAGCAGCCTCGTGAGGCATTTGCCGCGCGAGGAAACTATCTCCGCGAAAGCGCGGTAGCCTCGATATTATCGCAAGGTTGCCACGCGCGGCAAGCCCGAGCCACTGTGTTCGTAATATACCTACGCGATCGTCTAGAGTCCGCGAAGTAAACGATACAAGCGCCTTTGAGCAAAGCGAAAAGCCGACTCTGGATAGCTGCGCGCTTGGTCGCTCGCTCGTGGCAGCACTCGCGCTTGGCTCAGCCGAGACACGTCCACACTAACCGAGCTACTTCGCGCGACAAATGCCTGGCGAGGCTGCTGCTAATAATATTAACGATGTTGTCTTTTGTTTTAGCATCACCTATAACCTGGGCAAACGACAGATGTTTAACCAGCAGCTCAATGATATGGAGCACCGTTACACATATTTCGTCCCTCGCGATCACGCTTGGCTCAAATTCCAAATCAAGCATCCCTCCGCCTTCAAATCTCTTTTCCGGGAAGACTTTGGTTATTTCGTAAGTTTCAAATTTCCATAATAATTTAGAAGTTATGTCTGTGTGTTTCATCATTATTTTATCTTCCTTGTCGTTTTGCAGACGAAACAAATTTTAGAGCGGCATGTTATCCGGGCCGGGCGCGCCTACACAGTATCTGATTTAAAACTTCTCGCGAACGAAACACATCCCTTCGTTTTGCCGACTTCACGCGATCCACTCCGGCTGCGTGTCAAGGAATCTGATAAGAGTAAGCTTTTAGCGGTTCATTTACATTATTATCTGCTTTTTTTGTATAATGTTGAGATTTTGAAGTCAAGATTTGGGATTAAACTAATTTGTTATTTTCACAGATTACTATGTGGAGTGGAACGGCCACTGGATCCATGTGTTCAGGCCTGACGTCGAGTGCACCAACGGTATCATCCATGTCATTGACGAGCCTTTTGTGCTGGAGAGTGATATCCGCGCCACCGGTGGTGCTCAGAGAGCGAGCGTCGCCTCCACGTACTTCGTAATTTTCCTGTCCTTCTGTTTCGTAAGAATTTTGGAAAATTAAACGTCCATCAGTTTCTGTTTAGTTAAAAACATTCGTATTATTAGCCAAAGAGCTACGAATTTACGTTTCAAAATTCTCACTGTGAAATTATTTGGACAATGTTCGCGACCACATTGCATTGAATGTAAATTGATGAATTAGTTTCGGGTACCTTCGTTTTACGTTACCGTAGTGTTTGATATACTTTAGGATTATAATATGCGGGATTTGCACTGATTTGTTGAAAATATAGTCCGTTGTAAGATATTTCCCAAATGACTCGAGAAATACACTGCCATCAATATAAGAACGTTTTAAGTAAAATAAAAGAACATTTTAAAATTTTTATATATCGAATTTGCATTTTAAATCAAAACTGTTGTTGTATCAATCTTTATTGAAATCTCTGTATTCTGAAATATATATAATATATTAAATAAAATAAATATTTAAGTAAGGCATTATAGTCGTATAGGTATTTATTTCTACAATAACCGTTGTTAAAGTTTATTTTAAATTAATTATAATGAATGAATGAATCTTGCACTCCATTTTTAAATTTTGGGTCCCTTGTGCCTTTTTTAAAACCAAAGTACTAAAATTAATTCAAAATATTACCTATCCAAATTATTATTTACAAAAGTATATAATATTTACTTTAAAACATATACATTCCATGTTATAAGTATCTTAAAGATCTATTAATGTCTAAATATTTATCGTTGTTACCACTGAAGTACCCAAATTAACTTTCAGTTGTAAAATATCTTCGACTGAAAAATTATAATTGTAGAAATTAAAATCGAAAGCATTAATTTACGTAGGTAGAGTTATTCATTCGTGTCAAATTAATTGGTCTATAAATTAAAATGCCTGGAGTGAAAAGATTATCTGGAAGCGTATCGAGAAGCGCCTGCTGCTATCATTATTACACTTAAGTTCATTGAATATTTCCAACTTACGATGATTTGAATTTAATAAAATATTATTAAGGAAATGACCGCTTTAGCATGCACGCTGCTGTCGGAGCTCAGCAGGTCTTTCTATCATTATTATAAGCAATGGAAAGTAAAGTATTTAATAGAAGTATTCTTAAATTGAGAGCGATCATATAATAATAAATGTAAATAGGAATGAATGGGCTTATAATTATGATGGTGCATTGTGATTCTCTTACGTTTACTAAGCAGATGTAAATAATTTATATAAGTTAACATAGTTCATTATAGTTATTGTATAATTTAGTAGCTATTACTTGAATACGACTGAAATTTTATCACATTGTCATACATGAACTATTGGAAAACTTTGAAATGGTTTTAAATGAAAACAGAAATGTTGCTTCCGCGCTTGAAAACGTAACAAAAACATTGAAGTTTTCTATAAAAGTGATTTACAAAATACTGTTTATGTACTTACATTTACAAAAGGGTCACTTTTTACTGAATATACATATATTTGGAGTAGATATTTACAACCGTAAGGCAGCATTTATTAGAGAATTCTTACTAATTAAAATACTTGAGTATCCTGTTAAAATCAGTGTAATAGATACATTGTCTGTCGCTTTATAGATATATTTACATTCATAACTTTATAAGCAAATATTCAAGTGATGTCTATATTGAGCCAAAGCTAATGCTACTTCAACTGATATCATATTACCTTCCTATATGTACTGTGTAAGGTTTAAATATTACATAACAATAGATCTTAGATTGACATATAGCCGATACATTTAAGGTTCGAATGTTCATGGAAGCGATCATTATAAAATTGCATTTTTAATACTATACATTAGTGTTATGTGGGGCGTATTGACCCAAGACAATATAATTCTGACCAAATATTCAACCAAATATTTGGTAAGTACGAAATTGGAAATTCAATTATTTAGTGGATGTTTTGGTGTAATAAATAAAATCTATGTCAAATTAGTGAAGACGTTATGAGGAAGTGTTTAATGACAAAGAATTTATGTGTAAAATATACATATTGAACTTCTCGTGTTGGTTTTATTGTTGATTGGATTGGAACCTGAAGACAGGCATGGCGTGATAAAGCGATAACAGTGCCACAGCGAATTTTCATGATTTTTTTTCGTGATTATGTGACCTTATGAATAAATTTATATGCCAAGGTTTCGTAATTGTTCGAAAAAGTTAGGTCGCCTTAGAATTAGCCACAAAGTGTCGCGCAAAGGCGGCTGCAGCCTTGCCGCCACGCTGCTTTGTTATTCCATATAAATACTAAGCAGCATACAGTGCGATGCAGTGCGGATGTAGCGCGTGTTTTATGTATATTGAATAAAAAAGCAGCGCGACGGCCGCGCCCTTATCATCATCATCATTTCAGCCGATAGACGTCCACTATTGGACATAGGCCTCCCCCAAGCATTGCCACAGCGACCGATCCTATGCGTCTCACATCCATCGCCCTTCTCCATCGCTCTTCTTCGTAAAGTGCAAAACACAGGTCCTGTGGATTTTAGTCAGTAAATGTCTGACACTCCTCACTCCACCCACAGTGAGAGAGAGAAATCATCTGATGATTTACGAAAAATAAAAGTTATGTCGCATTGTCGCGTCCCTGTCTGCAGCAACCTTTAAACTGTTCCCCTATTCAAGTCACGTGCTCGGTGGGTGTCGAATTAAATTTGGGTACGGCAGTGTCGACAATATAAGCGGACCCTGCGCCACGCCGCTTTAACAGCCAGCAGTAACAATGTTAGCAACAAAATCTAAAACAAAATTAACAACAATAACAATTATATGTGTTGAGATGTACTCGCACGGAAACGTTACAACAGCTGCTACAGTTTCATTAATTTTCAGCTGCACGAACAAATATCTGGCTAATTAACCAATGTATGGCTGCACTGGAAACCTTGTTATTATATTAATCCAATTTCATCCATGATACTGCCCTCGGAAGCCCGATAAAGGATAACTCAATCAAAATGTGTTTTGAGAAAACAGGGGTTTTACTGAACAATTTTTTAGAGCTGTGGTGGCCTTTTCTTTTTTTTTTTCGAGGGGAAACCTTCAAAAGGCGCCCGGACTTTGGGGATAAGTCCGGGGAGTGCGGGATTTTTACTTCACTAAAATCACCCCGGTGATCACTATCCGCACATAGAAGGGGCCCTGTTACCTCTCAATAGACCATTCCGGAACCCCGTCAGTGCAACGCCTGTTACGACACATCCCTGAGGAGACTTTATAACGGTCTCCCCTGACCCTCTTTGTGCACGGCAGCACGTGATCACTGTGCTACCGTCTTCCCTGGAATCCCTCGATGAGCGAGCAGAGTCCCCACTCTGCGCGCCCATGGTTCCAAAGTCCCACTTACATTCAATGCAAGCGGGGTTTCGGCGTGTTAGGCACCAAGGCGGTTGCCTCCCCGACGCCTTCTTCTCCGAGTGGGATCGGCCCTTTCACGATCTCGCTCAGCGGCCTCCTTCTGAGAGCTGTGGTGGCCTAATGGTTACCGCCTCGACAAGTGTTTTACTTTATATATTTTATTTCCTAAACCATTGAGCGAGCGAGCAGTGGTAGAAAGGAAAAGCCGACATGTTCTAGAACCAAAACTTCGAGTTTTGGATTACGGCCCATTCCCTCTCCTAGAGAATAGGACCACTTTATGGCTGATTTTTGTTTGTATTCTATGTTAATCACACTAATATGTTAAAGGCGAATATTATAAAGACTAAAAGTTTTAAAGTGTGTGTGTATGTTTGATACTTCTTCATAATCGAACGGCTAAATAGATTTCGATTGGTATACGGTTTGACCACACCCTGGGAATATATATAACTTTATATATGTAAAGTCCTATATGGTATTCCCAGGGTGGGGTGGTCTCCCATAGAAAATTATCCCAAGGAAACATACTCTCAGGATATCCTGAGAGTATGTTTCCTTGGGATAATTTTCTATTATCAAGCAGGTGAAGCCACTGACAGCAGCTAGTGGTACCATATTTTAGAATAAGGAAATGTGACTAAATGAGTGTAAGTTTTTCTCAAGCTTTATCTATATTAAATTGCATTGTGCAAGTGCATCGCACTTTCACATTTATAGGTATCTAGGTAAGTATGAAAAGTGTTTTTTAGGGTTCCGTAGCCAAATGGCAAAAAACGGAACCCTTATAGATTCGTCATGTCTGTCTGTCTGTCTGTCCGTCCGTATGTCACAGTCACTTTTTTCCGAAACTATAAGAGCTATACTGTTGAAACTTTGTAAGTAGATGTATTCTGTGAACCGCATTAAGATTTTCACACAAAAATAGAAAAAAAGCAATAAATTTTGGGGGTCCCCATACTTAGAACTGAAAATCAAAATTTTTTTTTCATCAAACCCATACGTGTGGTAGGTAGGTATCTATGGATAGGTCTTCAAAAATGATATTGAGCGCGCCGCTGTTTTCAAGAACCGGTCCGTTTGATTTTAAGCGTTAGATCCTACCGCTCCGCCGCCGCCGCCACCCCGCTGCCCGCAAGATTCGAGGCAGAGGCCTTATGGCTTCTTTTACTATATTGCCTTGAGCGGCAAGATTGAAGCTTCATGATGCTTTTTGAAAACTTTGAGATACTGCCTTTAGGGCAACCCTGCTGCCAATCAGGCTGTTCAAAGCCTAAAGGTTGTTCGAAAGGGCAACTGAAGGAACACAGGAGGGTTTTAGTCAGTAAAAACTCACACACCTTTCGCTCCAACTAGCCCGGGAAAAGTTGTTTAATGATTTCCCGCCCGCAAAAGAAAAAATATATTATTACTACTATAATTAGTCTATACAGTCCCACCGCTCGGCAAACGCCTCTCTCTACTTCTTCCATTATTTTTGGCGCTATGTCACTTATTATCAATTCTTAAGGAAGACATCTAAGTCGGCCCGCCAAAAGAATAAGCAAATTTGATTTGACTATTACCTACAAAGTTGTCATCATCATCATCATCTTTTCAGCCGAAAGACGTCCACTGTTGGACATAGGCCTCCCCTAGGCGTCGCCACAACGATCGATCCTGTGCGTCTGTAACCACCGCATTCCCGCGACTGTCATCGCGTCGTCGGTCCACCTTGTGTTGTTTCCCGGTGCGCGGCCGCCACTAGAACCTTCCGGCCCTATCGACCATCCTCCACCATCCTATCCATATTTGCTGGATGAAATTTAAAGGATACTTTGACCCCTGAGTTTGTTTTGGTGTTTCTTCTCAGGGTAGTCAGCTAGGAAACACCTTCCTCATCTGGTTTAAATTGGCAAAAAATTTACGAGTAAAAGTGTTTTTTTGAAAACTTATTCTAAAATAAGTACCATTTATCTTTTTTTTTTTTACTGATAGGTTCGCGTTTAACCACCATTTCACCTGATGGTAAGCGATTGTGTGGTCGACGATGGAGCACACTTGCCTAGAAGTAACCTATTCACTCTTGACTTAAAGACCCCTAAGTTGTAACTATCAGAAAATACAGACTCCGGCAGGGAATTCCATTCCATGGCGG
Organism: Mythimna ferrago; assembly: GCA_910589285.2. NCBI lineage: Eukaryota > Metazoa > Arthropoda > Insecta > Lepidoptera > Noctuidae > Mythimna > Mythimna ferrago. Next base: position 20,228,471 of record OU342680.1, on the reverse strand, counting down.
TACGCACAATAAATGTGTTCTCAAAACGCCTTGTGCGTTTGTGTGGGAATCCTACCATTTACCGGTGGTGCAACGCCGTTCGTTTATTTAAAAAGAAAATAAAGGAGATCAGAATGTAAATCAGGAATTCATCTTCCTGCCCTAGTCTCGATTTATTCGGGGTCGGCGCAACACGTTTTTTTCTTCCATTCTGTCCTGTCACTCGTCACGCTATCACCAATTCCTTTTTCTTTCATATCGCTTCTCACACAATCCATCCATCTTTTCTTTGGCCTCCCTCTTCCCTTCCATCCATCCACATGTAAACTCATAACTTTTTTAGCAACATGCGTTTCATCCCTCCTTTTCACATGACCATACCAAGACAAACGATTCCCTTTCAACTTTTCAATCACTGGCGCCACTTTCAAACTTCCCCTAATATATTCATTTCTCACTTTATCCATTCTCGTCACACCACACGTCCATCTTAATGTAAATCAGGAATTATTTTTATAAAATTTACATGTCTACCTCTTCCAAATTACAGTATTTCATACAAAATCAGTTTCCATTTACAAATAGATCTCTACATTCAAACTTTATTCAGATGACCCGTTTACTCGGGTCGCCCTCGGCAAAACCCTCGGTGTCCCAGCTTTAGGCACAGTAACTCACTTCATGTGGATATTTCAGTCGAATAACACTTTAATTACATTCAATCTGAGCCTATTGTTTATAAACGTGGTTGTTAACATATCAAATTGTTTATTCCCAGTGTTTTCTGTTTAAATGGCGGTAATTACAAACCACAACACGCATTACTGTGTCGGGTGAGCGTGTCCCCAGTAATGGGATGGGCTCATAGAAAGGAGTTACTCCAGCCATCCATCAAGGGGATTAGCTTCGCAGGGTAGCAGTGTCGTCGTACCAACCTTATGGGATTAAGAGGCTGCCTACGACCTTTGCAACGTTGCGTTCAATTATTCCGTTAAAACCGAGTGCCCGCGCGAAACTGTTAGGAATTCTTTTTTGAAATTCTTTTTTTGAAAAATTCTTTCTTTTTTCTTTTGTTGACCAAACGCGACCGATAATTTGTTAAGACTGAAGTTGATAAACCTTTTCAATACATTAACTCCTCTTATCCCTACCGCTTTTAGGCACGCAATTCACTGTTTTTCGCACTAGCGCGGAAAAGTACACGTACTTGTCCTGCTAAAATTTTATTACATGTTTCGTGTTAGGGCGCGTTAACCCCCGTTTATTTATGGCTTCGTTGCACCATTTCACTATAACGATAACAAAGCCGTTAACAGTTGTCAAATCGTCGAATTGACCAATAGGCGGCCGTTTCACGGCTGGTTATGGTTTGGTTATCGTTTGGTAAAGTTTACGTGTGTAGCGGTGAGTGCGGGTGAGCGAAAATAAAAATCTCGAATGTTTCTAGTACTCACTGTTTACTTGCACTAGGTCCATACACAAGATGTACACACACAGAATCAGAAGGAGAACAGACAGGAGAAACACACACGCGCGTTTCGCGCGCTGGCCCGCGCGCTGGGGCGACCGACACCATCCGACAGCATAATGCTAAACATTATGAATGCCGTGAATGTAGTGTAGTGTTATTGATAAACGTACACGATAATATTACTGTGACTGTGTTAATGTTGTGTTTTATTTGTGGTGTGTTGTGTGAGTCTATTATAAACATAAATAAACTATATGGTAGGGGTGAACCCTACAATCGTAATAGTTAAATGGTGCAACTTACCCTTAGCGTATTGAAAAACGTTGATACACGTGGAAACTTGTCATTGCAGCCCTCGGCTCCATAACCACCTGCGGCTCGATCACAATGACAAATTTTCTCCATTTGAATAAAAATGTACTATTTTAAGCTGTTTTGTAATACACGTGTAAGAGATAGAATATTTGATTGACATTAACCTTTGTGTCTCACAACCGCAGGATAAGTTTGTTTGTTGTTATTTGATTTCAGCTTAATAATAAACAAATGATTATTGGGAAAGCTCTAGAATTTTTATAGAAATCCAACGCAGTATTTTGTGATACACGAGCGTCCTGAAGTATTTATTCGCACTAATATTATAAATGCGAATGTAATTCTGTCTGTCTGTTTGTAACCTCTTCATGTAAGACTTGCTGAATACAATACCTATAATAAAAAAAAAATTATGGTTAAAAAAAAATGTTTTTCTATACTTTTTTTTCATTTCTTAGCTTTACATAACGAGCTATACTATACGAATTACCTAATACAAAGGTAATTCGTATAAAAAGATACTTCTTAAAAGGTATTTCGTATACTTTTTTTTTCAACTGTGTTAGTTCAAGATATCTAACGACTACTAGCGTTTCAGATGCGAAAACATTTTTACAAAAAAGAAAATCCGTGCGGATTTTTCGGCAGTCGCATGAACAATGCCGCTTTGTCTGAGAATAAATGTCTTCTCACTATTTTTACTAAGTAAACAGATTTGTTTCTAGGCCGTCCCTAACAAAAATAATATTAACAGGTGTGTCCGGTAAGATTTTTACTCACGCGCGGTAATCCGGATAAGAAGAATAATAAATATTTTGTGAAAGAGTAGCTTGTTCGTGATTTATAGAGTAGAATATTCTGAAAAGATCTAGATTAAAATATTATTTCATAGTAGGTAAGTAATCATTTGTTACGCAAAAAAAGATTAAGCCACAAAAACATTGTAACTAACAATTTATGGAAGTAATTATTCTGAAATAAATTTTATTATTATTATTGTCTCGTTTATTTATTTTTTCAAACATATTAATTACATCTATTATATAAAAATCTATACCACTTTTCGTTGTAATTTTATAACTCAAGAACGGGCTCACTTATCCAAACCAAATGTTTAGGCTTTGTTTGGACTATTTAGTAGATGGTTTATGTGAAGTTTGATAGGGTAGAGTAGGGTAGAGTAGTGTAGAGTAGGGTAAAGTAGAATAGGGTATGGTAGAGTAGGGTAGAGCAGGGTAGAGGTAGGGTATAGTAGGGTGGAATAGGGAAGAGCGGGAGCGAAGCCGCGTGGGCAAAAGCTAGTTATTAAATATTTCTTAAAATAACTTAATTTTTTTTTATTAAAAATATTATTATAAGTAACATCAGTGATGAAACACCAAAATGACTATTTCACATACTTAGATTACTGTACTCCAAACTAAGAAATAATCCCGTCTTGAAAAAACAAAACAGTACTCTTTAAGTGCATTGATACAGTTTTATAGATTATTGAATTTGGCTGGCCTGTTGGTTAGTGGCCTTGACTGCTATCCCGAAGGTTGTAGGTGCGATTCCCATCCAGTACAAGTTTTTGTGTGATGAGCATTTATTTATTTGCATAGGCACACCAACGACTTATTTACAATGTAATTTAAATTATTTATTATGAATATATGAGGTGATCCTGTGTAAAAAAGTCACTTACAGCTATGCATAACATTTACAATAGGTCTACTTAAATTATTAAATAGATTAAAAACGATAAATAATAACAATTAACATTTAAAATAGTTACGAAAAAAGAGATTAAAAACCAGTGTCCCAAATTAAATTAAAATAAAATTAAAATCACATTATTATCAAATTACAATTAAATCTTAAATTAAAATACATTATTATTATGTCAATGACCTTATTATTAAATTAAATTACATTAGAGAAAAATAAAATATTATTCAATCACTATTAAATTAAATATTATAAAATTACAGTTATGGAAACGACAGGCACAAATAAGTAAAGTTAAAAGTCGATGTAAGGCGGCTGATAGCTGCTAGCATGATCATTTTGTTCCGTGTATGGGTGTTTTTCTATATTATGCATGTATTTAGAAATATATAAGTAGTCTAGTATTCATAACACAAGCTCTGCTTAGCTCCGGACTAGACGTCGTTGTATCATAGTTGTGGAATAATAATCAATCAATCAATCAATCAATATTATATTATTATTATTATATTATTAGCTGGTGCCAGCGGTTTCCCCCGAGTGATGGTAGAAAATTATCCCAAGGGAACATAATCCTAGGATAAACTGTATCCTATGTGCTATTCTAGGACATGGTCTACCTGTGTACCAATATTCATCGATATCTGTTAAGTAGTTTTTGCGTGAAAGAGTAACAAACGTTCATACATACAAACTTTCGCATTTACAGCAGTAATTTATTTATAACAAGACCTTTTAGTGATTTTTCATTTGTGTCTAGCGTATTACTTAATATTTTAATGCAAATAACCTGACACACAGACCATAAAACTTCAGTAAACCAAATATATTACTTTGAAAATACATTAATCAATATCCATGAGAAATATGAACTGGTTGAACACATAATTATTTAGCTTTGCTGTCTGTAGACCGCATCCTCTTAAATCTCTCACAAAATAAATGCAAGCTGTTACGACCTCTTCGTGGAGAGGAAAAGAAAAAATACAACTTTTTATGGACTCGATTTATCTCAACGCTTCAGGCAGAAATACAGAAAAAGATCGGAATCAAACACAGTTCTTCTATTTCAAACTGGCTTGATCTGATTTATGTTTATTTTTTTATTTGCTTAATCAAAGTCTAAAACTGACCAGCCGTCATTTTGTTTTCTCCGCCCGGAGTAGTGTTTTTATTTATTTAAGGAGACTAGCTGTGTCCGCGACTTCGTTTGCGTGGACTACAGGATTTTGTATTTATTTTTTCTAAAATAAAAGTAGCCTATGTTACTCCTTATTACATCAGCTACCTGCCAAAAAAAGTCACGTCAAAATCGGTCCAGCCATTTTAGAGATTAGCCCAGACAAACAGACACACAAAAATTGTAATAATGTTATTTTGGTGTATTACCGTATATATATTCATATTTATCTAGTAAAAAGCAATTATTTCAATAATACAAACAGACACTCCAATTTTATTTATACAAGGTGTAAGGGACAGCCCTCCACAAAGTTTAAGGGCTTGCTCAGTAGACGAAACCGAACAACCTTCGACAATTTTTTTTTCAGAAAACGAAAAAAAAAATCGGGGTCTCCATACAAACTGTCCAATTATGTTTATAATTTTCTATGATGAGGCGGATTTTTTTTTCGTTTCCTGAAAAAAAATTTTGTGGAAGGTTGTTCAGTTTCGTCTACTGAGCAAGCCCTTTAAGTTTGTGGAGGGCTGTCCCTTACACCTTGTATGTATAGATGTATAAATTTCCCTATGGCTGAACTGTAGGATCGGTTTAGTTAAAATGACATGGCCAAAAATGTTATGCAGGCTTATTAAAAAAATGTTATGCAGGCTTATTAAAAAAACATTGGCAACTTCTCAGGACTATGTTACTAACATCAGAACAAAAGTTGTTGTTTATGATGTTAGTAATACTGTTCTGCAAGGTGGTTAGTGTTTCACAAGTTACTCTGTATATCCTACAAGATCCTTGGACATGGCTGGGTACCTAACGCTGTATAGCTAACGGATGATTGCAAGATATGGTAGAAGGGGCATTCCACTCGAGGTGGACAGTTAGGACAAGTTTATGTTTGTATCTAATAATTGATTACGTTATACCTGTCTTTATGTCCTCGTTCTAGATAAAAAATATGTTTGCAGTGTATAGTCTAGTTAATGAGGGAACGAAATTTTAAATGGTTGATTTTTTTTAATTCATTAAACGCCAAGCGAACATTCGCTCTCTCATTGTCTTTCTATTGTGTCTCTAATTATGTTGAAAGGTTAATTTGAGGTTTGAAATTATCTAATGACTTCTTCTCTTTAGGGTGGAGTGTGAGAGGCATCTCAGACTTTTCTAATTAAAACCACACCTGTATCCTGTGGTTGCCTTTTGCGTTATAAGACCACGGTTTTCTATTTTTTCAGAAATTCGAATTGTCCCAACGGGCATCGACCTTGTTGGGTCGCTACGGTTTTGTTGACATCTGTTTGAGGCGCGCGCGCAACATTATGTATGATAGGTGTACTACCCGCTAAGGCTTTAGGATTGATCGAAAGAGTTACCGCAGCTTTGTAACGCAAAAGTCAACTGAAAGAATACAAGTGGGTTTTAGTCAGTAAACGTCAAATAATTCTTTGCACTCTACTCAGACCGGGAGAAGTTATGTACGATTTTCAAAAAAAAAAGGGCAAATTCGAGTCGGACTCACGCATTGAAGGTTCCGTGCAAACTACAATTCCTGACAAGAATGGAGTTTCGAAGATTTTTCCGAATTGCAAAATTTCTTTTTTTTTATGGCTTACCTATGTATAAACAATATTTACTGTTTTCAGATTTTTCCCTATACCTGTGCTATAAGACCTTGATTTGTGCCAAATTTCAGGATTCTGGGTCAACGGGAAGTACCCTATAAATTTCGATCATTGAGAGTATCAAAATATACGTTTTTACGCGACATAAACCGCCGTATCTTTTTTATTCGTTAACTTAGAAGTTTGATTTTTTTTTAAATGTTGAAGGGACTTGTGTATATGGTTTTACTTTCAACTCGATACCTCCACGCGTTCTTGAGATAAAAGGTGTTGACAGACAGACAGACGGACGGACAACAAAGTGATCCTATAAGGGTTCCGTTTTTCCTTTTGAAGCACGGAATCCGAAAAAGGTTACATAGCATGTACGAACAATGGTTAGAAAAGAAAGAAAGAAAGAAAAAGTGTTTATTCACGTCAAACATACCTTAAAACAATATAAATAACAATATCGACTAAAAGTAGCACGTAAGTAAGATATGCGTCACATCCGCGCAAAACGGCCAGCGCTCAGCAAAATGCCGGGGCTCATGTAAAACAGAGCCACAGCGCTGATTTTCAGCACCAGCCGTCGTCAACGGTGAGACGCCGATCGGTCAGCAAGGATTTATTATACCTACTTACAATACAAAGTAAAAACATAAAATAACAATAAACCAAACAATAACCGTAATTATACATTAAACAAAAAATAAAGATACATAAAAACAGAAAAACACAAGTTGGCTAACAAACAAGAACTAGTCGATTAGATCGATTGGTTCTATATTACAAAATGTGACAACACACTTACCAGCCTTCAACGAAATATATTGTAAATAATTCTGCAGTGCAACTATCTGTACCCTTTGGGAACAGTATCGCGCTTGACGTTAGACGTGTGACGCATTTTTATTAAACTGGCTTCTAGGCGAATACTCAAAGGTATAAAATATTTGCATATCCTTGACACTTGATCTACCGGGATCAAAATCATCCAATGTTGTCATCTTCACGACAAGGCTATATGTATGCAAAATTCATGGAGACCGGTCGATCAAACGGGCCGTGAAAGTGGCATATGACACAGGTGTGTGTTGAACTTTCATAGTATTCAGGCATGTGAGCGGGTGAGTGATTTTGATGGTGTATCAATAGAATTTTATTAAAAAAAACTAGTTTTTGCCAGCGGTTCATTATTATATAAAATATAGCCTATGTCACTCAGGCATAAAGCTGTTTTCTATCTATATATGAAAGAATTTTGGCAATCGGACCAGTACTTCTAGAGATTACCCCTACAAACAAAAAAAAAAGACGTGTGGCACTCGGGGACTGCCGCGGTAAAGCTATTGCATAGCATTTTTATCAACTTATGCAATTATAATTATTTATTTATTTTGTTTATGCAGTATTTTTTTTCGTTGTATGTTTTTCTTTGATATTAATTGAAGTTACACTTTCACACATTGAATTGAATTTTGATTGATTGTTCACTCATTTGTTTTCTTATCGGTTACCACGCTCAAAAAACAAACGAGTGGGGGTTACGTTACGGAATTTCTGGATTCGGTCTCCACGCTCAAGGCCCGCGGTAGAAGCTATGCAATAGCTTAAAAACAACAAACTATATTAAGGTTATTATAATCATATTAATTATATTAATGTAGACTAGCCTACCCAGCAAACTTCGTACTGCCTAACAGTAAATGAATGTAGTATATTTTTCGATATAGTCAACCGATTGCGATGAAACAAAGCCTAAGTAATAATATCAAGTTACTTTCAATTTTAATGTCTAAAAGTTATCTACATCGATTTCGTACAGTACCCCTAGCCAAGTTACTAATCTGCAATAGTTAACACTAGTAGAAAGCTTCAAATGTACGGGAATGACGTCATCTCAACGCTCAGTCACGTGGACAGAATAAAAGATTCGGCGACAACTCGAGCGTTCGACGCAAGCGAAACGGTTGAAACTTGGCTAAGGGGGCTGTTTACGTGATGCGCGCACAACTGAAAACTGTCACAACAGAGTGGTACAACCGTCATTTTTTTAACTCTGGTTTAAATTGAAAAAAAAAACTGCTCTTCAAATAAAATCTGTATTGAAAAAAAATAGGCCACTGCCAGAGTGACCTAACTTATCATGTCCTCTTTTGTAATAATATAGTATGGATTTTATTAAAATAGATGTAAATCATACCTGTAGAAGAGTAACTATGGAGTTTCTAACATTTTATAAGTACCCATGTAGACCTACGTGATATAAATAATTTTGAGTTTGTGTTCCCGGAAAGGTTAAGCAGAGTTACACTCTCACTCACACTCACACTCACACACTCACTCTCTCACTCTCTCTCTGTGTGTACTCTTACTATCACGGTCAAAAGCGTGACTGCTAAGCATGGAGTCCTTGGTTCGATTCCCAGGTCAAATAAAAACTGCTATTAGGTCCTATGTCTATGTCAGAGTATGGTTTCCGCACTTAGTCCTATGCGGACCATTGTACGTGAGCTGCTATTAGGTTTTTCCGTTGAGAATTACTCATTAGCCGGCCGGAGTTTGATAGTCAATGTTGGGGTGTCCCCGTGCCTGGAAAAGTACATAGGACCATTGATTCTCCGGTCATGTTGAATTGCCGTCCCATCGAGCTATGAGAGTACACACACGCTGAACCTATCTTCTGCCTACCTGGCTAATCTCCGTTGAAGTTGGCCACCATGATGGAAATTGGGTCATAAGGATTATTTAAGTAGGGTAAACGGGCTGCTACTGAGAAATTCGAATGAGATAAACCAAATAATCTGCCTGAACCGAGAATCAAACAAAGAACTTTATGCTTAGCAGTAGCACTTGCATCTATTATACCTACGACCCAGTCTATTACTTTTTTTTTTAAACTGTGACGTCAACTAGTAACCGTTGTCAGTAAAATAATTTTTGTGAAGGAATAACCCACCTACGATAAAATACACGGCAAGGGAGGGTTGCTTGCTACGCCGTAGTGCTACGGTGCTACGAATTTTGCTACGCAAAATTATGAAAATTGAATTGAATTGAATTTTGCTAGCTCACACTACGCTAGCCAAAAATATTGTCATCTTTCAAACTTTACAGGAAGCAGGTAAGTATATTTATTGCTTTATAAATAAAAGTGGAGTTCATCGTTTCTTATTGTCCAAAAATCCATAAAAATAAGCGAGGCATTGCTTAGGGTGATGTGGTGTGAACGTTCCTTTTCAATGCCAAGATTCGCGCTTGGCATTTTGTTAAAATATCACGTAGTCATATAATATTAATACTGAAAGTCAAGCTTTTCTGTGATTAAAGGCACGAGGGTATTACATGATATAGTTTTTCATTTAGTAACTACTATTTCTCTACTCCTACGACAATTCTCTTCACGCGTGCTTTTACGTTATTGCTATTTTTTTTCGTACAGGCGCTTCTTTTGCGTGGAACAATTCTCGGAATTTCATAAATTCCAGTGAAGCTCTTTTCAGTTGGTAATATCAAGAGTGATACGATGGTATACAGGATGAAAAAAAAATCATTGTATTATTTAATGTAGCTAAAAATAAATATCATCAAAAATTGCTCGACAACTGTCCTAATATTATATTGTGTAGGCGTTTATATTGAAAATATACAAAGTAAAGGTCATCATTAGATCAAAAGACAACAACATACAATACTAAAAGTAAAAACAAGTATTAACTACTAACTAATAGCGCGTGCAGTTATACGCGCTCGAACTAATTACGGCAAAAAAAAACAATACTGTTTGTCCCTCAAACAGTACGTTGGCACGGCTGTTTAATGATTTACCTAAAGAATTAACGAAATGTGAAAATTTTTTTAAAGCTAAATTAAAAAACATGTATACAACGTATGACGTCACCAACACACTAGATGTGAATATTACAATACTTATAAGCTATTTGTGTCTCATTTTAAGTGAACTCAAGAAGGAGCGGGGTTGGTTTCTTAGTCAGTACGAGTCTGACGCTATCCCCCGCTCCGCCCAAGGACGCGGGATGTCATTTGGTTGATTTTTACCCATCATCATCATTTCATCCGATAGACGTCCACTGTTGGACATGGGATTTTTACCCACCGAAAAAAAAGGCTGTCATTGTTCTTACGAGAATAAATTCTTTAAACCTATCATTAAACAAAACGGCTTTAAATGTTAATCAATTATTTCAATGATAACTTGTATTTACGTAGAACGTGGTCTCTTTTTGTCGACACCGTCACCGACCCACACTGAAAACCAGCGCTGTAGACTCGTCGCATTTTGCGTGTGGTATCGGCATTATGCTGACCGTTCAGCCGTTCTCCACGGACGTGGTGCTTGTTTTTCTTATCATCATCATTTCAGCTGAAAGACGTCCACTGTTGGACATAGGCCTCCCCCAAGCGTCGCCACAACGACCGATCCTGTGCGTGACGCACATCCTTCGGAATGCACATTACTTTGTGTTAATTATTTCGTCGCCTACTCTAAAAAAATTGTGGGCCATACCTTCTCGGTATGTCCTAGAACTAAAATTTCCTACTCTTATAGGGCGATATTTCACCGAGACACCACGGCGGCGCGACCAGTCATCGCTACTAACAAAATGTACTCGTATACAGCTTTATAGAGAAATTACTTACCTACCTGGTGTCCATTTGGTTGTGCAGCCAATTTGGTGGCGCGATCAGCTCGGACGTATGGCGACCCTGATTTTTGTATAGTGTCTAATTTAATTTGGTAGCTTAGAGCTATATTTTGCACTGGTGGTGGACATAGAGGAGGCCTGAGTCCCAGCAGTGGGAACATTACAAGACTGTTTATGCTTTGCGTTAATTCAAGTATAAGTTGGCCACAGCTCTTATTCAAATTGCTGGACATATAACAGTAGTCACTGTTCACCACATCACCTTATGCCCTGTACTTTTTTATAACCCTGTACTTTTCGAATCCAGCAGACTTCCACAGGTCTTTTAAAGTCATTTAAAACTTCGGTAATGTACCAGGTAAGTACCTATTCAATAAAAATAACCAAACCAATTCTTTAGCTCAATACAAAGCAATCGCAAAGGTAATCCGAATCGATTCAACTGATTCGGTTTCATTGAACTTAAGATTTAAATGTAACGAAAATAAAAAAGATTGCGACTTGAATGAATGGCAGCGGGAATTTGCAATTTAAACGAGTCTTAGGCGATAGTAAATGCGATTCGATTTCCTTGATTTCATTACTGGTATTCGTACTAGTAACTACATCTTGTTTGAATTAACTTCACTGTATTCGCACATTTATATCGAATTTACTCGTAGTATTTATACGAATATTTAAAAAGGTTGGTTGGTTTTTAGGGCTCTATCTTATGGACGCCAGTGGTGGCGCGTTCAGTCCTATTGCTGCCAAAATATGTTTTTCAATACACTTACTCGAACACCTGCTCTTAGCCCACTGCTTTTGACAGACAATAGACTTTTTTCCGCACTAGTACAGAAAAGTGCGCGTACACTACCCGCCACAATTATAGCATTAGGCTGGACGCGCGTCGACCCCCACGAGTCACCGGTCAACTCCCGTTTATTCATTTCTACGTAAATGTTTTGAAAAAAGTCATTTGAATACACGTGCGTCACTGCAGCCCTCGGCTCCATCACATACTCACCTACGGCTCCAGCGAATTTCGCCTCAGTCGCAATGGCAAACCTTCTGCTGTAAAATGTACTATATCAATACACTCGAAAATCTGGTCTTATTCCATCACTTCTAAGGACGAAATTGACTGTTTTTCGCACTAGTGCAGAAAAGTGCGCGTGCTTTCCGCCCCACAATTTTATTACATTTATCGTTTCCGGCTGGGCGCGCGTCAACCCCCGTTTATTTATGTCTTCGTAAGTGTATTGAAAAACGTCGTTTGATACACGTGGAAATTTTTCACTGCAGCCCTCGATTCCTTAACACTCATTTCATGACCAACTTTTTCCCCTTGTATCAAAATGTACAATAGCTTTTCACAAACAAGTGGACACCAAGAATGGTATCCCCAGCTTTTTTTTTTAAATCATCAAATGACTTGAAAGGTGAGGTACTTTCCATAGAGATGCAACTGATTGCTCCACCATTAGGGTCATTGTGAGGTACAGACCTTCTGGAAGTCCTGTTTCTATTACGAATATTCTTTCACCGGAGCAACATTATTGTCGAGTCCCATAGGCCAACTTTTTACTTCGGAAAAAAAAAAATACTCGTAGATACAATTCCTGTGGGAACTGTATCTACGAGTGCGAACAAAGTCACAAGGAAAAGCTAGTGTAATATACACTAACAAATAAAGTTCGTACTTATGTAGTGTAAACAAGATAATGTTAAAAAAAAATAGAAGCTTGTAAAAAATTGTCCGCCATATTGGATTTATTGTGAGGTAGTTTTTTATTATTTTCAACTAGTCCGTTTATTCCTTAAAAGAGTTGCATAAAAACAACTGATAGTCCGCCGTCTTCAGGAAACCCCATACCACAAAATAGATAGGTATGTAGGTATGTAGATTGACTTCTGTACTTATATATTTTGTGACCATTCTGACTGGCTGACTGTTGGTCTAGTGGTTAGTGGCCCTAATTTCTATGCCGAAGGTTGTGGGTTCGATTCCCACCCAAGACAAATGGTTGTGTGATGAGCACGATCATTGTTCTTTGTCTTTTATATGTATGCATTTACAAATAAATATATAAGCATACTTATCAGTTATGTAGTACTCATAGCACGAGCTCTGCTTAGTTTGGGACTGGATGGCGTTGTGTGAAAGTTGTGGAATATTATTATATTAGACTAGCTGTGCCCGCGACTTCGTTCGCGTGGACTACAGGATTTTGAATTTATTTTTTTCTAAAATAAAAGTAGCCTATGTTACTCCTTATTACATCAGCTACCTGCCAAAAAAAGTCCCGTCGAAATCGGTCCAGCCATTTCAGAAATTAGCCCGGACAAACAGACAGACAGACAAAAATTGTAAAAAAGCTTATTTTGGTGTATGTACATTCATATGCATGTAGTAAAAAGCAATTATTTCAATACTACAAACAGACATTCTAATTTTATTTATATGTATAGATGTATAAGTAGATTTAGAATAATATTATTTAGCTAAGCATGTATTGTCATTCAAACTGGACATGTCTGCTAAATTTCAGCACACTCAGTAAGGGATAACTGTTTTAAAATTAATTTACAAGATTCGACCCAAACAAACACACACACACATAAATAATAGAGTGAAATAAAAGCTTGTAAAAAGACTCCTATTACAAGATTCAATTTACTTAATTTTGAGATTACAATACAAAAAGAAATCCGTCTAATCTTTCAGTCCATTTATCCTTGTCTGGTTGGTAATGTACCAATCTTTTCTTTTTAAAGACAACCACTTTAGTGGATAGAAAAATAAATGTAAATAAAAAATAGGCCATCCCTTAAAGTGCGTTTCGGGGACCAAGTAGGGTTCCGCATCCAATTAGCAAACCCCGCGATTGTCGCCTGTCACTAGGATGTTTGTTCGAAAAAAGAAATACGTAGCCTACATATCTCTTTTACCGGATTGTTCGAAAGAGTTATGCCTTGATCACACGTACCGAGTAAACGGGCGAGACAGTGCTCTCGGCCGAGTACTCGGTACGTGTAAACACAGCGTCGAGTGCTCGGCCTACCACTTATCTCTACAAGTCGCTTACATCACTGTCTCGGCCGAGTGACATTTTACTATCTCGCCTTTTTACTCGGTACGTGTGATCATGGCATTACCCTAGCCCTGGATCAGGAAACACAATTATAGGAACACATGTGAATTTTAGTTTTTTTTTAGTTGATAGGCTTGTCCAATATCGCCTGATGGAAAGCTACATGTGGTCGACGATAGAGCACGCTTGTCTTGAAGTAACCTATTTACTCTTGACTGATGAGTTATAGTTTTCAAGAAACAGATTCCGGCAGGGAGTTCCATTCTATAACTGTAGCACAATAAGTGTATTCCCAAAACGTTTTTCCGATAAAATAATAGTTGGTAAAAGTGACAAATTCGTCTCGCTCCGTCCAGAGCTGGAGGAATCATTTGAAGATTTCCCACATACACAGTTAGAATATGTGCTTTTGAAGCCTATATAGAAGTTCCACATTTGCAGTGCAACCCAACTGGAAAATAGTAGTTTCCATGTGGTTTTGTGCATTTGACTGCATCAAAACTGTGGCCATCCTCTCGCGCCGGGCCTTGGTTGAGGCCATGGTCCGGAGCGAGGAGGAGTGGCAGGCGGTCGCCGACTTCTGCGAAGCAGTAATGCTCGCAAAGGAGGAGGCCGAACGCATCAGGCAACGGCGTTATCGCCGCCGCCGTCGCCGGGATTCTGATCCCGATTTCCGGCCAACGTAGACGCGGGCTTGCGGACAGTGAGCAATGGGTAGCTCGCTGTCCGGCCGTCCGGTAACTGTCCGGACCAAGCCCAAGTCGTCGACGGCGCGCACTGTTCCCGCGCGCCTCAAGGAGTTGTCAGCAACAGCAGGGACCCAGCCGGGTCGAAGCCTACTGGGGCCAGGGTTATCCGAAAGGGCGCTCGAGCCCCGGTATAAAGGCTAGAAGGAACGGGGTGGGTCTTTTAGTCAGTAAGAGTCTGACACTATCTCCCGCTCCGCCCAAGAGCGGGGGATGTCAATGCATGATTTTTTCCCACCATAAAAAAAAAAAAAAAAAAAAAATTGTGGCCATTATGCAGTTAGCATGCGTCTAACTAGGCTGTAAATGGTGTAACTGATCACTTTTTGAAACGTTTTGAAGAATCTTAAGACAAGAAAATGAACTGACATGGTCCTTCATCATCTTCCCAACCTTTTTCCAACTAGCTTGGGGTCGGCTTCCAGTCTAACGGGATGCGGCTGAATACCTGCCCCCCTAGCCAAGTTACAACCAGTTTGTGTCGAATTCCGTTCTCTAATCGGTAACGCCTCGGTGACAGCAATTGTAGAAAACGATAAGTTGGTAGCCATGTTGACGCGCCTGAGTCGGCCGCTCATTCTACAATGTAGCGTTTGTATAACAAAGGATGTAGCGTTAAACATTGTAGGAACGATTTTGAACGATGTGTAGTTGGCTACGAATTGTCTATTCGTTTGTTCTAACCACGCAACTTTACGTTGAGATGACGTCATTCTCATACGTTTTACGATGACGTCATTCTCATACGTTGAGATGACGTCATTCTCATACGTTTCATCACTTTTCGACAGCGTTAACGATTGCAGAATAACAACTTCAGACCTCTAAAACCCAGTTACTGGGCAACACATTACTCCTTGGACAGACTGATGGTCAGACTTTCTGGCGTCTGACTAACGACTGTCAATGATGACAAACGGGACCAATGGTTTTACGTGCTTTTTAAGGCACGGTGTATCAATAATGTCTTAGATAAGCTTAGAAAAGTAGACATGAATTGAAAAATTCACATTGATGCTTGTACCTAGGTACTGGAAGGTTATTTAATCATTATAAAAAAACTCAGTACTTACTGAACCCAGTATCCATATACCTACATCATTATAATATACCTACGAGTATATAATACATATCACAAAAAGTTACCGCGTCTGTCTATCTGTTCACGGTAAACTCAAAAACTACTGAACAGATTTTCAAGCGGTTTTCACCAACAGACAGAGTGGTTCATGAGGTAGGTTTAAGTGTACAATACATGCACATTACAGTTGAAAAAGACGAGAATACCCTTGCAAAGGTAAGAAGGGTCACTTGTAATGGATTAAAATTAAGATTTATTCAACACCGACCAATTTCAAAGTGCTTCTTGAATTTTTCAGTCATTCCTTTTAAAATTACGCGAAACAAGAACCTACAATATTTATCTTTTCCCACTAATGTAGCCTCCAATTGAAGTAGACTCGAACCGTATTAACACCAATTAGTGTGCTAATTACTAAACAGCTCATTAACGTTTGAGTGTTAAATAGCAGGTAACTAAGCTCGTCGTTAATAGAAAAGCAAATGCATGAGTTTAAACATATCTTTCAAGACTAAAATATTAGACTTAACGACTATTTGGACACGGTGTCCAAATTATCACATTTTTATTTCAATATTATTATCACTGACGATTCGGACACACTGTTTATTACAGTCAGATAAAAAAATTAAAATACACTATATGAAAAAAAAAACGCGTTATCATTATTTTAGGCTTGATTTAGGAGGCAACTTTAAAAAAAAAAGACGTGTGGCACTCGGGGACTGCCGCGGTAAAGCTATTGCATAGCATTTTTATCAACATAAGCAATTATAATTATTTATTTATGCAGTATTTTTTTTCCTTTGTTATTTTTCTTTGGTATTAATTGAAGTTACACTTTCACACATTGAATTGAATTTTGATTGATTGTTCACTCATTTGTTTTCTTATCGGTCACCACGCTCAAAAAACAAATGAGTGGGGGGTGTTAGGTTATTATCGTTACGGAATTTCTGGATTCGATCTCCACGCTCAAGGCCCGCGATAGAAGCTATGCAATAGCTTAAAAAAAAATTATCTGTATTATCACCATCAACGATTGCATCACTGCTTACCATCAGGTGGGCTCGCAGTCAAGCACTAGTAATTAAAAAAAAATCTAACTGTACTAAATAGCTTCAATTTTGGTGGTGTCCGAATCATCAGCGACAGAATATTGAAAATAATAAGATATTTTTTTAATAATAAAATGAACGAATCGTCAGTAACTCAACTCATAAGCGGTTGAGTGCAAAATTTTGTAGATATTTTATTACTTTTTATCGATACCTGTCTTTATTCATCTCATAAATTTTCACAACGTGTAATCGGTTTCTGATTCGCGAGATTATGATTTATGAGTCTTTGCGTCTCTGGCTTTTGAAGAAAAACGAACCATCTGCTTTGGAGATAAAAGATAAGTAGGATTTGGTACCATAGTGAATATATTGTGTCTGCTACTCGTAGTATCTTTATTAGCGGTCGAATGCAGGTTCAGTTTTGGAAAGTTTCAGCAAAAAATTCAAGTTTCGGCATCAGTTTCAGTTTCGACAGAAAATCAGTTAGGGTCTAAACAGACGGACCGCATTTCAACTGCAATCCAACTGCAAATTGCAGTCTAAGTGCAGTTTGAATACAGTTGACACGACTGCAATAGAACTGCAAACCAAACGTACAGTCCGATTGCAGTCGTGTGAACTGCACACCGACTGCATCCGAACTGCACCATGCGTGGGAGGACGGAGCGTACGGGCGGGTGGGTATGGTGCAGTTGGAGAAGGGAGCATTCGGCCGCACCGAAACTGCGTTCGTGAATTATCGCGCAATATTCGGTTGACTTCGGTTAAGTTCGTGGTTCGAACGGTACGCACACGCTACATGGGTAGATCATATCCAAGAATAGGACATTAGAATAGGTACTTTTTATTCCAGGAGTACGTACTTAAGTTCCCTTGGAAACATTTTCGCTGGCAGAAACTGGTGTGAGTTTGTATTTCCTTTTTTCACACTTCCAGTCGACAGCTATGCGGATGGGTTTTATGACGCTATATTTTAGTTAGTAGTTTGTCTTTAGTGTTTAATATAGTTTTAATTAGTTAAGTGTTTTTATTTTTCTCGTTTTAGTAAGTACATACATGATAATAACAGAAAGAAAAATATATATACAAAACAGCCAGGTTTATACAATTTTTGTTTACTTACATTAACTTACCCTAGTCATGTTCAGGGGTAAGTATATTACTGTCTTAGGTTCCTGTTATAATAAATTAATATTTTTAGTTTTTAAGGTTGCATTCCACAACGCTTTAGAATCTCCAATCTGTATTGTTGTTCACGTACTGGTAAATAAATTGCTTTTAGGTTTATTTTGGAGTCAAGGTTGTAAAATCCAATGTACCGTCCAGGATCGCACAGTTTAATTGAATTGTCAGCTTCGACGATAGATTTAGAATTTTCAATATCTGCCCTTAATCAATTCAGAATTGTAGGTAATGGTGTGTTAATGATGGTTTAACAATTAATAAATTGAATTATCTTAATCTACGAAGAGTTTACACTTCAATAATTTTTACGTTAAATCTGATGGTTTAATTTTTAAACTAGTGCTTGACTGCGATGCCACCTGATGGTAAACAGTATTGCAATCGTTGATAGCAAAGCGTACTAGTGTATTAACCTTTCGAAAACCGTAATTAGAGACACAATAGAAAGGCAATGAGCGAGCGAACACCGGCGTTCACTTGAGGTTTAATAAATTAAGAGCCTATTCACTCTATCCCTGAAGATACCCAAATTATAATCAGATGGGAAGACCGCAGCATGCAAATTGTTCTAGTCTCTGTATAAACGACGAGGCCAATCGCTTAGTCCGGGCCGTAGAGGTTTAGAAAACGTAAGGGTGGATACTCGCCGTACGTCGGGTGTCATTGTCCGATGGTAGAAATGAGATGGCGGAATCAAGTAATGCAATTCCCGCGCACACTTTCCAATATGCAACCTGTATACATTATGATAATGAAAAATAATCAATTACCATTTGTTATTATCGTAATGGTGATCTTGATAAACAGCCTTAATTTTAGCATAGCCTTGACTTTTATGCGGATTGCATTACATTACACGTATAGAGAGTGCAGTATTTTTACAGGCCTCGGGAGTTACCGTGGCCCTGGGATGCTAAAGGCAAATAAAGGACACAAGTGGGTTTAACCTTTTGAATGTCTTAAGTTACACAGTTCGACATAAGCCATTGTCTTTCTATTGTGTCTCTAATTACGGCATTCGAAGAGTTAAGTCAGTACAAGTCTAATACTCTAATATTCTTCTCGCTCCAACCTAGAGCGGGAGAAGTTATTTGATGATTTACTTAGCTCACAAAAAGTAAGTTTTCCATTCACCACAATTTTTCTAACTTAACCTTTCAATCGTGGAAATTACAGACACAATACGAAGACAATAGGTGCGCGAACGCCGGTCGCTTGCGGTTTAATGAATTAAAACTGACTCCAATATCTGTACGAGACTGACTGGGATTTGTGTAAAATCACACAGGAGAAATATGAGATTATTTCGCACTTTAAATTAGCGTGGTCAGGACAAAGATGCTAATGAGTGTGGCAAGATATTATGAACAATTAGGCGATCCGCGATTATCACAGTCTTAACGTTGCTTGTAAGTATCTCCGATTGTATAGAAAACACGCACAGTCCAACGCACCGAAAATGCATACATGCGCGTTCATGCAGATCACGCGCCTACATGCGGAGAAATATGGTCACATGCGCGTGGGTGCGGGGCGACACGCAAGGTATGGCAGGCACACTGAGTCTCGTAGTGCCGTGCGAAATTTTGTATGAAATGAGTCAAAGTCTGCGTGAATTTACAAAAAGGACCTACGCGCGTGAGTACGTAAGAACGATGATGCAGATCTGCACTCTCGCAAGTTCGTGCGTAGGTGCGTCGACACGCAACATGCAGCGTGATGCGTGGTAGTGGGATAATCGCCTTAGCCTACTTAAAACTAAACAACAGGATGCATCGTCGCTCTTTGCTATCAAAAAAATATCAGGCTCTTGACTTGAAGGGTCTAATAACTTCAACAATATTTCTGCGGACTTGCGGACGGCGAGAAATGGGTATCTCGACGACCGACTGTCCGGTAATCATCCGGACCGAGCCCAAATCGTCAACGGCGCGTAGGTACTGTTCCACGCGCGCCTCAAGGAGATGTCAGTAAACCGTAGAGGCCCAGCAGGGTCGAAGCCTACTGGGGCCAAGGCTTCTAAAAGGAAGACTCGGCCCTGATATGATATACAATAATGGAACAGGAGTGACTTTTTAGTCATTAAAAGTCTGACACACCCTTCCACTCCGCACAAGCGCGGGAGATGTCATTAAATAATTTTGCCACCTAAAAAAAAAACCGTGAAAAGCTCAAGCAGACAGAAAAAGTAAACCTGAAACATTTAAAGGCACTCATCACAGCTTAAAATCAAACGCGCCAATCAGATGCCAGTAAACATCAAAGAGGTTCCTATCCTATTCAACATTTTTTTAGTTTCATATGTCATCGGTTCGGTGGCCCCGAATGCAGT
The DNA here is from genome assembly GCA_910589285.2 of Mythimna ferrago. Taxonomy (NCBI): domain Eukaryota; kingdom Metazoa; phylum Arthropoda; class Insecta; order Lepidoptera; family Noctuidae; genus Mythimna; species Mythimna ferrago. The sequence goes on along the minus strand of OU342680.1, from coordinate 20,208,069 downwards.
ACAGAATGAACAAATACAAGCATAGATAACGAGCCTACAGCCCCGGCGGGAATACGACCACCGCCCCGTTGACATTTCACAAGCCCACCTGATTTTTTCAAATATCTATCTCCCTTTCGAAGCTTCGTTAACACTATGTCCTATCAAATTGCTGGTGAAATTTTTACGTAGGTAGTTTGGTAGATATGTATGTTATTCGATAGGTACATAGGGACAGGGTTATTTTTAAAACAGTGGCACCCTCTCAGGAGTATGGTACTGACATCATAGGTTCAGCAACTTTGTTCGTTCTATGACTTTAAAAAAAATATCATACTTTAATTTTAAAAAATTACGTTGATTATTAATAAAGATTACGTTGATTATTTTGATTATTGTTTATTTTGATTATTTTGGTAATATTGATTATTGTGATTATTTTGATTTATAACATGTCTTATTTTGCGAATGCTGATTGACCTATAATTGGCGACTGTGTAAGACTTAGGTCAATTATTATTCATGCTTGTAAAATGCTGTACACAGAAGCTGTTGATTTACATTAATAAAAAAAAAATAATAATATTTAAACTGAATGTTCTAAATATTACGAAGTGTGTGCGAAGCAAGCGATAGTACAACAGCGGAAGGGAGTGGGGATCGGGTGGTGGGGGTGCTTGATGTACTTGCGTCACGTCATACAGACGTAGGTAGGTATAGCAAAATACAGAGTTAAAATGTGTTAGAACAACGAAATCTTGAAGGTTTGTTTTTAAAAAATCATAGAAAAAGTTATTGTTTATAATGTTAGTAACTAATACTGTCCAGGGGCCTAAGTCTGCTATTTTTACAAATTCGTCATTCCAACACGATTCCATTGTCATTTTGCTAAAAGTTCGTAATCTGCTAATTCATAATGATCGATCATTGATCGGTCAATGGTCTTGTAATAGAATTGCGGTAGACTGACCATATCGAGCTTATTAAAAGCACTAATTGCGCAATGATGTCGTAATGGTATGTCACTGATCAAAGGAACTGTCAAAATTTTTGCAGATTACTGCATATGTCAGATATTCATTTGTCATTATGTACGAGATTACCATTCTATGTCATTTCTTTCAATGGAGTGTCAGTGGTTGACCATCGGAAAGTCATAGTGACGCCATTATATTAGTAGATTACCAAAACTTGTCAAAATCAACAATTATGAAATCAATGATAGACCATTCTGACACTATTGTAATAGCAGACTTGAGGCCCTGCAAGGTTGTTAGTAAGTATTTTATAAGTAACCCTGAATATGAACCTTCCTATTGTTGACTGATATTTAGAAGCCCTACTACCTGCCAAACGAAATTGTGAGACGCTAGAAGGTCGCTGTGCATGGGGTTTTTCGTGATTCCACTTAGAAAAGAACCAACTACGAGTATAGAACGTTGCATTACGCTGCATAGTTTCTACTGGCATGGTCTGTGCATCTTTTTTTAAAGTGAATAATCTTTAAATAACTCCCCCCACTTTGGGAGACGAGAGGGAGTGTCAGACTTTTACTGACTAAAACCCACCTGTATTTAGTAAACTAGATACGCAATGTTGAAGGGTTGCAGGCAACATACCAAGGTATAGGTACCGGCACGAATCTTGAGCGCTCGGCGTTAGAGTGGGGATCGCTTTGCGCATTCCATACATTGGCGAGCCAATCGTCGTCGTTGTTGGATACATGCAGCAAGCGCAGGGAACGAATCACGAGTGACGCCTATGACGCGATGGCGCGGCGAGCCAATCACTGACACTCCCCGCCCCCGCGTCTTACTTCGCACCACTAATGAGACCGAATATTTGACTTCTGCGCAACTTAAAGCCAGCGCTCAAGATCCGTGACAGTATCTATACCAAATTCAAAAGTCCCTAAAACTAGTGAAATTGAGACTGGACGTGTAGAATACCCTCGTTAAATAAAGTATTACAGTCCTGAACATTTCTAATCAAATGTTTCCAAATACTGTAGATTGCTTGAAACCTTCGCAAGTATTATTTTTGGGATTCCCTTAATTGAACTCTGTATATCTACACTAATATTTTACAGAGGGAAAATTTGTGTGTTTGTGTGCATGTTTGTAATGAATAAACTCAAAAACTACTGTGCCGATTTCAAGAATTCTTTCACCATTGGACAGCTACATTCACCTTAAGTAACATCATCATCATCATTTCAGCCGAAATACGTCCACTGTTGGACACAGGCCTCCCCCAAGTGTAACTCAAAGGTTAACTGGCAGACAATGCCTTTATAAGTCCACTACTATATAATTGACAGGCCTGTTGGTCTAGTGGTTAGTGACCCTGACTGCTATGCCGGAGGTCGTGGGTTCGATCCCCACCCAGGATAAATGTTTGTGTGATGAGCACGATCATTTGTTCTGTGTCTGGGTGTAATTTATCTATAATATGTATGTATTTAGAAATATATTAGTATGTTTATCAGTTGTCTAGTACTCATAACACAAGCTCTGCTTAGCTTGAGACTAGACGGCGTTGTGTGATAGTTGTGGAATATTATATTATATTATATTATATTATATTATATTATATTATATTATATTATATTATATTATATTATATTATATTATATTATATTATATTATATTATATTATATTATATTATATTATATTATATTATATTATATTATATTATATTATATTATATAATTATAAAGATTAAATTAATAAATAATTGGAAAAATATGATACGTAGGTACTTTAGGTAAAACGACATTTACAGCAGGGGCAAGCTGGGTCAAAGCCAACTGGGGCCAGGGTTAGTTTCGAAAGATAGCTCAGCCCCGGTATGAAGGCACGAAGGAACGGGGTGGGTTTTTAGTCAGTAAGAGTCAGCCTGAACCCCGGCCCAGAGTAGCCCCGAGCGGGGGATGTCATTGGATGATTGAAAAAGTTGCGTCTTCGTCGCTCAATTCCCGCATGGAACAAATATAGGTATGGCTTACAGATAGGTGTTCCAGCTCTGGGTATATTATGTGTTTATATGTGTGTGCCCATACCCACGATATAGGAGTAATTCCTAGCGTGAGGCAACGATTTTACTAAAAATAAAAAATTACATACAGTAAAATGGGGTGAATAGAGATTTAGGGGTGAATAGAGACAAAACTTTGGTTTGGTTTTTCATTTTGATAGGTACCATAATATCGGCCTCTAACAAAGCATCGATTTTTTAGAATAACAAATTAATTAATAAATTGATTTAGTTAAATGCTGCAAAAATACTCAAATATCGAGAAAATACCCTTTAAAGTTTTGTCTCTATTCACCCCTAAGTCTCTATTTACCCCATTTTACGATGAGTGAAAAATTTAATTACATAAAAGGACCAACCTTACACACATTTTTAAATCAAGCTGGTCCAATTTTATATTTATAGCTATATTGGTTTATTCTCGGCGTTAACGAAGTTATTACCTAAACCAGTTGGGTCTATCTAGATAGGAAGATATCATAAGAGTTATCTTGATCTATTAATATTCATGAAACGTCAATGTTTTAATTATTAGGTCGTCTTTTGGTGACCTGACCAACTATTGGCACTCAGTTTTTGAGTTATATAATGTCCTTAGGCAGCACTTTTAATGTTTAAATACCCTTATAGCTGACCTAGCTTCTAGTAGCGGCTTTGCTTGCGTAAAAGTTAAAAATATAGTATAGCTTATGTCACTCAGTGATAAAGTAGCATTCTCCTGATGAACTATTTTTTTTTAATCAGGTCAGTATTTTTTTAATGTATTCAATAAAAACAAAAATCCACAAATACAAATCATTTCTATTTATACATAATATTAGTAAACGGGTTGTAGGTCACGGGTTCAAACACTGCTAGGCACATCACTTTGTGTCATTTATTTCATCACCAAAAATTCGAAGATATGTAACATCCACCAACCCCGCGGGTGGATTACGGCAAATTTCTTCGCCTATAGAGGCATTTTATGTTGATTATGTGTCTGCTAATATTAGTATACTCGTAGAAGTATCTATAGATTATCGTAATTGTTAGTATTTCATATCTAAATCAAATTATTAACAACTCATGCGCATTCAATATAGATTAAGATGAAGTGTCGGCGGGTTTAAATTCAGAACCCGTACATGTGGCAAATATTGTTAGACGCCGGAAGCGCTTGCCAGCGGAAACACGTCACCGGAGGCGCACGCCCTCTACATCCGGCCGACAGAAGCAGAGCTATCCGAGCGACTTACTTGCGCTCATTTCTCGCCGAATGGATTCCAGGGAATCGCTTTTCAATCCGCCCAAGGTATTCTCAAAGAGCCTTTAGTTCACTATCGAGCACAAAAGACAGTGTCTGTCCAATTATGTAGGTACTACGTATATGTCTAACGTACGATAGAGGGTAACTGGAGCTCGCAAATCTGAAAATCGAATATTGGACACAATAGATAGGATTAAGTGTCAGTTTATAGTCTGGTGTAAAGCCTGCATTCTCAATATTGCTGCTTTCTACCTTCAAGCCTGGAGGACATGGTGGAGCATTCGGTGGAGGTGTGCCTCGGCGGCAGCGACCTTTCGCTCGGAGCCCTGGTTCGGTGGTTCGGGCGGATAGTCCAGAGCGTGGAGGAATGGCAGGCGGTCGCTTCCTTCTGGGAAGCAATAAGCCTAACGATGGAAGAGGTCGCATGCGTAAGGGAACGAATGAATGAACAAAGATCTCTGACAACAGTTTTTTTTTCCATTCCTATGACAGGAGATTATGGCTTAGCACTCTTGTGCATCCGCCAGCATCAAGTCGTTTAATGTTTACAGTTCTTATTATACAGGGTGTAAGAGATAGACCACCACAAAATTTAAGGGCTAGCTCAGTAGACGAAACTGATCAACCTTCCACAAGACTATTTTTCAGGAAACGAAAAAAAATCAGCCTCACCATACAAAATTAAAAAACTTGATTGAACAGTTTGTACGGAGAGGCCGATTTTTTTTATTGTTCTACCCTGTATATGGACCGAGATATCTACATAGTACGGTAGTTTCCAGGGTCAAAATAATTACATTTCATTTAGTCCGTATTTTAGATTATAAAAAATTATTGGACACGTATTTTTTCTTTCTTCGATTAAACAAAAATTAACAAAGATATAGCCCATTAAAGTTACGTGTGACGTCACACCCTGCGAAAAAATGCAGCACGGCGTGACTTACACGCAACTTTAATGGGCTATATCTTGGTCATTTTTGGTTTAATTTACAAATAAAAAAATACGTATCCTTTATTTCTGAATAATCTAAAGGACGGACTAATTAAATTTTTTACGGCAACTAGCCTATTATAATGTTTTCAATCAATAAAGTTTTCGACAAAACTTGCTGCTAGAGAGATAGAGATTTCTATTTACTTGCTCTCAGTATGTAATCGTATCGAACAGCGTGTTTCTATCTTAGGTTCCAATAAAATCCTTTAAAATGGCATAAATGCCGTAACTCTGTTGAACAATGAGCCCAATTTGTCCCATGATTATTTGTAAGCCTGCCGATCACTTTAGCTAACTCTTGTGTAACAATTTATCACATTACATAATTTTGCAATAATTAATTTCGTACCTCCTGAAAAAAAAATAGTCTAAATCACACAAAAATTTTAGTCGAATGAAAATTGTTTCAAATAAAAAATACTGAATGAATGAAAATATTCTTTAACGTGGAATCCGTGTGGATTTTTTCCAAAGCACTGATCCAATAGATTTAGGAAGTATTTTTAAATAAAACTAACATGACCCATTTTTAGGAAATCCCACAATATGTTATTCAGCACGTTTTCACGTTGTCACGTGTTTTGTAAGGTTTCGTGGATGGATTTCCATTTAATGCTAGGAACATGAAAAAAGTATCTATACTGTATTGGTTAAATATATTTTTATAAGTAACCTACATATTTTTTACCAGTTGAGTCGGTCTATACATGTATCTATCTAAACTAATCAGAAATCAATATATCCTCAGGAGAACCAAGGTTGCCGACATAGCACGAAGAATCGCCAAACCTAAGTAGCAATGGGCAGGGCACTTTGCTCGCAGAACAGATGGCGACCGTGTATCGAAAGAAATATTATGACTGGCCTGTTGGTCTAGTGGTTAGTGACCCTGACTGCTATGCCGGAGGTCGTGGGTTTGATTCCCACCCAGGACAAATGTTTGTGTGATGAGCATGATCATTTGTTCTGTGTCTGGTTGTAATTTATCTATAATATGTATGTATTTAGAAATATACAAGGTGTAAGGGACAGCCCTCCACAAACTTTAAGGGCTTGCTCAGTAGACGAAACTGAACCACCTTCCACAAAATTTTTTTTCAGGAAACGAAAAAAAAATCATCCTCACCATAGAAAATTATAAACTTGATTGGACAGTTTGTATGAAGAGGCCGAATTTTTTTTTCGTTTCCTGAAAACAAATTTTGTGGAAGGTCGTTCAGTTTCGTCTACTGAGCAAGCCCTTAAAGTTTGTGGAGGGCTGTCCCTTACACCTTGTATATGTATGTTTATCAGTTGTCTAGTACCCATAACAAAAGCTCTGCTTAGCTTGGGACTAGACGGCGTTGTGTGATACTTGTGTGGAATATTATTATATTATTATTGTATTACATAGCGTTGGAAGACCACGAGACGAACCGATGACTTGGTAAGTGACGCGGAAATCCGATGCCTGTGAAACGTAGAGTACGTCGTTGTAGCGTCACTTGGCGGAGGCTTAAGTCTAATTGTGGACGTTTTTTAAGTAAAATTTATGATGATGAAGATACTAACTGCATAATCGCAAGAAATACTACTTTACACTAATATTATAAAGAGGTAAAGTTTGTTTTTTTTTTGTTTGTAGGAGGACATCTCTGTACTGCACGCTTAGCCAAGTTGTTATTCTGCAATCGTTAACGCTGTCGAAAAGTGATGAAATGTATGGGAATGATGTCATCTCAACGTAAAGTCGCGTGGTCGGAACAAACGAATAGAAAATTCGTAGCCAAGTTCACATCGTTCAAAGTGATAGAATGAATTTCTACAACGTTTAACGCTATATCTTTTGATAAACAAACGCTACATTGTAGAACGCGCGGCCGACGCAGGTGCGTCAACATGGCTACCCACGTATTGTTTTCTACAATATTGCTGACACCGAAGCATTACCGATTGGAGAACGGAATTCGGTACGATACGGTTGTAACTTGGCTAGGGGGGCTGGTCCGATTCCAATTTTTTTTTCATCGATAGAAAGCTGCTTTATTCCTGAATGATATTTTAAGTACGGGGGCGAAGCTGCGGGCTGCTAGTCGTAAATATCTCACTTAGGTACATAATTTGACCTTCTTTACTGCATTTTTGTGATACATCCATCTTTTCGTCAGCTAGAATAACTTGTGGCTGGAAAGACCTCACGGCGTCCTTACCTTCCGCATGACACAGGTCCTCTCCGGAAATGGCAAGTTCGGGAGGTTCCTGTTCCGAATTAAAGCGGAAGTGACGCCCGGGTGTCGCCACTGTGCGGAACGCCCGGAGGACACGGTGGAGCACACAATCGCGGTGTGCCCTGCTTGGGCGGAGCATCGCCGTGCCCTCGTGGGGGTGATCGGCGGCGGAGACCTCTCGCGCCGGGCCTTGGTCGAGGCCATGGTCCGGAGCGAGGAGGAGTGGCAGGCGGTCGCCGACTTCTGCGAAGCAGTAATGCTCGCTAAGGAGGAGGCCGACCGCTTCAGGCAACGGCGCTCTCGCCGCCGCCGCCGGGATTCCGATCCCGATTTCCAGCCACCGTAGGCGCGGGCTTGCGGACAGTGAGCAATGGGTAGCTCGCTGTCCGGCCGTCCGGTAACCGTCCGGACCGAGCCCAAGTCGTCGACGGCGCGCGCGCGCCTCAAGGAGTTGTCAGCAACAGCAGGGGCCCAGCCGGGCCGAAGCCTACCGGGGCCAGGGTAATCCGAAAGGGCGCTCGAGCCCCGGTATTGAAGGCTTGAAGGAACGGGATGGGTTTTTTAGTCAGTAAGAGTCTGACACTATCTCCCGCTCCGCCCAAGAGCGGGGGTTGTCATAAGATGATTTTTACCATCGAAAAAAAAAAAAAAAAAAAAAAGCTAGAATAACTTGTTCAAACGAGAATTATGAAAATAGCGTGCGGGATTGTAACAATAAAATGTAACCGTCTAAATCTCAATCCATGTATCGTCGATTTCTCAAATCCTAGTAAGACAAGGATTTCAGAATGCAAAGTTGCAAACGCCTTGGGTGACGTCCAAAGCAACTTGTCGCTTTTCATGCATCTCTGCGATCTTTCTCGAGACATGTTGCGGGTTCCGCAGCCGCCATATTTGTTCTACCGCAAGTTTTATCCGGCGGTTGTTTTAACAACTTTTCGGGTGAAAACTTTGACATTCTTGATCTAGGGTTTCCTCAGTCGTTGTTGTTAAAAGAAACAATTGTTTGTAAAAGTTTTTTTTTAAGATAGGAAAACATTTAATGCGTCCTCACGCTTCGCCCTAGAGCGGGACTTCTTCCGCTCTAGGGCGAAGCGTGAGGACGTGTCAGACCATACGAAACCATACCTATGTTTCTTCTTTGCCCTTGTGTTTTCAGGACCATGGGTTTCTCTTTCTGAAGTAAACCCAGGGACCCGGTAGGCTTCCGCCCTCATGGGCCCTACGGTTTTGCTGACAATGCTTTAAGGCGCGTTTGGAATACTACGCGCAATGGCAAGCTCACCGTCCGACCATCCGAACTAACCAAGCCCAAGTCATCGACGACGCGTAGTGTTTCCACGCGTGCCGTCAGCAACCGTAGGGGCCTAGAAGGGTCGAACCCTACTAGGACCATGGATGATGCGAAAGAGAACCCCGGGCCCCTAACACGAAGGCAAAGAAGGAGCAGAAGTGGGTGTTAGTCAGGAAAAGTCTGATACTCCCTCCAGCCTCGCCCAAGAGTGGGAGAAGTCATGGGATGATTCCTACCTTTAAAAAATTATCTGAAAACAAATACTTCACGATCAAATGATTAACCTTCACAGTCAGTAATATCTATTGAAAGATTAGCTTAACAAAACCTCCAAAAAACCCGTAAGTATTGAAACAGAAACTGTACGGTTCACCGGAATTGCGGTATACACGCCTCTACGTTTCCCAATATTGTTTATAAAGGTGAGTTCTAAATCCAGCGGCTTTTGATACACCACAAACAATGGCGTGTATATTTTGATACCACAAAACTTTCGGTTTTCGAAAACAGGGGTCGGATAGCCGGGCGTCAATGTAAGGGTTACAAAAAAGGACAGGAAAATCGACCTGTTTAAATAGAATTACATCATTTATTTGCATAATATGGTAAGTATAACATATACAGGTAGGTGTAATAAGTACGTTGTATCCCTGTTGTGCCTGTTGTGTACCTGTGTGTGTGCTTTAAGCTCTAAACTAATGCGGTTAGCCATCAACGATCGCATGACTGCTTATCATGGTGAGATCACAATTAAAAAAATAAAATAGAACGATGATGAAATAAAAAAAATTAATACCATCACTAAAATAATATTTAAATTAAAACTAGGATGTCTATTGTACGTAAATGAACTTTTTTTTTGTGTTTTAAGGAGTTCATGTTAGCAGACTTATTTAAGGGGGATGGGACTGAAAGATTAACGAAGAAAGATTACAGTACATTGCGCCATCGCCTTCAGTAAAGTAAAGCTTAATTATTAGATAACTGACTGATACACATACTTATACATTTATAAATAGAAACATTATAAATAAATTCATCATCATCATCTCAGCCGATATACGTCCACTGTTGGACATAGGCCTCCCCTAAGCGTCGCCACAATGCACGATCCTGTGCGTCCCGCATCCATCGGATTCCCGCAACCTTCACCAGTCATCGGACCACCTTGTAGGACGCCTTCCAACGCTGCGTTTTCCGGTGCGCGGTTGTCACTCCTGAACTTTTCTGGATGTAATTTAATAAATAAATTACATCCAGAAAATTAATAAATAATTACATCCAGAAAAACTGATCATGCTCATACCGACCGTCCTGCATCCGTCCGGGCCGAGTCCGGGCCCTGGAGCAATGGCAAAGAAGGAACAGGAGTGGAGTTTTAGTCAGTAAAAGTCTGACACTATCTCCCGCTCCGCCCAAGAGCGGGGGATGTCGTTACGTCATTTTTCCACCTAAAAAAGTAGATAAGCTCATGTTACATAAAAAAAAACAGACTAACAAAACCACACAAATTTCAGTGTGCTCATGACAGTCCAATTACAGAAGAACAATAACTTGTGAACAACAAAGGCACATAATCTCTTTGATTGCAATAACGCATATCAAAGAGGCTTGTACTCCGAAATCCATGGTCTATCCCCCTTTTCTTCCCTTTTTTGAGGGTGGAAAATCATTAATATAACCTCTCCAGGTCAAAGTCAAAATCAAAGAACTTTATTTGCCAGAAACATAGTAATGGGGATGTTCAATACATTAATAAGTTCTGTAATGTTTCATCAGTGATTGGTATAGTTATATAAGTCTCAGTTATTTTAAATTATTATACACTAGCTTATAAATTATAGCCTATGTCACTCAGGAATAAAGCAGCTTTCTATCGGTGGAAAAAGTTTAGCAATCGGACCAGTAATTCCAGAGATTATCTCCTACAAACAAAAAAAAGACGTGTGGCACTCGGGGACTGCCGCGGTAAAGCTATTGCATAGCATTTTTATCAACTTATGCAATTATAATTATTTATTTATTTTATTTATGCAGTATTTTTTTTTCTTTGATATTAATTGAAGTTACACTTTCACACGTTGAATTAAATTTTGATTGATTGTTCACTCATTTGTTTTCTTATCGGTCACCACGCTCAAAAAACAAATGAGTGGGGGGTGTTAGGTTATTTTCGTTACGGAATTTCTGGATTCGGTCTCCACGCTCAAGGCCCGCGATAGAAGCTATGCAATAGCTTAAAAACAAACTTTACCTCTTTATAACGTTAGTGTAGACTAGCTGTGCCCGCGACTCCCTTCGCGTGGACTACAGGATTTGAATTCATTTTTTCTAAAATAAAAGTAGCCTAAGTTACTCCTTATTACATCAGCTACTTGCCAAAAAAAGTTCCGTCAAAATCGGTCCAGCCATTTCAGAGATTAGCGCGGACAAACAGACAGACAAAAACGTCAGCTGAGCGAGTTCAATGACCCGTAGGTAATTGTCGGCGTTGCGTACAAACTATCTACAAGTCATTGAACTCGCTCAGCTGACGTTTTTTTTAAAGAAATTAATTTCGTACATGCGTAAATTAATACGAGTTTTGAAAAAAAGGTATCTACTTTATTTTTTAATGTTATCTTTATAAATCGATAGTGTTTCATGTACCGGATCGACCCTCCACGGGATTAAGACGATTAAAATTTAGCGGTGTATGTATAGATTGTTTTTTAAAATTCTACAGCATTCATAAAAAACCACAATTGAATAAAATATTATTTTGCATTTTAACAAGTTACAATTAAATACATATTAGGTCACTTATACTTTCTTTCTAGGTCATTCTTGTCATTAAAAAATTCATTTAAGTTTTAACAGCATTTGTCCAACAGACTTTTAAATAATCATCATTTGTGTCAGACGACGTGCGGCAAGTATCCATCTTTATATTGTTAACACCTTCAGTCTTTCAGTCTAGAGTTCCAGACTTAACGTTTTGCTTCGTCGTTTGTACCACGTACATCGAAGAACTGGAACAACTCGCCTGCTGTGGTCTTGCCGTCCGATTATAGTTTAGTTATCTTCAAGGCTAGAGTAGCTAGGGTCTTAATAAACTAGTGCACTTCACTACTTGATCACTACTTACCATCTGGTGGAATTATAGTCAAGCGCTATATCACAACAAATCTAAGAAATACGTTTCACACTTTTCTATAAAAACAGCTTTGTATAGATGTAACTCCCACTATTTCTAGTATCTTTTCCGTAAAACCATTGAATTATGAAGCTATCCTTTTTATCACAAGATATACAATTTTTAATTAACAAATTTAAATTTAAATGTACAACATGTATGTATGTAGAACTGTCAAACAGTACTTCCTAGATTGCCGGGCTTTAGATTACTTTATTATAAAAAAAAGACTGTCACTGACTAAAATTCAACGGTGTTACTTCAGTTGATCTTTGCTTTCCAGTACCCCAGTGACTATCAGGAACAATCCTGCGGTCTTTAATATTCTATCCCTGGGGTCCTGATCTTAGTCCGGACTTCCTGATCAGGAATATAAGCCGCTCCTTTCCTGAAGTGGGGTCCAAATCGTTAAGTACCTACGTACCTTCTGACAGGAACTTGAGATTTGTGAAGTCTTGACCTCGAGATACGAGTTAAGTCTCTAATTGTAGTTTGAAGCAGACATATAATGCTAAGTGCTACTTCTATCGAACTTTCGAGTATGTATTTGGCACGATCTGCACTTAGTAAATTCTCTGAAGTTCGACAGCACAACTTGTGAGAAAAACATGAGTAGTCAGTTGGCCGGTATTTTCAGAACATTTTTGAAATTACCTGGCGTCTTTTCTGCTACCTAGGTAGGTACTAGATTATCTTTCGTTTTCGTGTTCAATCCTATAAGAACCGTGACTTATTTTAAGGATCAGTACTTCCAGAGATTATTGTTATTATTCTTTATAGAATTAGTTTCGAGACCTATTTTTTTTTTAATGACGTTTTTACTCGACTGCCAAGACAGGATTACGTTCTCTGCGCGTATCTTGTATGTCTTATTACCTCGTATGATCTAAATGGTTAGAGGGTTCTCAATAGTTAGTAGTATCGTTAGATTTGTATCAAAATCAAACTGATCAAGAAAATAATTGTTAAAAAAAAAGGAGATATTTGGCGCTAAATTGTAAGTCAAAAATAATAATATTAATTGTATTCATAGTAATATTTTATTTATTAACCAAATTTTATCGGAAGATGCAGCGTTGGAAGGTCACGGGAATCGGACCGTTCGTTCTGGCGACACTTAGGGAAGACGTATGTCCAGCACGACTTTCAGCTGAAATAATAATCATGATGATGAGGCGGGTTTTAGTAAATACCTTACTGTTACTACTGCTTGTTTGCTTTGTGTAAATCTTTTTATTGTAGGCACCTACCGCCTGACATACACTCAATAACAGTGTACTAAATATTAATGGTAAAAAAGTCACATCAAGGTTAAAATAACATTACAAAGTCAAATGTCTTTAATTTAGTAAAAGTAAATAATTTGGTTTTACGAGCTGCAATTAATGATGTTAAGCATAAGCTTGTCCAAACAACAGCTACAATTTAGTTTTATAAACAAAACGACAGATAGGAACAGTCGCAACAGTTCTTTTTTATTAGGGACTATAAACTTATTTGTTTTAATCAAATAACATTTATAGTGCCAACCCAAAAAACTTCTGTGTTACGTTGTAAAACTAAGCTTAAGTAACTAACAAAGAAATAACTATTTAGGTCTCTCTCGGATTCTTTCTCAAGGGTGAAGATAAGACGTTATATTGCAACTAGTACTTTGTTAGCGACTTTTTTCGCAATATTTTCATTAAAACAGCCCTTAACCTTTCGAATTAGAGACACCACAGAAAGACAATGAGAGAGCGGAAGCCGGTGCGGCGTTTAAATTAAACCGTATTTTGAGGATAGATTTTAAAAACTAATAAACACCGACTTTATTATTTATTTTGTTTAGAGTGTGCCAGGTTTCAAGTTTATAAACCGTTTTTTCAATCTAAGCAATAAAAATCTTCCATAGCTTCTTTAAAACCCAAAAAAAACAACCTTTATTTTATGCTAACTTTCAAGTACACGCACAGTACACGCATAACTTTCAGGCACACGGATTGAGATTTTGCAAACAACGAAATTCCTCCTTTTTAACCGACTTCAAAAAGGAAGAGGTTCTATGTTCGGCTGAATGTGTTTTTTTTTTATGTATATTTACAGATATCACGGTCAATTGAGGACCAATTTTAAAATATTTTTTTTGATTTATAGGCTATGCTTCCAAGTTGGTCCCATGGAAATATTGTTATAATCTGATCATGAACTTCAAAGATATGGTACAGTACTTCTCATAGGATTACAGCAGAACTGTCATAACAAGTAAAATTGCTTTGTTTATACGTGTAATCGATGACTGACTGAAAGAAAAGAGGGAGGGGATGTATGGAACTGATCTGATGATGGAGCCGGAAGGTACATTAATGTTATCTAACCGTGTTTGGGATTATCAGAATCGTTATGAGATGCACTCTGGCTATAAGGTACCTATTTAAGTTTGGCTGAGGGGTACTTTTTAGTGGTGGTACCATAACTAAAAAGTGTTAAATAAAAAACTTTTTACAAAAAAAAAAAAAAACAATATAACCGACTTCAAGGTTAAAAAAACACTCAAAAGTACAAAATAACTTTAATTTCGGAGTTCGGTGTTAAATAACGAAGAGACAAAACTATTATAGAAACACCGACTTCCGAAATTAAAGTTATTTTGTACTTTTCAGTGTTTTTTTAACATTGAAGTCGGTTATATTTTTTTTTTTTGTAAAACGTTTTTTTTACCTTCTTAAAGGTTAAATTTTTAAAAGCCTCTTCTTAGCCCAGCCTACGTCATAAAAGGAACCCCTATGCAAAATTCCAGGTTCCTGGTTCCAGTAGATTAAAATAGAATAGAATTTATACCGTTAAATTTTGATCGTTTTAATACCATATGGAGGGTCGATCCGGTACATGAAACACTATCGATTTGTAAAGATAAAAATAAAAAATAAAGTACCTGCTTTTCAAAACTCGTTTTAATTTACGCATGTACGAAATTAATTTCTTTAAGGAAACGTCAGCTGAGCGAGTCCAATGACCTGTAGGTAGTTTGTACGCAACGCCGACTACTACCTACATGTCATTGGACTCCACGGGATTAAAACGATCAAAATTTAGCGGTGTATATTTATTTCATTGGTAGTAAAAGAAAACAGTTTATATGTCCCTTTTTATCCAATTAACGATTGAATTTCCAAATTCCAAAAATTCTTAGTGCTCGCCTACGTCATAAAAACAAGCCTTGTGCAAAATTCCATGTTCCTAGTCTTAGTGGTACCGACTGTGCGTTGATATTTCAGTCAGTTAGTTTCTCTTTTTTATATAGATAATAATATATAGATAAAACATTAATTAAGTGGGTACACGTGCAATCTTCAACTTCTTTTACGATAGTCCTACTTTTTATTATAAACCTGCTGCTACCAGCGACTTTGCCCGCATGATTATAGAAAATTTTCCCCAGGGAACAAACTCCCAGGATAAAAAGCACCTTATGTGCTATTCAGGATCCTCCGGTGTGCTTAATTTCATCTAAATCCATTCAGCCGTTTGAGTTTGAAGAAGTAATAAAACATACACACTAATAAACTTTCGTGTCTATACATATAATAAATCTCTAAAAGTTTTTAGTTTTGCGCGCATGACGTGAAATGTACACAATTGTGTGTAACTTGATGTATTTCTTAGGCTTTGTTTCATCGCAATTGGTTGAATATATCGAAAGATATACCTACTACATTAATTGACTGTTAGGCGGTACGAAGTCCACTGGGTCAGCTAGTTTATAATAATAGTGTGTTAGCTTCTAGTAAATATTATACACCCCTACTTTTTAATTAGTACACAAAAAAATGGGGCTCTATCTACCCCGTACTGATCATATTTTTGTAGTCAAAAGTAGAAAAAACCGAAATCCTAAAATTGACCACGAAAAGGTAAATTCATTATAGAATCAATCAAACATAACAATTGCTAGTAGTAAATACTGCGGGCAGTGTTTTTCCTTAATAATTGTCACTTATTCATTCATTAATCAATAGCCTGCACGATATTTCCATAAATTGAGTGACATTTTGGGACATAAACCAACGCTAATAACTTTGTTATTTATGAATATTATTTATTGAGATTTTACTTATAAAATGACAAGGGCTTTTCTAATAAGCCCTTTAAGTATGTGTACTAATTAAAAAATTGTGGTGTATGTAATGAATAATCTTAACAAACAAAAATCATCATCATCATTAGGTTTAGATTTGTGATGATTTTCATTACAAACAAAAATCATCATCATCAAAAATTATAAATTATTATTATACTATTAGGTTGAGCCCACGATTTCGTTCGTGCTTATGTCAGATACAGTGAACGCAAAATTGAAGTCGGAACCAATTAAAAAGTAACCCTATGTCCTTTCTTGGGGTTCAAGCTTACACCGTAATGAATGAGCGTACCAAATTTCAACAAACCCTGAAAGTGTTACAGACAGACAGACTTATTTTCACATTTATAATATTAGCATGGATTAGAATAAAACTTAAAGCAGGAGTCTATATCCTGGGTGGAAGTTCTTGCTGATATCTATGTTTCCCGATAACTAAAACTCGAGGGAGTTCAAACCACAAGTGAATACTTTGAGACAAGCATGTAGCTACTCGCAACAGTGTCGCAACCGTATCATCGCTTACTTTCAGGTAAAATAGTAGGCAACGAGAGCCAACCACTTAAAAAACGACTACTACTTAAAATACCTATCACACTTATAAGTTTTTACGTATTTTTGTGTGTCTAAACATAATATATATGCTATCTACTCCTTCACACTCACACGGCCGAACGGGTATGGATATAGCATACAGACTATATTTTTTATCCAAGTATTATGTTCCCCTGGCATAAGTCTATTTCGATGCCGTATATATTTGTATTTTGGCATAAGTCCTAGTTTAAGTCTATTTTGATGAGTCTACTTTGATGCGGGCAAATACATTGGCAGAAGTTAGTTAAAAAATAAAAATAAAATTTGCTTGAAAACATTCTAAAAGCAAAAACGACCTTTTCAGGAGCAAGTGACAGGCTATAAATAACCAACAAAATAATGTATTATGCAAAGAGGGACAAAACAAGCGCCTCATATCAATAGCTTACAAACTAAAGGACATATAGGTAGGTCGCGGGTTGTAACAGATAGTTTGTTGCCCTTTGTGTAGCTAAACAAATGCAAATTGCATGAGATGAGATACTAACGCCGCCGGCCCATAGAGGCAAACAAACAATGTGTATAGTCCAACCGTTTTCTTTCGTGCCACCGACCCGGGGTTGAAACTCTCGCCCTCATGAATTTTAGGTACCTAACCTCCAGTTGTTTTGAGAGAAATATCGCTCGCCTTTGATATTATATTCTGTTAATTCAATGTAGACTTTAGCTGCAGTTTCAGCTGAGAATTTTAATACTGTAGTATGAATAATTAGTTATGATGTACTAGGCTTTGTCGGCGACTTTTCTTGCGTGAGAGTCGTAAATTTACACTAATATTATAAAGAGATAAAGTTTGTCTTTCGTTGTACTGTACTGGTTCGGTTGCAATTTTCTTTTTGCTTTATTCCTGAGTTAAATAGGCTATATTTTATGTATTCGGGCGAAGTCGCCTGCAAAAGTTAGTTAATAATAATATTCCAAAACTGTCACACAATACCATCTAGTTCCAAACTAAGCAGAGCTTGTGCTATAGGTACCTTTTCGGCTCGGGTACGCTCAACGCAACTGTATTGTATTTCTGTACTCTTTTTTATTATTATTTTATGTTGTTGTATGTTGTATTGCCTGCGCCGAATAAATGCTATTCTATTCTATACATAAACAACTTATTTCTAAATACATACATATTATAGATAAATTATCCCGAAACAACATTTTTCGGGGAAAAAAGGGTATCCTGTAAAAATGGTATGTCTCAATTCAGGATGTAGGAGACCCCTAGGCCAAGTTTCGTTGTTAAAACTTGATTAATGTAGACTTATACATCAGTACTCTTTTCCTCTTTTTTATCGAATTCATTATATCTATAAGTAGGTATATATGGGGAATAATTTAAAGGTTTGCTTATTATAATTATCGATATTTACGAAGACTAATTTATGAAGAACTTCTTATTTACATTCTTGGATACATACCCTATAAATAAAACGCTCAATTTTATAATCTATGTGATCGCGCCGGCTTCGCTTGGTGTTTGACCGAATGGCGCGAAATCACGCGCGAACGCCGGCGCCGGCGCCGGCGTTTGCTTGATTGGGGTTTGAATGATTCGAGCGTGAAGAAGTAACTTGACAAACATACAAGTACAATTACCAAAACGGATCTTGAGCGCTCGGCGTCAGAGTGGGGATCGCTTTGCTCATTCCATACATTGGCGAGCCAATCGTCTTCGTTAGATACATGCAGCAACGCAGGGAACGAATCAGGAGTGACGTCTATGACGCGATGGCGCGGTGAGTCAATCACTGACACTCCCCGCCCCCGCGTCTCACTTCGCACCACTAAAGAGACCGAATATTTGACTTCTGCGCAACTTGAAGCCAGCGCTCAAGATCCGTGACGGCAATTGTATGCTCAGTCACAAACTTTTGCCTTTATAAGAATGTTTATAATATTGTGCGGATTTCATGCGGGATTGCCCCGAACACGTAACCTCCTCAAATGTCCATCTAACAACTATTCATTGTAATGCGTGGAATACGCATACAGGACGCGTTCTTTTGCATTTCGAAATATTCTGCGTGCGGGACAATCCCGCATCATCATCATCATTTCCGCCAAAAGATGTCCACTGTTGGACATAGGCCTCCCCGAAGCGTCGCCACAACGACCGATGCTGTGCGTCTTGCATCCGTCACATTTTCGCGACTCTCACCAGGTCGTCGGTGGTCCTCCTGCTTTTTCCGGTGCACGGTCGCCACTTTAGGACCTTACCAATCCCGCATGCGTGATGAAATCCGCACGATATTAAATAATTAGTATGATACGATAATAATATTAGTATGATAAGATGTTTGAAACACATGGTTATTTTTATCCGAAATCAAAAAAATACAACGAATACAAAATTCAATCAGACGAAATAAATATTACGGTGAATAGCAGCCAGTATACTTAACGAAACATCTATCATAACCACGGACATTTTAAGCTCTCTACTTTCATCTACTATTCGCTGAAAAACAGTTTTTTCAGAACATTACTCACGCTAAGAGAAAGATGGATTGCTCTACGTTTTTAAATATTTGTAGGTAAATAGGAACTTGCAAAGTAATGTCATTAGGGAAAATTATTATATCCTATGAAGGTGTGGGAATGATCAAACTAAACCAATCGAAGCGATATCTTGAAGGAGACCCTTATATATATATATAGTAATCGGCGTTGCGTACAAACTACCTACAGGTCATTAGACTCGCTCAGCTGACGTTTTCTTAAAGAAATTAATTTCGTACATGCGTAAATTAATACGAGTTTTGAATTTTTTTCAACTACTTATTTTTTAATTTTATCTTTACAAATCGATAGTGTTGATATCGGATCGACCCTCCACGGGAATAAAACGATTGAAATTTAGCGGTGTGTAATAAAGAGGTAAAGTTAGATTATTTTTTTCTTGTTTGTGGGTATTTATTTGTACTTCCAGAGATTACCTATCTCTGGAAGTATTTGTCCGATCGCTAAATTTTTTTCACCGATAGAAAGCTGCTTTATTCCTGAGTGACATAGGCTATATTTTATGTACGTGGGCGAAGCTGCGAGTAAAAGCTAGTTTAGCATATTGTTTTCTTTGCCATCAATACAGTGTACCCCTAACAGCTGAACCTACATTTTCCAAGTTCCATACAAACTATACGTACATAAGCTTTGGTGTCGTAATAGCTTGAAAAGAGGATTCACTTGGAGCCCAAGTTGGGTGGCAGCCAGGAAAATTCTGCCATTGTACAAGTTTCAACTTATACGTAACATACATAAATAAATAGGTACGTTGACAGAACATTTAATAAGGCTCTTGGCACAGGAGAAGATCTTGCCACCAGATTTAGGACATTGGTGATATTATTGATGCTGCATTGGATTAAGTTTGGTGCCAGATAAACGTGGAATAGCGGTCATTGACCCTCGTACATTGGTTGACAATCTTAACACCTCGAGCGCCAGGGGGTTAATGACCTGGAAAATTGCCGTTTTTACGTAAACCAGCAAAAAAAAATACTTTTCCTGGATTTTTCTAGGAAAAACAAAAATCTAGGAGCCAAAATTGTCGGCCAAATAAATTTCGTACAAACGTGTGACTTTCAGGTTGTACAGACGTACATAACTACATAATTGGAGTGTCTGTTTGTAATATTGAAATAACTGCTTTTTACTACATGCATATGAATATATATACGGCACATACACCAAAATAACATTTTTTACAATTTTTGTCTGTCTGTTTGTCCGGGCTAATCTCTGAAATAGCTGGACCGATTCTGACGGGACTTTTTTTGGCAGGTAGCTGATATAATAAGGATTAACAAAGGCTGCTTTAAAAAAAAATTCAAAATCCTGTAGTCACACAACTAGTCAGTTATTAATAAAAAAGTCGAGAATTTCCTCGTTGTAATTTGCGTGGAGGAGAATGAATACGTTGTCATTAAGAGGATCCTTTTTCACTCGCTTATCGTCAACTTCGAGCATGGTTTAAAAGCTTGTTGCTTCATCTAACGCAATCCAACGCGTTTGACGAAGAGGTAAAGCGAGAAAAGAGAGACAACGCCTGAAAATTCTGTTAGCTTTCGGTAATTCCGTGATTTACTAGAATAATTCACAAAACTTGTTCCAGGAAACACGTGTTTTTTTAAAACCCATATAAGTTTTTGAACATAATTGTCGTAATTCAGACTCTCTATTAAATGTGTGCGTGTTTCTATGGGTGTACTTTTTATATTTTTATTATACGAGTACATTATGGAGAGTCAAAGTTCTAGAAGCCTAGATAATATCCACAAGATGTCTGTAGGTAAAGCCAAAATATCTGGAGAAATTTATGGGTTATCTACATTAATAGTTTTGTTGTTATGTTTTTTTTAAGCTATTGCATAGCTTCTATCGCGGGCCTTGAGCGTGGAGACCGAATCCAGAAATTCCGTAACGAAAATAACCTAACACCCCCCACTCATTTGTTTTTTGAGCGTGGTGACCGATAAGAAAACAAATGAGTGAACAATCAATCAAAATTCAATTCACATTGAAAGTGTAACTTCAATTAATATCAAAGAAAAAAAAAAAACAAAGGAAAAAAAAATACTGCATAAATAAAATAAATAAATAATTATAATTGCATAAGTTGATAAAAATGCTATGCAATAGCTTTACCGCGGCAGTCCCCGAGTGCCACACGTCTTTTTTTTTGTTTGTAGGAGGCAATCTCTGGAAGTACTGGTCCAATTGGTAAAATTTTTTCACCGACCTTAAGCTGCTTTATTCCTGAGTGATATAGGCTATATTTTAAGTACGTGCACGAAGACGCGGACAAAAGCTAGTAACACCATAATCATGTAAAAGCGGTCGTATGAAAATGTACGTTGAATTGCCCGTTCTTAAGTTTCAATGTTATTTTAATTAAGAACACAAAGAAGTTCTTTCCGTTCCCTTTACAAACAAAAAAGGCGATGTTTTATTTCATACAGTATCGACTTTCTTTTTCTGAAGTAATAATAAATATTTGGTATTATTAAGCATACTGAGTATTGACTTCAGTTTTATTTGGCTCCCATTTTGTATTTTAGTTATTGAACTTTCTTATATGGGAAGAAAGCGTGACCCAAGGGCTGGCTTCTACCTTGGTCAGAGATTAAGCATTGCCATTCAACGTGGCAATGCCGCCAGTCTTTTGGGCACACTTCCAGTCGTCAGCGATGCGGAGGAATTTTTTGACGCCACATATTTTAGGGAAGAGTTATTGTGTATATATATATATATATAGTTTTAATTAGTTAAGTGTTTTTATTTTTTAAATGGGAAATCATCAAATTTATCCTCCCGCTCTAGGTGAAGCGAGAGTATTGAATTTTACTGACTAAAGTCCATCTGACATCCTTCAGTTGCCCTTTACCTTCGAGGGCCTCAGTAACTATCGATTCTTCCCGGAGCCCGAACTGAGATATCTTGAATTTACATTACCTTCGTTGGTTACCAAATCTTGTACTACCAACAAGTAATCTAGATAGGTTCGTAGGTAAGTACTTCAAATGAAGTTTATTAATATTTACCTGTGTATTAAAGCAAAGTCCCATACTGATATTGCTAATGATTAAAGTTTATTACCGACGTGTATGTAATAAACACAAGTTTGTTCCATAACAATCTGCGCAAACTATAAAACTTAGCAAATTGACTTTTCGGTACTTTCCGCAATCGATAATCTTAGAGCCTTGCCAGATTACCACGACACTGTGTCGCGCCTCGCAACACTGCGGCACGTCGCCGCGTCGTGCGGTTTTACGATGCCGTACCGTGTTGAATGGATACACGGTATTTTTTTTTTCGATGGGAAATATCATCCAATGACAACCCCCGCTCTTGGGCGGAGCGGGAGATAGTGTCAGACTCTTACTGACTAAAAAACCCATCCCGTTCCTTCAAGCCTTCATACCCGGGCTCGAGCTCCCTTTCGGATAATCCTGGCCCCAGTAGGCTTCGACCCGGCTGGGCTGACAACTCCTTGAGGCGCGCGGGAACAGTGCGCGCCGTCGACGACTTGAGCTTGGTCCGGACAGTTACCGGACGGCCAGACAGCGAGCTACCCATTGCTCAATGTCCTTAAGCCCGCGCCTACGGTGGCCGGTATGATGCCGCGCCACGACAGCATGTCGTCCAGGCACTGTATCACCAAAAATTTCACAATCAGTCTTTGAATCAAAGGTAGCCAATTCAAATAGGTATAATCAATACAACCCTCACAGTTCGTCTTACCCTTTTTAATGGCTATTTCATGAAGAAGTCATTCAATAGTATAAAACGAATTGAGAAGACTGATGATTTTAATGATTTATTATTCCGTGAATTATCTACAAGCATTTTAAGATTGTAGTTCTCACTTAGATGGTATTATCATGTAATGAGACGTAGCAAAGATTATGTGGTAAAAACAGCAAAGAGAAGTAGAGGCCTTCCGCCATAGTCTGGCGATTTCACATCGAAAGAGACCTCAAGAAAGCCCAAATGCTAAAATTGACGAAAGGGAAGCCCGGGGTCCTGTCTCCAAAAAAAAAAAAACTGATTTATCCTGGCGCAGAATTTTGAAGAGACCCGGTCTCAGACAATGGTAGCAGAGTCGAACAAAGAAAAAGAATATCTATAATTAGGTTCATACACCTATAATATCAATAACTAAAACACAAAATGGGATATATTTAACACTAAAATCTAAGATATCAACAACCTTTTTCATCATTAATTTGTGATTTCAATTACATACGCATAACGATATGTCCATTTAAAGGATCAAAATCGTACTAAATGTCTCTCGTGTTACCAACTAGATTAAGGGTTTTGGGGTCAGATTGCGGTTACTGGGTATACCCTAGTCTTACCGGTTACCCTCGCCAGTAGTTACCGTAATAGGTTCGCTAGTTACGTATCAAATCCTGGGAAACGGTTAACCTGAATCTAAGGGCAATCTACTGAAGTGATTTCAAACAATATGCTAGTAATTAGTTTTGGTACTTGGCTTTGTTGCCGTGTGTTACTGCTGTTCCGAAAAGGTACGGACTGTTATTGGTAGTAATAACGCTACGTAATTTACGTAAATTATTTCTTTGCCTTCTAACATACTTTTTGTTTCTGAGTAGTGTGAAGTAGTCATTGAATAACTTATCCCGCAGTTGATTGGGCGAGAGGTAGCGTCAGACTCTTACTAATTAATACCCACCTGTATTCTTTCGTCCACTAACCGTCCGGACCGACCCCAAGTCGTCGACGGCGCGTACTGTTCCCGCGCGCCTCAAGGAGTTGTCAGCAACCGCATTGGCCCAGCAGGGTCGAAGCCTACTGGGGCTAAGGGTCTGTTTCCGAAAGGAAGTGAAAAAAAAATTAATAAAATTCAAGTTCTTCGGACACATACGTATTACCAGTCTTCGTTACGGGTGAGGTGTGCGGGCAAAAATTGAGAATACTTAAGGTATTAAGTTCGTTATACATTTCTGTTGATATTGTGTGAAAATGATTAAATTGGTAGTGTAAGCGAAAGTCGAGAGCAAAAATTACGTGGGCGCTCACCAACACGGTGGACGGATCTCATCAAATCTTCCTCATCACTTCAACATTAGTGAAAACTCCCAAGCCGCCAAACACAGGATTACATGGCGTCATATCACGAGAGAAGCGGTGGCGCAGGACTCGACAGAGACACGACCATGACCACTGTCAAGTGTGAGAAGAAGTTATAAGTTATATAATGTCCTTCAGCTGTCCTTTCTGTTGTAAGGCCACAATAAATCTTTCCAACTACCCATGATGAGTTCCCCTTTCTACCTTGAAAAAAGGGGAAGTCATCCAATGACTCGGACTCCAAGGAGGAGCCAAAGGGCGTGTCAGACTTTTACTGATTAAAACCACATCTGTGTCCTTCAGTGGCCCTTCGCGTTCTAGGACTCTAGATTTCTTTTTCAGAAATTCCCGCGACCCTAGCGGGCATCGACCCCGGGCCCCTACGGTTTTACTGTCATCTCACTAAAGCGCGCGTGGTGGCGCGACTCGAGCTCGGTCCGGGCCCTTAACACCCTCTTGTAAAATATTGTTGCATAATCTTATCTACAAACATGAAAATATGTGAAATATTTACCTACACTCAATGAAGCCAATTTAACTGGTGAACCAGAACGCAAATCAAATCAAAATCACGTTCAAATCAACAGCTTAAAAGATTAAAGGTACCTATTGAGTGATTACTTACTGCCTGCTTTATTTATTTCTCGTGGCTTTAAGATATTTTCCCAAATGATGCTGCGGTCCAACATTCTTTCCTGGCCGTTCGTGTGGAAAGAAATCAAAGGATCTTTGCGCTTCGTAGCCAGCTAGGTAACTGAAATTTCCCGGGTCGTTGAACACCGTTTTTGGTCAAAAAGGGAACTTATCTTGGCGATGAAAAGCTTTTAAAGTATTCTACCAATATTATCTATCTTTTTGTTACATTGAGGTACTGATTTTTTAATTATTCAGAAACAAAAAGGAAGGTAGATATTCTTTGAAGGAGTTATTAAGTACAACGAAAAAAAGTCGGCAATCTTTTAGCTTTTTTTTGTTATTGATATAAACCAGTGCTAGACTGCGATCCCACCTGAAGGTAAGCAGTGATGCAATTGTTGATGGTGAGGCGCACTAGTTCATTAACAGCCTATTCATTCTAGCCTTAAAGATACCATATTGATATTTGTGCCATTTTATTTGGCAAGAAACCCCTTTTTTGAGTTGTAAAATCATCCTATGGCTTTTTCCTCTCTAGAGCAAGAGGCAGTGTCAGACTTTTAGTGACTAAAACGCACCTGTGTTCCTGTTGTAATTTGCATCCGGTCACTTTCAGTCCCGTAATGGCCGAGTACAGATGTGTGTGGAAAAGGAGGGGTATAGTAAAAACAAGTACGGCTTACCTATAAAAACGAAGTTCAATTCCTGAATTGAGTTACGAAGATTTTTCCGAATCGCATTTTTTTTGTGACGTTTAACTACGAAACAGTATTCAAATTTTTTCCTTTATATAGGAGACCTTGCTTCATGTTCAATTTCAGGATTCTAGGTCAACGGGAAGTACCTTATGAATTTTGAATCCTTTGTGACTGTCGAAATACACGTTTTGTGCGACATACATGGCGGTATCTTTTTTTTTCGTTAACTTATAAGTTTAGTTTTTTATAGCTTCAAGGGACTGCAGACTTGAGTATACACCGTTAAATTTTAAAGCGGGTTCAATGATCTGTAGTTAGTAGTCGGCGTTGCGTACAAACTATCTACAGGTCATTGAACTCGTTCAGCTGACGTTTTCTTAAAGAAATTAATTTCGTATATGCGAAAATTAATACGAGTTTTGAAAAAAAGGTACTTTATTTTTTTATTTTATCTTTACAAGTCGATAGTGTTTCATGTACCGCATCGACCCTCCACGGGATTAAAACGATTAAAATTTAGCGGTGTATAGTTTTAATTTCAACTTGATATCTTCACGCGTTCCAGAGATAAAGGGTCTTGACAGACAGACAGATGAACAACAAAGTGATCCTATAAGTATATAATAATATACCTCAAATGGAAGATACGGAACCCTAAAAACAAAATTGTGTGCTAAAATTATGATTTTTGACTGTTTCAATAAATTAATATACAGACATAAGGAGGTAACATTAACTTATACCAAACTGCCTACAAAACAGTAAAGATATATATGCTAGTGTTAATGTTACTATTTTACGAAGTGCGAGATTAAATTTCAAGAATGCGAGGAAGTAAATTGGATTTTACCGCAACATATCGTATTCGGGCATATTTGCGCGTCACGTCTAGATGTGGGTAGCAACGGTACCTACGTATCATGTGTTAGATTTCCTAATCTAACAATATGCATTTATTATGAACTAACTTTCGCTAAAGAGCACTCAGAAATAAAGCCGGTTTCTATCGGTGAAAAAATTTTAGCAATCTTTATAAGATTATCTTCCACAAACAAAAAGAAAACAAACTTTACCTCTTAATAATATTACACATACATAGAATATAGCCTATGTCACTCAGAAATAAAGCAGGTTTCTATTGGTGAAAAAATTTTAGCAATCGGAACAGAACTTCCAAAGATAACCTCCTACAAACAAAAAAACATACTTTACCTCTTTATAAAATTAGTGTAGATTATGTTATAAAAGGTGTAAGGGACAGCCCTCTACAAACTTTAAGGGCTTGCTCAGTAGACGAAACTGAACAACCTTCCACAATTTTTTTTTTTAGGAAACGATAAAAAAATCAGCCTCACCATACAAAATGATAAACTTGATTGGACAATTTGTATGGCGAGGCCGATTATTTTTTTCGTTATCGTTCGAGAGCAGTGGTGATGAAATAAATTACTCAAAGTTATGCGCCTGAGTTTGAACCTACGACCTAAATCTTGTAATTCGGAGTAGTTACCACTGGGCCATCACCGTTCTCAACTATAGTTTAAAAACTTAAAAATTTTGACATTGCCTTCCTTACCTATCATCATCATCATCATCATTTCAGCCGATATACGTCCACTGTTGGACATAGGCCTCCCCCAAGCGTCGCCACAACGAACGTTTCTGTGCGTCTCGCATCCATCGGTTTCCCGCAACCTTCACCAGGTCATCGGTCCATCTTGTAGCAGGCCTTCCAACGCTGCGTCTTCCGGTACGCGGTCGCCACTCCAGAACCTTTCGACTGCAACGGCCATCCGTTCTGCGAGCAATGTGCCCTGCCCATTGCCACTTAAGTTTGGCAATTCTTTGTGCTATGTCGGCAACCTTAGTTCTCCTGCGGATATCTTCATTTTTTATTCGATCACGCAAGGAAACCCCGAGCATAGCCCTTTCCATCTCTTTGGGTGACTTTAAGCCTTCTGATGAGGCCCATTGTGAGCGACCACGTTTCTTCCTTACCTATAAGTACCATTAATAAATTGATTTATAGACAAACAAGCCGCTAGTTGAAGACTAGCGGCTTCACTCGCGTAATAGAAGAAAATGAAGAAAAGAGAACATTTAGGGCTTTATCATACAAGCGGATTGCGAGCGTTCTCAAAGCGGAGCGGGCGCGCAACGAATACGTTACGGGCGCGCAACGAACACGCCACGCATGCGCAGCGAATTTGTTGCGGACACGCAATGAGATCCGGTAACAAGATGCGGGTCTCTGGGATCTTCGAAGTAAGGGTCTCTGGGATCTTCGAAGTAACAAAGTCAAAAGCAGTGTCTCCTCGTCGGAATCAATTTTGTTACTGAGTGTCGTCGGTAACTTCTAAAAACACGCGTTGAAAACGTTGTGAATTTCCACGTATCCGCAACGTCTTCGCTTTGCAGCCGCGACGTGTTCGCAACGCATTCGCTGCGCGCCCGCCCCGCCCCGCAGCCGCTCGCAAATCGCTAGTGTGATAACGCCCTTAACCTTTCAATACCCTCAATTAGAGATAGATACAATAAAGAGACAATGACAGCGCTAACCCGGCGTTCGCTTGGGGTTTAATGAATATTCCTTGGGATAAAAAGTACCCTATGTGCCATTCCATGGCACCACAAAATACCTATTTAGCTACAGAAGACAATCTCATGTATGTACTTCACTTTTTATACCTACACTCGGTGGACGCACACTAATGAGCGTTTGAGCCGGAACTGTTCGACGAGTGATCCAAGACGCGACTGAGACATCGTGTCTGTGAGCGGTGTCTTTGTATGCGTTGCTCGAGCGCGCTTTGTATGTAGATTGACTTCTGTACCTATATATTTTGTGATGGCACTGTCTACCCGTATGTTGTTTGTATGTAAGTATGTATGTTGTTTGTATGTTTGTATGTATGGCCGTTCGACCATGAAGAAGTAACAAACATACAGAAAAACATAAACCTACGCCTTCATAATATTCGTACGGCTTTTGAGAGAAACTAATTTGAAGACGTTTCAGAAAGGGGTGCTATAAAACTAACTAGTTTTGAAATTAGCTCTGTGTGTTTATTAGCTTAATATGAACCAATAAACTGTTGCTATCAATTTACATAACATGTGCTTTGTACAAGTACACAAGGAATGGAGTAGAGCAAGACATTGAGTTTACGTTCTATAGTTTCTAGTTCAAGAACAAGTAATACCGTAAAAGGAATTTGAATGAATTTTCAAATCACGTCACTTATCATCAGGTGAGATGGTGGTGAAACGCGAGCCTATCCATAATGAAAAAAAAAACAATAATAACTAGACTAAAGCGATTTGCGTGTCCGGGAACCGTCGGGCCGTTAACACTGATAGGATTGAACACCATCAAAAGCTACTACGGACAATGACAAGCGATAACAATTCATAACAATGATAACATTGCTTAGTCAATTCAATTCAGGAAATTGACAGGCCTGTTGGTCTAGTGGTTAGTGACCTTGACTGCTATGCCGGAGGTCGTGGGTTCGATTCCCACCCAGGACAAATGTTTGTGTGATGAGCACGATCATTTGTTCTGTGTCTGGGTGTAATTATCTATAATATGTATGTATTTAGAAATATATAAGTATGTTTATCAGTTGTCTAGTACCCATAACACAAGCTCTGCTTAGCTTGGGACCAGACGGCGCTGTGTGATCGTTGTGTAATAATAATAAAAAAAAGTCATCATTTTTTCATCATCCGATGATTTTGCCAATGTTAAGGTGTGAGATTCAAAACGTCAGTATTTTGTAATTAATACTATTATCTAACTATTGAACAGTTTTTGTAGCACACATATTTACAGGTTAGTCGCAATATTTTTTTTTTATTTTTTTTTTTCCACAACTATCACACAGTGCTGTCTAGTCCCAAGCTAAGCAGAGCTTGTGTTATGGGTACTAGACAACTGATTAACATACTTATATATTTCTAAATACATACATATTATAGATAAATTACACCCAGACACAGAACAAATGAACGTGCTCATCACACAAACAATTGTCCTGGGTGGGAATCGAACCCACGACCTCCGGCATAGCAGTCAGGGTCACTAACCACTTGACCAACAGGCCTGTCCTTTCATATTAATAGGAAAGTTCAGAAACCACTTTTCATTCCAAATCATTATTTAATTTTTCATTCATGATATGAAAATGGGTTGCTCAAAATATTTTATACTAGCTTTTCCCCGCAGCTTCTCCCGCTTATATAAAATATAGCATGTCACTCGGGAATAAAGCAGGTTTCTATCGGTGAAAACATTTTACCAATCAAACCAGTAGGTACTTCCAGAGATTACCTCCTACAAACAAAAAAAAGCATACATATATGCATAAAGTTTACCTGTTTATTAACACGCTTATATTAGCTTCACCTGTATGTTTGTTACCAACGCCTTTGAGCTCGATTTTGACCAACTTTGGGCAATCAGATTTTCTTCAAACTTTGCACACCCATTAAAGACTGATGACAATACAATAATCCGTTTTATTTTAGTGAAAAATAAAAATATAGTTTAAAAAACTAAAAAAACACGCTTTCTTATCAAACTAAAAAGTGCGTGGAGCGCTTTGTGCCATATTTTTCGTAAATCGACCACCCCACGCTTTTTTCTCAATGATATTAATATTTTTCGTTCATTATTATTATTTTCTACCTATCTTGAAAATTATTTTACACTTTTTAGTTTGATAAGAAAGCGTGTTTTTTTTAGTTTTTTTAAACTAAATTTTTATTTTTATATTAATACTCGTATAGTGTAGATGTAGATTGATCTATAATTGTGTATTACTGCTGGGCAAAGGCCGATCTCTTGTCCTCCTAAACCTCTCTATCTGTGGCGATCTCTGCCCAACTTTGTTAGGCGAATATGATGAGAGGTCATATGACCTTCGCCGTGGTCGACCTCGATGGAATCGTCCTCCTTCAGACGTCCATTGGTTGACAATCTTCACCTAACTATGTGACATGAACAGCTTTCTTCCGTATCAGCTTAGCTGTTTTTTCGCTAACATCTGTTACTTGTTTATTGAGCACAGAGATGCAGATGTTGGGCAAAATCAGAAACCCAAAAGCTATAAATCCATCGTTTTTTTTTAATAATACCTCACACAAGGAATAACTCCTGTATCGTGTGTGGTATCACAAACATGTGGGTATAATACACAAGACACTCAGACCCGGAACATATATCTGTTGGCCATACAACTAATATTTTAAATCCTAACTTAATGACTGTAACATCAAATATTAGACCTTCAATACGAATAATGTAGTCTTTAATAAAAGTAAATTACTCGCATTTAAATACCCATTAAATATTTTACAAAGCATTCACAAAATGAACAAAGGTTGAAGAGTAATTATCGTTTCATGCCACAAATATCGGTCACGCACTGAATATTGTGTGAATTATATCAAACCTTCCGACAAGGTAGACCAGTGGTCTGATGAGGGTCGCGGGAGACCGCAGAATGCGACAAGCATAGGAGCGGTCGATGGGGCAAATCTCGGGAAAGCTTTATGTTCAACAGTGAACGTCTTTTGTCATCATCATCATCGGCCTTTTTAATGTTCCCACTGCTGGGACTTCGTCGACGGCGCGCACTGTTCCCGCGGGCCAGTCCTACTGGGGCCAGGGTTATCCGAAAGGGCGCTCGAGCCCCGGTATGAAGGCTAGAAGGAACGGGGTGGGTCTTTTAGTCAGTAAGAGTCTGACACTATCTCCCGCTCCGCCCAAGGGCGGGGGATGTCAATGCATGATTTTTTCCCACCATAAAAAAAAAGCCGTCCTGTGCGGCCCAGGCCGATGAAATAAATTACTGGCTGGGTTCAGACCCGCGACCTACAACTCGTAAGTCGGGGCTATTACCATTCGGACACCGTTGCTCTTACCCACTGCGAACGTCTTTCGACTGGTATGAATTCACAAATGCGTACAGCTAAGGAGTACAATTCCCTGCCGGACTCTGTGTTTCCTGATAGATACAACCTCTTTAAGTCAAGTGAATATGTTACTTTTAGGCAAGCGTGCTCCATCGGCTTACTGAATATTGTGTGAATTATATCAATCACCTCAAGCCTTCTAACAAGGTAGACCAGTGGCCTGATGAGGGTCGTGGGAGACCGCAAAATGCGACAAGCATAGGAACTGTCGATGAGACAAGTCTTGGGAAAGCTTTTTGTCCAACAGTGAACGTGTTTTGACTGGTATAAAATCACAAATGCGTGCAGCTAAGGAGTAGAATTCCCTGCCGGACTCTGTGTTTCCTGATAGTTACAACCTAGGGGTCTTTAGGTTAAGTGAATAGGTTACTTTTTGGCAAGCGTGTTTTAACGTCGGTCACGTCGTCGCTTTCCAGGTGAGATAGTGGTCAAACGCGAGCCTATCAGTAATAAAAAAAAATTAAATCAATAATAATATAACTATTGAATGTCGGTTATTACGAACAGAAAATCGAAGCCAGTTAAAAACGACTATTGCTTTTCTTTGGCTTCATGCTTACTTCGTTCCAAATTACATCACAATCGGTTCAGTAGTTCAAAAGTAACAGCGTAAGAGACAGACAGAATTACTATCGCATTATATTTATTTATATCTAATTTGTATACAAGTCGGTTTACTATACCCATGGTCCTGGAACACAAAAAGCAATTAAAGGAACATAGGTGAGATCTTATTAAGTAAAAATATGCCCACCCAAACCCTCTCGCTCTACCCTAGAGCGGGAGAAATCATAGATGATTTACCACCTAAAAAAGAAAGGTTCAATAGTTAAAAGAAAGGAAAAGCGGTATTTAAAATCACAACACACATACCTAATTATCCAATTGAATATGCCTTTATTACAACACAGATTACACATACAGACATGTTAAAAACTTATTAAAAAAACAATCATTGATTGAAAATTAACGAATGCGCATACCACAAACGATTGCTTCAATATTCATGACAAAATTAACAATTCCAAGAGGATTTATTTAAACTGAGTGATCTCTTTTTCCTTTCATCAGTTTTATTTTTGTACCAGTTGTGTTGATTCTCTATTTATTTATTGAATAGGCACCTCAACGACTTACTCACTAAAACATACACAAATAAAATAACACATACAATTTTAAGCATAGTGAATTCGTCACTTACAGAAGTGCACAGCACTGATCACATATTTGAGAAATGAATCTACTTTTTACTATACAACATGTACCTACCTAACTAGTATAATTAAAACCCTATTATTATACCCAAATTAGAAAATTAAGTTATAATAGTAATTCTAGCACTGAAACTTTACTTTACTTTACTTATGGGTGGTATTTTTTAAATGGGTAGCTTTATTTAAATAGGTAGCTTTACTTGAATTGGTAGTGTTTTTTATAATTAGTTATGCTAATTGTATGAAAATGATACTTATGGGAATCAAATCTCTTACACTACATTGCCTAATGCTTCGGTCATATAAACATGATGGTGACGCAATCAAGGTTTGTCGAGAATTAAAAAAAAATATGTAATTTTTCCTATTTGATTATTTTAGGCCCAAATAACCTCGAATCGATTGAGTAGCCGATTCTGAACATACTGCTTTTAGGATGTGAGTTTATTATGGTAACTATCTTATAATACTATTTTTTTTATTAAGAAAGAAAACACGTTTATTTGGAACACAGGGTACACAATGGGATAACAATTATTTTAGTACAGAAACTTAAAATACATCTACATTGTGTATGACTGACGACTGCGCCAAATAATGTGCTCCATCGTCGGCCACATCATCGCTTACCATCAGGTGAGATTGTGGTCAAACGCGAGCCTATCCATTATAAAAAAAAAAGACGTGTGGCACTCGGGGACTCCCGCGGTAAAGCTATTGCATAGCATTTTTATCAACTTATGCAATTATAATTATTTATTTATTTTATTTATGCAGTATTTTTTTTCCTTTGTTTTTTTTTCTTTGATATTAATTGAAGTTACACTTTCACACATTGAATTGAATTTTGATTGATTGTTCACTCATTTGTTTTCTTATCGGTCACCACGCTCAAAAAACAAATGAGTTGGGGTGTTAGGTTATTTTCGTTACGGAATTTCTGGATTCGGTCTCCACGCTCAAGGCCCGCGATAGAAGCTATGCAATAGCTTAAAAAAAAAAAAAATAGGTCCAGTTCAACATGATGCTAGGCCACTACGTAGCAGTTGCCTGATGCCTTGCTATTAGCTTATTAGCCTATTGTGTATCCCACTGCTGAGCAAAGGCTTACCCTTTCGCTTTCCAAACTTCTCTGTCTAGGTCGAATTACTACTAATATAATCTATCTATATATATAAAAATCAATGCCACTTTTCGTTGTAATTTTATAACTCAAGAACGGGCTCACCTATCGAAACCAAATGTTTAGACTTTGTTCGGACTATTCAGTAGATGGTTTATGTGAAGTTTGGTAGGGTAGAGTAGGGTAGAGTGGAGTAGAGTAGAGTAGGGTAGAGTAGGATAGAGTAGGGTATAGGTAGTAGGGTGAAGTAGGGAAGAGTGTGAGCGAAGCTGCGCGGGCAAAAGCTAGTAAACCATAAAATAAGAGTTTTATAGTTTACTAGTTTTTTCAATTTTGTTAGTAATACGCTTCTAAGTAGGACTCAATAGATTTGCATGAAACTAGGCACATTCGAGAATCATTTCCTGGATTTGGGCATACATAGAATTTTTAAACCAACAGTGCGCTCCCTTGGTACAATTTCCTAATTCCATGCAAGCAAAACCGCTGGCAGAAACTAGCGTTGAATATAACATGTGTTCTTGGCTCTTGAGTAAATCTAATCCGTCCTTTTCGTACGAGAATTAGTAAAGTAAGAGCCTTTCAGTAAGGCTTAGCTGCCGAATGTAGAAGCTTATCACTGCAACGTTGATTTATTTAATACATTAGCTTTTTACCAACATATATAATGAGACTGTATGAGGGTGATTACCTACACATTTTTCAAAATTTTAAATTTTGTTGGCGGAACTTTTTCTTCGGTTTTCGTGAAAATTAGGGACCTAGGGACCTAATTTTCGCGAAAACCGAGGAGAAGAAACTGAAAAGAATAAACTTTTCCTCAGTTTTCGTGAAAATTAGTGACCCAGGCCTCTAATTTTCAAGAAAGCTGAAGAAACGGTTTCCCCACCAAAATTGAAAAAGTGATATTCACCCATGAACAACTTTCGTTTAATTCTCTTGACGAACTCGTAGACCGTACTACCTAATTAGGAAATGAAAGTGCACTGTACCAAAAAATCCACGAGCACCGAAAGGACATGACGAAAAAATGACGAAGCATTTTATTTCCCTAATGTAAAACATAATATTTACAGCTTTAAACGACTTTTTTATCTTCCCTGAGCCACAATAGCAACCGTCGAAAACACGGAATGATAATATTGTTCTGACCGTTTTAGGGAAAATGCAACTTGCTGCTTGCACACAAGGTTTGGATTCCTAGGATGGTCCGAGGATATTTTTTGGTAACATTTCGTTTGGATAACCAGACCTTGCAGGCATTCAAATTTCTTTACCTTTTATCAAAGCCAATGTGAAGCATGATAATCTTAAGTGGAAGCTCGGTTGTAAAACTGAAAACGAGTCAGCATGAAATAATATTTTTAAGATCATTAAAGTGCAGTCCGATAGTAAAATCCTTAGTGTTTTTTTTTTGGTTGGCAAAAATCATCCGGATAACATCCCCCGCTCTTGGACTTTTACAGACTAAAAAACCCACCCCGTTCCTTCGTTGCCTTTCATACAGAGGCCGAGCCTCCCTTTCAGAAATAGACCCTTGGCCTCAGCAGGTTTCAACCCTGCGGGGCCCTACGGTTGCTGACAATTCCTTGACGCGCGCAGGAACAGTACGCGCCGTCATCGATTTGGGCTGGGACCGGATGGTTACCGAAACAACTCCTTAACGCGCACAAGAACAGTACGCGCCATCGACGATTTGGGCTGGGACCGGATGGTTACCGGACGGTCAGACAGCGATCTACCGATTGCTCGCCGTCCGCGCCTAGGGTGGCCGGAAATGATGCGGTCGGCCTCCAAAATCCTTCGTGGTGTATTATTTTCCGATAGTATAATTAGCCTATAGCCGCAATGGTAGAAGGCAAATGTGTGTGGGAAAGGGAGAGAAAGGACTTCGCGCAGCAGTACGACACAATGGGTTAATTAGATAGGCAGAACTATCCCACTAATGAGATTATAGACAAAGTTGTCTGTAAGAGCGAGTGACATGACACTACGATTGGGTTTGTTTCGAACATGGTTGCGATGACAAAGTTTGGGGATTGTTCGAAAAAGTTACCGCGGCCTTGGAACACAAATGACAACTGAAAGAATGCAGTTAAGTTTTAATAAGTAATAGCCTAAAGCTAGAACACACTGCACTACTAGCTACAATACGCACACATATGCCACACACGCCGATCTGGGCGCGTCGGTCTCCATACATTTTATATGGAAACTAGACTTGTAGAGCCACACTTGATACACGCCACGCGACCTCACGTGAAGTTGGTTTAATGTAGTTCTAGCGTTAGTCTCGATACACACAGAGTGGGAAAAGTTATCTGATAATTACTTAGAGAGTTTAGTCACAAAATAGATAGGTACAAAAGTCAATCTACATAGGTACAAAGGATGCTCGAGCAACGCACACAAAGACACTGCTCACAAACACGATGTCTCGGTCGAGTCTCGGATCACTCGTCGAACAATTCCGGCTCAAACGCTCATTAGTGTGCGTCCACCGAGCATAGGTATAAAAAGTGAAGAACATACAAGAGATTGTCTTCTGTACCTATCTATTTTGTGGTTTAGTGTATGTTAGCAGCTCATTTGGATCATTTATGATAATAAGTAAATAGCATATCTTCTACCACTACTCCAGCACTAGGTTTGTAACGTAAATAAAAAAAAAGACTAGCTCTGTCTACAGTAATATACAACGTTCCTCGTACATACAATTTTAATATGGCATAACTGAGATGCTAGAATATGAATAAAATATTGTAGAAAATTTTATATGACCTCGTTGTAACTATTTGTGAAACAAAAAATATAATCTCAGCAGTATACTGTTTCAGGCGACTACTTAGCTAAACAGCATTTTTTTTAACTATGTGCGCTGTCGTCACTAAAAAATTAATGCAGGGATTTTAATGAAATTTTCACCGTTGTGATGCCTAACACTGCAACATGCTGGCCCTGCTTTACATGCCTTATGTAATTATTTCATTTGAATCTCTTTGTGTTTTGCCGTCTTGTTTTGTTATTATTGTAGTGCTTTTGATGTATTTCTATTTATGAATAAGTTACAAATGAAGTAGATTATTATTCAGTGGTGCGACTGTTTTCTTTGTAATGAATTAATATTGCAATATGATATTGTAGATTTAATTGGAAGCTAGACTAGGTTGCTTATTTGATCGTTTTTTTCTTATTGCTACTTTGGTATATCTCCTAGTTTCCTTGTATGATCAAATCTGATAAAGTTTAGAACTCCATTTCGTTCTTCGTTCCTTTAGGGAGGGAATTTTGTAAAATCTTTTCTTAGGACATGCCTATGTCAGTGTGCTAAATTTTACCGTAAACTGTTCAGTGAATTGAGCTCTTGATAGATTAGTCAGATAATTATAGGTACAAAAAAAAAACACAAGCAAAGCAAAGTTTTCAAAAAGAACTCGAAGAATCGCCAAACTTATGTGACAGTGGGCAGGGTACCTACTGCTTACAAAACAAATTGCTAATGTAGCGGAACGGTTCCTGAAATGGCGACTACATACGGGAAAATGTAACGTTGGAATGCCTTCCGCAAAATGGACCGATGAGCTGGTGAGGGTTGTGTGAGTCCAATGGATGCGGATGCACAGAACTGGTCGTTATGGTGACACTTGGGGGGCCAGAGAGAGAGCAATGACCAGCCGGAGACTTTTTTTTAGCTGAAACGAAGATGATGATAATGAACCCTTAAATCACAACTTGCAAACTTACTAAACGATATCAGAGAAAACTTTAAAATGGATATAGGATTTAAGTTTCTGGCTACAGACCTGCTTATTATTAACGATACTTGGAGAAACACAAGCGACCTCACTTCGAACCTAAGAAACAACTAACACCATTTCAACCATGTTTGGAAAATAACCATTCAAACAATTTATGAATAAACTTTACAATATGCTCCATTTACATTCCTTCCCTTTCGGTTCTACCATCAGAAGTTGTTCTGCAGCCGTTCAAAGTTATCGTCACACATGCCAATATGGCTGCCTTTGAAATCGAAGGTACCTAAGTTGGGCTATTAGTATGCATGCCTTCACTCTCATGTCGCCATGTGTCACCGAACATTGTACTGACGATATATTAGATATAATTAATGAGGAATACATCTTCTCTTTTGTTTGGTTTTAGGATTTGTTTGGTATTGTACTAAATTTTCCGGATTAGATGGTAAAATAAGAATGGCCGGCCTCATCTAGCTTAAACTGAGGAGAAAAAAATTGTAAAAGTGATTTTTAAACCTATTTGCAAAAATAAATATCATTTATCGTAAACGCAACTGCTGATGATGATAAAAACATTTAACTTTTGTTTAGAGTACCTGGCGATTCAGACAGTGTCCAAATTGGCACATCTTTATTTCAATACTATTGTTTTTTAACTAACATTTCGGACACACACTGTTTAGACAGTCAGATAAAACAGTTATAAAACACTATTCATATATGCGAAAAAAAGGCGTCATAAAAACCATTTTAGGTGGATCTAAGGCGACAATTTCGGGTAATTTTAAAACTACTTTTTTTATCTGACTGTACTAAAATGCTTAAATAAATTTGGTGGTGTCCGAATCATCAGTGAAAAAATATTCCAATTCGGACACTGTGTTCAAATCGTCAGCAACTTTTTGTTTACATAATTTAATGATATTATGAATGTCAGACCAAACGACGTTACACTAAGGCTGCCCACCCACGTCAGACTTTTTATAGGACAGATAATCGGGCCGATTTTTTATATTTGTAACATTGTTCTGTATATTTCTACAACTTTTTGTAGGACGTGTGCGTTGCACTATTGCTATCAGTGTGTTCTATTTTTCTCCTACAAAAAATCGGTCACTGATTATCGGACGTAGGCGCCCGGCACCCTTATTCTGTATGTTCATGAATTACACTTTTTCGTGAAAGTTTCATATTTATGAACGACTAGCTACCAGTCAGCGTTTTCGCCCGCGTAATAATACAAAAAATACTCCTGGGATAAAAAGTACCCTATGTGCTATTCTATTTCGCACTAAAGGTACAGCTGCTGGAGTCGCACCGTAACTTCAATTTCAAGGCGTTCGTGGTACAAATCCTGAACTCTTTTCTGCCCTTCATGTTGAAGGAAGAGTTTTGGCCGCAGGGAGTGGTGTTACGAGTACGTCGCTTTCGAGGATAGATGCTACAAAACAGCATGAAGTGATCACAGTGCAATGTAAAGTGTTACTAAAATAGTACTCTATACAGGGTAATTTTTAAAACACTGGCAACCACTCAGGACTACATTACTAACATTATAAACTACTTTTTTTCCATGTCTTTTAAAAATGTACCATATTTTAATTCATCAGATTTTCATACAAAATTAAAAAAGATTTGAATTGAACGTTCTAAATATTGCGAAGTCTATGCGAAGCAAGCGATAGTACAATAGCAGAGGGGATTGGGTGGGTGTGGGTGCTTGATGCGCTTGCGTCGCGTCATACAGACTTAGGTAGGCATAGCAAAATACAGAGTTGAAATATGTTAGATAGAACAACAAACTTTTGAAGATTTATTTTTGATAAATGTATTATGTTTTGTAAAAAGTCATAGAACAAAAGTTGTTGTTTATGATTTTAGCATTACAGTCCTGCAAGGTTGTAAATGTTTTACAAAAATAATCCTGTATATTTTAGTCTTTAAGGTAATGTACCTATGAGCTAAGTTAACTGAGAATAAATTATTTATTATTATATTTATTCCAAGTCATAGTCTATACGTGTATCAAGTTTCTTCAAATCCGATGAACCGTTCAAGCATGAAGAAGTAACAAACATACACACACACGCATAAACTTTCGCTTTTGTACCTAATCTTATTGTAATAATTTCGTGCTACTTTTGTTGTCAACTTCTTTAGATAACTTTATACACTTGGTTCATGGGGGTCCGAGTGCGCGTCTCCTTTTCAAGGAAATTTCACGCCGACTGATCGACACTTCACGTAACCAGAGGGCTGGCTCGTTCTTCGCCCAAAGAATTAGCATTGCCATTCAACGTGGCAATGCGGCCAGTCTTCTGGGCACATTTCCGGATGACAGCGATGTGGAGGAGTACTTTGACGCCTGAGCGTACTTTGTCATTTTGTATTATATTTATGTACATAGTTAGGTTTTAGTATAAATAGTTTACTTAGTATTTAAGTTTTTTCTGTACATACGTATTAAAATAATTTGTATTAACGTATAATATTGGTTACTTTATACAGTAGTTTTGTTTTTATTTTATTTATTCTTGGGACAATAATCAACTAATAAATACATATGCTGTAAAAATGGTACAATTGTGCGTTTACAACATTGCAGCCCACTGCATTATCTATACATCTATACATATTATAATAATAAAATTGGAATGTCTGTTTGTAATATTGAAATAACTGTTTTTTACTACATGCATATAAATATATATACGGTACATACACCAAAATATCATTTTTTTTTTCAATTTTTGTCTGTCTGTCTGTTTGTCCGGGCTAATCTCTGAAATGGCTGGACCGATTTTGACAGGACTTTTTTTGGCAGGTAGCTCATCAGCTACCTGCCAAAAAAAGTCCTGTCAAAATCGATCCAGCCATAATAAGGAGTAACATAGGCTACTTTTATTTTAGAAAAAAATAAATTCAAAATCCTGTAGTCCACGCGAACAAAGTCGCGGGCACAGCTAGTCCACATAAATAAACGACATAGAACTCATAATATGATTTAAAAAGTGTCCATGAAGTTTCTTGCACGTTCTTCTCCATAGAGACCTACGCTTCGGAACGTGCAATTTCGCTTCACTTTTTTTGGACTGAAAAACATTTGACTATTCCAAGGTGCCTGCAAATGGTCTATTTGAAATAAATGTCAAAGGACATCATGAAAAGTGATCAAAAACCGTTCAAATTGGTTTGTCGACTGTCTCTTCAGTAGATATACTCAAAGTGCTCGTCCATTTGAATAACAGGAAGTACGCGGACGCTGCCGGAAGTGGTCGTGATGCGGGATAACTTCTGGTTCCGGGTTGGCCGGCCAGTGACATACTAGTGTAGGTATGGCGCGAGCCGTATTGTGTGCACGTGATGTACATGTTCTATCTTCGAGTTATGTTTAGATTAGAATGATATTGTGATATCGAAGGAGATCGCATGGGTTATTTTTCTTATTAGCTGGCGGACTGGCTAGATGAATGTACTTTTTAAGGATTTTGAATTTAGAATAGGTTTTGAAATTTAAAGATCTTCATCTATATAAAAATGAATTCCTATTTCCTTGGTCACGCAATCACGCGTGAACTGCTGGACCGATTTCGCTAATTTTGCTTTTGTTGTGTTCGTTATTGTGAGAAATAAAAAAAAATTAGCGTAGTCTAGGGTAGAGTAGAGTAGGATAGTGTGGGATAGTGTAGGGTGGAGTAGGCTAGAGTAGGGTAGAGTAAGGTAGAGTAGGGTAGAGTAGGGTAGTGTAGGGTGGAGTAGGGTAGAGTAGGGTAGAGCGGGAGCAAAAACGCGAGCAAAAGCTATAAATAAAACAAACACTAATTTGAGTTCGAAGTAAAGAATATTTTCAGATGAGAATTATGACGGCTGTCAGGCTGAAAGTTGCAAGTATTTTTTTTTTATATTAATGTAAAAGAATAACTTCGTTAGAGGAATTAATCCTAAATTTTTTTAATTATCTCTATATTGAAGGGACCATTAGCCTTCAATATAGTCTAGTAAGGAGGATTGTGCGTCCTAGTTCGAGTTTTTTTTTTCGGTGGGTAAAAAACTTGGGCGGAGCGGGAGATAGTGTCAGACTCTTACTGTCTAAAAAACCACCCCGTTCCTTCGTTACCTTTCATACCAGACGGAGCCCAGCCTCCCTTTCGGAAACAGAACCTTGACCCCAGTAGATGAGAGTTTGGGGTATTCAAAAAGCCTCCTTGTTATTTTTAACGACACAAAAAGGTGAAACTGAAAATTAAATCCAACTTCACTAATGAATCAATTTCAGAACAAATCTGATCTCAAATATTGCATAACAGCAGAAACGTTCTAACTATGTAAAAAACAGAATCTCGTCGGGGCGATACATCGCCGCACCGGACCGGTGTCATGTCTAATGCATAGTAATGAACTTCGAAATTTGTAACTGAACACTCGTTGACCACTAAGAGCAAAAGATACGATGCTGCACGACTTGTTCCGGGTTCCTATAATTAACAGTTACTGGTAATTTAACTGCTCGTTATTTTGTAAGAGATACCGAACCGTAATTGGTACACTGAACGTGGTAAACTGGGAGGTAGTCGCTCTGGAGACTTTTTAAGTTCTTGCTTGGTTATACGGTTGTCTACAAAAAATCGCTCTTAGCGATAAGACCGCCCATTGTTACACTGTATTAATTTTAGGGGCTGCGCAAACGAGGACACTTTTGTATCTTGAATCGGATACAACTTATCTATGAATATTTGATTTATATGTAACCAATATGAAATTGTCCAGTGTTTATTTATTATTTATTTCTTTATTATAATCTTTACTATACACCACATTTAAAACAAAAATACAGGACAAACATTTAAAAGAATAAGTGCACAATGGGCGGTCTTATCGCACAGGGCGATCTCTTACAGACAACCTTTGGATGGACTGAAAGAAAGGAGATAGATTTAGGGTTGTCAGTGTACAAACATCAGAAATAATACTAGTAAGATACGTTACCACAAATACATGCATACAATACAAAAAAAATATACTAATAAATATCAAAGATATAGTTGAACCACGAGAAGAAAAAATATATCAAAGAGAAAAGTAATGTTCCTTCACCATTTTTTTAAATGTTGGTAGCGTTTGAGCACGCCTCACTTTTAAGGGTAACGCATTCCTTCCTTTGCGCAGACATAAACACTTTTTTGTCCAGTTGCTTCCACTTGACACATACTCCTTACAAATCAAAAAGTGTTCGGTGTCGGTAACTGGAAACTAAAAGTCACCCATTGCAGATACAAGAAACATTAACAAATCTAACAGTTGTACTGAGCTGCACAAACGGGCGATTTGCAATCGCTGACCGTGTCCTGTGTATCCTACGTGAAATTGGCAAAAACAAGCAACGAATTGTACCAGTAATCAGAAGTAGCAACCAGTGACTGTGTCCGATCATCGCCACCGGACACACGAACTACGGTCACCAGTGACCAGGGGCCCAACTCTGCTATTTATAAATTCGTCATTTCAACACGATCCCATTGTCATTTTGCTAAAAGTTCGTAATCGGATATTCATAATGATCGATCACTGATCGGTCAATGGTCCTGAAATACAGTTGTGGTAGAATAACAATATCGAGCTGTCTCGTAATAAATTAAAAGCGATTACTGCACAATTACGTTATTAAGGAAGGTCGCTGATCAACGGAACTGTCAAAATGTTAGCAGAGCCTCAAGTCTGCTATTACAATAGTGTCAGAATGGTCTATCATTAATGTCATAATTGTCGATTTTGACAAGTTTGGTAATCTACTAATATAATGGCGTCATTATGACTTTCCAATGGCCAACCACTGACACTCCATTGAAAGAAGTGACATAGAATGGTAATCTCGTACATATTGACAGATGAATATTTATAGTTTGCGGTAGTCTGCTAAAACTTTGACAGTTTATTTGATCAGTGTTTTATCATTAGAACGCTATTGTGCAGTTATTGGTTTTAATATGCTCGAAATTATCATTCTACCACAATTCTATTACAAGACCATTGACCGATCAATGATCGATCATTGTGAATTAGCAGATTACAAACTTTTAGCAAAATGACAATTGGATCGTGTTGGAATGACTAATTTATAAAAATAGCAGACTTGGGGCCCGGTCGCATACATCAGACAATCATTTGTCATTATGTACGAAATTACAATTCAATGGAGTAGTCAGTGGTTGGCCATTGGAGAGTCATAATGACACCACTATATCAGTGGATTACCAAAGTTGCCAAAATCAACAATTATGAAATCAATGATAGACCATCCTGACACTATTGTAATAGCAGACTTAATGCCCTGGAGTAGCAATTGGCGACTGTGGCCGATTGCCGCTATAGGACACAGCAACTACGGTTTTCTGTGATGGTGTGCTCGGTAACAAAAAGTGTCTAGGTTAGCGCAGACCCTTAAGCTTCTTTTATAATTTTTGGTAAGATGTACAATAGAGATGATATTACCTATATAAAGGAGAATTATTTT
Source organism: Mythimna ferrago (assembly GCA_910589285.2). Lineage (NCBI taxonomy): Eukaryota > Metazoa > Arthropoda > Insecta > Lepidoptera > Noctuidae > Mythimna > Mythimna ferrago. The sequence goes on along the minus strand of OU342680.1, from coordinate 20,163,899 downwards.
AAATACCTAACCAAAGAAATAACTAGTTAGCCTGTACAGTCCCACAGCTGGGCAAAAGCCTCTTTCCATTCTTTCTACTGTTGAAATGGTGAAACAAAAAGAGATCGTAATACTTGTCTAAAGTAGTAAAGAATAGCTATAAGTGCCCCGCATACGGGCCACAAAAAAAGCCGCCACAAAAATAGGCTAGAAGCGGCCACAAAAAAAAGCTAGAAGCGGCCGCAAAAAAAAGCTGAAGCGTGCGACAGATTGTGGCCGGAGAAGCTTGAAGCGGCTTCGAGCTCTTTTTGTGGCGGCACCGCCGTACACAAGCCACAAAAAAAGGCCGTCACAAAAAAGCTTGAAGCGGCTTTTTTTTGTGGCCAGTGTGCGGGGAGACTAAGGGTCAGCGCACACCAAGAGCAGAGCAGAGCAGAGCAGAGCATTTTCTGAGATTATTGAAAAAAATATCTTATGATTATTATGATACATCGCAAAATTGAATACACGCCCAAATTTGATGCTCGACCATGCTCGAGCAAGTCGACTGCGTGTTCGAGTATGCATTCTAAAAATTTTGGTCGACCATGCGCGAGCAGCGCGAGCATTTTGCAGTTCGGTCTGCGCTGACCCTAAGGGGTATTGATTGGATACTGGTAGATACCTAATGTTACACTTTACCCTTTACCTTACATTACAGACATATTCAGCTTCCCTGACCTCAATACTCTGGGGTCGACGTACCTATTACTTGTACAAGACCAGAAGCACCGCTTCAACAATATCACATTTCTGAAAAGCCATCCTCACCTTGATGAAGTAACGCGTTTATCTCAGTCCAGAGGAATGGCCATTGATTCAAAGAACAATTTGTGTGCCTTGAAACCGTACCGTAAGCCATGTAGTTCAAGGGTTCTCAATCTTTTTTACACTGCGCCTCCCTTTACTTGTTCTAATTTTGTTTGACGACTTTATAAAATAAAATATAGAACTATGTGTGAGTAGGTCTGTATTATTAAATACTGTACTAGTATGATATTGTTGGGTAATATTTATTCCAAAATTGAATCACAGTGTCTTTATGGAATCGTAGTTTTTTTAATTGATATAAACTATAGTTTTTTTAAGGCAATTCCACTTGATGGTAAGCATTGATGCAATCGTTGATATTGAGGCCCAGTATTCTTCAATAGCCCTCAAGGCTGGAGTGACAATGCTCTTAATAAAGCCTTCTCACTCTAGCCTTAAAGACATTATAATCGAACGGGAAGACCGCAACAAGCAAATTGTTCCAGTCCTTCGATGTAAGCGGTATAAACGACGAGGCGAAACGCTTAGTACGAGCCGTAGAGGTTTCAACAATGTACTTGTCGTCCTTAAGTCAGGTTGCTCGATGGCGACGAGATGGCGGAATCAAGTCATGCAATCATCAGTCGCACACTCTTTAAAATGCATTCTGTAAAATACCGAAAGGCTGGCTACCCTGTGCTTGTGGTTTTATAGATTAGATTTAACCTCTCGTGTGCCGTAATTAGAGACACAATTAAAAAGCCATTGTGTCTCGCGTGGATCCACGTTTAGACACACAACGGGTTAAACAAATCATATCACAAGATCATTCAAACTAATCTTCCTCGACCATTGAAAGTGTCTGCAATCTGAGTGTAACGGTTTGCAGGGACTCTCGGATAGGATTACGGTTTGGGAACTCCTGCATAGTCCATTATGTGTGTCCACATGTTCTAATAATAGAACATTCAAGTATGAGTTGCCATGAAACGCTTAAATAAAAAATAAAGTAATAAATATTTTCTAAGGAAATAAAAAACACTGAACATTTATGTTATTTCTTTATACTCGTAATAATGCAGAATGCCGTTATTGAATTATTATATTTATTGTACTTATTTCTTTTGTGTTTGAAAAAAAGTAACAGCCACCGGTAACAAGTGGCTGTCGTGCGCTTCAGCTTCCTTTGTGGCCGCTTCTAGCTTCCCGTGGAGGCGTTTGTGGCTGTCGCGTGTGGTCCAAGTGCGGCAACACTTAGGGCTATATCTCATCGAGACACCACGGCGGCGCGACCAGTCGCCGCTACCAACAAAATGTATACAACTCTATAGAGAGTTACTCACCTGGTGCCCGTTTGGTTGCGCAACCAATTTGGTGGCGTGACTAGCTCGGACGTGTGGCGATTCTGGTGTCTAGTTTGGTAGCTTAGGGCTATATTTCTCCGGGACATCATGGCGGTGCAATTGGTCGCGCCGCCACAGTGTCCCGGTGAAATATGTCCCTTAGAGGTTTTTTTTTTTTTCGATGGGAAAAATCATCTTATGACAACCCCCGCTCTTGGGTGGAGCGAGAGATAGTGTCAGACTCTATGTGAATTAGTTGTATGGTTTCAGTTTGATAAATGGTTTTTACTAGTGCATAAAGTTTTAATATTTTGAAGATAAACGACCGCATTTCCTTCAATATGTAAAACATAGTTCATACTGTAGTATAAGCCGCATCGTTAAGCCTTTTATATCCTACTTCCTGCTCAGGTCAACATTTTATGTTTATTTACATATATTAAGTAATACAAATTGCTGATGCTTAAAAACGCGCGCAGTAGTGAACTCCCTGTATTATCAGTAATTAAATTAGACTTGCAAAATTCCGACGTTTACTATACTTATGTACGTTTACTCCAAAGCATTTATTTCCTTTACTCTCAGCGAAAATTCAACGTATTTTACAGGATATTGTTTTCAGTTTTCGGGAAGCACAAATTCATCAAGTTTCGGGTTTCCGAAACATTTTTGCTTTGAACGAAACCTGAATGGAATGGTTTTCATTTCCAAAAGAAGTGATTATTTTTATTTTAGAGCGGTCTACGCTTGTTTCGGGTTAATAAGATTTTAATATTGGATGCGAAGGTGTCAACTGTGTTACATGTGGGTCGTTCAGCCTATTGTATCCAGTTTACGAGCAAGCCAGGTCATAAAGTCAGTATTGTTGAAGCTACAGCTATCAATAAACTTTATATAGTTAAAGTTGCAGCTGTTTTGTGGAAAATCGACCAACAATCTGCCTGCTGCGGTCTTCCCGTCCAATTATAATTTGAATGTCTCCAAGGCAAGGCAAGAGTGAATAGACTCATGAACTGGTGCGCCTTCACCATCAGAGATTGCATCACTGCTTACTATCAGGTTGATAGCACTCAAGCACTAGTATATATCTAAACATTAGATTGCTAGATGTGCCATCGAACGTGCTTTTGAAAATACTCAGTCCGATTCAATCTTTACTTTTCTTTGTTTTTGTTCATAGCAGAATCTTTCACAGAGAGTAGATATTGCCGTGAAGTGGGCCCTTCTCGATTCGTCTATCATCAAAGAAAGCATGAGTTAAAAGCTTGTTGTTTCACCTAACGCAATCCAGTGCAATCTTTGATAAAGGGGCAACGCTAAAAAAGAGAGATAACTCCTGAACTCTCTGTTGGCTTTTAATATTTCCGTCACTCACTGCAATATTTCACGAAGCTTGTTCCAGGAAATACGTGTTTTTATGTAAACCTTAAACATTTTTCGACCTTAAACAGTTTCGGTAATCAGAATGTATTTATATTTAATGCATTTCCATTACTTTTTAAATTTATGAGTACTATATGAAGGCCCAAAATTCATGTAAAATAGCAAGATTTTCAGAGGTCTTTACTGGATTAGTTTTAAACAAATGTATGTTTTGATTTCCATAAAAAAACCTTTATATTTTGCAAACACAGATATATTGTGAATATTAACATATCTGTGGTTCCAAAATATTTAGAGAAAGATGTGTAAATGTCGTAGCCATCTGGTTAAATTAGCCATCCAATTGAACGTCTAGGGCGTTCGTTAAATGCCGGCGTCCAACTGGATGCCTAGGTCGATAGTTGTTTGAACTAAAATCGCTCAACGTTTAACAGCTTGGCGTATTGAAAGTTAGCTCTTTCGAAATTACTGATCAAGACACAGCCAAATGATTCAAATTTAGTTCCGCTATTTATTGATTTAATAATATTTCACTATTTATTTGGTGGACACTATTATTAAAAAGTAGTTTTATATAATTTATAAACTCGTCACACTACTAAACTAAATGATTACACAACGTTCAGCCATCTGGTTAAACGTCGCGGTCAACGACATGGCTAGTTGTTCTTCAGGCATTACATTGGATGGCGGCATTTAACAAACGCCCTAGGCGTCCAATTGGATGGCTAATTTAACCAGATGGCTGCGACATAAATAACGTTATAATCACGTAAGAGCGGTTGTATGGAAATGTATTTCCGGTTGGGCCTTACCACAAGCTCTTAACGCGATTCATTTGACAACCTAAACTGAACTGTTAAAGGTATGAATTTATTAAGGTTAGGAAAACACAAACTACTCGCATAATGACAACCCTGGGTATAGAAGCACAGTATACTAAACTTGTAACTTTAACCATTCATGAAGCTGTAATCAATCATTTTGTGAAGAGAAACTTTTGAGTTTGGGGCCTGATCTTGTTACATGTTGTCTGCCATAAACGAATTATCTGTCACCCGAATACTTGCGATTTAGAGTAAAGCCCGTGCCTCACCGAGACGCCACTTTTTTGCAGGTAAAAATCATCCAAATGACATCCTCCGCTCTAGGGCGAAGCAGGAGATAGTGTCAGACTTTTACTGACTAAAAACCTAATCCTGTTCCTTCTTGCCTTTCGTACTAGGACCGAGCTCCCCTTTCGGATAACCCTGGCCCCAGTAGGCTTCGACCTGGCTGGGCCCCTGCAGTTGCTGACCGCTCCTTGAGGCGCGCGGGAACAATGCGCGCCGTCGATGACTTGGGCTCGGTCCGGACTGTTACGAGACGGTTGGACAGCGAGCTACCCCTTGCTGGTCGTCCACAAGCCCGCGCCTACGGTGGCCGGATATCGGGATCGGAATCCCGGCGGTGGCTGGGGTGCTGTGAGCGCTGCCGTTGTTTGATGCGGTCGCCTTCCGTCTTTGCTAGCATTACTGCTTCGCAGAAGTCGGCGACCGCCTGCCACTCCTCCTCGCTCCGGACCATGGCCTGTACCAAGACCCGGCGTGAGAAATCGCCGCCGCCGATCGCCCTCGCGAGGGCACGGCGATGCTCTGCCCAGGCGGGGCTCACCTCTACTGTGTGCTCCACCGTGTCCTCCGTTCCACACAGTGGCGACACCCGGGCGTCGCTTCCGCATGGATCTGATGCAGGAACCTCCCGAACTTGCCATGTCCGGTGAGAACCTGCGTCATGCGGAAGGTGAGGACGCCGTGAGGTCTTTCCGGCCACGCCTCAAAGAGGGGACTTACCGCCATAATATTGTGGCGTGTCCAGCACTGGGTAGCGACAGTTGCTGATACCATTCCACCATGAGATCCCGCCGGAGCTCTGCCCGCCCGCCGTAGGTGGTAAAATCATCCAATGACATCTCCCGCTCTTGGGCGGAGCGGGAGATAGTGTCAGATTTTTACTGACTAAAAACCCACTGTTATTCCTTCGTTGCCTTTCGTACTGGGGCCAAATCTTCCTTTCAGAAATAAATCTTTGATTGCAGTAAGCTTCGACGCTGCTGTGCCCCTATGGCTTGCTGATAACTCCTTGAGGCGCGCGTGAAACAAATCCTGTCTAACATATATGATAATCTTTTTTTTATTTAAATGGCTTTGTCGTTTAGCGACCACATCGCCCAGTACAGAAAACACAATAACTTACAATCTACCTTAAGACTAACTCAAATAACGATAATCTTTGTCGTAACGTATAACGATCATCTTTACATAGTATAAAATAAAATCGAATTCGTCTGTCTGTTTATCCACAAAGTATTTCCAAAAACATGCAACGGATTTTGATGAAGTTTTCATTTAAAGAAACGCACAAGGTTTGTGTTTAATTTGCAGCCGAGCGAAGCCGGAGCAGATCACTTGTAAAATTTAAATATAGAATAGAATAGAATAGACTTTATTGTACACCAAAAAGTAATACAGCTTATACAAAAACTTCAATTTGTGGGTACAATTATGGCGGTCTTATCGCTGAAAGCGATATCTTCCAGACAACCTTAGGATGGATAAGAGCTTAAAATAATACACGGGGTAGTCTGTGGTGTACTGCTAACTATATAAAACACAATACTCAATCTATAATATAAAAATGAATCGCAAAATGTGTTGGTAAGCGCATAACTCAACAACGCCTGGACCGATTTCGCTAATTTTTTTTTTTGTTGTGTTCGTTATTACGAGGAGAAGGCTCTTATGGAAAAAAAATGAAAATTAGGGTAGTGTAGGATAGAGTAAGGTAGAGGAGGGTAGAGTAGGGTAGAGTAAGGTAGAGGAGAGTAGAGTAGGGTAGAGTAGAGTAGGGTAGGGTAGAGTAGGGTAGAGTAGGGTAGAGTAGGGTAGAGTAGGGTAGAGTAGGGTAGAGTAGGGTAGAGTAGGGTAGAGTAGGGTAGAGTAGAGTAGGGTAGGGTAGAGTAGGGTAGAGTAGGGTATAGTAGGGTAGAGTAGGGTATAGTAGGCTGAAGTAGGGAAGAGCGGGAGCGAAGCCGCGCGGGCACAGCTAGTTATAAATACATATATACATACATATTATAATAAGTTACACAATTTAATTATTAAAAAGGGTAGAAAAAAAGAGTAAGTTTAACATAGATCAGATATTTATAGGTATTATTACTGGCGGTCTCGGCTGACGTTTTCCTGCCTAAAAGCTCGATTACAGCACCACTGGCTACAACTGTATCTTCAAACATACAGAGACCAACTCAAAAAAATAAACACAAAGAGACCGTTTAAGAGGAGTTTGGTGACAAACACACGTACAGAAGAATTGTACATATATATAAAGATTTACATAGCTGGTGGTGGTAGGTACTTAAAAATACTTAACTAATCTATATATCTATAATATAAAAATGAATCGCAAAATGTGTTGGTAAGCGCATAACTCAACAACGCCTGGACCGATTTCGCAAATTTTTTTTTTGTTGTGTTCGTTATTATGAGGAGAAGGTTCTTATGGAAAGAAAAAGACGTGTGGCACTCGGGGACTGCCGCGGTAAAGCTATTGCATAGCATTTTTTATCAACTTATGCAATAGACCTCGCCAACAGCTGCTTAACCCCACCCATCCAAAACCAGACCTCGCCAACAGCTGCTTAACCCCACCCATCCAAAACCAGACCTCGCCAACAGCTGCTTAACCCCACCCATCCAAAACTAGACCTCGCCAACAGCTGCTTAACCCTACCCATCCAAAACCAGACCTCGCTAACAGCTGCTTAACCCCACCCATCCAAAAACGCCGACAGCTGCTTTCACTCATTTGTTTTCTTATCGGTCACCACGCTCAAAAAACAAATGAGTGGGGGGGGGGTGTTAGGTTATTTTCGTTACGGAATTTCTGGATTCGGTCTCCACGCTCAAGGCCCGCGACAGAAGCTATGCAATAGCTTAAAACAATGAAAATTAGGGTAGTGTAGGGTAGAGTAGGGTAGTGTAGGGTAGTGTAGGGTAGAGTAAGGTAGAGGAGGGTAGAGTAGGGTAGAGTAGAGTAGGGTAGGGTAGAGTAGGGTAGAGTAGGGTAGAGTAGTGTAGAGTAGGGTAGAGTAAGGTAGAGGAGGGTAGAGTAGGGTAGAGTAGAGTAGGGTAGGGTAGAGTAGGGTAGAGTAGGGTAGAGTAGGGTAGAGTAGGGTAGAGTAGGGTAGAGTAGGGTAGGGTAGAGTAGGGTAGAGTAGGGTAGAGTAGGGTATAGTAGGCTGAAGTAGGGAAGAGCGGGAGCGAAGCCGCGCGAGCAAAAGCTAGTATACAATAAATCTGTAAGAGTTTTTACAACACGTAAAATATATAATATACTGACAAACAACATAACTAATAACCAGAGATCGGAATTAGGTAGAATTATTCATGTACTTACATCGGAATGTTGATAATTAGGATCTTCCCGGGATTTCTAATGAAAAATTCCGTGTCGACAATGTTACAAATCTATTTACATAAAAATGAATTGCTGTGAGTCTCGCTAAAATTCGAGAACGGCTGAACCGATTTGGCTAATTTTAGTTTTAAAATATTCGTGGAAGTCTGGAAGTCCAGGGAAGGTTTAAACGTTGAGAAAATATGCAAAAACTCCGAAAAGTAAAATTCGAATACAACGCCATCTCTAATTAAAATGTCATTTTGAAATGAATTATGCTGGTCCTGGTAATGCTGTTAAGATGGCGTTATCCTTTGACAGCTTAGCTAAAAGGAATATCTATAATATAAAAATGAATCGCTAAATGTGTTGTTAAGCGCAAATCTCGAGAACAGCTGAACTGATTTCGCTAATTCTTTTTTGTTGGGTTTGTTATTGTGAGGAGAAGGTTCCTATGGAATTAGGGTAGTGTAGGGTAGAGTAGGGTAGTGTAAGGTAGAGTAGGGTAGAGTAGGATAGAGTTGGTTAGATTAGGGTAGAGTATGGTTGAGTAGGGTAGAATAGGGTCGCGGGCAAAAGCTAGTAAATAATAATAAAAACCTCAGAGATAGATAAGACAAATAAAACAAAGATAAATAACATACAATTTGTATTAATATTTTTCTTGAAAAAGATCTGAGGTGAGTTTAACAAATTCATACACTTCCTCCTCCTCATCATTAATGTAGGAAGAAATATTTCTTGCTATATTTCTGATGTGATCATAACAAAATCTGTTCTTAAAAATAATTTCCGAATTTGAGGCATAACCACTTTGTTCTTTCGCTTTATGAAATCAATATAAGTACTTAAATAACTTTACCTAATTCCGACCTCTGCTAGTAACAATGGTTATGTATACAACCTGAAAATAATAGTATGTATAAAGACATGTAAAAAAAAATCACCCTCGTCGCTGTCAATGGGGAAAAGTGCCCCGAACATAAGTATATGTAAGTTAAGTTATTAGAGCAATATTTATGAGAAATAACTTTTGTGTATTTGTCTTTATACTTATCACATAAGCCTCAATGATTTGCTTTTTCTTCTACCTACGTGTTTACGTAAGTAAAGTTATCAATTTACTCCATATTTGTTCGGTCTCGCTAAGACAACGTATTTGGAGTTCCGCCAAAAGTGTGTACAGGCCCCTAACCACGCTGTAAGTTCATAAACACGACCATATTCCACCCCTTCACCCACCTCTGAGAATACTTGTTAAATAGGCATCGTTACACACAGAAGGCATCGTTTGCAAATAAGTAGATACAATTTCTTTTTAGAATTTATATAAATATGAAATGGTCTTTTTATGAAACGGCGCGCTTTGAACTTATTTTTTTAGATGAGAAAATCATCCAATGACATACCCCGCTCAGGGGCGGAGCGGGAGATAATGTCACACTTTTGTTGACTAAAACCCACTACTGTTTCTTCTTTGCCGTTATTCCACGGTTCCGGGGATCTCTTTGAACTGTGCAATCTTAAGATATGCTTGGATAAGTATAAGTTCGAATAATCTTTTCATAAATGGTGAATGCTCGGGTAGCGTGCGAAACTCAAATTTCGGTAGTTTTTTTTGCAATTTGCAGCTTAGTATTTCATAATATGGACCATCCATTTAAAGAGGGGAAGACGGTGACCTGAAATACAGGCCAAAAAGCTTAGCTTAGGTGCCAGTCTCTCACAATATGAATCCAATTATTATCATTGTCTTAGTTTTTGTAATTGCTGTGATATTGTGGTGAGATATAAATGATTACCTATCATAATTATATTAGATGATATTTGGTTGAGGGCGATGACCTGTTTTGAAAAGGTAGGCAAACTGGGGGTTAGGATACCCTTTAAAGCTGTGATGGGTGCTGGCTCATTACTTGAAAACTTGAGCAAATAATGATGATACAAAAAAAAGCTGCACGAATGCTGCGCTGGTGTTCATAGCCGATGATCACCAATTTAAAAGTATGAGGAACAGGGCCTAAAGTCCCACGAACCGAACGTTGAAAAGAGAGAGGATCCTTCAGCCATATTGTGTCTAGTCTGGGTAACTGGCCGATAGTTGCATTCGGATTGTTGTATAATGTTCTAGTCCCGCGGAGAACATTGATACCACTATGCAAAGTAGATCCTGTGTCTACACATAAATTATGTCGTTACAGATGGAAAGTATTAATTTCTCATGAGCTGTGGACGACAGCTAACATACGACGACACGGTTGGCGCAGTGGTTAAGCGATTGGCTGCTGCGTTGTGTGTCGCCTGTTCAAGTCCCACACGGTACAAATACTGGCAAACAATGACCTACACACAGTTGTTCCGAGCCTGGGTATCTTCTGTATGTGAGTTTACATGTTAGTGGACGCACCCACGATACAGGAATCATGCCGCTAGAGCCACAAGGAATTTATGAAAGAAAGCCATGGTCCTGGAATACAAAAAAACAAAAAGACAAACTTGACGCACACTAAGAATAACTCGTGTATCGTAGGTACTGTGATATCGAAAGGAGATCGCATGAGTTGTTTTTTTTATATAACCAACGAACTGGCTTGTAAAATATAATTCGAAGGATTATGCTGTTCTAGAATAGGTTTGAAAGTTAGTAGAAAAAAAGAATGTCTGTTGTTTTTTGAGTGTTGAAGTGATTTTTGTAAGGATAACATGTATTCGTTTAAATAAGTAAAAAAAATATAAGAGTGCGCCGCCCGAAGTGTTTGATTTCATAGAAGAATCCTTATACGAGCCTACCCACGAGCTGAGCTGCGTTACAGTAACTTCACAAACATAATTTGTAAACTCACGTACACAGACCCGGAAGACCTATCAGTAGGCTATACAAATAATGGTTCCGTGCGGGAATTAAACCCGCTTCAAATCAAATTACTGCACTATATCGGTTCAAACGATTCAACAGTTTTATAATCCCTTAAGGCTTTAATCAATGGATGAGATTTAACTCCGTCTGTCCAGAAACAGTTAGGTAAACGTTAGTGGCAACAGACGATTTGGACCAGCCCGTTGTGGCTCCGTGCCAAACTTTGTGGTTACGTCCCCTGAGTCTTCGGAACCCACAGTGTATTAACAGACGCTATCGATTGACCGTCTAACTATTTTAACAGCTAGGAGATACTTACGGAAACTTTACAAGAATTTCTAATAACTTAGAATATTTTAGCAGGAACTATTTGGAAGTGCCCATCTTCAAACGTAGCTACGTAATATAGGTACTAATTGTATGTAGTGGTTTCGGGAATTGGCCTTTAATTCATATTCAGTCTTATGCCGTCTTGAATAAAAATTTATCCTGCTAACGAGAACGTAAAATAGCGCATGGGCCCAAGAAAAAACAAGGTACAATAATTTAAAAAATAAACCGTTAAAAAATCTACCGTGTTGGATTTATTGTGACGTAGTACACATTTTTTTTACACTTGACATTTTGATTTTATTTAATTTACTGATAAATGAAATCTAATTAGTATATTTTATTGTAAAAATATCATGTTTTGAAATGGAATATTGCGTTTTTTTTTTTAGTTTCTGTATTAACATAGGATTATTCTTATGTCAGTTTCAGAAATAGGTATGTTTAGTATGTTAGTAGAGTACTTATGGACTAATAACGTAGTATTATTCAAGACCAAAAATTGTCTCTAAATAAATTAAATTGTCATTATTATAACTAGTCGGCCATCTTTAGGAGTCCGCCATATTGGATTTAGAATGACATTATTTGGCTAAGTATGCATTGTCATCCAAACTGAGCAGTAACTGTGTTAAAACTCTTTTGCAATTATAAGTACAACGGTAAATTTTGATCGCTTTAATCCCGTAGAGGGTCGATCTGGTACATGAAACACTATCGATTACAAATCGGATTAAAACGATCAAAATTTTGCGGTTTATAAGCAAACATACATACAACTGTTTGAAATGTTATAATAAAATACCACCCCAAATATTAGAACTCAATGAAACGAAATTTAAATCTTGTATTAAACGCACACTATGCAGGCAAGCATATTATAAGTTGGAGGATTATATTCAAGATAAAAATGCTTGGCTCAATGCTGGTCCAGCTCCACTACCACTAGGGCGTACTAATTAGTTGATTAGTTGGAAACTAATATTATTATTTTTTAATTTGAAAGACACAATTGCATTGTATAATGTAGAAGCACTTTTTCCAAGTTTGTGAATGTGAAGCACCATGGAGCATTTTTATTAGGTTACAACTTTTTTTTTTTTTGACATTACGAGCATGGCAGTTGAGAGTTTGTCATGCTCACTCAAATGTCTCGCTGTTGGTGGCACGTGTTATTGGGTCGTTCAGTTCCCTTCAAAATGGTTGAGCTGAGTGGGGCTGATGCACGCGTCATGCTCGTGAACGGGTGCCGTCAGATGGGACTGGTCATCTCTTAGCTGCCAGTGGCTTAATTCAGTTTCTATCTTTTAATTATTTTACATTTTTATTTCATTATCGACATTGTGCTCACATGATAGAAGCAACAAGTAATATGTAACCAAGCATTATATGTAACGCATAATATGATTTAAAAGAGTGTCCATGGAGTTTCTTGCACGTTCTTCTCCATAGAGACCTACTCTTTGGAACGTGCAATTTAGCTTCACTTTTCTTGGACTGACCGACATTTGACTATTCAAAAGTGCCTGTAAATGGTCTATTTGAAATAAATGCTTTGATTCAACAAACATTGCAAGGTAATAAAAAGACTGTAAAAATAGAACAAAGATTCTTGGTGAGCGAACGCCCTACCACGACCCAAACTGAACTGTTAAAGGGACAGAGCTATATAGAATATAGCTGCATCCCTTTTTCTCGATCGTACGACTAACATTCTAACACGTCATGATAAAGCCCCAAAACGTGAACACATGAGCAAACTTATATTACTTCAGTTTTCGTTACGGGCTGTGAAACCCCTAAAACTTATAATAAACTTTACTTACACTCTCACACGTTTCACCTGAAACATTTACCATTGATCCCGGAGGTAAAACACCCGGAAAAGGGGTTTCGGACGACACACGTACATATAAATAGATTAACAATATCAATGGGGACTTCGAACTGTCAAGACTTAAAAGACCGCAAGGGATTTCACCTTTCGACCCTCAAGTTTCAAATCTCGAAGTTCTGGTATAAAAGAAAAAAGTAAAGAGCCGCAACCTTATATCCCTAGCGAGTTGGTCTGGGATACTTGATTATCAGTCAGTGATGTAACGCTTGTGATTCCATCTGCTGAAGGAATTCGTTCGTCTTTTTTTTTTCCTGTTCAGCCAAGTTGGTAGCTTAGGGTGTTACGTAGCTTGAAAAATAAATCGGCTGTTTTATAGCTGTAGACGCAAGATTGAAGAAGTTTAACGACAGGATAAATGATTTATAGAATCAATTACGTATAGTACGCGTCTCATGTTCTGGTGATCAACATAACCTAGATATCTTTATGTCTACGAAATTTTGTTATAATTAACTAACAGATAACCGGCGTGTGCTATTTATTTTATATTCTTTAATGCATTGTCTAGAATGGTGAAGTGATGGCCCAGTGGTAAGCTTCGAAATACAAATTGTAAGTCGCTGGTTCAAACCCAGCCAGATACATTATCTACTTTGTGTAATTTATTTCATCACCACTGCTCTCAAAACGATAAAGGGTAACATCTTGCGGAAACCAGCATGTCCTAGAACCAAAAATTCGAGGACATGTGACATCCACCATTCCGCACTGGGCTCGCGTGGTGGATTATAGCCCATTTCCAATCCTAGAGAGAAGGCCTGAGTCACTATTTTTAATATTTTTTGTTTTATCCTACAGTAATCAAGAATTATTCTAGGATATTTTTTTTTTATTTACTTGATAAATTCTCGATAAATCTCAATAACATCAATAGCGTATTTAAATGCGTGCGTAGAGATACCAATACCGACGCGCTACCAATTAAATGTAATGCGTCGATTCCCATATTATTTGCCTACAATTAATAGGATAGCAAATTCATTTAATTAACGCTACTGCATTGACTCTAAGTGTATTTAAGTAAAATTTTAGGACTTGCATTATGATTGTAACTTAATTTTCCAATTGGAATAGCGTACAAACCAATGTGCATTATTCTAGATACATGTAGTATATAGATTATGATATCTGCCTATGTACTGTATGATACATAAATCATGAAGGTTAAATACCTAAATAAGCATAATCAGCCTTTTATTAATGTTCGCACTGCTGGGATTCAGACTCAGATTTCCTATCCAGGAGAGGGAATGGGCCGTGTCACGCGGGCCCAGTGCGGGTAAGAGTCCATGGAGTTTCTTGCACGTTCTTCTCGATAGAGACCTACGCTTTGGAACGTGCAATTTATCTTCACTTTTCTTGGACTGACCGACATTTGACTATTCAAAAGTGCCTGCAAATGGTCTATTTGAAATAAATGATTTTGACTTTGACTTTGACTTTGGGTTGGTGAATGACACATGTCTTCAAATTTTTGATTCAAAAACATGCCGGTTTTCTCACGATTTTTTTTTTTATCTGTTATAAACTAGTACTTGACTGCGATCCCGCCTGATGGTAAGCAGTGATGCAATCGTTGATGGTGAGGCGCACTAGTTTATTAAGAGCCTATTCACTCTAGCCTTGAAGACACCCAAATTATAATCAGACGGAAAGACCGCAGCAGGCAAACTGTTCCAGTCCTTCGAAGTACGCGGTATAAATGACGAGGCGAAACGCTTAGATACGATGTTCTTCTTTAACTTTTTGAGAGCAGTAGTGATGAAATAAATTACACAAAGTAATGCGCCTGGCTGCGTTTGAACCCGTATCCTACAACTCGTAAATCGGGGCCATTATCACTCGGCTACAACTGCTCTCGATACCTAAATAAATACTCTTAACAAGGCAGCATATTACTCGTATTATTTTTAAGTCAAACCAAAAACACATTACATTACACGCTAATAAACCCAATTAGTAACCAAAATACCGAGACCTAGATCAATAATATTATTACATGGGACGCAGGCACAGCTGCCAGGCTGGTGTTTGATTGTGTCAGATTGTTAATTGGTACGATCTTCGCTGGACGCCCGAAGGCACCCCAGGGTGTTCCGATATACGGAATCGGTTACGTTCGGGTCAATCCATGAGTGGCAGCGTTTTTGTAACATATCTACGTACCTATATTTATTTGGAAAATCATTTAAGAATGCCTGATGAAAGTCACATGTTGAAAGTCGCAGGGTGATTCCCGGCTACCGCTGACGCAGAATTGGAGACGGCGAGCAATGGGTAGCTTGCCGTCCGATAAGGATCAACCTTGGATTAACAGCGCGTTGTGTTCCATGGGGCCTCCATGAGATGTAAGCATCATTGACGAGGACCACTTGGGCCAGTCTGCCAGAGCTGCGGTGTTATTCGAAAGAGTCACCGTATTTAAGGTAGGTATTAGCCAGTAAAATGATAGAATGAAGTTATTGATACTTGTTGTAAATTTGTTCTGATACTATATACATCAAGCAGCAGCAGGGTGGGAGCAGTGGTGGCCGAGTGGTAATGGCCCCGACTTACGAGTTGTAGGTCGCGGGTTCGAACCCAGCCAGGCGCATTACTTTGTGTAATTTATTTCATCACCACTGCTCTCAAAACGGTGAAGGAAAACATCGTGAGGAAACCGGCATGTCCTAGAACCAAAAATTCGAAGACATGTGACATTCACCAACCCGCACTGGGCCCGCGTGGTGGATTACGGCCCATTCCCTCTCCTAGAGAGGAGGCCTGAGTCCCAGCAGTGGGAACATCAAAAAGGCTGATGATGATGATGATGATGACTATATACATACATGTTTATTCTTACCTTACTTAGGCTCTGGTAGACCTATTTACTGAAATCTATTAGAAAAAACCTATTACATGCACTATATATTATAGTCCATGGCTGAATATAGTCAGCCTATAAATCAAAGCCACCACGGTATGCTCAGTAACCACGCATGCAATCACCAGAGTGAATAGGCTCTTAATAAACTAGTGCGCCTCACCATCAAAGATTGCATCGCTACTTACCATCAGGTGGGATCGCAGTCAAGCACTACTTTATCTTAATTAAAAAAAAAAAAAAAAAAAAAAAAAAAAAAAAAAAAAAAAGACGACGTTACATAATGTTTATTCAGTTACTAAATACAAACACAACATTCTTTTTGTGGACTCATTTTTCAGAACCAGTGAAATAAAAACTACAGGCAATTGTACAACCAGATATTTCATCCTGGTTGCTGCATAAATCAGTTTTTAATACCATGTATTGAATACACTTGGGACTTAGGGCAAACAGGGTACAGAATCAGGAGGTATCTGTCAGTTTCGTACCAGATTTTCCCCAAGGAATCTTGGGACGGAAAACCGTAGATATGTACGTATGGCGGTGTTATGGGTTGTGATTGATAATAGTCGTAACTGCTTACCGAAGTGAAAAATCATTTCAGATCGTACGCCATGGTTTTAAAAGTTTTGATTGATGTATTTTTGCGTGATATGGTGGAGTGCCTTTTAGTGGTAAAGCAAGTTTGTAATCGATGTGTTCCATTTGTCTGACTAGTCGATACATTTTTTTTCAATAGACTTGCTTGCTTTTTGACATAATGGCCCTTGTTACCAAACTGTGACATTTTGATTATCATTACGCACTAGTGCTATAATGTAGTTAAAACCTTATTGTTCAACCGCTCCCCCGCCATAATTATATTACATGTATCGTATCAGGACGGGCGCAGGTCGTCCCCCACGAGTCGCCGGTCAACTCCTGTTTATTCATTTCAGCGAGTGTATTGATAGGTAAATAAAAAAAAAAATATAGGCGCATATGAAAACAAATTTTTACCGCCACAAAAGTTAACTAGTTTTACAGTTATTTTCTTCACAAGTGTATTGAAAAACGTCGTATGATACACGTGATTAATTAATGATTACCGTTCTCAGCTCTCTTAACCAATGCCCTCGCCACGGCTCGGATCTAAATACCGCCTCGTCGGTAATCACTAACATTACACACTTATAATGTACTATTTCGACTCATGTATTGAGTGTGTGTATGTTTATAACACCTTCATTCTTAAACGGCTGAATGCATTTAAATGACACCTAGAATATCGGATGTTTCTTTGGAAAAAAATCCTACTACCACACGGGCGAAGCCATTGACTACAGCTACAACAAAATAAAGGTTGCGCAACCCTATGCTCAGCATGGTCGAAGAAAGGCTTCTGAAAGGAAAACCCGACCCTGGAATGAAAAGCAATGAAGGAACCAGGAGTGGCTTTTAGTCAGTAAAAGTCTGACACGCCCTCGCCACAAAATAGAAAGGTACAGAAGACAATCTCATGTATGTACTTCACTTTTTATACCTACGCTCGGTGGACGCACATTAATGAGCGTTTGAGCTGGAAATGTTCGAAGAGTGGTCCGAGACGCGACCGAGACATCGTGTCTGTGAGCGGTGTCTGTGTGTGTGTTGCTCGAGCGCGCTTTGTATGTAGATTGAGCGCACCACCCAAGGGCGAAGGGAAGATGTCATTGGATGATGAACCTAAAAAAAACCTTTTCTCCTAAACAACCGTAAAACCAAGATTTCCTTCCTCTACCTACTAATAAATAAGTAAAATATCTCTGACCACTTAAAAGTCTAATGGACCCGCTAGCCTAATCTGAACAAACAAAAACGAAGAAGGTCGCCCAACCCTTTGTACGCAAAGAATCGAAAGGTACAGGATTAAATGTCAAAAATGTTTTTTTAAGATTTTCCCTCGTGTAGGCTTTGGTCTTTTAAGCAATCTCGGGACAATGTAGACACACAATATGTATGAAATATTATGCCCTACCCATACAGATTATGTTTGAACATAATTTTCATAGGCATATGGATTTAATCTATAAAAGATTTTCCGGGAACAATAAGGAATATATAACAATGTACAAAGGAACAATAAGGAAGTATTATGGATTGTTATCGACATAAAATATTTATATCTACCGTTAGCTTTAGAAAATATATGCCTACTTGTTTATTATTTGATCATAATACGAGTATTACTCGTATTTCTCGTTGCTAGGAAGCGTTTCTTTTGAGCTTGAGATGAAAGATGAAGAAAGAAAACATGTTCATTTGGCACACAGACACATACGATGAAAAAACAAGTATTAAAATCTGAAGACTTGAGATGTGCTCCACTATAGTGGAGGTGTGCCCCGCTTGGGCAGAGCGTCGCCGTGCCCTCGTGGGGGCGATCGGCGGCGACGATCTCTCGCGCCTGGCCTTGGTACAGGCCATGGTCCGGAGCGAGGAGGAGTGGCAGGCGGTTGCCTCCTTCTGCGAAGCAGTAATGCTACCAAAGGAGGAGGCCGACTGTATCAGGCAAAGGTGCTCACAGCGCCCCAGCCGTCGCCGGGATTTCGATCCCGATTTCCGGCCACCGTAGACGGCGAGCAATAGGTAGGTCGCTGTCCGACTGTCCGGTAACTATCCGGACCGAACCCAAGTCGTCGACGGCGCGCACTGTTCCCGCGAACCTCAAGGAGTTATCAGCAACAGCAGGGGCCCAGCTGGGTCGAAGCCTATTGGGGCCAGGGTTAGCTCCGAAAGGTCCGGTACGAAAGGCAAGAAGGAACAGGGTGGGTTTTTTAGTCAGTAATAGTCTGACACTATCTCCTGCTCCGTTCAAGAGCGGGAGAAGCGTTTTGGTTGATTTTTACCCACCAAAAAAAAAATGTCTCATAGCTGAACCAAATTGGATGAAACTAGCATAATGCCAAACAACTAAGTAGCAGTTGCATGACGCTGGTTCAACTGAAAAGGTGGTTTGATTCACGGGTCGGATTAACTGGTTATTGGGATTTTCGTGAGATTTATAACCGCACGATGGCAATAGGCTCGCTCCTATTACAAGGGATTTAAACATTACTGACCAAAACGGGGGTTGGGGAAAAAGAACGTGATTCGTGTTTTGAAAAACGTTGCCCCACTCTAGGAATGCCTAAAAAAAGAGATAAACGTAGAACAATATTGCGCACACATAAGCCACGACGGTCTCCATACAATTTATGCGGAAACTATAGTCTAAGATCCGATTAAGAACGACCTTCACCGGTCTGTTTAATGGATGAAACGTATTTTATTATAAATTTAGTGTATTAAATAATATAACGCGGGTGGGTTGCCTAAGAAATTCCTGGCCAGACTATTATTAATTAAAAATTGAAAATTTATTTTATTTTTAGAAAAATGCACAACCGTTACCCATACCAGATTTTTTTACACACAACACTATAACATCGTATTCGTAATGAAACAGCGTTTATTTTGATATAGGATTTGTTGTATATAAAAAAAACACACCTGTTTATACATACCTGTTTATACCTGGCAACCAATAGCTATGCCAGGAAACAAATAGGCAACCCAACATTTTTATGTTCTAAAGGCTTCACTCTTTCGGTTAGTATTAAATTTATTCGTTAAACACACCGGAGCATTTTACAAAAAAAAAAAAAAATTGTTTGGGCAGGATTTTCTCAGGCAACCCACCCGCGTTATATTATTTAATATACTAAATTTATCATAAAATAAGTTTCATCCATTAAACAAACCGGTGAAGGTCGTTCTTAACCGTATCCTGTACTACTAGTCTTGTAAAGCTACATTAGATCGTCACGAGACGCCACGTGATATCGTTCTACGTCCAAATCAGACGTGGTCCACGTGTGCATTGGTCTACGTAGTTCTAGCTTAAATTCATACACACAAGACATCCTTCCCTTATACTATGACTGCGCATGGGTCTTGGGCGGAGCATCGCCGTGCCCTCGTGGGGGCGATCGGCGGCGGAGACCTCTCGCGCCGGGCCTTGGTTGAGGCCATGGTCCGGAGCGAGGAGGAGTGGCAGGCGGTCGCCGACTTCTACGAAGCAGTAATGCTCGCAAAGGAGGAGGCCGAACGCATCAGGCAACGGTGTTATCGCCGCCGCCGCCGCCGCCGCCGCCGGGATTCTGATCCCGATTTCCGGCCACCGTAGGCGCGGGCTTGCGGACAGTGAGCAATGGGTAGCTCGCTGTCCGGCCGTCCGGTAACTGTCCGGAAAAAACCCAAGTCGTCGACGGAGCGCACTGTTCCCGCGCGCCTCGAGGAGTTGTCAGCAACAGCAGGGTCCCAGCCGGGTCGAAGCCTACTGTGGCCAGGGTTATCCGAAAGGGCGCTCGAGCCCCGGTATGAAGGCTAGAAGGAACGGGGTGGGTCTTTTAGTCAGTAAGAGTCTGACACTATCTCCCGCTCCGCCCAAGAGCGGGGGTTGTCATTGGATGATTTTTTCCCACCATAAAAAAAAAAAAACTGCGCATGGGTGCGTTTATAAACAGGTAAACTCACATACACAAGACACCTAGACCCGGATCAACTGTCTGTAGGTACCATCAAAGACACTTTCCTCCTGACCACTGCTAAGTACATTTTTGCTTGCACTTGAAACGATTTCTTGAAAGGGTTTGGTTTGGCGCCACGCCGCAGGATTCAAGCGAATTTTTTTTAAGTGATCTCACTGAAGTGACCTCGATGGTACAACACGCAGCGCGGCAGTCAATCACTCAACCGCCGTGGCAACCGTGCAGTCTTTTCATAGACATTTCAATTGAGTTTCCAAATTTCAATTCCCAAGACGTTTTCATTACTTACCTCATCAAGCTTTCGTGTTAAGTCCAAAGCGAGTTCTTAAAACCTCCTCGCAGCAATTGCACAATTTTCATAATTCCTATTTCATTTGCTAAGCTGTGGGTAAATTAATTTCGCACCGTAATTTGAATGCACCGTTCCCCGAAAGCGGTGAAGGAAGTTGTTGGGGAAGTAGTTAGGTCTAGCGGAAACAATGGCACGGCGGGAAGATGGCGCGGCTCGGTACCGAATTTGTAATTTATACACGTATGTATATTGCTCACTGAACAACTATTAATTTTGACTTAAGTGTGATAAAATTATCTCAAAAATAGAACAATGGGAATATTGTGCCCTAGTTTGTTTTTTGCTTCTGAGAAGAGCCAAGAAAGCGAATACAAAAATGAGAGATCACGCCTATTGTGTACCTACAATCCGCAGCCCTGGCAGGAAGGACCGCCTGGAGGACACGGTGGAGCACACGGTAGAGGTGTGCCCCACTCGGGCAGAGCATCGCCGTGTCCTTGTGGGGGCGATCGGTGGCGGCGATCTCTCGCGCCGGGCCTTGGTACAGGCCATGGTCCGGAGCGAGGAGGAGTGGTCGCCTCGTCGGTCGCAAAAGAGGAGGCCGATGGCATCAGGCAACGGCGCTCACGCCCCAGCCGCCGCCGGGATTCCGATTCCAATTTCCGGCCTCCATTAGTGCGGGCTTGCGGACGGCGAGCAATTGGTGGCTCGCTGTCTGACCGTCCGGTAACCGAACCAAAGTCGTCGACGGCGATTACTTTTCCCGCGCGCCCCAAGGAGTTGTCAATAACCGTAGGGGCCCAGCAGGGTCGAAGCTTACTGGGATCAAGAGTCTGCTTCTGAAAGGAAGGCTCAGCCCTCGTATGAAAGGCAATGAAGGAACGGGGTGGGTTTTTTAGTTATAAAAAAAAAAACCCTCAATCTTGCTGATATCTCTTTGAGTTGCGCGTAGAACACAACGCGCCGTTGACCTGGGCCTGGCCCTTACCGGACGTCCGGATGGTAAGCTACCCATTACTCGTCGTCAGCAAACCCGTGCCTACGGAGCCGGAAATTGATCTGCAACTTCCCACGCCCGGGGCGTCTCGATCCGGTATGGACCTGCGTTAGGCGGAAAGTGAGGACTGTAACCACTCCTTAAAGAGGGGCATTATCGCCGTGATAGTGGCGTGTCCAATCGTGGACATATTCTAATAGTACGCCTTAGAGAACGCGTAAAATATTAATTGAATAGAATAGAATGGCATTTATTCGGCGCAAGCAACACAATATACCACAACATAAAAGAGTAATAAAAAAAGAGTATTACAAACATACAGTACAGTTGCAGTGACTGTGCCTGAACCGAAAGGGTCACCAACTCAGCAATTGCTGGGCGTCAGACACCCAGCGCTGATTTTCAGTTGGCACCCGCAGTGACACACGGATGGTGGTAAATAAAATATACTTAAACAAATAAATATAACCTATATAGATATAACCTATACTTAAAATAAATATTGATGCTAGTATATTTGTGTTTACAGTTTAAAGATGGAAAAGAACCCTTTGTATGAAGACTAACGGCCCGTTCACGACCTTGCCACTGTGAGCGGTAGCTAAGAGTGGGGTGGCCAGCGGTAAGAACAACAGTGTGAAACTGTATGAAGCACGCCATGAGACGCGCCGCTCGACGGCTTATCTATGGCCGCCCCGTTCGCCACGCCGGCGCCGCTCGCCGCTAAGACGGTACCGAAGTGACCAGACCGTTGTTGCGCGACATTTTTGATGACGACGCTGCACCGGAACAGCACGCTTAGCCAAGTTGTTATTCTGCAATCGTTAACGCTGTCGAAAAGTGATGAAACGTATGAGAATGACGGCATCTCAACGTAAAGTCGCGTGGTTGGAAAAAACGAATAGAAAATTCGTAGCCAAGTTCACATCGATCAAAATCGTTTCTACAATGTTTAACGCTACATCCTTTGTTATACAAACGCTACATTGTAGAACGAGCGGCCGACTCAGACGCGTCAACATGGCTACCAACTTATCGTTTTCTACAATTGCTGTCACCGAGGCGTTACCGATTAGAGAACGGAATTCGATTGTAACTTGGCTAGGGGGGCTACACTATGTCGTCGTAGAACGAAGCTCCTTATCGGGTTCCGTATATTTATACGTTGACAATGCCACATCGTGTTACCCAGGCGCTTACGGTTTATTATCGTCATAGAAAACCACATTGTTAATTAGTTTCACTAAGTTCCAGCTCTAATTTGGTTATGACGAAAAACTCATTTAAGAAAGTTTATTTAACATCTGTATTGTATGGGTCTTTGGAATTTGGGTTCACAAAATAAAACAAATTGACTGTCGCCAAGTGGTTTCATCCGTATCTTGGTTAAGGGGCCGGCGACGGATGAATTTCCATACAAACGTAATACAACGCTCATTTGCAGTTGGAGCATATTTCCAACATATTATGATGATAGTCGGTTATAGACAATATTTATCTTGGTTCCTACGTCGAGAATATTAGAAATATTGTTATTTTTAATACAGGAAAAACCAAATGGCATGTTTTGCCATTTACGCTGTAAAAAAGTGCGAAATACAATTCGTTTAAATTTCTTTTTGTTTTTTTAAAAAAGAACGACGTAGGAACCTAGATAAATATTGTCTATAACCGAATATCATCATAATATGTTGGAAATATGCTCCAACTGCAAATGAGCGTGGTATTACGTTTGTATGGAAATTCATCCGTCGCCGGCCCCTTACCTGCACCACTCCTATTGGTCTCAGTGTGTCTTACTATATATTATATAGCCTTACTCAATAAATGGGCAATCCAACACTAAAATAATTGTCAAACCGTGTTTCAAACCGTAGAATTAATTTAGAAGTAATTTAAACCTAAGGGTAGAATGAATTTAGGCTATTATTAAACTAGTGCGATTGCATTACTGCTTACCATCAGGTGGTATCGCAATCAAGCGCAAGTTTATATCTTAAAAAAAAAATTGCTCCTTTAACCAAACAAACAAAGCCTTATAATGTCAAGTAGGTATAGATTTATCTAATTAATAATAATAATAATATTCCACAACTCCACAACTATCACACAACGCCATCTAGTCTCAAGCTAAGCAGAGCTTTTGTTATGAGTACTAGACAACTGATAAACATACTTATATATTTCGAAATACATACATACTATATACATTACACCCAAACACAGAACAAATGATCAATTATAAACGACCATAAATTTATAGTAACTACCATAAACATTATTTTATAAATTCAGTAAATGAATTTTTAATCACGGTCACAGTTGTGATGTTTTTCTCACGACCATTTTTTTTTTAGAAACATTTGTAATTACAAGCTGACTTTTCCTGCACGCTTTTGACCTATTTTTAATTAGTATAAGGAACATTGTTTTTGTGAGTTTAGACTTATACCTTAAATTGGGAACCGTCTCAAACTTTCTCCGTAGGCGAGGGATAAATTACCTCTTGATTGGTATTGAAAATCATGAACGGGGTTCAAAGAGAGAATATAATTATAAATAGTTTACCTGTACCCCGGAGGATAAAAAGGACCCATGGTTCTCAAGGACTATAAGTATTAATGGTCTTATTTGGAAATTTCCGATAATTTCATAGAACTGAAAGCCCGTAGTTTATTATGGAAAATTTGAAGCTGGAAAACTCCGACTACCGCCACAGATTTAATCACCTTGAATTTCTTGTACAATAAATGAAATGCTTTCGATTTACTCTGGTACCCAATGTGGGATTTAACTTGTTTAGGGCGCCTTAGTACAGGCCATGGTCCGGAACGAAGAGGAATGGCAGGGGTCGCCTCCTTCTGCGAAGTAGTAATGCAACAAAGAAGGTGTGGCCGTCCGGTATAACCGTTCAGACCGAACCTGAGTCATCGACAGCGCGTAGTGTTCTACGCGCGACTCAAAAAGATGTCAGCAAAACTGTAGAGGTTTTGCAGGTCTAAAGCCTACTGGGGCTATGAGTTGACTTCCGACAGGGAAAGCCGAGGTCCTAGAACGCAAGGCAAAGAAGGAACAAAGGTGTCTTTTTAGTCAGTAAAATTCTGACATGCCTGAGAGCGGGAGAAGTCATTGGATGATTTCCCAATTTAAAAAAAAAGACGTGTGGCACTCGGGGACTGCCGCGGTAAAGCTATTGCATAGCATTTTTTATCAACTTATGCAATAGACCTCGCCAACAGCTGCTTAACCCCACCCATCCAAAACCAGACCTCGCCAACAGCTGCTTAACCCCACCCATCCAAAACCAGACCTCGCCAACAGCTGCTTAACCCCACCCATCCAAAACTAGACCTCGCCACAGCTGCTTAACCCCACCCATCCAAAACCAGACCTCGCTAACAGCTGCTTAACCCCACCCATCCAAAATGAGTCCTTGCCAACAGCTGCTTATCCCCACCCATCCAATACCAGACCTCGCCAACAGCTGCATAACCTCTTCCATCCAAAACCAGACCTCGCCAACAGCTGCTTAACCTCTTCCATCAAAAACCAGACCTCGCTAACAGCTGCTTAACCCCACCCATCCAAAACGCCGACAGCTGCTTAACCCCACCCATCCAAATACAGACCTCACCAACAGCTGCTTAACCCCACCCATCTAAAACCAGACCTCACCAACAGCTGCTTAACCCCATCCGTCTAAAACCAGACCTCGCTAACAGCTGCTTAACCCCACCCATCCAAAACGCCGACAGCTGCTTAACCCCACCCATCCAAACACAGACCTTACCAACAGCTGCTTAACCCCACCCATCCAAAACGCCGACAGCTGCTTAACCCCACCCATCCAAACACAGACCTTACCAACAGCTGCTTAACCCCACCCATCTAAAACCAGACCTCGCCAACAGCTGCTTAACCCCACCCATCCAAAACTAGACCTCGCCACAGCTGCTTAACCCCACCCATCCAAAACCAGACCTCGCTAACAGCTGCTTAACCCCACCCATCCAAAATGAGTCCTTGCCAACAGCTGCTTATCCCCACCCATCCAATACCAGACCTCGCCAACAGCTGCATAACCTCTTCCATCCAAAACCAGACCTCACCAACAGCTGCTTAACCTCTTCTATCAAAAACCAGACCTCGCTAACAGCTGCTTAACCCCACCCATCCAAAACGCCGACAGCTGCTTAACCCCACCCATCCAAATACAGACCTCACCAATAGCTGCTTAATCCCACCCATCTAAAACCAGACCTCACCAACAGCTGCTTAACCCCATCCATCTAAAACCAGACCTCGCTAACAGCTGCTTAACCTCACCCATCTAAAACGCCGACAGCTGCTTAACCCCACCCATCCAAACACAGACCTCACCAACAGCTGCTTAACCCCACCCATCTAAAACCAGACCTCGCCAACAGCTGCTTAACCCCACCCATCCAAAACCAGACCTCACCAACAGCTGCTTAACCCCATCCATCTAAAACCAGACCTCTCTAACAGCTGCTTAACCCCACCCATCCAAAACGCCGACAGCTGCTTAACCCCACCCATCCAAACACAGACCTTACCAACAGCTGCTTAACCCCACCCATCTAAAACCAGACCTCGCCAACAGCTGCTTAACCCCACCCATCCAAAACCAGACCTCACCAACAGCTGCTTAACCCCATCCATCTAAAACCAGACCTCGCCAACAGCTGCTTAACCCCACCCATCCAAAACCAGACCTCGCTAACAGCTGCTTAACCCTACCCATCCAAAATGAGACCTTGCCAACAGCTGCTTATCCCCACCCATCCAATACCAGACCTCGCCAACAGCTGCTTAACCTCTTCCATCAAAAACCAGACCTCGCTAACAGTTGCTTAACCCCACCCATCCAAAACGCCGACAGCTGCTTTCACTCATTTGTTTTCTTATCGGTCACCACGCTCAAAAAACAAATGAGTGGGGGGTGTTAGGTTATTTTCGTTACGGAATTTCTGGATTCGGTCTCCACGCTCAAGGCCCGCGATAGAAGCTATGCAATAGCTTAAAAAAATTGTTTAGAGCGCCAGCTATCTCACTTAATTATTATTTGAAGTTAACATAATATATAGCAGTAGTTATAAGACGAGCGCATATTTATATAATTTAAAGATTAGTATTTCCCAGAAAGGTTGAAATGGTTGTCTTAGTCGTGACCAGTAACCTCTACCATGAGTTTAAAGCAATAGTATTTGTCGATACTCGATACCGACTACGTAAATATTTTGTATGGCAAATTTTACAGCGCCTCTAGCAGTCACTTACGGAACCAAAATTTGCCATACAAAATGTTAACGTAGTCGGTATCGAGTAACGACAAATATTATTGCTTTAAACTCATGGTAGAGGTACAGATCTTAGAATTGATCACTTCATGATAGTTGGCCAAACTAAAAATGGCCATAATGTTTAAACGTTAACATTTGATGATATATCAATCCTTGTTTGGCCATATCATTGATATAAGATTTCAATGATGAATAAAAGATCTAGAGAAAGTAAGCCAAACGAAGATTGAAAATATCAACAAACCTTTACCTTTCAATCGTGGAAATAACAGACACAATATAAAGACAATAGGTGCGCGAACGCCGGCGTTCGCTTGGGGTTTAATGAATTAAGGCGAAAATTACACGGTCTTGCAAACGTCAATCAATTCCATCAATCATGACTGATGGTTTTCGTCAATCAGTACTAAAAAGCGTCATGCAACGCATTAGACGGTAAGTTTTTCGTCAATCAAGGTTTCGACTGTGGCAAAACTGACAGCAAAACCTACCGCTACGTTATGTTCGCCTAACATTTGAAACGATTTGGCCAATTTTACTCGGCCATATCATGAAGTGATCAATTTATAAGATCTGGTCGCGACGTATAGATAACAATTACAAAGCGTAATACACACCACTGCATGTTAGATTGAGTTCCGACCAAAACCAACTTGGGAAAACTCCTGATCC
Source organism: Mythimna ferrago (assembly GCA_910589285.2). Taxonomy (NCBI): domain Eukaryota; kingdom Metazoa; phylum Arthropoda; class Insecta; order Lepidoptera; family Noctuidae; genus Mythimna; species Mythimna ferrago. The sequence goes on along the minus strand of OU342680.1, from coordinate 20,136,180 downwards.
CTGATAAAACTTTGCCTGGGCTTGGCACCGCCAAGACAACTGATAGCCGAGACTTCGGCAGCCAAGTTAGCACTTGATGGCTTCCTGTACTCACAGAGTACATAATAAACTCACGTATTCTTATTTAAATAGATAGAAACTACATATCAATCAGATAAGATCCTTTTTAGGCCTCTGTACACAAAAGCTAAAAAGAGGAGCCTATTACTCCACTGACTGTCTGTCTGTCAACAGATTGTATATAAACCTTGATTGCTAGACTGTTGAAAGTAATTTTTCTAATCCTGCAGAGATAGGATCCTCCCACACTTCTTTTATTTCGTTTACGCTCATACACTTGTCACGCATACATGGCAGTTTTTTTTTTTACAATTGGAAATGTTGAAATATTTTCTCCCGCTCTGAGTGGAGTGAGAGAAAGATTTACTGACAAAAACCCAAACACACATAAAAACACACACACATTTGCGTCACAGCCTTACATTACTACATTATATTTAGTTTCAATTTTTTATTTATTTATTGAAACTTTATAGGCAGATAGGCGGACTATAAAATGTAACAAGGCATGAAATAATATGCTGAGGTAGTACCTTTTTGGCCTCGCACAGACTTTTGATCCTCAGTCTATCCAAAGAGTATCGGTTTGCCGAGTAACTTGGCTTGAGTAAGTAGCAACTGTCTAGATCTGCTAGGCAGTTACTACGTGGTAAAAACATAGGTATTCAGCCGCATCCGATTAGACTGGAACCTGACCCTAAGCTAGTTGGCTAAGGAGATAATAGCTTAGCATAGCATAATCAGCCTTTTTAATGTTCCCACTGCTGGGACTCAGGCCTCCTCGAGAGAGGAAATGTCCCGTAATCCACCACGCGGGCCCAGTGCGGGTTGGTCAATGTCACACGTCTTCGAATTTTTGTTTCTAGGATCATGCCAGTTTCCTCGCGATGTTTTTCTTCACCGTTTCGAGAGCAGTGGTGATGCATAAATATTACACAAAGTAATGCGTCTGGCTGGGTTTGAGCCCGCGATCTATAATTACGTTACTTGGCCACCACTGCTCTGAAGAGGAGACAATGAAGTGTGATTTGGTTTTAATATTTTAAGGGGAGATAATAAAGTATTATTTGGTGAGGTAAAAAAAAATATATATATTTCTTTCATTCTTTTTTTTTCCACCCTGTGTGTTCCTTCAGTTGTTCTTTGAGTTCTAGGGCTAAAGTAACTCTCTCGAACAATGTATACTCTGTTCAAAATAACATTAGACATTTTTATGACAACCTTTTATTACAGTCCTTTCAACCGATTTTGACTTTTATTACATTGTTGGCATGACAAATGGCGGCTGCAGTAAATAATTGGTATTGTAACCACTTTTTTGCTTTTAATGCTATCCTTATGCTTACAAAATAGAAGTTAAAATCGGTTGAACAAACAGCAAAAAATGATTTTTTAAATGTCTAATCTTAACGCGAATAGGGTATAGCAATGCAGGAGTGCGTCGTACTTTCCTATAAAATTTCAGCAATAATGTCTGTGTACGTTTCCTGTACCGATCAGTACGTATAATGTATGCTGTGGTACTTGGGATAACGTACGTACATTAGTGGCGTGTCTCAGATTTGCACAATGCCTTCATTCAGCATTCCGGTGCGATTGCCACTGAGGCAATGGATCTGGCCACGAATTACGTTCCTCTACATGCAAATAGCTTATTGTGAAGTGGAATAACGAGGGTACAAGCTGAGGGAAGTACTGTTGACTGGCCTGTCGGTCTAGTGGTTAGGGGCCCTGACTGCTATGCCGAAGGTCGTGGGTTGTGGGTTCGATTCCCATCCAGGACAAATGTTTGTGTGATGATCTTGATCATTTGCATTACACTCAAACTGTAATTTGTCTATAATGGATGTATTTAGAAATATACAGGGTTATTTGTGCACACAAACAACGCAACACCGGTAACCTCTCAGGACTACTGTGGTATTAAATCATCCTTTCTTTACCTTTTCTGAAAAACAGTTAATTGATGGTTTTTCGGGTACCATCGATATATTGGAGATATTAAGAAAAGGTCAATGTACTTTATTTTATGTTTATCTTGCGCCTTTTATAGTTGGCGTTGTGTGATAGTTGTGGAATATTATTATTATTATATTACTGTGAAGGTCTTGCATGTACTCCACTTCTGCAATTAGGGTAAGATTATTGATTTAAATTATAATAAGAAATTAACAGGTAAAGATCCTTTTAAAGCAATCGAAGATAAGGACACAGATGGAAGGATGGTAGTGATGATGTTTACTTTATAAGTTTTGAAAAAGTAAAGCTGGTTTTTTATTTTGCGGTGGGAAATCATCTTTGGGGACCGAGTCACCCGCGTCCGTAGGAGAATACCCAAAGTAAGACCCTACACGTAGTCCCCGGGTGGTGCTAATCAGGTGACACTAACTGGTGGTAGGTTTCGACCGTTGGCTTGCGACCACCCACTGAGCAAAGACGTACCGCCAAGTGGCCTGGCCGTGTTCCGGTATGATGCTCAGTGTAGCCAGTCTAGAGGAATTGGGTCGAAATGGCTGTTCTAACGCAAGCAGACCAACCTGGCTCGTACTGATATGGATGTATCGCCGACCGCAGATAGTTGGGGGCCCAAGTAATGTGCTAGCCACACATGAAAGGCTGCCCCGCCATCTGTCGAAAAATCCCGGAATGCGCCATCGTGCTGGTTGGCGACCAGATGAGAGGGCCCGATGGACATTCTCGGGGTGGCTCGGGCGTCCCCGCAGTCTCCAGACTAGTCCCCTAATGATGTCGTCCTTTCAGTGCGTGCCTGAAGGTTAGCAGCGTGGCTCCCCATTTCACTTCCTTCTCCTCTCCTCCATTCACTCTCAAATTATGCAAAGGAATAGAAAGAGTAAAGTTAAACAGCGGCTGCACTCCCTCTCTCACAAAGTGCACCTCTCAAATATACGAGGTCTGCACTCTAATCTCGTTGCAGTCCATCACCACCTGGAGACTGAAAAACCAGCTCTACTATTCCTTACGGAGACGCAGATCAGAGGTCCGTCCGACGTGTCGTATCTTTCATACCCAGGGTTTACCTTGGAGCACAACTTCAAACCACACGCGGGCATATGTATGTATGCCCGGGACGACATCTGCTATCGGCGTCTCCGCAATCTTGAAGACTCCAGGTTCTCAACGCTTTGGGCTTTGGTCGACACAGGCCTAGATAAAATAATCTACGCTTGTGTTTACCGCGCGCATAGTGGAGATCAGGAGACGTCCGGGCTTACACAGCATCTGAGCGAGGCGGCAGATGCGGCTCAGCAGCGGTACCCTTCCGCCCAATTGGTGTTACTGGGGGACTTTAATGCGCACCACCAAGAGTGGCTTTTCCCATACCAGTGCACAGATCATGCTGGTCGTGAGATGCGGAAGCTAGCGCTGGAATTGAATCTCACCCAGCTGGTCCAGGGGGCAACGAGGGTGCCTGATGTGGATTCGCACACAGCCAATTGCTTGGACCTTCTGCTGACCACAGATCCAGACCGCTACTCAGTGTCGATATCTTCGCCTTTAGGCAGTTCTGACCACTGTCTGGTTAAATCTGTGTCAATCTACTCCCCGCCCGATCCTAGTCCTAGAGGCACTCGGCGGGTTTGGCGATACAGGTCAGCAGACTGGGATGGCATGCGGTCTTTCTTCGCATGCTATCCTTGGCAGCCCACTTGCTTTTCTTCGAAGGATGCATCGTCGTGTGCTGATGCCGTAACGGATGTGTTGCGACGGGGAATGGAGTATTACATCCCATTCTCTGACGTAGCAATGTCGGATCGAGCTCGACCTTGGTTTGGCGCCGAGTGTTCTCGCGCCGACGCGAAAAAACATGCGGCATACCAAGCTTGGGCCGATGCTCGTATGCGCAAAGCCAGCGACGTGACTCTTAAGAAGAAGGCCTTTAACAGGGCTGCCAAGTCCTGCAAAAAGGTGTTGAGAAAGTCTCGGTTCGACCACATTAGCCGAATAGGGAACAAACTTGCTTCATACCCCGCTGGTAGTAAAGCGTTTTGGTCCCTGGCAAAGTCGGTTGAATAGAACTTCTGCCGTCCCTCACTTCCGCCACTGCTGAGACCCGATGGGACACTGGCCCACACCGCTGAGGAGAAAGCAAACCTATTTGCTTCTCTTTTTGCGGAATCTTCGCGTCTGGACTCCGGTGACGCGCGACCCCCTGTTTCTCTGATGGGTGCGTGACGAATATGTCGGATATTCGTATCCATCAGAAGGACGTTCGTAGGGTCTTGAGTAACCTTGACGTGAATAAAGCCAGTGGCCCCGACGGGATACCAGCGGTCGTTCTAAAAACTTGTGCGCCTGAATTGTCTCCGATCTTGACTCGCCTATTTCGCCTCTCATATGAGACTGGAAAAGTGCCGATAACTTGGAAGCAAGCCAACGTGCAGCCTGTGCCCAAGAAGGGCAGTAGAGCTGACCCGGCAAACTACCGACCCATCTCTGTTACGTCCATCCTCTGTAAGAGTATGGAAAGGGTAATTAACAGGAAGCTTCTGGCATACCTGGAAGCTAACGACATCCTCAGCGACCAGCAATACGGCTTTCGTCAAAATCGGTCTACTGGGGACCTTCTTGCGTATGCCATTCACATCTGGAGCGAGGCCATTGAGAAGCATGGGGAAGCGCTTGCCGTGTCCCTTGATATCTCAAAGGCCTTCGATAGGGTCTGGCACGAAAGCCTTCTTGCTAAGCTTCCTTCCTTCGGTCTACCCACTGGTTTGTGTGATTGGATCGCAGACTTCTTGAGGGATCGATCCATCCGAGTGGTAATTGATGGATGCTCGTCCGGTCAAATGGATATTAATGCCGGAGTCCCTCAAGGGTCGGTACTCTCGGCAACACTGTTTTTGCTGCACATAAATGACCTACTTAAACCCGGAACCTTTGGGTATGCAGACGACAGCACTGTTGCTGAGAGATATGTGTCTAACGCACGAGCTGGTGGGTCACAGATCCAGTCATTTCGAGAGGCTATGGTTGAACGCTTGAACTCGTCCTTAGCGGCAGTCTCAGAGTGGGGCGATGCCAATCTGGTCAAGTTCAATGCGACGAAAACCCAGGCGTGTCTTTTCTCCGCTAAACGGAGCCAATTCCACCCGGCTCCATCTTTCCGGGGTGTAACCGTGCCAATTACCGACCACCTTGAACTTCTTGGAGTAACGCTATCGTCTACCCTTAATTTCGGCTCCTACATCGAGGCAAAAGCCCAACTAGCTGCCAAAAAATTGGGGATCTTAGCAATGGTGAGACGGTATTTCACGCCGGAACAGCTGCTCAACCTCTATCAAGCGCAAGTTCGATCGTGTATGGAGTACTGCTCTCATCTTTGGGATGGGTCAGCCAAATACCAGCTAGATGCACTAGAGTCTATTGAAAAGCGTGCCAAGAAGATCATAGGCAATGATGCTCTTGTGAAGTCAAAACTCCAAAGTCTTGAGCATCGACGCCGAGTTGCTAGCCTGTCTGTTTTCTATCGTTTACACTTCGGGGAGTGTGCTCTAGAGTTGCACAATTTAATTCCGCCAAGTCCGTTCCATCATCGGACCACAAGACGTACGGCGTTGCGCCACCGGTACATGGTGGACATCCCACCTATACGTACAAAGCGTTTTGGGAGTACATTCATTATGCGTACAGCTAAGGAATGGAATTCCCTGCCGGAGTCTGTGTTTCCTGATAGCTATAACCTAGGGGTCTTTAAGTCAAGAGTGAATAGATTGCTTCTAGGCAAGCGTGCTCCATCGTCGGCCACATCATCGCTTACCATCAGGTGAGATTGTGGTCAAACGCGAGCCTATCCAATATAAAAAAAAAAAAAATCTAGGAGCGTGAAGGCATGTCAAACTTTTATTGACTTAAATCACATAATATGTGTCCTTCAGTTGCTCTTTGCGTTCTAGGTCCACAGGTTTCCTGTAGCCCGAGTGGGCAGTCCTGCTGGGTCTCTGCATTTTTGCTTTTGTGTCTTTGAGGTTCGCGTGAAACACTACTTACCGTTAACGATTCGGGTCCACTCCATACAGTTACCGGACGGCCGGACGGCAAACTACCTACCCATTGCTCATCTCGTCATCCGCAAGCCCGTACCTACGTTGACCGGGAATCGTCCTGTGATTCCCGATGCCCAGGGCGTCTCCTGTCTCTGCAACTAGGACATATAATGTCCGTTTCGGATAATGCCCGGTTTACATTATACCAGTCCAGTGATCCAGCGAGAATCCAGTCCAGTGCTGGACTGGATCTATAACGTCTACATTATTCCAGTTATTTAGAAGCCCTTGAAGTATGAACACTACAATCACCAATACGTGTTTACTGTGTAGCACTGGAATGGCACTGAATTGGCATGACCGTTTACATTATTCCAGTTGCACTGGATTCAAAAGTAGACCGCCAATCCAGTTACTGGACTGTAATGCTAACTGGATTCAGTGCATTTCAGTGCCGGTTTACATTTTTACAGTAAGCAATCTAGCGCTGGATTCGATCGCTGAACTGGAATAATGTAAACAAGGCATTATGGCGTTTATGGCGCTGAAATATGTCAATAATCAAGACAAAAGTTCACTATGTTGTACTGTGTACGTTTATACAATGTATTTCTTCGAATGGACTCATTCAAATAGTTTTTATTGAAAATAAAAAAATATACATTTTTGTAGAATGGTAGGCTTTCATAGTCTACTGCCACCGTTTTTGTGTTTTTCTCCCTTTCATCAATTTCCTAAAAAGGCATTGTATTACCTACATTGATTCGTCCAAGCGTCACGACCACTGAAAAGAAAACAGTTTATTTATTTATCGATATTCTTCAAAGGTTTCGACATAAACAGGTAAACGATTGTACCAGTACAAAGGTAAACTCGGGTGTTATTTTATGAAGTGAAGAAAACACGGCTTGAAAAGCGCTGTATTTTTTTGGTGCGGATATCAAAGGTTTCACAATAGGACATTACTGACACCCCACCCCGGAAAGCACGTACCTAAAACCGTTGGTCCCGATTGTCATACGTCATCTTTGATAGTCGTTACAGGGAGTGATGTGCCGGGGCAATATTGCCGTGAAGTGGGAATATTGCCGTATGAATATTGGTGGCAATATTGCCAGCAATAGATATTTATTTATTTAACTTCATGTACAGTAGTGGTACATAAGGCATTCTCTACCAGTCAACCTTTGGGTTAAAAAAGACAACACTGTGGTAGGTTTGCACCATAAACAAATGACAGAAACTTCAAACGGAAAAATATAAAATAAGTTATTTATATTAATAAAATACATATATATGCTAAAATAATAAACTAATAAATACTATGAAAAATATCAAATCATTAAGGAAACTTAATAACAATTCTGAACGAAGACCGAACTATGGTTGAGAGGACTTATATGTAGTAGTTCCGAATTTTACGTTTGAAGGATAAATTTACTTTCAGCTTTTTCCAGCAATATTCCCATATTGCCGGCTACGGCACATCTCTAGTTACAGGTATTCAGACGCAGGTCCTCACCGGACGTGGTTCGTTCGGAAGGTTACCGCACTGGATTCGTGCGGAAGTGACGCCCGGGTGTCGCCACTGTGCGGAATGCCCGGAGGACATGATGGAGTACACAGTCGAGGTGTGCTCCGCTTGGGCGGATCATCGCCGTGCCCTCGTGGGGGCGATCGGCGGCGGAGACCTCTCGCTCCGGGCCTTGGTTGAGACCATGGTCCGGAGCGAGGAGGAGGTTGCCGACTTCTGCGAAGCAGTAATGCTCGCAAAGGAGGTATCGCCGCCGCCGCCGCCGCCGGGATACTGATCCCGATTTCCGGCCACCGTAGGCGCGGACTTGCGGACAGTGAGCAATGGGCCGTCCGGTAACTGTCCGGACCAAGCCCAAGTCGTCGACGGCGCGCACTGTTCCCGCGCGCCTCAAGGAGTTGTCAGCAACAGCAGGGGCCCAGCCGGGTCGAAGCCTACTGGGGCCAGGGTTATCCGAAAGGGCGCTCGAGCCCCGGTATGAAGGCTACAAGGAACGGGGTGGGTCTTTTAGTCAGTAAGAGTCTGACACTATCTCCCGCTCCGCCCAAGAGCGGGGGTTGTCATTGGAAAAAAAAAGGTATTCAGACGCCAGAAAGTCTTAACCATCAGTTTATCCAAGGAGAATTGTGTTTCCCATTAAATAGGTTATTGAGGTCTGATATGTAGCCGCTCCATGCAAAACAAGGTTATTCAGCTGCACCTGGTTTGACTCGAAGACGACCTCAAGCTAGTTTGGGAAAAGGCTAGCATCCCTTACCTTTTCCCAAATAGCTTGAGAGTGGGGAATTTTATATATAGGAACCACTAGCCACTTTTTTACAACTAAAAAGTGGCTATTACGATGTTAAGCACCCCATAATTCACAGTTCTTTATTCTTTCATCTTTTTAATAATTGGTCACCTCATTTTTAGTGTGCCGTACTTATAGGACCACTTTATTGTCCGTCCATCTGTCTGTCTGTCAAGACCCTTTATCTCAGAAACGCGCAGAGGTTTCGAGTTTGATTCGTCCACACGTCACGACCACTGAAAAGAAAACAGTTTATTTATTTATCGATATTCTTGAAAGGTTTCGACATACATAAACAGGTAAACGATTGTGTACCAATACCCTCGGTAAACCAGGTAAACTTGGATGTTATTTTATGAAGTAAAGAAAAAACGGCTTGAAAAGCGCTGTATTTTTTTGGTGTGAATATCAAAAGTGACACAATAGGACATTACTGACACCCCATGCTTCGGAAAGCACATAAAACTGTTGATCCAATTGTTATTTGTAGATCTGTGATAGTCGTTTTAGGTCACTTATAGGTATTCAGACGCAAGAAAGTCTGACCATCAATCTATCAAAGTATTATGGTGATTAAAAGAGTAACTATGGAGTTTCTTGCCGTTTCTTCTCTATAGGAAATAACCAATTTGGAACCGTGCACCCGCACTAGCTTCTGACGTTTTAAGTGCCCATCTAGGCCTATGTGAAATAAAAATATTTGTTTTTTTTTTTGCCTAATAATTTTGTCGTAGAGGTCTGATACGTAGTTGCTCCATGCAAGAGACGGGTATTCAGCTGCACCTGGGTAAACTGGAAGCTATGAAATGAAATAATTTATTTGCTATGAATGTAGGTACAAAAATATGCTGTTAAGTAAGAGGAGGATCCAATACATTTAACCGTGAGGCATGCATTATAGTAGAATTAATTATGAAATAATTAAAACAAAAAACAAATATCAAATGATTAAAATAGACAATAAAAATATAAATCATAAAATTTGAAATTTGAAAATTCATTCAATAATCAGTTAATAAATAATCAATAATACAATGTCAATAATAAGTTATAGTCAATAATAAATTAATAATTAGTTAATAATACAATGTCAGTAGACAAAACCATTGTTTATAAATAATCAAATAGAATAATCAAAGTTGAGACGATTCTGTCGACGGGAAAAATGGCTATTATGTCGTTAAGCAAACCATAATTCACAATTCTTCTTTGTTCTCTCATCTGCTCTCATTAATTGAGGTTGGGCTTCCTCAATTTTTTTTGAGGTAGGAAATTTTAAAATTACTTTTCCCGCTTTAAGATGTGCCCCTCTCACTACATTCTAAAGCGGAAATACGTGACAGTCTTTTACTGACTAAAACCCGCCTGTGTGGTTCAGTTGCCCTTTGTATTCAAGGACTTCGGAAACTCTTTCAAAATTTTATTCGGCGTTAGGATATTCTATCCTGACTCTGGCAGTTGAGCTGACTTGAAGGAGACTTTGATTTCTGACCACCAGGTCAATGGCGACCTCTCCCTTTCTTACGTTCGGGCAGTTTTAAGACTGTATTCACGGCATGGTCTTCACTTCTTCTCCTAATCCATGTCCATACCTTCTGAAGCGGTTTAGGTGATTGGCATTTTAGAACTGCTCCTGAAATATTCATGGCGCACTTATACCTTCACTAGCTTCTTCCAGTGGCTTCACATGCGCGAATTAAAAAAAAAAATAGAAATAAATGCACTTAATAAACTAGTTCACCTCACCATTAATTCACCGCATCGCTGCTTACCATCAGGTGGGATCGCGGTCAAGCACTGGTTGATATCATTAAAAAAAGAAAAGAAAATGAAAGTATATAGATATATAGCTTATGTCATTCAGTAATAAAGTAGCTTTCTGCTAGTGAAAGATTTTTTTAAATCCATTTAGCACTTTTTAAGTTTATTCATTTCAAACGAAAATACAGATCTTTCCTCTTTCTAATATTAGTATAAATTAAAACTATTATTCACTAATAGGTATATTGTTTTACCATCGGTAGCTAATATGTCTTTTTTTAAACTACTTATAATTTCCTTTTTTTTATAAAAGTTAGGAATTACTCGATTTATCGTGGGTTCCTTCACAAATATGTAAACTCTTATACACAAGACACTCAAACCCAGAACATATTCTATCTGTAGTTCGTCCGAAAGGGCGCTCGAGCGTATGAAGGCTTGAAGGAACGGGATGGGTTTTTTAGTCAGTAAGAGTCTGACACTATCTCCCGCTCCGCCCAAGAGCGGGGGTTGTCATAAGACGATTTTTCCCATCGAAAAAAAAAAAAAAAATCTATAGCTCGTACAAATATTTGTACAGTACGGAAATCGAACCCGCGACATGCAGCACAGCAGCTGACCGCTCAACCACTGCACCAACCGTCAAATATTCATTAGAAGGATAAGTTATATCCGAGCTACTATAGATCTGAGACTAAAAGTCGGTGTAGCACACCGCTTAAGGTTTTTCAACAAGTAGCCGATGCCACGACCAGTGATGTAATTTATTTTACTTTATTTAATTGACATCGTTAGCGACGTAATTAGCTGGAGCACTGTTTTTCTTTTGCTTAACAGTTTTAACTTTCCCAAGAAAATGAAATGGTTCGTAAAGGCGTCGTTTATTAATATAATGTTCTAAAACAGTCGTTCTCAAAGTATGAGCCGCGACCCACTGGTGGGTCACGAGCGAATATTTGGTGGACCCTAAAATGTCGTCCTATACGACAGATTGACCGACGGAGCGACGGTTGGATGACCACTGCCGGTGACAGGCGGCAATCGCGCAGAAACGGGAAGTAATAAAAATTTCTTCTTTCTTTCGCTTTTTCTACCACATACCAATGAAGGTAGAAAAACATAGGAAACAAAAATGAATCCTTTCCTTGCAATTCAACATAAGAAAATGGATCGGAACTTAATGTTTTTTACTTGTTTAAGCAGTCCCTTATTCAAATAGTTCTGCCCCGTTTCTCTTGATATAAACCAAGAGGTGAGTTCGAATTTGATACTTTTGTTAGGTGAGTCGCGGTCCAGTAAACTTTGGGAACCAATGTTCTAGAAGATATACAAAGTGGGGGCACGCGGTACAAACCAAGGGTAATAATAAAGGTGTACAGTAAATGAAACTCCTTAAACAAAGCCCTTTTGTCTTCCGAGTACACTGTTCAAATTAAGTGAAAAATAATTCCGCCCGTGCAAATTGGCCGTCCAGAAAACTCACAGGGTAACGGATATTAGACGGTAGAAAATTTTCCAAAATGGCCGTTCTTTACCCTTATAGAACAGAAAAGTTTTGTAATTTATTCTTTTGCGTTGATGGAAATAGTTGCCCAATTATTTTTTTTAGTCATAATTCATTAGCTAGACGATTCCGAGCAGAAGTACTAACAAAGAAAATTTAGAAGAACGTTTTTTTATTTAGGAACTAACAAACTCCTGAACAACTACCCCTATTAACTCTCGTCATCCCATTAATAACCACGAAGTTGGCTGGGCAATGATATACTCGTATGGTTAAAAGATATTAAACAAGTAATTCCAAACTATTACAATTAATTACCGATCGATATCTAGTTTGTAATTACTTTTTTAAATAAATATAGCGCGCTTCACCATCAACCATCAGGTGGGATCACAGTCAAACACTAATTTATACTATTTTAAATAATAATAAATAAATTTTTTGATTACTTAAATCACCATTTATGTGTCTAATTTTTAAAAAATAAAATCACTTCACGATAAGTTCAAAGATATACATAATATTGGATTTTAGTGTGGTTTTTACCAATAGACAGTAATTACAGAAGTGAAAAACCGAGAATTCCAAAGATTTTTAACACCCGTGCAGAGCTGGGACGGGTCGCTCTGGTGAGAAAATAAATGAAATGATTCTACTTGAGATTTGAGTGTAAGTGAAATTGTTAAGCTCTGGTGACATTGCAAATACTAATGGGTGACTTTATTTTGCGCGGTCTGTAAAATTTGTCTGTCTGTACCTAAGTACGTACATTTACTCGTAATTGGGTTCTCTATAACAGAATTTGGTAACCTCAAAGAATGTACCTATTCATCGCACAGTGAGCAACGGGTAGCTCGCTGTCCGACCGTCCGGTAACTGTCCGGACCGAGCGCAAGTCGTCGACGGCGCGCACTGTTCCCGCGCGCCTCAAGGAGTTGTCAGCAACAGTAGGGGCCCAACTGGGTCGAAGCCTATCGGGGCCAGGGTTTGTTTCGAAAGACAGCTCGAGCCCCGGTATGAAGGCTTGAAGGAATGGGGTGGGTTTTTAGTCAGTATGAGTCTGACACTATCTCCCGCTCCGTCCAAGAGCGGGGGTTGTCATTGATGATTTTCCCACCATAAAAAAGTACCTAAACTAAGTACTTTTTTTTCATGCTGCGAAGGCACATAACTTGACCTACATACCAACTTTTCATGCGTTGTTGAACCTTGAAGGCGTTAAAAAACAATTCTATAAAAGTTTTTGATAAACGAAAAGCAGTTAAGTCCGATTCGTATTTCATGTTGAGTTCCATTATTTGATAAACCAATCTTCTAAGTAATTAGAGTTGGGTTTTTTTTTATTTTACTGTAATTATAGTTAATTAAATATTTTTGAAATGAAAATTATTTGATTTTAATTTACAAAAAATATAAATAAATATCATTAAAAATATTCTAAGTTTGATATATATAGAAATCAGTCAAAATCAAAATGTAATCAAAACTTGAAATGAATAGTACCTATTCAACGTTAGTGGACAAAGTCTTCCAGATATAGACTTGGTTACCAGGTCTTTTCAGACAGAAAATTGAAGAAGCATCCAATATTTTTGAAAGGAATAGAATCTGTCATTGTTTTTCTCCACGCTGTGTCCTCAAATTCGCTGAAGTTCTTTTCTGTATATTTTCTTTGAGTCATTTCTCTGAGGCTTATCAAACTTCGTTAGTTCAGCACTTTTCGATTGGTAGCCACTATTGATGCTACCTTCCAGGAGAGCAGTATTTGTGAATAAATGTTTTCTATTTTGCAAATACTTACATATTATAAAACCAGTCCCCCAGCGTGTAAGTCGGCCTGTATCATCATCATCATTTCAGCCCATAGACGTCCACTGTTGGACATAAGCCTTCCCCAAGTGTCGCTACAATGCACGATCCTGTGCGTCTCGCATCCATCGGATTCCCGCAACCTTCACCAGGTCATTGGTCCACCTTGTAGGAGGCCTTCCGACATTGTGTCTTCCGGTACGGTGTCGCCACTCCAGAACCTTTTGGCCCCAACGGCCATCCGTTCTGCGAGCAATGTGCCCTGCCCATTGATGTCCAAAAACGACTAAACGGATATTTATGCAGTTCGACCCAACTCTAACACAGTGCCAGTGTGGAGCCACTGCACAGGCAATGCGCCACCTGCTATGCTGCCTATCCTGCATAAACTCCTGCAATTTTCAGGATTTATATGAGGCCAACAATACAGCTGTACAGGTTGCCAAATATTGGTCAGAGAAAATCTAGATTAGATAGAAGAAGAAGACCAATAGACAAAGATATTCATGGGTTTGGTTTAACATACATAATTTATAGTAAAGAAAATCAGTTAAAAAAATTTCCAAAATTTTAACACTTTCGAATCTGGGACATCGCTATCAGTTTATAAATAACACTTTTACACGTCAATGTTTTCTACAATTTAAACTGGTTTAGGCCGGAATTTTCTAGCTGACTACACTGAGGTACATCCGGCTAAGGAGTGGAAATCCCCGCCGGAATCTATTTCCTGTTAGCAACTACCAGGGGGTCTTTACCGCCTGGGGATCTTTAAGTCAAGAGTAAATAGGTCGAAGTCGAAGCAGCTTGCTCCTTTGTCGACCACATCATCGCTTACCATCAGTAGAGAGATCAAACGGAAGCCTTATAAAAAAAAAAAAAACAAATTCAGAGTAGGCAATGTCCTATAAAATAAATAAATAAATATATTTTTTTTTATTCTCAGGCATCGTAAGCCCATAGGGTGTTGGATCACAGCCTTCAATTTGAGGAGGATTTATCAAGCGGCATGTCTACCATGTAGCTTGGTAAACCTATCTATTGTAAGAAAAGTGAACCCCCCTTTTCAGAAAGATTAGACGTGCCTAAAAGGGTTTCTTAAATCTACAACGGAACTCCAAACAACAAATTAACTATTTTGCTCTACATTTCTGAAATTGTTATCAGGACCACTTACAGCTAAGCAATTTGCATATCCACTATAAGTGATATAGTGAATACTTACAGAAACAAATAAAATTTATTTTAATCGTAGTCACAGTTAAACGAACAGATACCGGTGTCGCCGCTTTTTGTCGCTTCAATAAACTATCGGATTCACGTGAAAATGGCGCACAAAAATTTATTTGCTACCATTTTTGTATTTGCCTGTGTTTTGACCTGTCGAGGGGAGGATTGCGAGGCCTACGATGAAATGGGATCGTGTAAGTTTTATTTAATTCCTCAATACTAGCTATTGCCAGTGGCATTGCCCGCATGGTAGTAAAAAACAAGTTTAAAACAAAAACAACCATGAGTTGAAAACATTCATTGTGCGTACAGCTAGGGAGTGGACTTCCTTGCCGGAGTCTGTGTTTCCTGATGGCTACAATCCGGGAATCTTTAAGACAAGTCGGTCCGGACAGTTCCGCCTAGCTTGTCCCATCATCGGACTACCAAATGTATGGCGATGCGCCACCGTGGATATCCCACCTACACGCACAAAACGTTTTGGGAACACATTCATTGCGCGTGCAGCTAAGGAGTGGAATTCCTTGCCGGAGTCTGTGTTTCCTGATAGCTAGAATAGGTCATAGAACAGATTTCTTCTAGGTAAGCGCGTTCCATCGTCGACCGCATCGTCGCAGGTGAGATAGCGGTTAAGCGCGTACCAATAAAAAAAAATCATAGCAAGCTTTTATACTTTGGCCTACAGTTTGTTGGGCATGCGGCAAACATGTAACAATTGCCAAGTCCCATTTCACTTTGGCAGCCTTTTGAGCCCCATCAACTATTTTGGTTTTGAAGCGCAGTATAGTGTTTCGAACTCGATTCGTTAATTTAACACCTAGTATACTACGCTCCATTGTTTGTTAGCTGGCGCGACGAACTAAATAGATTCCGCCAGAACTAGCAAGAGGAAGCCCGAGCGCGTGGAAGATGGAAACAGTGGAGGGAGGTCTTTGCCCAAGAGTGGGACAGAAAGGGCTAACAAAAAAAAAACTTTTATAGCGCTAAGTTCATTTTTGCTTACACTCGAAACGAATACTTCAAAGGGTTTGGGTTGGCGCTGCGCCGCAGGACTCAAGCGGTATTTTTTTTAAATGATCAGGCAGAAATGACCGCGATGGTACCTATACATACCTGTAAGTAATTAATACTCATCAAGATCATTCTAAAAAGTTCAAACACGATAGGGTTATCATATTTACCGAGTTCCTATGGCCACCTCTCACTTCATCATCAGACCCTGATACCATCTAACACCAAAGTCAAAACGGATAATACTTTTCAAAATCAAACAAACAATATATAATTTTCTTACCAGAAAATATTCGCTGTTCATTAAATACACCATAATTTAACAATAACAGTAAAGTCAAAACTTTACTGTTATTGTTAATAGCAAACTATTACCAATAAATAGAGTTGTTCTAAAGTATTTATTGGACTATCAGAACATCGCATTGTTTTAAATGGAACAAAATTGGATAACCCTGCATAATTTAAATTGTAAATACTTTTGTGTGCTGCTAATATTGTTATACAATGTGAAATATTTTATTTTGTGTTGTTTAATTTGTTAATATGAATTTTGAGTTGTAAATGTTGAATTACTAACTAGAAAGTATTTTATTGCCTGTTATTAACTCATCAGTTTTATAGTCGTAAACGCTACTGTGGAGCCTTCTGCTTCTGTCGTACAGTACCCCTAGCCAAGTTGATAATCTGCAATCGTTAAGGCTAGTAGAAAACATCAAATATACGGGAATGATGTCATCTCAACGCTCTGTCACGTGGTCAGAACAAAAAAATAGGGCGCGTGGCCAACTCGAGGCGTTGGACGCAAGAGAAACGAAACGAAATGGTTAACTTATGACCGTTTCGTTACGAATCTATTTCTACAGTCGGTAACGCCTCCGATTCCTTTGTTCTGACTACATGACTTAACGTTGAGATGATGTCATTTGACGTTTTCTACCAGCGTTAACGATTGTAGATTTTCAACTTGGCTAAGCCCTCTGGTCTCGATTTTCTGGTCGGGAAGTGCATAATTTTATACATGGATATTCTCAGTAGCAGCTCAAACCCGAGCGTCACCATAGTGTGGATTGCCCAGAGGACAAGGTGGAACGTAAGGTAGAGATAGTCCTCGTGGAGGCAATAAGTGGTGTCAACCTCTCGCACTCGTCTCTGGTTCAGACCATGCTCCGGAGCGAAAGGGCAGGGAAAGCGGTCACCTCCTTCTGCGAAGCAGTAATGCAAGCAAAGGAAATGACCGCAACCGCGAGGAAACGGACATCCGGGCTTGCGGATGACGACCAATGTTACCTCGTCTTCAGTATCATTAATTTCTTTACTGTACTTAAAGTCACTGAGTCCAATCGGCTAGTTTTCATCCTAAAACAATTTTAGTAGTTCTTGCAGAGATCATTCCGCCCCAAGAATGTAACCGCAGGAAAAAGCTACTATTGTATGCATCAACACCTTTAGGGCGCTTTTAATTTATGCTTTTTTTGACGGTCTCTGCGGTGCCGATGCAGTGTGTATCGTATTTTTCATACAAAGCGCGCGGTGCGGTAACCGTGAGAAGCCAGAGCCACGAAGGTCGACAAAAGGACGCCAACGTCACAAGCACTACGTGTTCAATTCAATTTTGTATAGACATGAAACGTCTAAATTGAAAGCGTCCTTATTTTCCCCTTCTTCCTATAATCATAATCATCATCATCAGCCTTTTTAATGTTCCTACTGCTGGGACTCAGGCCTCCTCTCTAGGAGAGGGAATGGGCCGTAATTCACTACGCGAGCCCAGCGCGGGTTGGTGAATATCACATGTCTTCAAATTTTTAGGCTGGTTTCCTCACGATGTTTTCCTTCACCGTTTTGAGCCTTACTATAAACGTGATATTATTTTGTTTGCAGGTACTCCACCGTGTTCTTCCGACATGATCCTATACAGCGCCGGGTGTCTCGACCCAACAATGTCGGAGCGTACGTGTCGCCGTCCTGAAGCTCGGTCCTTGGGTGTCCGGTGTGACTACTCACGGTGCGAGTGTCCTGACCCGAAGGTATGGGACGAAGCCGCCAAGCTGTGCGTGACAATCGATCAGTGCTCGGATCAATCTAATGTGACTAGTAAATACCACGAGTAACTAAAAAATGTATTTTTAATAAATATGAATTGTAAATACGTATTTGATACTTACTTATTCAGTCAAGCTGTCCTTCTACAAAAATATTTTTTTTTGTTGTGAGTAACTTATAAATAGCTTCTACCGCTCTAAACGGAGCGAGACCATCGTGTCAGTCTACTGGCTGGCGAAAACCCCAGGTGAGTTCTAGTGTTCCTTCAGTTGCCTTTTGCGTTCCAGAGTCTTTATTCTTGCAAATAAATAAAGAGAACTTAATGCCACCCTGCCCGTAGCCAGGAATTTACTGTGGCATCAATATCAGACGAAGCCTGTCTGAGGTCCAGAGTTGCAAAATTAAATAGGGCTTCCCTCTTCATCAGTTAAATTAGGGATTTCACCTCCTGGTTGAGGTTGAACTCCAAACCCTCACGAGCACGACCACCACGCTTGCTCAGAGCTTGTTGATACTTTAGACATACTATGTAAGAAAATTAGTAGTTCATCGTATGCCTTGTATAAACTTGCACCTACGGTTTCCATAGATGCACTACTTACAGCGTACCATGGCCTTGTAGAATCTGTATTAAGATACGGTGTTATTTTCTGGGGGAACTCTACAAACAGAGAAACTGCTTTTAAAGCGCAAAAGCGGTCCATCAGAGCCATGTTCAAACTGCAAGTAACGGACAGCTGCGAACCATTTTTCAAAAAATATAAAATTCTGACACTACCGTCTCTGTATATTTATGAAACTGCCTTATTTGTCAAATTAAACGGACACCTGTTTCCTAATTTATCCGATACTGTAAAACGTAACAGGCGGAACGATATGTTACGCGGGCGTAAAGCTAAAACAGCTCTAATGAGGAAAAGTATATTCTGCATAGCCCCACAAGTGTTTAACAAAATCCCAAAATCAATTAAAGGCTTGAATTTAAATGGATTTAAAAAGGAACTCAAAGACTTGTTGTGTAAAAAATGTTATTATAACATAAACGACTATTTAAATGATACTTTGACATC
Source organism: Mythimna ferrago (assembly GCA_910589285.2). NCBI lineage: Eukaryota > Metazoa > Arthropoda > Insecta > Lepidoptera > Noctuidae > Mythimna > Mythimna ferrago. The sequence continues at coordinate 20,117,360 of OU342680.1, read as the reverse complement.
GTAATTAAATTGTAATTTTATAAACTTTGACATCTCTAATAGTTTGATATTCAATAATACTTTGACATCCTAATTTAATTGTAATTTTATAAACTTTGACATCTCTAATAATTTGATATTCAATAATACTTTGACATCCTAATTAAATTGTAACTCTGAAAACTTTGACATTTCTAATAGTTTGACATTCTTTGAATTTTATCACAATCGCCGTTATAATTTTTTTTTTTGATGACTCGCCATAAATTGTAAATTTTAATATACCTACTAACCTAATACTAATCTAATATTAAAAAAAAAAAAAAAAAAAAAAAAAAAAAAAAAAAAAAAAAAATGATTAATGTACTGCCAATATTTGCACGCCCTACGTGGCAGAATGTGATGAGACCATTAATTTAATTCAACACCATAATTATGTACCATATTCTGGCAAAATAAATGAACTGAACTGAACTGAACTGAACTAGACCATCATATAAGGCTACGGTAGACAGGCACCGTAGGGGCCAGCACCAACAGGATCGAAGCCTACTGGGGCCTGAGTTTCTGAAAAGAAAACTCGGCCCTGGTATGAAAGGCAACGAAGGAAAATGACTGGGTTTTTAGTCAGTAAAAGTCTGACACACCCTCGCTCTCCGCCCGAGAACGGGAGATGTCATGTCTGTCACCGAAAACAGACATGATGTAGCTTTGCGGTGGCCGCAAAGCTACATCATGTCTGTTTTCGGTGGGAAAATCCTTTTTAACCGACTTTATAAAAAAGGAGGAGATTTATGTAACTAAACGTTAACCAACTTAATCAAGATCTAGTTCTGATGACGGGATCCACGAATTGATTGAACTCCACAAATATTATAGGCATACTTGTAGCAATTTTGTTATATAATATGCCTAAATCGAAAATCCTTAAAACCAGAACTTACTACAGAATTTGAAAATTACTTAGATTTAGCACAGTGGTTTGTACGCAACGCCGACAACTACCTACGGGTCATTGGACTCGCTCAGCTGACGTTTTCTTAAAGAAATTAATTTCGTACATGCGTAAATTAATACTAGTTTTGAAAAAAGGTACTTTATTTTTTAATTTTATCTTTACATATCGATAGTGTTTCATGTACCGGATCGACCCTCCACGGGATTAAAACGATTTAAATTTAATGGGGTACCTATTTTATTTAAGCGGGTGAAGCCGTGGGCAAAAGTTAGTATCTGATACATAGGATAAGTACTATAATAGCAGCTACTCTCAACATTTTTACACACAAATATATATAAACCAACTTCGTTAAGTACGAAACTCAATAGACGCTTGTCAAGTGCTTGCCCCATTCATGATAGTTCGTACCGAGGCAACGGGGCGTGAACGCAGCCCTGTCTGACGACTCATGTCCTGTTCGTGACACGCTCTATGTACACTCTGCCTTTGATAAATGAAATATAAAGTCGAAAAACTCAACGTTTAAAAACTCCGCTAGTTAAGCAAAAAGTTTACGCTACAGTATATGCAGTTCATGTATGTTATACAGTCAACCTTCAAAACTAAACGGCGAGCAATAAGTAGCTCGCCGTCCAGCCGTCCAGTAACCGTCCGGATCGAGGCCAAGTCGTCGACGGCGCGTAATGTTCCAGCCTTTTGGGGTCATGGGTGGTGCGAAAGAGGACCCCGCTCCACCTGAAGAAGTTATTGGATGATTTTCCACCTAAAAAAAGCCTTAAAAACATGAGTAAACAGGCATCCTCTGGGTTCTATCGTAGACCTTAGCTGGCCATCACATCAAGGTCATCAATTTTTTTTGCTATTTGTAAAACAAACATTCCCTAATCCAACGGAGATGAATAGGAAAACAATGCCCATGGTATTTATCCTTTTTATTCTTCCTTCTGTGAATCAGTAATGCAAATAAAATAAGTGGCGGAAAGAATATGGCAGGAGACATCATCACGCCTCGGTAGCAGCGGGAGACGCCCCGGGCGTCTGAGATCGCAGGGCCATTGCCGGCCACGGTAGGCGCGGGCTTATGGATATCAAGTAATGGGCAGCTCAACATCCGAAACCAGACCCTAGTTGACGGCTTGTTATGATCCTCGTGCACCTCAAAGAGGTCTCAGCGAAAGTGGCGTGGCCCACTAGGGAAGATGGCTGCCAAGGCTCTGAAATACAGATGGATTTTAGTCAGTAAAAGCCTGACAATCCCTCTCGCGTTACCCAGAACGGGAGAGTGAGTTGTATATTTCTTTAGCAATCAAGTTAAAATGTTACTGTGAAGCAACACCTCTGTATATCATTTCTTACCTCTTAGTTAAATAATAACAAAACTGTACCCTGAAAGTTAAAACACTTTTTGATCACGACTGGACTCGTATTTGCTACTAAAACTCCAAACCAGGTCAATTAATTATTCTTATTTGAGGAGATAGAATAGTTTATCTACCTGCCCGGACCTCTGTTTACTTTTTCAACATAAACTAGAGCTGCCCACCGTAATATTAAATTGTACAAGTATAGATATACAGTTGTCCTATCTCACCATGGAAAGATAAGAACAGAAAGAAAGAAAATAAATGTCGGCGAGTTGCTTGGATATAGGTTACGTATACTTTTTTCTGTGTTCGAAAGTTCAGAGCTCTTGGTGATAAATAAAATACCTTATGTATAAGCATATAATCAGCTTTATAATCTTCCCGTCTTTAGGCTGATATGATGATGATGATAATGTTCCAACTGCTGGGACTCAAGCCACCTCTCTCGGAGAGGAAATGGGCCGTAAGATACCACGCGGGCCCAGTGCGCGTTGGTGGAATCGAATTTTTGGTTCTACACTTGCTGTTTCTTCACGATTTATTTTTTCACCGTTTTGAGAGCAGTGCTAATGAAATAAATTACACAAAACAAAGCGCTTGCCTAGGTTTGAATCCACGATGTACAACTCATTCAGATCCGTCACCTCGTGATCACCAATGTTAGCGAATGCAAAAAAAAAATTCGGGCAAATGCGAGTCGAACTCGCGCACTGAGGGTTCCGTTCAATTTTACCTATGAAAATAGTTCAATTTCCGAATCCAGTCTCAAAGATTTTTACGAATCGCACAAATGTTTTTTTTGTGACGTAACTAAAAAATGTTTGGCACAAATTTTTGGGACGTAACTACTTTACAGTTTTCAGATTTTTTCCTATATTATGTTATGATATTTTGCTTCATGCCAAACAGGACTCTAAGCCAACGTGAATTACCCTATGAACTTTGATTCCCTTGAGTGTCGAAATACGGTTTTTGCAACATAACGGCCGTATCTATTTTTTTTTCGTTAACTTACAAGTTTGATTTTTTCACAGCTTCAAAGGACCGCAGACCTGAATATATAGTTTAATTTCAATTCTTACCTCTACGCGTTTCTGAGATAAAGGGTCTTGACTGACAGACAGACGGGTAACAAAGTGATTCTATAAGGGTTCCATTTTTTCTTTTTGAGGTACGGAACCCTAAAAATAAGCTCGTGAATCTACAGATACATCCAAGGCTTTCACTAAATAGAATCTGTGAAACCTGGTAAAACCTAATAAGCAAATGCTACAAATGAATATTCATACAACGATATTGCAATGTAGATCGACCAGTGTTTTTATTAACAAGAATTTTAAACGAATAGAAATTGAATACGCGATCAAAGTGTACGTTGGAAATCGAACCTATGTTAAATTTGTGATGCTTGTAGTAAGTAAAATATCCCGCATGAGAGGGCCCAGGCACATTTGCATCGATTTCTGGCCACAGCAGTGCGGGGGCTTGTGGACGACGAGCTAGAGGTAGGTCACCGTCGGGCCGTCTGGAGAGGACCAAGCCCGGGTTAACGCGATGTTTGGCACCGTCAGCGCAGTGTTAAATGGTAATGCAGTACCATTACCATTTAACACTGCGCTGACGGCAGAGTGTTATATGGTACGGTTGGTGCAGTGTTATATGGTGATAGTACAGGGCTATGCCATTACCGATTTACCAAAATTATAACACTTACCTATATGGTAAATTGCTAATGGCATAGTTGGCGCAGTGCTGTATGGTCAAGGTAAGGTTACAGCTGTGATTAGAAGATTGGCTGCTGTGCTCATCCCTGGATTGATTTTCCCATGGAACAGATATTTTTAGGGCCTGTTGATGATGATTGAGGCAAATAGAATGACAGAACGTTTAAAGAATTGTACTTCAATTTTATGGATTGTTTGAAAGAATCACCGCGGCTCTGGAACTAGAAAAAAGCAACTGAAGAAACACGGTTTTTTTTTTCGTAGTGTAAAAATCATCCAAATGACATCCCCCGCCCTTGCGCGGAGCGAGAGATAGTGTTAAACTCCTACTGACTAAAAAAACCCAACCCGTTTCTTCGTTGCCTTTTATACCGGGGCCGAGTAGCCCTTTCGGAAATAGACTCTTGGCCCCAGTAGGTTTCGACCCTGCTAGTCCCTGACGGTTGTTGACAACTCCTTGAGGCGCGCGGGAACAGATGCGCCGTCGACGACTTTGGCGTGAGCGTCCTTCATGCGTTTCACACAGTGGCAAAGAACACAGATGGTTTTTAGTCAGTAAAAGTTTGACACTTCCTTTGACAGAGAAGTTATTTGACGATATCCCACCACAAAACAAAAAAAAATGCTATTTTATTTCCAGTAAGAAAAAAAAACTATCAATCTTTCTTTGTTCAATACCAGTCAACGCGAATAGGAAAAACTGTAATATAAATGAGACGTACGTTTCGTCAAGTGATCGAGGATATTTGATCGCATGTCAGTGGTGGCTGCGAATGTGCGTGGCATTCGATATATATCACACAATATATTCCCGCTTTATCCCCAAGGGTGGTTGTTGTGTCGAATGTGACAAATAACTGGACGATTTTCGACCTTATGCTTATGCAATTGTGTTCGATGGGTCATCTTGTTATGGTAGGGCCAGATTTTTTGGTTTGTAGTTATCTCGCTTTTTTTGCTGTGAGAAGTCACTAATTGACTTTTTCTGCTTTAGGGAGAAGTGAGGAGGCGTGTCAGAATTTAACTGACTAAAATCCACCTGTATACTTCAGTTGCCTTTTGCGTTCTTTTACAAAACTCCTGTGGCCCAGACATCTCTTTGAGGCGTGTGTAGTATTACTACGTCAACGATTCGAGCTCGGTGCTTACCAGACGGCCTTCATCAAGTCCGAGCTTACGGTGGCCGGAAATCGCCCTGCAACTCTGAGGTATCACCTGTGGTAATTATTTCAATCTACAGTAACATAAATTGTTAGACTACACTTTATGCCCGTCATACATGCCAGGGTAAACCTGACAGGCTTGCCTTTACAGGTTAACCAGAGCGTGTATGATGCAGAACTGTGCAGGTTTCCATACAAATAAATACAAATACAAATATTTTTATTGCTCCAAAAAGGTAAATACAGAGATTAACATATCTCTGGCCTCCACACTAGGATTCCCTGTGTCGTGGAGACCAGTCTCTTCCGTCTTATAAAAAATAAGAATAAAATAATAACACAAAAACTACTTTTAAAACAAAAAAGACAGCAATAAAGTAAAAATAAAAGAATTAATTATCACATGGCGTGGTTATGTGTGTGTGAGTGAGAATAAGTAGTGTATGTGAATGAGTTTGGAAAAAAGCTTACCTGATAGGTATAACTGCGCCCCTAGCCAAGTTAAAACCGATTCGTGTCGAATTCCGTTCTCCAATCGGTAACGCCTCGGTGTCTGCAATTGTAGAAAACGATAAGTTGGTAGCCATGTTGATGCGCCTGAGTCGGCCGCTCGTTCTACAATGTAGCATTTGTATAACAAAGGACGTACCGTCGAACATTGTAGAAACGATAACGTTTCATTCTATCATTTTGAACTTGGCTACGAATTTTCTATTCGTTTGTTCTGACCACATGATTTAACGTTGAGATGTTGTCATTCCTACGTTGGTTTCGTTTTCGACTAGCGTTAACGATTGCAGATAACCAACTTGGCTAGGGGGGCAGTGCAAGCAAACCTGTCAGGTATATCCTAGCGCCTATGACTACCTTAAAGGGTCTATACTGTATTAATAGTAGTTATTTGACCATTAGTCAAGCTCACAATTGATTTAGCAACGTCATTACCAGTGATCTGTTCCAGGTTTGCATGGATATTGGAGTATATTGTTAGGATTGAAGGTAATTAAAAACTTTTGGGATTGGTCTCTTCGAGTTTATTCCTAGAATAATACTTACTTTAGGTTCAGATTCATATTCCTTTATTTGCTCAAACATGAGTGTACATAGGTACAAGTACTAATCAAATAAAGTTGTGCTAACATATTTGCCATATTGTCATGGTGTGCAAATATTAATACATCTTTAGGATCAAAATAAGTAATAAAAAATATTAAAAATATGTAACGTTAACATTTCTAACAAAGATAAAAAAAAAACATTAGTTTAAACTGCATGACTTGACAAAAATAGTTGTACAAAAAAACAAACCGACGCTGCGGGGAATTGTTTTATAAATTTATTCTGAAGTGTCTTTTAACTATTGGTCGATTTAACTATTAAATCAAAAAATTCGCCTTTATAAATTTACACCACCGCGCATGCAAGTTTTGGATAGAGCATTGTCTAAATATTAGCAAGAACTAGGTAGGTCTACTTTTTTAGTGATGATAATTCATTAGGAAAACTCTCACTAACATATAAGGGCAAGACTCGTAGTTTCCTGGCGTAATCACATAAGGAATGAAGATATCCGCAGGAGAACCAAGGTTACCGACATAGCCCGAAGAATTACCAAACTTAAGTGGCATTGGTCAAGGCACATTGGTCACAGAACAGATGATCCTTTGGACCGAAAGGTTCTAGAGTGGCGCCTACTGGAATCCGCGCCATTGGAGGGTCCACAAGGTGAACCGACGACCTGGTGAAGGTCGCGGGAGATTTTCTCGTCCATCACTAAAGAGGAATTATGATAAAAAAAATACAACTTATTATCTTTTAAGACTACTAAGATAATAGAATAGTCGCTGTTAACATATCTTCATAAATACTTTATAGTTATAGAAGATAAAATCCATTCCTGAAAAAAAGGTCTTATTTTCATCATTTCAGTAGGATTAATGATTAGTAAATATGTAATGTATATTACGGAGGAGTGATTCCGATTCCAAAAATCGGATCCGATTGATTTTGCACCCCCGATTGCGATTTCGGTATCGCCAAATTTAAATAAAAAGTTTGGAAATTATATCGCAGGTACAAACAAGTACCTAATACTAATCGCAAGAGTCGCATCCTTCCCCGTACTTCTTCTCGTCTCTTTCTCTTCTTGTCGTGAGTTCACGCTTCATTTACACTTACTAAATCGAGTTTTTAATTACTTTTGTAGTGTTGTTATATTAACGAATATCTTCTGATAAACTTACAGAATTTGTTATAATTCGAGTACACGTCAACAAAAATCTTCTCATCATCTACTCTCATGGAAAGGTCAAGCCGCAGTAGTCGGGTTGCTGAACATACATTTCTTCAGTTTTTTTTTTTTTTTAATAACTGACACAATGGCTATTGGCCATTAAAAAATCCGTCTCCGATTCCAATTCTGATTCCGGTTCCGTTTCCAGTTCCAATTCCGATAAACCAAATTAAAAACTCCGCCACCGTATTCGGTCCCATTATAACCACTTTCGTTACATCCCTAATGTATATATTTATATTAAATACATGTTTATGTACTCTTTAAATGACGCAAAAATTCTATATCAAAGCAATCTTAAGTGACTACAACATAGCTAAACGTTATAGGTCGATTGATTAGCGCTGCTATCAAGCAACATTAGTTAATCGTTCCAATATCAAATATGCAACAACAGTCGGGAATGCCCTGTGTCCTAGGTCAGAGCCCTAGTGATAACCCCACTGTATATTATTGGCAGTCACGCATCTCATATGAAGCAAACACGTGTTTAGTGCACGTTATCATTTCACGATAAGCCACAATGTCACACCCCATCTATTATTGTCCTATGATTAGGCAATGACAATCTTTTTGACGTTTTATTTTCGAGTGGTGAAGCAGCCTCTTAAGTAACATCCATCCTATCAAGATCGAAGACTCTACACTCGAAGTTGTGGACTACGTTTATTGGGACAAACGGTCCAGTTGGGTAGGTCTAACTTCGAGAAAGAGGTCAATCATCAAATCTGACTCGGCTGGGCAGCGTTCGCGAAGCTACGCGGTGTCTTCTGGTCCAATATACAACAGTGTCTCTAGACGAAAGTCTTTGACCAGTGGTACATGGCATATACCAATGGTATATGCTCACTGACTACTCATCAGAAGACTTAAAGTTAATCAAAGGGCTATGGAAGAGCTATGCTCGAAGTTTACTATCGTGATCACATCAGAAATGAAGATATCCGCAGGAGAACCAAGTTTACAGACATAGCCCAAAGAATAGCCAAACTTAAGTGGCAGTGGGCAGCGCACATTGCTCGCAGAACAGATGGTAGATTGGGACGAAAAACGATGAACTATTCAGTTAATTAATAAATTAAATTATTTTCCTCTTTGTTGGTCACGTCATCAAGTATAAATATGCATTACTGGTAGCAGCCTCCGATTTATCGGCGATGCCCATAGCATAGCATAACATCGTATAACACAACACAACGTAACGCAACATAACATAGTCAGTCTTATAATTTTCCCATTGCCTATTACTACAAAAGTTGCCAACGTTCGGTTATCAAACTCAGTGAGAGAAAGTTCAAAACCCATATTAAACTTGTCTTTGCCAAGAAAGCGTATTATAAGGTTAAAGACTACGTTGAAGACACGCTTGTTTGGCAATTACTACTTCTGCAGATATGGCTTCATTATTAACTGCTCCTTATTTGTTTTTTTTTTTTCGGAACCGTGTACTAACGTTAAGTAGCACTAGCTTTTGACGTTTCATAAGTGCCCATAGGAAAAACGTTTTTTTTGAAGTGAAAACTTCTTTAGCGGCGTTGAGCACTTTTTCTGTAATGGGTATAAAATCTTAAACTCGCGTCAGGACACGTGACCTGATCGAAAAAGCGTAAGACGGATGGAGAGTAGACAGCTATCCCTTATCGCGCGTTGTAAAAGGGGGCTAGACGGAAAAAATTCTCACGAAAAATTGTACCGACACTTTTACTGTCAAAATATAAATCCAAGATGGCGGCTGCAAGAAATTATCAACTTTTTCGTCATGGGTGTCGTTTTCATGGTTTTCGAGGGTGTTGAAACCGATGGTACTGTCAAAATATAAATCCAAGATGGCGGCTGCAAGAAATTATCAACTTTTTCATCATGGGTGTCGTTTTCATGGTTTTCGAGGGTGTTGAAACCGATGGTACTGTCAAAATGTAAATCCAAGATGGCGGCTGCAAGAAATTATCAAATTTTCCGTCATGGGTGTCGTTTTCATGGTTTTCGAGGGCGTGGAAACCGATGGTACTGTCAAAATGTAAATCCAAGATGGCGGCTGCAAGAAATTATCAACTTTTTCATCATGGGTGTCGTTTTCATGGTTTTCGAGGGTGTTGAAACCGATGGTACTGTCAAAATATAAATCCAAGATGGCGGCTGCAAGAAATTATCAACTTTTTCGTCATGGGTGTCTTTTTCATGGTTTTCGAGGGTGTTGAAACCGATGGTACTGTCAAAATGTAAATCCAAGATGGCGGCTGCAAGAAATTATCAACTTTTTCGTCATGGGTGTCGTTTTCATGGTTTTCGAGAGTGTTGAAACCGATGGTACTGTCAAAATATAAATCCAAGATGGCGGCTGCTAGAAATTATCAACTTTTTCGTCATGGGTGTCGTTTTCATGGTTTTCGAGGGCGTTGAAACCGATGGTACTGTCAAAATATAAATCCAAGATGGCGGCTGCAAGAAATTAACAAATTTTTCGTCATGGGTGTCGTTTTCGTAGTTTTCGAGGGTGTTGAAACCGATAATACTGTCAAAATGTAAATCCAAGATGGCGGCTGCAAGAAATTATTAATTTTTCCGTCATGGGTGTCGTTTTCATGGTTTTCGAGGGTGTTGAAACCGATAGTACTGTCAAAATATAAATTTAAGATGGTGGCTGCAAGAAATTATCAAATTTTCCGTCATGGGTGTCGTTTTCATGGTTTTCGAGGGCGTGGAAACCGATAGTACTGTCAAAATGTAAATCCAAGATGGCGGCTGCAAGAAATTATCAACTTTTTCGTCATGGGTGTCGTTTTCATGGTTTTCGAGGGCGTGGAAACCGATAGTACTGTCAAAATGTAAATCCAAGATGGCGGCTGCAAGAAATTATCAACTTTTTCGTCATGGGTGTCGTTTTCGTGGTTTTCGAGGGTGTTGAAACCGATAGTACTGTCAAAATGTAAATCCAAGATGGCGGCTGCAAGAAATTATCAACTTTTTCGCCATGGGTGTCGTTTTCGTGGTTTTCGAGGGTGTTGAAACCGATGGTACTGTCAAAATATAAATCCAAGATGGTGGCTGCAAGAAATTATCAAATTTTCCGTCATGGGTGTCGTTTTCATGGTTTTCGAGGGCGTGGAAACCGATGGTACTGTCAAAATGTAAATCCAAGATGGCGGCTGCAAGAAATTATCAACTTTTTCGTCATGGGTGTCGTTTTCGTGGTTTTCGAGGGTGTTGAAACCGATAGTACTGTCAAAATGTAAATCCAAGATGGCGGCTGCAAGAAATTATTAACTTTTCCGTCATGGGTGTCGTTTTCATGGTTTTCGAGGGTGTTGAAACCGATAGAACTGTCAAAATATAAATCCAAGATGGTGGCTGCAAGAAATTATCAAATTTTCCGTCATGGGTGTCGTTTTCATGGTTTTCGAGGGTGTTGAAACCGATGGTACTGTCAAAATATAAATCCAAGATGGTGGCTGCAAGAAATTATCAAATTTTCCGTCGTGGGTGTCGTTTTCATGGTTTTCGAGGGTGTTGAAACCGATAGTACTGTCAAAATATAAATCCAAGATGGCGGCTGCAAGAAATTATCAAATTTTCCGTCATGGGTGTCGTTTTCATGGTTTTCGAGGGTGTTGAAACCGATAGTACTGTCAAAATATAAATCCAAGATGGCGGCTGCAAGAAATTATCAAATTTTTCGTCATGGGTGTCGTTTTCATGGTTTTCGAGGGCGTGGAAATCGATGGTACTGTCAAAATGTAAATCCAAGATGGCGGCTGCAAGAAATTATCAAATTTTCCGTCATGGGTGTCGTTTTCATGGTTTTCGAGGGTGTTGAAACCGATGGTACTGTCAAAATATAAATCCAAGATGGCGGCTGCAAGAAATTATCAAATTTTCCGTCGTGGGTGTCGTTTTCATGGTTTTCGAGGGTGTTGAAACCGATAGTACTGTCAAAATATAAATCCAAGATGGCGGCTGCAAGAAATTATCAAATTTTCCGTCATGGGTGTCGTTTTCATGGTTTTCGAGGGTGTTGAAACCGATAGTACTGTCAAAATATAAATCCAAGATGGCGGCTGCAAGAAATTATCAAATTTTCCGTCGTGGGTGTCGTTTTCATGGTTTTCGAGGGTGTTGAAACCGATAGTACTGTCAAAATATAAATCCAAGATGGCGGCTGCAAGAAATTATCAAATTTTCCGTCATGGGTGTCGTTTTCATGGTTTTCGAGGGTGTTGAAACCGATAGTACTGTCAAAATATAAATCCAAGATGGCGGCTGCAAGAAATTATCAAATTTTTCGTCATGGGTGTCGTTTTCATGGTTTTCGAGGGCGTGGAAATCGATGGTACTGTCAAAATGTAAATCCAAGATGGCGGCTGCAAGAAATTATCAACTTTTTCGTCATGGGTGTCGTTTTCGTAGTGTTCGAGGGTGTTGAAACCGATAGTACTGTCAAAATATAAATCCAAGATGGCGGCTGCAAGAAATTATCAAATTTTCCGTCATGGGTGTCGTTTTCATGGTTTTCGAGGGTGTTGAAACCGATAGTACTGTCAAAATATAAATCCAAGATGGCGGCTGAAAAATTATTAAATTTTTCGTCATGGGTGTCGTTTTCATGGTTTTCAAGGCTGTTGAAACCGATAGTATTGTCAAAATGTAAATCCAAGATGGCGGCTGCAAGAAATTATCAACTTTTTCCTCATGGGTGTCGTTTTCGTGGTTTTCGAGGGTGTTGAAACCGATAGTACTGTCAAAATTTAAATCTAAGATGGTGGCTGCAATAAATTATTAACTTTTTCGATATGGGTGTCTTTTTCATGGTTTTCGAGGTTGTTGAAGCCGATAGTGCTGTCAAAATGTAAATCTAAGATGGCGGATGTCAGAAATTATCAACTTTTTCGTCATGAGTGTCGTTTTCAAGGTTTCGAAGATGTTGAAATAGTGCTGTCAAAATGTACATAAAATAGGATAGTATTTTTTAGTTATATTGTTTTTTAGTTATTGTATTTTAGGCTAGACGGAAAAAATTCTCACGAAAAGTTGTAACGACACTTTTTCTATAGTAAGATATTGTAAGCCGTGCGGCGTGCGCATGTTTCTCTGTCTTTCTCTCTTTCTCTCTCTTATAGAAAGCAAGCCAGAACGGAACTTCGTTCCATCCGGGTGTCCCTTGACACCTCAGTAGTTTTTCGGAGAGATAAACTTTTTAATGTAAAATAATTGTAATAGTTTTAAAGTGTTAAATTTTTAATGTAATATAAATTGTCATGTTTGTGTACGATAGCGCAAATAAATGAATATTGTATTCTACCACATAAATGATAGTACTTTTATACTGATAAAGCAATTGGTGCAAAATTATTCCCTAACCATTCCAAAATATCAAACATGCTCAACGTTAATAATCAAGTTTTCACTTCTGCCGGCACTCCCGGAGTGCAACCCGTCTTTTTTTTTTTTAATTTACTCTACTAGAGCGAAGGCCTCTCAGGCCTCCTCTCTGTATATGCACCACACGGGTCCAGTTAGGGTTGGTGGACGCCATATGTCTCCGGTTTTAAGACATGCCGGTTTCATCACGATGTTTTCCTTCATCGTTTGGAATAGGACCAGATGGTAGTCGCTCAATGGACAATATTGATAATTCAGTTGCTTTTAATCAGTCTGAAAGCTAACATCGAAATGGTTAAACATTGGGCACGAACTTTCAAATGTTTTTAGCCTCTAGATTTCATGAGTAGAGTGGCTACGGACTTCCCGAGTAGAGTGGCTACTGACTTCACGAGTAGAGTTTGTTTTTAAGTTTTTTTTTTTTGTAGGAGGTAATCTCTGGAAGCACTGGTCCGATTGCTAAAATTTTAACACCGATAGAAAGCTCCTGTATTCCTGAGTGACATATTTTATGTATGTGCAGAGCCGCTGGCAAAAGCTAGTTTCAAATAAAACCGGTAAGGCACGAGCCTGACGCATAGGAAAGGTTCCGCACAAGTTTTATTATTTTTTGTTGTTTTGGCTTCTGATAGAATAATCCAGGGTCCTGGAATGCTAGGCAAAGAAGGAACATAGGTGTGGCTTTAATCAGTAAAAGTATGACACAACCTGTGTGTCCCCTAGAGCGGGAAAAGATATTTTATGATTCATCATCATCATTTCAGCCGATAGACGTCCACTGTTGGACATAGGCCTCCCCCAAGTGTCGCCACAATACACGATTCTATGCGTCTCGCATCCATCGGATTCTCGCAACCTTCACCAGATCATCGGTCCACCTTGTAGGAGGCCTTACGCTGCGTCTTCCAGTACACGTTCACCACTCCAGAACCTTTCGGCCCCAACGGCCATCCGTTCTGCGAGCAATGTGCCCTGCCCATTGCCACTTAAGTTTGGCGATTCTTCGTGCTATGTCGGCAACCCTGGTTCTCCTGCGGATATCTTCATTTCTGATTCGATCACGCAGTGAAACTCCAAGCATAACCCTTTCCATTGCCCTTTGGGTGACTTTAAGCCTTCTGATGAGGCCCATTGTGAGTGACTACGTTTCGGCACCATATGTCATCACTGGCAACACGCACTGGTCATAAACTTTCGTCTTGAGACACTGTGGTATATTGGACGAGAAGATACCGCTATAAGATAGGATTGGATGATTATTCACCTTAAAAACAAACGGTAAACGGTAACAGAAAAACACATTCTAACCCTGTACCTATATTTTTATCTATACATCTATAGTTTTTTCTATAGTTCATGAGATACCTACAAATAATACACAAATTAATATAGACGGACAGTGAAGGCTTTTTAGGGTTCCTTAGCCAAATGACAAAAAACGGAACCCTTATGGATTCGTCATGTCTGCCTGTCTGTTTGTCCGTCCGTATGTCACTGCCACTTTTTTCCGAAACTATAAGAGCGAACTATAACTATACTGTTGAAACTTGGTAAGTAGATGTATTCTGTTAACCGCAATTAGATTTTCACACAAAAAAGAAAAAAAAAAAAACAATACATTTTTGGACTTACACACTTAGAACTGAAACTGAATTTTTTTTTTTTCTTCAAACCCATACGTGTGGGGTACTCGTATAGATAGGTCTTCAAAAATGATATGGAGGTTTCTAACATTTTTTTTTTTCTAAACTGAAGTTTGCGCGAGAGTCACTTCCAAATTGGTAAAATGCCCCCCCGTTTTAGCGGAGGCTTAGTAATAGAGTACGGAATCCTTATAAATGTCGGAGGAATTTAACTAATCTATTAAAGTCCTAGGATATATTCGTAATTACAATATCATGCCAAAAACATGATAAATACCTTTCTAAAATACTTAGGTAAATGTAATTGTGTATCTCGCCCACTCTCTCGAAGTGCCTAGCTTAGTTGAGGTAAGAGCCTTTTGCACGCGAAGTAGTATTTAATAAGTACTAACTTTCTTTTACAGTTCCGACTATAAAGTGCTAAATAACCTCACTATAAACTCTTGATTGGGTATTAGCTAATACTGGTTCTATCTAAGTTGAATGAAAATAAAGTTTAAGTGCGAAACAAACATATTATTAATGTATGTATATATGTCAGCCTGTGAACTGTGTGGATTACGGCCCATTCCCTCTCCTAGATAGGAGGCCTAAGTCCCAACAGTGGGAACATTATAAACGCCGACTATGCTATGCTATGTGTACTTAGAAATCAAAGGGCAACTGAAGGACATAAATGAGGTTTTAGTCAGTAAAAATCCGAAGCCGAGAGAATTCATTGAATGAAGTCCCAACCAGGGACTTAAAAACACCATCATAAAGGTTACAGAATTATAAGTGTTACTGTATGTTGAATTGGTAACAGAATCAATTATGTAACACTTATAGAGTGTTTTCAATGTGTTAACCCAAAACACTTATAAAAGTGTAACCGTAACATATCTGTAACAGATATAAAAGTGTTAACAGTGTTAATAAGTGTAACAGGTAAACGCAGCGTTGCCAAATTTGCAATTTGCTTATTTATGGTATTGTAAAATTACTTATAGCTAAAGCTGATTATTTCAGTTACACATATTAACACATATAACCGGTTACAGTTTGATTCGGCAAAACTTATTAACACATATAAAAGGTTACAGTTTCATTCGGTAACATTATTGTATCTGTTACATTTAAAAGTGTTTTTCTGTTAAAACTGTTTTAAAAAACAGTGTTAAAACACATTATTACGGTTACAGTTTGAGTCCCTGGTCCCAACCAAAGAAAAATACCCAGTAGTTTCGGCTATGCGTTGATGTTAGTCAATCAGTTTCTCCTTTCATTATAGGCCAAGGTATACTTTAATAGCTTTATAATGAACGACCAACACTGAAAATCACAATAGATTTCCAATAGAGATAATATATTTTAAAACCCATTAACAAAGCTCTATAATATTTAGCGTACAATGCGTTGGAAAATTTCAGGCGACCTATTTATCGCTATCGATGACCTGATAGATTACACGTTAGTACTTAGGCAGTTATGTTAATGCTGACCTTAAGATTAACTTTATGGGCAGTTAACGCGTTAGATTAATAACAGTTTTTGCATTACTGAAGTGTCATTGCATATTGATATTTACTTCTGGTAAGTCGTTTTGTTCAGCTATTCATAACGTTGTTTGTTCATAGTGAAGTCACATCCCTTGTTCTACTTTAAACAGTATTATAATACCTATTATAAGCAAACGTAAGGAATGTAACAAAGCATAGTTAAGTTCAATTATGCCGTCTTTTGTTCCAGCTCAGAAATTCAAGATGTTATGTAAAACGAAAATAGCAGCTTTGTTAGTTTTGGCAGTAGTCTCACCAAGTTTGGAAGACCCAGTCAGTGATCCCAAGCAAGAGGAATGCAGAAAAATATCGTCTTGTTCAGCGTGTATTTCAAAAAGTTTCTGTACGTGGTGCGTCACTAAGAGTAAATGCACCAAGCAATCATGCGGCAACGATAATATAATTTTCCCCAAAGAGTACTCGGCCATAATGGCGGGGCCGACTTTCTGCCCCAGGGTCGTGGAACCGGAAGAAATATTCACCCTAAAGAGTGGTGCGAAGCAAATTATTGTTGTGAAAATTACACAGATACATTTGTACATGGCGTTTACTCCGTGGAAATGTAAAATAGATTACAACGGTGAGCAAATTACAGTTGTAGCTGTGTTACTGGGTGACCAAGTATATTGTGAATCTGTGCAGCTTACTAACGACTCCCATGAGCCCCGCACACGTGGCAGTGTATCAGTGCTTTGGGACTACAGTAAGTACTTTGACGGATCCTTCCCTATTCACGTGTGCCGCTGTGACTTGGACCCTACTTGTAAAGCGTGTCATACAAAAACTTTAGGGCAGTAGATTAAATACCATTTAAGTATCCATTTTTTAATTCAGATATAATTAAATGATTAAGTTTCCTGCCGTGTTTTATTTATCATTGATTTAATTCAATCCGTTTTTATTGTGGATCATGGGTACATAATACAGCTGGTGTTGTTAATAAATGTTTTGTAAACAACTATTTATTAGCACAAATTAAGTGAAACTCGTCAGAGTTCTAAGCTAGCTTAGGTGCAGGTATTTTAGGAGTCAGCTATGTCTTATCTTTAGGGTGTACAGTAAAATATTGTGAGTTTACACGCACGTCAGCATTTAAACATTACAGTATACATAATTTCAGTAATATATTAGATCATTAGATATTTACTGAAATATAATAAATATTCATAAATTTAAGTAGTTTCGGTTCCTCGTATGCCTTCTAAAGGTCTAGGATCCCAGGGTCCTGAGATAAATAAATACATGACAATAATAATAATTTTGAAAATGTAATATATTATAATATTCCACAACTATCACACAAAGCCGTCTAGTCCCAAGCTAAGCAGAGCTTGTGTTATGGGTACCAGACAACTGATAAACATACTTATATATTTCTAAATACATACATATTATAGATAAATTACAACCAGACACAGAACAAATGATCATGCTCATCACATAAACATTTGTCCAGGGTGGAAATCGAACCCATGACCTGCGGCATAGCAGTCAGGGCCACTAACCACTAGACCAACGGGCCAGTTAGAGCAAACAGTTCTTAAATAAATACACAGAGGTATTCTTCATATTCGAGACGCATATAAAATATGTACGCGCACATAATGTATATGTACCTGTAATAAACGCATCATTAGTTCATGACCCAGGCAGATTGTATTCTAACAATGATTTATGGGCAAAGACGTCTTTTACAGAGTAATAGTATTAGTCCTCTAACAGTTTAACAGTTCGGGGTTTTCTTTATCCTATAAAAAGTGTTAAGAAAAATTCACAAACCGAATTTTAATCACAAGTTTTACGTTTCAACAGTATGTTTTTTTAGCAAAGAAACAAAGAGAATTTTATAACAAAGGATAGAGCAGTGGGGTGCAAAATACGTGCATGAAAGTGGGAACCGGTTGCCGTTAACAGAGAGCGATAATATACTCGATAAAGTTTCCACAAGAACTTATATCTCTTACAACAGTTAAATTTGATCAGAAACTTGTTTTAAAGTTCGTTGGAACAATATCGTTCGGGCAGTTTTCGCTTGAAAGGTAAGCAAAGCCGTAAGCTACAAATTTGAATACCGGTTATGATAGGGTTTTCTTATTTATTATTTAATCAACTACTGTCAGCGGCTTTGCCCGTAAAATTCATAATATGAAAATAATGTAATAGTGCAACTACATATCAGTGAAAGAATTTTCAGAATTGGTTCAGTACTTTAAGGGATTACCCCTTACATACAAGAGAACGTGGTGGAACAGGCCCCGGGTTGAGTAAGAATTGGACGTAGTCGCATTCTTCTGCGAAACCGTAATGCTAGCGAAGGAGGCAGCCGCAAGAGTGAGGGAACGGACGACGAGCAATGGGTAGTTAGCCGTCCGTTCGTCCTATAAGAACTAAGCTCGAGTCCGTGAGATATCAGCAAAACCGTAGGGGCCCAGCAGAGCTGCGACACAGGAATTGGGTGAGAGATGTAGGCACAGTGTACATAAATAAATTAGAAAACTTAAAATAGATAGATGGCTGAAAGTGAATTCTACAGTCGTACTGTAGTAAGAAGAGTAAGAATAGAAATGGATTATATGGGATAAGAAACTAAGATGCCTACCGATGCCTTTTGTAGATCCCACCAAATAATTATATTTTAGTGTTCGTTATACATCTGTTACTTGTCTAATTGCCGCTAAATACGAGTCCTTTCAAAAGTCAACAAATTACTTCAAAGCAATGGTATGCTTGGAATGTGATATTAAAATATATACGTTTATCAATAAATGTACTGTAATACATACCAACAATAATTTCTGTTGAACTTTTTTTTTTATTGTAGATATTTTCACGCTTGACCGCTATCTCACCTGATGGAAAGCGACGAGGCGGTCGACGATGGAACGCGCTTACCTAGAAAAAACCTATTCACTCTCGACTTAAAGATTCCCGGGTTGTAGCTATCAGGAAACTCAGACTCTGGCAAGGAATTCCACTCCCTAGCTGCACGCACAATTATGAATGTGTTCCCAAAACGTTTTGTGCGTGTAGGTGGAATATCCACCATGTACCTGTGGCGCATAACCGTACGTCTGGTAGTCCGATGATGGAACGGGCTAGGCGGAATTAGTTTATGTAATTCCTACGCACACTCCCCGAAATGCAACCGGTAGAAAACCGACAGGCTAGCAACTCTGCGTCGATGCTCAAGACTTTGAAGTCTCGACTCGACGAGTGTATCATCGCCAATTATCCTTCTGGCTCGCCTCTCAATTGCCTCAAGTGCATCAAGCTGGTATTGGTACAATACTTTGCAAGCATTTTGTAGGAAAACATTGAGAGGCAACGTGTATGATCTTTCATAACGAGAAAGCTTATAAATTGCCTGAATTTGCTTCTCGCCTCGTCGGATCGTTTCATTGTATCGAATGAAAAATCCACTTAGCGGAAGACGCAGCGTTGGAAGGCCTCCCGCATGGTAGACCGATAACCTGATGAGAATCGCGAGAATCGATGGTTGCCAAACGCACAGGACCGTTCGTTGTGGTGACACTAGGGGGAGGCGTATGTTCAACAGAGTCTTTCAGCTGAAATTTTCATATCTATTCTACATAGGTAGTCGAAAAGTGGTTCAGAATCCAGTTCATACCGCACATGTGATTTATATCCTGGTATTAACCCAAGTGTAAAAAGGTCGAGAATTATTTGTTAATAGACATTATGTAGGTATTTAATTAATTTCGATTTAACGTGTTGTTAAACATCGTTTGAAATATATCCAGGCATTTTTCATTATATCTAGAGGTATGCTCGTATACTATGTTCAGACTAGCCTGTTGGTCTTGTGGTTAGTGGCCCTGGCTGCTATGCCAGAGGTCGTGGGTTTTTTTATGGTGGGAAAATCATCAATGAACCTCCCGCTCTTTGGCGTAGCGGGAGATAGTGTCAGATTCTTACTGACTAAAAACCCACCCCGTTCCTTCAAGCCTTCATACCGGGGCTCGAGCTGTCTTTCAAAACTAACCCTAGCCCCGGTAGGCTTCGACCCAGCTGGGCCCCTACTATTGCTGACAACTCCTTGAGGCGCGCGGGAACAGTGCGCAGCATCGACGACTTCCGACTTCCGGGCTCAGTCCGGACAGTTACCGGACGGTCAGACAGTGAGCTACCCATAGCACGCTGTCCGCAAGCCCGCGCCTACGGTGGCGAGGTCGTGGGTTCGATTCCCACCCAGGACAAGTGTTTGATGAACATGATCATTTGTTCTGTATCTGGGCGTAATTTATCTATAATATCGACGGGTGCAAAGTAAAAAAGCCATCTACAATTTTGCGATTTTGCGATAGTTGCAGTAACTTACTAAAAAATTATATTCTAAGACATGGCAAATGGTCTTTCAAGTGTCAACAATGAAGAAATGATAGTTTTTTTTTTCAATTATGTTTTGAAAAAAAAGAAAATTACTAAATAATTACTTATTACTCACTTATTATTACTATCAGAAAATCGAAAAATCGGAGATAACTTTTTTTACTTTGCACCCGTCGATATGTATGTATTTAGAAATATAAATATGTTTATCAGTTGTCTAGTACTCATAACACAAGCTCTGCTTAGCTTGAGACGAGACTTGTGTGATAGTTGTGGAATATATCCTTGCTAATCTACTTAATTTAACTTAACTATTTATAGGCACGCATGATAAAATGTTTGACCTTCACAACAAAATTCCCCTTCACATAAACCTTTATGAACCATGATAAAACTACCAATAACCTAAAACATAGTGCTGTCAATAGTAAGTATGAGTATCATCCGAGTATCGTATCAGAGCGTATGATTTAAAACGGTTGAACTTTAATTTCCTGTGTTGGTTTTGAGACGACCGTTAGAGCGATACTGGGTATATGAAGATCGCTTAGAACAGCCTTTCCCAAAGTGGGCGATAACGCCCCCTTGTGGGTGCTGCAGGCCTAAAGGGGGGTGGTAAGAGACCCAGAAAAAAAATGGGGGCGTTATGTAGAGGCTTCGGGGGGCGATTTGTAATTTCATCAACTTATTAAACAGCATCAGATTCATCCTTCACATTAGTTTTTATATAAGAATCGATTATGTTTGTTTTATTTTGAATAAAAGATACTCTGTCTGAATACTATAAAGTTGCGTTTCAATAATCATTCTCATTGGCAGGTGTAGTCCATAAGAGTTAACTTGAGACCTGAGCGCCGTTGTGTATTACCTACTGTGCTCAGGTCTCAAGTTAACTCTTGCGGATTATTGTAAAAGTCTCTTTTAGAATGAATGTTTCATCTCAGCTATTGTAGCTCACAACAATTAATTAATTTAATTTGAAGTTATAGTGGTTTTAATTAGGTGAAAAAATGGGGGCGCTAAAAATTAATTTATTCTCAAAGTGGGCAGTAGACAAAATAAGTTTGGGAACCCCTGGCTTAGAATAATATAACTGTAGAAACGATTTTTCTAAATAGATTTTCTATTTTGTATCGGCAAGCTCTATTTCATTCAACATGAGATAATGAAAACAGTCTTTTATAGGGTTTCGGTACCCAAAGGTTTTTTTTATTTATTTTTTTTTATGGTGGGAAAATCATCAATAACAACCCCCGCTTTTGGGTGGAACGGGAGATAGTGTCAGACTCTTACTGACTAAAAACCCACCCCGTTCCATCAAGCCTTCATACCGGGGCTCGAGCTACAAAATAGATAGGTACAGAAGACAATCTCATGTATGTACTCGTATTTCACTTTTTATAACTACGCTCGGTGGACGCACAATAATGAGCGTTTGAGCCGGAATTGTCCGACGAGTGATCCGAGACGCGACCGAGACATCGTGTGTTGAAGCGGTGTCTTTGTGTGCGTTGCTCGAGCGCGCTTTGACTTCTGTACCTATATATTTTGTGCTCGAGCTGTCTTTCGAAACTAACCTTGGCCCCGGTAGTACCCAAAGGGTAAAACGGGATCCTGTTACTAATGGCTATATTTCACCGGGACACCATAGCGGCGCGGTGGTTGTGGCTGTGGTGTGGAGCGGTTGTGGTACGTCTGAAAAGACCCTTAAGGCTATATTTTCATTTGGGACACTATGGCGGCGCGATCATTTGCGCCGCCATGGTGTCCTAAGCTACCAAACTACCATACAGACACCAGAATCGCCACATGTCCGAGCTGGTCTCGCCACCAAATTGGTTGCGCAACCAAACGCACACCAGGTGAGTAACTCTCTATAAAGCTAAGTATATATTTTGTAGGTAGCACTGGTCGCGCCGCCATGGTGTCTCGATGAAATATAGCCCTAAGACTGCTGTCCTTCTTTCTGTCGGTTTGTCCGTCTATCACCAGGCTAGACACAGCCTTGAGCCGTGATAGTCAGACTGTCAAAATTTTCACAGATACTAAAAAACTGAATAAAATATGTATTTAAGAAGGCTCTTCTTTGGCCAACCCTCTTCCCAGTTTAGCTGGTCGGGTCTCCTTGTACGTTTGCGCCAGAGAGCTCTGTTCTGGCTTGTCTGTGCACTCAGACCCGCTTGCTGGATTTCTTTTCTTTTTAACACCAGGTGGCGGGTGGTCGTCCTCTTCCTCGTGGTCAGTTGGGGATGCTTAGGGCCTTTTTGACTGGGTGATCGTCATTTCGTCTAAGGGTATGACCGTACCATCGCATGCGACTTTCTTTTAACTTTTCGACAATCGATATCACCTTAAGTGATCCTCTGATGTATTCGTTTCGCGCTTTCTCTAACCGCGTTACATCTCCAGCCCATCTGAGCCTTTTCATTTCGCTCGTAAGGAGACGTTGTTCGTGTGCATTTTTCATGGCCTAGCACTCTGCTCCGTATGTCACGGTTGGTCATACTACCGTCTGATACACTATTGCGGTGGCCAACCGTACGTGGGTGCGGAGTGGCGAACAGCGAAGCGAAGCGGCCGCAATCTGTTAATATTTTTGCACGTATTCTTGCGATACGATAGCATGTTTTACCTCTTTCAGTGCCTGAACGTACAATGATTCGCTTGTGTGCGTACAACACGCTTCCCAAGTCGTTGTTATACGTAGCAATTATTGGCCAGGGCCTAAATAGCTAGTCGAAATATAAATATGCTTAGTTAACTTACATTTTTAGGTTTCCGTACCTCAAAAGAAAAAACGGAACTTTTATAGGATCACTTTGTTGTCCGTTTGTCAGTCTGCCAAGAACCTTTATCTCGGAAACTCGCGGAGGTATTGAGTTGAAATTAACATCCCTTATCCTTACGCGTGGAGGTATCTCTTGAAGCTGTGAAAAAAACTAACTCCTGAGTAAACGAAAAAAAACGATATGACCGTTGATGTGGCAAAATACGTATATTTCGATACTCTCAAGGGAATCAAGCAGCGCCGCAGCGTCACGATAAATTCGCGTAAACCGCATCGAATCGCTTCGAAATGGCTATCGCTTCAAATTGTCCACGTAGACCGCGTTATAAAGAGAAAAGCATACGGGAAATCAAAGTCAAAGTCAAAATCATTTATTTCAAATAGACCATTTGCAGGCACTTTTGAATAGTCAAATATCGGTCAGTCCAAGAAAAGTGAAGTTAAATTGCACGCTCCAAAGCTTAGATCTCTATGGAGAAGAACGTGCAAGAAACTCCATGGACACTCTTTTTAAAACATATTATGAGTTACATAATCATATCCATTAACAGACTCAACAATACAACGAAACTGCATAAAAACAACAGAAGATTTTATCAGCTACAGTATTGATTGACGTCATCGAAACAATTGAATTTACTTTTGCTCTTATTCTACATAATTCATTTAATTTTCCACGAAATTTTCTGAGATATATCATACTAGTAATCCTTTTGTCCGTCTCACGCTTGCCCAATTTTTATATCATTGGCCTTAATTTAGAATGTTAAGTGCCAGTGCCAACAGAGTTTTCACATAAAATGCGTAGTTATCACATATTTCCCGAGGACATTAAACAAATGTCACTCAATTAAAACTTGAATATCACCTCGTTAGAGACAATGGCAGTTTGCGATAGTGCAGTCTGGAATAGAATAGGCTTGCCATTCCATTGTGTGGCAGTATTTATTGTCGGGAGATTTCGTAATTAGCGAAGATACTGTAGAGCTTGGATACATGCAAATTTTGATTATATCTACCCCTTTAACTATCCGCGTCGAATTGGTCCGACGAGTGTTTGAGCAGTGGTGGTCGAGTGGTAACGGCTACGACTTACGAGTTGTAGGTCGCGGGTTCGAACCCAGCCTGGCGCATTACTTTGGGTAATTTATTTCATCACCCTGCTCTCAAAACGGTGAAGGAAAACGTTGTGAGGAAACCGGCATGTCCTAGAACCAAATATTCGTTGACATGTGACATCCACCAACCCGCTCTGGGCCCGCGTGGTGGATTACGGCCCATTCCCTCTCTTAGAGAGGAGGCCTGAGTCCCAACAGTGGGAACATTATAAGGCCAACTAGGGTATGCTATGCTATGTGTTTTTGCGTCCTATTCACCAGAGTCGTGTATTTGCGACTGGGTACCTACTCCATCTCGTTTATCTCTTCGATTCCCATATATGACAGAAGAGCTGACGCGTATTTGGTCGTGGAATTGCGACCTTGATGGAATAGACGCGAGACTGTTAGATATATTCGATTAGGGCGGTTAACAGGTTAACACAACACAACATAACTAATCATGCCCATATTGTGAGTTTTCACATTTTGCCACTCATGTTAATGATGAAGAATAGTAATATTACACAACTATCACACAACGCCATCTAGTCCCAAGCTAAGCAGAGCTTGTGTTATGAGTACTTGACAGCAGATAAACATACTTATATATTTCTAAATACATACATACATATTATAGATAAATTACACCCTAACACAGAACAAATGATCATGCTCATCACACAAACATTTGTCCTGGGTGGGAATCGAACCCACGACCTCCGGCATAGCAGTCAGGGCCACTAACCTTTAGACCAACAGGCCAGAATGTGGAACAAGGTATAAAGTCTCGCAGACCTCCGTTGGAAAAGGAGGATCTTCTGAACGGTATACCGCCGTTTGCCCGAATTTTATTTACCCTAATATCAGTTGCCATAATAGTCTACAGCCATAATATTATACGACGTAATATTCATTTGCCCTACTCTTATTTGCTATATTAGTCACGTGCTAGAAGCTTTGTTTCCCATAAAGTCACTTACCATAACATCATTTGTCATAATCATTGTAAGCCCTAATTATCACATGCCCTAATTATCACATGTCCTAATTATCACATGCTCTAATTATCACATGCCATAATTATCATATGCCATAACATCATTTGCCATCCATCCATTTGCCATCGACATTGGGTGTGTAACGGTTATTTTTTTATAAACCACACAGAAGTAGGAGCTCCGCAAAGCGGGGCTCCGTCAATCATACCCACCATCAACCATGCATAGAATATTTTCGTAATGATTATTACGGCGTTTAAATATTATGCTTGATAATTATTATGGCACTTAAAAATATGAAAAACAATACGTATGACACACGTATCTTATAGTATCTAAGTTTCGGGCAATTAACAGTATGTCATATGTCTTTTAGGGCAAACAAAACATTCGGGAAAATGAAATTCGGTTAAATGAAATTCGGGAATATGATGATTATGGTGTATAGACGAGCTCATTGCGAACACTGAATACAGTCCGGACCCCATTTTTTTGTAGTGCCTCTAATATATATGGCCCTAGCAAATGAATTGTCATAAATATCAATTTATCTTGTACCTTTGACTATTTAGAGAAAGGAAAATTGAGGAAAACAGACGTGTTTTAGTTTATTTGATACTAGCTTTTTCCAGTGGCTTCACCCGCATTAAGGTAGAAAATTATCACAGAACATAATCCAGTTTTAGGACATGGTCTACACGTGTATCAAATTTCATGCAGAGGAGTTCCTACAGAATAATTTGACTACAATATTAACAAATATTAAAATTCTTTTTATAAAACTGTAACTACTTACTAACACTATAAAAATCATAAACTATTATTTTTAACAAAACAAAACAACACAAAACAAAACTACTTAATTTTGCAAATTAGCATTTTCTGGAAAAATAAAAAGTTTTTTTTATCATACTATTTATTTATTAAAAATTCCATGGAACCTACACTTGCGGGTAATAGTTTTCCAACAAAAAAAAAGAATCATAAACATCGATTAACATTTTAAATGCATTTAATTATTATTTATGGCGAAGATATCATTGAGTATACAAAATATTTACCTATAGTCATATATAGAAAAACGGTCTGTCGAATCGAAAACCTGTCTTTGAAGCTGGTTATTTAAACAGACTTTAATTTATCATTTACTACGAACTGATATAATACTTTTTTATCAAAGCCGCGTGTTATTGTAAATTAAATGCTTAGGTATTTTATAAATCATACGTAGACAGACACGTTTCCTGTTATTTCAGCCACTAATTCCGTTTATATGACAAACTTTATCTTTTATCCAAGTGAAATAGCATGTAGGTATACTGAAATCAACAAACATTTACAGCACTAGAGGCCTGTTTACCTATTATGTTATTTAAAGAGATATTTAATCACAGGAATGTTGACAAACATATAGGCAGGTAGGTAGTAGTAAATCAATTGACCACCTTTATTAGTGCTTAAGAGAGCCCTTCACGATCCGTCTTTTTTTTATGGTGGGAAAAAATCATCCAATGACAATCCCGCACTTGGGCGGAGCGGGAGATAGTGTCAGACTCTTACTGACTAAAACACCCACCCCGTTCCTTCTAGCCTTCATACCGGGGCTCGACCTCCCTTTCGGATATCCCTGGCCCCAGTAGGCTTCGACCCGGCTGGGTCCCTGCTGTTGCTAACAACTCCTTGAGGCGCGCGGGAACATTGCGCGCCGTCGACGACTTGGGCTTGGTCCGGACAGTTACCGGTCGGCCGGACAGCGAGCTACCCATTACTCACTGTCCGCAAGCCCGCGCCTACGGTGGCCGGAAATCGGGATCAGAATCCCGGCGGCGGCGGCGAGGACGCCGTTGCCTGATGCGTTCGGCCTCCTCCTTTGCGAGCATTACTGCTTCGCAGAAGTCGGCGACCGCCTGCCACTCTTCACGATCCGTCTATGGTCAACGTAAGCATGGTTTAAACGCTTGTTGTTTCATCCTACGCTATCCAACTCAATGTTTACTACAGAGGCAAGCAAATAAGACAAGTCTTTTTTTTTTAAGTTTTCATCTGTCAGAGTCTCGATTTTCAGATGTCTTTACTCAGTATTGTGCAAATTAATATTTTAATTTATTGCTTACTCACAAGATAACGGTGTTTCCAAAATATCTTGAGAATGATGTATAATAACGTCATTATCATGAAAGAGCGGTTGTATAGAAATACGTATATCTCGGTCTGGGCGCTCTTAAAGCAAAGACTCGTCATATTAACGAAATCAAGCCATCGTGATGATGATGATGATGGCTGTTGTACTTATCCAAAATTATTTAAGGTCAGTGCAACTTTATCTTCTTATTTTTTAAGCATTGATATTTTTTAAAAGACACCACTAAATCTGCGATTCCTAAGATAAAGGTCTGTGTATTTGTTTATTTATTTATATATTAAAGCTTTATGCACAAAACTGTACAAAGGCGGACTTAATATTTATGTGCACATGTATTATTATGTGTACGTAATTTAAACGAAAAATTGGAAATTAGAAACTAATTTCTGCTTGATTGTATACAATCTACTTTTTCTTTATGCTATGTACTGTACTAAACGTACTTCAATATATATAAAAATGAATCCCTATTTCCCTTGGTCACGCCATCACGCGTGAACGGCTGGACCGATTTCGCTAATTCTTTTTTTTGTTGCGTTTGTTATTGTAAGGAAAAGGTTCTTATGGAAAAAAACATGAAAATTAGGGTAGTGTAGGGTAGTGTAGGATAGAGTAAGGTATAGTAGGGTAGAGAAGGGTAGAGTAGGGTAGAGTAAAGTACAGTAGGGTAGAGTAGGGTAGAGTAGGGTAGAGTAGGGTAGAGTAGGGTAGAGTAAGGTAGAGTAGGGTAGAGTAGGGTAGAGTTGACAGCTTAGCTAAAAGTTATCACGACATAACTATTAGGTGGTACGAAGTTCGTCGGGTCAGCTAGTAATATATGTAATAAAACTCGTTTATTAATTATTCTCCTATATTTACTAACTTTTAAATCATTGGTTTAGGTACTGCAAGAACTCCACACAAAGCCACTATCTATTAGTTTTATTTACATTGTTTTCTCAATATCATTTAAAGAAAAGAAAGAAAACACTTTTATCTACCTAATACATGGACACACAATGAAGAAACAATTAAATAAAAAAAAAACAACCAATCAATAAAAGAAAAGTAAAACACCATTACATTGCAGACAGATTGCAGTTGTCGCCATTTTTTTATCGTAAGTTTTTTGAAATGTTAGTTGTAAAAGATAAGAATTAATTTCTTTTTTTGGTTTACCAATTTTTAATCAAATAGATACTCAGTTTCGATAACCATTAATTGTTTAAATGCTTTTAAAATGAATCAAATGCACACAAAATATCCTGTAGGAAAACCACTCCGGAATCACAGAAATACATCAGGTTAGGTCGTTGGCAGGTTAACTCACATCGAGGAAACGTAGCTTTGCCTTTTTTGGATTCCATGAAAAGCATAGTCAGTCGATGAATAATCTCTTTGTAAAAATGCTTCATATTTCCAACTAAAAGAATACTATGTCACGCGCTCACAAGTATCAGCTGAACATAAAATAAAGATATATATGTATATAGGTATATACAAACTGGATAAGTGATTTAAAAAAAGGAATAAAACCATATTATATCATCCATAAACCACAGAAGTCGTGTAGGTATTCTTTGAAACAGCTTCTATAAATTCTAGGCGTATACTCGTATAGTGCCTTGAACATTTGGCTGGAGTTAAATGCACACATACTCGTACGCCCGCATAGAGCCCCGATTGCCTTTAAATCCATTTTCTCAGCGAAATATTAATAGATTTACATATGCTATGCACATTCTGAAGAACACATATCCAGTATTTTTTTTTCGTGTAAATTTTATAATTATTATAATTATAATAATTATAATTTTATAATTATTAATATTTATTAATTATTTAACTTTTTTTTAATTTTTCCTTTTGAATGGAGTTGCGAAAACAAGCGATAAAACGTCATGTGTTTTATATTTTTTTGCAAAAATGTATCATATGAAATTTTTTTTTTTTCAAACCTATTGACTTAGTCATTACCGAGGAGTAGGCTTCAGAAAGTCACTGTTTTATGTCTCTGCTCGGAAGCTAGGGCCTTAAGGATTTCTTGCGAGACTTTAAAAGCGATGAAGTTTATTTATTTAGATGTCCTCCAAGGATTCACTTGTGTCTTTGGTTACTGCTCCACTCCCGTGGGTCGTAACGTTTGAATATATAGCCTATAGTTTTGGTCGATAAATGGGTTAACCAACCGTAAAAGAATTTTTACATTTAAATCAGTATTTCTTGAGATTAGAGAGTCCAAACAAACAAACTGTTCACCTTTGTAATATTAAGTATAGAAGTATAGACAACATTCAGGGTGAGTTTCCACAGACACGGAGATGAGCCAAGAAGAACTTGACAGCGCATGAATTGACCAATCACAATGCTCTAAATCTCCGTTCTACATCAGTGAAGATAGTGTAAACGGAGCAGAGTGCGGAATTCTATATCAAACATATGAACACGCTGCCACGACGGGGATAGAACAAAGATAAGTGGAGCAATATTGAGTGGAAAGCAGCGAAGCTATCAGAGTGAAGTCGAGTGGAACTGACCATCTCATTGTCTGCTCGTAGAGAAACATATAAAAGGGCTGCTTACTTTAATTAACGATACTTTTATTATAATGATTTCTCTCAGAGAGAGAGAGAGAGAGTTGAACGGATTAGGGTAAATGGCACAAAGTTTCGTTTAACTCAGTATCGCTCCAATCCACTTCATTCTTCTTCATGATGCTTCGCTACATTCTGCTTCGCTTCAATTCAGTAGCGCACTTACTATTTTTCACTACTCGACTCAGCTCCACTTCGCTTCGCTCCCGTTTAGTGGTAGCTTTCACTACTTTAAAGTCCTCTGCTCCGCTTCGCCCACCCAGTTCTGTCTCGTTTGAAACTCACCCACAGTCGTGTCTGCAAGCCAGTCCTGCTTTATCTCCTTCTAAGCTATCCACTGATCTAGTCGAATAAGTTGTTCTTTTCAACCAATTAATTAACAAACGTCACAGACAATTTTCCTTAACTCCTTGGAATACTTGCTGAAATAAAAGTGAAATGCAAAAGAATAAGAGAATATTAGTATTATTCTATTTCTATTTTAGAACATAAAAACAATTAAGTACAATATTATAATACTGCCATTTAACGTGGCAATACTGCCAGCGTTCTGGGCACTGTTCCTATTGACATCGACCATCGACGTGGATGAATTTTTTGATGCCCAGTAAATCCTTTTTATTTTACACACGTATGTGTATATATACATACGTGTATAAAATGGTAATTATGAAAATATTAAACGGAATAATAAATATACATATAAAAAATATAACTACTACTACTTTTCATCCATGAAATGAGAACAGTATCACACTTTTATTGACTAAAACGCATCTGTATCTTTTTTCAGTTACCATTTACGTCACGCCACGGTATCTAACTCTTTCTAAAAATCTCGCGGGATATAGATCTTCTTATCTATGTGAACTGGTTTCCGTACTTAGTGCTCGGTGGACTATCGTGCGTGGGCCATGGCGGCTTTCATTCCAACCAGCAGAGATGTATAGGTATTTACACCTCTACCTAATACCTTATGAGAGATACAGGCGTGATATTATATTGATTATATAATATTAATTTATCAGTAGAATTTAATTAATATGTAAAACTGATACAATATCAGAATCTCAAGTTTAACGCGCAACTTTGTATAAGTTTGATTCGATAAACTTCAGTATTATTATCTTCTAGCAAAGGTACTTAGTACCTGCTTACTTTGTCGGTACAACGTAATATTTATTGGGATCGTAATAACTCCAGACACAAATATCCAAACTTCTGGCTACTACTGAGAAATTCTGCCCTCATAGACCAAAAACTCAATGATAGAGAAAAAGTTTACAGATTTCAAGTAAAAAAGGAATTGCTTCTACCCACGGCGTCATCCACTTGGAATGTTGATAAAATAATACCTAAAATGCACCCGGTCCCAGTCGGTTTATCTTTTAGATTAAACTAATAATTATTAGTTTAGCCTAAAATGTTCCTGGCTATAATCACCCATGGCCCCAGTAGGCTACGACCCTGCTGGTCCCATACTATTGCTGACAACTCCTTGAAGCGCACGTGGAAACCCACGCGCCGTCGACGACGTCTTGGGCTCGGTCCGGACGATTATCGGACGGTTTGACGGCGGGCTATCCATTGCTCCCCATCCACAAGCCCGCGCCTACGGTGGCCGGAAATCGGGATCAGAAACCCCGGGCTCGGGCGTGAGGGCTGTTGCCTCGCGGGTGTGACCGCCTCCTTTGCTAGCATTACTGCTTCGCAGAAGGAGGCGACCGTCAGCCAGTCCTACTCGCTCCGGACCATAGCCTGTACCAAGGCTCGGCGCAAGAGATCACTGCCGCCGAACGCCCCCACGAGGTCACGGTGGTGCTCTGCCCAGACGGGACATACCTCTACCGTATGTTCCACCGTGTCCTCCGGGCGGTTCACACAATAGTGACACCCGGGCGTTTCTTCCACACGCATCCGGAACAGGAAATTCCTAAACTGACCATGTCCGGCGAAGACCTGCGTCATGTGGAAGGTAAGCACGCCGTGTTGTCTTTCCAGCCACGTAGAGAGAAGATCAGTGTCCTATTCCGTCGAATGGGCCGTAATGCACGCGGCCCAAGAGCGGATTGGTGGAAGTAACATGTCTTCGAATTTTTAGTTCTAAGACATGCCGGTTTCCTCACGATCAATAAATAGAGAAAGCAATAAATCATCAATGGTGAAGAAATAAATAACACAAGTATGGTCTGGGTTTGAACCCGCATATTGTAAGTCGAGGCACTTACTACTACACCACCACTGCTTTAGACTATGTCCCAAGTGTTTCGTTGAAAATACGGTTTTTTTTAGTAACACTAGTAATGTCTGTGTGTTTTAGGTATTACGATGCAAAAAACGAATTCTCAAAACAATTTTGAGGTACCGCTATTAGACCTCATCATCATCATTTCAGCCAAATGACGTCCACTGTAGAACGAAGGCCTCCCCCAAGTGTCACCACAGTTAGAACGGTCCTGTGACTATTCATTATGGCTTTTTGGCTTATGAAAGCAGAATTCTTCATTGGAATACTCGTCGTATTTAGCCTGATATGGCAACCGAATACCCCATGCGTACGAACCCAAATTGACTGATAAACGTTTTACCGTTGTAATTATTATTTATGACGACCTAAATGTACGAAAAGACCTTGAATGATAAGAACTATCAAATATTGATAAATATCTTTGCAAGTAAATGCTAGCGGCAATAAGTATGAAAGTGCTCGGTATATCCCATCACTTCATATCTTCTACTTTCTGCAGTGCATTTATCCAGACTATCTTAGTTTATCCGTGGATTATGTGCTTCGTCGTTATCAAATTCTGCTTACCTACTTATTGGTTTATATAAAGTTATATAATTTCAGTAAGCCTTACTGATTTGGCGTAAATAAAACTAGCAGCATTTTGCCATCAGATTGCCATTATTCTGTGGAGTTATGCGGAACAAAAAGTAAATTTCGTTGAAAAGGGTGGATCCCCCGACCAGACCGATGTTATGTCTGGTGGGCAACTGCCTGGCAGATGATTTCGGTCTGTTCTATATGTTCAAATCACGTGGAGAACTACCTCTCAAACCTCTCAATTTCGCGCCATTCGATTAACATTAAGATTATTAAAAGTCCGCATAGATTACTAAAATATTGAGCGTTTTTTTATTATTTATAGGGTATGTATCTAAGAATGTAAATAAGAAGTTTTTCATAAAGTAGTCTGTAAACATCGAAAATAAGCAACTTTCCATTTATCTATATTTATACCCACTTAAATCCTCAAGATCGAAGCGTTAATTGCGCGATGCAGGGTTAGATTTTATGTGAAGCCATAGATGTCGCTGCAATTTAAGTATTTGTTTTTTTTTTGTTCGTTTGTATTCCTATTTCTCTTACATACGGTATCTACATCTCTAGTTTTTCCCACTGTCCTTCCGCAGGTATGCTGGAAGAGATTTCTATAGCAATAAGCATCACCTTTGTATCATTTTTTTTTTCTTTTCATCCATCTTGTCTCTTCTTTTATGTGTATTTAAGAATAGCTAAATAGTGAAATATAAAGAATTCAATCCTATAATATTCCTAGTAGAGGGCTTTGTTTACTGACTAAAATTACACCTATTTTCCTATAGTTGTCCTTTGCGTTCTACGACAACGGGTTTCCCTTTCAGAAGTCGACCCAGTCGAGTTTAGGCTTCGGCCCTGCTGTTAACTAACATCTCTTTATTCCTAGTATTAGCAACAGAAGAAACACTGTATTTTTTAGTCAGTAAAGGTCTGTCATTACCTCTCGCTTCACCTAAGCGATCCACATAAAGTCATTTGATACTTTTCTCACATAAAAATATGTTTCTAGGGAGTTGTCAGCAACTGTAGGGGCCTAGCAGGGTCAAAGCCTACTGGGGCTATAGGTAATGCGAAAGAGATCCCCGGGGCCCTCGAACAATATAATAAATCGCCAAAGAAGGGACAGCAGTGGTTTTTTAGTCAGTAAAAGTCTGACACCATCCCCCGCTCCGCCCAAGGGCGGGAGTATTCAATTTTCAATGTTTACACCTTTTTTTATGGTGGGAAAAAATCATGCAATGACATCCCCTGCTCTTGGGCGGAGCGGGAGATAGTGTCAGACTCTTACTGACTAAAAGATCCACCCTGTTCCTTCTAGCCTTCATACCGGGGCTCGAGCGCCCTTTCGGATAACCACTTATGCCAATTTAATCGTTAGTGATAATCAAAGATAATATTAATTTGGGTCATCAATACAACACGATAACTATCTTGATTATGTTATTTCAAAGTCTAGATTAAAGCCAGTGGGTATCTTGAAACAATTTCAATATTGATCTGTAATCTCTACTTGAGAATTCAGTGAGCGTAGAATAGCCAGCTATTGACAATGTTCTGAGCTTACTAAGCTTGCTGGCACCTGTGTCCTGTCGTCAGCTCTCTAGAGTATGTTTAGACATAACACATAATAATATACTCGTAGCCATATAGCGATACTTCAGAAGCTAGTTGATAGCTAGAACTGCAACTCTAAACGGAACATTTTTGCTCAAAAAAGAAAATTGCACGGGTTTTGCTACTGGAAAAGTTTCGATTTCAGCAAATTGACAGCGGCACTCATGTTTGCGGTACGGGGCGTTTAAGACCTCGTTTGAATACTATCATTGTGATGGTAAGGGGTTTATTAGACCCCGTAACGTTTAAAAAACTAAAATCTTTTTTACTAAGTGCAGTACGAGGTCAAAGTGAACCCGTATTAAATTAGACATGCATGCTGTTTTATTAGGGCATCTTAGTTATACAGGATTACTGGTAACTCGACTTATTCCTTGCAAGACGTCATGGTAGGACTAAAATACAACAAACTAGCTTTTGCCCGCGGCGTCGCCCGCGTATGTACCTACATAAAATATAGCCTATAGAACTCAGAAATAAAGCAGCTTACTATCGGTGAAAAAAAATTAGCAATGGAACCAGTACTTCCAGAGATTACATTACCTCTTACAAACAAAAAAGTAGTTTTTTTTGTTTTTACGTTAAAAACAAAAAAACAACTTTACCTCTTTATAATGTTAGTATAAATTAAGCCACCCAAAGTTTTACCGATATTTAGTAGTTTTTGAGTTAGTAAGATTTTTCGATTTCTATGCTAAATCCCAGATTTAATTATTTGAAGCCAATTTAAAAACTATTTACGGCGCGACCACGACGATTAGTGTCAATTTACCTGCTTCTTCAGACGCTGCCATTATTAGATAACAACAAACAGAAAAAAAACTTTACCTCTTTATAATATTTGTTTAGATTATCTATTTTCCTGTGTTTGTTTTTGTACGATATTTTATTCTGAAGAACAAATAACAATAAAAATAAATCTATTTCTGAAAACAGTATCATTGTTTTTGTACAGAGGTTATTAAATAAAACATCAATTACCATTTCAAATATTGGCATGAAAAACAGTGGAAGCGAGGTGGGAACATCTCGTTATCTCTTTGGTACGCGTGGAACTTATTGGCGGTGACGTCACATTTCTGTTATTTGTCAGATTCCTCTTCCACTAGATTTGAAGTGCATTATAATAATAATATAATAATATTCCACAACTATCATATAGCGCCGTCTGGTCCCAAGCTAAGCAGAGCTTATGTTATGGGTACTAGACAACTGATAAACATACTTATATATTTCTAAATACATACATATTATAGATGATTACACCCAGACACAGAACAAATGATCATGCTCATCACACAAACATTTGTCCTGGGTGGGAATCGAACCCACGACCTCCGGCATGGCAGTCAGGGTCACTAACCACTAGACCAACAGGCCTGTCGTTGGGAAGTCTTTGGAAAGTCCATCGGGAAGTCCATCGCTATACAGCAAACCGGCTGTGGTGGAGAGCCGGTCTAAGTCTCCGCCACCTGAATATATGTCGTCTTTATAAAGATATCATGTTTAATCTGTTTAAAAACGTTTACGTAATGTTCAATGAAAAACAAGAGTCCTTGAAAGGTTTCGAGCGGCCAACTTGAGGTGCATTTTCATACAACCGCTCTTACGTGTTTATATTGTTATTACACATATTTCTCCAGATATTTTGGATACACAGATATCTTGCGGATACAAATCAAAATATAAAGTGTTAAACTAATTTAGCGAAGACCTCTGAAAATCTGCTATTTTACGTGAACTCTGGTCCACCATAATGTAATCTAATGAATCTAATAAACTTGTAACATAACAGTTTCACAGTCATGCTGATGATGCTAATATTATACTACTATTTTTAAGGTTCTGTACCTCAAAAAGAAAAACGGAACTCATCATAAGGTTACTTTGTTGTCAGTCTGTCTGTCTATTTGTCTGTCTATCTGTCTGTCGATCTGCCTGTCAGTCAAGACCCTTTATCTTAGGAACGCGATGAGGTATCAAGTTGAAATTAAAATCAAACACTCAGGTCTGCGGTCCCTTGAAGCGGTGAAAAAAACAAAATTCTGAGTTAGTGTCCCCGTATACGGGCCAAAAAAAAAAAGCCGCTTCAAGCTTCATTTTGAGGCGGCCTTTTTTTTGGCTCGTGTGCTGATACTACACGCATGGCCACAAGCTGTCGCGCGCTTCAGCTTTTTTTGTGGCCGCTTCTAGCTTTTACGTCGCAAAAAACGTGTATTTCGACACTCTCAAGAGAATCAAAATTCATAGGGTACTTCCCGTTGACCTAGAATCCTGAAATTTGGCATGAAGCAAGGTCTCATAGCACAAGTATAGGCAAAAATCTGAAAACTGTTTTGTAGTTACGTCACAAAAAAATGCGATTCAGAAAAAATATTCGTAATTCAATTCGGGTATTGAACTGTTTTCATAGGTAAGTTTGTAAGGAGGGTTCCTTACAGCGCGCGAGTTCGACTCGCACTTGCCCGGTTTTTTTTTTTCGTCGAGTTGTCCTATGGTACAAAAGTGATGGCAGAATTAAGTCATGTAGGTAGGTAATCTTTTCTAAAGCAGCTTCAAAGTTACTCTCAAACTCTAAATGCATAGTCATAAGTTTCCAAAGTTTAAGTCGACTACAATAATGTGAACAACACGCTAGCACCTACTCTTTTATCGTATCTTTTATAAGAAACTTACGAAATGTGGTATCTGATGTTTTACTTTGTAAAGTTTCAGGCGAGTGTTCTGTATCAGATTAGAGTATTACAAGACTTTCTATGTGAGTTGCCGACGATAGTGCTGGACCGTATACTTCGTTACTTCTAAAGAAGTATCTATTTTATTTCTTGCTAGCTTCCGCCAGCGGCTTTGCTCGCGTTAAAGTTGAAATTTATTCCAAAGAAACACTTTCCCGGGAAAACTATTTTATGTGTTATTCCAGAACATCCCATGTACTAACGTGGGTGACCTGAAAAGTTTCCAATCTCAATGTGAAGGTTGCTACATACACTAGCTTTTATTAACTAGTGCTGCTGCACTAGTCAATAAAAGCTAGTGTATGTAGTTGTGCATTTTTTGACTGTTATTCGCCAGTTTGAGCCATTTTGTGCGCGCCATTGTTGTTTGACATTATGGCGCGATGACATTAGCGCGAACGCCGGCGTTCGCGCGGGGTTAAGAGGTTAAGAGAGGTGACGTGAGATGCAGAAAAAGAAAATCTTTTTTCACCAAGACAATGCGCCCTCTCACATCTCAGCGGTTGCCAGAGCGAAAATCTACGAATTACGGTTTGAACTGCTTGATCATCCGCCTTACTTATCAGATCTAGCCCCTAGCAATTTCTTTTTTTTGCTCATCTGATAATTTTATTGTGCTTAGAGGATAACGATTTTCGTCAAATGCGAAGGTATAGTTTGTGAATAATTATTTTGTCAGAAAAAAAACACCAACTACTATTTAAGCCGATCAATGTCAGTATCTTCTCCTAAGGTAAGGTAGCGGCTTGAGTTTGACCATTATCTCATCCAAACGTTTTCCATTAGTTATAGTAGAATTATTAGTAGTTGTACCAATTATAACCCGATTATATCTATCGTAATAAGGATTCTAGCTGGCAGGTACACATAGTATTGCCCTCGTGGGGGCGATCGGCGGCGGAGACCTCTCGCGCCGGGCCTTGGTTGAGGCCATGGTCCGGAGCGAGGAGGAGTGGCAGGCGGTCACCGACTTCTGCGAAGCAGTAATGCTCGCAAAGGAGGAGGCCGAACGCATCAGGCAACGGCGTTATCGCCGCCGCCGCTGCCGCCGGGATTCTGATCCCGATTTCCGGCCACCGTAGGCGCGGGCTTGCGGACAGTGAGCAATGGGTAGCTCGCTGTCCGGCCGTCCGGTAACTGTCCGGACCAAGCCCAAGTCGTCGACGGCGCGCACTGTTCCCGCGCGCCTCAAGGAGTTGTCAGCAACAGCAGGGACCCAGCCGGGTCGAAGCCTACTGGGGCCAGGGTTATCCGAAAGGGCACTCGAGCCCCGGTATGAAGGCTAGAAGGAACGGGGTGGGTCTTTTAGTCAGTAAGAGTCTGACACTATCTCCCGCTCCGCCCAAGAGCGGGGGATGTCAATGCATGATTTTTTCCCAACATAAAAAAAAAAAAAAGGTACCCATAGTATTGTCACAAAATAGATAGGTACAGAAGACAATCTCATGTATGTACTTCACTTTTTATACCTACGCTCGGTGGACGCACGCTAATGAGCGTTTGAGCCGTAACTGTTCGACGAGTGATCCGAGACGCGACCGAGACATCGTGTCCGTGAGCGGTGTCTATGTGTGCGTTGCTCGAGCGCGCTTTGTATGTAAATTGTCTTCTGTACCTATCTATTTTGTGGTATTGTCCCCTAACTGCAATTTTTTATATGACATAACTTTAAATGGTTAAATAGCCTCAAAGTTATTAAACAGTGGTTATACTCGTTATAAACATTAATACATGCTTAATGCAAATAACGAAACTGTTATTAATTATATTACCTGACACCTAATTATTTACATTTCGATAGTGTCAATCATCAAGTGAGTAAATGCATTAATTGTGTAGACTATTTCATTTAGAAAGTCAATAGCAATAGTCTATTGTCAAATAAACTAATTAACTTATTTGTAGCGCGTTGGCGCAGTGTTTGAGCGATTGGCTTCTGTGCTACGTGTTGCGGGTTCACTGCCCGTACAGAACAAAAATTTGTAACGCTTAGTATACTCGTCTAAAAGCTCTTAAAGTGGTCTGCGAGTCCAAAATAATAACATCATCATCATAAACATCATTACAGCCGAAAGATGTCCACTGCTGGACATAGGCCTCCCCCAAGCGTCGCCAGAACGACCGGTCCTGTGCGTCTCGCATCCACCGGATTCCCGCGACCCTCACCGGGTCATCGGTCCACCTCGTGGGCAAACAATGAATAGATAGGTATAATAACGCTTTTAGGGTAATTTTAAGGCTACCACGCTTTTGCAGTACATCGGGGATGTTTGCGGAAGCGGCCGCGCCTAATTTTTAAACTGTCTTGATGCAGAGAATACGCGATATACAAGATCACCACCACCGACAGACTCCGATCATTTTAATTATTGTTTGTGATATTTAAATAGAATCTGTCTCTTTCAGAATTATTGAACCATTTTCATTAATACTTGAAGGACAAATTCTATTCATAAAACGAACTAAACTATTCTAGCAAATCGTTATTTACGTCCCTTCGGTATTTGTGGTTATTTGCGACAAAATTTGTTATTGTGTTACGACAAACACCACATTAGTGCTCTGCTAGCACTATTGCTAAGCTGCTGACGACGAGCAGTGGGTAACTCGCCGTCTAACAATCATTATCCGGACCGAGCCTAAGTCGTCGACAACGCAGCAAAACTGTAGAGGGGCCCAGCAGGGCCGAAGCCTATTGGGGTCCTAGTCGACTTCTGAAAAGGTTACCCGTGGTCCTGGGATGCAAACAAAGGGACATAGGTTTAGTGTTGGTCAGTAAAAGTCTAACACGCCAACTCAGCTCCACCTTAGAGAGAGAAAATTCGTTAGATCATTTACCAGCTTAAAAAAAAACATAATTGGATTTAGAAAAAAAATATTACAAAGTTTTTTTTTTCTAGACTGTATTGATTTAAAAAAATATTTATTACTTTTTTTTTATTAAATAATTTAAACCAGTGCTTGACTGTGATGCCACCTGATGGTAAGCAATGATGAACTATTTATATTCGAATAGGCTCTTAATAAACTAGTGGGCCTCACCATCAACGATTGCATCATGTTCGTTATATTGCATTATTTATACATGCCTGATTTAATAGAAAGTATCGAAAAAAAAGGCTTTTACAATCGAATAACGTAGATTTACCCTCTTCACATACATTGTCTCTTTAAGATTTCTAAATCGTCCAATGTGTGATGGTCATCATGACGTGAACGCTTTTCAACCACATTTGTGGCACAAGCTTATAAATAGCTCCTTTCCAAGCGGGGTCACCATATTTTCGCCGCATCAGTCTTCGCTACTGTAATCTAATTTTAGAATAACAAGGTTTCACAAAATAGCCTGGTCGTTTCGCATAAAACTTGGGTTTACAAGAAACCCGTACAATTTTTAAATTTTTACATACTCATCTTCAGGCGAAGATTCTTTGTTCTTGTTTAGCGTATCTAAAAGAAATTTATGAGTGTATCTTACACGCTAACGTGCCTGAGGACACGTAGTTCTAAACTGTACTGTGCTGCATGCTGCATGCTGCATGCTTGCTTACATGCTGCATTCTTGCTTGCATGTTGCATGCTTGCTTGCATGCCTGGTATACGCTTATTTTCATGTTGCATGCTTGCTGCATGCATGGTATATGCTTGTTTGTATGTTTCTTACAGCGAAAAAAACATACAAAATTGTTCAAAACAAATATGTTGTGTATTACCTGCTTCAGGAGATATGGTTTAAATTTATGCTTTAGAATGTTATGCTTAATCATTATTATGGTCATAGATATTAAGCTTAAAAAAAAATATGCGTAAGCTGTTATGCGTAAATAATATTATGCGAAAACATAATTAGGACAAACAAAAGTATGCCAAGTTATATTAGGTTTAAAATTTTATGCAAATAGATAGGGAACCCGTCAACACTTCTCTATTTTATTTTATTTAGCATAGCATACCATACTATTTTAATTTATTTCCAAGTATTGATGACGTTTCTCCAGAGTTAAGTTTTCCAAAAGCTTCAAAATCAACGCTTATCTGTCAAGGGCAACATCATAAGCACTACTAAAAAAGTGAAGGGTAAAAATTGGCGCCTCAAAACTGAATAAAATAACCATAGTAGTTAAGGATGAGCAAACAAAGGATAAGCTTCTAAGGCCATGATAAGGTTTTGAGTTCGGCTCAACCGAGCAGAATATGCCGCGCTTAAAGCCGTCTCGTCGCGGATTTCATCGTATGTCGTGAACGTGGGAGGAATTCCTTGCAGTTCGGCGCGGCCCTTTGTTTCGTGCCTATTATGTCGGCATTAAGCTTCAACCTCCGCCGAAATGTGAACTGGGAGATTTTTCGCATGTCTCCGAGTATATTGTCACGATAAATGTACATGGAAATTTCATTGCTCTGTTACATATACTCCTAATTTATCTTTACCAGAAGATTTGGTATAGTAAGGTCGAGTTACTTTAACCCTGGGGTAGCCCTGGAGTGCCACAGGCGGGTAATAGGTGGGCATACCTATGTATCCCACTCTAGGATGTTGGGATACCGAAACAAAATTCTATGATGAATGCTAAAATACTGATTACTTCACAGAAAAATCAGGCATGTCAGAGGCTTAGCCCATCCTGAAAAATAACCTTAAATACGCCAATTAGTATAACTTGGCCCAAACAGCTTATTGACCAATAGGAACATGAGACACTGTTTTTTACTTTGTTTCTAATTTATGAGCTTGGGCCAAAGTTTATACCTCAAGACCTAAGTTACCGAATTTATTAAACTTATTTGGTACACTGAAATGCGTAGATACACATAGTAAAAACATCCGGAAAATATTAACTTTCTAAATACTTCTTTAGGACTGCCAATTCCGCAAAAATAAAACCGTCAACGAAATCCTCATTTTTACGATTTCATCTCCAAAATTAGCGGTTCATTTTGTAGGAGTGCTTAATAGACGTGTCGTAAGCCTCGCGTGGCGGCATGGCGGCTGGTGGCTGGCTGGTTGGCTGCAATTAATCAGCCACCCACTTTCCCCAACCAGGATTATAGTTGATGGCACGGATTAGAGTCGCTCGCGTTTTTAGGGTTCCGTACCCATAGTGTAAAACCCTATTACTAAGACTCTGTTGTCTGTCCTCTCGTGTCTGTCTGTCCATCTGTCACCAGGCTGTGTCTCGTAAAACGTGTTAATTAGACAGTTGAAAATTTCACTGATAATGTATTTCTGTTGCCGCTTAAAACAAAAAGTACTAAAATAAATATTTGAGTGGGTTTCCCGGTTCATTTTATAGGATTAATTAATAGACGTGTCGTAATCCTCGAGTTGCGGCATGGCGGCTGGTGGCCGAGGCTAGAGTGAAGAGCCTATTCACTCTAGCCTTGAAGCCACCCAAATTATAATCGGACGGAAAGACCGCAGCAGGCAAACTGTTCCAGTCCTTTGACGCGGTATAAACGACGAGGCGAAACGCTTAGTCCGGACCGTAGAGGTTTCAACAACGTAAGGGTGAATATTCGCCGTACGTCGGGTTGTTCGATGGTAGAATTTCGATTTCTATTACTAAAGGTACACACGCACGATAAAGCCTGGTGATATATGGACAGACGAACGGACAGACAACAGGATCTTAAGGTAGCCATAAACGCTAGGGTATATCTGATAGGTTTGCCTGTACAGTTGAATTTTACGGGTAAATCGTGAGCGTGCATAACGGTGCAGGTCCCACAAGCTTACCTGACAGGTATAACTGTACAGACAAACCTGTTAGGCGTACCCTAGCGCAAATGACTACCCTAAGACTCTGTTGTCCGTCCGTTCATCTGTCCATCTGTCAGGTGGCTTTGCCTCATGAATCATGATAGACAAATTCAATTTTCACAGATGATGTATTTCTGTAAAATAATAAAAACAGAATAAAATAAACATTTAAGTGGAGTTCCCATACAACGAATGTGATTTTTTGCCGTTTTTTTCGTACGGAACCCTCCATACGCGAGACCAACTTGCACTTGCCCGGTTTTTTACTTCTAGATTTTTAACACACGATTTATCGCAAACCTCTTGAGGATACAAGCTGACAAGTTAATCTCCAAGCAATCAGCTACTTAATGTTCCTACAGATAGCAGTCGAGATATTTATGTGGGAGATGCGAATGTTAGGATGTTCGCGACTTACAACTCGCGTCTCGATCTGCGTAACGACTTGATGGATTTACATGAAATATAGTACGACGATAGAATGGGAAATTGAGTACGTACGTCGGAAAATATGAAGATATTTTTCAAAAACACAGCATAGAATCCCTTTGTCTATTGTACATCAAAAAAGTAACATAACTTATAAATAAACTTAAATGAAT
Source organism: Mythimna ferrago (assembly GCA_910589285.2). Taxonomy (NCBI): domain Eukaryota; kingdom Metazoa; phylum Arthropoda; class Insecta; order Lepidoptera; family Noctuidae; genus Mythimna; species Mythimna ferrago. Next base: position 20,073,834 of record OU342680.1, on the reverse strand, counting down.
GGGTACAATGGCGGTCTTATCGCTGACAGCCAGGGCCGTTTTATCCATAAGGCAATATAGGCAACTGCCTAGGGGCCCCGCCAGGTTCAGGGGCCCCGCGCTTCAGGAAAAAAATAGACAATGTTTCATAAAAAGGAAAAAAAAAAAATTGAAATTTCGATGACGTGACATTTAACTAGCAATCCTAGCATTGGATTATGCGAAAAGCTGTCAAAAGTAAAACACAATCTTTCATTAGCAACGTATGAGTGCAGAGCATATTCATTGGCTTTTTCTGATAATTTTGTTTATATTAATTTACATAATATAAAATTGAATCAATCAACTACAGGGAAACCGAAACGTAGTTCGATATATTACTATACGATACGCCCGTCTACAACACCATCTATCGTCATTGGCAAACATTTAAAGGCCGTACTTTTTGCATAAAGGCCGTACTTCGAGATGCTTTTTAAACTGATAGCACTTCTTCTTCTTCTTCTTCCTGCCCTTATCCCATATTACTTGGGGTCGGCGCAACACGTTTTCTTCTTCCATTCTGTCTTCCATTTTAAACTGATAGCACTAAGTTATCGAATTTTATAAAATTCTTTATTTATAAATTTCAAGTTTTAAAGGTTCTGTTTTGCTCTATTCCAATTCCCACACAACTATAGTTTACAATTTGAAACCTGTTATGCCATCTATTGAAATAATTATGAAATAATTTACTTTTGTTCGAGTTGAGAGAAAAATGGTTTTATCTTTTCAAAAAGAATGGACTTTGCATATGTTTTAAATCAGTATTTAAAAATATGTATTATTTTAATTTATAAAACGAAGGTCTTTTGCTAAATACATTATAAAATAATATACATTTAATGTTTTTGACGGGATTTTTAAAGGTACCATATCTCATATCTATGGCCATACTACTTTCATAAGGTTGGCAGTGCTAATTCGTTCGCATGACCGGGGTATTCCCCGATTCGTTCAATACATATCATAGACAACTTTGCGTACTATTCAATCGTTCAAAAATTGAGCGATTAAACCTGTCACTTCGACGAATGTGTTTGCGAGTTTTACGGCCGTGAAAAAAAAGACATTTTTACAGTTTGTTTTTCAAAACTTACTTTTTAGATCTTAGATCTTGAATATTTATTTGTAAAGACTGCAGAAGGGCTTCGGGCTTCGAGAAAATCGATGAAACGACGAGAAAATTAAAGTAGTGTAAAGTTTCACTGAATTTACAATTATTATACGTTAGTTTTATTAGTTTTTCATATTTTATTCACCTGATTACAGCTGTAAGGCCGCGGCCGGTTTAAAACTAGTTAAATCCATCCGTTTAATACCAATATAACCATTTTTGTCGATTTAAAACGTTTTGACGGGAAACTTCAGATAACTTGAACAATGCTCAGCGTCAAGTAGGTATCGAATCAATTAATAATGTAGTGGTGTCTTATAAGCCGCCTTTAAACATCGCATAAGTAACAGAACAAACGCAATTCCTGACGTTAGTATGTTTAGAAAGATTATGTACCTATTTAATTATTGTAGCGCGCGCACGTTAAGTACCAAAATATTAGGTAATTTTTTATTTTAGTCTCCTTACCGTGTCACACACAAACGAATGTAATGACAGCTTTGCAAATATATAGAAGTCTAATGATTACAAACGCCACTGGTGAGCGAAACTTTTCCAGATTGAAATTAATTAAAAACTGTCTTCGTTCAACGATGTCTCAAAACCGTTTAAATTCATTGGCCATAATGGCAATTGAAAATGATCTACTGGAAAAGGTTAATTTTCAGGATGTCTTGGACGATTTTGTATCAAAAAAAGTTAGAAGAGTTATTATTTAAGCTTACGACTATTGTATGATTTTTTTTGATAAAAATACGCAAATATAATATACATACATAGTAAAAAACAGGGTAATTATGTAATATCTTTATATATAACACAAAATATATTAAGAAGTTAGATGAGGGTAGGAGGGCCCCGAGACGTGCATTGCCTAGGGGCCCCGACATGCATAAACCGGCCCTGCTGACAGCGATTATTATCTACCAGACAACCTTAGGAATAAATAAATGAATGGTCGAATGAATGTTTTAAGACCGAATGGGTGTTTTAAGACATTCCCTCGGTAGGTATATTCCTGAGTAGCCACCACCAGTTAGAACACCTTTGTTATTTTTTTTTTATCTACCCTAGCTCCTCACAAAAATTCCCTATTACTGACACTGTTCCTTTTTTTTTATCTAACCACTAGCTTTCGCCCGCGACTTCGCCCGCGTAGATAAAATGTAACCTATGTCACTAAAGTAGCTTTCTACCGGTGAAAACATTTTAGCAATCAGACTAGTACTTCCAGGAATTACCTCCTACAAACAAAAAAAAAAAAACATAAAAATAAACTTTACCTCTTTATTAAATTAGTGAAGATTACTGTCTTTGAATGTATGCGGAACAGAGTGTAAAGTTCCGCAAACCTACGTTAAAAAGGGAGGATCCTCCGACCAGACGGGTGTTATGTCTGGTGGGAAACTGCCCGACAGATGATTTCGGGCTGTTCTGTATGTTCAAATCGCGTGGAGAACTTTAATTGCGCGATGCAGGATTATTTCTTGTATGACGCCATAGATGTCCAACTGCTGGGCGGGAACCCACTGTGTGGCTACACATGCCCAGCGATCTCTGTGCATGCGGCTGACGTCATTCGCCCAATTCCATTTGGGCCTGGCAGCTTTTTTGTCCGTTTTTGTGTTTTTTTATTTGAGAACAGTGAGTATTAGTTGTTTGTCGCGGGTTCAAAATCTGCCAGGCGCATTACTTTGTGTAATTTATTTCATTACCACTGCTCTCAAACCGGCATGTCCCAGAACCAAAACTTCGAAGACATGTGACATTGATCAACCTGCACTGGGTCCGCGTGGTGGATTACGGCCCATTCCCTCTCCTAGAGAGGAGGCCCGAGTCCCAGCATTAAAAACATTAAAAACCAACAACAAATTAAAAAAGCCGGTACGTCATCATGACGATGGTGAGTGTTTCTTTTGAGCAAAACTTTACACAAGACAGGTTCCCGACTGTCGAAAACGCTGTCGAGGTTGTCGCAGAAAAAGTAGTGACCGAGATGACTTTGTCGCAAATTAGGACCTACTAGGACCTCACTAGGGCTGGCTTAAGGAGGCGCGGCGGCACGCTACAAGAGTAATCGGAAGGATTTAGGAGAGGCCTACCCACAGTATGACGGCAAAGCCTAGTTTGTTGTAGCTATTTATGTAATATTACAGCAATTAATTTGAATAATGTTTAAAAAAAAACTGGCGAGTTGGACCCGTACAGGAAGGGTTCCATAAAACAATATTCAAATTGAACAAAAAACGCCGTTATAAAATGAAATAAGTTACGTTTCTTGTATCCCTTTTAATTTTTGATTTTATAATTTGTCGTTGTAGAGGTGTTATGGACCAAATGATAAATTGGGTATTATACATTATGAAAAATGCCCAATATGAGAGTGCGATTTGATAATAATTATTCAAATAATCAAAAAAAAAAATTATATCAAGGAGTCTATTGTATACCTTAAAACTCTGCCAGTACGAAATAACGAATAATACCTACAATCTCTCGTAAAAATGTGATTGTATTTTGATTGGACTTTGAACTGGGTAAAATAGTTTAGGTTAGGTTAGGTTAGAACTGTGACCAACCGCGCTACGTCCAAGTTGTTTCGTCCATTCGAGATTTTTACCTTTTTCAGTTAATCCGTTTGATAATTAATAATTTATCCAGTAATCCATTTTGACCTTTGAACGATTTGGTCAATAGTGTAATATATAATTTAAACATTGATATTCCAGACTTTGGTCAGCTGAACTTTTGATTAAATGACCATCGCTATTTTAAACTTTGTTGATTTGTAAGTTGTTCTTTTGAAATTTGCTCTGGAAAGTTTTTATTTTCTAATATGCAACCGTCACACCCTGCGTACTTCCCTCCCCGCCCTCGCACCGCGTCTTTAGCTTTATTATCAAATTGCCCAATTGTCATGTAGCAATTTAATAATGACCGCGCAATGTGATAAATATTGAAGTTAAGATAGTAATTAATCACTTGGTCCAATAGAGCTAGACATTATTCATAATGCTCGAACATTATTTATAATGCCCGCATTAATCACCCGGTCCATAACGGAGGCACTAAAAATGCATTAATATTCTGTGAAAATCGTAACTCTTTATCTCTTACGGTTTATGAGATACAGCCCGCTGATAGATGGACGGACAGTGGAAACCAGTAATAGAGTCCCATTAACACCCTTCAGGTACGGAACCCTAAAAAAGAAAAAACCTCAGAACATAATTTTGACCACGGTAGCCAATCAGAAGTCACTTGTGTGTGCACAAACAGGTACGATCTCTATTCCTTTACTCTCATAGTCCGATAGAACAGCAATCCGACATGACCGGAGAGAGATTATATGGCTATACAACTGACAGTTAACACGTTGACAGCGGCACTAATTTTTGTATTATTTCCTACGGTACGCGTTCGATAGCAGTGGTGGCCGAGTGGTAACGGGTCCGACTTACGAGTTGTAGGTCGCGGGTTCAAACCCAGCCAGCCGCAATACTTTGTGTAACTTATACCACTGCTCTTAAAACGGTGAAGGAAAACATCGTGAGGAATCTGGCATGTTATTGAACCAAAAATTCAAAGACATGTTACATTCACCAACCCGCGCTGGGCCCGCGTGGTGGATTACAGTCCATTCCCTCTCCTAAAAAAAGGAGGCCTGAGTCCCAGCAGTGGGAACATTGAAAGGCTAGATATGCTAATATTATATGGGCGTTTTTAAGACCTCGTTGGAAAACTATCATTATAACTGTAAGGGGCTTATTAGACCCCGTAACGTTTAAGTAACTAAAAGGTTTCTTAGTTATTTATTTTTTTTTATTTTTTTTAATTATGTGCGGTACGAGGTCAAAGTGACCCAGTCAGTATTAGATACAACACTGCATTCTGTTTTAATAGGACTTCATCGCCAAACTTAAGTGGGTGGCAGTGGGCGGGGTATATTGCTCGTAGAACGGTCGAGGAAAACATAGCATTGGAAGGCCTCCACACAAGGTGGACCGACGACTTGGTGAGAGACACGAAAATGCGGTGGATGCGAGATGCACAGGATCGGCCGTTGTGGCGACCCTTGGGGAGGCCTATGTCCAACAGTGGACGTCTTTCGTCTGTAATGGTATTTATGATGATGCTGTTATTATAGTGGACTCGCAGACCACTAAATGAGCTTTTAGAGGAGTATAGTAGTAGTAGTAGTAGAGATTTCGGCTGAAGTGATGATGAGGCCTTCATCACTTTTCTAAACTAACCACATTGAGGATACGTAGGAGGCGTATTAGACCTTTTTTTTTCTTTTTACGGTGGAAAAATCATCTAATGACATCCCCTACCTTAGATGGAGCGGGAGATAGTGTCTGACTCATACTGACTAAAAAACCCTCCCCGTTCCTTCTTGCCTTTCATACCGGGGCTCGAGCGCCCTTTCGGATAACCCTGGCCCCAGTAGGCTTCGACCCGGCTGGGCCCCTGCTGTTGCTGACAACTCCTTGAGGCGCGCGGGAACAGTGCACGCCGTCGACGACTTAAGCTCGGTCCGAACAATGATGATAATGAAGGCTTCATCTCTTTTCTAAACTGAACCAAATTGAAGACACGTACAAGGCGTATTAGATCTCGTATAATTTGATACACATGTTTCACTACTCAAGAAGAGAATATAACGAATGTGCGTAAATAAACAAACATTCATGTCGCTACGTGATTAGTATATCTTGTATATTACTGTTTATATTTTTACGTTTTCCACGAGCTTTGGTCCCATCTCGTCTAATAAATATGTATTGCGGTCGTGTTTGTACGAGACTACACAAGGGACGCTGCCCTTTACGGGAATTATTTGACCGAACTTAGGACTTGGTTTTAATGTTTTTAAGTAGGCAGGCTCACTGAAGAACAAATTGTTCTTTTATTTATTTATTTATTAGGATCGTCAACATAGCAGACACTGAAAAACAGTACCTTATTTATGACTGACCTGTTGGTCTAGTGGTTAGTGACCCTGACTGCTATGCTGGAGGTCGTGGGTTCGATTCCCACCCAGGACAAATGTTTGTGTGATGAGCATGATCATTTGTTCTGTGTCTGGGTGTAATTTATCTTTAATATGTATGTATTTAGAAATATATAAGTAAGTTTGTTTATCAGTTGTCTAGTACCCATAACACAAGCTCTGCTTAGCTTGAGACTAGACGGCGTTGTGTGGTAGTTGTAGAATATTATTATTATTCAAGTGCTGGAACACTTAGGCACTTGTCTCACCGGCAACGATTAACGAGTAGAGCTAGAACTAGAAACGAGTTAGCGAGACGCGGGGAGCGAGTGCGTAGTTCCGATATTTGTGTAGCTCGGCTATAAGCGAGTGTGCGAGTGAGGCGGGCGATTACTCGCATCACTCGCTCGCGGCAGTCAAGCGTACAGTAGAGAAATGACCACTGGTTGCTGTGGTGTGGTGTTCTAATCGCTTGGCGAGTATCGCCGCGCGAGTTTTATCTTTCATAGCTCTTGTCGCTCAGCGACAAACTAGTGAAGCGAGTGCTCGCCGGCAGTGTGAACAGTCAGCGATTAACTGTTTGTATATGCATCTCTTTTGTTCACACAGAAAGTATATCTATTGTACGTTTCTTGAGCGAGAAAATAGCCGATAGTTAGTCGTTTTCTCGTCGTTGGTGGGACAACTGCCTTAAGGCCTTCGCCCATGCGGTGATTTTTTGTAGCGATGCTGTAGCGCGTTCGCATCGATACAGTCGCGATGCTGTAGTGCGTTAGTAGCGCGTTGGCATTTTTCCTATGGCGCTTGCAAATGTGACTAACGCACGTTAGTAGCTCTAGCATTGCTACAAAAAAATCGACTTGGGCGAGGGCCCTTAGAGACAATTACAATATTAAAATAAAACGTTTGAAGATAAAACACACGAGGTTAATTAAATTGCATTGAAACAAAAAGTCAAAAAAATGCCGTAATTGTTATACAAATATTAAGAAACAAACAATAAAATAAAGATAGGAGAATATTTTTGTTTTATAATTATATATTTTCATTCTTCATTTTTTTTCTAATGTCATTTTTTTTCAAAAAAGATGACAGTGTCAAAAAACTCGAGCTCGGACGGATTTTTTGACACTATCAACTTCTTTGGTATACCTATGTAAATTACATTATAAAAATAGATTTATGTTTAACTGAATAAAATTAAATTAAAATTACATTTCTGAAAGCAGTATTGTTCTTCACCTACATCAAAATTGTGATATCGACGGAGATCGCATGGGAAACGACCCTCATTAACATGCGGACTGACTAGACAAATATACTTACTTAAAGGGTTGTGTTTTTAAATAGGATTTGAATTTAATTGAAAAATAATTGAATTAAAAATTTTATTTTAAAATTTTCTAAGTCAGTTTTTTGGACGGGCTGTCCATAAAACAGATTATTAGCGTTATAAAAGCGAACTATAGTCTGTCTGGTCTGTCTAGTAAGTCAATCGACTTGGGATATAATGTATCAATAATATGTAATCATTTAAAAAATACTTATATTCGGTACTTTTTATAAGGTTCTTCTGTTAGTAAACAATGATCTCTATCTCATAATCAACCTTGATTATTGAACCCGTGTTGACTACATCAGATTAAATCAAATCTTAATAATTACCCAAGTCGTTTAACTTATTAGACAGACTCTACCCATTGGTCGTCGTCCACAAGCCCATGCCTACAGTAGCTGGAAATAGGGGTCGGGGTCGTGAGGAAGTTAGTTCCCTTGTGCAGCAGCGCAGTCGCCTGCATCGCTAGAATTACTACAGAAGGAAGCAACCGGCTGCCATTCCTCCTCACTCCGGACAAAGATCGTGACGAGTGTTCGACTGCATCGCACTAGATCCTATGAACCTGCAACCCGAGACTCTTATATGCCTTCACAATATATAACTGGAGATTAGTACCGTTTAAGTTTCCAAAAAACTATCTCTGACTATAAAGTGAAGGCACGAAAACACATTCGGAAGAAGTTGATAGAATCATCACACGATTGATTAATTTTTTTTTTTTTTTGCCATAAGTATCTTTCTTTATTTGTATGTGAATGTGTATATCTAAGTAAATATTTGCTATTGAACTTATACCTATATTTTTTGTTTGTCTTCTATTAAACTACTCGCACCTGCTATGCTGTCTGTGCATTATCACCGTCACTACTGTTTATTGGTGAAAACTGCATGAAAATATCTTCAGTAATTTTTAAGTTTATCACGTTCACACAGACAGACACGGTGAGGAACATTAATTTATAATATGTAAGGATAAAGGACCGCACCCGTGAACTACGCCTGATTTGTTCGTAGATTGACGTTGCGTGGCGTGGATCTGGTGTAGATCTACAAGTCTGTTCCATTTAAAATGTATGGAGACTGAAGCGCCCGGATCGGCCACGTGTGCGTAATGTAGTTCTATCTTCAGTATGTTAACCAAGTCTCTTACGTTATCATGTTATGATCAAAAATGGCTAAAGAAAAAGAAAGTGAATTAGCAACTCTTGTTGACGTAAAGGCTCATGTTGCATAAACAGCAACTTTCTACTGGACCTATTCATGGATGAGAAAGACGATCTAACGTAGTCATGACTAAATAAAAATGACCAAAGAGATTCTATCTTGGCAGTTCCTAAAATAGGTACATATTTATGTACTTAAGTCCCATTAAAAAAATATTATCTGTCAACGAGACAGCCGTCATTGGAATTTAAATAAACATAAATAAACAAAGCGGTCGCGATTAGTGACTAAAATATTTAAATCCAAGATCAACAATCGAAGACTAATTTTACCTTACGGAAAATTTCTTTTTTAATGGAACTAATCTATCAGAAAAATTGATCAACCTGGTGACCTTTGACCTCACAAGAATATAAATCGAATTTCTCAGTATCGATAACTTCGGCACCAGTTGAGAATTAATAGAATTGTGGACTACAAACGTTTCCATGGCAAAAATCTTGTAATCTAGTCGGTAGGCAAGTATCTGTTATGGAGTTCTCGTTTCTTTGATATTACTTTCATTCAAAATTTATCCTGCTTCTTAGAATATGAATAATTATATGGTTTTTGGAATACATATTATATTTCCCAGGTAAAGTAAAGGTAAGGTCTTTTGATGTAGACACATTCCTTTTTAAGGCCTATTTATCGCTTAACTTCATTTATTTTAAATTAATTAATTATCTACACTTGATAAACAACTTAATAGCTATAATTACAGTAAATTAAAAAATTAATAAATAATAAAACCCAACGCTAAAATACACTAATTAAAATATGGCATTAAAAAACTCTTCTACATCGCTGTCTACTGGTAATGTGCCCAAAAGACTGGCGGCATTGCCTGTATGACAATGCTTATCCTCTGTCCAAGGTAAAAGCCAGCCTTTGAGTCACGCGAAGTGTCAACTAGACGTTTCGACAGATCTTTAAAGAACCTATGAGCACTCGGACCCCACGATCCGAGAGTTTCAACCCCAAACGGTTCGAAAATATAACTTCCATCAAGGTTGTTATATTTCCGCCGCTTGAGGTACTACTTGTGTTTTTTCACCTACTTATACAATATCTGAATATACTTTGTTCAGAATTTGTAATTGAATCGGTACCAATAATTTTTATAGGTACTATGTTAAATTTTTTCCCAAAAATATTTAAAAAAAGATCACAAGTTGGACACCACCGACACTAAGTACAACACAGGTCACAAAGTCACAACAGGTCATAGCAGGCATTAGGTGCCAGCTCACAGCTGAGTGTGGAAGCAAAACAACCCCTCAGTGGCCCAGATGGCCCGGTGACCATGTATTTGTGCGGACAACCAGGTAACATAACAAGTTTATGACTTAGTGATTTTTCATGATACAGTTATGAAATTTTGTACATAGATTCTTTACATAAAAATACTAGACACGTGTTTCGGGTATTGCATATACTAAAACTAATGTTGTTATATTCTTATATTCTTTATTGTACTCAAATTATACAAATAAAAAATAAAAAATAAGACAGCTGATGTACACAAGCGAGCTTAACCCACTATTGGGTTTCCTTACAGCAAACTTTAGGTATTGGCTTTTTTTGTTTTTTGTGGGAAATCATCAAATAACTCTTTCTGAAGCCTTACCATGACGTGTTCAAACAGTCGTGCAATCGAGAAAGAGAGACGGAGCGATAACAGTTCAGTTTAGGTCGTTAAATGGATTGTGCTAGGAGCTCGTGGGCTTTTGCTCTTGGTAGAGCGAGAGGAAAGAAAGAAAGAAATTTTTTTTTTTATTTTACAATTTTTTACATGAAAAAATAATAATAATAAAAGAGAGTGAGTGTTGGATTTTTACTGACTAAAATCCATCTGTGTTTTTTCAGTTGCATTGCATTTCAGGGCCGCAGTATCTCTTTCGAAGAACCCTTCAATACTGATTTTGAGACTAAGTGAGGTAGGTGTAATATTTTTTTTTTTTTTATTATTGATTGGTGCTGACCACTGTCTCATTCTTATGATAAGGAATGGTGCAGTCGAGGATGGAACACATTTTCCTAGAAACAATACCTCTCGGATACAGCAATCGTTACAGGTCGCGGCAGCCAGATAAACACACTAGTGTCTTATTGTTTAGAGCGCCTTCAAATTAGCCGCAAAGTGCCGCACGACGGCGCGGCTGCAGCGCTGCCCCCGCGCTGCTTTATCTATACTACTATTTTTCGATTGGCCTGTTGGTTTAGTGGTTAGTGATCGTGACTACTAAGCTGGAGGTCGCGGGTTTTTTTTTTCGGGTAGGAAAATCGTCTAATGACATCTCCCACTCTGTTCGATTCCCACCCAGGACTAATGTTTGTGTGATGAGCATGATCATTTGTTCTGTGTCTGGGTGTAATTTATCTATTTATGTATGTATTTAGAAATATATAAGTATATTTATCAGTTGTCTAGTACTCATAACACAAGCTCTGCTTAGCTTGAGACTAAACGGCGTTGTGTGATAGTTGTGGAATATTATTATAACTATATTATTTTAATATTATAAAGAGGTAAAGTTTGTTTTATGTTTGCTCTGAAAGTACTGGTCCGATTGTGATAACGTTTTCACCGATAGAAAGCTGCTTTATTCCCGAGTGACATAGGCGCCCTTAGAAGTAATCTATCAAATTGAGGATCCCCAGTTTAGAGTTTATAACCACAAACTTCGTAAGGACTTTTTTATGTTACAGACATGTAAGTAAAATTCCTCAAAACTGTTAAGCTCGATTTGACTTTTCACTTGCAGTCCTAAATCCCAATACCCCTTTTGCGTTACCCTGTTGATAGAACCCAATATTCCTTGTTTTTATAAATTATAACTTCGAATATCACTCCGGGGTAAAGCCGTACACAAAAATATATTCCAAACGCCATAACAACAAATTACGAATGCAAAACAAAAGTATAAAGATTCCGTTTTTCGCCCTTATTTGTATGTGCATCACTTAAGATAAAATCTGAAGCGGGGCTTATGGTGTTGCATCGGTGATGTTATCTTGAATATACGGGTATCTCTATGGTATAAGCGATAACTTTGTTTCCTTTCAAAAAGGATATAAGTCTTATTTACTTACTTACTTTATCGTGTTTTTGTTTATCAGAAATCTAAATGGCATGTCATGTGCAATATCAGATCGTCGAGTGTTCCGCGCGCTTGAAGGAGTTGTCAGCAACTAATCCAGCAGGGTCGAAGCCTACTGTGGCCCTAGATAATGCGATAGAGATCCCCAGGGCCTTGGAACAATGGCAAGGAAGAAACAGGAGTGGGTTTTTAGTCAGTAAAAGTTTGACACTATTTCTCGCTCCGCCCAAGAGCGGGGGATGTTATTAGATGATTTTTCCACCTAAAAAAAAAATGTCATGTGCCATTCACTGGTGGGCCCAAGTAGACATCGACCCTGCTGGGCTCCTACAGCTGATATCTCTTTGAGGCGCGCATGAAACACTACGCACCGTCGACGCCTTGGGCTCGATCCGAACAATTACCGGACAGCCGGACGGCGAGCTATTCATTGATCGTCGTTCGCAAGCCTCCACATAGCGTGACCGGTAGTTGTATTATATAGCAGTGAGAACACAATCGGCTGATATTATTATGATAGCTTACCCAATAAACATAGTTAGATAGAGAATGATGAACCATGGTACATTGGCCGAAATATTAATTTGCTGAGTGGAGGTCAAAATAATAAGTTCGGATTCCTCATAAACAAACACAGATCCGTTTGAACTCTCGACGTATTTAGCCAAGGTGTCTTTTACTAAGGAAAAGACGTCATTTTACGAAATTTTAATTAACCTATTTTTTCCTTCAGGTGACGAAGAAATTACTCAGAGTCAGAAGAAACGGTGAATTCAATTTTATTACGTAAAGCAAATATTATAAAGAACAAGGAAAAAGAAATAAATAACCATCAAATAGCTATACTTATTTATATCATAAGGATAAGGAAATTAATAACATTTAATCGTAATGACGTACAAATCAAGGGACGATTGTGATCAGTGTTGTTGATATGATAGTTTTACCTAACACTATTTTCCATACTGTATTAATAATGGGAGGTAAAATCAAAGCTCATCCGACCGGTTCCAATCTCACCACTTGGTGCAAAGCCAACTGGCGTGGCATCCTATCAGAGTTCTTATCCACCCTAATGCTAGTATTACTCGGCTGCATGTCATGTGTACCAATTCCAGGAGTCGATACAAGCATTTACGCGCCTTTTGCATTTGGCTGCGTAGTCATGTTCAACGTCCAGATATTTGGTCACATATCTGGAGCATTCATGAACCCGACGGTGACACTTGCTTCTGTCATCTGGGGGAGTACGCCCATCGTTTTGGGAGCCGTTTATGTGGTAGCTGAATGTGTTGGAGCTGTTCTCGGTTATGGCATCTTAATCGCTTTATCACCGATTGACTTAGTGTCACCAGGAGTATGTGTGACGAGGCCTTATACAGGAGTAACTGCGTTACAAACTTTGGGAATTGAAATATCAATCACGGCAGCGCTTTCCTTCATTTGTATGAGTGTGTGGGATCCAGTTAATGAGCATAAACAGGACAGCACCTCAATCAAGTTTGGAGTGACAATTCTTGGACTTTCTCTTGTGGCTGGACCGCTGACTGGAGCGAGCATGAACCCAGCACGGAGTTTAGGACCAGCGGTTTGGACCGGCGTTTGGACCGAACATTGGGCTTACTGGGTTGGACCACTGGCAGGCAGTGGACTAGCTGCCGTGTTGTACAAGTATGTATTTTTTAAGAAATTGCCGATTGAAGGTGAATTGGAATTGACCAATAAAGCAAATGGTCGAGAAGTTTAGTATAGTGACACTGCATATAATTTAAACCTTCATAATTATATTAACGTTCAATTTGATACTTTAAAAATGTAAATAGAATATTTTAATTTTAGCTAAGTAGATTATTGCTGTTATGTTAATATTATTTGTACACTTATAATAATATGAAAAGCAAATACAATAGAGTTACTTTAAATAATTGATTTGAATGGTTTTTTTTTTTTTCAAATATGTATATGTATTATAATTTCTGAATTAAATTACATAAATATATTTCTTTAGTAATATAAAGTAGTGCTTGGCTGCAATCCCACCTGATGGTAAATAAACATAATCAGCTCTATAATGTACTGCTGCGACTTCGGCCTCCTCTCTAGGAGAGGGAATGGACCGTAATCCATAACGTGGGCCCAGTGCTGTTTGGTGGATGTTACAGATTGCTGGTTCTGGGACAAGCTAGTAATCTTTACGACATTTTTCTTCACCATAATGTAGTAAACTACACAATATAAAGCGTACAACTCGTATGTCGGGACCGTTACCCCTGGGCTGGGTACGTGGGGCGTTTGGGACCGGTGCTGTGGTCCCGAATTCCACCTATAAATATAGATAATATTTAATTATTTTTTAGTAGTATTTAGGGACAATAAGAAAAAATGTTAAATGTGCACGTAAAACACGAATAAATTTGTAAATAAACGCACTTTTTGGTTAAGCCTCAGTATTTCCAATTTACACATATTTCCAAATATGGAAAAACTTGTGTGGGTAATCATCAAACAACTGCTCTATCTTTGTTTATTTTATTTGTGGTCCCAAGATACTACTCAAAAACAATTAGGTATTATATCTTTAGGTGGAATTCGAGACCGTGGTCCCGGTCCTGAAAGCCCTTCAACCCACTGCTCTTTAGTTATAGCCAATTTAATTACACTTTTAAAAACCAATCACACTGTTGCAACCTCTACGTTCCGGACTAAGCGTTTCGCCTCGTCGTTTATACCGCGTACATCGAAGGACTGGAACAATTTGTCTGCTGCGGTCTTCCCGTCCGATTATAATTTGGGTGTCTTCAAGGCTAGAGTGAATAGGCTCTTAATAAACTAGTGCACCTTACCCTCAACGATTGCATCACTGCTTAACATCAGGTGGGATCGCAGTCAAGCACTAGTTTATCGATCAATTTAAAAAAAAAGAACTCTATAAATGCTATCGAATCGAATTATTTTTCCTCCTGGTTTTTTGGAAGTCAGCTAAATATGAGTGACGCTGAGTGGAATGTCAAAAAGGATTACTTAGATCTTGATACGTCGGGATTTCCTATTGAGGTGGCTTTACGACAGTAGCTTAATATCGTGGTAAAAAGATTAGCTACCTGTATTCTATACGTAATGTACGTACTGTCTTTTGTCAAAATTATTATTGATTTGTTACTTACTGCCGCCCGCAGCTTCGCCTATGTAATATGTATTTTACTCTTATAAGGGACTTTTAAACTGCTCACAAGAACAGATGGTCTAATAATTACTCACGTGTATCATACGACGTTTTTCAATACACTTGTGAAGAAAATAACTGTAAAACTAGTAAACTTTTGTGGCGGTAAAAATCTGTTTTCATATGCGCGCCCATTTTTTTTTTTTTCTTTTCCTCTTGGGGGACGACGCTCGCCCATCCTATTACGATAAATGTAATAAAATTATGACGGGGGAGAGGTTGAACAAAATGGTTTTAACTTCATTATAGCACTAGTGCGTAATGGTAATCAAAATGTCACAGTTTGGTAACAAGTGCCATTATATACCTAAATGCAGTGCAATAAGAGTCACTTTATGAGCAAGTGTATTGAAAATTATATTTTCAAATGAATTTCTGTTTGACAATGATGCACCAAGGTGTGAATTCCAAGTAAACAAATCAGATACCGTTAGGTTATCTAACCTAATCGTAAAGTTACCTAAAAAGATTAAATATATAAATGTTAAACAAACAAACATACTACCTAATAAGTACTTGCGGATGCCATCGTTTAGGTGGACACCTATAATTGCTTCTGACGATGTATAAGATGAACAATGGATAAAAACAGATGCTCGTAATAGCCATGTAATAGCATAGGAATGACATTATATATTTTTTTCCTTTTCCTATTCAACCTGCAATGTTTTTTTTTGTATATATAATTTAACTAGCTTTTGCCCTCGGCTTCACCCGTGTCTATAAAAGATAGCCTATGTCATCACCAGCCTTTGTAATGTTCCCACTGTTGGAACTCAAGCCTCCTCTCTAGGAAAGGGAATGGGCCGTAATCCACCAAGTGGGCCCAGTGCGTGTTGGTGAATGTCACATGTCTTCGAATTTTTGGTTCTAGGACATGCCGGTTTCCTCACCTAGCCTATGTCACTAAGGAATAAAACAGCTTTCTATCGGTGAAAAAGTTTTAGCAATCGGGCCAGCACTTTCAGAGATTACCTCCTACAAACAAAAAAACATAAACCTCTTTATTATACACCCCTACTTTTTAATTAGTACACAAAAAAATGGGGCTCTATCTGTACCCGTCACTGATCATATTTTTGTAGTCAAAAGTAGAAAAAACCGAAATCCTAAAATTGACCACGAAAAGGTAAATTTATCATAGAATCAATCAAACATAACAATTGCTAGTAGAAAATACTGCGGGCAGTGTTTTTCCTTAATAATTGTCACTTATTCATTCATGAATCAATAGCCTGCACAATATTTCCATAAATTGAGTGACATTTTGGGACATAAACCAACGTTAATAACTTTGCTGTTTATGAATATTATTTATTGAGATTTTACTTATAAAATAACAAGGGCTTTTCTAATAAGCCCTTTAAGTTTGTGTACTAATTAAAAAATAGTGGTGTATTAGTCTAGATAAACAAGTCTCGGATCCTTTTTTAAGGTAGGGACTAAAACCCACTCCTAGTTCCTTCATCGCCTTTTATTCCAGAGCCGGGTTTTCCTTTCAGAAGCGAACCCATGGCCCCAGTAGGCTTTGTCCCTGCTGGGTCCTTACGGTTGGTGACATCTCCTTGAGGCGCGCGTGGAACATTACGCGCCGTCAACGACTTAGGCTTGATGCCGGCCAGTCGGACGGCGAGCTACCCATTGCTCGCCGTCTGCAAGTCCGGCCGTAAAGTGGCCGGAACCCTCGGATCTTGGGGTCCCAGTGCCCTCAAATTATTAAAGACCTTTCCATACGCCTTGATGACACTTCGCGTGACCCAGGGGCTGGCTTTACCTTGGGCAGAAAATAAGCATTGTCATACAGCGTGGCAATGCCACCAGAATTTTTAGTACATTACCAGTCGACAGCAATGCGGAGAAGGTTTTTCGACATCATATTTTAAATTACTTTTTCTTTAGTTAGTTCTAAGGATGTTTTTAATATCGTGCGGATTACGCTTGCGGGATTGCCCCGCATGCAGAAAATTTCAAAAAGCACCAAAATATATCTCTCGTGCGAATTTCACACATTACAATAAATACTTGTGTGAAATGGTAATTTGCGGGGGTTACGCGTGCGGAGCAATCCCGCATACGTGATCAAAACCGCACGATATTAAAAACAACCTAAAAGGTTTTCTATATTATTTAGTGTACCTTTCTACTATCTATGCAACTATCAGTTTGAAAACCTACAAACTAGTACGTTACGTAGTACATCGGCAAATATTTGTCACAGTCAAACTGTTAATTAATTAATACCACTTTTAACTGCAAAAATTGGTCAGAAGTACTCTTTACTAGTTAAAACTACTATAAAATTACTAACATTCACTCAAGAACCAGTTAGTTTGGTACGTTTCTTTTTTCCCGACCTTTTCCAAGAATATTTTTTGTAGCGATTCTAAATACATATACTTACCTAGAACTACAATATTTCGTATTTTTAAAAACAGTAAAACAAACGCGTTTTTCCTTAAGAGTTTTGACAAATAATATTAAATGTACCTAAAATAATTATCTAATAAATACTCGTAAACAAGTAAAAGATAAACAAACATCAAAGCCTATTTCGATAGGGATATTTCCTTTTATTAATCCAAATTCGGGCATCCACAGCCATTATTCACAAAACGCGATAATAAACAATAATCGGATGTTTTATTGTAAGGCTGAAAACAATAGATAACGGTCGCTCTATCTGCATTAATATCATTTATCCGTGTGACTGTGCGGCGGAGGTAACTACATATTTATACCTCGACACCGGCACTAAACAGACGTGTTCACTGGAGGGCAGACACCAAGTCGCAGTGAAATTTATTGACCAGCGTGCAAAAACAATGAGTGATCGCAGCTAAAAACTTTGACCTTATGTGTGTAAAGTGCGATTGAATCAATTTGGTCATTTGTTTTGTGTGAAAGTGTGAATAACCAAACATGACGGTGCCATCAATAACTCAATTAGCGACAGAATTTAAGATGACGGCGGATAATGAAGTCGCCAAAACCACCATACGTTCGTGGTGCAGAAGATCATGGCGAGGCATCGCGTCCGAGTTCCTATCCACCTCTATGCTCGTTCTATTCGGTTGCATGTCTTGCATACCACTAGAAGGCATCAACATGACCATCTATTCGCCGTTCGGATTCGGTTTCGTTGTCATGTTCAACATCCAAATTTTTGGACACATTTCTGGAGCATACATGAACCCAGCGGTAACATTAGCAGCTATGATCTGGGGAAGTATTTCTGTACCTGTTGGAATCTTTTACATGATCGTGGAATGCGCCGGAGCTTTAGTGGGTTATGGAATATTATCGACTTTATCTCCGGTGGACGTTGCGGTGGAAAATGTGTGTGTGACAGCACCACATATAGGTTTGACCGACATGCAATCGTTGGGTATTGAGATTGCGTTGACAGCAGCTCTCATTTTTATCAACTGTGGTGTGTGGGATCCAGTGAACGCGAGTAAACAAGATAGCGCTCCTATAAAGTTCGGTTTGACAATCGTTGGACTGTCTCTCGTTGGGGGTCCGCTGACAGGTGCAAGTATGAACCCCGCGAGGACCCTGGGACCCGCGGTTTGGACCGGCTACTGGGACCACCAATGGATATACTGGGTTGGCCCCTTCATAGGCAGTGTTGTAGCAGTCTTGATTTACAAGTACATTTTCTTGAAGAAACATGACGATTAAAATAAACTAAAGGCCAGTGAAATATTTTTAATTGTAAAACTAAATGTATGATTACGAACATTACTGAGGATACATTTCTGTTTATTCATCTTAATTTATATGAAATTAATTTTAAAATATTTGAAAAAAAGTTGAATGGATGTCCAAACTACTTATGTTTTAGAATGTTTTAATAATTAGGATTAGAAAGATAAGAGAGTATATTACGTGTTGATTGTAGTCATTAAAATAATACTCTGAAATATTTGTAGCTGATAATATCATAACGACATGATTAAAAATAATCCATGGCAATTGTGTTGTTATATCTACCAAAGTTGATTTTTGCTACTCTTCAAATGTATTTTTAGCACAAAGACGCAAAAAAACCAGTATTATAGCAACTGTGTATACAAACTAGTTATTATTATCAATAACCAGTTCACAGACATCAAGCTATTAATTGAATTTCCATATTATTAGAATTCCAATAGTAATTACTGTAAGAAACTATAGACTGAACTCCGACACAATTACGTGTAGGGATATTGAAATTATTATTAATAATATTATTTACTTATTAAAAAATATTACCTTACCTGAGTTGATATAAAATTAATGTCATGTATATAAATTTCCATACGGTTAAGTGCAATATTGTTAAGACATAGAAATAATTATATTTTAAATTAGCTTCTGCCAGCGGATTCGCCCGTGTGATTGTAGAGAATTATCCTAAGGGAACATATTCTCGTGTTAAGGGACATTGTCAAACCGTGTGTGTGCCTCTTTCAATTTCATAGAAATCCACTTAAAAGTGAAGGAGTAACAAACATAGATACACACGAACTTTCTCCGTTATGGTATCTGTGTGAAGTGGAAAACGTTCAATGTATTTTTTTGATTCTTGTATAAAACTATAACCGGCAATCGCCTTAAAATTCAGCACACATGTGCGCCAATGACCTCTAAAATGAGGAAAAAGCATGGAGCAAACTCAAGTAAGAATTACCGGACAGTCTTGTTGCAAAATTGTATACCTGTTATACAAGTAAGAGCTCTGTTTTGCGATGGGTACTTACTTAAACATATTTAGGTACGTGAAGGCAATGACACCTACATTGATACAGTAAACTCGTCACAGTTGATGTACCCCATATTGTAAATTCCAGATAAAAAAAAAATCACACTGTGACGAGTTTACAAAAACCCCTTATTTTAGTACTTAACTGTAAGACAATATAAAACCGTCGGGCTATTTTCTAAATGTATAAATATTTTAAACTCCCTTTCATTGCAGAAGTGCAATCAAGTAAGAGATGACTATTTAATATTCATTGTACTCACATTTAAGAAGTGAAAAAAAAAATGTAAACGTGATATTTGTAAATACATCGTGTATATAAGTGTCCATGGTTTTTTTTTGCACATTCTTCTCCGTAGAGATCTACGCTTTGGAATGTGCAATTTCCATTATTTTTTGACTAACTAATTTTTTGACAATTCGAAAGTGCATGTAAATTGTTTATCTTTTTCTTATTTATAAAAATCAATTGCTGTTTGTTAGTCTTGCTAAAACATAAAAATAGCTTGACGGATTTTAATCATTCTTATTTGGTTTGTTTCGCTTTAATACAGAGATAGTGTAAAACAAAAAAAAATGGGAAAAAAATCGTTAAAAATTCAAAATTTACTGGAAGGTGGGAAGTAATTTTACAGGGGCGGAGCCGAAAGCGTCAGGTAGTTTAAAATAAATACTTAATTGATTGATATAAAAATATATTTAGGTAATAAACATTTGTGGAACGAATTAACACATTCTTTGTTAATTCCTTCTCAGAATAAGAAACTTTATGTTAAAATATTATTCAATAAGTGGTCATTAAAAAGGCCCAGCTGCTATTGATTAAATTGTATTTATTTACCATTGTTTTTTCATGAGTGTTTTGATTCCCTTGACTTTGTCTTATTCAGAACTCTCTAATATAAATGGATAGTTGACTCAAAGTTTTTTTTTAACAATCTGTCTCAAAAAGTATCAGTGACAGATTTTCCTAAATTCGTTCAATATTACATAATCCACCACGCGGGCCCAGTGCGGATTGGTGAATGTCACATGTCTTCGAATTTTTGGTTCTAGAACATGCCGGTTTTTTTTTGGTTGGAAAATCGTCTAATGAGTTCTCCCGCTTCAGGACGGAGCGCAAGGGCGTATTAGTTTTTTACTAAGTAAAACCACTCCGTTCCTTCTTTGCCTCGTTTTCCAGGGCCGGGGTTCATTTTCACTAAACCCATTTTTTTTTTTTTTTTATGGTGGGAAAAAATCATGCATTGACATCCCCTGCCCTTGGGTGGAGCGGGAGATAGTGTCAGACTCTTACTGACTAAAAGACCCACCCCGTTCCTTCTAGCCTTCATACCGAGGCTCGAGCGCCCTTTCGGATAACCCTGGCCCCAGTAGGCTTCGACCCGGCTGGGTCCCTGCTGTTGCTGACAACTCCTTGAGGCGCGCGGGAACAGTGCGCGCCGTCGACGCCTTGGGCTTGGTCCGGACAGTTACCGGACGGCCGGACAGCGAGCTACCCATTGCTCACTGTCCGCAAGCCCGCGCCTACGGTGGCCGGAAATCGGGATCTGAATCCCGGCGGCGGCGGCGGCGGCGATAACGCCATTGCCTGATGCGTTCGGCCTCCTCCTTTGCGAGCATTACTGCTTCGCAGAAGTCGGCGACCGCCTGCCACTCCTCCTCGCTCCGGACCATGGCCTCAACCAAGGCCCGGCGCGAGAGGTCTCCGCCGCCGATCGCCCCCACGAGGGCACGGCGATGCTCCGCCCAAGAAGGGCACACCTCGACTGTGTGCTCCACCGTGTCCTCCGGGCATTCCGCACAGTGGCGACACCCGGGCGTCACTTCCGCACGAATCCGGTGCAGGAAACTCCCGAACGAACCATGTCCGGTAAGGACCTGCGTCATGCGGAAGGTAAGGACGCCGTGAGGTCTTTCCAGCCACGCCTCAAAGAGGGGACTTACCGCCACGATTGTGGCGTGCCCACACTAAACCCATGGCCCCAGTAGGCTTCGTCCCTGTTGGGCTCCTACGTTTTATTGACATTTCTTTGAGGCGAGCGTAGAGCACTACACGCCCTCGACGACTTGGGTTCCGTCCGGACGATTACAGGACGACCGGACAGGGTAAACTGACAAGTAACAGAATAAGCATGCACACACTGAAATATGATGTCACCACCATTAGGATTAGAATCAATAATTGAAATACGCAATTAGTATCTTTCTAGCTTCATTTAATAACCAATTTTGTATACGGTTTTCAGAAAAAGAATTATTTTTAGTATTATAATTGGCTGCCCAACTTAAATGGGACTGGGCAGGACATGTCTGCCGCATGTCTAACGAGCTGTGGGCGCGTAAAACGCTGGATTGGTGCCCGGACACAGCAACGCGGGGCCGAGGCAGACCACGAAGGAGATGGCGGGACGACCTGGATGGCTTCCTTAAGAACTGGAATGAGGAAGCGAGGAACCGTGATCGTTGGAAGGAGTGGAGGGAGGCCTTTGCCCAGCAGTGGGACAGTGAAGGCTAAGTAAATAAATATATATATATATATATATATTACTTCAAAAATATACACAGTATAATATCCAATTTAGTACCTACTATGTAGTTAGAATCGAGAAACCTTAACAGATTGAATTAATTGCTATTATACTTGGAAGTGGTAATTAAATATTATATCAGTAGCTTTTAATTAAAGCTATCTTCATGTAAACTATAATTTCTAAGTCAACCACAATCGTAGGGAGCAAATACCAAATACTGCTCGAAATTTGCATTTGTATTATACGTCCTGTCAGAAGTAGCGTTCAATGACCTTAATTGATCTACATAATTAGTTCTAAGCTACAGTTGTAATCTGTTGCCATTGAACACAACAGAATTGTCGAACTTAGCAATTATGTTAAAGTATTTAAACATTTACGGATATTTATTAGTAAATAAAATACTGGTTAAGGTATGATATTTTTTTTTATATTGTACTTGCTTTTGCCCGTGGTTTCGCCTATGTATTTAAAATACAGCCCACTCAGGAATAAAGCAGCTTTCTATCGGTGTAAAAATTTTAGGAATTGGACCTTCAGCGGTTACCTCCTACAAACATAAATACACTCTTTATCTGTTTATAGTATTAGTGTAGATAATAAACTAGTGCTTGACTGTGATCCTACCTGATAATAAGCAAGTTTATTAAGAGCTTATTCACTCTAGCGTTGAAGACACCTAAATAATAACCGGACTGAAAGACCGCTGCAGACAAACCACGAAGCAAACGCTTAGTCTGGATAGTAGCGGTGTTAACAATATAAGGGTGGGAACTCGCCGTGCATCGGGTTGTTCGATGGTAGAAAAAGTAGACGAAGTAGAGTATCTAATATTGTTCTATTCAATCAATAGGACTAGATCAAATATGTCTGCCGCATGACTGACGAGTTGTAGGTCCATAAAAGCACAGAATTGGTTCCCTGATATAATGACAAGGGCAGACCACAAAGGAGACGGTGGGACGACCTGGATGTCTTCCTTTAAGGTAGCCATACACGTTAGGGTGTACTTGAAATGTTTGGCTGCACAGTTATACATGTCAGATAGGCTTGTGTGAAAACCTGTACAATTGTGCAACATACACGCTCCGGTTTACCTGTACAACTCAACTGTACAGGCAAATCTGTCAGGTATATCCTAGCGTGTATGGCTACCTAAAGAATTGGAATGATGAGGCGAAAAGTTGTGATTGTTGGAAGGAATGGAGAGGAGGCCTTTGCCCTATAATATCTAATATTAAATCTTCGTGAGCAGTAGTGGCCGAGTGGTAACGGCCCCGACTTACGAGTTAGGTCGAGGGTTCGAACCCAGCCAGGCGCATTACTTTGTGTAATTTATTTAATCGCCACTGCTCTTAAAACGGTGAAGGAAAACATCGTGAGGAAACCTAATGTCTTAGAACCAAAAATTCGAAGACATGTGACATTCACCAACAAGCACTGAGCCCGCTTGGTGGATTACGGCCCATTCCCTTTCCTAGAGAGGAGGCTTGAGTCCCAACAGTGGGACTCAAGCCTCCTCTCTAGGAAAGAAACAACATCTTGCTTGGCTGAAAGCAACTAGATGGAATCAGCGTAGAATCGAGATGATCATAGCGTGCGATTGGAAAGGTCCAGAAATGGACTGCTATTGGCTGATAATGATGATGAATCATCCTAAGAGGTAATTCTCAACCTGCTAATACAAAGTAAACGGAAAAACCAGTTTTTTTTTTTTTTTTTTGCATCAGTGTGAGTGTTTGACACAAATGTTTTTAGATCTAAAGGTCAAGGACTCTAGAATCAAAAAGGCAAATAGTGCTGCACTTTTTCGCGGATCACAATCCATACCATACAGTCAAACAGGGTAAATAAATAGGAACGCAGGGGTGAATAGGAATCTCTCGCGCCGTACCTTGGTACATGCCATGGTTCGGAGAGAGGAGGAGCGGCAGGCGGTCGCCTCCTTCTGCGAAGCAGTAAACCTTTGCAACAGAGAAGGAGGCCGCACGAGAGAGGCTACAGCGCTCACGCCCCAGCCTGCCGGGATTCGGATCCCGATTTCCGGCCACCGTACATTTGATAGAAATAACATAAATATATATCAAAATGCAAAAACCCAACAAAAGTTTTGTTTCTATTTACCCCTGCGTTCTTATCCACCCCATTTGACAGTACCTACTAATATTATAAAATTGTGAAAGTAAGTATGTATCTGTCTATTAATTACGCTTTCACGGTTAAACTACTGAACTGATTTTGATGAAATTTTTAAAATTTTTCAATTTCACGTCCAAAATAATCAATATTCACACGGACGAAGTCGCTTACAAACGCTAGTACAGATATGTGACGTAGGTAGTATCTGCCCACTCTGTTGTAATCAATATGCATGATGATAATATGACATTATGTTTTGTAGATTTTGTACAAAAAATAATTTGCAAATTGCACAATTTCATGTCAGCCATATAAGAATCAGAATTAGAAAGTTCGTTTGTGAAACATAGATAGAGTCTGTCTAATAAGTTAAACGACTTGATTATTATTAGTATTTAATTAAATCTGATGTAGTCAACACGAGTTCAATAATCAAAGTTGATTAAGAGATAGTGGTCATTGTTTACTAACAGAAGAACTTTATGAAAAGTATCGAATATAAATATTTTTAAATGATTAAATATTATACAAAATTCCCAAGTCGGTTGACTTATTAAACAGACTATATTTAAATATTAGTTATCTGACCATAGATAGAGATGTTTTTCTTCATCGTTTTCGTGCACTAGAACCAAAAATTTGAAGACATGTGACATTCACCAACACGCACTGGGCCCGCGTGGTGGATTACGGTCCATTCCCTCTCCAAGAGAGGAGGCCTGAGTCCCAACAGTGGGAACACTATAAGGCCAACTGTACTATGCTATGCTATATAGAGAGATATACAGTTTTCTGGCAGTCAAAAGTCTAGGACATTCAATAAGCCTTGTTATACTCGTTAGATGATGGAATGCAGGTCCAAGGGGGATATTGTGTCTCTCTTCAGCTTTTTAAATAAATCGTTTGACAGATTTGTCCACTTAAGTTAGTACATACGCAGCTAGTGCTGCTACCAACGGGTTCGCTCACACGATAATTAGCAAATTATCCTAACTATACTAAGAGGACATACTCCTGGAATATGCTATTCTAGCCAAAAGTAAAAAATATTCAAATACACAAACTTTTGATATTGGAATATAGCAGGGATGTTACGGAGCTCCATAACCGTAACCGAATCCGAAATAAAAGTTTCGGATAGTACTGGATAGGGGCGACGCCTAATTGCGACACGTTATGACAGCCTGTCATAACGTGTCGCGTCGTAATATATAAATAGTATAGCAGTAAATACGATAATTAGCAAATTATCCTAACTATACTAAGAGGACTCTTGGAATATGCTATTCTAGCCAAAAAGTAAAAAATATTCAACTACACAAACTTTTGATATTGGAATATAGCAGGGATGTTACGGAGCTCCATAACCGTAACCGAATCCGAAATAAAAGTTTCGGATCGTACCGGATAGGGGCGGAGCCTAATTGCGACACGTTATGACAGCCTGTCATAACGTGTCGCGTCGTAAAATATAAATAGTATAGTAGTAAATACTATGTATTTATATTTGACTTCTGAAATTCCTTAAAAATCTAATATCCGTAACTGAAATTATCCGAAACTAACGGATAATCCGAAATAATTTCATATCCGTATCCGTAACCGGTATAGTAATCATTTCTATATCCGTATCCAATCCGTATCCGAAATTTCATATCCATAACATCCCTGGAATAAAGACACCATCGTTCTACGTAAAAATCAGGCTCGTGTGTGTCGGTCTAAAGTAGTTCTAGCTCCGTTACCACCACGCCCCCACTTTTCGTCATGCTAATTGCTGTTTAAAAAGATATTTTTTTTTGTATTGTTTGTCTTTAATATAAAATGTTGTACAAAAATAAGCACAGGAAATACCTAATTATTACAAATCGTTTTTATTAATTACTTTAATCGGCTTTGTAATCTATACTTATAAAATGGCTTGTCCTGTATGACTGACTGACGGTACAACGTACAGCCCAAACCGCTGAGCTGATCATAACGACCTGAAACTTGAAGGTTATGTTTTTTTTATTAAACGGTTTTATTTAGCTCACCCCGTTTGTTTTATTTATTATTCTTGGGTCAAATTTAGTAATTCAAATTTCACCCTCTTCCTGTCAACCGATTAATCTGAAATTTTGTATACACTTTGGATTTTGGTGACAATACAATTATGTTTATTCATTATCATTATAAATTCAAGATGGCCGCCGCTACAAAATGGCGGATAATTTATGTTTTATTAATCCCATCAATATGGGTATCAAATGAAAGGGCTCAACAAGCAGAATACAATATACTATAAAAAATTGAAATCCAAGATGGCGGCCGCTACAAAATGGCGGATAACGTAGGTTTTATCAATCCCATCAATATGGGTATCAAATGAAAGGGCTCAACAAGCAGAATACAATATACTATAAAAAATTGAAATACAAGATGGCGGCCGCTACAAAATGGCGGATAACGTAGGTTTTATCGATCCCATCAATATGGGTATCAAATGAAAGTGCTCAACCAGTATAATACAATGTACTATATAAAATTAAAATCCAAGATGGCGGCCTCTACAAAATGGCGGATAACTTAGGTTTTATCAATCCCATCAACATGGGTATCAAATGAAAGGTCTCAACAAGTAGAATACAATTTACTATGCAAAATTGAAATCTAAGATGGCCGCCGCTACCAAATGGCTGATAACAATTTTTTATCAATCCCACCAATATGGGTATCAAATAAAAGGGCTTGACAAGAAGAATACAGTGCACTATACAACCTCAATATTTAAGATGGGCGCAGCCACCAAATGGCGTATAATAATAAGATTTAAATTTAGAAATTGAATCTGTAATTTAGGTATCTGATTAATCCAGCCTGAATCCACCACCCAAGCCAAAATTTTGTATCGTGTTGAGGACTGTGTGGCGTTAGGGTGGCTAAAAATGATACGTCGTTAGCGGTACACCACCCAAGTTAAGGTGAAAGGTTAAAACGCGCCGAGAACTGTATGGCATTAGGGTGGATAAAAATGATATGTCGTTAGCGTTTTCCCCTCAAGACTCAGGCGCATCTTGTTGTACATAGCCTTGCCCCTTTATTGGACCTCTGGGGGGGTCGACCGTTTAAATGTCCATTACTCGTGGGAACAAAATGGTAAAAAAAAATATAAAAAATACAAACACAAATAAAACAGAAACTGCAACACAACGTAAACGAAGGCTTCAAAAAGCGAAAGTAAAGTATAAAGCAAAACGAGCTAAAGAAAGTGAAGGTGATAGAAATAGTCGATTACAGAAACGACGGGAACAATTAGCGTCAAAAACACCTGAGCAATATGAGGCCAGGTTAAAAAAGCAACGTGAGCGATATACATAAATGACGGCGTCAGAAACGCCTGAAGAATATGATATACATATATATATATATATATATATATATATATATAATATATTAAATATAAATATAATAATAATAATAATAATGCCCGCCTCACAAAGCGCATCACTCGTGGGCGAGTGTTGCCCTCCCTGAAGCAGATTAGTTTGCCGATGAGTGCTCTAGCCCCACCGATACGACGCTCGATCATGTACTGCGCGGCCGTAGCGGCATGTCGTGTAGCTCACGTCAAATTCCCAAACAGTGACGTAGCTACACGACCAAAACCAGCTGTGCCGGCCTGGCAGTGCAGGATCGAGCGTCGTATCGGTGGGGCTAGAGCACTCATCGGCAAACTAATCTGCTTCAGGGAGGGCAACACTCGCCCACGAGTGATGCGCTTTGTGAGGCGGGCATTTTCGGGGACTGACATCAGCCCCCGAGACTATATGTCCCGAGTCACAGAGCGCATCGACTTCCTGAAGCAGAAGGTGTATGCATGGGCAAACCGTATCCGCAGGTATAAGCGGCGGGTTGAGCGATACACCCAGAATCGCACATTCCGGAGTAATGAAAGGTGGGTTTATAGGGCTTGGGAGCGACCGGACCAAGGTGTGACTGACGCGCGCCTTCCGGATGATGATGCCATGAGTTCATTCTGGCGCAGCATCTGGTCGGTGCCTGTCAGTCACACCGAGGGTGACTGGATTCGGGGGGTCGAGCGAGCGTGCGATCCAATACCACAAATGGGGGCAATCGGCATCAGCCCCCAAGATGTAGCTCGTGCAGTCCGTCCGTTGCCTAACTGGAAATCTCCAGGACCGGACGGGCTGCACAATTTCTGGATTAAGTGGTTTACAAGATCGCATGCTCGCTTGGCATATCAGTTTCAGTCTGCCTTAGAGTCAGGGTCGCTGCCCCAGTTCCTAACAACAGGAATGACCCACCTGCTCCATAAATCAGGTAGTACTGCGGAGCCTAAAAATTATAGACCGATCACGTGTTTGCCGACGGTCTATAAAGTTCTTACATCCATACTGAGAAGTAAAATTAATAATCATATTGATGAAAATTCGATCATGTCGCCTTCTCAGAATGGATGTAGGAACGGGTCCCGCGGTACTAAGGAGCTACTCCTCGTTGATATGACCATTAGCCAACAGGTTCGACGTTCCCGAAAGGATCTGTCGACATGTTGGATAGATTATAAAAAGGCCTATGACTCAGTTCCTCATACATGGCTCATGAGGGTGCTGGAATTGTATAAAATTGATACAACACTACGCACCTTCCTGATGTCGTGTACGAGGCAATGGAGTACGGTCCTTTGCTATCCAGGATGTCGAAATATCCAGAGGAATAGCGAACCTGTAAGGATCAAGCGAGGAATATTCCAGGGTGATAGCTTGAGTCCGCTTTGGTTTTGTCTAGCCTTGAATCCTCTAAGCACACTGCTGGAGAATTCAGGTCTAGGCTATTGGTTGAAGAGAGGTGGTCAGGTTATATCTCACCTCCTTTACATGGATGATTTGAAGCTCTTTGCCCCCAACAATCTGCAACTGATGGAGCTACTGAAGGTAACTGAAACCTACAGTAGTGCCATCAGGATGGAGTTTGGTGTGGACAAATGTGCAGTCATGCATGTAAAGCGAGGTGAGGTTGTGGAGTCCGTGAGCACTCGACTCACGGATTCCATAAATCTGAGATCCCTCTCTCCAACCGAAACCTATAAGTATTTGGGTATGTCGGAAGCTCTAGGCATCAGTATCACTAACATGAAGCAATCGTTGAAGGAGCGTTTCTTTGGACGCCTGAAAAAGGTGTTCAATAGTTTTCTTTCAGGCGGAAACAAGGTGCGCGCCTTCAACGGTTGGGTCATGCCGGTATTGATGTACTCTTTCGGCGTACTCAAATGGACTCAAACAGAACTTGACGCCCTGGATAGGCGGGTCCGTACACTGCTGACTGCATACCGAATGCATCACCCACGATTGTCGGTGATGAGGCTGTATATCCCGCGGAAATGTGGGGGTCGAGGTTTTTTAAATGCTAAGACCCTACACAACCGCGAGGTATGCAGTCTCAGGGAATATTTCCTAGCTGCCGACGTGGGTATGCATCGAGATGTAGTGGCAGTGGACAAGGGACTCACCCCGCTCTCCCTGGCTATCGAGAACTGGCGCAAACCGATAGTGCTTGACACTAACGATCGCAGGGAAGTGTGGCAGAGCAAAGAGCTTCACGGACGCTTTTTCCGGGCCCTTCATGGGCCCGATGTAGACCAATTGGCGTCCGTAGCCTGGCTGCGTTTCGGTGACCTATTTGGGGAAACCGAAGGTTTTGTCTGTGCAATTATGGACGAAGTTATCATGACGAATAACTACCGGAGATTTATTGTGAAAGACGGTACGGTTGACATCTGTCGGGCATGTCACCGTCCGGGAGAATCGATCCGTCACATTATCTCTGGTTGTTCTCGTCTTGCTAATGGAGAGTACTTGCATAGGCACAACCTTGTAGCCAGGATTATCCATCAGCAACTTGCTCTGAAATACTCTCTTGTGGAATCGGAAGTGCCATACTATAGGTATGAGCCCGACCCAGTTCTTGATAATGGTCATATAACTTTGTACTGGGATCGGCCCATCATCACTGACAGGACTATTGTGGCCAATAAGCCTGATATAGTGGTGGTGGACCGAAGCGAGAGGCGTGCAATGATTGTTGACATATCCGTTCCGCATGACGAGAACCTCGTGAAAGCCGAGAAAGATAAACAAATTAAGTATATCGACTTGGCTCGCGAGGTTGTCGACATGTGGGAAGTGGATTCAGCGATCATTGTACCGATAGTTGTTTCAGCCAATGGCTTAATAGCCAAGAGCCTCGACCAACACCTTAGGAGGCTCTCATTAAGCGACTGGATCAAGGGCTTGATTCAGAAAGCGGTACTCCTGGACACTGCACGTATAGTTAGGAGGTTCCTTTCTCTGGAGCCCTGACCGCCGGTAGCTTGGACCCTGTTCCCGATACCGGTGGGATACTGTTTTTTTATATTTTTAAATGTTTTTTTTTAAATATATTTTTTAAGGAATATTTAAAAATGTAATAAATATGTTAAAATGTATAATAAAGGAAATAATAATAATTAAATAATATATTAATAATAATAATAATATATAATTAAAATATAAAAAATATAAAATAACAATATTTATTATATTTAATAAAATATTATTATAATAATTATTATAATATAATAAATAAATTAGTTAATTATAATAAAAAATAATACAAACACAAATAAAACAGAAACTGCAACACAACGTAAACGAAGGCTTCAAAAAGCGAAAGAAAAGTATAAAGCAAAACGAGCTAAAGAAAGTGAAGGTGATAGAAATAGTCGATTACAGAAACGACGGGAACAAATATATAAAAATAATAAATAATACGTCAATTGTCTACAAATTATCGACTTAATGTGCGATAGAAGAATCGTTTAATTCGTCGACATATACATATATATATATATAATAATGAAGCACTAAATGAATTAAACAGAATGCGAAATAAAAACTAAAAACTAGAAAATAAAAATAGGTAAAAAAAAAACTTTTTAAGTTAAAAACGGTTTTATGTTAAACATACATTGCAATGTTTAAGATAAATGTACTAAAAACCAAAAAATAATAAAATAGATACAGTCGTGGGATTTATAAACATATGCATAGACTAGACTAAAATAAAACCGTGGGGCACGTCAATTGTCTACAAATTATCGACTTAATGTGTTTCCACATTCTAGCCCTACTTATCACACGTCCATCGTTGTCGGTTGAACAACTGCCTAATTATAGTGTAACATTACAAAACAAACATTTTAATCAACGATTGTAGACAATTGACGTGCCCCACGGTTTTATTTTAGTCTAGTCTATGCATATGTTTATAATTCCCACGACTGTATCTATTTTATTATTTTTTGGTTTTTAGTACATTTATCTTAAACATTGCAATGTATGTTTAACATAAAACCGTTTAACTTAAAAAGTTTTTTTTTTACCTATTTTTTGTATTTATTATACGTATACGTAAGCATCTGTTAAGAAGGATTTTTCGAATTTCTACCCTTGACAGTATGTTCACAAGTTTGGTCTTAGTGGCGCGGCGAGCGGGGCAACATCAGTAAGCAAGCGCGCAGCGCTATGACCAGCATCTCGTGGCGTGCTTCAAACATTTAAATACTTTTGTTCTTACCGCTCGCCGCCCCGCGCTTAGCTCCCGCTCACAGCGGCAAAGTCGTGAACGGGCCGTAAAAGGGGGGTAAGTTTGTATGGAGAAACCTACTTTCAAGCGGTTGAAGCTGCTGGCTGAAGCTAGTATTAGTGTGAAGTGATTCCTATAGGTACCAGCACGCTTAGCCAAGTTGTTATTCTGTAATCGTTAACGCTGTTGAAAAGTGATAAAACTTATGGGAATGACGTCATCTCAACGTAAAGTCGCGTGGTCGGAACAAACGAATAGAAAATTCGTAGCTAAGTTCACATCGTTCAAAATAATAGAATGAATTTCTACAACGTTTAACGCTACATCCTTTGATAAACAAACGCTACATTGTAGAACGAGCGGCCGACGCAGGTGCGTCAACATGGCTACCCACTTATCGTTTTCTACAATTGCTGACACCGAAGCGTTACCGATTGGAGAACGGAATTCGACACGACACAGTTGTAACTTGGCTAGGGGGGGCAGGTACATTTATAGACTCCCCTTCATCACGCTTTTCAGTAGTCCATCACACCATGACGCAGTTAACCTATCTCAAACTTCAGCCACAGGTGTACATCCCTTCCGCGTCCAAAAAAAAAAATTGACATGAAAATATTGCGGTTATTCGTTATTAATTAACTGTTACAGCGGAATTTCAATAAACTTACTAATTGGTGTCACATGAGCAAAAAAAAGAGCCAATAAATTCCTTGTTATATTTTTCCATGATTTCTTTCATTGGGTTTTCATTCAACCATTTTCTTTTTTATAAAAGGTTGATTCCATTTTATTTTTTACAAGATCGGTCAACAAAATAAATAGTACCGAGAAGTATGGTGTTGTTATAAATGAATGGTAAATGATATTTATTTTGCAAACAGTAAAAAAAAAGATTTTTTTTAGTTTATAACAGTTATTTTAAAAATGTAATTTATCATTTTGATTAGAAATTACAACATATCCACGTGTTTGTAAGGATATCATATCGTAGTTGATAAATAAATAATCTTTATGTTTATAATTCTCCTGTACGTGTGTTTGTCACCTAACTCTTCTTAAACGGCTTGACAAATTTGAATGAAGTTTTCGGTGTGTATTTGTGTGGGGTCCCTGAAAGCTTTTAAACTACAATTGGAACTGGTAGGTGGCGCTGCTATCGGATTTTCAATTTGTTTTCTGACGAAAAACCAGCTTTGCAACCACATCTGTCGGAACCGCTTATTGATAACAAAAACTGTTATGTTTTTATCACATATTCAAACATAATCACGACGGAAAATGACCGACACATAGATAAAGAGCCACATGAAAGATTAATTTCGCAACAAACCGCAATCGGTTCAATGGTCTAATGTCAATACATTCAAAACTAGTTCGAGAGCGAATTCGAAAGAAATGGGCAGTAGTGGTATCATAACAGCATTAATGTTTTCCAATTGTCAATTTGGAGTAATTGTTTGCATGTAGTTTATTAATTTGAGTATCTATGTTTTATAATTGTATTATATAGGGTGACTGGTAATTAGTGTACGATACTTAAACACGTGATTGTGCTCATGATAACCAATAACTTTTACTATGGGAACAAACCTGAAATCGCGAAAAAAAATCAGCTGTTCAATACATTTATGTTTGCCTAATGTAATGAACAGCTGATATTTTTTTCGCAATTTCGGCTTTGCTCCCATAAAAAAAAATTGTTTGTTATCATGAGCACAAGCACGTGTTTAAGTATCGTACACTAATTGCCAGTCACCCTATATATAATTATGGTGTATTACTTTTATTCATTATTTTATTCGCATTCTCTCTCTCTTTTATTTTTATTCTTATTTTTCCCTTTTAGTGCTATAACAATTTTTCTCTGCGTCACCCAAACGTTGGCTGGTAGAAAAGGCCTAAGGCAGGCATTAGGTCTACTTCTGTACTTTTGTGTGCATCAAGCATTTAATAAATAAATAATTTTGAACGTCAAAAAACTAAGGAATTCCTACATTTTGATAGAGGTACCTATGTCAATCACAAATGTAAGTATAATTACCGTAAGCGCGGGCTTGCGGACGGCGAGTAATAGGTAGCTCGCCGTCCTGCAGCCATCTGGCAGCCCAAGGCATCGACAGCGCGTATCGTTCCACGCACGCCTAATGGAGTTGTCAGCAAACCGTAGGGGCCCAGCAGAGTCGAAACCTACTGGGGCCAAGGTTTCGTTTCTGAAGGAAGATTCGGCCCTGGTATAAAAGGCAACGAAGGAACAGGAGTGGGTTTTTAGTCAGTAAAAGTCTGACACTGTCTCCCACTCCGCCCAAAAGCGGGGGATGTCATTGGATGATTTTCCCACCTAAAAAAAAAGTAAGTACAATAATCGTCCAAACCAGATCATTGGATTAAAAGTTGAAACTCACTACTGACCACGCCCACTAACCACAAGTAAACATACTTAGCCCATATTTTACGAGTTTTAAAGGTAAATAAATACTCATAAAATACATACTAATAGAGCCAGGTGCCCGTCAAGTCAAACAACATTTTTTTCTCATGTAAATAACCGGACGGCATGCCCTTTTAAAGAAACAAGTCACAAAAAGTTGACCCGATATTATTACGTCCACTTAATCACAGAATGTACGAGACTTACCTACTAATGCTACATTAGACCGACGCACACGTGTTACTCGCCTGTTCCGTACGTATAACGACGTCGTGTGGCGTGGATCTAGTGTAGCTCTACAAGTTTAGTTACCATTGCGACGCGCCCTCTACCTTACTCTCTACCTCTCTACTACTCTCTACCTTAATGCTTTATAGAAAACTATTTATAGCATTTTGCCATCGACTTCGTTCGCAAGAAGGTTTTCATAAAAACTTTAACACCCCTTAAACCGTATTTTGAGGGTACTTTGAAAAAGTAATAATGTCATTTTCTTTATTATTCATTTTGATTAGAATTTTTGCCAAGTTTCAAGTTTACTAACCTAAGAAATAAAATTCTCCCTTAACACCGCTTAAATCATTTTATAGGGGTAGTTTTGAAAATCGTTTTTATTTACATGTGTTACTATTACTCGTAGTACTAAGTTCGTGTCCAGGGGGATTTTTTTTTTAATTATTTATTTTACAATTTATGTACACACAGTATACAGAAGATGTTCCGATGGGGTGATAAAAAGTGGAAGTGTTAGATGTTTCTGCCTCCAAAGCGCGCATCTCTCGTCCTCAGCGCGGATCTATACGAGGCCAACAATAGAGCTGTACAGGTTGCACAAATATTGGTCAAAAGAAGTATAGTTTGAGAGCATCAACACGAAAAGAAGAAGAAGTAGTTTCAGGAATATTGGACCAAAGAATAAAACTTTTCATACAAATAAAATTCCCCTATTTCACTCCATTAAAAGTTGAATTTATAAAAACTCTCCTACATCTCTATTCATAAATGCTCGCCTCCATAATAAAGGACACCTTGTGTAATATTTCACGTTTCAATCGACACAGTAGTTTCGAATCTGCGTTGGTATGTCAGCCCGTTTCTCTTTTATATAAATAGATACACGTGATTAAAAATAAACAAACCCGTCTAGTTTCTAAAATAACAAAGATATTTCAAACTTGGTCGATTGGTAATACCGGTTTCATATACTTAAGCTTCATCAAAAACAAATAATAACATGCGAAAGATTTTATCAATATTTCGAGACCTTCAATTTTTTTAGGGGTTAATTACTATATCTACTGCCAAATCCTCATTGTTCTTGTTTTGTTTTTGCGTCGTGTTATGTCTTTATGTACTTGTTCATGTTAATCTAGAATGAACTCTGTGAGTCATATCTCGCTTTGTGCAAAAAATCTTGAACATCACACAAATATTATAACCTAGGCAAAAGTTTATGAGTGTGTGAATGTTTGTTGCTTCTTCATGCTCGGACGGCTCAACGGATTTGGATGAAAGACGTGTCTTTCATCCGAATCCGGTTGACCATGTCCTGAACTAGCTCATAGGTTACATTTTACCCATGGATTATGTTCTCTTGGAACAATTTCCTACTTTCACGCACGCTAAGCCGCTGGCAGCAGCTAGTTTTTACATATCCGCTGATGGCTTTTTCAAGTAGTCGGCTCTCAAGCTACAGTCGGTATATTTTCTGCAACAGCAGTCAAGAAGGCCTTCCAAGTGATACTCCAACGTGGTACTCCAGTAAGTGAAATACTTAAACATGAGGAGAAAGGCCGCTGGCCAGATTTGTAATTTGTGTACACGCTTACATTCTTTTGAGTTTTTATTTTTTGACGATAAATAAGCTGGTGATACACTTTCGCGCGTTAAAGGCATCATTGTGGAAGTATCAGATAAAGATAAAACTATCCAGGACAAAAAGCACTATCCTTTTTAGCACGCTTATATATTATGTAGCTTCACCTATATTTTTGTAACCAACGCCTTTGAGCTCGATTTTGACTAACTTTGGGCGATCAGATTTTCTTCAAACTTTGCACACCCATCAAAGACTGATGACAATTCAATAATTCGTTTTTTTTGTTTACAATGGATTTACAATGACATTGAATAACGTCATACTATGACCCGCGATGGTGAGATATCACGGCCTATCACGGGCATATATATATATATATACCAGAGGCTTCATATGTGCTTTGCCATACAAAACTAAGCGAACAGTGACTCATGTGCCTCATTTTACCAGGACCCTTCAAGCTGGAATATAGCCTCGCTGCGTGACGAAAAACAAAACATTGCCAGAAAGCGTGCGAGTTGTTGTCACGTTAATGCTATCGAGACGTTTATGACGTTCAGCGTTCCGATTGGCCCTAAGCCCTTAACCAATCAGAGAGCTGAACGCTTTCATTCTATGTACCTTCGTCAATGCAGTCCATTCAAAGGTTGTCTAATAGATATCACTCTTAGGGATTAGGCCACAATTGTTAGTAGATATAAGCTGTTCTATCCAATCGAATCGGTTTTGCTTTGGATGTCTGTGTTGGTCCACATATACTTTTTCCTGTGTTTTTTTTTTCGGTGGTAAAAATCATGCAGATGACATTCCCTGCTCTTGGACGGACCGGATAATGTCAGACTTTTACTAACTAAAAACCCTGTGTGCAAATGTTAAGGTCTAAACAGACAGACCGCATTTCAACTGCAATCCAACTGCAAATTGCAGTTTAAGTGCAGTTTGAATACAGTTGACACGACTGCAATAGAACTGCAAACACGATACACGATAATTCTATACATTTCTTCTTCTTCCTGCCC
This sequence comes from Mythimna ferrago, assembly GCA_910589285.2. NCBI lineage: Eukaryota > Metazoa > Arthropoda > Insecta > Lepidoptera > Noctuidae > Mythimna > Mythimna ferrago. The sequence continues at coordinate 20,036,525 of OU342680.1, read as the reverse complement.
TTGTCCCATCTTATTTGGGGTCAGCGCAATACGTTTTTTTCTTCCATTCTACCCTGTCACCCGTCATGCTATCATTAACTTCCTTTTCTTTCATATCGCTCTTCACGTAATCCATCCATCTTTTCTTTGGCCTCCCTCTCCCTCTCCACCAATCTACATATATACTCATAAATCTTTTGGTAACATGTATTTCATCCCTCCTCTTTACATGACCATACCAAGACAAACGATTGCCCTTCAGCTTGTCAGTCACTGGCGCCACTTTCAAACTTCCTCTAATATACTAATTTCTCACTTTATCCAATCTCGTCACACCACACATCCATCTCAACATTCGCATCTCCGCTACATGCAATCTTTTTTCATCCGTCTTTTTCACAGCCCAACATTCTGATCCATACAGTATAACAGGTCTTATCATGGACTTATAGATTTTACCCTTCAACTGGAGAGGCATTCGTGGGTCACAAGTACGATAATTCTATACACTTGTGTTATAATAATGTTTAACATTATATAATCTATGTACCTACCACACAATGTCTTACAACTACCGGACGTTAAAAATTGCTCTCGACATGTTGGGAGCAACGGTCAACGGCAAATCACTGTGATTGCGTATGAAGTCTTGCGGAATCACTGCGGCCTAGACGCAGCACGTAAGCGAGATATGTGACGTCAAAAGTGATCGCTTAAAAAATGTTCTTATAGGGTTGCGCAAGTTTAGAATTTAAGTTTATTAAGAAATAAATTAAATTAGTTACTTGTCTAAGTTAAAGCTTTATTGCTGAACACAAATGCATAAAAAATATATTTCTAGGTGTTGTGTGAATATGTAATTCATTATGTTCTACTAATTTTGGTAGGTATTGACATTGCCAATCTTTGTATGGGAGTTGGACCAAGTGGTGTTCCGGAATGCACACAGTGAATTTTGATCATATGGCTAACACCAATCAACTGATGTGCTCCAAAATCTGTCCCAGTAGCCAAGAGAGAAAATTTTTTTGGTTATAAATTATTTATTCTGAAAAGTAGCTTAATAATTATTTTTAGCGTAATTGATTACTGACCATAACGTATAATCAGTAATCAATTATACTGCTATAAATATGTTACAAAAATTACAATTTAAAGTTAATATGTCAAGTATTACTCTTGTGCCGGGGGTCCGAGTGCTTATGCGCTTTTTAAAGATTTATCCAAACGCCTAGTTAACACGCGTGACCCAAAGGCTGGCTTTTACCTCGGTCAGAGATTAAGCATTGCCATGCAAAGTGACATTACCGCCAGACTTTTGGGCACTCTTCCAGCCGACAGCGATGCGGATTGACGCTATATTTTAGGTAGGAGTTATTGTATGTAGTTTTAATTAGTTAAGTTTTTTTATTTTTCTTGTTATATCTATGTTTAATTATTACTCTATCAATAAATAATAATTATTTGTAGTTATGTCAGAAATTAATAGGTAAATTATAATGTCAACACGTAAAATATATGTCAACAGCAATAAATTAAAAAATAAATAAAGTTAATTAGGTCAGTCGGACTCATAAAGTGATAAGTGATAACCATGATATTTTATTATAAGCGTAAATTCTTGTCTGCCAGTTACGCGCTTACCGTATGTACGTCTTATAATTTGACAGTTAATGATTTAATTGTTTTTTAAATACATCGAATTAAATTTTAATAAAGATTTAGACAGTTTGTTATATATTTATTGGGACATTCCTAAAATTTTTTATAGGTATAGGTACGGCGTTTTTTGTGGGAGTTTAATTAAAATATTGTGACTAGAGTTCGCCTTCATACACACCAGATCAAAAGTCTACACCTGGAGTCTATCCTGGTCCTTAAAAAATAAATGGTATTTATTTCGCAAATAAGTTTAAAAAAAAACTTTTAATTCAACTTCGAAACTTAAGGCAGCTACTGAGAATTTCGTTAATCATACCTACCGTGTAAAGCAAGCAAAGAGCAGGGGAGGCATAGCGGTAAACGGCCCCGACTTACAAGTTGTACCATTAAAGACACTTCCGCCTGACCACCGCTAAGTTCATTTTTGTTTGCACTCGAAACGAAAACTCAAAGGGTTTGGTTTCGTGCCGCGCCGCTAGATTCAAGCGAAATTTTTTTTAAGTGAGCAGGCAGAAATGACCGCAATGGTACATTATAGGTTCAAACTCAGACAAGCGCTTTACTTGGCGTAATTTGTTTTACCATCACTGCTCTCAAAATTGTAAAGGAAAACATCGTGAGGAAACCGATACACGCAAATCGAATCAATACGTCGGTCGAATCACGAAAAGGCGTATCTGTGTTTTGGTAAATTTTACAGCAGAGTAATTTTTATGAAATCGTCACGTCATGTACTGTCATAACTTTATGTCTTATGATTTAATGTGCTTGGTATGATATTTATGTAAATATGTAGCTAAGACTGATTATATATTTAACCATAGTTTCAGTGTACTGTAGTTAATTATAAGGATATTTATATTTTTTTGAAAAAAGTTTCACTTACGCCTTTTCGTGATGTACCCCTAATATCAGTAATTTTACTTACGGCCCAGGTAGGTATTCGTTTAAGTGAAATTAAAAACATCGGTATGCATAAAAAAATAACTTTATTTAAATATAACTGAAAAGAATCACCAAATAATATTAATAGGTACAAGAACTTAAATAATATTCTGTTTTAATTAATATTGCTGTTCATTTTCTTTTTATTTTAATCGTGAGGAAGATTTTCATAATAAATAACATGTTCTCTATTTCTTATTATTGGTGTATCTCCACTGCACATTTTCATGAGGTCTTCATATTTGTCTTTTGAAATTTTATTCAAAGATTGGTTTAATTGTTCGACGTTTGTCCTCAGCCATTGTGTGTTTCCTCGCCTAAGTGATATAGATCTGTATTGTGTTTCCATGTGACTTGTTTTAAAAAACAATATAGTTGGATTGTTTCGCACTACTCGGAATTCCATTACATCTGGTTAATCGTAACAGTTTTCAGAAACATTTTTTTACAAACTTTTTCTTTCTGTCCATTTAGTGGCAAGTAAAAGCAATGAGAAAATTTACGCCGAGATTCCGTGGCAGTAGTTTTCCGTGCTACCGGCTTTCTTTCAGCAAATCGAGTGATGTATTCTCGTTGCAAAGTTAGATCACCTAACGAATAAAAATCCTTAAATATATTTTCCCTTTCATTTTCATCAAAACGGTAGCAATGCAAGCCTTGCTTTGCGCAGTTCTCTAGATTGCACAAAGAACCAACTTTCTTTCCAGGTACAACTTTTTTGGTATATGGCGAAATGTGTTCTTTACCTGTATGTAGCAAAGACTTGGCTTCCTTGTATTTGTTTTTTCTTTGTGATTGTGACCTTTCTGTTTCTCTGGAGGCTCCATCTACTACATAATCTTCGGGGGCTAAATCAGCTTGTTGTTGTACTTGTCCTAAAATGCTCGGCGATGGATTGCGTGAATCAGATAACGTTATGGTTGCATCAGAATCGTAGGAAACATTTTCCATACCATGAATATAGAAATCAGACAACGAGTAATTCATCGGGCTTGCACTTCTTATAGCATGATAAGCACAAGATTGCACTTCAAGCAGCGACTCAAAATGAACATCGCACAATAAACAGGCACATTCAAAGCAGGTAGTCAAAATAGGGTTAGTGCAGTCGGCAAACTCACATGTCTGGTCTACTTCATTTAGGTTACTTTCAAGTAAAGCAGGATGTGTTATGGCACTTTCAGTGCTTAGATGTTTTTCACAGGTAGATAAATCGTTGACAAAATGGTCATAGCAAAGTAGGCATGAACAGCGATGGCAGGCACTAAACACCTCCTCTGAGCAAATTGAAAACTGACAGTATTTCTGGTGTTCATGCCTTGTAGCTATATACATCTCATCAATGTATGTGTCAAAAGGATTATATTCCACACCATTCAAAGCTGTTTCATAGCGGTTGTGCTCATTTTCTGGTAAAGATGTCTTACTAGCCAAATGATTAGAACAGGGAGATTCATGTTCGTAATGTTCAGTGCACAAGAAAGAAGCACATTTGGTACAGGTGCTCAAAATAGGATTATGACAATTAACGTACTCACAGCAATTTTTTACATCTTCCATGCGGTTTTCAGAGGCATGAAATGAAAGTGGTTCATCTTCAGATGAAGAGGATTCTAATGCTTCTATAACAGTTACTGTACCATACCACCATTTTCGTTCATATAACATTTTTACCTTTGTACCAACCGTAATCTTTTGACCTTTTCGAACAGCCAATAATTCTCGTGTATTGACAACATTTTGAGTTCCATCCTTCCATTTCACCAATACGTCCATTGTTTACGAATTTCGCCCTCCGAAAAGCAGAAAAGACTAAAAATAACAATAATTTATTGTTACAAAATATGTTATTTATTCATATAAACCGAGTAAACACAACTTTCAAGTAATCATGCTATCACTACAACTATTTTTTATAAATAATCTAGTCAATGAAATAATCTAGAAACAAAAAAGTTAACTTTCGTCAAAATTGTAACCTAAAATTTTCTGTTTTATGTAAATGCAGCATAATATATCAAACAACTTACTTTACCTTGTCACTTGTACAAAAAACACTGGCTATTAACTTTTTAACTGCGCACAAATTCACTTTTAACACGATAAATTAATTATTTCAAGCTCCCGTAAACAAACACTGCAGCTTAGTATTTACACGGCGACGAATGACAGAAACGAGTTTCGACAGGTCTTGATTTCACTCGCGCCAAATTTTGTTACGCCTTTTCGTGAAAAAACATAATATTTATGAACAGGCGTAACTAGCGATACGTCCCTTCGTGATTTTTTGAATTAGATAGAAAAGTAGATAGGGCTCTTCGCAACGGTTTATAAGTGCAATTCCATTGCAGTTTTGGTTACGCCTTTTCGTGGCATACTGAAACTTGACCTATAAATGTCAATGGTGCTAATATCTCAAAATCTAAAATTTTGTTGGATACGCCCTTTCGTTATTCGACCGACGAATACTAGGAAGACATGTGAAATCTACCAACCCCCTCTGGATCGCGGGGATTTTCTGAAAAGGAAAACCGTAATCTTAGAACAGCGTGATGTTAGTCAGAAGAAGTCTGACACGTCCTCGCAACTCCACCCAGAGAAGTTACAGATGATTCCACACCATAAAAAAACCTGCTCTGGGCCCTCGTGATGCATTACAGCCCATTTCCTCTCCTGGAGGAAGCCTGAATCCCAACACTGGGAACATTATAAAGTTCAATTATGTGCAATGCAATGTCTTTATAATGTCTACAGATGCAATAGACTTGATTAACGACTTCAAAAATTCTTAAATAAAAAGCTATACGTTCATTTATGTATTTAATTTGTTGGCTCTACCGTGTGTCACTGTGTGATTCATTTGTCTTCACTTTTCAGAGACACACTCTAAGGCTTACTGTCCACGGACGCGTAGCTTTCTAATCGCGTATTCGTCATTTTACAAATTTAAAAAAGTAATAAGTTTAAAAATATACAAATAAATCTTTCATCACCAGCCTTTTTAATGTTTCCACTGCTGAGAATCAGACCTCCTCTCTAGGTGAGGGAATGGGCCGTAATCCACCACGCGGGCCCTGTGCGGTTTCGTGAATATCACTTATCTTCGTATTTTTGGTCCTAGGACATGCCGGTTTCCTCACGATGTTTTCCTTCACCGTTTTGAGAGCAGTGGTAATGAAATAAATTACACAAAGTAATGCGCCTGGTAGTATATTAAATAAATCTTTTATTCAAATAAAATTTATTTTTTCTGTATAGACAAGCAACCTTATTTTTATTAAAGTAGTCAAGCTAGTCTATTGCCTCCATTTTAGATGCGCGGGCATAGAAAAACAGATTAAATTTTTAACTGCCATATCACAAAAAAATTCACAGCTACTAGTTTTACTGTTGTAGTAATAGTTAAATTGTTTTTCTTCGCAAGTGTATTGAAAAACGTTGTATGATACACGTGAGTACTTGATGATTACCGTGCTCGGCTCTTTTGAGACCGCCTCAGCGGTAATCACCAACATTACTTATACCTACACACTTCTATCATAATGTACTACTATTATTTGCTTACAATGCAGCAATGTCTACATCATACATAAAGATTGTTTCGTTGTTTTTTCCTTTTGTCATGGTTTTATACATTTATTAAAATTACTCTCTGCACTTACAGTTTAGCCCAACATGCGCAAAGAATTATATGACTCTCTGCACGTGTTGGGCAGATAATCCTAATCTATGGATTAAGATTATGTGCGTATTACCTGGACTGCTGGACCTAATTGAACTACCGTGAAACGCACAATGTTATTTTTTTTTTAATTTATGTTTTTACTTACAACTTGTTTCTTCGTTTTATATGTCTGTGTGTGAGGGAGAGTATATAAAAACATATAATCATCTAATAAAGAGCAGTATTTACTCATTAGTTGTCGTATTATTTACTCCCAAACTTTTACACTAACACGCCATCCGTACATGGCGACCCTGCCAGCGCAGTAAGTGTGGCCGCGAGTCGCAATGTTTACATATTTTTGACCAAATCGGGACTCTTAGCGTCACAATGCAGTGCATAAAATACAATCTTCGTTCGGGCAACACCACCATAACCACCACCACCAAACAACAACAACAACAACTATCTTTTTTTCTTTACCCTTTATTTTTTTTTTATGGTGGGATAAAATCATGCATTGACATCCCCCGCCCTTGGGCGGAGCGGGAGATAGTGTCAGACTCTTACTGACTAAAAGACCCACCCCGTTCCTTCTAGCCTTAATACCGGGGCTCGAGCGCCCTTTCGGATAACCCTGGCCCCAGTAGGCTTCGACCCGGCTGGGTCCCTGCTGTTGCTGACAACTCCTTGAGGCGCGCGGGAACAGTGCGCGCCGTCGACGACTTGGGCTTGGTCCGGACAGTTACCGGACGGCCGGATAGTGAGCTACCCATTGCTCACTGTCCGCAAGCCCGCGCCTACGTTGGCCGGAAATCGGGTTCAGAATCCCGGCGGCGGCGGCGGCGGCGGCGGCGATAACGCCGTTGCCTGATGCGTTCGGCCTCCTCCTTTGCGAGCATTACTGCAAGTCGGCGACCGCCTGCCACTCCTCCTCGCTCCGGACCATGGCCTCAACCAAGGCCCGGCGCGAGAGGTCTCCGCCTCGCCCCCACGAGGGCACGGCGATGCTCCACCCAAGCAGGGCACACCCCGACTGTGTGTTCCACCGTGTCCTCCGGGCATTCCGCACAGTGGCAACACCCGGGCGTCACTTCCGCACGAATCCGGTGCAGGAAACTCCCGAACGAACCATGTCCGGTGAGGACCTGCGTCATGCGGAAGGTAAGGACGCCGTGAGGTCTTTCCAGCCACGCCTCAAAGAGGGGACTTACCACCACGATTGTGGCGTGCCCAGCACTGGGTTGTGATAGTCGCTGACGCCATTTCACCTTGAGATCCCGCCGGAGCTCTGTCCGCCATACCGTGACCTGTCGCGGCAGCGGACTTTCACCCCGGCGTTGCATGTGTGCAAGGACTGTTGCCTCCAGATCCCACGGTGGTAGGCCAGCCAGAAGGCTCGCCGCTTCGCAGGAGACCGTGCAGTATCCCCGCACCATCCTTATTGCCATGACCCTCTGGCAGGCGTTCAGCATGGCCGCCGGTTGCTATTTTAGCGACGGCGTCCACACCGGCGCCCCGTAGAGGGCCATGGACCAAACGATCCCCGCGTAGAGCCTCCGGCAGGAGGCATCTGGACCCCCAAGGTTGGGCAGGAGCCGCTTGAGCGCAGCCCCAGCCCGGTTGAGTTTGGGTTTTTCTTTACCCTATTTTCATAAAAAAAACACTGGTCTAGTGCGAGTCCCAACGCGTACTTTTTGACCAACTATTTTGTAAGTACTCATTCCTATATTATAAGAGGTAATTTTGTCAAATAACATATAAACTTTTTAATTTTAAAACTACAAAAAAATATATAATAGGGATTCTTACAAAAAGCCCCTAGATGCTAACCAAAAGCATTATTTGACATGTCACACGGTACCTAGTAGTCTGTAAAACTCTTTTATTTTTACTTATTTATGACTCCTTATTGAAAATTTATTTATTTCCGTTACACGTCCGTATTTCGGTCATATCACAACAAAATCAGCCCACAAGATTCGCAGCAAATTGACGGTGATAAATAGACAGACAGACACACAAGTAATCTTATAAAGATACCGTTTTTTCATTCAGTTGTTCGAAAACCTAAAAACACCTAAACATCATCGTTATTTTTCGACATTTCGTATACCTATTATGCTAAGATTAATGCTATTATTGCGATATCTGTGACTCCACAAGTCCACATTGGACATGAAAAATTCAAAATCCTGCATCATCATCAGCCATTTTAATGTTCCCACTGCTGGGACACAGGCCTCCTCTCTAGGAGAGGGAATGGGCCGTAATCCACCACGCGGGGATCAGTGCGGGTTGGTGAATATCACATGTCTTCGAATTTTAGGTTCTAGGACATGTCGGTTTTCTCACGATGTTCTCCTTCACTAATAAATTACACAAAGTAATGCGCCTGGCTGGGTTCAAACCCGCGACCTACAACTCGTAAGTCGGGGCCATTACCACTCGGCCACCACTGTTCTTCGCGTGATTAGAACATATATGTACCTATACAACAACCTGAAATCAAGTATCGGGCAGTTGCCCAGGCCAGGTACAACACCCGTCTGGTCGGAGGATACCCTCTTTTCAAACGGTTTTCAGTGCTTTATACCATCTCCATAGCATAGCATAGTCGGCCTTATAATGTTCCCACTGTTGGGACTCAGGCCTCCTCTCTAGAACAGGGAATGGGCCGTAATCCACCACGCGGGCCCAGTGCGGGTTGGAGGATGTCACATGTCACATGTCTTCGAATTTATACCTTCTCCAATCTCTAAACTATTACCTTAGCTAAAACAACATTAATTCAATATTGATCTACATAAGTATCGCTTTCCCTCTTAATGTATTTCTTGTATTAACCTATTATGGGTCTTCAGCCAACTGCACAAACAATGCTAATAACCTATTAGAGTTTAGTGATAAGGAATTTGCAATTAGCAATCCTATGATTACATCTGTTATATGTTATCAAGGTATTGTACGCATACGAGTGGCAATATCTCGTAGATAGTTAGGAAATGATTGATAACGACTTAGATCTTTGTCGGTGTTACCTAAGATGACACAAGAATGATTACTTTATCTCAAACTAGATTGTTCATCTCAATGGCTTGTATTTTATCAATGTCTTATACATTGTTTACTGTTACATAATAAATTATCTCATTCACTGCTATCTTTTTACCATTGTGTTCAGTTCGGCGATTTATTTGAAAATAAACGAAAAAGTTTCAAAGTGAGTATTTTATTGGACGTACAATATAAATCGGCTCCCTCCGTTGGCATTATAAAGATTACCCGGCAAAGTAGTCGGGTCGGGCTTGTGGGGCATTCTAGCCCTTCCGTTCAATTTCGCAAATCGTGTTGTGTTGACGGTCGGCCGCTCTGACGTATCGCGTTTCCCGCCTTCAAATTTACTTCTGTTTGATGGCAAATTGGATGATTTTATGTATAGGTTTTTTGCTGGTTTGTATTCTGGTGACAGGGTCTAGTCCAACTGGGATCGATTTCCAATGTAATGGACATTGTAACATAACTTACACTAATACAAATATCTATACATATATTGAACCTTTTTAGTAAAAAAAATATATGTATACCTAAAAATTTTAGAACATATTAATAATAATTTATTTATTTTAATAATAATAATAATTTATTTGTGTCATGATTTACATTTTACATTAAATACATAGTAGTACATACAGTTAAATTAAATACATAGTATATTTTTTTGTCTTGGAGTTTCTTATCGATTCTTCTCCATAGGAAATAACTGATAACCCAGCGCTAGTTTTTAATGATTTAACAAGTGTCCATGTAGACCTATTTGAAATAAAATAATTCTCAGTTGAGTTCAAGAACTTTTAAACGACATTTGCATTGTTACAGAAGTGGGCTTAGAGAAAACCCATTTCTGTATAAAAATGCTACATTAATAACTATACCTTTCTAAAAACTATGTTTTATTCATACAACTATTATTCTATTAGAGTACTTCTTGTAGGGAAAATGGTAATGTGTACCACGTGACGTGACGCGCTACGTAAATTCAGTCACAATAAAATGGTAATGTGTACCACGTGACATGATTCGCTACGTAAGTGCAGCCGAAATAAAATGGTAATTTGTACCACGTGACGTGACGCGCCACGTAAGTTCAGCCGCAATAAAATGGTAATGTGTACCTACCACGGAACGTGACGCGCCACGTAAGTTCAGCCGCAATAAAATGGTAATGTGTACCTACCACGGGACGTGACGCGCCACGTAAGTTCAGCCGCAATAAAATGGTAATGTGTACCTACCACGGGACGTGACGCGCCACGTAAGTTCAGCCGCAATAAAATGGTAATGTGTACCTACCACGGGACGTGACGCGCCACGTAAGGTCAGTCGCAATAAAAAGCATTTTACGAGCCAACGTAATTACTTTTATTATTTGTTTAACTGATACAGTAGGTAACCTTAATCAATCATCTAAATCCCTTAAGTTCTAATTAATATCTTATCATAAATCCTTTTTAATTACGAAAGGACCACTTCGAGTGAAATCACAGTAAAATCAAGGCTGGGTAAAAAAAAAGGGTTGTGGGGACATTAGGAATAACTCAATTATCGTGAGTGCGTTCACAAACATATATATACTTACATACACAAGACACCCTGAACGCTTATTTGAAGGCCATACAATTTTTGTTCCGTGCGATAATCGAACCCGTGACACGGAATGCAGTAACCAATCGATCAACTACTCCACCAGCCAAATGTACTGTAAAAAATATATTATAAATTAAGGATTGTCGTAGAAACATTCAAGGCGTTTCGTTCGAGCCTTTTCCATTTTAACTTCCCTAAAAAACCTGAAAACATGGTAACTGTACCCCTGTAATAACAATACTTATCTACTCTTTTCATGTATAATATAAACCTAATCTTAATCCTTGGTTTTGTGATAGCAACGTGACAGAAAATAATTAATGAACCAAATGTCAAAAATTTTGTGACATAAAGTCCATACTGAATTAAATTTTGGTGATAAAAATTGGATTTATAAACGCTTAACCGATAGCATTGGATTATCCCTATGTCACACCGTATACCTACGTCATAAGCAGGTAGAGCATATTTACCTACAGTTTGTGGAATTAAGTAAAATAGAGTTGATAATACCTCCTCCAAAATCTCGGAATCATAAACATGACGATTAAATCACGGGATTTAAGAATCTAAACTCATAATATATTCTTGTCGTATTTATAATAAAACAAGAAAAATAAAAGCACTTAACTAATTAAAACTATGACAAAAGAAAACTCCTAACAAAAATATGGCGGTATTCAATAAGTATTGTATCTTTAATAAGAATTTGAATTAATTATATTGTTGAAGAGTCTTATTGTTTTAGAGTTGGATTCTAAAACTGTTAGATTAACACAAGGCTAAAAAGTAAAAAAAAAAATAGTTTAGTAAGAAATTCTAAAAATATAATACGATTCTTAATATAATCATTTTGTTGAAATGTATTCAAAATGCAAAAGTTATTTGAAATAACATAAATTCCGGGATTCAATCAACAATATGTGCATGATTCCGGGATTTTAGAGGCGGTATTATCAACTCAATGTTACTTATTATGCAACTAAGAAAAAAGATTTACACCCTAAATTTTCATCGTTTTAATCCCGTGGAGGGTCAATCCGGTACATGAAACACTATCGATTTTTAAAGATAAAACTAAAAAATAAAGTACCTTTTTTGCAAAACTCGTATTAATTTACGCATGTACGAAATTAATTTCTTTAAGAAAACGTCAGCTGAGCGAGTTCAATATCCTGTGTTAATAGTCGGCGTTGCTAACAAACTACCTACCTTTGTTTCTCATCTTTATTTTTTTTTTGTTTATTTGTAAATGCTTAGTTTTCTTAAGGCACTGCGCAAACGAACACACTTTTTGTTTTAGTTACCGACATCAAACACGTCTGTGTCTAAGTGGAAGCAACTGGACACAAAAAATGGATAATGAAAATTGTGTGCTCAACAATATTACAAATAACTAGTAATAACAGAGATAAATATGACAAATAAAACAAAGATAAATAACATACCTACAAATTTTATTACTATTTTTTATTGAAAAAAATCTCTCTACGTCAACTGAAGTGAGGTTAACCTCCTCCTTGTCGTTAATGCAAGAAGAAATTTTTCTGCTAAGTATATTTCTGAAATAAAAACAAAACTGCTCTGTGAAATTAATCTCGGGATTTGAGGGATAGTATATCAATGGAGTTTATTCTTTCGCTGTATGAAATCAGTGTCAGTACCTACATGTTTATAAAACTCTACCTAATTCCAACCTCTGGTTATAACAAATAAAATAATGTTTAATCCTGTTTAATCTATTTCTTTACTTCCATGAACTTTTTTCTTTTTTTTTTTCCTTTACTTTTTTTTTAATATACTTAACCAGCTATTCCGAACTCGGCAGACTTTGACAAATTAATTTTCTGGTACCGTTTACGCCAAACGCTAAGTACAAAACGTATGGCAAAGATATCACCTGCGGAGAAGGCACGTGACAAGTGATGTGATAGGTCAGGACAGGTCTAAGCCTGCTGGTCATAAAACACACCCCACTCTGTCCGTCTGCGCGTTGATTTCACAACAAAAGGAAACAGGAAAAATGTGCATAGTTACTTATTTTTGCCTAAAGGCTCCTGCAGCAGGTTGCATCATTGGCAACAATGACGCACCAACTCTTTTTCGTAGAGAATACGATTAGTATATGTATTCGTAGACATTTCATCATTCATCTTTAATCATTTGTGTCGCATTGACGCTTCACTGTGTGGATCACCCGGATGACACGGTGGAGGCCTGCCCCGCTTGTATGCAGTACCACCCGTTGGTTGGTTCAGGCCATGATTTCGGACCATGGACTGAGCGACAGGAAATATCAAGCAGTCACCTTCTTCTGCGATAGAGATATGCAAGCGAAGACAGAAGCAGAAAGCGTGAGGAAAAAAATATCTTCAAGAGACGCTTTGGGCGTCGGGAATTCGCAGGGCGATTCCCAGCTAACGTAGGCTCAGGTTTGCGGTCGAAGAGCAATAGTTAGTTTACTGCCTGATGAGGAGCAAGTTTAGGTCAATGACCCAAACTTGAGTCTTGCTCCTCATCAGAATGAGTACGATGCGTACCTCAAAGTGCTGTCAGCATTATTGATGAGATCTTCTGGGGCCGATGCCTGCCAGGCTTGTAGAATTGAACGAATGAATTAGGTACCGTAGAAGAAACTGGTGGGTTTCAGTCAGTAAAAGTCTGACATTTTTTTAAGTCAGCACTCTCCCAGAGTGATACTCCTTCTCGAGCCAGCACTGTCCCAAAGAGGGAGGAGTCATTTCATGATTTCCTAACGAAAAAAAGGCCGTTCTGGCCCCCTTAGGATGTTTTTAATATCGTGCAAAGTTCATCACCCATGCGGGATTGCCCTGCCTGCATGCAGAAAATTTCACGCAGCGTGAGACACGCTTGCAAGATCTAGAAAATAGATCGTATTTCTGCGGGCTGCTGTGCGTTGTGTTTGTGTACAATGGACGACAAAAACGCGGGAGCGACGCGCGGTGTTGCTGTCTAGGATCACGCCCCGCATCCCGCATGCGTATTCCACGCATTACAATAAATACTTGTATGAAAAGGACATTCTTCGGGGTTACGCGTGCGGGGCAATCCCGCATGCGTGATCAAAACCGCACGATATTAAAAACACCCTTAAACCCATGTAAAAAAATAACAACAAAAAACAAGTAAAAAAATATATGGCCGGAGAAGCGGGAACCATAAGTATCCCAGCACACGGGCCACAAAAAAAAACTTTTCTTTGAGTCGGCCTTTTTTTGTGGCGCGCTTCAGCGTTTTTTTTAGCCGCTTCTAGCTTTTTTTGTGGCCCGTGTGCTGGGATACACACTGGGACACTTGGTCTTATTAAATTAGTTCGTTAAGTTAAGTAAGACAATTTTTTTTTTTGTGGCCAGTTAAATCTATATTGAGATATATAGATTCAACTGGCCACAAAAAAAAAACTTATCGATAACAAGCAAATCATGAAAAGACATTCGAAACTGTAAATAAAAACTGTAAACTGTAATAAGGCATTAAGTCCGCCTTTGTACAGTTTTTTTGTGCATAAAGCTTTAAATAAATAAATAAATAAATAGGTAATGAAATTCCTCTGCGATGAAAGGAACTACCAATGCTATTAATAAAGCAGTTTCATAATACACGTGTGGCACTAAATAGATAGGTACAGAAGTCAATCTACATACAAAGCGCGCTCAAGCAACGCACACATAGAGACCCCCACGGACACGATATCTCGGCCGGTTGCACTCGTACAGTTCAGCGCAACGCGCTGACCCTAGCGCGATCGCCTAGCTTAGGTATAAAAAGTGAAGTACATACATGAGATTGACTTCTGCACCTATCTATTTTGTGCCTGTCGCGTTCAGAATTCAATTAAGTATTCTATCATGATAGTAATTGGCATTTCTCATTGGATACCTGTAGGTATTTGAAAGTCAACTTATCAATGTTTTCAATAGTACTACTACGCTCATTTCCGTGACACTCTGTATAGGCAATACAGAGTGTCACGGAAATGAGCGACCATATTTTAGTCTATATTCTGCCGACGGCTTCGGTCAAGTTAGTATACTAACATGTATACAACTCTATAGAGAGTTACTCACCTGTTGTCCGTTTGGTTGCACAACCAATTTAGAGGCGCGACCAGCTCGGACGTGTGGCGACTCTGGTGTCTGTATGGTGTCTAGTTTGGTAGCTTAAGGCTATATTTCACCGGGACACCATGGCGGTGCGACCAGTTGCACCACCAGGTGAAATATAGCCCTTAAAGACTGTTTCTTGGTACAAAGAACCCCCGTTCTGTCCCCTACGAGGGTGAATTTTGGGTAATCCTTTTTTATTCTTTGAAAATATCTTTTTTTTTTATTGATATAAACTAATGCTTGACTGTGATCCAACCTAATGGTAAGCACTGGTCCAATCGTTGATGTTGAGGCACACTAGTTTATTAAGAGCCTATTCACTGTGGTCTTGAAGATACCTAAATTATAATCGGACGGGAAGACCGCAGCAGGCAAATTGTTCCAGTCCTCTTCGATGTACGCGGTAGAAACCACGGAGAAAAATAAAAAAGGCACCTCTGCAAAATTTCAGCGTTCTAGGTTTGGGCTGGGCGTTCATGAGTACCTAAGTGAGTAAGCCAGGATTAAGCCTTTTAAATATATGTATGGAAATGTAGAACTTTTTCCAAAAGAATTCAGAAAAATATTGGACATGCCATACCAATTTTGATCAGCTGATCATAACTTTATACGGAAGGCCCAATATTTTTTTGGCCGCGCGTTTTTCGTACAGCCTGTGTAAGCGCAACAAAACGGTAATTAGAAGCTTTGTACCGCGGTTCAGCTGCCGAGTACAATTCCATAGGTAATGTGCATTGTTCCGCCTTAACAAAAAAATAAACATTTACTTCGGAAGCCGCGGTGGACTTACCTAGTTTTTATTTTTTCATTTTTCGACACCAACTTCCAAAATTATAGCTTATTTAATAATACTTCTTCAGATAAAATGGTTTATTACTATTTTTTTTGTTTCCGTCTTCTTTTCTTTTTTAAGTTAAGTGTGTACATAAACTGTTAAATAAATAAATATATTTTTACATCATATTTTCTATTTTTATGCTTAGTAATGAACAAGTTCTTTGGTAACATACCAAAGCTGCAAAGGAAAGACAATATGCTCATAATTACTTAATCAACACATTGATGCTGTTTGGCGTTCAAGAGTTCCGCAATGTATTTTTGTACACCCCTATTCATCAACAAACATGTTTCGTTCGTAGTAGGTACCTACACTAGTCAGTTCCTACTGTACAATTTACGCCTTGTGAATTAAAATTAAATGAAACTCCGCATACGTGATGGGTTTAATTGTACGAGTACCTATCTACATTTTACGACACAGTTAGGCAGTGGTTGAGTGATTGGCTTGTCGCGGTTCCGATTTACGCACGGAACAAATATTTGTGTCGCCTGCAGAAAGTTGTTCCGGTTTGGGTGTGCATGCGAGTTTTAAATACTTTTGGGCACCGCCACGGTTTAGGAGGAATTCTTAGTGAGGGCAACTGCATGACCAGCGTTTCTCTTCGCCTCCTATTATAAAGTAGTAACGCGAGCGAAGAAGATGACCGCAGCCGTGAGGAAACCAGTCATCACACCCTAGCCGCCTCCACTAGCTACGCCCCAGGCTTTCGGAGTCACAGGGCGATCCCCGGCTGCCGTAGGCACGGGCTTGGGGACGACAAACAACCGGAACGCAGAGGGCAACTGAAGGAAAGAGAAGGATTTTAGTCAGCAAAAGTCTGATACGCCCTTTCTAACCCTAGAGCGGGTGAAACCATTAGTTGATATCCCACTTCAAAAAAAAATTTCCTCTTATCCCTAGTTCCATTTGAGTTCTACTGCAAGTTTTGCAATGTCGAAAACCTTCGTACCTCTTTTTTTTACCTTCGTACGCCTTCGAATTTCGACGCCATACGAAGGCGTCGAACTAAACATCGGAGGCTCCATAAAGCGGGAACTACATTAGAGCGACGCCACGCCTGATTTGTACACGACGTACAGTCGCGTCGCGTGGCGTGGATCTAATGTAGCTTTACAAGTTTAGTTGCCAGATCGACATACGTGGCCCATGTGTGTCCAATGTAGTTCTACCTTTACTCTCTATGCAACTCTCATCCTATATACGACCTCCTGCATGAGCATCTAGTCTACTCTGATTATAGACTGGTTGCTGATTGATAGCTGGTGTCAGGATGTGCAATGTGCCAAAAACGATCTACCAGAGCTATATTCTTATCGACAACTCCGTTTGTTGACGTTTTTTGCCATAATAGAGTACTGAGATTACTTTTTTAGATAAGATATCGATACCACTCATGTCTGTGCTGCGTTAATTAATTTAATTAGATCCTTAATTGGTTTCGTTATATGTATGACAGGTACTTACCTACATTGTACTCCGTTTAATTTAGGCATCAATACAAAGACATGAACGTGATCAAAATACAACAGGTGATTTCAATGTTTTCCTTTTTGGTTCGTTCCTGGTACGACAATAGCTCATCAATGCTAAATGAGACATTTAATTATAGAGGAAAATTAATTTACTCTCATACGACTTCGTATTGAAGGAAATCTGAAATTATTTCCGTCCGCTGCCGTCTCATATTTAGAACTGTATTATAAATGTATCATACACTTAATTTTTTGGTAATATAATAATAATTGAATTAAATTGCTTAACGTAACAAATAAATTAAATACATTGCATTAGACAAATTATTTAAACATTAATACATTTGTTTATAAATTGTTGAATAAAATTAATAAAATTAAAAGAGAATAAAGAGTGATTGAGAAGAGAAATTTCCTGTATTCGACTCGATAAGATAATAATAATAATAATATTCCACAATTATCACACAACGCCGTCTAGTCTCAAGCTAAGCAGAGCTTGTGTTAAGAGTACTAGACAACTGAGAAACAAACTTATATATTACTAAATACATACATACAATAAATAAATTACACCCAGACACAGAAATCATCATGCTCATCACACAAACATTTGTCCTGGGTGGGAATCGAACCCACAACCTCCGGCATAGCACTCAGGGCCACTAACAACTAGACCAATAGGCCAGTCAAACAAACAAGAAAAAAAAATTTTTCCCATTAATTACTGTCCATTGGTAAAACCCACATAAAAATCTCTTCCGTACTTTTCGAATTTATCCCGACAGATCGATATGGGGTCTTTGTTTAAAATATGTAAAGATAAGCAAGAGTTATATTCTTGCAAGATTTGTGACAATCTTGCGGTGTCTTAATTTTTTTTGTCCACAACTACCACACAACGCCGTCTAGTCGCAAGCTAAGCAAAGCTTGTGTTATGGGTACTAGACAACTGATAAACATACTTATATATTTCTATATACATACATATTATAGATAAATTACAATTATCTGGAGAGAGTTTGAAATCGAAGTCCTCCAAATTCATCGATTTTTAAGTTTTTTTTTTGTTTTGGTAAATCTGAAAACCGGTCTATTTTTTATTTAATTTATACAACATTAGCTTTAGTACCTATTATGTGGAACCTGAAACACGTGACCTAGTATTTTAATGTAACGCATGGTAGTCATAAAATTTTTAACACAGGCTTTAAGTGTTAAAAATTTTATAACTGTATCATGAAAAATCATCACGTGTTATGTTACCTGCTTGTTCGTGCAATCAATCCTGCTTGTCCGTACAAAATATACACCGTTAAATTTTAATCGTTTTAATCCCGAGGAGGGTCGATCCGGTACATGAAACACTATCGATTTGTAAAGATAAAATTAAAAATAAAGCACCTCTTTTTCAAAACTCGTATTAATTCACGTATGTACGAAATTAGTATCTATAAGAAAACGTCAGCTGAGCGAGTTCAATGACCTGTAGTTAATAGTCCGTGTTGCGTACAAAGTACCTACAGGTCATTGAACTCGCTCAGCTGACTTTTGCTTAAAGAAATTAATTTCGTACATGCGTAAATTAATACGAGTTTTCAAAAAGAGGTACTTTATTTTTTAATTTTATCTTTACAAATCTATAGTGTTTCATGTACCGGATCGACCCTCCACGGGATTAAAACGATTAAAATTTAACGGTGTATAGTTACCGGGCCATCCGGGCGACTGAGTGGTTGTTTTGCTCCCGCACTCAGCTGTGGCCTGTATTGTATTTAGTGTTGGAGTTGTCCAACTTGTGACCTTTTTTAAATATTTTTGGGAAAAAATAAAACTTTGTATAAAAGTTACTGGGATCGATTCAGTTACTGATTCTGAATAAACTATATTCAGGTTTCGTATAGACTAAAAATGATGTTGTATACACCCCTACTTTTTAATTAGTACACAAAAAAAATGGGCTGTATCTGTACTCGTTACCGATCAAATTTTTTTAGTCAAAAGTAGAAAAAACCGAAATCCTAAAATTGACCACGAAAAGGTAAATTCATCATAGAATCAATCATACATTACAATTGCTAGTAGAAAATACTGCAGGCAGTGTTTTTCCTCAATAATTGTCATTTATTTATTCATTAATCAATAGCCTGCACAATATTTCCATAAATTGAGTGACATTTTGGGACAAAACCAACGCTAATAACTTTACTGTACTTATATGAATATTATTTATTGAGATTTTACTTAAATAATAACAAGGGCTTTTCTAATAAGCCCTTTAAGTATTTGTAATAATTAAAAATTTGTGGTGTAGAAGTTTACGTTTGCAGGATCAGCTAGTTATTTCTAAAAAAAAGTTATCGCATCACTCTGTCATGACATATCTCATATCGCGATTGTCTCCGGTACCTGATAAGCAGGCGACGAAACGAACATAATTGTATGCAGCATTGGACCATGTATGCACTTTTGTTTACTGAACATTGTATACAGGTTCAATCAACTTCGTTATCATTTAATTCCATTCACAACGCAAACTTTTCAGTACATTAATTGCATTATTTCGTTTTGCGCGTCTCAGAATTGCATTATGTGCAGACGTAAGGTACTTAGTCGCATCTGCGTTAACATTTTAATGAGGCTACAGTTCCTTGCAGATTAATAAATGAAAATGTTCCTGTTTCCTCTGTTTACTAAGTCAATAATAAAATAAATAAAAATGCACTTTATTCCATGCAGCATCGTACAACAATATTTTAACTTGGCAGAATATTAAAAAAAAATATTCAAACAGATAATTTAGCTCGATTTCATATGCATGCAATTTTTTTGTTAAATCGTACGAGGCACTTGTCGCAGAATGCAACACTTCGGTAAGGCTTTGGGAAATATTTTTGCTCAACTGCAAGACAATATTATCATTCATCATGATCACCATCATTTCATCCGAAAGACATCCACTGCTGGACAAAAACCTCCCCCAAGTATCGCCACAACAACCTGTCATATGCGTCTCGCATCGATCGGATTCCCGCGATCATCACTAGCCTGACAGTTCAAAGATATGTAATTAGATTAGGCTTAAAAAAAAGTTGTTTGTTGATAAAAGTATCTACATGATCTCTAAGTGCTCGTATATAAAGGTAGCGTTTTTAATGGAGAAAGTAATGTATTTATTAGTCTATTTTATTTCACAGTAAAAATATTTAAAATATACGTATCATTTGTCATGTAGATTTTGAACAACGAAATTTTTTCCAAAAACTTTTATGATTAAGAAAAAACACGTATTTCTTTGAACAAATTTCATGGAATATCCAAATAAATTATGTAATTATCATGCCAACAGAACTTTCAGTCGTTATCACTCTTTTTTTGCGTCGCTTAGAACAAGTATTGCGTTGGATAAAACAACAAGCTTTTAAACCATGATCACGTTGACGATAGACGTCTCAGGAAGAGTCCTCTTAAGGCCCAATTATCAATTTAGGTCGACATTATAGTCCCGACTACCTAGTGTTTGTATGCCATTACCTACTCCATTTTGTGCAACTTCGAGTCATCGACTCGCTAATCGTAATATTACTTCGTCAAAACACACAAAATAATAAGCATTATCGCGATATGGCGTGTTAAACGCTATAATTTTAAGTCACAAGTACTTGAATAAATAGTCTATTAATAACAAGGTAACTAATCAGTTTCAGATTGAGGGATTGCATGAATAATTTTACTGAGCTAAAGAAGCAATAGGCTATTTAGTGAAAAACCTTACCTTTCTTCTCGGTTCATCGGGTAAGAATTATTGGGTACCACTGAGTTTACCTTACTACCTGATGATGATAATGATTACTTACTACCTAATCCAATAATAAATCTAAAAAACGACTTCCAAAACAAAACAAAAAAATCGGAGTCGAAAACGAAGAAACAAACACAATCGCATTTTTTTCCGGACAGTTTTTGTTTTAGCTTTATGGTGTGGTTTGCGATAACTAAAACTATAGGTTCCACAAAATGCCAATAACGAATCAATTTTAAATATATTACTACGGTTTGTGATATGAAGGTGTACCAGAATAAAATCATAGGTACCCACCTCTTCAGAGCATACTGGCGTGATGATGTTATGAAATGGTGTAAAAATACATAAACCTACGATCGCAGCAATCAAGGGACATCTGCTATTGTATATTATTGAAGAGTTGCATTGTTTCTTTCCAAAGATCTTCATCAAATCTTAATACATTACATACTAAAACATTCCCTGAAAAAACAAATGCATTCAAAAAAAACAAAAGCTCCACCCAAATTGGATTAGTAGTTTTTGAAAAAATCACGGACATTCAATAATTTTCTATGTTTCATCAATCATTCTACATGGGACTTACGTTGGGTCGAATAATATGTCCTTTTTATTTTAAGTCGATAAAAAATAAATAATAAATCAACACACAATTTCCTTTGTGTATAGATATGTTATGGACCGGGTGATTAATGCAGGCATTATAAATAATGTTCGAGCATTATGAATAATGTCTAGCTCTATTTGACTAAGTGATTAATTACTATCTTAACTTCAATATTTATCACATTGCGCGGTCATTATTATATTGCTACATGACAATTGGGCAATTTGATAATAAAGCTAAAGACGCGGTGCGAGGGCGAGGAGGGAAGCACGCAGGGTGTGACGGTTGCATATTAGAAAATCAAAACTTTCCTGAGCAAATTTCAAAAGAACAACGTACAAATCAACAAAGCTTAAAATAACGATGGTCATTTGATCAAAAGTTCAACTGACCAAAGTCTGGAATATCAATGTTTAAATTATTTATTACACTATTGACCAAATCGTTCAAAGGTCAAAATAGATTACTGGATAAATTATTAATTATCAAATGGATTAACTGAAAAAGGTAAAAATCTCGAATGGACGAAACTACTTGGACGTAGCGTTCGCCGGCCGCTGCCGCGGCACCGCTCGCTACGCTC
This sequence comes from Mythimna ferrago, assembly GCA_910589285.2. Taxonomy (NCBI): domain Eukaryota; kingdom Metazoa; phylum Arthropoda; class Insecta; order Lepidoptera; family Noctuidae; genus Mythimna; species Mythimna ferrago. The sequence continues at coordinate 20,014,193 of OU342680.1, read as the reverse complement.
GCTCGGCTCACGCGCGGTTGGTCACAGTTCTAACCTAACCTATTTTACGAGAGATTTGAGAGATTGTTGGTATTATTCGTTATTTCGAACTGGCAGAGTTTTAAGGTAGATAATAGAATCCTTGATATAATTAATCCAAATAAGAGAGTCTGATTATTTTAATGGTTTAATATTTAGTTTATTTTAAGTTAAATGACAATACCAATAAAAAATGGTAATTAAATATGTTTGTATTACTCTGCCCAAAAGGTGATGGGCCGTATGTATAATGCCCAGTCAATTTGATTATTTGAATAATTATTATCAAATCGCACTCTCATATTGGGCATTTTTCATAATGACCGGGCATTATGTATAATGCCAAATTTATAATTTGGTCCTTAACATATATATCAATTATAATCATTTTGAACAACAAAAATGAAATATGATTTACTTCCAAGCGAACATTTTTAATTTAGATCCCCAAAAATTAAAACAATGACCATTAAGTTCCATTTCTTAAACATTGAACACACTAAAACGACAATAAAAACAAATTTACCGCCTCTGGGGCTATATTTGCGTAACATTACACACAATATAGTACAGTCGCGCCCATTTACGTGAACGACACGTATTATGTTGCATTCTGGTCCTTATGAAAGTTTAGAGGGTCATATCATGAACATCTCAACCCTTGTCACGCGCCAGACGCAACTGAAATGTATGTACTGTGTGTGTCGGCCACCGTCTTGAGTTACAAGTACGTATGATAATGTGTTTCAAACACCACTGCTCATGATTGTACCTGAATATTTTAATGTACTTTGATGTAGTCACTGAAGTTAGTTTCCAGTGCTTTCATGCGTTGGTACACGAAATAATTTTACTTTAGTGCTGTAATTATTTGTTTCTAGGTAATTCATTAGGATCGTGTTTTGACTAGAGATGTGCCGACTAGTCGGTAAAGCTGACTATTCGATTACTTTCATACTAGTCGGTGACTATTTGGCATAAAGGGCTTACTATTCAGCTTATTGCCAAAAAGTGTGTAGGAAGAATTCATAATCACTGAACCTGACATTTATAAGGATTGGAGGTCAGTATTTCAAATGGTGGTTCATACTCGTAGTATTTGCTGTTTTTCCCTGTCTACCATGAGTAATTATCAATTGGCACTGGTTACACTTAACTTTTACGGGAATTATAGTCTAAGTGATCAAAAAAAAAATATTATTGCCTTCATTTTTTACACAACAGCACCGCTCTGATCAATGCAAAAATAGAAATCAAGAAACAATGTGAAGTAAACAAAACATGTTCCGACGCGCTTGGACTTACGTGCGCATCAGCTGAAAACGAAACGTCACGAAAATTACCGAATGTTCCCGAAACCATAACTTGGCCAACTAGTCTTCGCTTTAGGCCACCACTTTACAACCGACTGATAGCACATCTCTACTTTTAATTTACGTATTGTGAATTAGGATTTGCTTTTCAGGCTTTAATGCTATAAAAAGAAAAAACAAACTAATAAAATAGATATATGTATAGTATACCCACCTAGATGTACTGAGTACGTAAGTAGAGCACTCATTTTTGTATTATTTCCATTTATGCGGTACGGGGCGTTTAGGACCTCGTTTGAAAACTATCATTATATCGGTAAGGGGCTTATTAGACCCCGTAACTTAACTGCAAGCATTTTTAGCGTAGCAGTAAGAGGTCAAAATTACCCTAAGTTAAGTAGATACACTACTGCATTCTCTTTTCTAAACTAAACCAAATTGAAGATACGATGTTGAAGACTATGTTTTACTTAGCCGCACCGCAAGGAGGACACGTACGGGGCGCATTAGACCCCGTTCCGCATTGAACGTGTTAAAACATAAATGTTAAGTACTCTTGTATCTGTTCTATTATTACACCTCCTTATCTATAGTGATGTGTCAAATTATGCCGAGATTTATGCGATTTCCATGTTTCGCTAATTATGCACATGAAATACATAATGTGACGTTGATAAAGTAAAGCGGAAACATCACTGTCAACGTCATGATAGGAAAAGATGATGAAGATGGTTGAAAAATTAATTAAACTTAAATGCGTTTCTGACTTCTTTAAATACCTCAAATAATCCCAAAAGCTTTACAAGTGCTTAGAGTCTGTTTAATAAGTTAAACGATTTGGGTAATTATTAGGATTTAATGAAATCTGATGTAGTCAACACGGGTTCAATAATCAAGGTTGCTTAAGAGATAGAGATCACTGTTTACTAACAGAAGAACCTTATAAAAAGTACCGAATATAAGTATTATTTAAATGATTAAATATTATACAAAATTCCCAAGTCGGTTGACTTATTAGACAGACTATACCTAAGTTTTTTGTTTTTGTTTTTTTTAACTCATTGCGACCTTTTTAGAATTCCGTACCTACGTCGGCGTCTGTAAAAGCGGATCCCTTATAAGACTCTCAGGAGTTGTCAGCAACCGTAGGGGCCCAGCATGGTCGAAGCCTACTGAGGCCAAGGCTCTGCTTCCGAAAGGGAGGCTCGGCCCCGGTATGAAAAGCAACGATGGAACGGGGTGGGTTTTTTAGTCAGTAAGAGTCTGACACTATCTCCCGCTCCGCCCAAGGGTGAGAGATGCTATCTGGATAATTTTTACCCATCGGAAAAAACCCTTATAGGATTGCTTTGTTGTCCGTCTGCCAAGACCACTTTACTCAGGAACCCATGGAGGTATTAAGCTGAATTTCATATAAATACTGAATAGTGCTACACGTTACAGTTTTAAGCAACGCAATTACAAGCCGTTTATGCTCCGTTTAGGCGTATATTTTGACGCTTGCAAGGTAATCAAAACACTTAGTGAGTCGATATTTTGTAATTAATACCATGTACCATAACATTATACTTATGTGTATCAAATAAATACATTTGACTTTAACTGACGTCAAAGCCAAACAAACCAAAAAAAAAGGGTTTTCAATTGGTAATTTTTTTTTTTTTTTAATAAAACGAATTTACCTACTAACATAAAACGTTCAAAATTGAAATCCAACACCACATTTTTAGCCTTTCACATTTATAAAAGTACTTACAGCCATTTCCAGAAACAAAAGAACGTAACGAAAGCTCTACTCGTGCGATCATGGCTAGAATCCCATTAGATATCTGGTGGGCAGACTTGCCGGCACAGCTGGCATTAGGGGCTTTGTTTCTAAATCGATCGGCGACTCGCTTGCATTCATCCTAATGGCACATACAGCAAAACCTCATTCCGGCCTGGCACAAATGATCTGGATGGCGATATAATACGATAATACGGGCTCAATTTACAATTATGTGGCTTTGTTGTTACTTCCCCTAATTCCAGCAGCGTTTAGTCCGTTTGTAATTAGTTATTGTGGAAGCATTTCATTTAAACAGCAGTTTTAGGATGCATCAGCTCTTATCAGATCGCCCGCGTGATTGTAGAAAATTAACCTAAGGGAACATCCCCTCCTCCTTGCGTCGTATTCCTCAATGCTGAGGGTCGTGACCTCCCTGCTTCATCACTTTACTTTTTATGGTGTTTTTGCATTTATTCCTGTCTCTGGCGGTGTGAAGGGCCTTGGTGTAAGGGAACATTCTCCCTGGGTAAAAAGATGAGAAGATTCTATGAACTATTTCAGGATATGGTCTAAGTGTGTGCCAAAGAATGATGCCAGGGTTTCTATGAAATCTGGGCCTGCCTATCAATAGCTATATGTGTTGTATCGTTGTAAAGCATATAGTTACTAACTGTGCCCGTGACTTCGTTCGTGTGGACTACAGTATTTTAAATTTATTTTTTCTAAAATAAAAGTAGCTTATGTTACTCCTTATTACATCAGCTACCTACCAAAAAAAAGTCCCGTCAAAATCGGTCCAGCCATTTCAGAGATTAGCCCGGACAAACAGAAAGACAGACAAACAGACAAAAATGTTATTTTGGTGTATGTACCGTATATAAATATAAATTTTATTTATATGTATAGATGTATAGATTAGAAGATGGGTCCAGGATTTGCATCTTCCGGTAACTGTCCGGACCAAGCTCAAGTCGTCGACAGCCCGCACTGTTCCCGCGCGCCTCAAGGAGTTGTCAGCAACAGCAGGGACCCAGCCGGGTCGAAGCCTACTGGGGCCAGGGTTATCCGAAAGGGAACTCAAGCCCCGGTATGAAGGCTAGAAGGAACAGGGTGGGTCTTTTAGTCAGTAAGAGTCTGACACTATCTCCCGCTCCGGCCAAAAGCGGGGGTTGTCATTGAATGATTTTTCCCACCATAAAAAAAAGCTATCACATACTTAAGCCATGACCTTCAAAACATACATGCGCGCCATTTACAGCGTTTGTCTCCATCATATTTGAACCACCTTAATACTTGTTTGCAATTTTTAATTGATCTAGTAGCCCAGTGATAAACTGGACTTACGAGACATATGTAGCCAGGTTCCAACCCAGGCAGTCATTGTGTAATTTATTTCATCACCGCTGTTCTTTCAACGGTGAAGGAAGACATCGTGAGGAAACCGATATCCTGGTACCTGAAATTTTAAGACATGTAAATCGGTCAACACGCACTGGGCTCGCGTGGTAGTATTACGGCCTTTCGTAGAATAAAGGCCTGAATCACAAAATAGATAGGTACAGAAGTCAATCTACATACAAAGCGCGCTCGTACAACGCACACATAGACACTGCTCACGGACACGATATCTCGGAGCGCCTCGGACCACTCGTCGAACAGTTCCGGCTCAAACGCTCATTTGTGTGCGTCTACCGAGCGTAGGCATAAAAAGTGAAGTACATACATGAGATTATCTTCTGTACCTATCTATTTTGTACATGAGTCCCAGTGGAGAGAACATTATAAGGCTAATTAAAACTACATGTTTTTTTTATAAATGTCGTATAGATGCCTGCAACTGTACTTGATGTCAGTTTTACTAAAAATAAATACTAATTGGTCAGTATTTTTTTTTAGTGTTTACTAAGATGAACTCAAAGATTTGCTGCGAGAAAACTCATTGTTAGATTTGTACATGCATTGTCAAATGACTATATCCTACGTTATTCTTTTTTGTTTTACATTAGGTACCTAATTGTTTTTTTATTGTTAATAGGTTCGTGCTTGACGGCTATCTCACCTAATGGAAAGCGACGATGCGATTTAGAATTAGCTGACGATACTACTGATTCTATCACATTTATACTGCTTTCGGTCATTTTATCGGTATTTTGTATGATTGTATTAGTTCCTGTTTACGCATTTAATGAACTCAGCAATTTTGGTACGTATTTGTAAGCTTTATCGCGTCTCCATCTATAACTTTATCGGTAATTCGTCCAGTTGTAGATTGATTAGATATACTTAATTATGCTAATGATCCTAAATAATAATCGCCCTTGGAACACAATCATATTACTGTCAGCTTATGTTTTGATAATAATCAACGTTTGACCAAGCATTGATTAAGGCCCTAGCTTCCGAGCAGAGCCATAAAACAGTGACTTTCTGAAGTCTCCTCCTCGGTAACGAATAATATAATAGGTTTGAAATAAATATATGTTTATTATAGATTCGTGCACAATATTGTGAACATATGATTTTTTTTTTGTGTATGAATACCTAATACTTTTACCAAAAAAAAAATTAACATGACATTGTTTTTGCTTGTTTTCTCTAGTCCTTTTAAACGGCTTTAATCTTTCGAAATATGTTTACACAAAAAAATAGCTAGTTAAGTGTTCTTTAGAATGTACATAAATAATATAAATCAGCAACGAAAATTGTTTAGCCAAACTGCACTCTGCAGGTCCAAGCCGCAGTACGGGTATGTGTGCATTTAACTACAGCCAGATGTTCAAGGGACTATACGCCTTAACTCGGACTGGGAAAGTTTATTACTGGCGCCAAACGTAGAAATTCTAACTTTTGAAAATCATTTATCCATAGTTATTTTGTGTATTTAAATTTCATTTATTTATTTAAATTAGCAATAGCGAGTAATTATAATAATAACCTTTATTTAAGATTATACGATCCATACAAGCACATAAAAAAGAAAAACCAAACAACACAAACACTTGCATAAACGCTTACACTTAAAACTCAAATTAAAAAAAAATATTTTGAAATAATAAATCCAAGATAAATTAGTTTAATGTATAAATAAAGTAATTAAAAAAATTACAGAAAAAATAATAGATTTTGCATCAAAAAATCCATGAATAAATCAAATAAATAGTCAATTATATTGAAAAAAAATCCGAGATATATTAGTTTAAAATATAAATAAGTGTCTGTTCACCGCCAAAACGAGCCCGTGCACCTTGGCTTCTACTTTTCAGAATTTATCCCTGGAGTACACCGACCGCCTTCAGCTCTTGGGGGTTTTGATTTTTCCCATCAAAAAAAAAAAAAAGCTCTTGGGGGTTGAAATTCCCTCAGATCTTAACTTTGGGCGGTTCATTGAGTCCAAAGCCAAGGTAGCTGCTAGGAAACTAGGCGTTCTTGCAAAGGTCTGGCGGTACTTGACACCGGGACAGCTTTTAATGTTATACAAAGCACAAGTCCGTTCTTGTGTTTAGTACTGCAGTCACATATGGGCTGGTGCTGCAAAATGCCAACAAATGGCAGCTTTGGACTCGGTGGAAAGGCGTGCAAAGAGGCTAATTGGTGATCCAAAATTGGTTAAGTCCAACCTTCAAAGCCTTGAGCACAGGCGTGTAGGGTAGCCAGCGTTTGGGTGTTTTACAAGATGCATTTTGGAGAATGTGCGCAGGAATTGCATGACTTGATTCCACCATCGAACAACCCGACGTACGGCGAATATTCACCCTTACGTTGTTGAAACCTCTACGGTCCGGACTAAGCGTTTCGCCTCGTCGTTTATACCGCGTACGTCGAAGGATTGGAACAGTTTGCCTGCTGCGGTCTTCCCGTCCGATTATATAGTCCATCAGGTGGGATCGCAATCAAGCACTAGTTTATATCAATTAAAAAAAAAATTAAAAATAATAATAATTAAAAAAAACAACAGTCAAAAATTATAGATTTTGCATAAGAATAAATAAAAATGTCAATACATTATCACAACTTAGTGAACAATTTGAATAGAATTCCCTACCAAGTCTGTGTTTCCTGATGGCTACAATCTGGGAATCTTTAAGTCAAGAGTGAATAGATTACTTCTAGGCAAAAGTGCTCCGGCGTCGACCACATCGCCGCTTTCCATTAGATGAGATAGTGGACAAGTGCGGGCTTAGCAACGATAAAAAAAACTGGGCAAGTGCGAGTCGGACTCGAACACTGAGAGTTCCGTACAAACTTACCTAAGTATGTAAATTTTTCAATTTCCTAATGTAGTCTAAAAAATTAAAAAAAAAAACAAACTTGTTTTGCAATCCATCTGTCCGCTCCATTAATTCGCACTCTGATTTACGCACATTAGCGGTAACATACACATAATAATATCCATCAATAACCAAGTCTATTAAAAATATATTAGGTGTAAAATGTGCGGTAGCACACAGGTCGTTATAGCGAACCAAATATTATTATTGTAACACCAAATTGAAATTTAATTATTAGGTCGACCATTCCTAATGAATTTCTTTTTCTAAATATGCCTATCTACTGTGGCATATCTATGTTTATAAATTATTATCTTGATTAATTTGATGTTTAAATTTCAAAGGAAACCTGTCACATTAATTTTGTAGATAATAATATAAACATGAATCGCCACGAATGTGCCCTAACAGTTGGCCTGCGGAAGGGGTTCCAAAGTGGACTTTTGGAACCCCTTCCATATGCTGATGCTGATGACCAGAAGGTTTTAGTGAGGCTAAAATCCTACACTTCTTAGTCTTTTCCCCAAAAACTCAGGCGCCTTTTGAAGATTTCCTCCGAGAAAACAAAAAAGATTTCACAATTATCATTAAAAGTGATGGGGCAGGTAGGAATGGTACGGAAGAAAGTTTAAGACTGCTTTCACACTAGCGTTTTTCCAGCGTAGGCGTTCGATAAACGTATGCGCAGCGCAGACGTTTATTGAACGCCTACGCTGGACAAACGCTAGTGTGAAGGCGCTCTTAATAGAAATCGACATAAAAAAGTAGGTATGGCAAATATTGTTTTTGGATGAGATGCAGTTTCGATTTCCGAATATAATTTCCTTCAACAAACTCCATCATAAATGCAAAGCCGTGTGTTGTTTTTCTATTACTCAGCTGTTACAGAACAGCGATACAACGAATCGATCGATATTCCGAGAAGGCTTGGAAGATTTGCAAGTTAAAGATTAAATACCTGGTATTTTAATAATTTAACAACAGGTAAACCATAAATAGGAGTTTCATTTATTTGAAATATGAAAAATCAAAACAACAAAAGTACGTAAAAATATATATATACACCGCTAAATTTTGATCGTTTTAATCCCGTGGAGGGTCGATCCGGTACATGAAACACTATCGATTTGTAAACATAAAATTAAAAAATAAAGTACCTTTTTTTCAAAACTCATATTAATTTACGCATTTACTTACGAAATTAATTTCTTTAAGAAAACGTCAGCTGAGCAAGTCCAATGACCTGTAGGTAGTTTGGATGCAACGCCGACTACTACCTACAGGTCATTGGACTCGCTCAGCTGAAGTATAATAATAATAATAGTAACAAGAAATTATAATCTAATAATTAATTACAACCATACGGAGTATGCAATTTTATACAACATAAATAAAGTGCTTTATTGAAACACTGAGTGCTTACAACAGTTACAACAACATAAACAAGGAACAACAACAACAACGCTACACACAACACAACAACACTACTAGAACAACAATTTAATTTTGTTACAACCCTAAAATGTATTTTATTAAATTTATTTATTTCATTTTATTAACTTAAAATTCTAAATATTTATAGCTATGATGGAGCGACGTAGTCAAAGAGAATTAAACCAGTGGTTGTATAGTCATTGGACGTAGTCAATATTGTGGCAAAACTTCGACAACACACACCCACCGTCCACATAATCGCTTATCATCATGTCAGATAGTGGTCAAAAGCCTACCTATCTGTAATAAAAAAAAGTCCCACTTTGTGTGGAGCGAGAGGGAGTATCAAACTTTAACCCGTTGTGTGTCTAAACGTGGATCCACGCGAGACACAATGGCTTTTTAATTGTGTCTCTAATTACGGCACCCGAGAGTATAAAGTGACTAGGTAAAACACATACGTTGTTCTTCAGTTGGCCTTCAAAATGCGCCACTGCGGTGACCCTTTCTAGCAATCTGCCAAAACCTATTTTTTTTTAAATTCCTTTCGAAGGAAACTTTTTCCGCTCCAATATCAGTGATTGATATCACTAGTGGTGATATCAACAACTTATCTTTTACTATTTATTATTATTTCGTTTATTTGTTTTACAACATATACATTGTATTTTTTAATGTTTCAATATGAAAAAATAACATTTAAAAATATAAAAATAGTATCCCACCGGTATCGGGAACAGGGTCCAAGCTATTGCTTATCTACTTTTGATGCTGACTGTACGGTATTTTATTTTATAAATTCTAATCTCAATACACTCCATTGTGCCGAACTCACACATCCGTAAATAAGCCAGAGGAGCTTATTCTCAAACAAAAGGCTCTCGAGAAGTACTGAACTAACTCATGTTGAGTGCCGCTTATTGAATCGTACGAAAGTGTAAGACCACTGTTTGCCAAACATTAAGTTCAACTCTGAACTGCCGGCCAATTAGAAACTTGAAAGCCCGACTTCAGTTCGGACTGAGGTCAAAACAATTATCTACAGGTGAGTTTACTTTGCTAACTAACCGTGAATTGTTCTTACGTGCAAATACAGACAGACTTCTATATAATGCCTTGCTATCTTTTCATTAGTGGCGTTAGGGTTTGGAGAAAGAAAACATCTTTAACTGGCCTGATGGTCTTTTTTTCCGGTGGAAAAATCATCTAATGACATCCCCCGCTCTTGGGCGGAGCGGGAGATAGTGTCAGACTTTTACTGACTAAAAACCCACTCCTGTTCCTTCATTGCCTTTCGTACCGGGGCTGAGCTATCTTTCGAAACCAACCCAGTAGTCTTCGACCAAGACTGCCAACTCCTTGAGGCGCGCGGGAACAGTGCGCACCGTCGACGACTTGGACTCGGTCCGGACAGTTACCGGACGATCGGACAGCGAGCTACCCATTGCTCGCCGTCCGCAAGCCCGCGCTTACGGTGGCCGGAAATCGGGATCGGAATCCCGGCGGCGGCGGGAGCGCCGTTGCCTGATGCGGTCGGCCTTCTCCTTTGCTAACATTACCTATTGCTTCGCAGAAAGAGGCGACCGCTTCGGACCGTGGCCTGAACCAAGGCCCGGTGCGAGTAGTACTCATAACACAAGCTCTCTAGCTTGGGACTAGACGTTGTGTGATAGTTGTAGAATATTATTATTTACTTATCGAGTCAAGTAGAGGAAACTTTCACTCCACTCTTTATAACTCTCCTTATTTTCTTTCAATTTTATTAATGTACTTCAATAATTTATAAATAAATCTATTAATAATTTTTCTAATGTATTGTATTTAATTTAATTTATTTGTTATACTAAGCAATTTAATTCAATTATGTTACTTGGGTTAATTTATGCCTGAAATAAACATTGAATAGCATAATCAGCCTTTTAATGTTCCTACTGCTGGGACTCAGGTTTTAAATAAACGATAAATAACAATAATAATACTCGGCTCGTATTGTTAGGAGGTTCCATGAAAGAGAGTGTCCATGGAGTTTCTTGCACGTTCTTCTCCATAGAGACCTACTCTTTGGAACGTGCAATTTAGCTTGCAGCACTTGTTTGACTGAGTGACATTTTGACAATTCAAAAGTGCCTGTAACTGGTCTATTTGAAATAAACGTTTCTGATTTCTGTTCCTTTCTCTGGAGCCCTGACCGCCGCGCCGGTAGCTTGGACCCTGTTCCTGATAACGGTGGGATACTATTTTTTACCGACTTCTAAAAAAGGAGGAGATTCTCAATTCGGATGTTTGTATTTTGTTTTTTTTTTATATGCTAATTGTTATTTTTTTTATACTGAAATATTTAAAAATACAATTTACTCGTATATGTTGTAAAATAAATAAACGAAATAATAATAAATAGTAAAAGATAAGTTATTTCTTGATATTAATCGAGAATTATTTTCATGTTGTGATGTTTAGTGCCTGATATCACCACTAGTGATATCAATCACTGATATCACTGACAGTATCAGAGATAGAAGCGAGATTGGAGCGGAAGCAGTTTCCTTCAAAAGGAATTAACAAAAAATAGGTTTTGGCGAATTGCTAGAAAGAGTCACCGCGGTCCCGCATCGTGAAGGGCAACTGAAGAACAACGTGTGCGTTTTACCTAGTCACTTAAAGTTTAATACTTCCTCTCGCTCCACACAGAGTGGGACTTTTTTTATTATTATTACAGACAGGTAGGTAGTTGGCCACTGACATGATGACTAGCGGTGATGTGGCCGACGATGGAACACGCAGCCTAGAAGTAACCTGTTCACTCTTGACTTAATCTTTAAGTCGAGAGTGAATAGGTTTCTTTTAGGTAAGCGCGTTCCATCGTCGACCGCATCGTCGCTTTCCATCAGGTGAGATAGCGGTCAAGCGCGAACCTATCAACAATAAAAAAAAAAAAAAAAACCTCTAGACTTTATTGGTTACTTGATGATTTCCAACTCTAAAAAAAAGATGTTCAACATGACAGTAAACAATAATTCTGATGATAATAGTACAAATAAATGTCTACTGTTTTTTTAAAGTATGGTAAAAAATTTCCTTCCGTTCTGGGTTGAGCAAGGAGGAGTCTCAAACATATGTATATTGACTTATTAGTCAGTATATTTCCCACCTGTGTTTCTTCAGATGCTTCTTATGTGGCCTAGTTCTTATTGGACGGATCTACTAATTGGTAGACGCTGCGGTTTGTGGACAGTGTGTTATTACACACTCACTTACACACTCACTCTCACTCACACTCACTCTCTCTCTTTCTTTCACTAATGTTGTGACATCGACGGTGGCCGAGAAGTACCTTATGACTCCCGACGCCTAAGGCATCGGGCGTGAATATATCCTCTGTTTCATGCATTATGCCACCTTCTTCACTCGCATTACTGCTTCTCATTCCCTCTCGCTCCAGACCATGGCTCCACTCAAACGAAGCAGATCTCCACCGTGTGCTCCATCGTGTCCTCTGGGTATACAACGTTAACACCAGGGCGTTTCTTCTGGCTGAATACGAAGGAACCTCTTGTCCGGTGAGGGCCTTTGTCAGGTGAAATGTCAGGGCACCTTGAAGCTTCTGTAACCTCACCTCAAAGAGGGGACTTACCACCGCGACTGTGGCGATTGGCGTGTCCTACCGTGTTACGACAGTCGCTATCTTCATGCCACACCTGACATATCCTAAAATAGTATCAAAATTTTGTAAACCCTATAGGCACAGTATAAATATGAACAGTATGGAAACTAAGCCTAGTTTATAAAATAAGTACCTACGCTTCATAAAAACAATAGGGTTGTAACTTTTAATGTTGTATTATTTTATAAAAAAAAATCATAATTCTTTAGTGATCAATCATCATCATCATCATCATCATACCAGCCGAAAGACATCCACTGTTGGGATGCCTCCCCCAAGCGTCGCCACAACGAACTTTTAATGTTGTATTATTTTATGAAAAAAATAATAATTCTTTAGTGATCAATCATCATCATATCAGCCGAAAGACATCCACTGTTGGACATATGCCTCCCCCAAGCGTCGCCACAACGACCGGTGATCAATCAAACGAATTGAAATAACTAGTTTACTGTAAATAAAATTTAAATAAGTAATCTATATATTAATATTGTGTTAAATCTCTCATAGGGTGACATCATCCGAATCATGTATGCCACAGTTATTTGGGTTTATGGCTTTTAGGAATGTAGAAAAGAATGAGTGAAAATAATAGACAGTTGTGTATGTACTTATTGTAGTTCTCCAACACAGAAAACAAATTTAATATACTTGGCAAATAAGTATCTAGTTTTGGAATAATTACAAAGACCAAATTATGCACGACCAGCACGACTGCTAGCCCGCCAGAATGGCACGACTCGCCAAAAATCCCGCGCGTTTTTTTTGGAACGAAGTTCTCTATTGCGCGTTGTGAAAGGGGGCTAGACGGAAAAAATTCTCACGAAAAGTTGTAGGTACCGACACTTTTACTGTCAAAATGTAAATCCAAGATGGCGACTGCAAGAAATTATCAACTTTTTCGTCATGGGTGTCGTTTTCATGGTTTTCGAGGGTGTTGAAACCGATGGTACTGTCAAAATGTAAATCTAAGATGGCGGCTGCAAGAAATTATCAAATTTTTCGTCATGGGTGTCGTTTTCATGGTTTTCGAGGGTGTTGAAACCGATAGTACTGTCAAAATGTAAATCCAAGATGGCGGCTGCAAGAAATTCTCTTTAAGAAATTCCATGAAGAATTCCACCCTCGAAAACCATGAAAACGACACCCATGACAAAAATTTGATAATTTCTTGCAGCCGCCATCTTGGATTTATATTTTGACAATACCATCGGTTTCAACACCCTCGAAAACCATGAAAACGACACCCATGATGAAAAAGTTGATAATTTCTTGCAGCCGCTATCTTGGATTTACATTTTGACAGTAAAATCGGTTTCAACACCTTCGAAAACCATGAAAACGACGCCCATGACGAAAAATTTGATAATATCTTGCAGCCGCCATCTTGGATTTATATTTTGACAGTACCATCGGTTTCAACACCCTCGAAAACCATGAAAACGACACCCATGACGGAAAATTTGATAATTTCTTGCAGCCGCCATCTTGGATTTACATTTTGACAGTACTATCGGTTTCAACACCCTCGAAAACCATGAAAACGACACCCATGACGAAAAATTTGATAATTTCTTTCAGCCGCCATCTTGGATTTACATTTTGACTGTACCATCGGTTTCAACACCCTCGAAAACCATGAAAAAGACACCCATATCAAAAAATTTGATAATTTCTTGCAACCGCCATCTTGGATTTATATTTTGACAGTACTATCGGTTTCAACACCCT